>CP110842.1:5005000-10005000 GCA_028411795.1 Euphorbia peplus
AGAAACCGGGACTCTCGCTCATAGAGGACTGTCCAATATGTCCCTCAACTGCCTTCCTTTTGCAGGATTGTCGGCGACCGTCCAGTGAGCTACTTGGTCTGCCATCACTTTCCTCCATTATGAATCCACCACTTCCAAGAGGATGGAGGAAAGTATCAGAACCACTGGCAGTAGGAGTACGGGCAATTTCTGCTCTGCCAGACTTGGAGCTTTCCAAGAGTTGACTATTATCACCACCATGGCCAACATATCCTGCATTCAAATTAAGATTTTGCGGTATTGCATTTGAGTTGGAGCTCTGAACAAATTGAGAGTTCACATTAACACTGTCTAGTGAAAGAATATTGGCTGGTTCATATCCCCTTTCTTCTAACCTTGAACCAGCTCCACCATGCGCACTTGATGACGCTGACCATCCATGTTCTGATTTTTGCTCCTCACGACCTGCCTCATTCAGAGCACCACTGGAGCTAGGTTCACCCAGATTCCATCCACTCAAATTCTGCCGCTCTTGATCAACAGAATTGATGTTTGTATTGCTCATGTGACTGGGTGATAGCATGAAGTCTGCCAGTCGGTTTTCTCCAGGATTTTGCATGATGTTCCAGCAAATTTGCTGATCTATTGATGTAGAGCCATGGTCAAATTCCAAGATTTCAGGCAATGAACCAATAATACCCCTCTGCCCTTGCATCAGGGCTGCTATGACGGACCTTACAAATTATAAGCAAAAGTGTTGAGATTACAAGGCAAACAGCACCTCAACACCTTATCAGCTCAACCTGCCATGGAAAATCAAATGAAAAAACATCAATTTATAGTTGAACGACTCGATATAAGCTACAAAATGCATGGAGCTATATATGCATATCCCCAAATGGAAATCTAAATAAGAACAATTCATTGCACCCGAAATGAACTAGGACAAACCAAGTTCACTTCACATTACAATTTCTTCCAGCTAGTCTTATTTCCTGCAGCAAAATATGAACAGGTGGTACAACATTCTCCCTCTCAAGAACTACAAAGCAATGTAGTAAAGGACAACAAGTAAGTTTTCCCTTTGTAATCACTCAATGTGAGTAGTTGTTTTACGTATAACCATTCAACAATGCATTTATAGCAGTAACTTCAATCATGTAAATTTTCATTGACAATAACGACAAGCACCAATGTCATATACCAGTATAAAACCAAACAATGCCTATGGCATTGAATCAGCTCAAAAAACCTCACATGAGCATGCTCAAATATAAACCAAAAAGAATTTTTCTTTGAAATGTAAACCAAAACCAGAGTTCATAGAAAAAAAATACAACCTTCAGTGTTTATAAAACCAAACATCAACCACCCAAAAAAATTCAGAAAAAATTTAAAAAAGCATTATACAGATGAAAAATCCAGCTAATTCAGATTCAAAGGTATAACATTTGTATGGTCAGTCCATCAACATACAGTAAAACAGGGAAAACCCATGAGCCAAATCTAATTCAAGATCAACCTGCAAAAGAATCTCTAAGAAATGATGCATCTACACAACCACAAAAAATAAAAATATGATCTTTTATTTTGTAAAATCAACAAAAAATGAAAGAACACCCAAAAAAACCTCCTTCAGATTGAAAAAAATTAAAAACATAAAAACCAACCAAACCCTGTCTCATCAACAGCCGATCAAGCCATAGAAATACAAAAAAAATAAAAAAAAAATAAAAAATTACCTAACAAAGAGAAAGGAGGAACCTTGATCGATCTAACAACCTGCAAGAACAAAATAAATGAGAAAAGAGCAAGAGAGGGTTATGTTCCAAGGAGAGAAAAGGGATGAAGAAACCCAGAAAAGAGAGGAAAAAAAAGAGAGAGAAAAAAAAATATTATGAGGAAGAAGATATGAAATGAAGGGAATAGGAAAAAAGAGAGAGGATTAAAAGAGAGGGATGTAATGGGTTAATTTACGAAATGACCCAAAGAAAGAGTTAAATGGTGCAGTTTCCTAACAATTGAATATTATATGACAATGGAAAAATATATGGAAGAAGAAAAAAGGAAGTAATTAAGCAAAGGTATCTCATCAACAACAACAACAATCAACAAAACAAAATAAATACCAACTCAAACTAAAAAAAAAAAAAAAAAAATGAGTGTATGTGTTGTGTCTGTATGGCTGATGTGTCTCTGTATTGAATTGAATTGCTTGCTATTGTTGACAAATAGGTTGCCTATTGGGCCGCTTACCAAAACTACTTCTCTCTCTTTCTTTTTCTGTTCTATTTCTTTGCCTTTCTTTTCTTCTTTTTTAACCCCCTTTCTTTGTTTTTCTATAAAATTGTTACTAGTTACAAACGATCGCTGTTAGTTGGACAGACGGTCTTGAATTATTCCGGACTGCCTTTTTCGCTCATCCGACCTGCACAAAGTCACTAGGGTAGGAAATTTTGATGTCTTCAACGATCAAGTTAGAAAAGTTGATAGAAAATGAAAGCTTTAGAAGCAAGTAAAAAGAAATAGAAGAATGTTGTGTGTACTTGTGTATCTTGTTAAGTTAATAAGGGTACTTATATAGGCACATTTTCATAGATTGACGTTCCAATAGGGGTGAAGCCCTCAATGTGGTCTTCAAAAGAAACATAATCGTAATTGTATTCGTCCTTTTTTAGTGAGAACCCGACGTGAAGTAGCTTCTCTTTTAGGGTAGAGGACCTGTTGGACGAGCCCCGACCTTAGGGAAAATCACATGCTTAAGATTCAAGGACAAATCACGACTTTTTTATTTGTATGAGCGTAGTCATATATAACAGTGTAGTAAAACACGCTAAGGTGTTAGTTGGGCAGCAAAAAAGTAACTGAAATTCATTATGAAATTAGTTAGCATACAATGTAATAAAAGACGTTAAATGCTAATTGAGCAACAAAGGACTAACATAAATTAATTGAATGAAGTAGTAGGATTCTAATCAAAATAAATCAAATTCTCGATATTAAGTGTTTAAACCGAGGTCTGGACAGAGAGACCGAGTTGATTTTGAGTCCGTAGAGATAAATTTAGAAATAAAGAAAGGAGAGGCAGCCCCACCCGGTCTTTGTTCCCATTTTGTTCACGCCAAACGACTCCTCCTCTCTTTTATTTATCATCTTCATTGTTCACATGCCTCTTTAAGTTTTTTTTTTTTTTTACGGTTCAAGTGTATAATGCACACGTGCCATGGTTATAATTAGTTGGGACCCACAGTTGGATGACTTAGATTTCCTTCGTCCACCTAATATTTTCTTGCTTATTATTTTCCATTTGACTATCCTATTTTAGGGTGTTTTTGCATGAGTTAAATGGCATGGAGAAATCAAATAGCAAATCTAGGCCTAATTTTCTTTCTTTTTTTCACCTTTTTCATTTCCATTCTGCTGCCATTTACGTGGCTGCAATCTTTCAATATTTCCCTATTTAAATTACGGTACAATTCAAAAAACACTACGTGGTTACCTTTTTTCCCTAATAAAAGTTTGTGATATTTTTTTAAAAAATTAATGATTGAGATTTTTAACAATTAAAAGGATGATTACCTCAAAAAAAAAAATTATAAGGATGAAAATGATTTAAGACTTTAAATTCGAAAATTTGTAAAATTATAATCGTTTAATGTTACATTTTATTTTAAAAAATTATAATTTTTGAAACTCTCTCTAAATATTTATTTTCTCTCTCGTCATCAAACTTCAATAATCTCAAAATTTGAAGATTTAAATTTATTTAAGATAATATCAATTTTATTGCTCAAAAAAAGACAATATCAATTTTTGAAACTTTCATTTTTCGAATGTCGTTAATGGTCATTTTGATATTAACTTGATAACTGAGAATTTTTTGACAAAATCGACTGCGTCTTCATCCATCATTGCCACTATATATAAGTCATGTAAGCATACACTTCGGACATAAGTTTACCCACTCAATGGGAGTAACAAATATCTTTATGGATCTCTTTGAAGCAATCGTTCCCCACTTCTTATGATGTGCACTTGAGCCATGTATTTTCATTGTTGTGTATTGTCTTAATGTGCATTGTCAAGAACGTCGTACTATCATTATCTTTATTTGATTCTTAATGAGTTTTCTCATTTCAAGGTACTTAATGACTGATGAGATGTTTTATAGTCAACTAAGCAAGAATTATTAGAATCCAATATACCGAGAGCAGTTTGGTCAATAGGGGGTGCATTTTAATTTAATCGTCTGGTGTGTCATTCCACTCACTTATGACTAGTGCAATAAAAGCATCGGTTTAATTCATTTTCTTCCCTAAAGATGAGAATAAGGAAAATGGTTCTTTTGCCAAATTTATTAAAAAAAATAAAAAGAATAATTTTATTTAAATCAAACAAATATATAAAAAGTAAATATTGTAAATGTTAAACTGTCTTACATTACTAATTTGAGAGTTAAAATAACTTTTTAAATATAACAAGCAATCCTATAGAATTAAACAAATATATAAAAAAGTAAGTTTTGCGAACACTAATTTATTTCCAAAATGGATTGAAATTTAATATGTCAAAAAAGAAATATGAACTCCTCAATTTTCACCAATATGAAAAAAACAATGGGATTAGGTGCCTCTTTGCCATTTAACTTTAACTGCTAGGTTATTTGAGGGTACAAGGCATTTATTACTTTGCTTAAAAGAGGTGTGAATACAAAGACGTAAAAAATGGCTTGAAAGTATCCCTAGCTACCAGGTTCTCCCTCCCTCCCTCTCAACTCAACCTCCTTTACTTTTAGGACCTTTTCTCCTACACTTATGTGGACATCTTATATTCTTGGACCCCTTATTAGGAGTCTTTTCCTTTTCATTTTTAAATGTATTGATGCTTTGAATTTTGGTTATGTGTACATATTATTAGGTTAAGTGGTTAACTGTTGTAAGTCCATCCATCCATTGATTCTCCACATGGGTTTTGCTTATGCAAGCCATTCTCACTAAAAAATCCCACATTTTCAAAGTACTACTTAAGGATTAATGCTAAATCAAACAAGATAATATTTATTATTCTTCCACTCAAGTGAAATTTTAGATACAAGTTTTATTTTACCCCCAAAAAGATATGTTGCAACCAAACCCAATTGAACAAAACGCCAAAGCATCATAATCATCCACTATAAAACGTTGTGTGTGATGCAAATATTTTGAATATTGAATGTGTTAATTGTAGCTTCCATTTGCAGTTATATTATCCCAATTCCCATGCTTTGCTTTGCTTTGAAATAGTCTTATTACATGGAGTATATTTTTTTGCCTTTTTTTTTTTTTTTTTTTTTTTGACTTTTCGCCCCACAGAATATCCTTTTAACCATTATGCTCACTGCTCAATGCCTTTGGGCAACGCAACTCTCTCATTATTTAAAGCACTCTCTATTTGAGTTCCATATTAAGCTAATTAGCCTATGTATTAGCTATCAGCCAAACATGGGAGTGAACTGGGACCATTTCAAAAATATAATTTACTCATAATTTTTTTACATTAAATACTAGGGGCAAAGAGAAAACTAAGATGCTATTGATTCGAACCTATGAACCCCTACATTAACAGAACAGTGGTGAAAAAAATATAAAGCATCATTAGAGCAAAAGTCCCGAGAATTGTGCTTCTTAAGATGAGAATTAACATATAGTTAAGTTCGGCCCTAAGAAAATATTAGCAGTTCAATTTCTTTTTTCTTAATTGCAATATTTAATCACACTCGATAATATTACTGAAATATCAACTAAATCAAATTGTCTCAAAACACAAATATAGGTATACAGATAGCTCAAATAATTAATCAACCTCAGTAAAATTAGTTACTAGCCCGGTTTTATAACCTATATCATGTCTTAAAATTAGTACAATATAGTGTTTATTAGTTCTCTCATCTATAATATCATCAAAACAAACGTTAATGATCTCATAAACAACGCTTCCAATTTTCTAAAATCGTCATTTCGATACATTCTCTCTAACATTTGATTTCTCACTTAGCAAATAATGCTAAATGACCTCAAAATTTAAAAATTAAAATTAAAATTGCTTAAAAAACCTTCATTTTGAGAATTAGTGTATCCACTATGAAGCAAAAAACATGTTTTGAAAAAAGTGTACCAATAATTTTTATTTTTTTTATTCAAATTAGATTCTCGATTTCAAGCATCAAATTTGCAGTTTTAAGTGCATATAAGGAATCATAATGCCTTGGGTTAAGACATTGCTAACCAAAGGCATGTGATCCCACTCTTAGAAGACTTGGAAAGGCACATGAATAGAATTACCGTAGGAGAAGAGTAAAGGTATTTCTAAACTTGAAGTAAAGATGGGAACCTCTTCCACACCGCACACTGTTGGCAGCAGACAAAACATTCATAAAAGATGGCACGCAATTATCATATGTACATCATTATAGCTGTCTTCTAGCAACTGAATATATTTTTATTCATTCGGCATGAAACTATGCCACTTGCTCAAGTAATTAAAGCCCCATATTTCAGATACCACATTGCCCAAATCATGCACCTAATGTCCACATATATACTAGTACATCTTATGCCCACTTGAAACATTTCTTTTTCACTTGCTTTTTCCATCATCCACCTTGTGATTTAAATATAGTGCAAGGAAACACCAAACTCACCCTCCCTTAAATCACCACGAATGCGCTCACTAAACCCACTTAGACATTCCATTAAGCTTAAGTTGCAAAGCAAACACAAGTTGATGGCACATCACAATTATGTGAATAGGAAGCATTCTACCCAAGCATTTTTTTTTTTTAACTAAACACATCCAAAATTAGCTATGCAATGCAAAATTTTATTGAAGATCAAAATTATTGTTCCCTCCTACTGTGCCTTGCTAAATGTTATCAAAATCAATGCACCACAGCAATTGCAACTTCAAATACAAAGGGCCACTTTGGCATCCTATGGCCAAAAACTCAACTTTCTTATACGTTGGGAAAACTACGTTCCCCAAAATTGTACCTTTCCCTCGCAACTTTCTCAACTTTCAAGAAAACAATTTTAGGCCGAAAAGATGTTTTTAGGGTTTGGGAAAGTAATGCCAACAAAATAGAGTTTTGGAACATCCTTGAATCCCAATCCCCAAGAAAAAGGACATTCAAGATGTGCATTACGAGCATTAGTCCTACAACCAATAATTAAGAAGAAGAAATCCAGAATGCCATTTGATAGTATAAGCAATTTACAGAACAGCAAAGATGTTCCTACATTAGGCGAAAAATGCCAGAGTCGATGAAGAACGTTCCAATGAATCAATTGCATTAATTATATGAACATATCTACCCTTTCCAATTCTAGAAACTGAAAATAGTTATAGATATCGAGAGGCCTCCAAAATTTGGGATATGAAGTATCAGAGAAGATAATACCGAATGTCAAATCACAAGAAACACTCCACCAACATGGCTAACAGCAAGATCAAGAAGCCAGGTGAAGTAACAAATACTTAAATTTGTGAATTTTTTTTTTCTGATGAATTTACCATCATCCGAAACAAAAGATCCTTTTCAGTTCCCACTGGAGCAAGAGTAATCTGCACATTGAAGTATAGGACATTGCTGACTTGACTCTTTCATGGTAGATAACGAGAAAAAGAAGGAAAAGAACAAAGAAATTACAAGAAGATTCCCCAGTACTCACCTCAAAATTTTGAAGTAATTCTGCAAATGCGTCTTCTTAATACTTCATAACTAACAGTGAGAGTTCTTCATTCAAATTTTGATGGTTCCACAACTTAATTATCTTCAATCTCTTTGCTTAATATTCTATATATGGCACCTCCAAAGATTTTCTCCTACTCTGATCTTAGACCTGTTTTTAAGCTGGTCACTCAAAGCCACCTGCATCTTCCAACCTCCTTCTAGCTCTGTACATAAAACCTTACGACTTCCATGATCTGTGGAGCTGTTATAAGCAATAACTTAGGCCCGAGAATTAGAATTTCAACACAACTTCTTCTTCCAAGTACTCCTAGCACATACTTCTTGTTTTCAATCAACAAGATCATCCAACTCTATGAAATCTCCTTCTAGAATAGATACTATACTGTCAGCATTTTCAGCATCTACAAGCATGCCAACACCAGGAAGTGCAGGGGCCCTAACCTGAATACCAGCCATCAAATAAAATACGAAGTATGAGTGGCATGAAAGAGGAGAATACATAAGCATTTCTCATGAAATAACAAAAAAGGTGAACACAGAAACAAACCAATGCAAAATGATTTAACCACCAAAATATGTCGTATTTCCTATAGGAGAAATTACAGATTATTTTTTATATGCAAACACTTCTCACTGTAGGACATACAAAAGAACGTGAGATTAAATTAGCTTATAAGAAAAACTACAGAAGTTGGATCGACATTCAAAGATAAACTGAATATGGATGGTAAATATTTTTTCATTTACAACATAGACTTGTTGTGTTTAGTTTTTATTTTCGACTGGAAGAATTCTAGGCCACAAAAGGGAGTTATGAGGAAATTGACTATTCCCTTCAGAAGTTCAAAGCTCATACAACTCACACATGTGCAATTAAAATGGAAAAAAAAAAAGCAAATATATATACTCATGCGTTCAAAGCAAACATCTAAAGTTAGAAGCGACATATATGTCTCTGCTGTATCTGCCATTAAGAGAGAAGATGAAGAAAAGACAACATCTTAGTAGGAAGCTAAGCACTGAAATAAGATGCTATCTGTCCTGATGGCTATGATTGTTGCAGAATGGAGTAAACGAAACATGAAGATAGCGACTGCACTATAGGTGACTAAAAGAATAAAATTTTGAAGCATCTTACTCACTTATTATTGGATTGGCATTCAAAGATAAAAGATAAACTAAATATAGATGGTAAGCATTTTTTCAATTACAACGAAGACTAGTTGTGTTCCGTTTTCTTTTGGACTGGTGGAATTGTACGTCACTAAGGGGGTGATGAGGCAATTGATTATCCCCTTCAGAAGTTAAAAGCTCAAACAACTTACATATGCGCAATTAAAAAAGAATACACACACATGTGCTTGAGCTCAAAATCAAACATCTAAAGTTAGGAGCAGCAATGCAGCATATATTTCTCTGCTGGATATGTCATACAGAGACCAGATGGAGAAAAGATATCATCTTAATATTGAGCTAAGCACTAAAATAAGATGCAAAGTGTTCTGATGGCTGTGATTGTTGCAGAATTGAGTAAATGAAACATAGAGATAGTGACTGCACTATAGGTGACTGAAAGAATAAAATTTTGAAGAATCTTACTAGCTTATTATTGGATTGAATGCCTGGAGGAAACTGAACTTTGGCAACAGAAACTCGGCCTTCAAGAGACTGGTCTTCCAACTGAGTACTCAATCTCACAGGATATGTAGACAAATAACTCCTCCTAACAACAGAATTACCATCATTCACTTTAGCTTCAATAATATCAGGTGTAACAAACCCATCATGCTGAATACCAACATGACGTACAGCAGAAACACTCTCTTCAGCACATGAACTTATCATATTCTCTGATATGCATTTTCCACTACGAGACTTGACAAATATGCGACAAAGTGCATAAGAAGCCTGCCCAAGGATAAACCATGAGTTTCCAAACAAAATCATGAATCAGCTTAGATAAAATAAATCATTTACTCTATTCTTGACCTTTCGAAACTCTAATGAAATACAAGAAACTTCCTAGATAAAGCAGAACAATGAAGCCCCAAATAACAGATTATTCGAAAAAGTATCTATTATCATTTTATAACAGCTAAAAGAAAAAGAAATGATGGGATAGACAGCACTTTAACAGGTTGGTCAAGGTTGATTATAGATTCTTTTAACCAAAGCTAATATGAAGGCATATGTGGGAAAAAACGGGAAAGGTGATCTGTCAGTGACTCGAGACTCAAATCATATTAATATTCATCCTGACACATATGTATCCTATGAACCATAGATTTGTGAGTAAAATGACATACGCCCGATGAGCAGTGGAATCTTATTCAACAGGAATGAAACTTCAACTTTCCAAATGCACACTTTGAAGCACGCGAAAAATGCTAATAAAGATTTTGCTTTTGCAATAAAAGAGCATAAACATGTTCCAAATACAAGGGTTCAGAATATCCTTTTACCTAGATAGCATACACATTTACAGTAAACTAAACAGAGAAACTCTCATTCTATCCAATAAAACCATAATCCCTTTCAGAAATCAACACAGTTTTAAACCCCCGAGATTAGCAACCATGCCCCTATAACACATTCACATTAGAACTCAAACCTTATAACACACTATAATCAAAACACAATCGAAACTATAACCCTAATCACATTCACAAATCAATTCAGTTATTTAAATCCCTAATATACATTACCCTAACACATTCTCAAACCTACAAATCATAGTTTCCAAATTCGCAATCAGAACAAAACTATTGATAATCAAGCTAACAATCAATCAAGATATTAAAGCCATAAACGACACAGAATTTGTTAACGACGTCTTAAGGAAATTCTGAAATACCTTAAGATGATCAATCAACGCATACTCATACAAGATCCACTCCGTCCTAACCGCATTCCTAACAGAATTCCCCAAATAAAACACAAATCTCCCTTTAGTTCCCAAAACACCCTTCCCACCAACATCCACCACATCCCTAACCCTACCGCTCCGTCGCCAAAACCCTCCTTTGGCCCTCCGTTTCCTCCCTACACTCTCTTTCAAAACCCTAAGATCATAATAACAATACCAGTGTCGTTTCCTGGCCCCACAACCGTACGGGAAGCAAGAAGTTTCCGGCAAATCAAACGGCTCATAATCGTAGAGGTCGAGTTCCTTGATCAAATCATAGCCGTTGATGTCGCCGGATTCTACGGTGGTGCGATTCTTGGAAGTGAGATAGTAGCAGAGGAGCTGTTGTTCGGAGGGGTAAAATCGGCATCCCGGCGGTAAGGGGGTCATTTTTTGGGTGCGGAAAAGAAAATGCTGGGGGTTTAGGGGTTTTGTATATATGGGGATAAAAAAAGATGCGTGCCCCTGAAGTTTCTAAATTGTTACTCACTGTTACTCGGGAGTACGGTTTTAGGCACTGGATGGTGAGGTGGCGGGTTTTGAGTGGATGTCATTTGGAAATCCGGTGGATGTGGAATCAGGGAGTTAGTATTTTTTGGTTTAGATTGCAGAGGTGCTGCGTTGAGTATGTGATGTGGCTTTATTTGAATTTTGAAAGCTCGGTGTATGATCTGCTCTGGCATTATACTGGTGAAGTAATTTAATTTATTGCTAAAAACAACTATATTTACGTATTACACACTTACTTTTTAAAATGATTACAATGCTTTGACTAAATTCATTTACTTTGCTGGAGTATATTATTTGGGAGATTGGTTTTTAAAATCAATGAATTAGCCCGCAAAATTTAGTTCAGTTTAATTTTGGGTGTGGTTATATCCAGCCTACAATTAGTAAGGCAGCCGAGGGGATAAGACATAAATGCCCTTGTGAAGAAAAAAAATTATTATTTTTTTTGCAAAAAGTAGGTAGGAACTGGAGGATTTTCAGTGCCACCACACGGTGACACTCACAGTCCATCAGTTTCACCAAATGGTGGAACATGTGCGAATCAAGTGCGGCCGCGCGGTGGCACTCAAAATGCTTCAGTGCCACCACATGGTGACACTCATTCTTTGTCAGTGTCACCGTGTGGTTGCACTTGAATTCGATGAGTTCGTGTAGACGATTAGTTTTTCTTAAAGAAAAATAGAAAAATTAATTTAAACAAAAATATAACTCAACCCTAAATAATATGAATAGTGAAATTAAGTAACGAGTAATTCCAACGATATAATGTAAACAAATAATAAGAAAAATAAAATTTGAAATAACCCGAAACCTTAAATTTAGTAAATAGATGTACTTAGTTAAAAGTTATATAAAATTAAGAAAACACAAATACACGAAGAAAATAAATACAATTAAATTAAAAATGCAAAACATTACACGAATGTATTTCGTAGTAAATTAGCCCATCTATCCATCCTTTCCAAATACGGTTCTATCAAGTGTTGAGCACTGAAATGACGTCTAGATTTCCACTGTACATCCATTTTAGGGACTGGAAAACCGGGTTGTAAGTCGATACGAATAAAATGATTTCCGGCAAGACAAAGACAAATTTCATAGTCTAGTGGGTGACCGTCGGAATGAAGCAGAAGCACAATACAACATCCCAGAAGTCGGTTCGAGAACAAAAATATTGCTGCATTAAAATAGGTAGCAATAGGGTATAAATCGTCCGGCGTACTCATCCAGTTGGCTTGTGGACAACCTCCTCTAAACCAAGATAGGCGATTTATGGCTACATCGATCCCGGAAACATTAACAACATCGTTGTAAATGTACTCATACATAGGTCGATTTATAGTTAGCTCAGAGATGATGAATTATTTTACAAGCGCCAAGTTCTCATGTGTTCCAGTTACTATGTCAGCAATGACACGGAACCCACAATTACCATCCGCAAGAACATTTAAAAACCCTGTAATATAGGGTAAGATGAGTGGTTGAACGTAGTGTATCAAATAAAAATCGTGTATATCTTCACCTGCGCAAAAATAAATAATATTGATAATAATAATAATAATAATAATAATAATAATAATAATAATAATGATATATGATAATTACGATATAAATACCAGTTGTCTCAACGTTATGGACGGAAGATGACGAAGATCGACCATGACTGCTCTTAGATTGGTAATCTGTTAGCAACGCACTGTCGAATTTGACATGCACATGGAATTCCATGTGTTTTCGGATACACACAACCACAATATGCAATCACATTTCCACCTAACTCTAAGATTCGAGCATATTCCTCACCAAGTAACTGTATACAATAGTGGGATACCTTTTTTGCAGATAGTTCAATGGAAAACTGCTATAAGAGACTGGACTTGTGCGTATCGACTGACTAAGTGAGTACCTGATAACATAAATTATTTATTTTTTTAAAAATTAAATTATTATTCTGTAATAATAAGTATCCCGAGGACTTGCTTTATAATTAAATTTTTACCTGATCGCATTTAGTTGAGAATCAATACTTGCGTTTACCCTCTTCCATACTGTATCAAGAGCACCAGTCGATGCATGCAACCATCCTTTTAGTCCTGCATGTGCAGCTTCAACCTGACAAGTAGTAGTGTTGCCGAAGTGGAGGTACTCGTTAGTCCAAGCGCAACAAAACTTCTCTTTGTGCATCAACCATGTCATGTCCAAATAACGTATAACTGCCGGATTTTCTCTCATAGACAACTTCATACGACGCACTGCCTCATCATAGGACTCCAGTGTCGGTACTTCTACTATCACCCGCCATTTGCTATTCTTAAATATCTCACGTTGTTCTTTATCTCCAAAAAAATTTCCCACCTGATGTGCAACATCCTTGTTTATGTGCCACCTACACAAAATGTGAGGTGTATTCGGAATCATTTGTTTGGAAGCAGGGCACAATAAGGGAACACAATATATTAACCGACTTAGTTTGAGTCTGACTCATGTCCCGAATCATTTGTTTGGAAGCAGGACTTAATTTGCTTATTTGCCGATAACCTTCCTTGTACACTGCCAGTGCATGATTATGCTTCCCATGATCTGGATTTCCGGATACTCGACTCTCCCAACCACCACCCTCATACAGTTGCACCACCCTTATTCAGAATTGACAATTGCAAGATTTAGTCCGTGTTTACCTAATAGGTTGACCCGGATTTTTCAATTTTTGCTTGTATTTTACACCACGCGCACATCTCAAGTATACATTTCCGGGTCCTTTGTGGAAAGCCACGACTATCTCAAATCTTAAGTCAATTGCCTTTTGTTGAGCCCATGTTAAAGCTTCGTGATAATCCCCAAATATTTTGGTAGTTTCAAAGTGAGAATTATAATCAATACCATCGCCATCAAAATCATCTAAGGGAACCTACAAATATAATTGTAGTCATCGTTATTGTTTAGCTAATTATGAGAGTTATAATATTGAGACACTCAAGAGTTTTAAGTGCCACCACGCGGAGACACTCAAGGGATTTGAGTGCAACCGCACGACCGCACTCATGGAAACTTAATGCACCCACGTGGAGGCACTGGAAAATCTTGAGTGGGTCTGCGTGGTAGCATTCAAAACCCATGAGTGTCTCCGCATGAGGGAACTCAAAACCCTTAAGTGTTGTTTTTTTTTTAATATAGAACAACTAACACTCAAGGGATTCGATTTTAATTATTTTTTTGTTATCTCCCCAAAATCTGACCAGAATCCGCCCTCGCCGTCAACCGTCGCCGTCACCTGCAGTCGCTCGTCGCCGGAGGAATGGGTGAAGTGAAGGAACTGACGTGAAGTGAATTAGGAAATGAATGGGAAGGAGGATTAATTCAAGAGTTGGCAAGAGGAAAGAGGGTTAATTAAATAGTTTGTTTTTTTCTTATTAATGGGGGTATTTTTGTCATTTCCAGTCGGCTGCTCTACTAAAAGCCGGCTGGAAATACAACTTATTCGTCAAATGTAGTAAATTTTTTTAATCATTTTACTAATTCAGCCCATTCAACTAAACAAATTCAGTTTAGCTAAAAAATACCAAGTCTAAAATTTGTATGTGTATGAAGAATGAAGGTATATTTGATTGTGTTTATAAAAATGAAATGAAATAAAATACATGAACGTTTGCTATGCAGGTTTAGATTAAAAGTTATACAATAAACTTCAAGGCTTTCTTAGAAAAACCCACTTCCAATAGGTTATTTATATATTTAGACACGTTTGGTTCAAATTTACAATTCTAATCATTATTCATAATTTTTGAAGAAAATTGTCATTTTTTTTACAAAAAGAATTTTATTTTTCATGCAACGTCTTCTTTTCATTTTCGCCACCACATAAATTTTGCCACATTTTCGGCACGATAAGGTTTATTTGGCCAATCTAAAGAAAACGGGTAGAGTGAAAGAAATATCCAAACATGACGAATTTGGAACTATTTGGTATTAGGGGCCTCAAGGTCCAAACCATAAATTCGGCCCAATGGGCCTCTTCCTGATATCATTATGTCCCACCAATATAAAGAAGACCAACTAATACTATGCAGCAGTAGCCAGTAGCTGATTCTGGACCTTACCAAAATTGATTTAGCAAAATCATTAAAAAAAAATGGTTTTATTTTTTAGAAATCTTGGTTACAAGTAGACTAAATTTCTGCAAAAAAAAAAGTAGGATTAAAAATAGACAAAAAAAAACCACAGGTAATTTTCTAAAAAATTTTAGAACCATAAATTTTATTTTTTATAATTTATCCTAATTTTTAACACATAAAACTTAACTTCTTTTTAAAAAAAAAAAAGAAAGAAAGTAGAAAGCCCTCCATGTATGATTCAAAATTGGATTTAAGCGATCCATCCATCGTCCAAATTGCAATAGCACAAGAGGCCAGCTGGCATTTATAAATGATGGCTTTTAGTCCCACCATCTTTTGCAAAATGCATGCCAATCACTTACTCCTTAAATTTTCATATTTGTATTACTATTTTAATTTAAAGAAAATGCTTTCAGTGTCTGCTGAAGTAGAGTTGATAGGTCACTTTATACCAAAGTCTTCCAACCAATTCAATTTTCTATCAGATTTAAAATTTCCTTTTTCTTGGAATCGGTGGAATAAATAAGTTTCCCATTTGAAAAATTAAAACAGGAAAGGAGTAAAAGAGTAGGCTTTGGATTTAATGTTGCATGGACTTCAGTGTCCGTAGCCTAATGTGAAAAAAGACAGTAGAAGTTATTAAGTCAAAAGACAGACATGCAGACATAAATGGAATAAAGGAGCGACAAAGAGCTTTGCTTCCAAGTCTCAAATAGAGTACAAAGATTGAGTTTCTCTTTTACATTGAAATCAAGTAAGAAAAACCCACGTCATAAACTGGAAATACTAACGTGGTCCCGAACTAACTACTTCTAGACCATTCGAGAGATGGTACATTACTAATTTCGTAACTTCGACACCTGAATGGTACCATGATGAACAAAGTTAATGGATTAGAAAGGATTAAAACACTAATTTCGCCTCACTCAATCTAAAGTATTAACATTTCAGCTCGTGATTTATTTTGTTGGTAACAATTTGAACTATCTAAAATTGCCGAAATTTCAACAATTTTAGATAGGTTATTATGCAAATGCTACCAAATAATAGACGAGAGGCTAAAAACTAATATTTTAGAGAGATTAGAGACGAAATGTTGGTTTAAAGCCAATTAGAAAATGTGATAATTAATCATCTCATCTTTCTGCCTTCTGGTTGCAATGGGAAAAGCTCCAGAGTTCTATCACCTTCCTCTCTACATGTCCTGATGGGCTCTTCAACTTCAAATCTCCAACTGCTGCACTTCCTTTTGTATGGACTATCCTCGTCTCTCTCAGTTTCCACCTGTATTAAATGTTAAATATGTTAATTTACGTTACTTAATTTATTGAACTAAAAGCTCAAGGTGATATAAAACTGTTAAGAAGAGAAGAATATATATACCTTAGTATCCATAGATAAAGTAGGAGTTCTGGGACTATGACTTAAACCAAGGCTGTTACGCTTCTGTTTTTGTCTTTCACGAGCTTTGTGGTTTTGAAACCAGTAAAAGACGTTTTTGCCCTCAATCTTGCCATATTTGCCTAGCTGTGCTGTGATTTGCTCTATTTGTTGTGCATTTGGAGTCCTCATTCCTCCCCTATATAACATCTCCAGTATCCCTATCTGTTCTTGCGTCGGATTCCACCGTGTTCCTCCCGGGTGCGTCTCCACCTGAATAATTCAACATCATTAACTCATTAAGTCGGAGAAAATATACTATTCGCTCGAAACATGTCACATATACGCGTAAAAATTTACATGCTTTCGAATTCTAATAACTCTATCCAGTGATGAAATTTTAAACACAAAGGTAGACTGTTTATGTTTGAGAGGTGCTGATACCATGTCAAAAAAACTGATTGAACTAATAACATAAGCTGATAGTTATTAAAACTCAACGACATCTTTTTATATTAATGTCCGAGAAATAATTAAGCTGATGTTACACACTCGACTCAGACATAATACAAGCTGCCAGCATTAACTATTAGCTCTCTCTCTTGGAATGAAAGTGTACCTGAGGGGGTGAATCTTTCTTGGAGTCACATTGTCTAGGACCGCATTCAGGTCTAATGAAGGTCTTGAGATCAAAAGAAGAAGCAGTAGAAGTAGGAGAAGAAGAAGGAGAATTGTGAAGATCAGAATGCTGCTGGGGAATTAGCTTAGGAGCAAGAGGACGAAGACGTTTGCAACCAAGAGAAAGTGAGGGTTCATGCTCCCAGATAAGTCCACGTGTCGCCAACTGATGCACCTTCATTCTCATTAGCTTAAACTTACATTAAGTTACTACTCCCATGGTGAAGTTTACAAATTTATATAGAGGAGACTAAGGTGATGATAAGCTAGATAGATAGCAAAAGTGGGAAATGAGGTGGAAGTAAGTAAAATAAGACCAAATGATGAGAGGAGGTTGACTTATGATTTAATTTGCATTTCTTTAACTTTTGAAAAAATAACAGCAAGAGTTACAGTAGATAATATTATGATTATTGTATGTGCGTGTGGGTTGGGCAGTCCAATCAGCTCCTTTATTTTTTAATTTTCCTTGCTTTCATCATAAGGTATGTATGCTTTTCGGTGGCTTTTTTTTCCTAACAAAAAGTATATTAAGAAAGAAAAGAATTTAATGTAACAAGAAAAAAGATGATCCAATTGGAAAACTTGAAAATGGAATTAAGTAACTGTGTTTGCTTTTTCAAGATACGCATATTGGAGTGAGATTTTTCTATGTGGTGCTGGTGGAAAAATGAGCAACAAAACAAACTATATTGCTAGCTAGCAAGGTGAATGCCGTCGAGAATGTTGAAAACAATAAATTAATAATATGCCTCTTAGAAAAAAATAAAATATAATATGAAATATTTTAATATCTTAGTGCATGCCATATCCACTGTCGACCTTCCCTCTTTAGGAACTGTAGCAGTTATTTCACAAACATATTTTGAAGAGGGATATTTTTCAAATTTGTCCATCCACAAAAATATATATTCAAATTTTTCCGGGATATTAATCAATAGAGTGTAAAAACTTTTTATCCTTTTAAGTTTTAATTAATGGTTAAATTTCAATCCTCACATTTGCGAATGAAAAAAATTTCTCTGGCTAGCAATCTCACCTAATAAGGTGCAAACCATCTACGAAAGAGAATAGTCACTACAATCGGTGGTGGATATATCATAAAAAGATGTTAGTGTTAACTATCAACTCAAGTTTTTAGTTCGGTAGCGCCTTGTATAGGTTGGGCGGAGCTTGAAGAAGGTAGCCCCTCTCTGTTTTCCTCCGGGTCAAGTACTAAATAACCTATCTTTATACCTCCTACTGATTGGTTAAATAACATGATAGCAAAAACTCTACGCGGTCGAAAAGGTCCGGAGTTCGATCCCTAACAACTTCATTTATTGCTGAAGTAAGAACAAATGGTAGGATGAACATATGTTGTGCACGCTTCAAATTGAAAGAGAACATATGTTGTGCACGCTTCAAATTGAAAGGGCATTCACGTAGAAGGTGTGACAACGATTAATATATAAACAATAATTAAGTCGTAACTATCAGCTCGACTTGTAATTCAATCCATTAAATAACAATATAAAAACTATGTCCTTTTAAAATAGAAAAAAAAACATACAATAACTAAACCACACTTTTTTTTGTTTGTTTTAATCATTTAGTATAGGTATCTTGGTCCTCTCTATATAAGTTATAATTTGCATTTGATAACCGATGATTAACAAATAACATACTAATAAGTAGAATAACTAAGTCTTACACGTATATAGGTGCGAGCAAATAATAAGTCTGTTTCCCTGTAAGACATGATTAGTCTGTGGGTTTATTTTTATTCTTAAAAAACTAAGCATAGTTGCACAGGGATCTCTCTCAGCTGGGCTTGATGACTGCAATCACGGACAATATTAATTTGTTGAGTCTGAAGGAATTAAGGTGATGATTTGTTAGTCATACACGTGTGACTGACTCACTGAGGAACATGTAATGTAACACAACACAAGATGTGCTTGTTCAAAATCATTGCCACCAATGATCTTATGTATATTAATATTCTTTTTCTTTTTTCATCATCATAGCTTGTTTTAACTCCGCCTATTTCGCTTCTAATTTTGCTCTCAACAACCATTTCTCATCTTTTCCCTCTAGCTGTAAAACTGGTCATCATGAGTGTATGTCCTTAATTTTAATTAATTACAATATTTAATCAATTGATTATATTCCAAAGGAGAAGATTAAATTCCAGCTAATTAGCCAATTATTATTATTTTTTAATGAAAAGTCTGGTTTCACGGCAGCATTATGGAGGACAAAGTTAATAATTAAAGGTTGATTTTTACGGATGTAACAACCACATTACTTTAGCGGGATTTAATTTCCCTTCAAGTGATCATAGTAATTTTAATGAGACAAATTTAAAGTTGAAAATAAATTGAAGTTGGATGACTATTTTAAACCAATCGATTAATCAAAATTTAATCTCTAGAAATTTGATTGAACCGTCTAGCCCGCCTAGACACTTAAAATTCAATATATCCCAACTAATTTCTGATTAATTCTCAAAAGTCCTTAGCCATTCATCGATAACATGTTTTACTCTACACTATGATCGTGGTTAAATCTAATATTTTCCAAAAACTGAAACTCTATAGTTCCTTTTAGTCATGCAAAAAATATTATGATTTATATTCTCTCATTAACTAGATAAAAATATTTGCATGTGAATGTAATCCTCTAGCATGCCTATATAACCATTTAAATTTTTTTAAAAAAATTAATTAAACATTATAAACTATTAATTTAAATTTAATAACTTCAAAATAAAATATATTAACATTATTTTCATAATAAAATCTAACATCAATTTTAATTGACATCACATATGATATTAATTTATATAAATATTCATATATTTTAATAAATTATATAATTAGTTCGGGCTGGACCGATCCGTTGGAAATTACGTACTATCCAATCCCGGCCTAATTCTAGGTAGACTTATACGAGCTTGGGCCGGGCTGAGCCTAAGAACAAATTTATATGTCCAAGCCCGGCTAAATGGACTTGAGTCTGGGTGGGCTGGGTGGGTCTCAAGGCCCATCCCCAGGTTTACTAGGCGCTAGTCAGGCGTTCAAAAACTTTTGAAGATTGATAAAATTAGTCATATATAAATCGGATTTTGAGCATCTAAGTGGATTTAGGTGGTCCAGTCGTTCTAAATATAAAGATGACTATCGTACTATAAACCTTGATAACATGACTATCATCATATAAAGATTTTTTCTAATTATAAGTAGAATACCATATTTGAGAAATTAAAAATGAAATATTAATATTGGAGAATGCAACTTTAGGTTGGTAATTTTAATTAGCAATCACTAAATAAAGTTAACAATTGCCAAAAGAGAAGGTAAATGTTAAATCTAATTAATGAGGGGCACCAATAAGATGCAACTTTTTTAGGCATTACTCTTCCATATGGTAGTTAAAATGCCATTGTCAAGGCTGAAAAGTTAAAATAGTGCAGCTAAAATGCTCTCAAAAGAGGAAGATCTCACCCCAAAAGTGAGATTTCACTCCAAGGTTAAATCTGATAGGCCAGGTGTCATTCCAGCTTGATAATTGTAATCTAAATGTTGGAATCATTTCATTTGTTGACATCTAATTAAATTGGATTAGTCCTCCCAACCCATGTTTTTGGCCTAATGTAATCCTCTAATTCCTTCAATCACGATACACAAAGAAATGACAAACAATTAAATAGAAAATATTAAAATATAATAGAATTTCACTAGATCTTAGCCTGGTCAGATAGATATAACTATTCCGAGTTTAACTGATGGAATTATTTCTAAATTGCCTTAACGTTCTTTTTTTACATCAAACAAAAACGATTAAGAAATAATATAATCAGAAACATCACTCAACATATATGTTGAAACTATTGAAAAGGAGCTTAGCTAATTCATTTTCCACCACATTTGCAAAACAGTTGACATGACTCACATGAAGCGTATTACAACGCGTTTCGCATTTGTCGATAAAAACATTATTAAGGCTCTCCTCTTCTACCCAACGAAGAACTAATTTGAGACATAACACTACCACCACAAGCGCACCGGCCATCTCCCATTTCCAAACCGAGACCAACACGAAACAACCCCCCACCATGATAACGACAAATTACACCAAAACCCACCCGACTATTCTGATTGTCCATGGTAATATCAAAGTTCACCTTGAAACGTTCCTTAACTAAGGGATTCCTAATGGCTAGAGTGTGCTGACATCGTACCTTCACCTCTAGATTCATGATTGGATCCCAAATTGCTTTTATGTATTGGCCACAAATGGTTCTATATTAGTTGGAGAACATTAAGAAAAACTTTATAGGCACAGTTTTACGCATAAAACGTTTGCTATGATTAAATTTGGAACTTACACTTTAATTAATTAATAGTATAAAATTATAATTGACTCTGATAATTTTTTGAGTTAAAATGGGGAAGCAGACAAGAGGGGATAAAGTAGGGGTGTCAAAACGGGTTGGCGGGTCATAAACGGGTCGTGTCGATCGACTCGGCTGACCCGTTTAGGTCAACCCTGACACGACCCGTTTAATAAACGGGTTGACACGACACGACCCGTTTAAGAAACGGGTTGACACGGTTGACTCGTTTAAATTTATTAGTGACAAATGGGTCAAATGACACGACCCATTAACCCACTAACTCTTTTAAATTTCCAAATAAAAAATTATAGCTCTAATAAAATTCAAACTATTACAATCCAAAAAACATCAAACAATCCAAATTCAAATTCACAAACATCCAATCCAAATTTACCAAAAAACATTAAACATACCAAAATACAATCCAAATTAACAAGAAAACTACAACATCGAATCCAAGATGTATATATATATATGATGCGTCACATTTACTAAATTACCCCCAATAATATATAATATTTACATTCAAACGGGTTACCGTCTAACTTTAAACGGGTTACAACGAATTCACGGGTCAACCCGCGACACGACACGTTTACTACACGGGTTAAACGGGTTGATCCGTTTATGACCCGTGACCCGTTTATCCCAACTCTAACCGCTTAATTTTCGTGTTATGCGAATCGTGTCGTGACCCATATTGACACCACTAAGATAAAGGCACGGTCATCCCACCTAATAAATTGTTTATCCCCAGTCGAACCCAACACTATTAGAAAAATGAAAGTAAAGATACAACAAGATTAAAGACGGAAGAAAAAGGAGAAGCTAAATAATATGAAAATTCTTCTGCAGACCCAAAATGGTCAGAAATAGACGCACTACAAAAGTGAGATGCAACGCTTAAATTTATAGTTAAAATTTAACGACATGTTTTAAATTATTTCTAACACCCAGAATGCCCTTTGGACTTAGGAGCGTGCACAACACATGCTCAATTCACTATGTGTTCTTTATTCTACAAATATTAAAATTGTCAGAGCTCGAACTCAGAATCATTTGGTCTTAAACACTCTGATACTATGTCAAAATATCAATTAAATTAAAGGCTAAACTGATAGTTTACAACATTATCCTTATATTAATATCTGACATCTCACGTGAATTAGGCTTAACTCTAAGGAACCTCCATGGATTGTTGCCGGATCAAACTCACCACATAATAAGTGGACACTCTTTTTTTTTTGTAGAATAACTATTGCATTTTTTTCTCTCTAAGTATGTATATAAAAAAAGAACTCTCAAGTCAATTATAGAAATACTGTGTGAAAAGCAGGAAGCTTCAGAACAGTTAGGAAAGCTAGCTTCTCTTAATCAATCGAAATAGGTATGCTTAATGCTTTCTTCAAAAAAAAAAGAAAAAGAAGAAGAAGCTAAAGATAAAATAAATGTAAAATTGATATGCATAGATCCATGAGAAATAATTGTGTATGTCAGACAATCAATCACTAATCTTCTTGATAAAGTGGGAGATTACATGCCTAATTATCTATTTATGAAATGAATTTAATGATGATGGTGGTCCAAGTACTATATTACGTATATTGCTGCCTAGGCCTTTCCATAATTCAACAAAAGCAACATTCTCCCCTTCTTGAATATCACTATATATGGCTAGGCAAAAATTTCTTCTTGTTGGGTGCAAGTGAGTATATAACGTTAAAATATTGTCATTATAAACTTGGAACACTTCAGAAGGATCTCTTAGGATGAGGTTTGAGACAACGATTTTTTGCAATAAGACAGACAAAGAGAGTCAAAGGATGTTTTTTGTGAGACGTGTGTGACGGCCTTACTTTGATGTTTAAATTAATAGACTCGAAAGTATGAAAATGTCGAGCTTTTATGACTATAAGGAGCTCAATTTGGATTAGACTAATGTCATAACCCTAAAAGTAATATAAGAATAAGTTTTAAAGAGCTTCTTTAGCTATTATGGCAACCACCACAAAAGAAAGAGATAGTGCAAAATTTGTGTTCTTCCTATTCCGTCCAGCTATACGAAATTGCTCATAGCTGGATATTAAACTTTCAGATCGTTGTAATTTTTGGACAAAAGCTTCCAGACACCTTTTTCTTTGTTTTGGCCGAAGCATGCATTGTTCAGAGGCTCGAAAGTTCAATTCGTACAATATCAAATTGTAATATGATTTGTCACACTTTGAGATTTTTTTTTCGTGTTTTCCTTTGATTTCATACTTCTTGAGGGAAAATTCCAAGAGTGTATGTTGTGTGCTTTGAGTGTTATCTAAAGATGAACTTGTGTATTTTCTATTACTTTTGACATCATAAAAGGTTTAAGAGAACTTCAATTTTCGTGACTTTTTCTCCTTACATTGAGGGGATTTTTAATTTAAAAATTTACGTATTTTTTGTATTTGCATGGCTGCCATTTTTGCTTCATTGTATTTGGTTATTGCATTGGGCTAGTAATTAATTTCCTCAAAATTTACTCAACTTGAAAAGAAATTAGTTAGGAAATTAATTCCACATTTCATTATTTTTATAAATCAAGTAAGAAGTACGGAAACAATAATGAAAAAATGCAGCATGTGGTGATTGTAGAAAATAAGATAAGAAAAAGGAATATTGTAATGGTGATACCAAACCAAAGGAGACAAAACATGTAAAAGCTATAGGACTAGGAACTGCAATCATAAACATAAAAATCATGTATGAGTGAGTCACCAACACGAACTAGTTAGTTGTACGGGGTAATGTGTAAAAGCAAAATATATGAAAATTAATGGTATTTTTTTTTATTATATGAAGATGGAGTAATTAAAATTAGTCAAAGGTAAAGAAAAGACTTTTGTAGGGTTGGGATGAATGATAGGAAAGTAGTGGAACAAACGGTGCCAATCCATCATTTGGGACGACAATGCCATCATTCCCACGAGTTTATGGGCCATGCCTCTCTCATTTTAAGTCATCTTAACCCCGATTTCTGAAGTTGATAGGCTGAATCAAGCTAAATTTATCGAATTTTGGTTAACAAAATTGAGTTTTATTAAATTAAAACTATAAAAGTAGGGGTCATATTCCTCAACCAATATGTATGATTCGCATAATTCGGTTTAAACCGTATTATCGAATCGAATCATGCTATTTCGATTTTGTTCGGTGTGGGGTTAGTTTCAAATTTTCATATATTCTGGTGCTTTGGTATGTGGTTGGAAAAAATGTAAAAAGACCAAACAACACTTAATCAATTTTGTATTTATGTAAATAAATATATTTGATGCGTTGAAAATATTATTTTATTTGTATCTCTAAATTGAATAAGAAAATATACTTCCCGTTTTATATTACTTGTCGTTTAGACATGTATACACGAATTTATGCTTCATTAATTGTGATAAAAAATGATTTGTATTCTTTCAAGTGTATGTGAAAAAATTTAATTAATATGCATAGATTGAAACAAAAATTGTTGTATTAGAAAAACAAAAAAAATGAAAAATATGACAAATAATATGAAATGAACGAGTAAATAAATATTTTATTATATTTAATGGGCTTTAAAGTAATTTTTATGGGTTTAAAATATAAGAATTATTTTATTATGTTTTCAATTTTCTTCGTACATTTGTGATATATGATGCGACGCGATTACTCAGATGTTTATGTTTTCAGATTTATATATATGTATAATAAATCTTACAAAAGCTTGGAAGTGAGCATTGTAAAATTCTTCCCGGGTTGGACCTTGGGTAAAGAAAAGTAGAGTATGGATTCTGAAAAGTAGCATAAAGATAGAAATAAGAATAGGAATGTGGATGGCTCATTTACTTTACTTAGCTTCAGTTTTGTAAATATAACTTTATATTTCTGTAGTCGTTTTGCATATATATGGAAGCCTTTTTAGGTTGGAAATTGATAGAAAGGGATTGTTGGGTTGAGAAAATGGTCTTAAATTGTTAAAATTGAATGATGCCAAAATAAAAGTGAAAGTGAAAAGCCATCATTGTTATCATTGAAAATGTGTATATATATTGCCAACTACATTCATTTATGCTATGCTATACTTACCTCATGTCTTTATAGTTCCACAGTGTAATTCTATTTGCTTTTCCTTTACTCTCTTTTTTTCTCGAGAAAGAGAAAGCCCGGGAAAGAAAAAGAGATAGAAAAAAACATGAGCACTTGGTGAGGAAATTGTCATGTCTTGTAGAGGAAAGTGGGTGCATATGTTAAGAAAGGGATTTGTTTTTTTGAGGGAATAAATGGATGACAGTCCTAACACAATTCTTGAATTGATGCCACTTACTTTCTTTTTTCTTTTCTTCTTTCTTTCCTTTTTATTTTCCATCCTATGTTTTGTCATTAAATTCTTTTGTTTTGTTGTTCATGTCTTGCACAAACTCGAATAGAGTTCACATTTTGACTCTTTGCAATTAAAAAAAAACAAAAGTCCACTTCTATAATCTCTCTATAATTTTACCCATAATATTTTCAAATTGATGAATCTTTAACACTTATTTAACAAAAATTTTGAACATACTAACTCAACATTATTTGATTGGTTATTTAACTGTCATTTTCGACTTGCCATGAGACATAAAGAGATCGACATGTGCTGCATACGCTTGAACCCCATGAGATCCGACTAGAAAGTTAAAATTCAGTTGAATAAGTAGGAATACATGAACCACTCCAAATTGCACGTCCAATGAACATGGACCACTATAAAATTTAGCATGAGAAAAGTGAAAGAGAAAGCCAAATGAGCCAAAATGACCCACTTTCAAATTTTATGATATTTTCTTTCATGTTTTTATTTTCAGTTTCCCGGCATAGGCATCGAATTGAGCTAGAATTAGCCAAAGCACCATACACCACCATGCATATTCATTTACTTGGGGCCAGTCCACAAACTTTGGGTCATGATAATCCACCACAATTATTGGCTTCTTTCTTGTTTTTGTGATATTTCATTGAGAAAACAACGTTAAGTTTGTGGTAGATGAGGAGCATATTACTTTCCTTATATGTCCAAAACTTTATTCAAAATCTAATCATAGCAAAATTAAACCATATATCCCATCTAAAGAAAATAAGTAAACAAATGGGGATTGAATTTGATTTTGTGGATTAATTAAATGAACATCTGATGTGAGAATATATATTACTATAATTTAATCAACTTACTATCATTATGCCTTTGAAACTTAATCTATAATAATGGATTCAAAATCCCAGTCTATATGGGGGAATTATTGTTGCTTCAGATTTTCTGATTAATACAATATAGTATACAAATGCAACCAATTGGTCTAGCTAACGTTTTCAACGGTAGCTAACTGAATCCTTAAAGAACTGTCCCGCGAACATGAACACTATAAAAAAAGCAGATTGGATGGAACATTTTTACTGAAAGTGGGCAGCTGTTACTTAATGGATCTTTTCTGGGTAAATTTAAGGGAGGGCCTGGTTCTTTTCTAGGAAAATTTAAGGGAGGGCCTGGTCTTGTAGGTTAAACTGGTTAATATCACAATACACATCTGGCTATATGTGGGCTAACTAGTTAATATTATGATGCATGTATGAATTTCTTGCTGCAATAGATAGTCAACTTGTGCCACAGGTACCAAATAAGAATTGGTCAAAAACTTCCCCCTACAACAGCTGGAAAAAATGGCATATACTAGGAAATAGCTCGATGAATGATGATAATTTGGCGATTATAAAGACTCTGTTCTTATACAACAGACGAGGACAATTTCATTGGTACAAGAAAGTAATACATGGGGGAGAAACGGACAATTCCCCAACACTGTTATACACGAAAAGGCAATCTGGCTAAAATGTGAGCTAAAGGCGCAACGTACTATGGCAAACACACTGGTGAAATTACACTACAAATCTGAAGAACTGGTGCAAAAATTCCCATGAAGCACCAAATGAAATAACCATAACCTTCTATTTGAAACACACCCAGGAAGAAGCAAGTTTCCAGATGCTGCATAAGAAAGTGTTATGCTTTCATGACTTGACAAATTCAGGTGATAAAAGGAATGCAAATGTGTGTAATTAATTTGGTTCAGGTCTTCCAAAGTGGTTGCGGATCAAAATTCAGGAGAGCTCCGCATCAAACAAAAGTGAAGAAAGGGGAGAAATCTGATAGTTTTTGGAGCAGATGGCCAAAAGAAATCAGCTTCCAAATGCTCCAGTGACAATCTTAAGTGCACATGGATTACAAACATAATGGTCAGTCCAGTAGTTTCTCGTGGAAATGATTTGCTATCGTACCTTGCTCCTGGTCTTAAATATAGGCATCCCATGCTCTTCCAACCTGCAAAACAGGATCAAATAACTCATAAGATTGAATGGCAACAATATTCGTCATCACTACACCATATGACTACACAATACATGCAGCTGAGTAGCTAAATAGCACCTCAATGAGAGTGCCCTAAAACTTCATCGGTAAATTTGCCACAGAATCAAAAGATCCACTGTAACTTTTAACTTCAGTTCCTTTTTCTTCAGATGTGGCAGTACGTTAAATCCTATAAGGTGGGTTCACGAAATTCCTAGATTCTTCAGCAGTTAATATAACATCCTTGGCAGCATCTGTGTCAGCAAAAGCCATTGCTTGCTGCTCCTCTTCTTCAACTGTCACCCAAATTCTCTCAAGAAATTTGTCATCCTCTGGAAGTAAATGCTGCATGATTATGCAAAATTACTCTTGAGTTAGATATTACAAAACAAGATGATTGAAAGAAAAGACAGGAAAAGCAACACGGGATTTTTTTTTTAAAAAAGGTTCAAGCATAAGTTAACAAGTCTCAAAAATATTATCAAACATATTGGACTACATTTTGCACTCTTAAGTTAACTACTGCAGAGACATCTAATATCTCCTTGAATGACCACAGTAGACAGCAAGAAACCTACAATTCATGATAGGTTGTTGCATCAAACTGATGCAGGTTGTAATGTAACTAGATCATCTGGGGTGCGTATCAGGTAAAAATTAATAGCATCTATGTTTTATAGGCACCTTGTTTTTCAATTTCTGTATCCAGACAGAACGCAGTTCTTGCAACTTCTCCAGAATCAAAGCTAGCTCTAGCTGAAATCTATGACATGGTATAAGATTAGTCTCATTCTTTCATAAAGGAAACAGAATAGGAAAAAATAAGCAAACAAAAAAATTGCAACAGAACTTCAGACTACTAGTTTCTTATGGTAGTTAATACCTGTCACTGAATAGTGTTTTCATGAGTCTCAATATGGCATCATCTTTCGGGACAGATCTTTCATATATACAGGCTCTGTTTAGGTGATTAGTATATATAGGATTTCTCAATCTAGCCCTCAAGGAGATCAAATCCAAATACTAGAGCTCTAATAGTTCGCGTTCAAAATGTCGTGCTATTTTTTCATTATTGTTTCTACTGATAAAGCTCCATAGACTCTATTAGGTTACAAAGTAAGAGAAACCAAATGACCAGCCAACAATATGTAGTTAAATAAAAGGAACAACCAACCAAAAACTTCTCTTGTCGAATTGAAAGAACTGAAAAAATATGATTGGCTACACATTTAAACCTTATGATTACTTAAGTTGGACAAATGTGCTGTTTCTGAAAAAATCTCTATATCACATTGAACATATTGAAACGGAAAACATTTGGGTTTAGAAACACTGAAGCCGCGATGGCTTGTCATTTTAACAAATGTGACATCAAAGTACTGCAAGAATTATTTTCAAGGAATTGCCTCGCCGGAAAATGGATGCATACGGAGTTACCAACTAAACAGTGCACACATTAACGTACTGTTGAAACAGGACAAATTTGTTCCATTACAGATATACTGTCCTTAAAGATGCCCTGTTAACATAATTTAGCATTGTGTACACATACTATTTATCAACATGCTAAGAGTAATCACATAGATAGGTCCTACAAATCAATAGTCACAGCCCATTCAAGTCCAAGCATCGGAAGTATATATCTTAACCTCTACAAACTGGGTGAAAACAGTCAACAACAGAAATGGTGAGATTGGGAAACATCAAGTCCACATGATAGATAAAATTATATGGTTTGCAGTGGAAAACGAATTGAACATTACAAGCTAACCTCATACTGGTGAGTCAGTGATATGCATTCCAACAGCTAAGAATTAAAAGTAATAGATAATTGATCATTGTAATTACACATAGGCCAAGATTGTACTCCAAATGCGTGAAACAATGAAAGTTCGTCTACAAGCACATAGAAAGTAGATGAAATAGCATAAAACTGCACTTCTTCTTTTTTTAATTTGTATATAAAAGAACAAAAAGGCAGGAAATCTTGCAAACCTTATAAAGATAAAGATAACATTCATATCTTGCTTCATCGGAAACTCATGCTCTTCCGTTTCTCATTTAGTGCATGACGTCTTGCCATAGAAGGATTGTAAAACTTCCTCATGTGATCCGAGAGTTTGTGGATGGCTTGAAGATCACCTATCTCAGAAAGATGCTTCAGAAAAGAATCAAACTTTCTATATGGCAATTTCATTCCCTTATTCACAACCTCTTCTATCAAAAGTAATGCATCCTCAACTTTATTGCAACTGAATAGCCCCTCAATCATCACAGAGTAGGTATCAATGTCCTGATTACAGCCTCTCTTATACATCTCATTCCAACTTTCAAATGCTCCATCAGGATCATTCATCTCAAAAAACATAGAAATCAGCATATTATAAGTCTGCACACTAGGCCAACAACCTGCCTCGATCATCCTTCGATAAATCTCAAGAGCTTCATCGCTTTTCTTGTTTTCACAAAGGACCTTTAGAAAACAGTTGTAGGTAACTATATCTGGAGGATAGCCTTTATTTCCCATCTCTTTCATAAGTCTAAAAGCTTCACCGATCTTTCCAGCCAAACACATTCCTTCCATAATTTCTTTGAAAGTTGAAACATCAGGCAGGCAACCACTGCTTAACATATGCTCTACAATCTTGAAGCACTCATCAATTTTGTCATTCTGGACAAGCGCCACAATCATGATTGCATAAGTTTTGGCAATGGGAGCAGACGGATTTGAACCTTTTGTCCTCATAAATTCAAAGAGCTCAGTTGCCTCTGCAACCAACCCTGCTTTACAGAAAGTATCAATGGCTGTATTGTACGTAAAATTATCAGGGGTATGGCCCAACTTGATCATTTCCTCCAAAATTCCCATTCCTCTAGTTGGGTTCCTAACCCTGCACCATCCAAAAAACAACACATTGTACGTATTGGCATCTGGCTTCACCCTGTTCTTCACCCTCCTAAACATTCGTTCAGCATCCTCAACGAGGCTACACTTACAAAAAGCATCTAACAGCAAGTTAAAAGCATTTATTTCCGGCTGTGTCTTCACCCTGATCCTCTTCTTTTTAGCAAATTTCTGAACATGGGTCATGTACTTTTCGGTGTAGTTTCTCAGAATGGTTAACAAAACCTCAATAGGAACAAAATTCTTGTTGCTCCTCTTCATATAATCGAGCATATCACAAACAATACGAAATTGCTTGACCTTATACTTAGTACTAGAAAGAATGTCAATCATTTCGTTATAAGCACAAGGCTCGTGAGCATAATTTTCTTGACGACCGGCCCACATAAAAAATCTAAAAGCAACCTTTTCATCTAAATGAAGCCTGTGGAGTATCTCAAGAACCAAATGAGTACTTAATCCTAAACCAAGTTGGTTAAGTGCTTCCTCCATATGAATAGGAGTATCCATGACAAGTGCATATACCTTATCCGCATCACGTTGTACAACTTGAATTCTTCCCTCCAAAGTTTCCAACGACGAAGCAACCAGAGAAGAGTAAGTGCATGATGCAGCAGTATTAGATATAATGACAAAGCGCAAAGAGTTGAAGGAAAGTGAGGATTTAGGAAGATTAAAGCAAGAAAATGAAGGGAGCATCATAAGTTTCGGGACATGAGAAGGAGCTGGACACACATGTTTACAGATAGCAGTGATAGAGGAAGGAAGAAGTTTTTTGGCAGAAAACAAGTAGGTGTAAGCTCGCCTCATCAGAAAAAGTAACTGTAAGTTAAACAAATGAAATTATATGGCAATGCATAAGGGTGGATGTAGTAGAGGACAAGATACCAAATTCAAAGCTCGAACGAACGACTCAACTTCATCGATTTCTCTGCAAAACACATATATGCAGCAAGTATTATTAATCAAAACAGATTTGATTGGAGCTGTAATTTTCAAAGCAAACATACTAAATTAACAACAACCCAAACGGATCATTTCAAATCAAATCTATAATTTCAATTGGAACAAAAGCAGACCAACCTAACTAATTCAATACTCAATAATTACCGCCGCAGAACAAAAACAACTGATCATTTTAGACTTGGGCATGGGCCTCTAAACCCCCTCCACCTTCAAAACCATTTAATCGGGTTTCGACATATAAATTTTCTGTTATTCAATCCGACTTTAACTCCAATAAAATCCGTCTAAATTTGAGTAGACTTGGATAGCATGTAACTTTTAACGGGCGGTCTGATTATGTTATTTATTATATTATATAATTCTTATACATACTAACATTAGGGAAACTCTATGGTCACTTTGTTTTTCAAAAGTCACCATTACTTTGTTTTGTCCATCATTAGATCATGGGTTAAAACCTAATCTAATGGTAAATAGGACAAAGTACAAACAAAGTAAAGGAAAAACAAAGTAACCATACTTACACCCTAACATTATTTATATTATATTAATTTATATATGTTAGAAAGTACATTGGTGTTACATTTTAATTATAAAGTTAGTTTTAGGACATTTTAATTCGGCTTAATGCATATGCAGCCTCTTATATTTGACTAAAAAAGTTACTTTGTCCTCTCAATTTATAAAAAATGATACATTTAGCCCCTTCAACTTGTGAAAAGTGATACATTTAGTCCCCTTTTCATCAATATTTATTCTCATAGGGAGAGTGAACCACACTCTCTTGAAAATTACAAAACCAATCCTTACAAAAATTACAAAATCGGTCTTTTATTTTCTCTTATTTTTTTTCTTTTTGTATCTCTTTTTTCTTCTTACTTTTTCTTCTTATTCCATCCGAAATTTCTGAATCCGGCCACCGAAAATACGGAATCTGGCGGCTGGATTCTGGAATTCCATAATTTGGCGGCCAGATTTCGGTGGCCAAAATTTGAAATTCTAGAATCTGGTAGCCGGATTTTGAAATTTTCGACGACTGTAGTCTGGAATTTCAGAATTCGACTGTCATAATGGTTTTTGATTTTTTTTTAAAGGAAAAAAAGAAAAAGAGAAAAAAGATGGAGATGACAAATTAAAGAAAATAAAATTTAGGAGTTTTTTTGATATTTTCTTTATTCTTTTTCACCCCTCCACCCTCTTCAATTTTAATATTTATGCCACATCATCGCCACATAGGATATGAGGGGCTAAGTGCATCATTTTATACAAGTTGAGGGGGTAAAATGACTATTTTGACCAAGTTTAGGGGGCTGCATATGGTTTAAGACTTTTAATTCCAAATTAGTAAGTTTAAATTTATACTACTTTATAATGCTTTATTAAGGAAAGAAATTAATACAAATTTACATGGATATATGGAATTCGTGGACGAGCTTAAATTTCAATTTTATGCTAGAGCCCAACCCAACCCCAGCCCACCTAAAGTAATTATGGGATGGAATGGGCTTGGGTTTGGTATAATAATTAAATGAAAGCCCGATACATCTGGTCCAAATCCGACCCATGCCCAAATCTAATTATACGAACATGAAATTAACACTTCAACTAATACTTGAACTAGACAAGTGTAGGAGTAGCTTCTAATAAAATTCTATGTAAGGGTAGCTTCTAATTCAATTGGGACTGGTCTATACAAGTATTATTCGAGTAGTAATTCAATTATATTATATTGAAATGGTTTTTTAATCATAGAAAATGATGACCAAGTGAACTACAAGAGCCTTCGATATCCTAAGCTTGGCGGGTTCCTCAGCGTTGAGAGGCAGATGGACTCCTCCTAATAGACACTCCGACGAGGCCCATTGTTCATTGATGGCCTAAGAGCATCAATGAGCCGCAGAAAGAGAACTAACTTATGTCATCAGAAAATGAGATGAATTTGAATGTTAGTAAGGTAACTCAATAGCACACTAATTGATTTCATATGAATACAGTTAATCAAAAAGAACGAATTTGAGATAGTGTTATTCACGGTGACTATAATGAACAAATATATAATATTAGGCCCTGTTCTTTTTGATTGAATTGAATTGAACTGAATGATATTGAATTGAATTGAATTGAACTGAATGCTATTGAATTGAATTGAATTGAACTGAATTGAATTGAATTGAATTGAACTGAAATAAATTGAATTGAACTGAATTTATTGAACTGAATTTACTGGACTGAATTTACTGAACTGAGTTAAAAATTTATAATTTAATATTGTATTATATATGAGACTGAATAATTTTTGTGCTAGGAGAGTCAAAAAATTTATAATTTAATATTTGTAACACCTAATAAAGTTTTAACTGATTCTGAGCTAAGAATTAATTAAATAATATTAACACCTAATAAAGTTTTAAATAATATTATCAGGCCACATCGTGGTTTGTCAGAGATCCCTCCGGAAGTAGCGAACAACTCACGCTATTGGCCTTATTTTAAGGTAATGTTCGACATTATATTTGGACCTTATAAGTCATAACATGTATACTTTCTCATTTTAAACCTCATGTAACTTTTAATTTTATTTTTAGGATGTTATTGGGGCTTTAGATGGAACCCATATCCAAGCAAATATACGTGATGAGGAAGGTGTGCCATTTCGAGATCGCCATGGAAACAAAAGTTGGAATGTGTTGGCATGTTGCTCATTTGATAGAATTTTCACATTTATTGATAGAATTTTCAAATACTCTTGGATATTTATCTCCAATTAGAGATGCGGAAACTAGATATCATATGCCGGAATTTAGGTGTGGAAGACCTAGAGGAATGGAAGAACATTACAATTATTTACATTCGTCATTGAGAATGAAAGTTGAAATGTCATTTGGACAATTGAAGAAAAGGTGGAAGGTGCTCTACAATATGCCTCAAATGTCGATCATTGTTTCTACATTTACGCTTCATAACTTAATAAGTTTGTGCACACTTGGAATACCAATTACACAATATGGTCCAAATGTCAATGGAAGAGTAGATTCAGATATATTTAGTACAAACCGAAAAAATGCCATGTTAGTAGTACGGAATGGTATAGCGCAACAAATTTGGCAATCACGACGGCTAGCGGAAAATGAAGAGCAATCAGATGACGAAGATATTGAAGAGAATGGTTAAAAAAATATATTTATGAAATTTACTGAACTGAATTGAATTATTGAAAAGTGTTGAATTGAATTGAATTGAACAGTATTGAATTGAACTGAATTGAATTGAACGATATTGAATTGAACTGAATTGAATTGAATTGAATTGAAATATGTTGAAATTAAATCAAAAAGAACAAAGCCTTAGTGAGAGATTACACGACAGAAATACTCAATTAGCTTCCTCTAATCCGGAGTTGATGACAAAAAGCGATCTGCAAGTCGGACAAGAGACTCGCTTTCCTAGCCAAAGGTCAATGCATCGAGCATGAAATGTATGGTTGCACACAGGGAGGGACCTACACCTCTCCCCTTTCCGTAACGAGTCTAAGCATATAACACATCTAATACGGGTATCAGCTTCATAGATACACCAAGGCAGAGCTTGTAACTCTTGCAAAGATAAGCCCAATGATCGGTTTTCCATGTATCCATCGATAAAACCGGTCATTAGGTACGAGAGAATCACATATACGAAGAGGATAGTCAAAATTGCTGCGTAAGGAAACGGGTCATGAACAGGTGGTGATGGTGGTACAGAATTAGGAGAGGAATGCATTTTTTGTGAGAGAAAGTTTTGAGCAGAGGAGATTTTGTTGAGTTGAAGCCAATTTTAGTTTTTATTTATTCAATTTCTTGAATGTTGACAATTGATTTTAATTGCAAGCTTCATATAAAAATACAATGTCATATGCTGTGCCTTCAAGTTTCAACTGCAACTGTGTCCTATAAAAGTTATTTTCTTTGACTCAAATTCGTGCGTTATACATTGTCATGCCCGTGAAAATGCAGAACATAAAAAATTGCCATTCTTTAAGCATAACTATATCTCGAAATCGTGTACAACCGACCCTTACTTTCTTAGCCTTGTACACGATTTTAGTTGTTATACTTGGATTTCATTAATGAAGATTGAAGCAGACGCCATACCTTTACTATATAAATTTTGTGTTTATGTTACTATATAATTTCAGAAGTAGGTTAAGGTAATAAAGTCAAACAAATGACCTGGTCTTGCCATGGAATATTTTTTATTGCACACAGGAAAACAGTTAGGTGGAAAGGAAAAACTTGGCCTTATTAATGGGTTGGGCTTTCAAGAAGATTGACCATTTTGCTGACCGTGGTTAATCTTGCTTATAATGTTTTAATTTTCCCACATTGCGGTCTTTTTGTATAGTTTGTTTGGATTATATGTGTATGTCTCATTAAAATATGGTAAGGTTATATAATAACAATCTATGGAATAACTTTGTTGTGTTAAAGAAATAATATAAGGTGTCTGAATCACAAATTGCGAGTATGATTGCTTGACAATAGCATGCTTGCTTTCTTTTCGCTTTTATTTGCTTTCAAACGTCCGGCGAAGATTTTGCTGCATGGAGATAAAGGAATAATGAAACAATTTATATATTGACATTTTGTGCTCATTTAATAAATACTGTTTTGTTATTCCCATCGTCCGCCAGCCGACTAAACATACCAATAGTCATCGGGTTCATATGGTGATATATGATAGATTGATCGACATTTAGAGAACACTCGACGTTCTAGACTATGAAAAACTGTTTGTTAGACTTCTTTATTGCGAAGAGAGACCAAAGACCAAGATTTTTATACCAAATCTTCTATGAAGTCAAAGGAAGAAACGGTACCAATGACAAATCAACCGAGTGCAACCATAAAATCCTTTAGAGAAACTAATAATGAAAGAAAGAAATATTTTAATATTAGTTGTAGTGGTATAGCTAAAATGTGCCGCACATGTTAAGTTTTATTATTGCACACAATGACGTTTAATGTTATCATCCGAATATTTTTATCTCTACAATTTTCTACCTTAATTAAAAAAAATAATAAAATTAAATATTATTTTATGCAATAATAAAGCTTAATATGTGTCTATTAAACACATTTTAGAAGAACCATATATATATAGACTTATGTGCTTTGTCAAATGTTTTCTAATTTTCAATCTCATTGTTTATTAAAGACAAATATAAAGATGAACTTAAACATTAACTCTCAGTAATTAACCTCTTAATTCAAGGGGTTTTTTGACATTATATGGAACCCATAACTTATTTATATTTGACAGAACCCATAATTTATTTGATATTACTTGAGAATCAGTTGATGGCCACATAAATAAATAAAATAATCAAAGTCGATGATTGAGGTGCCAATCCTATCCTTTATATGCCATTTTACGCGAAAGCACTACAAACATTAAAAATAAAAATAAAATATAATAATCCTTTCTACAAATAATGGTGTACACATGGCAGTGCAATACAAAATGAGAAGTATGTGGTGAAACATATGTTGACTATAGATGTTTGTATTTTGGACCATCTGACCAAAAGAACTTTTGGTGTTTGGTTCTTAATTATAATCAATTAATTATGGACTTGCTTAGAGAAGACTTTAAATTTAATGTCATTAGCTACATTATATGATTATTTGATCACGTTATCTTCAATTGTAATCAAAGATTGCAAGCTTCTGCGGGGTGTTGCAAAAAATTCTACGAAACTTTTAAAATAATATAGATACCTTCACTTAAATATGAGATTTATGTATTTATGATAAAAATAATATAATGACACGGTTGGAAAGATATGGAGAACTCGTGCATAATCCTTCAAACAATGAGAGTAACAACTTTGCTATGTCAATCAAGCCAGTTATCAAATTATAGAAAATGAAAGTTCATATAATGAAGAATATAATGAATAGTAAAAAAAGTTACTTCATTAAGTTGATGATTGGTTCTTTTTATATGTAACTGGTCACACCAAGTGAGGAAACATCTAGAAAGTTTCCTTGCACGTATTATACACATGACTCAAACGTGAGATTAGTCCATATAGTCGAGTAGTTTCTGGTGATGTTTTAGAGGTTGATATGACGCTAGATGTTTCATTCTTTTCCCTGCAAAACTTGAGTAATTTTTAAGCTTAATTAATGTACTACAAACGGCAACGCTACTAGAAGAAATGACAATTTGAGATAAATTCAAGCGTTTTTGCAATAACAGATTTTGTGTCATTTGAAAGTCACACCAATTTAATATTTATTTACTGACGTTTTCATATAATAATTTTTAAAACACTAGCACAAAAATATATCAGATGTCAGAAAAACAAGTAGTCATGAATCGTGTACCATTTGATGAGAAAGATGATATAGTGCCTATTCAGTGTCGAATCTAGATCACATATGTCGAGGGGATCGGTTGTACACCTAAATTATTATTTTTTACTCAGAATGCAAATTTCCATTGTATTTAATGCATATTGTCAAAAGGAGAAAAATAAACGCGATTTTTTTGACGAAAAAATGCAAATTTCAGACAAAATTTATAGATTTGCGGCAAGCATATTTTGACACTGTTTTAGAAATTTTTGACAAATTTATAATTGAAAATCATGTTTTTCTTGTAATTTTCACAAGCTTGAGGAAACCTACTAATAAAAGGGGTTTCAAGGGTCGGGAGGCCAGGGCACCCCAACCCCCTCCTCCTAGATACGCCCCTATGCCTATTGCTCCACTTGTAACTTAGTCCTGACGAAATCTGATTAGAAAGTAATTAGGCACCTTAAAATTTAGAAGGCTAATCTGTTTTTTTAACCTATTCTAAAAATTAAACTTGTGACGTACAACATAAAATAATTTTAATTAGGATGCAACCATATCTCTCATTCAAATATTTAGTGAAATAACATTACTTCAAAAAAAAAAAGCTAATTGATCCGAAATGTCGGTTTAGAATTCCAGTGGGCTTTGTTAAAAAAGAAGAAGCAATTCCTCTTCCCACCTTTCCTTTCTTGTGAAAGTATTATTGTGGTATCTTTATTAATGAGTATCAATTATCATTTCTTTTTCCTCTTTATTTGTTTGGTACACTTTTTTCTTTTTAATTGTTGCTAGAATTTGACAGAAATAATATTAAATGTGTAACTGAATCATTAAATTACTAATTCAATATGTCAATGCGATGTTATTGATTAAGTGTGGGCATTTATTGATTTCCCTTCAATAATAGTAAGTATGGGAACCGACCATAAGAAATAATATTAAAGTAGGCAGGATTAACACCTATTTTTCATCGATATGTTATGTTAAATAAGGAGAGATGAATGAGATTAAATTAATTAGTAGAACAAACTAAACATATATATAAATAAGCAACCGTCCAAAGCCTAAATAAATCTTATACCCCCTCAATAAACACTCTGAGAAATACGTTTCATTGAACGGTCCACATGATCCGTAGTTAAACATTTAATTTAATACCAATATATAGTTCTCAAAATAATTGTTATTCAAAGCAGGAAAAGTTCTTGAGGTACTCAATTGTTTTGATATTAGTCAGCTTTATGATGTTGGAACAGTTTTCTAACTGGATAAATGTTTTGTTTGCATATTGATTTAAAAAAAAATATAAGTATCTTTCCTGAAAACAAAAAGTTGTTTAATTTTTCATAAATCCAACACCAATTAATTAAAACTTAGGAAACTGATTCTGAAAATAACTGAGTTTAAACGAAGTAATAGCTTAAGTGGTCAATAAATTCTAAAAGGAAGTAAAGAGCCAAACTCTAAAACCAAAAATATGCATGTTTGATGGTTCTACATTCATTCCCGAACGTCTGGTACCATTTACTTCCTCACCATTCCACAACGTCTGGTACCGTATATGTTTAGAGGGTAGTTAATGTCATTATTTTTTCTTTTACCTCTTTCAAGGTTCGAATTGTGATCATGTAGCTGTAAATAACTAGTTACCCTCCAATCACCTTTAAAGGCAAGATATCATGTTTATACATATATTATGAAATTCTCATGAAGCAAAATTTGATTGTGAGGAATCAAAAATTTGGCAGTAAATTATGAATAAGACAATTTTTTGTACATTTGGAACTATAAACACACAATTTTAAATTATTAATGATAAGCAATGCTATAAAAACCAACTATATATAGCAAAGCCTTTTTCCCTTTTATCGTATTGATGATTGATCAAGGACCCTCCTATACCAAGGCCGGACCGATTACTCACATTCGAAGGGGCTGCAGCCATCCTTGAATATCGGGTCCGGTTAACTTCCTCACCATTCTTGCAACTGCAACTTGTAATCCGTACAAATTACCTAATCCCCCTAATCTTAGAGGTCTAAGGCTTCGCCGCGGTACTTACATACTAGCCTACTCTTGACTTCTAATAATGGAAAACTAATTAACGTAAAACAATGACAAGAAAGTGACTTATTTTGTAAATGAAAAACTCAAATAGTTATTATTTGAGAAATATCATTATTAACGCAGTAAATGAGAATTATTAAAGCAGCCATAATGTGTTTTTGGCCTGAAAAAGTCTCCATCCATGATTAAAATTAAACTAAATTATTAGAGAAGAAGATAATTTCTGAAAATAATGAATTTTTATAAGCATTGAGAGTCACCGCCCACCTTTGCTCAATGAGCCTCCACCAGAGCAGACGGTCTTTCGTAAGCATTCCACCTTCTTCTGATGAAGGTGACATCTCCTCAGGGCCACTCATTATTTCTTGTTTAGTACATGAAAATTTGGACCAATAAGAATTAATTTAAGTAGTAGGATACGCCATTTTTTACTTGAATTTGAATTTTCTGTTTTTTCAAAATTTAACTCTTATTAAAAGATAATCAATAACGCTCATTGAGAATTACAATTTACTCTGATTTTGTGAGTGAACAGACTTACTCTTAACTAAACTTTTTTATACAAAAGGAAAAATATATAAAAATTTAGCGTACTTACATACACTCGTAAAATCAGAATAAACTATACCTTAACGAAAATTGTACAGTCTAGCTTTCATTTCTCCTTGCCGAGAATTTACAATTAAAGCTCATAATAAAATGTACGAATCACCTACCAAAAAGAACTAAATTCAAAAAAGGAAAAAAAAAAAAAAAAGCATTTTAAACAGAAAATACAGTCCCCTACCACTTAAGACCACTCATTATTTCCATCATCCTATTTTTGAGTCCTCCATCAACTTGTCTTTTGTGGTGTCCACCCTCTCAGCCATGTCGATAATTTTGCAACTTCTCGCCCCCAACTCTTATCTTCTTATCTTTCTCTGTTTTGCTTTGCCGCCATCTTTTTTATTTTATTTTAAATTACTGATTGATAACGAAGAAACTATATAGTAATATAATATTGATAATAATACTAATAAGGTAGGAACGCATAGCTGTTTTCTTAAATTAATCTTAATTAGTATAATATTATTCCATGCCCATCTGTTCTTCTTTCATCGTATCCCTGTACTCAGTTTCCCAAACGTATTATTGGATTGGAACAACCGTACGTACATCCAAACTCAAGAACACAACATCATCTACTAATAAGACAAAACAAACACAGTTTTTGAAACTGATCTCTTAACAACCTATTAATCTAAATTAGTTACCCACTACAGATTCATTAGTTCAATAAAAACATACCGATTTTTTTATAATCAATTGCCCTTCCATCATACACCTGAGATTTTCTCAGACCGGCTTGCACACATCTCTGTACTGTATATGTATATAGATTTTTCCGGTATTTAAATAAAAATAAAGACATCATCAAGATTATATATAAGAACACTAGTACTACTACTACTACTAATTAATTACTAATTAATCAATAATCAAGACCACGACGACCATCTAATCTTCATCAGAAACTTCAGGATTAGGATACTGGTTCAAGTCGGGTTTCTCCGGAACTTTGGTATTATTATGTTTCTGTTGAAGAGCATCCACCTGAGCTCCGACTTCCGCGGCTTTCTTCCTTATAGAAGCAGGAGACATGTCATGGAGATCTTGCTGCTGATAAGTTAACTCCGGGAAATTAAGCCTAGCAGACGGTCCCCGGAGGTAGAACACCGCCGTGTCATAGGCACGTGCGGCTGCTATAGGTGAAGAATAAGAACCAAGCCATATCCGGGTACGTTTATTGGGTTCTCGGATCTCGGCGACCCACTTGCCCCACTTTCTCATCCTTATACCTCTATATGGCTTTGATTTATTTGCAAGCTTCCTTTTCAATTCTGAACAAGAAGAAGAATTTGTTGTTGTCGTTGTTGTTGCTGTCGTCATTGAGCTCGAGCAGCACTCCCCGATTTCCATCGCCGGCGAAGGGAGGAAGAAGAAAGTAAGATGTGGTCGGTGTGGTTGTTTTCAATCCAAGAAAGTTTTAAACGGTGGAGTTTGAGGTTGTGGCTATGTATTTATATGGAAAAAGATTAATTGGGTTGAGATAAATACGATATTATAGTGTGTGTAAATTAGATGTTATTTTAATTTTACCAAAGAAATAAAAGAAAAGAAAAGAATCTATCAAAAAAAAAGAAGGATAGAGATTCATAGTTGGCTGCTAGTATGGCGTCGGGCACGGCCGCCACGTTGATATTACCTTAAACTAAAAGCCAAATTTGGCCGACATACTCCATCACCTCCTTCATCTCCTTTTTTTCCTCTTCTTTTTATATACTATATTATGCTCATTTCCGTCTATATTATTCCTCACATTTCATTTATTATGTATACTAATAAAAAGGAAAAATTTAGTAAATTATTTATTTTGAATTTATGTATTTAGTCACTAATATTTATTTGGTTACATTTTATAGCTCAATTTGATCATATTTAATTATTTATCTACCAATTTAGAAAAAATCTCACTATCTTTTAACAAATTAAAATGATATAATAAAATAAACACTATAATTTATTTATTTTAAATGGAAAAGATAATATATTAAAACTAAAAATTGATAACTTATACAAATGCATAAATGTCATTACTAACTATAAATATGAAATTTTGCTTAAGTTATAAAAGTGAGTGGCATGTAATTAAATAAAAGTCTATAATAAAATTATTTATCATATCTATCATTTGAAGCTAAAAAATAAGTTATCATTTTATATTTTTAGATATTATATAGATTTAGAAACCTATATACTTCTTTCTTTTTTTCTCAATTTTTTCTTTTATGAGTTTTTTTAGATACAATTGAGAACACCATCATGTGTTTAACCACTTGAGCATAATTTATATTCCTCCTCTTTGTCCTCAGATTTTTAATGTTTCTCCCACTTGTCATTTTTTAATACATATTATTCTTATCAATTATAGCTTACTTTTTATCGCAAAGATTTCAATATATTTGTACTTTTATCCACGACAAAAGATCAAACAGTAAAGTAATAAGCTTATTTGACTTATTGATACATTGTGCTAAATGGTTCAAAAACTTCATCTTGCATCTGTATTGCTAATTGTCCTCTCTTTCTACACATGTTCTATTAAAGCAAGCTACGTTAATTTCGTCAATCCACTAGTAGATGAATATGACTTTCTAGAAAACGAGATGTATGCTTTAAAAAAAAATGTATTAATATTATTTAGCTTTGTAGTCGAGACTCTTTTTAAAAATAAAATAGTCACAAATTTAAACCACATTTAAAGTGAGGAAACTTTTTTCTCTTTCGTTACCAATTGTAAGCGCTCTATAAACAAAATCAAGGCCTAATTGCGTCTCTTTCATAAAGTCACAATAAATTTTCAAAATCAATATAGATATATTAATCAAATTCCTTCTATTTTAACGATGATACTACAAGATGTGTTTTTACTTGAAAAAAAAAAAAAGGTGAACAAACAAATCCATAAAACTACTACATCCGGGTTTTATAGGTTTCTCTATATTTGTAGATCACAACCATTTGAAAAAGTCAAAAGCACTAATATTATTTTTTATATATAGCTATAGAAATTTAATGTGCCATATAATTCTTTTATCTATACTACTAGGTTATTAATGAGCAAACCATCATCTGCAATGAATTAATTTCATAAAATTATAGTACATTTTTCACTATTATCGTTTAATTCCTCCATAAATTACAGAGTTTCAACTACTATGCCATTGTTATCAGAATATATAGGTATCAAATAAATCCCTATTTTAAGTAAATTGGCGGTGTCTTGGTGTCTAAGTATATAATCCAATTTAATCCAACCTGATAATCAATAACATATTATTATTGGTATCAAATTGTCTTTAGCGTTCATATAATTTTAGAAGAGTTTCTACAGTTATGACTCAATTTTCTTTTAAGAGGAATCGATTTTTTTACACCAAATTTATAGTTGTGTAGTAACATGTTAGATTGAGACATTTCATCCTAATAATTAAATTCTTATATTGGTATTTATACGGATTGTCTTATAAAGTTTGGTATTTTACTGGGAAAAATAAACAATATAGAAAGCTGGCAATTCATTCTTTTTGTTGGTACGTGTCACATGATGTGTCTAAACAGCCAGATATTGCAAATAAAACTGTTAATTTTCGTATTTGAAAAAAAATGTGGGGGTTGCTTGCCTAATAGGCCGAAATGGGAGACCCTAGCAGGAACAATATATTATTATTCATTCTTAAATTCCTTTTTATGAACCTAACTATACATACAGTATTACCAATTAATTACGTCTTGTCAATGTATTCTTTCTCAACATTCAACAATTTTTTGTATACAATCATTATTTTTTATCTTTGGAAAAATTTAAGGGCATGTCGGTCAATATAATAATAATATAAGTACCTAACTAATGTATTTAATATAATATTTGTTTACGTTACAAGGCAGAAATCTGATAGGTCTATTATCAACTTCTTATTAGCCATTTCAAAACTGATTTGAGTTCACAAGTTCCACTAGATTAGAGCATCTGTATCTTTGCTCCTGGTTTCATATATTTTCATTGATTTAATACTCTACTTGCATTGTTACAAATGGAGACTACCTAGAGATCCACCGACTAATTTCCAATCAGTCTTTGAAAGTCCGTGACCGCCCGGCTCGCGCCTACCAACTTTTACTACATGTCTATTTGTCCATTTTCTTTCATAGGATAATATATACGCATATGCATATGATAGGTTGGGACAGCTCAATAACCCTCAGGAAAAGTTTATGAGTTTTAGCCATAAAAATTTCTGCACATCTATACCTTCCACGATGAATATAGTTGACATGGATGGTTTGAACTTCTCCAACTGCAATCGGATGTTTCTAACTAACGCACACAAAGGGTGACGGATGCTTAAAAATATTCACTACTTAGTCGGACTCAACAGAATCGTAGACAATTGAATATATATATCGAGCCATCTACAACCATAAATAGATGTCTGAAAGCCTCTGAAGCTAGTTTGTGGGTAAACAAAAATGACAGAAACCTGTAAAAGGGTAACTAATATATGCTCTTGTGTTGTCATTGTGATATCTTTTGAAAAATGTCATCCTTTGGAGAGAATGAGAGCCACAATTCATTTAGCAATCCTCATATGGACACACTTATACATTGCGTTATATTCACAAACTAAGGATAAGAATTAAATTGAAGACAAGCAAGCAAGCAAGCATCAATCTCTCTAAATAAAGATGTAGCAGATAATAAATTATTCCCTGGAATAAGACAATAATAATATCATTTCATACAGTCCCACTCAAAATAAAAATATCAAATCAGTCGGCAATAATAGATAACACTCACTGCCTGCATTAAAGGACTGCATCCATTAATTTTGTCCGTAGAATGTGGATATATTATATACTGCTACTATTTTTGCAACATCAACTTTGCCCTTTCCTCTTCACTTCAAATCAACAGGTAAACTCCACCATCAACTACTAATTATCCTTTTAAATTTTTTTATCTCTAATAACTATTCTGGACCATATTCACAGATTTTAAAAGAAAATTGCTAATAGAAAGGAAACCAATGACTGATAGCTAAGCAGTAGATGGTAGGTTGAGTAAGGGAAAAGACCACGGTTCGAATTCACCACCAACATTGGGAGGAAATTTGATGCTATAATCCACCAAACCGCTTTCCGAAAACTGAATTAGTCGGCATCACTGTTCGAAAGCTAGTTTAATAACAAAGAAAAAAGAGTACCTAATAAGGAACTATATGTAAAACAAAAAGCGTCAACATTGCAAGCATCCCATGCGAAGGTAATACTCAACATCATGCCTGTACTATTGATGTAATTCTAAAGATCATATACTTACATAATATAATGTAGTGTTATGTAACATTATCAATAATATATTTGCAATCTTCTTAGGAAAATCTTCCAAATTAAATCAACACAACATATCCAATCCTGGAATTATCAAACACGAATGATCTGAAGAAAGCTAAACAAGATGTAATTTGCAGAACAGAAGTTGCAGACACAATTCTCCAGAAAGTGTGACTTTGATGTGTAAACTTAACCCATTGATCTCTAGTTTTAATAGTGCAAATGAGTCTAATTAGAACAACTAAGCAATAAAATTTTATGATTCTGGTTATTTTGCATCATAGCTGTGAAAGGTGAAAGGTGAGTCGAGCCGAGTCGAGTCAATAAGGGTAAAAAATTGTCTCGAGGCAAGGGGAGAGAAACATGGTCGCCTTTTGCACGTGAGGCGACACACAAAAAGTTCAAAAAAACACAGAAAATAGCAAACAACAGATGCCTCCAATCTTCATCAAGATCATCAAATCTTCCACTTTTTCATCCGTAGATTTAGTGTAGAGGAGAAGTTGAAAACAGAGAGATCGATGTGGGAGACCTAAAACGCCTCGACTTCAAGTGGAAGTCAAAAGGCGACCGCCCAGATAGAAAGGTGGTGGCAGATTAGCCTGAGCTGCCCTCGCCTGAGACGAGAAAAGGCGTCGCCTTTTAAAACTATGTTTTGCATATTCATCACATAAGCTACTGCTATTCAGAAAAGAAACGAAACTCAACGATAGATCTATTGAATGGGTCCAATCTAGCGGGAACGAACTGTCAAAAGGTGGAAAAAGTGGGAAGTGGTCTTCTATGGTCAAAAGTAAACATTTCCATTCTGACATAATATTTAGGAACTAATAGATAAGACTACGTACTGTTTTGAAGGGAACATCAATTCTAATTGTTCTATATATTTGTTCGTCGTACTGTCATTGTTAAACTCTACATTTTAGCTGCACCATTGCACTTTTAGATATTTGCAATATCTGTTATAAATCATTTTAAAAATAGACTTTATATCATATCTAATTGTTTATTAGAAAACATTAAGCATCAAGCTGTTCTAATCCTGGAAAACTAAATTCATACTCTGACAATTATTACTTGATAACTAATATGCATTTCCTGTGCCACATTATATTACGATAACTTCCCTATGAAAAAAATCATTTGACAATCAAATTATTCGTCTCCACCTCTTTTGACAAGTTTCGGGTATATTGATAAGCTAGATGCACCATTGAGTAACTAAGTTTAACACAAAGAGGCAATGCAACTAATTGAACCTTTTATTGATAGAAGATACATAATGCTGAAATCACATCAATGGGGGAGCTAATTTCCTAAATAGTTATCTATCTAATTGTGGAAACAATAAATTTAATTTAATAAAATAACAATAAGAAGAATCCTATTTAATCTAAAACCTAAATGACAATATCTTGTACAGTAATGAAAGTGACCAAAACAAACTAGCTTCAATTGTATAAGATTCAAAAAGACGCTCAAAAGTTACCTCAAATTTATGTCGTTGAATGGAGTTTCCAAATAATTACTTGTTCTCTTGTATGGTTGATCAAAGATGGGATGAGGCATTCAAAGTTGATGTGTGCAATTGTGGTGGATTGATGCTTCCAAAATAAATGATCCATCACAACTTGCTATAGCTGACTTTCCAGTTGCTGCTGAAGATGATGATATAGAGGAAGCTGCTGCCTTAGAAGATGAGGCTGGAACATCTGGTTTATCTTCAGGTCCTTCGGCCGAGGAAGATAAGGAGTCCGATCCTTTTGGGCTTGATGCTCTAATGATCCCAGCAAAGAAAGATGAAAAGGCAAAGGGAAAAAAGGAGGCACTGGCCAAGATGAGAAAGGAGGACGAGGAAGAGAATAAGAGATTTCTCAGAGCTCAGAGGGAATCTTTGATTAGTTGTTTGGAGATTGCTGCACATCGCTATAAAACTCCATGGCAAGCCATATTATACATCACTGCTTCTTCACTTCATGAAAAGTGTGTTTAATATTTCACAAAATTGTTTCTTTCCCGCATGGTTAATCATTTATGATAATAGATATTTACTGGCATATCAAATGTGTTCTTTTAGGTGCCAAACAGTGATAGACATATTAGTCAAACATGCTTTTGATAATGTTGAAAGATTCACATCTCAACAAAGGGATGCTATACAGAAACTATGGGCTTCTATAAGGGAACAGCAAGCGCACAGAAGGCAAGGCAAATCAGTAAATGGAAAACTGGATGTGACCGCTTTTGAATGGCTTCAAGAAAAATATTCTACTGAGAAAATTAGCATTCGACGTGCTGTAGGTGGCAGTGGAGATCGCCGTGCCCACAGTGGCTTGGTTAACACCTCGTTTGATGTAATACAGCAGCAACTAATGACAATTAACACCTGAAAACAAATGGAATTTTCCAATGAAGTCCTTGTTCTAATGAACCATGGATTGTATTTGAACTCTTTTTTTTGTGTAATGTACATTAACAATTTATGGTACAAATGACTGCAGATTTTTGGTATTGCTACCAATAATCCCCACAGGAACAAGATCCTTCTTTAAAGTGGTGAAAACGATTACGGTCCCTAACTACAATTAACCTTCCATATACTTTAGTCAACAGTATGGCAATCATCAGAAAATCGAAGATTCTTCATAACTTGAAGATGCTTCGAAAAGAGAAGCAGAAGACTTGCTTTCTTTCAACCCCTTATTTAAGTAAGATTCCGATTGGAGTCGGTTGCTCTCTTTCTCTCATTCCCTTACCCCCAAGTCAAATCCAAAGTTGAAAACATTCTACACACAAGAAGAAAGTAAGAATTCAATCAAATGTTCATTTCATTGGGAAGCAAAATCATCTGAAACAAGTTTCTGCTGAAAAACAAATTCCATAATTCTGTTCTTTCATATGAACCTCAGAGAATAGGAGCATCTCGTCCGTGATTAATATGATTAGGTTATCCACTATAAATATACAACAATTGAACACAAACTAGCCTCATTCTGTTCTAGGTTTCTATTCTAAGACATAAACCTCAATTCTACAGAGCAAGTACACATTAACCTCCTCTAGTATGATTTAAGCATGAAAAGACCTTAACCTATTGGATTAAGTTCTGTGATCAGCAAGACAGTCGTATTGGAATAACTCTAGCACTGATTGCGAACTCTATAATAAAATGATCAAAACTACAACATGAAAAAGAAAATGCTGGTTTATGAGAACCAAAAGAGCTAACTTTGGAAGCAGGGACGTACCATATTTGCAAAATTAGATGCCAATAAGATCAACTTCAAACTCAATCTGATTGCACACTTCTCAAATTGTAATTCGTTTATGCCAAAATATCAAATGCATCACAAGATTTTGGTAGCTATATAAAGAAATCCCCTTCTTCCTCTTCATCTTCACTATCCCACAACAAATAATCCCCATCTTCTTCTTCTTCCCCCTCCGAAAACGCCGAGATACTCTCACCATTCCATCTCGATGTGGATCCCGCAAGTTGATTAAGCACATTATCCATGTCATCACTATCATCATCAAAACCCGTAACCGAAAAAAACCCATCAGTCGCTCCAAAACCCTCACTTTCCCTGCTATCCTTCCGAACCAAATCATTCTCACTAACTTCCCCATTCTCCACCGCAACCCACGACACCCAATAATCAGCATGCCTCCCCAATGCTCTATCCCTATCCCCAACCACAACCGTCCCCAAATTCGCCTCCCTTGCCCTCCGCAAAATATCAGCAAAATCCGAATCATCCGAAATCAAAAACAACCAATCAACCCCTCTACTCATCGAATGCTCAATCTGTCTCTTCAAGGCCCAATCAGCAGCCTGTGGTTTATCCTCAACCGTCTTAACATAAACCCCAGCTCTCCTCAACTCCCCGGCCAAACCATACCCGGTTTTCGGGGTAACCAACCTCCTCGCCTCCTCATTATACTTATGGTTCCCAGAAATAAACCTCTCCTTATACTTCCGCCTTTTCTTCCCCTTGAGAGACTTCAACCTATTCACCTTCTTCATCCTCTCCCGTTCATGAAGCTGCTTAAAATGCTTCTTCAAGTCCAAGTTGGTCCTACATTTGCGTCCACATACCCCACAAACGTAGGGCTCGGACGGAAGGACAACCCCTTTACGTTCAAAAATGTCAAGTTGCTTCCTTTCGCGGCGTTCCTGCAAAACCCAGTTGGGGAGATGGATGAAAGCGTGGCGGTTAGCGTATGCAGAAATTTCTATGATCTCCCCGAAGCTCTGGGCGAGATGTTTGAGTGCAATGGCCGCAGGGTAAGGAGGGCCCCGAGGGGGTTTGTTGTCGAGGTCCCAGAGAACGACGACCTTACTGTGTTTGGAAGTGTAGGTTCCTTGTCTGTTTTTTACCATGTCGATTTCGGAGGTTGAAGCGGAACTTGCCCTAATTGAGGAGGGTCTCGGAGGTTTAAAAGAGAAATTCAGATTTTTGGCGGGAGAGAAATTAAAAGTTGGAACATGGAGGAGTAGGAAAGGGGGTTTTAGGATTAAGGTTGGATCGCACAGTGGAGACATTGCTCGGAAAATCAGGCAGTAAGCTCAGCTTAAGTAAGACAAGAGATTGGTGTGTGTGTTTGTGTTTCTGAATTAGCATTGGACAGGGGAAGGGATGAAGACAATAATAATAATATGAGATAAGATTGGAAAGGAGATTGGGTTTTGACCCAACTAAACTGGGCCTCAATATCCACCTCCATGTTTCTTTATGAATATCCATTTTCGTTTTAACATAAACGATTTTTGGAAAATGCCTCCTCAAGATAAATAACTTAGGAGAAATTACAAGTTTTAAAATGAAAACAAGAAAAATGGTAGAATTTTATGAAAATAATTAAAAATTATAATATAACACTCCATAAGGATAATTATAAACAAAAACACTTTCAATATATCATTTACATATTTAGACTCATTTGGTTTACGTTGATAAATCTAGACACTTTCGGGCTTCAAAATTGTCCTTCTTTTTACAAAAAAAGTTTCATATTTCAAGCAACAACATGTTCTCTTCATCTTCGTCATTACATAAATTTCGCCACATTATTTTGATTGAAATAAGCTAATTAGCAAATTAATTCTCTAGAGATAAAGATAATTAATATATATTAATCAAAATGCAGCTGTCTTTGAAAGAGCCCTCAAATCTTCTTGGATTGGATCAAACAATTTCGGCGATATCCAACCCCACAAAGTCTATCGAAATCCATCTCCACAAATTCCAGCGATATCCACCTACCACAAAAACCATGTTCGATGTTAATTTCGTTGATTTTCAAGTGATTGGAGAAAAAATAAATTGTTATGTAGTTATTGCATTCAATCAAATTTTGCAAAATGCGATTAATTTGACTAACAAAATATTTTAACAGAAATCGCATTCAAAATGCGATTCAACTAACAAACATAATGTTTTTAATACAAATCGCATTTTGCAAAATGCGATTAAACTGACAAACATAATGTTTTTAACAAAAATCACATTCAATCGCATTTTGAAAACTGCAATTAAACTCGGTTTTAGCTCTCCTTTCTCAGAAAACCACAATCCTCGTATTCCTTACCGAAAATTTTACATTGTTGCATGCTCCTCCGCTACTAGTTTTGTTCCGACGATTTGGTCCTCAACGTCCCTCTCATGCTCCAATCGACTTGCTCCTCGACATCCCTCTACTTTAATGTCTTCTTTATTCTCTAGCGATGTTGAACGTTTTTTTTTACAATCCAAACAAACCACGATTCAGTTTCTGAATCGTGGATGTCAATGAATGAAGGAGGGAGATGGTCGGAGAAGGACGACGGCCGGAGGCGGGCGACGACAAAGAACAACGACGGACAGATGAGAGGAATGTTATAGAACAACCATGGCGACAGAATAATGTCAACGAAATTAATTCCTCTCAATTGACGGAGAAGAGAGATGCCCAAAGAAAGGCGGCAATCAGAGGAAAGCGACGACATGAGAAGTGTGGCAATCGAAGAAGGCCCACGGTGATGGAAGACGGTCGGACTTTGGGATGATGATCGGAGATGGAGAAAGAGAGATGAGAATATGAAAGGAAAATTTTAAATTGATTAAGGACTATTTAATCATTTCTATCTAATTAACACTCTCATCTCATTCAATTATTTAAATTATATAAATAAAAAGTTATTTATTATATGATGCGAATCGACTACTCCTATTCATGTAGTTAAACTATATGACTTTCAGGCTTTGGTTCGTTATTCTATCCGGTCCTGCAAACATTAGATTTTCAATAATTCATTGTTGGATTGAAAAATGTAAATTTATAAAAAATTCACTTTTTACTATTATAGTATTTGAACTCATGATTCTACATATTTTAAACAATGGGCAATATTAAGGCTCCGTTTGGTGTTGCGGTTGCTGTTAGCTGTTGCGGTTAGATGTTGCGGTTAGCTGTTGCTGTTTGTTGTTGCTGTTTGCTAATAGTTGTTGGATAATTAGTGTTTGGAAGAATTATAAAAACAGTTGCTGTTGACATGTGAAAAGACTTATACGGGTATACTATTTACCAATATAAATTAATAATAATATAAATTAAAAAAATAAGTTGGGGTAGTTTTGTCAAAGTCTACTTGTGGTTTAAAATACAAACTAGCGTTTCACGAAAAGCTCCAAATTGGAGCTTTTCACGAAACGCTCCGTTTTGGTTCCAAAACTCTAAATGCTGTAGTTCCAAAAATATAACCAAACACCTATTTGTGAGCATATTGGAACAAAAATGCAATATACTCCTACGAAACGCTATATGCTCCCACGAAACGCTTTACCAAACGGGGCCTAAGTGTGCATAAAAGTTATAAATTTAACAAAGGTTAAATTGTAACTGTCAAATCGACAAATAACTACCAACCAACACGTCCTTCTCTGAAAAATATTGTTCCTTTGCTTTTACTTTTCTAAATCTTGACAGTCTTCCGTCTTGCCGGTAACGCCTCTTTTGGTCTTTGTCTCCCTCCTTAATTCCAAAACTATTCCAATTTATTTATGCCTTTCTAGAACTACTTCCTAATTAACCCCTTCCTCTCTCTCCAATATTAAATTAGTCAACTAATCTTACCTCTTTCTTAAGAAAAAAAAAACCCTATTGATTCATGTTAATTACTTCTTCAATGGTAATATACTCATTTCATTTCATATTTGATTGTTTTCATTGTAACTAAAATAGCAATTAGTGAATATTTTTTTATACCCAACAAAAACTATTACAGAGAGAGGAGCAATATTGTTATTAGCCAAACGCTAGATTATAGCAAGACAATATTCAATCAAATAGATGATACTAGTAAATTTTTGGCCCAACAAACTAGACAATGAACTGCCGAATTACACAGATTGAAAGGAGCAAAGAGTTGAATGTGTGACATCTCGTAGACCATTGAATGGTTAATGTATAGTTTCTTCTCTTGCTCGACATTTAATTGTTTTCATTAGAACTAAAAGAGCAACTAATAATTCTTAAATTTTAGCAAGAAACAAAAACAAAAAATGGAACAATTACGCTAAACTATCATTGATTGAGAACAAAATTTCAAAATTATTTGATATATATATACATAAATCTCGATACACTAATTTAAATTATATCAAAAAAATAATTTAAATGATGAATAAATATAATTTAAATTCTAATCGATAATAATAAATGTTACAAAATGGATAGAGTAGTATCCACCATCACTAAATTCTAGTAATCCTAATTCAAATGAAGTATATCTCTTTCGTGAGAAACTCTATCATCGAATCACCATTTCATTTTATCTTTTTTTGAGAATCACAGTTTGATTCCTATCACTTTCATTGAAACATTAATTAAATGGTTAAACCCAGGCGTAACATAACCAAAATATTTACACTTGGTTTTGGTAGAGACAAATAAATAGAATGCCATAAATGTGAGTTTCTTAAAAAATCCAGTTTGATTCTCTTTTGACTGTATCCAAAATTCACCGCCAACCTACCTTTGTTGAATCAGTAACTGGTCCACGCCTCCCCCTTTTCTTTAATATAAATAATCTTCTTTCCTTCTTTCTTGTTCTTCTTTTTCACATTTTTAAACACCAAATTAAAAAAAAAAACAACAAGTCCTAAAAAAAACCACTTGAGATCATTTCATTTCTCTAAACTATACAAGAATGTTCGAATGGGAACACTATCTGTTACTAGTGCTGTCAATTATAATCATCACAATCATCTTACTCCTCTTAATCCGCCGTCGTTTTTGCTCAAAACAAACCCCTCCTACCGCCGTCAACGCACCCACAAACGGAACGGAGAATAGCTTCCAGGACGGAATTGCAAAGCTTCATCAGTTTGACTTAGAATACGGTAAAAGAAGAGGCAACTATTACGTATTCCGTCGAGGGGTATCCGCCAGACCGTTATTCAGCTGGTCTGATCATCCAACGTTGATCACAGACGCCGTTGAAAACGGATGGTCAAGATTCGGTTTCACAGGTTTTCATCCGTCGCCGTCGACAAAGTCGTCTCTATTAGGATTATGTGCCGTCGGTGATTACGGACGAGAATCAGGGACGGAAATTTCGTGGGAAGTTTGTCAGGGATCAGCTGATTTTATGCAGAAGATTAGGCTTAATTCTGGGTTTAACAGAATGAATTTGAATAATAATAATAATAATTATTCATCTTTTTCAGCTGTTTCTGTGATTAGAACGGCGTTACCTCTACCCGGACCGCCATTGGGGAACTCAGCTTTTCCTCAAGAGGCCTACTTTGAGATCACAATTTTGTATGTTCAAGGGGATGATGATAGCCGAAATTCGAGAATTAAGGAAGGGGAAAAGATTAAGCTTATACAAGAAAATTCAAGTCAGAATGTGAATTCAGAATCTTTAATTCATACAAGTAACAGTTACAGGTTCAGTAACTTTGAAGAAATGAAGGTTTCCGACGGAAAAGATGAAGCCGTCGCAGTATGTTTAGGGCTAAGTGCAGGGGGTTCTCTTCCTTTGAAACTTCCTGGTACTTATCCAGGTTCCATAGGATTCAACTCCAATGGTTCTGTCTACCTTGATGGTAAATTTTCAAGCCTTCTTATTAGTCTGTTTTTTTTATTTTTAGTCCGATTAATTATTTTAGTCAATTCAGGATTCAAAGAGTAAATTTAGTAGTCACATTTAGTGATTGGCCAACCTTAGAATCCTCGAGTGCATAAAATAAGCTTATTACAACATGGGCTCGGCTTAAAAGTTATTTTCCTAGTTCATGTCAGAACAATGTTTGAATCAGTGTAAAAATTGCGGAAATTTATTTTACGGTCATGGTTCTTAAACTTTATTTAAGTACCTCCATAGAATGTGTGATAAATGTGAAGATTATCCATAATATTCTTGTATTTTTGGATCATCTTTACACTTACCACACATACAATGAGACAGTTCTTAAACTTAATTTAAAGTTCCGAACTTGTTAATGAAAACCCGGAAATTGCACCCCAACAAATAAAATTACAATTCCAAATATGAGGCTGAGATAGGGCTCTCAAGGGTAGTTCTCATTAGTTGGGGCTGCCACGACACTCGTTTTGCCCCTGTTTGCCATCATTTGTAGTGGGTCATTCAATTAAAATTTTAGGTTCGCGCAAAAATTGAATTCGTCTATAACATTGATTGACTTTTTATTAGTAATGCATATTGGTAGTATACCGAGTTCAATTATTAGTTGTAAGCGGAATGCAGACTATATAATGCAAGACAAATTTTATTATACTCGTGACACTACACGTTATCAAATTATTAACTCAGCGCATGAAAGATGTGTTGTTGCAAATTATAGTTATGTGCAATGGCCCTAATGATAAGAAGTAGACAAGTCACTAGTGAACTTTATAATTTCCAACCTAATACATCTTAAACTTCTAATGAAAATTAATGAGAATGTGGTCCACAAAATAGCTCAGCAAACAATTAACAAATAGATAGAAATTCATTCTTTAAGTTTATAACATTTATCATGACATGCTTCAATGTTTTTAGAAGTAGTTGTGAAGCAGTTGACCAACAAAATAATACGGATGGATTCAGTGAACCATCAGTCTAAAAATGACAATTATTGCTTTTTAAATTTTGTGTTTATTTGCAGGGATTAAACAAGTATTCGAGTCCGAGAAAGGAGAATGGGCAAAAACGAACAGAGTAATAGGATGCGGATACGACCCGAGGCAAAAGAAAGTGTATTTCGCAGTAGACGGAGAACTAGTAGAAACAATTCATGGAAAAACAGAGGAATTCGGGAGTCCGCTTTATCCAACAATTGCAGCTAATAATGAGATAGTCGTGCTAGTGAATTTCGGGCAAAGTGCTTTCAGTTACGTTCCGGCAAATGCCGAGAGAACCCCAAATCCATGCTTTATAGGGCCACTTGTGAACTCATCAGCTTTGGGGTATGAAGATAGTAAAGAGCTGTTCTCAATGGGAAGAATTGATGCTCAATGGCATAGCAGAAATGCAACTAAAAGTATTAGCCACAACAACAATAGTCATAATCGAACTATGGATTTTGATGAAGAATCTGAAGCTGATTTGTTTGAAATTATTTTGGAAGGCAACAATACAGCTAGATCACCAAACACTGTGTTGTAGATATATAATAACAACATCAAACACTAACTTTTTTTTTTCTTTTTCTTCGTTTTGTGTGTCTTGTATGAAAAGAGAAATTTTATTGTAGTCGACACTAACTGGTTGAAATAGTCCGCGGATATTTGGGAGATAATACATCAAAGGTTCTTCTGATGTATTATCGTCTAAACGGTTGAAAACAAATTGAACCATTATAGAAATTTACGAGTAAATAGATAGCAAATGTGGTTTCATATTACCGACCCAATTCATTATTCTAACTCTTTTGAAGGATATGCAAATTTGTACAGCCACTACTGCTACTTTCAAATTGAAGTAATTTTTTTGTTTTTCCATTTTCGTTGTTGTTTACTTTGTAGGTAAACTTTGCCCTTATTTTATGATGGCCTATAAATTTTGAATCATGATATTATAGAATTTTAAATTTCTATTACCTTAATGATTCATTTTTCCATTAATCAAGATTGTCTACTCTCATCAGTATGATTACCATCGATCTTTTAATTTTGGTCTGGCACAAAGAGTTGAATCAAACAGTTAGTAGAGTGTCCACCTAATTTGAAAGTAAAGAAGAAATTAAGCTAATGGATAATTATTGATCGACAATGTATCTCTAATGCCTAAATTAGCAAAGAACTCGACTAGAAATTGACAATACAAATCTTTTAAGATTATTTGTGTAAGACGTACATTTAAGGTATAAGAATACATGCTTATTTCTAAGAGATTTAGAGGATAGACTCAATTAATAAGTAAATCCTGGAGAAAAAGGTAAATAATGTGGCTCATAGTAATCGGTCTATCGACTATATTAGAATTTTAATCGCGGATGACTCCTTAAATAGTATTCGATGCTGATTACAAAGCATAATTCTAAATAAAAGATAACACTCTTTTGAAGGATGTGGATGAACCGCCCTAAAACGAATGTCCGGATGCAAAGAAGTTTATTTAATCGAACATGAGCTAGTAAAATGAAAAGTTTAAGTAGATAATATCCGAATTTGGATGGAAATGGGAAATGGAAAGTACATGATATAAGTGGGAAGCAAGAAATGAGATGGTTGAATTGAATTAATCCAAAAAGACTAATTCTAAAATTGGATGGTTGCGTGGAAACCAGAGTAAGAGTAAACTAAACCTACCATTTAATATTTTTATTACATCCTCTAACAGATATATTCCTATTTCCTGCTCTATAAGACGCATCTCCACCTTCTATTATATTTTTTTTATTCTTCTTCTTTTTGAGAAAGATATATATTTAAAATACTCAAATAGACACATCATCCGATTGTTTTTGAGAGGGATCCGTCAACCTATTTCACAAAAATATATGTATATGTGTTTTTTCAGCAATTCTTTGTTCTAACCAAATGATATTACAAACAAAAGCATCTCTAACCTAAATTCATTTTCGAAGGTGGCATGGTATGTTATTTTGAAATTGAAAAAATAATGGTGAATTGCCTAATATTTTCCATTTACTAAATATATCATTTCGAGAAATAAATATTTATTACATATATTAATTCTAAAATTAGTATTTGAATAGCAAAACCATCAAATAAATTATGACTAATTTAATAAGTTATTAACAGTTTCACAATCTTACTTGATTTCCATTACAATAGGAGTAATCGTATAATAACAAGACTTAGTTAAAGGGTTCGTGCGTAAGTCTAGTATACTTCTTGTCAAAATAATCGTGTTTTTGATAATATCTTAAAATGTTTGATTGAAATAGAAAAGAATTGTCTTTAAAAATAAAAAATCAACTAAATAACAAATAGTTGACATCAAACATAAAGAGTACACATCTATTGAAATAAACAAGGTCTTAAATTCATTTATTCCAAAAGCAGAATAAATTCTAACGATAATAATACTGATTGAGGATAAATTGTTGTAAAGAATTATTGTACACATAGAAAGGTAAGACTTTAATTGATAAACACAGATATAAAAGTGATTCCTGTAAATGGAGCTAGCATATATATATATATGGAACAATATCATTCTTATAATTAAAAATTACTCAGTGATTGATCTATCACGCCGACTACCAAAATCCTAAGATCATTTAATGAAAAAGAAAAAAGAAAAAAAAGGTTCTAGAAGGCATATATACATAATCCTAAGAAAAGATGGTAGCGTGTAGGGTAGGGCACAAAATATTTGTAAGTTAGTAGGCTATATGACAACATATATAATCTTGGGGGTTTGACTTGTAAATCATATAAATAAAACATATATAAATACGTGTAGATTGTATTAGTGGTGGACACATATTTAGCCTTACAACTGTTTGGGAAATTAGTTGTAGCAATCGTCTATGTTGAGACTTTCAACTTAGACATATGTCTCAAACTCAGCTCTATGAAAAAAAATCAAATGATTCCATCATGTGCCTAATTCCAAATACTACTCAATGGAAAAACATCTTTGCAAAGAATAATTTCCTTTAAGAAAATCCTTATATGAACTAAAAAGAAAATTTTTTATTATCAAGTATGAGATGTTTCTCACTTGAATATTATAGATTTTAAAGCATGCATATGCATAATAGAAGTCCATCCTATTATATGTTTTTAATTCTAACAATAAATGAGGTTTTTATGACTCACCATTTGAAACATTAGATACTTGTTGCAAAAAGCTTTAATACTATTAAAAAATGGATTTGAGATTAAATTGATAATCAAATCTAGTCATAATTTTTATCCTTATTTTTGAGTGATCTCAAATTGTTTCTTAAAAAATCATAATAAAACTCAATTGTGTAGGATCCCTAAATAAAATAGAATTTTAAGATGTGGCATTGTTGGAGTGTGCCTTAAACATGAGGTAATAATTTGTTAATTGAGCTCTCTTGTACAAGCTGATCGAAATGATCTGGTCATGTTTGACAGAAGTATGACCTATTCAATGAAACTATATGAGGCAATAAGGTATATTAGTCTAAACTATCCTAGAGTAATTATCAATAGTATAAGAAAGATGGATAACCTAACAACTACATATGCCTAGTGACACTGTTTCATTTTGTTATTGACCAATGTGTCAAATAGAGGGCATTAGGATTCATAACAGTAAGTTTGACCGAGATGATTCACTATATAGACATCATGTGGTTATATAAGTCATTGATGAGATTGGGATGGTTCACTATATAGACATTACGTGGTCATATAAGTCATCGATGAGCTCGGTATGATTCACTATATAGACATCACGTGGTCAAATAAATCGACTTAAGTTTTGTGCATGGACATTCCGGTGAAGTTGCTAGCTTTTCTTAAGCTCCATGAAGAATATGCACTTGTTGTTTCACATATTTATAGGAAAGATAACAAGGTTATAAGCAGGGTAATTTGGTAAAGAGCATGATTCAAACTTTGGACTCTCCACTCACGCATTGGTGAGTGTATCAATTGGGCTACAACCAATTGGTACATATATAAAATAATTGAAGTGTATAAATACTCTCTACAATATATTATCCTAATTTACTAATTTCCATAATATATATTCATATGTTATAAACATGTGATCATTGTTGGTATATTATATGTAAATAAAAATTTAAAATCTTAGTAATTATAGTTTAAGTTTTTTATTAATTAAAAAAATACTTATTATATTTATATTCAAATCTTCGAATTCTCAGATAAAATTGTGCCAAAAGTTCCATACAATTCAATCCAGAAAATGTTTTTTCAATACAATTTCAGAGATCTAATTTTCAGAATCCCCAAATTTCAGTAGAATTCTAAATTATTTCAAATCCTTGTAGTCACCCCTCTAGCTTAGCTTTTTAGTTGGATGGAGCAGAATTGGGCCATGAGGCTCGGCCCAATAACCTTTTACACATGCAATTTAAGCTCCATAATCAAAACCAAAATTAGCACCCTGTGAAGGAAAGGCAAACACCATCAATTTATTCCATAGAAAAAACCACCAACTATTTAATCCAAAAAATTTAAGTTCCCGTTAAAACGGCACAGCCATCCACATTGCACTATATAATATTATCCTTCCCTATTTTCCTTCTCTTCCTTAATTCAAAACCTCTCTTATTTCCGCCAAAATTTAAATAAAACCATGACAACCAAAGACGAACACGAACACGAGGAATTTCATGTGATGTTCCTTCCTTACATGGCCCCGGGCCACATGATGCCTATGGTCGATATGGCTAGGCTTTTCGCGGCTAACGGTCTCAAAGTCACCATTATCACTACACCTTCTAATTCCACCACTTTCAACCATTCTATTGATCAAGATTTCAATTCTGGCCTCCACATTTCTCTCCTACTCATCCCTTTCCCTTCTGTTGAAGCCGGTGTTCCTCCCGGATGCGAGAATTTATCTTCTGCTCCTACACCTGAGATTTCTATTAAACTTCATCATGGGATTGCAATGCTTGAGCCCGCCATTACATTGATATTTCGCAACCATAGGCCTAACTGCATTGTTTCTGATTATCTTTTTCCTTGGACTGTTGATGTTGCTAGCGAGCTTGGGATTCCTAGGCTCGCTTTTAGTGGTAGCGGTTTCTTCAATCTTTGTGTTTCGAATAGCATTGAGAGATTTCGACCACACGATAAAATCTCCTCTGAGACGGAGAGATTTGTGGTTCCTGGGTTGCCTGATCAGGTAACCTTTACAAAATCTCAGCTTCCTGATATTGTGAAAAGCAGGACGGATTTCTCTCATTTGTTTGATAAGCTTAAGGAGGCGGAGAAGAGGAGTTTCGGGGTTTTGGTTAATAGTTTTTATGAATTAGAGCCTGCTTATGCTGATCATTTCACAAACGTTACAGGAATTAAAGCTTGGCATTTAGGCCCCGTGTGTTTATTAGATAAAAACTCGGATGATAAACTCGAAAAAGGCGAAAAAGAAGTAAACAAGGAGAGGTGCATACAATGGCTTGATTCAAGAAAATCTAATTCTGTAATCTATGTATGTTTTGGAAGTTTGAATAGATTTAGCAAGGATCAAACATTAGAGATTGCTTGTGCACTTGAAAATTCGGGGCACTCGTTCATTTGGGTTGTAGGAAAAGTCCTAAAGTCGAATGTAAATGAGGAAGAACGGTGGTTGCCTGAGGGATTTGAGGATAAATTGACGAAAAACGGGCACGGGATGGTCATAAAAGGATGGGCTCCTCAAGTGCTAATACTAGAGCATCCTGCAACTAAAGGATTCTTAACTCATTGCGGGTGGAATTCGATTTTGGAAGGGCTTTCTGCTGGGTTGCCTATGGTGACATGGCCGATATTCGCGGACCAATTTTACAATGAGAAGCTTGTAACTCAGGTTGCTAGATTTGGAATCCCTGTTGGGAATGAGAACTGGAAAATTTGGGCAACGGATGATTCGCCGTGCTTAAGTAGAAACAATATAGAGAAAGCAGTAAGAAGGTTGATGAGTGGTAAAGAAGAAGTTGTGGAGATGAGAAAAAGAGCAGGAAGATTAGGGGAATTGGCGAAAAGGGCAATGCAAGAAGGCGGATCGTCTTATAATGACTTGCATTCTCTAATTCGGGAAATGAGAATGAATAAGCAAACAGCAGCTGCGAAAGCGAGGGAAACACGAACTTTACATGCTAACTAAACATGATTGTTCTTTTAGTAGTTTTAATGAATACTTCCCCGGGTAGGATGTAGGAGACACACAATGTTACTTACTAATCCTTGTTCAAATAGATCTTAGGTTACCATTGTTCATACCTCCGCAGTTCAGTTACTTGAAGGAAAGTCGGTATCATGAAAATGATCTTTTTAATGCAATTCTGTTTTGTTGTTTTAGATTTTAACGAACGACCATGGATCCGAAAGTTCATATGTTATACTGGATGTTACAAGTTTTCTAATATGGCTGTTTATGTTAGTTTGTGGCATTTGCGTTATCGGACTGGAAACTATTTTACTTTAACTTCTTAAACGGTTATGTAATCATGATATATACACGCTACCTTCGTATCTCGTGTGACTTATGTTGAGTCAAAATCCAAGGCCAAGAAGCTAAAATCTGGTATTGTGTATGTCTTGAAACACTATATTAGAGAATTTATTTTCCTCCATTGATTCTAGGCTTTCATGTCATTTCCATGACCTCTTAATGCATATTGAGACGTGTGGATTGAAATTGAGATCCATATTTGTCATAAAAACGGTTACCTTAACTAACGCAAATATTTACTTATTTTTTCATAAAATGTTGAACATTTGTAATATACACATAAATATACTGTTACTGAATGCAATGCACATTACTTTTAAGGGATATTCTATGGTCACTTTGTTTTTCACAAAGTAACCATTACTTTGTTTTGTCAACCATTGGATCATGGGTTAAAAACTAATCCAATGGTGAAAAAGACAAAGTATAGACAAAGTAAAGGAAAAACAAAGTGACCATAGCCTACACCTACTTTTGAAATGATCACATACATTATGAACTACTATAATATGGTATTTTTATATTTTGGTCTAGGCGCCTAGCTGGGCTTTTTAAAAAAAAAAAAAACAACGCCTAGCTGGGCTTAAATTGTATATATTTGAAATTCAATTTATTGTAGATGTTGGGCTTGGGCTGCATAATAATTCAAGCTATAGGTTTTAGTGGGCTGGGCCTAATTTCGCTCCAGTTTTATATTCAAGAAGTTACAACCAGAATTCACTGATGAATTTCCATCCATTCTATAAGAAAATTAACATTTGCAATCAGATAATAGAGACGATAATATTCACAATAGATATGATAATGGACCTCTCATGTTGATTTCAAATTCATTTAGACTTCAAATTCATATATTTTACAATTTAATTTGAAAAGAATTTAATGTATACATATTGTAAAATGAGGAACCAATGGATAAAATCTTTTTCTAAAAAGGGATAAATTATTTAATCTTTTTTTTTGGTAACATAAATTATTTAATCTAAGATGGTGTTTGGTAAGATTTTTCTTATTGATAAGGTTTAACACTCAAAATTAAATGATAAGTAATTTTTTTACATTCAATTTTCAATTTTTCCATAAACTCATGGATTGAGGAGGTTGACCAAAATAGTTGTGTTTAGCAAAGGTTACAAGAGAATTAAAAGATTAATAGGACTTGAAAGTGTCTAGTGATAAGACAATATAACAAGTGATTGAGCATGAAAACACAAGGATAAAAAGAGAGGGCCATGGTGTTGGATAGGTGGGCAAACTTGATAACAAATCAAATAATGAACTCAGTCAATCAAAGCTTAATTTGGATTTGATTGGTGATATATATAATATGCCTTCAATATGAACAAAGAAAATACTAGTTATTAAGTGGAGATTTCTCAAAAGGAGCTAGCTCAACCCCACTATCTAGGCTAGAGGATATATACTCATTACCACCATTTCCAATCTTTGCACATGTTATGTCTCTCTTTCTATTTTTAACTTTTCAATCTCTTCTATAAAAAATAAATATCAAGACTTGCACCATTATAACCGTTTTGACACATTGGGCACTAGGCTAAGCACCCCAACTCATAGAGTTGGCACTGTTATTAGGCGCTAATCGGACACCGGAAGACTTCTGAAGACTGGTTAGAGATACACTGGGAAGAGAGTCAGGGATAAACCAGATTTTGAGCATTGAGGTGGGCTTAAACTGTCAAACCACATTCTCAATTTTTAGCGGTTCATTGACGTTTGAGCGGCCACACAACTTTCGTTTACAACAGTACAAATGGGCGCGTTATAAGATATTTTTTCTCTTACGTTTCTTCATGCACGTGTCCTTTGCACAAACTAATGATAGTTCTAAATTATCCCTCTATGAGATATAAACTGAAAATGATGAATGTATTAAATATGTTTACATAAAAGACGTTAAGCGTTAGTCGAGTGGCCGAAGACTTTTAAAGACTAATCGGAGTTTAATGGAAGAACTAGTCGAGCATAAATTGAACACATTAGCGGATTTAGACTGTTCACTTAATTCAGAGTGTTTACATATGCTAAACTCTAGAATAAGTTAACAGAGTGAGTTCGATCTTCCTGACATCATTTCTTAATCCTAATTAAAGAAGACAAGAATTTGCACATTCACTTTGATTAGCAAGAGGGGTCAATAGGGTAACATAATCATGTTATTTTGGAATCATGCATATGATGTCTCTAATGCATGAAAAAGGATTAGGTATGTATTGAAAAGTAGTTTAAACTTAAAAAACAGAGTGCACTGATTAACAGAGAGGGATTGGAGCGTAAGAGAGTTATAATAATGGTGGTAATAATTGTAATAAAGAAAAGAGCTAGGATAAGGGATTGACAGAATGAAAGGGGACACTAAAATGTTTGAGTAATTGCATATAACAAAGCTAATTAGGAAACTACGGGATTTTAGTAGAGTGATAAAACCTCTTCCTCTCTTAATTAAGAGTTCGGGGTTCAATTCTCAGCTCTGCGAATAGAAAGAATTTACGTGGTTGACAGCCCCATCCAAAGAGTTGCAAACCATCTGCGAAATAAATCAGTCACAACATCGACGGTGCATACTTTACGGGAAAAAAAAAAGAAGCTAATTAGGATCAAATGTTTTGTGGTCATGTCATGTAAAAGGAAGTGGAAGCATGTGATCCTTAGAACTTGTCCACATGGGCTATAAGCAAAAGTGAAGAAAAAGATTGACAAGAGTTGTTGTATAGATGGATAAATATTCTTGCTTGAATTTTACAAGGAGAAAAAGAAAAGTTACAGGTAGGTTCTCATTGGTTTTGATACCAAAATGCATGTGCCTCCCTTCACTTCTCTTCATAAAAGCCTGTTTTTCGTTAGTTACACTCTAATTTATATACCAAGAATTTGGCAACTTTTTTACTTCGACCGAAAGCTTATTGTTTTTTATAAAGTGGTTAGTTAGGCTGGCAGAAACAAATAGTACAGAGTAAGGATAGTAAACTACATCCGAAACAAAAGTGTCCCCATTTTTTGCATCTGTTTATATGTTTTTTACTCAATTATATACGTGACGTTATTCTATTTTAACTTTATAACTCTAACTCTTAACCCTTTTTTAAAACTAAAGTTACCAATGAAACACTATAAATATGTCACGTGTCTTAAATTGAGTGAGACAGAGCAAAATGAGAGAGAATAGAATATGATATATGTTCTTCCAAATTACACACTATAAGATAACTAGACATGTAATCACATACAATGAATTTTGGAATAGTTAGTAGGTGATGGATCATTTTTCTGGAAAAAAAAGTTAGACCAAATTCATCTACAATTTTACCGGCACTTAACATGGTTTTGTTAATTGCAATGTAAATGCAAAAGAGATGCTTTTATATTTTATATTGTTGTTATGGGAGTGCCATATTCCCTTTCCCCAAATTGGGGAGCAAGACTCTGGATCGATGATATTAAGGATGTTTGTTCCTATACATATGATGTCATCATCATATTTTAATTTTCACCTCAATATTTAAAAGATAACAATACAGTAAGAGTAACAGTAATATAGATACAGTTATTGATGTCAATTCAGAATAAATTAATCTTAATCAAATAAAATTTGATGGAAAGTGTGTTGTCTATATATTACAGGATGCTAAATTGTTAATTAAATGTATATAATCTATCTATGATGGAAATAAAAAATTTAAAAAGAAACATGACTGGACCCAAAACTAAAACAGTTGATTACACTAAACCCTTATTAACAATAATTAATTGGATTCAACATATAACAACAAAATAGATCCACTTTTGTTTTTATGAATCTGTCAAGTAGCCAAAGTGTCGTTATTAATCCATTGAAATAGAAGGTTAAGATTAAAAACAAAAACAAAAAGATTAGGTAAGATGGGCTCAAAAAGAGAATTAAACATGTAATGTAATAGTGTTATATATAGTCCAGTAGTTATATGGTCAGCATCGAATGAAATAGGTAACGGTGAAAAAATAATGAAATCCAATGAATAAAGAGTTAGGTTTAAGACAAGGAAACTTAGGTTATGTATTTCCCATGGGACTGTGGTATGTTTGTTCATATATGATATGATATGATATTTGTAATAATATATTCCTTGTAAATAAAGCAGCAGAAGCAGCAACAATATTGACAGTTAGAAATGGGATTTTGCTTAACTTGCAGTCTACCTTTACTTTACTATACAGTTGAGTTTAGTTACTTGCTGCACCAACAATAAATAAGAATGAATGTTTCTTTTCTTTTCTTCTGTTTTGTCTTTTCCTTTTCTTAGCCATTGCTATATATGTTTACACTTTTATTTCATCATTTTTAAGATTCTTGCATTAATAGAAAGAAATATAGCTAGGCTAGGTCATACTAGGAAACCTATTGCTATCTATCTATCTAGCCTTTCATTTACACAGAATTTCATTAATATCACATCCGTATGTTATGTATATATATCATTCATCAATACTGTTAGAATAGGTAAAAGGTAAAAAAATGGCTAAATATACATGCAACCTCGTAAAATTTGTACAAAATTTTTGACTGTCGTATTGGACTTTTACATGTTAAGTAATGCTACATTTGTCTAAAAGTAATAAATAACACTATATTCTTATTCAATTAATGCAAATGACTATTTATTATTGTTCAGAAGTTACAGATGACTCATAAAATTCATGTCTGATTGCTTTCGATTACTTTTTTTTTATGAATGAAAGGTAGGGTAACAATCAAAGAAAGAGGAATTCGTACATCTCAACTAGGTTAGCACTCCCGAAGAACCAAAACTCTCAATTGACCCAAATATTATTAAAAGAAAAAATAAAATAAAATTCAATGCAGAGAAAGAAAATAAATTTGAATTGTTCGATATACTAAAGTCATCAGATATAAAACTATTGCAAAAATTAGGAGGCGAATGTCATTAATGAGGAGTAGCACAATTAGCTACTGAAAACGATAAATGATATTACTTACAAAAGTTTCACAATTTACAATTTGCACATTTTGATACAAGAGGGTTAATCGTTACTTTTGGATAACTGCATAAAGTTCTTCGTAACTTTTGAAAGTTTCAAAGGAGTTGAAGTTTTGAGACAAGTTTAGAGAGATAAGAAAAACAAATTAAGTGATGCTATCTATTGGGATACTTTCGAAATATTTAAAAATACATGTCAATTTCAATCTTACCACATGTAGGGAGAAATGTGGGTGTGTTGGAGAAGTAGAATTTCAAATGCTAAATTGACTAAAGGTGCAACTTCTAACAAAATGATTGACAATAAACTCAAATGTTAAGAAGTATTTGTTTTATGTTTTCAATGCCGCTATAAATTTTAAGGGTTAACTTCAAATAAGTATTTTGTAGTTTTGCGATTTACAAATAAAAGATTGTGATTTGCCTTTAAGCAAATAAGTATTTTGTAGTTTTACATATTTGCATATTGTGAACAAAGACATTTTTTGTTCAAAAATAATAGTGTTGAACTTTATTCTCAGACTGAGGTGCATTTACTAAGCCGAAATTACTTATACTTATAAGTTATAACACATAACAAGGCTTAGTATGTGGTGCAAGAAAGGAATGGAAACATGAAATGATGGTTTGGGTACGGCCCACGGGCATTGATGAAAAGCTTTTAGGCACGCTCTATAGCTATGATATTGGGTGAGGAGAAACCATCCATCCATCCATCCATCTTCCTAATTAAAATACATTATTTTATCAACTTAATAGATCCTACCCCATCATTCTATTATTTTTATTAATATGATTTGATTTGGACCTTGAACCCTTTTGCTAACTATTGTTTTCAATGGATAAATTTGTGTATATGCTTTTTTTAAGGGTCCCTTATTTGGAAAATTAATATATCTTTTCTGCCCCTAACTTACCTTTCTATGCCATTGATTGAACTTGTTCATCTACTTTCTATTTTTTTTTTCTTTCTTCAGAAACTATACTCTACCCTCTTTATTGACATCAACAACCCTATAATTTCTTTCTTAATTACTCTCATCTAGCACACCCATCATGCATTAATTACATTTTAATCATATCACTAAAATTAGGGTAAGTGAAAATCCATTGGACTTTGATAAAATAAACTAGTAAAAATTGCACAGATTAATATGTTCAAGGTGTTTTATAGGAGGCACCAAGTTCTCCAATTAAAAACATTTAAAGTAAATTGACTTGTGTAAATATATAAATGGTTTTTTTAGTTACTGATGTGGACTATGCAATGAACTAAAGATTCTTTTCTGAAATTATTAATGTCGACAAAGCATGCCAATTTTATTTTGAAATTCCTTAAAATTAGAGAACCAGATATCTCCTATAAAATCCATTTGTGGTGTGCCTCAAAGCTCTTAAATTTTTACTTTAAAGAATTTTATTTTTTTTGAAAGACTTTAAAGAACTTTCTTTTTTTTTCTTATTACAAGTTTGTCCCAGTTTTTATTTAAAACCTTTGCTGGTAAATCTACTCTTGGCAATAATAGTGAAACCCAAAGTGATATTGAACAAACCAGCACAAACTCTGTGTTTGATTCTATATTTTCTTGGAAAGGTTCCTCTAGTTATAGGAAGTGATTTATATATTTTTGTTTCTATTCTAAACCTCCTAGTAATAACCATTCCAATTTGCTCTAAAATGAAATTTATGCATCCTTTTAACTTTAGCATTTTAAGTCAAATTTAGCCAAACCAGCTAATCTCTAATACGTATGTTATGTAGGCCTCAAGTATGTACAATATGTACATATTAGATGTGTTACATATGTTAGGATTTCAACATTAGATCACTTGATCACAAAATTCTGATACCATGAAAATAACTAATTGAATTAGAAGTTTAAACTCAGTGGCGGGAAGCTAGTAGGGGTTGGAGCACCCCCTAGACCACCAGATTTCCTTAAGAATTTTATTTTTGTTTTAATTTTTCATTACCATATGATACTTACGCTATCTACTTTAGTTCAAATTAAGGATAGAGAAGATGATAGGGTTTTTCTTCTTCTTCTTCTTCTTTTTTATAATTTGTAATGATTGGAATTTGACCATTGGCCTATCCATCCACACCATTGATTGATGTATCAATTGGGCTAATAGCCAATTTATTTCTTTTTAATTTCGTAAAGAGTTAATGCATTAAGCCAACTTTTTTTTGAGAGTTAATGTATTATGCCAATTAATATCTAACGGTTGAGTCATATTCTTTAACCAAATTAGATGAGAAAGTTTAACATTTAGCAGCACATTAACATGTAAGCAAGAATTCCATTTAATCACAGAGTTAGAATGAAGTGGTAAAAACTCTTCATCTCTTAATCAAAAGTCAAGAGTTCGATCATCACCTTTAGAAATAGAAAGAATTTTCGTGACTACCAAACTCGTTGTGATGAATTGTATTTAGGTTTGACTCACTGGTCTATCAACATGTAAAAATGCATTTACACATTAAATAAAAATATTAAGTATTATTAACATTTTACTTATTTACCTTCATTTAAAAATATGTTTTAATAGATAAAATAATTTAACCCACCAAGCAATGTATTGATGGTTATTACATTCCACTAAGGAATGTAAAGTCATGAGTTCAAATCCCATGATTATAGAAAGTAAATGTTAAAAAAAAAATTAAAAAAAAAGTAAAACATTAAATGTAATGTTATTTATTAATTTTTATAAATCATCTCGTAAGATTTGACAAAAATTAACATTTTCAAATAAATTGGGAGATAAAATGAAAAATATAATCCAATAATTGTATTTGAAAAGAAATAGTAATATGAAATAATGGAAACCTAGGATGAATATACCAAGATGAATGAATGAATGAATTAAACAATCAATCAGTGAGGTATAGGGTAAAAAAGAACATTGGAGTTGGCTGTAAAAACATGGGCTTTGTGGATTAAAAAAGAAAAAGAAAAATAGAAAAAGAAGAAGAGGTCCACAGGGGAGATTGTATAGGCACTGAAAAAAGACCATGTGAGATGGGGAGACCACCAGCTGGCTGTGGGCTCTCTCTTTTTTTCTCGTCCCCTTCGGTCCCTTTCTCTACCCCTTCCCTCCGTTTATTTTCGTCTCACCGTATAAATCATTTTAAACGTTAAAATAGAGAATCGTTGCAATTAGACAGTTTAAACTTACATAAGCGTTTAAAATTTAATTTATTACTGACTAATTTTCTAATTGATCCTCAAATGTCTCTGACTTCTTGACTATCGCCTAGCCTTTTTTACTACACGAGAGTATATAAATAGCTAGATCATCCCTCTTAAACTGATTTATGCATACATATCCCTCCATAATCCTACCCAATAAGCTTGTTTTCTTTCACTTTCATTTCTTGTATTATTTGTGCCCGTGATTCTATACTTGCATAATTCTCAACTTATTGCAGTCCAAATTAATTGTTTGTCATCACAAACTACAATAATGATTTCTTCTTCTATTTTTGTTCAATCCTTTCCTATATCTTCTTTCTTGTATGTTTCTATCTTAATGGCAATTATGTATCTACCATTAACCCATCTACATGCATGCTTGTCTAATTAATCTTCACATGCACACTCTTTGACTTTAATTCTGTTTCCAATTCCAATTTTGCTTCAATCATCACTTTAAAAGCTCATAATGTGATTTTTTAGTCAATTTTTTTTTAAAATAGTTGGTTACAATAAGAAATAATTCCTCATAAAAATTAAGATGGCTTTGTGTAGAGTTAGAAATAACTTAAATATACGTTTTCTAATCTATCTAAAATGTTAGTTTTTGATCATTGATTCATTATTTAATATTTTGTGCACCATAATTTGTCCAAAATAATATGTGCACAAATCAGTTCACATACTAAACAATAAAATATTAAATGTTATATATTTTTAATGAACTATGTGTTTTAATGAAGAGAACATTAAATATATTTTATATTTAGTACATTAAATAATAAAGTGATGATTAGTTGACATTTAAAATACTAAGTTGTACATATTTTACGAGACGTGAAAATTAATCATTTTGCATATATTTGCGAGAATAAAAACGTATTTGATAATGTTCAACTCATGATATATATAAATTAGTGAGAATTATTATTATTTCTATAAAATGACTTAAACTTATCTAACATCATGATTTTTCACATGCTTTTTCACGTATGATTTATGAAGTAATCAAAGACTAAGTAAACCTCTTAAAAGAGACTTAGTTAAACATGTATAAAGTTTAAAGATGAATTAATCTTTGGTTAAACAAATACTAAAATTGATATTAGTATAATTATGATTGGGCATCACGTGGCATATGTGCTGTTAAGGACCCTTATTTTTTCCACCCTATTTTGGAGACAATCATGAATCATAATACTGCATCCATTCCCACTTTCCTACACTATGACTAAATTATTAATAATACCGAGGGCAGAACCGTAAAAAGACGAGAGACGAAAGAAACGGAGGTGAAAAAGAGCCGTTAAAAGAGAGGGGGGCAAAATAGGAAAGAGTAATATGAAAGATTGAGAAGAAACAAACGTGTGCAGTGAAGGCAAAGGGAAAATGATAGTGGTTGTTGTCGTAGCAGTTAATATCTCACTCTTCTTGGCGCCTCTTTCCCTCAACTACCCTTTCCCTTTCTCGCTCTAAAACCGCCATTCTTCACTCTACCACACACACCTTTCTCTCCATTTTACAACAATATTCAATCACATAAAATCAAATATTTTCAAATATTCACTTTTATAAATTACAGGCTCGAGTAGAGTTTGAGCATTTGTTGATTGAATAGTCCGGAAAATTTATAAAGATTATTACAATATTTTAGTTTTAAAATATCTTTTTCTCTTATAAATTATAGGATTTAGGAAGAATTAACGGAGCTTGAACATTCACTGATTTGACAGTGCTAAAATTTTTATAGAGATTTTGTAAAATATTATATTTTTATAAGAAAAAAATTAATATAAGTATACATATAAAAAAACATTCACAGTTAGTAAATTCTAAATCCGTCACTAAAATTACTCGAGTTGTGGGTTGTGTATTAGAGGAGTTTGGAGAGTGTGAATAGGGGTAGTTAAAGAAAAGAAATTACGTGGTGTAAGAAAAAGGAGAATAACAACTCATCATCCTCCTGAGCAGCAGGGGGCTACTATTTTGCTGTTGCAGTATCACTTTCTATGTCCTCAAATTCTTCTTCATTTTCACAGACAATCTGAACGGTTTCCTTTCTCTTCCATTCCTCATTTTCCATTTTCATTCCCCTCCAATATTATGGAATCTCCTCCTTCTCCTTCTCCTTCTCCATCTCCGTCTCCTTGTAATTCTACTTCTCATTCTGCACCGGCAGCAGCTGAAGACTGCTGTGTGAAAGTTGCAGTTCACGTGAGACCGCTCATCGCCGATGAGCGCTCTCAAGGATGTCAAGACTGTGTTACTGTTGCTCAAGGAAAACGTCAGGTACTTTCCTCATTGCTCAACCGTAATGTAATCTCACACTTTATCAAATTATTATAAACTAACTTTTTATTTTCTCTATCACCGAGATCTGGATCTTAGAGTTGATCATTCAATTGGCTACGGATTAATTGTCAGTGAAATGATAATTCACATCTTTTGACTTCCACTATTGTGCTCTCGGATGCTCGCTCAGTGACTGTCTGGCATTTCCGGGGGTTTTGTTTTAGCTTTTCGTAATTCGGGGGGATTTAGTAAAGTTTTTAGAGTGATTTTAGCTAAATTGTTCGTTGGTGAAGTTAGGTGAAGTATGGATTGCGTTTCTTGTCAACATTCCTCTTTCGGAATTGTTTTAATATGCGGTTTTCCTCTTATGGTGTGCTGTTTGGCTGTTTTCTTCAGAAAACTCTTGAATAATCGATCAATCACGACTTTTTTTTTTTGTTATTTGGATAATAAAATTGACTCCAATATTTCATCATTCATTTCTTAGATGATAAACTGTTAGTGTTTCATGTCATTAACTAAATCAAGGTCGAGTTCGTATTTTCTGATCCTCTCGTCTGCTAGCTGAAAATTGAAGTCCTTAAATAGGTAATACATTGATTGTTTTTCTGAGTACGTATCTCTTACGATATTGCAGGTTCAGATTGGTCCACATTCATTTACTTTTGATCATGTCTATGGGAGCAGCGGTTCTCCTTCAACGTCTATGTTTGATGAATGTGTTAGTCCGCTAGTTGAAGGGTTATTCCAAGGATATAATGCCACCGTTCTTGCTTATGGTCAGGTAAAACTTTATGATTCGTCCTAAACTTGTTGTAGAAAAAAATGCATTTGCAATATGGTGTCCGTTTATGATTGTCTCCTTTGATATGATGCAGACGGGATCTGGAAAAACGTATACCATGGGCACTAGCGTCAAAGATGGTTGTCAAACAGGAATAGTTCCTCAGGTCATGAATGTTTTGTTTGGAAAGATTGAAACTTTAAAGCATCAGATAGAATTCCAACTGCACGTTTCTTTCATTGAGGTGCGTTGAATTCTTCCCTTTCTTTTTGTTTGGACAATGACTTTCTAATTTTAAGTTTCCAACAAATAATTGCATCTAAAAAAATGGGGATTTTGTGACAATTTACTAACTGGAAGATTTTGATGCAAAAGATTCTAAAAGAAGAAGTCTGGGATTTGCTGGATCCTGTTTCATTAAATAAGTCGGATACTGCAAATGGGCATACGGGAAAAGTAAATGTCCCTGGGAAACCACCGATACAAATTCGTGAGACGTCAAATGGAGTTATTACACTAGCAGGATCTACTGAAGTTAGTGTGAGTACGCTAAAGGAAATGGCTGCTTGCCTAGAACAAGGATCATTGAGCAGAGCAACTGGGAGTACAAACATGAACAATCAGTCAAGGTGCATTATGATCTTCTAAACTCTGAATATGCAGCATCAGTGGTTTCTTACTTTAAAAAATCGAGCAGGGTTGTTCTGACTTCATTTTTATGAATTTGTTTATACAGTCGATCCCATGCAATCTTTACCATTACATTAGAGCAGATGCGTAAGCTCAATCCAATGTTCCCTGGTGAAAGCTGTCCTAATGAGAGTATGAATGAAGAGTATCTATGTGCCAAGCTACATTTAGTAGATCTTGCTGGATCGGAGAGAGCTAAAAGAACAGGTTCTGATGGTATGCGCTTTAAGGAAGGTTAGTGGCATGTCTTCGAATTGAAAGCGGAAGTAGATGCCTTTTGGTTTACATAATCTATGAATAGTTCTTTTCTTTTTCTTTAAAAAAAATGGGAATGAACAGTTCTATCTTTTGAATAGGTGTTCACATTAACAAGGGGCTCCTTGCACTTGGTAATGTCATCAGTGCACTTGGCGATGAAAAAAAACGCAAAGAAGGTCTTCACGTTCCTTATCGAGATAGTAAACTGACTCGACTCCTGCAGGTATCTTGCATATATACATATGTATAGTGGTAATTGGTCATGAACAGTAAAATAATAAAATGGACAAGCAAGATTTAGAGTCGTTTTACTTGTTTACTTGAAATGTTAATTTTCCTATTTATGTATTCTGCAGGACTCACTCGGTGGTAACAGTAAAACTGTTATGATAGGTAACTTTGTATACCTCTCTCTCTCTCTCTCCAATTTCAGCCTTCCATGTTTTTCTGACTGCATGAAATTTTTACTTGTAGCTTGCATTAGTCCTGCTGATATTAATGCTGAGGAAACTCTTAACACTCTAAAATATGCAAACCGTGCACGCAATATCCAAAATAAGCCAGTTGTAAGTTGTTTTAATATTTTTTTTGTATTTTCCAATTCCTTCGTTGGAGTAAAGATAGTAATGCGTTCATCAGTTCTTATGCTTGGAGCTTGTTTTCTCCTTTTGACAGGTCAATAGAGATCCAACATCCAGTGAGATGCTAAGGATGCGACAACAGTTAGAACATTTGCAGGCTGAACTTTTTGCCCGCGGAGGAGGTTCTGCATCGGACGAAGTACAGGTATCTGGTTACTCTGAACATATAGTCTGGATTTGTTGTTGTATAATTTCCATAATAATCTATTTTGGTGTAGGTTCTTAAGGAAAGGATTGCTTCACTTGAAGCTGCTAATGAGGATCTTTGCCGAGAACTTCATGCATATCGTATCAAATGTACTTCAGTAGATCAACGTGAAACAGATGCTCAAGTATGTGATGATTTACTCTTTTCATTTCTACCAATGAGGTTTTTCCAGTCCTTGAGACTAATTTTATGGTCATAAATAACTATTGTTAGGATGGTAGCACCTGCTATGTAAAAAGCGACGGGCTTAAAAGAAGTTTGCATAGTATAGAGTCAACAGATTATCAAATGGGAGAAACTATGTCAGGTGAACTCCTATTTTCTAACTGCTTATGGTTGTATTATATGTATTCGTTTCCCATTTTCTTCAGAGTGTTTGTTTTTTTGGGTTAAGCAATCTTAACTAAACTTTAATTGCCAATTGTAACAGCTGACTCCAGGGAAATCGATGAGGAGGTTGCGAAAGAATGGGAACACACACTTCTGCAGAGCACAATGGACAAGGAACTGCATGAATTGAATAGGCGTCTTGAGGAAAAGGAGGTGCGTGTCTTTCTTTTTTCATGATGAGAGATGCTTATTGTTTTCCGTGCATATTGATTTGAAAAAGAAAATATACTTGTCATGCTTAATTTTACTTTTTTTGGTATTTTTTACCTCCTTGTTGCAAATGAAGTTACAAAAATATTTAATTACTTTACCATGGAAGAAATCACGCAAGGAGTTTATGCATCAAATCAAAGCAGAACCTAAAATCTGCGTTGTCTTTGACACCAGGAAGATTTAGATGTTTAACATATTAGATCAACTGAAAATCCATCTGTTACCTGCTTTTGTCTTGCTCATAATGCACTGGCTAGTAGTTAATCAAGGTAATTGCATAACGTCATTTTGGTGTTAATATGAGCAGTCAGAGATGAAACTTTTTGGAGTTGATCCTGCGGTGCTTAAACAACACTTTGGCAAGAAAATTACCGACTTAGAGGATGAAAAAAGAGTTGTACAGGTAAAAAAAGGTCTCCAATTATGATAGGTTTTTCCTTGACAGAGAGGTTTGGAGAAAAATCTTATACGTGATTATTACTGCAGCAAGAAAGGGATCGCTTGTTAGCTGAAATTGAAAATATGTCAGCTAGTTCTGACGGGCAGACACAGAAGTTACAGGACGTACATGCACATAAACTAAAATCACTAGAGTCACAGGTACCATGCTAAAACATTCTGTATGATTCTCTACTTGAAGAAAAAAAAAAGGGATAATAATGTGCTAACTTCATAAAATCCTCACAATAAATCCACATCAGATTCTGGATCTTAAGAAGAAACAAGAGAACCAGGTTCAGCTTCTAAGGCAAAAACAGAAGAGTGACGAAGCAGCAAAAAGATTACAAGATGAAATTCAATCTATAAAGGCACAAAAGGTATTATCTCGTGCTACATTTCAGATATGTAATTCATTAAGTCAAATATTTGTATTGCATTGCAAATTTTTCTTTTCTTTTTCCTTCTCCATTTTGGCTTACTCTTCTGCATCATTTTTTTATTTGGGTGCAGGTTCAGTTGCAACATAGGATAAAACAAGAGGCAGAACAATTTCGACAGTGGAAAGCCTCTCGGGAAAAGGAATTGCTGCAGGTGCTTTCATTTCTCTCTCTCTCTTTTTTTCTTATTTATTACTTTTCTACTCCTTTAATCTTGCTGTTGTTTTGTTCTGGTGTACAAACAAGTAGTAATGAACTAAAGCATTTGTTTTTGCTAAAGGCATTTTAAATATTATGTATGTTAAAATAAGAAGAGCCGATTGCGTAATGTGCTTAGAATTAGTACTTGAATATCACCATTTTTTATTTTCTACATGCATTTGATAATCAAATTATCAATGCCGTATGCTATTTGCTTACAATGAATTTACAACTGCAGTTGCGAAAAGAGGGGAGACGAAATGAATATGAAAGGCACAAACTACAAGCTTTAAACCAGCGCCAAAAATTGGTATGTAACCGAATCCTTGTTTTTTAAATTTCCAATGCTGTTTGCTGTCTTGTTTATTCTGTGTGTATATAGAACATCTATGTTCTCGACCTCTAGAAACTTGCATGTTTTTTGTTTCTACTAGTTATGTGCTACAATAATAATTTTCAGCTGTTTACCTGACCCTTCTTTTCAAATTCAGGTTCTCCAAAGAAAAACAGAAGAGGCTGCAATGGCCACCAAACGGCTGAAGGAGCTCCTTGAAGCTCGAAAAGCTTCTTCCCGTGACAACTCAGGTGTGCTAACCATTTTCAGTAAAAAACTGCTACAGACTTTCATATGGAGACCTATACAGTCATTAGTCAAAGTACTAATTATTGAATACCTTATGCTGCTTTTTCCCCCTACTTAAAATATGGTGTAGCCACACCACACTTTGTCTTCTTCCTTTTTTTTTAACTATTAATCGTACGCATGTTTCAGCTGTTGCTAATGGGAATGGAACAAATGGACAGGTAATCATCTTATAATCTATATGTTTATCTAATTACTATTGCTGCATCTATAAATCTAATGCATGTTGCATATGCAGAGCAATGAGAAATCCTTTCAACGTTGGCTTGAGAATGAGCTAGAAGTGATGGTGAAGGTGCACGAAGTTCGTTTTGAATATGAGAAACAAAGTCAAGTGTATGCCCTTAATTAATCCTATTTTTATACACTCTTGGACACCCTGATCTCCATATTTATAGTTATTATGTTTTTATGATGGAATCTACAGACGAGCTGCACTTGCTGACGAGCTAGCTCTATTGAAGCAAGTAGATGAATTTGCTTCAAAGGGACTAAGTCCTCCTAGAGGAAAGAATGGATTTGCTAGGTATAAGAATCACAAGAAATATCTATTTTCATTATCCATTGTTCTCTCTGTTCTAGGTATGAGTTGAATAATGTTGTAATTCCTTGAAGTTTTTTTCTCTTCTTTTTCAGGGTTTCTTCCATGTCACCAAATGCAAGAATGTCCAGAATATCTTCTTTAGAGAGCATGTTAAGCATATCATCTAATTCACTTGTAGCAATGGCTTCACAACTTTCAGAGGCAGAAGAGCGAGAGCGTGGCTTTACTAATCGTGGCCGTTGGAATCAGCTGCGATCTATGGGAGATGCTAAAACCTTGCTCCAATATATGTTCAATTCTTTGGGAGATGCAAGGTGCTTCCTTTAAAACAATGCTTTTCTGAATTATATATTCCATTTTTAAGTCCTTAAAATTCATAGTTCGTCTTCACCATCTCAAAGAACAACGAAACAAGTTGCAATTATTTTAATTTACATACAGGACGCATATCATTCAGATGGTTTATGAATCCCTTAACTTGAACTATCACCTTAGCATCTCTTAACAACTTTCTTCAGTTCGTGAAAAATGAACTGCTGTCCTTACTATTGTCACCTTTGCGTTATGTTGGTAAAGCTTTTTCTAACCTCAATTATTTTTCAAATTCTGCTCAGGTGTCAGGTATGGGAGAAGGAAATGGAAATCAAGGAAATGAAAGAACAATTTAAGGAACTTGTAGGCCTCTTGCGCCAGAGTGAAGCACGAAGAAAGGAAGTAGAGAAGGAGTTAAAATTGAGGGAGCAAGCTGTTGCAAATGCACTAGCAACTCCACCCCCAACTCCACCCCCGGTAAGATATATAACTTTGCTAAAGGTGGACTCGTTATCATCGTCGATGGAAGACTAACATTCGAATTTTGTCCAGGTTGAGCAGGGTAACTCACTGAAACATTTTGCTGATGAAAGTAGTGCTCCCTTGTCTCCAATGTCCATTCCAGCTCAGAAGCAGCTAAAATTTACACCAGGAATAGCTAATGGTCCGGTCAGAAACTCAGCAGCATTTGTGGACCGGACAAGAAAGGTACTTTTCTCTTCATTCACTTTTAGGCTCAATCAATCGGCCTTTTTAGTGCGCTAAGTAGCTACTGGTTTTTACTATTGGACCAGATGGTACCACTTGGGCAGTTGTCAATGAGAAAATTAGCCGTTGCCGGACAAGGTGGGAAGCTATGGAGGTGGAAAAGGAGTCATCACCAGTGGCTTTTGCAATTCAAATGGAAGTGGCAAAAACCATGGAGATTGTCGGAATTGATTAAGCACAGTGACGAAACAATCATGAGGGGAAAGCATCGAGCACAGTCTCTACCTCGTTTGTTGTGATAATTTTATGCGATCACTAGATTATTACTTCCTAATACTCATCTTTGATGTATAAGTTGGATCCCGACCCCTAACACAGAGCGCAGCTACAAATCAAATGGAGGTAAACATTTCCGGAAGCTTTTATTATTATCTTCAGTTTTCTTATTCCTATGAAGAATATAATTTTTATCCTTGTGCAGTGTTGGAAGTGGTTGTTGAGGAACTATGCTTATAATTGTCTTGGATGAGCTGATTTTGAAGACGTTATTAGATTTGTGATCTCCGACGTTTTTTCTTTTTTGGGTTTGATTAGCGCTTTCCTAGCATCTTGTAAAGTGGTTTGAGAAGATGTCAAGAAGCCTGAGATGGTGTTAGTAGTGATACAGTGGTAAAAGAGTTAGTGGTTCTAGATTTGTAGTGGTTTGTTGCATATACTATGTTGGCTAATAACAACAGTAAGGGAAAATAACCGACCCCCTCAAAAAAAAAAGGTACAGAAATGTATAACCAATGTCTAGTTTTTTTCTTCTCCCACTGTAAGTCCCTTAGATAAAAATGTTTATTATGTGTAAAAAACAGTACTGATTCTATTGAAATGAGTGAGAATCATTTAATTTTATCCACGTTTTACCTAAATAGAACTTAGATTGACATAGCCACCGTTGCAGTGATTGTATGTAGCAATGGGAGTTTGTTCACCCTGTAATAATCTGCTGTCAGATAGACAACCTTAATCTTTGGCCATTTTTTCCCAAGTTCCAACAATGTATTTATTGAGTTCAATTGTCACAATCTCTATATATTTAAGTCGGATGTATTACCACCATTCTTCTGTAAGATCATTAAAAAAACCACGTTACTGTTTTGTTAGAATGACAATGATTAGAGCAATAAAAGCTCTTTCACGGTTCTGGCGTAAGGAAAAAAAATGCAACAAGAAGAGGAAAACAAGAATTCCAGTTCTTACATGCACTGTTTTGTGACATTCCGTTCCCAGATTAATAAGAGCTCTGAAATATGAGCAACAACAAACTTGATGTAACCAAAGAAAGGAAAAGATACTACAAAACATCTGCAAAATTCCTAAAGTAGTACCTGAAATAATGCGCTCCTTAAGTTACGATAAGAGAAGGTCACAAACTCATATTTGCCACGTTGTACAATTTGAACACCTTTTCTCTAATATGATGAGAACCCATGTTCAAGTCGGCATACATTTGCATAATAAATCAACAAAGAAGAAGCACCACTGGAATAGTGATGAAGAAGAAAGAACATCACCAAACGAGAATGAACAACCGCCTTCAGCATCAACAATACAAGATTACACATCAAAAATACATCAATTCCAATCAATATCCACTCATGATACTTCTATAAAATCACTCAAACAACTGCAACTTGCGAACACTCTTCTACAACTAGTGTTGCTAATGGAGCAGATTCCTCTCTGCAACCCTATTCTGGAATATCGGATATCAAATATTATCCTTTCCATCAAAACTATATATCGTCAAAATGCAGTAACAGGGCAACCGTGTGCCAATCAAGGCATTGCACGGAGAAGATATTGTTTTTCTCAACACGAGAGTTTGCAACACCAGTAGGCATAATGCTCATCTTTGCGATTGTTGCTAACAAGGCCACCGCACTGTAGACATATGAAGCTACTCCCATCCGAGAATGCGTCCAACACGATCTGCGTTCTTCCAGTTTCTGCGAGAATAGAGTTTCTCGGAGCATCTGTTGGAACTGAAATCTCCCTTACATTATTTGGACATTCTTCAGATTTGGAAGGCTGTGCCTCGACTATCGCACACTCAGCAAACAAAGAAGCAAGTTGATCGACAGCAGTGTGCTCTTGCATCCTATTTATATACAGCTGTCGAGCACGATTTAGCGACTCAAATACAGCCGCATCCCCACCTCTGGTTCTCATTGCCATCACAACCTGTTGCCAAACATTAGTTGAGCTACACATTAAGCTAGCTTCTTCTAAATCAAGAACCCTAAATCTGATTTTTCAACATTTATCAATCTTCTCAAAAACATATCAGCATTCTAAAGATAGCAACACAACAAACATACCAATTGAAGAAACCGCAAATTGTATCAAAACCTGGTATTAGATTATTTTCCATATATGTGTGAATAAAAGTCAGATCTTTACTCGCGTAAACAAGAAAAGGTTGTAACAACTTAGGATTTATTCCTGTCTGTCATTTCTATATGTCAGCCCCTAAATTTAATTTTTATTCAAGAGCCATAACCTCTTGCAAATGAATTCAGCGTTCCAAACTACCGCTATCCGGCTATTGTATGATAGCTGTTAAGAAATAAGCTAATAAACAAGATATAAAAGCGATAAACAAACACAGAATTTTAACGACGTTCAGCAATTTGCCTACTGTGAAAATAGGTTACAGAATACTAGTATATATAGAGAAACCCCGTTGGGTACAAATACGAAAATAACCCTCTCGCCCGATGCGCTCAGCTTCTCTGCTCGCTCCGCTCCGCTCCGGGTTATACATGACACGACCAGATTCGCCCTCCCCTTATACAGTCAGCTTGTAGAACTCGATAAATGAAGGATAATCTCTCTCCTCATTAAAGACGGCTTCCTATTCTACAATTCCCTACGGACTAGGAAGTTATTTCTTATCAGAAATCTACCACGTAGCTTCCCTATTCCTACCAGGATCGTAATTAGCAGAATCCTAATTAGATACGAAGATCCTTTTCTTTTCTCGATACACTGACAACATATTGACGAATTCATTAATGTTACACGTAAGCTATAGTACTCTAGCTCTCTACTTCTTTGATATCTAAGCTCATACATTTTCTATTTTGCAGGAAACTCAAGCACTACGTGGAGACAATTAAAGAGCCATAGCGTTGCAAACTACGGCTATGCGGGTATTGTATTACAACAAATTTCGAACGTTTAACATACAATACACTTAATTGGAACATAAAGGTAGGATCTTTAGAAAACAAAAGCTAAATCAAACTACTTCCTGTCCTGGGATCGTACTCTTTAGCAAAATTCCAGAAGAAAAGATATGATTAAAGCGGAAAGAATAAATGGCGGTGATAATAAATTAAAAAAATTACCGCTTGGAGAGCCTGAGTAGGATTGCCCTGGTTGATGAGCTGGCGAGCAAACGTCAGAAACTCTCTAACGGCGTCGTCGGCCGCAGAAGCTCCTCCGTCGGTCATCTGGATGTCTGTACAGTCCATGGCATCGGTTTCTGAGGTACCAAAATGTTGATATTTGTTTTTGTGAATTAAAAGGGAAAAAGATTGAATCTTTGGTAATTTCAGGTCACATTATTATCCATATTTTCGAAAAATGGAGGACCTTTCTAGCGATTTCCAGTTCTAGCTCCGGCAGCATTTACCTCATTCTATTGGGCTTTTCTAGTTATGGGCTTCAACTTTTATGGGCCCATCCATCAACTATCCATGTGTGTATAAAGATAGGCTTAAATTTAATACATATTTTATCTCATGTTTTTCCTTTTTTTTCCAACAACACCAAACAGACTCTGTATATGCATTGCAAAAACTTCCTTACAAGTATTTTGGTTAAATTTTAAAATTAAAAGGCTAAGTTTTTTATTTATTTTAATAACCAGAGTCAATTTTGTGCTGCAATACACAAAAACAAAATGAAGAGACTAAATAATTGATTAAGATAAAACTTAAGTACATGTGAAATATAAAAACACATGCATTTGAACTTTGGGTTGAAGAAAGATAGCATTGCATTTAAAAATCATCTATTTCTTTACTGTATAGAAAAATAAATACAAAGTAGTTCTAGGAGAAGGACATGGCAATATGTTGATCCATTTCAGAATCCTCCATTAGTACAGTTTCTTTAATTTCCTGTAACATCTTCAAAACTTGCCACATGGTTGGCCTCTGCTCCGGCGACGTCGAGCTACAAGCAATAGCCACCTCAAGAAGCATTTCCAGCCTATTATCTTCTCCGCCGTCATCATCCCTGCTTGATCTAACCCAACCCACCATATCATTTGGAGCTAAAAATGGGATCTGGGACGGAGACTTGCCAGTTAAAAGCTCAAGCAAGAGGATTCCGTACGAAAACACGTCAGATTTACAAGTAGGTTGATGATTGGAATTGCGAATTTCTGGGGCAGTGAATGCTGTTAAATCAAGGTCATCTTCAGGGGGTGAAGTGGCGAGGACGGAGAGACAATAGTCGACAATACTTGCTTCAAAATCAGGACCTAGAAGGACATTAGAGGACTTGAGATTGCCATGCACAAGCCTCCACGCTTGGTGTATGTAAGATAGGCCTTGTGCTACATCTTCTGCTATCTTTAAGCATGATGTCCAGTGGAGTGGTTTTGCTCGAGTTGATTTTGAACCTGCAGCGCAAACCATCATTCTTAGAAATTAAAATCCTCACAAATGGTGCATCTTCATTGGTTGTTAAGTAGGATGTCTATAATCATATTTGGCAAAATAATTTGCCCACTGAACTTGTCAAAAAAGCTTGAGTTACCCTTTGAACTTTCAAGTGTTTAGATAGTTTACTGAACTTGCTAAAACCGTTCAAATAGGTTCATGTATTTGCATTAAATGTTCTCAATTGATCATTCCAACTAAAACAAATGGATTGCATTCGGAAGAAGTAATACATACACAAAACAAATTCAAACAAATTGAATTTTCTTTTTGGCGGGTGCGTTCCACATTCCGAATGCAACTATTCCTTTTAACTTTAAGGATTGGTTAAGAGCGTTTTATCCAAGTATAGTAGGATATCTTGAATGTTTTGTTCAATTATAGAAGGGCTATCTCAACATGTTCAGAAAGATCATGGGGCTATGAAAACATTTAAAAATTAAGAGAGCCTACATTTAACTATTTAGTCTAGAATTCAATGATAAAATAATTAGATTTTTGGTCATTATATTTGGTCAATGTTTGACTTTTAGTCATTCAACTTTGATTCAGTTACATTTAATTCTGAATGTGGACATTTGCTAAATGTGATACAGCACCAATTGATCCTAGACTTCTCAAGAGACTACAAAAACATAAGTAATGTTGCTATCGTGTGACAATTCGTCTAACTATTCATGGTCTTGATTGACTATTGTTTTCCTTAAAAGCGTGCAACCATCATATTTAAGTGCTAATTTTGATGTCATTTTCAAAACAGTTTTCTGTTTGTTTCTTCCATTGCAGTCCGGAAAATGATGCGTTTGGTCACTATTATTAACTACCTTAGGTATTTGGAAATGAAAATGATGTATGTTAATTAAAATTGTTAAACAGAAAATGGATACATTTTCAACATTGTGCAAACTTTATGAAGAAAATAAGGGTAAAACATTAAGATTTGGCTGAAGTAGTGAACCTAGATATTTATGGTCGAGTATTTTGTGGTCCAAATGACCAAAATTAAATTGAGGAACAACTGGGACACATGGGCCATAATCCCAATCCTAATGTTCATCTGTAAAGCCCATAATATCCGCAAAGAAGACCAGAAGTGGGTCCCGTTTCACATGAGACCAGTGTCTCATCAACAATCAAGCAAGTAAGAAAATGTCAGTTCGTTCCTACACTTTCACCGCACAAAATTAAATTCTACTCCACGCGCTCTACTAAACACATACATACAAAGATTCTATATCAGTACAGTATCTTCCTAAATCAACTTTTAATCAAGTTTAGCAAGAAAACACCAATTCCCAATGTCGTCAACAGCAAGATTCTCGGTATTGGTGGAAAAAACTGCCACACCATCAAATCTAGTACTATTCCTACTGCATTATTTAATTATCCTAGACCACAATAGAACTCACCGAGTTACATGAAAAAATTAAAATTTCGAAAATGTAGCACATACCGTGGATTAGAGAGAAAAGGCTGCCATTAGGCTGATAATCATAAACAAGAAGCCTTTCATCCCTAGCTTGAAAATGAGCTCTTAACGGAACTAAATTGGGATGCCTTAATCCCCCAACAGATTCCATATGCCTCTCAAACATTTCCACACTACTCCCCGCTAATTTACTCCCGTCAAGCCTCTTCACCGTTACAATCAAACGGTTATCCAACACCGCCTTATACGTGGTCCCTATCGTGCCCCTGCCCAACAACTCTGCCGAAGCCCTCATCAGCTGGTCCAGCGTATACACCTGTGCCTCCCCCGCACAGAATACCAAACTCCCACTTCTCCCCACATGCATCCCCTGCACCCTCTTCACCTTCTCTTCCAGCTCACTCTCCCCCTCATCTATTTTCATCACTGCCGCTACTTCTGCCACCGTCGCATCCGATTCAATCACCGCTGTTCTGTACCTCGGACTCATTCTATCACTCTGTTTCCTTACTGCCATCACAATGCAGATTAGTGACCCGATGAGAATGAATACCCCCGATGAAAACCCGATTATTAGCGCGGTTTTCTTGTGGTTTTGCTTAGGGTTTGGGGGAGATAAGTTTACCCCGTGTAGTTGTTGGGATATGGCCGCCGCAGGCGGCGACGGCGGTGATATCCCGAAAAAAGGAGTGGTGGGGTGGCATTGTATGTGGATTATCTCTCCGCAAAGACTTGGGTTAGGTTGAAAGGAAGAGTATTGAAACCTGAGTAATGTAGGAGTCACCGGGATAGCTCCGGTGAAGTTGTTGTAAGATACATTGAAGGTTTTGAGGGTAGATTGGTTCAATGGGGGTATGGTACCACTAAAATGGTTCCTATCGAGACGAAGGTAGGAGAGTCGGTCAAGAGAAGTAACCCAAATGGGTATCGGACCACTTAAGTTGTTGCTCGATAGATCGAGATTTCGGAGGCGGTGGAGGGAATGTAGAGAAGGAGGGAAAGAACCAGTGAAGAAGTTGTGGTCAAGGAAGAGGGATTTGAGGTTGTGGAGAGTGGAAAGATCTGGGATGGGTCCGGTAAGGGATGTGTTTTGAAGGGTTAGGACACGGAGCTGGTCAAGGGAAGTCAATGTCCCCGGAGGGATGACTCCGGGGAGATGAATGTTTTGAAGAAGGAGACGAACTACTTTTGTCTGGTAACATTTGACTCCAACCCAGTGGCAGAAATTGTGGGTTGTGTTTGGGGAGTAAGGGAGGATGTGGTTTAAGTCAGCTTTGGATTTGAAAGCGAGAAGAGCCGTGGAATCTGGTGAGATGATGGAGGATGAAGGTGAGGTTAAAATGGAGAATGAGAGGAGAAGAATGGTGAGATTGGAGAGGAGAAGATGAAGCATTTTTGAGTGAAAAATGAAGGAAGGGGGATAGATGAGGGATTATGATTTTAGGCGAGGAACAAAAGAGGGGGATTCACAGTCCGTGACAAAGGGATGTAGGAACTCAGGCGTAGCTGTCGGGACAGACTCACGTGAAGGATAGCAATTGGAATGGAATGCAACCTTTTCCAAATTTAAAAAGACTCACTCCAATTTATCAAAAACAAAATTCAGTATCCACCAAATACTATCTATACTCATCCAACGCTTCATTTTTACTATTTAATACACTTAACTAGGATTACGAGCACTGTAAAAAAAAAAGATGTCACTATTTACAATCCAATTTTTCCAAACTACAGCTCACTTTAGACATTTTTGCCCTTTCATTTCTCCTAATCTTAAACTAAAAATTTTTTTATTCTCCCAACCAAAATTTAAGCTAACGTATTAAAAAACAACAATTACATGTAACTAATTAAATCATTATTTGAACATTTAGTATTAATTTCACGTCAAGTGATTTTTTTCGGAACGTAAACTAATTACACATAACTAATTAAGTCATTGTTCGAACATTTAGTAACTGATAAAAAATTTAATTTAATTAAAAAGAAAATTTTAGAGAAAAAAAGAAAAAAGAAAAAAATTATAGGCCTAAACGGCCTCTTGGGCCGTTTTCCTTATGGACAAACGGCCTCCATAGGCGTTTGTCCATAGGGACAAACGGCCAAGGAGCCCGTTTGCGCCTTTAAACTTTTTTTTCCTTTTTCCTTTCTTTCAAATGTTCTTAGGCATTTAAAAAAAATAAATTATTTTATATAAATTCAAGAGTTAATTAGGTGATTTCGTGACTTTTTTTCGATTGAATGTGGTACTTTTTGGTGTCTTTGTTTTGGATCTCAAATTTTTCTCTATTTTCTCGTGTTTGTTAATTTGGTGAAAATGAGGGTTGAGAGAATTTAGAGAAAAAAATAGTTTAAGAGAAAGTAGAAGTGACAAGGGCAAAATTGGAAAAGTGGAATGTGATTCGAAAAAACTTGGCTGTAGCTGTTGTACATAGAGGTCATTTTGATGGAAGGCGTCATAAAGACAAGAGCCTTAAGAAGCCTCTCGTCTTCTCTATCTGCCGCTTTCTTTCTGTTCTATTTTCAACTCTAGTTTGTGGATTCATTTATCTTCTCCAGTCAACATTGTGAGATTGTTGAGATTCATTTCTACTACTCTGACAAATCAGTGGTATAAGATCGTTGTGTTAAGATTCATTTCTGCTACTCTGACAAATCAATCTGTCATGATATTCAATCAATTATGTTTAAACTTTTTTTTATCTAAATTTTTAAAAAACAATAATTGAGTAAATTTTTAAAGATTTTTTATAATTTTTTAAATACAAAAAAGGTGTGATTGCGGCATATAAATCTGCATTGTGAACAGCCTGATAGGCCTCATCTAGCGCATTTGATACACACATAAAATTGAGGTACATGGCCATCCATTTGCCTCGATATCTCTCTAAAATGTTATTTAATTATAACTTAACTTTACATGATTGTTCTCAAATTTAAGAATATACAATTTATAAAGAACTTTTTGAAAAATTCCCATAATATATGATTTTACATATTCTCTTTTCTTCTTTTTTTTACAAATTGCATACTCTCTAAATGCGCAATTTCTGCAACTATTAGTTATATGCTCTAAAAATATGTGATTGAAAAACTAAAGAGCTCCCAGTTTGGCTCTTGCTTATGGCTTAGAGGACTTTTTATAAATTGGAGGAAGGGGGAGTGGGGGTCCTGTTGCTGCTTTTAGGAGTATATATAATGGCGGCATGTGAGTTTACAGTTAGCTAGTAATATGCTTCATGCATGTAATTAATTCTAGATATGTGTTAATCACATCATTGGCAATCATCTTAACTCACAAAGCCCCATAATTTATGGGTTGGACATAAAATTTATTACAAAAGCCCGTATCAACCTGGCCTGCAACATAAAATGGTTTTATTTTTTTTTGTGATAATTCTTACGGTAAAACATTGCAGTATAAAATATTATTTTTATACCATCTTATTTGTCTTGAGCTCTTATTATCCCTTCCTCCTCCATCTCATAATTTCATATATCCCCAACCTCCACCTAATTTCCAGTTGACTGTGTCAATTACATAAGTCTGCTGTTACAAAGTTAACTATTTTAAATTTGGAATTTGGTTTTTTAATTATGATTTTGTTTTTTATTTAATTGTAATTTACTGTAAGTAATGCTGTAATATATAAAAATTGATTTTTAAAAGAAAAATTAATAATATTAATATGGGTGAGCTTAGGTTGGGCTTGGGTTGAAGATTTTTAATATACTCCAGCCCAGTCCGAGCCAAATGCATCTTTGGGGTGGGTTGGCTTGGGCTTTGGCAAGAGTTTTTTTGTTGATAGACCGATGTCGTCCGGCTCGACCCAATCTATGAATAGGTCTACTTGCTCACACGCTCAATTGTTTTCTCGCTACTTTTGTTTCTCTTTTCCTCACTCACACATCACAAAAGCTAGTCCGTCTTAAACCTTTTGAAGGCTCTATATTAACCATGCAAATTATACCCTTATTTTTCAGGAGATGCACATAGCTAATATACTCTTGAGCTCACAGTTAGATGGTTTCAAATATGCAAAATGCCATTGCACAAAGCTCACAGTTTATAGACTTCCAGTAGCCCATTTTACTAATTTAAGCTCCATAATGCTTCAATTAAGCTTCAAATAAGGCCTAATATCTATTTCGTCTCTCTTTACCGCACTCAATATTGAAGATCAAAATCTGCATTTTAAGTCAAAATAAGTAAGACACTTTCTAATTTAATTATGCATAGGATTAAGATTAAAATTTTATATTTAAAACCTTACATAAAACGTGATTACATCATAATGTATATATTGTATAACCTATATATTCGTTGCCTTTCCCTTGTAGCGTTACCTCAAAATATTGTATAACCTATATATATTTTATGGTTTCTGAAAAGCACCATTTTCAACAGGATTTATCCACTCCTCTTACTAACTTGACAAACCATTGGATATGACCAAAAGTTAACTAATAACAATAATGTTTAATAGGGAAGAGTCCAAAACATCTTGTGCATATACAGTACATAATCACATTTTAATTGAGCAATTGGTCGAATAAATAATGCTAATTAATTAGAAGCAAGTTGCCCACCTTTAATTTGATGACTATAGCGTTGCATCATATTTTACACAATATGAAATAATAGAAGCATAGTTTTGTCCTTTTGGAAAGATTATATGTAGGATTGTTGGGGACAATGGATTTCATCTATCTACTGTAAATCTCAGGTGTAGAGTGTATATTGTCCTGGTGACGAAAATATATGAATAAATATCGCTTCAAAGAGATGATGATAATAACAGTGAATTGTATCTCGCTTAAAAAATGGAAAGATTAAAATTCATTTTTCTTCATTAAAGATAGGAAATGAGAGGAAGGAGAGTCGAACATCCCAACTAAGTTGGCACTCCCGAACAGACCAACCAAATCTAACCTCGCACCTTAAGTATGAATCCAATATATATACACATATTTTATAGTTGTAAGACCTAATAGCAAATATTAATCGATACATTCATTGATGTGGAAAGTTTAGAGTTTCAATTTTGTTCCTTACAATTTTTCAAAATAAAAATTGCTAAGACCTAATAATGTTGGATTTTATGCATTAGTTTCTAAGATAGAATATTGGAGGTTGAATGATATATTTAGAACATAAATTTTCACAATGAAAAAATAAAGCCAACTTTTCCACAGTGAAATTTGAAATTGTAATATTTGATAAGCATTTGTTTAAAGTTGCATTATTTTGTACATAGGGATGAAATTTGTGCTATCTCAATAGGTTTAGGGAAAAATTTGTAGCTAATATCTTCTACAAATAAATGTCAATGAAAAAAAAAAAAAAAACTAAAAAGAAAGGATGCAAATGGGAAAGCTTAGTCCAATGAAACAATCTTAAAGCTTAAGATGAAATAAGCAAAGCAAAAGCAACAACTCCATTAATAGCATAACATAATAATAAGCCCATAACACTGACCACTCACATCACAATGTAATAATAACTTAGTTTAATGGCCACTTTTTTGAGCTGGACCACATGCTATGCAGTGTTATATTAATTAAGTGGAGGTTTGTTCATACTAGTTGTGTTGCGGCTAGAATAGGAGATCTTTGAGCCGAACGGAAACTCGAAAAAAATAATTCAGAATTGGATTGAATTGTCGAGTGATGCACCACTTACTAAGTATGCGCCAGTCGCTCAAATAACCAAATATTTGCAAGCCAATGAAATATGTATGTTGGTCCGATTCCATTAATCTTGGACCATACTCTTTTCAGAAAGCTAATTCTTTTTCCTAAGGGATATGCATCCGTCAATATCTTCTTTTACTTTGAAAATATTATAACATACAAGTACTGTTTTGGGTGCATTATTACATGGCACCAAGGGTGAGTGGAATCAGCATTTTGCCTTTCACAAATGCAATTAATTAGTCCATATTACAGTCCTTTCAATGACATTGTTCAGTAAATGTGGTATAAGGTTGAAATCGTCCTGACATTTTTGCCAAATAAATACATCATATAAATTGTGAAATTTTGTTCTTAAAGTTTATAATTTATAACAATTTTGGACCTAAAGAAACGGTAATGGAATAATTTTTGGCTTAGATAATATATTATAAAGTGAGACCTTTGTCGAGGATCAAAGATTGAGCAGAGAGAAATTGACTTTTTAGCGTACCATAAACAATTAGAAACTACCTCTTATATTGGTGATTGTGACATATAAATTGATTGTAGTAGTTCCAATATCGGTAGGATTTTATATTTTGTATTTCAAACAGTCAAATGCCGATTTCGCCATTACCTTGACCCAAAATTATTCTTCATTAAGGACACAATTTCACTATTTTTACGTTAAGGATACATCTAGATTTTCCTAAAAACAAAAACACTTAGGGCCAAATTTAAACTTTATTCATATAGACACTCCTTGGCCTTTAGCTAGTTTTCATCAAAAGAAATCAAATCCATCTACAAGTCCATTAATTAGTATGAACCATGGAAACAATATTTCCTAATGCATTAATATCAATGTCACACAATATACTGATATTGCAAGATTTATAGACAACATAGCTTGTGTATATATGGTCAAGTGAAAGAATCCATAACATTATTTAAATCCAAACAAACAATAATCTCAGAAATACAAAAAAATAGACATATTGGTAGATTAATTTGGCTTGTTTTTATCAAGGTGAAGGAGCCATTTGATGAGACTTGACAGAAGCAAAAGGAGAATTACAAGGAATATATGTATAAGACCACATGTCAGGACACATCTTCGGATGTGCAAAAAACTTGGCACATTCTACTATTGATCTCTGTAATGGAAGTCCTGGAACACAATTATTCCTAACATCAACCACTCCTTTTTCAATCATAACTCTACAATACGGTCCGACCACCGTAAAATAATTATCCGACAACGATAAATTTACCAAATTTCCAAGCTTGCAAACCATCTCAGGCACCATGCCAAACAACATATTTCCCGCGAAATTGAGTTGTTCAACTTTCTCTAAACAAGCCAATGATAATGGCAATGGACCTGTCAATTGATTATTACCGGCATCAAACACAATCGCTTCGGCTAAAAGCCCGATTTCGTAAGGTAAACATCCTGTCAGTTGATTATTTAGTAGCAGAACCTCTGTTAGCGACGTAAAGTCCTTGAAAATGCCTCCTGGTAACTGACCAATAATTCTGTTGTTAGCCAATGTGAGGTACAAAATATGTGTGCTACCTATGTTATCAGGCAAAGTAGTCATGAAATTATTGTTGTTGAGGAATAAAGCGTCGAACTGTTGCGAAAATAGTTGAGGCGGAACTGATCCTGTGAAGAAATTGAAGCGAATGTCCAAAAATGTTAAGCCGGTCATGCCTAGAATTGCCGACGGAAATGGTCCTGAAAATTGGTTGTTGCTAATGTCAAGCTCGTAGAGGTACGGAAGGTTGGCTATATTAGATGAAATAGAACCGGAAAAGAAGTTGGAATTCGCGTGAAAGAGCGCTAGATCGGGGAGTTGGTCGAGAAATCCATTAAGTGTTGGGGCAGAAAGTTGAAATCCGTTGAAATCTATGGAAGCAACCGTGATGGCGGACTTGTTGTAAGGTGGATTGTCACAGAAAAAGCCTTTGTAAGTGCATATGTTAGAGCCATTCCATGTTTTGGTTATGCCAAGAGGATCTGAAGTGATAATGGACTTGAAATTTTGGATGATTGGATATACCAAAGCTAGCCTTTGATCTACAAACTTTAAGAGTTGAGGTTGGAGGGGTATAGATGGAATTTTTGGTAATGGAATTGGTAAATTTGGTAAGTTTGGACAGTCTAGAGAAATGGGTGTTTTGTGATTTTTGCAGCCTTTGCTACCAAATAGGTCTAGAGTTTCTCTGCTGCTGGTAATATTGAAAAAGAGAGAAAAAAGGAGTAAGCAAATGGCTAATTTGGTGGGCATATTGGTGTATGTATATTTGGAGTGTAATGCTTAAATGTTTGTCTATATATAAAAAATTCTGAGAATGAATTGTGATAATGGGGGAAATAGGTACATCCAGAAGAATCATCTGTAGTTCTTTACCTACTTTTGTTAATCATTTCTTTTTTCCTTTTTATAAACATGCGTTTACTAATTACCGACCACAAAAGGTCTACTTTTAATTGAATCATATTTTGACTTGATGGACATGGAAGCAATACTATATGTATAGGCATGATGACCCATTTTAAAATATTTCTTACTATTTGTTTACTCAAAACAATATTATTGATAACTGCTAAGTTTTCCTGGTCGTACGGAACCTGTCAATAGAGGACAATGAATATTGCAGATAGGTTGAGTTATCTTAAATATACAAACTGAGCCAAGAACAAAGACCAAAAATTGAATTGTATCGAGATTGTTGTCTTTGATCTTCAGGATTTGAGTTGATTCTATGTGTAAATCTGAACAATATTATACTGCTTTTAGTTTTGTGTTTACTGTGATTTTGTCAAACGAATTTCGGATGATTTGCACGAGATTCCTACTTTTTTTGCATTCACAATATGAGGCTGATTTTGAACAGACAGCAGCAGATGCAGCACAGCAGACAAGCAAGGTAATAGAAGGTGTAAGACCAGTAGCTTCTTCAACTGTGGACACCATTTTGGCAGCGGACCCTGTTGTCATTGCGGCAACTGGCGGAGCCATTTTTGTTGCATACCTCCTCCTACCTCCTGTTTTATCCGCTATCTCCTTCAACTTCCGTGGCTACAAAGGTCAATTTCCTCTCCTCCTAAAGAGGTTTTACCTGTGTAGAGTCTGTAGACTGCAGTAAACCTTTCTATGCTGCCAAAATTACATGTGCTAGTATCTCTTTACGATTATTTAGGTGAATTCACTCCAGCTCAAACCCTTGATTTAGTGTGTACAACAAATCATGTTTTGATCGACATTCGCTCCGAGAAGGACAAGGACAAGGCTGGTATCCCTCGCCTTCCTTCAAATGCTAAGAACAAGCTCATTGCAGTTCCGTAAGCCAATCTACTGCAACTCATTCCTATGCAAAACATATGATCTCTATTGCCTCTGATTTCTTCAACTTCTGATATCATGTTGCTATGATCTTCCTGCTTTCTTTTGGTACATTTCAGTCTTGAAGAACTACCGAGCAAGTCGAAAGGCATTGTAAGAAACGTGAAGAAACTAGAAGCCGAAATAGCAGCTTTGAAGATTTCATATCTGAAGAAAATTAACAAAGGCTCAAACATTGTCATCATGGACTCTTGAGTTTTGCGTCTTCCATTGTTTTCTTTCTTCCTACTCTACACTATTTTAACTTCCCAATTCTTGAAACATTTCAGTTACTCAGACTCAGCAAAACTTGTAGCGAGAACACTAACAAACCTCGGGTTCAAGAATTGCTCGATTGTAGCGGATGGATTCTCCGGAGGCAGAGGATGGATACAGAGTTGGTTAGGAACAGATTCGATAACTTGTCATTCGCACAAGTCATATCACCTTCACGCATAATTCCTGCAGCAGCTCGACGTTAGCACAAAGTTGCTTCCTGGTTCTGATTGCATTTGCAATTTACTAGCTCTCTCTAGAAATTGCTATCAATAACCTAAATAAATTGTCCCCAAGGAATTCCAGTAATCAAACATACGCAAGAAACATTGGAATTTGAAATCTTGAATTGAAATTAAAACCGAAGCACTCCATTCAGAAATTTGATAACCACATAAGCAAAAGTTTCTGCAATCTACAATCACCGTAAAGAATTACTCCAAAAGAATAAACAATACAATAAAATTCCAAACTTATAATTCTTGAAAATAACTACTACTACTTCTTCTTTCTTGATGCCTTAGGAAACCTTGGTTCCTTAGGAAACCTTGGTTCCTTCTTCCTAACACGCAGCTTGGATAACTCCGGAAATTCTTCTTCATAAGCATCAGCTTCCAACTCTTCTGTTCCTTTCTTGTTGACACAACTTTGAGTCGGATTAGATTCCGGGTTCGGATTTTGTTGCAAAACATCCTCATTATTTCTTGATTCATTGTTCGACGTAGTTGCTTCTGGTTCCTTCTTCTTATTACACAGCTTGGATAACTCCTGCGCAAGTTCTTCTTCATAAGCATCAGCTTCCAACTTTTCTTTTCCTTTCTTGTTGACACAACTTTGAGTCGGATTAGATTTCGGGTTCGGACTTTGTTGCAAAACATCCTCATTATTTCTTGATTCATTGTTCGACGTAGTTGCTTGTGGTCGTAGAGAAGAGTATTGAGTTAAATGATCATCATATATCAAGAACCTCTGTTTTGCAGTTGGATATGGAGAAAATTGCACCTCATCGTCATTATCACTTCTTTTGCTTTCTTGTTCTTGTTCTTTCTCTTTCTCTTTCTCTTTCTCTTTCTCTTTCTCTTCCTCTAAAATTAATTGTTGCTCAAGTTTTGGCCATTCATCCAGAATTAGCTGCAAATAGTTATCTGCTTCCATATCTTCCATGTTATTTTCTGAAAATTGCACCTCATCGTCATTATCACTTCTTTCTTGTTCTTGTTCTTGTTCTTTCTCTTTCTCTTTCTCTTTCTCTTCCTCAAATTTTGGCAATTTCTCCATAATTAGCTGCACGTAGTTATTTTCTGAAATTTCTGAAGTTCGTAGTTGATTAACATGCATGCTATGTATATTTATAGACAGCGAACAAAGATTTATATTCCTAGTGGGCAATTTATGGTCAGTTGGGGTTGGGAGTTCAATTTGGCTTCTCTGGCGAATTAGAAACTTAGCAATTTTTGAAAATGAGGTGCCCTCAATTCATTTTGTGCTTCGAAATTCTTTGGAATATGATTAGAGAGTCGGGTCTTGCGGGTAAAGGCTTTATGAAAAATAGTGTGGATGAGCTTCGTGTTCTTAAACAACTTCATATTTCTCCTAGACCACCTCGGGCTCCAAATATAATTAGTGTTACTTGGGTACATCCTCCTCCGGGGTGGTTCAAAGTAAATACGGATGGTTCTGCAAACGGTGATGGAACTGGGGGAGCGGGTGGAGTCTTTCGCACTACAAGGGGGTTTGCACGGGGTTGTTTTGCTTTTCATGTGGATACTTCTTATGCTCATGTTGCTGAGTTAAAAGGCCGTAGTTTTTGCAATTCAGGTTGCTTGAGAAAAAGGGTGGCATAGACTTTGGGTTGAATGCAATTCAATTTACGTTGTTAATCTTTTAAGAAAGCGTTTGGTTTTAGTTCCTTGGGTTTCGTAGCAAGACTGGATTACTTGTCTTCGTCATTGCTCTTCTATGGAACTCAATATTACACATATTTATCGAGAAGGAAACAAGACAGCGGATGTGTTGGCTAAATTTGGAGTCTCGACATCTCATATTATTTGGTGGCATTCTGCACCGATTTTTTGCAATAGATTTATTTCAGATGATATGTACTGTTTCGAACAATTTCGTTTCTCTTGATTTTTTCTTGTATTTTCTCTTCTTTTAATAAATTTGGGTCGATATTTTTGGCCAGTTCTGTGGGGTGCCAACCTAGTTGGAAAGTCTACGTCCTGCCTTTTCGCCTGTAACCCAACTTTTACTTAAAAAAAGAGTAGATTAAATCTTGTATCTTGTACTTGATTACGGAACAAAATTTCATTTCTTTTCTTTCTACTTATTATATGTAATCGTCTTTACCCATTAGAATTAGGAATTCAATTACCGACCTTTCATATTGAATGATTAAATTTATTTATTTTTCCGATTGTGATTTCGATTAGTTAAAAATAGGTTAAATTTATAATCAAGTCTTTGAACTATGATGGTTAAAAGTTTCAGGAAAGACACTCGTTCACGACACCAAATATGTTTTTTAGAAATAAATTGTTCCAATCAATTAAAAGTTAATTGAGGAAAGGCCGCTGGCGATGAAATCTCGTGGAAATAAAAAAAAATTGTTGAAGATATGAGAAAAATATATCACATAAGGTAACAAAATAATGTTTTTTCATTGATTTTTGAAAGAATTATTTTGCTTTTATTTTCTTACCCTTAAATATTAACAAAACAACCAACTTACCTTATTCGACCAGGTTGCAAAAAATCCAAAATAATAAATTTTGCAGATCCTTAAACAGAAATTTAACATCATATTATGCTATATATGCAATTTAATCTCTCAGTCACTTGAACATAAACAAAAAGGTTCCTTCTCATTGTATCTTCTATGGATTCTCAAAGAAAAGCTGTTATTAATTTGTTCATCACATCTTTCTTGTCTCTGTTCATCCTATCTTCGTGTCAAGCTATAAGAGCAAAATCTTTATCTCCGTCTTCGTCTCCATCTCCGTCTCCCTCAATTCCTCCACTAGTGCAAGAATTGTGTGCGAAAACTGCAGCTTCGGAACCCTTTTGCATCAAAACTCTAACATCCGATAAGCGATCTTGGGAAGCAAAAACCTTTGTTGACCTCACCAAAGTCTTTCTATCCTTAGAGAAATATCACGCAAAACATATCTAACAATACATTGGTGGTTTAACGGAAAAGAAAGGTGTGACACCCAAGTCCAAAAAAGCCTTAGAAGCGTGTGTAGTTGATTACGGTTCTATTTTTCATAATTTTACAAGTGCCCTTGGTGAGGTTGAAGAGGGGTGCATATGAAATTGCCAAATATGATATTATGGTTTCTTTTGATCATATTAAGATGTGTAGATCTTCACCTTATGATGCCAAGCTCAATAACCAAGGAATTTCTGACTCCATTGATGTTACAACCTATTTCATCAATATTGGTACTACTTTTACTAATATTTTAAATATTTAATTAGTTAGGGTTCATTTATGAATTGTTTAATTTAGATTTAGATTTTTAGATTTTCTAAAGTTTGTGGTTTGGTTAAAAAACTTTAATAGAATAATATCTGAAGTTTTATATATATGACGATTGGAGTTTTGTGGAATTTGAAATCTTAAATTGAAATTAAAACCAAAGTACTCCATTCAGAAATATGATAACTAAATAAGTAAAACTTTCTGCAATCTACAATCACCATAAAGAATTACTCCAAAAGAATAAAAATCCAAACTTATAATTCTTGAAAATAACTACTACTTCTTCTTCTTTCTTGATGCCTTAGGTTTCCTTGGTTCCTTCTTCTTAACACACAGCTTGTATAACTCCTCCGCAAGTTCTTCTTCATAAGCATCAGCTTCCAACTCTTCTGTTCCTTTCTTGTTGACACAACTTTGAGTCGGATTAGATTTCGGGTTCGGATTTTGTTGCAAAACATCCTCATTATTTCTTGATTCATTGTTCGGCGTAGTTGCTTGTGGTAGTAGAGAATAGTATTGAGTTAAAAGATTACCATATATCAAGAACCTCTCTTGTGCAGTTGGATATGGAGAAAATTGCACCTCATAGTCATTATCACTTCTTTTGCTTTCTTGTTCTTGTTCTTTCTCTTTCTCTTCCTCTAAAATTAATTGTTGCTCAAATTTTGGCCATTCGTCCAGAATTAGCTGCACATAGTTATCTCCTTCCATATCTTCCATGTTATTTTCTGAAATTTCTTAAGTTCTAGTTGATTAACATGCTATGTATTTTTATAGACAGGGTTTAAGTTCTAGTTCGGTTAAGATTTATATTCCTAGTTAGTATTGGAGTAGATTAAATCCTTTATCTTGTACTATATTTTCTAGATGGACTAGGAACTACTTGATTACGGAACAAAATTTCATTTCTTTTCTCTCTTTTTTCTACTTATTATATCTATATTTACCCATTAGAATTAGGAATGTTAAAAGTTTCAAGAGAGACACTCGGACACCAAATTTATGTTTTTTAGAAATAAATTGTTCCAATCAATTAAAAATTAATTGAGGAAAGGCTGCCGACTATCAAATCTGGTGCAAATAAAAAAAATTGTTCAAAATATGAGAAAAATATATCACATAAGGTTACAAAATAATGTTTTTTCCTTGATTTTTGAAAGAATTTTTTTCCTTTTATTTTCTTACCCTTAAATATTACTCCCTCCATTCTTTTTTATGTCTTTTTAGAGTTTTCACACATATTAAGAAACACAATTAATACATCTCAAACTAATAAATTTGCATTGGTTAACTTAAAAAGAAACTCTCTCTCATACTATAATTGGTCAATAAACATTGAAATATTAAAAAACACATGAATCAAGATAAATATTTAATATTTGGATCAAAAAACTAAATTAAACATTCTTGAAAAGCGAAAACGTCATATATAAAAGAATTTTTAATTTTCTAAAACGTCATATATTTAAAAATGGAGGGAGTAATAAAACAACCAACTTAGCTTATTCGACCAGGTTGCAAAAGATCCTAAATAATAAATTTTGCAAATTTAAACAGAAATTTAACATCATATTATGCTATATATGCAATTTAATCTCTCAGTCACTTGAACACAAACAAAAAGGTTTCTTCTCATTGTATCTTTCATGGATTCTCAAAGAAAAGCTGTTATTAATTTGTTCATCACATCTTTCTTGTCTCTGTTCATCCTATCTTCGTGTCAAGCTATAAGAGCAAAATCTTTATCTCCGTCTTCGTCTCCCTCAATTCCTCCATTAGTGAAAGAATTGTGTGCGAAAACTGAAGCCTCTGAACCCTTTTGCATCAAAACTCTAACATCCGATTAGCGATCTTGGGAAGCAAAAACCTTTGTTGACCTCACTAAAGTCTTTCTATCCTCAGGAAAATATCACGTAAAACATACCCAACAATACATTGGTGGTTTAACGGAAAAGAAAAGTGTGACACCTGAGTCCAAAAAAGCCTTAGGAGAGTGTGTAGATGATTACGGTTCTATTTTTCATAATTTTAGAAGTGCCCTTGGTGAGGTTGAAGAGGGTGCATATGAAATTGCCAAATATGATATTATGGTTTCTTTTGATCATATTAAGATGTGTAGATCTTCACTTTATGATGCCAAGCTCAATGACCGAGGAATTTCTGACTCCATTGATGTTACCACCTATTTCATCAATATTGGTACTACTTTTACTAATATTTTAAATATTTAATTAGTTAGGATTCGTTTATGAATTAATTGTTTAGTTTTCATTTAGATTTTCTAAAGTTTGTGGTTTGGTTAAAAAACTTTATTAGAATAATATTTGAAGTTTTATGTATATGACGTTTGGAGTTTTGTGTAACTTTTTTTTTCCATCCGGTTTCCGAATTACATTGGGCTGACTAATTCGGATTTGAGACGGATCCAAGGATTATGGTATTTAAATCCCTTCCAGTCGCAATTGTGGAGAATCGATCGCAGACCCAGTCGCAATTGTGGGGGATCGATTTCGGCCGCGGTTGTGTGGAACTTCTTTAATATGATGTTTATATATATATTTTACCATTTTTTGACAAATTTGACCTTACTTGTTGCAAGCATGAAAAATGGATGGCATAAATCAAGACAGCGAATTGAGGGCATTCTTTGTCTTTTAAATTTCAACTAATGCATTCTTGATTGTTGTGTTTACTGTTTCTGTTTGATTTCACACTGCAGTTTTCATTGAATTATTAGGAGATTTTTTTAATAAGAAACGGTAAGCTGAAAGGGACTACAATGTTTTCTTATTAGGAGATACTAGCTTGATTTTTCACTAATTTGAGAATATCATAATATATCCATGTGCATGTTTTCAACAATTACATGTTGAAATATTATTCAGTTGTGATTTGATGATGGCGAATTATAACTTCGAAATATAAGATGTTCAATATTCTCCTTTTATCTATAAACATCTCAAATTGGATTAATTGATCATTTCAATTAATTCAAGTAATTAATCTATTTTGTTTAAAAAGAAAATGAGAACAAGACCTCAACTGAATTTGATGAATACCTTAACGATATTGTTGAATTTTGTTTGAATTTAATTTGTTCAGTTGAATTGAATTTTGTTAAATTTAAGCTATAATAAATACAATCCAAATAAAAAAACAATTTAATGAATAGAAAATTAAAAAAGATCAATAGAAGTTGGTTCAAATGGTAGACACGTATCTTATATTTAAAAGGATTAAAGTTTGAATCTCTATTTTGTCAATATTTAGCTCTCATTTGAAGCTAATTTGTAAATATCACAAACCCTCATCTTCGCCTTGCGAGTGGACATATTAAGGCTAAACTTTTTTGAACTAAAATTAGGGCAGGGCAATTCTCTCATTATTATAGATAAGCTTATGTGGTGAAACAATTAACTGAAGATTCTGGCGTTAACTTTGATTGACCTGTAAAAATGCCAACTTTAACAATTTAAAGGTCGCATCTTTGCCAAAATTGGAAATTAAGAGCATAAGTGGAAGGAGAAAATATAGCGGTAAAGGAGAAGTCAGTTCGGATTTCAGTTTGTGATTGATTTCGGATGATAACCTAAAATCGATTTTATTGTTATTATCTTACTATTTATTATATTTCCTTAATTAGTACGGTTCTCAAAATTTTCCCTTTCATCCATATATTTTTATACTTTAATTAAAAAAACCATAAGTATCGAGATAATAATTTTAAATGTTACCATGTACAACATTCGATTTTAGATTTACAAGTTAGCAAAATTAGAAGTTAAATAATTTAAGGCAAATGATAAGGTTATATAATTTTTCCAATGTTTTCTGATATTTTTTTGGTTTTCTATTCTGTATCCGAACCCACACTGAGCCGACTAATTTGAATTTGGGATGGCTCTAAGAATTATGGTATTTAAACCCCTCCTAATTATCATTGTGGGAATCAATCCGCACACTTGCCTACCAAGCGCAACCAACTATTATCACTGTGCCAACCAACTATTCAAAATATAAAAGGAGCATAATTATACAAATAATTAGAAATAAAATGAGCCTTTGTAATTCTATGGTCACTTTGTTTTTCACAAAGTAACCATTACTTTGTTTTGTCCACCATTAGATCATGGGTTAAAGTCTAATCTAATGGTGGATAGGACAAAGTACAAACAAAGTAGAGCAAAAACAAAGTGACCATAGCCTACACCTTGAAATATATATATAAAAAATAGAATTATATGTATTAATTATATCTTTATCAAAATATATAAAATATTCAATTGAAAATCTGGCTTTTTACGAATTTAACCTTCACCTTTTTTCCAATTTCATTTGCAATTCAGTGGGCATTTTAGTCTTTGAATCTCTCCCACCGCCTCTTGGCTTTCACCGACATAGACAGTTTTACTCAACCTCTCTTTCAAATTCATTTTCTCTGGAAGCTTCTTCTTTCTCTCAACACAACCGACTTCTAAGCAGCGCTCTGAGTGGAGTTTTTTTCATCTCCGGTGAGTGACTTGGGCTTCTTCCTTCTTTATATCGTCTGATACTTTGATTTTAAACTTCTTCATCTTGCGTTTCTTTCCAATAGCTCACCGACTCAGTTGATTTCAGCCCTCTATAGTTATGCATGCCTTTGGAACTGCTTCAACTCTCCGGTCAGTTTTTCTTTCTCTCTCCTTTTTATTATCCTTCATTTCCCTGTCATTTTTTTTATAGTAATATCATCTTCTGTTGTCTTCTATGTCTTTCTTGATTTTGTGTTGCATGTGTTGAGGCTAGCAGGGGGTTTTTGGCTCTTGCTGTATGACATAATCAACCTCTTAAATTTTGTTTGTTTTCATATCAAACTATCTAAATTTCCACCCTTTTGCACAGGCATGTGTATCCGTAGCTATATTTGTTCTCATGTGACAGCCAGCTAGAAAGGTATGTGATTTTTTCCAATTGTAAAGTAATTTTTGTACCGTTTATGTAATTTTTGTTAGTTTTTTGTTGTCTGCTCTGAACATGGGTTGTCATAATTTTTGAAACATTTGAACTCTGATTATTTTCTTGCTTCAAAAGGTGATATTCTCAAACAATTTGCTCATTCACTCATTGTTATTACCACTTATGTTTATTTTGCATGCAATGGAATTTTTAGTTTGTTTAGAAGCTTTTGATACTACCTCTCAATTTCGTTTGCATTCTACTCTGTGTCATTTCATCTTCTTAAGAGATGTCTTTCAGACCATTTGCTTCTCAATTTTATTACTTTTTCTACTCTATTTTGGAAACCTTTTATCTAATTTATTCATTAACTATGATTGGAATTTAATTTCTTTCAGACTCTTTTTATACATCCATTAAAGCAGCATGGTTTCTCATGGGTTTTGAGTTTGTCATTTTTAATTATTTTGTGATGAATGTTGCAGATATGAAGAAAATGATCATCTTTATGTTAATATTTCAGGTATTTTCCTTTTCTTCTTTTTTCGCCTCTCTTTCTTTATGTTCTCTCTGTTTTTAGTTTCTGTGATTCATGTATATGGAACACTGGGAAATGATTTCATGATCTAGATTATTAGTTTCTCATTGTTGTTTTTCTGTTATTTTTCTTACCTCACAGCTATTATTGTTTGTTAATTAGATTTGATGTTTTTTTGTTCCTGCAGTATCTTGCAATTCCATTGAAGGTTATGTGTGTGGAGAAAGAGGCCTAGATATGTGCAGTTTTACCAACTACATATCAAGTCTTTTGTTCATGAGGACACATGTTTGTTGAAATCTGTTAATAGAAAACATTTCGATATGGTTGGTACAGAGTTGCACTAACTATGTTCATATAAATAATTTGATGTTAACTACCTTTTAAGTGATAGTTTAAAGAAATATCTTTTTAACGGATTGGCCTCTTTGCAGGAGGTTCGTTGTCTCCTTCCTTTTTGGTCCAACCACACCTTAACTCGAAGCTACAATCCGATTGGATCTGATACGTTCAGATTCCACATATCCAACCGATTTGGGGTGGTCTCATCCGACCCAACCCCAGAACTTAGCATGGCTGGTGTGTTTTGGACAGTAACTCTCTAATAAAGGCTAGGGGTTTGACTAATCCCTAGCAGCTAATCTCATTCAATCCCTAATTACATAGTCTAGGTAAAGTAAATCTAGAGTTGCTAGGCTTTATAGTTAGATTGTCCTAGGTAAAAGGGTTAGTTGCTAGCTTTATCGGACTCAAAGATTAGATGCTTAGGGAATGCCTCTAACAAGTGACTACTTTGTTGATTGATTCCTTAGCTTACCAGTTCAAAACCTATTCTTTAGTAGATAAATGCATGTTTATGGCTGGTGAGTGGAATGAAATAAAGTTTATGAGTCTCATTTTCCACAAATTTGATCTGTTATTGATAATAGGGAGTAATTATAATTTTGTTTTACTAAATTTTGTGCTGTTGGATCTGTAACTATTACCAGTGGGTTTTTGTTGTTTGCAGCTCATTCTTTTGGGGGATCATCATCAGAGGTTGAAAAAAAGTTAAAGCAAAGACCAAAGGCTAATAGGCATTAATCACACCACCTAAATTAAATCATGTCCAATCATAAAAATTTTACAATAAATAAGATTTTCCAATTTGGCATGAAGAGTACAGTTTTGTATATAGTGCAATTGCTTTTTATGAGATTGATAATGTGACATTGTAACTTTTTTATGTTTTTCTTTTTCTATGCCCAACTTTAGTTTTGGATATTATCAACACAATTGGGTAATACTTGAACTACTATTTTGTATTTACTATTTTGTATACAGTAGACATGTTTGCTTAAAGTTTGTTTTTAAGTTTCACTTTTCGAGATTGTGTTCGTTTGTATAAATTAGTTTAGAGTTTATTATTCAGTTTGGTCTTCTCGAACAAAGAGTTCTTACTGTGATTAGTAGCATGTTTTTCATGTTGTTTTTTTCAATACTTGGAACTCATAATATTTTGGATATTCATTGTATGCCTTTTTACCTCCCTACCCACCTTAAGTTTTGATTGATTCAGAAATGTAATGGTAGAAGAAAAATCTATCTTTTGGGATTTCATTGGTGGACATTGAATAAACTTAGATCCAATTCTTTTCGTTAATGTTTTAAGTGAAATTTGAATTATTTTTTTTCCTTTTTGCAACACATCTAATAAACTTACTACTACATGAAGGATTTGTATTACATGAAAATATTTTGCAGCTATATTTTTGAACTTTTTTTATTATTTTATTTGTGCTTGAATGGGTATTTATTTTCTTCTCCTATCATTATTTATTGGTTGAACATATATTAGTCCACTTATTGCTATTCCCGAACCAACGCGAGGACATCTTCTAGTATAAATATATTTGCGGTTAATATTGTAAGTTTGTTTGATAATGTTTATAGTTTGTAAAGTCTCATTCCTTTGGTCAATGATTGATTAACTTGCAGTTAATCAGTCACCGTTCGATCTTAATCTAAGGATCTAAAAGAAAGTGGGTCCACTGATTGATTGTTTTTTAGACCATTTGATTAAGATCCAACGATAACTGATCAACTTGTAGTTGATTCATAATTGACCAAGGGAATATAACTCATAGTTTGTAATAGAGCTTATATTCCACTCCGATGTTTCATACTCCTTAATAATACATAATAATTAAGGGGTTGCAATTAGGAGCTATTAAAGTATAATAATAAAATATAAACTACTTTTATATCAAGAGTTGTCAGACTGCCACTAAGAATTCTTAAAATATAATAATAAAATAGAAACTAATTTTATAACAAAAGTTAACGGCTTAATCATAAAACTTTTTTTTTTTTGAAAGCATTCATAAAAACTTTTAAAATATAATAAAATAATAGAAATTAATTTTATAACTAATGAGTCACATACTCTCGACATAATATAAAATGTCTCGAAAATTAATAGAATTTTAATTCAATAGTCAATGCATACACTTTATAATTAAAATTATAAAAAGGTATTAAGGTATTTAATAATTTAAAGCTTATGGATCTCTACAGTTAATATTTTTTTTGCATTGAGTACTAGGTGTAGGCTATGGTCACTTTGTTTTTCCCTTACTTTGTCTATACTTTGTCTTTTTCACCATTGGATTAGTTTTTAACCCATGATTCAATGGTTGACAAAACAAAGTAATGGTTATTTTGTGAAAAACAAAGTGACCATAGAATATCCCTGAGTACTAATCTGATTCTTTTTTTAAAAAAGTACTAAGCTAAAATTAATATTGATTTTTTTTTTAAAGTATATTGATTTTAATACTCTCAAAAAAAGGAGAAAGAAATCAATATAATATTAATGAGGTTGCGTAAGATTGCTTTCAGTACAATCAAAATATAAGGCGGTCTACGCAAAAACAAAACAAAAGTATGCTGATCTAACGGTTCTTAAAAGATCAGAAAAAGTATTCTAATCGAACGGGCGACCGACATCATTGTTTTATAAAAAGACATAGTTCCAGCGTATTTTTTTTGCCGGCAACATTTCTGTTTTTGATAGCCGTTTCCCGGCAACTTTCAACTTGTCTTTTTGAGAGATGCTGCAACGAAGTGATCTATCTAGGGTTTCAGAATTCAATCTTCTGCGTCTGTAATCTTGTGGGTGAGATCAAAGATGCGATGAAGATGAAATCGTGCTTTTCATGGTACGTACTTACTGAGCATCTTATTTAGGGTTTGGATCTATTATTGTCGTATCGAATGAGTTCCCATTTCTGTTGCAATTGATTCTAGGGTTTGTATAAATGTCGGGTTTGTGATATTTACTCTGCGCAATTATTGTCGGTTGGAAAATTTGTTGGAATGCTACGGTTCCTAGTAACATAGGACCTAAATCTTGGGGGATTCATTTGTTGATTCCTAGGGCTCGTATTGTTTTAAATTTGCCTTGATTTGTTTTATATGGAAGTATCCTGTCATCCTAATAATTTACTTGACTAAGGATTATGATAATTTGAATGATGTTCGTATCTGAATCTGTTTCGTGTTGGACTATCCCGTGATTCTAATTTACTCAAGGATGAGGATGAGTTCAACTCTGAAACTTGAAAACAGTAGAGTATTACTTTGGTTGAAACTTGAAAAGTGCCCCTCCCTAATATCTGAAAAGTGTCCCTCCCCCATATCTGAAAAGTGTCCCTCCCCAATATCTGAAAACTTGAATTCAACTTCTGCGTCTGTAATCTCAGAATTCAACTTCTGCATCTGTAATCTTGTGGGTGAAATCAAAGATGCGATGAAGATGAAATCGTGCTTTTTTATGGTATGTACTTACTGAGCATCGTTTTTAGGGTTTTGATCAATTATTGTCGAACTGAATGAGTTCTGATTTCTGTTCCAAATGATTCTAGGGTTGGATAAATGTCAGGTTTGGGATATTTACTTTATCAAATTACTGTGAGTTGGAAAATTTGTCGGAATGCTACTACGGTTCCTAATGACATAGGACCTAAATCTTGGGGGATACATTTGTTGAATCCTTGGGTTCGTATTGCTGATTTGTTTTATTTTGAAGTATACTGTCATCCTAATTTAACTGATGAAGGATTAGGATGATTTGAATTATGTCTGTTTCTGAATTCTGGTTTATGAACTATCTAGTGATTCTAGTTTACTTGATGAAGGATGAGGATGTTTTCAATTAAAACTTGAAAACAGTCCCTCCTGAATGGTGATTGCTTCGGTTGAAACTTGAAAAGCGTTCCTCCCCCATATCTGAAAAGTGTCCCTCCCCAATATCTGAAAAATTGAATTCAACTTTTGCGTCTGTAATCTCAAAATTCAACTTCTACGTCTGTAATCTTGTGGGTGAAATCAAAGATGCGATGAAGATGAAATCATGCTTTTTTATGGTATGTACTTACTGAGCATCGTTTTTAGGGTTTCGATCAATTATTGTTGTATTGAATGAATTCCGATTTCTGTTCCAAAGGATTCTAGGCTTGGATAAATGTCAAGTTTGGATATTTACTTTGCCAAATTACTGTCAGTTGGAAAATTTGTCTGAATGCTACTACGGTTCCTGATAACATAGTACCTAAATCTTGGGGGATACATTTGTTGAATCCTTGGGTTTGTATTGGTGATTTGTTTTATTTTGAAGTATGCTGTCATCCTAATTTAATTGATGAAGGATTAGGATGATTTGAATTATGTATGTCTCTAAATTCTGGTTTATGAACTATCTAGTGATTCTAGTTTACTTGATGAAGGATGAGGATGTTTTCAATTAGAACTTGAAAACAGTCCCTTCTGAATGGTGATTACTTCGGTTGAAACTTGAAAAGCGTCCCTCCCCCATATCTAAAAAGTGTCCCTCCCCAATATATGAAAACTTGAATTCAGCTTCTGCGTCTGTAATCTTGTGGGTGAAATCAAAGATGCGATGAAGATGAAATCGTGCTTTTTTATGGTATGTACTTACTGAGCATCGTTTTTAGGGTTTCGATCAATTATTGTTGTATTGAATGAATTCCGATTTCTGTTCCAAAGGATTCTAGGCTTGGATAAATGTCAAGTTTGGATATTTACTTTGCCAAATTACTGTCAGTTGGAAAATTTGTCTGAATGCTACTACGGTTCCTGATAACATAGTACCTAAATCTTAGGGGATACATTTGTTGAATCCTTGGGTTCGTATTGGTGATTTGTTTTATTTTGAAGTATGCTGTCTTCCTAATTTAATTGATGAAGGATTAGGATGATTTGAATTATGCATGTCTCTGAATTCTGGTTTATGAACTATCTAGTGATTCTAGTTTACTTGATGAAGGATGAGGATGTTTTCAATTAGAACATGAAAGCAGTCCCTCCTGAATGGTGATTACTTCGGTTGAAACTTGAAAAGCGTCCTCCCCCATATCTAAAAAGTGTCCCTCCCCAATATATGAAAACTTGAATTCAGACTCTGCGTCTGTAATCTTGTGGGTGAAATCAAAGATGCGATGAAGATGAAATCGTGCTTTTTTATGGTATGTACTTACTGAGCATCGTTTTTAGGGTTTCGATCAATTATTGTCGTATAAAAATGAGTTCCGGTTGGATAAATGTCAGGTTTGGGATATTTACTTTGCCAAATTATGGTCAGTTGGAAAATTTGTCGAAATGCTACTATGGTTCCTAATAACATAGGACCTAAATCTTGGGGGATACATTTGTTGAATCCTTGGGTTCATATTTGCTGATTTGTTTTATTTTGAAGTATCCTGTCATCCTAATTTAATTGATGAAGGATTAGGATGATTTGAATTATGTGTGTCTCCGAATTCTGGTTTATGAACTATTCAGTGATTTGAGTTTACTTGATGAAGGATGAGGATGTTTTCAATTAAAACTTGAAAACAGTCCCTCCTAAATGGTGATTACTTCAGTTGAAACTTGGAATGCGTCCCTCCCCCATATCTGAAAAGTGTCCCTCCCCAATTTCTGAAATTGAAATTTGATAACTTTGGTTGAAACTCGAAAAGTGTCCCTCCCCCATATCTGAAACTGAAAGTTGATAACTTCGGTTAACTTGAAAAGTGTCCCTCCCCCATATCTGAAAAGTGTTCCTCCCCCATATCTGAAACTGAAAGTTGATAACTTCGATTGAAACTTGAAAATTGTCCCTCCCCCATAACTTCGGTTAAAATTTGAAAATTGTCCCTCTTGAATGATGAGAATTACTTTGGTTGAAACTTGAAAAGTGTCCCTCCCCCATATTCGAAATTGAAAGTTGATTACTTCGGTTGAAACTTGATAAGGGTCCCTCTCCCATATCTGAAAAGTGTCCCTCCCCAATATCTGAAATTGAAAGTTGATACTTTGGTTGAAGCTTGAAAAGTGTCCCTCCCCCACATCTGAAAGTGAAAGTTGATAACTTCGGTTGAAAATTGAAAAGTGTCCCTCTTGAATGATGAGTATTACTTCGGTTGAAACTTGAAAGGTCTCCCTCTTGAATGACGAGTCCCTCCCCCATATTTGAAACTGAAAGTTGATAACTTCAGTTGAAACTTGAAAAGTGTCCCTCCCCCATATCTGAAAAGTGTTTCTCCCCCTTATCTGAAATTGAAAGTTGATAATTTCGGTTGAAACTTGGAAAGTGTCCCTCTTGAATGATGAGTATGCTTCCGCTGAAACTTGAAAAGTGGCCCTCCCTCATATCTAAAGTTTTCATTGTCTTTTGAAGTATCATCTTTCTTGATGAAAGATATGAATAACTTCAATTGAAACTTGAAAAGAGTCCCTCCCCTAACACGCAGAATGTACTAAATTATATTGCCCCGTCCCTAAGTATCTGTTTCATGTTGAGCTGTCCCACGATTCTAAGTTGCTTGTTGAAAGATGAGGGTAATTTTGGTTGGAATTGAATTGAGATGAGTGTTAGATAAGTATGCAGCATGACCAATAGCTTGAGATGTTGGTTTGGCTATTTTGAGATGTTCTATTGATTTTAAGAGGGAAACATGGCCTCAGATTTCAGATAGTGCTAAGAGTCTTGTTCGACAGATGCTTGAGCCTGACCCGGAAAAGCGCTTAACTGCTCAGCAGGTGCTTGGTATGTCATTTGCTGCACTACACCAAATTGTGTGGCATAATTAGCTGCTTTTCTGCATTTTATTTGTCTGTCCACTTGGAATTGCTAGCTTTTGATCATGTTGCCTAAGATATACAGCACAACTAATGTTCAAGGAAACACATTGGTTCCAGTAACCTCGGAGCGTTTTTTCACGGGTCTGGATGCAGAATAAACTTTGAAAAGATAGATAAATCAAATATCCATCTTTTCTTTGAAGATTTGACATAATTAATGCCTTGCTGGGTTCGAGGCAAATTCACTGGGTCAAAAGACTGTTATGAAATCACTAGTTTCCTAATGTTACTACTCTTGCTCTTGACCAAATTACGACGAAAACCTCCAGCATGTATTGGAGTCATGCATGTTCTCCAAGAGTTTGTGGCTAATGGGGTTTTAGAGGAACCAGATTGATGAAAATGACAACTTTCTCCATCACCATTGTCTTAGTCTGCATTTAACATGATTATATCCTTAATTCTGAATGGTTGTTTGTTATTGGTTAGGCATGTGCTAACGGAACTAATCTTCTTCTTAATCACATTCATGTGGTCTGTGTCTAATGCTGAAACTGTAGTCTTGAGGAAATATAATATCTAAGTGGCTGTGAAGCATGAAATAAAGTACTCTGTAAAAATCTTTCATTTCCTACTGTTTTGAAATTTCTCTGCTTTTATGATCAATTGATCTTGCAAAATGGTTCACATATGTGAAAGAGTAACACTAAAAGAACTTTTGATTGCTTGCTGTAATAGATCATCCGTGGCTACAAAATGCAAAGAAAGCTCCAAATGTCCCATTGGGAGATGTCATGAGGATCAGGCTAAAGCAATTTTCTATGATGAATAGATTTAAAAAGAAAGCATTGCGGTTAAAGTATCTTTTTGTCTGGGTATTTTAATTAATTACGCTGGTCTTAAATGTTTTCATTTGGAAATCATATGCTTGAATGTGTAGGTAATTGCGGAAAACTTATTAGCGGAAGAGGTTGAAGTAATCAGAGATATGTTTACGTTGATGGATACAGACAATGATGGTAAAGTAACATATGAGGAACTAAGAGCTGGTCTTCGAAAGGTTGGTTCACAACTAGCTGAACCAGAGATAAAGATGTTGATGAAAGTGGTAATCTTTTTATCTTTGTCTAGTGTTTAAAATTTGTTCTTGGAAACTGTTCAGAGACCAATTTGAGAAACTCAAGCACAGAGATTTAGAATTAAAGCGAAATGTTGATATATTGATGCATCTTCACTAATCAATAGCTTACAACAATGTAATATATGGAAAAAGAGATAGATAGAACAAAGATAACAATGGATTGAGGCTATGCCCCAATCCCCAGAGGAGAAATCTCCCTCACTACTAAGTAGAGCTCTACAATAGCAGCCAAAATGTTAAACAAAGGGTGTAAGATCTTCCTTGCTCCGACAACCTAATATGTTACTGGTGTTCATATAATATTGTAAATGATCACATGAGGCATTAATATCCATTTGCAAGGTGGAATTTCCTTTTAACTAATTTGACGATCATTCAGTTTGAATGATGTTATCAAATTCTGTTGGTATAGCCCTCTTTTACATAGAGACTAGTATTTTTACATTGGCAAAGCTGGGAGAGATTGATTGTATAGGTTTCTTGGACAGGTTGCGCTTCAGCAGCCTCCTCAACTGGCATGTGGATGCCTATTTCTCCTATCTGAATTTCTTGAAGCTGTGCGTACTGGGTAAAATGCTAATCTGAATACTTGGTAAGAAAAGGTTTTCACTTAAAGAATTTTGCTTCTCAGGTGCGCGCTTCTTTGTATTTAGGGAGCCATAGGCAGTGGTTTCCCTTGAATTTAAGTTCTATTCACTAATTTGCTCCTTTAGTTGTGACTAAGAACGAGATTGTGCTGCGAATTATTTGTCATGTGTATTTGTGCATTCTCTTGGCCTTTTCTATCTGACATAGAGAAATGATCTGACGCGGCAAGGTCTAAAGATTGCAGAGCATAGGGGGCTAAATCTATGGCTTCTTACTGACAAAGCGAAAGAGCCTGATCGGATTAGTCAACAGAATCCAAAGAGCCTGTACCGTGTTAGGCGATCACGGCGGCGAAGGCATGTCGCTCTGGGAAGCTCTTCCTTCTCTTGTGGTTGTCGGTGGCCACGTTCGCATTTTCCGATCTCTATTTCTCAGTGTTATGATGATACGATTGAAGATTTTGTATGATTTTTTTGATTTTGTTTTTGTTTCAGAGTTCTGGAAAGTGTCAGTGCTGGAAAGTGTGGTTGGCAGAGATTTTCTGCCTCGTGGATCTGGTAAATTCCGGTTTCCATGTTGATTATTTATCTCGATTTCATATTCTCATTGGATGTTTGTTCGTTCCGTTTATAAGAAATTGAGTAAGAAAGAGAAGAGAAACAAATGCAGAGTTATGTCGTGAATCCGGTTTTCACTTTTGTTAGAGTGAAATTTAGTTGTGGAATTCGTGTTTCTCGATGTGTTTTAAGATGAAGTTATCAGCATTGTGCAGCGGAGCTAATTCTATAGTAAATTGTCGTTTTCGTTTTTGATCTGTTTGTGATTAGTTTGATGTTTTTGTTTGGCAGGGGTATTGTTATGAGGAGGCCGTTGGTTTTGCAACTTCATAAAATAGAAGATGGGAAAGCTGAGTATGCAGAATTTCTTCATGCTCCGAAGAGGAAGTTCAATGTTTTTGGTAGGTGTCTGTGGTCTTTTTTTACTTCATGTTGTGACAGAAATTACTGGCTATTATAATTTTCAAATGTCTCGTGAAGAGATTTCCATTGCTTTTAATTATGATTTTGAACATCTTTTATGTGCAAGATATAGTTACTTGTAGCTGCCTCCGAATGTATTTTGCTTGTCTATCTGTCATGTTCTTGTTTGTATTAATATGCTTAAACCCTCAATCATGTTAGTTTTCAGGCTCAATTCCTTCATCTCATAAGATGAATTACGGGATAGATTAATAACTTTAATTATGACAGATAACATGCTGTTTTGGATCTGGGGCTGACTGAATTCCCTTACATTTGAGGTCACCATGTTGAGGGGCTTATGTGTAACTAAAGATAAAATGGTTTAAGGATTGAGGATATCTGTTCATGACACACTCATTATTTATTGATTCATATCAATTTTGTCATGCACAAGAAGACCATCGAAGCTTATTTCTAGTTGTTGCCTCCCTGTAGATGGTGTTCCTTTCAATCCATATCTCTGTACAAGTTTAAATTTTAGGTTATTTCTTCCATGTATTTTCTGTTGCTAATCTTAGACAAAGTTGTACTAATAAATTAGGTACTTCTGCCATGTTTTCATGCAACTTCTGGTTTAATGTTACTGCAACATTTCTAATTATGTAGCCTCTGTGCGTAATTGCAGATGAAACCGATCGTATCGTATCACTGGGAAGTCCAAACAAATCTCTAATATTCCAATCCAGCTGAGTATATATTCACCAAATGGTTTGTTACCCACCTCCTTCTTTACGGCATTTAAAATGAAATTTCAATTTAGTAACAAGAAAATTAAGGGTTTCAAAATTTGATGCATACTTCTATTTTATTTCACCTTTGATATGGTTATGAAATTTAAAAAGCTAGAATTATTTGTTATTGTTGTTTTTCTTTGCATCTTAAAAAAAATGAGGAGCTATGTTTACACTTTCCCCCTTCCTCTTGTTTACACTTGACTCCTGGTTTTTTCTCATTTCATGGCACAGGCCTCTTATCTGTTTTTGTGTATCAGCATACATATTTGTAACAAATCATGGCAAATATTTTGAGCAATAGTTAAGCATTTTCTTAAACTTGCATATTTCTCCTTGCTCTTTTTTTCTTTCTTTTTAGTGATTTACAAGAAGATAGCTTCTCTGAGATGACTTGTATTTGGTTTTTATTTCACAGTTGGGAATTATTGTTATGTTTCCTCTTCAGCTTTTTGCACTTCGTAAAATCTTTTTCTTTTTGCTGCGAGCACTTGTGATGACAATATTTGTTGCTGCCTCCATAGCTTTGTAGTCTTACCATTTTATTTCTGTATATTTACATGTCATAACATTAATTCTTAATTAGTGTTTTCTAAGCTTTTTAGTGTTGAGGTCCTATGATCATTAATTGTGTGGCTTTCGTTTGTCAGTTGTCAACTTGACCGTCATAGATCTTCCTGGATTGACAAAGGTTGCTGTAGGTAATTACTCTGACAATATCTTCTTGAATAGTTTGCATTTTTTTTCCATTTGTCTTTTTAAGTGGAGTTCAGTAAATAATGTTTTTACACAATCAATGATGTAAGATTGGTTTTTGCAGACGGCCAGCCAGAAAGTATAGTAGAGGATATTGAAAACATGGTTCGTTCATATGTTGAGAAGGTAAGAATATTTTCACTAGTAATGATAATAATACTAAACCAAGAAGCAAGATGACTGGTCATACAAACTATACAAGAAATTCTTTTTGGTAATAAATGATGTCTTGTTTTAGAAACATATTTATCCACGAGACTAGTTCTTTAAAACATATTTATCTGTACATTGGTTAGGACCTCTGATAAGTGATATTAGAGGATAACCTGCTATCCGTTTAAGAATTTCACTTTTCTAAACTGATGGAATGGAGATTGGATTGCATTGATAAACTTTTATCGTGATTCCAAGTTCTGAGATAATAATATTGTTGAAAACCAAAACAATTTTAAATCACAATTGCGGGTGCTAATAACCGAGGCTGAAAGCACTCAAGGGAAGGAAAAAAGTGGCGAAGTAGAAAATAGAAAGGGTGCTGGTCCTCCAAAGGAGCATAAAATGGAAAATTCGTCAGATTCTCATGTTGAATTAGATTCACGACTTCTATCAGCTCTTTTAACTGTAAGCATAAGTACTCTCTTTTTAATTTGAAAGCTAGTACTGCATAGGTTTTTCAATGGAATATGTTCTTATAAATAGTTTCCTATTGTTCATATCTGCTGCTAAATATTTCTGGGTACTCTCTTCTTTTGCTATTATATGCTCTATTAGTAAGTTTTCCCTCCGATGGCTAATGGTCACACTTTGAGCATGGGTGAACCTTCTAGTTTGATGTCATGATATGCGCATCTCACAAAAATGCAAACTATAAAAGAGAGTCTTTCCTTCTTATTTGCTTCATATATTCTATTCTTCTGATGATATACTATTTGTGTTGTATATAACCAGTATGTTGCCTGATCGGAAGCTGAAGACTCTTTTGCAACGGCCTGTAGATGCTCTTCCCAATAAAAAGATGGCTATTCTCTTCTACTCTTCTGGTATTGGGAGGATTGCTTGAATAAAAGGTTTGAAAAGATTTTGCCTCAAAAGCAAGTAGATGTTTCCAGTACTTCATGAACTGCTAGCACATCCGAAATGAAAAAATTTATTGCATGACATATAACGTCATCAACTAAGAAATTACTTGCCAGAAAATGTTAATTCACTTTGTGTTATTGGTTAGTTATAATAAATTCTATGTGGAAATCTAATATTGCAGGCTTCTTTCTCCAAGCTGGAGATAATGACTGTGAATGAAATGGGTGGCTTTCGATATTTATGGAACAGCCAATTCATAGCTGATGATTCATTTTCAAAATTCAAATCGTTGAGAATTCGTAGCTGCTCAAAGTTATCACTCGTTTTTCGTTCAAATGTTTGTAGGAGATTCCAGAGATTACAGAAACTTTTTATAGGTGATTGCGGTGGAGTTGAAGAGATATATCAGTTTGAAGGGGTAGAATTAACATTCTCTCTACGAGGTTTAGAGATATGGAAACTACCATCATTGAAGCGTTTATGGAGTGAGGATGTAATTTGAACTTCCACTTTCCAAAATCTGCGATCAGTTGATGTTTGTGACTGTGAGGATCTGAAATATGTATTTCCAGCATCTATAGGTTCTGGCCTTCTCCAACTTAACCGACTTGATGTAAGAACCTGTGGTCTGGAAATTATACTTGCAAAGGTAAAGAATGAAGAAATAAAAGGCGCTCCTCCTGCTTTTAACTTTCCTCAGTTGACCTTACTTCGACTTGTGAATTTAAAAGAAATGAGGAGTTTGTACGAAGGACCTCATACACTCTAGGGGCCAAAGTCGTTTGGAAGTCCAAGGTTGTCCTGAAATTCTGAAATTTGGGTCCAAAATCTCTAGATATCAAGGAGAAGATCTTCCAATTCCACAACCGTTTTTTGCTGATCCAGAGGTACGAACCAACTAACTTATCCTATCTCACTTTTATTTAATACATATCTTTTATAGAACAACAAAATTAACCATAGAAAACACCATCTAATACATATGTTAAAGGTTCGTAAACTTCAATGGGAATTCCATTTCAAGTTTTATGGATCAAAGAGCTTGTGGATGGCTCGGAGATCACCAATCTCTAAAAGATGCTTGAGAAAAGAATCAAACTTTCTATATGTCAATTTCATTCCCCTCTATCTTCTATCAAAAGAATAAACTATTAGTTGTGATCTTTAACTCTACAGTAAAAAAATAAAGTGTTTGTTCACAAACCTACGACTGAGCCTGCTCATGAGCTTCTAAAACAAATTTTCTTGTCTTCAAGCTTGACTCTTTGAGCATCAAATTTTGCTCAGCTCATCTACAAATTAAGGTCTCATTTGGATGGAGGATAGGCATTGGTCATAAAGAGAGGTAAAGAAAAAGTTTTGATGGTTAGTGTCTTTAACACTTCAACTTGGAGCGTTGAGGTTCAGAACAACTCGACTCATTTATATCCCTAGGAATAATACGAAAGATAATACATTCAAGTATGAGGAAATTACATTCTAGAATTAAAATAAGCCTACTATAGATTTAGGAATGGTTTGGTCAAAAGAATAGTTTAATTCACAAATTGTGCTTCTCTTTAGCTTCGTTGAGTTTCTCTTTCCATATACTCTGCAGAGAAGCATATACTAATTTTATAGTCAAATTTTGTGAATTGAGATGAGTGTTAGATAAGTATGCCCACTATATTTCTTGATTAGTCAAATCTATATACTGTTGATTAGTTTGTTAGTATGATAATTGAGGAACTATATTTAATTTCACTACTCGAACAAGTTCATCTAGTAATAAGAGAAATGAAGGAATCCAGTTCTACCCGAGAGTTTCCGCCTTCTGCTGCAGACTTTCGGACCTTCTCACCCAGTTCCCGAGCCCTTTCTCTGATCTTCTTCCCTTCTTATGATATCATCAAATTTTCTTACAACATTCTTAATGGATGAGCACATCAATAGTGTCATCCTGCATTCCCATTCTCTGACGATCTCACCAACTTTGAGCAATTCTGTTATCAACACCGCGTTTTGAGGCTGATCCGAATGCATTGGCCATGCTGCTAATGGCACTCTCATGGCTATGCTCTCCATACATGAGTTCCAGCCGCAATGACTCAAAAATCCGCCTGTTGACGGGTGCCTCAAGATGTCAATTTGGGGTGCCCACTCTCCCATCAACACTCCCATTCCTTCTACTCTCTCTTCAAAACCTTCCGGTAGCTCAGCTATCTTGCATCGTTTTTCAGTTGTTTTGTTTCATCATAGCATCTGACTCATCCAAAGGCTTTGTAGTCATACAGGGTTATAGAATTGGATCTTTCTCTCAGCAACTACATGAAAGTAAGCCCGACTTTCAGTTGATAGCTGCTTTATATGTTAGTTTTCTTTCTATTATTGATCGGCCTTTTTTCTGTTTGTTGTTTGTGATTCATGTGAGATCATTCAGATATCTGAAGTCATTGAAAAAATTATTTGATTCTTGATGTGGACTAATCTTTTAGTGGCTTTTCTTTCTTTCTTTTTTTTTGTCCTATTATTTGCCTTGTTGATTTCTGTTGACCTCCAAAATGATTCTAGCGTGTTGATTTTGCAGATTCTCCTTTCTGATTTTTATATTTTTTCACAAATTTTGCTCGTGAGCGTGCTTATGAACATAATTAATTAGCCATCTGTGAACAAAGTTTATGAACATGTGATTAACAAACTGCTTGCGAACAGATTAAGACCGAATAATTTCCTTAACGAATTAATATTCCAATATGATTTTCAAGCTTAAAACTCAGTTCCAGTTAACGAGATTAGCCAAACAGGAAAGCTCGGCTGTAGTTCTGAGTTTGTTAATTTTCTAGCGAGCTGAGAATGAGAAGGTGAGCGCTCAGTGTGGAGTGCATGCCTATGCTGTTAGGCTCCGGCCCACCCGATGCAGTGTCTGTTCTTTTACAATTAAAATTGGTTTTTCTTGAAGCCCATGCTAAAGTAACTAATTGGTGTTATGTTTCTCTGCTTAACTTTGATCAATTGAGGAAAGTTTTATATTCTCTGATTGTTTTTTCAGTTTTAGGATCAAACGGGTTGGGGGGAAATTCCTCACCTGATTAATCCCTTTCTGATTTTGCTTTTCCATAGCCTTTGTTTGAGAGTTGAAGAACGGAATTGGAAGTTAGAGGAGGTTAACAGAAGTAATGGAACGGAAAGGAAAATGACGGAAATAGTTAACTTTGTTTGGGAGTTTACATTCTATTACTTTTGATAACCTTCATTAACAGTAGTCAAGCAATGAGAGCCAACCTTTAGAAAATTAATGAGAATCATGTTCGTGAGTAGCTCAATTAAAACAAACCATTCCACCAGGAAAAACTTGTTAATTTGTTAATGAACTCTACTTGTGAATAACTCTGCTAATCATGTGCATGGACTTTTCTTAGAAACAACTCATTAATTATGTTCATAACCAAGCTCACTATCAAAACTCGTGAACAGATAAACAAGATACTTGACTTTAGTTCGTTTATTTCTTTTTAAATTGTGTCGTCAACGCTAACTCATCACTAATTTGAAAACCAAGTAGTTATATGAGCTAGTGTTGTTGAAAGGTTCTTTGAATTTCTCTTTCATTGTATTCTGCAGAGAAGCATACAGTTCTTTTATAGTGAAATGCTGTGAATTGAGATGAGTGTTAGATATGTATGCCCACTATATTTCTTGATTAGTTTAATCCATATACTGTTGATTAGTTTGCAAGTATGATAATTGTGGAACTATATTTAATTTCACTGCTGAGACACCCTTAACCACATTTTTAGTACAAACAAGTTCATCTAGTAATATGAGCAACGAAGGAATCCAGTTCTACCCGAGATTTTCCGCCTTCTGCTGCAGACTTTCGGACCTTCTCACCTAGTTCCCAGCCCTTTCTCTGATCTGCTTCCCTTCTTCTGATATCATCAATCTCCTTACAACATTCTTAATGGATGAACACATCAATAGTGTCATCCTGCATTCCCATTCTCTGACAAACACATCAACTTTAAGCAATTTTGTTATCAACACCGCGTTTTGAGGCTGATCCGAATGCGTTGGCCATGCTGCTAATGTACTCCCATGGCTATGCTCTCCATACATGAATTCCAGCCACAATGACTCAAAAATCCGCCTGTTGACGGGTGCCTCAAGATGTCAATTTGGGGTGCCCACTCTCTCATCAACACTCCCATTCCTTCTACTCTCTCTTCAAAACCTTCTGGGAGGTCATGTCTTCTCTCGGTTCCTATGAAAATATCTCCTCTGTCTGCTCCTCTCAATACCCATATGAACTTCATCTTACTTGCCTGTAGCCTGCTTGCTAACTCTCTAATTTGTTCATCGGACATCGATTGTTTATCCAGCTATTTCAAGCAATTGTCTTCACTCTTTATTCTTTTTTCATTGTTGATATTTAGCATTTGTAATGGTCCCATCGCCCATTGCTTCTTCTTATGCTTGTCATCATTAATATTATTCTCCAATTTCGCTATAAGATCAATGCAAGTCCCTTCCATTAATTTACATGTGTTGTATAAATCTCCAGCCTTATACTTTTTGGAAATCATTCTGACGAGCCATGAGGTTTATCATCTCAAAAGTGAAGCAGCCTTCAAAAGATGGAAGCTTTGCGGGTACTTGGGACTGGGAAGGCTTTTCCAATAGCTTCCCGTAAGGCGAAAAACGTAGTAAACGAGGAGATCCCATTGAAGACATACCTTTCTGCATTCTCTATAGAACCTGCATCTTGAACAACAGCTCCGCAGAGAGTGTCATGGATGATTATGATTCTTCTCAATGTGGAGGAGAGTTCCTTGAGAAGCTTCAAAACAGGTTCAAGGAGATGGAGGAAAGCCTACACCTCTTTCCGAGGATACAAAGTTTGTGAATCTATTGTCTTGGAATGTCACTGGGTTGAGAGCATTACTAAATTTAGAGGGATTCTTAGCCATTGAACTTGCTCAAAGAGAAAATATTTATGTGTTGCGCTTCCAGGAGACCAAGCTGCAGGTAATCAAATTCTTACCAAGTTATTTCCTCATATATCGATTAAGTAATATCAATAGTACGGTTGCATATAGTATGCTGAATCAGTTTCTAAAATGATAAGTTGAAAGTATCTTGATTCTAAATTTGAACAGGAGAAGGATGTCCAATCTATCAAACAGTCCCTGACTGATGGCTATGGGAATTGTAAATGTCTGGCCTCTGAAACCCTCTGATATATATATTTACTGTGTTATATCTTCTTTTATGAAGAATCTGAAGATTTGTTTCATTTTGAAGTATCCCATCATTCTTATTTTCTTGATGGAAAAACGACGAACTTCGATTGAAACATGAAAAGAGCTAGTCCTAACCCCATTGATAAATATATATAGCCCATTGTAGGAGATATGTTGCATGTTATCCGATAGTTCTAGTTTTCTTGATGAAAGACGAGGACAATTAACTTCGATCAAAACATGAACTAGACATTTCCAAATATACTATGATACCTATACAGCTCATATCTAAAAGATTTGTTGCCATTTCTCAACACTAAATACCATGTCTTAGAGGTTTGTCTATTTTGAAGTATCCAATATTTCTAATTTTCTTGAAGAAAGATGAGGAAAACTTCAATGGCGTTTTCATTCAAGTTTTCTTGATCGAAGAGCTTGTGGATAGTTTCAGTTCACCAATCTCTAAAAGATGCTCGAGAAAAGAATCGAGCTTTTTGGCAATTTCGTTCCCTTAATCACACAATATGTTCTATCAACAGTTCAATTCACAAATTGCTCTTTAGCTTCGTTAATTTTATGTGTGATATGCTGAAAAATGAGATAAGTATCAGATAAATATGCCCACTATATTTCTTGACTAGTGAAACCTATATATTGTTGATCAGTTTGCAAACTGATTGAGGCGACTTCATTTGACCACCAACGTCTGTTATATAATTCAGTATTTTCCATTAGTCGCGCCACGATATCGAACATTACTATTATTTGTGGTGACAAAACAAAGTAAAAGTAAGAAAACAAACAGAAGTTGTTGAATTCACTTGCGCCTCAATGAAATCTTCGTTGGTTACACCACTGTGTCACATTTTCTGTGAATGAGACGATTTTTTTTTTCTACTTTGTCGTATTACCACTGTGAATGTGATAGTTTCTTTTTTCTCTGTAGTGTGTTGCATTATCCAAAAAATGCCAATGCGATAAAATTCAATTCTTTTTCAACAAGTTGCATTGATTATTCTTTTTCAACAAGTTGCATTGATTTGATTGCCTAGGTCTCGTCTAGTCGCTCAAGATGGAGGTTCCGACTTGACCGGTTTAACCGCCTAAGTGAAAAGACTCCGATTAGTCCTGGACTAGCTTTGAAGGTCTTCAGCCGCTTACTAGTGCCCAACAATTCTTTATATATCGCATTATACTAAATTATATATATATATATATATATATATTCATCTCATATTCATCTCATATTTATCAAATACACTTTATTAATGTGTATATGAGTATGTAAACGAACAATAAAGACTTATATGGACTGTGATTGTTGCATGAAATTAGCTTAGATTTTTTATTCCATAAGCAAAACCAGCCGTTGCCGCAAAATATTATAGATCCAGTCAACATGATGCTAGAGTTGTGTGTTGAAAATGGTTTGCTAACTCCACAGGCCAAATAATATCATGGCCTTGACCCTATTCTCGGGCTGAATAGGGCCCGAAGTTATTTGTCATGCTTATATATTTTTACATTTTTACGGAGCAATTCTGCATTCAAATGAAAAAGGCCTCCACAAATTTTATTTTACACTCGAAAAGCCTATACTTTCAAAAGAAAGAGCCCAAAGGTCATATAAGTATGTATGTATGTGGACTTAATTTTTGTTTGCTATTTATTCAAATTTCTTGAAACCATAGAAATTTTTTATTTTTTTACTTTAAATTCTGGAAATTACTTTTAATATAATTCTTCCCTTGGTCAAAGTCACGGTCAACTTACGAAGTTAACAGAGATATATTTCAATCATTAATTTATTCTGATTGTCAAAATTTCAAAATCTCACTAGGTTCATTTAAAAAAAACAAGAGATCACACGTTAATTGTTAACTAAAAAAAGAAGAATGCCACAAATATTGGTTTCTTACAATAGATAGAATAAATATTGTTCTAATAAGGCTTTAAAAAGAAATTGAAGAGAAGATAGAAATTATGCTAATGCTTCCTAGCTCCTCACCACCCTGGCAAACATAGTAAACACAATACACACTTACCATATAATCTACATTTAAAAATCAATGCTGATCGGGCCTTTCCAAAGCTTTATAAGATCGGGGAGCAGGTGCTTCTTCCTCAGTCGGAGCAGCTACAATTTTCATGGAAGTCGGGGGAGTACACGGTAAAAAAGAATATTCAAACTCGTTCGGACAACTTCGTGGTCTTGCGAAAAATCGAGCACATTCAGCTACTGATCTTTGATTAGGCAGCCCCATTATGCAGTTTCTATTCACATTAAGTCTCCTAAACCTTATTAGCCTCCTACAATCAGGACCTATTTGGGTGAAATAATTGTTACTTAGAGTGAAATTATAAGCGCCTGGTAACCTACATAAAACTTCCGGAATCGGACCATAAAACTTGTTATGAGCCATGTTTAAAAGTTGCAATTTCGCCATACACCCGAAAGATTGCGGAATCGGGCCTGTTAACAAGTTGCTTCCCACGTCGAACACCGAAGCTTTACGCAAGTACCCGATTTCGTATGGAAGACAACCGCTCATCCTGTTACCTAGAAACAGAACCTCTTGCAGCGTGTTTCGGGCTTGACCGATGCTTTTTGGGATAGGACCTCGGAGCTTGTTGTTTGCAACAGTTATGTAAAGTGCTGAAGTGTTGCCGAAATTGGAAGGAATTGTTCCGTTGAATTTGTTATTATTGATGAACAAAAGCTCGGTATTGATGTTGAATGATTCGGCAGGAACAGGGCCGAGATATTTGTTGAACCGGATGTCGATGAAGGTCATTTTCGAAACTCGGAGAACGTTTTGGGGGAAACCTCCAGGGAAATTGTTGTTACTCAAGTCAACCTCGTAGAGATATCGTAAAGTGTTAAGGTTTTGACTAATAGTGCCGGTGAAACTATTTGAATTTGCGTGAAAAATGGCAATGTCGGGTAAATTCATGATGAAGCGGTAAAAATTCAAGTTGCCTCCTAATTGGAAACCATTGAAATCAATAGCAGCTAAGCCGGTGATGTTTAAATCAGGGACAGTGTCACAAAAGAAGCCGCGGAAAGTGCAATAATTGTTGCCTACCCATGTTGTAGTTACGCCACTTGGATCCGAAGTGACGTTTCTTTTGAGTTCTTGGGTGATGAAGAGAATTCTAGCTCTGTTAGACAAGGGACCAGGATTGTCGTTTGGTTGGCGCGGCATTAGGTGACGGGTGGGTGGGTAAAGAGGTTGTTGTGGCGGGCGAGGGGTCGCTCGAGGAGGAGTCGGTATTGAAATTGGAGGACATTTTGGAGTTGGAGGACATTTTTGGGCTAGAGATTCGAAGAAGAATGTTTGGAGGATGGAAGTTAGGAGAAGCAAAATTGAAGCCATATTGCTTATTTTCATATTTTTGAACACAATTTAGGTGTTGGATTTTGATAGCCAATGATGAACATATATATGGCTCCTTAGTCTTTGTTGCTCACTTGTCACTTGCTTTTTCATCTCTTTTTCATTATCATGTAAAATAAATCATTGCCACCGACACTAGACAAAAATAAAGTTAAAATAATGGTAATTTTTGGAAATGAATCCCAATTAGATGGGGATTATTTCTAGGAGTAATACAGAATTAATTTCCAATTCAATTTGTTTATAAAACACTAGTTTGATTTCTTATTATCTTGGTGATTACAAAAAAATCACAAAACTTATCTAACAGTAGTGTTACAAAAGCTGATGTCAAATTGAGGAACTCCTTCTATTATATAAAAGAATTAAATAATGAAAAAGAGTAAAAGAGTAGCATTTTATGTCTTTTACAAGATTTCTAATTTTATCAATTCCTTGATCTTTTCACAAGTATGTGAAAAATTAAAAAAAATCATTGTCACACTGAAAGAATACATTAACTTGGTCACAAAAGTTGAAGTTTTAAGGATGAGATGTCAAAATTGGAAATGAAATAATTGTTAGAAAAATATATATGAATGTTACCGGTATTTTATGAGGTAATAAAATTGTTATGTCTAGCTATAGACACCAGTAGCGAACGTTGTCGGGTGCTATCCGGTGATTTTGCATAAACATAAACAAATCAAATATTTTATAAAGCAGTTCCAATCAAATTAAAATGATCATTGCTCTTGAAAATATGTTTTACCCAGCCTCATTTTGTATTTATACTCAGAATTATTAGCATTATTGTAAGGAAAATCCAACATTAGCTCCATTTGTGTTGATTGATATATATAAACAATTAAAAGCAAGATGTTTTACTTTGCCACAATATCAATATTATCTAGAAAGATATGATGCCTCAATTATTAAGCACAATTGTTGAAGACAATGTACAAGGAATATTATTTGTACATAAAGCAGCTAATGGATGATATTCAAAAGCTAGCTTGAGTCCCTTTAATCAGAAAATTAAAGTAATATATGTATTGTTTATTATCAAGGAATAAAGTCATTCCAATAGCAGAAAAGTCTCTCATCTTCTGGAAATTTAATTTATTTTGTGTGTTCATTAATTACATCGTGGAATAAGAAAGGGAAATCATTCAATCGTCTTTGTAAAAATTGACACTCTCACAAGTTTGAGTGGCTTTAATACGTACTACTTGAAGATAAATTTTAGTGTACTCTCGATATATCACATCATCCTTATTCAAAATTTAAACATGGTCCTAGTAAAAAGGTGCCATGTTGGTCCTAGGCATATATCAGGTGGCATTTGCATTGCCAGATCAAATATTTTTTTAAAGAACCACATAAAGCTATTCTCCATTCAAAAACTGATTAATTACAATGTGGAATAAGAAAGGGAAATCATTCAATCGTTCAAAAACTGATTAATTACAATGTGGAATAAGAAAGGGAAATCATTCAATCGTCTTTGTAAAAATTGACACTCTCACAAGTTTGAGTGGCTTCAATATGTACTACTTGAAGATAAATTTTAGTGTACTCTCGATATATCACATCATCGTTATTCAGAATTTAAACATGGTCCTAGTAAAAAGGTGTCATGTTGGTCCTAGGCATATATCAGATGGCATTTGCATTGCCAGATCAAATATTTTTTTAAAGAACCACATAAAGCTATTCTCCATTGCTTCATCTAATTGGAGGAATGAAGGCTTAATGTCTTTACTGCCATATATAATCTTACCTCATAACTCTTTTCTACTTGCTTCTTGGAGATACACTTCCAACCAATTTGGAAAACACTACTGAACCATTTAGTTTTAACTTAATATTTGGAAAAGCTAATCCCTATAAAAAGATATACTAACATTTTTAATTAAAATTTTGACTAATAATTTGGTATCAAACTACATCTTATGTTGGAATTAATTAATTAATTAATTTTTAGCTGATCATTTGTATAAAAATAAAAGTATTCTAAACTAATTTAGTAAAATAACTTTTTGATATCAATTTATAATTTGTAAACCCTAAAACCATGAGACTAGAATTCTAATGTGTTTCGTATGGATTGGCGAGTGAGAAGAAGGCAGACACAAGCAGAGAGGCCTAGCTAAGACCATATATATCATTATTGTCTTTGCAAACACCATCAAATATTTATCTCAATCCATCACAATTGGGAAGGTTTTCCCAGCAACTCAAAATATGAGAGGGAGAACAACACTATTTAAATTAAACATAAAACATGTCATTTGATTCAACACCATTTTATTTCTCAAATTGACAAATATTGAAAATAATAGATTTGAACCTTTCGCAACTCAAATTAAAAATAAAATAAATAAGCAGAGTTACAAAATTAATTAACAAGAACAAGAGTCCTTAAACAAAGATTATTAGAACATATTATAATTTATAGCGTTACCTAATAAAGGGTTCTAAAGGAGGAGATGAGGGAGGAAAAAGGTTCATAGAATATAATATAGAGCAGGTTCAATATCGTGTATCACATGAAGCACTTTAAATTAATTAAGACATACTTTAGAATTAATTAAATAGGTGATGCCACTGAGTAGTGACATCCATAGTTAATAATCATTAATTAAAGTTAATCAATAATTCAATTAAACACATGAAATTATATATCTTGTGAAGTTGTGGGTTCAAATTTCACCATCAGCGGAAATGAACCAAAAAAAGAAAGATATTCTTAGGACAATATTATATATATATATATATCTTGTGAGAAAAACATTTCTGTAATTTTGTTTATTGACTATTAAACTATGTTCTTCCCAGTTCATCTACAATAATTATTTTAGGTTTATCTTGAGGAAAAGGATAAAGCATATTGTTTGTATGCCCCATTTGCTCTTTTCTTTTTTCAATCAAAGAACAGACATAATTTTAAAGTTCTGGCCACCTTTAAATTTCTTTCTTTTTTTCCCTCGTTTTAACCTTTTTTAATATTTACGTGGGACTTCTAAAATCTCATTTAGAGGTGGAGAGATCTGACAGTACAATTCAGAATTATTGTCCAAAATTTTGAGTCATGTCTATTTTCTTTCGGGGCTAAGGATCCTCTAGAGTTCCAAGGAATTCCATGTGTGGAGTTCCTAAAATCTCAGCCACACAATTGATCCTAGAGCCCTCATTAATTAAGCAAAACACTTTTTTCTCTCTCTACCTTTAAATGAGGGTCCTAGGATCTTATTGTGTGGCTGAGATCTTAGGAACTCCACACATAGAGTTCCTTTGGAACTCTAAAGGATCCGGACCCGCATTTTTCATTGTGCTCCATCCAACTAAGCTCATGTTCTTTCTTACTTATGTGTTGTTGTTAGACATTTAGCCAATAATGCAATTCAACTTATTAAAATTCAATTCAAAGCAATTCAGCTTTTTTTTAGTAAAAAAGAACAGGAACAACTTTTAGCCGTTTCATATTTTTACAAATATATATGTAGCTTTTTCAAAAAAAAAATAATACGTAAAACTACACATTTTCACAAAATAGTGACCCATCAACTTAATAAGCTCAAAATGATAATTTAACGATTTCAAAATGGAAAATTCGAAAATTAAAGTTGTTTAGTTTTACAATTGTTACGAAACAAAAAAAAATTATTATTCAAAATCATTAAAATCTTTTTCTCTCTAACATTTACTTTCTCTCTTTCATCAAATATCGACTAAATGATTTTGAAATTAAAAAAATAAATAAATTGGGTTGCATTAATAAACTAATGAATCGATAGAGTACTAGTAAAACTAGAAATCCATTTAAGTGAATTATAGATATTAGGGTTTTCTGCACAGAAGTCCGAAAAAGCAAAAAGAAACTGGCTTCCAATAATTTAATGGGTTCTGTTAATTTGGGAGCCCATTAAAAGGGCCAAAATATATTTGCTCGGCCTATAAAAAGGCCCATATAATTAGCCCAGAAGGCCGTGAACTTGCATGCCAATAGTTACCAATGCTAGTGAATTACATGTAACTCGCATTTTAGCTAATTTTATGGTTATTTTGTTTTTTACAAAATACCCATTACTTTGTTTTGTTAACCATTTGAGGAAATCAGATATTTTTTCTAAGTTTTGTCGTATCAAAAGTAACCAAACGAACAAGTTTAGGTGGTGGAAGAGGGATATTAGGCTATATAAAATTACTAGTTTGGGTGTTGTATATCTTAATCGGTAAGATGAGTTACTAATTTTTAAGGGGCATTCTTGACACTGCTATACACAGACATAGCACTGGTCACTCGAGCTCTCGGCTAACAATATTTTGTTTTTCATCTTTAATTCTTTATACATAGTTGCTAGTTTAGAAATGTTTAAAATTGTTATTTTTAGATTATTTGTTTCGTTTTTTGTTAATTCAGAGATTACGGCTCCGTTTGGTATTGCGGTTGCTGTTAGCTGTTGCGGTTAGATGTTGCGGTTAGCTGTTGCTGTTTGTTGTTGCTGTTTGCTAATAGTTGTTGGATAATTAGTGTTTGGAAGAATTATAAAAACAGTTGTTGTTGACATGTGAAAACACTTATACGGGTATACTATTTACCAATATAAATTAATAATAATATAAATTAAAAAAATAAGTTGGGGTAGTTTTGTCAAAGTCTACTTGTGGTTTAAAATACAAACTAGCGTTTCACGAAAAGCTCCAAATTGGAGCTTTTCACGAAACGCTCCGTTTTGGTTCCAAAACTCTAAATGCTGTAGTTCCAAAAATATAACCAAACACCTATTTGTGAGCATATTGGAACAAAAATGCAATATGCTCCTACGAAACGCTATATGCTCCCACGAAACGCTTTACCAAACGGGGCCTACGTGTGTATCCAGTGTGGTAAGCATAATTTCAAATTTTGCACGTAACTAAAATCATCTAAAATTAAATCCTTATAGCCTATATACTTGAATAAAAGTTCAATTTATAAGACGATTTCTCATGGTTATGTTTTTTTGTATTAGGCCTCTTTATGATTGAAAAAAAATTCTACTTATTAAATTGAACTGCATTGAAAATTATGAAACTAAAGTATATTTACTGTAAATTATTGAACTAAACTGAATTGTAATCAATCATTGATAAAAAAAACAAACAAACAAGCCCTTGTTTGAAATGAGGTTAATAGAAGTTAACGGAAATAATAGAATGTAAAATTTTTAATTAACCTCGTTCAGGAGTTTTTTGAAAGATTAAATGAAAGTTAATGAGAGTTAACATTTTATTTCAATTAATCTTGAAATCTTAACCTCCAAAATGTAGGTTAATGGGGTAATGTAAACATTTTCACTAATTTACATCCATTAACCTCCTATTTAGTTCCACCAACTTCCAAACAAAGTTAACATTTAACTTTAATTTCTATCAATTCCCTTTTCGTTCCATTACTCTCGTTAACCTTCTCTAACTCTCACATCTATTGATCTCTTTAACTTCCAACCAAAAGTAACTTGCAAAGCAAAACTCAGAACCCTTTAGGATAGATCCTAATGAAAGAGTTGAGATTAAGTTAAGGCAATGTGGGTGAGAAGTGTGATTCAGCAATGTTGACATTGGGAAGGAATAATTAAAGAGTGGGGGACAATTTTCAAAACCCAACCGACCTCTTTGACTTTCTTTATGTAGGTCATCCTTCCACTCTCCCTATTTAATATTTCAGATTCTCCCCCAACCCACAATCTCAACCATTTCATAATTCATTTTTATTTTTTGGTGAGTATATTTAATCTCATTAATTACTTTCAATTTCTTCAAATATCCAATTCATTTACACAACTACCCTTCTGTACTACGCCAGTGGTTTATGAGAGGTCAACATTGCCTAAAGGAGAAAAATATAAATTCATATTCAAAACTAATGCATTTGACTAACATTAATAATAACAATCTGTGCATAGTATACTATATTTAATCTCGTTGAAAAATCACCAGTTGTTTAGTTGACTACAGCTCAATATTGTATTAGAACTTGCTAGCTGATATTAGGATGGCTGATAACCTTGACCTAGTCGGTAACTAATGGGACAATTTATTTTTTTTGAACGCCTAGATGAATCAAATTGATAGACTAAATTAAATTCTCGATTCTAAGTAGCTAGACAAGGTTTATGCGGCGAGATGGCTCTCGTTTAAAATAGTGAGCTGAATTAACACATTAAACAAAAGGCACCAACCATGGGTGGAACATACATTAAGATCAAGTGGGCAATCTTCCAAGATCCACTACCATATATTATAATATCATCACCAAAATGCACATTTCTAAGAGATCAGTATGAGAACATTTAAAAAAAAAAAATTAAAAAAATTAAATCCCCACCCCACTACTTGCATGATTCAACTCCCACCGAATCCACAATATCTACTCTCTTCTTTTCCACCCTTTACCCTTTTGTTTTCTTGTTTGGGGAGTTGACTATCTGACACTATTTGCTGGCCGTCCGATCAGTTGACTTTTTAAGACGATTCAAGAACAGGAACTGCAGGTGCATCACTGTTAGGGTGGGCGTGATTATGATCACCTTCGTATGTGACAATCAGCATCATGGGATCATCTAGAGCTCGCTCCACATGTTTCCTAGCTGGGCATCCCCGTATGCTACTGCACTTGTAATATCCCCTGCAAAAATTAAAATTACAAACACAAATTAAATTCCCGTGATCAAATTAAATTAATCCGAATAGGACTAGTAATGCATGTTATTTTTAATTAAAAAAACTGAATTAGGTTACCGACGAATAGTAATGAATTTTGCTGTGAATCTAAATTTAACTGAATTTAAGTAAAAAAAGAACAAAGCGGAGCCAGAATCTAGATCTATACCTTGGATGGGGCGATCCTTTAATCGGTTTCTGCCCGTATTTTCTCCAGGAGTAATCGTCCGGTGGGATATCAGCCATTTTACTACTAATTGCTCGGACTCTAACGACTCTTTTCACTTTTGATTTCCTGATAAATTCATAAAATTCAATCTTAATCACTTGATGTTTCACATTAAAAACAATTTAAAAAGCACATGGTAAGTGAAAATTAAGCTAACCTTTTCTTGGAGCAATGGCAGCGGCCGGAGGATCCAGCGCCGCACTTGCGAGCACCGTCATCCATGGAACTACACTTCCTTTTTAACGAATTTGAGGACAGGGGAGGTTTCCCGGCGGAGTGAGCAAACTGAAACCCGGAGGAAACAGAACGGTGTAAGCTATTTTCCGTTTCCCCTGTTAAAGAAGACATGAAAGAAGTAGCAGCAGAAACCGAAGGCGAGTTGCAGAAATTTATTGAACTGGGTACTTCTGTTTTTGTAATTTGAGTTGATTTTTGTTGTTGTAGATTTTGATTGTTGGGTATAGGAGGAAGACGATGAACAGGGATAGGCTGGTAAGCTCGGAAAGCAGAGACTTGCTCTGTCGCCGTCGCCGGAGAAATCACCGGCCGGGAAGAAGGAGTTGAATCTTGGGTTTTGATTTGAATCTCCGGGGAAGAAACAGGGGCTCTCCGGAAACGAGCGTGACCGGTTCTTGAAGTGCGACCCAGTAAAGAAATGACCTTTTTAAAGCTGCTGACGGCGGCGTCTGTGACGGCGACGATATTATTATCTGTCGGAGAAGAGAAGAAACGTTGGTGTTGGAGGTGGTTTTGTTTGAGTAGCTCTATGACTTCTTCAACGCTTTGGATCCCGACTGTGGCGGCTTCTTTGAGGGCGTTTTCTTGCAGTTTGGAGGCTAAGTTGTCGCCGGAATACCCAATCATGAGATCCACCGCCATGGCTTCAAAAGAGAGAGAGAGGGGGAGGGGTGGGATTAGAAGAAAGAGAAGGGAGGAGGGTAGAGATTTAAAGGGATGGAGAAGTTGAAATGATGACAAGAAAATAAAGAAAGAAAAGTAAGAGACGAATATCAAACATTTTAATAAAGAAAAATAAAAGGGATGTTGGAGTCAAACTTATGGGTTAATTACATTTGTAGTCATCCAACTATAAGAAGTGAAATGAAAAGCAAATTTCGATTTCTTATAAAAAATCATCACACTTTCATTATCATTTCATCAATAGTCATTTTGACAGGTTTTCGATAAAGGATGTCACCAATGATGTCACGTGACTGCATGACAATAAAAAAGAGGTTATATGGCACTACTCATGCCCAATAATTCAATAGTCAGAATTAATGTCGAATTCAGAATTGAACTGTCCAGAGGATCGATTTTACATTTAAGTATATATAAAAAATATCTCAAAAGTTTTTTCTTTAGTAAATTTTTTTATTCTAATTCATATATTTTTGAAATTTTTTTGATAGATTTCTAATAAAAAGAAATTGACAGTAAAATTTCAAATTGACGTGAAAAAATATACATATATTGATACTATTTTACAAATTTGAAACGTATTTATCATTGAAAATTTTCATTTACTTGATAAGTTTGTAAGTTAGAGGAGGTAAAACAACTTATTGCAAGGATTGAAATGAAGAAACTGAAACCATCACCGGTAGGGGTGGTTCAAGGAGCTAACGGACCCCTAGGCCACCCCTAGCTACTTCCCTGCTGAGAATAAATATTTCAGTATTCAAACAAAACAACTTAAAGACTATTAAAATAGGTAATTCATAATTATTTACTTATTTAATTGAAAGTTTTTGATGATTAAACATGAGTAATAACACGTGATATATTTTTACTAACATGGCAACTATATGATATGACCGGTGATATTAGTCATCGAAATTCAGTCAACATGACATGAGTAAATCACTAATGAAAGTTTAAACACTTAAATACATTTTTGCCCCTTGTGATATCTAAAATGTTGGCATTTGCCCCTCGTGGTATTATTTCGTACATTTAGCCCACGTGGTATTATCTCTTGCCTCATGTGACTGTTTGACACATGTACATACCTCGTAACTACTCAATTTTTGAATAGTTTGCAATGAATTTTAAACAAATAGAGATGTCAATTGATAATACACTTAAAGTTTTGATAAAATTAAACAGTCAAGTGGTATGTGCATGTGTCAAAATAGTGGCACCTGACAATATGTGTCAGAATTGCTATATTTTCATTTGGTGAAGGATAAAAAATGACGAATTCAAATAACACGAGGGACATATATGACGAATTGAAATACCATATGGGGCAAAGTGATAAAATATTATCACATAAGGAAAATGACAACATTTTGGATACTACATAAGGAAAATAGGTGTTTAATCCAAATTTGAAAAGTATTATAGTTGTGTGGTATTTCGGTTCATTCTAATAATATAATGATGAAGTTGTAATTAACCCAAATTGATACTTCTCCTCAAAGGGTGTAACTGATGTGAGCTGTAACATTTAAAGGGTCAAAGGGGAGAACGAATAGGTGATGTCCACGTGGAGGAATTTTGGCAGGACATTGACCGCCTCTTTAAAAGTGTAAGAAAGGTCAAAAGGGATCAAAATGAGCCGTTAGATGAAAAAGAGAGGAAAACAAAGGGATGGTTGGATAGAAAGAGGTGGAGAGTTGACCTTTGATATGCTTTAAATGCAAGTCTTATTAAGGTAAGAGAAGTGGGATCCACAAGGGGGGTTTCCTCTTTAATCGGGTAAGAAAAGAAAGAGGTCTCTCTGATCTCAAAGTCACATGGGATTCTTTCTTCGTCAACTACGTTTTCTCAAAACAAAAAGATTACTAGTGGTGATTGAGTACATCAATTTTACCGTTTCTTTTATACTACCAAAATATTTCAAACTCTACAATATATTCAACTTCAATTTTTGGAGATTCGTGTAAATTGTATACCATTACTCATACTTTTTCAACTTTTTTCTTTCTTTATAGATCATCCACCTTCAAAATTGGATATTTATAAGAAAAAAAAAAACATTCAAATTGGATAAACAAAATCCTTTTAATTTTTTTAATCAATGACAAATAAAAACCTCAAATAAAGACAATTGCCTTAAATTTTGAAAATATTTGAGTGACTATAACTACTTTTAATAGGGGTGATTTTTGCGATTTAAGGGTTGGGACTAAACGCTAAGCTTTTTTTTTACTTTGTTGCATAACACTTTTTTTCACTGCAACTGTTTTTCTTCGCATCAATGTTAAATTGCCTCTAAGAGTATGAGTTGTGTATAATTTTGGTTTGTTTGAGCAATAATATTTTTTTTTCTTATAAAATTTTGAAAATAATAATTGAATGAAAGATTTAGTTTTAAACAACTTTAGCAATTTGATATTATTTGGTTATCTTGGAATCATTCAAGTCTAGGAGATTTTTATATTAATTAAAAAAAATGTCAAATACTTCCATATTTGAATGTAAAATTGAAGTGTATATAAAATGTAAGACCAAAGTTACATTCGTGAGAACCTAATTGAAGTAATTTAATGGTGGTGATCCGGTCATGGACCTACTATGCTATATTATACTATTGTACTATACTTGTGAATGACTAGATGCTAGATGCAGAAATTGACAATCTATTTTCTTCGTGCCAAAGAAAATAAAACAGCACTAATAATGTATATATGCGGTTTCATTAAAGTCAAACTTGCTTTATATGCAACAGATTTTATTTTAATTAATTGCTATGTTTACTTTAATCCAAATTGCGTAATGCTTGTATTACTAGTTGACTTTTATTTTATAGTTTTAGGTTAAATAATTAATTAATCACAAGTGATTCTTTTATTTTACACATAGCTATTTTGACAATGCAAGTAGATTTGTAGGCTTGAAAACTTGTAGAAATATAGTTTAGATCAAATTCCTACTAATATAATACAATAAAAATAATACGATATGTCTTTTTCTCCTTTAATAAAAATCATGATTTGATATTCACATCTAGAGATGACAAGAATTCTCGTGATCAGTAATTCATAAAAATACAAATTATATGCGAAAAAAATACAATTTTTAAAGTCGTCAATGGATACTCTTGCACACCAAAAAATAAAAAGCTTTAACTATAATTATAACATGTCAAACTTATCTCAACGAGTAAAAATGATTAGAAATACAATTATATCAAAAAAATTGTTGATTATAAAAATTGAATCAATCTCACACGCTAATTTTTGAGTTTGTTAGCCATCAAACCAATATATAGTGGTCAGTATCATATTATTAACATATGATCTTTTCTAAGTTAAGATCTCTACTTAACACATGGGAAAGATAGAAAGGAAATTGAAGACATCAAACACGTATATTTAATCATAAAATTAAAAGTTGGATTACACAAGGCAAGAGGAAAAGGCCAATTAAGATGACATGAAATATTGGATTGTTTTATTTATTATTCGAGGAATTGAGATAAAAGTTGGGTGGGAATGACAAAAATAAAATGAATTAAAATTTACTTTTTTTCAAATGGACCAAAAAGAATTATAAACAAAATGGACCGAAAAGGAGTCAAAACCCAATTGCAAATCCACCTCCTAACTTCTCCCAATCACTCCATTTGCCGTTTGGAGTTGGAATTTAAACTACTAAATAAAACTAAAAGCGATTAGAAGAAGGCCACTACTTCAACCAATCATGATTTTCTTATATCGAACAATTTTTATTTCATTTCTTTGTTTTCATTATTTATCCATTAATGTTTAATCCATTTTACAAAAATGATTCTCTTTCTTCCTTTTTTTAATTGTAACATGCAAGTAAAAAAGTGATTAAACATAACATGTTTATGTTTAAATTAGAAAATAACTCAGCTGGAAATTGGTGTCTTGAATCCTTAGCATAAGATTGCAAGTATGTAAGACATATCAGATATTAGTAGTGAGGTAGCTTGAAGTATTAGAGTATCTACTTATTTATAAGAGGTGGGAGGATATGATTGTTCAAATTAAGACTCTGCTAACTGAAAATTCTTGGAGAACAAGAAGACGATGTGATTACCATTGACTAGTCAAACGACCATTAGCGACTACGTGATTGAATGTTTGGGTGGAGTGTTATATCTAGATATATGTATAAAGAAAAAGTTCACAAAAAGAATAATTTCAGGATATAAAATTTAGTTGTAGCTCGTAAATTTTGTTAAAGGGTATGAAACAAATTTTACAACGAATTTTATAGATTTCCAATGAATTTTGTTGATGAAGTTTGACATATGCAAAGGCTATTTGATAGATTTTTTAATGAGAATCTCGTCGAAATCATTTTTAAAACAAAACTATCATAGGGGACCACTCCTCAGGCCACGGTAAATACACCTTTGCCACCAATGTGTTGGTACTTGCATTGCATGTTATTTTGAGTAAGTTATAGTGATTATACTTTGGGTGCCTTGGAGATTTGAGCACTCTTTATGGCTAAATTGCGTTAATCTTATGGGAGTATATAAAATGTCAGAATAAATAAACTTGTATAAGTGGCGTTCCTCCGAATGTGTTTCCAAAGTCTCCTATCCTATTTATTGAATTGTGTTTCCTTCTTAATGTCAACAACTAATTAGGATCCTTCTTGGGTAAAGATTCTCCTATAACAAGCGAACCAATTACTGGTTGCCACATCATTCTCCTTATTCTAAGATTCCTAATTAGAAAATGAAATCATTTTCCATTAGAATAGGTAAACATTACAAATCTCGTATATGACTTACAAAGAATTTCATATAGATTTGTATCTACTACTTTCAATCAACTCTTTACTAATCTAAGTATTGAAAAGGGTTCACTAGTTAATAACTTTCTTTTAACCTAACATTTCTTTTATATTATGCCGGCTATCCATTGAATTGATCAATTTACGTATCATTGACAATAAGTATATGCATTGCATGGACCATATATACTGTACATGTAAACAGTTTCTTCATTGCAATAATTCCAATCATTTTGTTTCCCCAAAATATATATGAAGCAAATGTATAAATTTGTAGACAAAAAATCACATGAATTCCTCAAGAGTTTGATTGTCATAATGTATTCGTTGACTTTCTTTGAAGAATGACGTCACGTACAATTTATGGAACTCAATTGGCCAACTATCCCACCTCAAATATTGGTCAACCATACAGAAAATCCGAAATTCGTGGCCTATTAATTAATTATCATTTGACTTTGCAAAGTCTTATTCAAGAATAGAAAAAAGAGAGTTGCGAAGTTCCCACCTTTAGGCTCCTGAATTTGAAACTTTGCACGTCTATTTTTATTCCGAAATATCACACACATGAAAAGAAGCATACAGGCAACTAAGAATAGTATTTTTTTACAATTAAGATGGATTGGGCAAGTTGGGAGTATTTATCTGAATAATTTGAGTACAACCATTAAGGAGTTGCTATACCGATAAAAGGAATCGTGTATATCTCTCATTCAAACAATTAGTAGTTAGTAACCTACAAATTCCTCAGCTAGCTTGGCTTTTCTTTGTCTTCCCATTGTAACCAAATAAATACTCACCCTAGAATTGACCCACATATATATAAGAAAATTAATTTTTAGTATACTCTCATTTTACTATACACTACAAATCCAAATAGTGTTGCATATCATTTAATGAAAGATGTTTGATGTTAAGAAAAAATTGTACATGTAATTCCTTATTACTTATCTAAAATGTTTCTATGTCTCCCTGTCAATTATCTCAGAACATTGCTCTTGGTTTTTTTTTCTATTATATAGGAAATTGCTCTTGGTTTACAAGGTTAATAAAATAGCTGAGTTTCGATTAGGAAAGTGAAACTGAGAGCCATGCAAATACAGCCCATTCAAGGCCCAACTTTCTGGAGCAAGGCCCCAGACGCAATGAGGGAGTTCCTCTCAGCCCAATACAGTATATATTAGTAATTGCAAAATCATTTTCTTTTTTTTGAACTATATAAGGATCCACATCAGAAAAGGATAACCACTCTATACTAAAATTAATGTAACTTAATGAACATTTAAACCAATAAAATATTAACACCATGTAATTTGTATACTGAACTAATGAATAATGATGCTTTTTTTAACAAAATTCCTAGTAAGTATTGTTAATGAGTTCCATATCATCTTCTACAACTTCATAATTGGAGTTTAACTCGTACATATAAATAACTGATATGTCTCCTACAACTTCATGTTCATACAATTCAAAGGCTCTTTTTTCTTGTAGAAATCAATCCATGTTCCACATACATGATTATGAAAACTAATCATTAACTAGGTCTCCAGTCACAAATTAATTTGCATACTGTGAATTTTAAGACCTGAAATTTTCTTACAGTGGTTGCGAGAGGCCCATATAATGGGGGAAAAAAAGAGAGGAAACAAACAGAGATAGTGACCATAAAACTTTGAAGAAAAAAAAAGCCATTTATTTTCTCCTAGGAGTTAGAAAAAATCGTTTAAAGTTACGACCTGTTCTTTTGGACTTATTAGATGTTCTTTTGGACTTATTAGAACTTATTTTAAGTTTAGTTCAGTTCAGTTCAGCAACATTCAGTTCAGTTCAGTTCAGCAACATTTGGTTCAATTTTCAATAGCATTTAATTTAGTTCATTTTAGTAATATTCAGTTCAATTCAGTTCAGCAACATTTCAGATTAATAAATTACAAATAAATATTTATTTTTTAAAATATAATATGTTAATATTTATTACAATTTTAATGTAAGTAAATATTATTACCAATATACGTTACAATGTTCTACTGACTTAATAATTTCTACTATATAAATTTGGATTTAATATACAAAAATTTCCGATTTTGCTTATGTATTGTAATAAGAAATTCAAAATTTTTGTAACAGTGTTGTGTAGTATTAGGAGCAAATTAGCATCAGTTAAAAAAAATCAAAAATCTCGTAAAAGAAATTAAAATTAGCAAATTAGGAGCAAATTCAAAAATTCACTAATACCATCATCTCATTCTATTTTTCCAATCATCTTCTCCCATATGATCCATGATCTCATCATTTTGTTCAGCTTCATATCATTATTGTCATCCTCCTCTCCCTGCAATTCCCAAATTTGGTGTGCTATAGCATTCCACACTGCAAACATGACGTTTTTACGATCTGTATTAAACATATCTGAATCTACCGTTCCATTAACATTCAGACCATGATATATAATCGGTATCTCAAACGTGCACAATCTTATTATTATTATTATTATATTTTTAATTTTTTTACTATAGGTATTATTAAAAACTAATATTATTATTATTTATTCAGTTCAATTTCAATATTTATTTTTCATTTTTAGCAAAATTCAGTTCAGTTCAGAAACATTCAGTTCAGTTCAGTTCAACACCATTCAGTTCAGTTCAGATTTTTTCAGTCCAAAAGAACGGGACCTTAGTGTAGGAAGACAACAATTTTTTTCTCCCCTCCCATGTAAAGTGTCTTATTTAGGATTATTGTGATTAAGAAAATAAATAACAAGATTCAAATGAGACTTTCATTATTTATGTTTTAACGATAGAATATCAGGAAAGTAAAATTCAATGGTCAATAATTATATACAATTTCATCATAACAAGTCCAATTGAACGGGACTACAAGAACGTTTCTAAGAGGAGCTAGTGGGTGGGGGCATGAGCACCCACTAGTCGTAAAAAAAAAATGTTAAAAACTCTATAAAAAATTACCAAAAGCATCCAATGTTGCTAAATTATAGATCCGTCTGTAACTAAGAATGTTCATTGAGATCCTATGGAAACATAATAGTGAAAATGAAAATATGACATTGGGTAAAATCAGAAATTCTTGTCCTATCCTTGATGACTTTTTAGAATTCATTTCTACAATTCATTTCACTATATCATCGAATGAAAAAAGTAAATATCATTCATTCAAAACACGGGTCCACATGGAGTGCATAATCTCATGGCATTCAGAACCCTATGCATTTATGATTACCAGAGCACCCGCCCTTTGAAGAAGTAAAATAACAAGCCAAGTGGCGAGGTTGCAAATCTTGAAGAATGCAAAGATGACATGAGCTAATACATATATGATGAAAAAGTGGTCATGCCTAATTATTTCATCACATCAACGATGAGATCAACGGTTGAATGATCATATAAACTGTCAAAATGAAAATCAGCCACATGATTTAACTGTAAAAGTGGGGTCCACCCACATTCTGAGCATTGGAAATGAACAACTGAAGAATCTGCAAACCCAACTTGGTGGAGAGCTGACTGAATCTTAAATGGAGGAGTGGAGATCCTCTACGATTGAGGTGCATCGAAACTTTCTGCAACTGTTTCTGGGTTTTCTTAATGGGCTGTGGGCCCCTTCTTTTCCTCCTTTGTTTCCATTGGATCTTTATTTGGTCGGCCCTGTTTTCTGCATGTTCTTCCTTTTAACGGAAAACATAAAAGAAAAAAAAAAGTGCAAAAACTATAAAAAAATATATCATCATTTATGTATACCAAAATTGAATGTCAAATTATGGGAATCTATTAAAATTTATCAAAATGCTGATATAAACTCAAGTACCTTGTCATGATTTATGCTAATATAAAAAAATAACCATATCAAATTATTGTTTTATTATTTTTTTAAATGAATTTCTTTTATGTGAAAATTTAATGTTAATGTTAAACTTAAGGTGTAGGCTATGGTGACTTTGTTTTTGAGTTACTTTGTTTGTACTTTGCTTTATTCACCATTAGATCACTTTTCACCCCATGATCTAATGGTGGACAAAACAAAGTAATGATTATTTTGTCAAAAACAAAGTGACCATAGAATTTCCCTAAACTTCTACAAGTTGAATTAACAGATGCATATAGGTTTTTTTTTTTGCTTTTGTTACAGAGTTGCGGGCTGCCATTTTAAAAAATGTATATAAATTTTAAAGATTTTTATATCACAAAATGAAATTTAAGAGTTGTAATGTCGGTAAGATTACAATTCAAAAACTATAAGTGTTGTACCCTTTTAATGTTGATCAATCTTTTTTATATAAAACAAATATACAAGCTTTAACATAATAACTTTATTGACCATATTCGAAACGAATTGTAACATTCGAATAAAGAGATCAATCAAGTACAGAGGAAAGTGAGATGAATAAGTCAAATTATGAGTAGTTGGGTGGTCGAGTATGGAAAGTATAAACTACTTCGAGCATCCAACTTAATGATAATGTCTGACTAGTCTTTGTCTGTAATGAGTTGGAGGGCTTTGAATAACCTCGATGTTTCTTCCATTCTTTAGGATTGTCGTTCGTCTTTTTACATGTTGTCGTTTAGGTTTCATTATCTCATTTTATTTCTATCTGTAAAAATGTATTAACATAAAGCAACTAGTAAATTGTATGACTTTAACTCGTGAATTGCAAAATGTAATATACTAGAAACTCAAAATTACTTCTTCTATCTTCAAAAAAAAAAAACTCATTGAACAGCTAAGAAATAAAATATTATCCATTACACCCCAGAACCTGGATGGAATATTTACCAATTGTGTTTTTCATATTAGATTCAATGTAACTTGATCCAAGCAAGGCAGCATGTTACATATATGATATATAAACTATTATATCTGTTTGAGAATTGGTATCAATAAAATTTTCAATTGCAAAAAGATAATTAAAGCCACCTACTTCATACAAAAATATACCATTTTGGCGTTATTCTAAAACTAAAAGACAATATTGATCCATGCTTGTTGATAGAGCACTGGTGGTGAAGTTCATTACGTACAGCCGAATAATAATCAACTTTGAAGATACTTTAAAAGCAACACATTAGACCACATATTTTTTAAAGTAGTGTGCAAGTGTAATTAAAATCGCCAAAACAATAAAACCGTGCATTGCAGTCATTTTGCCTTTCAAGTTAATAGCAGTCTAGTTAGTTCCTCAGACTTATAAAAAGTGAGACAATTGATCCATCTTCTCCAATTTTAAACATGACTTTGACCAATGTCATGGATCCAATTCACTACAGAAAAGAATGTGGAGTCGAAATGAATTTTTAGATTATACATATTGATGTCCAGCTAAATGAATAAGAACACATAACTTAATGTATTCCATTCCTAAAAACATTCATCCACGTCATTACCCCGGCTCTCTTTCCTGATCAAGTAAGTTTTCATGATTACAATATAGTTTTAGTTATTATCAATGAAGATCTCAATTCTACTAATGACCAGTGATAGAGAACTACATTCCTAATCACGCTATAATTCTTAAATAGTCGAGTCTTATTCATTCAAGGATTCCTAGTTTGTCGAGTTCTACTGTAGCAATGTACTCATCATACATGTATCCTCATATCATCACTTATTATACTTTCATTAAGCTATAGTCGATTGTTATTAGAACTGCATCGGTCCTCCCACATTAGTCTCATTACTAACTTAGACATCAGAATAGGGGTCGTCAAACGAGGGCCTCGAACTTAATATTTACTCTTTGATCTGCAGCTTTTGAAAGAAGCAATCTAAGCCATTGTATAACTTGGATATGTTTACATTCTATCAAATTGGCACGTAAATGTGGAATAAATACGAATATGTCACTCCATTTAGATGTTTAGTGAGAAGATATAAAGTTGATGTTTACAAAGATAAATTTTCAAAACTATGTTTTTTGAAACTAAAAAAATGTTATTTCGTAATAAAATGAGCTAATTAAACAATTTTATTTTTTTTTATTTTATTTTTTATTTTTTTCTAATTAAACAACTTTAATTCTTGAAAAAGTCTATTAAATGTCGTTAACAATCATTTTTATAAAGTAATTTTAAGGGTTTTTATTTTGAGAATTTAACCACATGATGCAATTTTGAAAATAAAAACTACATGCATCTAGGGATGGCAACGGGTAGGGTACCCGTTGGATTCCCATATACCCTTACCAATTTATTTTGGAACTACTCCTACCCGTCCCATACTCTAATGGTAACACCTTTGAAATCCTATACCCTTACACGCTTAGATAGCGTGCGGGTACCCACGAGTACATTTACCCGTTTAAACAATGTAATCTAATAAATTTCAAATTAAAAAATACCTATAAGTTTAAAAAGAAAAACAACGATAAATAGTTCATACATAAATTTAACAAATATTCTAAACAATTTAAATTATTTTAAACTAAAAAACAAGCTATTGCGCTAGTGACATAAGGTTCTTGGTTTGAATCATACTTATACATTGTGTATAGATATATTTTTTTTATTGTAATAGGATGTGTAACGGGTACTCATTACTCATTACCGTCAAATATATCGCGGATAACGACATGTACTCTAGGGGGAAGTCCTATACCCGTCCCGTAACCGCTACGGGTAGCATTTCTAATCTCATACCTGTCTCGTACCATTTTAAACCGAGTATGAATTGTCCAATTAGAGACGGATATTGTCGGGTACTAGCAGGTAGGATACCAATTGTCATCCCTACATACACTTCTTTTAAAAGTATGTAATCATGTGTGCATTTTAAAATTTATCATAAAATATATTAAAAGTCTGTCACATGCAATGAAAAGTTACAATGATCTCAATCGATAATCAGAATACGATGAGTAATGACCTGAATCCATCAAGCAATCATCGTCAATGAAGATGATAGGTGTAGACGATGGTAGTAGGTTTTAAAAAAATAGATAACGTTTTACCTTTCTAAAGTGAAACATTTTTCTAAAAATTTTAAAACAAAATTCGGTTGATGTAGGATAATAATTACAATATACTTTTTTAGTAAACATATAGGTTTTTAACTTTCCTCTATTTGGATTCTTTTACTACTTTTTTTTTTGTACATTGGAGATTTTTTCATATGTAAAGTAAAGAGAGTCCGTTATAATGGAGCAATTATACTTAGTATTTTGCATATATTATTTGTTTAAAAAGAGAGAGTAGTATGTCGATAAATAGATATATGATATGGATTGGTACTTTCTTGTTTTACCATAAAGAATTTGTAGCTAAAATAGGGATGCTTTATTTATCTAACAAATCAGGAAAGTCCCGTATATGATTGGAAAAAGAAAAGAAAAGAAAAAAGAAGGCAAAAGATTACAAGTCTAAAATAAAGATGCTTTCTGCATCTACCAAAATCAACAAAATGATATAATTGAAAAAGAACTAAGCAAAAGACATTTATGTTCTCATTAAGTTTACTTCAACCTTCATCCCATTTTATATGGGGTTTTCATTAAGCAAATTAAATTATTAATAATCATAAAAAACCAATAAACTAATTTTAGTGCATAATTTAATTATAAATTATACACTTTCATCATTGAACCAAAAAAAATGTTAACTTTCAAAAACAATAATACAAAGTTTGAGAATTGTATGATAACGTTTATAAATTTTTTATTATTATACCATAAAATATTTCTTATTTTATTTGCTAGAAAATATCGCCTGATTCATGACTATTGGAGCATATTACTTATCATATTTTAATAACACAAGTAATTGTGTTATGAATTATCATAATGACTTGACTGATTTGTCCATCTATTTTTTTTTATGGCGTTTTGTCCATCTATTGATCAATAAGATTCATCAAGATTCAGGATTTTGTAATGTATGGTTCTTATTTCAAAGCTTTTTATCCATGTCATTGTCGTAACTACTCCTTAATATCTTGTTTTGGATGACAAAATTGCACATAAGGGTAGGATGGTCTTTTACGAAATCAGAATGGTTTAGAAAATTGAAAATGAAATGTGGCCATATTCAATATGAGAAAGAATATTAAAGCCTTTGTATTGTTGTTGATTCTTGTTCTTGGCCTTCAATCATCATTTCCTCTACCACCATAAATTAATAATTAGGAATAGGTTATTCCACTAATTTTTACACTTTCTTTTAGTAATTAGAGAACAAGATATTTAAGTGTTCTAGCACAGGGATTGCTTAATAATGCATCCTTAATTTATTTATTTTCTCAATTTTTATATGCTTCCTGTGACAAAGCTTAAAATAGGTATAAAATATATAAATATTTTTATCATAAAAAGTATCTCGTATTTTGTGTTAGAATAATAAAAATCGGGTCTCATCAAATGTAGCACCCATCCTCTTAAATGTAGCACCTACCAACCTTTTCATTCTAAAGATATCCCCTATCTACCATCTTCCTCCTCTGCGTACAACACTTCATTTTTTTTCTTTTTTTTTTCAAAATCTTCTTTCTGCTGCTTCATATTTTCTTTACTTTTTTTTTTGGAGCTTGCTGGTGGAGGAACAACGGCGCTGGTGGACCGGCGGGATGACGGGATGCGACGCCGGCGGTAGCAGGTTGACTAGAGACAAGCGGGTGCGAAGGGAAACCCGACGATGGCTGATGTGCACGAAGGAGGCCGGGACGAGGTGGAGCGACGTTGCCGGAATGGAACGACGGCAGCGGCGGCCCCCAGGCACGGACGGACGGAGGAAAACCGACTAGTGTAGAGGCAAAATGCGGCCGAGATTGCAAAGAACCACTTGGTAGAAGGTGAGATGCAGTTTGAACGTCCGATTCAATATCACCGGAAATATCGGTCGTATGAACGGATACAGATCCATCATGAATGAATTCCAGCCAATGATCGGGATTGAATGGAGGATTGTAATTATGTGCAGGTGGATTTGGTGCATGATTATTGTTGATAATAAACACAGGTGGTGCGGACATTGCCGAGGAGGCAGGATCGGTGAAATAGGCGTGGGAGGTGGCGGAGGAATCGTGACGATTCTCCGTCGGAGCAGAGCTAGCGTGGGAGGCGGCCGGATTTTGACCGGGAAGCGGAAGCAATGGAGGTTCAGAACCTAAATTAAGTAAAAACTTTTTATAATTTTAATTTTTGTCAAAAAAACATTAAATATTATAGCAAGGGTAGTTTGGTAAGTCCACAAAGAAAAAGTGAAAAAATAGAATTAGAAAATATAAAAAGGGGACTATATATAATAAAAAGGGGATTATGTTTAAGAAGTTCACAATTCTATTGTGTTTTTCTTCTTAAAAAAAACATTAATAAGGTTTTTATAATAAAAAAATAAAATAAAATTAGTTACGTTTTTAAGTGAAACTAGTAATGTACCCGCGCGTTGCGCGGTTATACTTAATAATAGAATATTTTTAAATTAAATTAATTTGATACATAGTTCAAATAGAAATGATCCAAACATAAATTAAAATTCAGAATTTTGGATAGATTCCTCCCTCTTCTTTTAATATCGAGACCAAACTTTCAAATTGAAATATAAGTAAACATGGTATGCATAAAGAAAGTCATAGAAATTAATCATTCAATCCAAATAAAAGTAGCAATGAATGAATCATCCTACAGAAATACACAAAATACTGTATACAATATAACTTTTCAATAAAATAAAGTACATAAAAATGTCAAAAAGATAAATAACAATTGAAGGATCGTTACCGTCGTCTTTCTAATTGGTTCTATGGTTTCTTTTAAGTTCATTCCGCATAAATGGGTTGACAACTCTGAATATATAAAATGAACACTAATTAATTACCTTTCAAAATAAATAAATAAAAATAATAACAATAGTAGAAGTAAGATGAGAAAAAGATCATAGGAGATGAAAAGAATAATTGAACAACGACATGGATAACTTGATCAATCATGTAATGCAAATGAATTATAAAACTTGCAATGAACATTAAAATAATATATATACATACTTAAAATAAATAAGAGAAATATGAGCACAAAAACTTGCAAAATATGGAGAGTAAAATAAAAAGTAAGACATACCTTCATCTAAATCTAAAATTGAATATGTATGCAGGACTTGCAAATGGGTTTCGAATGAAAAATAGCTTTGCAATTATACAATTTTTATGATGGAGTTATAAAATGAGTTACAAAAATAATAAAAGAAATTTATTGTTGAATTAAAATAGTGTATATGAAAAGTTATATAACCTCAATAATATTAAAACATAAATATTAAAAGCTCCTATTAGAGGTTACATAAATAATATGAGAGGTTACATAAAATGTTATATATTTTTTTTCAACCCAACATTTAATTTTTGTTTTATAGAAATTCAAAATTCTATAAAAATTACACATAAGATTTTGATGAGGTGGCAAATTGTGAGAGAAGAGTTTGAGTTCCCCTTTTACATATATATATATATATATATAGATTAACTCGTCTTCTAAATATTAATCTTTGTAATTTCATTATGGAGTTGTTAGTTCAGTTGAGATTACAAGTAAGGAAATAAGGAAAGAGCAGAGTTGAAAGTATGGGAAGGCAATCGGAAGTGGGCAACTGTGAGAAAGGAAAGCGAAAGGAGGATGAGAGGTCCGTCCAAATTAAAATTATTAATATCCTAAAAAACAAACACCAAACTTACTATTTTATTCTTTCAAAAAAATAAAATAAAATAAAATTCCTCTTTCAGTTGGTCCCATTATTTTGACAAATTACCACTCTCCCACTTCTTCACGGAACCTTCACATTCAGCTGACGTGGTCTTCCCCAGTTCGTACATCCGTTTCACCACCGTTAAAAACAACCTCTTTTACTTTCTTCTTTAACTTGCCTCCTTTTATACATAGATTTACTTTATATTTTGCGAACAGTTAAAAGTTGTGATTGCAATGTCAATTTTTACTCACAAATAATAATATTTTTTAATCTAACAAGATTATTTTAAATTTAATATGTTTTTGTCGTTAAAACTTTTAACAGAATTGTAGTAATAATATTGACAGTTATGGTTGATTGATTTTTTATTACAATATTTTTCTCTCTGCTAACAGTTATTTTGTAGTTATTAATTAAACAATATACATCACTTAAATGACAATTTGATTCAAAATTAATGAAAATTTGTGACTTTTTACTATCAAAAACTTGACATATGATAACAAAAGTTAGCACTTTTATCCAACTAGCCTTTAATTGCTAACATTCGAAACAACATAGTATATGTTTGCAAAATTTAAACCACGAAAATTACGTTTAAAAATGAATGAAACCGCATGATTTATGTTTGTACTTTTTTCTAATTTTTTCGGGTAAAATGTAAAACTGCTATCTAAAAAAACAGTAAAATACTTTTTAGCTAAATGTTAAAACGTGTAAATTTGTATTTTTTATTGTATCGTAATTAACCCTTCTATCAACGTATAAGTTTTCTGAACCTTCAACCTTAACTTTTACATAAGCCGATTAAAAAATTTATAAATATATAGGCAAAAAATGATCTCGTTTACATCAATATTGACAATTACTTAATTCTGCAAACAACGCAAACCAAAATCTCTTATTTGATTAAATTGAAACCACGATCCTTTATAAACCACCTTATCACTTATTTGAAATTAACCTATTTTCAAAAACTGCTTCTTTCTTTTTATTTTACCATTCATATTTACCCCATCAATAATCATCTTCATATCCAGGTGGGCTCCATTAATATCCAATCCACATGCAGCTTATTCTGTGCTTGCTCTTACCAAGTATAAACAATTTCAATTTCTCAATTTTCTTATTCTAATAAAATACTATAACATGCTTTTCATTTTCCAAAAAAATAAAAAAAAATCTAGAATTATTGAATGAATTTGTCTTTTAAATAATAAAGATTACATCCCAATCAATTTTCCTTTATAAACCCACCACTATTACCCAACTTCCCTCAACCCAACCCAACCCAACCCAACTCCGACATGGGTCATCTCGCCGGATCTTCATCCGCCATGTTCATCACACTCCTCATCTCCTCCTTCATCTTCTCCTCCGCCCTAGACATGTCAATCATATCCCACGACCAAACCCACGTCACTAAATCCAGCTGGAGGACCGACGATGACGTCATCGCGATTTATGAGCAGTGGCTGGTTCAGCATGGGAAGGTCTACAACGGTTTAGGAGAAAAGGAGAGGAGATTTCAGGTGTTTAAGGATAATTTAAGGTTCATCGATGAACATAACGCGGTGGAGAACCGGACCTACCGGGTCGGGTTGAACCGGTTTGCGGATATTAGTAATGAGGAGTACCGGAATATGTACTTGGGTGTTCGGAGTGGGGTTAAGAAGAACAGGTTGGGGAAAGTGTCCGATCGTTATGAGCCACGTGTCGGGGATTCGTTGCCTGATTTTGTTGATTGGAGGAAGGATGGTGCTGTTGCTGAAGTCAAAGACCAGGGTAGTTGTGGTAAGTTTTCTGTTTTTAATTCATTTTTGTTATTTGATATATATAAATTTTTTATTATAATTCAATGAATCTGGTCAATAAAATTGTGACAAATTGTTATCGATAATTTATTGATAAGGTAATATGCATCTCAATTTTTGTTATCATCGGGGTGTTGTACTATATATTTGTGGTTTAATCATTGGACTATTTTTTTACGGTCTAGACAATAAATTTGGGATAAGGTTTAAATTTAGTAGTATATGATTATTTATTGCAATCTTTACTAATTAGATGAAGGTGAAAGGGATTCCGATTGATCCAGATTCTGGTTAATTAAGTTTCTAATTTTAAGAGTTTAAGATGAGTAAAGACTTTTTTCAAAAGAAATTGGGACCTTTGAGTGAAGGATAAGGATGGTGACAGGGGTTTAGAGAAAGATGATTATCTTTCAAATCCCATGTTTAAAGTTGACTTTTAATGTTCAAAATTAAAAATCAGAAACTTTTCTTCGTAAAATAAAACTAAATATGATTTAATATCTTACCGTTGTTTTCTTATATTTAAATTCGTTAAAATTCCATTCCATGAATTAAAAAAATTCATTAGACATTCAGTTTAATTCATCAAAATTAAAACTATTGTTTGGAAAAAATGAGAAAGAGGTGTCTGATTTGGGTGCACATCATTACTGAATGTTTGTTTCCATTGGGTTATAGTGCTAGATATTTGTTTACTGGTATAATTTTGCATCTAATTTTGTAAGATAATTGGGTGGAATTAAACTTGTAATTAATGAAATTAGTCTATGATATTTGGAGATTAATGTGTGATTTTTGATAATAAAGGGAGTTGCTGGGCATTCTCAACAATTGCTGCGGTGGAAGGGGTTAACAAGATTGTAACCGGCGATCTAATCTCTCTATCGGAGCAAGAATTGGTCGATTGTGACACGTCATACAATGAAGGATGCAATGGTGGACTGATGGATTATGCATTTGAGTTCATCATCAACAATGGGGGCATTGATTCTGAAGAAGATTACCCGTATCTTGCACGTGATAGCAGATGCGACACTTTCAGGGTTCGTTTTTTCCATGGAAAACAAACAAACAAAACATTCTTAATAATGTAGCTCACTTTGCTAACATGTGTTTTGTTTCGCGTGGTGCAGAAAAATGCTAGAGTTGTTACCATTGATGACTATGAGGATGTTCCTGTTAATAGTGAGAGTGCTTTACAGAAGGCAGTAGCTAATCAGCCTATTGCCGTTGCTATTGAAGCCGGTGGCAGGGATTTCCAGTTTTATGAATCGGTAAATTTCTTTCCATTCACTTATTCGGATCATTTAGCCTCATAAGGTGGTTGTGGTATTGCTTGACTGAAAATGTATTTTAAATATGTCAATTCTTTTCAGTCAAATTCTCGATTTTAAGCATTTGGAAAGTATAGACGATATTGGTTTTACGTCATCTAGATTTTGCTTGTTTCAATCCAAGTTCTATTCTTTAGTGGCCTCACATATATTGAAACTGGTTATATGTATAGGAAATGTAGCTCATTGATATAACCAATACTTTCTGTCCATTCCCAAGGTGTTATTTAATTAATTCTTGTTTGACATATAAGTTTTGCACATGCCTTACACCCCCTCAGGATGATACTCCCTTCAAGATTGGCTTGTCACAAATACACCAGCTTTTTCTTGGTCTTTGAACTAGATGTGTACTTACCGGGGGTCACGGAGGGCCCGTCGACCCCCAAATTCCGAGGAGATAGTATCGAAAATTATGTTTGCCAAATGAAATTTTGCTAAACATGACAGTATTTCTTTTTCCAGACAAATTTCTGACAGTTTTGATGTCATTCACGATCAATTAGCCCTGTGCTGATTTAAAACCAAATCTGTACATTGACCCTAAATATTTGGCTCTAGTTCTTTAGTTTCCGGAACCAAAGCATTACAATACATTTAAAACGTTTTACAGCCATGAGTTTTAAGTAATTGGACCTTAACCAAAGGGGACAATATCGACAATATCTATATGATATTGGGTTAGCCGGAAGAAATATAGTCCACAATTTAAGATGTTGAATGATTCCTGGTGTTTTGATATCCCCGGATCATATCAATTTGGTCTAATTTGATACTTGGAAATTGATCTTGCTAGCCAAGTTTGAACCTTTGTGTATCTCATTTTTTGTTAACAGTGGCAAGCAAGGATTCTTTTTTCTCTTTTGATTAATATTTTGAGCATATACTTGAATCTCTCAGGGCATTTTCACTGGCTTATGTGGAACAGCACTGGACCACGGTGTTGCTGCAGTAGGCTACGGTACTGAAAACGGTCAAGATTATTGGCTGGTAAGAAACTCATGGGGTAAAAGTTGGGGAGAGAGTGGATATATAAAGATGGAGAGAAACATCAAGCGTCCAACAGGGAAATGTGGAATTGCAATGGAGCCATCTTACCCAATCAAGAAAGGCTTGAACCCCCCAAACCCAGGGCCATCTCCTCCATCTCCGATAAAGCCGCCGGCTGTCTGTGATAACTACTACAGCTGCCCAGAGAGTAACACATGCTGCTGCCTGTTTGAGTATGGTAACTACTGCTTTGAATGGGGTTGCTGCCCGCTTGAGGGTGCTACTTGCTGCGACGACCATTATAGTTGCTGCCCGAGTGACTATCCCATCTGTAACGTTAACCAAGGCACCTGCTTAATGGTAAGATAACCTTTCACCTCTTTATATTTTGAGATAAGTATAAATTTACCCGTAACGTTTTTGGGAAGTATAGATATACTTATGATATAAGAAGCAGACATAATTTCCACATAGTTCAATTTTTGGACCGGTGGGGGATATCTTTAGTTTTCCAAAAACGTTAACAGTAAATTTGGATCTTTTTTGTGATTTGAAATGAAAACCAAATGTGGCATTTGCAATTTTTTTGCTCATATGAATTTACATGAAACAGAGCAAGGACAACCCGTTAGGAATCAAGGCGCTGAGACGTACCCCTGCGAAGCCACACTGGGCTCATGGAGTTGAAGGAAAGAAGAGCAGTGCCTAAGCTAAATGGTAGGAGTCTTTTGCAGCAGTGGATGATATATTGAAAAAACTAGAAAGGATAAAAAAAGATCATACCAATGGTTTGATTATTTCCTTTTTGGTTAATACTGGAGCTGCACTAGAACTGATTATTTACTGTGAAGATGATTATTCAGATGCTTTGACCATGATGTATATATAGCCTCCTTCCTTCTTTCGCCTTCATGTTGAATCAAAACGAACATTATTTACCAGGCTGTATTGTCCATTGTAAATTTACCATTATTAAGCAATTGTGTTTCATGATTCGGGTTGTCAAACTGCAACAGTATTTGCAGTTTGCAAATACATCAACCAATGACATTGATATTTATGTTGTTGTATCTTTGTGTACCCTTCTTGCATCTTGATGATAATCAAATTGCAAATATATTAAATTTCTGCTTATCTCTCAAAATGATACTAGTAGGGTCTTCATTATTCCATCAATACTTTAACTTGATTCTCTTGATGCCTTTAATGACAGGATGGCTTATTGTTTTTTGTAGCAAAAAACAAAGAACAGACAAGGCATCTTATCTTTATGATAGATGGAATGATATGAATTTGGAGCAGGGTAAATCATCAATTTAGAACAATATCATGTTTGGAGCAAGATAAGCTTTTTATTTTGGGTCTGTTGAGTCCTTGGAATCTCCCAGTCGGACTTTAAAGCCCGATAGGTCTAGAGAGCGGATTCTTTGTTTGACTACTTGGAAGAGCCAAATCCCATGTGCCGGTTCTTGAGTGTAGCATTTCTTGTGGTAATTAGTTGAGACTAGAACGGCCATCCCAAAATTCCAAGCGTGAATTTAGTGAAAAAAGCTTATGTGAATTGGGTCTTCTTTTTAGTACGTCTAACCGTTGCACATTGCTAACAGTTTTTTAGTACGTCTAACCGTTGCACATTGCTAACAGTTGATCAAGTAATCCTTAAGATGCTACATGTTCCTTAAATATCTCTTATGCTATCTATTGCATTTTGTTACGCATGCTCAAGAGACATTTACGATAACTGTTGTGTTAGTTCCGCCAATTCCTTAACACTTGTTCTACTTGGTACTCATATATAAAATCAACATTATAGAAACTTGTTTAGATTTGCATGTATGAAGATCAATGCCCTTGAACAAATTTAGTGATTAACAATTTAAAAGGAAAAAACACTTTCAGGACAAATAATCTGTTAATGAATAAAACAATATAACAATGACATAATATTCCTATTAAATAAACAAAAAAAGGAGATAGCTAAAGCTAAAGTGAGCCAAAAAACTAAAACAAAATGTTGAATGAGGGATGAGAATGGGACCATTCAAGGGGTTGATACCCAAAAGGTTAGCTATTTTCTTTATGTCATAATTTGGGGACCTCAATTTGATAGAGGGGACCAATGCATATGGATATGAGTGGCAGTACCACTAGCCCAGCCCTAAAAGGATAGGAGGGATACACCACTTATCTTCAACCTCCTAACATTACTACCCTTCAATCAAGGTATCCTCTCCCTCTCCTCAATGCTCTCAAGTTCTAACACCCCCCAACAATATCTACACAATGGAGACATGATTGTTTATTTATAACCATATCAAATATATGTATTATATGATCATTTATAATTTATGTTAATAATGCTATCAGATATATGCTTAAATTTGAAATAGAAAATCTACAATGAAGTATGTTACATATATATTTATTTTTTATAAATTGTAAGGAGCAAGATTCGAATCTCCACCTCACGCATTAGTGAGTGTACCAATTGGGTTACAATCAATTGGTATATGTTACATAGATATTAAAAAAACTGGAATCATCTATATATCATGTGAAAATAAGTAAAAGGAAAAGGAAAAAGAACACTAAACATATGACATTAAATTTTTTTTTCACTAAACATATGACATTAAATTTTTGATAAAATTGTAAATTATTAATAATTTATAAAAAAATAACTTCAATCGACCTCTATTCAGTCGGGTCGTTATTTTTTTTATCATAAATTTTTAGTCAGATTCAGTTTCTTAATACTTCATCTAAATTCAATTTTTATTTCCAACGTTATTCATTTTTTTGGTTATTTTAATTCGGTTTAATTTTTAGTCCGATCCATGAACACTTTTAAATACAACTATAATATAATATATAAGGTTGCAAATGAGGGGATAGGGATTGAGACAACTTCTCTTAGTTTTGCCTAAATTTTTGATATCTAGGTCGGTCTTCATTTCTAAAACATGAATATCTCCATTCTCATTACTCAAATTATTTAATGAACTTTTAAAATTTGTATAATAGAACTAGACAAACATAATCCATAGATATTAGTATACTAAACCTATTAAACAAATAATGTTTTGATGCTAATTACATTATATATAGGAGTGTAAGAACATGGATTCGGATTCCATGATCACAAAAAGGAAAGTCTAAAAAGCAATATTAGTATACTGAACAGAAAAAGATATTAGTATACATTTGCAACTCAAGCGACAAGTCAGATTCTATTCTTTTTTATTGAAAGAAGCTGAACATAAATGAATTGAATAAATGAATTGAATTATTGATTGAGTATCTAATAAATTTTTGATAAATTTAATGAATTAAATTAAACTGAAAAAGTTGAAACAATAAAGCCTCATTCTTACATCTTTAGCTTTTCCTCTCCAAACCATTTTTTTTAATCATGATTGAATTCCCACTATACTGCCTCTATTAATAATACCCTTTTCATTTCGAATCTATCAAATTATGACATGATTCCTCAATTATTATTCGTTTTTCAACCACAAAATAATATAGGCTTTAGTTATTAATCAGCTGCTGCAATTCAAGGGAGATTTCACACACAAAATATGCTTTAATCTAAGTTGCATTATATGTTATAAAACATTTTCGGATGCTTCTTATTCACCAATAATTTCCAAGCAAAGGCATAAATAATTGACATGGTGTCATTCAACAACCAACAATTAATATGATTTAGTGCTCTTAACTATTTGTGATTTTATTTCACTCTCCCTGAAAATTTTCTAATTGTGGATCAGTGGTTTTTCTTCATGGACAGTGCCTAATTGGCAAGCGGAATTCACCTTGGTGTTCGCCAGTCCGCCTTCACTCAACAAACTAGAACCATCGAGCCTGGCTCGCTGGCTCGTCAGGTTAATTAGCGACGTGTCGAGAGCTTCAATGCCACCATAGGAAGGGATGACAGCAGGTAGTTTTGATAGCAATGCTCCAAGGCTGCAAGACATTGTAGGCAAAAGAGGTGGAATTCCCCAAAGGGGTGGTGCTCTTATCCCGTTTTGCGGGCTGTTCCAACCAAAACTTGGCGACTTGACAGCCGAGTTATCCAATCTTTCGTCGTAAAATCTCTTCACTCCAGTAAGTTGGCACTTATCATCAACTGAAAAAGCTGTATCAGGCTTGAGAATGTGGTGGTTCTGGATAGGTAAGTACGGTCTTTGCATAGAAAACACTCCCGGTATGCTTTGAAGATAGCCGAATTTCCTCTGTATGTTGATCACCAGATTGAGATCTTCCGCCACCTGCAATGTCCAAACGTGAGTTATTATTGTGAGAGTCGGTGAGGAGAGACACGATAAAGGAAGAGAGTGGAAAAGATACCTTGTCAAATGAACCCAATTGAATGATGCCTTCTTTGACTGAAATGATGGCAATTGTCTATAATCAAGAGAAGTTCTAATAAGCTTTCGATGCTAAAGTGACTGTTATTTCCTTGCGAGATCTTGAGTGAGTTTTTGAAATAAACATACCTCAATGCCTGAATTAAACTGAAATTCCCATGCTTTTGGTTGCTGTATAGGGGAAAATATGTTAAAGAATGCTGTTACATTTTATCGTGATAGAGCGAAAAACTGTATCGGTGTTCTTACAGGTTCAACGGACATATTCCATGACGAGTTGAAGTTGGGATCACCCTCATTCGGGGTTACTTTGAAAACCCATTTGTGACTGTTATCAGCAGCAACTTTTCCTAGTAACCTGAAACCAGTTTCCATATACTTGATTGCATTCCGAAACAATACTTGATTACGAAGTACGAACTCAACAACTCGAAAATTTCTCACCCTTCTCCGAAATTGTAGACCTCATGAGACATTTTGAAGAAAACATCAGCTCCAAACCTCCCCTTCACATACCCACTTCCCGCTCTCTCGCATTCACAGAAATCACAAAAACCATCCTCCCAAACAAGAATCCTGAAAGGAAAAGAAAAGTTTATTTTGATTCAAACACAGTTGGATCGTAAGATCGTTAGTGTTCAACTGAAGTACCAGTTTCTTTTGTTTCCTTTGGAGCGATCAAGGGCCGTTCCTCCATAATCCCACCTGGTACAAAACAATGTGAACTACAAACTCTTAAACAAACATTACCTTGGCGAAAAAGAGAGTATCCAAAGGCATGCCCTTTTTGGTTTTTCGATAGGGAAGAAAAATGAAAGTAGATACTGAATATTCTTACTTAGGTGGAGGGTAATTCCTAGGTAGTATCCTCCAAAAAACTGCATAAACCCATTTAGAAGAAGTAGTGGAATCTGTAGTCGTACAAAGACTCCTGAGAGTGTGCTGTAAGAGACAATTAAGCATGGGAAGACCGCCTTCCATCGTCAAATGCACAGAAAGAGAGAAAGGGAAGAATAAGTAGGAATTAGACAAAGGGTCCTAGATTAGAGATACATCTATTAAATGAGAAAACAACAATATATAATGCCATAACCAAGCTCAGAAAATGATAAAACTAAGTGTAGACAAGTACAAGCTCTAAGCTCACTCACTGCAAACTACTTCCATAACTTTAAAGGAGGGGGGGGACCTATGTATTAAAGAATTTATAACTAGTGTAACTCCTTTGCTTTATTTCCATAATTCATACACATTTTATCAACTTCGTGTGTGCATGCAATTTTTCGGGCAGATAAATTCTCCTGGTTGTAAATAGAACCTTCTCTGATTTGTTTGTTTCCTCTTATGAGAACAATTAGTCTGTTACTAAGTTATAGTTCCCTAAACACATTTTTACCCCTTTGCTTTGTACTTTTTGAATAAAAAGCAGGGAACGGGGGCAAGTTGAAGTCGGACATCCCAACTAAGTTGGCACCTCCGAACAAACAACTGCAAACGTGAGCAGTCCTTTGCTTTGTACTTACATTTACAGCTTATCCCAAAGCATTTCCATGTGAATGCAGTAAAAGCCTAATTGAAACTTCACTGGAACATAACAAAATCAGTAATAAAATACAAATTTAATATATGGTTATTGGTGAAAAGCGGTCTTAGACGGTGCAATTTAAAGTGTCATTAACAAAAGATGAGATATTTACATTAATGTGCAGTTTCAAGTCTTATTAGATAGAAAGAACGTCGGAGGTTGAAGGGTGGCCAAAACATGAAATTGTACACTAGAAAGACATGTTTCACTAGTGAGGCTTGGAATTGCACTGTCTAGTAAACGTTAAGCTTAAAAACGCATAGGTTAATTGGCGTTAGCAAAAGATGTCACGTTAATCATGTATTGTACTGGCAGTGGTCCTTGAAGGTGTATTGATTCCATGACTAGGCATCCACCAAACTTACCCTTCAATATGGCCCGCCATGTATACCTACGGATACACAACTGTTACACCCTTGTTTCTTTCTTCCACAGTCCTCTTAAATCCACATTAGTACTGGCTAAGCTAAATCATTTATGTCTCAGATCCTTCCTTGGTTATGGAAACTAAATACAAAATTTAGAGACACTGAAAATTGAGAGAGAAACAGAAAAATAAAATAGGCCCCTGAAAACAACACTTCTTTGACAAAACAGGCAGATGACCCACCATGAAAGGGCCAATACCATAATTTTCTCGACATAAAACTTGGGGCTACTTTAAGCAGAATAGCCTATGGTCATTGTGTTATGCCATAACAATTCTCACGTATAGATAGCCGCATGACATGACATGGATAAAGCTACAGTGGTTCATAAATCTATGTCAAGAGGCTTCAATGGCCTACCATACACATTGATTTACGCAATGCTTTCGCAGTTAAAAACAGTGCTGAGAAAGCAGGAAAAGCGGCTTTTAGATTTCCGTTAGAACTTATGCAAAAAGCTAATATTGATATTTTTTCATTTAAATAGGATTAACTTTCAATATATTTTAATAAATACATAGTTTTGAATTTATTTTTTTAACTTTTAAGACTTTTAAAATATGTTTACCAAACACTTAATAGTTTTAGTCTGCTTTCACTGACAACACTTTCACTAATAGTAGACGCTTCTTTCCACGACAATGCCAAACTGACTCTAAACTATTGTCCCTACAAACTTTAGTATCAAAAACACCTCTCTTTGGCATCTGGTTCCACTACTTATAAATGCAAAAACATGTTCTCTACAACTTATTATGAAGGATTTTAAGAACCCTGGAAGGCAATTCACAGGGAAGCTTATAGAATTGCCACACCAGCAACCAACATAAGCTTATAGAAAACAGCTTATGCAATCAATCATAAGAGGTTGAATTGACAATTCTGTTAGTATCTCTAAGTAGAGAAAATTAGTTTGAAAATATTTAATAATCCTCAATGGGAATATTAGGATCCAATGACATTAAGAAGACAAAATATCCCTAGTCAATTTCACAATTAATAAGGAGATGGCAACCTCAGCACCAGTAAGCAACACACCCCACAGAAGTCATTAGCTCCAGAAATAGTTAGACAAAACACATAAGTAGCATTTAAGGTAGTAATGAAAATGCACCCTTAAGATTAGAACATTATTACAAGATGAAATTAAAGAGTATATATTGGTAAATGAACAGTGTTAGGACAACTGTAGAGGATATTGGTCCTGGATGACAAGTCAATTTTTTGACAGCTACACATTATAGTAAGCAAAATAAATAAAAGGCAGCCCCCCAAAGGACATAGGCTGCAATTATCATTCTTCCCTCATCTCCTTATCTCTTTGGATTGCTTCAACACTTGCATAATAATAATAACCTTCTCTATTGATCTCATCAGATAAGGCACATCCAATCCAATCCTTGGTGTTTATTGCCCTTCTTCACCTTCATTTAGAACTCAACAATGATAAGATGTTCCAATTTTGGTCACTTAAAAGATATTTCTTTTTGTAGCATGTGGATATCAGCCAAGACAGGTTGGGATGCCCCAACTTGAGAAACCAATTGTTGTGAATATATGTATATATATATAAGTTTTGATTTCCATTGACAATTAGACAAATGTAAGCATCAAATCACAGAGCCCATAGCTTATCATCCTTGCCGAGCATTACTTGTTGACCGAAATGAGCAATGTGGTGCGAATATTTATGTCACGGTTAAAATAACCATAAATGAGTTTCTTTCTAGGTTTTGTTTGTCAAATACAAATAACTGATCCTATTTCATATGCTAAAGTAAAATATATTTGCATGTAAAATCTTTTTATCACCTAGATTCCTCGGTACGTCTAGATGTGTTATTTGTAGACATGTCTATGGACATGATACCTGCCCGGCCCGTCCAGATCCACATTAAAATGGACGGGCTTGGACAACTAAAATGCACATAGACCCCCTAACTCGGCTGAATTTTGTAAAATAGGTATAGTATTATATATATTTAAATTGAATATTAATAATCTTCTAAAATATATGTTTTTTTTATCAAAATAAAAAACAAAAAATATATGTTTTTTAAAAATGATTATGTACTTGTTTTTGTGTATAGTGCTAGGCTTGTTTGGGCTGGAGACTTCATTTGCAGCCCCACACCCGCTTAAATTAGTAACAGGCTAAAACGAGTTTGGATAAGAGATGTATACATTGAAGTCCATCAGGCCCGACCCATATGATCCATTATTTATAATTTTTTAAACAAGAAACTCAGTTCTTCTATTGATGTTTTTACATCAGTAAAACACTTCCTCCACAGTTTAGAGAACAGAAGCAGAAGGTACGGTGGGTCTTGAAGATTGTCCATTGATTGATAGATATTTAAATTTAGATCCGAAATTAAAAAAAAGCATGGAGTTTCTAGGGATTGATTTCAGCTGTGCTATCGGATCTCTCCGCGACGGCAACCTTCCTGAAAAGGACTGCTTGCTTCCTCTCATCTCCAAACTTCTCGGCTATTGCATCGTCGCCGCTTCCACCACCGTCAAACTCCCTCAGGTCTATTTCTATTTCAATTTCAATTTCAATTTAATAGTTACAACATCATCATCATCATCTTCTTGTTTCAGATATTGAAAATTGTGAAGCATCAAAGTGTCAGAGGCCTTAGTCTTGTCGGGTTTGAGCTTGAAGTTGTTGGTTATACCATTGCTCTTGCTTATTGTCTTCACAAAGCTCTTCCTTTTTCTGCTTTTGGGGAATTGGCCTTCCTTTTGATCCAAGGTTTCTTTTTCTATCCCCTTCTCCTTTGTCATCTTATGAAGGCCATGTTGTTTTTTACTTAAATTTACTAAAATTCAGTTCAGTTAACCAAATTCAACTGCATGAATTTAGTTCAATTCAGTTCAGTCAAATAGGGCCTATGAAATATACTTTACAAGGTGCCACCGTTTGTGAATGTTGATTGTTTGGAGTAATATGTTTGAATTGAATGATAACTTGTGATCCCGGGCTTTCTTCTCTGTTCGTCGGACCTGCACAAAGTCACCGAGGTTGGGAGTTTCGGTGATTCTTCGACTGTCTAGTTAGTAGATATAATGGAAGAGGAAAGCTTTGGAAGCAAGTAAAAAAGAATAGAATAAATGTTTTGTGTAATTGTGTAACTTGTGATGTGAATAAGGATGATTATATGGGACTCCTTTTGGGGATTGATGCCCTAACAAGGAACATTCTCCCTTCTTCCCTCAACATGGTCCTAAGTATAACCGTATGCGTCTCTCTCTCATGGGAACGCGACGTGACCGTATCTGACTTCTAGCGGAGGGGACCATTTGGTCGAGGTCCGCTTGCAGGGCAAATCACCCCCCTTGGCGAAAGGGGTGCTAGGGCGAGTCATGGCTTTTTGTCTGTATGGGCCTGTTGTGTACTTTTGGGCTTCTTGACCCCTTTTGGGAACTATATGGCTCAAGTACAAATCTCGGTGTTATCAAAGTTTGATGTACATGTTTAACAATGAAGCTCAATAAGATCAATTTGATTGTTGATATCGTTTCGTACGGCCAATTCATGCTATAAGCCCTTGCTCAAAGGATATTTTCATGTCAAGAACTTTAGATAAGTCTTGTTTGCTGTAGGGTAGTGGCGTTATTTTGCCCAATATAATGATCAATTGTCTGCCTAAGACTTGTATTGTGGTCGTCAAACTCATACTCTTCGAATCGGTTGATAAAGTTATGTTCTTGATATGTGTATTCAACTGAATCACACTTCTTTTGATTGTTTGACAGCCATAATTCTAGTTGCTATTATCTACTACTTCTCGCAACCTATGCCATTGAAGTCGTGGATCAGGCCATTACTGTATCCTGGATGATCTATTGTTGTGCTGAAAGTTTACTGCTAAAAATGCATTCAGAGTTTCCTTAACTTTAGTTTTTCAGATATTGTGCTGTAGCACCAACTATTTTAGCTGGCCAAATTGATCCTGTTCTATTTGAAGCTCTCTATGTAAGTGTAGCCATTTTTTTGTCGAGTGTACATTAGCATACTTATTGGTTCTTTCACGTTTTCCTTTTTACGTGAAGTTTTCTTCCTGCAAATATTGTACTTATAAGAATATCTGAAAGTTATATGGTATCAAATGATATATTACAGGCATCACAGCACGCAATCTTCCTCTTTGCCCGGATCCCGCAGATATGGGAGAATTTCTCTGTAAGTTGGAGTTTGGATGTTAATCATTTCTCTAGAATGTTTGGATATTTCTGGTTTTCAGTGTGCAATAACTTGCAAATTTTCTGAACTTCACAAGAGACAAGTACTTTTAGTGTTCGTATAATTGGTTACTTTTTCTCTCCTTCGGGGGTGGAGGGGAAAGGAAATGTTTGTTGCTTAAATTTTGTAGAGAGAAATACAGCCCTTGAGGTGACAGATTATCACTGGTAATGTTTGCCTTGCAAACTAATTTGATCTTAATAAATAAAGTGCTCGTGGAAATTCTACCGAATGAAACATGCATGAGCAGTTGCTGTAAGAACATATGTCAACGGTCTTGTTTATCATTAGTAATAAGAAGAACTTACGAGTTTTTATGATCAAGAGAGCAATTAGTCGCCTTAACTTTTGTTGTTTACTTTTAATTCTGCAACTTTTATCTACATTTGCAGAACAAAAGCACAGGGGAACTCAGCTTTTTGACATGTTTTATGAACTTTGCTGGTTCTATGGGTATGTTACATAGTTTATTGAAGTAGTAATTAGAATACATATAGAACTTATACACTTTATATTATAAAATTGTGATAGTTTCTCTAATTTATTGCAGTTAGAGTTTTTACCAGCATGCAAGAAAAAGCACCAACAAGCGGTATCCTTATCAAATTTCCCTATCTATATTTAATTTGAATGCTGAATTGATGTTGATTTAGGAAAACTATCTTCAATAACAACTGGTTATCATTGATCCTTAAGTCCTTCCCCCATCCCTTCCTCACAGGCGAGAAAAGAAAATCTCGGATTTTGTGTGTCCATATATCGCTGAAGTGAATGTGAAAGTGAAACTTTTAGTGAAATATGTCATTTTTGGAAGACCATAGGCATAGAGTTTCTAGCATTAGCATACCATGATGGTCTTACTTGATATACTGAAATCTATTTGAAGAAATGTGAGCTTTAATGAGAAATCACGGTTGTTGAGTCTTCTCCTGAGCCTTAGAAGCCACTTTTCTTATTGATATTCTGTGCGGTGATTTACTTATTTTCCTTAATTCTGTTTAGTTATTATGGGATCTGCTCTTGGTGTCGTTACCAACGGTACAATTTTAAGTCAGATAATTTTATACCAAAAGAAAGAAGCCAAAAAGGAGAAGAAAGACAAGTGAAAGAGACACACGCCATGGCAAGACTGAGGGAGGATGCAAGTCAGAAATGAAAGGTGCTGTAATGTAATCTTTCAGTACGATAAGAGATAGGAAAGTAGTGAAATCACATTTACAATGGACATGGTTTTTAAGTTGCCAGAATCCATAGAACAGAGATTATTTGGTTTTTAGGTGTATGAATACAATATCCAGATGCTGTCATTTTGGAAAATCTCACACTATGATTGAGAAAATGCTATGCTTTTGGACCTCCAAGTTATATACACACTCAAAGGTTTGCATCTGTTCAGTCTTCAGAGTTTGAAATTTGAAATATGAGCTCTAGTTTTTTTTCAGAAAATATAAACATTAATGTCTCTGCTGAGAATTGTTTCAAAACCTCTTTGGTTCTGTTAATATGGTGCCTATTGAACCCTGTTTCGTATAGTTCATTTTCCTTGTAATAAAATTGCTTTTTCCAAAAAAAGAAAAGTTTGATCTACATTTTATTATTATTTTTAAAAAAAACCAAGTAATATCTAGTATGTTATTTTTCTCACGGTAATATTTTTGAAATTATTTAACAAATGTTATAATAAAAATTTATAAATAAAAAAGCAATATTATTGATAATTGCATTAGAATCTCTAGAGATACAGAGATTAGTATCCTAAACATGGGAAAACATTCCAACTTCACCTTGATTTTATTTTTAGAAACCGACTTTAAAAAAACAAATTGCGTAATAGTGTTGTAATTAACATTAAATAAAAATCTTGATGTGGTAAAGAGTTTTAACTACAAGACTAAGAACACCACAAAATAATTTATTGACTTACAATTCGTAATTTTATAGTGCATCTCTTACTCCAAAACTTGTGTGATATGGTTAATCCAAATATCATTCTAAAGAAGTTAAAAATCAATAGATCACTTAAATAAATTGAGGTGCTAAAGAGAAAACCATCAAGTTTGTATCAAACAAGAGTCTATATATTCCTCAAAAGGAAAAAAAAAGAGTCAAAAAAAATAAAATAAATTCTATATATTATTCTTTTTAAAAAGAGTAGTATATTTTTAGAGAAATAAAATCCATTTCAAAAAGCTTTTCGGAGGGTAATCAGGTAAATTTAAGGATTATTTTATTATATATTGTGAAAAATACAGTTTATCAATATTAGCCGGAAAATCGCAGTGAGTCAGTACAAGAATGGCCGCCGCATCTTTATTTCTCAGAGGGATTCCTCTGACGCGCCTGCGGCTTCAGCACTATAAATTCCCCGCTGGAATCATCGCACCGCTTCGGCGTCCGTGGAGCTCAACTGCTGATTCTGACGAGGAAGTAGCTGCCATCGAAAAAACCAGCTCAGTGTCGAGTGCTCGCCAGTCGCTCAAGTATCCGAGCTGGGATGATCCTGATTACCGGAAATGGAAAGATAAGGAAGATGAGATTTTGAATGATATCGAGGTCATTACTGCCCTCACTAAAGAAATTCTCCACTCCCACAGGTATCATTTCTTACAGTTAATTGTTTCGTAAACTGAACTTGACTCCACAAAATAGAAAACCTAACCTAAGTACCCCGCTCCCATGCCTAACGGAGTTGATGGTTAATTCGAGAGCTCGAATGTATTGGATAACGTAAAGGTATTTGAGGTAAGGACCCCGCTCCAATGCCTAAGTCAGTAGAGATTAACAACGGAGTTGATGATTAATTTGAGAGCTCAAATGTAGCTTGAGGTATGAATATAGCAGACTATATATAGGTGAAGATAGAATCCTACCCCTAGTATAATTAAGGTACTGATTAGGAGTTCTAGTGATGTTGGTGTGAGGTCGGTCAAGAAGTGTTACTTAACCGATTGAACCAAAATCTGAAGCTGCTGATAGTTAGCGAAGGCTAACAACATTTTTTATATCAATCTATGACAAGAAGATTCCTGTTTAGCCGGAGCTATGCTATCTAGGAAGTAGGATCCAGGTAGGAGAACGATTCTCTATAGCTTTGACTATTGAACTCGGGTGGCGCGACATGTATGACTTGTTGACGAAGTCATGTAGCTGACAAGGTGAGGAAGGAAGCTTCATATTGGTCCACGTGGACATTTAGATTCTATTCGGGTAACATTTAGCTAAGGTGGTCTATGCATTTGTGACTGAGGAATGTTTTCTTCCTCCATTTCAAGCATTTTCAGTTTGTATTCCGTTGTTTTATATTTATGGAGCGATCTGAATGTTGCTGGATTGTGACTTTCTTTTCTGCCTTTGGTTTAATGCTATGCTTTTGGTGGTTATGTGTTGGCAAATGTCTAACTAATCCCATAACAAAGGGTCAAGATTGCCTCATATATGTAAGGAGCCGTTTAGCTTTCCGATTTAGCAGTGTGGGACATTTAATATGCTCCCCTCACGCCCAATTCATTTGATGTGTGGCGCCAACTTTGCGGGGGCTTGCTACGTTGTAACATGGCTTTGCTTCAATGTTCAAATTGGCTATAATGAAGAAGTCTTTGATAGAGAAACCAAACTTTATTATTCCTCTTAGAAATGAACAAATTAACTGCATTTGTATTGATTACATAACTCAAATGAACCTAAAACACACCGTTTGTAATATAACCAAAACACACGCGTCACGTATTTTGGTTAGTTACAAAACGGTGTTTTTAGGTTAGGTTCATATTGAATTGCGTAATGATGAGTACAAACAATGTTAGTATGTAGGCTATGCTTAAGATGGTGGCATCAACTTTTGTTTATTAAATATCTCTCTCCAAATCCACCTCAATCTTCTTTCCTTAAGCTCCAAGATTGCAATATCCTTGGCCTATTTCGCTAACTTAACTTTGAGTTCGAATCATATATGTGCTTTTAATCATGTAAATTTTGCTGGGTAGATTCTAACTTTGAGTAATAGCTGTTGTTAAACTATTCAACTGAGATTTTGGTTTCTGGGCTTCAAACTTTGAAGTTTTCATTGGAAGTGTGATTCATGCACATTTTGGATATAATTCTGTTGTAAATATGAAATGAGCCCCTTCTTACATACAAACATGAATTTCCATGTTTCTTTTCCTCAATGTTCTTATGCTGGTTCTAAGATCTTCTTTGGAACTGAAGAACTATCGTATATCCTCTAATTGAGAAAACTTACTTTGCTAGTCACACTTTGCAGAGTCATTCACCTGAACTGCATGTCTGTTTCCACCGGTTCAATCCATCTTCTTAGCCACTGAAAGAAATGACAACCAAAGCATAGTTTTTAAAACATTACATTGTGGTGAATGACTCCTCTATCTTGTTTTTCACCTTTTACAATTCCATGCATATAAAATGAACATATGAAGATGTTACCGAGCTTTTATAGTCTTTTGTTATATGAATAGCTTTATGTATATGCATACATGTGATAGGTGAGAATCAATCCACTGTAATAAGCATTCATATAACCTTCATTAAGCAGAGGGAAAGACTTGGCACTTGATTTTATCTTATTTTAAAAGAAAGAATGGACAGAAACCAGCATTTCCAATTTTCTGTACAAGGTTTTAAAGCCTCCTTCATATCCTTGAAGCTGTGGGTTAAAGTCTTGGTTGGTCCACCTGTCTGCATTTTCTGCAACCGCTGGCTAGGTGCATGGGTCCTACCGGCTAAGGGTCTCTAAAGTGTATAGCGGTTGAGCTGTGCACCCAGGCTAAGACGTATAAGGTTTATTCTGGGGCCGCACTGGATAAGATACCCTTTCTAGTTTGAATATCCGTGCCAAGCTGAGAATGGGGGAAGGGAGATACCGGGTTAGGGCTAGCACTTGAACTATGCACACAGGCTAAGAGGCATAGGATTGGTGGACAAACTGGAGAACATATCTGTTATAGTTCAAATAGTATCCATATCAAGCTGGGAATGATCAACATATGGGCTAGGGGAATGTAATTTTTATTTTTTTTAACTATTTTATCGTAACAGTACTTTTATTGTTGTTGTTGTTGTTGTTGGTTGTTATTATTGTGCATGATGTGTATATGTGTTTAGGTGTTTACTAACTTATAAAGAATACTTTCCCTATTTGTCTAACAGAAGCTTTACTCAATATTTGAAACGAATAATCTAACTATCTTGATTCGTACTCTGACATGAATTAGAAATTGAATAAGGTTAGTCTTTTTAGATTTCTTAAAGTGGAAGCTACTATTTCATCATTTCATCATACTTGGGTTCATCCCATATGTATTTTCAGTAAATTTCTTTTTTACTTCCAATACTCGTCTTGTAAGTGGACGTGATTTCAGATCAATGAATGCATGGTCGCTCATTTTTATTTGTACTGAAATGACAATTACGCGCAAGGGAATAAAGAATCAGAGACATTGTCCCTCCCAATTACAATTGCCACTTATCCAATGTTTGATGTGCATGTTTATGTATGGGGAAATGGTAGACAAACCTGCCATTTTATGGGCTAACATATGTATCGCAGAGGGTCTCTTTTCTTGTTAAATATATCAATGTGTATTTGAATTAATCTTTCCCCATGAAATATGCTTGCATGCTACAGGGTGACCTATGCCAAATAGCAAAAAGGAATAGGTTATCTATACTTAGTTTTTTGTGCATTAGTTGTTAATTTAGAGACTGAGAAATTTCATTTCATTCAACTAATTCTGTTGGACCCAGGTACTTGGATGGAGAACGTCTAACAGCTGAAGATGAGAAAATTGTGGTGGAGAAGCTTCTTGCTTACCATCCAAATTCTGATGATAAAATTGGATCAGGGCTTGACTCTATAATGGTAAACAGATTTTTACATTCGTTACATTTGATTTTTTAGTGATCGACTCAAGCCACAACTGCATAGAATTGTTGTCTCTTTCCGGTCTTTTCCTGATCAGAATTAAGTTCAAACGCAATTCATCATATTTCTGTGCAGTCCTTTTGAGCATTAACTTGCGATTTTTGTTATTTCTTTTTCAGTTGATCATTGTTTTTGTGATGGGCAGTAGTTCACACTAAGCAATTTGATTTCAACAATATAATTGTTCAAACAAACGACTCTAGCTTGCTTTACTTGCTTCCCGCTGTAAAGAACATTCCATAATCATAGCATCATATAGATCCTAACCGTGCAAAACATTCTTTGTAGTGCTGGGAATACTTTATATGTGGTAGATGTATGTATCATTATGCATGGGAATAAGGTTTTGGCTTCTCATTACTTTTTAATTTCTAGTATGCTGAGAAGTGTTGGAGATTCATTTTGGATGGGGCTTTATGGAGAAATATAAGATATATTAACTGAAAAAATCAACAAAGCATTGAAGTTTATCAAATTGAATCGATGTCCTATGGTGCAGGTTTTTATATGTTAAATCAGTTCTTTTGTCATTTGAAGTTTTTAAATCATTTTTTGTTTTGAAGCTTGCAACGAGGATACAAAACACAGAGCTAAGTTATTCCAATTAGCCAAAACAATATTATTATTAACCCTATACAATCTCATCTTTACACAAACAAATTTGTCTAACAATTAACTCTTGTTTAATCGGAGTCTGATCAAAGAGCAGCTTGTTTCTCGTCCTCCAAACCCAGTAACACATGCAGAGAAAGCTAATTTTCTAATCACATCCTTTAGTGATTTGCCAACAGTCCTTGTGAGCCAGCTGACTAAATGCCTCTTAACGTAAATTCCCAGGAATCCCGTACTTCCCACTTCTCAAATATAGTCAAAAAAGAAATGACGAAAAGTTTCCTCTTTGACCACTCAATACACAGTTGATCATTCAACTGTGCTGAAGCTGCAATATGATTCCATAAATGTATAAGAACAATTTTGATGTGTGCAAAGAGATGTTTGTAATCAGTTTAAACTGAATGCAGTTACCCATTACTGTCATTGCATGCATAAAGCTTGAAGGTGACTATGGATGGATTAAAGAGAACAATGGGATTATGTGTGGTAACGTTTGCTTGTCACTCTGGCGTGCATGGCCATCCATGTTCTTTTTCGACTACTTTGTCATGATTTAGAAATTTTGGACCCTTGACAGCATTATGTAGTTAGTATGTATAACTAACTACATACTGACTGACTAATTCTTTATAACCCTTGCATTGAAACTTAATAAATCGGGGGTAAAAACCTCTCAATCTTCAGAGGTTTTGGTACCACTTTTTTTTTTCTTTTTGTGTCAAATGCATCTTAAGTTGAGGGATAAAAACCCTTGAGAATAGTTTTATCATCTATGTAAGACTCTGCAAAAGCCTTTTTGGCTTGAAGAGTATAGAAGCATAAGCTAACCCTCTCGGTAGAGAAATTTTAATTAGTAAACTGAGTTTTTAGAGTTCTAACGCTAGACCTCTTAGTCTAAGATAATCTAATATCATGCTAAAACATCATTCAACTGAATAGCTTAAGTTGAAGAAATAGTTTTTTCCTTTTTCTTGAAGACAACTTTAAATTTTTGTTATCCTTCTGGAATTTTTCAAAATACATGGTTAGACATCGAGAATTAAGTGTATTTCCATGTCAACATGAAGGGCTGACCGAAATCTACAAGTTGCCTTATGGGGTAAATTTTATACTATAGTTGCCTAATTAGTCATTCTGAAAGTCCAGGGAGTGATTAAATTCAAGAGTCAGTTTATACATTATGCCTATTCTTACATGTTGTTAGACTGTAACGTGTGATTGCATAATCTGGTATCAACTAATTAATTACCAAATTATGTTGGTGTATGAGGAAACTAATTGTCCATATGATTTTTGTTTGGTGAAGGTTGATCGCCACCCGCAGTTTAGAAACTCAAGATGCCTGTTTGTTGTAAGAACTGATGGTGCATGGATAGACTTTTCTTATCAGAAATGCTTGCGAGCGTACATTCGAGCTAAGTACCCAGCATATGCAGATAAGTTTATTCGAGAACATCTTAAGCGTGGCAGTTAATAAAATGTTTTGACACTGGATGCTTAATTTGGAATTCAATTTTGTCATTGTAAGAAATGAATGAGACAGTATTATATTACTGGCGTATGATTAGGGTCCACATAGAATAGAAATGTGTACTGGTTTTGGTGATCACTACAGATTCTAATTGTCAATGCAGTAGATATTATCCTTGACTAGTTCTTAGCTTTCTTAGCAAATGAGGATTTAGATAATGATTAACTTGAAATTCTACTATGTTGACTTGCGTGTTTCCTTGTTGTCTTTGGTTAGTGATCTAGGCAGCATAAATAATCTTTTTCTGCACTATAATTGTTTGTGAGAATTCCAGATTGCTAAAATGTGTTGTATCATACATATTATTTATCCATAAAAGAACATGTGAGCATAGAAAAAAGAATGGTTAATTTCATATTAGTTCTTTATGGTTTCACTTTTTCGTAAAATAGTCCTTATGATTTGTTTTTAAGCAAAACGAGGAATGTGAAATGTATTGTTTGCAGAATTAAGAAAATATTCGATTCTGCCGATGTGTCTCGGGTACATTTTTGTCCAATTTTTTTTCATGCCATTGACCAGTTAGTTTACCTGGGTCAAAGCAGAAGATTTTTTTGGAAAATGTACTCGTCCACATCAACAGAATTGACTATTTCCTTAATCTGCAAACAATGTATTTCACATTGTTCTTTTCACTTAAAAAACAAACCATAAGACTCATTTGCGAAAAAGTGAAATCAAAACAACTAATATGAAATTAATCAAAAACAAAAACAAAAAAATAATGCAAATGTAGATGAGAGCTTCACAAGCCAACAATTGCATACACTATTCAACAAGGTTGGGTAAGGATAAGTCCCACATGATGTGTTTTTCTCGAAGTTGTGGTTATACTCAATATTTTTAAGTTTATTTATTTGTATGAAATGTTGACCATTTGGCCTAAGTGTAACATCAGGTTGTTACTTGTTAATAGTCTTTTATTCAAGCTACTAGTGTAAAAGGAAAAGAAAGCATGGTGGACTAGTATAACATCAGGTTGTTAGCTTAATGTATAGCTATGAATAAGAAAATATAGAAGTATGTTTTATAGGTTTGTGATGTGATAATGGGGGACTTGAGGGAGTCAAAATAGTCAAAGAAGCCAAGCTGGAGGTGGGTTTCTATTGGACAAAAACTGTAGGTAGGTATAATTACCCTAGTCTGAACTGAAGTATCAATATTCAATACACATTGTGCATATCTGTGTCTGTCTCTGCATAGGTTGGTTTGGGGTAGTCAAAGCAAGCATGGTAGTGTGGAAAAGTGGAGAGTGTACTGTGCTGGGATCATAAACATTCGCATCTGCCAAGTTAATTATTATAAGACTATATGAATATGTCATCTACAATTTCATTGGACAGTAACTTTCTGAGAGACTGTAACTTTGCAGGAAGCCATTAAAATGCTCCTGTTTATGCTTTTGTTCCCGTAGCAGCTTCACGGGGCTTTGCCCATTTCGTGACAGGGGTTTCAACATTCGTTATTTGCTCAGTTTTTAAGACCCAGGCAGGTATACATTTGATGTAAGAAATTGTTAAAGTCTGTAATAGGTCTAGATAACAATAGATAGATCAATTTTGTTCCAGAGGAATAGGATGTATATAACAATAAATGAACCAATTTTAGTCCAAAGTAACACTTTCACATTTGGATTTAGAGATGGAGACTTGCCGAGATGCTGGTGCATCCTTTCAGCTGTTTCAGTTGGTGTCAAAACGATGTTATAGGATGGACATCGAAAAGTATAAGTCAATTGATCACAACTAGGTTAGAATCGTCATATTTTAACTTTTGGTGCCAATTATATTAAAAAGTAAATGACAGAAAAGAACAAAGCAAAAAGGAAGCAAAATATAGAAGTGCAAAAAACTTCAGCCATACGGAAATAATATCCAGCTAGCATCTCTAAATTTGAAATCCGTGAATGAATTCCACCACAATGATTGATTAAGAGAGACGACAACTTGCAACTGTGTTAGTTCTTGATAGACGTCCCGATACTTAAACAAAATTGGAGGCATAAATGGCAATGCAAACTGAACAATCCTTCCTAATCCCTCATTCAATGAACGGGTGAAATCTGAAAAGAACCATATTGCCCAAAGGGAGAACCAAAGAATGTTGGACATAAAGTTGGTTTTTTCAACGGCTTAATAATAAAAAAACATTATCCCAAAAGAAAACATGTAAGTTCTCTTGAACTTCAGCTCAACTGAGTCTGGGTTCATTAGTACGGAAGGCAAGGATTGTCCAAATTTAGAGTTTTGGTGGGAAGTCGATTTTATTACTATGAATAGGTAATTTTTGTTTAAATTTGGATGGAAGGGGATTTAAATTAATGGAATAGATTGGCAATAAAGTCAACACCCTGATATCATATTACACTTATATAAAAACCAATTATAAGAGAAGAAAAGAGAAGAGGTGCAATGCTATCTAATGTAAATAAAGGATATGATGATTACTTACGGGACAATAATGATGATTAGATATGGACTTTATATGAAAATTTCCCAGCTGGATCTAACATATCTATGTGGCAGTAGGACCCTTCTCCACACTCCCATTACACCAATACCATTGAACAAATGCTTCTCAGTACTCAGACATATTAATGCAAAACATTTACTCAATGGCAAATACTATTCCACTTCTTTTGATCATTTTTAAGTTATCCAATTATTTAAATGGATGATGGTCACGCACCTAGTTAGAACTTAGATTCTCTCTTAACTAAAGTTTAATGAGAATATTAAATTCCAATCCAAAAGGACTTGAAGTAATTAATCACTCGTACAAACTTTGAACTTAAAATCTGGATAACAAATGTGATGATTAAATAACAAAAGCCAAAATGATACATTGTACAAATAAATATACACTATATTTGTAAGATGGGTGACCTACTGGGAAGTTCTTGTGTTGCACCCCAAACTTTGGTTACCAAAAACCATAATTTTAGATATTGCACAATATAGAAAGAGAAATTCTATTATGGTTTAAGTTCAGATGATCCAATAGACATGTGACATTTGTAAATTATTTTTTTTTACATCAATTATCTTCCAATAAGATGATGATATACATTTTTTAATTTCATTAGTTTAGTTTATTACACCCTATTCAAGATAGAATACTAAAAAAAGACTTCGTTATTATAGATGGACTAGGACGCAATCCCATAAGCTAAAACACTGAGTTTATCATAGAAAGAAAGGTCATTGTTTGTGGCGCAGTGGAGAATTCTTCAAGCCTACACTCCCTCCCAATGATGCTTTTATTTCTTTCTTTCTTTTAATTTGCTTTGAGTTGTTGCAAGTCTTGTGATTTGAAGTGTAATCCCAATTTACTTGGCTTTGCTTGCAACATGAGTATCATCATTAACTACATTTGCATTTTCACAAAGTAATAGTTATTAATTGACATGAATTATTGATCAACTAAAACCCAAAAAGAAAAGAAAAGAAAAAAGCAATAATAGACAGATATGTATAGTTTATTTTCTTATTAGTTCTTTAGTAGAAAATTACTCTGAAAACTAGTTCGTAGAGTGACACATTAAGATAAATAAAAAAACGTTTGATAACGTTGATCCAATACATGAATACTGCTAAATAGTTTCTGAAATTCGTTGAATCAAGAGAATACCGATAATTGGAATGAAAAATTAATATTTTTTATTTGATACAAACATTAGAAATAAAGACTTTATATAGGTAAATTTCTAAAAATAAGGTACGAAGCGCAAAAGTTAATTTGAATTTAACTAACAAAATTTATTATATCGAATTTATGCAAATAAGGAATTGTTTGTTATTCGATATGATCCGCTCCCGAGTTCATCAATGTGATCAAAACCACGCAACCAACAACCACCATAAATTTAGCACTACCTCAAAGACAAATCATTCAAGTTGATTTTATTCACCTGCTACTACTACTAGCAAGCACCAACTCTTTCCTTTTCTTTTACTTTCTTTTCCTTTCCTTTTCTTTTCTTTTTTCTTGGCAATTAGATTTATTCCAAGTCTACCAATAGTTAAAATTCTTGGAGATTGAGCCATGGAAATGGAGAAAAGAAAAAGAAGAAAAAGAGAAGGAAGAAAGCAACAGAACATAGCACAAGGAGTAGGCATGAAACAAAGAGGGTACAGTAGTAGCTACCATATTGGATTTGGAGTGTAGCATCACAACATACACTAACAGTTTCTCTTTGAGCTGTGATGCCTCAGAGCTATACTATATGAGACTTACTTCTCCTTGCGTGCACATTTACAAAATGAAATCGACTTGTCTTCCTATACATAATTCACTTTGCAACTCATTAGTCATTGCAGCTGATACCGGAAATATTGCCCGTTTTGACCCAAATATACACTTTCTGTCTCACGAGTTTAGATGTGTCATGCAAAGTTGATTTAAAAAATTGGAAAATGTGCTTATGGCACCTAATTAAAATACTCCAAAATGCCACGCCATCACTTTATGTTTTAGATTTTATATGTAGTGATAATACAACAAATGTCAATAACTAAATTTGTAATGCAAGTTATTAATTAAAAAGAAAAAAAAAACTAAAATATTTACTATCAAAATGAGAAAAAGTTTCACCTTATCAATAATTTCTTAGAATTTGTGGCAATTAAATGCATCAAACCACCCCATTTTTAAATTATATATTATAATAGAAGAATATACGAAATATTAGAGAGTAAATAGTTTACAAAAAAAAGTATACTCCAAAAATAATTGTAAGATTGCGAGTCTGAATCACATTCGACAAGAGAAGGTGAAATTCTGGAAAAAAAATATTTTTCTAATCTTTCAAATAATCAGTTTTATAGTATTCTTTTAAACTAGGCTGAATGCATCTTTAGTCCCTCCAAGCTGTTTATAAATTGCATTTGACCCCTTCAACTTAGAGTCGTTACAATTAACCCCTCAACTTGCATCTTTTTAACAACTAATCCCTTTGGCTTTGACGTGGCGTATTCTCACGTTGACGTGAAGCATGCTAGATGACACGTGGAAAATGCTCCCCATCATTGTCAGGGGTTAGTTGTTAAAATAATGCAAGTTGAAGGGGTTAGTTATTACATTTCTAAGTTGAGGGGGTCAAATGTATTTTATGAATAATTTGGAGGGGCTATAAATGTATTAAGCCTTTAAACTAAAAAAAATCACAATAACTTATTTAAAAAAAAAGTGTAACTACTGTAGGTAGTAATATGAAATTAACCATTTTGTAGTCGACATCGAAGTAGGATGATACGACAGCGTTTGAGACTGTCCTCTTTGGTATCCATCGACCGAAATGCAACGGAACGACGTTCCAGAACTAGTCTGAGGTGAAGGAAGCGCTGCATCCCCTGACGAAATGGTACGCCATCATCAATCAATCAATCTACTTTTAATTTCATTTTTGCCATTATACTCTAATTTCTATCTCAATTTCCAGCATGTTTTTCTGTTAAGATCAACATTTCCTGTCTAAATTGGGGATTTTTTAGGTTATGGATGTTGTTAATTGTACCAAAAGCTATTGTGTTTTTAATAATGGGGTTGCTAGGAATCAAAATCAGATCTTTCGGTTGTAGAGACTCTATTTGATATCATGTTACTTAACTGATTCAACTAAAAACTCGAGTTGATAGTTAAGGCTCAGTTATGGTTTATATATCAATCTCTGAACAAATGCTGATATATTTACATTGTTTTGCGGTATTTAGCTCTAGATTCTACGAAACTTGAATATGATTATTGTCGCTGCAGGTTTATCACTCTAGCTTTGTGGATGAGGAAGGAGTTGAAAAAGCTTGTGGATGCCCTTTGCTTCCTCTCAAAAGCCATATAAAGGGTCCTGCTCCCACTTCAGATCAAGGTTATCGACGTATATATTTGATTTTTGAATAATTTAGGAGCCGATTTCTTTCCCTAATTTATTCATTGTGTTAATCACCGTGTCCTTTTCTGCAGATAGAACTGATATTGTTGATGAGGCAATTACATTTTTTCGGGCTAATGTTTTTTTTAGAAACTTTGATATTAAGAGCTCCGCTGATAAGCTCCTTATATATTTAACGTTCTATATCAATGTGGCTTTGAAGAGGCTCGAAGGGTGCAGAACCTTAGCAGAAGGTACCAAGGCCATCATCAATTTAGGTCTTGAGAATGTTCCCGTGCCTGGAGAGGTCGGTTTTCCTTTTCCTGGACTTTTTGTGAGCCCGGAATCTCAAAATGAAGCAGGTAATCTTCCTCCGTGTTTCTGTTGATTTTGCGGAGTATTCCTATAGATAATACTGTCCAGTTTTGTTTTATATTTCTATGTGCTTCTGTAGGCTTTCTATTTTGTTGTGAAATAATCCTGAGATGTGGATGTTTAAGGTGTCCTTATCTATATCAACTTCATTGCTCTCATTAGTATCTACTGGGAACCATAATTGTTAAAGGTGCTCTTGACGCAAGGCTTATGGGGCTGAGTCTTAATATCCCTGGATGAGGCTCAGTTTAAAAGGCGCGCCCCTTGTTCGATTCACTGGGCTTCAGAGGCTCCCCTTAGGCGCCCCTTGTTAACAATAGTTTTTTTTTACCGTTTTCTTTAAAATAGATCGTTGATTAATCAGAACTGCTGATCTAATGTACGTGAACTTACATTTATCCATTGATCTGGTCTAACTAAGAGTCCAAACCTAAACAAGAATATGGAGAGGGTGTAAAAAGATCCATTCATTCTCCACTACAAACAAGGAGTCTGATGATGATTATTAGTCTTTTTCTGTTCTTTTTGATTGACTATGAGTGCTTAAAAGTTTATTAGGATTAGTTAGGTTAAGCATGTCTATATGAACTTAACTTGGTGTTTTTGATGTTTAAAATATATGGTTTTATGTGGTTGTATCCTGTTGCGTTTTTTAGTTTGTGATGACTCATCCTTTAACTAGTAACACAGATTAGGAACATTTATATAGGAAAATGATATTTAGATATTGTATTTTTTTTCATTTGCCTCTTGTTCATCAGGTGCTCGCCTTGCATTGTGCCCAGGCTCCAGTACCCTTAGTGCCTTAGTGCCCCTTGTGCCTTTGATAACTATGTTGGGAACTAAATTGTGTCTAGTCTCATTCTTTTTTGCTTGAAAATATAGTTTTAGTAACCTTAACCTCAATCTTATGTGCCTGTATTTATATTTACATAAATTGTCTTGTTTCTTTCCTTTTGCTTGAAAATATAGTTATAGTAACCTTAACCTCAATTTTCTTGTGTGCCCTTATTTATAATTACAGAATTCATAGCTGTGATTCTTATCCTGTTGCCTGATCATCATGTGGTCCATATGATAGTACTAGTTTTTGTAGAACATGATTTCCTTTTTAAATCACAAAGATTTCTTCTTGGCCATATTGTTACCATTACCAATAGTCTCTTTAAGACCCGACCATATCAAGTTCAATAAAATGGTCCCGTTGAACATAAACTACGCAAGTACTGAATCTCAATGTGGTAAATTAACATTTCAGTAAAACAGTAACTTTGGTTTGCTGATAAAATGTAACAGGATTGCTGATACGAGATCATAATTCTGAAATGTTTGAGTACTCATGCATTTGTGAACTAAAATTGTTCGTATATTTGTGTTTCTTGAATGCTTTTTTGCAGAGCTGTTCCGAAATTATCTCAAGCAGATTAGAGAAGAAACGAGCGGAAGACTGTTAAGTGTGGCATATAGACCCAATGGGACTCCAAACAAATGGTGGTTGGCATTTGCTAAGAGGAAATTTATGAATATTATTGCTCTTTGACTACTTCGTTACTTGTGTTCAACTAGACATTGCCTGTGCAAGAGGATATTATATTATTTATAATTGATGAGTTGTGAATATAAATTTCAAGTACTATAATCCTGTCAATAGAAAACAGATAGAGACTTGGCAGGAATACTGCTTTTCACATGATTAGACAAAAAACAATCTATTCTTTTGAATTAGAGAGAGAGTTTTAAATCACCTCATTAGCATTTGAGGAAATATGTCAGTTGTGCAAATGTGATGGTAATTTTTTGCACCTATTCAATGGAAAAAAGGGTGAATGTAAACGAGGCAATGAGACGATGAATTGCACTACCGGAATCCCTTTTGATTACTCAGTATTTGATTAAATTTTCTCCAATCTGATAATCACAAGAAGGATGTATGAGCTTGGGGAGTCCTAGAAAAAGAACAGTTTATATTCTCATTCTCTAATCAAAATGTACAAGCTAAGATTAAATGCTAGTAGTATACTATGTTCTTTACTTAAAATCTCAATATAAAGTATATAAAAATCTCAAATTGAATGAATTCCACATTAAAACAAAAAATAGACAATGTAAAAGATAATATACGAGGAAGAAGATGAAAAATGCTGCAAATGTCACGTGTCTGGTTAATGAGGAACATGGCCCATGATTTAATTAAGTGCCTAGTATATAGCAATACACACTATACTTTTCTTCCTACCATCAGTACACAAATTGAAATAAAAACACATACCCTTAGATAACTGGTCACTGCTCTTCTTCTTGCTCTTTTTGTTTTTTTGACACAGAGAGAGAAATGGCTCTAAAAACTGAGTCTTTACCTCTCTCTTTAATGTCCATCATCTTCTTCTATTCCTTTGGCCTATAATGAACCCCCTTCTCAATCTTTTCTTCTTCTCAGAAAGAAGATGGCAAATCTCTATGATGCTCTTTACTGCTCAGAAGATAACTGGGAAGGAGAAGTTGTTGATCTTTTTCAAGAACAAGAAGACACCTCTTTCCTTTACAATAAACCCCATGATTCTTCTTCCCAAATCTTGGTACCCCAAGACTTAGATTGGGAGGAAGATGAGCTTGCATCTTTGTTTTCTAAACAAGAACACAATCAACTATGTAAAAAACTGGAAATCAACCCATCTTTAGCTGAATCTCGCCGCGACGCGGTGGATTGGATGATGAAAGTCAATGCTCATTACAATTTCACTGCTTTAACTTCAGTTTTGGCAGTTAATTTTCTTGATAGATTTCTATTCAGCTTTGATCATCAGACAGAGAAGCCATGGATGACCCAACTCACAGCTGTGGCTTGTCTTTCCTTGGCTGCAAAAGTGGAGGAAACCCAAGTCCCCCTTTTGTTAGACCTTCAGGTATATAATCTTGATGTGATTAAACTATAGCTGTAAGTTTCTGACAAGATAAAACGGTTTACAGGGAAAACCCGTGTTGACATCTGTAGATTAAACCTTAATCATTGTCTTTTTCTTGGTGTTTATGTCTGATTTGATGATTAATTGTGAAGGTGGAGGATAGTAAGTATGTGTTTGAAGCTAAAACTATACAAAGAATGGAGCTTTTGGTGCTTTCTACTCTGCAATGGAGAATGAACCCTGTAACCCCATTATCATTTCTTGATTACATGACAAGAAGGCTTGGTTTTAAGGATTATCTCTGCTGGGAATTTATCCGCCGATGTGAGCTTGTTGTTCTATCTATAATCTCAGGCAAGAATGTGTTAATGAATTGATTAAATAGTTAATGATGTTAGTAATAATGAGATAATTAATGATGTGATCTTGAATTAATGGAAGCAGATATCAGGTTTGTACCTTATCTCCCTAGTGTAATTGCTTCTGCAACAATGCTGCATGTGATTCACGGTATAGAACCCGATCATGGAGCTGAATTCAAAAGCCAGCTATTCGGGATTCTTGGAATCGATAAGGTGATTAGCGTTTCTATATATCAAACACATTACGTATCAGTATGGAAATATCCGTCGCTGATTCTATAAATTACGTCGAGTTTAGCATAAATTCGACACAAAAGGATCCTTCAGTAAATATAATGTTTGCAATTTATTAGCAGATTCTGAATAAATTTGAAAATGTGGCCAACAGGAGGAGGTGAATAATTGCAGAGAAATGATAATGGAGTTAGGATCAAGATATTACAGCAACCAATCAAACAAAAGGAAATACGGGTCAGATCCGGGTAGTCCGAATTGTGTAATGGATGTCTCATTTAGTTCAGATAGTTCAAACGATTCTTGGTTAGTCGGATCTATGTCATCATCAGTGTCTTCGTCACCAGCCGCGAAGAAAAGCAGGGCAGTTTCAGGCATGAACCATGAAAATGCAGATAATACTTTCCTAAGCATGAACATTTAATCCTTAAATCTTTTAATATCTTTCAATTTAATCCCCCTTTGAGGACTTGGTTGTATTAAACTGTCAATAATTGATGTTATTAGTTAAATTGCCTGGCATCTCTGCTTCTCCAATGAATATCTGAATTAAAATCATAGAATTTGGAAGCAGAGATGGTTGGCATTTTATCCGGAAATTAGTAGTAAAAGAGAAATTGCAGTAATATATATATCATAAATTATGTATATAGTTTTATTTATACGTTACTTCTATATATTTGTTACAATTTTCTAACAGCTTCAAACTGAAAGAAATATAAAATAAAGAAAGAAAAACGTTAGTAGGAAAATTGTAGTTTTTGTTTGCATGTGAAGCGAACAACAATATGTCGGCCACTGTGAAAGCTTTATATATATTTGAGTGTTATCATTAAATAATTCTGTGTTTGACCTCGTTGGCTGAGCTTAGAATCTACTACTTCTGCTACATTTTTAATTCATCTTTTATAAAACAATATTAGTAACGTTTTCATTGTAAAAAGAAAACATAACTCGAGTAGCTTTTACTTTTTTTTTTATGTGGAGATATATTATTGGGAAATATTGGGGCACCGCTTTAAAGCGGTTTAGCTGCTTAGGTCCTGTTTAAACTATTAAAATTGTTAAATTTGATTTAGACAATTTAAATTTGTCTACACATTTAAAATTTGAATTATAGTAATTTAGTTTTTTGCTAATCTTCAACTAGTTTTCAAACGTTTTTGACCGTCTCACTATCACTTAGCAATTTTTATTAGAATGGGTTGGTGATTTTCTTGGTATTTCTTGTTACAGTGTGATGGTGACATTAGTAGAAATAGTTAAAATAATTATAATTAGGAAGGTTCATTAACTTCAAACCTAAAAGTAGAATAGAGAGGACTATAGGAGTTCCATAAAAATAAAATAAAAAAGGGGTAGGAGTCCAATCCAACAAGGCAAAGTCTACACAGAACTGCACTCAGACAGGGACTACACTTGCCCTCTTAAACATGCATATTGCTCTCTACTAAAAATTCGGGAATTTTCACAACTTTTAGATGCAAAAAACTCTTTTGTGCAATGTGGCAATGGTGTTCTTACTTCAAACACGTCGATTCTATAACACCCAAATTGGGGTTGCGTTGGGATTTTGAGCTAGATGACACAATCTTAATGAAGAGTGCAACACAATCGGATCCTTTATGTCAATCGCATTATGGCTAATGTGACGATGGACGTCTAATACAATACGTTTTTTAATATGATTATTAATTTTGTGTAATTTAATCATTTATATGATATATAAGTATGCAAAGTATATAAATCGCATGATACATTGTAAAATAGAAATACTAAAGCATTCATTTGTTATAATTATTATAATTAGGCGGTTTGAAAATCTTCATCTACATTACTATATTTTTTTTTAAAGAAACTGGAGGCAATATTAATAGTGATAATAAGGTAGTATTAAGATTTGTTTCTAATCATTCACCAAATAATTGAGAAATTATAGTATACAATCATGGTGCTAATTAGGATATTCTATTTGGTCCATCACACCAATTAAAACTATACATGTGGCCTCATTAATACAAATCAGCAACGCTTTAAAAATTGGAAATTAATTACTCACTAGACATTAAACTAATCTGTCTTTCTCCTCTATCAACACAAAAACCTAATTATATTGCCGCCCAACCAGCCTTGTTCTAGTTCTTACTTCACCTCCATTAATTAATCACTTCATTTTTTTCTCTTTTCAATTTTTATTCTTCTTGACAAATGTTGCTATCAAAAGATTAATTAACTGGATATTTTTTTACAAAATCTTGTGTTTTATTTTGATGCTTTTTTTTTCTGTTTGTAGAAGCCAATTAAACATTGATTCATCAACAACAATCCAGTTAAAACGCAATAGAGAAATCATAATCCTGAAACACAAACGTGGAACCATTAATTTCAAAAAACCATTAAAAAAACCCAGCGCGTGAAGGGGAGAAACTGTAATTTTAAAATTGAAAAGGAATAAACCTTTGTTGAATAGATGAACGAAGATCGCATATGGAAGAATAACAACAATTAAAAAGAGAAAAGGATGAAGGGGTTATGGAGGTTAGGGTTTGACAAGATGAGAGGAGAAAGACAGATTAGTTTAATGTGGTGGGTAGTTAATTTCCAATTTTTAAAGCCTTGCTGATTTGTATTAATGAGGCCAGACAAATTAGTTTAATGTTGTGGGTAGTTAATTTCCAATTTTTAAAGCCTTGCTGATTTGTATTAATGAGGCCACATGTATAGTTTTAATTGGTGTGATGGACCAAATAGGATATCCTAATTGGCACCATGATTATATACTATAATTTCTCCAAATAATGGCTTAGTGATTATTATGCTCTAAAATAAGCACGAAATTTTGGGTTCGAATCTAAAAAATGGCAAGAGTTAGTTTCTAATCCAAGATGATAAAGATTGCATTGCATGTGCTTTCTACCCCTTTAAACCATAGGGAATCATCAGCTGGCTTTTATTTATTCTTCCATCTTAAATTACTCTACTCCATACTATATTTATTTTTCCCATTAGAACATCTATACTAAATTAATTATTCTAAAATCTTTTAAGTGTACCGTGAATGTCGGAACCATTATTTTTATTTTTATGTATGTAAAGTTGTCTTATTTAATTCCCCTCATATTGACTTGACTACATCTTGGAGTGGTGTGGAAATACCCAAATTAATAATATTAATAACAAACTTTGTAAAATAAGTAAACAAAACAAAATGTTTATAAAATAAAGAGTAAACAAACTAAAAATAATAATTTTATTGAGAGATTATTTGCTTAAAAGTTGTCTCACAAATTTTAAATCCGAAAGAAAAAAAAAACAAAAAGCATTATTTGGCCATCGACTTATTTCAAATTTGTGCATTTGGCCACTAACTATTTATTTTGGTCACATTTAGCCATTTACTTTAGTAAATTTAGTTATACTTGGTCATTGATCTATCAATTTAGTGAAATTTCACCCTTCTTAGATTACAATTAAAAGCAAATAAAAATGTAAAACATTAAAGTTCTTCTATTTTAAATAAAAATTTGCTAAATAATACAAATGTATGAATATTAATTAGCATAATAATATTTATTTTAAGGGTGAGATTTCACCAAATTTACTAAGGGTGAGATTTCACCAAATTTACTAAGGTGAGTGGTTAAATGTGAGCAAATAAAAAGTTAGTAGCCAAATGCACAAATTTGGATAAGTCAATGGCCAAATAATGCCTTTTGTCAAAAAGGAAGAACAAATGAGCTAATAAACGCTAGTTTTAGTATTGTCTTTTCAAGCTCTAGAAGCAGCTTTCACACCTAAAAATAATGTTTGGCAAAAAACTAAAGTTAATCTTTTTTAAAAGTTACAGATGTTAGGAAATTTAAAAGTGGTGTTCGTAAATTTAATATTGTCGTCCTTATAAGTTGACAAAGTTGTAAAAGCTGATAATTTGAGAAGTTATAGTTTGTAGATTTTTAGTAAAGTAGGTTTTCTAACATAGAAGTTAGGCAAAGCTTTTGACAATAGTAATATCAAAATGGGCCTAAAAAATAAATAAGAATGGTTGTGAACAAACGTCTCTTACAACATTTTTATTTGAGTATTCTTTCCATTTTGTGGTTGTTCAAAGCTCTATGAAGAATGAAGCAACCTAAACCTTATGTTAAATGATTCAATTCGCACAATTAATGGGACCTAATAATATGATCGGAACCTTATCCACATACTATCACAATTCAAATGGACATGATTAGAAAACAAAATATAGAAGCTTGAATATGTCCGTGCTAATCTTTGTGTAAAGATTTATCATGGAAATGGAAAAGAAAAACAAGTATTTGCATCAGCTAATTGCTTACTTAAAATGCAATGCAATTGAAGAAAGGTGGAGCCAGAGGAAAGTACAGAATTAAGCAAGCATAAAGGAGGGTATAAGACAAGATTAAAAAGGGGATTTAAGTGCAATTAGATCCATACTGCTACAAAAAGGGAAAAGAGGGAAAGGTTAGGGGAATTTTGAAATTATTGGGGGACAATTTCTTTTTATTTCTATTCTTTTCTTTCTTTCTTTATTTGCTTTTGGCTGTTAAGGGTATCAAATGCAACTTCAATTTTCAACTCTACAACAAAATTAACAAAAAAAAGGAAAGGGTAATCAAAGAAAAAGGACAATAGTAAGTTAAGATCTGGATTTATAATTAATGACCATGAGATTGAGATTGAGATTGAGATGGCTTTCTTTAACATCTTTGAAATGCTCAAAGCTCCTGTCCTTTGACCTACTACCAAACTCCTCTACATTATACCAAGATCCACTATTTGCTTTAACAATGTTCTTTTAAAACATAATAATAATAATCATAATAATAATAAAGAGGAGGAGTTTGTGTTATTTAGATTTGGGCAAAAAACATTATTTTGATCCTATTATAAATTTGTGTATTTAGTTACCACATTTTATTTGATCACTTTTATTGTGTTAATTATGATACTGGAAATAAATAACCATTATTCTTCCTCAAAATGTTCTAAAAAATATAAAATAAATGTGTGAAAATAAAAGATACAAGCTCAATTCACAAACATGGCTTTGGTTTTTTAAAAAGGAATAATTTCTAAATTTACCTATGTTTATTTTGGTTCAATACTATGTAAATTTTGTTTTCTTTTATCCGAATTCAACACCTTAAGTCTCACAACTTAAAAACGTGTCAAACATGCATAGGTCTATTTTACAAATAAAGCCCTAGTTATTCTCTCTGCAATTATGATGTGAAATTCATTTTATTTTTTCTTCTATCGCCATCTTTCAAAATCGTTTCTCGCTCAAACTTTTTCCAATATCACTCATTTCAGACCAGTCATTGCAACGAAATTACCCTTATCATACGAAATAATACAGATGTTTCTCTAATGTTTCCAAACAAAGTCAATTTTACCCATACAAAATAAAAAATTAGAAAGAATTAATAGGACCTTTAAAATTCAATTAAATATGAAATATTAACTGGTACATTAGCACAAATACAGATTGCATGCAGAACACTGTTAATTAGTTATCACGTATAGATCGAGCACAAAAATCAAAGTGTCTAAAGTGTTTATTGGATTACTAACATAGTTTTAAACAAGTTGTTAATATATATGGAAAAAATTTCAGTATATCAACAAATTTATTTTGAATCACTACAACAATCAAATAACTTTCAATTAAATTCTTTTAAAATTTCTCTTTTAAAATTTTTTTAAGACGCTAATGTTGTTTGCAAATATTAGAATTGCTTTAAAACCACTTCATACGTAATAAATTTGTAATTCTCAACAAATATTAAAAGTAAATCTGCAATTTACATCCATGTTAAAAGTTGTTGCATAGATCAAATTACATGCTTTCACATTTGTATCAACTCACGTGAGTATTCACGTGATGACTATAAAATTTGATACCTCAGTTCATCCATCATGCACCATTTTAATTTGTCTAAAACCTAATGCAATAGAATGAAGCAATCATATTAAATAATTTACTCAACATCTTCACTGGGAAGGAAGGGTCTCAACTTAATATTTTTTTGTCTCTCTGTGTAATTAAGTTAAATTAAATACCCAATTGGAGAAATGCAGCAGGAAATTAGGTTTGACTAGTTAAGGCCTAAAACTGGCTATATTCCAAAATTAATTAACCTAATATCTAATATTTACTCTGTTCCCTCTCTATTTTATTCAATTTTTCATGTGAAATTCAAGTTGTAACCAGCTGCATTCCATTTAAAGGAGTTCAAATTTTGTTAGAAATTAAATTCCTTATTATTTTTCATTTTTTACCTTATTGATACTACAGTAAATGAAAGCATATTATAATACAATTTAAGATAATCTAATTGAAATTCAAATGATCTGCCAAATAAGCAGATGAGAAAACTGTAAAAGAAAAAGAGAGCATGTAATGATATATAATTCCTAATTTGATTTTGATATAGAATTATTAGAATAATGTGAAAAATTGAAAAGTGAGTTCCAACAAGTCATTGGACTAATAAATGAAATGATCTACCCTCCTCCATTTATATAAGTTTATAATAGAGCATATTTAAATAAAGTTGACGGCCCATTAACTGCAAGAGCAGTGCAGTGCAACTGCATTGTGAATTATTTCCTATATAATATGAGCTAAATTTAGATAATTTCCTAACAATATATACATACACTATAAAATCTCAAATCTAGTATTGAAATTATAAGATTACGATAATATTACAAGAACAAAAATGAGAGGAGGTTGAAGATTAATGGAGTGGACCCAAAAGAGAGGCACATTGCATACGTGAATGGTGTTATTGTTGAAGGACATTTTCCTTTGAATTTTCAATTTTGATTTACAAAAATTTTACCAAAAAAAAAGAAAAAAACTTTAAGAAATTTTATTTATGCAAAATGTATGTTGAGACGCCTGGTGTTTATAATTTTGATGAATTAGATATTCATTTTTCATTCCAATATGTTTAGCCATTAAACTATAAATTTGATGAATTCAAATATTCATCTTTCAACCATAATGAATAAATTTAAATTTTTACCTGATCTAAACGCGTGATGTAATTTGAATTATAACAAAACAAATTTTAAATGTAAGTAAATTTCATAACACTTTATTAACCGAGTTTTATGTTCATAACTGTTGTTTTTTATTTTACAATAAATACTTAATTTGACCAAATTAAAAGACAAGAAGTATAACATATTGAAAAAAGAAGAACACAAATTAAAGGTTGAATAAAAAAAAATAGAATGAAATGGGACTGATGATAATGTATGCTTTTTGCCTTCTATTTGGAGGTAGATAATGCATGTATATATATGATAATATGTAGACCACATGATGAGAATCCAATGGGCTGAGTTGGGTTGGGCTCATCGAAATAAATAGGTCAGGTAAATGACAAATATATTATTTCAGGCCTCTGCTTCTGCCAGGTAGGGTCATCACAGCCCTTCTCTCTTTTTTTGTTTTCAGAACCAAAAAATATGTGAGAGAAATTCATGGAATTCTTAATTAACCATAATCATGACTAATGACATGTAATGCAGCAATAAGTCGTAAGCGGAGCTAGAGACAAGACCACAATTTAAGTTCCAGTACACTCACATTGAGTTGATTACTGTCACAATCTATCAAATAGTTCTTCCAAAATTTGGCTAATCGAGATCTAATGTAATGTTTTAGAACTCATTTGTATATCAAAAAAATTAATTATATTCAGATTTTTTTTATGGTGTTCTGATGGTGTGGGGTAGAATTTAAATTATAAGTTATGTTGAGACAGGGGTATTATGTGTAGGTAAAATCATAATCATAATAAAATAGAGGGTGGTCCAAAAGTCCTAAAAAAGAGAAGTATAATTTGAAAGGACTATGTATGGTCCTAGAGGTTATGGGTCTAATATTTATATGAGAAAGGAAAGGTTGAAGGTCAAGGGTGTTTTGTAGGACCATTTTCGATTTTCTTCTGCACCAAATCCTCATTACCAAAATGCAACATCACTACCTCGCAAACTTTGCATTCAATGCCATTTCTTTCATCAATCTGTTGCGTTATTTTCTTTTATATTCCCCATAAAACAAACAATCATTCTATTATGAGATGGTATAAATTAAGGGATCATTTATATCGAGTATCTCTTAGTTTTCCACTTATTAATATTTTTTTAGTAAGAGGGAGGACGCTAGGCCCAAACAAAACAAAAGATAAAAACTAAATTGAAATAACTTTTTTTATTGATCGACCAAGTTTATCATCAAGAAGAATATCTTGGAGGTCTGCAGGAGACGCACCACACTCGTAATGACCCAAGGCAAGAGAGTGTGAAATTCGTCATCCAGTCACTTGCTCTATTTCCTTCTCTGTAAACATGAAAAAAACGAACATCCCAATCTCTTCTACGAAGCTCCTAACATTGTCGAACGATCCAACCATAAGGATGATGAACACTAGTTTGATCCTGCATCAGAGCGAGAACCGATCTAGAATCCAATTCAATAATAACTTGGTTGAAACCTTTCTGTTTATTAATATGATAATCCATATTTTCTATTGAAACATAATTTTAGATTTTACAAATCATCATTTTTAGAATTTATTTAAATAATTTAGATCAAAGAGTCCAAAAATTAAACTTTTTTAGAGTTCATTTTTCATAAATTCTACACTTAAAGGATACTTACTAATCAAGCGCGTCATTTTCACCAGTATTAATGTAGAGTTCAAGCACTATAAAATTTATTTTGAAGTTGATAGACCATCATGTTAATGAATGTAAAGTTTGGGAACATGGGTGCAATTTAATCTATTAAACTTGAAACCACTCCTTTGATATGAGTGCTTAAAGGTGATTTCATTCTTGCACACTGCAATTTTGATCTCTGCATGTTGATTTTGTTGGGCCTTGGAGAGTTATACACCCACTCCAATATTAGGTTCCCTATATAGTTTCTTTGCTTGTAATCGTTATTACAAGATCATAGTATAATATCCTAGTTTGATAGTGCCCCAGACGTAACCATTTACATTGAGTAGTGAATTATGTAAGCAATTCTTGCGTGTTTTGTTTGTTTTTCGTTATCGTAATTGCATGAGATCCTAACAAATTTCACCCAACAAATGAATCGTGTTGTGTTTTTTTCCTGATCAAAACAAAGTTGAACTTAGTTGATACACTGCAAACAGTCACCATTGCTAATGACAAGACCCGAAATTGTTTCACATAAAATTTTATTATTTCTTACATTAGGAAAGTGTTTGTACTTTACCAATTAGAAATAAATTGGATCTTATACCATGTCCGTTTTGAGCTCTTATAACAAAAGATAAGTGTATTGAATTATAAGCTATCAAAGTCTAAAATTAGCTTTCTTAAGACATATTTCATAATCTCCTAGAATACAACAAACTCCATTGATGAAATCTAATTGCGCGCATAGAAGATTGAGAAAACTCCTATTTTAGAAGAACGAATTGAGTTATGTGCAAAGACTCTTTGTATCTCGACAATCATATACAACTTGACTCCCATTCTGAAATGACATTTGAGCATATGAGAAAGCATTTCTCAAAGTAATTTTCTAGTAACTATAGAAGAGTTATTATTAATAAATTAATGAAAAATCAATCTTTTTCCATCGGAGACGTTTGAATAAACAAAGCCAAATTTATCTCTTTCAACACATATAATTTATAAAGTGATTTACTTTGAGCTTTAAGCTCTCATTTATCACAAGACCATTATGAGCGAATAACATACCATTGGAAGGCTCTAATAGAATATAATATATTTCCTCAATAACATTATTCAAATTAATAAATTATCCCTTATTATGGCTTCGAATTGACCCGAAAACATGTAAAATGGTACATGTTTTTCCAACATCAACAACAATTACCTTACTTTCTTTTTGAACTTATGTCATACTATACTTAAATAACACATCGTTCAAACAAAGGAGGGTTATAGTACATAACATGTCATAATATGATGAAAATCATTGAGAAACAGGGTAGGAAAACATCAAAAGAAAATCCAAAAAGGGCAGTAACAAGCTGTAATGGTCCAGAGAGAGTTGTTTAATTCTGAGATTTGCAAATAAATAATGGGCCTCAAACTAAGAGAAGGACAATATTATTCAAATTTATGTTTTTAATACCTCCATTTAAATCATTCCAAATAAACGTCAAACCAACAAACACTTCACAACACCACAAATCAAAATTATAGTTTGGATATTCAAACTTGATGATGATTATGTCCGAGCCCAAGCTCAGGAAGCTCATCTCAAACCTTCACCTCGGTTAAACATACAAAGTGCCTGCAGCATTCGGGCACCAACCGTGACATAGAACACCACTGTTTCTCCTCTTCATTCCACGAACATCTAGAGAAGATGGAATGATAGGATCGGGCATGGTGCTCGACCCACGACATGTTGTACCACACTCATGTCATGACAGTCTGGTAGACTTGTTCTTATAAAATCCCTCACCACAATAAATGACAGGACATTTTACACAATTTCTCTTTACTTTTGTCCTCCAACCCACTTCACAGGAGGTGATCGACGCATCTGGAGCAATGATTGTCCCAAGCACGAAAACATCTTTTTTGTCCACTTTATCATTAAAACCTTAAACTGGAAACTATTGTATCGTATCATTGTATCATTGTGCTAGCATATTAAATCTGACATGGATCGGGTTGGATCAGGTTTGGGCCAGATATGATGGGCTTTTAATAAAATCTACCAAACCCAAGCTCATTTCAGCTCATACTAATTTTAGGTGGTCCATTCGAGCCGGGCTTAAACTTAAAAATACAAACCCACCCACTAAACCCATATGTCCATTTAAATTTGCATGAAAAATTAATAATAATAATAATAATAATAATAATAATGCATTATAAACTATCAATTCAAACTGAATAACTTCATAATTAAAATATTTAAAATTAACTTCATAATTAAAATCTAACACCAACTTTGTTTGATAACATACATAATTTTATATAATATATAACATTTATACAATATCATATAAAATAAACTATATAATTTGGCCGAGCCGTTAGAAATTACCTACTATTCAAGTCCAAATCAATTTTAAGCGGGCTAATACAAACTTGGGCCGAGTCAGGCCTAATAATAAAATTATGTGTTCGGGTTAAACAGGTTGGGCTTGGGCGGGACAGTCGGGGTGTCAAGGCCCATGCGCCTGCTAAGGTAGATTTGAAGTTGTGTGTACGTTTAATTTCTCCCCACCGACGTCCACTATAACCAATTTTCATTAGATATTGAGTTGTAATGATTTTATATGGTCTGGATTTAATTTATGATCCAGGTCTTTATTAGTGAAAAATAGTATCATAAATAAATCTTATATTGGGCTCTATGGGCTGGCTGCTTACCCCAAACCCAAGCTTATAGGGCTTGGTTTTACTACATTCTTGTTGTGGTATTGAGCCAACTAGCCTAATAACAAGAAAATATTTCACTTTTTTGAGAGAGAAATATTAGGTGATATATACAGACATAATTGTTATATAATTAGCTGACCAAACGCAATATTATGGGCGGTTGAAGCTAAGCAATTCGTTACGAACAAGCATCTTAGAAAACAAACACAAGAATTTCTATTAAAGTAGTGCAAATATACTTATAACATAAAAAGGAAATTAAGGTAAACAATTATTTAATTCCTATGGATTTCCCTAACACAGGTGTCCACTAATTATTTAATTACAATGTATTTTAAGTTTTTACTATCAATTAATTAGTCCTTCTGTCAAAAATCATTTTGAAATTATTAAAATACCTCTACTTTCTTAATTCAATCATTTTATTAACTACTCCAAACCTAAACCAAATACAACACCCAAATGGAAAGCTAGGACATTCCTAGCATATAAGTAGTAGCCACCCTCTTGCTCCAAATCACTTGCGGCAGCATTTTTTGAAAAATAAATAAATTATTATTGCAATCTATTATATCAAAGCATTCAAAGACTTCAATACTTGAGCTTAGCTTATGCATATGATTTTCAATCTTTTTGCTCATTCCATTAGTAATCTGCATATGATTTTACTTAAAATCATAAAAACAGAAGAAAAAAAATTATTGAGAAAAAGGAGATTGTCTTGCAAAGAAAAGTAAAAAAGGATGATGAACGAAAAATACTAGCTAATATAGTATTTTATGGTTACTTTAATTTTTACAAAGAAACTATTATTTTTCTTATTATCATAATTGGATTATTGGTATAAGATGTAATCCAATAGTAGTTACTTCAAAGTTTAATTTTTACAAAAAAACTATTATTTTTCTTATTATCATAATTGATTTATTGGTATAAGATGTGATCCAATAATAGTTACGTCAAAGTAATTTATAAAAAGCATTAAGTTGAATATTTTAATAATCAATTAAATATTAAATTAGGTAAGTGTAAATAAATAAATGGTAATTTACATAGAATCGTGGTAGATCCGGATTCAGTGGAACAGAACTCCGAAAAAGCGGCTTTTGAGGAACAGTTTGGGTTAATTGAATGAATACTGAGAAAAAAATTGGAGATACCATTGAAAGAAAGCACGTGAAGAGAATCTTTTGGATTTGGCGACAAAACTGTCCCTATCTCGTAGTATCTAATAAAGCCAAACCAGTATCTTCCAAAGATTCCACCCAACTTTTAGGAATTACCCCTTTTATTTTATTTTTCTTTCACTTTCCCACTTTCCTCCCATTCAATTGAAAATAAGGTTGCCCACACTTTTTTATCAATTTAAATTTCATTAAAGAAAGAGAGAGTTTGAATTGGTGCTTTCTATGGTTATTTTGAAGTAACCATTACTTTATTTTTATCACAATTGTATCACATTTCATACCACTAATCCAATGGTGATAATGGGTAAAGTAATGATTATTTTATTTTTTACAAAATCACCATAAAAAAACCCGTTTGAATTTAGTTTTCACTCCTATATTAATATTAGAGTTTGAATTTGTTTTCAATCCTATATTAATATTAGAGTGATTAATTTTTTAAATTAACTATTATTTTGTATATTTTCATTATTACATGCCCGTTAAAAATTTCATTCAAAAAAATTACGAAACAAAGTAAGGTAACGTAACATTAGTATTTCTCTCTATACATCATTACTAAAGTATTATTTATTGGTATATGATAAATAGTTTGTGTAATATCAACATGTACAATTACCATATTAAAAAAATTACAACTTTTCCCTTTAATAATATTTTTCATTTTTTCAAAAAGAATATATTTTGAATTAGGGGTAGGCTATGGTCACTTTGTTTTTCCCTTACTTTTTTTATACTTTGTCTTTTTCGCCATTGGATTAGGCTTTAACCAATGATCCAATGGTTGACAAAACAAAGTAATGGTTACTTTGTGAAAAACAAAGTGACCATAGAATATCCCTTTGAATTATATAGGAAAAAAATATAGTTTATGGAGTTTTGTTTTTTTAGAGAGATTTTATGGGACTTTTTAGTAGGTGAGAAGATTAAACAAATTTTTATCCTTGAATATTTTTTTTAAGTTATTTTTAATTATTTAACGGAGGATTTTAACCAATTTATCCTTTCTAAAGTTGATGATTAATTCTGCAAATAAATTACTAATATAAATTAGATTTAGTGTCACGGGGACATTTGACTAGTTTATCTGATTGAAATAAAGTAGTTTTGGTGCCGTAATTAAATTTTGTTGCTCCTCTCCTCTGATTTCACTTTAAGAAACTAAAGTGTTTTTCATAAAAAAAAGGAAAAAAAAAGTGTTAAATCATTGTCGTCTCTATTATTAATTTTAGTTTTGCCATCATTTCCACTTAAACATAAAGGCCCCGTTTGGTAAAGCGTTTCGTGGGAGCATATAGCGTTTCGTAGGAGCATATTGCATTTTTGTTCCAATATGCTCACAAATAGGTGTTTGGTTATATTTTTGGAACTACAGCATTTAGAGTTTTGGAACCAAAACGGAGCGTTTCGTGAAAAGCTCCAATTTGGAGCTTTTCGTGAAACGCTAGTTTGTATTTTAAACCACAAGTAGACTTTGACAAAACTACCCCAACTTATTTTTTTAATTTATATTATTATTAATTTATATTGGTAAATAGTATACCCGTATAAGTCTTTTCACATGTCAACAGCAACTGTTTTTATAATTCTTCCAAACACTAATTATCCAACAACTATTAGCAAACAGCAACAACAAACAGCAACAGCTAACCGCAACAGCTAACCGCAACAGCTAACCACAACATCTAACCGCAACAGCTAACAGCAACCGCAACACCAAACGGAGCCAAAGTTTTCCTTGCTAAATGTTTGATAGATTTTGACTTGGTGCATTAAGGCTATCATTATTCTTTTCCCATCGCATTTTCGGTGGGCTTAATTTCTCGATCAATAAAATTGCTTAAAATATCATCAATTCTTAATATATAAACTTTTGAATTTCATCAACGTCATTTCGATAGTTGAATCAAAAGTTCACATATTTGGAAAAAAATAAAATCCTAGTCCTTGAATTGAGAAAAAAAAGAAACTACAAAATTTTATTTGGAAAAAATAGGCTTAAACCATATGTAAGTCTTTAAAGTTGTCTAAAAAAATCATTTTAGTCCTTCAACTTTAGGGATGACTTATTGGGTCATTCAATTATCAAAATGTGTACTTATTGAGTCCTTATTCGATAACGTGGCACTGAGTTGAAATTCATATTAATATGGCCTAAACCATATGCAAGTCCTTAAAATAGTTCAAAAATGTCATTTTAGTCCCTCAACTTTGAAAACAACTTACTGAGTCCCTCAACTATCAAAATGTGATCTATTGAGACACTCAACTATGAAAAAGTGGATCTATTGAGTCCTTATTCGATGTCGTGGCACTAAGTTGGCAAAGGTGAAAAATAGTAATTTTAATGCCAACTATGTGTTACGTCATCGAATAAGAACTCAATAGTTCCACATATTGATAATTGAAGGACTCAATAGGTCGACCCCAAAGTTGAAATACTAAAATAACTTTTTTGGACAACTTTAAGGACCTACATATAGTTTAATCCAATTAATATTTGTCACATTTGTCAACTTAGTGTCATGTCAATCGAATAATGAATCAATAGGTCCACATTTTGATAGTTAAGAGACTTAATAGGTTACATTTTGATAGTTAAAAAACTTAATAGGTTGTCTCCAAAGTTGAGAAACTAAAATAATTTTTTTTGAATAACTTTAGAAACTTGCTTATGGTTTAAGCCGAAAAATATAACAATATATTTTGTTTTCGGAATTTGATATACATAATAAAATAAAAATAAAATGAAGGTCCATTATGCGTCTGCGATGAATGAATTATTTGTCTAATTTGTCAACTAGAATTCTTTTCTTGTGTGGAATTGACTGAGTTTTATGCAAATCTGATAGTTACGTAATCGCCTAATCATCACCATCATCAAATCCGACCAATCACCAATGTTTATCACTTTATTCTATTCTCAGATAACCTTAATTAATCACACAAGAAAACTCCGCTTCGCCTTCTCATAAACAATTCCAGAAATGCTAAAAAAAATACAGTTAACTTAAGATTTTAAATCATTCCATTTTTCAGATAAAATTTAGGCTAATAGAATGACTAGAATGCTTTATCTTTTCATTAAATTAGTTCCTTAATTAGTATCATAACTGAAACAAATAAGTACAATATAATCAGTTATATAAACATTGTAATTGCTAATCATGTATCTCGTGTTTAACATGAAGGTATTTTAAAGCAATTGGTTGAAACACAATTGGGACATGCGGTCATAAATTTATACGGACAGAGAGCCCAGAGCCAACTCCAACATTTTAGTTGAACACAATTATACAATCATCAATTTATGGGTAGAGAGCCAAGAGCTCGACTCTATCATTTTGGAAGCTCTAGACACCCTATCAAGAAAAAATAAATAAAAATTAAATTTTTAAAACATTTTTTAGAGAACAAAATATACATTAACTATTTTATTATTAGGGTAAAATAAAAAAAATAACCTATGTAATTTGACTTTTTTTACAAATATATATTAACTACACAAAACAATTATGTTTCTATTGAAATGCAAGATTGAGATTGCAAATCAAGCAAATCACAGCTGTTTTTTTTGGTATGTTGCCCATGTCAATTGATATGCTACAAGTTATGAAATGAATTTAAAGGTGTAGTACTTTTCATTGTTGTTGAGATGACGTCGCAATTGAAAAAGAAGGACAATATGTAATATAGTTGGCGATTTTCGGTTCTATTCGTGAATTGTATTATTGTTTCTAAATATGGGTTCTATTAAATTCAGCAAGGGTTAATAATTTCTAATAACTAAAATTTCAATAAATATCGTACTTGAAATTTTTCTTTTCGATTGGAGGGCTTAGAAATCGATAAAGGAGGCCCCCTAGACTGAAGCCCAAGGTTTGATGAAAGTAAATTTAATTAATTTTTTATTTAGATATATTTGTATCAAGATAGCTTTTGTGATCAATAAAAACTTAAAAATGTGAAATATATAATTGATGTATAAAATTTTGCATTTGTCTACTAGATTGCATATATTTATAAATTTTCAATTTTAATAGCTGTGACATGTCGTTAAATTATTAATCGGATGTAAGAATGAGCTAATACACAAAATGTGTTCTGCAATTTTTTCTACACAATTCTGTCGTTTTATTAAGTGATAGAAACCTTCTGTCCACCATCTCTTTTCAAATTAATTATGATTCATAACTTGTGGTGGTCTTTAACTCATATAAAGTTTTGGTGTTATGTATATATATTACACCAAGTATTTGGGACTTGTGACCCGGACTGTGCAAACTATCACAGCCTGTTATATTTTACATGTGATTGAGTAGAATTAATCAATTCATATTTATCTTTATAAAGAAATTTCCAATATTTCCTTGTACAATTATATGTACTAAATCCGGTGTAACATTTATCAATTAAAGTTGATTTAAGTGGTTAATTGTTTAAAAATACTCAAGTCAGTTTTTGAATTCAATTTTTAATTTGTGGACGCATAAAACTTTAATTAGAAGAAGATCCACTTAAAGCATGCTCGACGAGCTCAAATTGGTGCACTTCAAGCTAGAAAAAATATATATAAAACAACACAACTCTTAATAACAAATCATAATAAATCGAATTACAAAACTCCTTTTCAACATCAAAATCTTCTACAAAAGTAAGGGTAATATCGGCTAAAATTCCGATTGACTTAAATTTCATTAGGATTCTTATAGAGAAAAAAAACTGAAAGACAAATAACTAAACACAGTAATATTTCTTTTTTGATGATAAACACAGTTATATTTTCTATATCCAAATATAGCTGTATTTAGTTATTTTACACTAAAAATGAGCTATATAGAGTAGATTTGCACTTAGAGAATAAAATATCAAGTTAACAACACTACTATTAATTAATAATTGCTACAAAAATTTCCAGAGCTCCATTGTTGCCTTCGCAACTCCATCGGACGATAGCACCTCCACCCCAATGTTAGTCTACCTCCCTCCATATACCGACACCGTGAAACATGAATGGCTGAAATTGACTAGGTTGATGGAGATCCTTTATTTCCTAACATCACTATTACACTTGAACTTGTTGAGGAATGGTCTCAATCATGGACCAATGTTTTGATTTCTTAAAATACTTGGCAATATAATGTTGGTTTCATTGCTCTTCATGTATCAACGGTCCTAGTCGGTTAAAAGAATTATGCAAATTGGAGGGAAAATTGATCCACCGGATCTTGGTTATGGCTTTAACCTTCTCAAATTTGTGGAATGTAAAAATAGATGTCCAAAATCTAAAGTAAAAATAAAATTGTAACTTTTTATATGTAAAAATTACAGCGTATAGCTTCGATTGGAGGACATAAACAATAATATTATGAGCAACCGGAAGCATGAGGGGGAATCTGTAGCTAGATTCCGCCTGATTTTGAGAAAGGATCTTTTCTTATTTTGACAAATTTCATTGTATTTTATTTGCAAACCCATGGCTCTCTACTCAATGCCTAAAATACCTGATTTTCATTTTAGTAGGCCTACAAAATGGTTAAAGTAAAGGACACATTTTTAAGTATCCTACGTGTTTTTCTCCAATAATGCCAAAAACTAGGACCACCATGGATCCAATTGCCTAACTATTTTCATTTTCATGATAAATATATTTTTTCTTTATAAGGTTTCATGCATTTTGGAGGGTTGTATTATTTATTTTCTAATATTTCGAGGATAGTAATTTTTTTTACTTGTGGGTGTTACTATTATCAAATTTACACGGATAACATTTGATAAAGAGCCACCATTTTAATATTAATTTGATTATTATCAAACTTAATATGCTAAATTCTTACGTTACTGTTTATATAAAAAACAATGAAGAAAGAGATTATGCAATTATTTAAATGATATTCGCTAGGTTGAAATTGTCAAAATGATTCGGACTCTTTTTCACCAAAAAAAATATATGCTCAAAATGATCATTTAATGACCTAAAATAATTCGAATAATTAAAAGTTATTTAATATCACTTTTTATTATGAACATCATGTCTTTCTTTTTTGTAATTTTTGGTCTATTATTTTTCTGGCAAATTTTTTATTTTTTTAAAATCATTTTAATTAATTAAAATACTACTCCCTCCGGTCCATATTATTTGTCACATTTGACTAAATCACGGGTATTAAGGAAATGATTGGTTTGCATTAAATATATGTAAATTGGACTAGAATACACTTATTAATTAAGAGGGAAAAATTTACATTGGAAAGCTAACATATAAATAATAGGGGTAAAGTGGGAAAAGTTTACATTGGAAACATAACATGACAAATAATATGGAACAAGACTTTTTCTTCAAATGTGACAAATAATATGGACCGGAGGGAGTATTATCTTTTGAAAGTGATTGCTCGTAACATTTAGAGAGTTTGTATGGTCCTTATCTCCGTTTTGTAAAAGAAAAAGAATTACAATACCAACGTATAAAAACGCAAACCCACGAAAGTGTTTATTTTTACTTTATCCAAAAAAGTTCCAAAAGTCGCTTTATTTCTATTTGAATTAAAGAAGTAATTAGCTTTAAATTTTGAATAAAGATTCAGAAATTATTCTATTAACAAATTTAAATCAAATACTATGGAATATTCTGCATTAATTAGTCGGATTCTTTCGTAAATGCGTAAACTAAGTTTCGACCTTGATCTTTGAAGCAATGAAATTGATTTTAGATTATATGGAAGATATTTATCATAAGGCTTTTCTGATAATTAATACTCGGATAATAAAATACGAAATGTATATGATCTGTTGCCTAATTTCAGAAAAAAGATATAGAATTGAAGAGGATCCACGTAGGTGAAAACTTATAGCGAAGGAAGCGGAAATTACAGCAATGTAAAAGTTAAAAAAAAAAAAAGAAAAAATCTCAGAAAAACTTTCCCCCAACAAGTGGGCAACTTTAGTGTACCTTTTCAAAACTGTTTTGCCCTTTTTCTCATTCTTTAATTTTCGACACATTTGGTAAATTAAATTGAATTAAACTAAATCAAATTAAATTGAATTAAATTAGAGAAACAAGTGGAGTCCGCAAAACTCCTATAAAAAGGTGCCATTCATCTCAGCTCCAAACCACACATAGAGAGAGATATAGAGAGAGATAGTTACAGTGCACAATATTCACATTTACATCAGTAAAAACCAAAAGAGAGAATGGGAAAATGGGCTATAGCCGTGCACGGAGGCGCCGGTGTGGATCCTAATCTTCCACCCCAGCGACAAGAGGAGGCTAAACAACTCCTTACTCGCTGCCTCAATCTCGGCATTTCAGCCCTCCGTTCTAATTTCTCCGCCATTGATGTCGTTGAGCTCGTTGTACGTTTTTTGACACCATAACAAGATTTGTTTGATTGACATTTTTTATCATTTATATGTATAAAAATGCATATAACATGTTTATGACCGACTACCATATTAACACTTCTATTTAATTATTAATAGGTGAGAGAGCTAGAAAGCGATCCTCTGTTTAATTCAGGGAGAGGATCTGCTTTAACCGAAAATGGAACGGTTGAGATGGAAGCCAGTATTATGGATGGCCCTAAGAGACGATGTGGGGCCGTATCGGGTGTAACCACAGTTAAAAATCCGATATCGCTTGCCAGACTTGTCATGGAGAAATCTCCTCATTCTTATCTGGCCTTTTCCGGCGCTGAAGCATTTGCTAGGCAACAGGTCTCTTTTTTTTAATCTGAAATTTTCAAATTGGATCCAATCCGCTTACAAATTGTCATATTTTCATTGGTAGGATATATTTTAAAATTTCTCAAAAATGATAAGAAAATATTTTTAAATTAATATTATTCTGATTTATTTTTGTTATGATTATCAAATCAGGGAGTTGAGGTTGTTGAAAATGATTACTTCATTACGCCCGAAAACGTAGGGATGCTGAAATTGGCAAAGGAGGCAAATTCAATCTTGGTATATGGAATCTTTATTTTTTTAATTGGGAAAAGGAAAATGGTGGGCCCTGAATATTCACTTTACTTTTTTTTTGTTTGGAATCTTTAGTTTGATTACAGGATCCCCCTGGAGAGCTGCAGCGTCGGAGCGGGGGCTGCCATGGAGAATAATCCGTTGCATATGAACGGGCTTCCGATCAGTGTTTATGCTCCGGAGACGGTTGGTTGTGTGGTGGTGGATAGCGAGGGGAGATGTGCAGCTGCTACTTCAACTGGAGGGCTAATGAACAAAATGACAGGTATAATATACTAGTAGGGATGTATGCCTAAATAGTGACAATGACACAACATAAGGGACAAGTGCCCTTCAGTATTTAGTTTTCGATCATTAAAAGAAGGCAAAAGTATATTTTCATATTCAATGTATTCATATTTATTAGAAACTTTCTAGGAAAAAAGTATCAAATTTGCTAAAAATAGTAGTTTTTATGCAAAAATATAATGAATTTAAATACAAGAGAATATACTATTTCATTTAATGTTTATATGCAAAATCATTAGTATTTTTTTTTTTGGAGAATTTACCTAATTATAAAATTTCAGAATTAAATGATTTATTAATAATATTTCCAAACAAAATTCATTTTTGCTTAATGTAAAGTGTTCACAGTATTTACTGTTACTACAAAGCATAAAACTATTTCAGTTTTCATAAACTTGATCATAAATGTTATTGTTAGTTTATGGATACATTTACTAAAAAAGATAATTGGCAAACTTATTTGAAATGATACGACGATCGGATAGTTGTGAGATAATTCTATTCAGATTATCTTTAAATGTTAATTGGAAATGCCATCTCAGGTGGTTCTGCAAATTCAGCATGTTTGTTTAGCTACCCAATCTTTTTGTGGTCCTTAAGTGTGGCTAATATGTTATATATCAAGCGCATTATGTTTGTTTATAAATAATGTGTAAACTGACTTGTAATTTATTGACAGGTCGTATAGGCGACTCACCCTTGATAGGATCAGGGACGTACGCGTGTGATGTGTGTGGGGTATCGTGCACAGGGGAAGGCGAGGCGATAATTAGGGGTACACTGGCAAGAGATGTGGCAGCAGTGATGGAGTACAAAGGGTTGGGGCTGCAAGAGGCAGTGGATTATGTGATCAATGAAAGACTAGATGAAGGATTTGCAGGGCTGATAGCAGTTTCAAATAAAGGGGAAGTTGCCTGTAAGTTTAATAGTAATGGGATGTTTAGAGGATGTGCAACTGAAGATGGATTCATGGAGGTTGCAATTTGGGATTAGATTAGTTTGATGTTTTCTATTTTTTCTTTTGTTGTTTGATGATGATGTGTTGTCACATATGAAACTCTCTCTGTTTCTCTGTGCATCAGTGCCCCTATTTAGTGGAGGAAATAGAATAAAATTAGCTTTAGTGGTTATTTAACTTCTTCATTTAAGTTCTTCCTAAACTCGGCAAGTTCTATGAACTCGCGCTTAAACCATATGGAGTAATTAATTCAGACGTTACACAACTAATTCTATAGAAGGATGGAGTAAAAATTAAATAACCAACTCATAGAAGGATGAAGTAAAAATGCCTCAAATGATACTTGTAAACGTCTGAAATAGGAAATTTTGCTCTCATCATTTTATTTCCAAAATATTATGGATTCAGCTGTCACGGAATCAAGATATTTTCTTTATCATCTTTCAAAAAAAATAAAATAAAATATCTTTATTAGACCACGAAATAGTTGCCTTGAAATAGGACTCTATTTTTATAATAGAATAAAATCAATTATTAAGATTGATTCAGCCTTGATAGGAGTCTAATAGAACGGGCATTCTAATAGAGGTCCATTACCCTGTTCGTTTGTTTAAATCATTGTAGAAAAGATACATATGAATCTCCATTCAATTTTTATTTTTGATATTATCATTATTATTCACACCTTCACTCAACCAGAAAATAAAAAAAATGGGAAAAACACTAAAAAGAAAGGAAAATACATCATACACTGATTGACAATTGAAGGAACATTCAAACTTGGACTTTAATGTTTCAAAATACAAATATTAGGATACACAAACGTTAAACTCGGGCATCAGAGCTTTCAATTTTTTTTAATAAAAAACCGGAATGGGCGGTGACAAAGTTCGGACATCCTAACTAAGTTGAAACCTGCCGATGTTGTCTATCATTATTCGTCATATATACTTGAAATGAACATACAAACTCAAAGTATCTATTCTCAAAGTCATTTGCTGGTTGTGCTATCCTTGTCCATGTCCTTGTCCTTGCTCTTCCCGACTATTGCTTCCTTGGCAGACTTCAAAGTGTTCGTGACCGCAGCTGTCGTTTTCGCCAAAACACCCGGTTCATCATCCTTACCCTTACGATTAAGGTGAACCACCCCCACCTTCCCCTTTGTAGGCTCTTCTTCCCCTGCTGGTGTCCTATAATCTACCGTCTCCACTTTGGTCTCTATCCCACCTTCTTCATTTACCCTTTCACTTCCCTGCAATCACAATCAATCAAAATAAAAAATTATTGCTTAAAAACTTAAAATTCTTACACTTACTAATTCAGGAAATGAACTCATTTAGTACTTGTGTGTTCATAGACATAATTGCTGCTTTTGAATATTCCTTCTCCTTGCTTCTTTAAGAGCTGTTGGGATAAAGTTCATCTTATTAAGCTACCAATAAATATATATCATAGTTTATTTTGGATGGTAGTACAGGTTTAAGACACGTAACCTATGTGTTGGCTTCTAATGCTTCTCTTCACTGTTAAGGGTCTCAGACGAGTCAACACGTGGCAACTTGTGCTGTTTAAAAATAGCTTCCAAGTTTTTGGAAGGCCTTGGGAATTCCAGTAAAAGCCCAAGGTTCCCAGATGGCCACATTAGCCCCAAGCTTCCTCCTTTTGCCATCCTTCCACATTAACATTATGTTACTTTCTGCTTATTAGTGTACTCATATTTGTGTTAACACGTGTTCGATATCTGTGTAAAATACTTATCAAAATTATGTTAGAAATAATACTTTTTGTGTCTGCATTCATGTCCGAGCAACATAACTAAAACATTATAATACTTGTAAGTTCAATGTAGAGCTGCATTAAACACATAAAAAAGGGAGTTTGGATGAACTAAAACAGTAGAAATTCATCTTTCATCATAAAACAATTAGATACAGAAGAATATAAACTGAGAAAAAAAAAAACTGAAGTGGTATTTGGTCACATAAAATACCCACCTCCAAAGTCGGATAAACTGGATTTACACTGAAATTTACATATTACATATGGAAGTAATTGAATTCGAACCTGACTAGCAAGAATATGAACTTCTTACCACCTCGACTCGACCAACCCTTGTTGCGAAAATCGTATTTGAATAATTCAGGATGGGAATATACTCGGGAAGATGGAGATATTTACTGCAATACTTATACTATAACTTGAGAAAAACAAATTCTTCAACTGCTGACATTTCCCCAATCTTTTTAAGCGCTTCCTTGGTTGGTTCCTCGTCTATACCAATGGTCATAACTGCTTGTTTCCGTGGAGCAATCCTTGTAACAGTCATGAAACTAACATTTACATTGTCATCACCGAGAATACTTCCCACTTTTCCAACGATACCCGGTTGATCAACCTGTTTGCAAAGTATAAGGCTACCTTCCAAGCTCACATCAACACCAAATGATCCTACTTTGGTGAGATGCGGTTTCCCATCTTTCACTCTTCCCTCAACATTGATCTCGCCATACTCGGACATTGCAGTGCCAAATTTCGATTCCACATTGGCTATTTGAACTTGGATAAATTCAAGAGGACGTTCTGGAGAACCATCTAATATGATGAGCCCCTCTGTTATCTTCATCCCTCTTTGTTTAGCAATGAAGTCAGCATTTACTATGTTTACGAAAACGCTGGAGATGGGCTCCATTAAACCCTTTGTGACTATTGCGCGAAGAAGTTGAGCATGGAGATCATCTGGATGCCTCGTAGATGCATAAGTCAGCTTTACTGATATCACGTCACTTCCACCTGCAACGAGTTGCACTGCGAGCCTTCCTAGCTTTTCTGCTAGAGCTATATACGGGGCAAGTTCAGAAAGAACCTACATTCATGGGAAAGTATACTTTATTAGGGAATAAATTTATTAGTCGCTATTGTTTAGGTAACTGAACATGAAACAAGTTTGAAAGATACTCGAAGACATAAAAAGAGAGCAGAATAGCAATAATATGTTACATGAAAACTCCTTTTAAAGCAGCCATTCCGTATTTTGAGTCGTTTTTCATTTCTGTTTCTTGGCAATGTTTTGAAGAACATGGTTATAAATAACGTTTCCGGTGTCCGTTTCTGTGCAACATAGATTCCAAGCGGCTTAAATGTGCAGCGAGGTGCAAAAACATTTGTTAGTTTTAAATGCCATTAGTAAATGTAGTTAAAAAGAATAGAAACTTTTTCCCTATTACTATTTTATATATGAATATGGATGTATGGGAAGTTCGAAAAACCCTGTAAAGCAAGATACCTCAGCGCGAACCACGGGTGCATTTACTGCAGTAGCAGAAAGGTCCCCATTCAAAGCCCCAACAACAGCTTCTGCTACTTCAATGGCTACACCTTCCTGAAGAAGATTAATAACATAAGTAACTGGAGCATAGCTAGATGGTCAAAATAGATGTACCAGCTCACCTGTGCCTCTGTCGTGCGGGCTCCAAGATGAGGAGTAACAGTAACATTTTCATGCTGCACCAACTTGCTGTCTTGTGGTGGAGGCTCCTCTACGAAGACATCAAGAGCAGCCTGCGTAAATGCCAGATTCGTTACAAGTCTGGTAGTAAAAGTGGCTGTAAGAATGTCTGCGGAACAAGGACCTGAGCAACAATCCCGGAATCCAGAGCCCTAACTAGAGCCTCCTCATCAATGACTCCACCACGAGCAACGTTAACAATTCGGACTCCTCTCTTCATCATTGGGAAAGTTTCATCATTGAACATTTGAAAGGTAGAAGGGGTAAGAGGCATATGCAGGGAGATGAAATCAGCTGACGATATTGCTTCTTCAAAGCTTACTAACTGAACACCTATAGCATGGGCACGGTCTATAGAGGCATATGGATCGTGTGCAATTACATGCATCCCGAGAGACTTTGCACGCCTAGAAACTTCTGATCCGACCTTCCCAAAACCTATTACAACAAGTGTTTTCCCCACAAGTGACACCCCTATATACTTGCTTCTCTGCCACTTGCCTATAAATTCCATCTAAAGATGTATCATGTTTTCATTAATACGAAATCAAGGAAACATACGCATAGTTTCTTGAGGTATCTAATTGTTTCTTGGTGGCGTTTGTTCTCATTCCATTACTTGTTGTATTGTTTACTTCAAGAGAGAATAAATAAACGTTTCGGTTTTATACTCTTCAATATCAAATCATGAGAGACGTTACTCCAATTAGAATGAAGTGTCCTTCCATTGACAAAATATTTCTCGGGAGCTACTTTTTGCACATTGTGGAAAACACATTTAAGAGTTGGTTCAAGAAAGAAACATCATAGAAACTGCTGTCACTTGAAACAAATACTGTCCGAACTTGGAAAAGTGAAGTTCAGATAGATGATTATTAGTTACTAGTCTTAGTTTGTGTACTCCTGAGCATATTGGTTAGTGTTGAAGTCATTACCTATATGTTATTGTAATTGTTCAGCGTTCAGATCGATTATACTCGATGCAGAAGCTTTAATGCTGGCTTGACTACACATGCAACCATGGAAAATTTCTTGCAATATGATTGTGGATCTTGTACAATTGAGATAGACAAGTTATACAAAGAAACTAAGAAATGTGATTAGACACAACATAAACTTGATGATAATATATTTTCAAGATCTGCCAGAGAATACGAACTTTTATATTTCCAGATTTCCTAGTATATGCAGTCTATGAATTTCAGTAGACAGCAGTTTCTGTAATCTGTATTTTCTCATCATACTAGTACATGTTCTCTAAACTAGCAGATTAGCAACAGAAAATAGATTATGGACGAAGTTAGACTTTCGATATTAACTGGAATTATCTGATACAGAATAGAATTAAATTTATTTCTTTTTCTCACGATGGAAACTATAAATCATGTATAAAATGAAAATAAATGCCACTTCAAAAACTTAAGGTAGCATGAATCAAATTCAAAATATAATGAAAATTTTGTGAAAAGCATCCTTTGATCAACCAAACTATAACCTATAGAAATGCTAAAGGTGGAATTCGTTCATCTGAACACCAAACAGGATGTGCAAGATATTTTTCATAGCTTTCATAATTCAATTCCATAACTAATCAACTATTTTCGTATCAGTTTCAATTTCAAAATCAATGCTTGTTTGAGAAGGGAAATACCGGAACTGATCAGATTATAAGAATTTTTACACGAGGGATGGGAAGAGTAGGGTCTGAACACACAATCTCATGATCGTAAGAGCTCATCTCTAACACTCTACCGCAATATTTCATTATGTATTTTAGTATGTTAGTTTATATATAGTCAACTTAACTCCATTTTCATATAAGGGAAGCGGACGAGCTCAGTTCATTTTCATTGAAATAGCGAAATAAAACACGAAGAAAGGGCACAAACCAGATTTAACCGAAGCATCAGCCGAGGCTATATTCCTGGCCATGGAAGTAAGCAAAGCAATGGCATGCTCAGCAGCAGCAATGGTATTAGACGAAGGCGCATTAACAACCAAGCAACCATGTTCCGTGGCTGCAGACAAATCAACATTATCAATCCCAACACCAGCTCGACCTACGACCTTAAGCCTTCCACCGGAGCTTTCAAAGACCTCACGAGTAACCTTAGTCCCACTCCTCACAATCAAAGCATCACAGAGTGAGATCTTAGAGCAGAGTTCCTCCGTAGTGAGGTTATAAGAGCAATCTACATTTGCAAATGTTTTGAGAAGCTCAAGGCCTGCGTCTCCGAGCTTCTCGGTGACTAGAACGGTTGGTTTGGCTGCAAAAACTACGAGTCTGTTTCGGAAGCAGTGGAAGTTCACCGGGGTGGAAAGAGATGGCAAAGAAAATTTCGAGGCAGGAGATTGTTTAGTTGGAGTTAATGTAATAAGGCTATTTGAAGATGCAACTGCCATTCTCCGGAGAATATCTAGAGCTCTCCAAGAGGGATATGGTGCATCTTGAAAATATAAAGAACAAACCCAAAGCTATAATAAGGGTATAATCTCTCCATTCTCCGGCTTGTGTATGTGGAAGTGAGACAGTGTCCATTGTTGATCAAGTTTGAGAGGAGAAGGATGGATAGCGCCTAGATGCAACTCAAATTCCGCCAAATCAGCAACTGCCATCTGTCAAGATTGCATATGTTCTTTTTGGAAAAAAATCTGCTGTCCCCAAATTGGTGTCCCCAACCATGTCCCACTCACATAAATTCAGTTTTTTTATGTGGGAGATAAGTGGAGCCCACATGATTTATTAATTTTAATTATTTTAATTAATTTTGTGTGAGTGGGACATGGTTGGGGACAGCAGATTTTTTCTCGTTTTTTTCTTGTTCCCCACCACTAGCCCGTAAATAAATGGCAAATTCATAAATTTTTAATAGTGTATTTACAACTCACTTTTTTTTAAATTATAATCTAACTTTTCTTCAAAATACTCTTATCACAACTCTCACCACCAACTCGTAATTAAAGGCCGTTTCTCGGAAAATTTTAACTTTTAAATTTTTTTAGTGTGTTTTTAATGTTCGAGCACCTGATCTTTTAATGATTGATTGTCACTCTCTCATTCCGAATTTGTTGGCTCATTCGAAATCTCAACTTCCAGATTTCTAATATTCGAGTTTCAAAAATAGGTTTTTTTATTTGAGCGATCTCAACTTTTATCTTCTGTAAATTTTATCATGAAAAAGGCAATTTGTTAAAATGAACCGTAATTCGAAAAAAGTGGACAGTAAATAATGATACTTTTTTAATTACATAAATAAGGCTTTTTCTTAAAAAAATTACTAAGCAAAAATCAAGCCCATTTTCTTTTAGTATGTTGTAAAACTAAAAAAATTTATGGGCCCTCCAAAAATTGGACTGCCTTAAAGGCAAGTCGGCCCAGTCTTTCAACAATATGAAAATCATTCTATCTCTAAGCATGCCTTTTGAGTTATCCTATATTTTTATTAAAAAAAAGTTCCCAATAGATTTATTCACTCTAGTAGAACTCCGCCTTATTAGGGACAAACAAAGGTTAACCACTATCCATCATAGAAGTTGGAAAAATCCGTGCTCACAGATGTGTTACTCATTAAATTTCGAGTCATGTAGCGATACATAGGATAATAATTGTTTTTATTATGAGGTGTGGTTTAATTTTAATGGTTTCGACAATCGCTTTGTTTATGTGTTAAAAGTCTAATTTGAGTAAAAATCTCTACCATGAGCTTTGTACCTCAATTCTCCGAAAGTAGATGTTATAATTATGTGTGAGTATATGGTTAAATAAAAAACTGAAACGAATAATAAGATTAGAACAACATTTAACAAATTAAAGATATCAAGATTAATAAGTTATATTTATGAACTAAAGAATCTTTATTTGACGGTCAACTACAATCGATCCACCTTTTTTTATTTAGTTGAGTGACTTTGTCAGAATTCAGGTTACTATAAATTTTTTACTATTGAGCATTTTCATAAACACGAGGTTTCATAAAATAACACGTTAATTCAAATTCAACACCCGTATTTATTTGCTTTCGATCTAAGAATCCAAACCCAATCCCAACCGCCCTATCCACTGACAACAGTAAGTTGTTAAAAGTAACCATGTTGAGAAATAATTTGTTGTCTTAAGATGTTGTCCCACCCCATGTCGCCTCTCACATAAAATCTATTTTTTCATTTTTGTAATAAAATGGGCCCACATAAAATATTAATTTTAATGATTGAAATTAAATTTGTTTAAGAGAGGACATAGAATGGGACATCCATCTTGGGACAATAGAGTTGCATCAGTCAAAATTTAGTATGGGAAAGCCCAAGCAGAATGCAAGTGTAGTGAAGGTGGATTCTATTCTACATCAATTGGTGGTGTTGTTTGTTGGGCATGCTTGTAAAGCTGCCATAACCAGCATGCTTGTGCTTTGCTTCTCAACACCGCCATTAATTGACTCAATTTAGGCTTTTGGATTTGGTCAAACTTATAAAACATTCCATTTTCCAACAACTTAAGTTTCATCCATCAAATGGGATGGTTTGAGCTTTGTACCTCAACGTATTTACAAGTTCAAATTAATTGGATACACTTATTCATGATAAAAATTTGTTAATAACTTTTTTCTCTATACAATATACAATTTCTCTTATTAATAGGTCAAGCCTCTTCAATCACTTTTAATTAATGAATTATATCTTAATTAAAGAGTTTGTTGTATGTTTGCAAATTCAAAATCTTTGGATTGAGTAACTGGATTACTTTATCCATCGAAATCAATCTTAATTGATAACTTAATGATTAAAAATGATAATCTATATATATATATATATATATATATATAAAAGTGGAACTCAAAAGAAGGTTTGAGAGGATGCCACATCAGATTTTGATGACGTGTCAAGCTATCAAAAATCCAATTTTTAAAATTAAAATATTTGTAAAAATAAAATATTTTACAGGCTTTTAAGTAATGCCTAAGAGAAAGAGTAATGCAGAGTTATGTCATAATGAATGATGAAAAACGTAAAATACCAATTAAATAGGTATCTTTAATTGCTTTGTGTACTCATTAAAACATAGATAAACCACCTTACTTTCATCTTCCTCTCTCAATTTTGTTGTCATCTCAGTTATTATTATTTTTATCTTGCAGTTAGAATGATCATTTCAGTTTCCACATTACATGTTCTTTCATCTTCCCCTCATTACAAATCCTAACTGCTCATGAAAATTAAATTACAACAGACTATATATACTATGTGGCCATAAGGGTTGTTTATGGGTTGTGGCAAAGATTTTTATTTGCCAGAAATTCATGCTATTTTTTTTTTCAATTATCCTCTTATTTCATTAAACTTTCCGTTCAATTTTTACCAATTCATTTTCATTTTTCATTCCATTTCATTGTTACTGTCTCTTTTAATTGTTCATATATAAATCGCACTTTCATCTCCTTCAAATTCGATCGAAATTCAATAGTAGAAGTGATGGAGTACATACGAATTGACTGTTTGATTTCCAAATAGTTTATGATAGAAATGGAGTAGTTGGCCCTTCTCAATGATTGTTGTTGTGGAAGGGGTAACAAGATTGTCACGGGCAATTTATTTTCTTGACAACATTGTCACCGACAATTTCTTTATCTAAGCAAGAGTTGTTTTGATTCTTTGTTTTGCGTATGTCTTTTTGTATCTTTATATATAATTACATTTTTTTAAGTTTTAATATTATTAGGTTACTTTTCAACTCAAATGTAATCATAATCATTATTGGGGAAGAAATAGTAACCAAATGAGATGTTTTTTGTTCATTTCAAGTGAATGACCTTTTGATTTGGGCTTAATCATTAACATAAGTTAATTTGAATTTTTAGATTTGAACAATATTGAACGACTTTGGAATCCATTGTTTTGTTAATTTGTGTTTTCAAATTTGAAAAATAATTCCTTAAAAGTTGATATATTTATTAATTTTATAAACTTCTTTTACAGGGTATGGATAAAGGAGTTCACAAACACAGAGATTGATTTAATTCTTTTATAAAGACAATGGAGTAAATAATATCACATAACTCGCGCAACGCGCGGGTCATTGACTAGTTCCAACTAAAGACTAAAATGAGAAAGTGAGCTATAAATTTTGGAGGATAGTAATTAATATGAACTGATTCACAAACATGGAGTTAGATATATGTAGTAGAGAGAGTTAGGGGAAAGAAGAAAGAAAGGCATGAGCAAACATACATCCAAGCTTAACCTGAGATGTGGTAGTAAGATGGAGGTGATCATTTTTAAGAGATAATCCTCTAGCATCTATGCATTTCACATTTGGTAATTTTATTCCTAGTTGTGCCCTTCTCACCATCTCTACATATTTCCCTTCTCCTGCTCCTATCGCTACCTGCATTATTTTGATTACCATTATGATCATTGCTCTCTTCAACTTCAACATTATATGTCTCCAAACTCTCTTAGAGTGACATTCAAAAATTTAACGGTGCGATGAATTTAAATAAAAAATAAACATATAAAGAGAGTAATTAAAACTTTCAATAGATGCTTTTGGAAAAAAAAAATTGTTCAAAATTTTACGCCTTTCATTTTAAAATTGTAAATTCAAGTTTCACAATGGTGTAAAATCTCTACACCACATGCACTGTTTAAGTTTAGTGGCTTCTAGAATTACAGTTGAGTGGACTTTACTGAAATATGATATGATAAATCAAAATTCAAATTAATATTAGAGGTATACAAGCGGAATAGCCTTAATATTAAGTTCATATACTTTGTCGTTTAACCAAATAGAAACACTTGGTTATGATTTGTGCTATATTTTACATTAGAATTTTTTTTTCTTTTCTACAAAATAATTGTGTCCTATTGGAATGATAATAATGATTCTGAATTACTTTCGACCCACCTAATCTTTCACATCCTAATTTTACTGCAAAAAAAAATCATGCTCAATCATTATATCTATCCTAGAAAACATTGGAGCACAATACAAAAGGTTCAAAAAGCAAACGCAAATTATTCTAATTTTGCTAAGTTGAGTTGCTATTCTTTTATTTTTATACATCACATTTTTAATATTTTTTTTATTACAATGAATCCCTTATTAGTAAAACTCAAATAACACTTTATTTTCATTCAATAAACTTATGGTGTAGGCTATGGTCATTTTGTTTTTCTCTTACTTTGTCTTTTTCACCACTGGATTAGTTTTTAACCCATGATCCAATGGTTGACAAAACAAAGTAATGGTTACTTTGTGAAAAACAAAGTGACCATAGAATATCCCTAAACTTATATGCTTAACAATGCAAAAAGCAATTTTTTATTCTCCTTTACAAAGTAAAGTCAATAAGAATTTTATTCAAATAATTTAGGGTTAAAGATATTAAAATGGATATTGTATGTAACCATGGTCAATAAAATACATTTTGAGTCAATAAGGTTACTATTAATTGAATCTCACCATCAAACACCACGAAAATGATGATGTGAGCGGTACATCACCTTATTAATGAGATAAATTGGCCACATGTCATTTGCATGATTACCTCGCATCCATGCGACTTTATTGACGTGTGTACATTATTTTAGTGATTTTAATAGTTAAAATCTCTACTTTAAAGACTATTAGTGCTTTTAACTTAACGGTGTAGACTATGGTCACTTTGTTTTTCCCTTACTTTGTCTATACTTTGTATTTTTTACCATTGAATTAGTTTTTAACCCATGATACAATGGTTGACAAAACAAAATAATAGTCATTTTGTGAAAAACAAAGTGACCATAGAATATCCATTAACTTAAATATGTTACAATATACATTTGTTGTTTGATTTTGGAAAGAAAATAAAAATAAAATACTATTTAAGATAATTTTGGGTATGAATGAATTGGATATTTGGTTAGCTGATTTTGCAATACATAAAGAACAAATATACGAGCATAACCATAATTCACCAAGATCAAGATTATGAATAGTGCAAAGATATTTCAGCCTAAAAAGTGGCAAGAAAATCAGGAAGTGACATTAAAGAAATATAGACTCACCTGGATAACAGGAAGAGAAGGAAGTTTAAGATCAAACCGCAAATCCGAAATAAACCTCTCCATTTTCCCTCTATACGATTCAGCATCCTCAATACGCACCGTATCACTTTCCCCCTGACACCACAAAACCCCTCTAATCCTCCCCCCGAACCGAACTGACGCATTGGCCCGCCTAACCAGTTCCTCGTACAGCTTCATCCCCCGGCCCCACTGTCTAATTTTGGTGCCCCCGACCGCGCACGGGACCAGGCCCACCACCCCAATCTTCCTGTCTTTAGCCTTAACCTCGTTTGCAAACGCCATCCCGGGCCCCACCCCGCAAGTCTTGCCCACGTCAATGTCTGCATCGAGGGGCTCATGCGCGATTTCCCATTTTAATTGAGCTGTGAGACGGAGTATTGATGGGCTGGACCTGCATTGTGGTGGAATGTAGCCGTTCCACTTGTCGTTTTCGATACCCCCACGGCCAGCCATGTTGCTTTGGCCTCCCAAGATGAATATATCGTCTGGGAGGTGAAGATTTGCAGTGATGGAATGTTCGGATGTTAGGAATAAAATGAGGAGGAGGAAAAATGGAATGGCCATGTTATGGAAAAGGGGGGGATGGTTAGGGGGTTTGAGTTTAGGAGGAGAATGTTGTAACGTTAAGAGAAGGGTGGTGGGGTGTTTGTTGGGATTGACACATAATTTTGTTCTGTTTGCATTCAGAAGGTGTGTTCTGATTGGCATGGATACTAGTGAAGTTTTAACCATTTTAGGGATAATGCTAGCTACATCTTAGCTTATGTACAAAACTAAGGTTTAATATATATACATCATTTTGTTATTTGAAATTATGCAATATCTGGTTTGCTATCTCAAGTTATTTAAAGTTACTTGATAAAAGTCTAATTTCACAAAAAAAGAAAAACAAAACCACTATTTAAATTTATAAAATTGTAAAAATCTAAAAAAAACTTAAGTGTTTTTTAGAATTAGACATTTATTTTTAAGATGTTGAATTAATTCTTTGAGTTGCGATGAGAAAGTTTTGAGCATTCTTAATATCCCTATTTGCCAAGATGATTTGTATAAGTTCAAATGCATATCATGTTACATAAATTTAATATGTCAATAAATCACTTCTAGCAAATTTAAGAGGTTAATATATATTTTACAATAACAAATTTTATGTAGCTAATAGATTATTATAATAAAATTCACAATTAGTTTAAAGAATCAATTTATTTATTTTTGGACTATTTGGAAGATGTGGAGACATACATATATATATATTAAGCTTACAAAATAATATAATCTTATGCTTAGTGATGTAGACATGTAGAAATTCAAAATTCAAAATTTGTTTAAAGCATCAATTTGGGTTTTACACTTTAAACTCGCAGAAAAGACAATAATACCCTTTAGAATTTTATTTTTCATAACAATTGTAAATTCAAATTTTCTATATATTTTTAAAATTCTCAAACTTCCAATCTTCACTATATATAACCAAAACTTCACACTTACGGACATGTATCTATGCATGGTAATGAAAAAAATCACCTCAACTTGTTCGACTAAGAGGCGAAGTTTGACTTTCTCCCAAACTAATGGTAAAAAAGTGAGCTAAAATTAACAACATTCTTGACTTTTATTGGTTCAACTATACAAATTATTACTGTTATTTTTGTGTTTTAGTGTGCTCTTTATGCAAAACAAGCATACTTATGCAATAATCCTGGAATTATGGCATAGCCAATACATAGTGTATATAAGTGGCGATGGTTTAAAAAAGAAAGAAAAATAAACGCTAGTGTTTATTCGAGAGGTCCGACTCAATAAGCATGGTGGTTTGAGATATGCTTTTAAAAAAAATTGTACACTAGGATTAGAGGTCCGACCCCAGTAAGCATATGGTGGCTCAAGAAATGCTTAAAAAAGAATTAGACATTAATGTTGATTTGAGAGGTCTAACCACAATAAACATAGTGGCGTAGAGATGCTTTAAAAATAAGAATTAGATACTAATATTGACTTGAGAAGTCTGATCTCAATACATATTGTGGTTTGGAAAATGCTTTTAAAATAAAGAAAAAAAAATTAGACACTAGTGTTGATTTGAGAGTTGTGATCCTATAGTAAGCGGGATGAAAAACGAAATAAAAGATTAACATACTAAAATAGTTAGTTAATTGATTAGTGGTTTACCGAATTTAATAGACTAGTGTACAATTAGCGTCTTCTTTTTTTCTGTGAGAACTCAATTAGCGTCTTTTAAAACCAAATTAATGTTGAAAATTGAAATATTTCAAAAATTATCGGAAATTTTAATAATAAAAAAATTCTTAAAAAGGAAAAAGAAAAGGTTATTATCCTCTATTATACCCATATATTAATCATGAATACTCAATGTACAAATTGAATGAGAATACAAGAGTTCTTCCCCCTCATCCAACATATTACAGCAATAGTCCTATTATTAAAAGCCTTTCTTAAAAAAGAAAAGCAAGAAAAAGAGAAGATATATAGAAATTATAAAGACAACATAGAAAGCAGAAATATTGTATATACAAAACACACTAGTATCATGGACAGGATTTATGAACGTAGAATGATTAAAGTGAAGCAATGCATCAGCCATGATTTGGCCAAGATGAACTTGAGCTGGTGTGGCAAGGTGCAACATATCATCTTCGAGCTGCAGGCCCTTAGCATCAACACTTTCCACATTCTAAAGCTTAATTCCTAGTTGTGCCTCTCTTACTTCCTCAATGAAAGGCCCCTCCCCCGATGCGAGACTCACCTACATGTATATGAGTGTTACGTTTGGTAAATAAAGATTTCGGGTAAAAGTAGTACTGGTGAACACAAAGAGGGACTTGAGGACCATGGTCTCCCAGCCATCAAAACCACCTATATCAGTGATGGTTTCGGCTCTTCCAACAATAGAAAAACACTTCTAGTAGTAGTGTTAGAGGGGCAAGAGATGTTTTTCTCAAGCCCTAACAATATTAGGATTCTATACTGGTGAACTAGAGGTGAAAAGCAGTTAAGAAAATAGATTTACTTCAAACAAAAGTAGTATATTCTTTTTGTCCCTCATTAGTAGATTTACAGTTCTTTTTTTCAACGAAAATGTGGTTTTTAGGCAATCTTGACAAATTTAATATCAACAGCATGTATTAGTTAAACAATATTTATAGAAATTCTATTTTAATTTAAGGAAGGTTTAAAAAATTCTAAAACTTGAATTGTCCTTCCGAACTTTCAAAAGTTACAAATGACTCTTTATCGTTGTCCAAAAGTAATAAATAACCTCTTAATTCTAAAAGTGGTGTATCAAAACGTGCAAATTATAGATGGTGCAAACTATAGATGAAAACTTATGGTATGATGGGTCGGAAATTTGGTAAATGACATTATCGTTTTCACATTTTGATACAAATAGTTTTTGAATTAGAGAGTTATTGAAAACAATCACATAAAAATAAGATATCATTTGTAATTTTGAGACTAGAATATGAGATCATTTGTAATAGTTGAACAAGAATATTAGGTTATTTGTTACCTTTAAATAATTATAGAAGGTTATTTGTATCGTTTAAAAATTCTAGGGACAGTTGAAATTTTTGGACAAATTCAAGGGTTTATATATATATTAAACCATTAAGGAAAGTACCATAATAAGGCCCAACATTTTTAGAAAGGTATCATTCAAACCTAATATATAAAATTATACTAGCATTTATAAAATTACATCAATTTAAAACTTGATACGTAAGAGAATTTGACAATCTAACTTGAACTGATAGTCGTGTTACCTCTAGTATATGCTTACTATTCGAAAACAGACAAATCATCTCCATTAATTTCATATATATTTGAGCCTCAATTGGTGCAATTTTCTAAATGTTAAGTTTAAATTGGTATCATTTTATTCGTTAAGCCTACATTGATACTTTTCAAAAAAACGTTAGTCATATTGTGATACGTTATCCCTTATTTAATTGAACTATAAACCTGAAATTAATATTAAACATCAATTTGTAGAACAATTAGTCAAAACCGTTAAACAAAAGGATAATCAATTAGACTCTTAGGCTTATTTTCAGCATAAAAAAATTTAGACATTCAGCAATTTAATCAATTTAATTCAGTAAACTTAGTTTAATTCAGTTTGATAATGGGTTCAATATAACTATAAAAAATATGTAGCCTAACTGGTAATGGAAGCTACTAACCAATTATCAACTAACTATATAGTTAAATATGATATGATCTACACAGGTGGCCAAAACAATTGAATTTACAAAACATATTAAACCAATAAAGTAAAAACACCAATTTGAGTGTGCATACCTGGATTATTCTGAGCAATGGATGATGCATATCCCCCCGGAAATCCTCAAAAAACTCCCTCAATCTCCCTTTATAAAACTGAGTTTCCTCCTCAACTTTAGTATCACTTTCCCCTTGATACCACAACATCCCTCTAATCACTCCCCCGCTCTTCAACGCCGCCTCGGTCCGCCGCACCAGCTCTCCGTACAGAAAACCTCCCTTAGCCCATTGACTTATATTAGTCCCACCTATAGCACATGGCACCAGACCCACCACACCTACCGTCGGGTCCTTACCCAATATTGCATTAGCAAATACCATCCCGGGTCCGACCCCATTAGTCTTGTTATAGTCAATGTCAACGTGGAGAGGCTCTTCGGCTAACACCCATTCGAGGTTTGTATTTAGTCGCAATATTGATGGGTTTGGTTGGGATTGAGGAGGGACTATCCCGTTCCACGTCATGTTTCCAGTGATGGGGTTGATCGAGACGCCTCCCCGGCCGGCCATGTTGCTCTGCCCGGCCAGGATGTATATGTCTGTAGGGAGTTGTTGAGGTTTGACCAAGTGGATAGCATCACCAAGAACGATTATGAATAACAAAAAAAACATCGATAGTTTATACCAACTTGATGAAATCTCAACTTAAGAAAATCTAAATCCGAAATTATTCACTTCGAGACTGAATAAATATCGGATTTTTGAATTAAGGATCTGCATCTGCATCACCGTTTTGTATCTTCTAATTGGACTTGAATGGTATGTGTACTTTTATTAGAAGAAGTAATATCATAAACAGAATAGTATTATTATAAGTAAGAATTAGTATATAAGTAAAGATGCTGATATATTATTCTATGGCTGTTAGGAAAGGATAATTATGATACCAACCAAGACTTTATGAGAATTATTATTTTAAATAGCATAAATTGTTTGATGTGTAGATTTAAAACGTGTTGGCCTGTGATATGTACGTACTATTTCTTACAAACAAAATGTGATTTATGTGCACCATTGTTAATATGTGTATAAAAGTCAAATAACTTATTGGATAAAGTGAGTGTAAACTTGTTAATTTTTAAGATGTTCCTACATTTACTTGATTTTCAACATCTTTTTCTCTAACCATTAAACTAATCTTATGTAAATGATCTAATGGTAAAACTAAATTAAGTAATGATTATTTTGTAAAAACTATGTACCTAATTTTCAATATAGTAAAGATAAATGTTTGTACAATAAGGATAAAAAAGTGGGATACAATCAAATTGAAATATCTGCAAGTTATTTTTCATGTTTGCTATGATTAGTAGGGATAATATGATAAAATAAAATATTTTACTGTAATACCTCTATATTTTACTGTAATACCTCTATTAAAACGCAGTGTTAATTGTAAGAGCAAGATGTACTTTTTGCTTTTAAGTTTTAACAAAAATTAAATCCTTATAGCTCTCACCTCCTATCCACTTTTCCTCTAACAAACACACTTTTGGCAGGATGTTATAATTATAAAAGAAAACAAATGTGAAAGAAAGAAAAAGAAAACAAGGTACAAAAACATTAAATGAAAAACGTTATGTGTCTTTAAATTATTTTGTGTTCATTTGGTATTGATAACAGCCATTTGCACATGGGCCTTATGCGGCCCATGACCCACCAAGTGCTCCTTGCTGATTGTCCATCATCTGACGGAAATGCTGTCCTCCGACTACCTCTGCTTCAGTTCTTACAGCCACGGGCCCTTCACTGACAGCCGGAAACTGGACAGAGTAGTGTGAATCTCATTGTTGATCAGGTCTATAGTTTCTTCTCTAACCCCTGAACAATTGTATTGGCAAGCACCAACAAGACTGTATTATCCGCCAAGCTGGGATATGTTCATCCGCAATATACTCATGCTACTATTGTTACTTCAAATTTTCAAAACGTAATCTAACCTATTGTTCATTTTAATTCTAATTGTTATTGTTCGTTTCAATTCTTATTATTTTGATCCAAGAAGTCAGAGATACATAGTCACAACCCAAAAAGGGCTTTGAGGTACAGGTTTTGATTGCAAGTTTGTCTATACATTCAAATCTCAAATCCAAATTGACTTAAGAGTTCCCTAATTCATCCACATCAGTCGTACACTTGATACAAGAGCCGTAAACCAGAGACAGGACTTTTGGCACCCTCTTTTTCCTTGTTTCTTCTTGTTTGAATCATAACCCTCTCCGATTTTGCACGTCTATGATAACTGGAGGTCCATGACTAGAAAGGTTGGAAGTTTCGATTGAAAATATAGTTTAACCCTGGTAAAATTTATTTTGTTTTCAATCATCACATGTCTTTCTCATCAAACTTCTAGTGTTTGTTTGATGAGATAAATCAGGGGATAGGGATAATAATGCCAATATTCATTATCCATGTTTGTTTATCAGACAGGTTAGTGGGACAAATAAGGATAAAAAGTCTTATCCTTCAAAACTTGTACTTGGCTGAAGATAGGTATAAGGATGGGGATAAATTTTGTATTTATATACATAATGGTCTTTTTCTTTAAAAGTATATTGATTTCCTACAAGTAGAGAAGTATATGCTTACATAGTCAGGGAGCTAACTTTTGTAGCTAGAAAATCTCATAGTAACACAATTATTTACATCACATATCATTACCTCATAATTGGGAGGAGAGGACCCTAATTTGTTTCAATGAGCTCAGTTCAAATGATATGTGAATTTCAATTGATCTGCTCACCGCTTGCGGTTTGTCTCTTCTCTTCTTCAACTTGTTCAAGCAACGCTGCTAACTCCGCCTCAGTCAAACCCTCCAACCGTTTCTAAGATATCGAAACAAAGCACATTCATTTGTTAAGGGTTCATAATATAACAAGAGGAAAAAAAGAACTACCTGATTCTTTCAAGAATTAGGAGTTCTGCAAGAACATTTCAAAGCAGATTCGTTTTGTGGCATATAAACTGATATCATCAATACATATATACCCAATTCACTAAAGAAATTTTGTTTTTTGTAGATAAGAGAAGATTATAAACAAATAGTACCTCCATCACTTTGTACTCATAGTCACGCAATTGTTGAGCATAAGTCATTTCCTTGTTCGAGACCCTAAAGATGTAGCTGAAAATCCATCCAACTGTAAGGCCTAAAACTAGAATCAACTGAACAACATTTCCTGCCTGTAAAGGATCAACTCCAGCATACTGCAGATTATGTGATGAATATTGTTAATAAAAAATTTAAGCACTAAGTGATACAATCATCCATAATTAACTGGGGCTAAGCTAAATATGGTATCCATGTTTCATTTAAGTACTTATTTTATTTCATTGACATATTCGCAACGCAAGTAGCACTAGTTTATGAAGAAAAACAAATCAACACTAAAGGAGAAGTAAATTCAAAGCAAGAATGAACATATAACAATACCTCTAATCCACTTTTCAAGCCTATGCCAAGAGCAGTAACTCCAATTCCAATCAATAAAACGTCTTTCCTATTGTATCCAAATGGTGTCTGTTGAAGCAACAAATACGCAAAGATATGAGCAACACTGGGCTATCATAACTATAATGCAAGTGATGACTTCAATTGTCAATGAGGTATCTAACCCGAAAAAAAGTAACTCATACATGCCTTCTCTTGAGTAGAAGAACCACCTTCGCTGCTGCTGGAGTTCGAGGAATTGCTACACCTAGGGGTAATGGATATTACTTTTCTTGACCTGATGCCGTTTGGGGAAGAAAATGCGTATTTCCGATTGAAGATTTGTGAAACTAATTTTCCTGAACAGTGGAATTGAAGATAAATAATGAAATGTTGGAAGCGATAACAGCTTTAGAAACATTAGAACATTGATGTCAATATGATTACTGAAAGAGATTTCTTAGTTAATGGTGCTTATCACGGACATCACTAAGAACATAATCAAATTAAATATGAAAAAATGGAATTTCTTTTGCTAATATGAGGAGATATTCAGCACTTATGAATGTAATCAACATGGTCATGAACATGAGAAATACATGGAAGCAACAAATGAGTCAGTCGAACAAACAACCAAATATTTGGTAACTGGAAGTAGATAACCCGACAAGAACTATGCAAAACAGTCGGCTCGGGTAAAGGCATAGTCTGAGGAAGGAAAAACAACTGGAACTAAATTAATAGTGATGGAATACGGATAAGATCTTGGAGCAGGGAAGCCAGACCACATTGTGGAAATGAAGTGAAACAGAAGCTCGCTGTTATGTTTCACTTGAAATATATAACATTTACACGGCTTCTGCATAGATATAGATTGTAAAGACACTGAAAAATAATATTGTTCACTAAACTCCTAATTCTAACAACCCAGCGCCTCTGGGAAGTAACCTCGTGGTTATTATTGCAGAATTATTGGCCGTGTGAAGGCTTGGCTTCCTTGCCTACGTCCTCCTAGAATCATGACCATTAACATGTGTATGCTTTGAGAAAATGCACATACGAAGTGCACTTGACCCAAGCCACTTCCTCCATCAGATATGGAGGAAGTATAAAAGCTATCAATCAACCTAAATTGAAAAGTGAAAATCAAACCAACAAATTATAGGCAGTCGGGTCGACTAAAAACAGATTTTACCGCAAATAAAAGGAAAACTTTGTTGAATAAGTAATAGAACACAACTAAAAGAACTAAACGTGTAACAATCAATGGCTAATCCAATCCTAATCTTCTTTGACCTCATAACTATATTTCCAAAGTTATGAAATCTTCCTCAATCTTAACATTTGAAAGTTCAAAAATCACTACCTTTTCAATACCTTGAAGCTCTATCTATGTATACAAGAAAGCATCCTTCATTCTAATGAATATATCTTGATAAATAAACAAATTTTATGCAGAAATATAAAATTCACTAAATCAAAATAATAAAGACTAAGTGAGTGTTGTTTTTAGTTGAAATAAGGTGAAATAGAGTAATAAAAATGGATAACGAACCGTCAATTGGAGTCTGAAAATCTGAAGTGGTGAGGTGGAATATAGCTGCTCTGTTTGGGCACATAATGCTGCAATTCAAAAGAGAAGTCATCCTTTTTGTGGGAATCGCCGGAGGAGCTGAAGTCAGATTGCCGGCACCCGCGCTGGGAAATCAAAGGTTCAGTTTTTATGGTATCAAATGAATACCTGGATAAGGAGATTAAATATCTCAACTTAAATTTCATATTTATCACACTTTATTAGTCATTATAAAATATCTAAGTTTTTTAGAAAATAAATATCTAACTTCATATTCATAATTTTAGTAATTTCACAAAATAAGTATTAGATTAGTTTTGAATATTTGTACTATTACTTAATTTTATTAAAATAGATATAGGAAAAAAAGAAAAAAAGTCAATTTCTTTTACATTCCAAGTAATATGTGATAACAATTGTCATTAGGTGAAATGTGGTACCATACAGAACCGGAAATTAGCTGTGCGGTTAGGTGTGATGGTTGAATTAATAACGTTTCGGGCTATTTTTAAATTATCAAAAAATAACGATTCGGGCTATTATTATTTTTAAAAAAAAATTATGGCAATTAATTAATTATGAAATTGAATTGACTGTTTATGGAACAAAGTAATTACAGTTTTATCACTTGTCAAATGTTACAATTAAAGTAGTATGTACAGTTTATCTATTTACACTTCTAAAGAAGTTCGTAGTGTAGTCATTTATCAATTGGTTGCAATCCAATTAGTATACTCAATATGAGTAGGGAGTCTGTGATTCGAATTTTAATTCTTATAATAAACAATACTCCCTCCGGTCCATATTATTTGTCACATTTGACTAAATCACGGGTATTAAGGAAATGATTGGTTTGCATTAAATATATGTAAATTGGACTAGAATACCCTTATTAATTAAGAGGGAAAAATTTACATTGGAAAGCTAACATACAAATAATAGGGGTAAAGTGGGAAAAGTTTACATTGGAAACATAACATGACAAATAATATGGAACAAGACTTTTTCTTCAAATGTGACAAATAATATGGACCGGAGGGAGTTTATAATAATAGGTGTTTCAACTTTTTCATATGTCAATAAATTTAATGTCGTCAATATAACAAACCTTTGGATTAAAATTGTATTGTTTTGTACAAGGGGAACTAAATTAACTTTTTTTTCCCCAAAAACCCTAAAACTATTTTAGGAATTTCATGCATAAATTAAATTATAAAAAAAAAAGCACATTAAACAATCAGATATGGGAGCTGGAAGACTTAATTATCTACCTGCCAATCCAAATCCAAACACATGGCGCCATTGAAATACAGTTAGGACAGTATCATAGTACTACTAATTGACAAGAGAAAGCTAAAAAGGATCTTAATAATGTCAACAACTTAAAGAGTTCAGTTTCTTGTACATAAATAGTATGAATTAATTACCACCTTCAAATTCAATGTCTGCTACAATTTCTTTCAATGCACAACATCTATTTATTTCTTTTCCCAGAAGTGAAAATTGGAAGGGTATCCCATATATTAAATTATGAACAATTCGATAAATTACAAGGACAGATTCTGAAGCCTCCAACTCAAGTTAAAATTCAATGAGAATGGAATTTTAATCTCAAAAGCAAAGAAAGATAAACATCAACAAAACGAATAAGAAATTGTGATGAGAAATTTGAGTAGATAAAGAAGAAGAATCAGTGGTAGCATGTATAGAGAACATAGAAGAAGAAGAAGAATGAAGAAATGCATCAGCCAGCATTTGGCCAAGATGAACCTCAGCTGGCGTCGTCAGGTGCAACCTATCAGGCCCCAGTGGTAGCCCTTTTGCGTCTACACTTTGCACATTTTTAACCTTTATTCCCAATTGCGCCTTCCTTATTTCCTCCACAAATGGCCCCTCCCCTGATGCCAGACCCACCTGACAGATAGTTCAAACTTTGAGTTCAGACATATTCATATGAGTATAGCTAGCAATATGCGTGCTCATCTCGTATCAAAACTCTAGACACAAACACGACAAGAAAAATATTTTGTGTCGAAATTCTCAACTCAAACATGATATGCTCTTGACATGACAACACAACATGACACGAAAATTACAAAGATTAGCAGAAACGTGTCAATTTAATGCAACCCGAGTTATTGACACGATCCAACACAATACAACACAATCTGACCTATATAAAAAAATTCAATTTATATATAACATAAAATAACCACTCAATCTCCACAAAATTCATCAAACTACAAAATATCGAAAAAATTCATCACACAAACATATCAGACTCAGAACTAAAAATAGCTCCTCCAACCCTAATGACTCATTAAAGTTAAAATTGTATAAGTTTCGTTTTAGTTTCGTGTTTTGCAGGTTCCGAACACGGCATAAAAATTAGTGTTATTTTGAGTTTATCCGAAAATAACACTTTATCTATTATGCTCAACACAAATACAAAACCATATCGTATTGTAGCGTTGCGGATATTTTATGGCCACTACATATGAACCTCAAACTTTTAATTTAAGCGAACCCAAATTATATCTCATCAAACATTCATCCATTCATCTTATCTAATCTATATTCAATTAAACCACAACATTAATTACTTTACTAACTAATCATTGAATTACCTGGATTATCCTGAGGCTGGGATGATTAAGATCAACCCGGATCTCCTGAAAAAACTTAATCAATCTCCCTCTATAAGCATGAGCATCATCTTCAACCATCGTGTCACTTTCCCCTTGATACCACAACATCCCTCTAATCACTCCGCCGCCGTTCACCGCCGCCTCCGTCCGCCGCAGCAACTGTTCATACAAAAAACCACCCTTACCCCACTGGCTTATATTAGTGCCCCCGATGGCACACGGCACCAGACCCAGCGTCCCGATGGTGGGATCTTTAGTGAGGATTGCATTAGCAAATGCCATTCCGGGCCCGACCCCATTAGTCTTGTTGTAGTCAATGTCGGCGTGGAGTGGCTCCTTGGCTAAGACCCATGTGAGGTCGGCGGTTAGGCGGGAGATTGATGGGTTGGGTTGAGATTGAGGTGGGACTATGCCGTCCCAGGAGATGTTTCCGGTGACGCCTCCTCGGCCGGCCATGTTGCTTTGTCCGGCGAGGATGAATATGTTTTTTGGGAGTTGTTGAGATTTGGCTTCACTGAGAAGAAGGAGTAATAATAAGGAAAGCATTTTAGAAAGTGGAGTTGTAATCTACCGATCTCCACTTTTGCTATTGCATTTCATTGTCTTCTCACTTACTTCTGAGTGTTACGCGAAAAAATAAATTAATATCCTTAAGTATTGTAATTATCGAACAAATTGTATTTTAATGATTAAGAATAGGGGAAATTCTATGGTCACTTTGTTTTTGACAAAGTCACCATTACTTTGTTTTGTCCACCATTAGATCATGAGGTGAAAAGTGATCTAATGGTGAATAAAGCAAAGTACAAACAAAGTAACTCAAAAACAAAGTCACCATAGCCTACACCTAAGAATAGAATGTTTTCCAAAATAATTAAGAATAGAATAAGAACATGTTGATTTCAAAATTTATTAGTTTTTTAAGCTTCGAGTCTTTGTTTCGACAAAATTTAGTTTTATTGGTAGGCACTCTGTAATCTAGATTTGTGGTTCGCCCTGACTTTTTGAGTAGGTAAGCCTACCGTTAGCTAAACTTTTTGATACTAAAAAAATTTATTTGTTAAAACTCTGTGAAAATTTTTAAATTCTATGTTGATGATGAGGTCACTTAATTTCACATAATATAGAGGGGTTTGGTGTGAGGTGTTGTCTTAAGCTTATACATATAGTGATTTTACAATGCGATTGACATGTGGTTGGTGCGCGGATAATGTGGTATACTAAGAGCGTCTCTAATCATCTTCTTATTTTATTTTGATAAATCGAAACTGGAAAATTAACCCGAAATTGGAATTTTGCATTTCTTCCCTATAAGTGAGAAAAAAATATTGGGTTTTACCATTTTATAAAAATCAATACTTTTCGTTAATTTCCCACTTTCCAATCAAAATTTAAAGGCTCTCTAAAATGGATTTAAGATCCTAAATTATACAGCGTAATGTTAATTTATATAACGTGTCAGTAAATTAATTAGCTTAATGTACATATGACGTGATATGTCGAGTGTATTTTAAAATATCTCACATACATATTACCCACTCCAAACTCCAACTTGTTGAGAAGAATTTGTTGGTTCATTATACTCAGACACCCTTATTTTAGCCCCTAATCCTGTTATGGTATAATTAGCTATGCAAATATGTTCTAAAAATCTAAAACAATTTCGTTTAAAGATTTAGAATCATTATTTAGACTTTTAATTTTGAATATTATACAATCACTTTAAGCAAGTTTAGTTAAAGTTTAAGAGACTATAAGAGATCACTCCAACCAAGTATTGAAGGTAATGAAAAACTTTAACCGAATTCATATGATTAGTAGGTTAATTTATGCAGGTTTAGAAATTAGAACAATGGAGAATACAAGAAATATTCTGATTGTTAAAAGCGCAAATGGAATCTAAAGCCCATGTGTATGGGCCATCTGAGCAACTGGGTATATTGAAGTCCAATAAAGCTATTCTATACATTTCTTTTAAGTTTATTCTATACATTTCAAGTTGCCTTTCACTTGGGCTAAATATTCTTCTTCTGATGCATTGTGAACGGGCTGGTGCTTGCGGCATCAACTATTCAATCCTCAAAATCTTCACTTCTTGCTTTATGTTCTACTGAAATGTTTAAGGAAATTCCAAGTACTTTCAACTGATTTTATGTAATTTCATGCAATATCTGTTATGTCAGTTTATTAGTTGGGCTGCCGAATACCTTTGAGGCTAATTGCTGGTTGGGCAGAGCCTGTCAATTTTTTAGCGTTTAGGCAACTTGGTCGATCCAAATCGGATACTTGATTGATGAATTAAGAATCACAATAAGCTTGTATTGTACACATTTCAAGCCTAAAATGCACTCACCTAAAAAAGTAGATCAAAAATTAATGCAAAAAATATTGTTTTAACTTTATTTTCAATCGTTTTTCACATATAAACTTATACATAAGTTACTTTATATGTAAGCCATGTAATAATAGAGTTTAGCCTATAAAAAGTTATTTAACTTAGATGATAAAAAAAAAATAAAAAAATTCTCTCTTTCTTTCCAATATCTTCTTTAATCAAAATTCATAGATCAACAATCTTTGATTATATGTCATCATCATTATTTTGAAATTGAGAATTGATTGACTGACATAACTATTCTAAATTCTTATCAATAAAAAACCGGCTAACAAACTCATAGAATATAGACTTGTTAAAGAATGCGGTTTTCTGTGACAAAGCAAAAAAAAAAAATTAAATTATATCATTTTCAATTACATCATGTGATGAATTAAAATACCTAATAATAAAATTAAGGTGGCATGAGGATTGACCCAGCCGACCGAGCAGCCGCCAGGCCAATGTAAACCACTTTTCAAATTGCAAAAGCCAATTGCCTTAGCCATCAAGGCACTAATTTTAGTGATTTTCCCAATCAAACCATATTTTATTCTTAATATCTAACTAATCTCCTGAAATTGCACAATTAAACAATTTTACTTCTTTAACTTAAAGAACATCAGATTTACCCCTCAACTAGTTAAAAACGTAATAATTTGCACATTATTTATCCACGTCTAGGTGTTGCTTTGATCAGTGAATCACACTCGTATAACTTTTTACATTGTGAAATCATTTTCCAAAAATGCAAAAAATTATGAAATTCCAGTTGAAGTGGAATGAATGATGTTGAAAAGTATGAGCTGAATGAATATTTCACTTAATATATTTCAGTTTTTATACTTTTCTGTATATTTTACATTTTCTTTCTTTTCTTTTTATGTTTTTCATTTAATTCTTTCAACCATTTTTAAATTAAATCAAATTATACATTAAATTTTAACTTGTAACTTGATTTAAAAAATGAATTTTTTTGTTCATGGACTAACAGTAGGCAATATTAATTGTTAATAAGAACATCAACTACAACCTCATACACAAAAACAATTGGCCAAATAGACTCCAAGTTAGCATAAATATTTAAGCCATTTTTAGTTGTAATGCACTTTGTTTAGTGTGTATAAGTAGGTCATAAAGTAGTTATTCCAATGATAATAATGGCAACCATTGCAGACAAATAAAGGTCTTTACATCAACAAGTTGGATATATATAACTTAATAAAAATGCTTTAATAAGTCCATGTTTCCCTTATTTTCAGAATGGATTTGATTTTTCAATTCTTCCAATGGGCCCTTCGCTCTCTACTTTTTCTGTATTTGATACAAAATCACGAGAACCACGCTCTTTTCTTACTAATATTTTACTATTATTTTGATGTTGATTTTTAATCTATCTTTTCTATTTTACTTTTTAAAATACAACTTACAAAATAATTGTTTCACAGTTGGAATTGCTCAAATCTTTACTTTCACACATGAATTCTTAGTTACGGTTACCATTAGATTTGAATTTAATAAATTTTTGACATTTTCAATTCAAGATTTACTCAATTTACCAAATTTATTTGATCAGTGAATGATACTTAATTGTCTTATTAATTTGCATCATAGAAGTAATAATAGGAAGTTAATCCTTAAATCCAAAATACATGACTTTATCCATCGAAAGAAAAATACATGACTTTATCAGTGTTTTTCCATGTACAAAAATTTCTAATTTTCTGTTTAGATTCTTTTACTCCACATAATATATAATTTTAAATAAATATAGGTATTTTACATGAATGATAGAGATTTCAGGATATATAAAAATTCTTCGAGATTAGTGACTACAAGTTATGTTGAGTTCATTTTTTAGCTTAATTCATCTTTCTTTCTTTTTTGGTAACAGCTTATAATTCATCTTTGATTAGTGGTTTTAAACGAGTTTCCTTTCAATTTTCATGCTTAAATAAATCAAGAAATAGGATAATCATTTTAGAATAGAAAAGGGTGTATGATTGGTTTGATTAAGTGGGAGGTTGAAACTTTGACTAAGCATTAATAATTGCTTTGAAATACATATCTTTCCGTGAATTGGTTGGCAGTTGGAGTATGAGATTGTGATGTTTTTCGCAAAGATTATTGTGCGGTTTTCATGAAGATAGTAACAGAATACAAGTCTTTTAAACATTGCTATATTCAGCATCACTTGATATTTATTTATGTTTTGCTTAACATTTTCTCTCAATTCTCATGAATTTTACTAGTATATTTTTGCTTGTAACTAGTTATTTCTAATAAGCTTGAGAATTTCTAGTAATAGTTTAACAGATACAGTTATAATGCTTTCGAAAATATCACTCTTGAACACTCCCATGCACAAAGAATCATATCTTTATACTAAAAGCTTACCCCGAATAATAACATTTCTAAATGTTATCATCGTACATTTAACGTGACATGTGGTCCAATCAAAAATTACGTTGTAGCTACGTGGACCTAGATAAGTTGATCAAAAAGTCATAAATGCCACATAGACGTGTGTTGACAAATCAAACCAGTTAGGTGATTCTCTCTCCTACTAAGATTCTACTCCTACTTAGTCTCCTATTCGAAATAGATAAGTTCCGACTAAACGGGAAACGAATCACCGCATGAATTAGTCCTAAGCCGACTAGAATTAAGGCTAATCATCATGCTATTAATACATGGGAATTATACATTTCAAGGTACATTTTTTCAGACAACTCAAACTCTGAATTATTCTTTACAGTCACAAGCTCTGTACTAACTTTAGCATCGGAGAGAGGTCGCCTGTCAACAGCCCCTTTTAAGCCAACGTTTGCTATTTTTCAGGAAACTCTAGCCGACGTGAAAGCAATTTACGTTTACCAGTAACACTAAATAAAAAACGTGCGTATAATTAACACACATAATAAAGTGAATAGAGCTATTTTTAAACTCGTTATGTATAACACAACAATGTTTGACAAACTTACTTAAAAGAGGATAAACTCACTGTAGATTACATCCGAAGTGTAGAAGTGTTGCTTATCAGCTAATTGTATAAGCAGAAAATGATAGGAAAGTGGAGGCTGCTAGGTGATGGCGAATGTGGGTTTTAGAATAAGAAGGAATCCGAAGAGGAAGATAGTGGAAAAGAAATGAAGTGGCTAATAGCTGGATTGGTGTAGACGTGGCAACTGTTTTAGGGAATAGTATTGCTACGGTTAGGTCCGTTGAAGTCTTTGTCCTCATTAAACTCCGAAAACGACAACGTTAGGAATACATAACTATGTGTAATGTGGGCCTTCCTTCCTACATGCATCATTTCACCATATGTATAAGCTGTCGCCCTTTTTCTCATCATTCATTTCTCTACGTCGCTCTTCTTTCTTCTTTCCTTTCCTCCATACCACATTTTACATCACTTCTTCTACCTACCATTGGACCAAAATTTGATAAAATTTAACCATTCAATTCTTTTTATTTAACTTCCTCTAATTCAATTTCACGTATGTATCTTCAATGTTATCATAACTACAATCTCACCTTATGCCACACATTTACCAATAAATTGAGAAGAGACTATGTATTGTTTTTTCCTTTGGGTCTTAGAGAAATAACGTCGTTAAACTTTAATTATCAGTTTAAATTTTTGTTCAATCGATTTTTTGACATAGTATCAAAGTCTATGTGATAAGAAAAAAAGTCTTGAGTTTGAATCATGACAAATCTATTTATTGATTAATTAAAAGCACATGAGAAGGTGAGCTAGATTAATTTAAAAGATGTCAGTAATATTTAATTATCAGCTCGAAATTTTAAAAGAGTTAAAATGTAATGTCCATGAGTATAAACAAAATCCAACAAAAACTATGCGGATGATGAATTGTAAAAAGAATTGATCTCTATCCAAGCGGCTTGAGATGTTCCTAGGTAGTTTAGACAATGGTTAGGCAGCTAAGAATGACCAAAAAGCCAAAAAAAAAAGTGCATATATAGTTAAACATTGAATGGCGGAGACGGAATGAGACACCCAAATGGTAACAATGTAATTTTTTTACTTCCAAATTTTTGTTCCCTTTTTACGATTAAAAATGTTCTCTTTTTTTTCATTATCTCTAAACTATATAATATTTAGCAATATTATGTCATCTATATATCTACATTTTTTTTGAGTGGTATAAAAGTAAAAGCAGTGTTTTTTTTAAAAAAGAAAAGAAATGCATCATTGCGCTTACAATTAATAATGAAGAAAAATCTTTCATACTTACGATGAGATGCATATCCTTAATCTCCCAAGTTACAAAAAGAATTTTATAAAAGTGGAAGCAATTCATAACTCTTTATAAAATAGTATAGTTCACAACTCGAGGTCACAATTATACTTATTTTAGTTTTAGTAATTAGGATTCGTATTTACACTTGCTAATATTTATGAGATCAACCATTTCACTGTCAAGGATTATCCATATGAGATTTCATGCTGGGTTTTGATCCAATCTATAAGACAATGTAAATATCTTAAAGACAACTTGATAGAGATTTCTTAATAACAATAAATTATTGAAATGTTATGTACTCTAGTCTTTTTTATTAACCAGTCGTGTGATGGTCCAATTGCCAAAAAAAGGCGACTATCTCAAAACTAATATTTGATGGGAAGAATCTAAGCATAGTAATAAAAAAAAATTATATAGCTAATTTATGGTTACTCTTGTGGTCACATGCACTAAATCTTACGTGATTTTTCTCTTTTTAATTGCTTATTGCATTTCGAGGATTAAAGCTGTGTCAACTTGCAATAAAAAAAAGTCCCAATTGATTTGTTAAGTTTAGATCCGCAGTTTATTGGGAATAAGAATGGCAACTTTGTTTAAAAAAAACAGACTTTATTAGAAGGAAACATCCTCCTTCTTTCTAAGACCATGTGCATTATGCTAATCACATATGCCTTAATCATTCTTTAATTTGAAGGATTAATCCGTATATACTTGTGGTGTACTTTGTTTGTATGATAAAATCACCAATAATTAATTAGTTGGAGCAGTTGCATAAATAGAGAATCCAAGGCATTTTATTCTATCTAGTTGTAGCTATAAAGGCAAGGCAGAAGCGTGCCCACCATTGGGGCCAATTACTATATAATTGATCTGAAATTAATATGACAATTCCTTGTATTGTTAGCTGCTGAGCTGCCTGCAATTTGATGTGCATTGTATACAACTATCCATTACGTACCTTATCATAAAGTTTGTTTCATTATCTACCTCATTACTTATTTCTGTTGCAGGTTCTATTTATTTGGTTCGAGTAGAAGTTTATCTTAATAGCATGCATGTTTCGTGAGGAAATTTATTATAGCGCTGGTACAACGAGTCGTTATTGCATCAAACTATAATAATCACATTATACATATTATAAAAATAAAATATTTACGACATGAATTACTTAAGTTAAATTCTGAAAAATGCTCCTTTGGAATATCAACAACTAATTCTTGGGATTTATGATATTTTCAAGCGAGGTATTGAAGTCAATCTCAACAAGATTAAGGCAATTTTGAACCCGTCTCCACCTAAAACATTCTATTATACTGAACATTTATCGATAATTTAAATAGTGAAAAAATACCAAGTGTCGACTCTTGCAAATGCTCATTGAATTCCTCTTTGGAGCTTGGGTGTCAGTGCGTCGCGTATTTTCGAATTTTGAACAGTAAAAATATTGAATATCCCAAAAAGATGAGCGAAAAGAGGGGAAAGTACGTTGTGACAATGTCCCTTCAGTAAATTTCTCTAGTCTCGTTATAAATTTACGAGTTGCTCACAATAGGGAACAATCCTTAGTAACAACACTATGATGTAAGTTAACGAAAAAAGTAAATATAACAAAGTAGAGAGAGAATGTAAGTCCCAATGTTTATTAGACTAGAGTCAAGTGCATTCCATAGTGCGGTATGTACGCGATTCGCTTTTCATGGTTGCCTGATGAAGCCGTTGAATTAATTGGGCACACGACTCATTTTGAATGATTGGCATTGGTCGTAGTATTCTTTTGGCACGACTCAGAAAGTTATGGATCTTGAGCCATTATTTCTTATTACTGCAAAGATAGAGACCCTAGCAATCGGAGATCATGGGTGAAGAGAATCAACAAGTGGAACCTTGGTGAAGCACCAAGTTTGGTTTGAATGCTCTTTCTGCGAGTTTTGTCAACGAGGATGTTAACAGTTTAAGTGAAGGAGAATGTTAGGGGTTCAATTCGTCCATAGGCATTATCGATCCCAAGACATCGACAAGATACCGAGGAAGCTTCAAGGAAGTTGGTACTTAATAGAACATGTGCAATGTCTAGTTCTTGGGGATCGAATTTGGAGTTAAGACATATATATGAGAGATGTATATACTTGACATAGGATCTTCGCCATCTTTGCGTTAGATGTTGGCACCGACTTAGGTGATCCACCCAAGTCCATGAGGGGCTAGGAGGCAGGCATGCATTCTTAGATTAAGAAAAGTGAATGTCTCAAGAAGGTAGGACCATTATGGATACTGTGGACGGACAAAGTCCACAGTGCACGTTCCTAAAACGGTTGAGGCTCTGTGATATGGGCTACTTTTAAGACGGAATGCTAATATAGTAATTGATGAGAGGCTAAAAGGGGCTAGATCCCTTGATTTTGGGTTGGTTGGCCGTGTACTCAAAGGAGTGTCAACGCCACATGGAGATTTGACATAGTGAAGATCTACACTCGTGACACTAAGCATCATTGGACAAATTTTTCACAATAATCTTTAAAAATTTGTTAGACGCTTTGTAGTGCACATGTGACACCTAGTTGATACAATGTGTATTCAAATGTTATTTTTGGAAGATAGTGGATTAGCAAACTACATGTTATGTCAATTAAGTAACACGGCGTGTCACTTAACCAAACTATTAAATTTTGAGAGAATTTGAAATTTTGTATTTATTAAACATTTTTTTATTTGAAACATTTTTTATTTAGTTAAACCCAACAATCAATTAATATAGATTTAAGTAACCGAAAGTTTGAAAAGTTAGTTATCCCAAAAAAGTTGTAATTAGTGTTTAACTAAACACAATTGAATTAGGTAATTGAATTATGAGGATGGTTGGTTTTTAGGTTAGGCGTTGGTTATGCAATTCGAGAACGAGAAATTAGAGAAAAGAAAGCAAAACGTTAAGATTGGGAAAAAAAGAAGAAAATCTTTTTATGGAAACATGCAAACAGCGGTTGTTTGTCTCATAATTAGAATTCAAAAATGAAAAAGAAGAAGAAGCAACCAAGAAAGAAACTTTCAAAAATGCCAAGTAAGACGGTGGAGTCGGTTTTGGCAGTTCAGATTTCAGGAGCGTGACCGCCACGTGTAGGTATTAGGCCGTTAAGAAAATTGGGTAATCGTAATTAAAGTTGACAGGCTGGAGTTGTACCGTTTTTCCCCCGGTTCTGCTACTTAAGTTTTGTCGTTTAGCATACCAGCTCATCATCTTCCGTGCGCTCTTTTATTTTATTTTTATTAAAGCTAAAATCTGTTCCAAGTAAATGCTATCCAGCCTGGCTTAGTCAAACTCACCTTCTTCTCCATCCGCTCCCTACTTTCTTTTTTTTTTAATTTTCAATTAACTTCTTAAACGGTTGTTTTTAACTTTTTTAAATCTCCGATATTTTCGAGATTATATATTATGGTGCCTTCATCTGCCACGTCACTCGCTGACTAATCATTTTAGTAAAAATGACAAAACTCATATTTGTGCCCTTTAACTTTCTTTTTATTTAAAGATTGAGTCTTTCATTTTATTTTATTTTCATATTGAAGCATTTATCATTAAATTCACAAGTGATCAAGGCCATGTCTTAATATTTCCATCCAATTTGAACCAACTGAAAAAAATAAATACAAAGAACATAAAGAAGAAAACCAAAAAAAACAATCGTATTAGCGTAAGTGAAATTGGATTGTGAAATTCTTACTTTCATGTAATAAACTATGAAATTAAGGCCCCTAAATTTGTCCCAAAGATTCAATAGGCCTCCCGAATTTTTAAAGTTTACAAATAACGTTTTGTGGTTGTCAAAAATTAACAAATCGTCCTCTAATTTTCAAAATTAATGTCAAAACGTGCATATAGTAGATGATACATCTATAGGTGCAAGTTTATGATACGATATATCGAAATTTTTGTAAAAGATAACATATCGCTTTCACATTTTGATCTAGACGGTTTTATAATTAGGAGCTTACTAAAAGTATTTAGATAAAAATAAAAGGTTGATAGTAATCTTTGGACAAACATAGAAGATTATTTTTAATAGTTGAACAAACATAGAGAATTAATTGTTACATTTAAACAAGCATAAAAAGTCATTTGTAATATTTAAAAGTTAATGAGAACATTTAAAATTTGTGAACAAATTCAAAGTTTAGATATGTGGGTGATTTTTTGAATTATAATAAAAAAAATTAAATTAAAAATAAAACTGAATTAGAAATTGTTATGTGATTAGAGAAGCAAAATGTGTTGCGACAATAATCGATTTTGGATTCTTGTGAATTTTTTCTTGCTTTCATTCAATTTAAACTGGATGGCAATTTTCAGAAGAGTTTTGATCAATTAGAATTTAATCGATGTGGAAAAATAAATAATTACAGATTTAATCCTTTACAACAAGAAACTTGAGGGCTCAAATATAGATTTTGCCCAAAAAAATAGTAAAGAATTGGGAATTCAATTCATTATTAGGTAGCGTGATGGGGTGTGAACCTGACGAGCCGTATGGTTTTAAACTGCACAATAAAAACCAAAATATTTTGAGTGGAGTGCTAGTGAATATACGTGTAAGTTGGAGATATTATATCTCGACGCGTGTCCATTTGACAGCTGTTTACTAGTAACTGCCTTCCCCCACTTTCAACGGCTTATCACCGGTCATTCTCACCGGCTTCTCCAGTCATCCTTATCCTTTCCTCATATAAATATCTCCCTCCACTCCTTTCACTCCGTTCTCTCATGAGGCCTCGCCTCCGCCACCAAAACTAAACCCCAAAAACCTCCGTTTAAAACTCCGTTATCATGTCTTCAACGGCAAGAAAGGACGTTGATCGGATCAAAGGTCCGTGGAGTCCTGAAGAAGACGAAGCGTTACAGAGACTGGTTAAAAATTATGGCCCTAGAAACTGGTCTCTGATCAGCAAATCGATACCCGGACGATCGGGAAAATCTTGCCGGTTGCGATGGTGCAACCAGCTGTCTCCTCAGGTTGAACACCGGCCGTTTTCTTCTGAGGAAGATGAGACTATTATCAGAGCTCACGCGCGATTTGGTAACAAGTGGGCTACAATCGCGCGTCTGCTTAACGGTCGTACGGATAATGCCATTAAAAATCATTGGAACTCTACTCTGAAAAGAAAATGTTCATCTCTCGGTGAGGATTTTGATGATATACAGCCGCTTAAAAGATCCGCTAGTGTTGGACCTCCGTCTAACGGGTCGGGTCTTCAGCTTAACCCGGGTAGTCCATGCGGATCCGATATTAGTGATTCGAGTTTACCTCCTGTTGTTGCTTCCTCCCCGGTTTACCGGCCCCTTGCTAGAACGGCTTCTCTCGTTGAACCGCCGCCTCCTTTGATGGATCCGCCGACCTCTTTGAGCCTCTCACTCCCTGGATTTGATTCTTGCGAAACCTCGAATCAAACACCACCTGCTTCAGTTTCTGTTTCCGGTTCAGGATCTGGGTTCAATCTTGTATCAAATATGACCGATTCTGTTCAAGTTCCTGTCCCGATAGCAGCTGATGTGGTTGCTGTGCAGGAAACTCCAGTGGCGGGGCGAGAGAATGGAGGATTTGAGACTCAGTTTTTTAATCCGGAGTTTTTGGCAGTGATGCAAGAGATGATCAGGAAGGAAGTGAGGAGTTATATGTCTGGTGTTGAGCAGAAAGGGCTTTGCTTGCAAACTGATGCAATTAGGAATGCTGTGGTTAAGCGAATTGGGATTAGCAAAATTACGTAATTTGTGGATTCGGATTAGTGAATTTGAGTCGTTTAGAATGAATCGGGGAGAGATGAGAGTAGGAAGAAGAAATGATCTCGTTTCGTTGAAGTTGGTTTAGTGGTTTCTTTTATACAGAATCAATAATTTTGGTAGTGTACAGACGAACATGAAATGGTAATTAGAGGGTTCTGTTTACTCGAGAGGAGGTTGATCTAAGGAAAAAAGATGAGGAAAACAAACAATCCTTTTGTTTTTTTGAATATAATGTTATAAGAAAAAAAAAAAAAGAACATTCATGACTTCGAGCCTACATTAATTGTTTTATTTGTTTGATAATTTATCCATTGCAACTATGATGAAATATGGAAATGAATGGAATGGAGGAACAATCAATTGAATAACGAATTTGGTTGTAGAAATTGATATCTGAAAAAGAAACGTTTTTTGTATTGTTAGTGGAAATCAAAAGAGAATATGAAACGTAAGTTTTAGTGTCGTTTAGAAACAGGACATGGTTTGAAAGAACACGAGTTGTTTGCTAGTTAGTTGGGCTTGGTTGCTGAGTGGCATGTGGAAGATTGAGGTTTGTAGGTTTGGTATTGGGCGGGGCTATTCAAAGCATTGGGACCATCCAACAGATTAGGGATCCATATTTTAGTGGGTAGAAGTTCTGAGACTAACAGCTATGAGTTCATGTTCGACGGACACTTCTTTCTATTAGCATATTTGTGGTCATGTTAGTTTCCGTAGCTACCGTCCATTTCCATATGCTCCGCGTGTATGTAGGGTAGGTATGTTCCTTTTTATCGACTCGTGGATGTTTTTGTATTGATTAGAGCAGTTTAGTATTGCTTTAGCTTTTCATAAAAGTAAAATATCTTATGGGGTTTTTGAGCTTTACATTTGTAGGTCTTTAGGTAGGAAACTAGTTGTAGTCGTAGATTAGAAGCAATCCATTGTTTACAACATCGATCATAGTTGTTTCGTATTATCAACACTAATTTTCAGTCATCTCTTAGTTGTGGTGCCTAGAAATAGATGCTTTGGTTTACATCCCTAATTCCGACAATGAATACATTTAACTTCACCTAAAACTTATCCAGCAAAATTGATGTTGAACAATCTTCGGTGCAGAATCAAATATTAAAAGAATGTGGCATGATGGACTCTATGAATGCAAGTAATAATGATGATGGGCCGAAACTCATGCCGGCTGGTCCCAGTAAGCTCTACGCATTTCTTACCTATTTGGCAAACTCATAGGAATGTTAAATTGTTCTAAGTTCTCAATCAATATACTTAAATTCATAAAGATGATTTTTGGAACAGAGGAATAGTTAATACTTTCGGAGATGATATATTTCTCTTATTTTCTCAATGAAAAATAAATAACTACGGTATATGATTTAGTGATGTTTATATAACCATTTTTAACCATGAACAACACTGTAAATGAATTAGAGATGTTTTGACAAAATGAAAAATTAATTGAAGTCAGATGAAAAAGTAAAGATATGGATTGTTGTTTTCTAAAGCAGGATTGGGATAAATATATCTCCATAATTTCATAATACACCCCTAACATTCATCAGAAACTACAATCCACCCCCAAACTAAATAAATTTTACAAACACAACAGCTACCATTCATCTCGCATTTAACCTCCAAAACCATAAAGAGTCCTTCCTTGTCTCTTCAAAGCATAAACAACATCCATGGCAGTGACAGTCTTCCTCCTAGCATGCTCAGTATAAGTTACCGCGTCACGAATCACATTCTCCAAAAAGATCTTCAAAACTCCACGAGTCTCCTCATAAATCAACCCGCTGATTCTCTTAACTCCGCCTCTACGAGCAAGACGCCTGATTGCAGGCTTGGTAATCCCCTGGATATTATCCCGAAGAACCTTCCTGTGGCGCTTTGCTCCTCCCTTTCCCAAACCCTTTCCTCCCTTTCCACGACCTGACATCTTGAGGGGTAAAACTGGAATTTGACAAGTTTTAGTTTGGAGGAGGATGAGTGAGTGTGTGGCAGTGGGGATTGGGTTTGGGGTATTTATAGATGGGGATTGTTTGGTGATATGGAGATGAGTTTTTCTGCGTCGTTGATTTGTTGGTAATGGACGGTGTAGGATTGAGGGGGATTTTAGTATGCAGGATCGGTGACGTGGATATGATTTTGATTTTTTGAACTGGAAATATACGCGGGTTACTTGAAATTTTTAACTGATTTATGATTTCACTTGCCGCTTATTTTCAATTTCTCCTGCCAACGGGCTTGTATTTAACTTAGCCCAAAACCCAGCTCACATCAAATTATTTTACAATTAGAATTTATTTCTTTATCCTATCAATTAATCAAAGATATCAATGATTGAGTAAATATGATGAGTTACAAAAGTTTCTTTTGAATAAAATGAGATCTGATGTGGAATATTAAAATTTGAACTCATTATGCATCACAAGTTTAGACTTATCTCTGCTACAGACTTTCGCGTAAAGAACTATCAAAGCATACAAAAGAGACATTTCTTCATGCATAATAAACGTCTTTTACGCACACTCACTCTATAATTGACTACACTATTTTCTCTCTATGATGAGGAATAGACTTTGATATTGGAAACGACATGAATATACATGCCTTGTCGGGATACTTATATAATGTCACGTATGTGCGAAAAGGTGACTTAAGAGACGTTTACTTTTAAGTTTTACTGAGCCGTGTTAGACCGCTACACAAATGTATTTATGTGAAAAGTTCAGAATCTAACAAGACAACTTTTAACTTTAGAAGGTCTATCAACTATTCTTTATAAATTTACAGGATAATAGTATTTTAAGATATTTCAAGTGTGTTATTGCAAACTGGTCATTGGTAAATATTGTATTAACATATATCAACACACATATAAATATCTTCTAGATACATATAATTATAATTCTATAATGAAACAATTCTCATTGCTATGAATCTAACTTCATGCTAAGAGGATTGTTCCAATCATTATAAAAGACAATCTTGTAAAAATGAACTATTAAAAAAGAATTAGGAAAATAAAAATAACAATAAGTTGAGAAGAAGTTTCAGCAAGGACAATTGTTATTTTTTGTAACCCAAAAAATAAAAAACAAGACAATTGTTATTTTGACGACTCTAGTGATCATTTTGATGAAGTTTCAGCAACATCTCCACAATGCTGCTCATGGTAGGCCTTGAATCTTTGTCTTCCTCCACACATTGTAGTGCCACTTTTATCAGAATTTCCATCTCATCTTCCTCATATTCTCCTTCCAACATAGGGTCTATCATTTCTCCCATCCATGAAATTCCTTTCTCATCTCCTCCCTTTCTCTTCTCTCTTACCATTGTCACCAAACTTTTCTGCTCTATATTCTTCCCACCACTCACACTCTGACTTCCACTCGCTGCACTTTTTCCGGTCACCATTTCCAATACAACAATCCCGTAACTGTATACGTCTACCTTCGACGTAATAGGATGATTAAAGAGCCATTCAGGAGCCATGTACCCTCTTGTTCCCCTTATCTTGGAAAAGGTTGAGTTGTTGCTCTGATCATCTCTGCTGAGTAGCTTGGATAACCCGAAATCCGATACCTTTGGCTGGTATTTGGAATCCAAGAGTATATTTTGAGGCTTTACATCACAATGTAGAACCCATTCCAAGCATTCTTCATGTAGATAAGCAAGTCCTCTTGCTGTTCCGAGTGCAATCTCGAACCTCTTCTTCCAATTTAGTCCTTTTGAAGATAGATTTTCCATCAACGAACCGTGCTCCATATACTCGTAAACAAGAAGCCTGTGCTTCCCTTCCGCGCAGTATCCCCACATGTCTATCAAGTTCATGTGATTAAGTCTCCCAATTGTGCTCATTTCTGCTAGGAATTCTGCTTCTCCTTGGTTTGCTATGTTAAGTTGTTTGATTGCTACCACTCGGTTATCCGCCAGTATTCCCTTGTACACAATTCCCCCTGCTCCTCTACCGATTTCCTTCCTGAAGTTGTCCGACGCCTTTTTGAGCTCCGAATGAGTGAACCTTCGAAATGTATTTGTGAACAGATTGTAGTTTCGAGTGGCTTCATTCGAATCCTTGTGAGATTTGAACAAAAAACAATATACAACAAGGATAGCAAACATTTCAAGCCCACCTAATGCAATTACTAACCAAAGTATGGCATTTGATGTGCCATTTTGACTATTTTTTTGGTAAGATCTTTCAAGAGGCACAGAAGTTTCGGCAGAGCAATCATCCCCGATTCGTGAAACTGTCTTCTTAATGTTCTTGAAAACTTTCAGATACGTGTCTGCCCCGAAACTTGGATCATAGTTTCCGTTCACCAATAGCATTTTAGGATAACAATAAGGAATAGGAGTAGCACCGAGGTATCTATACTGATACGCCTTGCAGGCGCAGGTTTCCGAGCATATTTTCTCACACGTTTCTAAAGTTACATTTTGATAGAATCCGTCATCATTTCCATAAAATTCAACGTCTTTTAGTTTAATAAATCCCACATCGGAATGATTGCCACATGAGATGTCGAACTCAGGTTCACAACCAAAAGACCAGTCACCGGTTTTCTTTTGCCTATATCCTGGAAGACAAGTACATTTCTCAGAAGAAACAGGATCATAGCTGCAAACACTATTAGCCCCACAAACTCCATGAATTTGACACAACCTCGATTTCGCTTGCCACGAAACAACCCAAGCTGTAGGATTCTTGAATTTTCGGCTATACAATCGAAGATTACCATCAGAATCAAGTGTTAATCTTCGCTCGAGTCGCTCTCCATAATCCAGAGATCGAAAAGTCAAATGATCCGATGAAGTAAAACTACCTAAGGAATCAAATAACGCAATCCTGGAGCTGTTGTATGGAAATCTCCCTCCTTCCCAGGGTTGAAGCCAAGGGTCTTGCCAGTAAACGCTTGAAACGTCCAGACCATCATAGGCAAGATGAATAAGGTTATCATCGTCGAAAAACAGCCTGTAGAAACCCGAAGAGAAATTAGTGCGGCTTCTTGATGAGACCAGCTGTAAATTTCTAGTGAACAATTGCGATGGAAGAAGAGTATCCGTTGGAAAATCAAAACTTTGCCACAAAGAAACATTATGTATATTAGTCAGAACAAGATTGCCATTATCGTGTAGGCGTAGCTCTACCGGATAGACAGAAACAGTGTCTATACTCCATGCTGTCGTCTTTCCAGCATCTGTCAAGACAAGATTTCCAGTCACAAGCAGATTCAGCTTGGAGTTTTTTCCGTTAACAGGAAAATCGCGGTTTGCCATCCAAACCACAGTACAGTTGTTATTGCCAGACGGTTTGCTAAACCATATGCTGAAGCAGTAAGCATTATCTCCGACAGGGTAAAAACCCGCGGAGAAAACACCATTTGGTGAAGTGAGAATGTCTGCTGGATTTTCCACAGAGAGATGTGAACCTCTTTGCATGACAGAATCAGATGCAGAATATGAAACAAGAAATGACAAGAGTAGAAAATTTGGAATCAAGAAAAACTTGTAAGCCATATTGAAGCTGATAAAGTTCGAGTTCGGGGTATGGTAGAATATATAGAATAAAAAGCTGTTGATGTGAATGGATAATGACTAATGAGTGATGGACATGCAATTTCCTGCGTACCAGACAAGGTAGGAGGAGGCTAAGACTTGGAAATTTTTTGGATCATAAGAGGAGAGTGGACTGGACAGTGGTCCTGTATTTAAAAGGTTGAATGTTCATCCTAATTCTATATTATATGATTACTTTTAAGGTTGTCTTGAGTAAGAAAAATGCATCATGTTAATATGAATACTCCACAAAATTTACGACCTTCATTTGGAACTTGGAAAGCACATTTTTCCAATTGAAAATTTTAGTTTACTATATTTTATATCCGTTGTTAATTCTGTTTTGGGAGAATATACATAAACAGTTTCCGTGAAATGATCTGGGGAACGAAAAGTATACTGCAATTTGATATGTAAAATTTCACTATTATAGCCTAATTAAGAAATATTACAACTATGGATTGGAAATATACATTATTATAATTCAATCAGTAATAGACAATAGCCGCCTCGTTTCTTTTCTCAATCTTCTTTCTTTTATCTTTGTCTTTTTGGTGGAGGAAGCAAAGGAGCTACCTTCCTTCTTCTTCCTCCCCATCTTTTTCTTTTATTTTCTTTCTTATTATTAGTTTTGTAGTTTTCGTTCGACATTATATATTTATACGGATTTTTTTATTTGTCAGGTTTGTATATGTTAGCTATATTTTCTTTATTTATATGTCATTCAGATTTGGCAATCGTAAAAACTTCTGATTTTATTCGTAGACTACGGGTTGCAACTTCAGAAATAACTTAGATCCAAATATTTTAAGGTGTCGATACTAAAAAAATTGGAAGAGTGAATTGCACTTGGATTTCTACGGATATAGACACACAAAAATATATGACTTATATGTTATTTGTTTTTATTATGCTTTTTATGGTCTATTCCGCTCTTTAGTGTCTTTTTTTACCTTTTTGGTTCTTACCCTTAGCTGTTAGGAATTATTTCCTCCATTTTTTCTTTCGTATTATCATGGTGTACTCTCAATTTTAATATAAGTGTGTTTATATACCTTTAGGACATTTTTATAGTTTTAGGAGGCTAATCATATCACTTTATATAAATTCATGAGCTAACGAGACAGTTTTATAAATTCAGGGCCAATAGTGCTTTAAGCCTACATTTTGTGTTTGTTGCGGGGTTTTTTTTTTTTTTTTTTTTCTTCTAAAAGATCTGGTCATTTGTTAACATCATATTAACAATACATCATGTCACATATATTATCTTTTACTTGCATATAATTATATTATGAAACAATTATCATTCCTTTGAATCTAACTGATGCCTAATAAGATTGTTCCAATCACTTAAAGAAAACAATCATGTAAACATAAACTATTAAAAAAGAATTACTAAAAATGTTCTTCATTTTAGATAATGAAAGCATTCCATTACTAATTTCACCATGGTCGAGAACTTGTCACAGAAATTTGCCAAGCTAAATAAAAATAACAATAAGTTGAGAAGAACACTTCTTTGTGACCATCTCTGAAGTTCCAACCAATGACAATTGTCATTTTAATGATCATTTTGATGAAGTTTCAGCAACATCTCCACAATGCTGCTCATGGTAGGCCTTGAATCTTTGTCTTCCTCCACACATTGCAGTGCCACTTTTATCAGAATTTCCATCTCAGCTTCCTCATATTCTCCTTCCAACATAGGGTCTATCATTTCTCCCATCCATGAAATTCCTTTCTCATCTCCTCCCTTTCTCTTCTCTCTTACCATTGTCACCAAACTTTTCTGCTCTATATTCTTCCCACCACTCACACTCTGACTTCCACTCGCTGCACTTTTTCCGGTCACCATTTCCAATACAACAATCCCATAACTGTATACGTCTACCTTCGACGTAATAGGCAGATTAAAGAGCCATTCAGGAGCCATGTACCCTCTTGTTCCCCTTATCTTGGAAAAGGTTGAGTTGTTGCTCTGATCATCTCTGCTGAGTAGCTTGGATAACCCGAAATCCGATACCTTTGGCTGGTATTTGGAATCCAAGAGTATATTTTGAGGCTTTACATCACAATGTAGAACCCACTCCAAGCATTCTTCATGTAGATAAGCAAGTCCTCTTGCTGTCCCGAGGGCAATCTCAAACCTCTTCTTCCAATTTAGTCCTTTTGAAGATAGATTTTCCATCAACGAACCGTGCTCCATATACTCATAAACGAGAAGCCTGTGCTTCCCTTCGGCGCAGTATCCCCACATGTCTATCAAATTCATGTGATTAAGTTTCCCAATTGTCCTCATTTCTGCTAAAAATTCTTCTTCTCCTTGGTTTGCTATGTTGAGTTGTTTGATTGCTACGACTCGGTTATCCGCCAGTATTCCCTTGTACACAGTTCCCCCTGCTCCTCTTCCGATTTCCTTGCTGAAGTTGTCCGACGCCTTTTTGAGCTCCGAATGAGTGAACCTTCGAAATGTATTTGCGGCAAGATTGTAGTTTCGAGTTGCTTCATTCGAATCCTTGTGAGATTTGAACAAAAAACAATATACAACAAGGATAGCAAACAATTCAAACCCACCTAATGTGATCGCTAACCAAAGTATGGCATTTGATGTGCCATTTTGACTATTTTTTAGGTAAGATCTGTCAACAGGCACAGATATTTCGGCAGAGCAACCTCCCCCAATTCGTGAAACTGTCTTCTTAATGGTCTTGGAAACTTTCAGATACGTGTCTGCCCCGAAACTCGGATCACAATTTCCACTCACCAATAGACTTTTAGGATAACAATAAGGAATAGGAGTAGCACCGAGGTATCTATATTGATACCCCTTGCAGCTGCAGGTTTCCGAGCATATTTTCTCACACGTTTCTAAAGTTACATTTGGGTAGAATCCATCATCATTTCCATAAAATTCCACATCTTTTAATTTAACAAATCCCACGTCGGAATGATTACCACACGAGATATGAAACTCCGGTTCACAACCAAAAGACCAATCGCCAATTTTCTTTTGCCTATATCCTGGAAGACAAGTACATTTCTCAGGAGAAACAGGATTATAGCTGCAAACACTATTAGCCCCACAAATTCCATGAATTTGACACAACCTCGATTTCGCTTGCCACGTAACAACCCAAGCTGTAGGATTCTTGAATTTTCGGCTATAAAGTCGAAGATTACCATCAGAATCGAGTGTTAATCTTCGCTGGAGTCTCTCCCCATAATCCAGAGATCGAAAAGTCAAATGATCCGATGAAGTAAAACTACCCAATGAATCAAATAATGCAATCCTGGAGCTGTTGTATGGAAACCTCCCTCCTTCCCAGGGTTGAAGCCAAGGGTCTGGCCAGTACACACTTGACACGTCCGGACCATCATAGGCAAGATGAATAAGGTTATCATCGTTGAAAAACAGCTTGTAGAAACCCGAAGAGAAATTACTGCGGCTTCTTGATGAGACCAGCTGTAAATTTCTAGTGAACAATTGCGACGGAAGAAGAGTATCCGTTGGAAAATCAAAGCTTTGCCACACATGAATGTTCTGTGTATTACTCAGAACTAGATTGCCATTATCATGGAGGCGTAGCTCTACCGGAGAGGCAGAAACAGTGTCTGTAGTCCACGCTGTCGACTTTCCAGCATCTGTCAAGACAAGATTTCCAGTCACAAGCAGAATCAGCTTGGAGTGTTTTCCGTTAACTGGGAAATCGCGGTTTGCCATCCAAACCAAAGTACAATTGTTATTGCAAGATGGTTTGCTAAACCATATAGCAAAGCAATAAGCATTATCTCCGACAGGGTAAAAACCCGCGGAGAAAACTCCATTAGTTGAAGTGAGGATGTCTGCTGGATTTTCCACAGAGAGATGTGTGCCTCTGCCCATAATAGAAGCAGATGCAGAATACGAAACAAGAAATGACAAGAGTAGAAAACATGGAATCAAGAAAAACTTGTAATCCATACCGAAGCATATGAAGTTCGAGTTTCGGGTCTGGTTGATTTATATACAAGAAAGCTGTGGATGTGAATGGATAATAAGGAGTGAAAGATGCTTTTAATTTCCAACGTACGGGACAGGGTAAGAGGAGACTAAGACTTGGAATTTTTTTGGAGCATAGAAGGAGAGTGGTCCTATATTTAAAAAATTTGAATCTTGATCCTAATTCTATATTAACGATTACTTTTAAGGTTGTCTTGAATAACAGAAATTCATTTTTGGTTAATGTGAAATCTCCAGAAACTTTATGACTTTCATTTGGAACTTGAAGGTACATTTTTCCAGTTATAATATTTAGTTTAGTATATTTAAGATTTGTTGTTGATTGTGTTTTGAGACAATATGCATAAAGAATTGCGTGAAATGGCTATAGGGAATTAAAAGTTGACTTTGCAAGTTGTGATGTCTGGCTGCATACAACAGAGCAATTTGATATGTTAAATTTCACTATCATAGCCCAATTAAGAAATATTGCTACTGTTGATTGGGGATATACATTATTATTCAATCAGTCATAGACAATAGGTATGTCGTAATTGATGACCACTAATCTAATTGCTTCCTTTGTATACAATCTATTTACAAATGTCTTGTGATTAATAGATAAATAACCTCCTCAATCCAATCAAAATTATTATATTGCAATCTTAGGTAAATTATACAAATGTCAATTGCATTTTGTTAATTTTCAGGTTTTTTCTAACCATCACTTTGTTTTTTACAAAGTTATCATCACTTTGTTCCAATCACCATTAGATTAGTGGATAAAATCTAATCTAATGGTAATAAAAACAAATTAAAAATTACTTCAAAGTAACCATAGAAAGCACCTAATTTTTAATATAATTAAACTTTAGAAATAACTACATTCATAATCCTCCAACTATCAGAGATGAAACAAAAATGTCATACTATTTTAATTTTTAACATAAAAAATTTCCAACTTTAGATTACATTTTATTTATAGTTCTTTTGACATGAATCCATCAAATGAATTCACTGAAAAATTTCACGTGTTAATCAAATCACATAAGTTTTTCACATGGTAGCCAAATTACATAAAGTTTCCACCGGCAAATGTGCGCAAAATTGGATTGAATAGAGAAAGGAAAAGATTCAATAGGGAAAGGAAAAGCTTCATGAGAGAAAACTCTACTATTACTAAAAGTTCCACCCGTTCCATGAGGATTCGAAGTACCCAAAGCAAAACCGTCGGTGTAAAAATTACTTAACTTTACATTTTCTAACATTATAGTTTAAAATCCTTTCGTATAAAAAACATATAGTTAAGAAACTCTCATTAATGCCTCAAAAATAAATATTGATGGCCTTAAAATGGAAACATTGAAAAATTAATGATTAATGTTCTTAAAGAATCAATATTGTTTAGAATCTTTTCCAAAATCTCATTTTTCATCAATTTCTTATCTAAATATTCACTTTCTTTCCCTTAACCAAACAATCTCTATATACTTTTTGAAAAAAAAATAAATAATTAAAACTCAAATAATAAATATTAACATTAAAATAGTTATACACTCAAGTTTATTATCATATTCGTTCCCACGATTAAAACAGACGTGAGATATATTTATGATTATCAATTAAATGATACTTTACTTCTATTTACCGTACAATATACACGAAATAAATTAATGTTTTTAGAGAATAATGGTACATATAATGTATATAACAACCTGAAACCCAATATTTAATACAATCATATCTAGACACATGTCTCTAAACAAGAGCACACCAACAATAACTTGCACACTAAAATATATTTTTAGTTACAAAAAGTTTAGCTAAGGGTGTGTCTATCCACTCACAAGGCCAGAGCAACCCACAAACCTTGATGAAGATTTGCAATGGAGTTTACAGATTGCCTACTAATAAGAACTAAATTGTGACGAAGTGAAAACTTGAACCACAAACATTTCAAGCAGAAGAAGAAATATTTTACCACTTGGGCACACTAAAATATGTTAAATCTTATCAAATCATTGATCCAACACTAATATGAATGAAATTATCTGCACTAGTAAAACCAAAATATTAATTGTATATAATGCAAATAAATTTCTTTTCGTGATCAAATTGGGCCTATGGTGATGTTTGTATGGGCCGAACCCAGCCCATTTCGCATCCGCAAGAACATCCAATATAAAAAGAAACTCTCAGGATCTTTCTTTCTTATCCAAACTACAGCGATGGCGTTCGCTGCTCCATCACTGAAACTTCCGTTCGTTACTCCGCCGTTAACGGAAATCTCGAGAATCAACCGTTACCTACCACTCAAACAATCACCAAACGGTCGCTCTCCTCTTTTCTTTCACCAAAAATTAAGAACCGGAACACCGGTAACGAGAGCAGTGGAGGAGAGCCAGAGCCAGAGCCAGGAGAGCACGGAATCAGAGGCTACAAATGTAGCTGAACCGCCGGCTGAGATTGGTGGAGAAGCGAATGACTTGGGGGCGGAGATCAAGAAAGCAATGATGGAAAGGAAGGACAAGAAAGAAGATAATTTCTGGAGTGGAGTGGCTGAGGAGATACAAGAGATAGAATGGCCTGTGTTTGGTAAGGTGTTGGGGACGACGGGTGTGGTGCTCGGTGTCATTGCGGGTTCTAGCGTCGTTTTGCTCACAGTTAATGCTGTTTTGGCTGAGTTGTCTGATAAGGTTTTCGCTGGGAGAGGCGTTCAGGACTTCTTTGGCTGATAATAGCACAAAATACAGAAATTTGCGTGTTCTTTAATTTTGAGAATGCCTCGGAGAGATTTCGCTAGCAGTAGCATGGGAATTTTGATATTTTCGTTTTGATTGTATATATAAACTTCGAGCTAGCAGATGTTATTGTTATATAAATCCGATCAAAGAAACACATCTTTCAAGAAACTCAGCTTACCATCCATGTACCCCGATTTTGTTTTCGTTGAAAAGGTCACACACTGCCAATACTAACTGTTTGACACAATTGTCATCACACAACATGATTATGAGACAAAATTCTATATTGACATCCCTAAAATGAACTTAAATATACCGCACAAGGAAAGCTTGGCCACAAACCGGTAAAACCCACTAAAATGCAGTCTGCAGTCCTCTTATCATTTAGGAAGGAAAATATGAGAACAATCTCACGTTCAACAATATCAGCTAGTCTACAATCATATGATCCATGAAACTCATATCGAACAACTAATGCACACACAAAAAAGATGTTCTACAGAGCATGTCTCAGAAGCCACAACAAGTCAAGGCAACATGCAAGACATATCATTCGCTTGAACCTGCAGGACCTACTAGAACTCCTTGAGAAGTTCCTTCTTTCTTTCCACTATCGTCTTTCACCTCACTCTCAGGCTTTCTTATCTTGATCTTGTATTTAGATTCAAACTCAGCGATGTCCTTTTTCTTCCTTTCTAGGGCCTCGTTAAGCCGCAAAATTACCTCTTCGATACCCTCTTTATTGCGCTGGACAGCTGGCATGACCTCTCTGATGGTTCTCTCCACTAGCACACCTCCAATCATTCGGTAGCACCGTCTGGATGGGTCAAGTGGTTGTATAGCATTGATGACTAATGAATGCTCGCTTACTTCCATCTCCAGTTCAGTTATCTTTGAGTATATCTGGTTTAGTTCAGACCTCATAGCAGTGTACGCATTCACAACTGCTTGCTCATTTACCGGTTCTTGGCTGGCCATGTTTCTCTGCAAAAGAAAAAATAACAAGCATGAGAAAACAGTACCACCCATATGCAAAACAAATCAAACTATGCACTACTTCATTAAAAGTGCCAATTGAACCGTTGAATCATCAAAAGATCTCTACGTAGAGATACTTGCAAGGTGCTATTAGTTTTCAGGAGACTTAATAAAGAAACAGAATTTGAGATTGCTCACATTTCACTACGATCAGCGTAGCCCTAAATAATGCTTCCTCCATTGACAGATGCATGAACTTATATTAAACCTTTCATTATTGCTTCAGTTGCTAAACAAACATTTCTGATGCATAGTTTAGAACAAACTACAGAGAGTGATCGTTTGCTACACTTAATGAACCCCAAAAGGTTATACTAGTTTCCTGTTCAACATACCGCTGACAACGTGATCGAGAACGGTGAAATAATCCTCCCCACTCCCTGATCCCTTTCCCTATTTTATTGAAAATTCTATTATAATTGTATGACAGAACCACTTAAAGCCATACAATGATTTTATGAATGTAAAGCAGCAAAGTCCCATGAAGCAAAAGGACACAAAAAGACTACAATAACAATATGACAACAAAACGTAAGTACCGAATCGAGTATCAACCTTTTTGAGCGCTCACAAGAAACATTAAACAAGGAATTAATAACAAATCCGTGTGGGGTTGTGTTTACATTGCAAAACAAATCCAATACCACAGCAATCTATTGAATCAATATCACCTTAAAAACATGAAAACAAGGGGTAAAAAGAGACATTAAAACATATAGAATCAATTGTATCATACCACAACTAAACAATCAAAATCAACAAGAGATAATTACTTCTGATGCAATACAACCCTGATCAAGAACACCAACTAAGTTAACCACTTTAGATTATTAGTCCTAAACCATTGGGTAATAGGATCTTTGTGAATAATCCTTACAAAATTAAAAGAGGGAGACAAACCAGTGAGATTGTGAACAGAAGACCACCGAGAGAGGAGTAGAAGTGACAGACTAAGAAAACCAGAGAGAGGGACTTGAACATGGAAACTTATAAATCTATCCGCACTCCCACTCCACGGTCATGGTTGCTTTGGGATTCCTATCCCGCTCCCCACCCCATTGAGAATCCTAGGCCTTAAACATGAGATACAGTTCCTCTAGACTAATATATGTCAAAACAAATGAAGCTCGCCCAGACCTTTTGCAGCTTAAGCATAATTGCTCCATCCAGGAAATTCCAAATTACCAACTCTACATCATGTAAAGCATATAACCATCTCAAAATAAAAACCAGGTCTTTTATTGTACTCTCCCATTTTCAAGTTCAAACATCCCTACATACAGTTTTACTTAACCCGAGATCAGCAATAAAATCCGACACTAGGACAGTAACTACAAATCTACTAAGTTCAACCAAGCTGAGTTCAAAGTTTTGGTACTATCCCTTTCTCTCATGTTCGTATTGAAGCTGAGTTCAAACTTTGATCATCAACTAATACCAAGTAAATAGCTAATGTAAAACCCTAACTACAGATAAATTACAAGGAAATAGAAACAAAAAAATACCTTCACTAGCCTATGAGAGTTGAAGGAGGGCAATATCAGAGAGGAGAACGCCGGCGAAGGAGAAAGAGGAGCGGCGGATGGGACGACGGCGAACGGAGAATCTCAGGCTGTGTTTATATGCTCCAAGAATTTGATCTGACCCCGTCCGTGATTATATTGCACAACCAAAACGCAGCTTTCGGCTGTGTTTTGGGGGTTTGTTTTCTTTTCTTTTCAATTTAATTTTCTTGTTTTTACATAATAATAAATACAAGTTAAGCATTGGCTGAAACAAGATGGTTTCTAATTAATAAAAATCAAAACTATGGCACTCTAACTATAGGTAAATTCCCAGTTGACTAATAAAACATTTGATTTATATATAGCCTAAATTTGATTTATATATAGGAATTGACTAATAAAACATTTGATTTATTCTAAAGGTGAACTCCTAAGCAAAATTATATGTTTATAACATTTATCGAACTAATGTGTTTATTTTATGGCAAAATAAAGGTTGCGTAACAACTTTTGTCCAAAGATGTTTATATTTTATTTTTTTTGACCAAACAATTACGAAAATTCTACGGTACATTGCAAGGTACCGCAATGTACCATAACTCTATCCACTAATAATACCATATTCAATAAATAAATATATTTTAATCATTTAAAATATATTTCTTAAATAAAAAAAAAGTTATTAATTCAAATTTTATTAAGACAACATTAATATTTTATATTTTATTGTTTTGACAATTCCTTTTTGTTTGTTCAAATGGTTTTTTTTGTAGTAACAACCTTGTCCATTACTAATTTAACATCCCTTACAATTTTGCAATTACTAATTTACCACTATTTAAAATTTTAAATTACTTTCTAATAAAACATATCAATAGCCAGAAAGATAAATAATTATATGTTATCATGATAATGATCATGAACCCAAATTACAGAATTTATAATGTTTATGTAACAATTGAATTTTCTTAGTATAATATTTTTTTGGTTGAATTTTCTTTTATTTTTCTTTTGGAGAAATATCAATTTGATCCCGAACTTGTCACATCACCATTATTTATTGTCGCGGTAGTGCTACTTTACTTAAAATTAAATTGTCATGTATGTATTATAAAAAACAGTAGGGTCATTTTGGTACTCCTAAAAAACTTAGGTTGATTTGATACCTCTCAAAACCATTAGGATCATTTTGATACTCCTAAAAAACATTCGGATTGTTTTGATACCTCCTCAATAGCTTAGTGGTTACTACAATTCAAAATGAAGCGTGTATCTTGGGTTCGAATCCCAAGATCGAGAAAAGTGAAACTCTTAGATAAAAGAAAAAATTCTCTCGATATATTTAATAAGAAATAAATTTAATTCTAAAATAATAAGTTTGTCATTTTGTAGTTACTACCTATGTCATTTTGTAGTTCTTTGTTATTTTATTTTATTTTTTAAAAAGATTTTGTTATTTATTTAATTCAATTATGTATTTTTTTTTTTAAAAAAACTATTCAAATCAAAAAGTTTTTCAATTATTCAAATCATCCAAAAAAAATTGCTACATATATTTATGCATAACATTTTTGGATTATTTTGAGAAAGATTTAGTTAAATTAGTTAATTTTAGCATAATTTTTTCTTTGTTCAGCTAAATTCAGCTCAACAAATTTAGTTCACTCTAGAAGTTTAGTTCAGCTATAAAAACGGACACTTAACTACTGGCTAAAATCTTCACCATCATGGATAGAATATCTTATCTATGGACTAAACAGTCCGATATAATAAAATTGATGGACCTAATAATAATTTTTTTATTTTTTTTTTTTTTTTTAAGAAAACACAGCCAATTCTCTCTTCTCAGTAAGAGTATCTTTCTCTCTTCTCAGTAAGAGCTTTCTCTCTTCCTAGTAAGAGTTTCTAGGTTTGTGTTTTTGACGGTGGAGTAATGGAGAACGATCTAAGCAAACTGTCTCTTGATGACGGGGAGGATGCAGTGTTGAATTTTCTGGGAGATTTGCCTCAGGTGGAGGCAAAACGGAGTAACTTGTGCATGATTGGCAGATTTCTTACTGAGAGGAACATCAGTTTTGGCAATATGCAGAAGACCATGGCGGATGTTTGGCAACCGAAGGAAGGCGTGGCAATTTCTGTGATTGACTCAAACTTGTTCGGTTTTGAATTTTTCCATGCAATTGATAGGGATCGTTTGGTGGCAGGGGGTCCTTGGTCCTTTGATAACCACATGCTAGTGTGGGATGAGTGGCCGGCTGAAATGGAGGCTTCTGAGATATCATTATTCCATGTTCCTATTTGGATCCAAGTTTATGAACTGCCAGTGGGGTTTATGTCGGAGATCGCTGGAAGACAACTCGGAGATTTCGTCGGGGAATTCATTGAGTATGACGGGAGGAATAACACGGGTGGAAAGCGGCAGTATATGCGCTTACGAGTGCTTTTGGATGTTCGAAAACCTCTGAAGCGCTGGAAACTAATCCAGAAATCGGCAAAAGTTGAAGGCTACGTTCATTTCAAATATGAGAGGTTGTCTACATTTTGCTATATATGTGGCATTCTTGGTCATTCAGAACGTTCGTGTGATCGCCTGTTCACGACGGAGCATAGCCAAATTACCAGAGAATGGGGGGATTGGCTTCGAGCTCCGACAAGACGTGACGGAAACAAACCCAGCTCGCGGTGGCTGAGAGAAGCCAGTGGGAGTGGTAGTCCGGCGAGGGTTATTTTCGGAAATCCTAAAAAATGTTTTCCTGATCAGCAAATTTTGAAAAATCCCGTAATTGGTGGAGACAAAAGAGGGAAATCAATTTTGAATAAACCTGCTCTGATCCCTAAGTTCAAGGAGCCGTTCTCTACTGAAATTTCAGAATCTTTGACCAAGTCAACTGATGAGGAGGATGGAGGTGTGATTTTTATGGAGACAGGAGAGAATGCACAGCTGGAATTACTTGAACAGAAAAAACGGCGGAGAGAGAATGTTGACAAGGCAGCAAGTCAACTTCTGAAGAATAATCCAGCTGTCATCCCCAATGGGACAAACACTGAGACTTTTTCTTCTATGTCTAACATGGATAAAAACTTTTCTTCTTCATCTGAAACGGCGAGGTCTGAGGAGCAGGCCCGCCGAGGATTATGAATTGCATTAGTTGGAACTGTCGGGGCCTGGGGAATCCTCGAGCAGTTCGGTGTTTAGGAGATTTAATTAAGTCTCACAACCCTAATTTGATATTCTTGATTGAAACGTTGGTTATCAATACCAAAATTGAGACTATCAGACGAAAGTTTAATTTCGATACAAAATTTGCAGTCGATTGTAGAGGGCACAGCGGTGGTTTGGCGGTGTTATGGAAGAAAGAACTGAATGCAAGTATAACGAGCTATTCTGATCATCACATTGAACTTACAGTCAGTGATTCGGTTAAGGGAGATTGGCGATGTGTTGGTTTCTACGGGTTTGCTAATAGAGCTGATCATGGCAAGTCTTGGGCGTTGCTTACTGCCATTGCAACTTCGTCCATAATTCCATGGGTTATCCTCGGTGATTTCAATTGCATTCTAGAGCAAAGCGAGAAAAAGGGTGGACCATTATATCCTCCTCATCTTATTCGTGCTTTCTCTACTGCTATTTTTGAAAACTCTTTGCATGAAATTCCTCTAAAGGGAAGTAATTACACTTGGGATAGAGGTCGAGGGACAAATCATTGGGTTCGGGAACGACTGGATAGAGCTTTCGCTTCAGTAACTTGGCTAAATCTTTTCCCGGACTTATCTCTTCATAATCTGTTTGCCCCTTATTCAGATCACTCTCCGATTTCTTTACGGTATGATGTTCGACCTCGAGCTTCCTCGCGACATCGGTTCCGTTTTGAGATGGGATGGCTTCGGGAGGAGGGGTTCAGTGCTTTGGTTCACGATAAATGGAATACCACTTCTCAGTCTGGTGTTGTTCCTAAGTTGGCTGTATGCGCGTCGGTCATGGATCAATGGGGGCGGAGTTATAAGCAGCGTTTCACCAAAAAAATATCGAGATACAAGCAGCAGTTGTTTCGACTAAGGGACAAAATGGATAGTTTTTCAGTTCAGCAGTTCACTGAGATCCAAAACAATTTAAATCGCGAGTTGGAGTTGGAGGATGACTATTGGCGTCAACGATCAAAGAATTTTTGGCTCAAAAGCGGAGATCGAAATTCCAAATATTTTCATGCTTGTGTAAAGGCTCGAGCAAAGGCAAACCGAATTCATGCTTTGCGTAAGGAGGATGGCGAGCTTTGCACCGAATCTGCTGGTATGGACTCTATTGCCAAGAACTATTTTGAAAAGATTTTTTCTGTTTCAAATGTCTTGTCATATGTTATTACTGATGTGGTGCCCAACCTTGTTACCCCTGATTTTAACAATATTCTTACTGCCCCTTTTGTGCTTGATGAGTTTAAAACTGCGATTTTCCAAATGCACCCGGATAAATCCCCAGGCCCTGATGGGTTAAATCCGGGATTTTTTCAGCATTTTTGGAATTTAATTGGTGTGGAAGTTTTCATTGCTTGTGTTGGTTGGCTGACTAGGAATGAATTTCCTGCTTCTCTTAATGATACTATTATTGTCTTGATCCCGAAGCGAGAAAATCCTGAAGTTATGTCTGATCTTCGACCTATTTCTCTTTGCAATGTTCTCTATAAGTTAATTGCAAAAGTTCTTGCTAACCGGTTAAAGGTTATTTTGCCTGAGATCATATCTGAGAGTCAGTCTGCGTTTGTTCCTGGTCGTTCTCTGGTGGATAATGTTTTCATTGCTTTTGAGTCCCTGCATTATATGAAGTTAAATAAGAAGGGCCCGACTGGCCATGTTGCTCTCAAACTCGATATTAGTAAAGCTTATGATCGGGTTGATTGGGGTTTTTTAAAAGCTGTTATGACTAGAATGGGTTTTCATGTAAAGTGGATAGACTGGATTATGCTCTGTGTTTCTACTGTGTCGTATTCTGTGGTTGTGAATGATTCTTTGGTCGGGCCTATCTCTCCCCATAGAGGTCTTAGACAAGGAGACCCTCTTTCTCCGTATTTGTTTATCCTGTGTTCCGAAGTTCTTTCACGAATGTTAAATAAAGCGGAATCTGATGGTATGTTGAGAGGTTGTAGTGTGATTGAAGGGGCTCCTAGTATTACCCATCTTTTGTTTGCAGACGACAGCTTTCTTTTCTTTAATGCTTCGGTGGGTGAAAGTCAAATGGTTCTAAAAATTCTCTCTGATTATGAGCAAGCTTCGGGCCAAGCTATCAATGCTCAAAAGTCTGGAATTTTCTTTAGTCCGAATGTCAAGCAGGATGTTAAAACTGCTATCAGTTCTCTGTTAAACGTGTGTGCCCCCCTTGATACTGGTCGTTATCTAGGCTTGCCTTCCCTTATTGGTCGTTCTAAAATTGAAGTTTTCAATTTCCTTTCTGAACGGCTTCGGAAAAGATTGGGTAGTTGGAGTTTTCGCTTTTTATCAAATGCCGGTAAAGAGGTCTTGTTGAAATCTGTTGCTCAAGCGCTCCCTACTTTTTGTATGAGTGCTTTTTTAATCCCTAAATCGATTTGTGATGATTTACAGAAACTAATGAATTCTTTCTGGTGGGGTACGAAAGAGAATGGGAAGAAGCGGATTCATTGGTTTAGTTGGAAGAATATGAGTTACAGAAAGGAAAAAGGAGGGCTCGGTTTTAGGGACCTTCACGAGTATAACCTTTCTCTTTTGGGGAAGCAAGGGTGGAAAATGGTGAACAATCCGCACATGGTGGTTAGTAAGATCTTCAAAGCTAAATATTACCCGAGGGATACTTTCCTATCTTCTAAATTAGGCACTAATCCTAGTTTTGTTTGGAAGAGTGTGTGGAGTTCTAGAGAGCTTCTTCGTATGGGTTTGAGATGGAGGATTGGGGATGGAGAGAAAATTCATGTTTGGGGGGATCCTTGGCTCAATCGGGATAGAGACTTCTTAATTTCAACTCCGAAGCCCCCCAATATCGAAAATCTAACGGTCTCTTGTTTCTTTATTCCAGGTACTCGTGTGTGGGATATAAGTAAAATCTCAAGTTATCTCTCAATGGAGGAGGCTGCTGTTATTTTCTCTACTCCTATCCCTGCTAGTTCGAGACCAGACCGACTTATTTGGCATTATTCGAAGGATGGTTGCTACTCTGTGAAATCAGGATATCGTATTTTGGAGGATAGTCGTGATGCTCGTGTGGTTGTTAATGGTTGGAGGAAGCTTTGGGACCTTAACGTTCCTCCAAAAGTTAAAAGTTTTCTATGGAAACTAGCCTCGAATATCTTGCCTACATCTTGGCGCCTAAGGGATAAACGTGTTTCTGTCCCGTATACATGTCCTATGTGTGAAATTGATATCGAACATGATTGGCATCTTTTTATTTCTTGTCCCTATGCTACTGCTTGCTGGAATAACATGGGAATTTCTGTTCCAGATGATTTTCTTGAAAGCCTTGCCGATTGGTTTTTAAGCATTTGTGATTCGATGAGTGGTAATATTGTCTCTGATGTTGCAATAATTCTTTGGACAGTTTGGACTCAGCGGAACAACAAAATCTGGAATGGAAATTGTTTGCTGCCAATCGCTGGTTTAAATTCCTCTCGCCGGATCTGCAATGAATGGCAACAAGCTAGGCTGTTACGTCCCTGTCAGGTTTCTGATCTAACCAGCAGAGAAATTGGGTGGAGAAAGCCAAATCCGGGAGTTGTCAAGTGTAACGTTGACGGTTCAGTGTTTGCCTCGGAGCAAAAATGTGGTTTCGGTGCTCTTCTTCGTGACCATACAGGAAGTTGTATTCAATTTCATAGCTGTGTTTATGAGGGAACTTTTGATCCTGGGATTGTGGAGGCGATAGGACTAAGACAAAGCATCTTGTGGGTAATCTCTCTAAATCTTACAAATGTTCTATTTGAAGTTGATGCCAAACTCATTGTTGATAAACTCTACTCCAAAAACCATGACATTTCTGAGTTTGGGGGGATCATCCAAGAATGCAGGGACCTCCTTCTTCCGTTTAAAGACTTTAAAGTCTGCTTTGTTCGAAGGGTAGCAAATGAAGCGGCTCACGCAATTGCTCGAAACGCTTTAATTCATGCTAGCTATTTTTCTAGTTTTATTTTGCCTAATTGGCTTGAGATTATTTTGTGTAAGGATTTGTCCTCTAATTCTCAATAAAGCTTCTGTTTCCTGTCAAAAAAAAAAAAAAAAAAAAAAATAATAATTTTTTAAAATACAACAAAATATGTAAAACTATAAGAACTTTATAATTGTTTACCATTTAATAAAGAAATTTTTTTTATCGAAAAAGTTGTTTCTTCGGTTTTTGTAGGGTAAAAGTACCAAAATTAAATTAAATTTTTTTTGAACAATTATTTGTCGAACTTCAATGTACAAAATGACCTTATGATCAAGGAGGTCATAGATGTCAATAACACCAAATGGATTTTTCTTTATTATTTAATGTAGATCCACACATTTAAAAGAAAAACTATTCAAACATAAAAGTATTCTAATTATTTAAATCATCTAAAACCAAAAATATTGTTACATGTAGTATCAAATCGTCAATCATATCATAAAATAAATAGATCACCAACTAACAAAATATTCACTAGCAAAACTTAAAATTAGTGTGTTTAATTGTAACTATTAGTTTCTTTTCTTGTTCTATTGTTAACGACAATTTTTGTCAGTGATTTTTTTATGAGTGATGATAAAATTGATCTGACACTAAAGCTGTGTTCTTTTTCACTTAAATTCAGTTCAACAAATTAACTTTAATAAATTTAGTTTTCAGTTCAGTTAGCTGTGATCAAATTGGTACCATTTAAATAACGTTGAAATTATATTAGTACTATCTTGACACCTTTACTATTTTATCAAATCATAAATCGATTAGATAAATAATTTACAAGTCTTAATAATTTTACATATTCTACTAATTAGTTCTTTTTTTTTCTTTTATATAATTACAACTTCCCTCAATTTGGAAAAAATTATTTTAATTTAAGTGTGAGAATGGTAGAAAAAGAAGAACTATAGATGAAATATGAAATTTATTGAGATATTTAGAAGATTTAAAAAGATTAATTAATAATTATTTATTGTTGGTTTAAAAAAATAATTATTTAATGTTAAGAGGAATTATTATTTTTTAGCAGTTAAATATCATAAACGTGTAAATGTTATCTTAATTAGAATATTTTATTGGATTTTTAATTTTTTAAAATTAAAAATATTTTATTATAATTATTTTTATTACAAACATACATTTTTATTACAAAGTGGATAGAATTGTGGTACATTGCGGCCCGCAATGTACCGTAGAATCATCCAAACAATTACGCGGAGAAACTAATACTGGGATTGAACAAGAGGTATTTCATATGAATTTATTGGCTATCACAAAATAGCCTCATTCGTCTCTCAAAATCAGGTTGTAGTTCACTTTTCTTCCTTCCCCCAAAACCACAAGAGCTCACTCAAATGCTCAAAAGTTGAGATTTATCCTCTTAATAAATAATTAGCTTGAATTGTTTAGATGGTTCCCTAAAAGCCTTAAACCACAATAAAAATCCAATAAGCACAAGCCCAGAAGTGAAAATATTGTAAAAATTCAATCTCTAGATAAAATCCAGCACCCAACTGCTGTAAAGTCCAATCTTGAGATCAAATAAATACCCAGTTGAATAAGTACAATTGTTCTGAAACCACAAAATGCAACTGTGAAACGAATTGAGAAGTGAGAAAATGATTTTCTTTCTAGAGAACAAGATGCAGGCCCGGACACTGCTATTTGCAAATTAAAGCCAGTCCGGAATGGTTAAGGAAGCAATTTTTAGTTTGTCTATGGTCATAAAACTCAAACTTCCCCTGAACGGACTTAGGATTTAGGACTTGGGATATTAGCACAAAAAGTGGCTTGTATTGATTATAACAGTATCTGTAATTTCAGTTCAGCAAAACAATGTGCTTTTGCATTTCGGAGTCATGCAGCAGCTACATGATATCATATGATATTATGTACATATATACACATTTGCCTCCTAATCATCTTCTCTGTTGGTTTTGGTGCTTGCCTCAGTATCTTCCGGTGCATGGCCATGGTATGTAGAAAGGAAAAATGAATTTCGATTCTGTTTTAAAAACCTGCAGCACAATCCATCAAATCCTGGTTTAGATAATGTCTTTCTGCTTCTAGATTGTGGAAATGCAGATATCAACTTCTAAATTCAGATGTAAACAGAAGAGTCTCTAATGAGAGATCATACTTGAGAAAGCTCACAAATTTTGTCTGCAACAGCATGAGTGTCTCCTCTTCAATGTCCGCACTACCCAACAACTCCGGTAACTTAACTGCAAACTCACAAAAGGTTTTTAGCACCACAAGTTTGATGACTGCTGATTCCAACTATAATAACAATCCAATAATCACCATTCCATAAAAAAAATCAATTAAGAAATAAATCACCAAGCAGGAAACAGAAAATCAAAACACAAATTAACAAATTGAACTAAACAATGCAAGATGCTCCCAGAAGCAGAAAATATCAAACATAGGCTCACTTTCTAACTACTGCCTTACTCGTATTACGGGTTTATTCGCAACCAGAATCAAATTATAAGGGAAGGGCGGCAGGTGGCATCCATTTCAGTTGATTAGCAACTTGCCAACAGTTCTCGATCAAATCCAATTGATATGATAAATGCATTGAAATTAGCAATGCAAATTCAACGAAATTAAGTACTGAACCTATATTACTACATTTCCAACATATAAGATTTAGCCAACATGAAAAATGATATCAAAATTACATTGTCATTCAACATGTTGATAGGATCGACAGTAGGCACTTGCTTGTAATTGCTTCTTCCGTAACTTTTTGCACCAACCTAACTCTAAAAGTAAGATCCCATAACCAATATGAGAAACCGTCAGTACTTAATCACATTAGGTTTAAGAAAATAAAGAGTAAATCCACCAAACAAATCTTCTGAGAACAAAAAGCCAACTCATTTTAAGGAATTAGACTAGCAACATACATTTATAAACACGAACTTCCAACGAGGACAACAACAAAGCCTTACAATCGAAATGATTTGGGGTCGGCTAGCATGAACCATCATAACGAACCGTGAAAATCAAGTCGCGTCAGCTACATAAATACTCTCCCTCCACACTGTCCTATCCACTCTCTAATAGACTCATATCACTCTCAATCACTCACTTCCATGGATGAAAAAACTAATCCATGTTATATAGCTGAATAATACATTCTCTGCACACTGAAATCTTTAATCACGCCAACGCAAAAATCGATCAGCTCAGTTTCTATTCAACTTATATTTGCATGTGCCAAAAGGTAAACATACCAAAGAGACGCAAGAGATGTTCTGCACCATATACTGCAGAGGGAGGGCTATCATCTTTAATTGCATCAGCATATTGCTCACGCTCACTTTTGAATAGAAGAATCGCGGGCAGTGCCTTATTGAATAACCGAGATAAACACGTTGCAAATTCTTCAAGTGCCTTAGTAACCCTAAATGAATCAAGTTGTAAAAGCTACAACTCAGAATTACAGATCACGAAGCATGCAAAATCAGAGGACACAAGCAAAAAGATTTGGATGCTTCCAACTCAAGGTTGGGTCCAGCGCTGAACTTTTTATAGTTATGAATTATGATGCTATACTGCATAAACTGATTGAGAAAAAGATGACAAAACATATGGGAAACCATTTGTTTCATTTGAGTCAGCTAACTTAATAACTAACATATAAACAACATAGTAGGAAAATTTACAAGTTAAACCAAAATACCCGATAAGGACTTACTTGCCATCTTCCTCTTTTCTATGAATAGCAAACATCCTCAAGATGGTTTCCACATTTGGAGAACGAGGAAGTTTAACAAGCTGAGAAGGGAAAAATAAATCAAAACAAAGGAATCAGGTACGAAAAGCACTTCTAGGTAACTGTTAAAAAGAAGACACTAAAGATATTGCAATAATGATGTAAATTATTCAGCTTTCTAGATGCAGAACAAAAATTATTAGATCAACCAATTACCAAACCAAGAAAAATTCAAAGAAACATGTTAACTTATATTTTCCTCATAATATTAAGCATTCGGTAGCTTGAAAACAATTTTTGATTACTGGAGCCATTACGAAGTTATGTTCCAATGATATTTATTTAAAGGCACAATGAGACGACGAAAAGAGATGTGAAAACATATAAAACGACAAAAGCCAGGAGTTATTTGCCTAAATTTCTTTAATAAGCCCTATACTTTGATTTGGTTTGAGTTAGTCCATGTACATTTTTGGATACTCTAGTCCCTTGCTCACACATCTGTCAGGCATATATCTCGCCCTCTGTAAATTTGGCTCAATGGAAACTGAGAGGATTACATTCAAGATACCAGTTCACAAGAAGTACAATATATAGCTGACAATTTGTTAGTCAAGGGCTAGATTATCTGCAAATTACAAGTACAAAAGCTAACTATGGACAAATCAAAGAAGATGCTTATTTAAGACATTTAAGTATGTATGGTCCCCAAATATGGCTTTTGTCATGATAAAAGTTAATGTTGTGTTCTTTATGGTAAAAGAAAATTGAACTCCAAAGTTACAGAGCACTGTTTCCAGAACAAATAGTTCAATGCGACGCCAAAATCTGAGTAAGCAAAGAAAATGAATAAGAGTGCCGTATAGTTAGTTACCTTGCCCATGACAGAGACAAATTCACAATCATCAAGAAGTTGCTTCTTTAGCATCGATGGAAATTGCAGATTCACAAAATTTTCCAAGAGTACAATGTTTTCCTGACAGTTGGAAAAAACCATGAGCTAACCAAAGGGACGCCAAGTTATGAATACTTTAAACCTCAACTGTTGAGAATATAGTAAGAAAAGATATCAACCAATTATAAATAAGCTCAGAAGGCATACACGATAAATAAGCTAGGGCCTACCTTGCAAAGAGAGCCCCTCCTTCGCTTCTTTCCCCTTCTAACTGCATATAGGTTCCAAAATTATATATAATGCTAATTCAAAGAACAAATAAAAGGGAATTGAATTTGAGCATATTGAGATCAACAATTGCATCTTCTGGTTGATATTTAAAATAAGATCTTTATCAAAACCCTGAAACAAGACCTAATAGAGGTTCTGTGAGTTCCAATGGAACTTGCTCTTCCTTTTCTTTACTGGGTGAATCCTAGATGAACAAGATTCCAAAGACTAGGATGATGAGGTTTCAAATTCCAAAACTTTACAGGGGAGCAAAATAAATGGGAAATCAATGCTTCATAGACGACGGACAAATTAGTTATATGACAATATTGATTTATTCACATGTGCATTTAAGGAGTCACTTATGCTTTAAGAGAACATAGTCAGGTATGATTTGTATGAAGGTCCATTTTATACTTCAATCAATCAGCCGTTCCAGGACAAATAAACCATACAACATACGTCTATTTCTGGAGAAGAATAGAAAAAGTAATAGAATGAAAAATATCCACAACGGAGAGTATGCACACAAAATACTGTAACCACTAGAACCTTTTCCTTTAATAGCTAATGCTTGAGCTGCCTTTGTATATTTTTTCAAGTTTGGCTCTTTGCAAATGAAATTCTGCACATTCTCATCAGTATATTTCTTTAAAGATTCCACTTCAAGCCATTCATCCCACCTGTTGCATGAGTAAGATTGCTCAAAATGACAACAAGTCAGCTCTGTAACAAGCAGAATAAGCCACAAAGTAGAAAAACTTAAACATGTTTCTCGCCAGTTGAACCTTTTTAACTGCACCATCCAAAAAGCTTAAATTGACTTAACTCAATGCTCACTTTGTTATACTAGAGGGGATTACAAAGTGAGCATTGACTTATTTCTGCATAGGAGCTTAAACTGGATGTTAAAATCCAAAAATATACGTGCAACTCGAATTGCAAAGTTGGTGAAACCAAATAGAATAACTAGTTGTCTCTCCCAAACCGCGAAAATGTTTCAGTTTCGAGATAGATGCTACTCACCTTTTCTTCCAACGCTGCAAAACAAATAAAACTTATCGAATCAAAATGCTATAACAAAGGTGAAATGGAATTTAGTAAGTAAAAGTGGTTAAATGGAGGCAAAATCTTGGGGACATTGATAAGTAAAAGAGAAAACGAGGGGAGAGTAGAATGAAGTTGAATACTTACAATGTAATGAACAAAATACTTGCATGTGTTGGATTCATATCTTATCTCCAACACCTCCGAAAAAAAGAAAACAAAAATAAACAAGAAACTCGAGATTGAAAGCATATTATGGAGGGTGGGTGTTAAAAGGTAAATATAATTGAAGTTTGAAAGTATAGAGGCGATGAAGAATAGTACCTTGGCTTGCCACCATTTTCCCGAGTGTAAAGCAAGGACCTTTTCGTTTACTTGATACATTCTTCTACTGGGATTTTCTTCTTCATCGTTTAGGGTTTCATTTACGCACAATTCACTTTCCATTTTTACTCAATTCTGGAAAGAAACAAAGATTGGGGATTTTATAATTTCTTCTTTGTGTTTTTCATTTTCCCTTTCTTTTATAAGGCCTTCACTTAGCTCATTATTTTTATTATATAGTGCCGTTCAGCTGCGCATATTATCCACATAATATGGTCCGTTGGATTACATTAAAATTTAATCAAATGGTATGCACTGTAATGTGCAGTTGAACATCACTGCTTTTAGATTACTTGCTCTTAGAAAAGAAAGAAGCATGAAATCTTGAGTTGACATCGTTTAAAAGCAAGACTCTAAAATAAATGAATATTAAATTTTAGTTATATCCAAATTCAGGGGAGAAAACAACCTTTATTTAAGCAAGTCATTTACTCTAAACACAACTCCCCAACACTAGAGTCGACAAACCTCTGGTTTTAAATTTGAAGTTGAAGCTATCGTCCATCTTGGAAGGTTAAGCAGTAATGGAAAACTCAAACCCAAACTCAAACGCTGATTTGTCTCCATTCCTCTATAAATTTGGCCAACATGTCCTTGCTTTTCACTCCAATGAATTTTGGGAAGCCACGGTATTTTTTTACCTTTTTTTATATATTATATATCTTTTGTTGAGAATCAAGTTATATATTTAAGGCGATAAACGAACACAAAATTTAATGAAGTTACACAAATATTGCCTACGGTCACCAATTTTATTAATCATATAAGAAATAGATTACAAAATAAATACTATATATAAAGTAACCTTACTTGGTACAAATACGAATCTCGCTCACCCGCTTCACTCCGGGATAAGCCCCTTAAGATGATATTATGAGCCATAGCTAACACTTCTTTCTATATATGGGCTTCATTTATCTAATTCCTATTTCATTTATTATGACATTTTTCTGAATTTTGTTTCCAATATTTGATTCCATGAAATTGTCCCTCCTGTATCAAATTGTTTATCTATACTCTCGGATCAATTATTGTTAATTTTCATTAAGTATTTAACTATCAGTTTAAACTTTTTGTCATACGGTTGATTGAAATTGTATGAGAGCCTAAGACATATTTCTGTTTCAGAAAACTGTTTATCCAACATAACATATATACTCTACTTTTTCTTCATTATGCAAGGTGATTGATTTCAGAAACGGATCTACCTCGGGGGAGTATCTTGTTCATTATTCTGTAAGTGTCAAATTACTTACCTTTATTGTAACTTTGTAATGCTGGTGTTTTACTTTAGATGTTCTGCAGATTTTGCCTCCACTTAAGAAATTTTACTAACTAAATAAATGCATATTTTCCTTATTATAATATTTTGATTGGATGAATTGCATTCGTTTTGCAGAATTTTAGTGCAGAGTGAGTAGCATTTATCTTGTAACTCAAACTTCTGTTTTCGGTTTGTGATATTCAACCTTCTATTTTAATTGGTTTCGATGACATTCCAATTCGCATTACCTATTTGGTTTTGAACATCCAATTTAACTTCCTGTGTATAAGTAATTTATCAATTGTTTTCTTATTCCTTCTAGCATATGTAGTCAATTTGTATTACATGTATGTAGAAATAATTTGTTTACTAGTTTCATTGTCATTTTGCAATCTTACTTATCCAACAGTTGGGATGAATGGCTTGAAATGAAATACTTGAAGAAATATGATGATAATTATGTGATCAATGACTTGGCTTCGAGGATTAATGAGCACCCTATGATTGAACGTGATCCCAATCCGGTGACGACTCATACTGCTGAATTGTCCAACGTGAGTATTAAGTATTCCCCCTTTATTTTATGTTATTCATTTTTCTTTGATTTGTACTTATTGTTTTGGGTTTTTTGCAGTCTTGGCTTAGTCTCTTTGGTCCTAACGTGGACCTATCTCACCCTCATGTTCGTGCAGATCTTCTCGACTTAATCGGGCTTCCTGCAGAGATGGCTGAGCAGTAGGTGAAGACACATGAGGAGGTCTTGCTTTCATCAGTTGACCATTCACTGCAGGTATAGCTTTTATTCTTCATTGTTTTCGAGACTTTTGTGTCATCTGTTATGCATCAGTGCATCACATTTTTCTGACTTACCTTTTTACCAGACTCTGCACGGGCTCAATGTGCTCTTCAGCCGTGTAAAGGAGCTGTCCACCATCTCCAACAATTACCGAAAAGAAAAGGAAGAGTTGGAGAACAAGTTGAGAGAGAGTTCAACGGCTGTGGACAAACTCACTGAGCATTTTACGAGGCTGTTTCGTAAGTTATCATCAGAACGGAGGGCAACGGTGGAGACCCTTCAGAAGAAGGAAAAAGAATGGGAGGCCAAAGAAGCTGAGTTGAAGGCCAAGGCCCAAAATAGTTTGGATGATATGAGGGCCAAACAGCATTGTCCTGATTTAGAATTCAACTTTCTCGACTCCGAAGGCAAGGAGGAGGAATATGTTGTTGTTAAGGAACAATAAGCTGGTCAGAGAAAGAACAAAGTTGTTAAATTCACAGAAGAAGTTAGTTTCTAAATTATTGTTTTAGTTCAACTTGTTTGTTAAACTGAGTTAGTCTTTTGTGCTACAAATGCAATGCTGGAGATGCATTTTGATGGATTTACCCTATTATTTGGATACAACTTTGAAGTAATGTCAAAATATTCATTGTTTGGATTGGTGTAACTGATAGTTGGAAAAGGTTGGACTAGCAGGATTTGAAGATAAAGTTTTTATGCACAATTATTGAGAGTGTAGTCGGATTACAAACTAGATAACGGGCTTCTCACAAACTCTTTTTTCTTGGATCATCATGATTATTACATACCACCTTAGACATGCATGACTTCTTATGAATTCTTATGCCACTTGTTTTTCTTTGTTTGCTTCTAGTTATTATTTTTCTAGTATAAATTTTGAGAGATACAATCTTATATATAAATGTTGGCGTCCCAATATTTTTAATGACAAGTTAAATAATCACCATTGAATCCTGAAAAGATAAATGAATACAATTGCACCAAATTAACATATTTGTTGTAAATTAACTTGAAACAAAGATTGAAAGAATGAATAAAATGATGTCGAACTCAGGCATGTTATTGTCAGTGGCCCTCACCAGGGCTTGGACTAGATCTATTGATGACTGCATGAATATTGTGAGAATGAGTAAAGCCATGACCCTCTCCTTCTCCACTCGGACCGCCTGTTTTAATCCCGTCGATGCTTAACCCATCAAAAACCATTTCAATCCGTTTATCTGCACCATTAAGAGGACGAGCTTCTGAATGCATTGAACTTATAACAAGACAAACAAAGAAGATGCAAAAAGAAATCAAACTTCTTCTGGTATTCATTTGATATGTTTTAAATATATTGCTTTGTTGTTCAATATTCAAAGAAATATTTAAGCTTTATTTGTAGATGGAATGAGAGGGGATTAATTAAGAAGTTGATATTTATAGGAGGGGAAGTGGAAAAAGGGCCTGGAAAATAAAAGGAAACATCGGGGAGGCCTGCTAGTTGGAAGTTGCCGTCGAGGGTTGAAATAAATATGGGTCAATAAAGGGTACAATATACAAGAGAAAAGGGATGAGCATTATGGATTAATTATCTTTCATCTTTTGTCCCTATCAAAATTACATTTGTTTTTGTTGCCTTTTGAAAGGCTTGGGTTTCTGGTCTAAGTGCTTGCGTATGCAAGACAAATATACGATTCTAAAAGGTTGCCTAGCCTAGCCTACCACATATATAGTCATATATATTGATATTGGGATGCATGTGTCTTAACTTACTCCCACATTTTCGTTTCTTTTTAGATCGGTAAGGATATTCGCCGTTCATCACAGAGAATTTTGCTCATGATTTGCACTTTTATAAATTAGACTATTGATCACAAAAATTCTTTTCAATTCCAAAAGTGAAGATCGGACTCTATAACTTTTGATTGAGAGAGTAGGAGTATCTTTACTAAACCCTAACCTAAATCTAATATAGTATATTACGATGCTAAAATTTATAGTTTAACGATATTGTATCTCTAAGAGTTTATCAATGCTTTCTAAAACGCCATCACAAAATTTAACTTATTGTTAAATCGCGCGTCGTTAACTTTAACAGCACATAAAACCTTATGTAGATAAATTAAGTCGAACAATATATGATGCAAGTGTTACATCATATTGTGGGTGTTTAAACTTTTAGCATCTTGTTTGTGTCACTATTTCAAGCGGAGGACTAAGGGCAATTCCCTTTATAGATTGAAAGTGACTCTATATGTCATTCATCTCATGCACTCCCGTTATGAAACTGTCAAAAACATTTCATCTCTAGGAAGAGAAAATTATAAATAGAAAAAGCAAAAAAGAAATAAAATTTATAGAGAATCATGCAAAACCTTCGGATAGCTATGAATAAATAATAATAAATAATATTCTCTCCATTGTTTATCGTTTCTGGGAACTGTACTTTTCCATAAATGTTGGTTGTTTTTGTTATTTATGGTAATAAAAGTCAATTATGTCCCTAAACTTGTGTAGTTTTAAGGAACAAGCAATAAAAATTATAAAAAAAAATAATTTGAAAACAATAGAAATTAGAAGGACGATAAATCAATATTTTACTTGCTATAATTAAGGGCAAATAATTTAAAAGTCTCTATGTTTTGCAAAAACTTACTGTTTGGTCCCTATATTTTTTAAAACTCACTACTTAATCCCTAACCTTTGTCTCCATTAACACTTTAGTCCCTGCCGTGATATTAAAATTCAAATTCCGTTACCCAACTCATGTTTCGGTCAAAATCAACATGTTAAAACATATTAGTACCTAAAATACCTTTACTCATTGATATATATATATGGATACATCATTGAGAATGGAAGGAGGAGAATAGAGAAGAATGCATAAAAAGAAAATTTGAGGGAATTTTTTTTGTTATTTATACATACATATCAATGGGTAAAAGTATTTTAGGTACTAATATTTGTTATTATGGAGGGAAGAGAATAGAGAAGAACGCCTAAAAAGTAAATTTTATGTATACATATATATAGTGGGTAAGAGTATTTTAGGTACTAATATGTGTTAATATGTTGATTTTGACTGACACCTACGCTGACTAGCGGAAATTGTATTTTAATATCTTGACAGAGACTAAACTGTTAATGGAGACAAATGTCAGAGACTAAGTAGTGAATTTTTAAAAATACTAAGACCAAACAGTGAGTTTTTGCAAAACATAAGAACTATTAAATTATTTAACCTATAATTAATAATATCTGAATTCCTCCTATTTTTAAAACGGATGGAGTAATTATAATAATAAGTATATGTAGAATATTGAGTGAAACAAAGAAAAAATAGAGATTACATAAAGCAAGGAGATAAATACATCTCAATTACCAAGTGTAACTGTAATTTATAATTATGGCAAGTATATCTGCCAGCTTCTCCATAATAAATCAAAAAAATCTGAGAATATTATCTTTTCCTATTCTAGAGATATAGTCTATTCATCTATAAAAGGTTGCATGAGAACACAATTTCAAGTAAATTGAATTGATAAGAAAAATTGAAGGCAGAAATGAACAAGAAAAGAGTTGTGGTATGCATGGTGATTATTTTAGCCATTTATTTTGCTGATGCTGAGAAAAGAGAGATCATGAAGGTTGGCAATGAGATGCTTCAGAAAGTACCAGTTCTTCCTTTAGAGTCATCAAAACCCTCTATTAATATTGTTGAGAAAAGAGAGATTGAGGCTGGGAGTGGGATGCTCCAGAAAGGACCAGTTCCTCCTTCAGGACCATCAAAACCCCCTATTCATACAAAGGCTGAGAGCGGGATGCTCCAGAAAGGACCGGTTCCTCCTTCAGGCCCATCAAAACCCCCTATTAATATTATTGAGAAAAGAGAGATGAACGTTCGGAACGGGATGCTCCAGAGAGGACCAGTCCCTCCTTCAGGACCATCAAAACCCCCTAATAATGTTATAAAGAAAAGAGAAATGAAGGTTGGGAATGGAATGCTCCAGAAAGGATCACTCGTCAAGCTCAACGAGGCTCCACCTCCCCCGCCCAAGACACCATGATTCATCTATCAAATGAAGTATTGTTCATGTATGACTAAATTTATATGCAGAATGTTTGAATTCTATCTTATGGTTTTTTTAATCTCATTGTTCTTGTTTTCGATTTGCTTCAAATCAATATGCTTCTCAATAGCATTTCGATAATCTTCGATTCCTATATATACATATGATATAATTTAGGTCGGTGTCTTATTCAACGCATTCTAAAACACTTCAATCATGCTTATGCATATTTCACTAAATATATCAATTCGGATTTCTCATATTATCGTATCAAGAATTATCAAATAAATATAGTAATCAATCTTTGTTTTGGTTACAATATTAATAATCAATCAAAAAACAATTACAGTTAAGAACATTCTAGGTAGTTAAAAAATGGGAAAGTAAGAATGAAACAATAAGCAAGAAACATATGGAAAGCAATATAAAAAAAATCAAATTAAACAATGTGAAAAGGAAATATAAGAATGAAATAATAATTAATTAAGCACTAGGATTGCAGTTAATTAGTTTCCCCGGCCTCCAGGACTTGGGCCACTATGCTTAATCTCTCCCGTATAGACATCATGGCTTGGACTAGAATGTTTGATGCCACCTACATTTTTTGGAAAAGCACCACCATTGGTATAGTAATTCCCCTGACCAGGGCTTGGACCAGAATTTTTAATCCCACCAAGATTTTTAGAAAAAGCACCATTCGTATAGTGATTTCCTTGACCAGGACTCGGACCAGAGTGTTTGATCCCACCAACACCGAGAGTGTATTGATGACCACCTCCTCTTGGGCTCGGACCTTCACGAGCTTCCAACCTTAAAAACAATGAGCTTCCTAAAAGAAGAATCAGAACAATAATGTAGCTGAAAGTAGATGCCATTAATCAATGCAGATATTAAAGATGATGCTCTGGAATTAACTTGAGTAGTAAAAATAATGTTCGGGTGTATTATTTTGGGAGTAGTGTATGGTCAAATTTCTGTTCCGGGTGTTGTGATGAGGATGGAATTCCAGGTCTCGTATTTATAGTGTTTGCATGGAAACTGAAATGAAAAAAAGTGATGTTTGTGTGCAATTCAAGTTTGATAATTGACCAGTTCAGACCCAAAAAGACACATGGTCTATTGAATTTCACGCCCATATAAATTTTTTGCCGCCACCTTTTGAAGAGAGCAACAAAACTAAGTGCATCAATCACTATTGACTATTACTACATTATATGGGAAGTATCCTAAATTACTATATTAATATTTCCTCTCCTGACCTCTTACGCTAATTACAGCATGTTATGCATATAAATTTAAGTGTAAAATCCATAAAAGTCCTGTCGCTATACAATTCTGTTTTGTGTTTTATTTTGACTATCTATTTCGAAGTGGTTAATGATCATTTTTAGTTTTTTTATAAAGTTAAAATGTGTTACTAAACAACTTTAACTTTTAAAAAAGTTTGTTTCGAATTAAGAATTAATAAAAAACATTTAATTTTGTTAATAATTTGAGAAAATGTTTTGCTCTTTTAAGAGCAGTAAATTTTTTTTCCAAACTTTTGAAATCTATCACCACCCTCTTCATCGATCTCAATCATCATAGTTGTTGTCGCAGGCACTCACCGCTAGTAACTGACGATAAGGCTCCCCAACTGTCGGATTTGGGTCACCACTCGTCAGATCATGGCGACTCTTTGTCGGATTCCGATGATTGCAATCATTTGTCGCCGATAACTAGTATCCTCCATTGTCAGTGATTGAAATCCTAATGGGCATGTTTGACAGTTGTAGTTTACTGTTTGTTGTTAATGTTTGTCGTTTGTTGTATTGATTTGTTGTTTCTTATTTATTATTTGCTTATTAGTGTTTGGTAAAACCTACAATTGATTTGTTGCTAAAAGCTTGTAAAATAGCTAATACAAACTTTTCATGGGTGTAAAAGTTGAGGACAACAATAAAAAAAATGAGCAGTATTTTTATTTATTTTTAGAAAAAATAGCAAACTAAATTTCTTAAATGCAATTGTTTTCTATATCAAATATGGATTTGAAGGCTAAGAAATTATTTAAGCAAATTGTTCTTCCTAATAGAAGTTTAGGAGCGTGGTTATGAAGTGTTACTGCGTATCTGCAAGCGTAACTACTCTGAAAGCTTAATTTGATTCAAAAAGGGAAACAAGAAAGTCAATTGTAAATGAGGGAACAAATACGTCATCTATTACTCATAATGCATTTTTCATTAATAGTACAAGTTGTTCCAAAATCAATCCAACTATTATATCATTTTCATTGTAAAGTCTCACATAATTTATCATTTCTTTTTGAAAGAAATATTTTATCATTTCTTATTTCTTCATTTTAAAATTCTAATACATTATTATTATTATTATTATTATTATTTATATGCATCCATCATGTTATTAAAACTCAATTTAATTATCATAAACAATCGAATAAACTAATCACAGTTTAGAAAGAAGTATGAGATTGCGAGTTGATCAGAATCTCACAATCGACAAAGTACGGAGAAACAAATTATGTCATTGTCATATACGAATGTGTATTCTCTATGTAGGATTTATTTGTTCGGAAATTATTAGTTGTCAAAGTGGTTTCAAAATTACTTTTTTTGTGGACCGGTCAATAGTTCCTTCTTCTTTTTTTAATTATGAACCAAGGGAAATATTAGCCATTAAACCACCCAAATGTTCAAAAATCAACTTGTACACAAGACTGCTCGATTTGAAGTAGAAAAGAAAATTAGAGTTAGCTCCTTTACTAGTCTTTCCTTTGAATAAAGGACTACCATACTAGTCCTAAGAGGAAAAAGTAAAACAAATATAATACTCTTTTTCTTCATTACATCTTCACGTTTCCAAAGCGAGTTGTCCCAAACCCATATGGTGAATTTCACAGTGAAGGAAGATCCGACGACTTAAAACAGAGGAAAAATATGGTGTTTTCAATTAGAAGCAGCTACTTTTTTCGTTAGATCTTTTGGTCGTTATTACTTATTACAAATAAATTTACTATTAATGGGTCTGGTTGTTTGAGGTTGGATGGGTTTCATAGCCCACCCAATTTTTAGCATACTTGGGCCTTAGCGGAGCTTGCTAATCAGCCCATCATACACAAATCCAAACTCCAAGAAACTTCACTGTCCCTGACTTCTTATGAAGGCTATGAAATGCCAGCAATATTTGTTCTGGCTATTAGCCTGCTAATTACTATGGAAAAATTAATTATGATACGTTTACAGAAATGGATGAAAAGCAAGAAAATACGGAGATTTCAACCTAAAGTGAACATAAAATCTTAAGCTAAATCTGAAGGAAGATTTCTATCAAGTTGAAAGAGTCAGGGTTCTAACAGTTTATGCCTCCCCTCCAATTCCCGCCATCATTTTCCGAGAGACGCCGAACATTTTTGTAATCTATTTTAATGATAAAATTCTGGAAATGCTTCAGTTTATGCATACATAAAGGTTAAATGTTGAAATACGTACTTGATTTTATAATTAATTCTCTCTCAAATCCATGTGTACCGCATTCTAATTCAATGAATTTTCTCCCGAATCCATGTGTTTATGTATTGTAACAACCAATAATCAGTGTCTTCATAAATTAAGCCCATTATAAGGCCACTTGATAACATGTTTCTTTCACTCTCATATCACAATTCACAACTCATCACTTCTCCGATAGCTGGATATAATCTAAAATGCAACCAACAAAATACAAATTTTAGCACATGCTTAGTTGAAACTCCTCAACGTGTTTCATATTTGTCTCCCCATGTCTATTTTTGTTTCGGTTCCGCCCATATGCTATCTAACTAGAATAGGTTATAAATGGGTAAAGAACCAATGGTACAACTAGACTAACAGGTCTGCACCAAAATCATTGTCCTGCACCTATCCCTTAACAAGTACCCCAACATCCCCAAGCAATGGAACAACATATTCAGTTGGTACCAAATTAGTTTTAAAAGGAAATGCATGTGTCAATACATGGTTTGAAATCACAACCTTGTACTACTGAACAATCAGAAAATTCAATAATCTAAAAAAATTAACCACCAAAGGTTCCATATTTCATAGGACAAGTACTAATTTTGCAGGTCAAAACACACAAGATAGAAGAAAATAAAGAAACCCATTTCCTCACATAATGTGAAAAAAAAGAAGGCATTATTGGAAGGAAGGAATAAAAAAGACTCCATATACGACAACCCAAACCTATAAGGAACGACTTTGGCATTTATACATCTATTGTTTGACAAATCCAAATCTCAATTAGGGCTTGCCACTTTGCCACTAAGCATTTGCAGTACCAGACATTCATTTCCAACTGGCCTTTTTTGGCTCTCTCTATTTGTCCCTATCCTTCTCCTTCATATCCTCTTTTCTCCCCCAAATCCCCAATTTCAGCAAATCTCAACAACATATAACCCAACAACTATGTTGCCCGAACACGATGCCGATACCACTACTACTGAAAACGTTATTTCTAAAACATAACAATGTGTCTATATAACACAGCTCAACAATTAAGCAAACAACAATGGATTTTGATTACAATATCGTTACAAATTACAAACTAAGATAGATTAAATACAACAAACATACAGAAATCAAAATCTCACAAGCCAAATTCATCAATACAACAAAATCAAAAACCGAAATTAGAGAGTTAATAAAACATATCCCTATATATAATTTATAAGTCAATACTAAAATAAGAACCACGAGTTTTTTTTTAAATCATCTGTTCCTGTTACTAAAATTCATCTTCTCATAATACCGAATCGATAACAAAGACAGAGATAGATGAACCTCATCTTTCCCCCACCTTGCGGGAGCCTTCCCGCCTAGAATAGGCGGGAATTTAGCCCACGACGAGGGACTCGTACCCGATTGAGGCTTCGATAGGGGCCATAGATACTGCGAATGGAGTCTACGGAAGCCACCAAGAGCTAGAACGACAGATCTGAGCTGATGGTTACCGCATCCGATATTAGCCCAGTGGCGAGTGCAGATCAGCTCCCATAGGCGCTCATCCTGCGTAGTTTTATTCCACTGCCTGCTCACACAAGCAGCTCTCCCGAGCGTGCGAGCGTCCACGTGTTTCAGCACCTCGAATAGAAGATTCTCGTCAAGATTGAAAAACCCAGTTGCTCCTTGGTCTTGAATTTCATCATCGTCTTGGAAGTTGTTGAGTTTCTTGATTTTGGGGTTGGGGTCAGGGATGTTTTGATTTTCCATTTTGGGGTTAGGGTCAAGGGTGAGAATCTTGTTACCCATCATGGAGAAATGAGGATCGAGGTTGACAAACCCAGTTTCATCATCTTGGAGGAGCTTGAGCTTCTTCATATTAGGGTTAGGTTCAGAGGTGAGGATGTTGTTTTGGATTTGGATTAAACGCTTCATGAAGAAATGAAAATGGGAGGAGGTGGGAGGGAGGTGGATAATGGGACCTGATTTTGGTAGGTATCGAAGAGGACAAGAATGGAAATAAATGCTCTTGCTTTTTTTATATTTATTTTTAATTGACGAATTTGTCCTGCTTTCTGTATTTTTTTTAATTTGTGTTTTTGTTTTTGATATGTTAGTTTCGTTGCTGCCAAAATATTGGGGCAAACACAACCCGAACGTGATAATTTTCTTTCTTTCTTTTGGGTTTTGTGATGTAATTTCTTTCTAAATGTGTTTCTTCTTTTTATCCTTATGTTGCCTGCAATGCCAATCCTTTTCTGAATTTGCTGTGTTTACTTTGCTACAATGATTCTTTCCCAAATATTTTTGGGAATCAATTTTGAAAATGATGTTTTTGGCTCAACTTAAACATCTTCCTTTCTCCTTAACTAATCAATTATATATGTGTCTACTTAGGGATTGTTTTAGAATATACTTGAGACTCTATTCCTTTTTAGTTTAGTTCGGTGTAGTTCAGCAAATTTACTTCAATTAAGTTCAACAAATTTCAATTAAACTTGGCAAATATCAGTCCAAAAGAGCAAAACATTACCATATTGAATCTTGCAAACTTATGTCAAGAAAATTTAACTCAAAACTATTTTATGCAGAGAGATTACCAAGAAAAGAACAAACCTTTAAAAGCTGGCTAGTAATGCCAAGAAATGAATTAAGACATGTGGTGTGATTTAAAGCCTTTTCGCTATGCCACGCCAATAGTCCAATTCCTACTCTCAGTAAAAAACGTACCTAAATAGAGAAGAATTCTATACAATGAGTGAAGGTCTTCATGGATTCGGTTTAATAATCAAATCAATATTGTGCTCGCATGTGGTTGTCCTAATTAGACCGAGGCGTTACAATATTGAATTTTGCAAATTTTTGTCATAACTCTCACTATTTTACATAGAGAGCTTACTTGATAAAAAAACAAACAGAAAAAACTACTCAATAATGTCAAAAAATGAACTAAGACACATGATATGATCTAAAGACTTTGCGATATTGTCACGTCAAGAGTCCACATCCTACTATCAATTGAGGGATTTTTATTTTATTTTAGAAAAAATTGCTCTTAAATTAGTATAATTGACCATTTTCTCAATTTATCGAACAGTGTATTTATAGTTATTTTTACAATAAAAGAACAACTACAAAAACTAATCTAAAATAATAAAACCATGACACTAAATATAAAGTTATCCTTTTATCAAAAGAAAATATAAAATTAACCCTTATTTTTTTTTCATAAGACTTTTCTTCACATGTTTTGTGGAATGCAACACTGCCAAATTGATAATAAATTAGTGTTAAGTTCATTTCTTTTTTGAAAAATGGGTTCATTTCTTTGTTATTGGGTCGTATATAATCTGGCCTTGTGGGCTTAGTTTTCTTTTTCTGTTCCTCATAGTGACTTGGACTGGGCCCATTCTTTGCAATTAACCAAAGATTTCTTGGGTTTGCTAATCATATATTATTGGGGCTTTCAACATGTACATCATACTACCTCCATTTTTCTTTATGTAATTTTTTGAGTTTTAAGATATATTCTTAGTATTTATACGACGTTTTGCATTTGTTATATATTTTGACAACAATTTTTCAAATGTATCCTCATTTATGATAAAAGGGATGTTAAATATTTAATGCAAATAAGCTTTAAATATTAGGAAGAGAAAATTTTGGTTATTAGAATTTCCTCTAATAGACTCATTGATAGTTTTTGAGTTCATGCTCGTCACCAATGATCAAGCATCATCTACTGTCTATGCAATAGAAAAATAAAATCAAGCAATTAACCACCCAAAATCTTTCTTCTTGCCATTAGTACAAAAAATGAACATGACTAACGAGTAGTAATAACACAAAACTAATATGGCTTGGCATAGTTATCAAAACTTGTGTTTCAGTTCGATCGTATGAGAATAAATATATAACATAACAAGAAAAATGAAAGATTAACGGCTGGATGATCAATATTAATATTATTTGTGACCTCTCCCTCCGGGGGAGGGGCCAGAACGTGCTAAAGAAACATGGGCCGCGACTCCTCTACTACTTGGACCTGAATAAGCTTTAGCCGACTTTACCCGAGAAGAAGAAAGCTCAAATCCAAGAAGCCTCGACCCTTCAACTTTCGACATCGAACAAGAAAGAAGAACAAGGATGACGAGGAGTATGGTGCTCATTAGTAGGAAATATAAAGAACCAAATGTTTGCTTCATTTTTTCTATGTTTTTTTTTTGTGTTTCTTTGATGAAATGGTGTTTCTGGGATATAGGCTATATGGGTGCTGTGATTAGTAGTACAATGTGCTTTTACAGGGGGGTATATATACTTATATATTGAATCAGAATAAGGAGCTCATAAATGAAGTTTGACTTCGGTTGTCAGAATAATTCTAAACTTCTTTTATTTTTGTCTAGTATTTTAATTTTTAAAAGAATCACATTATGGTCATTAGCAAATTTTTAATGTGGCTTGAGTATAATATGGTAAATATTAGGGAATGACGTTTGTACATCCTAAGGCAGAATGTAATCTAAGCTATTAGTACATTGTGGACTGTTACAATCCATAAAAATTACTATAGGGTAAATATTCATGAACAATATATATATGTGCATTGTGTTTCTAAAAAAAACATCAATTTTATCTAAAAAAAACTTGCAAGAGAGCTTAAATATCACTCCACTCATGGAGAATATTCTAACAACTATATCTTAAATCAAATCCAAACTGAAAGAGCACAAGAAATATAACTCGAATCTAGTTTAAGCACGAGAAGTTTGCAATTTAAACCAAATTTAGGTAATGGATTTAAATTATATTAAATTAAGTTATGAATCATCCTTGGTGTGGATTTCTCATAGCTAGGTTGCTAGCTACACAAGGATAACAGAGAGAGAAATTCAATTTTGAATTTAATATAAAATGTTAAATTAATTGTCTCCAAAATGATATGATATGTATAAATGTAATCTTCAATTCCACGCCTATAGACTTGTGGAATGTACATGTTCATAGCAAGCTCTATGAAATAGAAAATCTCTCTAGCTACTATATATTATAGCTTAAAATCTAATGAGAAAATCTCAACCAAATATACAGATGCCAACACATATACTAATTTAGATATCCTTTGAAAAATGTGTACACTTGTTTTTCAACCCATCAAAAAACATGTAGTAATATGAAAATGAAATTATCTAAATTTGTCAACTGCCAATTGCCGCCAGAGCCGGTCACCTGCCGAACAATCCAGTGGTCCTCGTATCAACACAAATATTTTCTCCATTTTACATAATACTATAATATATTACAAAAATCAGAATTGGAAGTCTAGTTTCCTGCAATTTTGATTAATGATACTAATCGACAAAAATGGAATCTAATGAAGTCAAGTTAGTTCCATCAGTTTAGTACATTAATAATGTTTATATATTGGATTACTAGTTGTTGAGATCATTATCTAGTTTGAGTTTGAGACGCATGATTCACAAGGTCAAGGTGGGAACTAATTATATATAGTACACAATTAAGGAATTAATAATGTTAATTAATTATAAGGTTAATTTTATTGTAGTTTTACTCTTTTTTTTTTTTTTTTTTAATGAGTCCTTCTGATTTCTTTATTTAGCAAAACAAAGACGGTAAAATGTATTACTTGTAAAATTAAATAAATAATTAATTATGTTAACATGGTTGAGGGTATTTTTTTTCCAAACTTTTTTAGACCTTTGACTGATGAGATAAAAATTTAGTCAAAGGTTAAAAATTATATAAAGACAAAAATACCATTATCTATGTCAGCACAACACCAGTTTTTTAAATCTTCAAACAATGCATTTCACCGTCTCTTTTTTAACTTAAAAAGAAACCACATAGAAAAATATAAAATTACCTTAATTATATTTATTTTTATTGTTAAAAGCAATACTAATTATATAATTAGGATCCTTAATTATGTTTCACGAGGAATATTAATGTGATGAACATGAACAAGTTGAATTGGTTTGGTAATAAGGTCCAAAAGAAGGCTGGCGTGCTGCTGCAATACACGTGCATTTTTAATTATACATGAGTTTGGTGAAGAGAAAAGAATGAATTAGTAGTTGATGAGCATGATTAATTACGTGAAACTTTTATATATATAGTATAATTCTTCATTACATGTATATTTAATCAGGAGTTTTCCACATTTAATTAAGCAAGTAGATCAAACTAAATAATGAACTTAGCTCCGCGTATCATGGAAAATAAAGAGTAGGAGGATTTAGAAAGTTGGCAAACTTAGCTGAACACGGAATTGTTGCTTTAATTAACCCTAATTTGTTAAGAGGATTTACATTATTTTCAAGTTTGTTTTTGTTGTAAACCTGCGGATCAGTTGTTCCCTTATAAACTTGGGAACTTTTATAGTATTTCTTTAAAAAAAGAAAATATCAGCTTTAATGCATCAGGTTCTATTAGAATTTTGAAGTTAAATGAATTTAGAGAAGAGTAGTACTCCCGTTCCATAATATAAGGTTTTTTTGCCATTTAGAGTAAGAATAAAAATGTCATGCAGATACTAATTTACCCCTAATTAATGTGATGCTAATATCTCTATCATTCTCTCTAATAATATATTATTCCTTAAATGAAAATGGTAGTGATGAAAATTCCTCCAATAATTATTTCTTTTATGACCAAAATGCCTTATATTTTGGAAAAAGTAGAAAAGCGAAAAGACCTTATAATATGGAACGGATGGAGTAATGAAGTCATGTTTTGGCTATATATCCATCGGAATTTCAAAGTTAAACGTATTCGGATGAGAGTATAATAAAGTCCTCTTGTGTTTTGGCTTAAAATGGGAAAGTTTTAGATATATAATTGTGAGTTTGCTATAGTAAATTTAGGGCAAATGATTTATTAGTCTATGAATTATGTCAAAATTCACTGTTTGATCTTCATATTTTGAAAAACTCACTACAATGTCCTCATATTTCGTAATAATTAACTCTTTGGTCTTAATTGTCCATTTCTTTTAGATCTGTAACTTTTATATTTTGGCATAGATAGACCAACAGACAAGACATAACAGAATCACAATGTCATTTTGTATGCAGTATGAATGTCTTGAAAGTTAAAATATATTATGTTTAAAATCTAAAAAATGGACAATAAGAACTAAAGAGTTAATTATGACAAAAGACGAGAACCTTGTAGTGAGTATTTCAAAATATGAGAACCAAACAGTGAGTTTTGACAAAATTCCGAAACTAATAAATTATTTGCTCATAAATTTATAAAAATATATTAAATATTTATATATTTTATTATCAGTAAACATTCCAAAGAAGAAATCTACATCAAAGTGGCAATCTATAACTTGTAAGAGATCTATGAAAATGAAATACTAAAATGAAAGGTAGAATCTTGTCAAAAGAAATAAAAATAAAAGGTAGAATTAACCTCAAACTTGCGTTTGAATGACGTGATAATAGTAAGTGCTATTGCTATTATCACGACCGAACATATATTGTTCTATCCAAAGAAAATAGTAAAAGCCCATTTTATCTTTCACATACACATTAAAAGTTCTATTTTAAATAATTTTTTATACATTTCTAAACTCGACAATCTAAAAATATTTAGTTAATAGTTAGCAAAGGTATAAGAAAGAAAAAAAAAACATGTTACAATCAAAATTTAGTCCTAATAGATGTAATAATTGCCAATTTTACTGTAGATTTCTTTTGATGTTTATGTTTCTTCTTGATTTTTGACTTTACATATCTTCCTCACCTAAACTCTTAGCACAAACACATTTTATATTTTAAATAAATTATGTTATACAAGGAAGGCAATACATCAAAATCAATTAAAAAAGACATCTGTACACATTAATGCAAAATGCATCTTATATTTAAGTGATTTAAGGTCTAACCATTTAAACTAACCTTAATTACTCAAGTAATTATAGTGATTGAGGGATTGTCTAATTGTGTAATGTGTAGACCTGGTTCGGGTTTGATATGAATTTCAAAACCCAGCCTATTTTGTATGACCAAATATAAAAATGGAAAGAAAGAAGTAAAGAGTGCATATATTAATATTGTATGATCTTATCTAAAAGCAGGTTTTGAAAATTGAGAGCATATGCACATGCATGCTTTGATGCTTCCTTCCTTTCTTCTTGAAATGTGATTTGATGACACTCTGAAAAGTTCTCTATAGCGACAGCTATTCTCTACGTATATGCCTCCCAAATAAAAGGTTTGATATATGTAATTCCTATAGTAGATGAAAAATACTAAAGGACTAAATCTCTTTCTCAATACTAGTAAACACAACATTTAATTAACTATATAGAGAAGAACCAAATTTCTAACTTATAAACTATTTATACTTAGGTTCTTTTTAAAAAGAACTAACAAATATTAATCGGGTATCAATCAGTTACCCGATGGAAATCATCGTTTAACCTAAAGGTACGGATATAGAGGTTCATGGGGCATATAGAACCATGCCCACCCTATTTCCGATTGTCGGTGATAAAATAAAATTCATCCCCACCATGCGGGGATATTAATCACATATTTTTTTGCCCCATCAAGTCGGCTACGTGTTCGGAGGAATCCTCGACTGATTGACAACAACTAAATTTTAGACATCTATCTATTAGGATAATATTATGTCCAATGAATCCTAGACCTACTAACATAATTGTTCATGAATTCGAATGTTAAAACTTAACCTAAAACTCTACACTTACTAACACAGTGACCCATTTACTATTAATCAAAGGTCTTGTGCAATATCACATTGTGGCCCATTGACTAGCGAGGATGGTCACTCGTGATTTCATGGTGCATGTGTGTTTGACAGAACTCTAACATTGCCTAATGCAGCTAATTCGGGACACTTGAATCTCGTATTTACAATAAAAAATATGAAATTATAGTCTTATAAGTGACGTGATTTTAAACAACTCTAATTATCGAATCTTTAAATTTTGACATCACTATTTGTTATCTTATCTTGCCAAGAGTAAAAGGACCGTTATCATAGTAAAGCATATAAGTTTTATGTACTATTATATATCAATTTTTTAAATACATGAACCTTCATTTTAACAAGGTGAAAACGTTAAGTATCCTACATTGACTAGATATATGGGTATGAAACATTTATAAGCGGTGACAATTTTCTTCCTTCAAGGTGTTGAAAATGAGTTAGGCCATGGTATCAAAGCCTCGTATTCAATGTCGGAAAGTTCATTATTGGTGCCACTCAAAGATGTTAACTCCTACAAATTTCACGCTCCAAATATATATTCTTAAACGTAGAAGACGTGTGTTAAGATATTCCACATTGGTTAAACATATGAATAATGAAACATTCTGTTACCTTTAAATGCGTTTCTAAAATGAGTTAAGCTGAGTGTAAAAGAAATTTTTAGAAATTTTAAACGAAACTCATGTGTCTTACCCTGTTGGTATGCTAGTTACGATATGAACCTATACGTACTTAATTATCTCTAATGTTTTCCTTTTTTAAAGAGAACAATTTAAAAAATGGAAAAGCCAACGCATGCATATACGTACAATGTTACCTTTTGAGTTATTTTTTGTGTTTTCCTCCGGTCCGACCATCTCTGCCCCACCGGCCCACACCCTGACCTGACCTGACCTGACTGACCCTATCTAACCACCGGCTTACCGCCGGAGATGATAGTGTTTCACATGGACACGTGGCAGCTTAGTTCCTTTTAAAATACGCGTCGTTTTACAGATACCAACACACGCTTTGAGTTTGAATCCGTGGGAAACCATACAATCCAAAGGAATGCCACTATTCATCTTTTTTCCTATCACATTATGTACTTTCTGACTACCTTTGCATTTTGTTTGGTGACCACACTATTGGGTTTTTCCTTAAATTAATGTCTTTTCTTAAACTCAAATTCTTTAGTTAATATCTGCTTACAGTTTATAATTAACATTAACATGTTCAAATGTAATCCATGCAATTGACTACCCTAAAAATTTAAGTGAATAGTTAGATCACGTTTTTATAACTGAACTGAATACTATTGATAAGTCAAAAATAACATGGTTTTAGAGTCTCCACGACACAATTTTATATTAACTTTTAATATATGTTCTCACAAGAATGACACTTAGATTTGAAGTGTTCACAACAAAAGGTCCATTCCACAATGTATTTTTAATTCAGTAATAAATAGGTTTAATTCGATACGACGCAATTGTCAAGACTGGAACTTAGGAGTTAGGACCATTTGATTACAGAGGCGCAGAAATCATGTCACTGAACCAATTGAACTAAAAATTAAAATAATTGTTAAAATCTAACAACAGTTTTTATATTAATATCTTGACAATAATTATGAATCAATTTAAATTCAAAATGTAATATCTTAAGTCTTCCATTTTAATAGATTCTTTATATTTAAAAGTGGTGTTTTAAACATGGATTCACCCCGATTAAGAAATCTTTCAACTAATTAGCATCAATTTGAATGGTAAAACTTTCAAAAATAGGTCTTATTAAGTTGGACTTTTAATGTAGACAGAAAATCGTAGTTCAAAAGGGATTGTGTCGGATTAGTTTGATAAATTGAAAAAGTCAAATTGTATAATAGTAATTCAAGATTTTTGTGCCTTGGGCTTGAGATATAGCAACGAACTCAATCTGTAATAACAAGAACTCAACTACGAATTTTGTCTCCTATATGAAAATTAAAAAGTCAAATAAACATAAAGTGGTCCCTACACGCATATAGTCTTCTTCCACCGTCCTGAACCAACACCATTTTTGCATATATAAATAAGCATATCATATATCATAGCTGCTCATCATATTATTATAAGCATAAAAACATACCATCCAGTACCAACCTATTAAATTTCTGAAATCTATAGTCTGATTCCATTGATCATCACAACATTATCATGATGAGGTCAAGATCATCTATGAAGAAGCATCTTCGAATGGTTTTAGTAGTTGTAATGATATTGATATGTCTGCAACTGAGTATGGTGAATTGCAGAGTTCTTCGAGAAGATTCTGGAGTTACAGCATTTTCGGTTAAGTCGAAGAATAATGCAAGCGTAAGCTCATCATCTCTTGGAAGCTTGATGTTTCCGTTGGCTTCTGGACCTAGCAAAAAAGGACCTGGTCATTAATAATCTCATTCTTTATCTTCATCTTCATCTTCATTGTATGTTCTTTTAGGACAGAAATGTATGAATTTTTTGTATTGTTTTTCGTCCTTTTAGAAAGGATGATTCTAGGGCAGGGTAGCTGTAGAGATGATGATCCTTGTAATTTATTTTTGGAACAAGTGAATTACTAACTGTGTTCTCGTTTATTTTTGTTGAATTTATACAAGCTGTTTATGTTATCTTTCTGGCAATTGTATTATCTCCCACTCAAATATTCATTCTTCATACATACAATCTCCATTTTTTAGTTCTCATTTTCAATATTCTTTTGACTCACTAATGCATTTTCTACTCCAAGAGAATGTATATATTATCTTCTTTGTTATTTTTCACATAACACTTTTATTAATAGAATATATAACTATCAATTTATACCCAAACTTGTTGTATGTCTAGTGACTAGTGTTAAATTGTTGTATGTTTTTCAGTTTTTTTAACTTGATTAAATTGTTTTATGTTAAGTCTAGTGTTCTTTTTTTAAAAGAATAAATTGTAAATTGCACTTACAATATAATAACAAAAACAAATCCTCCTGCCCTGCTATAGATGTTTGTTAAATACTAACCCATGATCTCGACAGTTGTAGAAAGTCTTAACCACTAGCCTAAAATCTTTATCACTATGAAGTCTAGAGTTTATTAACCTAAATGTTGCATTTGCTTTTTATTTATGGATATTAGCCATTATAATAAGATTTGACTATTTACAGCTCCTTTATTTTTAGGTATCGCCCCCCTAATATAACACTTTCCCAAGTGAAATATTTAATATAAAAAAAGTCTTCAAACCAAATTTCTCTCTACACTTGAGTCCTGTACTTTTTTGCTTATATTCAACATATTTCAATAACTTCGATTCAATTCAACAATTTTAGTTCAATTCTTCAATTTCAATTCTATTCAGCAATTTCAGTTCAGCTCAATTCAACTCATTTCAATTAAGGTAAAAAGAATAGAACCTTGGTGGAAGATAAACAAATATATTTTCCTCATTGTGAACGAGAAGAAAATGAGAAAACAGGCAATGAGCGATAAATAGGAATCAAAATGCTTCAATGTAATTTTATTTTAAATCTTCATAAAAATAGAAAAAAAGCAGGTCAACCATGGTGCCGAAACCGAATCCTGGCCACGTCAAGATTGGTTTTCAAGTCGGGATCAACCAAATTGTAGCCACGCTATGGTGAGGCCTAGATGGTGGAAATAAAACTCATTTGCATTTGTTCTTGCATAAAAACCAACGCAAATGAGGTTTTAACATCTACCTCGCGCTATGGGAAGATAGTCGAAAGATCTGACTTGCATGAAAGGTGAGCTATGGGTCCATGCTGGTTGAGCTCTCTCATTTATAGCTTTTAATATCTTCCAAGTCATTTTTACAAATCTGAAACTGAGCTTCCAGGTTTGACGTCAAGCAATTAACTACATAACTCCAGGTTTGGTTTGAGATTGGATAAACTATAAAGGATTACTTATCTAGCATCAAGGGCACTTAGTTTCAGTTTAGTTTTGGTGTAAATGTCATTATCTTGTAGTTATTTTCAATTTTAAAACTTTACCTTTACTTAAATTTACATGTCACTTTTCTTGAACTTGACCATACATGTGATAAAAGAAAATAGAAAAATAAAAGACAGAATGTGAAACAGATTTTTCAAATTTTAACGGATACTAAATAGTTTAACAAAAAATTAATGTCTTTTGTTTAACAAAAATTAGCATAATGCCAACAGCAAGGAAACATATCAGCAGTCAGCCCTACACTGGCACCCAACTTGTAAACAATAACACCTTAACTTGCACGCTAATTTTCATTCCATTATTTTATCCAAGCACTAATTTGAAATCACCTCTTCTATCTATGTTACTCCGAACTACAAAACTAATGGACAAATCAAATTACCCAAACCACACGCATGAAATAGCATAGTTAACAAAATTTTAAAAAAATCAAATCAAACAACCAGACAACCTAGTAAAAGGTTGCTTTCTTTCATATACTGCACTATTTTCCAACTGGAAAAGAGTTCTTTAAACAATTAAAAATAAGACTGTCTACTTTGCCCTAACTGATAATTCATAGAACAAGACCGTAGTATATTTGTTTTCGTGATTCTATCAAAAATATATTTGGTCAAGATATATTTGTTTTCGTAATTCATAAAACTTGAGTAGACCAAGGATACCAAAACACACTATTGGCACCAAATTTCATTGCTCATCAGTTCTCTAAACAACTTATATATCCTCTATCCGTGCATAACCTAGCTTGAACGCTGGAAACTAAAAGGAGAGCCACCAAGAAACATTTTATTTCACATATTTACAAAATAAGGACCAAGTTTTCAATGTGACAAACAAATATCATTCACTATCCACGGTAACCAATCCAACATTTCAGTCTCACTGTTAGCAGAATGCTGATCAGACGAGGCATTATTGTCAACTGATACACAACAGCAGGAGAGCTCTCCCCTTTGCATATCATTCTCAGCAATCCAGGTAAAGAAAAATCAAAATAGAAAAGAAAGGACTGCATATGGATGGAAATTCCTAAATCAGTTTGATCAGTTTTGTTGACAATAACTAACATCATGATTTCAAAGTCGTGTGCTACATCTTTCTGAAGTGGGTGTCTGCTCTAGTAAGTTGATAACTTAAAAAGATCTTCATTTTCTTCAGCTCACAAGCTAAAGAAACTAGGTCTCGAGAAGTGCCTGAATACTGCAGTAACTAATCAAGGAGCAAAGGTATGCTAGGGAGAAAGAATAAAAGACGTGGGAACAAGAGGTATCTTCATCAAATTATCACCAAATTCTAATTTCAGCATTAAATTTCACGAGAATGACAATACATTGGACAGGATAATCTCTCCCTTTTTCTCCCATACACTAACACCAGAAAAACTTGATAAGAAAATGCTAAAATTTGAGCAAGAGAGTCTAATCAGCAGAGAAAGCCCTGACCAGCTCTAAATTGGGGTTTTCATCAGAAAAGCAAAAGTAAAATTAAAAACAAGTAGCGACTGGAATGTAATAACAATAGAAGACTAAGTATAGAACCCACTAAAGAAGAGATGCTATAAGAAAAATAGTGCAAAAGTGGCAAAGGGTGTAGCATAGTTGCTAGGGTACAACATTGACACAGCTCGACATGTTTTTCACAGAAAGATGTTATTGATGATGCAAGTATTATAAATCACACAAATCAGGTGAAGAAGCAGAGACGAAGCGAACCAAATCAGAAAAGCATAAGATCTGGAAATCGCAAAGAAACACAGATGAGAAAGCAAAAGCTATTACTAAGTCATTTGACGAAATGTCCCTGCCACATTAGTGGTTATCTAGCTAGAATAGAGTGAAGAAATCCTCATATTGGTAAAGGGAGCATTCTAAAACGAATGCGTTTTATCAACACAAAAAACACAATCCTAAGTTTCTTTACACAAAAAATGATAACAAAAACCCAACAGATAAACCATGGAACTTAGACATCCCAACAAGAATAGAATGGAAGTCAGAGCCTAACATGATTCCATGAACCTTTCAACTAGCACAGATAGAAGTTCAACAATACACTGATGGTAACTAATAATACAGGAATGCAAATAATAGATTTACATACAATTCACATTGATCAAAACATAACTAACTGCAAGGCAACTTCAATTGTCAAATCACCAAACAGCCTCACATAATCACAGAAAAAGTTCCAACCATTAGTTGGCCATTTTCAATTCACTACACCTCCCGTGAGGGTTCTAGTATTGCAGTGAGTAGGCACATACCCCATTAGGAACCTAAATGACTGCCACTGCTTATCCACCATATTCACTGCTTATCCGCCATAATACCAAACTGTTGGTAACCTACGGTTAGGCTGAATGTTCATGGTGCAGTCTATCCTTATCCCCTGAGTTCTCCCAATTACTTCTTATTCATTCCCCCAAAAACCGAAACTGCGTCGGTGGAAACTCAATAACTCTTAACATGTTAAACTACAGTTCTCAATTTCAAAGTAATCAAGTAATCAAAACCTAAGATAAAGATCAATGCAATGAAGTAAACGACATAAAGCACACGAAATACATGATACAGCAACAAACACATATTAGCATGCATAAAGCGTCACAATATCATACGAATTCGATATCAAAAACAAAACCTAGATACTAAAGTTACAAAATTATTATCATATAACCATCAGATAAACCCATAATTTAGTACAAAACACCTCTCACAATAATCAAAACCCTAAAACATACCAATGTAGCACCAATCAAGCCTCCGCCTCAACGGAACTGGAAACATCCCCACCGGACACGACCTCATCCGAATTCGGCTGGCCCGGGGCACCATTAGGCTCCGATTTAGTAGTCTTAACAGTTTGGAGCATGCGCATGCTGATCTCCTTGGAATAGAGCTGGAGGATCTCAAGGCCGTCATCATCGGCAGTGGAAGAAGCACGGGTAGCCATATCGAACGCCTCTTCCTCGATTCTTCGGGCGGCGACATCAGCCTCGTCGTGGGAGATAGCACCGTAGCGTTTAGAGAGGACGGAGGGGGAAGATAGGGTTTCGATTAGACGGTTTATAACGGCGTCGCGAGTGCGCTGTGACGGGGGCCATATGGATAGGGATATGCCGCTGCTGGTCTGGGGCTTTCGGTCCTGAGGAAGGGAGTCTTGGTCGTGGGTTAGGGCGGAGCCGGAGTCGGAGTCGGTCATTTTGGCGGTGGAGGGACGGTAGATTTTTTCCTAATTGGGGGGAGAAGATGTGAAGACTGTAAAAAAAAAGGGAGTTTAGGAGTGGTAGTGGGGTCATTTATGGGTGAAATATAATGACGGGTTACCTTACATCTCGTGGCTAACTGTAACGGTCCTTACACCGCAGGGGGTACAATCTTGAAACATTAATGTCATATTTTTTCAAAAAGGAAAAAGAGTTTTTATTTTAAATGTAGTCAATGAAAAATAATTCATTTGTTACCAAAAAATAATAATTTCATTCCTAATATTGTGAACATATAAATGAAGAATTAAACTTTATATTTTCAGCTAATATGTAAAACATTATTTAAAAAATTTGAAATATTATTAAAATGTGAAATATTTCATTTTCGTCTAAATGTGTAAATCCAATTATTATTCTTTTGAAAAAAAATGTGCATATCAATTAGTACAATACTTTAGCGTTTTTATAATAAATTTCATGATAAATAATAATAAAATAGTTGGAATTGTACTAAGATTTTTTTAAGAAATTAATTGTTCAATGCTGCATGATTGAACATATGAATTAAGAGGAAATGCTATATTTTCTTCCATGTGTGCCGGCGTAATATACAAAATATTTAGCTTTCCATTCGCAATTATATATTTCAATCAAACAATCAATTTAATTTTATTTTTTTAAATGAATTGTGATATATAACCTTTTTTTAGTGAAAGAAAATTATTTATGCTAATAATGTTATTAGCTTTAAATTTTATTTTTATCTTTTGAAGAGATTATCTTCAAATATTTATATCATTTTTCGTACTATATGTGATTTAAAAAGTAGTATAATAAGTGTATAAGAATAAAAGGTTGATGAAGAAAGTAAAATAATACTACATTACAGCTCAAAAAATACGTTATAGCTCAACAAAGCATGCTAAATAATTGTTGTAATTATATATTGCGGGCCTCAAAAGAGTGGAGGAACCATACTTGTAACTAAATCCTCCTTTTGACAAACTTCCAACAAAAAGAATAATGATTATCTTATGGATCAAAGTGTTTACCATTTGCACATAGACCTTTAAATTTAATTAAACTTAATAAAGATGTAGCCTTTATTCATAAATGTTCTGCACATTTAAACATTACAAATTTCTATTATTACCGCTTAAATACAACATTAATCATTCAGTTTTGCTGTTTCAAAATTGTTACTTTAACTTCGTTTTAATAAAATTATTTAAATTTAGCTTTGAGTTTTATTTTAATTCACTAATTCATCTATTTAAAAATAAATTAAATACGAAAAATATGATGCAGTTGTCGCATAAATATAAACCAACGTTTGAGTGTTGACATTGACCGCTGCTAATGATACACAAACCGTTCTCATCTGTACCTGTATTCGTTCGGACACATACGGATCATCATTTTTAACATATTTTATGAAGATTATATTATAGAAATAATATTTCTCTATGTTTGTATTCATGTCAGACAACGTCTCCGTATTTATGTCCGGTAACATAGACAGCTACTACTAACGGGTCTGATGGAGGTGCGACAGTAGTCCCAGCCCTCCTTGATCACCCACCAGGAAAGACTGCACCTCCACTCTTATTGCCCTCTCCTCTCTCTCATCTCATTCGTCTTCTCAGGTGAGTTTTCTCTATTCTCACATTTATGCTTGCTTTGTCCTGCTTCCAATTCATACCATCTTCTATTCATTTCTAAAATACTGAAACTTCAACTGTTTCATTGGCCTCTAACTTTATTTAAGGATCCCCATTGGACGTGTGACAAATGTATTACGGACCCACGAAAATTGTATTTACGTACAATGCACTTGTCATACATGCAATGGATCCTTCAACTTTATTAAAGTTCATGACTTCCTAATAATTTCCCATTTCATTGACAAAAAAATTTTCACTTTATAATATATAATCAGTTATTATATGGAGACAGCAGTAGTGCAGGCTGTTAAGCATATAAGCTTGCTGTAATTTTTGGGATGCACATAGAGTAATATCAAATTGATCTATATATTAGCAAAATGATTTCTTTCAGTTTCATCCTTTGTTCAATGCCTTTTATGATTCCAAAAACATGGAATTCTTAGCCTTTTGTGCTACAATAGCTCACATAATTTGTTGATTCGTCATATTGGCTGCTAAATATTTTTAATCTTGTGCCGAATATGTTACAATTACCTAACAAATGGCATGAAATGCAGACCTTATGTTTGATTCTGTGCATCAGAATAGGCTGCTTGATTAGTTCTGAGTTAATTGATGCCCCTAATTTGCTGCTAAACTTTAATAATTGTAGCAGCTGGTCTTGGTTGTGTTATGTTTCAGGTTTGATTAAATGGAAAATGATATTGCTTTTTGTTAAAAATGCTAAGTTCCCCGTGCTAGACTTTCACTCTATGTTTTACAAGTTTCCGATTTCTTTTTGTCATGTCATGTTTCTTTCTTATCGTTTCAGTGGAACAAGTTTGTTTGCCATAGTTGGAGGATCCTCTTCTTTTGTCATTCCCATAGTTCATATTATAAGTGACGCATCATTGCAACAGATTTCTGATCATCGCGTAGTAAGTTTTTCTTTCTTTTTCCTTCCCTTGATTTCTTGTTTGTAATTGTTACCGAGAAATTGTAACTTGAATCCACGTAAGCCAAGCTTCCTGAAAAATAGCAAACGTTAGCCTAAAGGAGGCCGCTGATCGGCGACCCCTCTCCGATGCTAAAGTCAGTAGTGAACTTGTGATCGGAAAGTAATTAACTCAGAGCTTGAGTCAGAATTAATGTACCTTAGATTGTAGAAAGTCCCATGTATTTATAGCTATTTGATCATGTATCCTAATCCTAATTGAACTAGGACTTTTCTTGAATTATCCCTCTCTAGTCTTAGAATTATAATCCCAATTAGCTTGTATTGTCCTAATTGGATTAGGAGACCTAAAGAGGAATACTTACTTTGTAGGAGAGATATTCTCCTTACTTTGACTATTCAACGCACGTCTACGTGGTCATTAAGACTATTCAACATAGTTTAACCGTCCTACGTGTTTGAAAGCTAAATGACTATTGGTCCACGTATCATACGAAATATTAGGTGATAACAGAAGCCCCCCCAAAAGGATAAACAAGCTCCTTTAGGACTTATGCCTTAACAACACCTAAATATCCATACGAAAATCACGGCCCACTCCCTACGCTTTCTAATCCTTCAAGCAGCTTCGCTCCGTAATCTCCAGATTCCCTCGAGCCCTCAAAGCCGAGAAGTAAGTCTCGAGGCTGATCTCGAGTCTCAAAGACTCAACCACCATCTTGCGTTAGCAAGTCTTCATCAAGAGGCTCGTGCCCAACTTGCTTTAGAGAAGATTGCACAAGCAACATGGAGAGCTCGAGGAAAGGAGGTTACGAGAAAAACTCCAATCTCAAATCGAGGCTTCCGAGAAAGCTTATCATGATAAGGAAGCTGCTCACGAGAAGGAAATCACGAAGATGGAGGAGAATGAGATTTGGCGCATGTCGAGGTTCAAAAACTCGCTTCGTTATGCCCATTCGCAAGAGGTTTCCTGACATCTCCGAGGAGGATCTCAAGTTCTTCGTGAATGTAAATCCTCCTGAAGATGACGAAGATGCACCTGCGATCCTCGACGAGTCGTATCCCGAGCCAGATTCTCCCAAAGAAGGGATTCCAGCCGACCCGATATCTGCAGTTGCGCCAACAGAATAGCCCGTACTCATTTTGTAATATTTGTTCAATGAAATGACAAAACTTATCTTACCTTGCCTTTATATATTACGTCTAATATCTTGTGTGCAAGGTTCTTATTAAAGTTTTTTCATGCTTCAGCCTTCTAAAATTCTTATACTAATCTCAATATTTTGAACTTTAATTGTTCGCAGCCCTCGTAGTTGCCCCCCCTTTGCTTTCTGGTCGGGCTAACTCTTGTAGGGTGGATTCTTACCACGACGTTCATAGATTTGGTTTTAATCGAAGCCTTCTAGCATGCATAAGCTTGATGTTACGTTCTAACCAAATTGTCCAGTGTCGAATACTTAGAACAAACTTTCAAAATAACACTTAGTTTAAATTCTCAATCGTGAATTCTCTTTGTTTCCTGCATTTTTCATAAGCAAATAATTCCTAAGTAATATCTGAATTAAAAGTCATAGATGAAAACGATGCCTCGCTTGGCCTTTATGAATAACTCCTAAGTTACATTTTGAGTAAACATAAACCGAGCATTAACTAGAACCCTTCGAGGTATCTAAAAATAATATTTCCTGAGAGATACTGCATTCTAGGTCCTCGGGACCTCAGTTCCATCGAGCTGCTGCAAATGATAAGTGTGTGTTCCGACGCATTCTACGATCTGATATGGTCCTTCCCACTTAATTCCCAATTTGCCTTTGCCTTGCCTCGTGCTCGAGGTTGCCGTACCACGCAGGACAAAATCTCCTTTAAAATACTGTCGAGGCCTTACACCTTTATCATAGATTTTCTTTGTTCGTGCCTTAATCTTCGACCGGAATAAAGGCTTCTGTTCCATAAGTTAACGAGAAAGGAGTTTCTCCAGTAGCTGTCTTTGGTGTTGTTCGGTACGACCACAAAACATGATACAGCTCTTCGACCCAGTTTGTTAACTTCTCGAGGTGCGTTAAACGCTTCTTGATTCCTTCCATAAAAGTTCGATTAGTCCTCTCGGTCATTCCATTCCTTCGAGGATGGAAAACAGAACTAAACCTCAGCTTGAAGCTCATCCCATACCACATGTGATTTCGCCATTGTCATTAAGGCATGAAAATCGTCTGGTCGCTCGGTCATAATCTTCATCTGAAGATTCCGATTTCGACAATTTTCTGCCAAAGATTTGCGTGCCGAGGATATGATCAATGGTTCTACCTTCAAAGCCACATTATTGAACTTATGTAGATACGACTTCAAGGTTTCATTCTCTTCTCGGCGAACCCTAATAAGGTCATCTACCGTCTTCTTCTCTGGTATAGCTGTAACGAAGTGAGATTTGAAGGATTCTGAAAGCTGGTTCCAATTCTTAATCGAGCCTGTTGGAAGGCAATCGTACCATTGTGCTGCTGTTTCCTTCAAAGTTGTTGGGAAGAGTTTACACATGAGTGCATCATCAACAGGACTTGCGAGGAGTGCCCTTCCAAAACTTTTGACGTGCATCACAGGGTCAGAATCTCCGCAATACTTATCAAAATTGGGATACTTGAAACTGGTCGGGTAAGGAGCTGCCAGGATCTTAGCACAGAGTGGACTGTCTTTATCCTGTATAGGTCCTTCTTCGCCCCGAAGAGTTTCATCGGAATAATCCCGCGCTCGGTTTCTTCTTCTGCGCCTCTTTCCCTCTCGTGACCCGACTTTCCTAGTTTCCCTAGCGTCATCTCGTTCCTTAAGAGCCTGAGCGACTCCTTCAGCTACACTTTTATCGAAAGCCTCGACGAGCCTTTTATTTTTTCGCTTTAATTCTTCTATCTCGGAACCGCTTCCTCGAGATTGACGATGCTTAGGATCTCTATTTCCCGAGGAACTCCTAGAGTACCTTGAATCATCCTCATAGGTAAGCTTCTTAACCACGGCCGGCGAGGTCCTCCTGGCCTGTGACTTCATTCGAGGCTTATGCTTTGGAGGAGTCTGTGATCGCTCGAAGGACCTTCCTCGAACCGGGGTTTTATCACGATCATCGCCTCGTGTTCCCCGAGCCGAAGATGATGTCTCACTTCGGGAAAACTCCGAATTCCTAGAACGTTTTACACCCTGAGTTCCACCTCGTGGTCGTTCTGCGGGAATTCGCTTACTTAACTCCTCCAATTGATTCTGTAAACGATCGATGGTCGATCGATCATTAACCCTCTTGAAAGCCACCTCAGCTGCGGCTCTGTCCATCCACTTTCTTTTTTCCGGATCAAGGGTCCCTGACCATTCGTACATCTTGTTTAAAGCATCATCTTCATCCACGAGGATTGTATCTTCGTTGTAATCCACATTCTCCTTATGAGTGTCTGTGGCCTGATTTTGTTGAGGCTGAGCACCTGCTGGCTGCTCCTCAAAGATCACCATGTTCGTCGCTAAAAATCTTTATCAAAAGATTCCACGCTCACCGCACCAATTTGTTACCGAGAAATTGTAACTTGAATCCACGTAAGCCAAGCTTCCTGAAAAATAGCAAACGTTAGCCTAAAGGAGGCCGCTGATCGGCGACCCCTCTCCGATGCTAAAGTCAGTAGTGAACTTGTGATCGGAAAGTAATTAACTCAGAGCTTGAGTCAGAATTAATGTACCTTAGATTGTAGAAAGTCCCATGTATTTATAGCTATTTGATCATGTATCCTAATCCTAATTGAACTAGGACTTTTCTTGAATTATCCCTCTCTAGTCTTAGAATTATAATCCCAATTAGCTTGTATTGTCCTAATTGGATTAGGAGACCTAAAGAGGAATACTTACTTTGTAGGAGAGATATTCTCCTTACTTTGACTATTCAACGCACGTCTACGTGGTCATTAAGACTATTCAACATAGTTTAACCGTCCTACGTGTTTGAAAGCTAAATGACTATTGGTCCACGTATCATACGAAATATTAGGTGATAACAGTAATATTTTGGAAGTACTTGTAATGAGAACAAAAGCTTACTCCCCATGGCAATATATGAATAACCAAAGAATAATTTCTGTATGAATTTACGCAGAGACCTTCATTTAGCTAAATGGAGCTAATATCACAATGATTCGTTGATGTATGGTTTAGGTTGTATGGTGCAATTTTAAACTGTCACATTAATGTTACAGTTAAAATTCCATTAGATCTCCAAGAATGGTATTCCCTTCTCAGAAATTGTGCTCACTAATTGTTTTTATTTAATAGGGTATTGAAAGAGAGCTTCCCATGCGATTGTTCTCAAGAGATTTATTCAAACAATGCTGGCTATCAGGGAGTTTTGATTTTAGCGTCAACCTCAAGTACATAATTCATCCTGGGTTACCAAGGTTCACTCCTGTATATTAAATTGAGTAAAATGCATCTCTTCATGTTAAAAAATGTTTATATAAAACAAAAACTATATGAATATACTAGTAGTGATGCCATCGTTCTCTGTGAAACAACTCTATTCCACACGGTACTAAGTTTTCGGTAGATGCCATTATATTCTAGCCTGCCATTGTGTTTCTGTCTCTGGTACATGTGTGAGAAAAAACAGCATTTTCTTTATATTATGTTTTACTTTTCGTATTAATGGCTATCCATACACTATATACTCACTCTGGTTTTCCTTGTATCTGGACATGTAACTTGGCTTTTGTGACAAAAGATTTCATGTTTGTGTGGCAACAGCTTCATCTCCGTTCATATTTTTCTTTAATCAAAACGTAATCCGCCTTGTTCCTTTTCTACCCCAAATTATAGTTTGCTGTTCAATGGGAATGGTGATGTGTGTTTGCTGTTATATCTTAGTTGACTGATTCCGAGATTGTTGTGTGATTGATTTTACTGAATGAAGTTGCCTTTTATGCAATATTTAGAAAGATCTCAAATCCTTGGAATTGAATAATTAGACCTCAATTAACTTATCGCCAAGTGTATGTTTGTGAGGCACCTGCTTTTGTTATACATTTAATTAGTCTTACCCTTGCATGTTTTACTAAGCTCTCATTTTTTCTATAGCATGTTTGGCTCCGCTTTCAAAATCTACCGTCCTTTAGAAGTTGCACATACATTTATAATGAGCAATCGGTTATTAACCTCTTTGGCACAGGCGTACATTTCAGTTCTACCTTACAATTTCTATTACAGTGAAAATCTCATAGTGAAATAACTTTTGTGTCTTATAGAGCAACAAAGTTTCTGTTGATCATTTGATAAGGATTTGTCTCTACAAAGTAGTAACTTCATTTATTTATGTCATAAAATTAACTTGGACAAATTTGTAAATATCAGGTTTCTCGTATCTTCGCTACAATGAACAGTAACTATAGCTCAGTAAGGACACCAATTAAGGACTCGCTTGGCTTATATAAGGCTTCCAATGGCTTAGCTTTTGGCATGGTGAGTCCTGTTCCTTCAGACATATCTACTTGCTCATTGCTAAGTCTTCTCCATTGAAAGCATTGAATTAATGCAGCTAATGTCAAAGTCACAATTCTATTTGCAAGGCCAGCTCCAGGACAAGCCCTCCTACCCATCCCGAATGGAACAAATTTATAAGTTTGAGTATCTCCACCGTCAAATCTCTCTGGCTTGAAACTTGTAGGATCATCCCAGAAATTTGGATCCCTATGAAGAGCCCAAGCATTGACAAGCAACATCGTTCCTGCCGGTATGTCATAGCCACCTATCGTGCAGTCTGTGGAGGATTCATGCGGTACTAGAAGTGGTGTTACCGGATATAGTCGAAGTGTCTCGTTAATTATACTATTCAAATATGTCAGTCTTGAACAATCAGACTCATCCACTAGTCGATCTTTACCAACAACTTTGTCCACCTCTGTTCTGGCCTTCTGTAGCACTTTGGGATGGTTCAACAGAAGCGACATAGCCCATTCTAGTGCTGCTGCTGACGTGTCCGTGCCTGCAGCTACCATTACCTGTTTCCGGAGGTAACATACTCAATGAAAATTAAGCAATTATGGGAAACTGAAAGTATGCTTAATAGATAAACATACCAGTATCTGGCCTTTGATTATGTCGTCTGAATAGGTTTCAGGTTCAGATTCTTGCAGACATAGCATGTTGTCAATGACTGTGTCGGTTCCTTGTCCGATATTCCTCTTTCTCCGATGCTCATCTATCAGACCTTGGCATAATTCATCCGCTATTTTCTCCAATCTCAGAACTCTTTTCTTTGCTCCTTGATAATCAATCCAGCGAAGGAAAGGCAGAAAATCTCCTGGATCTGATGTTCCACCTACTTGGAGAAACTCTTTTAAAAGATCACGGAAACGCTTAGCCTCCTCCAAATTTTCCACTTCTGCACCAAAATACCGCTTACCTGAAATCATCCTCATGGTGATATTAAAGGAAAGCTCTGATAGCCTTGACTGCATCTCAACCTTGGTGAAACTCGTGCCAGAATTTTGAAAAAGACCTCTCAGCAAGACTCTAACTTCGTCCGCTCTAATGCTTACAAAAGAGTTGAGTTTATTTGTTGATAAAGTTTCAACTACAGTCATGCGACGGAGTTTACGCCAGTGGTTGCCATAAGAGCAAGCACCGAGAGTGGTATAGTTATAATTAAGGTGTTTGCCTACGAGAAGACGAGGCCTATTGGCAAAGATGATGTCATTTTTTGTGAAACATTCATGGACTAAGGTTGGCGTTGAAACTATGAGGACCTTGCGCGTACCAAATAAGAGAGTGAAGATCGGACCATACTGACTTGATAATTTGTGCAATGTTCTATGTACAGGTTCTTTTAAGAGATGGAGATGTCCAATTATGGGAAGTGCAGGCGGGCTTGGAGGTACTTTCTTCTGCCTTTGTTTCGACAAAAAGAGCGTGTGGAGCTGAAATATAAGCAAGAAAATTGCAGCAGAAAGGAAGTAAAACCATGCAGCTTGATCCATGTTCATCACATCAGAGCTATTTGGTGTGTTCATCGGTATGAAGAAACTTACTTTACATTATTACATAAATATATAACTGTTTTAATTTTGTTTAACCATTACATCACTTCTGTCTCTGAATGCATTTTTCTATGCCTATTTGCTACAATGACATTTAATTTATCTTTCATCATTTATCGGCGGCTAACATGTAGAAGACTTACGCAATACCTTGAATATATAACATAAATCCTCCAACTTCTCACCAAATTATAAATTTAAAATGTCACAGATAATTCAATCAGATAGAAGTCAGAGGTGGTATGGTAATGATAAATTGTGATACTAAGTTTTTTAATCATAGTACTAATGTTGTTTATATAAAGGCAAAATAATGTGCCCCCACAGTTCTTAGTGACAGTCAACTCAAGGATGAATCATCATATGTTTATTGTACAATATATAACCATTTTGCTAAAACAAATTTAGGATAATTGGAGAGGTCTAGTTCAAACACCAAATAGGTAAGAAAAACCTTAACCGCATAGTCAAAGAGAACATAATTGAGGTGCATTTTAATATTTAACTACGTAAATTTCCGAGCTCGAGGAGATTAACAGTATGGGGTCGAGGTCTACAAAGAACCTCCAAGGGCTGAGCTTTTGGCAAGGAAAGTCCAATTCCTTGAGCCATATCAATATCACGGTCATCTATCCTGCCCCATTCAAAACCCTGAATCAAAGTAGCTAACGCCAGTCCAATCACCCGTCTAGCAAGAACTGCACCAGGACAAGCTCTTCTGCCCACACCAAATGGAATTAGCTTGTAACCTTCACTCTCTTCACCTTCAAATCTCTCCGGCACAAATGCATCAGGCTCCACCCACAGTTTAGGGTCTCTATGAATTGTCCACAAGTTCACAAACAACATCGACCCTTTTGGCACGTCGAAACCACACACAGTGCAGTCATTAGAAGATTCATGTGGCAGTAAAAAGGGAAGTATTGGATATAATCGAAATGTTTCGTTGATTACATTTTGCAGGTAAGTTAGCTTTGATAGGTTTGCTTCATCGAGTGGACGGCCTGGTCCAATCTTGGTGTCTATTTCGTCAACAACCTTCTTCATCTTTTCAGGATGATTGAGCAGTAAAGACATTGCCCATTCCATGGTAGACGAAGAGGTTTCAGCTCCGGCAACTAGCATAGTCTGCACATTATTTCATCACAGACCGATTTTAAGTAATATATGTTTTTTATGGATTTTTGCTGATCGAGTACTTATTTTTAGTTTGACATAATAAACTTTCAATTAATTATTATGGCATATTAATTATGACTACATATAGAAAGAGCAAAAGAATCATGAATTACCAGCATAACAGCTTTGATATTAACATCAGTGTATTCATCTGGCTGTTCTTCCTGCAATCCTAATAAGACATCAATCAATGTCGTCGTCTTCTCAACTTCACCCGATAACAAAGACCGACTCCTTGTTTTCCGGTGCTCATTAACAAGCGCCTGTAGGAAACTATCCATTTCCTTCATCACCTTCTTCATCTTCTTCTCCACTCCTCCAAAATCAATCCACTCCAACACCGGAAAAAAATCATTCAAGTTCATGGCACCATGAACCTCTGCATATTCTCTCATAACATCCCGAAATCTATCTGCTTCTTTATCAACCACATCATTTCCATAGTACCTTTTCCCTGCCACCATCCTCATCATGATATTAAAAGCATAGTCAACAAACTTTGAGGACAAGTTAACTTCCACTTCTTTCTCACTCGAATCCCGGTACAATCCCTTCAGCAAAAGTCCAGCCTCATGTTCCCAGATACTAGCAAACGCGGCTAGACGAGCAGAAGAAAAAAGCTCTAAGGAGGCTAACCGCCTGAGGTTGCGCCATTGTTCGCCATAGGGGGAGAATCCTATGGTCCTGAAGTTGTAGTTGAGGTGTTTTCCAGCGAGTAAACGAGGGCGGTTAGCGAATATGATGTCGTTTTTGGTAAAGCATTCTTCAACAGCTGTTGGAGAGGCGACTACGAGGACTTTACGGATACCAAACTGGAGAAGAAAGATAGGGCCATATTTGGAAGAGAGGTTATGGAGAGTTAGATGAAGAGGTTGTTTTAGTAAGTGGAGATGGCCAATGATTGGAAGAGAAGCGGGAGATGGAGGGAAGTTTTTTGGGGTTATGTATTTTTTTTAAATGAACTTAGATATGGGAATTAGGATGAACAAGAGAGTTAAGCTTAACCATTGAGCAGCTTCCATTTTTTCACTAGGAATGTTGAGGAAATTAAGGTGTTAATGTTTGATTAGATTGATAGTTAGGTAGGATTAATTGAGTTTGCCAGATTGAGTTTATGTAAAATTTGATTTTCTATCATCAAAGTCAGCTCAAAAAGGCCAAAATAAAATGGAACTCTCTCAATAGAACAAGACTTTTGAACAGGCATATTTCATTGGTTATTTAGAATATGGTGAGCAGAGATTACATCAATGACCGCATAGCGCAGTGGATTAGCGCGTTTGACTTCGGATCAAAAGGTCGTGGGTTCGACTCCCACTGTGGTCGATCCAGTTCTTTTTGTTTTTTCAACTGCAGACATTCTTAAAATACACTAAAATTACGAAAACGCCACTAATTTCATAGCTGAGGACGCCAGCCAAATTCTGCTTAGTTCTAGTTGTCTTATTTTTGTTATGACTATATTTCGTGGAACCGGAACAAAAGATAACCAACAAAATCATTTCAACTTTGTGATATGGTTTTTATTTTTGTTCCGAGAGTTTCATTTTCTGATTGAAAATGATGAAATTCAAATTTAAAACTCCACGCTGTAACCACCAAGTTATTATTTGGTGGATTGTGATATATTCTACATTAAGAACTTAAATTTGTGGTTATAAAAATATCATATTAGGCTAAAGCTCCATTTCATTTACATAAAATTCAAAATGTTGACATTTTAGTTTAGAATCCGAACAAAAAAATACTTCAACTTGTAATAAATGTTATATGTAGAACCTAAATTTGTGGTATAATAATACTATTTTAAACTAGAGCTATGTTTTTGTATGTTTTATTCAAAATGTTGGCATTTGATCCATGTTGTACGATTTTGTAACATTTGATACGTGTAAAACAATTTTCACGAGAAAAATAGAGATAATTAAGGGTAAAATTAATTTGAAGAGTTTGCTATAATTTTGTTTTGTTTTTTTTAATTGAAAAGCTGAGGCAAGGCAATCTTTAAGAACGAACATCCCAACTAGGTTGGCACCTTCGAAACAAAAAGAGCAACCAGGACTCGAATATTATTAAAGAAACGAAGAAAAGTTACAAAAATTAACAAAAACGAAATTGTTCCCTTCCAAATAAATCATCTGAAATAAAGGAATCACAAAAGTTTGGATGCAAAGACCACCAACAAAAAATAGAACTTTGACGCCCATAATTAGCTAAAGCATCCGCGGCACCGTTGCCCTCTCGAAAGATATGAGTGACCATTAGACGCATAGAAGCACACCATTGAAGACACTAAAGCCAATCCTTGCGGACCATCCAGGGGACATCCTTTGATTTCGTTATAAATAAATTAACAACGTAAATGGAGTCACACTCTAACCAAAGATGTTTCCATTGACGATCCCGAGCAATATGAATTGCCATAATTGCGGCCTTTATTTCAGAGATATAAGCATGAGTCGATGCAATAGGGAAAGCAAACGCCCCATGAGGAAAACCCCGACTATTACGAAAGATTCCTCCACCGCCACCAGCACCAGGAGAGCTCGTAGCCGAACCATCAGTATTGCATTTTACCCAACCTGCACTTGGAGGTTGCCAGCGAACCGAAAGCACTCGAGGAGCTTTAGCGAGACGACCTGGCACATTAAGCTCGTGAAAAACCTTCCTTTCCTGGACAGTATTGAACATGGTTCCCTTATTTTTACATAAATTTTAATATTCTAACTCATTCATATATGGATACATGAGCCAAATGTTATTTCTGACATACAAGTGAGCCAATGTCAAAAATTAAGATACTAGAATTGTCAAATATTAACATGTTATACTCGACAGACTAACTATAGACATCACATTTTAGATACACAGTAAATCTTATTACAGTTCTAACACTTGAGGAACTATATATGTAAAAACAACCAGCAAAGGTTTTCCATCCTCTCCTCTTCCTAACAGACATTACCTATTGGCCAATTTTATGCACCCCAAAAAAAAAAAACGAGTAAAATCTTTGACTAGTGTCATGGTCATGTATTGAATAAGAATTAAACCATAATCCATGGGAAAAGATAGGATGGGATAGGATCATATTTGGTGGATAAGAGTTGGAAAACTTGGGAAACATCTATCTCTTCAAAGATGTGGAATTTAGTCAAATTACCATATAGGAAGACAAATACTACAAGTACTACCTGAGTGCTGAGTGGTACAATCGACTATATAAAATGCAAGATGATGGCTTTTATTGTATTCGTAATTATTATGAGACCCTTCTACAAAAAGTCTTATGTCGGCTGTGGTGCTTTGAATTTTAATAAAAAATGGAGCTACAAAGCCATCAACATGCTGAAATCTCTTTTCCTATTGCCAATTCAAAGGTCATTATCATGATGCTTGCTTAGTTTGAACATCATGCGCTCCCAATTTGACATGAAACATGATTATATCATTCTCAATCTCGATCTCTAAGCATGACTTGTATTGTAAATGCGCCTTACTATTATAATTCAATTACATCATTCACATTTTCATCGCTATCTTTCAAGATTGTTGTGTAACCCAAACCGGATAACTATTTACTTCAAAGTTGGGAAAGAAGTTGAACCAAGTCTGAAACCGGACTGCACACAGCAGACAAAGGCTTAGCCTTTGAAAGAGAAATTCCAAAATGGACACTCATATCCACTTGATCCAGCCCATCATTAATCTCCCAATTGAAGCACTGAACAAGTGCACCCAATGCCAATGAAACCATACGTATCCCCATAGCGGCACCGGGACAAGCTCTCCTTCCCATCCCGAATGGGATATACTTAGACCCAAGTTGTTCCCCTATACGATCTCCTTCAAATCTCTCAGGTTTGAACTCATTTGGATCCTCCCAAATATTGGGATCTCTATGCATCCTCCAAACATTTACTAATAGTATTGTGCCTTTTTCAATCTCATACCCTTCAACTGTGCAAGTTTCAGATGATAAATGAGGTAATAAAAGCGGTCCCGGCGGGTATAATCTTAGCGTTTCATTTACAACACACCTTAAGTATGGAAGCTTGGGAAGATCCGAGTCATTTAGTAAATGGTCGTTTCCGACATATTTTGCAATCTCTGCTTTCAGTTTCTGCATTACTTGTGGATTGTTTAGGAGGAGTGACATTGCCCATTCTACACCCACTGCTGACGTCTCTACACCCGCAACAAACATCATCTGTACCATAAATTTGCTTATAATCAATGTTCATCTAAAGGATTCAAAATTATGAACAAAAAGTCAATGTACATTTTTATCGACATATCGGTGTGCAATTATGAATACAATCCCAAAAAACACATACACACTGTGAATTTAACGGATTAATGCTATATCAAAACAAGTAGCAAGTAAACTTTTTATAAAGATTTTATGAAATAAGGTTGACCTACAAACTTTAAAACATAAATCATTCATATTATTAATTACTAATATTTATAATAAAAATATGTGTTTTATAGTAAACACATCAAATGAGTCCAAACAAAAAGTTTATTAAACAAATTCTATAAGATCAAAATTGAAATGTTAAGTCTGAAAATAATAAAAATACTTATAATTATCAATATACTATCTTAAATTTTTCTAAATAAAATTATGGATGATTTGCAAACACACAACAAAAATTGATTCTAACTTAATTCATTTGATATTATGCACTATTTAGTTTGTCAGATTAACTTCATTCACTAACCCGATCATTGACCTAACGTGAACACGAGATTAACTCATTCGCTACCCTAATAATTGACTTAGCATACACGACGCTAACACATGGACATGGATACGATGTTGAGTGCAAATAAGGATACGATAAACGGATTTTTAAAACATAACCTACAAAAAAAATAGCCTAAAAATAATGTTCAACATGATGTCACGGTTACGTATTATGTATTTCTCTGTATAACATTCGGTATCCTACATAAAGCAAAGGGAATGTAAGGTATTCGTACCACCAAAATACTTTTGATAACTTCATTGGTATAGTATTCCGGTTCTAGCTGCTGCATCCCAAGCAGAGTTTCAATGATCGAGCTCCTCTCTTTCAATCTCGATTCCTTAAAATTCCCGAACTTAACCCGAATTTCATCCAACAAATCCTGCAAATAATCATCTCTCAACTTCTGCATCTTTACCATACCCTTCTCTATCCCTCTAAATCCAACCCTCCTCAAAACCGGAATAAAATCACATATATTCAGGGACAAAATCGGAAAATACCTCTCCTTAAAATCCCCGAACAACTTCCTCTCCTTCTCCGTACCCTCATCCTCGTACTCCACACACGACCGTCCAACACCAATCCTCATAATAATATTACACATCAAAAGAGAAACTAAAAATCTCATATCCACCGCCCCTTTTCCCCCGCCACCACCTCCGCCGGAGATTCTAAAAAGTCGCCGGAGAAGATTTCGAACTTCCTCCTCGCGTACTGAACAAGTTTTCTGGATGCTTTTGGAGGAGAACAATTCAACGACGGTGAGGCGGCGGAGGGTTCTCCAGAGATCACCATAGGAAGCCCAGACGTAGGTGATGTAGTTATAAGTGAAATGGTCGCCGGACATGGATTTGGGGCGGTTGGCGAAAACGATGTCGTGTTTGGAGAAGCATTCTTCGACGGCGGAGGGGGAGGAAATTACGAGGATGGGTATGCAGCCGAATTTGAGGGATATGATTGGGCCGTATTGGGATAGCAGAGGTTCGAGGGATAGTGGGAGTGGGAGGGATTTGTTAAGGAGATGAAGGTGGCCGATTATTGGGAGAGGGTAGGGGCTTGGAGGTAATTTGGGGTTGCGGGTATGGGAGAAGATTTTGTGGAGTGTGAAGGCGAAGAAGATGAAGATACAGAGGAGGAAAAACAATGCTTCCATTATGATAAAGATACTAGCATAGATTCCACCATGGCTTAATTATTCTGATGTTATGTAGTTCCGCTGAGCAAGTGTCGATTGCGATTGGGCCACCGATAGTAACATCTTCCCGTTGTTATCTTCTAATGTCCGTAACATTTTAGAGAGTGAAAAAATCAAAGTAAACTAAGTAGAGAAAATAGTAGAAGTTAATGTGTTTTCATTTATTATGCATATATATGCGTGCTAGCTGTGACGTATTGATGGAGCCAGATAATAGATATTTCGGGCACTCGTATTGTCAAGCCTTCAAGGTGTCCAGTGAATTTGATGGATTGATTTGCTTATAAAGGTAGTCCGATGAATATAGGAATCGACTTGATGTTACAAGGTGGTTGTCTCAATTTTAGAGCCCTCTCGGCCATCTTAATGAGTTTGAGCCCAAAATTTCATATTCGTCATCATCTTCTTTCTACTTAATGTCTTATGTGTAAAATTGAGAATCAAAATGCTTCATAAAAAGCGTTTAAAATACGATATCTCTATTCTATAAAAAAAAATACGATATCTCTAACTAATTATTCGATTAATTCCCGAATAATTTTCACACTAAACGCACTTTACTACACCGGTGACAACTTGATGGCATTTATTATTTAGCCTTGAAGAGTTCAAGTGAAGTGGATGAGAAAGGCGACAGGATGGTGGAGTCAACGGTACAGTCTACATAGACGACTTTGAGCTTGTGGGATTGCATTGCATTAACTCCTCATGGAAGTCCAATGCACCCAGACCCAGAGATGTGGTTGACTAGATACCAAATTCATATATTTTTTAATTCAAATAATCAAATTCCAATTGAGGATAAATAGTTTGGTACTGTATATATATCCGAAGAGTTTTCAATGGACTTTTAGTTTAAAAGATGGGCTTCGAAATTTGGATCAAGAGCCCATCCATCCTATTTAGGCACTCTTCATCTTATTAATCCTTTTGTACATTTTTTTCAAAATGAATTTGTTTTTTCTAGACTAGAAAACATAAACTTTAAATTCAATGAAGATTATAAAAAAATAATACGTAATAGTAAAAAGATCAATAAATAAATAAATTTGAAAAATCCGCATTCATAGATACTTAAATGTATATTACACTTGATAGATACTTTCAACTCTCACACATCAAACGATGAAGTTCTACTGTATTTGGAGAGTCATATTTTTTTTTCTAATCCTACCTTAATAGGATATGAACTTTAACAATTGTCCAACTTATTCTATAAAATTTGATCTACCACTGACTTCAATGCTAAAATTGGTTTCTTAGGTGTAGATTCATGGCTTTTTTGCTTCATTGATTGAAAAGTCAAAACGCGACACATTGTTTTAATAGTGTTTTTAGACCTCCGATCGACCGGTCAAACTAAGAACTGTACAAGCATTCAACTTGGATCATGTTGTTTTTTTTTAATATGCAACAACCAACGAGAATTGAAATCAACTTATTACCAGGTGATTCGATTAATCTGAGTCATTTTAGACGAATAAGGTAATTCATCAGGTAACCATGAATCTGGTATCTTCTTAACAAATTCGTTTTTTTCAAAGTCAGGTGGTATGTAAATGGAATTTTGGTGGCATGGCATAGATTTCAACCAAATAGTTGGAGTAGGGATGAGAAATGTCTACTTTGTGTATTTTTAATCTTATCTTCATCAAGTAACCAAAAACAAAATCTTATCTTCATCAAGACTCTTAATATAATATGGAATTACTGTCATAAAAAAAAAACAGTGGGCAGGTAAGGACGTTACACTTAAAGATGAAGTCATAATAAATAATCCATAACATTATAGAGGTAAAAAAGCTGATTTCAGATGCTTTGCCTTCTTGCCCTTGTCTGAAACACACCAGCAAAAGCAACTTTTCTGAAAAGCTTTCCTCTCTTTCTTTCTTTTTTCTTTAAAGAAATCTTGCTCTTTTTTCCACTTTGAATAACTGAATGAGCACTTATTGAAGTAAAGAAATTGACATCAATACATTACTCATATAATTATACATACAACATTTCAATTTGACATATTCAAGCCAGTTGTTGATTTCTGCTGCTGCAATACAAATCTTCTGATTGTTTTCTATGGTTCTGTCCGAAAAGTAATTTTGGAAATTTACTTTAGCAAAAGTAGAAAATAGAAGAAAAGAATAGATGAGACAATTTTGAAAACTTTCTGAAAAAGATGACCAACCCTGTGCATTCACTATTAAATACAAGCAAAGAACCAAAAAGAAAAAAAAAAAAAAACAAAGAAAGAAAAGAACTTTCTAAAATTCATTTCTCAACATATTACATACAGGATAGAACGGGTATACAAAGTCCTAATAAAGAAAAGAAGCACCAAATGTTGAAAATTTGGATGCACAATGTCAACCCTAAAACAAAATTGCATCTTCTCTTTTCACATTCGGTGCTCCGTTTTACTATTTCCAGCTACAGTTGATCTTCAACATCATCAAAAAAACATAGGATTGAGACAAAGACATGCACTCAACGGTTGTGAAGAGGGTCAGAAGCATTTGGAATCTTTCTCTTGCTTGAAAAGAAACCATCAAATGGATGCCTTAGGCTTAACCTGTGTTGTTGCTTCTTCTTATCTTGCATTCTTGATTGATGAACCTCTGTTTCATTAACCTCTAATTTATCTTCTCTTTGTCCTGAGACCAACACCAAGAAAATGACAAGAACAAGAACAAGAATGAGCTTGTGCAGCAGAGGATGTTGAGGTTGCATTTTGTGGGGTTGTTTATATAAAGAGAAAATAGTGAGAAAGAAGCAAGAAATGGGGCAAATGGGACCAAGGAGGTAGACAAGGAAGGAATTAGAAAAGGGAGAAAGTGAAATGGGTTGGTTTAGAATAAGAGAAGAATCAACACAAGGAGTCTTAATACATATATGGCCTTTAAATTAATTTGAAAACTTCACTTGTTCGCCTAAATTTTCAAAAGTTACAAATGATCCTCTATATTTGTCGAATAACTCTCAAATTTTAAAATTGATGGCTCAAAACGTATAAATTGTAGATAGTGCATAATAAAGGTGCAAGTTTATGACATGAGGAGCTGAAATTTTTATAAATGATATCACTTATCATTTTTACATTTTGATAAGGTCAATTGTTGAATTATGAGATAATTGAAAATGTTGATAAACAAGTTAATTCAATCAAGGAATTATAGCGATAAGGGATTGTTAATGAAGTTCGGCAAATATTACCTAAGTTTCCGAGAGCGATGAACGACTTTTTACTATGAATCAAGTGAGTAAATCCAACAAGAATAAGAAGTCATTTGTTATGTATAGACAACTACAAGGGTACAGTCATTTGTTATGTATAGACAACTACAAGGGTACATTTATAAGAAAAATTGGCTATTTGATAATAGTTAAAGAAGAATAAGAGATTATTTGTTATGCGTAGGCAATTACAAGGGGACATTTATAAGAAATATTGCTATTGATAATAGTTAAAGAGGAATAAGAGATTATTTGTTAGGTGTATACAACTATAAGGTTACATTTCTAACCTTTAAAAATTTAGAGGGCCGATTTAAAATTTTGAATATATATTAAGCCAAAGAAGAAAGAATGAAAGAGTGTCAAGTCAAGATTGAAGAAGCAGCATACCCTGCAAACAAGGGACACAATCTACGATGGGGGGGCTTTTTTGGCGTTTCTTTCTTTATTCATTCTTTTCTTTGTAATCTCACGAGACACCTTTTGCTTCCTTTCTTGTTTCTTCTTTCTTTCAGTCCCTCTATCATTTCTTTTATTTTCTATGTGTGTTTTGGCTTCTTCCAATACTCAGCTTTGGTCAATTTACTCCTAATAAGAGACTACTTTATCTAGAGCCAGGAAAAACTGTACTATATATATTTTCATCTAAAAAAAGAGAGAAATACAAACAAATGGCTCTCTCCTCAGCTACTATTAGCTTATGCTTTTACAGGCTACACCATGCAGGGCAGTGTGAGCAAGGCAACGAATATAACTTGACAGAGCTTTTTAAGGATATAAATTAAAAAGTGGGTTCAATAATCTTTGCTCAAATTACACGTTTTCACTTTCATTTTCGATTATAATACGAATTTTCAGTGGTCAAATCATTACTACTTAATAAACATAATGGTCTTGAAATGCACATGAGTTATTAAAATGTTCTTGAAAAATGTACATTGAATTCCCTAATTACATAGCAAAACTGCTCTACTTTCTACTTGCTCCTTGTAAAAATAATGGGATAGATGAAAAGTAATAATTTAGCTCTGCATACGCTACTTGTAAATATAGTGGCATAGGTATAAAATTTTGCTATAGAATATGGTCTTGAAAACTGCTCATGAGATTAAAATATGGTTTTGAAAATTGCACATTGAATTCCCTAATCTCATAGCTAAACTGCTTCACTTTCTATTTGCTACATATAAAAATATAGCAAGAGCAAGAAATTTATTATCTGAAGACAAGTTATTAAAACAGCCGTATTTTTATTTTATTTCTAAATAGGCTTAACTCCTATACTAACTCCTAAAATTGGCACCTTTTTTTTTTTCAGTTTAACACTTCACGTTCAACGCTTCCTACTTTAACCTTTTAACTTGAAAAAACAAGTTAGTTTAACCATTTTTAGGTGATGACCAGTCTCACCTAAGGTTAGTGTAAATAAAATATGTGTTTAAGTAGTTAATAAGTTGCACTTCTAAATTGAAGAAGGTAAGTGAAATAAATGTACAAAATTAAGAAATTGGTAGAGGTATTAAGCCATCTGAAATGTTCCGTGTAAAAAATGCTAATTTTATGCATAGAATTTAAATTTGTTCTCCACAGTAACCGTAATGCTAATTGAGCTTAGAATAAAAGTAGGCCCAGCAGGTAGACCATTATCTCAATCTCAATCTCAATGTATGGGCTACTGGGCTTCCTCGTTTGCAGTGGCTGAGAAGTGAGAACTTGAAACACAATATGGAATCTGTTCTCTAATGACCAGAAAAGCATAATGAAGTGGGATTCTGTTCCATTTATTATTGAAGGAATATGCCTGAGTTCATCTTAATAAGTTGGCATTTGGATTAGACAACTTTATATTACAAACTAATGACTCATAAATCCACTAGCTTAGCTTTCTCACATAAACTATCACTTGTCCGTATCATACCGGCACAAGAAGATGATACAACTACTTAAACACCCAGCCTAATCCAACATATTATGCTAATTAACGTCACCATATCATCCAAATAGTCCCATATCTCTCTCCCTTTTTTCTTTATCCTTTAAAAGAAAATGTTAAATTCTTCTAAGCCAATAAGAAATCATGTTGGATTCTTCAATCCACCAAATATGTTGCTTTGATAATCATAGGAAATGAACTGAGATTATGGCAGACAAATGGCACCAAAAGTTTCAAAATTTCAAGGATAAGTTACTTCATATCAGATATATACACAGGGATACAAGAATATGAACAAACTACCCTTTTGCAATGCTCAATTTTGGATAACAGTACCAAAAGATTTTATATAAGTATGCCCCTAAAGTACCATAAACCAGGGAATGGAGAACATTATAAAATCTCCTGAAATATCTATACTTATGGATGAATACTTAGACTATTCATATGAATGGTTAAACTTAACCATAGGCCAGAATTGCGAGATGAAATCGACTTCCAACAAGGTATTTCCGTGCAACTTCTGCAAGAGAAAGTTCCAAAGTTCACAAGCACTCGGTGGGCATCAGAACGCCCACAAGAGGGAGAGAGGTGCAGTTAAAAGGTATGAATATGAGAGACAAATGGCAACAAATTATTTTTCTGCTAGTAAAACAATGGCACTCTCACTTGGTGTTCAGGCGCATTCGCTTATTCAAAAGCCAAATAAAGAACATAAAGCTGGGGTTTCAAGTTTAATGAAAATGAACCAGAGATTTGGAGGTCCATGGACACCAGTACCAGTTCTTCGTAGAGAGACAATAGCTCAGTGGCCGGGGAGTTTTTGCTCGCCCTCAAATCCTCACAGACAGCCATTAGATGTTCAACTGGACTTGACTTTGCGGCTTTAGTATGTCAATCTCGAGTTCTCAAGCACCCATCCATTTGTTTTAATTACTGCAATTGCAATTAGCAGTTGAGTAATATATACAGATTGAAGAAAATAGACACTCTTTTAAACCACCTTGCGAAAAACTAAAATCCATCAATAGAAAATATCATAAGATATAGATGTTCATTATCAAAATTTCTCCTATTGCTCAAATGTGAACAAGTTATTCAGTAACATATTTGAAGAAAAGAAAAACCAACTCCTTGGATTGCTCAATGTTCTTAAATCTATGACGACAATAAAAATTATCAACCATATTTACAATGTTTTCCTAGAAAAAACCAGATTTCTAAGCTCTAAAGAAGCTACTTGTATCAGCTATTCTTCACCCGATGAAGAACCTCCAAATCAAAACATATGAGGCCAGAAGTCAACTTGAAGAATAAAAAACCAACGCTGTGTCCATGGTGAAAAGATTATTCATTGAACATGAAATTGCAATCTATGATTCGTTCTTTAACACCTTCAAAAAAACTAGCCGGGATCTCTGGAGGTGATGGCATGTTAGCAACGCATTTGAACTGTACCAATAAAGCAAATTGAAGTAAATAAGATTGCAATTTTAGTGACCATAAATCAAATTAAAACACAATGCACGCTGATCTGTAATATTTACCTTATGCTGCTTGTATTTCTCTCTTATAGCTAGCAATGCACCTCCTCTTCTACTCAAATACAAATCATGTATGATATGAACACATTCTCTCAAGTCAGATGACTTGTATCCGGTGCATTTTTCAAGGGAATTACTCTGCACAATAACCACAAATAAGTAAGAAGAATCGCTCACTTGATATTATTTACGAATACAATAAAACGAATACAAGAATCCTTACCCAGGGATGCATCTTTGGTCTAATTATGAATCTTGCAAGAAAGATAGAAGATGCGGCCACCAAAGAAGGCAAAAATTTCACACAATTGTAATCCAACAAGCTTAACTCAGCTAGGTAGTATCCCAAGAACTCAAGCTGCAAATTCGAGCTCTACAAGAGAATAAAAACAAACTTAGAAACACATTCTCAATACTTATTGTAATCTAATTGAATATCTGTGGAGATTAAGGCTACCTTGAAGTCTTCTTGTGCAACTCTTGTGTGTTTCCTAAGGAATGTCTTTGTTGTTGGACTACCCAATTCAAATTTCAGAGACTTGAGTATGTCCGCCTCCATCTTCACAACCTACCGAACAAATAAAGTAATAATCGTTAATTCTAGCAAAAGGGAACAGCAATTTGGAAGAAGCACAATGCATAATGAAAGGATGAAAGAAAATACCTCTTCCTTAGTGTATGTATTATCAGTTATATAGCAAAAATCTTCCACATTTGGAGGGCTAATCTCTTCATACTTTCTGTGCATCACAATCAAACAAAACGAGTTAGATCCGCAGACACCAAATGAATAACAATACCAAAAACCAAAAACAATTTCAAAGAACACGAGAGATGAGTCCTTACGATGCAATGAGCATTGAGGAAACACCCAACAGCTGAAGCCTCTGCCTATTAAGAACATTCAACGACAGGAATCTATCAACATACGCAATAGTCATATGAAGAGTATCTGAAACAAGCTTGTATTCCTCAGCAACCTCCACCAGCCAATCCACCAGAACCCCTCTCATATTTGCACTCATATCCTTTTGGACTGTTTCAATATAATCAGGCAATGGCCTCTTCTTCGGATCCGCCTGTAAATTCAATCCATCAAATTAAACCCCCATTCACATATAACCCCCAAATTAGGGTTCCAAAGACAGTAAACTTATCTTCCCAGATTGGAAATTAATCAATTCACACGATAAACAACATCAAAAAACTCAAATCCGTAGATCTAAAAGTTCAAACTCGGGGCAATGCAGAACAAATTACCTCCAATTTGTGCAAATACTCGTAAATATCAGACGCGTAAGCCCGACAATTCTGAGGATCATCAAGGATCCCATCAGCATCATCCTTAATCTTCAAACCATCATCCTTCTTAACAACAACAACCCTTTTCACCTGAGCCTTCGCCTTCGCCTTCACCTTACTCACCTTCTTCCGGGGAGCACCAGCATTCCCCGAAACGACAGAGTTAGAGAGGTTAGGAAGCTCTCCCAAAACAACCCTTTTCTTATTAAAGGGCTGTGCATCGGATAAAGGGTTTGAAGCAGCCCTTTTTCGGGCAGCACGGGTGACACGGACAGAGTTCTCTTGGTCAGCCATGGAAATGAGAAGTGGGGAAATGGGGTCTCTCTCTCTATTTCCAGGGAGAAGGTGAGATATGGAAATAGAGAGGAAGATGGTGAGATTGAGGCAGAAGGGGTTGAGAATATGTAAAGGGGAGTGAAAATGGAGGCGCCATTTTTGTTTTTTGAAAAGCTGAGAAATTGGCGCTTGTGTTTTTAGGTATTGAAATTTTAGAAGAGGGAGGTTTGGTTTGTTTTTTCAGTTTTGAAATTCTAACATGAAAAATGAAACTCAAAATTTTGTACAGACTGGCGGCGGGATTGTCTTAATTTCACATTTCATTTTTTGGTCCCGCCTACATTTCTAATGTTCCACCGCATCATTTGCTAACCGTCGGATTGGATTGGATTGGATCGGATCTAATATTTTAGCTTGATTTCATTTTCATACTCTAATTAAAAATACACGAGTGAAAAACAAAAATGAGAAATTGTTTCTTATTTTAACAGCAATTTTTATTAGAGATCTCAATCAGAACCAAAAAACTTCCATTTTATAATTGTGTTGATATATAATTGGGTTTGTGTCATGTGAGTTACAAGTAATTTTAGTTTTTACATATGTTAATAATAACTTTTAAAAAATATAAGCAAATATGGTGTTATATTTATCTTCTTTTGGTAACATGGTGTTATATTTATCAATCCAAAAGTCCATTATTATTTGATGGGGTTATGTAATTTGTCTACAATAATATAAGATGTTCAAGTAGTGTTTTTTAGTTTACAAACAATAATTGCAATTTTGTTATATTTATTAATAAAAGTCATATGCGAAAAATATAATTTATTTGTTTTTATCAAATATGAACCATTTTCATATTGAATTGAAGAAACGACCACCAAGTAAACACAATGTGCAAACTAATTTATAGTAATAGTACTTGAATATAATAAGCTGAAAATCAAATCCATGATAATTGTTCATTATATTAATGTCTTTTTTATTAAACAAACTTGTAATAATATTATACATGAGCTACAAATGCCAAATAATTAGCACTGTTTACATACAAAATTTAAAATTTATTTGAAAATATTAAATTGTAAAATTAATAAATTATTAATTGCAGCTCAATTACTACACTCATCAATGCGTGAGTGGAGAGTCTAAATTTCAAATCTGACAAAATTAATGAAAAAAATTATAAAATTATTGAAAGGTGATAATTTTGGAGAAAACAATTTTAATTTATGTGAAATTATAAAGGAATTTATTTTCATAAATAAAGAAATTTATCTCATAGAACAATAGATAAAATAGGCCCAAATCCAACAAATACTATAACAAATAAAAAAAGTAAAGCCCTCTCCAATTGGGGGCCCTGTACGGTTGGGCTGTTTGCGCACCTACAGCTATGACCTTCGGAACAAGTTTGCATCTTTTCATACATTAGAATAAATCTAAATTTCCCCATAAACAATAAAGTGAAGATAAAAATCTTCCAGCTCCTAAAAGGGTGGGTGGTCTACCAATAATAATTAACTAATGTTTACAGCTTGACGTTTTGACTATTGAACCGGTTACACCTTGTCTTACTACGGTCTAATTCTACGGCAACACCTATAATAAAAAAGAAAAAAAAAAGTAGAGAAAGTACCTAACATTCAAAAAAACAAGAAGCACTAGTCATTCAATTTGAGTTACCCGCCCTATAGAAGTTAGTTGAATGCCATGAACAAACACACAACCTTCAACCTACTAGTCTTGTTCTCATCTTCCTTCACCAAATAACTCATCTCTTCCCACATCCAAAATGCCCCTCTTTCCTCTCAAATCATGTACAGGTCGTCGGTGTTTCTTCCACCTCCCACCCACCCCACCTATCGATGCCATGAACCCGGGACTCGCCTAGTTGCTTCCTTCACTCTTTGGATTTGTGGCATGTAATTAACCCATCAATCTGTTACAATTTGTATTCACTTGGAAACTATTCTTTTCAGATTAGTAATAATATCCTACTATTATTATGTTATCCTCTGTTTTGCTATTTTTGGACTGGTTTTTCTAACACAAACTCCTCATTTTCTTAAAAACTTGTTGCAGTTTCAGTGAGTCTACGATATGGGTACTACGCGGATCGGCATATGTTGCTTGGACCGAGTTCCTCCCGGTTGATGGATGCTAGTTCTTTGTTTGTTGAACAAGTTCAAGTCAGAAATGATGATAAGAAAGGGGTTGTTCTTTATGGTTTCTCCGAAAAGCCGAAACTCGGGTTTGAAACTAACTGGACTGTCTCTGATTACTTGATTGTTGCTCCCTATAGTCGAAAGGTTTAAATTTAAATTTAAATCCCCTTTTGGATGTTCTTTTTGTTCTTCTATGTGTGCCTATTTTAAATTTTTTTCGGGGTTTTTCAGGGATTTGCTTTGTGGCTGAACAAGGGTTCAAGGATTGGTATGAAATGGGAAACTCAAACTAGCATTTTAAATCAACTTCAAATGGTTCTCATTAAAGGTTATTTTTTAATTCCCCCTTTGCTGAATTTGTAAGCAATTAGTAATTTTTCTACATGCTTTAATATTACGTTTGCTTCTGCAGGAGAAAGGACGTATGAGACATTGCTTCCGAGCTTAACGACTTCTCCTCAAGGCCTTAATCTCAGCAACCCCTTAAATGGTAACATTTTTTGTACCTTTTTTGTGTTCTAAGATTAGTAGTGGCTATTAATGTAACGAATGAACGAGTGCCTTGTAGATATTGTTCATTTTTGCCTCCATTCTTTAGTCCTCAAAGCATTAAAGTGGGTCACACACTGTACTTTTTCCGATGTGGATTTCCCCGCCGTAATCTTTTTAGCCGCTTCTTTCTCAATTTTTCCACCCTGTTACTACCAACATAATCTCTAGACCTTTGAGAATCTCAATGGGACTTAGAGGAGATCCACCGGGTGTAGTGTCAGATATCTTGATAGAAAATAGCATACAAATTATTAACTGGATTCTGCATAATGGTGCCTTAGCCCTCTTTGTATCAGTTACAAGTCTCTTCTAAGATTTTCTTTCCCTATTCAATAAAATTCTGAAATATATTTATACAAAAGCTAAGGTATGGCAAGAATGAAGTTAAGAATTAAAAAGTATATATTTTTCAGGTAAAGATGCCGAATACTTAATTGAAGAAGATGATAAGTACTATCTCGGCCTGATCAACACAAATCCCAGAAGCATTATAATCAAGATAGGCCTAAACATTACATCGAAAATGCATGATTTATCGAAAGCCAATAGCATGTGCTCAACCGTAGAAGGATCATGCCGGATGATGCTTGCATTTCCAAAGACTCAGTATGTTGTTTTAACAACTCCTGATAATGTAAGCCATCACCCAGTTCTTATCTGTTTTCATGTGACAATGTAATGGTAATACCAACTCTTTTCGAAAAACAAAACTTCAATGAAATCTTTGTGCTGCAGGGGGATACAGGCGGATGGTACATTGAGCTATCTTTCGTTGCTCGTGTCATAACTTACATTGCAATTTTAGGTATGAAATCAGGAACTAGCTACAGTCCATAAGTGACATATAATGGAGTGCCTAACATTTTCAATGTGTGTCTTGGGAATTACAGGGTTTATAATTATTATAATTCTTCTGATATTGAGATATCTTGGAGCCTGTGACCCTGAAACCTACACAGATCAAACAGGACCAGAAACACCGATAACAAGACCAGTTTCGGAGACTCAGCCTTTATGGCCAGATAAGTCAACTCGGTCAACGTATGGGACCAATGAAGAGGACGACGAAGATGGATCATCGAGTAGTTCTTCAGAGGAATTATACGATGCCAAATTGTGTGTGATATGTTACGATGAGCAAAGAAACTGCTTTTTTGTGCCTTGTGGCCATTGTGCCACTTGCTATGACTGTGCTCAAAGGTATGTCTGCAATTACTTCCGCATTTCATGCTCGTTTATACGCATATTTCCTCAGAAATTGATCAAGAAGATGCTAATTTTGCAGGATCATGGATGGAGAAAGTAAGTTTTGTCCTATCTGCCGCAGGCTGATTCACAAAGTAAGAAGACTGTTTGTAGCATAGCTCAGAAAATTTGTGTGATTATGTTAATTAAAAGAAAATTCGCATTAGTAGATAGAATTGAGTGCCAGTAGATTTTGAATGGCCGAAGCAAAATGTGTGATGCTAATGAACATTTTTGTACTAGTGGTTTCAATTTCGAGGCGATCAAAATAAAATTTGATGCCTAATCTGTTTATTTATTTGTTTGCTGCTTGAAATGTTTGATGCTGTGGAGTAAAAGAATGAGTTGAGTTTTGGATAAAAGACATGACAGAAGAGAAGAAAAAAGGGGAATTTGCCGATATGTGGAAATGAACAAAAGGGTTTCTTGATTTCATACATGATTATGATAATTGGTTGTATGTATGTATGTTCCAAATTTTTGAAAGATGATTCCCTGGTTTATGTGAATGTCCGCCTGTGCAAAAAATGTAAATGAAAACAAGGTGGTATAACTGGCCGATTATAGGACTGGTTAGGCCTGCTACAAGCCTACAAGGGAAGCAAAACAGACCAATGAGTTCATGTAAAACTCACAAATACCAAGTAGCCATGAAAAAAACACCAATAAGTATATATAATATTGACCAAATATTTGAGTTAAATGCACCAATGGTCACTCAACTTTGCTTGTTATATAAAGTGAAATCAACTCTACTACTAGAAAAAACAAAAAAGTGAAGATATAACTAGCTACTTCAAATTCACTAAAGCCACTTTATTTTTAACATAAAACTTAAAAAGTTCTTTTTCTTTCTTTTAAAAGCTTTTATTATCACTTTTAGCCGTCTAACAATCGAGAACTCTTTTATTGTGAATCGATGCAATGGACCTGACCAATAAAATTAAAGTAGTATGACACTTCATTGAAAGATTAATAATGTAAAAGAAAATAATAAATAAATGTCATATTTTTATTGATCTGATCTAGATTGGATCGAGAACATTATAAAAATAAAAATTCTGTAAGCAATCAAGGAATTAATTGATTATTTGAAAAAACACTTGCGTATTAATTTAGCCCTTGAAAAGTATTTACCGAATCATATACATGCAGATATCCCCATCTTCTCACTGCTTACCCCATCACCATATTAATTGAATTTTCGACAAAGACATTCCAATACGAATCTATCTATGCTTCTCAACCTCATCCTCCCTTTCAATTTCTCATCTATCTCCTATATACATTGAAATATTAGAATTCTCCATCATTAATATTTTTTCAATGGACTCCTCTTTCTATTACTTCCTATTCTTCCTTTTTCTCTATGTTCTCACGAAAAATCTAATCCGATTTAAAATAAAAAAACTCCCACCAAGCCCTGGAATCTCCCTCCCTATCATAGGCCATCTCTATCTTTTCAAGAAACCTCTTCATCGAACATTCGCCCGTCTCTCCATCAAATATGGTCCAATTTTATACCTCAATCTCGGCTCCCGCCCTGTCATCCTCATATCCTCCCCTGAAGCTGCCGAGGAATGTTTCACTAAAAACGACATCCTCTTCGCTAACCGCCCCAAACTCCTCGCGGGAAAACACTTGGGGTATGATTACACAACTCTTGTTTGGGCCTCCTACGGTGACCATTGGCGCAACTTACGACGGATTGCTTCTCTTGAGCTCTTATCATCCCATCGCCTGCAGCTTTTCTCTAATATCCGCCTTGAGGAGGTTAGATCAATGGTTCACGCGCTTTTTAGGCACGCAGATACTAGAGAATTTGAATTCTTTGGTGTAGAAATGAAAACTATGTTTTTTGAGCTTACACTTAATGTTATAATGAGAATGATTGCTGGAAAGCGATATTATGGAGAGAAAACGGATGGAGTGGATGAAGAAAGCAGGTTTAAAGAGATTATAAGGGAGACATTCGAGTTGAGTGGAGCTACGTTCGCTGATTTTGTGCCGGGTTTGAAGGGGTTTGGGATGAACAAGATTGAGAAAAGGTTAGCTGAATTGCAGAGGAAGAGAGATAGATTCATGCAGGAGTTGATTGATGAACATAAAAAGGGTGAGTTGGAGAAAAGTAGTAAAAGCATGATCAATGTGCTGATAGAGCTGCAAAAACAGGAACCTGAATATTATTCAGATGAAATCATCAGAGGCCTCATGCTAGTAAGCTCTTTAACTTTCAGACATTTTCTTTTATATGGATAAGATAAGATTTAAGTTTGTTCATCATGTTTTTTTTGGAAAGTGGCCATTAATAACAAACTCAAAGTAAAGTGCTCATTGATGTTGTATTTATCAAAATACTTTATACATTTAGACTAAATTGATACTCTTTAAAACAGTAGAGGTAAATTCTTTTTTCAACAACCTAAGGTTTACGGAGTTGTTTCGATTTGAAGGTGGGGTGTTTCTTTTCGTATTCAAATATTAAAGCCATCTCTCTGTTTTTTTTTTTATGTGAGATAAAAATTGCTCAACACTTAAATGTTGGTCAAATTTTAAAAAACAATATGAAGGTAATTAACTGTCATTTTGATAGACTCCAATATTTTAATTTCTGCAAAAGATGAAAATCCTTAAATTATTTAAAAAAGTCTTGATTTTATTTGGAAAAACTTAACAATAGTGATTGTTTTTCAAATTTTTCTGAAATGTTATAGAACAAAATTTTATATATTTACCCTAGGAAAATACACACTTCACCAACAAAAATTAGGACGCCATGGGCTTGGAACCACTCTTACCAGGGTTCGTTCCGGTTATATTGGAACCACGCTTACAAGGAGTGGTTCCATCTACTCGATTTCAGAAATTAATTCTCAATGATATTTTCTTTTGAAATTTGTCAAAATTGTGTAAGAGTTATGTCAAGTTTCGTGTACAAATTGCATAACAATATTTTTAATTATCATTACAAAACTAATATATTTTTCCCTTTTGTCGACAAAATGCATGAAATTGCAATTGAAAATTTCACTATGAAATAATGTGTTTTGGTTAATTTTTTTATATACTTAAATGTAAAATTCTTCTTTCACCGACATATACATTATTATACTATACTAGTCCTTATTTAAATCTTTCAGAATAATTTTCTTTTGTTCTTACTTTCTTCCCCATTTCGGATAAAATGTGTGAGTTAGAACTGAAATTTTAACTGTGAGATAAATGTTGTTTGTCTGGTGATTTTTTTTTATTTTGGGTTACATGTCTGATGATTCTTTTTATGTACTCTTCTGAACCCTGTTTTATCATAACTGTTAAATCTTCTAGAACTATTTTTTTGTTGTTGTTGTTGTTCTTCTTCTTGTTCTTACTATGGGGAAATATCTACAGCTACAAAAAGGAAAAAACACATTATGATAATGGCTTAATACACAAGAAAACCCCTTAAACTTGGTCAAATGTTGCAACTGTCTCCCCGAACTTTTAATTGTAACAAATTACCTCCTGAACTTGGCAAATTGTAAAAAATTACCCCCTGAACTTGGCAAATTGTAACAAATTACCCCCAATGATGCATAAATTTTTAAACACCCTATGAGATCATTCCATGTGGCATTTTTACTTTTCAAACACCCTATAGAATCATGACACGTGGCACTTTGACTTTTCAAATATCGAATAAGGACGTGACACGTGGCATTTGACTTTTCAAACTCAAAATATGGAGTTATTTGTTACAATTTGCCAAGTTTGAGGGTAATTTGTTACAATTAAAAGTTCGGAGGAACAGTTGCAACATTTGACCAAGTTTAGGGATTTTTTTGTGTATTAAGCCTATGATAATTTAACAATTTATATTATAGACATTGACATGGACATCCTTCCATGCTGAAAGATGAGAAAAAAAGAATTAACTAATGCATTGAATGGACAGGTAATGCTGTCAGCTGGGAGTGACACATCTGCAGGCACCATGGAATGGGCATTTTCACTGCTTCTCAACAATCCAGAAACACTGCTTAAATCTAAGCAAGAAATAGACAAAAACATAGGACCAAACAAGCTCATAGAAGAATCTGATCTCCCCAACCTTCCTTATCTCCAAGGCATCATTAACGAGACCCTCAGAATGCACCCACCTGCCCCACTCATCCCCCCACACGAGTCATCTCAAGAATGTACTGTTGGAGGTTACACTGTCCCACGTGGCACCATGCTAATGGTCAACGTTTTTGCAATACAAAATGATCCCAAATTATGGGAAGAGCCCACCAAGTTTAGGCCTGAAAGACACCTGGAGGCCCAAAGGGATGGGTATGTGATGTTGCCGTTTGGGACTGGGAGGAGAGGGTGCCCTGGGGAAGGGCTGGCCTTGAGGATTGTTGGGTTGGCTTTGGGGAGTTTTATTCAGTGCTTTGAGTGGAAAAGAGTTGGGGATGAAATGGTAAATATGGAAGAAGGAAGTGGGCTTACTAGTCCTAGGGCCCATCCTTTGGTTGCTTTGTGTAGCCCAAGGCCGGCTTTGCTTAACCTTCTTTCTCAACTCTAATGATGTATTTGGTACTCCCTCCATTTTTTTTTATATGTCTTTTTAGAGTTTTCACACATATTAGGAAACGCAATTAATACATCTCAAACTAATAAATTTGCATTGGTTAACTTAAAAAGAAACTCTCTCTCATACTATGATTGGTCAATAAACATTGAAATATTAAAAAACACATGAATCAAGATAAATATTCAATATTTGGACCAAAAAACTAAATTAAACATTATTGAAAAGCGAAAACGTCATATATAAAAGAATTTTCTAATTTTCTAAAACGTCATATATTTAAAAATGGAGGGAGTATTTGCTATGTTTTTATTACTTTTTCTTTTTGTGTTATAAAATTAGTTCATATTGTCTAGTTAGTTTATCTAAATTTTCACATTAGGTTTTCTTCTTTTGTAGATTTCGTGAAATAAAATGAAAATATACGAGAAAAAGGTTGAACCCAACCTCCTATTTGTGTTGAAAGGATTAATTAAAACGACTATTATTTTGCGATTACTTTATTCAAGATTTGATGATTTCAAGTTAGTTAGATACTATGATAGTGATTGGACAGGTGACAAAAATGATTGATAAAAGTACAACTGATTTTGTAATTTTTCTGGGTGATACTGCATTTACGTTGAGTTTAAAGAAGCAAATGTTATGACGTTGTCACCCTGTGGAGTTGAATATGTTGTTGCAACCTCATGTATGTGTCATGCAATTTGGCTTCGAAAATTGCTAAACGAATTTCAAATGACACAAGATGATCCAACGGAGATTTTTATTGATTATAAGTTTGCACTGATTTTAGCGAAAAATCCAGTGTTTCATAATCAGAGTAAATACATTGACATGAAGCATCATTTTATTCACAAGTGTGTTGAGTAAAAGGAGATGAAGCTGAAGTATGTGAAAACAAAAGATCAAATTGCAAATATTTTGACGAAGCCACTAAAATTTGATGTTCATTTAGCTGAGATCTTGAGCCCCCTAAATATGATGTGTTTATGGAAGTTAAATCAAATAATTAAATTTAGACATAAATGTAGAAATAGAGATAGATAAAGTAAGATCCAAACTCATCTAATCTATTTTCTAGACCCACATAATCTGTTCTCTCTTTCTACGTCTCTATTTCTATTATTCCAAATTGTAGCTACCATTGAAAAGTTTCCATATTCAAATATAGTTATTTAGCTTACATTTGGTTACGGTTGAAGATGTTCTTAAAATCACGAGAAAAGTATATATGTATATGATCATTGTGGGGGTTGTGTGAAGATTCAAGAGAATGCATGGCATTTTACACCCGTGGTTAGCTAGGCTTCCTTTCTCATGTATAAGCCAGTTCTTATATCTTATCAAGCAATTTCCCTTGAAATATTAATCATTCGAAGCCAGCCTCCATATATAAAATATGTTGATTCTAATATTTTTGAATCCAAAATCAATTACGTTGCAAAGTAGAAAGTCGTATCAGTGTGATGATAATGGAGATAATAATTGATTAGTGGGAGACAGATTAAAAGAAATATATAGCTGAAATAGTAGTGAGGTGAGCATAAACCAAATGGAAATGAAATGGAATGGCTCATAATTAAAGACATATAAATTGTAGTGGTGAAGTGAGCAATGGATAATGATTTACACTACACTATACCACTTTCATTTTACTTTCAATTGCATATGTTTTCTGACCTGGATTTCCGTTACCCCTTTGTCTTCATCCACCAGAAAACACACTCGATCTGTTTTATTATTGTTAAACAAACAGACAAACCTGACATCATGCTCATTTTCTATATTTTCTAATGTTGCAGATTCTTGCCATCTTGCTCATCTTTTGCCAGCAAACCCTATATATATATTTTTTAAAAGGGATACAGCTTGTACTAATCAGAAAGAGTAGTGCAATAACTGATAGTACATTATACTTCCATACGAGATTTCGTTGGATTTGTACTTCTCATGTGTTAATTCTTAGTACTCCTTGTACCATTTCGCCTTCTACTTCGTAATCGACCCAGCATTTCATGGCATTATAATATATTTTTCAAAATTTTCGTACTGTGCCATTTTTCTTTTGTTTATTTAGAATTCTTTGGCTTATCTTGCAATGTTATCTCTTTCTTTATTCTTTCAAATTTTCAATACAACCTGTTGTTGTTTATAAGGTTTCTGTTCAAGTCATTTGAAGCAAAGAGGTTTTGGTGTGGATGACGTGGTATATCGAGCTAATAAATAATTGATATATCAAATTTTATGAGGTGGGAAAATCCCAAATGCAATCACTTCAACTAAAAAGATTTTTACATAGGGTAATAAATTAATAATACACCTTTTACTTAATTATTTATATAAATTCTATAGATCCGTTATCTGGTTAGAATTTATATGTGCACGTGGACTAATATTTCTTTGCACAATCCGTATACATGATCCGATCAAAGGTCATACGTGCCACATCATCCACTCCAGCATAGTTAAAGCTACAAAAACTCGTTTCTACATAAATTTTACTTCTTACTTCACAATTATTCTAATATTAGAAAAGCTCCAGCTAAAGTATAAAAAACACTTTTATTTATAAGTGAAAATTTTGCGTTTTAAAAACTTATAAATATAACTTAATGATTTGTTCCGTTTATAAACTCAAAGACATTTTGTTGACAATATTATCGTGACTATTTACCAAAAAAAATGAGAAATTTAAAACAATAAAAGATTGATTTTGCAAAATACACAATAACTCGAAACTGTAATGAAGCTAGGAGCAAGCAAGGAGTCAATTATTGTCAAAATACAAAGAAAGTGGAAAAGAATTGCAACGAAACTGCGAGCAAACAATGAGTCAATTATTACCAAAATAATTGAATAGGACCTTGTACATAAAACAATGAGATTTTGTGGGCTCAATGTGCTAAAAACATTGACATTCATGCACAAAATAATAAATGTTCATCGATTAAATCTGATGAAACACATAATAAACAACCATATACATAAACTAATGAAAACTTCATGGGTTTAGGATGCACTTTTCCTATCTACAAATAAACAAATCCCGTCGATCTCGTACGTGTCAAAAGATGAATGGCCAATAACCTCCGGTTGCACAAATCCTGATCTACGAAAGGCAACCTTCAACAAAATCAATTCCCAATAAATAAAATAAACAAAACAAACAAATAATAAAAAAATAAAAAAGAAGATATAAATAAAAAAAACTCATCCGAGCTGCATCATCACCAAACCAGCTGGAAAAAAACCCGATCATCATCTCCACCGTCAAGGAATTCCGTCGGAGAATTTTAAATTCCGACGTCGTTTTCTTTAACAATGACCATCCAATCTCCAGACCAAGAAGATTTCAATAACACAAAACAAGAATCCAGCCGTCTATTACCGGAACCAGCTCAACCGCCGTTATCCCCACCGTCAGAAACTGACGACGATTCCTCCGAAGTTGCTTTTGAAGCACGTGAGAAAATCCTAATCCTCGACGTGGACGCAAACGTCGTTAACGATTCCGTTATCCCGCCGTTCTCCTGGAAAAAGCTATGGTTATTCACAGGACCAGGATTCTTGATGAGCATAGCGTTTCTAGATCCCGGGAATCTAGAGGGCGATCTTCAGGCTGGGGCGGTAGCTGGATATTCTCTTTTATGGCTACTTCTATGGGCGACCGCTATGGGGTTGCTCATCCAGATGCTCTCCGCTAGGGTTGGTGTTGCCACGGGCCAGCATTTAGCGGAGTTGTGTCGGGATGAGTACCCTGATTGGGCTAGGTTGATTTTGTGGTTCATGGCCGAGGTTGCTCTTATTGGTGCTGATATTCAAGAAGTTATTGGTAGTGCTATTGCTATTCATATTTTGAGTAATGGGGTTTTCCCGCTCTGGGCCGGGGTTGTCATTACTGCATTGGATTGGTATTGTGAAATTTTGAATACCCTTTTGATTGTTGTTAGTTGTGTGGTTTCTGTTTTCAACTGTGATAATGTGTGTTCTGTCTTGGGTGGCTGCCAGTTTTATGTTTTTGCTGCTGGAGAATTATGGTGTGAGGAAGCTTGAAGCTGTGTTTGCGGTGCTGATTGCAACTATGGCTGTATCGTTTGCTTGGATGTTTGGTGACACGAAGCCAAATGGGAGAGAACTGATAACGGGTAGGTTACGTTTTGTATTCCAGAATTTAGTGTTTTGTTAGTTTGTATCTGGGTTCTCGTTTTGGGAGGCATTTTTGTTGAAAGTAATGATTTTTAGGGATTTGGGTGTGTTTGGGGTTTTTATGGTGAGTGGCATTTGCAGCTGCCCGGGTGAAGGAGGAGGGTTGCGGTAGGTTTGTGGTGGCCAGCGTAAAAACATAGCCACATCTTATGACATGAACCAAAATATGAGCTTTATGGTTCTTTTTGGGACTAAGGCTTTCTTGTTGTTGTTCAATAAAGTTGTCATTGTTGGATTGAATAGATTGCTGTGATTTATTACTGGTTACTGTTGTAGGTATATTAATTCCAAGACTCAGTTCAAAAACCATTCGGCAGGCTGTGGGAGTTGTGGGTTGTGTTATAATGCCTCACAATGTGTTCTTGCATTCCGCGTTGGTGCAGTCGAGGGATATAAATCCTAAGAAGAAGGGTCAGGTTCAGGAGGCACTGAATTACTATTTAATCGAGTCCTCCATTGCTCTTTTTATCTCCTTCATGATCAACTTGTTTGTGACAACTGTGTTTGCCAAGGGATTTTATGGTACTGAACAGGCTAATAGCATAGGGCTAGTCAATGCAGGGCAATATCTTCAGGAAAAATATGGAGGAGGAACCTTACCAATTCTTTATATCTGGGGTATTGGCTTGTTGGCAGCTGGACAAAGTAGTACAATAACTGGTACATATGCTGGACAATTTATAATGGGAGGTTTTCTCAACTTGCGGTTGAAAAAATGGCTAAGGGCGCTAATAACACGAAGTTTTGCTATTGTTCCGACTATGATAGTAGCTATTGTGTTCAACACATCTGAAGCTTCGTTGGATGTTTTGAATGAATGGCTAAATGTACTTCAGTCTGTACAGATTCCTTTTGCACTTATCCCTCTTCTTACCATGGTTTCTCAGGAGCGGATCATGGGGTCCTTCAAAATTGGGCCTGTTCTTCAGGCAAGTTTTTTGTATTTCTATACTCTCTGGTAATTATGTTTGTGTGATCTGGCATTTTTATGTGTTTTTTTGGCATCGGTACGTTTGCAAATAACTTGAAATGAACAAAATGATTTCACTGGTTTGAAGGCTATACTTCACAGTTAACTTGCAATTAGTCATTGGATTCATCATTGGGTTTATTACAGTTTGTCACACTCACATATAATTATGTGGAACTAGACTTGTATCAAGCATGTTTTTTCAGGACATACCCAAGACGTTAAAAAAAGAGAAAAATATTGACCCAGAGAAAGAAGGGAAAATAAATAAATAAGACTTTTAAAGACATAGAAATCTGCATCAGGTGTTAGTATGATATATCCTAGTCTAGATTAAGGTGGGTTGTTCTGTTTTTTGTTCCCGATATTCATGCTGTATGGTAAATGGTTGAATAGCCTACAATACTTTTGATTCCTGATTCCAACATGAGGCATCCGGTTCATAAGGATAAGGATTCCATCAGAGTGGTTGTTTTCAGACATCAAATAAGTAAGATCCAGTCAAACCATATATGCTGATTTAGTTCGACTTTTTCACTAAATTGGGTGAAGCCTAGATGAGATCCTTATACTTATAGGATCTTCACATCTATGAGGTGAACTTAGGCTTTCCCAATAAGTAAAGCTCAATAGTACATAGGTACTTCCTTTAAATGTGATGCATAACCGCTATTTAAATCCTGAGTGGCTTTACACATCAAAATCATTATATTGAATCATTGCAAGTACATTATGGAAATAATTTTGAGAATTTGAGCCAAAAATATAATGAACGTTTAATTTATCACCTGGATAATGTTAATTGCAAGAAGACTTCGAACTTGTAGCTCTTACATGCAGTCAATAAGTAGAAAGCACAACGTATTGGCTTATGCTACAAGTTGACACTTCTATTAGCAATTACATCAATCGGTAGACTATTATCTTGCAAGTATAATAGTATAAGTATGCATATTAGAGCAATGAAGAGAGAAACTTAAATCATAGGTAGTTTGTGAGAGCTGAGAGGAAAGGTTGCTTCTTATTGATGGATGAGAGAACAATGCTCCTTGTTGATCGTGACCTTTTTACAATTGCATATGAGTATATCCCATATCAGTATATCCTTCATTTTTACAATTTGGATATTTGCAATTTGTATACGGATTACCTATTGCATTAGCAGATAATACTCGAACCATACTTTTTGCTATATTAGCATGTGATGAAATATATTTTCAGCATCTATGTTGATCGTGACCTTTTTAGGATCATTTACAGACTAATTTGTGGTAAGAGTGGATCATCAGCTGTGCACTTAATGATCACAGATCCTATTCTTCGTGGTTTTGCTGAATGTTTCATATAAATATCTCTGCAACTTATTCTAGCGCTCCGTGAAAATGATTTTATTTTGACCTAATTCTGTTTCCTGCATAGGTAGTGTGTAAGTTATATTATATATTATCTGCTGATTTCGTTTTCGTTCTAATTCTATTTCCTTTTATCTTGCAGAAATTGGCTTGGACAATAGCTATCCTTGTTATGCTTATAAACGGGTATCTATTGTTTGATTTCTTTATGTCTGAAGTTAAGGGGTTGCTGTTTGGTCTTTTAGCCTGTACCGGAACAGTTGCATATGTATCATTTATTGTATATCTCGTCTCGCGAAGCAGTGATCTTTCGCCTAAATGGATCAGCTTAGAAATGCCAAAAAGGACCTCTAACCCAGGAAATTGAGTTATTCTAAAATCTCAAGAATTACATACCAGAATAATGTCACAGTTCCCCCACACTAGAGAGTCGTTTAAACAAACTCGTTTTGGCAGTAGAACAGAATAGACTTGTATAGTTGTTATGACTAACCATGGTGCATATGAAAGGTGAGTTATAATCGTATTGCTTTCTGCATAACAGGGTTATTGAGCATAAGAGGATATCTATATATGTTTGGCGGATGCATCTTTGTAGCAAGTGTAACTATAGGCTTAATGTTCCTAGTTAGGCGATCTTAGGATGTTTTTTTTTTATCATTCTTTCTTGAAAACCATGAATCATGTACCATAGTCGAAATGCGTGTGTTTACTTCGGGGGGACTAGATGAATACAACAGAATGAAATTTACAGAACTATTGATGATGAGAGTAATTTTTTTGGTGAATGTTGTAATCTTGTTTTTCTTTTCTCTTGGTGCTTGCTAGTGTTTATAACTTGTAGACAAATGACAAATCTTGCTTTGGTAGCGGATTCTATGTTGAAGATTGTATGGTTCTTCATGGACAATTATTGAATTTTGGACTCTGTTTTACAAAGGCCATCTATCTTCATTTCTCGAATTTTTTATTTTATTTATTGAACCGTACATTTTTGAAAGTTTTGTTGAGTTTTTGCAACTAAGCACTAAGGATATGATTTTTTTATATATAGAAAAGATTTAGTGTAGAATGTGGCACGTAGCTGTCACGTTTTTGTAATGTCAGCCATAAAAGTCCAAAATGTCCGACATTTCATTTATTTGTTATATGATCTGTTTATTATGTTACACTAAAAACGAGCTTTTATATGTAAATTGAATGAATGGTGAAATCAAGATAAAATATAGAATTCCGAAAAGGAAAATTAGTCACATTTGTGAAGGAAAAGATGGAGATTGACAAAAGAACAAGGTATAGAACGATCCCCGTTAGCAATAGGTAACAAATGAATTATGAATGTATTAAACTTGTATCAACTAGTTCATTTCTTAATTCAGATTTATTATGCATAATTAACTAAACAAATTTGATCTGATTTCCTCTGAAATTATGAGTAAATTTCATACAAAATTTGAATCCGGTACATTCAAAATTCCATTTTCTTTTTCCTTTTTAACAAATGACAAGAACACGTAGTATGTTGTGTGGGTCTAGTAAGAGAAGGAAATTTCGTGGAATAGTCTTCCTTGCGTTGACTCAAACTCATTTTTCTATTTCAACAACATTTGGGAAATTCTTACATTAAGGTTGTTTGTCTATGCTTTGGTCTGCCCAAAACGAGAAACTGCATTGTCAGTTTTCTTTCATTGTCTCTAAATAATACAGTATTTGTCTATTTGATATTAATTGATAGCTATTCGTTCAGGAAAAAGAGAGGTTTTGTCGACCCATAAATGAGACCTTTACTGGTCTAGACTTAGAGGGGTACTGATATGTTTGCACATTCTGATTGTCAAGAACCACGTGTAGCTCCCAAGCTATCCGGCAACTAAGTTCGTTCAACGTAGCAAAACTGAATAAGAGTTAGTCCGAAGATGTTGTTTGGATACTCTTTTCCGATGTTTAAGTTAATTTTTGGAACTTACACGATGAAGACTAACTAGGACCGGTAAACAATGTAGAATAATCAATTGTAATGAATTGTATGTTAAAGCGTACCTTTAAGGTATGAGAATACCAAAATTTCTAGGAGAAGATACGGTTACCTTACCTAAGTAGGACTCGACATATTTAGAAGGATTTCTAGAGACTCCTTGTAATCAATCTTAGCATGGATTGCTAAAGATTCAATAAGTCCAACATTGATTCCTTCTAACGTGTCATGGGGGCAAATGCATTCATAGGACTAAGTTAACTAGGCTTGATGCATGTACAAAGAGAATCACGTGGAATTCTACGATTGAAGATAGAATCTCTGCAGATCTTCTTTCCTTCATTAGTGTCTTAACAATTCTACCTTGGCATGCTCATCTAGATGAAACTATTAATAATCATGACAAGATAGTTTTCTATTTGGACGAGACCATTATTCGTGCGCATTATACACTTGTTAGAGCATCTCTAGTGGTTCAAAAGAGGGACTATTCAGCAATTTAATAAAGTATAAAATTGCTGAATAGTCCCTCCATAAAGTTGGAGAATGCTCAAATATGAGTAGTGCTCAAAAATGCCACATGTCTCTTTTTAATTGAAGTGTGACATACAAACATGAAAAAAGGAGAGTGACTTCAAATAAATTATTACTTTTACTTAATTTAATGAGACCAAATTACTATAATTGAATATAAAAATATAATAACTTAATTAATATGATTTTTTTAGTAATAAAAAAGGTGAGAGTACCCAACCATTAGAGTACTTAAATTGTGAAAGTGTTTTGTAATAGTGATGTGTATGGGTTGAAAGTGCTCAACCATAAGAGATGCTCTTAGTCAGAACTTATAATGCTTTCTTCAAGTGACAATTTTGGCACTTACATCTATAGAGTCCACTTTGAGCCAAAGAAGACTATTTGTATTAGGTTTACTTGTTTATAAAAGATCGTCTCTCCTATAAGATGGAGCCTAAAGAGTACAATTTTGTTTATTTCAAATAAATTATGTGTTCATTTTTCGTGAAAAGACTGTTTAGAGGGTATAATTAAATTTGGCATTCGGATTTACTAGAACGTGACAATCTAGCTTCCCCTCAATTTCTTGCATTTTAATATTACTATTTAATAAGATGTTTTCGTTCATCCATTCCGTGCTTTCTATTAGTTCGTCTATGAATTAGTTTTAATTCATCTAGAATATATTTAAAATTGGTTATATATAATGTTTGTGTAGATTATGAAAAGTACATTTGAATGCTTAGCAATCTATTTATCTGAGTATGCTTAGGTCCTGTTCTTTATGCATTATCTGTAATTTATTTCAGTTCAGTTCAATTCCGTTCAATTTAGTTCAGTTCAGTTCAGTAATTTCCTTCAGCAAATGCACTTCAATTTAGTTTAGTTCAGTTTAGTTCAATTCGGTCATAAAGAATAGAGCCTTAATACCATAATATAGATAAGAGATTGGTACCTTAGTTTAACATGAGACATATGTGACTTGATTAGTTAAATCTTGTTAGTGTGAGAATAAAGACATTATATAAGAGATAACCTATAAAGTTAATCTTTTTAATTATGCTAAATCAATTCTGTTGTGGGTAAATAGCCATTAATAATAATTTTTGATTGAATGTATGAGTTTGCAAATTATCAAAACCAAAATTTAAAAAGATTGTGATACTATCTTTACAAATCGACCAAATCAAAATTATACTTTATTTTAGTTATATTCATATTATTCGAATTTAGCCTTTCTTATGATTCTCTAAATTTCAAAATTCAAAATTAAAGATGATAAATTCTGCATTTACTAATGTAAAAGTTCGTTATGAAGTAAACGATCTCAAAATGACAATTAGCATATCTAGAACAAAAAATTTCAAAAATAAATAGTTATATGGAATCACATTACAAAGCATTTTTGTTTATGAAATGATCAATTTTAAAATTTTCTCCGACCAATTATTTCCCATCTCTTAATGGCAAAAACTATTAGAGACTCCCTAGATGTTGGAGGGAATTGATTTGATCTAAATGAGGAGCACGCAATGGACCTTTCTATTGAGTGAATCTTTGTTTGTCTTCTCGCTCCTTCCTTTTAACCATGCTTGTAAATTTTAATTTTTTAGATTGGAGTCTTCACAAAACCGATGTAGATCGTTCTCAACATCACTATTTGAAGAGCTAACCCAACAATAGGCCTCATGCTTATAGATTTGTTTTTCTCAAGCTTGTTATGTAATTGCCTCAATATTTTCTTCACTAAAAATATAAAATAGAAAATACTTATACCACAAAAGAAGACAAAAAAGTCTAAAATCCAAACTATTAAGAATGTAAATTTTACCAATCCTAGAATGGAATTACATTCTATTGATGCAGGTAACGAAATTTTAAATTAGCAAATTATAAAGTTCTAAGATTTCTATGTTTCAATATTATAAAAAAGTAAGTCAAAGTTGAGAGCTATTAGTATAGCGTTTCGTGAGAGTATATAGCGTTTCGTAAGAGCATATAACATTTTTATTCTAATATGCTTATAAATAGGTGTTTGGTTAAAAAATTTAAACTACAGCATTTAGCATTTTGGAAGCAAAACAGAGCGTTTCGCGAAAAGCTCTAAATTTGAGCTTTTCCCGAAACGCTAACTGTATTTTAAACCAGAAGTAGACTTTGACCAAATTACCCTAACTTATTATTATTTATTAATATTTACAAATGTTATATCCATATTAGTCTTTTCACATGTCAACATCTACTATTTTTTTGTAAGTTTTACAAACATTAATTATCCAACAGCTATCAGCAAACATCAATAGTAACAACAACAACAACCGCAACAGCTGCAAAACAAATAGTAACGCCAAACAACCCCTAAATTTTATGCTCTATTAATATAAAAAAGGAGGACAAATAATTTATTAGTCCCAACTTATTATGACTCATTGTTTGATTCTCATATTTTAAAACTCGTTACAAGGTCATCATTTTTAATCATAATTAACTCTTTAGTCATTTTTGTCCATTTTTTAAATTTTAAACAAAATATATTTTAACTTTCAAGACATTCATACAATAATACAAGTGATTGTGTTATCTTCTGTCTCTTTGTCTATGCCGAAATATAAAAGTTAAAGATCTAGATAAAATGGACAAAAATAACAAAAAAGTTAATTATAATAAAATATGAGAACATTTTATTGAGTTTTTTAAAATACAAAAATCAAACAATAAAGTTTGAAAAAATCAGAAAATAATAAATTTATATCCCAAAAAGAAATAGAGCCATAAAAATGTATACTAGTATACCCTAGATCCCATAAAAAGGAATAGTAAACCAAAAAATGAAGGTAAACATTGAACTAAAAGATTAGAATCCGGTTAGAAAAAGATTGTAAAGAAATTTAGTTTGGTTGAACCAAATCAGAAAACAACCAATAGTGAAGAAGAAAGAGAAACGGAAGGAAGGGGGATGTTGTTGGATACGGGTCCCACTAAATCAAAGTGGTACCCACAGAAAAGAGAACACAACTTCGAAGGACAGAAAGGACAAAATACAACCTCGGCCCCAATTGGTCCATACATTAAAAAAGAATCAGTTTCCAAACCATCCAATCCGGCGCGTACACCCCACTCGCCGCCTCCGCATGAAAATCTTGCCAAAAACTGCATGCAGACGAGGCTTTATCTTTTTTAGCCATAGCCACTCCTCTGTCTGTGCTACTATTCTAGTTCTAGTTTACTCTTCCTTTCATTTCATCTTCTTCCTTTGTCTTCCTTCCATGATGACTCTTCATGGTCAATTTCTTTCCTTTTATATCCTCATTCAAATCCCTCTTTTTTCTCTCTTTCCTCTATTAATATCCCTATTTTCTCTCCTCTATCTCTTACCCTTCTAATCACATTTTAAACCCTCTTTCCTAAAAACCCTTTCCTTCTTTTTATCCCTGCCGCCCCCCCCAATGGAGTATCAGGGTTATCGGAATCAGAATCTTCACCACCGTTACTCCCGGCACCTAAATATTCCGTTTGATCATCATCATCATCACCATCCCTTCATTTCTAACCCAAGTATCCGCCATAGTAATATTAATAATAATCTTTTACTCAATACCCAGAATCAAAACCCTTCTCAAGAATCCATTGATTCTTTATTTTCTCGTCTCCATGTCTCTGATCCTCCCCTAGATCGTCTTCTTTTGGGTAGTCACTCTTTTCCAGTTCAAGAGATGGTACGGAATCATGTTCTTTACTCGGATACTGATCTTCGGGATCATTCTTTATTTGGTTCGCCTCGATTCAGGAACCTTAATGAAGGAGGAGGAATATCAGTACCGGATTCAAGAGGGTTTTTACCAAGAAGTCCTAGGAGTGACAGGATGCCTGCTAATTACTCCGGTGTTGAGTATTTGCCATTGCAGTACATGAGGGGTAAGATTCTGTCATTTGCAACGGATCAAAGCGGGTGTAGATTGGTGCAAAGGACAATTGAGAATTTGACAAAGGAGGAAATTGATTTGGTGCTCTTTGAGTTGATTGAATTTGTGGCGGAGTTGATGATTGACCCGTTTGGGAATTATGTTGTTCAAAAGATTGTAGAGGTGTGTAGTGAAGAGCAGAGGACTAGGATTCTTCTGTCTGTCACTAAAAAGGAATTTCAACTTGTCACTATATGTCTTAACAGTCATGGGTATGTGTGAAATGTGTTATAAAAATGTTGTCTTTTTTGTTGCTATTGTTGTTGTTTAATTCTACTGTTGTATTCATTTGTTTGTTCGTGTTTGTAGAACTCGAGCGGTGCAGAAGCTGTTGGAACGGGTCAGCTCCCCGAATCAAGTGTCGATTGTAATGTCAGCTCTAACACCGGGTGCTGTGGCATTGACTAAGGACATGAATGGTCATCATGTTATCAAGTATTGCTTGGAGCATTTCCCTGCTCAAGACAATAAGGTAATCTTCATTTCATTACCCCCAAAACTCAAGATTTTTTTTTGTTTGATTCTTTGTTTGTCATAGTTCTGATTCTGCTTAGGTCTGAGATTAGACTGTGGTATGTCAGCTCATAAATGTGTATTCATGAACATTTTGTGAAGTAGGGGTTATTGAAAGAATTAATATTATGAATAGTTTGCAGAAATTATTATGCTTTCTTATAGTCACTTAAAACTTTCCTATATTCATAAGGATAATTGTCAATTGCTTGACTTGTGCTCCCACAGCTTCAGCGTTCTCTGGGTTCAATTTGAGTACCGCCAAATTTATATTTTTGGCATTTTGGTAGTATATGCCAGAAACGTTGTTGTATCTTTAGTCTTTGACTTTTTACGACTGCTAATGTCTTTTTGGATGTGGATTTTTTTGGCATATGCCAGTTGAGTATAAAATACACTAGAGGGGATAAGATAAATGTTTGTACGAAAGATGGAATTTGAAACTAGTACATGTGGAGCTTTATAAAATTTGTGGGAAAAAATGTGACTTTTTTTGAAGTCTGTGTCACACTAATTTTATGATACAGTAAACAATGAGACATACAGCATTCGATAATATGGCAGGCATAATGATAAGACTTTGTAAGTTGGTCATATATGAAAAATATAATCAGTTTTATGCAAAGGAGTGATTGGCCTTTTCACAAGATATATATATCTAGCATGAGGTTCTTTCCCTAGCATATTTTTTTCGGCCGATATGAAATTGTGAAGCTTTTTATTGCCATGTGAGGGAGAATGGGTTCAATAGATTTGGAGCAACTATATTGTTCATAGTTTTTCAAATAGTTTGTTTTATCCAGCTGGAAATCTTACCTGAAAACAAGCTTTACAACTAGCTTCTCCAGGTTTCTGATGGTGGGTTGTTTTTGGCAGTATCTTCTAAATGTGATTGCAGCTAATTGCTTTGACATTGCAACCGACAAAAGTGGATGTTGTGTTCTTCAGCAATGTGTCGAACGTTCTACTGGAGAAACCCGAGAGAGTCTTGTGGCTGAGTTAACATCACATGCACTTCTCCTGGCAGAGCATCAATTTGGGTTTGTTTTCCTAAACATAGTTTACGTTTTTTGAATTGCAAGTGATGGAACGTATAGTGAATAAGGTTTCTGAACATTTTCCTTTTTGTTCTCTCCAGCAACTATGTAGTACAACATATACTAGGATTGAAGGTCCCACGAATTACAACAGATCTTCTCAGACAACTTGAAGGGAATTTTCCACTTCTTGCTTGCAATAAGTATGGAAGTAATGTTGTGGAAAAGTGCTTGTATGAGTCAAGAGGAGAGCAATCAACTCAAATTGTTATGGAGTTACTTAAGAGTCGAAATTTTCCTATGCTCCTCGTAGATCCTTATGGGAACTTTGTCATCCAGGCAGCACTCTCAGTATCTAAGGTTAGTTCCTTGAAACTTTCGTTGGATAAACATTCTAGAGATTAGATGTAGATAAACCGATTTAATTCATCATCCCTAGCAGATTCTGTGAACCTTTAACTAACTCATTTATTAATTCTAACTTCTCAAATAGAAACCAATTGAATTATGTTGTGCTTCACATTGTATGAGAGATCTTTACTGCTTAGTGAATTAGGGGCTTTCTGTTTTAATGCATCTGGTTTGGTCTATTGTTCTGAAATGGGAGGAAAGAAGATCATGAATTCTTGAATGACTTTTGCTCGAGTTGAGTAGCTATATATTGTTTAGTATCACCAAACTTGTATCATGTCGAAACTAATGCATAGGGCTGCGAGAATCTGTTTTGACTTGCTTACTTTGTATCTAAAAACAGGGAGAAGTTCTAAGAACTTTCCTAGGAATGATTCAATTAAACAGTCCAAGAATGCGCAACAACATTTACGGGCAGAAGGTGCTTACTTGGCTCCAGAGGAAGAGGGCGCAATATATGTAGAGGAGAGTATATTTCAGAGGAGGAAGTAATTTGATTCGAAATGTAGGCGGTGCTAGACTTATGATTTTGTTGATACTTCACCGGGAGGCGGTTGTTTGTTTGTAGTTTTGTCACCTTTATTCTGTGAAAGGATGTAACTCTTTGAATGAGAGGGTTAGGTAGTAACTTGAAGTTTAGTGTACAATTCTGAAGAGGGTGTTATATAATATTCATTGTATATTTTGAGAGTATCCCACTACTGGATTTGATAGGTTGTATACTATGGTTCCATTACATAAATTGACTTCATTGTTCCTGAAATTAAGCTCAAACACTTGCACTCTAGTGCCTACTTTTGTATTACTAGTGTATCTTCGCTTTTGATTCTCAATGATTATTAGGCTCAGTTCTTGTTGGGAACACAGGGGGAAATGATGAATAGAAAATGCACATCTCTCTCCTATAACTAAGGGCAGTTCTAGTTCAACTGTTGTTTAATGTTATTGTTTGCTATTTATTATTATTAGGTAAAATTATAGTATACATCTTAAATGATTTAATAATTTACGGTATGTAATTATGGAGAATCATTTCAAATTACCAACCAACCTTGATTACTAATACGTGAAAATAGATAAATAAAAAGCTTATTTATTGAATACATTTTGTGATGAAGCGCCAAATGTTGATTCTTGTGTACTTTTAGGTCTACTTATTGTAATTCAATTTTGAAGTAATAAGAAAAAATGGCAAAAAATATTTTGAGGCCTTACCATTATGATTTTGGTGTTTAGCCCGTAATTTTTCAATTTAATAGAGTAGATCGAATTATATTAAGTTGTTTAGATTTCGATTTTACTGTAATTTTTCTTTCTTTTTCTCTTTTAATAAATATTTGGTTCTTAGTTCGAATGTGTTATTTCCTGGTAATAATCTAGTTGGGATGAAGGGACAAAACGATTTTACTCTATAACCCATTTTTATTCAAAAATAAAATAAAATGATAACTAAAATGTAATATTAGAAAAATCATAACAATCACAGCAGATATTCATATCCTCTGCAATCTAAAAATATATTTTGTATTTTTTTCTTTTTGAGAGAATATTTTGGAGTACAATTTTTGAGAAGTTTGAAGCAAACAGAAATAAAATAACTCAACAGTTGACTGTGTTAACCCCTGGGCCTCACACACGTGGCACATCCTAATTGGCTAGTCACTCTACCGCCAATAACAGCAAAGTGACGCCGGACCCAACTCTTTAAAACCAGACCGCTGTTTACTCAAATTTCTCTTCTTTTTCCTCCAACTCATCCTCCGTTGACCGCCGTATCCGCCGCCATGGCTCCGCCGCGCTATCTCTTCCTCCACCATTCTCTAATCCTCTTAATCAATTGCATAATCGCCTCATCATCCATTGATTTCAGTACTCCGATGATTATTCCCCTCCATCTCTCCACCCCTAACATCTCCGATCACCGGAAATTCTTCGCTAACGATTATCTCCGGCGGCGGAAGCTTCAAAATTCAAAACTCCCCAACGCCCTCATGCGATTGCATGATGATCTCCTCTCAAATGGGTATGATTATCATCTTCTTGTTTTTTATTTCAATGGGTATTTTGGGAATTCAGAAATTTAAATCATGGTTGCTGATTATGTTTTTTTTTCAGTTACTATACGACGCGGCTGTTTATTGGGACGCCGCCCCAGGAATTTGCACTGATTGTTGATACTGGAAGTACTGTCACTTATGTTCCGTGCTCGACCTGTGAGCATTGTGGGTTGCATCAGGTAATTCCGGATTGAGCTAAAGATAAATAATCAAATAAGAACGGACAACGAAAGACAGATATAACGTAGTTCAACCAATGTTGTGTTAGCTACATTTACGGGTTGAAGGCATTAGGAAGACATTGAATTTTGAATTTTGATTGAGTTTATATGATGATTTAGGTGAAATTATATATGAAATCTATTACCAATGAGAAGATAATGAGTGGGTTTTTAGAAATTCTGTTAGGGGTGTGGAAAAGTTGTTATCTTTTTCCATTTCGGCTACTCTTCAAGTATCAGATCTTTCAAATTAATTGAGTTGTATGATGAATTTAGTGAAGAATGAGAAGAATAGGAGTGGGTTTCTAGAAATTCTATTTGGGGTGTGGAAAAGTTGTTATCTTTTTCCATTTCGGCTACTTGAGTATCAGATCTTTCAAATTAATAGCTGAGTTTTGTTGTTATGTAGGATCCAAGGTTCCAACCGGATGCATCTAGCACGTATAAGCCGATGAAATGCAATCCCAGTTGTAACTGTGATGATGAAGGAAAGCAATGCACTTACGAGAGACGGTATGCTGAGATGAGTTCTAGCACGGGTGTTCTTGCTGAGGACATCATTTCATTTGGAAATGAAAGTCAGCTTAGACCTCAGCGTGCTGTATTTGGCTGTGAAAATTCAGAGACAGGTGATCTTTTCAGCCAACGGGCTGATGGAATCATGGGATTGGGTCGCGGCCCGCTCAGTATTGTTGATCAGCTTGTTGATAAGGAGGCTGTTGGTGACTCGTTTTCTTTATGTTATGGTGGGATGGATGTTGGTGGGGGTGCCATGGTTCTTGGTAGGATTTCTCCTCCTGCTGATATGGTTTTTACGCATTCAGATCCTTACCGTAGGTATAATGCTTTCTTAACTCAATTGTCATGAACTAATTTATCTTAGGTATGCTTTTTGGTGCATCTCACACATTTACGTTAGTTTTTGGATGGAAACAGTCAGTACTATAACATTGATCTGAAGGAACTACATGTAGCTGGGAAGAGGTTGAATTTGAACCCAAAAATCTTTGATGGAAAGCATGGAACTGTTTTGGACAGTGGAACCACATATGCTTACCTTCCAGAAGAAGCTTTTCTCGCATTTAAAGACGCCGTAAGATAAAATGGCATGCATTTTAATCATAGTTTTAGTTTGAAGCTATGTGTAAAGTTTGTCATGTCATGCTTTTGTTCATCCTGATTCCCCTTTTGAACGTGCCTTGATTGATCATTTTTGCGTTATTTTTAGAATATGGTTTTAGAGTAGCACTTTAAATTGCAGTTTCTCCAACTTGTGATAGCGACATCATTTGCACCTGGTTTTGCTTTTCTCTAAGAAAGATCAAGGCTGAAATAAGTTGAATTGACTGTGTACAATATATCTTAACCCTCATGTGGCAACTCTTTACATTTAAACATCAAAATTTGTGTTACTTAAACTGTTATGTGACTTGTAAGTGACTTCGGGTTCTTCTTTCGATTGTAAAACAAATACTCTAATTCAAACTTTTTCATTATATCGAAAGCACTGTCTCCTTGGCTGTACATGGATCCCCTTTTCTGCATTTTGCTAAGTATACTTAAGTTTGTTACTCTATATTCCACGTAATGGTCATTTGACATGACTTGTGGAAGTTTCATTCTTCGATTCTTTACGGGAAATGATTTCTTGTACTTAATATTTGTTTTTGTTTGTTTGTTTGTTAACTCTTTGGTGCTGTTGAAATTCAAAATTTTGAACTAGTCCTTAATTGCAATGGGTTCCGCATTGTTAGTTTCATGATGAGATACAGTTGGTAGTTTTTTCTACTCTGTACTGTTCAAGTTCTTGCTTTAGTTCCTGTCTTTACCAAGCTTTTGTTTGTTTCTATTAGTTGAGTACTTGTAGCCAGCAATTTTGTATCTATTTTTATGTGTGTGCGCGCGCCAACTGCAGGTTATGAAGGAAATCAAATTCCTCAAACAGATCCCTGGCCCTGATCCAAATTACGGTGATATTTGTTTTTCTGGTGCTGGAAGGTATGTCCAAGTGTGCGAATCTTGATTATGAGCTTTTGTGTCAAATATCTTGAATCTAAGATGTGATTAATCTACTTAATTCTTATAGGGATGTTACTCAACTATCAAAAATCTTTCCTGAGGTTGACATGGTATTCAGCAACAATGAAAAGCTGGTCCTATCTCCAGAAAATTACCTCTTCCGGGTAACTTGACATACCCCATGCCACCCTTCTCTAATTGCAGCAGGCTGTAAATTATGTTGTCATTTCAAATTATTGCTTGCTTACATTGTGACATTTTCTTTTGTTTTTTTCTTCTCCCTTTTGATTTATATGCCGCTCTTTATAGCATACAAAGGTTAGTGGTGCATATTGCTTGGGGATTTTCCAGAACGGGAAGGATCCAACTACACTTTTAGGAGGTATAGATTTTCCATATGCATCTCTCCTTCCTCTCACTTCACTACATGACATGGTATCAACACATACTGTTGTTGGATTCATTACTCTTACATTTTGTATTCCCTATGTCAGAAGTTCAGGCCTGGTAGACACTGTGAAACCCTTGGATGTTCTTCACCTTTAAAAAGTGCAGTGATAATGTAGCATCCTCTTTACTTATTTTTCTTCCTCCATTTACTTGTTTCTGTGATAGGAATTCTAGTGCGGAATACACTTGTTACTTATGAACGGGAGAACGATAAGATCGGATTCTTGAAAACTAATTGTTCTGAGCTGTGGAAGACACTGCAAGTTCCTAAAGCACTTGCTCCGTCACCGTTAGTTTCTCCTACTGGTAATAAAAGTGAAGTAATGCCTCCTGCTGAAGCCCCAAATGGCGTGCCTGCATATTCGTTTCCTGGTACATTTAACAATGCCTACTACCTTAAGTTGTGCTCTCTTTTTTCCCTAATAATTGTTTAGTGTGTAGAATCGTGGTCCTAAAAATCTCTCATCTCTTACTGGTTATATATGTTCCAAGCAAAAGTAGGATGTCATAGTATCATTATTGCATTTCAGTGGCAGCTTAAAGCATTTTGAGATCTGGCTTCTATATTTTATCTCACTGTTTTAGTCCTATAGATGTAAACATTTGAGTTCTACACCATGACTTTGAACTGACTTCTGAAAATTTTATAGTATAAGTTGAAGATAAACAAATTAGGCTCTTCTCACATCCATCCTAGTCTCTTTCAAGTTCACAATTATCTTCGATTTGAACAATCATTTGTCTTTTTACTAAAAATATTTTGTGGAAGCCATGTCAGTAAGTTTCTTCTCATCCATTTTAGTGTGGATTCTTTTCAACTATTTGTGCTTGTTTCGTTACGGGATTCACTCAATGCTTATGCATGTAAAATGATTTATAGTCGTTAAGATATTATTCAGTTTATGCTTTCAAATCTCTAATAAAGTTTCTCCCCTAACACCATTTTAGGTGAAGTTCGAATTGGGATCATCACATTTGAGATGTTGATCAGGGTCAAGAATTCTTCCATGAAACCCAACTTAACAGAAGTAGCAGAGCTCATAGCTCATGAGTTGGAAATCAATAATTTGCAGGTTAGTTCCACTTGTTTTATCATGCAAGGACACAAGTTGTTTAACCCCCAAGCTATAATGTTGTCATATCTTATATCTTTCTACTTCAGATGGAACATTGTCATATTAACCCCCAAGCTATAATCTTTGTCAGGTTCATGTGTTGAATTTCACCTTAGAAGGAGATAAATACCTTGTTAGATGGGGTATCTTCCCAGCAGGATCGTCTGATTACATTTCTAATACCACTGCTATGGTATTCTGGTGTCATTAGATATAATTATTTTACACGTGAGTTTGTACTTTTTTGTCTGAATTATAGCTCACTAACATTCATCTCTGTCTGATGTTGCAGAACATAATTACGCAGTTAAAGGATCACCGAATGAAGTTTCCTGAGAGAATTGGGAGCTATCAGTTGGTTGAATGGAAGATTGAGCCCCAACAAAAGCAGTATGTTGTGCTCTTTTGCAATTATTAGTTTCTATTTTCTAAGCCCGATAACTATGTTGTATATATGCTTATCTGACGCCTGGTTGCATTGGCGAATTATGCAGTACGTGGTGGCAAAAACACCTAGTGGCAGTCGTTGCTGGAGCTTTGGCTACACTTATTGTTAGTTTGGCTAGCATTGGCATGTGGATGGTATGGAGACGAAGACGAAGAGAACACGGTACATATGAGCCTGTTGGTGCCGTTGTTCCTGAGCAAGAGCTCCAGACCCTGTAATTAAATATTTGATTGGAGGCTACAACTGACTATATGTTGCACTTGACTAATCTATTTTAATTGCTGATGGATTTCACATAGAATCATACAGGAAATAGAAGAAAAATTAGTGATTAGATACTTGTCTTAGTTGTTTTATGTATATGATGAAAGGTTTTACTCTAAAAGAAGTGCAAATTTTTTCTCCTTTTTCATTGAATTGGAAGTGAAAATACAAGATAGAAAACCGTAATTATGAGATAGTAAGGGTTGCAAATGATTAAAGCCAGAAGGGCCAATACCCTTCTCCACGGATTAGGATCCTTTAAAGTTCAAAGTTGGTCAAATAGTAATGATCCTAACTACTATTACAAAATCAAATCAATCAATGAATGATTGAGATTTGATTACTCAATAAGTGAATAGTAATTAATTTCAGATTTTATAATCCAATCTTAGCGTATTGATTCTGTGATTAATAGTTGAGATACCAAAATTGAGAATTTTAGAGCGAAATTTCTAAAATATATATATTCTCTTAGTTATAAAATAAGACTTCACAATGTTTAATGTACTTTAAATAACCCTTACATCAACCATTTTGCACTTATTTACATTAATTATATTTCTCTAACTTTTTCTCGTTAACGTATCCAAACAAATACCAAAGCATAGAATTTTGGAGTGCTCTCTTAGGAGAAATTATATAATTTCCTCTCTCAGAGCACGTATCCTCTTTTAGTTACAAATAAGGCTTCATATTGTTTATTTTAACCTAAATAACCTTTGCATCAACCCTTTTTTGCACTTTATAGGTTAGAGAAATATAGAATGATAGAGAAATATAATAAATATAAATTTTATTTGAGAATCCAATTATATTAAGGCCCCGTTTGGTAAAGCGTTTCGTGGGAGCATATAGCGTTTCGTAGGAGCATATTGCATTTTTGTTCCAATATGCTCACAAATAGGTGTTTGGTTATATTTTTGGAACTACAGCATTTAGAGTTTTGGAACCAAAACGGAGCGTTTCGTGAAAAGCTCCAATTTGGAGCTTTTCGTGAAACGCTAGTTTGTATTTTAAACCACAAGTAGACTTTGACAAAACTACCCCAACTTATTTTTTTAATTTATATTATTATTAATTTATATTGGTAAATAGTATACCCGTATAAGTCTTTTCACATGTCAACAGCAACTGTTTTTATAATTCTTCCAAACACTAATTATCCAACAACTATTAGCAAACAGCAACAACAAACAGCAACAGCTAACCGCAACAGCTAACAGCAACAGCTAACCGCAACATCTAACCGCAACAGCTAACAGCAACCGCAACACCAAACGGAGCCTAAGTTTATTAACCTTGCGATTCCACTAATTAAGAAATTAAATATATAAAGTAATTAAAAATAATTAACATTTCTTATTACGTGCAATAATAAACATTATGATAATGCATGCATTATAGGAAAGTTGTTTAAAATATATCTCTTTTATTTAAACATAATGGATAATGTTCTATTATTATTATTATTTTTAATAAAGATATTATGTTTTATTCTTGACAAGATAACCATTTTTTTTTATTTTTTTTTGGATGAATGCATAGAAAACTAATTGAATAATTAATAAGACAAAAGTAAATTTCCCTGAAAAAAAAAGAGACAAAAGTAAATTTAAAGTAAGCTAAATTCAAAGTATCTATAACCTACACTTTGTTTTATTATTTATATGTTATGTTATGAGTCTAAATTGGTTTAGTTAATTTATATTTCAATTTTGTGTCAATTCTCAAAAATGGAAATTAAATTATTTCACAAGCATAGTTTCATCTGTATTTATAACAACATTTAATTAGTTACTGATAATTAATAGTGAAGGTATAAGCATGAAAGAAGCATGACAAGTTGACAACTAGTCTTCAACAAAACCGCAGTTTCTATTAGCAACGTTTATAGGTCATATGTAATATGAACCCTTAGAGATGGCTGGAAATCTGGAATGGAGGAAATAAAAATACTATCATTTTTTTAATAAGCTAAATAAAACACAATAATACAATTCGGTCACATTAATTCTGTATAATAAATCAAGCATGCAATTGATCAACTAAATATGCAATATTACAGAAGAGAGAATGGAAAACAGATTAAGGGCATTTGGGGTTGCCCTTAGAGTTCTTCATGTCCCTATAACAAGGGCACTCTTGCTTATTTCCATAAGTTCCAGAGGGTACACACTTGCATTTTTCGCAGCATATTCCACAGTACTTCAAGCACCTATCTTTATATCCTGCTTTTGAGCATCTCACCTCACATTTCGAGTCACAGAATTCTGTAGTAACAAACAAAATAGAAGTATCCATTTTCAAGTTGATTAAACTGTAAAAAATATATATGCAAAAGAAAACATACCTGAACCAGCTAGTGTGACCTCAAACAAAGAGGAAGTGAAAACTAGACAGACCAGTAAAAGAGCTGCAAAGACTGCCTTCATTTTTTTTAAGGAAAAGAAATTCTAAGTGAGTTTCTTAAATGTTAAAAGAAAGAAGTAGTGATGGAGAAAAGGAAAGATGGTTTGAGGGGTATTTATATTGCCAAAAAGGAGTAGGTGAACGGTTATTCATCTCTAATTACCATATTAATCAGCATGATTACAGCATTTTACAGTCTGTCGTTTGCTCCTCTTTTTCTTACTGTACAATTATTCTATATTCCTTCATTTTATTGCTCTTGTTTTGAGGGTAGTGAAAGTTGATTAAAAGACGGTTATTGGAAAGCGGAAATTATTAGGAGATTGTTTTTTTTTTTAAGGTTATATATAAAAATTAGAAAACCTCTAAAAACTTTTACTTTTAGTTCCACCAATTTGTAATGGTCTTAAGTTAAATATTTAACTTCACTTTTCCTCTCCTCCCTTCCTCCTCCCCTTACTAAATTTTATCTAACTTCATCCAAGCGAACCATTAAGTTTAAAAGTTTGTAAATACAAATTTGTAGTCTGTATTAAGAATTGTTGTATTTTAATATTGGATTGTTAACTTTTTTTTCTTATCACAATTATTGATGTTTTCTGTTTTTTTTTTTTACAACATCATTGATGTTTTCTTATGTTTAAAAAAATTATATTTACATACCGATAAAATAGAACTAACTTCAAATACAATCACTTTCTAATCGAAACAATAAATCATCTGAACAAACATGTTTTTTTCTAGTTTAATGGTGCACCCTCCGTGTTTTGAACAACTTAGATTTAATTTCAAAATCCTGTGTAATAAGACTGTGTAATAAACAAACTGCAATTATTATTTCTTTTCTTTTAATTTTTCTGGTCAACTGATCTATCTTAAAAAACACTAGTGCATATATATGCTTTAAGAATTGGACAACAAAAACGCCTAATACGTGAAGATAAGTTCTGTTGAATTTCGTGAAGCTTCTACTCTCTTCCTTGTTTTTGCTTTTTGACTATCCAAATTAAGGAGATCCAAAAGTTAGATAAATCCAACTTTGCTCTTCTCTTTACAATTGTCTGGAGATCCATTTTTTTATGCTTTAATGTTAACACATGTTAGTAAGTACTATGTTCCACATAATATTAAGCCTGGAAGCTAAATTTTGGACTTCATAATTACACATTAGATCACTCATTCAACTTGAAATCATTAAAGTGAATATAACACCAAAGATGGATAATATGGGGAATTAAATAGGTAATTAATGTGATAAGTATGGATGGCAATTAAATTACATAGGATAGGATATGAGTGAGTAGTTGAAATTAAGTTCATATGATATATATGTCGGTATTGGTAGGTTTAGAAGCAGAGTCAGATTTAGAGGAGGTAGAGTTGCATATCCACTGATCGTTAAAATAAACTGAAAAATAAAAATAAATATTAATTTTGTATTAAAAAGCATCAATTGCAAGTGCAATTTGAACCGTCTCCATTTAAAAGTGTGTAGAAACTTCAAAAAAAACTCCGCGAAAGCCATATAAATTTAAAGAAACCTAAGTGTTTAGAAACTAAGCAAAAGTGAAAGTGAAGGATCACTTCCTCTTCCACCACTTGTAGCGACACTTCACATGGCCGCTCCTTCACCTACAAAATCCACCGTCCTTTTCTGGGCCACAATATAGTTCTTATTCCTACCTTTTACTATTCGTAATATTCTCAATTAATGGTTCAAGTGGTAAGACATATATCAATCTTTTATTTGAAAAGTTTGAGATTTGAGTTTTTATTTTGTTAAAAATTTAGCTCTTATTGTTAAATAATATGTAAATTTTATTGTAAACCTCATCGAAGTCTATTCTATGGTCTTGCAAATGGTTAGGTCTATTCCCTATTGACTTCACCTGTCCATGGTGCAACCTGGGCCTGGTTCAACGGGATTTTCTGTAACAACAATTAATTTAAGCTCAGTTCACATATCAATTTACTTAGGCCTGGGCTTGGGTTGGGCTGAACTTCGACCTAAAAGTCACAATTTAAGCTCGTCCATATAAGCTCACTCAAAAAAGATGTGTATTTGTGATCATAAACGAAATAAAAATTACAACTGAAATTAAATATTTAAATATACTAGATAATTTTTATCAGGTCAGTTTAGTTGGGCTAATTTTATAAATTTCAAGCTTGCCCAAAAATCAGGCAGATTTTAACTTTTCTTATCCAAATTTGGTCCAGGGGATGTGAGCTTGGGCGAATTGAGTGGAGTACTCATGACTATGGACATATCTACTCTTGCCACAATACATCTCGTATCACATGTTGAAAAAAGTCGATGACTCTTTATAACTTTAAGAATATCTCACCTCAACTCATTGAAATTGTTTAAATTATATAATAATAATAATAATAATAATAATAATAATAATAATAAAACCAAGCAAAAACATGAACAATGTGATACCAGACTTATGAAGGGTTTTTATAGGCTTTAAAATGGTGGAAAATAAAAATTAACTCGAAAATCTGAACACGTACCAATAAAAGATTGAGAATATACATGAAACAAGTAAGAAAGAGACTATTGAGCCCATGAGCTTGTAGTTACAATAAATCTATGCAATTATTAAAGTGTTAGATCAATTGAGTACTGGGTTAAACACCGCTTTTTCAGCTTTCACAGCTAAAAACACCGTTTGATACTTTCAAAACTGCTTTCTGAAATAGTTGAAAAAGTAAGAAAATATGCTTTTAGTAAAAGCTACATTTTGTAGGTTTTAAGAAAATAAACTGTTAAAACTTATATATATAAAAAAACTAATATTATATTATTTCAATAAAATAGCATTGACATTCAATATATTTTATACATATTTTGCTATTTATTTCTTGACTTTTAGGAGAATTATAATTTATTTACGACACATTTCTTAACTTTTGCCTGTTTTTTCACACAACAATTTATGTAACAACATTTTTCCGCACAACAATTGTTTATCCTACAACAATGCCAAATTGTTCCTTAGTGGGGACAAAAGAAAAGTAATGAAAAAGGCTACTAAACTAAATTAATTATAGGTTCCATAAGTGTAAACGAAACCAAGATCTAAAATCTATGAAAAGCTAGATTCAAAGCCTAATGTTTTCAGCATTTCCCTGTGGAGAGATTGCTTCAATTAGATATTTCTTTTTCTTTTGCTTAGGACGGGTAATTTAGCTATAATGTTTAAAATAGTACGGTACAATTTTACTTTAAACCTTTACAGTTACTAGCAATTCTAAACATATAATTACAAAAAACCTTTAGTTCCAAACATGAATCATCATAAAATAAATAAATAAAGTTATGAATTAACTTTATAAACCTAAAAGAATAACTGATATGCAACTGGTATTTGTGAACAATACATATGATTTTTTATGATGTCTCAAATTGTGCAAAGTTGCTAATTGCCCATTTTTAAAATAAAATTACATCGATCTAAACCTTGTAGTTAAAAATGTACCATTTTATGCATGTAATTTATTATCCCTTGAATTGGTTTGTTTGATAGTCTCAAAAAGGCAATAGACAACCATATATGGTTCGGATAAACTTCAATATAATATGTCCAAAGCACAATTACGCGTCTTCCATACGGCCCCATCTACCATTAAATATTCTTGTCCATTTTCTGTGTTTATGAACCCAATCATCTCATTTTAATTCCAACACAAAAAGAGACTAACAAAAGCTTGTATTGAAGTTGTAGGTACACAAGAAAGAAAATACATTTCTTAAGCACAATGATAACATTAAGCTCTGAAAAAAATGTGAAGTTGGAGAAAATGTGAAGTCAAAAAAACACGATGAAAAATGTTTGATAAACACATTTAAAAAGTTCTAAAAGTTAATACATAAATTAGAAAAAAATATTTATTAAAATATATCTAAAGTTAAGTCTATATTAGTAAAATAAGAGAAATAATCTGCTATCTCAAGATGGTGTTCCACTCCATGTCCCCTCTCACATAAAATCTATACTTTTATTTTTGTGATAAGATGAGCCCACAAAAAATATTAATTTTAATAATTAAAATTAAATTTGTGTGAGAGTTGATATAGAATGAGACATCCATCTTGGAACAGCAGATTTTCATCTGTAAAATAATAATATCAATATCAAGTTTCTGTCCAACTCTTATTTGTTTAAAAAGTTACAAATTTTAGCTTTTGCTAAAAGCAGTTTCTCAATTTTCCTAGAAAGTAGTTTTGTATTTAGCAAACACTCCTTTTAGGTGTTAAAGTTGGGAAAACAATTGGAAAAACAATATGAACCCGACTTCAAGCAACATATTTAACTAATACATATATCACGAGTCACTCCTTCTAACCATCTTAAGAAAATAAACTGGTTATTTCTACATACACGCATTCTTTATACAAGGTAATAGACATCATAAACTTGGGCCCTTTTTTTAGTTCAAAGATATCCATGTTGATAAGGTTCTTTTTGGAACAAATACTCAGCTGCATTGTTTTAGCTCTCCAGACTCCACACAAAAACAATTATATTGGATTCCTTTGGATGATTTGTAGGTCAATTTTTGGATCTTTTACATTTTATCATGTATCTTTTATTAGGAGATCAACATTTGTCCACACTTCTTCTAGGCTTTTGACCTCTAATCCCTTCCCGTTTGTAAATATTTGAAAGAGTGATAAGGTAAAGAAAAGATTGATCCAAAAGAAGGATAAGTAAAATAATTAGAGTTAAACATCCTTGACAGGGAGGCATGTTGGTTTGATAATAAGTATTGATTCTTTTTGGTAATGATGAGCAATCCTATATACACAATTGAACATGATTGGATTGAATTGAATTGGAGAGCTCTACCTCATGAAAGTCCCAAATACTATGTTAATGATGATTTTATGTTTAGCATGAGTTGTCCCCTGCTCATCAATATATAATTCCTATTAATTCCATTTCATTCTTTGTTTGCATTTTTTAATTCAGAACAATAGGATGTAATATAACTACTAATCTTCTCTTCTCTTGTCATCACCAAATTGAAATTGGGTGATGTCAATGCTCAAAGCAACACATATAAATTAAGGCCAGTGAGCTGCCGTGATTGGCGACATTGATTCCCCAATGCATTTCAATAGTATACAATACTGTTTCTACTAGCTACCACTTGCACGCATTTAGAATATAATCATAATATAATTATAATACATACATTATGATGCATATATAATTATAAGGAAATATATACATGTGCCATGGACGGACCCCATTCCCCATGGATCACTATACACACATTAATACACAAATAGTAGAGTAATAATCCTAATGTAGTCTGCATTTTCAAGAACCCAATTATGGATTAGTTCGACATTGTTATGGGAGAAACAGTTGTCGTAGGAGAAAGTGTTGTCAGAAAAGTATTGTAAACATAAGAAAAAAGCTAACATGTGTTTCGTAAGCACGTTGCAAAAGTTTTAAAATTCAACCCAAAAGATTTTGATAGTCATTTAATATTCTTTGAATAAACATAATCAACTCTACTAAATTAAAATGCACCAATTAATTATAGTCTAATTGGTACACTCACTGATGCGTGAATGGGGAGATCAAAGTTCGAATTTTGGTCCTTGAAACTTATTAAAAAAAAATTAGAATGCGAATTGCTTTAAGTTTAAATTTAGAGTATTTTTTAAACAATAATTAAATTTAGAGTAACAATAAATTACTTTTGTAAAAGATTGTGCTTAATAAAAAAGACTAAATAATGATAAATTTTATTTTTTTTATGAAAATAATAATAAAATATTAGGTTGCTAAGCATGCGAGGTTGAAGTTTAGTCTAAAGATGGAGATAATTGGCGTGCTTGTTGTTTTATCATAAATCATAATCACGCACCCAGCCCAAGGCCTTGTATGTGTTTAGTTAAACTTCAAATTACCTTAGTAGTTTTTTTTTTTATTTTTCAAATGTGTTATTAAGATTTATTTTTAATAAAAAAATTTATGAAATGTATTGTCCGTAGAATTGAAAAAATTACGAGTAAGATAATGTAGAGGAGAATATTTTTGTCTTTAATATAAAATAAAATTCCTGACCATGGATACTAAGACCCGTTTGGTAGAACTGTTTATGTTTGCTGCTCCTGGTTGATTTTTGATGTTTCTGTTTGCAGTTTGCTGTTTACGGTTTAGTGTTTGATAAAATTATAATTAAATTTTGCGAATTTTTTTATTAATGTAAGACAAAGGAAAATAAGATATGCACTAGAAAAGCGGTGTAATTCGTTGGTTCTTGAAAAAACAGTTGCTTCTCACCTAAAAAAACAAAAAGCAGTTTTTCCTAATTTCTAACCAAATACCAAAACAACTGTTTTTTGAAGTGAAAAAACAAAAAGCAACAACGAAACGGAGAAACAAGCGCTCCAAATTCAAACCCGGTTAAAAGTTTGTAATTAATGGTCTTTTTGAAATATCCTTAAACATGTTAGTAAAATTGACCAATTTTTAATTTTATAAATAATAGATTTACAGTATTCTTTTTGTTAAATAATAAAACTCAACGTTTTATTTGAATCAATGGTCAAATCGGTCTTAAAATACGCACGACTGATCAATTTATCTCTATCCAAAAATTTAGCAGTTTGGATCAAATTAGCCCTCAAAGTATACCTATACTTAATTACATTTACACTTTATTATAGAAATAATTTCAATTACCTTATATTGTCCGATTCCAAATGTGTTTGTGCATTAGAGGTTCCAATGTAAACATAATCCTATTTGTTTACTATTACTGTGACCATGGCTCTACACTGCACAGTAACAGAGCCGGGCGTTGGTAACGGCGCTAATTATATTGAGTTGGCGTGAATAGAAAAAGACCAAAGACCACCCCTTGTTGTCTTTTTGTCTCTTTAAAATAATAAAGTAGTCACCCCTTCTAACTTAGCAGAAATAAAATCCAAATCAACACCACAAATCAATCCTCCCTACAACCTCACTGTTCTCCTCTCTACCTGCCGCCATTGGAGTGGCTCTTTCGTAATAATGGAGCGTAAGCAAGGCTTCTTTTCTGCCCTTAAAGGCGAAGTAGTTCGTGGCTTATCTCCGGCGAGGTCTCGAGCCAAGAGTCCGGCCAGGAGCGCCTCTCCTATGTCCAGCTTGTTACGCCGGAGAAAGGGTCATGACCAGGTCATTGTTCCGAGATCCGGAAACTTGAGGGCGGCGGAGGCTTTATCACCGTTGAAAGAGGGGCCGGATCAAGATGACGGTGGAGATTCCAGGATGGATGGAAGTTGGGGCCACTGGATGAAAGGACAGCTGTCCAGAACTCCATCTGTTGCTTCTAGTAATGCTTGTAATAGGTCCGATCTGAGGTTGTTGCTCGGTGTACTTGGTGCTCCGCTTGCTCCGGTGCACGTTAGCGCTACTGATCCCATGCCTCACCTTAGTATTAAGGATACTCCTATTGTAAGTTCTTTTCCTTTATTTTATATCTATGTTTCTTACTTGTTGTTTAACTCGAGTTTTTAGTTCAGTCAGTTGACTAACATGGTATCAAAGACTTTGTAATTGAAAGATCCTGACTTCAATTCCTGCTAACCTCAGTAGTTGTTGCATTAAAAACACATAGTGGGTTGAGTATGTGTTGTGCACTCTTCAAGCCAGGGGCATTCACGTGACAGATAGTTAGAGATTAATATAAAAGATGTTAGCTTTAACTATTAGCTTGAGATGCCTGGCGATAATCAGCTCGTGTTTACAGTTTGAATGATAGGAGGAAAAAATAAATATATATTTGGACTAGTAAAAAAAAATTACTAGCTCGAGCCTTTTAGTTCAAGCGGTTAAGTATACACATAATATGATTGGTTCAGTGTATTATTCTGGTAGTAGTATTGCAGAATTTCTCAGAGTTTCATACTAAGTAATCCTTTTCTTCCAAGGTATATGAACTGTTGGGACTTGGTGTTCCTGCCCACATACTCAAAAATGATTACTTGAAATTATATGGGTTGTAGTTTGTAAATCAAAGAAGCTATGGGGGAAAGTGGAAGACATGTTACAGATTTTATGCAAAAATGATAAAGAATTAGCTGACTCATCAAATATGGTTGGTGTTCTTCTGTTCACTAGCCTAAAGTAGAAGGAAAAATGATTGGTAAAACAGTGCTGTATTTAAGAGTTAAGACACTAGTCTAAAGAATTGGGTTTTATACATTGTTATTAGACTCTTACGGAACTTTTAAGTTAATTTTCTGGGGTGTTATTGCAGGAAACTTCATCTGCTCAGTACATATTGCAGCAGTACACAGCAGCTTCAGGAGGGCAAAGAGTTCAAAATTCTATCCATAATGCTTATGCTATGGGAAAGGTGAGGATGATAGCTTCTGAGTTTGAAACAGCAAACAAGGTCACGAAAAACCGGAATTCCTCCAAAGCTGCAGAGTCTGGTGGATTTGTTCTTTGGCAAATGAATCCAGACATGTGGTATTGTGAGCTTGCCCTTGGTGGTAATAAGGTTCACGCTGGCTGCAATGGGAAACTTGTTTGGAGGCACACACCCTGGCTTGGTCCGCATGCTGCAAAAGGTCCGGTTAGACCATTGCGCCGTGCACTTCAGGTGAAGCTCACTCTTCTTTGCATCATTATCTAGCCAACATTAGCGTTGCATAATTGGTTGATGTTGTTACTTAAGATTTTCGTTTTTGACAGGGTCTTGACCCGAAGACAACTGCAAGTATGTTCACGAATTCAAGATGTATTGGGGAGAAAAAGATAAACGGGGATGATTGCTTTATCCTTAAGATATGTGCAGATCCTGTAACACTGAAGGCACGGAGTGAAGGGCCAGCTGAGATCATTAGGCATGTTCTATTTGGCTACTTCAGCCAAAAAACTGGGCTCCTTGTTCACCTAGAGGACTCCCATTTAACCCGAATTCAAAATAATGGAGGTGATGCTGTCTACTGGGAAACGACAATCAATTCTTTCCTCGATGACTATAGGGCTGTGGATGGTATCATGATTGCTCATTCAGGCCGTTCTGTAGTAACACTGTTTCGGTTTGGAGATACAGCAATGAGCCATACCAGAACCAGAATGGAAGAAGCATGGGCAATCGAGGAAGTAGCATTCAACGTTCCAGGCCTGTCCATGGATTGTTTCATTCCTCCTGCTGAATTAAGATTTGCTTCCATGAGTGAAACCTGCGAACTTCCTCAGAACCAGAGGGTGAGACCTGCTGCAGCTACTGCACCACCTCGAATGAAGAAAATCGTTGCTTTAGATAGATCTCGTGACAGAATTGTTGACACTTGACAATACCATGTGGAAGACGGATGATTAGGAAAGGCGGATGGACGACACATTATTGCGCAGCTAGGTTAGGTCTGTAGTACACGTAAAGACCGTAGCAGAATCGGTTTGGGAAGTTTCGGCATCGCTTCAATGTCTTTCAACTTGTAAATAGAGCCGTTTATCCATGTTGTTTCTCAGTTCTGGTTGAGCATCTCCAAGGGAGAAGAATTCTTACAGGGACCTAGACCCTGGGTTTTTAGTGGGTGATAGAACTAACAGAGGTTTTTTCTAATCTCCTTTTTACCCCTGTTGCATAGATGTGCTGTAAGTGATATCTGAAGTTCATTTTACTCTAATGTTTCCCCACAATTAATCATTAATGATGCTATTCAAGTGTAGAAAATATCTAAGCATTACATTTTTTTTGTAAAAGTTTAATAATCTAGTGAAGGCAATTTAACAATAAAAGGATCCACTGTTCAAATTCGAGGGAAAGAAAAAAAGGATTTGTGTTTTCCCTTCAATTTGAGGGTAAAAAAGGATAGAAAAATTGAGTAGGTTTTGCATGAGGCAGTAGTACTAGTAGTGAGAAAAGTAAGATATTTGATTAAATGGAAGCTTCTAAGTGTAAGGGTGAGATTAGTGCGCAAATTGCGGATGGGAAAGGTCAAAGTTGGGCAGAATGATGGACTACTTTATTCGGCTGGTTTGGAATACTTTGGATAGTGGGGAGGACCCATGAGAAAATGGCCTACGTTGTGGCATTGATACCAAACTAGGGGTCGGGTCGGGAAGGGACTTCGGTACTCACGGAACATAGATGCCATTTCCCGTTCGCCTTGTTTATTAGGTTCACAATCTGCAATGAGGTGGATGTGGATCGGGTACTTGTTTTTCACCGTGATTTTATTGAGACATTATTGTAACCAAGATATATGTTTATTGATTTGAGTATGTTTGTATCCTCCCAGCTTTAGCAATACAGGTCACATAAATGTCACTTATGTTACACAAAGAGTTCTTTTTAGTACTTTCAGAGAAAAGAGCTCTTTTTAGTAGCGTTTTTTTTTTTGCATTTCGTGTTCGTGCACATATCCATCAATTCTGTGTTTTTATTATTATCGAAGGCTACCTAGGAATATTGTGTTCTAGAAATGAAATATATGCTTTATCAAAAAAATAAAAAAAATATGCATTTTTGTGTCCATTTCTATTTCTACACAATATAGAATGTCTTTATAATGCTTATTTCTCTTAATAAGTATATAAGTTTTCTATTTGGATTAAAATATTCTCGTTTCTGAATCATGGCCAATAATTTGTAACTCTGCTATAACTCTCTTTTCCTTTTTGGAATCCAATTCGTTAATAATCAAGGAACATGGACTTAACTCACTTTGTAAGCAACTTGAAACTTATGATAGTATTAGCATGACATCAAATATTATATGATATCTTAGAGCTAGCCAGCATACCCCAACATTGACACTAATTGATAGGCAAAATACACATTCTAGTTTATGCATTTATTTAAATCCAATTAGCAGTTCAAGTATTACTTAGATTTCAGATTGATAACATCTAGTTCTGCCTAGATGTCATCAATCCAAATAGGCGGATCAAACACCACAAGCTTAATGTATTAAGCATCATCTCTTAGCCTATGTAAATAAGGCATTAGGTCTAAGATGTCAGGGAAGACCATTTTTTACAAGGGCGGCCTAACTTGAAGAAAAACTAATAAATTTGCGGAAAATCTACACTATTTGTCACTATTTAAAATGGTTCAATAGATTAGGAGCCATTTAAACTTGCCACTTAAACCAATTAGCAGATTCAACTTATAAAACGTTTAAAATTGCTCAAAGTTGTATGATTAGCCTTCACCTTTAATCCACGTGGAAGATCACAATATGATTTGAACATATTGAATTGTGTGTCACTATATGAACGTTCAAGGAGCCAACAAATATATTTAACTAACTTTATGAGCTTATGTATTAGTTTATACAAATTTAGATGGTCAATATATCACTTTAAATAAGTTCAATGCTTTATAATTTGAAAGATTATTCGACTTTTTAGATCAAATCGATAATTTCTAGAACATTAGCCTTTTAAAAATATTTGAACTTTTCAATTTCACATGTAATCTTTCTTAATCCTCAATTTTAACTAAAATTGTAAAACAGAAAATCTTGAAGTAAAATTTTATAAAATCGTCATTAAAATACTTGAGCATATTTATGCAAGAGCTAGAGTCCCTAAATAACATTTCCCAAGCTAAAATGGAAAAGAAATGTAATGAGAAAGTTGTGTCCACCATGGAAGAAGATGGGCTGGGCCGTGTTAACCCCAGCTTCGATTGTTCAAAGTATACCCAAGTTTGGCCTTACCTGTAGGCCTACATTCCAAATGTTTTGTGCCTTTGCCTTTGTTCTGTTAATCCCTAATATATTTATACACTCCAAATTAAATAAAGGCATAGGGACTAAAATATAATTAGAAGACAAATTTAGACCTACTTTCCACTTTAACCTATGTTATGTCGCTAAGCTAGCATAGTCCCTCCTTTGGCCTACGAATGTTAGATAGGTCAAGCATGTATAGTCAACAATTTAAACTGCATGTCTACGCGATCATGCTTATGAAGACAATTATTTGGTGGAAAGCTTTCTTACATGCGTGTTCAAAACTTCAAATTAAAGTACATCATAATAATAAGGATAATAGTTTGTGTTGAAAATTTCACATCAGTTAATTGTTGACATATAATATTTAGTACCAAACTATCTGCGATGGAAAGATACAGAATTTGAGTTCTCACAACTTCATTTATTTAGTTCAATCGGTTGTTTCAAAATCATAATCAAACGTAGAAACCACCATTATTGGACCTTAACAGTTACGTTAAACTTTCGGTTCAAATGAAATGGTACATATGAAGGCATATTTACACAAAATGGTTGAGCGTTCTAATCCTAACAGTTTCCTTGTTAAAACGAAAATACATACTTACCAAGATGAATTTGTGTTGTCCATGCTTCTAATTCAAAGAACATATTCATACCAAATAGTATATTAAAAAAAGCTGATATTAGTTACACAATAATATGGTAAAACAAAACTGGAATAGAAGTTTTATAATGAAATTTTCAAATGTTAATAAACAATAATTAACTTGATTCTACGACTACTAGCTGCTTTACAACTTCATTTATAAATATATGGTGGGTGGCTGCATATATAATTAGGTAGCCGCATCTTGAGACCTAAAACATTTGTACTTGAATCTGTTTTTAATTAAGACATGGGGAGGAAGTTCAGTTAATTAAGAAGGGAATTGGGAAAGGGACCACATTCTGCTAATTCTGATTTGAAGAGACCATGTTTTGTATTGCTGGTGTGGTCCCTAAACTCCTTTTTGCAGCCCATTTGAGAAGGCATTACACTTCATACAACCACTCGGAATGGACAAGGGGAAATCAGATGTAGAAGTTAATGTCAAATCTACGATGTTATGTACTAATATGACTGCAATAAACATCAAAGAATTGTTTGAGAGAAGGTTAATAGAAGTTAATAGAAGTGTACATGTATTCGAAGCATATTACTTATTAATATAGTTCAATTACTACCTCTCAAATTCTAATGTGAAATTCTGTTCATAAGTGCTTCCCTCTATCTCTATCTTTTAGGACCAGTAATCACTCAGCTCTTCCAGGCAAGCAACACCCATTAGAATTGTTATTTTACTGATTGAATTAAAAGCTCGAGCTGATAGTTAAGGCTTAATTATTGTTTATATATTAATCTCTGACAATATACGTCATTACATGATCAGTTACATATAGTGGTTATCATTAACTTCCCTCAGAATTATCACATGCAAAATAGACACTTTTAATGAGTATTGTATGACAAGTGGAACGATTTGCATTCTGAACAACATCAAGAAAACTGTTAATAGAGAATCTGAAAATTTTGTTGTAAGATATATGGACTTAAGCCTGGTGAAATGTCAAAGTAGATATACAAGATGTGGTTTGTTGCTTAGGTTAGATGATATCTTTTGTGGCATAAGACAAAACACCTTTTTACAGAAAATAATTTACAAGTGAAAAAGTGAAGACTATGTATATGTAAAAGGCATAGGTAAAGTGATGTACTACTGATATTCGGGAACCCTAAAAAATATTCAAACATGGACCACATTGCTTTATGAAGAGGCAATCACTTCTAGAGTTTGGGTTAAAAACAATCTTTAGAAAATATTACCCTCTCAGAGTTGTTTTTGTCATCCACAACACTTCAACCTAAAACCTTAAAATAGCTCTCAACCCTATTCCAATAAAGACAAAATGCATTATGAGGACTCTCAGGTTATTCTAGTTTCGACAATTTGAGCTTCTGATCTTTTATAAACATATTTGATTTTGATTTTTTACTTTTCAGCCAAAAATATAAAAGTAGTCATTGTGAGTAGTACTCATAATTGAGAGCCTCTCCATGATAACCCGACATTGTTCATGCTTCCGAGCTAACTCCGTCCCAAAGTAAAGGTCCTATTAACTATGCTAAAATGGTTATATATGTGTACCAAATGGCAGAGCGAATCCACTTCCCTTGCGAACCCCTCATCAATCCTCCAACAACTGTAACATGAGCCTTACAACGAACATCACACCTTGGTTCATCCCTTATATCCTTATCATGCCGTTTCTTACATTAAGGATATATGTTCCGTGCTTCTCCAAAAACATTAATGATCAATTTTATCAAAAACACTAATTAAGAGCAAATTTGGATCTTATCCTTAAAGATTTAACTCAAGATATAAGAGACTATAACCCTAGCACTACCTTAAAGTTGGCCAGTTAGATAGAGACAAATTAATCATTTTAATACTATTTTTGAGCAAGACAATAAGATAATGCAGAGCATGTTACCTGATATAGTTATACTAATTTGTTAAAGCTCCTCAAACGAGATGAGCAAGTACAATATCTGTCATAAATAATGTTTACTATCGAAAAGGAAAGATGGATTCTCAACATTAATCCTCCAAATAAAAGGCAATCATTTTAAATGTTGTAAACCACCCACAACCTATTCTTCTATATTTTGATTTAATATTTCATCATTTCATGCGCCGGTAGGTACCACTTTACCACTTATTCATCCACTAAAATTACTTCTCATGCTGCATTTTTATATAGGAAATTGAAAACAAACCCTAATTAGTTTATCCTCATCCCTTCCTGAAAACCCTGAAAAAAACCATGAATTCTCCGAGAACAACCTCTGGTATATGTGGGGATGATCAGAAGAGTTGCACCAATCCAAAATGCTTCTTTTGCGCCATACTAAAAGAGACAGACACGTCAATAAGGCGAGCAAGAATATCAACCTGTTTGAAGGAAATGCCTCTAAAAGAAAGCCAAGAACATGTTCTAATCCTTAGTGGGTTATGGAACATTGCCATGACTCACCCAGATGATCCAGAACTACCATCGCTCGGTGTATTTGGTTCTATGTCAAAAATGATCCTAAAAGGTACTCGTGATTCAGATTGGCTTCTCAGGGACCAAAATGTGTATATTCCTTATTATGCTGCTCATATAATTGGGTCTTATACTATGAACAAAGTTGAGTTTGCGGAGAAAGCTGTTGAATCGGGTGTAATTCCTTCCTTAATGGAGCTTTTACGAGGGAAGATTAGTTGGGTTGAGCAAAGAGTTGCTGTAAGAGCTCTTGGTCATTTGGCTAGCTATGACACTACGTTTGATTCTGTAGTTGTTTATGAAAGCGAGATAGTGAAATTAGCGATAGAACTTGCTTCTACTTGTTTAGATACTGTGTATTCCAATTTTGTTGGGGTGAAAGATGGAAGGAAAAGATTCAAGTACCAAATTGACTTGCTAACCAGAGGAGCAGGAGGTATGGATCTTCAAAACCAATCAAATCTAATGATCCAAAATAACTATTTTAGTCATTTATATCTTACACTGGATTGGTTTAATCCAAACTAGCAATTGGGGTGTATATATTAGTATAATTTCTTCAGCTTTTCATTTAAATATTTACATAATACTATTGCTATTTTATTTTATTTTATTTTTTTAAGAAGGATTGTTCAAAACAAGTCCAGAAATGATCAAATTAAATTTAACTGAATTACATAAATAATTTATATGATAAGGTGCAGTTTTTACTATAAGCATATTACATCACATAGAAAATAATGTAATTTCTAAGTTAACACTTAATGGTTGATGCAATTTCAATATGTATTGACTTTAAAATAGTTTTTTTTTCCCTATAGTGGTGGAGTTAGAAAGTAACTAGAACTTACACATAGAAAAGCACCATTTTTTCAACAATTAGCATTCGAATTTCAGCAACAGATTCATATTAAGCCAAGATTAAAATGTTTCTACATCGAGGTAAATCCGTTCTCTTTCAATAACTATAGGTCTAAATTTGTATATCTTAAACCATAACTTATTTATTATGTGCAGTTTTTCTGCTTTTCTATTTGTGTTTTGTTTTTAATCCTTGTACCTTTCTCGCCTTTTTTTGGTCTGTTTTCTTTGTTCATTTTCCATTTTTGGTTCTTTATTTTTACGGCGCCTTTCTCATACGTTTTTCCTCCCTTCTTTTTTACTAGGAGGGATAGAATTGGAGAACAGAAAAGCCGAGGAATGGGCAAGCCAACTTCAATGTTGGTCTATCTATCTTCTTAACTGTTTTGCCTGCAAAGAAAGGTCTCTAGAAATCATTTGCAGTCATGAATTTCTAGAACATCTATGCGGAATTTGGGGCGGATTACTGAATCACTCGTCACCGGCAGGAGTTGGACTAATTAGAATTTTATGTTACAGTAAAACTGGAAGAAAACTCATTGCGCAATCCGAAAAAGTTACAACAAATCTATGTCATCTATCAAGATCTTCAGATGATTGGCAATACGTAGGAATCGATTGTCTTATCTTACTTCTCAAAGATGAAGAAACAAGGTACAAAGTCATAGAAATCGCCACGTTTTTTCTTGCAGATTTAGTCGAACTTACAAAACTCGGAAATCGAAATAATGTGGGTGAAACCATCACAAAAGCACTTCTTTTAGACATTAGAAATACCAAGTTGAAGATCAAGAATAAACAAATGCTAAAAATGTTACAAGACCTGTGGGATTTTCAATTACGGAGGAAAAGAGAGAAATTGATCTTCTCCACAGAAAAAGTGGAAGAGAAGAAAATTTTAGTGGGTTTGATAAAACAACAAGGAAAGCATATGTTTATGTTGGGGGAAATTGAAGAAGCAATAAAAAAGTATAGTGAAGCATTAGATGTGTGTCCATTAAGGTTAAGAAACGAAAGAATAATTCTTTATGGTATCAGAGCTGAGTGTTACTTGATGTTAGGTGACTCGGATGGAGCGATAAGTGATTCGACTCGGGGTCTTTGCTTGTCGATTCCGGCTAATTCGCATAGTAAGAGTTTGTGGAGAAGAGCACAGGCTTATGATATGATAGGATTGGCTAAAGAAAGTTTGATGGATTGTATAATGTTTCTTCATTGCTGCATAAAGAGTGAAACAAGTGTGAAAATTCCGTATGCTGCAGCACGTATGATCAGCAAACAGATGGATGCCACGTGGATATTTGCTGATGCTAAGTTGAAGGCTTCTAAACTGGTAGACCAAGATTTGGATGGTGATTATGAGGAGTCGCAGCAATATGAAGAAATGATGAAGCCAAAAAGTTTCAGGTCTCCTGGTAAGTCATCTTCATACCATGTTTTGTTATTTTTTGGGTTTAATTCATGGTTGCATATTTTTGTAGATGGATCATGGATGTGTAGATATATGGGTGAAGGTGGGATTTTTGTATAAAAAAAAGAAGATAAAGGTTCTCATTTTTTGCTTTTCAAAACAAAAGATTTTTAGAGGTTGATATTATAAAATATGACTAGTAACTCAAAATGAAATTTGTTAAGATATTATATTAGCAATTTTTAAGTAACTTAATTTTTTTTAACCTTTTATTCCAAAATTATTTAGGTATATTTGATAAGAAAGTAGTAGTTTTGAAAAATTGAAAGTATAGTGAATATATTACTAAACAGCTTTAATTATTAAAATTTTATACTAAATTTATCTTGGTTCATTTGATAATATCCGCTTGCAAGTCATTAGTTTTGAAAATAAAAGAAATTAAAAACCTTCATTCTATTTTGATACAAAAGAAACGAAGGACACTACTCTACAGAACATGAAAATTGCTTCCATTTATAACCACCTCCTAGGCCAAGTTTTGTTAATTTGACTATAAGAAAAATTGTGAATTTGAGGTTATATACTATTAGTTATTCGAAGTTTGATCAATCTTTGGTGGATTTGCAGATCTTAGCACGATTATGGAAGAAGTGGTGATGGAAAGATGCAAAAAATAATAGCATGTCTTGATCAAGTTCTTTTTGGTTTTTTTTCTTTTTTTGGATGGAGGTACAAGTTGGGATTTTTTAATTGTAAACTCATGCACCTACGGATTGGCAATAGGTCATGTTCCTTCAATTATATTAGCTGCAGCATTTTTGGATCAATCAAGATAAGATAACCTTTGTCATTTTACATAGTTTAACATTGTTGACCGGTGATTGTACTCCGATCAATGCTTAAGTGTTTGCTTATGTATAAAAGAGAATAGAAATTCAGACCTATTGTGGTGACAATACCGTCCAATGAAAATTCTTCACTGACAATAGCAAAAAATTACCCAAATATAAAAGTATGAAGAATAAAATAAGGAGAGAGAATTGTAGAGAAGATGTTATAATTGATTGAGTAGTGTCATCAAAATCCAAATAGAGATATTGAATAATAATTTCATTTGGTTTTTGGTTCTACAAAGACCATCTCACCAGATAGTCCTACCATAACTTCTCCATCCCTCCCACTCTTTTATTCTCTTTTCTAATCTTTTCCTCATCTCCCAAACATGAGCTGGTGGTGGGCCGGCGCTATCGGCGCTGCTAAGGTAACCTAACTCCATCTTCTCCTCCATTTCAATTATGTTTAGGAACGGATTTATAGGCAGCTACCGCACTCACTCGTTGAATATGCTGAAAAATCTATAAAAATTATGTATCAAACTTTATTTTGTATGCACAAACACGAAAATAAATAAATATATGAATTCTGGATCCGTCACTGATTAATTATATTGCTCTCTTGATTTCTCAATTTCTCAATTGAATTTTACAGAAAAAATTAGACGAAGATGACGCGCCCAGAAGCTACCAGAGCGTGGGCCTCGTGCTCGGGATCACCGGAATCGTCGGCAACAGTTTAGCCGAGATCCTCCCTCTCTCCGACACCCCCGGCGGTCCCTGGAAAGTTTACGGCGTCGCCCGCCGTCCACGTCCTAACTGGAACGCTGACCATCCGGTGGATTATATTCAATGCGATATCTCCGATCAGGAAGAAACGCTGTCCAAATTATCACAACTTAACGACGTGACTCACATCTTTTATGTCACCTGGAGCAATCGAACGTCGGAATCCGAGAACTGCAAAATCAATGGTGCGATGTTCCGAAATGTTCTTAACGCGGTTATCCCTAACGCTCCTAATCTCCGACACATCTGCCTGCAGACTGGGACTAAGCATTACATCGGACCGTTCGAGTTGTTCGGGAAGATCCAGCCCCATGATCCTCCGTATTCGGAGGATTTGCCGAGGTTGAATGCCAACAATTTTTACTACACGTTAGAGGATATCCTGTTCGAGGAGGTCGCGAAGAAGGACGGATTGACGTGGTCGATTCATAGACCCGATCAGATTTTCGGATTCTCTCCGTATAGTCTGATGAATATTATTGGTACCCTTTGTGTTTACGCAACTATATGTAAACACGAGGGGTTGCCTCTGAGGTTTCCGGGAACTAAAGCAGCATGGAATTGTTACTCTACCGCGTCCGATGCTGATCTGATAGCGGAGCATCAAATATGGGCGTCGGTGGATGAGTACGCGAAGAATGAGGCGTTTAATTGTCATAATGGGGATGTGTTCAAGTGGAAGCATTTCTGGAAAGTGTTGGCAGAGCAATTTGGGATCGAGCAGTATGGATTCGAAGAGGGGGAGGAGAGGTTGAGTTTGGTGGAGATGATGAAGGGGAAAGAGGCATTGTGGGAGGAAATAGTGAGAGAGAATCAGCTGGTGCCGACGAAATTGGAGGAGGTTGGCGTGTGGTGGTTTGCAGATGTGATTCTGAGTGGTGAAGATGCGATTTCGAGCATGAACAAGAGTAAGGAACATGGATTTTTGGGGTTTAGGAATTCCAATAATTCATTCGTTTCTTGGATAGATAAGATGAAGGGTTATAAGATTGTGCCTTAATTTGGTTTGAATGTGTTAAATTGTGCTGGTTTTATTGGTTAATTTGCTATATTTGATGTCCAGAAATAAAATTGTTTCAAGGTTGTTCATTTGTATCCGGACAATGTATACAGTCTATTGTATTGCCATTATTTGATTAAAATCTCATTCTAGAATCTATATGTTCTTTTGATTGTTGTGATGATTTGTGGCATTTCTACAAATTTGTTTGCTCAATAAGCTCTGTTTGTAGGACACAAATAGTACTGAAGGACATTGGAACTTTTTGAAATGATAAAAGTAAGTAATATGGAGGATTTGATTAAAATGAAAATGTAATTTTAGAAGCAACAGAAAACATAGGAATGTGCCAACTCTGTAGTACACAAGCACCAAATTAAAAGCTGTTTAAACAGGAAAGCTGCCCCAACATCCTTATCTTAGGAAGTTAACCTTGAGAGATAATTTCTTGGATTTTTTTAGTAGGGTTGCCAATTTCAAACACAATAGCAAGATTTCGGAGAATAACATCACTCGTGCACAACCGAATTCATACCAAAATCATTTTCTAGTACTTGTTACGTTTATTTATATCTATTTGGAACATATAGATGAGAGAACACGATTTTGAAATAAGATGCAAAATTGTTACCTTTATAGCATAGTAAATTCATTTCATAGCACATGTTTCAAGGTATGAAACTCAACTCCCTACAATTTGAAATTTCAGAAACAACTTAGAATTAGCACCTGATAGACGGGCCTATCTTGGGCCGGTAGAGGCCCATTTTACTATTTTTTGTTTTAGAGTTGCCATTTTTTTTGGGTCTATTCTCAAGTCTTTGATTATAGAGATGATGGAGAGAAATTGTGCCTTTGATTCCCCATTTTTCAGGTTCAATTTGATTAAAATTCAGAAATTGTTGTTCTAAAAGGGAATATATCAACTAATTTATCTATCAGCAAACAACTAACAACACTAGCCATCACCAAACAACATTTAAATGAAATAAACTATTACATTTCATTTATGAATCAATCTAAAGATATCTCCATTGAATTATATTGGAGAGTTTATTATATTTACATTCTAGTCATTTGTTAAACTCTTCCATTGTGGAGAGTTAAATAAAATTTGGTGTCAATCAAATTGTTCAATTTATATTGAATGGTTTTGGATATTAATATGATCTAAAAAACATCTGTTATGGAATTTTTATTGCATAAGCTTTCCGCGGAACTCTTTTTTAGCTTCCAATAGCTAAATATGCTTTACATAATCTTTTTTGTGAAGTGTATTTTATTTACGAAAGATATATTTAATAACATGTATGAAAATGGATCTAAAAATATAAACGACACAAGGTCTCTTTTATAATTAACTAGAAAGAGTGAGGGGAAAGAAATTTGGTGTCCCGGACTTCCTATCCCATTTTCTTGTCCTCTTTCAATTTTGACATGTGTAAAAAAGATTCTACGACGGGTTAATTCGGGGACAATTTAGGGTAAAATAAAAACCATTAGAATCTTTTTTACACATGTCAAAAATTGAGAGAGAGATAGGAAAATGGGATAGGAAGTCCGGGACAACAGATTTTCTTCCAGAGTGAGATGTAAAGACATGATATGAAAATAAAAAACCATTCAGTTACAGAATATGCTGGAATTGTGAATTGGTAAGTTTGGTATTGGCCGTGTTGTAAGGTTATTGCATCCATCGCTGCTCTATTCTACTCTGGTTAACATCTCAGCGAAACAAATGGTACTTAACAACTTCAATGGTGCTGGTATCGGATTAGGTTGGGGCGTCGGCTGTGGCTTCGGTGTCGGATGGGGTTTCGGAGGTCTGTCTCTTTCTTTCAATCTTAATGTTGTTTTCAGCATATTAATTTAGCCCTTTAATCAGCTGGATTTTCTGAATTTGTATCGCTGAATTGATCGACCCCGAATGATTTCGGGACTAAGGCTTTGTTGTTGTTGTTGTTGTTGTATCGCTGAATCTAGGAAACTCGTTTATCTGAATTTGATTTAGTCCTGAGTTTATTAACTGTTTTTGGAAGGAGTTTTTCCTCCTGTCTGTATTTTATGTTGTCTGGGAATTGTGTTTGATGATGGCACTTGCTTGTATACTCGAGGTGTATATTAATAATTCATCTTCTTGTATTTTGAGATTTTGTAAGAGCTTATATGTAAATGAAATGATCCAATATCTATCTTCTTAGATAATCACAATGTATCCTACCCAGTACCTACCATCATTGAATTGAGAAAATGTCACAAGCGATTTTGATATCTTCGTTTTGTATCCTTCTTAGTTCCCTTCGTAGTTGCAAAAGAGTCGAACTAAAATACTCGCGTTATGGAATTATAAAGAGCATTTTATGATATTGTACATCTTGTGTCTCATATGTGATTTGGCCAATTCACTAAATTGACGTTTGCAACTTCATATGTGGCTTGTTACAAGAAACCAAATCTTTAACATTGTACCTTCCAGTTCACACAAAGCATCTCAGTTCCTAACTTCTAATATTCATATGGTGCAGGTATGCCTGTGAACGTGTTGGGTATGGGAATAGGTAACCAACGTTTCTCTCTATGTTATCAATGGCGTGATTTCTAATAACTAATTAGTAAATGTCTGGTATCCATGTAATATCTGTGGTGTTCAAAGATTATGCGTGATCAAACTTCGTTTTCACATAGGTGGAGGCTGCGGAGTTGGTCTAGGTCTTGGATGGGGCTTCGGAGCTGCCTTTGGTAGTCAGTACAGGTCATCTAGAGTCACATTCCAGGGCATAGAACTTGGCAAAAACGAAGAAACTGATAGTGGTGAATCTAAGAATCTGTTAAAAAGTACACGAGAAGTTCGTGCATCGCAATAGCTGTTTAGTATCTTTGTATCTTCTTATTGATGGAAGAGGCTACTGTTTCCATTCCATGGTGCAAAAACTTTACTGCATGTTTGAGTTCTTTCTGGATTCAAAATTATAAAAATTGTTGTATAAAATCCCTTATCATTTTATTTCAATCTCTGTTGTTGGTTTCGGAGTCCCGTAATTCATCAGCTATGGAAAGAAATGGAAGGTCTTGTTGCAAATTATAGAACTTTTGCTGGCAAGGAAGTCGCAACAATGTACTGCTGTTAAATTCGGTTAATTGTTTAAAATTTTATTAGTCCAAGTATTCATGATTTATGGTAAGGCATTTTCATAACAATAAAGACTGTGACGACAAGACTCTCTTAATGCTTGATTAAGTTTTACATTGAGGAAGTAAATCCTTTCAAACCAGTTGCAGAGTCTAGAAGGACCTTGTGTTAGTGCTGCAGTATGTCTTTTTCGGACCTCTTAATCGCATTATCCACTATTATAGCAAGAAGGTAGGACTGTACGGCTATTACAGAGTCTCTCTTGAGCATAAATTTGGGACTCGTTTGCATACTCCATATGCAAAATCAGAAGGCAAACATGGCTGGCAATCGAGTTTTCACATATCTCAGGTAGCACAACATAAATCAAAGAAAGATTGATGGCAGAGTAATGTTTTGCTCCCTCTCTCTATTCACTACATACTTGGTCTTCTTCTTCGAAGACTTTCTACTGCAATCCCGGACCAAACTAGTCCGGTATAGGTCAACGTTACTGTTCATGTAGCATGATCTTTGTATAGTATTCCTGTACTATTCATATTACCATTACTACGTGGCATGATCTGAATGGTCCATGTGCTTAATGTGAGCTTTGGCGTGAAATCAATATATGAGCTTCCGGTCAATAAGTGCTTAATGAGCTTCAAGCATGCTAGTAGGCTACTTAAAAGATCATCCAGACCCTGTTTGTAATATCAGCATCAGCTTGAATCAAGATTCAGAGGAAGAGAGATATTTGAAGATTTCCCACTAAAATTCTTGCACACATGTATCATACCTTTTCGTAAACAATCTATTTACAAGATATATAAGATATATACATTTAAATAAAAGGAAAGAATTCCAACATCTAACTACACCTTCCTACCTCCGCATCAATAGTAATGAATTAACTTGGAACTTCCAAGAGTTTGGGGAAATACAGACACAGTAACGAGAACTAACTGGGATTACAAAGAAAGAAAAATTATTACATGATTCAGATAGTTACATACATACATGAATGATTCTCGCACAACTTTTCCAGCCATCTCTTGATACCAATTGTACAGTAGCTTCCTTCTTCAGCAAAATTTGAAGGGAAAAATGAGAAATGGGGACCATAGGGAATAAATCCAACGATCAGAAGCAGAAGACCGTATTGCTTTCTGTCAATTGATAACCATCTATGCTCGTAACAAGCCAAGCCTTCATGAGGCAGTAGATGCATCACCATCCTACTGCTAGAGCACTGTGCTTGCAACATATTAGCCCCCCCAGCTGTAAATTGCAGTCTGATGTTTTTCAACAAGACCTTAGAGTGCACGAAACGCAACTAATGCTGCAGAAAGAGCATAATGATATCAGCACTAACAGACCTGAGGAATTTACCTGATTTTTTGAATTTTCTAAAGCACAAGTTTAACCCTTCATAGAACAATTCCCTTCTTTTACTCTTTTGAGTGAACAGCTTAAAACACAGAAATGAATTTCTCAACTCAAAATTGTTATTAGTTATCACATGAATCTTAGCTGCATTAAGTGACTATATCAGCTGCTTCGTACCACTATTGACAGATATGTTAGCTTGGGCGTAGTGCGATATGAACTAAGATATCTATTTGTTAGTTATCTAGGAATCTTAATGTAACAAGTGAAATTAAGGTAACAATCAGTGCATATACTAGTTAGACGAATCGATTAAATAAACTTCAACAGGAGTTTAGGATTCTGCATCCCATTGTATGTCTTGCAGTCTCCAATTTTCATGTACTTCATTTCGCCGTATAATATCGTAGACGGAGAGATGAGTAAAATCAGAAAACTGGTATCGCAAACAAGTTGAGAAGGAATTAACCATTTTGCCAAATGTTTGACAATCGGACGTTGATCTCATGAATCCTTCACGGAAACTCAAGAATAAGTCATAGTAACTAGATAATTATCATTCTACTCGTGTTTATTATTTCACCTTTGATGTGAAAGGAAAATGCAATGACCTAATAAGTTCCCATACTTTGCACCGAGTTACAGAACCATGCACCTAAAAATGAGGAAGTAACTCTTGCCTAAATGTATTTCAGCCTTGTTTATCTATCATACTAGACCAGGTTAGAGCTCATGAAGAGATAAATCATAACTCCAGAACCGCTTAGACAAATTAACCAGAAAAGAATACCAGCATTTTATAACTAGCGATTCTTCTTTTAAAGGATTACACAGGTGGTACTAATGAAGTGACTCTAGAAGTAAAACAACAAAAGGCTATCTATGGCAACTCTAGCAACAGATAAGTAACAGAAGGCATTTGTTGAATCACATGTAATGAAGTCAAATACAGCTTCCTCTTTCCCCCATGTGTAACTAATAATAACCTCTGGTTCTGGCACGGTGGTTTCCTAACATAACCCGAAATTCAATCAACCTCTCTTTCTTTCCAAACTTGAAAATGACATGATTAGTATCCTTAGATCACAGTCCAGTATGGTTAAAGAAATATAAAGTATCACTCAGAAAGCAACAAGATAATGTGAATCACAATTTACTTCAAAACCAAGGAAAACCTCAAAACTCAAAAGAGACTTGATAATTTTCAGATTGTGACAGGCCATAATTGGTTTCAAAACCCCTGGAAGCAACTCGGTCACAATAACCAAGCCTTCTCCCGAAATGATTCGGGGTCAGCTAACATGAACCACCATAAAGAACCGTGAAACTCAAGTCGTGTCACCATAATTTTCCTCAATCCCTAATAAACTCATATGACTCTCATTCACTCTTCTCTAAGTTTGCTTAGGCCTTCCCCTACCCCTCCCTGTTTCCTCCTCTTGCCACTTTTCAAGCCTTCTAAATGATGATACAGAGTTTTTAAATTGATTATTATGATAATAGGAAGGTTGCAAAATGGAACACCAATATTCATATAATATATTCCACCTCATTTATTTTTAATCACATCTTAAAGCATGTAAGTTGTAATATACTCAGAAAGCTATATAAGCAATCCCAATGGATTTTTTGTGGACATTGTTAATATTTCCCTCCTTTCCTTCTTGATTAGTAGTTAACGATATGTTAATAGCTGCTACTTCAGAAATTAATGCACAAACAAATGCAGGAAACTGCGTACCATAGACAAAAAGGGAGTAGATATGGCAAAGTCTAGTGTGCTCACCTATTAAGAAAAGTAGAAGAATAATCCATATAACCAATTGAACAGGTCTACTGTATTGCATTTGATATTGGGATCGCTGAAGCTGTCTCTGAATAACTCCATACCAGCCGTAGAGTTGCTTATCACAATCACCACCGTCCAAGCAACTTTTACTCTTTTCATAGCATGCGTTTAAGTCCTGTAGTAAGATTAGAAAGAAAATACTCATTCTGTTGGCATAACAAGAAAGAAAAATATACATTTCAATTAACAGAATTACATCGTATGACATGTACAGAAAATCTCACCTTGGTCGAATGTGACGAATGCAATGGTATAATATCAGACTCTTGATTAACATCCATTACTCTCCACTTTTTGGCGCCATTCTTTGGAATCGGCCACTTGATCTTCGGAGCAAACTCCATAGCATTCAAAAGTCCTGAAACACTAGGTACCTTTCGTGGGATTCGCAAGGGCTGCACACTAGAAGAATTGTGTTGCGATTCAGTAACATCAATTTCAAAAGCACCAAAGTCAGCGCTAGCACTGGCTGCCCTCCTATGCCCATAGGCCTTCAAATTCTTGGTCTCCTTGGCACCCCGTCTAACTGAATCATCTGAGCTCTTAGAATGGTTAACCATGCCTGACGAACCCGACAAAAACAAAGCAAGTTCATTACTCTCGCCTTCATCTAATCGTACCCAAGGCAACGACTTCTTCCCCTCGGAAAGTGCAGTTTTCTGCATTGAACCTTCAACTTTTGAAATGTTCTCCTCCATTGCAACGATAAAATCACGATGTCTATTTCTTGATTCCTCACCCGAGGTTTTAACATAGCTCAACCCAACAGCTCGTTGAAACTCATCTAACTGCATTACCAGCCCGAAATCATATCATCAATTACCTACTTTAAAAGACCAATAAATGTTCTACATTTGGCACACGAGGGATATATCACCTGCCATTTTGCTGTGCCGAGGGCAGTACGCAGGTCCCGACTGAGTTCCTCCGGATTCCACATACTCGAAGCATTTTTCTTCGCGGACATCCACGTCCTATATGTTGATTCCATCCTTCAAAAAGTATATACACATTAAAAAATTACAAAAACAAAACTAACAAATCGAATCGAAGTGAAATGAACAATAATATCTGCCTATAATGAACAACCATGACCTAAAAAATTCCTGTTACGGCAACCAAATTTAAGAAGATAAATCCAAAATCATCTTTTGAAAATCTTCCCAATGCCTAAGGTCTCGTGTTAGCGTACTCAGAAAATCTTAATTCAGATACGAACCACCTAAAAGTGTCTAAACAACCTCGAACCGAGCTATCGTATTGTTACCAATTCTTGAATTAGATTAAGAAAATAATACCTATCAGCCGATTCTTGAACTTCCTCCGCCGCCGGGAAGAACGGATCCTTCTCCCACCGATCAAAAATCGACGCCATGATTAATATCTTTTGATTAATTAATCAAAAGATATTAATCAGAAAAACCCTAACAATCTAATTTCTTTGGCCTTATAAATCTGGAAATAATATCTAAATTTAAAAGGTTATAATAACCGTAAGATCAAACAGAAAAAGATCCTGATCTAAAATGAGAGAAGAGTTTTATAGGTGTTGACGTAATAGAATCCGATGCATACAAACTATATTAAAAAATGAATCACAGCAGCCACATGATTGTAATTAATGAAATCTTCAACGTTGATCGTTATCTCAGTTGTCACGTGGACAAAAAGGGACCAATGGATTTTCTTGCGGAACGACGGCGTTCTGTCTGTCGACTAGGGGGGAATCGGATATTCATTTCAAAGATGGTGTCAAAGTTTGTGGATGATGGAACAAGATTCCAACTTGATGGACTGTCGGCTCCTTTTTAAATTTCAGTTTTTGCTTCTAGAGGGTCTTTGATTTTCTTCAACTCATTTTTTCTATTAATAAAAAAACCATTGGATAAGATAATACCAAAATATAGTTTGATCTTGTTAATATATGTAGGTTTAATACATTAGCCTTTCAGAATTTTGATCAAAAATTACAACGCATCCGAACTTTTAAATGTTATGAATGCTTCTTTATATTTGTTTAAACGTCGTAAATAACTTAATATTTTTATTGAATTATTGTAAATAATTTTTTATGTTTGTTTAAAAGTTACAATTATCTCTTATTCTTGTCTAATTGCTTTCAAGAACCTCTAATTCTAATGTATCAAAACGTGCAAACGATAGATAAAGGACGTCTTCGGAAAAAAAAAATGACAAATTTAAAGACATATGAATGTATTAAGCCTACTGTTTATATTTTATTATAAATAATAAAATTGAGATAAAACTAATATAAAAATTCTGACAAAGTATAAAAAAGAATCTTGTAGTTTATACAATTTGTAAACGGGGTCACGTGGTTTAAAATTCTAAAAATAAGGGTTAGTGGTTAAAACTATTTATAAACATGGTCCTAATATGTTCTCAATATTAAGAAAGATGAGTTCGAGTATTTTTTTACCTTTCATTTGATGAAATGAGTTTCTGATTTTATTTTTTTTATTTCACAAATATTTGTGTACAAATTAAAAAGGCTTTATACGTTGATAATTTCATGAACCGGTCCATTTTGTTCACTTAGCCCTTTGATAAGTCCAAAATGTACTTATATTTCAGGGCATTTAATCGATGTATTTACGAGAAACTGATCCATTTAGCTTAGATTTACATAGGTTATGGGCAACTTTACCTTTGTATTTGTGTTTCCATGTGTAGGGATCAAGTTTGGTGAAATCAAGTCGATTTGGTGCTTAAATCGGGCTTTACTCAAGCAAACGAGGCAGTTTCGACACCTTGCAGTATTTCGGCCATAACTCCCTCATACGAAAGTATTTTTGGGCGTTTCAAGTTGCGTTAGAAAGCTAAGACATAGACAAACAACTTTCATGTTTTAAGTTTTTCCAAATTCGGAGCAGAAAGTGGTCAAAATAAGGTTCAAAGTTAAACTCGATCGAGACACTCTTCTTGCTCGATCGAGCGGCCTACTCTTGATGGCTTGCTCGATCGAGCCACTCTTCTTGCTCGATCGAGCATCCCATTCTTGACAAACAGAATGGCTCACTCGATCGAGCCAATCTTCCCGCTCGATCGAGTGAGGCATTCTGTTTGCCTTGAATCTCCCCACTCGATCGAGCACATTCCTTGCTCGATCGAGCCACATCTCGACCAACTTGCCCCTTCGTCCGAAAGTTGTATTTTGTCACCCAAGCGACGCCCCGAATCGCCCAATAGCTTTGTCCTTCCGTCAAGCTATGTAATCCTTGAGTTTTTGGCTATAAATACGTCATTATCCAGCGAAAGAAATATACGGATATACAGAAGATCTACTACAAAAAGAATAGCATTTTTAGTTGAAGTTTGAAGTTCTACATCCATACTTTACGTCCTTCGTTCCGATTTCCATAGCATTGAAGTACTTATCGAGAGATAGACTATTTCATCGATTCATCGAGGAGAAGACGAGCAAGAACGCCCCAAGGATTGACAAACCTCACGATCAAGAGTAAAAAGGATTGACAACCCTCTTTCCCTTTATCGATTACAGTTCTTTATTTCTCTGAATTTCCGTTGTAATTTCTATGAATGTTTGACAATTGGAATACTTATAATAAAAGTTATATTCATATATGTTCATGTGTTTGAATGTTCGAATCTTATTGCTTGATATATTTACTTTTTTTCTATCAAGTAAAATCAATAGAGTATTCATCGCTTACGCTTTATTAATCTAGGATAGGTCCAATTAGTAAGTCGTAATCAATCTAACTTAAATGATGTTCATTAATCTAATTAAGATTATCTAGGATAGGTCCAGTAATCTTGTTAAGTTAATTCACTTAAGGACAATTAAACGTAAGAATCGAAAGATCGTGTTTAATTGTGTTCTAGAATTGGTTGAATTGTGTGAGTAATTTGTTATAATGTTCATTGTGCTTAAATGAATTGTTGACTTTGCGTGGATAAAGAACTTTGGCAAAAGTGTCGGATTAGGATTTCAGTTAGTTTAGTTTATGTTTAAAGTGTTTAGTTTAATAATCAAAATCTCAAATATCGCATTTACTACTTTTCAAGAGAAAACGAACGATATATTATAAAGATTTATTAGTTTATATATTTACCGTTCTCTGTGGGTTCGATGTTAATATTACTACTTGAGTGATTCCGTACACTTGCGGAAAATACCCAACACCCTTTAACTTAATGATCAACTTATTAGTTACATGAACTTGTAATTTATTTCCATGTGACGGCCTCAACTCGTCAAGTGTGATCCATTTTTTCCCCATTTATCGAATGCAGCATGAATTTGTTATTTAACATGATATTATCTCATGTCAGCACAAAGAGACAAAATGAAATTCTTCTAAAGTATGTACTCCAATTACAGAATGTCATTATTCAAACCTTATTCGCTAAGAACTCCTAATTAGATAATGTCCTAACCATAAAGTAGTTCAAACTCGCATATATATATACCAATGTATTGCATACCTCCAAGGTGTGATGTTCTAACAAACATTACTACTTGACCTTTACACTATGTACTAGCATTCCATCCAAGTTTTGTGTTAACTTATGCATTGAAGAGCGTTGCCGCTAAATCCCTTCCTTTGGTTTAAATTATACATTCTCTGTGCAAGTTTTCACAAAAGGACTCGAACAAACGTTGAATCAAGCCGAATCGACTTACATACTATGCAGCTAGTGTTTATTTTCTTCTTTTCTTTATTTCTTGTATCAATTTATTGTATCTCTATGTATTTTCACTATGGAGAACTCAAAATGTCTGGAGTTTATTTAGCATATATTTATGTGTTTTCTTTTATTTTGCAGCGGGTAATGATTATCTTTGACTTTTTTTAGTCTTTTTAAACTTTATTTAACAAAATCAAATGCTCCCTTGACAATATAGAGGATGTATATTACGCGTAAACCGACTTATTGACAATTCGAATTTGTTTTAAAGTGATTATTGATTTTAAATTTGATTAAAGTAATATGGGTAAATAATTTATTAGTCATAAGTTATGACAAAACACATTGTTTTAGTCCATGTGTTTTTCGAAATACACTACTATGTCCTTGAGTTTTGCATAAATCAACACTTTAGTCCCCCCGTTAAAAATTTTTGGAGAATATATTAGTCAAACTTTATATTGAGTCAACTCTCTTTATAATAAATCAAAATTCCGTGATCGCTCTTGACATATTTAAAATGTTTGACTAACAAATTCTTCAAAAAAAATCTAACGTTAAGGACTGAAGTGATTTTAAGATAGTAACAATTATTTCTTAACACAATTTGAATAATATATTAAGACAGTTGGTTGGAGTGATAAGACACACCATATTCTTCTACCTGAAAGATATGAAGTTCGAACTTTGACAAATACTCTTATTAGTATGCAATCGGTAAACTTAACTATAAACTTTTATCGACTAACTTTAGCTAAACTTTTATAATCGAGTATTTAAGGATTTGCCGTTTCCTTGCTAATGTGTGTCGTCTACCAGCCGCTACCAAGTTACAAAATTGAACGACCTGCCGTTCAACTTGAACTCGGCATCTCGCTTCTCATAGGGAGAAAACTGTAATTTTCTAGTGAACTGTTAGCTCCGAAAAGAAGCAGCAGGGTTTCCAATTCTCAATCGCACGCAGTCATGGAGGATTGCCAACAACTTTGTGAGGCGTCGCGAAAAGGTGACATAGACAATGTTAGAGCTCTCCTAAACTCCGGCACCGATGTTTCCTACTTCGATACCGATGGCTTCACTCCTCTCATGCACGCAGCCAAGCTCGGCCACACCGCCGTCGTCAAGGCCCTCCTCGAAGCCGGCGCTCCTTGGAACGCACTATCTCCGTCTAATATCTCCGCCGGCGATTTAGCCATGGAGGAAGGCCACCAGGAGACCTTCGAAGTTCTCCTCAACGCTGGTATGCTAATCATCGTCTTGATGACTTAACTAATCTTGACGTCCAGTAGCCTACTAAAACCTCCAAAACAGTAAACTTAAGCTAAGGAGGAGGCGGACGAGCAGCCTCACTCTGATGCTTAAGTCACTTGATGAACTTGTGATCCGTGAAGAATGTACTCAATTGAGTGTAGTATTTGTCTATATATATATATATAGGAGAATGTAGGGTTCCTAGTCCTGACGTAGGCTAAGGAGGGTTCGTTGACCCGTGGCCTGACCTGTGGCTCCACTCTGATGCTTAAGTCAGTTGATGAACTTGTGATCAGTGAAGAACTTACTCAATTGAGTGTGGTGAACGTCGATATATAGGAGAAGATAGGGTTCCTAGTCCTAACGTAAGCTAAAGAGGGGCCGTTGACCCGTGGCCCCACTCTAATGCTTAAGTTAGTTGATGAAGTTGTGGTCGGTGAAGAATTTACTCTATGGAAATACTGTCAATATACGAGAGAAGATAGGGTTCCTAGTCCTAGTTAATTTAGAACTTTTTAGGAGTTCCTAGTGAGGTCGGTCAACAAGAGTATTCATGTTTAGTCGAGGCTTTCCTACTCGGAATAGGAGTAAAATACACATAGGAGAAAAATTCTCCGTAATTTTGACTATTCTAGAACAGAAAACATGGCATGTATAACCTTTGACCGAGTCACGTATGCTGACGAGGTAAGGAAGGACGCTTCCTACTGGCCCATGTAAATTATTTTATTTCATTGGGTAACAACTACCATCAGGAATGGAGAATTGATGCTAAACTATAACTTTTGTGCAGGAATTCAATCTGAGTTGATATTAGGAACTATTGCTAGAAAAGCCACTGATAATGGTGAGTCTAGTGAGAATTACTTGGATGATAGAGTTAGTTTCAGTGAGGATAAGCTGATGGATTCTGAAAGCAAAGCTGTGATGATGGCTTGGGAGAAACCGCTAATGGAGGCGCACGCGAAGGCTGTTTGCTCAGCAGGTGGTCACATACTGAATATTGGATTCGGAATGGGCTTAGTTGATTCCGCCATTCAGCAATACAGTCCTACCTCTCACACAATTGTTGAGGCGCATCCATTGGTCTATCAACGTATGCTTGCTACTGGTTGGGGTGATAAGGATAATGTGAAGATTGTATTTGGCCGGTGGCAAGATGTTCTTTCTCAACTTGGAAACTATGATGGTAAGTTCACACTTTATGCCTTACTTTTATTCAGTTTATAGGAATGATGGTGGTTAAAACTCTGTTCTTCAAATCTTGCATTAAAATGTGAAGTTGTTTTTTTCTGTTGTGTAATGGGAGTTGTCTAGCGGAAAGATGTATTATTTGGTATCCCAGGAAAGCAAACTGCTTAAACATGAACTGATTCAAATTTTGACAAAACCTATTCAGGTATTTTCTTTGACACTTACGGAGAGTATTATGAGGACCTCAGAGAATTCCACAATCACCTTCCTGTATTATTGAAGCCTGGAGGAATTTACTCATTTTTCAATGGACTTTGCGGAGGTAATGCATTTTTTCATGTTGTTTACTGTAACTTGGTTTCTCTAGAACTGGAGAACTTGGGTTACTCTACTCAATTAATTCCCTTGCCAGTTAAGAATTGTCTAGGGGAAGAAGTTTGGGAAGGGGTAAAACAAAAGTATTGGCAGCTTGATACATATTACCTCCCTGTCTGTCAGTCTGTAGAAGAAGATACACAGTAATGTTTGATTCATGCCATTACTTTTCTTTTCCTTTAGGAGTTTTTGAGGCTCTTGAATAATATTTCGTATGAAGTATCTGTAACACTTGCTATCCGTTATATTATGAAATCTGATAAATGGTTTGCTGCATTTTAGTTTCTTATATTCTGAGATTGTTGAATTGCTTACTGCATTAGATACAGTCAGCTTGCGGGGATTTGTTATAGTTGAACTGATACTTGTCGTTGAATATGACCAATTTTAACTTAGAAAACTCAAAAATATTTGATAAGTTAATTCTGTTTTAGTTTTCTCCAACATTTAGTGATTTAATGAATTACATTCAATAGTGGTTAACCTAGATGAAAGTTAGAATGTCAAAGCCCTTCTTTGAGGTAGAAAGTATTATCTTCCGGAGGGATTTTTGAATAATTATTCTGGTTGTTTGTATGTCAATTTGTTGACTAGCCTCTTGCACTCAGCATTCTGAGAGTTGTATTGTAGCTTCTACACTTCAAACCTCACAGAGCTCTGTAAGGAAGTCTAACGGATATGCTATAGGCTACCCGTTCCTCCGTTACAAGTTGAGAAGATTTCTCCTTAATTCTGTGTGAAAAAGCAGTGGACTACCTTATTGACCCTGTAGAGCAACCAGAATAGGCATTGGGTATGCTGAGAAGCAGCCTACAGAACAATCACCAATCAAGTACACCATTACTAGAGTGTTTTTAATTGATTTTTCTTTTGTGCGCTATTGATATGGGATAACTCAAGTCCTTGCGAAATTCCTTCCAATGAGGGAAAAGTAATAGGAGGTCAATACATTTAATATTGTGGTTGTCATTTAACTTTATGTGGTGGTGAAAAGAACCATCATTCTTTTGTAAACTCACAAATGCTAAGAACTGGATTGTTAAACAGTAACAGCTGTATTAGCAGAGAAGTAAATTGTTTAATGGAATAGGATCACAGCAAAGTATCTTATAATAACAAGTCAGGAAATGGTATTGTTCTTGCAACAAAGTTTCCTTTTTAAATTGTTTAGATAGGGACTCCAGTCCTTGAATGAGAAGAGAGAGTATGAGATGCAAGCATGGAGGGCTAGAAATTGAATCCATCTTATATGTTAACTGATAATTTCTTTCATTGGTTACTAATAATTTCTTTCATTGGTTTTATATACATTTCATTGTCCTCTTACTTAGCAGTTGTTGGAATATTAGATGAGGTAAATACAAAATATAGTTGAAAACATATAAATTTAGGCACTTTAAGCCCCATGCATCCAATTCTTCAAGATGTTAAATCCACATGAAAGCTATTGGACTCCCAACCACGTGATTTCCATCTGACCACTCCAGACGAGCAAAGCTGATAGTACCTGATGGCATAGAAGTAGCTGTGAATGTGACAGTGTAACTCTTTTTCTCATTTTTTTTACTGAAGCTGAGTAACCCTGGTTGGACTTGGATCTTCACTGATGATGTCTGAGAAGACAAGGAAACCTTATATGTTCCTGGAGCCCCCACATTAGTCACAGTCCTGGTGTATTTCACAGTGCTTTTTACACCAGAACCACCTCCTTCACCTGATGCAGTTTCAAGAGGCACGGAGAAAGACGGGTAGTTGAAATCACCCAGACTGTATCTTGATTTGCAGGTAACATCTCTTTTTGTTACGATCTTTATCTCATCTTTGCTATAGTTTGAGGCACAAAGAAAACCCAAATAGTCTTCCACAGTGGCATCATACACCAGACCAGGGTCTAGGGCTGCCATCGGATTTACATGTCCAGCACCATAATCAAATGGTGTAGCTGGTTCCCCAGTAGAAACATCTATTATGGGTTTTCCATTCTTGTATGTTGAATATGCTGTGGTCATTAGGGCAGACCTAATGGCTGCTGGGCTCCAATCCTGGTGAGCAGCCTTTAGAAGAGCAGCTAAACCACTGAGATGGGGACATGACATTGATGTACCAGAAATAATGTTGAACTCCGCCCTCCTGGTGTCCTCTGGTAAACCAGTTGGACCAGATCCACGCCATGCAGCTAGAATATTGACCCCTGGAGCTATTATGTCCGGTTTTAGTATCTCTGGTGTAACCAGATTAGGACCTCTTGAACTGAATGATGCCATTACCGGTGAAGGCTCAACTCCTAGAATTGTGCCTCCTGAAGCAATTATGGCCGTTGGCTTAGGATCAGATAAGGCATAACTCTTGATGATATTTCCGGATGTTTTGCCTACAGCAGCTGATGGCAGAAAATGTGCATCCGCAACTCGTTCTTCCCCATACTCGTCTGTGTTTGCCAAAATCATACCTGCACCACCAGCTTTTTTAACTTGCAGACCCTTTTCTGCCCTAGTACTGTGTCCACCTCTATCACATATCACAATTTTCCCCTTTACTTTTTCCGGGTTCAGGGAACCTGGCTCACAAAGATGACCATCTGTTGAATTACTTACATTACCTGCAAGAATTAGTGGAACATAAACAGATAATTCCGTTCCGTTATAAAGCGATGCTCCTGTAAGCTTTTTTCCATTTCCCAGAGTTACATAAGCTGGAAAATCTCTGTCAATTGTTCCGGCACCTACAGTAGTTATCCAAGGTGCAACATTTGACAAGCTGCCCATACTTGGTCCTGAATTTCCGGCTGAGCATGATACCAGAATCCCTTGTGCTGTAGCTGAGAAAGCTCCAATAGCGATGGGATCCCGGTAATACTCCGTGAGTGGTCCCCCAACAGACATGGATATAATATTGACACGATCTGCTACAGCTGCATCTATTGCAGCAAGTAAATCAGACCCAAAACACCCACCTCTCCAGCACACCTTGTAAACTGCTATTCTTGCTTGTATAGCCATTCCCCGTGCTGTCCCTGTAGCAAAACCAAATAGATTAGCTCCTGGGACGGGAGATCCAGCTATCGTTGTTGAAGTGTGAGTTCCATGGCCATCATCATCTCTTGGGGACCTTGATTCTTCAGTGTCATTAACAGGTCCGAATGCTGCTTCATAACCCTTCAAGAAAAATCTAGCTCCAATCAGTTTCTTGTTACAGCTTGATGAACTGAAGGTCTTGCTTGTCTCGCACAGTCCATTCCAGGTGCTTGGAATTGGAGGAAGACCCGTGTCATCAAAGCTTTTACTCTCCGGCCAGACACCAGTGTCTAGGACCCCAACCACCACATCACTAGCCGAGTCAGATGCAGGGAGGACAGTTTTGTCTTCCCCCAATCCAAGAAATTCAGGGGACCGAGTAGTATGCAATTCATATATTTTCTCTGGGAGGACAGAGAGAATCCCTTGTTGTTTTTGAAGTGACTCGGCTTCTTCAGGTGTAAGTGTTGTGGAGAAGCCATGGAGGACATTGCTATAAGTGTAAAGCATGTCAGCAGATTCTGACACTGATTGCAACGATGATTGATACCATTGAACATGATCATCAAAACTTGCTGGCATATTGGACTTATCCATGTGAATGATATAAGTCTTCTTGGACTCCATGTTCTTCGCTTGTGCCATGAGAAAACTGTGGTTGCAGCACATAAGAGCTATCATGAACAGCTGAACCCTGAAACCCATTATCTTCATCTTGAGATAGTAATAAATCAATTATGTGAAGTAGAATTCTAATTTGAAGGATGGAGTGAGAAGAGAAATTGGGAAGTGTGGTTTAGATATATAGGAGTAGAAAAGAGGAGAATCTGTTTTGCTTTTAGCTTTCTAATGCATTTCTGATGCACTGCTGATTATGTAGGACATAAGTGGCCAGTGAAGGTATATTATGTATGGTGAGATCAGACCAGGTTTGACTCTGTGGATCACTGTCTACTATTTACCCATTTGCTTGCTGCTATATATGTGAGGCCTACCATAATTAGTTGCATTTCATAGTATTTCATTTCATTTTCACAAGAAATATGTTGTTTTTAGAACCCACTTGCATGTGCAAAAGTAATTTATTTTGTATCGAGTCATTTTTACTATGATTTTATGTTGATGTTCATACCAGTCATTCATATTGGATTATAGTATTTGCAGTAAAAGCATAGTAGTTCCATTATTATTAGCTAGTATGAATAATGGTTTTGATTTTGAGTGAATTACAGTTTGCATGTGAAGTACCCAATAATGGAATGTGGGATAAGGTCCTAATTGTGAAATGAGTGGGCAAGAAGTTGCCACTAGGATATGTCAGCATCCATCCATATTATATACCACTGGCTGTTGATTTCCATATTTTTGTGCTGCATGTTTGCTTATCCCCGTCACTACTATAATACAAAAGGCAATTCCTTTTTGGCAGTTGGGAGTTTTTTCCTTTTCTTGCAAAGTTGTTCATCTTTGCTTAGCTTTTGAAAATGAAGTTTGTTTTTGAAATCTGGTTGCCGGTATTATTTTGAGATATGAAATCAAAGTTTATGATGTGATTTTTGAGATATGAAATCAAAGTTCATGATGTGATTTCGGATTTGTATTGTTTTATTCTTGTTTGAGGCAATGCAGTTATAATATTTTGATATGTTTGTTAATGTAATTCTAGGTGAATATTATTACTATATATTATCTATTATTGAACTTTTCAAATGGAAAAGAACCAAAGTTTTGATAATTTAGAGATGAGTGGAATAGCCACTAATTAAGGCACCTAACAAGGTTAGAGAAGATTAATCTGTGCTTATACCAATAAGCAAATTGCAAATGGGTGGTGATGATGATTTAGCCATAGAGAGATTAGTGATGAAGCAAGCTCATAAAGTTAATTAGTGTTGGAAGTTAAGATTAGTAAAATTTTTTAGTTGGATGTAATCAAAAGTTGAGAAGAAAAAGACGTTGTTGAAAGATCATTGGAATAATTGTAACGTTTAATTAAATAAATACTAGATAACCATATCTGTTATTATGCTAACTAATGCATCTTTTTGCAATTAGCTGGAATGGTTCCCACTGCCAATAATTGCTTCCATTATTTCTTTTGTGTTTTCCATTAAAAAAATAGGGATTGGTACTGATGAAGGAAAATTGGACCAAATCAATTATGCATGTTCTCTTTACAACTTAACTATTAGTGTTTTTAGTGTTTTGGTGGTTTGTTGTCAGCTATTTGTATTCCTGGGTATATAGTAGTTGATTTTTATTTTAAAATTGTTATAAAACAATTGTTTTTCAATCATAATTGAAAACTTTATCTCCTGAAACATTAAAATGTAGCTAAAAATAAAAATAAATGGGAACTTTAGTCTCACTATGCCACATTATTATATTGTAAAGATGTAATTAACTTCACCTAGGAAGCTTGTTAAAATATTACCAAAAAAAAGGAAGCTTGTTAAAACAAGTATAAAAGCACAGGAATAATGTTTAAATTATTAATTGGCTCTAACCCAATTGGCCATCCAGGATTAAGTGTCATCTGGGATTTAAGGTTGAGTACGACCCAATTTGTGAGTCACATTCACCAATGTGTGAGTGAGAAGTTTAAAGTTCGGATTTTACTCCTTTCAATTATTAAAATTAGAATAAAAATAATGTTTACATTACTAGAAATTATTAATTAACTAAATTGGATTCGTTTTGAATAAGAAAAAAAGAAGATAAGGAGCATACAGTCCCGTTCACATGCACATTAATGTGTATACATATTCACCCTAGGATTAATCTAATAGTCCAAAATTTATCTAATAAAATTTAAAATAGAAACCCTAGACACTAAACCCTAGACCCCTAAATCATCGACCCTAGATACTAACATATGTGACGTGTCATCGAATTATAAGTCTGGAGTACCACGTCATCTAGGGTTGATGATTTAGGGTCTAGGGTTTAGTTTTTAGTGTTTAGGGTTTTTATTTTAAATTTTATTAGATAAATTTTGGACCATTAGATTAATCTTAGGGTGAATGTGTATGCACATTAATGTGCATGTGAACGGTATTGAGGAGCATAATATGTGCATAAACATGATTAGGAAGTAGGCATTAATTTCGAAAAGGTAACCATGTAGCTGACTAGATGATAAATTTCGCTAGATCTTGTTTTTGGGATTTTAACACTCGTGTTTCAAAATATAAGTGAAAGCCATCTCCAAATAAAATAAAATAAACTAAACTTATAGTAATAATAAGGTTTAAAAAACCAATAGCTTCTTGAATTTGTTATTTTTTGTGAGTTAGTTCCCTCAATTTAAGGGAGAATCTATTAGCTTTTTAAATTTGTAATTTTTCTTTTACCTCATCTACTTGTCAAGTGTAACATGTTTTACCCATTTGTGTAATATCAACACAAAAGGGGTAAAATGGGTCACATTTGACGAGTTCAGGGCCAAATGAAAAAATTATTACAAATTAAGGTGGCTAATAGTTTATCCTTTAAGTTAAAACGGCTAAATGAAAAGAATGGCAAATTTTAAAGGACCACGAATGTATTAAGCTAAGAAGAGATCCTAGTGGAGAGACTTGTTTGTCATATTGTAGGTGTGCAGTCAACTTCAATAGTCCATTAGTTGGAGTTGGCTAAAGAGAAATTTAAAAGGAACTGTAGAATTGAGAATAATAATAACAATGAAAAAGAGAGATGGAAATTAGACTCTAAAAGCAATGTTTGGAATCAAATGTGTCCATTATATGTATTTCTTAATATCCGAATTGTAAGAAAAGAACGAATGCTCATTGTTTACATAATTTTGAGAGATCTTTTATTAGGAAATGAGATTTTTCGTTTATACATGACAGTCATAAAGGGAAAGAAATACACGTAAAAGAGAATAAAAGTAAGTTGCCACAATACAATGGTAACAATTACCTTCACATCTTAATCGTCCCTCAAGTTGGGAGAGCTATAGTTAACAATCCTAACTTGAAGGATAATTACTTGAGAGATTTGGGTGAGTAAATCTGCTAGCTGCTCTTGACTTGAAACTAACTATATAGCAATGAAATATGTCAAAGCATACTCACGAACCGCATGACAATCTATCTCAATGTGCCTTACTTTCTCGTGAAAAAAGGATTTGCCGCTGTAGAAATATCAGTTTGATTATCACACTTCAATGAAATTCACAACTAAATTGAGATTTGAAATTCTGGTAGCAAGTAGCTATGCCATTTCAGATCACCAATGGTTATAGTCATGATGCAATACTCGGCCTCGGTTGATGACTTACTAACTATTTTATGCTTCTTTGATTTCCATGAAATCAAACTCCTTTCAAAGAGAATGCAATAATTTGTGACCGATTTTCGTATAATCTCGCATGTGCCCTGTTAACTTGTGACTTCAAATCTTCTTTCCCCTTTGCTTCGTATGATTGGAACATTTGCAAAACAGAGCTAGCAAGGTGATCATCGGTAGCCTCTCCAACGCTCAAGTCAATAAGGGAATAACTCAAGTCGTAAGTAAGACTAGTTAGAATACAATATACCTTTAGGGTTCACCTCGTGTATGTATTTATTGGGATTGAATATAATTTGTCCTAATAGGATTAGGACCTCAATTAGAAGGTATTTGATAACTTCTAGTTTAGTTAGAAGAACTCTTTATTTAGGAAGGACCATTAAGTTAGATCCTTGAATCTTAATTACATGAGATCGCCGACCTTATAGATTTCTATTCATAATATACCCTATGGGTGAGCATCCGCCTTTTTGGAGTAGCATCCGCATATAGAGAGATTTAATGAATTTCATTTGGGCTTGGCGATACTTGGACCTTATGCGAGCCCACTCAGGCCTCACTGTTATCACTTCTATCTTGCAAATAGGGCATATCTGTTTAAAAAATCCGTTTAAAATGATGTTTTTATTTCCATGTCTTCCAGCTACTTTATTTTATACACGAATCATTTTTGGATTATATCAAAATCCTCCTTTTTATGGATCCATCTCACATCAATAACTCAACTCCCGCTACTTATAGGTAATTTTAGAAAAGTTTCCTTTGAAATAAATACTCAAACACCAAGTAAGTCCTAATAATCAATCTTCTAGAACATATGATTGTTTCTTTTCGCTATTTGAGACATTAATTTACTTAAACGAAATATATCTTACCTCTGCCGAAGATCTCATCATCAAAATTTCATTTTTTTTCTAAATTCAAATTAAATGGAAACTAGTTGCAAAATTTCGTTTGTGATCGTCTCAAGTCCTTAGCTTGTCACATGAATCTAAATTTCATATGAATGGTCCTTCAAATACTTTTCTACTTTAATTATGCCATAAAAATCCTTAGAATATAAGTTTAAGGTTTTTCTATGGTTACTTTGTAAAAAACGAAGTAACCATTACTTTGCCCATTATCACCATTAGAATAGTGGTACGAGATGTGATTGAATGGTAATAAAAACAAAGTAGTGGTTACTTCAAAGTAACCATAAAAAGCACCATAAATTTAAATTGATTCTATATTTATAACCGTTTAAAATATATATTTTTTTATGTTGTGTTGCTTTAAGTTTATTAATCGACGTTTTTGTTGAAAACTGACAGTTTTTTAATTAAGAAAAAGTTTATTGGCCGACATAGAGTACAAAATGTTGAAGGAGTTTATTATTATTATTGCTGCTATAATGTGTCACTTTCCATGCATAAGAAAATTTATTAAAAACAGCTACTTGTCTAACAACATTAGATGGTACAGGTACTGCCCAACTTTGTCTTCATCTTTTTGGGTTGGAGTTTTCAACCATCAAAATCAATTTATTAGTAACAAGTTCGATATCCTTCGGTTTTTTTGTGATCACAAATGAAATGGTAGGTGTCTGGTACATATATGCTTCATTTGACTATGTTAAACAGAAATTTCGAATAAATTTATAGCACTATTCTTACAGTTTATATTGTCTGATGAAATATTAAATAAAAAGTTATACTGTTTGAAATAATTAATATTAAATATTAAGTAATTAAAGAATTAAAATTTTGCAATTGTACAAAAGCAATAATCTCAAAAAATTTAAATTTTTTGAAGATATTTTATTTCGCTTGCCCTTATAATATCACTTATTTTTTTCAATTTCATATGAATAAAAAATGTCTAACATTCAAAAGTTGATTTCATTGTATTTGCATAATTTTTTATTCTCTTTTCGGACTTTTTTTTTAACAACTAAGGGTTAGATTTGGAAGCTTTGATTAGTATGTTGCATATGGACATAGGCAAGAAAGATAGGAATTTGCATCATGTAACTTGATGAACTAAATGCAAAGTTGAATAATAAGCTTGATAAAGAAAAGTAGAAAGGTCTAATACAATAAAGAAAGATGGAACGCAAATAGCAAAAGTTAGGGTAATTTATACTCATGGACCCTATATTTTATACTTATTAACATAATGACGCTTAAACGTTAAAACTTGATATTATGATACTTAATTTCATCCACTAATATGATTGTCTCTTTTGTAGTTAACTTAGTAAAAATGATAAATGACAATCTCGAAATGAAAATTCAAGAATTAAAGTTATTTGGAAACATATTTACTCACCAAATCATAAATTTAGATATTACATTTGTAAAAACTCTCTCCCTAGCTAGACAACCTTTTTATCTTTCCCAGAAAAATTCAAAGTCTAAAATTTCTTAAAATGTCATTCACAAAAATTCATCAATAATAAAATGGGTCATTATGATAGTAAAATATAAAATTCAAACACCATAACATCGAATTTAAAGTATGAAGACCAACATGTTATGCAAAGTTCATGGGTAATGGATGTGCTTTACCTTAAAAAGTAATTTGAAAACTAAAACCAAAAATAACCTAATTAGATAAGGTGTTAAAATAAGCTTAAAAGTATCATTTAAGTTGAAACGTATAATATGTTGTCAATTTAAAATTCTACTAATATAGGTACAATATTTATAAAATAATATAATTTATTAAATGATTTGATAACTGAATTTAAAGCATCATATGACATAATTTGTTAATTTTTTCCCAACAATCATTTGATAGAGGTAATATGCAGTACAAACTCAAAGTATATTGCTAATGTATTTAATTGTACTGTCTTATAAATATTAAATTCAAATCAATATCATTTTATACATTGATATTTTTTCTAACAAAAAGAATTATTTTCATAACTTATTCCTCCCTCACCTAAATGTAAGGATGAGGTGAGACTTCACAATCGAGTGACAGAATTAAACTTGTTTTACTAATCTTTTGACAATATTGAATGCAATTAAACTCAGTTAGACACTTGTATATACCAAATTTGACTTTCATGTAACTTCTTCAAAACATTTCTACCATACAATTTGGCGATACCAAGCCCAAATTGGGCCTATGAGAGCTCATGAAAAGGGTAAGAAGATTCACGCATCGTACCTACCTAAGATATCACGCAAATAGAGCTCACACGCTTGGAGTCGTCATGCACACATTGAATCCCACCTCACCTTACCTAAGATATCATGCAAATAGAGCTCACACGCTTGGAGTCTTCACGCACACATTGAATCCCACCTCACCTACCTAAGATATCACACAAATAGAGCTCACACGCTTGGAGTCGTCACACACACATTGAATCCCACCTCACCTGCCTCATACCATGTAATGTAAGCAACTATATATACTTATGCTATTAACTAACCCTTGCACCATTATTTTTTGTTCCACTCTCCAATCAGCTACCAATTTAAATTTCATAAAACATTGCATTGCTAACGGTAAACTATTTATTTTGTATATTCTTATATCTCTTTTTCTTTCATGCTAAAGCTAATTATTTTCATTTTTGTGATAGGAGGAAGGAGAGTCATGGGAAGACAAGATGTGGTCTCATGGGGTATAGCCCTTTTGGGATTTGGGCTTTGTAGTTTGATGCTTCTTGAAGCCATGGATTTACAAGGCAAGACCCATATGACTGATGAGACTAAACCAATGCATGTTGTAAAGCCCAATTATCGAACATTGGATAGTGGTTATGGGGTAGGCTCAGGTGGGAGTGGCTCCGGGTTTGGTATGGGTGGCAGTGAGGGAGGATCTTGGCCTGGTCAGGCTGGAGGTTACGATAAAGGAGGTGCATATGGCAATGGCGGGGGCCATGGTGGTGGTTTTGGCTCTGGTGGAGGGTATGGTGCCGGCGGAGAGGGTGGTAATTGGAAGGGAAATGGAGGAAATGGATATGGTGGTGGCGGTGGTGGAGGTTATGGTCCCGGATGGGTTAACGGGTTAAATTAGTACACAAGTCTTTGACTGGGTGTGTATGTATAGTACACCAATAAGGATGAAAATCTCCATATCAAGTTTGACATGAATCTAGTGGTTATCTAAGTAGAAATGAAAGAAAGGTCCAAGTGATAAATTTAAGTTAATGCTAATGTAGCTTAAGTCCATTATTTTTGTATTTTCAGTTTACATCATATTGAGTAGTTTGCAGTTGAAATCTCACATCTAAAGAACTAAAACCATGTATTAATTTTTCAATAAATACACACTAGTTCCACACATGTAGAATTAATTAGCTTTAGTTTATTTTATTTTTAAAACAAAGGCTTCTTAAATTGAATTGGAATTACTAATATTTTTTGTATGGCCATTTAAATTGACATTCAACTGAATTGTAGTCATAATCAATAAGAAGTCCACATATTATCAAACTTTAAATCCTAAAATAAGGAATTTGCTAAAAGAAAAAAAAAAAAAAAAAAACAGTTACATCGAAGAATTGGGTGCACAAAGAAATGTAATCAATACAAGACACCACGAGTAAAGGGAACGTTCTTCACAACATAATATAGTTGCATTATTATATATTGACATTGTGGACATATCAAACATGTAGAACATCAACTCCAACTAGACAAGATAAGCCTTATCTCCAACTCCCTAAATCTGACTCTGCATGCCAAAAAATGCCGCATCTACTAACTAGGAAGGTCTGCAATTCAAGAATATACCATTTGATACCAAAAATTTGAGGTGTTAATCAATAAAATATTGATATTATATAATTTATTAACTAAATGTCTTCTAGCCAACTAGTTATATAAAATTCTAAATCTAAAACAAAAACTTAATACTCTAGATTGTAACTCTAAATACTTCTAAATTGCGAACTCTAAATATCAAATGATTGCATATCATTAAATTATAGATCTAGCGTATGAAAAATGTGTCACGTGATGAAGTAGTACAATTCTAAATGAACATATACATTTTGTGAGAAAGAGATCTAGAGGAGGAATGGCCACCCTTTAGCTTCTATCTATGAGATACAAATCTAATTGTTGACTGCTTCAACTTGTAACAATTTTCATGACTTCAGAAAGTAAAAACTTTCTTATACGTAATTCCAACATTTTTTTTGGGTAACTTCACGTTATTATGTTATTATTAGGAAAGACTAAAATAAGAAATGGGTCAATTAAACCCAAGATTAACATATGGAGAAACAAAGCATGAACAGTTGTTGCATCAATGATCCCAACCATCAGGTCAACATTGAAGGAAAATAAATTACAGCGGTATTATATACACACAAGTCAAGTGGATATGCACAATTATATAAATAGGTTCACATTTAACACCAAGCATTTAGACAAGACCATGAAGAAATGGCACTACAGACAGGCACAAGAACGTTATTTGCATCGCAGTCAGCACATTCTTATAATTCGCTATCAGAAATCAGTCTTAACTCTTTTCTGGTGAAGAAATTGAAGAACGGCCCCTGTGGTTGGGAGGGTTCAGCAGTCTACATATATACATCATTCTTTACCCTGAAAATTCACATCAAAGTTACTGTAAGCATGTTCTGATCAAGAAAGCGAAGAAAAAAACTGACAATACTGAGTGTAACATATCATGTAAAATTATGAATAAAGAATCGATCACAGTGAGGAAAGTACTGATAGAATTCTATGATCTTTAAGAGAGAGGGGCAATCAGCCCTCTGTAGATACGTGTTTTATTATTGCTGTTTTGATGAACGGACTGATAATTGCACTTGCAAAACTCATAACATATATGATAGTATTATATTCTTTGTGCATGCATGAATCTTTAGATTCCAACGTGTTGAACTTATTAATAAAGCTCCAAGATTTTCATCTAGGTTGTTGCAAAATATGAAGATTGGTTGAATTTGTATCACATAGTACATGTAAAAACATTTTGTGCTGTTTGTTAGCATAGCATCCGCCATCCGGTTGCATTTCTATAACAATATTTTAAAAAAGCACATAGAAGAAAATGCAGTATAACATTACCAAGTCCTCCAAGATTGGCCCTGCATTCAAATCATCTTTCCCAGCACCTGATATATCGTCTGCACTTTTGCTGGAGACAAGATTGAAAGAATGCTGATAATTAAAAAGCAAAAACAAGCACCATAGATCAAGAAATGGATATAACAAATTCAAATATATACCTATGTTCTGTATAATTCGGATGATTGAATGAAGATATACTCTGATCCGAAGTCACGACCTCTACAGTTGTCACTTCCACTGGTTCTGGTTTGCCATCGCCCTGAAACAAAAACATCAACCGGATATTACACAGATTGAAGTTGATTAATGCAGGAACGTGTGATGTAGCTCAATCACAAAACTTACAACGACTTTATCCTCGTTCCAATGGGGGACTTTATCGGAGACAATGGCAACATACTGCTCCATAGCCACCTCAGGAGTCATGTTTCCAAGCCTTTGCCAAGCATTCCTTGCACAACGGAACCAGTGCTCTCCATCACTCATACATAGCAGCTGTCAACCCTGTTATTTTATAACTAACTATCAAACTATACCATGTCACTTGGTATAGGCAGGCCCTACGGTCTTCTTTTCTTTTCTTTTCTTCTCTACATTGATTTGTTTGTTTTCCTATACAAGTGGATGGCTGTCTTAATTTTCTATTTTGTCTAGCAAACTTTCTAAATTTGGCTGTTTTGGAACATGGCCCAGAAAAACAGGGGGAAATGGATAGGCACAAAAGGATAAAGGCAAAAGAGGCAATTTTTGGAAGTTGGAACTGTAATCCATGTGAAGACAAACAGCATAGGTATTAGTTTTCTGTTGCTACTTGCTAGTGAACATTGTAGCAGATATAAGCAGGATGTGGAAAAAAGACAAGAAGATTTAAGGATGACACTTGGCATTTTAGGCGTCACAGCCTAAATTACTAATCTTTTCTTGTATTTTTCTTCCATTGGTTTCTGTGAGGGCTTCTGCTGTGGTGATTTTTTTATGTCCACTAAGGATGTGACCATATTATAGTTCATCTCATATTGTTCTGCAATTGGGCCATATATCTTCAATTTTATCTCCATTGTACTGATTTTCTTGCAACTTTCTACAACCAAATTTGGGGAATGGGGGAATAGGATCATTTTCTATATTTAAGAAGTCAGTATAACTTCTGTCTTATCACGTTCAGTTCATTTAGTGCATGATGTTAATATAACAGACTTCTCAACACTGCTCGACCATGATTTTGATATCATCTTAACAAAGTCTAACTAATCTGAAAAGGCATCTTTAAATAATAGAATTGGATTGGATAGTTTGCTATATTTAAGAAGCGAATATCCCTTCAAATTAGCGATGTGGAACATTCAATGTGCTTTCAACGCTCATTTCATTAGTACGTGACTAATATTGCAGGGCTTCCAGTGAAGCCTAACTAAAACCCAATAAGCACGTTAGATGATAAAATTTGCGCTGCCATTAACTTCAAATTGATAATCCAATTCCTTACCCTCAACTAAATCTCAGTGATCAAACAGTTTATGCATATAAACAACATTCATTCAATCAAATTAACAAACAACAAAACTAATGAAGAAAAAGAATCAGCAAAAAAAGTTAAATTGGGTAGCAGAAAGTTTAATACCACTTGGCACGAGCAGCGACTTTGAGAGGCATAGGCGGCTGCTCGCGACACGGCCCTTCCGTAGCTATCTTATGAAGCGCATACAATTCCATTCCCACATCGCTTCCTGCACTCCCCAAATCTTCATCCTCCATAAATTTACTTGCCTCAGCAAATATATTTTCCAATTCACTCCTTTCAATCCCCTCCCAATCATCATCATCATCGTCGTCCTCGCTGTCAATCTTTATCTCTTTCTCATCGAATAATCTCTTAACTTCACTGTTAGATTCCTCAATTATAATATCCTTTTCAGCGGATAATTCCACGTTTTCTTCAACCAAATGATCATCCACAACCTCTGAAATTTCTTGTGGAGGCAACTCGGTAGATTCAGCTTCAATAACAAGATCTTTTTTAACAGAATTCTCAATTTTAACAAACTGATCAACGATTTGAGCTTCTTCTTTTGCAAGAAACTGGACTCGGTGATCACTCTGAAACCGATCAGCCTGTAACATGTCACGATACTGTGTATCCTCCTTGGTAGCATCTCCAGCAATGTTCTGAGAAACATTTTGAGCATCTGTATTATCGGCCGCCATTGAAACGAGTTTAGCTATGAGAAAGGAGAATAGGAGAGCAAGAAGAGCAGTGAGGAGGAGTTCAAGAAGGAAATCCATGATGCAAGGGGTAAAAATGGAAGAGAAAAGTGAGAAGTGTTTGGGAGGATCAGCAGCAAAGGATATAGAAGAGAGGAAAGGATATTTGCAGAGGAGAGGAAAGGATATTCTGGTGGCTTTAAAGAAAAAGTGGGGTAGGGTAGGGTAGGGGGAGGTGTCCCAAAAGCGATAAATAAGCCAAACTCGAGTTGGGACTTGCCCTTCTTTTTCGTTTCCGTCCTAATTATTCTTTAACCTTACTCGCCGCTTTCTTATCTTCTTTGCTTTTGTTTTTATTTTCCTTACTTTTTCAAACAATATTCTTATCCTATGGTTTTTTTTTAACGGAAATTCTATATTGTTAGTTGGAGAATTACACCCAACTAAATTAGTAAATTCGTTGTAAAAAAAACTCCGCAGGTTGTCAAGGCCTGCTAACTGTTTAAAGTAAAAAATGTACGGTTTATGCAATTTGTGAACATTCAGGGGCGGACCCAGGGGGGGGCTCGGGTGGGCTCGAGCCCCCCTCAGTTCCGGCACAACCCTTAGGAATATACCGATATGTTCGGGCTAGCCCCCCCAAAAATAATGTGTATTAAAAATAAAGATGATAAGGTAGACGAAGTGAAAGGGTGGAAGAGTTGGTAAGAAGGGGTGTATTTTGATGTGTTGACTAAGGTTCAAATCCCACCATCTACATTTTTTTTCTTTCCAACATTATTAATGCTTTTCATCAATTTCTTTTCCCCTAACATTATTAATGTTTTTCATCAATTTCTAATTTTTTTCTCCTAACATTAATTGCATCAATATTTTCCCCTAACATTATTAATGTTTTTCATCTATTTTTAGTTTTTTAATGTTATTTTGATCGAAAACTCTACTTTTTTTTGTTTTTCCTTTCTATTTTTAATAATTTTATCAACAATTTTTTATTAGATCATTAATTTGTTTCTCCTAATTTTATCAACTCTACTTCATTTTTGTATACACGCATATATAAAAAAAAATTTACGCTAAAGCCAAAATTAGCCCCCCCGATCTCCAAATCCTGGGTCCGCCCCTGTGAACATTCCGTTCAATATTGTTGTTGGTGTCAATTTATTTCAAAGGGGAGTATTTTTAGAAGTAAAATTGGAGATTTTGGAAATTACTCCATTTATAATGCATGACTTTTCAGATTTACATTTTAAAAGACATATTGTCTTACAAATCTATTAACCAACCCCCCCGTGGTGTTTCAAACATTCAAACTTTAGTATTGAGTTTGCTAATGGGACAAATATCTTGTATTTTTTCTTTATTAAACTTTCACGATCGGGTGGATATAACTCATGTGCTAGAATAGGATTGGTTTTGTGACTATCGAGTTCCTCTAGTGATATTTCAAAGCTCAAATTAGTAAAAATCTTAGACCAGAAAAGACTAAATGAGAGTAAAAGTCGAGAGAGAGAGAGAGAAAAAAGAATTATATCCTAATTTATTGTAATGGGAATATTGATAGAAGAGCATTTGTTAAATCATCATCTAGTACTTCAAATAAGGTGGAGTACAGTAACGGAAGTCGACAGTAACGAAGTTTGATATGGTCAATTTGAAGTCCAAATGGGCTTGGCAAAAGTGACGGGCCTGGGGGATATGATAGGCTTTGGCCCAAATTCCATAATACTCATCAAACTTTATCCTATTTCTTAATACTAATAATTGATTATGAGGTTGGAAAATATGCCTCTTAAAAGGATTGGTAGTTGTCTAAGGACGATTGAAACTTGTGTTCTTGACCAGAACAGTGTGAGTGTTTTGTGCAACAATGTAGGAGATGCCTTCCTCTAAAACAAATCAAGTTTGGGTTGGATCCTAAACAAGGGATACTTCCACGCTCAAGACAATTATAAGTTAAAAAATAAAGTGGATATGGATATTACCAAGAGTATTGTCTTTCACAAGAACAAATATGCCTTATGATGGGAAATTGACTATGGCCCTTTTATTATGGAAAAATTCAGTGAAAATCATAATCTCAACTAAATCGGGATTTCTAACTTATTTGTGCTATCTATGTGTATGTTAATTAGGACTCCTAATGAAAGAGAAGTCTTTAAACCAATGTCATGTAGAAGGAAGTGAGCCTCAACGAGGATCTGATATAAAACAAAAGGGACATTCGAGTATGCTCAAGATCATATCTCAACAATATCACCTATATTATTGGGCATTCACCCCATAAGTGGAGTCTTGCTTTTTAAGCCTAAAGCAAATTGTTATTCCATATGTAATACAACTCTTTCAAGAAGGTTAAAACAAGATGCATGTCAAATATTCATTGAGGAATGTTGAAGAGTTATACCAACTATATATATAAGAACCAAAGTATGTGAGTTTTCGCTTCACAATTTTCATCTCTAATTGATTCTTTGTGCCTTCAAACTTCTTCAACATCTTGATCAGAACGTAGTAAGTTTTTCAATCTTTAATATTCTCTTTCTCTAAGATTCCCATAAACTGAAGAGATGACTTCTACTTCTAAGACCAATAAAATGGACCCTATAATCTACGACACGACTTCCATACTAAACTAAGTTAAGTGGGACAATCCAAGAGGGAAAACCAAATGGTTGAAGGACTGTGAGTGCCTGTTAGCAATAGGTGCACCACCCTTTGGAATCCTACTTTGTTGTCTTCATCATCCAAGATGCTTAACGGTTTTTCATACCAATTCTTTGACCAATCGACAACATGTTGAAATATGTACATCCTTCGTCAACATTCATCCCAATACCTATATAAAGTTAGTAGCAGTTTATCAGATTTTCCAAAAACTAATGTTTTCCGTTGCATATGACCTCTTTCTCTTCTCCCAACAAAATGAATTCTAATATTTCTTTGATTCAACTCGTTTGTGAAATAAAAATCAGGGATTTATTTGTGAAAGCTAAGAGAGCCAAAAACAAATTAAAAAATGTATTTTATTGACTAAGATAAAACCGCGTAGACATTCATTCCGTGAAGTTAGTGATTGAATATAAACGTAATAACTTTATTGACTCATAACATATTTCAGTGACTATAAATCTCCTACTTTGGCAACTATATGTGTGAGTTTGATCCATATATACATCCAAAGTATTTGCAAGTGTCTAATAAGTCAGCGTAGTGTTGAATGTGTATGATACTGTAAATTAACAAACAACCTCTACCGTCCACCTACTCTAACCCTTCTCTATTTATTCCACCGCCAGAATATATCAACTGTAGTAACTGAATTTTTTTCTCCAGTTTCCGTATTTGACTTTTTGCCAATACAGTTGAGCATATATTATATGTAATGAAATTGATAGATACGAAATAAAGTATAAGAGCATCCCTGAAATTTTAACAAGAGTAAATTTGTTTAGAGGTAAGAAATGTACAAGCAGTAAATTTAATTGGAAACTGATGTTCACTTGGAATTCAAAACCAAATATCACACCTCTGTTGTTTCCATAAAATATACAAGCAGCAAATTTTGGAAATTGATGATCACTTGAAGTTCAAAACCAAATTATTCAGATAAGTTACTAGCAAACACCATTATTTAATTGGAATAGAATTGCATCCGTTATTAATTCGAAAAAATAAAAAAACACAACGCAATACTAGCTACTACAATTTAAAAGAAAACATGTGATTCAAAACTCTGAAAAAAAATAATAAAACAAATAAATACAAACTGGTGGTGGAGAGTTGAGGAAAATTTAATGGTTGGGTGAGTTGTGTGCATTTGCATGAATTGATGAGTGAGCTCCAGCTGTGTATTGTTGATCTCTCAAAAACATTTGGCAATTCAATCCCCAGTAGTGCCTACTCCCTCCCATCACTATATTTGGCATTTCATATTTGTTTATTTAGTTAAACAACCACTTATCCTTATCAAAAACTCCTTAATTATCTTTAACAATAATGAAATGTTTTTAATACGATTTTCTTCTTTTATTAGTGGAGGAATGTACTATTTAACAATTGTTTATTGAATTAATGTTATTATACAATATCCATATAAATATGCCAAGCTCACGTGAGTGACTGACCATGTGAGCTGGATAAACATCCCATGATCAGAAGATCCTATCCTATTACACGTATGTTTATTACAATGGCTCTAATAGCAAACGCCTTTTAAAAATGTGTCACAATCTCTGAAAAAGGCTCACCCAACATATATCTAGCACACGCTAGGAAATATCTTTTTAACAAAATTAGTTCCTGACAACCATCTAAAGGCCAACACATACACCCTAAAGCCAACGATTTAAGGTAGATCATATTACCGAGATTGGATATGTTTATTATTCACTTTTCTACTAACATTTTTATATGTTTTCCTTTATTATTAGGACCTGATTTGTTTGTCGGAGGAGTGACTTTTAAATAATTATTGAGAGCAATCATATAAGAGCATGAGATCATTTAGACAAGAAAGAAAAGTCATTTATAATGTTTTGATAAGAAAAAAGAGTTACTTGTTACATTTAAATAAGTGTAAATGTCACTGGAAACTTGTAATTACAAATTATGAATAAATTTAAAAAAAGTATATATGAATTAAGTCTTTAAATTCGAGTTAGAAATATTTCCTCATAAGTAATTTTATAGGTCCTAAACTTATTTAATTTTTTTAGTATTAGACTGTAGAAGAAATTTATCTTTAAGACCCGTTCTTATTTATTTATATTTTTCATAGTTTTACAATTTTAACAAAATACATACACATTTTGGAGGTGTAATGACTTAATAACCCTTATATAAGGACCATAAAAAGGCAATGAGTAAAGGTGAGGGGTATGGATGCAATTGAATAGATTATCTTTGGTGGCTTCAACTTGGAGTGTAGCTATAAATAGGAAGGGCGTAGAGAGAGAAGCACACCGAGTGTAGAACAATCCAATTCAATCATGGGAGGCGGCAACGGTCAGAAGGCCAGGATGGCTCGCGAGAGGAACCTCGAAAAGCAAAAAGCCGCCAAAGGTTCCCCTTCTTTCTTCCATTTTATCCTCTAATTTCTTTCATTAATGTGCTCTAAATCTCTTAATCGTTTTGATTATTTTGTTAATTATGCAATTACTATATAATAATCTCGATCCGTGAACAGGAAGTCAGCTTGAAACTAACAAGAAAGCTATGAGTATCCAGGTACTCTTTTTCGCTTAGATCGCTTTCATTTTTTTACTTTTTCTGTTGCTCAACTCTGTTTTCAAGCTATTATTAACACTATCACAACTCTTAATACATTAGGAACACCTTTACTTGAACCAAAAAGCTGATTTCTTACGGAACGTCTCGTTGTTACATAAGCTCGAGCTCATATTTAAGGCTAATAATATCTCGTATATTAATCTCCGACACACCCCTTACGCGAACTCCTCTTAACCGATTGAACTAAAATCTCGAGCTGATAGTTAAGGCTAATAACATCTTTTATATGAATCTCTGACACTCGTTAGCCCTTGAATTTGCTTGAAGTGAACCATGGACTTACAGAATTTATTTGAGACTTTGTTTGGGATATAGGAGGTTAATAGAGAGGAGAATTACCTCTTGGTTCCCCAAATTTGCTGAACTGGCTTTGAATGATGTATATTTTAATGTCTTAATGTTCCTTGCTCCTCTATCTGTTCTTAGAGTTTAAATCTACCACCTTTAAGCAGCTTGAATGGGTAACGAGACTCTCTGTAAGTTCAGAGGGTAATCGGTTTTCTCGATTTCGTAGACAAAGTATTTTTGAACAAGCTTGTTTTCCACATACAAGTTGAGAGTAAACTGTGAAAAGTAATAGGAATTGGTTATTATTGTGTATATTGGTGCGGAAGCTGTTAACAGTTAACATGTATTTATTTTGGTGTCTAAATTGGGAATTTTTATGGGTGCAGTGCAAAGTGTGTATGCAAACATTCATATGCACCACAACAGAAGTGAAGTGCAAAGAGCATGCAGAAGCAAGACACCCTAAATCCGACCTCTTCACATGTTTCCCCCACCTCAAACCTACCTCTACATAGAATGCTCCTCCAGATGATGGGTGCTACCTTATCCTATCTACTAAGTATTTGTCCAGTGGGTTCCAGACCCGTTTTGATATCATTTAGTATATGTTTTGTGGGATGTGTTTATATTAATTTCCCTTTCTTATATTACTGATTGTCTTGATGGTTAGCTCTGCCTTTGGTGTGTGGTCTGGGTCTTGTTTTCTCTGGAATCAGGAACATGAATCCACTTACTGTGTTTCTCTATCAACTAGCTTCATCTTACTATTTTACTGTTTGCATATCATGAATGTTGTTCCATATAGAGCCCAAGTTGAGCTTCAAAAGTCTTTCCGTGTGAAATTATAACATTAATCTTGTTATTTCCCCTTTTCTGCCATCTAGCTTGAGGTTATGAACTGAATGGTTCCCCTTTTTCAGCCCTCTAGCTGAGGGTATGAAATGAATGTTGGAAATTGATATTGAGGATCCATTAGCTGAACTTTCAGATATATAGTTTCTTGCAAGGAAAAAGAGCCAATATCTGACATTACTGCTTTATGGTGAATTGGGCATCTGGTGAAAGAAAGAAAACTTGTTTAATACTCTGTTATTTCCCCAAAGTGAATGTGTAGTATGTTATGTCGTAATGACCTGTGGTTTGGCCGAGTCATTCATGTCACTGTAATGATAGCAGTGGCTGAGCTTTACAAATGATGAGCAGTTGGTGTTGGTTTCAAGGCTCTGGTGAATTGTGTTTGCTGAAGCAGTTGCTGTGATGTTGACGAGTAGTTTTTACTTTTCCCTTTACTAAATCACAATAACTAATTCTGATAATTTCATCCCAAATTAAGGTGGAGAAGTAAGAAGTTAAAAGATAAAAAAAATGAAGCAATTGCACCTAATAACAACCAAGAGAATGTGTTTATTCATTCACTCATATGTGAGTCTGTGAACTATAATACCGATTGAAAATTATATTTACTGTTGAAGAAGAGAGATACCAAATGCCAAAGATTTATAAGCAAAGAATGATATTGGTAATAATAATATTAATCAAGGAGTGAAATCAAATCTGGGTTTAAAATGGGTACAGCTCTATCAGGTTCCCTACTAAAACTCCAGGAAGAAATCTGAGCCTTCTTTCCCAGGACTGTAGAGTGCCACAAATCCTCTATGACCGTTAGCATGCATGAGCATCACAGTCAAGTTTCTCTATGTGATGAGAGATTGTAGTTACCAGGTTGCTATGCAAGTACAAAAATGACATTTAATGAGTGCATCAAAATCTCATCAAATCAAATACATTTCAAGAAGCTTTCCTGTACCAATCATGTTACATTGGGATTGGATCCCAGATGATAATTGAGGCCAGACAAAGAGGTGATTCAAAATATTTGTTGGATTTGGAGAATTGATTATTGAAAGAAATAAGCAAAACCGAACTTGATCCACATATGATAATTGAGGCTAAACAAAGATGTTCGAATATTTGCTGGATTTGGAGACAATTGAAAGGGACGAGTAAAACTAATCTTTTAAAAGCTCCAACAATGAAGTTATGCTTGACCGAACTATAAGTGATATTAGTGAGAGAAAATCTCCATTTTACAAATATTTGTCTTCTATAGGGATGCTAAGATGGGATGATTTTCCTAAACTGTCTCAGCTGTCTGTCTAGATCAACTGAGAGGCCGATCTGTTTTCGGGGCAGATTAGTGCTTGTGCGGGACATATATGTGAATTCTAGGGCCTGGCTAAGGCCCACGTCTCCGATAGGCGGGTATAGCCCATATTTCTCATGAGTTGGTAAGAAATGTTACTTTTGCTTTTGATTAATATATTGATAACCTTGTAATGAAATCTAATAATTAATGGAAAGCAGAATAATTTGTCTTAAAATATGGATTATGCACTTAAAAAATGCTATTTTGGCACATAAATCATAATAAAATGTTTGGTTAAAGATATACACCAAATTAATGCTTTGACTGGACAAGGAATTTTTGACTTCGGTGATACAAAATCGAGAAATCATTTTCGATTTTTTAATAACCGAAGATTGGTTTTTATGAATTAAAAAATACAAAAAGTGGGCCAAGGTAACTATTTTCGGTTTTTGAATAACCGAAGATTGATTTTATGAATTAAAAAATACAAAAGGTAGGCCAAGGTTGTCTGTTTTGGGAGGCACACTGCAAGGTAAGATGTCTGCAAATCTGACAACATTGGCCCACCTTTTATATTTTTTAATTCATAAAAATCAATTTTCGGTTATTCAAAAACCAAAAATGGTTACCTTGGCCCATTTTTTGTATTTTTTAATTCATAAAAACTCAATCTTCGGTTATTCAAAAACCGAAAATGCTTTCTCGGTTTTTGTATCACCGAAGTCAATAATTCCTTAACCAGTCAAAGCATTACTTCCGTGTATATCTTAAACCAAACATTTCATTATGATTTATGTGCCAAAATGGCATTTTTTAAGTGTATAATCCCTTAAAATATCAAATATCATGATTGTAGATGCATTATTTTACCACAGTTGTGTGGTAATCCATGGGATATTGAGCCAAGTAAACGGTGTGGGACGTGGCTAATTGACACAAAAGCCAGATTAAGCATTTGAAATATGTGGCTCGCACATCCTAAATTCTCCATTGGACAGCGCTGGTCGGTAAAAAAACTCTTTAAAAACACAGATTCCGCAACCAATCCCTTTCTTTTCTCCTTGCTGTCTGTCTTCCTGCCCTGCCTGTTAAAAAAAAAACATAATGAGTTGCGCTTCTTATGTAAGAAACATCTGCAGGTCTTCCGTTTCAAGACATCAATATCAATATCAACATCAACGGAGTTTGAATGTGAGACCTCGTCATCGTCAACCCATCAAGACCAGAGATCCTAATCTAGTGATATTCCATTCTTATTCAACATCTAATTCCAAGCCTAAAACTGGGTTTATCGGATGGTATTTGGGGAAGCTTGAATCGCGTCCTATTGCCACTAAGACAATCACAACTTCTCTCATTTATGCTGCTGCTGACTTCACCGCTCAGGTATATCTATATCTATATCTATATCTATAACCAACCTTTCTTTCTTTCTTTCAATGTTCGTTTATATTTGGCGCCTTTTGCTAATCTGTGATTGGTATTTTTATTTTATGTTGCCCACGCGCGGATTTGTAGATTAATATAAAAGATGTTAGCCTTAATTTGATTCAATTGGTTAAGTAATACCAGCCTCTGCGATCGAAGAGATACCAAGTTCCATTCCTGACTACCTCAATATTTGTTGAATTAAATACTCATGGCAGGTTGGCCATGTATTGTTGTGCACTCTTCAAGTTTGAGTGTCATTCGCGTGAGGGGTGTGAGAGAGTAATATAAAAGGTGTTGTTAGACTTAATTATCCAGCTCGTTTTTTTGGGTCAATCTGTTAAGTAACAGATTTTAACTTTAGAGTTCTTTATGATGGTTTATGTCAGTCGAGACCCCGAATGATTTCAGGCATAAGGTTTGTTGTTGTTGTTGTTGTTTAAAATAGATGTAAGAATAATCCATGCAAGTCTACCTTCCACTCCAACTTTAACGATCCGGTATATGGAGATTGGAGAGGAGTGCAGATGATTGATTGGTCATTAAGTTGTTTCTAACATTTATACTCATGTTTCCAGCTTCCGACTTTAGGAATGAGACTTTGGCAAACATAGACGTATCTACATGCTATTGGGTCAGATTAATATTAATGTCGGAACCCAGTCTCTGATTTGTTGCTTCAAGGATGAACTTGGCAGAAGTTGGTAGGCTTGTAATAATATTGGTTCTAAGGGATGGCGTTGGATGGGAGACTTGGTGGAGCTGGCTTAAATAGAATAGCAATGGGGTACGAAATATAGTGACCCCATTTTGGAAATGGAGAGGGATTTAGTGTTCTATATAAAAAAGGTGTACATGTTTCAAATACGTGTGTGAGTTCAATCACCGGAGACTTGGACCGAAATGGAAAATGTATACATGTTACTCAACCAGACTGTTTCACCAATATGCTTCAGTTAGTTAATTGTTAGTTTCAAATGTATTTGATTATTGCGTTTTTTCTAAAAAGAAATGCTTTTACATTACAACTTATTCCTGAGTTAAAATAACTAAGTTTTGCAGCTTGAATTGGTTTTGTTCTGTTAAAATTTGTGTCAATTGTATTAAGAGGAAAACAAACTGTGTTTTTTGAAAATTACTGTTGCAATCTTCCTTGTTTTCTTATTCATTTACTTCTGTATGCGGTTCTTAAAGAAAATTCTAGAGTTGATTTATATTGGTTAATCAACTGAATGCTTCTGATTGGAATGTTATCAGGCATATTCAAATTCGTTTGGTTCATTTGACTTGATAAGGACTTCGCGCATGGCTTCATATGGGTTGCTACTTCTAGGGCCATCACAGCATATATGGTTCAATTTTATGTCAAAAGCTTTGCCAAAGCGAGATGTGTTGTCTACCTTGAAAAAAACCTTCCTCGGACAATCTGTTTACGGACCTGCTAATGCCATTGTTTTCTTCTCCTACAATGCAGCTTTACAAGGTATCCTAATTAGCCTTATCCTATAACTTCTCTATTTATTCTGATGCCTCTTTCTGTTAGGCTTATACATGTGTCATGAGCACTTTTACGTGCTGATTGCTGTATAATTTAAGGTTCCACCTACAAGAGTACATGCATTGTTTGTGCATTGCATACGGCTTCACACTAGAATTCACTAAATTTAGGTTGCACCTATACATGTGTAATTGGATGCTCATATGTGTGTCTGAAGTTATTTTGTGGTGTAACCTCGAATGGAAGGCTAGCTAGCTAGATTTTGGTGCTTTATGATGATGTAAAATTGAGCAGGGTTTCATCTGTCTGGTCTTTCGGCTAAATTGCATATTCCTTCCACACAACTCAAAGGCTTCCTCCAAAGAATTGCTTCAATTCAGCTGAAGCATGTTAGCTTCTAGTTTTGGTTTGGGTGTGCTCTATGAATCATGTTCCTTGCTAAGATTTTAACTTGATATCCAAATTCAGGAGAAAATCGCGACGAGATTGCTGCCAGATTAAAGCGTGATGTCATCCCTACATTGAAAGCTGGTCTTTGTTATTGGCCAATCTGTGATTTCTTCACCTATAAATGTGTTCCACCTCATCTGCAGGTATATAAGAACTTCGAAAAATATATTCCGTTCATCTCATAACTTGAATTTGAGGTTATTCTTTATTAACCTTGGTAAGGTAAATAATATGTGGTTAATTATTGGCAGCCGCTGGTGAATAGCTCATGCGCTTATTTATGGACGATATATCTGACGTACATGGCGAGCTTGGAAAAGGTTAGCTCCGATTAGATTCAGATTCTCTCTCCAAATCATCCAAGATAGTAACTCATTTGTAGTCCCGCTGAAGAAAGATGAGACACTTACTGATTTTACTGATTTTACTGATTCTAGATTATTTATTCATTATCACCAGTAAGCATTCTTTGGCTTGTAGACTATAAGTTTTGTGTAAAATTTAACTTTCCCGAATCAAAATACATTTTATTTTCACTGCTGATGAGGGAACACTTATAGTTAAACTAAATATTTGTTCTTATGCATATATGTAGCTATGAACAAATAAATGTGTATAGTGTTCTACTCTTAAATGTCTGTAAATATTGATCTGTTTTTGAGATTAAGAGATCTTATTGGCTAATCTACAGCTTTCCCCTTACTTTTCAAGTTTGCAGATCTCCCTTTTGAGAGAGGTAAGAGTCAGATGATAAAAGTGATTTAAGGAGTTCAATTAGTACTTGACAAAGTAAGAGAAAGTAGATGATTTTTGATGATATGAATAAAAAATGTTAATTTATTGATGAAATACAGAAGTGCAACTTACTTTAATTATAAACATTTCATAATATATGAGGTATGGTGTAAGGTATGGTGTAATTTCCTCAAGAAATGTAAGGGTATGTTTTCCTGACACAAGAAAATTAAAGTTTTGTTGCTTTGAAGTCCCAAGTTTTTGAACTAAAATCATCTATTTCATATTTAATTTTTGGTAATTTCCCAAAAAAAAATTATTAATGGTGTTAAATGGTGTTAAATGTGATGATGTCTAGTGTTAATTTATTAGTAAATTTCTAAAAAATTCATGTGTTTATAATTTTAAAGTGTGGAAAATAAGTTTTTTTCATAACTAATAAATTAAGACCATATATCCCATGTCACGTCATCAAATTTAACACCGTTAATATTTTTTCGCTTATTGGGTAACGACGCTAAACACAATCCCACCACTTTAACAAAATTGATAAACACAAAAAAAAATTTAGGAAATTACCCTTAATTTTTTTCACTCTATCTTTGCTACAATATAATTTCTTCAACTATTCAGTATATTCATAACCCCAAAGAAATAAAAGAATCAATAAATAAACTAAATATCCAATATTTTCTTTTAATTATTTCATTTAATTGAACATTATTAGTAATATAAAGTAATTATAGATTAATTTTGAGGGTTAATGCACTTTTTGTCCATAAATTTCAATGCTAGTCTAAAAATGATCACTTAATTTTAAAGTTGAATAATTTTATTAATCCAACAACTTAACACAAATATTAAGTAAAATAACATGACTAGCACATCAGCAAAAATTTTAATTATTGATTTTGATCGACACGTGATAGCCATATCTATGGGTATAGTTAAGGTTTATGATAAAATATTTAATAAAAATTGGTGATATGGATTTGGTGATATGGATTCGGTTAACCCATTAATCTGGAAAATACGATTTTCCAAGTGAATCAATTGAGAAATAGACTCCCATTTAGTTTTCTTTTGGGCCAAGATCCAAAGGCATTAATAAATATGGAATTACAACCGTCTTCAAAGGAATGTTCTAGAAATACTTACACTACACGGTTTCCTTATACAAGAATAATTAATTCAGAGTCAGACTTCAATTCAATTCAATTCTCCTATATATAACACACACATCTACCTACGTTGATTATATTCACAAACAAACAAGATCTACAAAATCACTCTGAAGATTTGCAAAGAAGAAAGGAAAAAACAATGACCTCAGAATCTTTGTGTATAAAGGGGTGCGGATTCTATGGTTCATCGGAGAATCGTAACATGTGCTCAAAGTGCTATAAAGATTGTCTGAAAGAAGAGGTTATTTGTATATCTGAATCCGAAAAAGTAGTGTCAATCGATAAGAGTAAGGGGGAGATTGAATTGGAGAAGAGTGAGGTGAAGAGAAGATGCGAGAATTGCAGGAAGAAGGTGGGATTAACAGGATTTAAGTGCCGATGTGGGAAGCTTCTATGCGGGATGCATAGATATCCTAAAGAACATGATTGTGCCTTTGATTTTAAGGATTCTGATCGTCGTATTTTGGATAAACAGATTAATGTTCTTGTCAAGGCCGATAAGTTGGATGCTAGAATTTGATCTTTTTCTCCTTTCTTGTCAAGGCCCATATCTATTTAAATGTTGCTTTTAGAAAGTTTAATGAATTGAATTTATTGTTTACAACCAATTAGATTTTTAAGTTTATACATCAAATAATAATTGCATCAAAAATATTTAATATATTTGTTTGATTCAAAACTAATTAATTTTTTCTAAACCTTTTCGAAAAAGTCAAATGTGACAAATATTACTGATATTCATCGTTAACGTCCAAGTCAGTATATTTCTTACAAAAGAAAATAATATAAAAGTTAAGTAATTTTAACTATACCTTTTAGAGATATTAATGTGTTATACATAAGCTTTTTAGAAGATTTTTTGCGCCAAAAAGATTATATCTCTTTAGTTCTATTTGTAATCATTAAGGTAATAGAATCGTGGAACTCATGACAGATTGTCTTCCTAAGTAGGAGAGACGTTGGGTTGATTGCGACTTATGTGGCTCGAGCCTTGTGAGGAATAATGCTTTTGACGTATCATATCTTTTAGCGAATGGAGGCATATCGCAAATACTGAATCATAAGTGAAACCTTTCTAGCGAATATGTAGTGATGATAAAGTGGAAACTACACCAAACTATATTTGATTGACCTTAACTTCCGATTTCCCATAAAGGTCTCAAAAAGAAGAGAAATAGTTGGGAGTCAATGGACTCGGAAGCCATCTTTGAGCCCTTAGCCTTATGGAGTATTTATAGTGAAATAATGGACTTTATGTGTCTAATGAGCCTAATGAGCCAAGATCTCAACATCGTCATCATAAATTAATAAGCGATTCACATTTTTATGCGGGACAATAGACGCTTCATTTATGAGCTCTATTCAATGGACTCAAAGGTTAAAGAGAGTAGTTTGTAACCTTTGAGTCCATTGATTAGAGCCCATTAATAAACATAATTCAAATTCCCTTATATTTGTTGCTTTTAGACTTTCAATACAATTTATGTTAGCTTTTCAAAGTATTAATGTGGTGAAATTTGAAATATTCGTTAAATTCATTGTCTACAACCAATTAGATTAAATTTATGCATTTTTATTTCAAAACAACAATAATTTAGTATTAAATCTTTAATTTTTTTGTTTGATTCAAGACAATAGTTCTTGTGAAAAACAAATAACCAGTATAATGTAATGTTGATTTTCAAAATGTTAATGCATTAAGAATTTGAGGTATACATTAAGTTCATTGTTTACAACCAGTTTTACATAGTTATTTTGAAACAATGATAATTTAGGCAAAAAAAATTCAATATTTTTGTTTGATTCAAGACTAATTAATTGCTTTTTAATCCTTGTCGAAAAAAATAATCAAAAGTGATAGGTATTACAGAAGGGAGGGAATAACTATTACTAGTATTTTGTTTTATATACCGTTTGATGATTGTAGAGAAACCACATGTACTAGTCACTAACATAAAGAAAAACAAAGTAACTATAATTCAATTTTCTTTTTTATTTGTCATTTTTAGACTTTCAATACAATTTAATGTTGTTTTTTCAAAATGTTAATGTATTGAAATTTGAAGTATACATTAAACTCAACTTTTACAACAAACTAGACTTAAGTTTATACATTGTCATTCTAAAACAACAACAATTTAGTTAAAAATATTCAATTTTTTTGTTCGATTCAGTACTATCTAATCCCTTGTGAAAAAATAAAAAATGACAATTATTACGAAATGGTAGGGGGTAACCATGATTTGTTTTAATATACTATTGGATGACGTTTGTGCCTTTTGCATGGTCTCAGTAATTTCCTCAAACTTACTTTATTTTTAGTCAATTTATCCTTAGACCTCATGATAGGTAGTTGATTCATCCCTTAATCTAATGTTGTGCACAACACAAAAAAAATTTGAACAACGTAAAGTAATATAAGAAATTATATAAGAGATTTACCCCCGAAAGACAAGAAAAGGAACATTTTTTCAAATGGGCATTGTTTAGATCTGCCGTTAGCGCGGTGTATCGCTCCACGCTCGATGATGCGGCCTCGAGCTAATGCTACAAAAAGGTCTACAATTAGAGAACAAGTGTACCCTATCGTTATCAAGTAATAATCCGGAGGTTAAGTCCGGGTATCGAATCCATGAGATTTATACCAATAAGTATCAAACTACTTGGTTTCGGGTTGTTATCTAAGCGAATTTATACTTTAGAGTTTGGGTGATTATTAATCTACTCCTAAATTACAACACACAAACACTACTTTCCATATTCCTTAGCATGAAATGGTGATGGTAAGTTTTATACAACAATAAAGATAAAATAGTCTTAAGATTAATCAAACTATCATAGCTAGCTTTTTATGATGTTTATAAACACGTATGAACTCGTAAGTACACACTTAATTAATCCTATAATTTCAAGGTTAAGTGTCTCCAATGGACTTAGAAACTAGGGCCCTTTAAGTTCCGTGATGTCGTCAATATCTACGGTTTCCGGCTCGTCACTTCCGGTGGGGGCAACACCTATATAAATCTGGTAGAAATGTCAAGTTCATATCAAGTATTCATAAATAAACATAAGAGAAGCATATGATGATGATGAATCAAATATACTAATTTATACAAAACTATTGTATAAACTATGTAAAGAAAACAAGATGATACTACCGAGTCTAGCACATAGACGGGTCACAACTACTTTAGCGAGATAAAAGATTAGCTACTCCCTTTTTATCGCACTACACCGGACACACGATCGTCGCTTATGTCCTCGGAGAGGAATCTCTTTGCCAAGCTTGAAGATGGAATGTAATGGATGAAAACAATAACATGAACTTTGTATTGATGGAATTGAATTACAAACTTTGCAAAAAGGTGAAATAGAACATGGAAATTTGGTGTTTGGATCACCTTTTCTTACAAACTAAATGGAGAATTGAAATAACAACTAAATGGAACTAAACAGAAGTGAAGAGGGATGCATTCTATGGTGAATTACACCCCTATTTATACAAATTTTTGGACACCAACCATCAATGGGAACAAATGGGAAAGCTAATTGCACATGGAAATCTTCAAAATGCATGTTCACATTCCTGGAATCAGAGTGACACGCCGTGTGGGCTTGGTGACACGCCGTGTCAAGGCTTAGCCCCTCTAGAAAACGCGTTTTGACCGACAACATTCCAGATTTGACGATCTTTAGTAATCTGCCCATAACTTTCTCATACGACCTTCGATTTTGACGATTCAAATTGCAGATGAACCATAAGACATAGATACACAAACTTGTAGTTTTTCATTTTTCGAGATTCCGATTGGAATAGCTTCGAAATTGGCTCCCAAGTGACCGCCTCTGCTGGAACTTCGTTGGACCAATCTGGAACAGGTGGACACGGCGTGTGACCATGATGACACGGCGTGTGGACCCATTTTTCAGCTTTTTTCTCCTTTTAAACGCGTGTTGACCCATTGACTTTGAACGACACGACGTGTGGGGGCCTTGACACGGCGTGTCGAGTTGTATTTCGAGAATTATTCGCTTAAAACCTTGGATTTTTATGGATTGATGACTTCTCTTTGGTTTCTTTGCTCTTAATTAGCTCCAATACACTCCAATTGATGTGTTTGTCAAATATCATCATGAGGGAGCTCCCATCTTCAAAGTGGAGACCTACATCCAAAATAAACTTTAATCAATTTAGCACTTTTTAGGTGAAAAATAATCTTTTATGGAGAGAAATTCATAATAAGCAAATGAGAGCTACTTTATTCACAAAATGTCATAAACTAATAAGAAAGTAAAATAACTAAAGTAAAATGACACTAAAATACACCGTAAATAACCCTACAAGATAGGGATATTTCATTCCTATCACTCGACAGGAAGTGAAGCTTGACATTGCATAGAAATTTATGGTAAGTCTACGTGTATAGACGCTTGTGAACTTTGGGTATGGTAGAGAGGTATGAAACTTGGGCCGAGGCTTGAGCCCATATTCCTTAACAGATGATCCATGATGTTCACGTACTTGAAAGTAAGTAACCAAATGAATCACGCACCAAACAATGCGTTAATGATTATTACATTCTACAAAAGAGTGTGAGGTCATGAATTTAAATTTAATGATTGCGAAAAGTGAATACTAAAAAAAAAAACCAAATGAATCTGACAAATTACTAACTAAACTATGCTTATTTAAAATCTAAACATGTAGATTAAAATCTGTTTTAGATCTAAACTTAAATTTAAAACTTAATTTAATTTGATCAACAATGAACTATACAGATATTCATGTGAGTTAATCATTTGATTAATTAGTAGATGACCCGAATTTGAATTTTGTTCTTGGCCTGTAATTCGTTTGGTAGAACGGTCATATCATCCTCAGTGGTCCCTTTAAATCTTTAAATCGATGGTCTCACGTTGTTCCAAATAAATATCTCACATTCTTATTTTTTTATCACCAAAAATATCTCATCACAACCACAAATCAACCGATATCAGTTGCATAAATTACTACGTGTCACTTGATTGACCCGTCACGGGGTCCACATGACCAATCTCGTTTTAACATCCTCTGGTGCCCTTGTACGTAAATCCCCCCGACCAAACCCTTCATAAAGTGCCACGTGTCCTAATGTATAATGACACTACATCCACCACTTCCCCTTGCTGTCTCCACGTCGTTATCACGCGTTAATTTGTTAGTCCGTTTTCACCAAACTTTTACCGCACGTGCTTCAGTGAGAGTGGGATAGTAAAATTAAAATCTCACGCACCAAAAGTGGGGGCCGCGTGAGATAATACCCTCACATGGTCGTACGATCTCAAAAAGTGACCTCCTATAATTACGTTCCACGTGGTATAATAATAATCAATCAGCTTGTCAATTAGAAAAAGTAGCTAACATCACGACCAAAGCACTGAGATGGGGACACGTGGCAACGTAAAGGAGGTGATAGCGTCGGCCAGATACGTATACGAAGAGAATAGTTGGGCGGTTTTATGTTTTAAAATGCGGGGGAGAGATAGAGAGGAAGAAGGAGAGAGAGGGAACAAAGTTTAATTTAATTAATTAAAATTCCAAATCTGATTATTAGTTTATTAATTTCATTCGAGTTATTCGAAGTTTATATCTGATTAATTCCAAATTTATCATATTTGTGAGGTTAATTTAATTCTGGTTCCTTCTCTTCCTCCATTTTTTTTCTCTCATATCTCCCCTCTCCTTGGAATATGGAGTGGTGGGATAAGGTTATACATCCGGCGAGAAGAGCTTGGAACGGCGTCGCTGTACGTTTTGGAATTCGCAAGCGAGGTAAATCATCTTTGCCTTCTAATTTTAATTCCATGTCGGATTAATAACGTTCTAAACGAATTGATTTTGATTGTCTATTATACAATATGATATGTCTTCTTTTTAGTATAATTTGCTTGTCAGCGATTTGAATTGCCAAACAGATGAGTGATTCATCTGTTATCATCCTATATTTTACGATGTCCAATGGATCTACTTCCTACATAGTCTTCTAACCCGAATAAAAAAGGCTTGACTAAACAATATTAACATCTTGAACGATATCATTATAACTCCTAAACAGTCCTAATTTAACTTGGACTAGGATTCTATTCTTCTCCTAACACCATGAATTCCTCGATTTTGAAGAAACTATTGGAAAAATTACCAGGAGTGGCCTAGTTAGTAGACATGTCAAGTGTGATCTGCTTGATTAATATTTTTGAATTTCTGTAAAGTGATAGAATTTTATTTTATTTTTTGGTGAATTTAACAGGAATATTGAAGCTGAGGTATGATGTAAGGGCTTGTGAATACGAGGATGTCCGGGTGATGTGGGATATGTTAAGAAGTAATCAAACGGAAAATGTCCAACACTTGGGGGGGAAAAGCAAGAGTAAGAAGAAATCTTTCTGGGATTGCTTTAGCTGGGCTAGGAGCTCGCCCTACTTTGGCCGAAACGTCTCTTGATATGCATCACCTGTCTTTCTATCTATCATCCTGATTATGCTTGTTCAAATGAATCATATCTCATGTGCTGCATTTTGAAAATGAAATAAAACAGGAAGTGGGGTTCCATATAGTCTTCTTGGTATCACTCATTTTTTTGTAGATATCATCTTCCCAAACTTTGATGCTTCTCTGTTTTATTTCTTGGTGAATATATTGCAATTTTGTGGCATATGTAAATTGTGTCTTCTCTACGTACATTCCTGCATTTGTGTCGTACATCTTGAGGTCCACTCGCCCTTTACTTTTCTCGTGTAGGCAATTGCTTTTTGGTGGTTGGATACTCTGATTCAATAGCATTCATGTCTGTAGTTCTGTTTCAGTTTGAAGGCTAGGTTGTGAAGAATATGTTTTAAAAATAACATTGTTCGTTTCTCTTTTGGAATCCGTTTCCATGTTCAACATAGATCATATCAGATGGAGTAGAAGATTTGGTAGATTGTGCTGATTATTTTCTGAAAGTTTTTCATCAAGTCTATAATATTCAATTAGGCATCTTCCCTTCCATGATTAGACTTAAATCATATTTTAGTACAAGGTATGCTCATTGACATCATTAATAGCATTTTATTTGCTGATTTGAGGTCTAGATTTACCAGTATAGAATAATAAGTTATGCAAACTATAAGTTGCAGACATACATTTCATTCCAAAACCATTGATTAATTTATATTAAGTATATTATAAGTTCAAACATTGCCAAATTTGTCGCCATCACTTGACGCATGAAGAAAGCAATGAGGCCAGAAGACATGTTAGTATTTACTTGTTGGGAACCACTTATTCATTTCCCAATTATTTATGGGATTCGACACAAAGCTGTGGACTAATTTCTCTATGATTATTATCATTATTAAATTACTCAATCTGTTTTTAAATGTTAGTCGTTTTTGTAAAAATATAGAGCATATGATCAATCAACCGAAATCCTACCAATTTACATTTCGTTCTACTAAATGTTACAATCTAATAAATTGTTGTAATTTTTAGTTTTTATTATATGGCCTTCTTTTGAAGTTAATTGCTTAGAATCCTTATTTCTTCACTATACTCGAGTGAAAAATGAAATTGGCATGTCACGGATAGATTGTATGTGAAACTGAAAACTTGCATGCTCAATATCGGCTTTTATATCAAAGCTATAAATGGGAGAGCATTAGGTGTCTTCCTGAAGAACGATGAAGTGAGTATGAAGACTAGAGAAGAGAGAAAACATCTGGAATTTTTTTGTTATCTTCATTGAAAATCAACAAATGTAGAAACAGAAAACTCTATAAAAATAGGAAATAAATAAAGAAAAGATACACAGTACCCCTAACAAACTTCAGCAATTAACAAAATAACCACAACTAATTCCTTTCGGCCACCCTTAAGGTGAAACATGATGTTTTATCTTGAAGCTATTCTACTGCAAATTCAAAATACCATTCAAATCACATAGGTGTAGATTCAACAAAATTCAGTTCAATAATTTCAACAAAATTTATTAGACATTCGGTCAATAATTCAACAATTTGATTTCAATTCAATTCAAAAAAATTCAGTAAAATACATACAGGGATTTAGAGTTAAAACCGGCATTTAGTAAAAGCAAAGAATCCCAAGGTATAATCGAGTGCTACCATGAGTGCAAGGTACTAGCCCTCAACGGTAGCACCTCTAATCAGCATACGCGATGAACACACCTCTAATCAAATAAAAAAAATAATCATTCCAGATCAAAACATATTGCTGGAACATAATTTGTGTCTCAATCGATGATGATAACTCTCACGTTATCTAGAATCCATCCATGGTAAGACTTAATACCCTTGAATGCAAATCTGCCAAATGTGTCGACGTTCTGGCCTAGGATTCAATCTTCCGAGGGATGATCGTGCTTGATAAAGGAGTTGTCCATGTTTTCTCCACGAAATCGAATTCTTGGGAGAAAATCGGGTGCTTGCTTCATCTGCCCTATATTTCGAGCTTTGGTAAATCGTTGATCCGATAAATTTTACTAACAAGATTTAGAGGTTGTAAAAGAAAAATATTCGAACTCATAAGCCATAATAAGTTGAACTCAAATGAACAAGAAACATGCGTTACTATTGAGTAGTTGAAATATTTGTGCTTAGTAACCTTAAGAGACTTGTTATTTATAGAACAAAATGAGTGTGCATATCTTTGACAAATGGCACCTTTCTATAGGTGCAAACACGTGCCCGAATCTATAATTACTCGCCATTTGTAACGTTTTCATTGGAAGAAACACGTAAGAATATTGATATATATGGCAACAAACAAATAATTTACATTTTTGGATTTATACTAACACGTTATTACAGAGAAAATTGTTGGTTATTTGTCAACCTTTGATTGGAAGGGACACGTGAATTACGGGTTCACCAACCCAGATCTTGGCCAAGCCCATTTGCTTTTCGTTCCTTTATCCTTAAAAGCCCAATTTCAATTACTTAATTCGACCACCAAAACTCTATGTAGCCCCAGGATTCTTCGAATTGATCCCTTGAAGCTTTAATCTTTTTGATTCAGTCCCTGAAACATAAGTTGTTCATCAAAGAAATAAGTGCAATTAAATTTATGTCAATACTTTATTTAGGCTTACTTAGAGGATGAAATATGCGAGAATTGATTATATAAATTGAGACACTTGACTTTACTTGTCTACAAGCAAGAGAAACAGTTACTCACGACATTGACATGTAAAAATCAACTTAAAGAGCAATAATTGTAAACAAAAACTAGTATTCAATATGTGAAAATATAACTTTTTCAAGTGAAGTTTAGACAACTTTTTACTTTGAAATCTCAAATGGTGTACTCAACTCTAAGCGAACAATTTGCACTTAAAATCAAATATGATGAGCAAAAAGAAAAACAATCATTAAAAGTGATGTATAGGGGTTTCCATTTATAATCACAGATCGGCCAATCTATGTATAACAATAATAATAATAATGCATAATACACGTACAAGCCTCCATTTTGGTTAGTTAGTACTTTTGCAACTTAAAGGACGGTCTATCAGTGAGAAAACAACATCCGCGCTCACCAACATCTTAATGACCAAGTATTAGATTTCATCCTACGACCTTATAATTAAGGAAAAAAATCTAAAATAACCTCGAATTATGGTACTTCTTAAAAATATAAAGGACAATGAGTTCATTCGGAGAGTATTTAGAGTATAATAAAAAAAACTTTTTATTTGATATTTAATGATGAAAATATAGTTCGGTCATTAAAGTGTACGTGACAGAAACAAATACAAATTCGTAAATTTGATAAAGTTGGGACGTGAGTTGTAGTGGTTTGGGCTTTAGTATAGCCTAGCCCATTAATATATGCAAAATGGGTTTACAAAGAATGGGTCACGTGCTTGGATTTATTAGACCTAGCTATATATAAAACATTTTCTAAACTTTGTTTGATTATAATCAATCAATCAGCAGTTTAGGGTTATAAGGAGGCGCCGCGATTCATAGTCAGAAAAAAGAAGAATGGGGCATTCAAATGTGTGGAACTCTCATCCTAAAAACTTCGGCCCCGGTTCTCGTGCTTGGTAATCCTATTCTTCTCTGCTTGGATCTAATTACTAATATACTGGATTTAAAATGGCTACTCGAGCGAGCTGATAGTTAAGGCTAACAACATATTTTATATTAATTTGTGATACTATGTATGTCTCCTTAAATGCTCTTGGTGTTAATGTTGAACTTTTTCTGTACATTTAGGAAGATGTACTAGTTGGGTTTTGCAATTGGATTGGTTACTAATGAGTCAAAGCGGATTCGACGTTTTCGTTTTAATTATGATTCTGATATATCTTTGATTTGGATGGCAGCCGGGTGTGTGGAAATCCTCATGGGATTATAAGGAAGTATGCCCTCATGTGCTGCAGGCAGTGCTTCCGCAGCAATGCTAAGGAAATTGGATTCATCAAGGTCTGTTTTTTTTTATGCTTTTCTATTTGATTCTCATGTAGTTATTATTATGATGATGATGATGATCTAACACAACCTGTTTGAGCTCTTTTCTTATTTTATCGAATGAATTTCTATTCATGTTGTATATTTAGAAGCAAATAGAATTGAAAAATTGTCACTTTTTTTGCGATTGATTCCCATGGTTCTTGATTGAGGAACTTAAGTATTGTTCATTTGTTTATTGCAGTATCGTTAAGTAAGCGAGGAGAGGACCTTTTGCGCCCTAAAGCGTATGGAAGAGGAAGAGGAGAAAGAAGAAAAACATTTAGTTTGTTTTGTTATTGGTTTCATGGGTTATGACTTATTATTATATAGCTAGGCTGTTTATCATTTGAGTAAAACAAAGTGATGGTTACATGAATTTTGAGTAAGAATTTCAATTCCATTGGTTCCTATTGACTTAATATTCTTGAGAGAAAATCGACTCAGTAATCGACCATTGCACCTTTTGTTGTTGCCTAGTTATTATATTTTCTAATTTATTCACTGAAATGAATTGAAACAAGGATTGATTACAAACAAAGTTTTTAACTCTACTGGAACATTTGTTGATTTAGTTGATACAGCAATGTCACGATTGGTATTGATATGTTGGGCTTTAAATTTGTTGGCCCATTGTGTCAAAAGCGCCTTGTATTCATTGCTTGCAACTTTTTATATTTGTTTGGAATCCAATTGTTACTCCATAAACCAACTAATTTGTCTTGAATTTATGGGGGAAAATGATGAATTCAGTACCTCCCTTGAAAAAAATAAAAAATTTATTACATTTTGAAGAAATTATCTTAATCCCAAGTTAATGAGAAAATTTGAAAAAATGACATTAGATTATATTGAGAATTTAGAAGCAATAGTCAAGAATTTAGATGATAAAAGTGATGGATATCATGAAAGAACATTAATCATACTATATTTGCCCTTGTTTCTTCATGCAGTTGGTTTAGAGATCAACTTAGTATGCATAGCACTCTTTCTGATACAATTTACCTCAAGGTTTTTGGGATCTTGAATTTTTCGATTATGTCAGTATCTTGAAGAAGGGTTTTGTGGATGTGGTTTTCAGATTAAAGCAATTGGTACATTTTGGTCTCAAACAAGTTTTCTGGAAGTGGTTTTCGGATAAAAGCAATTTGTACAATTTGTACCTCTAGGCCCATCAAATGAGCCTTCATACGAAAGTACATTGACGTGGCGTTCTTCCTTGTTGTCATCCTTCTATTTAAAGATATCACCATCTCGTGATATTCAACTGTAATTGGTTCTGATGTTTGTGGATATTGAGATGGGCTAATAGAAAGGTACATATGCACCATGGATCTTTTTACGGCGTTCATGTGCACATCTCGAAAATGCTGGACTTTTGATGTTCTATGCTACCCAAGACTCATCTAGGCCCATTAATTGAGCCTTCTAGGATCCGTTTTCTCACCATAGATGGACTGATTACCTCCCTGCAGGTTGTTATCAAGTATAAATTCTAGTAATATCGTAGAATTTCCATGAATACTCGATCTCTAATTCTAACAGGAACAACCACCATTTTCTTAAAAACCGTATAAAGAATATTTGGTGCCTTTGCTAGTTACTGGTTTTGTCTTCACTTTTAACGTAGTCTCTTCACTTGTGTTATTTATTTATGTCCTTATCAGCATAACTATAATTGATCCCTCCTGTATGGTCCAAATGGCACAAGCCCACATCTCGGCTGGATTTTATCCAGAGGTTTTGACGAAGCTACAAAGCAAATGATCATGATTACAAAATTAAATGACAACTTCAAAGTCAAACACAATATGATTACATACCTGCAAGACAAAATTAATAACCGTGAATTTTAGCACCTTTTACATAACTTTGTTTAGTACATGCATATTAAAATTACAACCCCAAAGGGATAAAATCATACTTCAAATTTTATAAATTTCATTTACCAGACTCTTACGGTATCCTGATGAGGTTCAATGTTATTCAACATTCAATATTGCACGCATAATAACCGATAATTTTGAATAATTATTTTGTTAGCAGAAATCAAGGGTCTTTGTCCTGGCTAGCTATAATCTCCATTCCATACTCTTGTTATTATAAAATTTTGCCCATACATATATAGCCTGGAATAATTGAAAGGGGCTGTGTGATCTGTATATTTGCATGCTTACCTTTCATTTTGTGGTTGGGGCTTTTATTCTATACTTTATTCGTAGCATGCATCGAATATCAAACTGACATATAGTATACATCTTGTCAGCATACCCATCCTTGCCATTATTAGCATTAAATTTAGCACCATCCAATGAATTAATTTGTGCTTAATTTTAATTTGGAGCCATGAAGCATCGGTATGTGCCAACATTATTCCCACTTATTGAATCTCACAAAATTTGCAAGATCAACCCATTCTTCCCTTGGCCAATGTTGTGTTACCAGAAACAAACACTATATATATACTGATGTGATATTGGATTAAAGTGATTTGATGTGATATTGGATTAAAGTGAGCACCTAAGCGTTAAATGGAAACTATTAAGGTAAAGAAAATATAGGAAGAGTAGAGTGAGAGAAAATTAAATGCCCCTAGCCAAGGGTCTTTGGTCCTATTTATACTGTTTGTATTGTAGGCTAGTCGAGGTAATCAAGGTTGTAGTTTGGTCGATCTGGTTAGAGGTCCGGCAAGTTCGGTACCCTGTTGAATAGTTCGACGAGGCCAAGCTGGGCTGATTCAATAGTTTTTGAGCCTATGGACCTTGATTCAGTATCTTCATCATATACTATAGTCTTAGCATTGCTAATCTTCTCACTCACATGGATATAAATTAGAGTGTGTAAAATTTAATTGAGATGGGAAGGATGACAAGAATATAAAGAAATCAATAATAAATAAGAGTAATTAATACTATGATCAATAATATCTTTAAGTGAAGGGCAAATAATCATAGAAAAAGGGAAATTTTATGGTTAATCATTACTTTGTTTTGTCCACCATTATCTAATGAGGTAAAAAGTAATTTAATGATAAATAAAACAAAATAAAAAAAATAAATAAAAGTTAAAGTAACTGCATCTTACACCATAAAAGAAACTAGTAAACAAAAAGAAAAAGAAACCTTTAAAAATAAAAGGGAACAACTTATTTGGAAAAAATAAATTATAATATCAATAATCCAAATTTAAGTTTGGCGTTCTTTCCCGAAAAAAGAAGTCCGGAGTTAAATGAAACCCACTATTCCATGGCGCTGCAGTTTGTGTTCATTGCATATAAAAGTCAACGCAAAGAATAAAAAATGAAATTATGGAGATGCAGGGAATCGAACCCTGTGCCTCTCGCATGCAAAGCGAGCGCTCTACCATATGAGCTACATCCCCGAATTGTTATTGAATTGTTTTTCCTTTGTCTAAAACTTTATAAAAAATGTGCATTGCATGGTAGAATAGAATAGGAAAGAGTGTAGGTGTAAACGTGCCCAGAGGCTCGCATTCCAGCAGATGTAGCATTTATTTCTGTCATTCAATCCTCTTATTGTTTCTGCTGCTTTTCACAAAAAACACACCCCCATAAATAAAATAAAAAAACAAATTTAATTTACTTCCCTCTCTTCTCTTTTCTTCCACCTCTGTATATGCAAGACAATGATTTGATTTCCACATGTTGTCTTTTATGACTCACTTATCCCTCTTCAATACTCCATTATCACCCACCCTCATCTCTTCCATTTTTACTCTACACACACACACACACATATGCATTATGGTCCCTCCTTTAGACTTTTAAATTCTCAACTTATCTCTACGGATTTTCTGCTGGATTTTATTCTTGGCTGACGAAAGACCCTCCCTTTTAAAACTCAGAATCTTTATGGGTTAATTTCCCAAAGTGGTATTAGTTAGTTATTTCAAATCTTGGAATCTCTGGGGACTAAAAATATTAGGTGTGTTTTTTTGTTATCACATTATGAAGGTCTCTGTGCTGTGGATTTTCTACTTTCTTTTTGGGATTCTCTGCTTCTCCAACAGTTTGTCAATTTCAGGTAAATACTGTTGTTTTCCCTTTTTGGGTTTTGCTTATGTTATCCATATAAGGACATAAGTGTTGTTTTATTATGTCAGGTCTATCTTCTTTTATGTCTGAATATAATATGATTCAGTGAATCTTGTTATGCTGACTCATTTGGATATTAGCATCAGTAGTGAAAAATGGATGATGTAGTAATAATGAACAGTGCATAATATTTTCTCATCTTATAATATGATTCACTAAATGCTTTTTTGTTGTTTTCCGTTTTGTCTCCCCAAATACTTTTGGATTATGTGGAGCATTAGGTTGGTGTTGGATTCAGTGTGTAGCTATTGAAGGAGAACTCAAAATATAATGATAGGTTGGTCCAAAATATACATTTTAGTAAGATTTGAATACATACTAATCAGATTGAGTCTTTTATAAAATGCAAGTGTGACCTGAAAAGTTCCATCAAGATCAAAAGACAAAGATTCTTTCAAGGAAAACGAAATCAATTGATCTTCATTGGGGCTTGGAGCTCTGTTGACATTTGCTTTGAAAAATGTTCAACCTATGGTTATATCTTTTTTTGACGGAACCTATGGTTATATCTGTGTTCTGAGAAGACCTCACTTTCTGCATATTGTCATCAATGATTGCTTAAATGTTCAACTATTGCTTAAGTTTAAAATAAATTACCAAAATTTGAGTAAGCCTCTCTTAATCGAGAATGGAAGAATGAAAATTGGTGTGTTGTGTAGGGAAGATGTCCTTCAAACTTCAGCCATCATCCAGTGATAAATATTACCATTAATTACTTGAGAAAATATAAGATGTAGGCTAGCTAATCATAAAACTTTGCAATGCTTTATGCCAATAGAGGTTTATTATAGATGCAATATGACATTTGGTTTGGACTCTTAGACCAAATCATAAACCTATAAAAACACATAAAAATGTATGTTTAAAGAGGCAGACCTAGATTTAGGAGTACTAAAATATAGTTGTTATACTGTCTGAATTACATATTAATCATAGCCTTAGACTCGAGAGCCCTCTTTTCCTAGCCTGATTATCTATTTGGGGTCACTTTCTTTATGAGAATCCAAAATTATTTGAGAAAAATAGGCAATTCAGTAAGATTTCTGTTCTTTCAAGATCCTACTATGGTAGTAGAGTAGTTCAGTTTGTGATATTTTGTTTATCTTGATTGTGGAAATATTTGATGCTTCTGACATTAGGATTCATCTAGCAAGCAGCAAAAATTCTAATAAAATATTGCAAAAAACTGATGTGCCACAAGCTTCAGAATGCAGCAATAATTTTTTCTCCTGAAGCTGATAGTTTGTGATAGCTACAGTTCAGTTGATTTTATGTTGTCCTCTTCTTCTGTTTTATGCTTAACAATACATCTAATAAGCTCAGCCTTCTAAACCATCATTTCATTGCTGGCTTTAGGTGTTGCTAGTTCATGCTGTGCAAATGTTTTGGCTATGTTTTTGACTTGTTTAGTTTTGTTTTTCATTCATTGTCCCATCTATTGTTCCTTCTTCATAAAACTGTTGCTTATATTATTGATCTAAATGTTGTTTTCTTGGCCCCTGACATATTATTCGTTACAAAATGCTTATTCGGTAACATTTCTGCACTGACATATACAAAATTGGTGAAACCTCAACGCTTGTTCACCAATTTTGGATAGGTCAGGACAAATGATAGGTCACAGGAAAAAGGCTAACATTTTGGATAGGTCTAAGAGCCAAACGATAGCAAATAATAGGTTAGGGGCTAAAATCCAACATTTTGTATAGATCATTTTGTCCAAAGAAGCTACAGAAAGCATTCCTGTGTGTCCCGAACATCACCACTTCAGCTAATAAGTAATTCATATCTGCTTCCTAAACTGTCTTTAAACATAATGCACAATCTATAGTAATTCTTTACGTCACAAGAATTGGCAAAGTTAATTATGCCGGAGCCGTTCAAAAAATTAAACGTATCATCATAGTAGAGATGAAATAAGAAAGAAAAAAAAATGGTACTTGTCTTCCAATGAGTGAACTGACTCCATTTTATTTCAGATGCAGTCTTCATCAAGAGAATGGATGGAATGAAAATGACACTAACAAGCAGGAATCTCCACAACTATAATCCTGGCATGGACAGGACAAGTGATTCTCACAATATGAATGTAGAAGATTACAATCCCATTGATCCTGTTCCGAGCTCAAAGGCATCCATAAAACCCGGACCAATCGAGCATGGCACTCCTCTTAACCCATATATTCCTAAGCACTCACCACCTCTTCCGCCGCCGCTTCCTACTCCTCCACATCCAAAGAAAGGTGCTGAAATTCCGTAGCTTCCTCACTTTTAACCCCTAATCAGGGTATTAGTGAATGTTTTCTAGTCAAGTAGACTAGTTGTTATCCTAGTATGTTTATTATGTGGTCTAGCTAAGTTATGCATCTCATTCTGTTTATTATAGTAATTTGAATGCTTTGCTAATTGCTATTGATGTATGTTGAATTGTTCATGTGAAAATCCTTTTGTAATCCCTAATTCTCTACTCTAAACATTATTAATTAATTAATTATCATGTTTTCCTATGAGGGAATGTAAGTTTTGTTCCCATGACGTAATTCTTTTGAAGAACACTATATAGTTGATGGGTTCTCCAGCTCTTCTATAATTAGCATATCAATGCCTTGATGGATTCAAATAGTAATAAGTTTCCAGACCAGGAGGATTCGAATAAAAGGTCATTTTTCTTTGACAATGGTGCTAATCTATCAAGTGAGTGATCAAATGAATTTAATTAGCCTTGAATTATTAGAATTTCATTTTGGATGATTGTAATCGCTAGGGTTCTAATAATGAGATTATGAAAATATATTGTTTTGGGTTATTATAGCTGAAGTCTATATATGTCTCACTAGATTATCCGATCGCCTCGAATTTTAGAAATGTTTCTTCAGCCATATGAATTTGTTTACAATTAAGTGGTTATTGGCTCGTTAAAGTGTTTGTGATCCATAACTCGCTTGAAGAGGTATATGCTTTAATTTGTCCAATTTTTGTTTTGAGAGGGTTAACGAGACACTAAAAGTTGGGAGAATTAATATGATATTTTTCAAATTATGAGACTAATTGGATGAACAAATACGGAAGCCTGCCTTGATGTGATAATCCTATATTTTTCTACAAAGTTGGCCCAAACATGAAAGAATAATTAATTTGTGAAAGCCCATTATATTCAATAATTCGTTTTTGTTTGTGGAAATTCTTGTCTTGTCACCCTGTAATTACATCCAAAAGTTATCTTCATGTGGACAGTTGGGTTCATGCGGGCTCGGCTCTCCACTTTTGAATGAATAAAATTTTATATTGATATTGCTTGCAAGTGAGATTTTATATTATGTGGGGAAGATAAAGGAAAATTTATTTTTCACAAAACAACCTCAAAACATGGAGAGAATAATCTATAATCATAATTTCAGTATGGAATGGACCAATTTCTTTTTGAAGGAATGAGAGGGACCAATTAATTGAGAAGTAATTAAAGGACTCCATCTTAATTAAGGAAGAATTAGAATATGATGATGAGTAAAGTAGGGATGACCAAACCTATATCCTATAATTAATTACCACACAAACTAGAACAATCCTTCCACACCAACCAACCTCATTGACAAGATCCAGTAAATAATTTACACACACAAAAATGCAACTAGTTAGAGTTATAGCCAAGAAATTATAACAAAATCATTAGGAAACGCTTTAACCCAAAAACTTAAACTTAAAGTTCAAAAATACTTCATTATTAATATTATTACCTCTGCTATAAATAGTAATGGAGTTAATGAGGTTAATATATTACTTTAAATAAATCGAGTCGACTAACTAATTACTTCAAGCACTCAAATGATAACAAAACGCTTTGTAAATTCAGAGAGAAAACAATTGTTTGGAGACCAAAATCAAATGCTCTTCATCTATTCTATTATCTATATAAAGAAAAAAAGATAATTATTCTTAATCATCAACATAAGCAAACATAATAAAGATTGCATGGGATATGTTGATGACATAATCTCTTATTGTTGAAGCTAATATGGCTAACCACCCATTTTCTCTTGTTTCCTTTAATTTTAGTATACCATCAATCAACATCTCACCAAGCTAAGCTATTTTTATTTCTTCACCATCAATAAACATTAACATATATAATAATGAGAATTCCCAAAGGGCCTTTTAAGTCCTTTACCTTACCCTACCCTCACATTCCTACCTCCTTTTCTTCTTTCTGGGTTTGCCTTACATGCTGTAAAGAACCACTACTTAAAGCAATTAATGGGATTATCTTATGTTATGTTATGTGGACCAACTATATTGCATACTTTACTTATTAAGGTTTAGTTAACTTCAAACCAATTAACAACTACTTAAGTCACGAGATGACGTGTTCAACCTCCTATTTAACAATCATATCCTTTTATTAAATGGAATACTTAGAATAATTAAGTTAATCCCAAAAACAAAGAATAATTAAGTTAAATAACGAATTAGGATATTCATCAGGATGATGCATGATGTCATGACTTGGGATCCTGCTTAACTTTTCAGTTACACTTATGCCTTGTTTGGTTACATGTTTAGTAATTTAATGAAACCTTGTCTTTGTGCATCATGTGCTCCATTATTATTAATTATAAGTTACCAGCTCCACATATTAGTCACGGTTATTAGATACTTTGGCTAAATTGCTTTGCTTATTAGCTCCTAATAGTACTATTACTATTACTCTTTGGAGTATCTCTAATTACAACATTCATTTAAGTTATAAGTGACAAAAAAGAGTATTGCTCAGAAAAATAACATCAAATGAAGTAAAAGGTATTGCTTTATAAGTACATAGAATATGGTTTTGTTGTGCATTTGAGAGAGACAAAAGAAAAAACAAAAGAAGAATCTGTGTGATTGATCAGTACATACAAATTTCAATCCTGGCATAATGCAAACGATCGATCACCGTCCAAACTCTCCAGTCTTTGATTTTGATCATCCAAAACTTGTATTTCATAAAAGATTATAACCTCATCCTCTCAAACAAAATAAAAGTTATAATTAAGCTCTGAGCAGAATAGTCTAAAGAAAGGGACCCCAATATCTTATGAAAATGTCAAACTTCAAAACTCAAATGAAAAGGAAACATATACATTATTATATATTCAATGTAGGACGGAGCATCCTAGAAAAGACGTCGTTTTATAATCACGACTTTCATGATGATAAATAATTATATGGGATATATGATTATTTAAGGGATATTTATGCTACTTTAAGTAGTTTAATTAGGAAAGGGATTAGGCTTTTTTTCGTTTGCAATAAACAATGCTTGTACATTTTTATTCATGTACTCAAAAGGTATTCTAAACTTTATCTGTTTTATAAAAGTAAGATGTATTAATGTTCACTTAGCTTTAAGGACCGTTAATTTTTCAATTAGTTTCAATAGATTCTTATTTTTGTGACTTAAATTCAAAAAAAATAAAAAAAATTCAAACAAATTTATTAGGCATTTAGCCAATTCAACAAACTCATTTCAGTTCAATTCGACTATAAAGAACAAAGCTTTTTTGGTGATTTCAAAAGAATTGCACACATGTTTATATAAAAGAAAAATAAATAATTGTGTCTCTAGAAATGTTGTCACTTTGATCGTAACCTTGCCGATAACACATGACAATTATGTAGACATCTATGTAGCTTCCACATATCGGTCAAGTTAACATTGACTTTTGATGACGTGGAAACAATAATTAGAGTGGTGAATAATTTTATTGTGACAAGTTGGAGTAGATTGAAGATTTTGAGATAACCATCAAAATTCCATAATATATGGTAAATTTAAACCGCTTTATTATACTATCATACTTCATTCAATAAAATTCTTCATTCTCATACGTTAACAACTCTGTTAGGAAAGTCTCCAGGTGGAGTTTTCCCAAGCGTAAGACCTCACCTTTTAGAATTGTGTAGTTGTTAGGTTACTTGTTGGTAACAAAAAAGCTTAGGTAAGCGTATGTCTATCCACTTTCATGGTCAAAGCAAACCATAGTTCTCGATGAACGTTCACAGTAGAATTTAATGATTATCTACCAATAAGAATTAAATTTGACAAAACGAAAAATCGAACCACAAACCTTTCAAGCAGAAGACGAGTGTCTTATCACTTGGATTGGATCAAGTCTTACTGACCGATTCTTAGGTTACTAACATTCAATTTGATGATATCAACAAAGAAAGTCCATATATAAATACATATGGAGATCATAAATATATTTGGATAATCACTACAAATTATTTAAAGAAATCTTATCATGTATAAAAGAAGATACCATATATAAATTGATCAATGGAATTTCTTTAGATGGTAACAAGAGATAAATCTTTTTTGATTGAGTGACAAATAAGGTAGGAACTTTATTTATTATTTAAAGGAACTTTAATATGAACGCATGGTCCATATATGTGCATAGAATAGATATTGCAAGCAATGCGTCTATTAATGCTCGAAACATGTACTACATACTGCTGATATATAGTAGTGTGTCATGTGACAACACAAGTTCATATGTTTATGAACAAACGTTTTAAGTTCGATTTTCATAAAACTCAACAAAAAACGAAATGCAACTTTAAAATGTATATGTGTTAGAGATTGATAATAAAATTTGTCATTAAACTCAAGTATAAGTACTTAAAATGATGGTTGAGTTATATAAAAAGAAAAAAGAAAACTTCAATAGAATTGATAGTCCTTTTCAGCAGCATTAGTAGATTAAGGATTTGTTAGCCTTTGATTATTGATGACTCAATTGACTTTCATTTGTTAGTTGGTGACTAAATTCATCCCTTTCTTTATCTACACCAGGAAAAAAGTGAGTTTTAATGACAATTCAAGTTTGTAAAACCAAACTTATAGTTGTATCTACCTATTAACTAATCTGCTTTTTCTTATTAACATAAAAAATTATAAACAAGTGATTTTCAATTATTTTGAGAAACAATCATATGATTCAATTTCTTACAGAAAAAAATACTTAAAAAACTTCAAGTGTTTAGTGATTAAGGGCCAACTGAATATGATGTCAATGTAAAGTGGGTGGTATACAAATTCATATGCATTTTAAGTAATTCTTTTCTTAATAAATGAAATTAGTTCGTTCCATTAAAATTGACATCCTCAACATGTTGTTGAGTTAAATAAATTACAAAACCAAAGTAACTATAAAAATTTATAATGGCAATCAAATGTTTTGGTTATGAATCACTACGAATGCAAGACAACTTTAGTCAATTGTTAAGGAACAATTTGAACTTTTTTTTAGCAAAATTATGTTAAGAAGTTAATGAATGATTTTATTTTTTTGTCACAACACTGTAAAGTAGCAATGTTGTCCAATCAGCTTCTAGTTTTTAATACGCGATACCACAAAGGTACATCTTTATAAAAAAATTAAACCTTAATTACTTTGAATTTGACTGAAATGACAAGATTTATTTGTGTAATTTTCCTAAATGCCTAAGTGCTCCAGCATTGCTGCTTCAATCCTACATACAAAAAATCTGCTTGATTGGTATAACTCGGGGACCTCTCCGAACTATTCGCAATTAAGTAACAACGATTCTATCATCATTAATACTTATGTGCAATCTAAAAGACTGCATTTATAATTTGTCCAGAAAACATATAGGTTTTAAAATTCAAATTTCTGTATTTTAATTAATACCTTAGTTGATGCTTTGAATACTCTCGTAACAAATTCTACTGTTTTATAAGGTGTACCTATTCAATAGTTATACATATGTGCAAGAGTTCACTCAGTACAAGTAATGTTATGAACCAACAAAATTCAACTCTAAAAAGAAATTTATAGACTTAAATTGTGCAAAGAACATAAAAAGAATGAAAATATTCTTAATATAATATGATTTCATAAAATATTCTAATGTAAATTTAGAGCTGGAGAATAATTGTATTGGAATAAAAGAAAAGTCAAGTAATACAGACGTGAAATTCTCACTTAAATTTTGCTTTCTTTTCCTAATTTCCATTTTTAAAAGGAAAAACGGCTCTGTATTTAATTTAATGTTTATACTATTATTTTCCTTTTTTTTTTTTGGGTGAATTATTTTCCGTTTTCTAATAAGTCATTTTCGAAAAAACAGAAAGAAAGAAAGAAAAAGAATTTAAATCAGCGTGTCGTTTGCGTAACGTCTCTCCGAAGATTCATTCGCACAACTTGGGTATCCATTCCCGTTATGGTACCATCTTTTCATGCAACCTTCTTGGGTTGCTTATTCTTCCAATCCCTCACTTCCACGTGTACCTAACACACCACATCCCAATTCACTCTTTCTTTCCTCATTTCCCATTTTACCCTTACAACACCTGTACGTGTGACACGTCACTCACTTCAGCACGCCCCTCTCTACTGTTAGTGTAACCTACATCACCCGCGCGTAATACCAGACTGGTCATCCATACCGTGTTTATTATTGGCAAAAGCATCTTAAGCCCCTTTCAATTTTCATCTTTTTCATGCATAAGTCATTTCATCTTTCATTTAGATATATTAGTTCATAAATTATAACTGGAAGTATTAACCTGTTTTGTGATGGATGGAAAAAATCCGACTCTATACTACGAGTTCATGCACGTTTGTCAATATATTTTTTGACAGCTTAATGAATTATAGGATGACAAATATGTTTGAGAAATAAGAAATAACTGCAAAAGACATGCGAGCCATCTATTTTCTTCTTTCTTTGGAGATCGAAACACTTCGAGTTGACTTGATTTTGAGAAATAAGAAACATTAAGTGTTCCCCTCAATGCTCGAATTGGAAAAAGTGGTTTTGCATGATGATTCAAACATAGTTTGAGCTAACCGTTCATAACTTTTATAGATTTTCATCATCAAAATAATACAAGTAGAAAAAAATGATCGATTAAAAGATAAAAAATCATATCACATAATTTTCATAGTAAGATTTTCTCTATTATATACATGTCGTGTGACATAGACAAATTATACTAAAAGTGAAGTATGCACAATTATTTTCTCCATCAAAAAGGACATAGTACAAAAGATTAAGGACTCAATGTATCTAAATCAAAGATGCGTAAGTTTTATACGCCTAAAGCAGAAAACTCAAGGGCTAAAAATGCTTTTTACCTTTATTTATTTATATTTAATACACAGTCCCATCTAATTTGGAATTTTCAAAAATAAATAGTAAAAAGGTTCCAAAACGATAAAAAGGCCAGTACGACAGTTATGCTCCCTTAAACAGCGGCTCCACGGTTTCGCTCTAAATTTTCTCGCCGGTAATCGGTAACGGTCACTTTTATCCGTTGAGTCTTACAAACTTCACCCGCAACCTATACTTCTCCCTCACCGGAATCCCACTGATCGCCGTTCTCTTTCTTCCTCTTCACATTACAATCTCTCTTAAATTTTTCTCACAACTGAAAGGTTTATGCTACTGATTAACATACTCTTACTGAATAATTAGGGTTTTGAGGAATGTGATGTGAAGTAGTTTCCCAATTCCCGTTTTCATAATGGTTGCTGCCGTTTCAACTCCTCTAAACCCCAAAACGACACCGGCGCCGTCAAATCAATATCCTCACAGGCATCCTCCCAGACGTCCTCTGTTACCGTCAGACCCTGACAATGCTCTCCCTCCTCCTCACCGTCCAAAATCTCGTGACGTTACTTCACGATATATGTCTTCTTCCTCCTCGTCTTCTACAGCTAAACGATCTCCGTCTCCGTCGCCGTTAATTTCTCGACCAGCTGGCTCTGCTATGGCGACTCCGATGACGGCACATCCTTCCACCGTTAAACGATCGTTATCTGTCGACCGTAAGCGGATTGCGACGCCGCGCTCTAGTGGAGTCGAGGTGTCGAATGCTCAGAGGATGTTGATCACGTCGGCGAGGAGTCTTTCGGTGTCGTTTCAGGGGCAGTCATTTTCGCTTCAGGTGAGTAAAGCGAAGCCTGCTCCGACTCCGATTAGTACTAGGAAAGGTACGCCTGAGAGGAGGAAAGGTACTCCGATTCCGGCTAGAGGTGTGGATCACGGGGAGAATTCGAGGCCCGTGGAGCAGCAGCGGTGGCCTGGGAGGTTGAGAACACCGAATTCGATGACTAGGAGTATGGATTGTGGGGATATAACCGGATCTCGAGTGAATTCGAATGTTGTTCGGGCGTTACAGAGTTCGTTGGTGGATAATAGGCCCTCAGTTGAGAGATTGAGCTCGGATTCTAGCAATGTTGACTCAGAGAAGCGTTTTGTGGTCCGCGGATTGGAAACACGGAGTAATTCTGATACAGAGAGCGTGTCTTCGGGTAGTACTGCTGAGAGTACGGGGAATGCTGGTGGTGGGCAAGGTTATCGTTCGGGTAGTGTATCGATTCCAGCACGATCGTGGCAAGAGAATAATAGCAGGCTACGTCGACAGCCAGAGCCTACATCTCCAGTTTCGAGAACTGTTGGATTGAAAGGAGCTGGACCTCCTCCGAAGAAGCTCGGGATTGATAGTCCAGTATCATCTCCGAAGGGAGGAGTACGGTCTGCTTCTCCTATGCGTGGAGGAGCATTACGACCTGCTTCTCCGAGTAAGATGGTGACTCCGGCTGCTACACAGTCTGCAATGAGGGGATTTAGCCCATCGAGGATGAGAAATAATGTTGGAGCTGTAGTGAATAGCAACTTAGCCAATGTGAATAATACACCTTCGATTTTGAGCTTTGCTGCTGATATCCGTAGAACCAGGAGCGGGGAGCATCGGCTGGCTGAGGTGCATGCTTTGAGGATTCTGTATAATCGGTTGTTGCAATGGCGATTTGTTAATGCCAGAACTGATAGTGCCTTGTCAGCCCAAAGGTTGAATGCAGAGGTATGATTGTTGATTGTTAGACTTACAACTAATTATTGTCTATGAATTTAGTTTGTTAGACATATTTTCCCTGAGAGCGTAGTGGGAGGATTTCATACTACACTGGAAGTTGAAAGTCGGGATATACTCAATTAGTGTCTGGACAGTTGGTCGTATAAGTAGCAACGGGCATAATATAAGGATAACACATTTTTATAATCAAAATGAAGTGACACCGATATAGAAAGAAAGAGGGAATGGCCTGAACAAGTTAGGAAGTCAAAACTATGGGAGCATTACTAGTTGTCTTTAATGCCATTACAAAACATTGTTGGTTAAGGTTTAAGGAAATTTGAGGAGCTTTTATGCATGCATTGGATATAGGTGTCAAAGCTTATCATAGGCTTGATTTAGTTCTTATTTGTATTTGATTCTTACTATGTGGGTTGATAAGATTTGCATCTAATGATTTGAACATTTAATATTGCAATTTTATTATGTTGTTAGTGGCTTAAGTTCAATAATACTATAACATTTGATTGAGAAATGTTTGATTGACTATGGGGTTCAGTTGAAATAAATGTGACTTGGAGAGTCGTTAACTAATGTGTGTGGAAGTATGTTGACGAAGTGATGTGTGATTTCGAACATGACCAGTTCCTTAGTGGCATAGTTATCAATGGCGACGTCAGCCTTTGAGGATCAAGACCAAATTGCGGGCTATGTCCTTATGGTGCTGCCTTGGTGCGCCATTGTGCACCATGGCTCAGTTTGTAAAAGGCGCGCAATGGCGCACCACAGGGACATTTGTGCATTAAATCTTTTTTTTTTTTACAGTCTTCGTTATACTGTTAATTAATTCCATCTGATTAGAAACAAGAAGTAACTGATTTTATCGTTGAGGATGAAGAGGGTGAGTTTGTTGAAATAGATCTTCAAGATGTTTTAGATGAGAGTGATAGTGATGAAAATGAGTGATGAATTTGGATAGTTTTGAAGAGGATTAGCTATTAGTCAACTTAGGATTTGCTATTTAGTTGAAAATTTTAACTTAAGATTTAGAATATGAGGTTATTTGCATGTTAAAATTTAGTTATGATTAAGAATGGTGGTTTGGCTTCATATCGATTGCATTTTGATTCAAAATCCATCATTTCGTTTTGTATAGTTTATTTTCATTTCTAGTTTTGTAATTTTTTTTTTGGTTCATATCCATGTGTCCCTTTGGAAAGCGCCATGGCTCCAGGACCCCATAGCACGTTAGTGCCATTCTTCATTGATATCTATGCTTTGTGGGATCAGGATGTATGTGTTAAGGCTCCAAATCCATGATTTGTCACCTTCATGGAACATTTAGCTTATCTCCTGTTTTGCTCAGTTATATTTAACTTCAATGTTTTCTTCATAAGATGCACTGTTTTATATGTTCTTCTCTGTTTCAGACAAGCCTCCATAACTCAAGTTTAAAAACCTCAGAATTGCTCGAATCCGTCAGAGCGAAAAGAACTGAGTTGCAGTGGCGTAGGCAAACTCTGAATCTTATTTCCATTCTTAAGGGGCAGGTAAGAAATTTCTATGTTTTGTTCTTTTTCTGCATATAGCTCTCTATTGTATTTGAAACAAGTTATACCTTGTGTCTGCAGATGGCATCTTTGGATGAAATGGCCCGTATCGACCAGGATTTTGCATGTTCTTTAACTGGAGCGAATGAAGCATTGCAGGCTAGCACACTCCGTCTACCTGTTGTTGGAGGGGCAAGGGTGTGTTTCAGTTTTGCTTCTACTTCAGTTTCAACACTTCCGAATGAACAGGGTCTTATAATTGATCATTCTTTATTTCTGCAGGCAGATGTCCAAAAAGTGAAGGATGCTGTTTGTTCAGCAGTTGATGTCATGCAAGCAATGGCATCCTCTATCTGTTTACTATTGTCAAAGGTAATTTGAGTTGAGGCTGATACTGGATCCAGTAATTCTCGTGGTCCAACAATAATGGCTAAAACTTCTATAATAGGCTGACCTTTTTCCAAATAAGGCACAATGAGTGATTCTTCAAATAGAATCAGTCTCTTGCATTAGCTTCTAGTAACTTTGACTAGCCCAATGGATCAATCACGTCACATCCCATGGGTTTTCGTATTGGATCTCATGTGTGTATGGCTGGTTTTGGGTTAAGAGCTAGTAGTCATGGGTGCTTTGTTTTTTAGGGGACTTGACTAAGGCATATATCCGGAAGGAGAATATTATTCCTTCTATTGCTGTCATATTCTTCCTTTATTGTTTGTTTCCTCATGTTGTTAGCAGTCAATGCAATAATACATGTTACTCACCTACTATAAGAGCATTTTTGCTTTGTATGAATGACTGAATTCATTGTCATTAATAGGTTGGCGGAGTGAATTCTCTGGTAGTTGAACTTGCTAATGTAGCAGCAAAAGAGCGTGCTATGCTTGGTCAGTGCAACTACCTCTTGTCAGCCATTTCAGCCTTGCAGGTATTCTTCAGTCTTAATTTGATTTTTCCTTGGCATATAGCACTATTTAGCCCTTGACCTATAAAGAATAAATATGTTTACCTCGACCAATTATGTTGTGACATTGACTCGACCTGTACAAGATGTTTGTGTTTGCCCCTGATCTATTACATTGCGGAATTGACCCTTACATATAACTATTAATTACAATCAGTCCAAAATTTAGATAGAAATTAGTGCGCATATTAGGAGACCCGTTAAATGTTTGCAATTTGACGATTGCTAATCACAATACAATTATTATAATATTTGTCAATCTGCTTAGTTGCTTCTGTCAGAACGAGATTTTAACTTTTAAAAAAGTAGCTAGCTTCCTGTTTCCCTTAACATTGATTTGACTCCTGGATAACATTTTGCACTTGAAATCCTATTGTTTCTCTGCTTTTACAACCTTAGACAACAACAGTTTTTCGCATGATGTGTAATTATCTCAGGTTCGGTCTCCTTACATATGCGCCAATTTTCATATAATTGGACCACATGTGATTGATTGCTATATTACCAGGACCAAATATGTCAGAGGTTGAATGTCACAAAATAATAGGTCAGGGAGTAAATACTAACATTTTTTCACATGTCAGGGAGAAATTGTTTTTTAAACCTTTTGTTTCATTTTATGCTATATAGTCATACGTTGTTGTAGCCCAATTTCTAATAAAGCTAATGGCATTATGGCAGGCGGAAGAATGTAGTCTGAGAACGCATATTTTACAAGTAGAACGTGATTGTTCAGGCTAACAACAAATGTAAAGCTCTCGTCACTTGACTTCCTACACTTAATTCTAACACCAAAACAAGAACATCTTTCTCTTTTGTTTTCCCTCGAACTGAAGCATCCGATATCTAATGATTCAAGAAAAAAGAGAATTTTAGTGGTTGATAAGCTTGTAAATGAGGAAGAGAGACACGGTAAGATGGATATAAAATAGACAGGATCATATTGAATGCATAGATGGGATAAAGTGGTCATTCTCATTCTTATTAGAATAGAATAGTAATTTGTATAGAGGTACTTGTCTCTATAGGGCAGAAGCAGAATATATGTAAATATGCTGGAATGATGTTGATGATGTTTCCAAATTTAATGATATTAAATAGCATCATGAGGTTCCCATTTCATCAATGATGTGTTTTTGTATGAATTTATTACTGCTGCCTTCCATTTGTGTCCTGCATTATTTCTACGTATATTGTTTGCTACTCAAGATATTTATTGTCACTATCCCCCTTGTGAAAAATCCGTTACCAAACAAAGGTGTGTTTCTGGGATTCGTCATTCGTGAATGTTACTCTCTCCAAATTGCAATATAATGATTGATTTCAATTAAATTTGTGGTTGTTGGGACTACAGTACCATTTATCATTCTTTAATCAGTAACAAACATTTGTTTCTAGACAAGGTAGATTCTTTTTACTTTTTTTTACAAAGTAATAATCTATATCATTGAATGGTTTGTGAAAAATTAATATGATGGAAAAAAAGAAAGTATAAAACTGATACAAATGCATTAATGAGGGAAAAAAGTAAAAAAATTTCTTAAAAAAGCTCCCGTGTTTACGAATTTTATCAAAATGATGTTAGTATTTATTTTTTTTTGCAATACAAGAATTGTGTTTATCTCCGTCAAAAGGCGTTAAACCCATTAACGGTGTCAAATGTGATGACGTATCAATGAGTATTTTGGTCTTAATTTATTGATTATGTTATGAAAGACTCATTTCTCACGCTTTAAAGTTGTAAACACATGAATGTTATAGAAATTTACCAATAAATTAAAACCGAAAATCTCTTGCCACATCATCACATTTAACACTGTTAATGAATTTTTCTCTTTTTAGGTAACGGTGATAAACACAATCCTCTATTTGTCAATGTTACAGAGAAATTGTAACTTGAATCCACGTAAGCCAAGCTTCCTGAAAAATAGTAAACGTTAGCCTAAAGGAGGCCGCTGATCGGCGACCCCTCTCCGATGCTAAAGTCAGTATAGAACTTGTAATCGGAAAAGTAAATAACTCAGAGAATGAGTCTAGAATCATGTACCTTAGACTGTAGCAAGTCCCATGTATTTATAGTGTTTGATCATGTATCCTAATCCTAGTCGAACTAGGACTTTACTTAAATTATCCCTCTTTAGTCCGAGAACTTGTAATTCCAATTAGCTCACATAGTCCTAATCGGATTAGGAGACCTAAAGAGGAATACTTTCCTTGCAGGACAGATATTCTTCTTACTTTGACTATTCAACGCACGTCCACGTGGACATCAAGACTATTCAACGTAATTTAAATGTCCTACGTGGTTGAAAGCTAAATGACAATCGGTCCACGCGTCATACGAAATATTAGGTGTTAACAGAAGCCCCCCCAAAAGGATAAACAAGCTCCTTTAGGACTTATGCCTTAACAACACCCAAATATCCACACATTCATCACGGCCCACTCGGCAGGCCCAAGCAGCAAACATGGCTGTTAGCCCATCATCCTTTAACATTAAGTCCAACCACCAAAACGCACGCTGCCTTTAGAATCAATACACTTGTCCTTAAGCGTGGTTCCAAACTTAACTTCCCTCCAAGCAAGTGAAAGGGTTTTGCAATTCGAAAACTCCAAGTCTGCCTATAAATATCCACAAAAACCATTTCATCTCTTTACGCTCTCCAAATCCATAACTCTCTCAGCAAACTGCTTTCCAGATTTCTACGAAGTGTAAGTAATCCTTAATTTTTCTTCTATTGCATTCTGAATTTGCTATCCGAAATGGCCTCTTCATCGCAAAATCCTACTTCCTCGGGAGAAACTTCCCAAAACTCAGATCCGGAACTAAATCATCGTCGTCGCCAAACCATTATGGATTGGTCCGAAGAAGAATTAACCCCACCAAGACCACAAAATCAAAACCCTAGCACCACTCGAAGTACAAACCCTAGGAACCCTAACCCTCCGATCCAAATGCCAATACGTGCCCCACACCCTCAACAGGGTCTTTGGAAGACTGCCCTTCCTCACGAAGCGACCAAGATCAACACAATCGAGGCTCTTCGCGATTTGAAGAAGAAGTTCCCCTGCCTTAAGGATTTCGACTGTGCGGTCCCCACTCCCGAAGACAGGATGTTTAAGGGAAAAATCCACAAGGTGGCCGTTCTTGAGAGGCATCTGGAATATGGGATGAGGTTTCCTTTTCCCGAGGTGGTAAATGATATCCTTAACGAGTTCAACCTTTGCCCTGCACAGATTGTTCCCAACTCGTGGGTCGAGATGCTTGCGCTCGTACGGGTGTGTCAGGATCTCGGCGTTTTGTTAACCGGGAACCTCTTCAAATACCTCCGAACTCCTATCAAGGCTCAAAAACACCCGTGCGTCTCGTTCAAGGAGGTCCACGAGCCAAAGGGTTTAATTGGTGGCAAACCCTCGTCGCACAGTGGTCATCGATCACGATGGGTCTGGGTTGGTCCTGAGGACGGCAACCTCCGATGGCCGTGGAGGATCGATTTCAATGAGTTTCCTACCGATCCGAGCACATGGAGGAGCCCTACAAAGACTGTAGTCCTTGACGAAGAGGAAAAATGCTCCCTCGAAAAACTCCAAAGATACAAACCTTCCAATCCCATCTCCCTCGAGCAATTTTTAACTCGTTATCGAGGCAACATGCCTGTTGCTACAGTGGGGGAGGATGGAACTATATTTTATTACCCTGCTCCCGAAGTTAATCGGGCTCATCTCGGGGAGCCTATTTCTCTTCCAAAGAATCCTTGTAAGCTTTCTTGATTTTAACTACCAACTTGTTATTTGCAGGCATTTTATCATGGCTCCTAAGTTATCTTACAAACAACGCCTTGCAGCTGCCCGACTGAAGGCCCTAGAAGGTGATAAACCAGCTCCTTCTGTTCTCGTGCCCACAAAAGGTCCTCGGACCACGACCAAGAAAGTCCGAGCTTCATCAATTGGCAATATTGCCATCACTGAGGTTCGCGAGCCCGAGGGGACGCCTTTAGAGGAAACGCACATTCCCGAGCCTCAACAACAGAACGAGGACCCTGGTAACTCTTCATTATTTTTGAACGAGAACTCTTCATACCTCTTGTTCTGCTTGTTAAGCTAACCTTTATAATTTCTATGTAGAAGTCCAAAACATCTCATCGGGAGAAGATCTCGAGACCCAAAATCCCGAGATCCCAGTTCCTAACGAACCCATAATCCAAAATCTTGAAAATCAAGGAGTCCCAATACAGGCTTGTTCGAAGAGGAAAGCTTCCTCCATTTCTATCGACGCCTCGAATCTCGAGGACGGTAATGCCATGGAGACCGAAAACCCTGAAGGTCCCCGTGCTAAACGCGTTCGAGAGATCGAGGGCACAAGCTCACCTCCTCATCCTTCGACCTGGGACCCCAATTGGCACCCTTATACCAACTGCCCCGAGATGACGAGCGCCAAGGGAAGGGTGCCACCTGAGGCCTCTTTGGACGGCTACGAGAGATATTCTCTTTATAACGTAAGTCTTTTCACCTTGCCTCATCGCAACTAAGCTGTGTTCATTGTTTTAACCGCTTGATCTTGAACAGTTCTGGTCGGAGCGCTTTCCCAAAGTTTCTCTCAGCGTCCCTGCGATTGCTGAAGATGTTGCTCAAGCTTGCCTCGTCCCCGAGGAGGTTAAACTTGCCGAGAATTTAACTGACAAGGAGTTGGCTAAACTCGTACATGTCAGACAGGCTAAGGTAATGAACTTTACCAGTTGTCCTATCATCGTTCTTCGCATTATCTTGACCTGTTTCTCATTCTTGTTTTCTTTATTTAAACAGGCCATGGCTGCGACGGAGATCATGTCTTACCGCTATCTCCAGAAATCTGCGTCTCTCGAAGACTACCGCCACAAGTGGGCGGTAGTTTCCGACAAACTTGAAACGGCCGAAGACGCTTTGAGTGCCCAAACGAAAATCCTGAAATCTGCTCAACACATTGGTCGTGAAAAAACCTTTGAGTGCGAGAGACTGAAGGTTGAATGCATTCAACTAAACAAAGCTCTTGAGGCCTCGAGGCAACGAGTACGAGAGCTCGAGGACCAGATTCAGTCGCAGTGGTTTGACTCCTGCCTTGCTCTAGCAGGTCTTCATCAGGGGGCGCGAGCTCAACTTACCTTGGAAAAAATTGATCAGGCGACCTGGAGAGCACGAGGACGGGAGGTATCACAAAAACTCCGATCTCAGCTTGAGGCTTCCGAGAAAGCCAGACAGGACCAAGATGCTGCTCACGAGGAAACTATTGCAAAAATGGAGGAGAACGAGATTTGGCGTATGTCCAGATTCAAAACTCGTTTCGTGCAGTCCATTAGAGAAAGGTTCCCCGACATCTCCTTGGAAGATCTCAAATTCTTTGTGAATGTGAATCCTCCCGAGGACGATGAAGAAGCAGATGCTGTCCTCGATGATTCCTTTCCCGAGCCTGATTCTCCCAAGGAAGGAATCCCTGTTGATCCAAAATCCGCAGTTGAACCTGTAGAATAGCTTGTTCCCCTTTTGTAATCATCGTTCAATGAAATGACGAAACTTTATCCTATTTTGCCTTTTATGTATATTACGTCTAATATCTTGTGTGCAAATTTACTCATTAAAGTTTGTCCATGCTTCAATTTTCTAATATTCTCGTACTAATCTCAGTATGTTTGAACTTTAATTGTTCGCAGCCCTCGTAGTAGCCCCCCCTTATTTTCTGGTCGGGCTAACTCTTGTAGGGTGGATTCTTACCACGACGTTCATGGATTTGGTTTTAATCGAAGCCTTCTAGCATGCATAAGCTTGATTTTAAAGTTCTAACCAAATTGTCCAGTGTCGAATACTTAGAACAAACTTTCAAAATAACAATTAGTTTTAATCGTGAATTCTCTTCGTGTCCCGAATTTTTCATAAACAAATAATTCCTAAGTTATATCCGAATTAATAGTCATAGATGAAAACGATGCCTCGTGGGCCTTTATTCATAATAACTCCTAAGTTGAATTCTGAGTTTATATGTCGTCAAAAAAGTAAAAAAGAATAACAAAAGCTAAAAATAATATTTCCTGAGAGAGATCGCATTCCAAGTCCTTGGAACCTCAGTGCCATCAAGATGCTGCAAACGATAAGTGTGTGTTCCGACGCATTCTATGATCCGAAATGGTCCTTCCCACTTAATGCCCAGTTTACCTTTGCCTTGTCTCGAGCTTGATGCTGCTGTACTACGAAGGACAAAATCCCCCTTGAAAAATTGTCTTGGTCGTACGCTTTTATCATATATTCTTTTTGTTCTAGCTTTATACGCCTCAATTCGTGCCAGCGCCATTTCTCTTTTTTCTTCAAGATCGTCCAAGTTGTCTCGTAAGTTCAGTTCGTTCCATTCTTCAGTATAATGGAGAACCCTTGTACTTGGTACCTTAATCTCGACCGGAATAAAGGCTTCTGTCCCATAAGTTAACGAAAATGGTGTTTCTCCAGTAGCTGTCTTTGGCGTCGTTCGATACGACCACAACACATGATACAGCTCCTCGACCCAATTTGTTAACTTCTCGAGGTGAGTTAAGCGCCTTTTGATTCCTTCCATGATCGTTCGATTAGTCCTCTCGGTCATTCCATTTGTTTGTGGGTGGAAGACAGAACTAAACCTTAGCTTGATCCCTTCTCTCTCGCAAAAGTGTCTAAATAAAACGCTGTCAAACTGTTTGCCATTGTCTGTGATTATCGTATTGGGGACCCCAAAACGATATACAATGCTATTCTTGACAAACTTCACAATCTGTTGGGCCGTTATCGAGGACACTGCTTCAGCCTCGACCCACTTTGTAAAGTGATCGACTGCTACGATAACATATTGTTTTTGATTAGTTGACATCGGAAACTGTCCTACGATATCAATTCCCCATGTTGCAAATGGCCATGCTACTTTTATACCTTCTAATCCCGAGGCTGGGCTTTTCAAAACTGGAGAGTGAGCTTGACACGCAGCACACTTCTTTACAAACTCCGCCGCATCATTGTTCATCTGAGGCCAATAATAACCTAATAACCTCGCCTTTCGAGCAAGAACATTCCAGCCCTCATGAGCCCCACATGATCCCTCATGGATCTCTTCTAAAATCTTGGCTCCTTCCTCGATCCCAACTGCTTTGAGCCATGGTTGGGAATACGATCTTCGGAATAGATTTCCGTCCACGACTGTGTATCTACTCGACTTTCTCACGATCTTCGGGTGTTGTGACTTATCTTCTGGCAATTTTCCTTCGTACAAATATTCAAAGATCGGCCAGTACCACTCGTTTCCTCGATCGAGTGCAAACACTTCTTTGGAATCGATACTCGCGCATGGAATAACCTGTATATCACAAGGACACAAATTTAAGTTAGTAGGATCAGAAGCTAACTTTGCCAAGTGATCGGCCTCCATATTTTCTTCCCGCGGGATTTGTACGATCTCAACTTTACATCCCATGAGCTCACATTCTTCAATCGTACGTTTTACCATCTCGTGATACTTTTTCATTCGAGCGTGTTTGGTTTCCCAAGAATTTCTTATCTGATTGGTTGCTAATCCTGAATCACTTTTAATGATGGCCTTGTCTGCCCTGATTAGTCTAACCAATCGTAGCCCGAGCAATATTGCCTCGTACTCTGCAGCATTATTTGAGGAATCAAAGCCCAAAGTCGCAGCGTGCCTGAACACCAACCCATCTGGACTTTTGCAAAAAATTCCAATACCGGATTGACTCTTATTGGCACTCCCATCGACGAAGATTTCCCAAGTATTTAATACTGGCTCAATCTCTTCTTCAGGTGGGACCTCGATCAAAAAATCAGAAAGAACTTGAGCCTTTTTTGATGGCCTTGGCTCGAATCTTACATCAAATTCCGTGAGTTTTATGGACCATTCCGTCAGTCTCCCCGAAGCCTCAGGTCGTGAAAGAATTTTCCTTAGTGGGGTGTCTGTACGAACTACGATGGTATAACTCAAGAAATAGTGTCTTAATTTCTGGGCAGCTATATACACCCCGAAAGCCAGTTTCTCCATTTTAGGGTATCTCGATTCTGCCCCTCGAAGCACTTTGCTCACATAATAAACTGGATATTGAATTTTTCCTTCCTCTTCTTCTCGAATTAGAACCATACCAATGCACTCTTCACCGACGCTTATGTATAAATATAAATTTTCTCCTTTCACCGGCTGACTTAAGAGAGGTGGAGAGGACAAAAACTTCTTGAGATCCTCGAACGAGGTTTGACACTCATCAGTCCACACAAAGTCCTTTACTCCTTTAAGACTTTTGTAAAAAGGCATGCATCGTTTGGCGGAATAAGAGATAAAACGACCCAAAGCATTGATCTTACCGTTTAAAACCTGCACCTCGCGCACATTTTTTGGTGGCTGAAGATCAATAATAGCCTTGATTTTGTCTGGGTTTGCCTCGATGCCTCGTTTAGAAATCATGAAACCTAAAAATTTGCCAGAATTGATCCCAAAGGTGCACTTTTCAGGATTAAGCTTTAGATTATATTCCCTCAGAATCCTAAAAACCACTTCGAGGTCTCGAGCATGCTCTTCTGCCTTCTTGCTTTTTACAATCATATCGTCAACATAAATCTCGACGTTCTTGCCAATGAGCTCCTTGAACATCTTGTTGACTAATCTTTGATAGGTGGCTCCAGCATTTTTCAAACCAAAAGGCATTACCTGATAACAATAGGTGCCTTCTGGTGTAATGAAACTAGTTTTTTCCATGTCTTTCTCTGCTAGCGGGATTTGATGAAATCCTTCCTTTGCATCGAGGAAAGAATATACCTCGTACCCTGCCGTCGAGTCTACAAGCATGTCAATACACGGCAAAGGATAGAAATCCTTAGGGCAAGCTTTATTTAAATCGGAAAAATCGACGCACATTCTCCATTTTCCATTTGCTTTTTTGACCAAGACCACATTTGAAATCCACTGTGGGTAATGAACTTCCTTGATCCTCCCGAACTCAAGCAACTTTTCAACTTCGCTCTTAATAAACTGCTGCCTCTCCGCCCCTTGATTTCTCTTCTTCTGTTTCACAGGAGTGTACTCTGGGTCAATGTCTAGCGTGTGCTCCATGACCTCACGAGAAACTCCTATGATATCTGCCGATGCCCAGGCAAAGACATCCTTATTCCCCTCGAGTGCTGCGATAACGGTCTTTTTCGAGTTCTCTCGCAACTCTGCTGAAACTTGTACCACCTTTCCTTTTTCCAAAGTCACAGCTTCAATTGCATCAACTGGTTCGCCACGCTCCTTAACCTCCTCGACCAAAACATTTTCTTGAGGAACTATTTCCAATGAGGTCATATAAGTATGCCTCGCAACCGATTGACTACCAAGAGCTACTGCCATTCCTCGCTCCGTCGGGATCATCCAAGCTAGGTAATAAAGGGATATGGCACCCCGACTACCTGAAATCAAAGGCCTGCCTATTATCACATTATAAGCGATCGGCGTGTCAATTACTAGAAAATCGGTGATAGTTCTCCATTTACTCGTGGTATTCCCTATTTCGACCTCGAGCTGGGTTTCTCCCAACAGAAGTACGGGATGTCCACTTATACCGACTAAAGGTGACGTGGAAGGTGTCAAACGTCCCTGATCTAAGCCGAGGGCCTCGAAAGCCTTTCTCGTGATGATATTGACCGAACTTCCTGTATCTAGCAAAGTCCTTCGCACGGTAAAACCTTCCACCTGCATATCGATGACCAATGCATCATCATGTGGATCACTTGGACGACCCTTCAATGACCCGAAGTCGAAAACTTTTGAAATCTGCTCGATTCGTACTCGCTCGGCGAAATCCCGTTTCCTTTTTACACTCCCGTCAATGGGAGAACCTCCCATAATCATATTAATGACACCCCGAGGAGTCTTCGTTCCCTCTCTATCTGGGAATTGATCCTTATATTTCTCGAAAAGGTTTTTTAGTTTTCCTTTAGCTGCCAATTTGTCTAGCTCCTTAGCCAGTTGTTCACAATCCTCTGTATCGTGACCCTGTAACTTGTGGAAAGCACAATACTTGCCATTAAATTTTGGCTTTCCACCTTTGGGCGGATATCTGATTTGCTCCTTTTGTTCTTCAACCCACATAAGAACCTGAGCACGAGGGGCAGGCAATGGGATACGATCTCTTTTATCAAAAGGCTTCCTCGGAACCTCGCGATTCCTTTCCCATCTATCCGAGCTCCGGCCACTGCCCCGATCTCTTTCTTGCACTTCGGACTTGATTGCTTTTACTCTCCTCGTGGGATCATCTTGGTGCTCATCCCATACCACGAACGATTTTGCCATTGTCATCAAAGCATGAAAATCGTTCGGTCGCTCAGTCATAAGTTTCATCTGAAGATCCCGATTTCGGCAATTTTCCGCCAGTGTCTTCCGTGCTGAGGATACAATCAAGGGTTCAACTTTTAAAGCCACATTATTAAAATTGTGCAAATATGATTCCAAGGTCTCGTTTTCTCCTCGTCGTACCCTCATCAGATCATCGACCGTCTTTTTCTCTGGTATGGCCGTGACAAAATGTGCTTTAAAGGATTCTGAAAGTTGATTCCAGCTCCTGATTGATCCAGTAGGGAGACAATCATACCATTGTGCGGCCGTTTCTTTCAAAGTCGTTGGAAATAATTTACACATAAGTGCCTCGTTAACCGGACTTGCAAGAAGCGCCCTTCCAAAACTTTTGACGTGCATCACAGGGTCGGAATCTCCACAGTATTTATCAAAATTGGGATATTTAAAATTGCTCGGGTAAGGAGCTACCAGGATCTTAGCACAGAGTGGACTGTCTTTATCCTGTATAGGTCCTTCCTCGCCTCGTAAAGTTTCATCAGAATAATCCCGATTCCGATTTCTTCTCCTGTGTCTCCTCCCTTCTCTGGACCCCATATTCTTAGTCCCCGTAGCCTCATCTCGCTCCTTAAGAGCTTTAGCAATTCCTTCGGCTAAACTCCTATTGAACGTATCGACAAGTCTTTTATGTTTACGTTTAAGTTCTTCAACCTCGGAACTATCTCTTCGGGACCTCCGATGTTTAGGGTCTCTACTCCCCGAGGAGCTCCTCGAAGACGCTGATCCACCCTCGTAAGACAGTCTCCTTACAATCCCTGGTGAAACTTTTCTTGCTTGTGACTTTATACGAGGTTTGCGCCTCGGAGGGGTTGGAGATCGCTCTACAGATCTTCCTCGAACTGGAGTTTTTTCGCGATCCGCGGTTCGAGTTCTTCCAGCTGAAGACGCCGTATAACTTCTTGAACGCTCCGAATTCCGAGATCGTTTTACACCCCGAATTTCGCTTCGTGGTCGATCTGGGGGAATCCGTTTGCTCAAATCTTCCAATTGTTGTTGTAAACGATCTATGGTTGATCTGTCATTGACTGTTCTTACCGCCACCTCGGCTGCGACTCTATCCATCCATTTTCTTTGCTCTGGATCAACAGTTCCTGACCACTCGAACATTCGGTTCAAAGCAACTTCTTCGTCTAGAGCCATTGTGTCTTCCTCATGGTCCATATCTTCTTCTTGAGCATTAGTAGCCTGATTTTCTTCTAAGATCACCATGTTCTTTAATAGAATCTTCTAAAGATTCCACGCTCACCGCACCAATTTGTTACAGAGAAATTGTAACTTGAATCCACGTAAGCCAAGCTTCCTGAAAAATAGTAAACGTTAGCCTAAAGGAGGCCGCTGATCGGCGACCCCTCTCCGATGCTAAAGTCAGTATAGAACTTGTAATCGGAAAAGTAAATAACTCAGAGAATGAGTCTAGAATCATGTACCTTAGACTGTAGCAAGTCCCATGTATTTATAGTGTTTGATCATGTATCCTAATCCTAGTCGAACTAGGACTTTACTTAAATTATCCCTCTTTAGTCCGAGAACTTGTAATTCCAATTAGCTCACATAGTCCTAATCGGATTAGGAGACCTAAAGAGGAATACTTTCCTTGCAGGACAGATATTCTTCTTACTTTGACTATTCAACGCACGTCCACGTGGACATCAAGACTATTCAACGTAATTTAAATGTCCTACGTGGTTGAAAGCTAAATGACAATCGGTCCACGCGTCATACGAAATATTAGGTGTTAACAGTCAAAAAGATAAACACATACACCATTTTCACAGAATCAGTAAACACAAGAATTTTTTAGAAAATTACCCAAGAGACAATTCAATAACATCATCTGAAAAACAAAAATAAATAATTTCACTAATTTCTTTTGTACAGTATGATTTTCTTCTGAGTTAAAAGTAGTTAGGGTCATTTGGTTTGAAGTCAATACAGTTATCAAAATAATTTATATCCATCAATAAAACTACTATGATCGAATCTGACCACAACAAATGATATTAATACGATACCACTCATTACTACGTCATAATATCAATCAAGGAAATTAGCCACGAATAAGTGAAGTGTAAAAAAATTAAGGAATGTGGCCAAAGCTTGCCATAGCTTTATGTTATAAGTTTACTAATTCATACCACTGTAATAAATAGAGAATATACAACTAGCACGATTGAATTTAAAAAATTTCTATTCCTTTTAAACCGAGGATCCGTTAACATTGTTTAAACATAATAATCTAATTGATATATCTCTTGTAGAACTATTTACTGTTGAAAAGAAGTGTCCACATAGTAATCTTGCCAGCGTCCAAATGATGTCTCTATTGTTAAATCCACACGAACAAGGAACAATCGAAAAGGCGGAGGTGCCGAAAAAACCAATCATAAAATTCGGCCATGGCATAGATGCATAATATTAGAATTATCAGAGGCATTTTTTCTCTGTTGTGTTCGTCCACTAACTTAGGCTATTGAATGGGCTTCAGGAATGACCGAGTTTGACGGATTGTTAATCGGCCCATTAATTTGAAGAATTTGGGCTTAATGTAGGATGTATTTCCTCTATATAAAACTTAAGGAGAAGTTCAAACAGAAAAATATATATTTTTGTGTATTTAGAAAATAGCTCTATTTATAGAGTTCAAAAACTATTAGATCATATATCACAAATGCCTCACCTTTTATTAAATTCATTATTTCTACAAATTTTTATCAAGTTTCTTTCATGTCTATAAATTATGCCCAACTATTTCTAAATCACATGAACCAAAACAAATTATAGTTTTTTTTTGTTGTAAAAAAACCTAATACATATCACCAAGTGTTTCAACTTGTCCAAAGTACGAAAAAGATTGTCTCTCTATGCTTAGCTTGTGTTTCAGACTCATTAAACTTGCATAGAATGGCGTGATTAATCTTTCTATATATGTTCAAATCTAAAAAATAGTAAGCTAATTTGTTTTGAAAACTTAGAACTATGAATGAGATTTTAGTTTCGTTTTTTTTATTATTCTTTCACTTTTTATAAGTTGAAGTATATATTGTTTCAAGCAAGTTCAGGGGATAATAGATCATTATTAACATGTTTAATAAGTCAACAATCGACTTTAAACAAATTCAGGTGGTTTTTATATTACATTAAGCATTTTCGTGAAATTGGTCAAAATAAGCTAAGTTTATTGTTTTGGACAAGTTAGAAGATCTACTGCTCTATTGAGCCTAAGAAAAACTATATCTTTTATATCCTTGGTAAAAGAAAAAGTTTTACTGCCAATGGTTGATATATAGACCAAATTTTCAACTTTCGTATCAACAAGTAATAAGAGTTAGCGTGTTCTCTGTGACTTAATTCAATAAAATTCAGTTCGATTCAACAAATTAACTTATATTCAATTTAGTTCAGTTCAATTCAATTCAATAGCATTCAGTAAAAAAAAAGAGAGCATCTGTATATTAATGTCTTTGATAAGTGAGATGGGCATATTTTGAGGTTTAATCCAACGTGAGAGATCAGAGGAGCTGGAGACTGCTGCCAACTTTCCAATGCTCAAGTTAGACTACTTGTAAATAGTATAGAGAGATTAGAGGTATGTAATTACTATATGTTATAGGTACATTGAGTGCTTTTTATATATAAGAGGTTTGACAATCATTGTTCACAAGGTTCCATGTCATTTTAGTGTAATTGGCTTTAGTTAATGTGCTTTTTAATTAACCATCATGTTTGTAATTGCCTTTTGGTTTTATGAAATTCAATACTTCTCATTGCTCCTGAATCCAGAGCGCTTGAACTTTCATGGATACTTTAGTGTTGAATAAATTTATCAACTCAGACTATTTGCACGAGACATTGATTGCGGGAAAATTGAGCTCACACTCATTTTCCTCTTCTCTGTTTTCGGCAACTTTAGCAATCAGTTCAACATCAGGTCTCCTTCTCCATCGACCGCGTGTTCAAACACGTCGAGTTGAGGTTCGAGTTAATGGGAAAGGAAAAGACTAGATCGTCCGTCAATGCCTTCAAGTACTGATGATGCCGGTACTCATGAACCTTATGACAAACTTGTCATCACATTAAAATGAGGATGCTGAAAGGTAAAAAATGTAGAACCATCTAGTTGCTTGAAATAAAAAGCTGAAGAAACAATAAACCCAATGAGGCTTCCTAAGGTACGTAGCAATAATAGGACAAGTATTTCTTATGGCAACAAGTAATAAAGCGATAAAAACATATCGAACTCATAGGGAAACAAGACTACAGAGCCACCAAATTTAATCAGACCTCCAAGTTTCTAGATACTCGATTAAGTTGAGAAAATAATATCTAACTGCTAAACCTATAAATCTAATAATGCAATTAAAGTAAAACAACTTGGTGATTCAAATTTTAAAAAAAATTATGCAATCATGCTTACATTAAATAACAAATAAAAAACTTCACTTTGTTATGATTCGAACCCAAAATCACTCCATGAGAATTCTAGAATTTGAGATCTCTTGACCAATTTTCACCTCTGATTCAGACAATCAGATTTACATTCATGTTAACATATATCGGTAACCATCTTAAGAAAGCATATAAGTGTAAAGAAGACCTATAAACTATATTTACATGCATTTCAACAACTACATCAAAGTGTATTATTCTACCATACGGTTACATGTCTTCATTATCAAATATTAGTTTTTTTATTCCAATGTATTATAAAAAAAATGAATCATATTCTTCCTTTCTTTAATTAACATCTCTAGTTAGAGAGAATTGGTACGTTTCGTTAGGAGATAAATTGCCTCCTTAAGTTAAGATGATATCCTTAGAAGAGTCGAATTATGCTATTCCATTTAAATCTAAAAGCACATTCCCATTGTTTGGAGTGTGCAATTACTTAGCCTCTCAAATCATTTGATAGACTTTATAATAATTCATTCTTAGAATTGTAGGCTTTAAGAATTTGCATGTTTAGCATATATATCATCCACTCAAATTAATAAGATGCTGATCCAATGAAGGTGACACCATATGCCCGCGGCGACTCGAAATTAATGGATTGGAATATTTGCTTCTTCTTTTTAAATTTCTCTTTTTTCATCATTAATTAATTTATTATATCTCCTTTTCTTATAATTATATACAAATAAAATAGAAAATCTTTATAAGGTGTTGATGCCATGGATCCCACTTCCAATGGAGGAGGACTATGGAAAGGAGGATGCTGACGTGCCACGCATTAATATAATATATATTTTTATTTTGTAGTATCTTAAAAAGGAGGGACCCACTTTTCCTTCTTTCCACTATTTGTTTCAATTCCATGCCTAATACGCCAATGGACCTATTGCTTGTGCTTGCTTACCTTAAGACCATCGCTCTATCCTCTTCTCCTACTTCATGCCCTTTTTCCATAATTTCGCATCTCTAATTTTATTTTATTTTATTTCAAATAATAATACACTCATGTGATGTTAGTTAGATATTTTTTGTTCAAACCTAACATATTAAACACCAATGATCGATAGTTAAATGGTAAATTGTGACTGAGTCAATTTTAAATGGGAGTTTAACATTATAGTTCTTCATAAATTAAATTAGTCGATATTCAATGTAATGATCGAAATTAGTTAGTATGTTACAAAATAATATTATGCAAAATCTAGAGAGTACGACTAAACTTATTAATAAGATAAATTTGAATATGTGAATCACTTAGATGTTCATCTCATATTTAATAGTTTTTCTAAAACATCCTCAACATTATGAAAATCTTCCTAATAGTATCTTTTATATTATATTAAATTTATGTTTGAAAAGTTAGTTAGATACGATATTGATTAGTTAATACTAAATAATAGTTTAACAATATATATATATATATATATATATATATATATATAAAAAAAAAACTGTTATAACAAAAATTTCAAAAGCACATGAAAAAGAAATAACCAACTAAAATGAATGTACACAAAAATTATGTACCACACCTCAAGATTATTCTTTTTTCCATTCTAATCAATGTGTATTATTACTTTTTCAATTCTAAATGAAAATGATTATTTTCTTAAAGTGCAAATGATCTTTTTTGTGAGCTCTAGAAAATTCAAAATATTCCTAATTTTCTCAGAAGAACAAAATTAGAAGTGTTCAGATTTTTATAGAAATTGCTTACGTTATTGTACTTTTTGAAGTTATTTTTTAAAAATAGGTATAGAATTATCTAATGTCCAATAATGCACATATATGGGTAGCAAATGTGGACATACCAACATTCAAACAGGGTAAAAAACAATTTAATGCCAAATTATCTTCTTAGGGACAGTATCGTTTTTATTTACAAAACCTTTAAAGTTCTAAGTCTCTTTATTCTACAATATGGTTCAGTTTTTCTAGTGAAAATTGTAAGTGTGTCAGAGAATTATAGCTTTTTCAAATTAGGTAGTTGAATTGCGCTTTTAACTTCTAAAATTAAATAGTCGTAAGAAATAAATAAATCATTGAAATTTCCAAAATTTGTGGTAAACGATATTGATCTGGAGAAACGATTGATAAAACAAATAAAATAGATGTAACTATAATTGAAGAAAACTAATGTGTTTGAATTGAATTTGGATGGAAAATGATTACAAGTGAGGGAAAATCACAAAAAAAATGAAAATGTAAATGAACGAAGAGACTATTTTAATCATGATTCTTCTTTATATAGATGTTGAGGATAACTGCTTCATCTTGTGCCCATGATGTGCTTAATGAATTTATTGTGACATTTTTTTTTATTTCCTTGCGTTTTAAGTGTTCTACATAATACCTATTCAAATATTAAATAATATCATATGTTTTTTTTTTTTTCTTTTTTTTTGAAAACAATGAGGTTCACTTATAAAGTTTCTCTTAAGGTTTCCACCGGTCATCACGTGGTTTCCCTCAAATTACCCAAATGTAACCTTCAGATCATCTCGTAGTTTCATATAAATCACCTTAAGGTTTCCCTCAAACCGCTTCGTGAGATTCACTTTGAAAAGTTTTTTCCTTCATCGCCCCAAGATTTCATGTTATGCACCAAAAGTTCTTATGAAATCTCTATATCAATCTGTTTATCTTTATATTTTCAAGATGCACTATAAAACCTCTAAATTTTCTCTCTTTTGTATCTTGAATATGTTCATGGAAACCAAAAATTAACGTAGTCAAATATTAAAACAAAATTAGGTCATCCTGAAATAGAAATTTTGCATGGAAAGTAAAATAGGAGAGAAGTAAAAAAACCTTAAAGGGAAGTAATACAGAACAATAAAGCAAAGAGAACAACTGAAAATTAAATGAAACAAATATCATATTCTTTTCTGTTCGTATGAAACATTAGATTTACATGGAATGGAAGGTAAAACAAGAAAGGTCATGAAGGGTACCAAACAACCATCGCCGATCAGATGTATGTCTCTGACTGACAGACACACACACTCTAATTAATACGTGTCAACCCATATGTCTCTAATTGAAGAGCCACTTGTTGTATACTTGTATTAATTGCAGCTTATCTCTATCATCTTCTCCCAACCCACCCATTTTTCATCATGTACGGACACGACATATATCCTTCATTAAATCACAGTTTTATCCCTATCATTATCATCTACCATTACTTATATCTAAATGGTCCGTTGTTTTAAATTGTGAGACACCCATTTTCTAAGATTAATCCTCATAAAAATGTCACGTTTAAGAATATTTATATTTATAATTTCTATTGTGATGCTCGTTTTGGAGCCATAATAAGAATGAAAACGGATTGAACCAATTTGGTTTTCATATTTGCTCATAAATCGAAATCTCTAAATTCGGTTCACTATTCATGTAATATCGTTGTGAATAGTGAAATTAGATTTGAAGATTTTGGTTTGTTTGTAAATTCTAAAACCAACTTTGCTCATTCCAGTTTCTCTTTGGCTATGGTTCTAAACGAGCATTGCATTACAGTAAAATTTGTTTCTAATTTAATACTATAGGTGTAAATATTTAAACTTGACATTTTCCAAAAATTAATCTCATTTTTTATCAGAATAGTTTGAAATTCGAATTTTCGTTTCGTGAAATTTAATTTTTATTGATAAATAATTTGTAAATCTATATTGTATATCTCATCGAGATCTGTAATTTGCCGTGAATGGTTAAAGAACTCCTCACCTTACCTAAACTTTTGTTGTTACCAAACAAAATTAAGAGAAATTTTAGAATACTCCTGGAATACGGGTGACGTGGTACTCCGGATCTATAATTCGATGATATGTCATATCGGTTAGTATCTAGGGTTCATCATTTAGGGTCTAGGGTTTATTTTTTGGGGTTTAGGGTTTTTACTTTTGGATCTAGAATTTTATATAAATAATTAACTAAGAATTACATTTTAATTAATTACACATGTCTACTATTAATTCGTTTGAAATACCACGTCATCGTGCTCCAGGAGTATACTAAAATCTCTCCAAAATTAATTATATCTAAATTACAAATACTCACCATAGGTCAATGAAAGTATTGAAAAAGCAAAGCAAACTCGCCGGGCTAAAATTCCGGCATCGTTTTTATATTGAAACAAAAAGGTTACAGTTATACCGTCTTGATGACAGCTCTCTCACTACAAAAACGCCCTGCTCTCTCTCTCTCTCTCTCTCTCTCTCTCTCATTTTCAGATTTTCTATTCAAATGAATAGATTCAAAAGCTTCTTCCCGTCGCTGCCGCTAATATTGCTCTCGAACGTCGTCGTTTCCGACGATTCTTCCGTGTAAAACGACACCGTATCCCGTCCTCTCCTCTCCCTCCCACCTCCAGTACTCCCTCCGACCACCTTCGGCTTCGGACACTCATTCACATCGGATGCTTGCTGCCAAACACTTCGTAACCGGCATGCCTCCACAGCAAAACTCTCCGTAGATTCATCGTGATTCGGAACTAAGTTTCCGACAATATTTGACGGTAACGGCCGAATACTTCCGCCGGTAAGAACCGTCTCTACGGCTGCTTGGCACAGATTCCAGTTCCCGCTCCACAGAAGCCCCACCGCTCCATTTACCGGATTCACCGTCCTACCGCATGCCTCAAAAAGCAGCGATTGAAACAAAGCTATGGAAGAGAGAAACCATTGTCCGGATTAATATAAACGATGTCGTTAACTTTAACTATAAACTTCAACCTTTGTAATACAAAAGGTGTCGTTAAAATTAACCAAAAGCTAACTCAGCTTTTACAAAAAAGAGTTATAACATTTTTTTATTTAAATCCATTAGTTTAATAAATTTTATAAAATATGCATTATTAATAATTCAGTTTAATTGAAAAACAGCTGCTATCCTGTCGGGTTTTTGGCACGGCGGAGATAAAGAAATCATTTCGTTAAATTAATAAAATTGAAATTTCAACTTTCAAATGTAGAAACAAAACGGAAAAAGAGGTTGATGAGACTCTACCAGGCCGTTGGGATTCCGGCACGGCGGCGATAAGGGACATGAGATCGCTACGGCCGAAGAATTTGGCGAGAAACAAGGTAGCGTTACCTTGAGCTTCAGGGGAATTAATCCAGTACAGGCAGGACCTCAGTGTACAAGTGTCACTGCATCCCTTCCGCAAAACACGGCAACCGTTGCAGCTCATCTCCACCGTTGATCACCTGATCGGAGAAGATGGAATTTTTTTATATTTGATGGTTATATAGGAGAGGATATTTTTCTTGAGAGGTAAGAAAACGAAAGGGAAAGAGAGTGAAGAGGAGACGCGAGAGTGAGCTTGGTAGAGTGGTAATATAATAACGAGAAAAGGTAGGATTGGTTGATGGGTTGAGTTAAAATCTAACCATGGTTAAGTTTAGATGAACGGTGGGATTTTGATTTGGGGTGAAAGGTGGGGTCAGATTTTTGTCCAAGGGAATATCTTCCAAACTCTGGGCACGAGCGGCTCCGTGTTTTCGCGTCGCTGGTTTCTACACTGTATAAACCGTCTGATTTTAATTTATCTATTTGATAGTGACCGTTGGATTGAATAGTTGCAACTTTTTTTATAAAGAAAATAAAAATTCCTTGTTTTTATCAAGTACGGTACAAAGTCTTGACGCCCCCTCAATAGAAGTGGACACTGACACCATACTAGGAATTTTGGTCTAATTCTATCTACCCTTAAATATATTTTTCCATATTATTTGTCAAATCATCATTAAATTCAAGTTAATCTGGAGAATTCCTTTGAATAATGTTTTTTCTTTTGTTTATGACGAAGTTGAGATCAAGGCCTTAAGGTCTGAGAGCGGAAAACCTATCTCATTATGGGCCACTCAGCCCCAAGAGATTCTTTGCATCCCAAGGGGGCGGATGCCTCATCGATTACAAATGCACATCTGCCGAGGGGAAGTCGTTGCCCGACCTAGGGTCATACCGACACCCTCAGTATGATAGTTTGAAGAACGAAAGTTGGTGATTTCACCTCAAATAATCTTTTCTTTCCCTATAAAAGGAAGCCGCATCTAAAAGCCAGCTAAGTTTTTAGACAACCATGGTTTCTATTTCTCTTTAAGAAAAACATCGGATTCTGAAGCACTCATTTTAATCTAATTGATTATCATTTGTCAAATCACCGTCAAATTCATGTTAATCTGAATAATTCATTTGTTTGGTTTCAAAGAAAAAATAATCCTAACTAATGCTTTATTAGGTTTAATAAATTATGAGCTACTTTTTTTTGAAAGGCAAAACAATATTATTACGAAGGACAAACTAGCTCGTTACAAAGAAAATCGGGAGGTACATCAAACCACTCACCCCGATAACTAGAATGAATAACTTGCATAGCTAACAAATGAGCAACCTTATTAGCAGAACGTTTAACAAAAGAAATAGAGCAATTTGAGAGCTCGTTAAGAATAATAGAACAATCCTTGACCATGGCGTTAAAAGGCGAAGTAACATCTGAGCCATAGATTGGACACAAATAAGAGAATCCGATTCAAAGAGCACATGATGCCAAGCTAAATCCTTAATCCAACTCAACGCCTCTCTTATAGACAAAGCTTCAACAAGAGAAGAATCCCCATTAAAAGCTAGAACCCCATTTTTCGCCGCCAAAAACAAACCATTCTCGTCACGCAAAACACAACCAAAACCCGCACATCCTGCTCCCTCAAAAATAGCAGCATCAACATTTAATTTAGTAAAACCAGCAGGAGGCCTCACCCACACCGCCCCTACTGCAACCTCTCCACCAATCCCTCTCCCTCTCGCAGCCCCCCTCACACCACTTACCGCCCCCCACACCATTTCCAACACCTACTGCCACACCACTACCCAGCAGCTCTCCCACAGCCCCTCCATCCACATTAGCACCTCTCCCTTCTTGCCAAGAAAGCAGAAAATTTGAAGCTTTTTGCACCAAAATCGACGCCGGAGAGAACCTGTTATTCCACACCATCTCGTTACGATTTCCCCATAGAGCCCAACAAATCATCACCGCCAATTCCAGCAATTTCCTAGGCCGAGACGAAACAGCATTCCAAAAATCAAGTACAGATGTAATAGACGAACCCAAGTCACCAATAGGCGATAAACTCCACACCGCCCTTGCAATAGAACACCCGAAGAGAGCATGGAAAGCCGATTCACTCGAGCTAGCACAAAGAGCACAAATATCTGAAATTGGAATATGACGATACTTCAAAGCTACTTAAATCGAGTCTAAAATGTAAATTCACTCTATAAATTTATGTAATGTTTTATTACCTCTGGAAACTTATTTAAAGTGATATAATTAACTTTTTTCTATATAATATCTTAAAAAAACATTATTAGTTGAAAGAGCGTATGCACCAATAAAGAAAGTTTAGGTGGCGGATAAGTTATTTTAAACAATTTGAAATGGCTAGTAAATCGCTATAATTCATGAAACTAACAAGACACTAACGTATTAAGCTCTTTTTTTTATCATCTATGGTTTTTTGAAAATTTAAAAAAACATAAATAGAAAAAACATCTACTCCGTACATTTTAAAATATTGTAATTGTTATATTTGATCAAATCATAAATAGTGAGATAATGATTGATTTGCATTAAATACATAATGAATAGACTATAGGTAGAATGTAATCCATAATCTATAACAAGGGTTTTTCTATGGTTACTTTGTAAAAACAAAGTAATCATTACTTTGTCCACTATCACCATTAGATTGGTGGATAAAATTTAATCTAATGGGTGATAAAAACAAAGTAAAGATTACTTCAAGTAACCATAGAAAGCACCCTATAACAAATGTCTTAATATATAGCAAGAAGGAACATTATGAACACGAAACTTCACCTTTCCAAACTTTTTCTTGTACAAAATATATGTGAAATTCAATGTGCTTGGTGTGTTGATGTTGAACCAAGTCTCACACTAAAGACACCTTGCCAAGTTTGTTTCAATTTTAATATTTAGCTATTTATGGTGTTAAATAATTTATAGTGTTAAATTCAATCATAGAATGAGTCTTAAAAAAACATGTACTGAGAGTGATAAAGGATTGTTGTAGTATGCAAGCCCATCATATTTCGGATGGGCTGACGAATAAAGATATAATTTATTTTTTCTTATGGGCCATAAACAGTTGAAGTAGATGCTCAACAATTCTATTTTTCCACATAGCCTCGGCCACTAATCTTATACTCTCATCTATTATTTGATTGCATATGGTTTATAAGGTATCGACCTCAAAAAGTCATTTTCATAATTTCAAACTCCAAAATAAAAAAATCCGTAATATCGAATAAGCTAAAAACTCCGTAGATGGACTATAAGATCAATTGCAGATAATGTAGTACTTTACTAAAAAAAAATAATCCGTTAAAAATAATAAGGTTTGAATATGGCATCTGCACACAAATGCTCTTCTAAACTTAAAACATATATAACACACCGATTATATTAAAATTTAAAATGACAGATAAAAAAGTAAATATAATATTAATACATTAAATTCTAATAGGCTCATTTGTTTAACCAGTAATGATGACTTGAAGTCATACTTAAAATGTAAGAATTAGTATGCAAATAGCAAAATATAAAAAACAGAGGTTAAATAGCAAAAGAAAAGAAAAACAGAGATTGAGGGGAACATTTATTGTCTTCATAAGCCTAATTCAACAAAATGCATATAACTTTGGCATTTGTATTTGGTTTTCATTTGCATTTGCCTATCCTTTTCATAAATTGACCCCAAAATTGGATTGGCAACTTGACACGCTGCCCATTGATTTTGGCAATAGTCAATGAATAACATCCAATTGGCCAAAAAAAATTTTGTGTTTATTTTTTGGCCGTCCTAACTAGTAACTACTATTTCGGTGGCCTACAAATCTCTTTTTAAAAAATAATCATATAGTACTATATTCTGCTATACGTATGTTCAATATATTCTACTTTTTGAGCTGTTGCGTGTATTAAAACCCGAACCTAAGATTTAGTTTTTTTTTGAAAACAAAAAAAAAACTATATCTTAGGTTCGGGTTTTAATACACACAAATGGATTTAGTTGGAAAACAACTTGTCTAAATAATTTCTAATTAATTTTGAATTAAGAAATTGAATAAATGATCAAACAAAATGTATAAAAAGTAAAAACTGCATTTACGCGCGACATTTCAAAATCACCAACAATGGAACGTGTGTATATTCATGTATACAACAAGTTCCACACGTAAACGAGCAAGCGACAAAGTGATGAATTTTTGATATGTAGTCAACTAAACTACATATCTTCTTCACAAGAGAGTTTAGAGCACGTTTGAGATATGGTGCTCCTTAAATATATAAAGGATAACTGGTTGTTATGTAATTATTAATAAAAAAAATAGGGCAAATAATTTAATAGTTTATATGTTTTGCAGAAATTACTGTTTGGTCCATATATTTTTAAAAACTCACTACTTAGTCCCTGAATTTTGTCTCCGTTAACACTTTAGTCCCTGACGTGATATTAAAATACAAATTTCGTTAGTCAATGCATGTTTCGGTCAAAAACAACAAATTAACACATATTAGTACCTAAACTACTCTTACCAATTTGTACGAATGGCAAATTTAGTACTTGAATTGGTGTCTTTTTAGGGACAAATATGTGTTAACGGAGACAAAACTTAGAGTATTTTAGGTACTAATATGTGTTAATATGTTGATTTTGATCGAAATCTGCGCTGACTAACAAAATTTGTATTTTAACATCACGACATGGACTAAAGTGTTAAGGAAGACAAAACTGAGAAACTAAAAAGTGAGTTTTTAAAAATATAACGAAACAGTAAGTTTTTACAAAATATAAGATTAAAAATTTTTTTACCAAAAAAAATATAAAAGTCTATTTATAACTAAAAAAGTATATACTTTAAGAGCGTTTTAAAATCTTTACATCCCACATATCTTAAGCTAAATTTTAATATTTATTTTAGGTGTCTTGATTAGTTTGATTTTATTTTATTATTGTTATTATCATTGAGTTAATGGTGGAAACTATTCTCACGTTAAGCATGTAGTGGAAGCTTCCGCATCTGACAATTGGATTATATTCTATTCTTTCTTAATTTTCTTCCTATCTTCAAAATTATACTTTATGCCGAAATTAGCTCTGCAATTTGCACAGCACTCTTTTTATTTTTTTTGGTAGCACTATTCATTAATATCAATATCAATTAATTATGTTATATGTATGCATACGCTTTCATGGCCAGTCATTTCACTAGTGAACAAATCTATTAGTGCATGTATATATATAGACATTTATTTTTACTTTTTTTTTGACAAAAAGTTTAACTAAAGGTAGATCTACTCACACGTAAGGTTAGGACAAATCACAGATTTCGATGATAGTTTACAGTGAAATTTATAGATTAACTATCAATAAAAGCTAAATTTTGACGAAGTGAGGGCTTGAGATTGTAAAATACTTTAAAATCTTTTACTCTTCGAACAAAATTTAACTATCTATATGGCACGTATATATCCTCACTATCTGAGGTCCTATGCAGTCAGAATTTCTGCACGCCTTAGGGCTGGTCTTGATGTTTATAATGGCTGTAGAATAATGTATAAAAATAACACACACTTCTAATTAATTGAGTATACAAGGTGCAAGTAAAACACATGTGTTCCATCATGGAATAATTTTATAAATTAATAACATGATGCATCTTGGAACGATGCTCTTCAGTGCATTTCAGCCTTTATAGTGTACTTTCTAAGATGGACATTTAAAAGACTACCACTCCATTTTATTTTGGGCAGAATCACTCAATTTTATTAATCTATTGGATGCACATGTACATAGAGAAATATTGATATATCAAGACACGTGGAACATAGGTTATCTCTTATTTCTCCGTATATGAAAACGTGCTTCAAATACATGCATATGGAAAATGGACCTAGATCTCATATATGCATATCAAGTGAACTTAGATATCAGTATATAACGACTAATTCTCATATTACATCCCTCTTACAAAATTAATTCAAAGAATTACAATTGTCTATATGTTATAGAAAAAATTATAGAACAAAAATGATATATAGAAAAAATTATAGAACAAAAATGATAGTGGTAGTGATATTGAAATTATGGTTCAAGCCCAACAAGTTCCACATGCAACCATAGAAAATCAAGGACAAGCTCATCAAAAGGCTTGACAAGATCAAACCTAAGTATTCTACTGGGTCGAAAATGACGGTCCAGATATGGAAACAGCAATCTCGACGACGATCAATTTTTGGTTTGACAATGCTTGAACAAAGGTAACATCCCCGATGTAATTGGGCACATTGATCAATGATCTCATCACTTCAATGTGGGGACTCATTGGTCTAATACTTTTTTACCTATAAAATACCTCCTTCATAATAAATGTTAGAGTACTTTTAGTTTTTCTCTCTTGTACTTCAACTAACTTGATGTTGAAGTGACTCGAAGGTCCAAGCTCGCCATTTTCACAGTAGGAAAGCATAGTGACATATCAACCTACCAACTTAGTTGACTAAAGCACATTTGAATTTACTTAGTCATTAGATAATATGATCACATTTGAAATTTAGACCTTATTTATTATGGTTGAAATGAATTTGTTAAATTTTAGTTGAACTTTTAAAAATACCTAACAAATTTTGATAAACTAAACTGAATTCAATTTGAACCATAATCGTTACTAAGAATTTTTATATCACTAAAAATTATTGAGTTCTTGATAAATTAACAATCGTAATTGGGTGCGAAAGCCATGATCACGCACCAAGTGGCATAACTAACCCAAACTCCAACAAATTCCGCCACTATGCTTGTCTTATCTTTGCCTGTACTTTATCATTCATCTTAGTTTTGAACAACCCAAATTTACATTTACCTTGCATTATTTTGGACCAAGACTATATATATATATAGCCCATATGATGAAACGTGTAAACTTTTTCAAAGATATTTTTAACTATTTGACCAATATTTGTATTGACTATTAAGTACTTTATTAATCATTTTAGAGCTATACTCTTAACATGGTCACCAAAAAGAGCAGGTTCAATTTGTAAAAATTAACTACTAAAGCATCATTTTTTATCATTGAAAATTTCAGCTGAATTGAGTGCATATTACTAAAAATCATAGAATGAACTACTAATAAGTAGTCATAAATTATGAAGACCAGACTTAAATAATTGGTAACATAACCAGACTTAAATAATTGGTAACATAAAGCATTAATAGAAACAAATTAAAAAAGAATATATTGAACTGAATATCACGCATGACAATGGAGCAACTGAAACAGATCACGAAAGTTCAACTGCTATCTTATGTACAAAAGAATTTCCAACTCTGATTAAAGAATAATTCTAATTTTTTAGTAATAATAAAAAATACCTAATCAATCTTTCTAATTCATTTTCCCTAAAATACCCCTGCAAAATCCCTCAATTTCCTACTCTTCTCGAGTCTCCGCCGCCAGCAAAACACGGAGCTTCTTCGCCGGATGTGGGCTCATCACCTCATCATCACTAGCCACAAACGAAAATTCCGGCAAGGCAGGAAGGTTCAGGTCAATCTCACGGTGGCCATGGCTGATATTCCGAGTAGTAGTAGTTGACCCAACCCCTTCAGAAGCTGTTACCCCACTCTTTTCTGCGGCGGCGCCGCCGTCATAATGACACCTCTTATGTCCACCCAAAGCTTGTCCAGTAGGAAAACACTTATGACATATAGAACACTCATGAACCCTACCGGTAGAAACTCCGCCGGTGGTGGCAGAAGTCGTCGTAGTCGACGTTGACTGGTCGTCTCCGGCGGATTTCCGATGACTTGCCTTATGTCCACCTAGAGCTTGGTAGGAAGAAAAACCCTTGTCACAAACAGAACACTTGTAGGTAGTTTTGTCGTGGGCCGGCGAGAAGCGGCGGTGGTGGGAGGCGGAGGAGGTGGCGGTGGTGCCACGAGCAAGCATGATAAGGCAAAGAGCAAGATATTCTTCCTCGGAGGTGGGATTGTGGTGGGGACGCTTGGATCTCTTACGTTTTGTCCATGGCTCGGGGAGGTAGACGTGGGTTGAATCTTCATATTGGAAGGAAGGAGGAGCGGTAGTTGGAGAATTTAGAGCTTCGAGTGCCATGTGATCGGAATTTTAAGAACAAGAACGAGCTGAGATTATCCGAATGTGAAGAACAACAACAAGAACGAGAAAAGTAAAGTCCGGCGGGTGGTTTTGGCTTGGGTTGGTTTGGTTAGATTTAAGTATGAGTGAGAGGGTGAGAAGGGGGTTTATAAAGGAGTGGAAGTGGAAGTTGCGTAACAAGTGGTGGGAAAGGAGGAGGAGGTGTGAAGAGGAGAGAAACACACAAGTGAATAAAATAAGTAGATTCCAAAAGGAAGTGGAGCACGTTTATTAAATTGTAATACAGTGAAATTGTTTTCTTGGTGGCCAATTTTGATTCTTGGTAGCCAAGAGTTGAGTCACTGACCCAAGTCGGTCAAACCTTATAAGAGAATAGTACAAGTAGAGATAGGATCATAGGACTGAACAAATGGATATTTGGTTCTTTGAATTTTTAAATATAATCAGTTCAGCCCAAGGTAAAGTTTAATATCAATTTAGTCCTCTAATTTGATATTTTACAACAAATTAATCTAAAATAGTATGTGTCACTGCCATAAAGTGATACGTATCAATTAGTACTTAATGAGAAAGTGGACTCTTGGAGTCTAATAGGATAATCATGTTGTTTTAGTTACTGTTTTGGTCGTCGAAGTCGAGTTGTCAAATTTATGCTGCTCTTTTTAACACTATAATGTCAAAGTTAAGGACATGTTCTTTACGATTGAAATTTACTGAACTGAAGTGCATTTGTTGAAGATAAATTACTAAAGTTACAGAATTGAACTTACTAGTAAAAGATAAAAAACACACCTTAGTAGGATTAAAGAGATAAAAAACACGTATTAGCATAAGAATCGATACACTGGAAAACTACAATGACATATTGATACATGTCATTTTATACCGATTTTATCTTAAATTAATTCCAAGTTGAAAGTGGGGATTGGTATCCAAACTTGATATTGGACAAAACCAATCCTACAAGCTAATTTGAAGGAGCAACTTGATAATAAATTAGAAAAAATGGGATTGTTTTATGATATTGCAAAAGATGTGGGGGACCAGAGTGTAAAAGGGAAGTGAGTGAAGTAGAGAAGAGGACTGGTTCAACTTGAAAGTAGAAAGTCAGCTTTCCCTTTTATAAAACGGACGCGTTTAGTTAAGTGGAAAAGAGTCAACCTTTTTGAGCCGGCAAACAGATAGACTTTTCTTTTCATTTACATAAATGAAATTGTAGCCGACGTTCGGTTCATGTATTAGACTAGAAGGTATTTTAGCTTTACGCGGTATACTATAATTATAATCATTAATTATACCCAAATCATATGGACTTTATTGTTTGTTTATTTAACAAACAATTAATGATGTGGTGGAGAAGCCAAGTGGAGCATGTGTAGTGGAACGCCTGTAACTTAGGTCACCCCTTTCAAGTGGGTGAGCTTCTTTAACTGTGTATTTCCACTTCATTAATTTGACTTTCTATTTCCAAATTTCACCTAAAACAAACTCTATTTCACTAAGATTTTCTTTCCATTTTGCTGAATACACCCTTGTATTTTTAATTAACAATACATAAAAAAAATTCCGTTAATTAATATAAATATGATAGAATATGGATAGTTCGATTAACAACGCATCACAAGCTACTCACCAAGTAATGATTTAATGGTTAATTTTATATAAAAAAAATCCAGTCACAAGCTATCCATCACTATACTACTCAAATCAAAAGACACTAATCGCTCAATTGGTCACCACAACTGGACACGTGCATTAAATTTGTCCCCTAGACAAGAGCGAATCGTTGAGTACCTTCTACTATAATCTATATATCCAAAGTCCCATCACATCCTATAGAAGTAGAATGATAATGAGTGCCCACATTAATGTGAGGTGGATATGAGATTAGAAAATGTCAATGGAGTAAGCTTAATCAACTATAACTTCACCAGCCCATTAAGAGGGTCTTCTATATCGTAAAAACAACTAATATAAGATGCTCTAAAGTAGCTAAAAAGGCCGTAAAGTAATAAAAATGGTAAGCTATTAACAAAATGTCGTTTGAGAAGCCACAACAAGATGTTTGAAAAGCCCAAATGAGTACATACAATTACAGCAGCCCATTAAGTCCACAATGATTCATGCTTAAGAATCTATTTATTTTAACCATACATAAGATATTTTATAGATTGAAATGGCAGAAAAATGAAATTAAAATGTTATATTTAGCTATCAATAATGAAAATAAATGTGATTATATAAACAAGAAATGAGAAAAGAATATTGGAATTAATTAGCGGCGTGATACATGAAGATTGGGAAGTAATTTTAGAGTGTATAATAATAAAATGCATGAATCTGAAGTGATGAGTATCTATTTACAAAATGATGGCGAGAAATGTGTTAATGCGTCACCCTAATTCACTTTCCTCTCACCAAATCCCATCTTCTGTTTGGATCGGAAAATCGCAATCTATTTCCTCCCAAAATTACTCTCCTCGTCTCCCCACTCTCCGTTGTGCCACTGCCGGTAACTTTATTTTCTAAGGCAAAGATATTTTAAGCATGGGCAATTTGGTCAAAATAAAGTTATTAAACCTCATTGGTTTTCATTTTAGGTCTTACGCGTCAACACAGTATTTGCCGCTTTCACTTTTCATTCTTACTGTCTAGTTGTGTTGAGCAGGAAGAAGAGACTCTCATCATCCTAAAATGGCAGCTCAAGATCCACGCATTAAGGGAATTTCCTCTTCGATTCGAGTCATCCCTGACTTTCCCAAGCCAGGTTTTTTTTTTTTTTTTATTATCATTCCGTTCAGTCTTCAGTTTCTAGAGGTGTTTCTGATGCGCTGCTTTTGCAATTTAGGGATCATGTTTCAAGATATAACGACGTTGCTTCTCGATACTAAGGCGTTCAAGGACACCATTGATTTGTTTGTCGAACGATACAAAGATATGAATATCTCTGTTGTTGCAGGTTTGTTTTATTTCATTCTGTCATCTCTGCATTATATTGCTTCACTATTTTTATTATACATTCTTCACAAAAAATTACATAGCTGTGAAAGTCTTTAGAGAGAGTATTATACCGGAATATAATTACCTAATTACTCAATTCTTTCTGTTAATTTTGAAAGCCTTAATACAAAACAAGGTCGTTGAACTTGATAGTAGATGGGCGCCTTAAATTTACAAGGTGCCACTTTAGCTCCTTGAACTTGCATAAAGTGATCTATTTGCTACTTAAAAAATTTGTTTAAAGTGATCGGTTGGCCACCCAAGCTTGTTTAAACCGGTATATTCGCTCATTGAACATGTAAAAAATACAATTCCTCATCCACTCTTTTTTTGCCAAGTGTACTTAAGGAGTTTATTGTGTCACTTTGAACAAGTTCAGGGAGCTAACGGAATACTCTAAAAGTTCAAGGAGTCAATCTACTTTTTTGCCAAGTTGAAGGAGGTTTTTTTTTATGTATTATGGCATTTTGAAATGATTTGTAAAATAAGCTCATCATAGTTGTGGTTGTATCTCTTTCACCATCACTTTTGATTGATCTTTTATCTACTTTATATTCTGCTGATCCTCTCAGTAGAATGCTTGTTTTGTGGTTTTAGTGGAAGGAAAATTTACATGCTCCTTGTTTACATTCTGTTTTAATTTTGTTCCATTATATATGCTGCAGAGAATAAGGGTAACTGGTATGATATTGCAATTATGGCTGCTTACGCAGTATATACTGCAACTGAACCGCAGTGACAATTTTCTGTAATAATGTGGCCCTATAAAATTTAAAAATTTGCAGACTTGGCCATGTTAGTAGCAACCTATGTTGCATGGTTATGTTTATTAGCGTACCCGTTTTTGACACTGTGACGGTGACGATGACGATGCCTGTACCTGTTTTTATTTGAAGGTTTTATTATAAAGGTTATGTTTTAGAAGTAACTTTTCCTGTGGTATCTATGTCCAACAACATGTCCGTATCCAGGCAGAATAGGTAGCTGCTGAATAGTTTTATTTTACTGTGGAAATTAATAGAAGAATTCAAAAATGAATAGGATGCTTTACTAGTTTACATGATAAAATTGTTCAGTTCTCTCCATTTCCTTTCCGATTGGTCATTTACTTGGTATATGCGTGTATATATAAAATATGTTCTGTTCTGATATCAATTTCGTGTTTAGGTGTTGAAGCAAGAGGGTTTATATTTGGCCCTCCAATTGCATTGGCTATTGGGGCAAAATTTGTCCCCATGAGGAAACCCAATAAGTTGCCTGGTATGTCTTTTCTGCACCTGCTTATTTTCCCCAGTTTAGTTCGTTTTTGGATTTGTCCTTGACACAAATAATCCTGATCATTGCTACTACAATTGTTTATAGCTATTTTTTTGTTATGAATAATACCTAGTTTATTATGACAGCTTAAGAATGATTGTATGACTGATATGATACTGTAAAACCCAATTTTAATTTTGTAATTTTTACTAGCTATGCTTTAACTCTATGCTGTTTGATGTGTTTACCTGGGGAAGCTATTCATAGGAGTTCCCATTAGAATTATTTGGTGTTTGATGTTTTTACTAGGGGAAGTTATTCCAGAGGAGTACTCATTGGAATTCTTTGGTGTTTGATGTTTTTACCAGGGGAAGTTATTTCAGAGGAGTACTCATTGGAATATGGAACAGACAAAATAGAGATGCATGTAGGTGCTGTACAAGCCGGAGAACGCGCTTTAGTTATTGATGATCTCATTGCAACTGGTGGAACACTATGTGCTGCAATCAAACTACTTGGTAGGGTTTTACATTTTAAATTCTGCAGTATATATGCATCAAACAATTTGTATTTGTTTTCTTCCATAATCATTTTGTTAAGACCTCAAAGGAGTGTGATTACTTACTTACTGAGGGCTTTCCCTTTCAAATTAAAGGGAGTTCTTTTTGTATAGGATAAAATTCCTAATCCCAGCAGAAATTATGGCACTCATTGTTACAAAACAGTTTCAGAATCAAAGGTTAAGTTTACATAGGATTGATTAAATGAAGGGCCCTATGTGATATTTTCAGCTTAAGCCATTATCTCTTTCTTCTTGAAAGATGCTGGGGTTTTACTGCACTTATGACTGATACTTTTGCTTTTCAGTCTGATGATGTGCTTGGTTAGCGTACACACAAGTGTTTGTTGGAAGTACGGTGGCAACTGGGTGTGTCATCTCTCTAGGGGATCCTCTTCATTAGGGATGGGGATCTACATTAACTTTATGAGTAATGGAGATCCCCACAGGGACCTGATTCTCTACGGGGATGGAGAGGATTTTTCCCCATTTAATCAATAAGGATGGGAATTCCCCACCTTGACGGGGACAGGGATTGGAGTAGTTCTCATCACCACTTGCCCCATTTTGCAACCCTAGTTGAAAGCACTCAATGGTGTTGTTTGCCCTGTCCCATCAATTGTCAAATCATACCTTTTTGGTTATCTGATTTTGTGATTTCATTGTTCACCCTCTCAATTGACTCAGTAAACGTCTGTTCTTCTTTTCCTATGCAGAGCGTGTTGGTGTTCGTGTTGTAGAATGTGCCTGTGTTATTGAATTGGCTGAGCTAAAGGTATGTTTATCAAGTTACGTTAGGCAGATATCCATGCTACTGGTCTTTAAGTATCTAAACCTGGCATTTCGTGAATTTCTTTTTCAACTACTCTATTCTTTTGGACTCTTTCTGCATTTCTGAAAGAAAACTGAATTGTTTTCCCCTTTATGAAATTGTTTTTCTAGTGACCGAGTTCTCTTTCTCAATTTAAATTATCAGCTGCTGGTGCTATTATTATTATCAGTGTGCTTTTCTTCGTAACCATGTTCAGTGTTTACTAGTTGCATGCCTTGTTTATTAGTTTCAAAACACACCTGCATTTATTGGTTTCAGGGTCGGGACCGGTTAGGAGAGACACCACTTTTCGTTCTCGTGAATTCTGCTTGAGTTCAGTGTTCCCGCGATAGCAACATATGATTCTACCGCTGTCTTAATTGTTGGAACTCTATTCCCAAAACGACCAACATGAGATCTGACGATTGAGGTGAAGGGAACTTGATTGATAATAAAGATTAGACGCTGTACATTCAACTCTATTTTTTCCCCCTGGATTGCATTATGTATTTTAAGATTGTTGTTGGCCTTGTATGCCTGTGTGGATTCGCACCTTTGTAATAGAGGAATCGGAAATCTGTTGTCTGGTTTTGGGGATAGATGAGAGTACTTCCACCAAATTTTATGGGCAACCCACCCACCAAGTTATTTCATATTGGTGTGTGGGTTGGAACAAAAAGGAAGCATCATTGATTCCCCAGCTGGCCATTTTTCATGTCAGATGGTACTTCTGTGTCCAATTATATTTTTATGGATCCAACAGATTCTGTATGGATGCCACTAAATTTACCTGCGTTTCGAGCAAAATTTGAGTTAATCAAACTGGACTTTGGAGGATGGATGTGAAATGAAAACCTTCTAGTGTCAAACTACTGTTGCCTATGTGTGAATGATGAAACCAAGTCCCAGTGCTGGAAAAGGGTATACATAGCAGAAATGCACCAACAGTCAGAAATGATACAATTGAAAAACGATAAAATTGAAGGCCCAAAAAATAGGAATGTCAACGAGCCAGACTGATATCGAACTTGCATGCTTGTCCCGCTCATGAATAGGAGAGGACCAAGCTTGGATTTTATAAGCTCAGGTTGGGCTCGAGATAAGTTTGTTTCTCTCATGAGATCAACAGCAAGGAGATTGTGGGCTTAGGAGGAATCGTTAAAGCCATAGAGGCTGAATTCTTTGATAGACAATGGAGGTGAAAGCTGGGGAAAAAATGGAAAAGAGAGGCATGAAAAGAGTGGAAAGGCGTTACAGAATGAATGAATTAAAAATGATGTGCACTTAAACAATAAACAAGTGTGCGACAAAATGTTCAACCTCAATCAATGAAATTATGTAAAAGGTAGGAAATACATGCGAGAAAACACTTACAACTTTACAACATATATTTAGTTAGATTGTTTTCTTCTCATAATCCAAGAGTTTGCTTGAATTGAGGTTAGACGAGATTTATTAAAGCAGAGGGAGGAGTGGGGAGGGGTGGTTACTAAAAACCTTGCTAAGAACCCTTACTTGTTTTGATGATTTTTTTGTAAGGTGGTTCAATTGATTTACATGTAATAATTTATAGAACCTCCGGTTTCTACCGATTTGGTGGAACTAATTGGGAGTTTAAATCATGGTTTTATAACTCTCATTTAACCTTATTACAATTATAAACTTCTATCTAAACAAGGTTAGCTATATAACCTCACTTTAATGAACCTTCAAAAATTATGATCCAAGCAAACTCTAAAAGTGAGAGTGTAGGTAATGGTAGCTCAATTCTAAGATTGTGGCAAGCTTACAGATTTTGATAAAGCTTATATCTAATGACCATGTTTGGAATGAGTAATGCCAAGGACCAAGGTAGAGGGTCCAAGCAAAAGGATGTCTTAAGAAATGTCGATGAGGTAATGAATGAACTGAATTCTAAAACGAAAATTGAGTGACTAAGGTTTCTTGATAAGATGTATTTTGAATTCTAAAACAAAAATGGAGTGAATAAGGTTTGTTAATAAGATGTAATTTAAATATAAATGAACATATTTCAAATTGTCAAATCCAAGATTTTCATTTGGGGGCCAAAGTATGTCAATTAGGTTGAGATTCAACTCTTCATATTTGACGTGTTGGTTCAGGATGAATTAAGCGCAAGTTTTTTTTTGACAATAAAGAGAAATATATTAATTAAGAAAAAGTTTCAAGAGCATTACAAGATATTGATTTGGCCACAATATGCCTGTTACATGAATAAATCTCTTAACATAAACTAAGGAGCTGTTAGAAAGATTTTTATGCATCAACCTACAATCTTTGATTATGACAACATAAGGCATAGAAACCTCTTGTGTGTGAGCCATTAATTGAATCAGAATCTGAGAGCCGCTTCAACTTGAACATCAGACCAACCATTTATTGCGACCCAATTAAGCGCTTTTGGAATAGAAAGAACCTGGGTCAAGGGAACCGAATTTTCTAAGAAAATATGACAACCACTCATAAAGGTGAACATAACAATACCACTCATAAGGTGGAAATACTAAAACCACTTATAAAGGTGGACAAAACAATACCACTCATAAGGTGGAAATACTAAAACCACTTATAAAGGTGGACAAACAAAACAACTATCAATCTAACCATAACAAAAAATGAAATAAAAGTTTTATTTGATAAAGAGAAAGTAAAATAAAGTGAATAAGGGGCTTATCTTCTGGCAAAAAGTTGCAAGAAAATTCCAAAACCTAATAAAGAAGAGAAGAAACGGTAAGGTGGCTAAGGTTTGGTTGCTCCAAAACAAAGTTAATTTTCTTTTCGTGAATGTTTTCAAATGTTTAATTGAATCAAGCGCAAGTTGATGCATCTGTTACAATTCCATATGGAATGTGGTGGTATCGGTCGAGTTGGAAGAAATGACTAAAGAGTGATCCTAAAACATGATGATAAAGAAAAGAATGAATCGAATCTCACGTAAAAAGTCAGAGAGACCGAAATTTATTACTAGTACTATTAATTTCTAATATATGTGTTTTTAAAAATAATGAAGTCCAAAGTGTTTGATTTACGGCAAACAGGTAATATCCAATTGATATTTTTGTGATACTAAGTGATGTAAAAACTTATTATCATTACATTCGGACCAACTATTAATAAATGAAAATTTTAATTTACAAGTTTTTTTTATTATTAAAGAAACATTAAGAGTTTAAATTACTTTCCGTAACACTTAAGTTTAAGTCTCTCATCACTACTTCTTCCTATAGTCTACCAACGAGTTTCTTTAGGAATATAAATGTCATTAAAAAGGAGAAAAGGAAAAAGAAATAAAAACAAATAGAATATAATTGAATGGAATGGTCGGATTTATTTAAATTGGGTTCATATTTTCTATAGTAAACAGAAAGAAGAGAAGACATAAATAAACATATCACTTATGGAATTAGTTAAATTTTTATAAAAATTCATACAGCTCAAACAAGATAACAACGTTTGGGCAGTCTCTTTGACTTGTATTCTTGAGTGGAAGTGGTCCCTCTTACATTTATTTAACTTCATTAATTTTGCCAATTCTTCATTAATTCTTATCATGCACTTTTTAAACTTTTTGTCACATATATATCGTGGATTTTTATGTAAAATATATTTGGAATAATAATCAGGAAATTATTCTAATATAGAGATCGATATAACAAAGATCCTAAGTATTTGAAATCAAATTTTTGTATAATAATTAAGAGGTTATTCTTATATAGAGTATTCTTATATAAATGTTCTACTATAGTAAAACTCAACCTTAAAATTTAACTTTTACATCTTGAAGCCCTTAGCCATTAAAACTAATTATAAATGGACTCTCTGAGGTTATTTATTTATACTTTAGTTATTACCAAAATATAATATCAACAATGCGATTTCATTTTTCCATATATTAACAATATTATTATCGCCAACCCTCTTAAAAAAAGATTATTATATTCATTATTATCATTAGCTAATCACTTTAATTGTAAAGAAAATCATGTTTGACATTTGCCCATATTTATATGCTTAATATCACATAAACATTGACTTATTGTATTAAAAAAAGGATTGACTTTTTATAATTAATAATTTTTATACCTTTTCCCTCTCTTCCGTTGAGATAATACATTTTTATCAATTATTGTTTGGTCAGTAACTCTGTATGTAGCTTCTTAACTAAGAAGTATATAAAGATTTTGGAAGATTGGAAACTGCATGTGTATATTAATGTATATCTAAAATTTTGTTTCATTTACTTGCTAATTATATTATACAAATCGAACTTTCTCTTTAAATAAATTCTATTAGTTAAAAAGATTATACTTTATATCTAGGTAAATAAATGTTACATCTCTAAAGGTGGAGTGGCTGGTCATATATACAAAATCTTTCCAATTTTTCAAGATGAAAATTGAGTTTTTGGTTAAGAAATGAGGAGCTTTTCCCCCTCCAACATAACTCCATGGTTTTGGATAATGTTGAACCTTGATGTATAGGCAAGCTCTCCTCAAACTAATATACACTTCTTTAAAATTTAGTTTGGTAAGTGAGTAGTATATACTTTGTTTTTAATATACAAATTTCTCTATAAACTTTTAATATACATTAATGTGCAATTATATCAAGTTTTGAACATTTGATTACGGCCCTTTTTTATTGAAATTTGTTCAACTGAATTGAACTGAATTATTTGCTTAATGTCTAATGAATTTTGTTGAAATTGTTGAACTAAACTAAACTGAATTGAACTCAACTGAACTGAAATTTACCGAATATAAATAAAAAGGAACAAGACTTCTATAACTCTATGGTTTTGCATATTGTTTAAATATTGATGCAAACAGGCTCTACTCGAACTAATATACACTCTTTTTTATTTTTATTTGGGTAAGTGAATAATATATATTTTTTGATATATACATTATTTTCTATAAACTTTTAATATACAATTTTTTGTTGGTGGAGTTGTTATTATAAGGGAAAGAAAAAAAAATTAGTAAAATGTACTCCATAAAAGTTGTTCTTTGGTTTATAATTTCTCTTTGCATAAATAATGTATAATAAAAGTTTATGTATATGCTAATCAAACCAAAGAAGGCCAAATTATTGTATAATATTTGGTGATTATGATAGTAAGCCAATTAAATATTTATATGTGCCTGGAGGTTAGAAGTAATCCTCTTTAAATTATTCATTTTGATAATTAATGACTCTATTTCTTTTAGAGAATTGCTTTTTTTTTTCGAAAGATTCTTTTAGAGAATTGTTAATTATTATGTACTATATGATTGGATGACGGAACCGACTGAGGATATTATAAGTGGTCATGTGGTTTTCATGAAATAATAGTATAAGTGGTGCCTAATTAGAAAAAATGTTGGATTTGACACACAGATGTCAGTATTTTACGCGTAGGTTACTAGTTAATTGTATGTTTAATTTTAATTATATGCAGCTATACAATGAGCAAAGACTCTTTAATTGGCTTCCAAGTCCATGGTGTTTACTGAAGATTATCCACGAATTATAGCACTCACGATCTAGGTTAAAGAAGATTCTAATATCATATAGGCCAAATCACTACCACATAAAGTTGGCTTCAACCCAATTTTTTCTACTATAATTGAAGGCACTTTTAGCTAGAACAAGTTTGTCCAGGGGGTATTCGCTCAAACGCCGAACCCTTGATTCTTTGGAGCTTGAAATTTATTAATTTTAAATACTAATAGTTATACCAAACATTCTTAATTGATTTTTCTTTTTACATAAAGTGTAACTTCGAATGATTGTATATACACAGTTTATTAGTGTTATTATTAATTTAGCTAAGTTTTTCTTCTAATCTCTTATTAGAAGAATTTTGCATAAGATTTCCAAAATGTTGAGCATTATTGGATTAATTTACCGCCTTTACCGCTAGAAATGTTGAGCAGCGTGGAATGCCATTTGTTTCTCGTTGTTGCTTTTGTCTTGAGCATGTCAAAAACATTGCTCATATTTTTATTTGCTGTAACTTTTCTAATAATTTTTGGCAGTCTATCTCGACTCTCTTTAGCACTCAAGTGAATACAGCTGGGTCAGTTTCTAATCTTGTTACCGATGTTTTGAACTATGTGTTTAGCAAACAAACTAGCTTACTATGGTTGGCGGAAATTATCAATGGCTTCTGGTTAATTTGGCACTTCAGAAATCTTGCCACTTTTGACGACACTCCTCCCGTTTTCTTCAATCTTTTAAGGCAGGTTTGGGCTTTTCTTCATGAAGTTGATAAGAATAATTCAAGTTCTTCGTCAAACTCTATGAAAGATTTTCATATCCTACGTCAATTGGGATTAGGAGCACAGCCTTCTCGTGCTCCAAGAATTACTGAGATTTCTTGGAAACCTCCAACCTTGGGTTGGTTAAAGGCAAATACGAATGGTTTGGCATTGGGAGCACCGGGTCGTGCTGGTTCATGCGGTAATTTTAGAACTTCGAGAAGTTTTCCAAACGGCTCTTTTGCTTTCTCTATTGGTTGTTCTTTTGCTCACATTGCTGAATTGCGGGCAACGATTGATGCGGTCTTTGCAGCGTGGAATAAAGGGTGACATCGCACTGGCTCGAGTGTGACTCTACGTATGTGGTTAATCTTTATAAGGCTCGGTCCACTCTCGTTCCTTGGGAGTTTAGACAAGATTGGTTACAATGCTTATGTTATATTTCTGAGATGTGCTTTGTGGATTCTCGTATCTTCAGAGAAGACAATAATGTAGCGAACTCTCTAACTCGTTTTGGTCAATCTAATCAAGGCTTTATTTGGTGGAGTTCTGCGCCACCTTTTTGCAATAGTTATATTTCTGACGATTTCAACTTTGTTGAGCAATTCCAATTTGTGTAAATTTTGTCTTTGTTTTCCTTCTATTATGTACTCGAACTTTTATCTTTTTATATTATTGGGCCTGGTAGGGGGTGCTAACATAGTTGAGATGCTCGACCTCATTTTTCCAATCAGATTCCCTTTTTTTATTTCAAAAATTATATACTTATCATTATTCAATTAATTTATCAGTAAAGTTGAGTAAAGATTGCCTCAATTTATATTCTCTAATAACATGACATGACGAAATTTTTATCCCATTCCACAATAATATAGTTATTAAGTTCATTCCTAGGACCCCACCAAAGTCACCTCTATCATCCGTATCTCAGATGAATAGTTCAAAGCACGTTATAAATGCCGGTATCTATGATTTACAACTTAGAGTCATAATTTTTTAATGTCTAGAGTTTTTATTTTAGAATCTAGAATTGTATATAAATGATTAACTAAAATTTATGTTATTAATTAAATTGCAATATACTAGAATTTTATTAGTTGAATGGATAATAACAATCATAGACTCGATTTACCAAGTTACTCATACAACAGACATACACTAAAATTTCCCCGTATTTAGCTCGATGTTTATATAAATCATATAAGCGAATTCTACCTGACCCTCAAAGAAATACATCTTGAAAAAATAGAATTGCTTGACAAAGTATAAGAAATTGTATAATTTGCCGATTAAATAAAGTGGGAAATCTAACAAAATCAGATTCAGAATACATGATTAATCGAAACAACTATTGAGTAGGCGACGAAAGCAATAAATGCGACTTCTCCTGAGAAAGAAGGGGCATAACGAGGTTGGTGGACTCATTTGACTAACTCTTCATCCTCCATAGAGTTTCACAAACCCTTCTTTTAATTCCTTTTATTTCCCTTTTCCCTAATTCTTAACTATTTCAAAGAATATCTTATAAATCTATGATATATATATATATAATTTCCAACAAACATATTGGCATAAAGAAATTAAAAATCATATTGGGAAATAGTTGTGCTACCATATATATACATATGGTATAAAACAATATCTCGCGATACAATTCATGTAGTTTAAAATGATACAAATGGAGATTTATGGTAATAATTATTGATAAATATAGTTTAAAAAGGTCAACAATTTTAAAAAAGATGATATAATTGTCAAAGTTAAAAGGTTTTGACATAGTAGTTACATATATACGTGACATTTATGTAATAATATAGTTGTACAAAGTGTAAGGTTATAAACATGTATAAATACCTCTCATTATTGTTCAAAGAACTTGTCAATGGTGATGTTTGTATGTTTGGGTTTGTAAACTGAATTGGAATTGGCGACGTCCACGTCGTAAGTACTCGTGTTGGACAATTAGGTGAACCCATGTCAACAATGTGACGATGTTTTCTTTTCGCACTTTCATTTTATTCAAGTGTGTATGAACATAAAATGTTGTGTGAAATATCATGAGAATATTGAGTGAGTTTCAAAAACTCATCCCTTCATCTGATTTTGATTTTGATTTGAAAATGATTTTAAAATACCGAACCATATTTTATCGATTTAAAATTACAAAATGTAAAACTTAACAAAACAACTCATACCATAAACTGCTATTCCTGACACTCTTTACAGGGGATAAATTACAAGTTTTATTTGTTATCTATACCAATAAAACAAATGGGAAAAATATATATGTAGCTGAGTATAGAATCTGAAATGGCTGGTAGTGATTGGATAAAAGAGAATGATGCTGTGATAATATGACAGACATAGCTGTCATTTAATCTTCCTGTCTAGTTAATATTACATACTCTTAGTTTGGAAGATTAAAGCTGGCTAAATCCAAATCGTGCAAAGCCTTAGCCGGCTAAAATTCACGAATAATATCTGATTTTTGCATTCCTTAACCAAGATTTTATTCTTCTTTAAATTCCAAATTTATTGGATATTTTCATTTTCTCTTAAAAACAAATAAGTAACGGTCGTGCAATGGGCGGTGCAATTATATGTATGTTTAGAAAAGTATATACAGTACAACTAATCAAAGTAGGAAGAATTGTGTTTATCTGACGCGTGGAATAGTTCATGTAATCTATCTAATTAAGGTTTTGAGGTTATAGCTTCTAATATTGTCGTGGAAGAAAGATATCCATATGATATGATACTCTCCATGCTTTGTTCTCTTAATTGCTGTTGGAGCCATTAAGTTACCATTCCTCTATAAAAAAAATTCTATTCTCTTACCAACTTCTAATTGCATGTACCACTAAAAAAATGTATAAGGTCATGCATCACTATTGACAATAAGTGAATTATTATTTTTTTTAAAAATATTAATTTTTGTGCATTGATTTGAATGGAATTAAAATTTGGTTTGGTTGAGATCATTAAAACCTCTTTATTTAGTTCGGATCAATTCAATTCGGTTTAATTTTTTTTATCCAAACCGAACTATACTCATCTCTAGTCTAGGTGTAGAAAATGTAATAGTTGCATTGTAACCGAAATAGACCACATGTAGCTTAGAGTAACTCATCTTACTATTAGTTAGTGATAATTACTAGTAATAAGCATCTTTCTTGTTCAATTTATTGCACACATTGTTAACATATCCTCAAAAAAATTGTACATACATCAAAATTACTAAACTCACGATTGAATTCGTATTCTCGAGATAAAAGCTGGGTATACATCACAAATCATATTTTCTTCATAAATATATTACTATAGTTAGAATGCAAACTAATAATAATAATAATAAACAATATTATTACAAATTCGTATTGGTAGAGATTAGTATAATAGAGATCGTTGGACTTTAAATTTCAACTTAATTAAATTTTTTGATTAATAGGTTCCTTGACGTGGTATTAGAGCAGAACTTCGATGACTGGAAAGTCTTGAATTTGAGTCTTGCCAAACTCATTTATTGGTGAATTAAGAACACATGTAATGAGCATGTGTTGTGTACCTTTCAAGTTCAAATGGCATTTTCGTGAAGTGTGTCAAATATTAATATAAAAATGTTGAACTTTTACTGACTTGGAACTTTTGATTCGATTGGTTACTTGACTCCATGATCAAATAGCATATGAATTGATGGATAGTACCTGAAGGTATTGTCAGGGACGAATTTAGGATTGTTGTCAGTGGGGGCAATTTATTTATACAGTGTAAAATAAATTTTTTATTAAATCATTAAGAATATGAAATATACACTTTCTTTTATCAATTAGCAAAATTTTTGGTAGAGTAGACCAATTTGTACGCTCATTCTTGCATGAATCGGGAGTTCAGAGTTTGAATCTCGCTCCTTGCAAAATTTATAAAAAAAAAACCCATTCAAGAACAATTAAGCTAAACTTTTTTTTTTATAACGAAAAGCTAAACTTTTATTTAACAAAAGAAACTAAATTATTTTCAAAAGAATAAAGAAACTAAATTAACATGCAAAGTAAAATCAATATTATACATGACAGAAGGAAAAAGAACGGTAAAAAAATACAGGGAAAGGAGAGTTTCAAATTACCCTTTATATATACTTTATTCTTTTTGGATTTTTTTAAAACAGAAACGCTATCATTCCTTTTAAGTGCTCCAACAACGTCGTTTTAGTTAGAAAGGACAAAATAAAAAAATACTGTAAGAATTAAATATATGTTGTCTTCAAGCTTTTGAACAAACCAGAGCTTCTAGATCTACAACAATGAAAGGGGGCACAACTCGAAAATCAGAAAATTAGTATATGGAGCTCTAAAAGATTCTAGATCTCAGTGGAACTAAAAACAGGAGAGGAGAAACAGATTGGTCCCTGGGTATCGTGTTAGATATTAAATAATGGAACTAAAAGCATGAGAGGAGAAACAGTAGAAGTATTAATTAGATTAGATTAGGTAACAAGTTGAAATCTGAGAAATGAGAAAATAGGAGACAAAGAACGAGTTAGATGGTTTCCGTGTCGGGATTTCCGTGTTTTTCAATCTCATAACAATATTGTCATACTCATCTCCACGTTTGAGGCCGTCCTATGACATTTTTAGCTTCTTTTTTTTATTCTTTATTTCTCACATCTTTATTATAATCATCCATCCATGACTCTTCCCACGTTCTCCCTTTTTCTTTTACACTTTGCTCATACTAATAGCCAAAAACGAGTATGTGTTTCTTATTTTTTGTATTTCATTTGTATTTTCTGCTCCTATATTAACTATTAAAGAACTTGGTTTAAAACATAAAATTCGGTTCACAGATCTTATTTATTAACTTTTGATACAACATCTGTATTTCTAATTTTGTAAAGGAAAAGAAAATTTGTATTTCTAATATTGTAGAAGCACATATAAACTAGCACAATTAGCATCACAAGCTACAAATATGGGGAGAATTCTAAGATTAGATTCCCACTAAATACATTAGCATGGAGAAATATGGAGTTTTGGTTATCTCAATGGGGATAAAGTGGTTTAAATAAAAAAATTCACGCCTTTTTTATGTATGATATGATTACAATGTATAATTTTGAAATATACAAAGTATAAGTATAAACGTAAATAAAATGAGTAACGCATTTCAACTGAATTAGATTTTGAAAGCTAAACAATTTGGATAATCAATCACAAGACAATAGTTAAAGTGTCTAAAATGTTTAAAAGTGTTGCCAGTACAGTGACAAACTACGTGAATTGCACAAAACTATTTCAGTTCATCGACACACCTACTTCAAAATTCTGATGTCAAAGAATTATCAAAGTAGTCTATCCAAATTTTTCATAAGCTAAATAAGGTACATCGGATCTTGCTCGAAAATTTTAGCATAAACTTATACCACCTTGTGCAAACCTTCACTTCCCTAAGAATGGTACACATTTAGACATTATTCTTCAAAAACTGCAGATTTAATAAAATCATTATCATTCTGTGGTCATGATATCTCTGCTCAGTTAATAATAATATATCATTATTCGCTATGATGACTCTAATTAATCACTATTAGTCATCTCTTTGATTATCTTAAGACCGTCTTTCCCATTCTAATAGTTCTTTAGTTATCGCTTGTGTAATACTTAATTGTTTTTTCTAAAGAGCTTAATTGTTTTTGTTAAGAGCTCTAAATGTTATTTTAATGCTCTTCTTATTTTATAATCAATAATCTTAGTTGTCTTTAGCCTGGTTTTAGGACCCACAAATTGGACTCGTGAGTTCAGTTACAGAGAATGAAGACCTACCTACGCCAGAATGAATGATTGGGAATTAAAAATAAGAACACATTATAATATTAGTTCTAATTAATTAAGTCAAATGCTTCCAAATTCTTCTGTACGGTTGTGTATATATACTTGCTCATTAATGCTTGTTCACTTCAAGCAAAAATCAAGCTTCATTAGTGTTAATTAATTCATAATTAGCAGTCTGATCACTAACTAGCTTCTCCTCAAGCTAAATTAGAAAACAAAAAAAAATGGATATGGAGACCAATTTCCAGGGAGCTTTTCCAGAGGGAGAATGGGATTTTAGCAGAATGTTCTCCACACAAGATCATCCTCACCTTGATTTCTCTATTTCTGATCAATTTCTCGGGCTGTTTAATTCTTTTCCCGACGAAAATGATGGCAGCCAACTAGCTTTTTTCCCAATTAATCCTGAATTAAGCAATGTCAATGAGAGTGTGTTTTATCCCTGGAATGCTCTTAATCCTGATTTTAATTTTGCTTCTCAGGAAAATAGTAGCAGTAGTAATTCTAGCAGTAGTTTTTTGGCTCCTTGTTCTAATCAGGAGACTTTCTTTTTTAGCGATAATTCTATGTCCATGGATTTTTGTGTCGTGGATGAGAAAAATTCGAACTCGCTTGTCCCTTTTTTCCCTGAAGTTTCAATGGCAGAAGCTGATTGTGTCAATGAAAATATCAGCAATCCTGAAAATGCTCTTCCTCCCAAGGACTTATCGCTCAAAAGAAAGTTCGAGATCTCGGAGACAGAAGTCAACCCGTCCCACAATGTGAAGAAGAAGACTCGGGTTACAAAAGATGTAAGTAATGTTAATTTGATCCAATATTTAAATATATGGCAATTATTTATCTCATTTACAAGGAGACCCTGTGAATTACAAAAAGTAATGAAAAGTTATCCGTCGCCAAATGCAAACTTTGTCGTACTTATATCCTATTCAGCATTTGCGACAAATAGATTACTGATGGAATGGGCAGGAAATGCCTGTACAAGATTTGCAATTTTTAACATATTGCATCAAATATAATGCATAGTCGCCAGAAAAAATTATCTGCCAGTAATTTTAAACTTTTGGCGAGACAAATCTCTCCGTAGCTAATATTGAAACATTGTACTAATTTAACACATTTTTGTCTATTGGTCCTCTAGTATTTTGTTCTGCCTCCACCTCTGATCTGATTGAAAATTTTAAAAAATGCAGTTGCCCAAGGCTAAGAAGGATGTGAAGGCAACGAAAAATGCGAGTCTAAACAACAAAGAGGAAGCAGAGAAAAATGGTGGAGAAGAAGGCCAAAGCACAAGCAGCTGCAGTTCAGAGGAGGACAATGGCTCTCAATCTGAAGCTCTCAATTCCAGTGGAAAGGCTAGAGCCGGTCGAGGTTCTGCCACCGATCCCCAGAGCCTCTACGCTCGGGTAATTAATTAATTAATAAAACCATTCTTAGTCAATGTTTAAATGCATTCTTAATTAGTTTCTTATAAGTATAACCAATTTGAGATTCAGTAAATTAACTTGTATTATATTAAACTTGCAGAAAAGAAGGGAGAGAATAAACGAGCGATTGAGAGTTTTACAGAATCTGGTTCCTAATGGAACAAAGGTTGATATCAGCACAATGCTAGAGGAGGCAGTTCAATATGTCAAGTTTTTACAGCTTCAGATCAAGGTAATTTATTATTTACTAATTCAGAGATACTAGCTAATTAAATGATAATTTAAATTGTTTTTACTTTAATTAATGTAATTGCTAATTAGTCTTTTTAATGTTGATTTTGTAGCTTTTAAGCTCGGATGATATGTGGATGTATGCACCTATTGCTTACAATGGAATGGACATTGGCCTCAACCAGAAACTCTCTATGCTTGTATGACAAAAGCAATCTGCCATTTGATCAATTCAAATGAGAAAATGTTTTTTCACATTTACTAATTAACTTCTATAATTGTTTAATCATAAATATATAGTACTAATAATCACATATACTTCATCTTGTTATTTGTTTGTTCATTGTCCAATTTGTACAATCATTTATGATAATAAAAATTATCATTGTTGTAATCCTAGTGTATGTTGTTGAATTGGATATCTTTTTAATAGAAGCTCACTACTCAGTTTGAGGTTGATATGCATACTAATCAATTACTCAATGAACTAGAGATATCTAGTTTTAACAATTGGATTAAATACTTAGGCTATATTCGTTTCGACTGAAAAAAATTGAACCGGAAAATTAAATTATATTATTGACTAAATACTTAATGAATTTTGTTAAATTTAAGCTAAAAATAACAAGGCGTTAATTAAGAAATTTTGCCGGACTTTCTATCATAAAAGAAACGTGACACTTCCAATTGGGGTTTATGATCGAGCTAATCTTGAGATTTTGGAGACTTAAAAGCAAAATAGTAAATGAGAACGACCAATGCGTAAGAGCATGTTTAAGGTTTGAATTCCGCTCCTTACAAATTTTATATAAAAAAAACTCTAAGTTTATCTTCGCTTCATTAAATATTTATATATTAAGTATGGTCTCATGGAAGTGTCAAAGAGGGTTGGAAGGTGACTAAAATTGAAAGTGAAATTTTTAACCTCACTAGTGGTAGAGGATGATTTAGAATTGGTAAAAATGTTAATTCTTTCTTAAAAACAATCACTAGAGATACTCTTAAAATCGAAAATTATTTGGATCAATAGTTCGAATACTAAAAAGTGTTAAAACCGTTGGGCACAAATGAGTATTTGTGGGAAAGAGAAACCAGAAAAATGAAACCAAAAATATATAGTAAATGAAATCAAAATACATCGTCCAAAGATTTTTGTATATTACAAATGAAGGGAGTAAGCAATTTACTCGCTTTCCTTTGACTTATAATTTTGTTCCACCCAATTTTTTTTGTAAGGTTTTTAATGACGCGGTGGATCTTTTGTAATAACAGGGAGTTTTATGAAACTATATGCACATATGAGTCGGTTTAGTTTAGACCCGGGCATAAATCGGGCTGAGCGAGATACGGACCAGATTTGTTGGAGTTACATTATAATCTCTATTCGACCCAAGCCCAAGCCCAACCCAACCCGTTGTAAATTTGGGCGGGGTGGAGGGGTACAATAGGAATTATATACCAGCTACTAACCAATTCGTCCGGCAATGGAACTACTGAAACTTACAGAGCTTTACTGAACATTTCAAGACATGGCCTCGTCGGAGCATCCTCTGAAGAAGCGGCGGCTCTTCGAGCCTCAATCAGGCACACCTATGCTGGAGCAATCACCGGATATCCCTGCCGATTCACGTGCCTCCGCGCCTCCGCCTCCAGCAACACCTCCACCACTCTCCCAAGACGAAATTGTTGCGAGACGGAGAAACAAAGATGAAATTAGAAACGTTTATGATATTTATAAGCGTCTTAAATTTTCCATTTCTCAGAAAGAGCGGCGCCATTTGCCTGATGTTGAGCATGATTATCTCTCGCTCATTTCCGCTTCAAAAGGTACGGAACTTCGTTTTTGTTCTCCGTTTTCCTGCTTAAGATTCCGTTCCGTTACTGCATATGCATTTCGTAGCTTGTTGAATTGTGTTCTGTTGGAACCTTCTTTTTCTGGTAGATTTTACTGTTGTTTTTATGGAAACCTAATGATTTAGGGTCAGTTTTCCGTTTTATCTCGGTTAAATGGGGAAGGTATTATGTAATTTTTTTGAAAACTTGAACATTCACATTATAACTGTCAGAGAATAATATTAAAGATGTTGTTAGCCTTTACTATCAGCTCGAGCTTTTGGTTAATTGGTTAAGTAATAGTAACGTTGCTGAATATCTGTGGATTAGGAGTCAAGACAAGCTAATCTCAAAGCTCTTGCCCGTTTCCTCTTACTATAAGACAAAAGACATTATTGAATGAAAAATTGCAGTTGTGTAACATTTCAACGTTATTGAACTTCCAACATTCTCAAAGGGAATTAGATGTGGATAGTGTACGAGTTACGTTTCAACATTATTGAACTTACAACTCTTCTCTAAGGACATTAGATGTGGATAGTGTACGAAGGATTGGAACTCTTATTGTCGTTTCTTAAATAACACCAACTATGCTTCACATTAGGATTTACATTTAGGGCTTATAAGTGCTGAATTCTTCCCCTTTTGCATGATCTCTTTTATTTTGAAATTTATGTTTTGGGGATCAGTGCATGGTGAATAGTTGACTAGTTGCAAATGTGGAGTATGGAATGATTCTGTGTCCGTTTAATAAGAATATGAACCTGTACCTTCATTTTGGAATCGGTAAAATCTGAGGGCATTGTAATGTTCTGGCATGTAATACAAGCTTAAGCATCTTTGCTTTTGCAGACTACCTTCAATTTCTTTCGCATACTTGTATGATGTGTCTTCCCTTCATTACTTGAGGTAAAATGAGTTTAGGGTAGTTGTTTGTGTCTACCTTCGGTAGTCTATTTCTTTTTTCAGTATATGCTTTCTTACATATGGCATCAATCACCAATTTACTGTTCGGAGATAGGAGTCAATTTGAATGCAAATAAATGCCAATCTTCAAAATCATTATAATGATGTACGCTGTCTTATTGCTGTAACATGGGTTTCTTATGTATCATTAGATGAACTGAATCCTCAATAAAGCAAGCCAGATTCTTATATATTTGACTTACTTCGCAAAGTACATATACACACCACGAAAAAGCATAGGAAGAAAACAAGTTTAGGGAGAGGAAAACAAGAAAGAATTTAATAGTATATATGGTGTTAATTTTGCAGGTTGTAGTAGTGTACAACGTGTAGTAGCTGATCTTATTCCTCGGTATGCATCATACTGTCCTACTGCTCTTGAAGCTGCTGCTAAAGTGGTTATCCATGTGCATAACTGGAATGTAGCAGTAATTAATAGAGGAGATGATTTTGACGGGGTCTCAACAGAGACTTCGAAAGCCTGTATTTTTGGTTTAGTTGATATCTGTCACGCAGCTTCATCAAGGACTCCAACCTCATCTGTTCTCCGAGGCACCAGCTCTGCCGTTTTTCAGAATGTGCTGTCATTTTTCATGTCATCTTTTGAGGGAAAGGATGTTTTTCAGATTATTGACAAGGATATACAGAAGATACAAGGTTCAACTGAGGTCTTCTCTGAGCTTAAGGAAAAAATATCTAATGAAAACCAAACTGCAACAGTTAAATTATCCAAGATTCGTGCATTAAGTCTGCTCCGTATCTTTGTTTCTCATCCCAAAGACTTGCTTGCAGCGTGTTTTGAACTCCTCAAATTTACTGACCCTCAGGGCATTTATGTGGCACAGTGTTTCCTTAGCCTAGTGACAAGCAAGCTTGATGATATGTTGCCTTTCCTGTTAGATAAAGCACATGATAAACCAAAGTCATGTGAAAGTTGTAATGGAACAAGTGTTGAAGGCAATGAAGTTAATGGTGCAGAGCAAATATCTGTTTGCAACCATGTTTCAGCAGATTCACTTTCCGATGCAGGGAACTGTTTACTGCAGATGGTAATTTTCTCCTGGGATTAAACTTTGTTTCGGAAGTCTTGTTCTATTATCCTTATCCTTAATGGACAATGACATCGCATGGTGACTGTTATTGTACCTCCTTTTTTTATTTCTATTTGCTCAGGCTAAGGTTTTCTTAAACAGAGTCGAGTATTTTTAAAATTAATTGCTGATAGCAAAAATTCTATTTGTCTCTGTAGACTTCCATCTTCTTCATATAGCTTCTCCGAAACTGATTTCATCTAGATTCTCCTAAACTTGTTGAACATGTGAACCATGGAATATAATTCCCATGCAGTTGATAGTACATAGTTACTAATTTTTGTTTTTCATGTGTTCTTGAAAATTCTTGTTCTGAAATTCTTTCATGCAGGTGCTTGGTAGCAATGTGCCATTAAGAAGGTGGACGTTCTCAAAGTATAAAAAGCTATCTGACATGCCCTCTCTTATAGCTGCATCAGATATTAGATTAACCCTGCAAAGGATCTTTGAATCATATACAGAACTTAGTAACGACAGCCAAATAGACAGTGATGAGGATGAATCTGTAAAATCAAAATTTATCAACAAACAGAGCTTAGTGCCTAGGACCTCTGATCGAAATGAAATCTCCAGTGGACTACCTGGTAGTGATGGTAAGTTTAGCACTTAGTTGACGTATATTTATCCATTATTACAGTTTTTTTTTTCTGGGAAATGTTCTGGCCATGTAGGTCAATATCTCTCCTCTAAAAATTTTTGTGCTCAAATGCAGGCATTAATATTGATAATGGAGGTACAAGATCCATGGTTTTTGAGACAAGTGATCCTGCAAATTCTATGCATGGCATGTCTTGTATACCTAGGGACTTTACGAACCAACAGATGATTTCACCTGTCAAAAAAACATTAGATTCTAGGAGTAATTCATTTGAAGGAAGAAATATCAATGTCCACATGGACAACAGTCCAGTTTCTAATGTGGATTTTGGTTCACCTGCCATGAGGTCTGCAAGTGGAAACATCAGTAACCCTTTTGCTTCGCCTAGACATCATCATATGGGGGCACCATATGGCTCAATGTCTCAAACTGTTTGGTTCTGTGATGGGGACCCTGGTGCAATGGATATTTTCTCTGCTTCTCGACAGCTTTGGTTGGGTTCTCTCGGCCCTGATGTTTCTGAAGCTCATTTGAGATATCAGTTTGATAGGTTTGGTCCTATAGAACTGTTTTTCTTGTTTCCTATGAAAGGATTTGCCTTGGTTGAATACAGGAGTATAATGGATGCTATAAAGGCCCGAGACTATCTGCGTTGTAATTATCCCTGGCAGACCAAGTTCATGGATATAGGTTTGGGAACTAGAGGTGCTATGAATGGTGTTGCTGTTGGTTCTAGTTGTCATGTTTATGTTGGAAATATCATGAGTCAGTGGGCAAGGGATGAAATGCTGCATGAATCAAGGAAAATACTTTATAAGGGTCCTCGTATGGTCACTGATCTAAGCAATGAAGGTGCAGTATTAATGGAGTTTGAGACTCCAGAAGAAGCTACTGCTGTTATGGCACATCTCAGGCAGCATCAGAAGGAAAAAAACAACTATTTGCGCCCTTTTAATGCAGGATCAGATTATGTTTCATTGCCTCAATTGGAGGGTGGAAGATCAATGCAAACCCCAATCCATGCTGATATAAGAACAAATAATTCTGGAAGCATGTGCAAGATGGAATCACCTCATGCTCAACCTATTCTTGAAAGCCCTTCTGAAAGCTGTAGAACAAGGATGTCTCACTTGTCTTCTTTACTTGCTTCGTTATGTGCAAAGTACAACATTAAGCAAAATCAAAATCCAACTTATTTTGACAATTATACATCTGGAAGCAGCATTACTACTGGGACAAGGGACGTAGATCGTGTACCATCAACCTCACTGTGGATTTGCATGCCAAATGTTAGCCCCCCAGGTATAGCAGATGATGAGCTACTAGCTCTTTGCAATCTTGCTATTGCTAATATGGGGTCTATAACTAGGTTGACAAGAGCAAATGTGCAGATAGGCTGTGGCTGGTTTGTTGACTGCAGTAATGTTGATGCTGCGAATACTCTTTTGAAAAATCTTCGAAGTTGTCCCAGAATGTTCTTTCAGATTGAATTCAGGTTTTGATTTCTCTATTCTGTTTATTTCTTAATTATTTTCCAAATTGTTTTCGTTGATTTTCTTTTTCTTATTATCTTTTGCTTGTCTGCTTTTCTTGGTGAGCTTTGACAATATTTTTGTTCTAGAGTTCATAGATAACAAGTGCTAATGATTTTGTGATCTTGTGCAAGTTCACTAATACAAACTAGAATTTCGATTGGCAATGGAAATCCTTGGATTGAAACTAGCACTCTTTCAGCGAGAGAGAGAGAGAGAGAGGGAGGGTGATGTGAGTGTGTGTTGCTCCCCTTTTTTGAATTAATTCCTAGAGTTTGTTGTCTCCCCTGTCTTGAAGTGTGCTATATATGTGATTGAGACTTGTTTGCTGACACGTTATTGTCGTGCACACAGAATAGTAGATACTTTCTCAACTTAAGGTGGAATTAGATATGCCGACATTTTAAAAAAAATAAAATATTATTTCTTCTTTGAAAATGTGTTATTTACTTGGTAGAACTTATTGAACAAGAGGAGTTTGATGTTTGAACAATAACTTGCTTTTGTTATTTCAAATTACGCAACCTCCCAAGTTCCGTTTGCTTGTTGTCTGCTATTTTTCAGTTGCAGAACTCTGTGGTTTGCGTGGTCAGTTGGTCTATCTTTTCATTCTTGTGCATGTTGGCTTGGCATAGCTGGTGGTGCCTGATAAATCTATGATTATTAGTCATGTTTCATTTGTTGTCAACAATACGCATGATACTTTGACCTTTCCTTTTTTTTAATCCCACTAATATGTTTTCAGAGTTAATTTTTGCATGAGAAGCAATATTTTCTATCCCTTTTAGTTCAGTCTGACAACATATCATTACTTTTTATTTTGTCAGTCAACAAGGAAATAACTATTCTGCACCGTTTCCAATAATGCCCGATAGCAGCTCAATGGAGCTTGTGTCTCCCAGAATGAACTCAGAGAACCATGGCATTGCACATTCTTTTGGAGGGATGGAACCTTCACCTAGAGGTGACGTTTCATTTCTTATGATAATTCTGTCTATATTCATCCACCCTGCTAAAATTATTTTCCAATTCCAGGTGGTCGTGCTGTTTGTTCCGCCCATGAACAAATGTGGATGTACACAAAAAATGATAGTGAATTGCCACCTACACCAGGGAGCGTTCCTAGTCTACCCATGGGAGCTCCTCTTCGACCTATCCCCCCACCCCAACAATTCCAGCCATCTCAATTTGGGCGACCTGTTTACCATCATCCAAACAGTACATGGGATTCAAGAGGATTAAATCATCATGTCCCATTAAACCCCACTACACCGGGGGTAATGCCTAATAACTTTCAGGGTAGCACCATTGCTCCTCCCTTTATACCTGCTTCTGTGACTCCAATTGCTCAGATTCAGCGACCTCCTATTCAACATTTTGACCAGATGTTCTCCTTACCTGGTGTTCCACCACCCCCTTTACCATCAATGCCTCCTCAGGCAGATATTCCCCATCCAGCTGCCCTTCCCCATCCTATTCCCCCACATATAGCATCTTTTCCCCCTCAGCCTGAAATACTTCCTCCATTGCCTCCATCTCCTCCACCTGCTCCTCCACCACCTAGTTCACCCCCTCCTCATCCGAACATTGCAGAATCAAATAATATGGAGAGCGCTTGCAAGTTCAAACAATCTCAGTGGCAAGGTGCATTATGTAAAAGTGGTGTTCATTATTGCACGATATATGCACGCAGAGTTGAATCTGATATTTGCAAATATTCAAGTTCAATTTCTGAACCTGTGGAGTAAGAATTTTCCTTTATTCCCCTTCTCTTTCATTGAAATAACAAAAGTAATTTGCAGTCCCTAAGTTGACTTATCACTGTTGCAGGTGGCCATCTAAATTGGATATGACCAAACGGACAGATTTTCGACATGTGCAATCAACTTTTACCAGTACGCCACCTCATAGAGTAAGTCCATGAATCTGTCTGCATTCAATCCTCTAGCATATTTGTATGTTTATGGAAAGCTGTTGTAGGCCATAGAATTGTTAAATATTCATGTTAAAGTTTTTAGAGTAAGGGAATTTCATTATGATTATTGCAGTACTCATCACAGGATGCATTTATATACCAACTTTGAATTATAATAAAGGAAACTTCCTAATTGTTCCATGTGTATATATATTGGCACACTTTTTATTTATGGGTTTTGCTTTTCAATGCAGAGGGAGGTGTGCCAATTGATCCCATCTTCTATCAGTGACCATAAAGGCGTAAGTATTTTCCCATATCTCTATTGCCCTTGATTATTGAAGAGTTGATCCATTGATTGTTTCAGTTTTTATAAACTCTCAACAACTGTAAACATTCGAACTATTTGCTTAGTTTGAGCAATTTTGATCCTTTACTGGAATTGCCTATAGAGTAATTAGTCACTTCAATGAACTTTTACCTGCATGTTCAAGAGATCGACATTCATGACTAAGTAGTAATGCATATTCTCCTAGAAAAACTCATTTTGTTTCTGCACTAATGCTACCATAATCTTTTTGTCAAATAGCTATTATCTAGAGCATAGCAAAATTGAGGATATCCTTAAGATTGAAAGCTAGTTTATAATACTTCATACTGAAAGTATTCCCATTTTGCAGTTTCAGGACTTCGTATCATACTTGAAGCAAAGGGAATGTGCTGGAGTAATTAAAATCCCAGCTGTAAAATCAATATGGGCAAGACTTCTTTTCATACTTCCTTATTCCCATGAAACATGCTCGATGCTCTCCATTGCACCTGATGCATCAAACTGTTTGATTGGTTTGGTTTTGCCCAAAGAAACTAACTTTGATTGGGTTTGATTGCTATATCACGAAGGAGATTAACTAAGCTTCAGTTGTACTATGTAGTTGATTCTTGCGGTCTTAAATCCAAATGTATTTTCCAGGCAAGGATTGGATGACAACCAAAATGTAGATATGCTTGTTCAATTTCACTTCGGCCTGCTTGTGGAGTAGAAATGAATTGTTGTTGCTTTCTGTTCTATTGAGTATCTAATATAGTACAGTTTAGTTAGTTTCTCGAGCTAGATTGAAAATTGGCCGAGCTGAGCTTTTTCTGAACCTTTGTCGAGCTTTTACAAAATTCATCATACATTCTAACTCCATGTGAAATGGGTTTGACTCTAGAAAAGCTTGCAAATCAGCTCGTTTTGAATGTTAAAATACCTTCCAAGGAATTTAAGTTAAAGTAAACCAACAGAAGTTTTTACTTCTCTAAGGGCTAGTGACTCATAATGAAAATAAAAACTAAGAACACTGATATTTCAGAAGACCATCAAGAATTTTAAACAAACTTAATAACATTTCAGTTATAATTAAAGAATTGAAATGATAATAACAATCAAGCTTGCCTGTGAGTTATAGACTTGATAATACTCGGAGCTATCTTGGACACAAGTCTAACCCTGCTCAAGCCAAACTTTGGTCTAATCGCGAACAACCTATCTTGGTTTGTTGGCATTATCATGAGTTGGGTCTAGCTTCAGGCCGGGCTATTGAGCTCCCCTAATCGCAAGAAAACTTGAACGAAATGGTTTAATAGTTATTTGGTATTTTGACATGTTTTTTGAAACTATCTTAGTAATGTTTACTTTGATTATCTTATACGTAATTAATATTTTATAGGTTCAATATGACACTTAAATAATATAGCCGTTCTAAATAATTTTGGAGCCACGTGTTCACAAAATTTTGTTACATAAAAATTGTCTTTTTAAGCTGTACTATATCTATATAACTACTATATTATAATATATTTTCTTTGTTTAGAATTCATTGCAAAATATTTTCATATAACAATTACATAGATTTGCGGTTCGAGTTTTCATTTCGTCAAAATTTAGTTTCTATTAGTAGTCGGTCTGTAAATTTTACAGTAAATCAACCTTCATCGAAATTTATGGTTTACCATAATCTTACGAGTAGGTATTACCTTTAGCTAAACTCGTTTACTTAAAAATAATGTGTCAATCCGACTCTCAAAATAATTATCAATCTGAGACGACGCTAGAAGTAAATTTGCACAATCATGTTAAAGAATAAATATGACGGCCCAACCCAAAATTACAATGATCAACAGCTCACACTGCTGCTTGCCAAAACAAGCCACAGGATCATCAGCCCACCATCCCATAGCTTAAAACGTAGCGCCAAATCCAATCAGCCATTTTAGAGGCGGCTCCTGAGTGTCAGTGTAATCAATCACCACTAACCGAAACCTATATCAATACTCCAACTATCCATTTTAAGGGCTTCAATTTTGGCATCACTACTCATCTTTTTTGCCAACACAAACATGTCCCGCCGTCAAAACAATAATACCAGATCATCATCGCAAGAATGGAGCAGCAGCAACAACAACAACAGAAATATCTCCCAAAAATTCGTCCCTAAAAATCAAAACCCTACTCTCTCCAATTCTCTCCGCCAATCCGATGACGTTGCCCCATCATCATCATCCTCTACTAGCGTTGTTGCAGCCTCATCTTCTAAGGGAGAATCCGTATCAAACAGATCAAGAGCTTCTTCAGCTCAGGTTGGTGGCAATTTTGTAAATTACTTGCCGCAGGATGAGGCGGTGGCTGCCGGACTTGGCGAAGGTGGATTAGATCCGGTAGAGTCTCAGAGAGTTGTTGATCTTCTTAATAAGGAGTTGTCCCGGCTGCTCAAGCTTACTCCTAAACTCTTCTGGAGAGAAGGTACTGTTTGTAGTTTCATCGTATTACAGCTTCTCGTAACTTCGATTTATAGTTTAGATAATCAGCATTTTGTGTAGACGTACGAGTAGGTTGTGGTTATCCTATTCTTAGTTTTTAATTTGTGAGCTTGGGATGTATTGGTGACTCGTTTGAATGTTTTAGTTACGAACATTGTTGATGAGGTACATAAACATTATGAGATTTACTATCCTTGCTACTTAGGCATCGAGAACCAGGCAATTTTGATCATTGATAATGCCTGCTTTGACTAAAAGTTCGATAGCTCGTAATAATTCTGTAAAGCTTTTGCATATTTCCTTTACATTGAGAAGATATTCGTTACGGACGTCATTCAATTCAAAGAATCTCCGTTTCAGAAGTGTACGCGAGATTTTCATCTCATACAGCTCCTCCCTTGTGTGCATAATGAAAGTAATACATAGTATAACAAAGGAGTAAAATATTCTCATTATGAACTGTGCAAGGCTAGTACTTTTACAAGAAATCTCTAGCCAACCTTACAACAAAAGATCTTTTCTTAACATCAAACGTTTGGATAGTAGATAAAAATATTAAGTTAATTCCAACAGTTTCTGTAGTCCTTAATCTTTCTTAATCTCTAGGAATTAGTCACTTCAACAGTCTTCGATGGTCATATGGTTATCCAAAGTACAAACGAGATGGATGTTTGTTGTCCCAACCATTCTTCTTAATTCCGATCCCAAAAAAGAAAAAAAAGAAAGAGGAGATAATTTCTAACATTATTGTTTGTTTACTGTTTGCTTACTGTTATTATGAATACATGAAAAGTTGTTTGGTATTTCTGTTATCTCTGTTCTTTTTCTCTTCTAACCATAATTCCTAGTGTGTTTCTGGTGGTTTTCTCAGTGGCTACTGACAATTCCTTGCACGAGTTTCTCGACAGCTTCCTTAAGTTCAGGAGTAGGTGGTACGATTTCCCTCATCGTGGGGCTAAAGCCATTGTTGCAGGCGTCGTTGTTGGAGAGCTGGAGTTAAGTCGCCGTGTTTTCATGGTATTGTATCGCATGTAGGTTTCCCTACTCTATGTTAGGCTTAGTAGTCTCTTTCTTTGTCTTGATCTTTTATCTGATTTAATATACTTACTGTTGCATCATTTTAGATCTTCCAATAAGGATCAGGGTGCTCGTCCTTCAGACACTCTTAGTTCAAGAGATCATACAGGTGGGCTGCCCTACTCAGTTTAGTTATGTGCATATATTTCTTAAAATATAGAAAGCTATTTCGTTAGGTGGAAAATAAGATGGCATCTTACAACAAAATAAATGCTACTCATAATTATTTGTGTTGCATCTTTCGTCGTGCATTTTGTTCAGTAATTCTGCATGTAGTCCTTCTGCAGGAAAAAAAGCTGCTTGACTTGCCCAAGTTGTTGGATATATGTGCCATATACGGTCATGAAAATGAAGAGTTGACGCGGTTTCTGGTATGCATTTTGCATGTAGTCCTTCTGTGTTGAAATGTTTGTTTAGTTTAATTGGTGCACCTCATAAGAATGATCCAGGAAATTGTTGGCATTTGAGGATTTTTTTTTGGTACCTTTACTTAAATGTAAATGTGATTCGCCCTTCTTATTTTTTGTTCTCCAGGTTGTGAATGCATTGCAAGCGCAGCCTTGGATACATGATAACTTTACATCTATTTTGTCTCGTTTTCTGGGTATAATTCACACAATGTATCAACGTTGCACATCATCTTTGGAGGTATATTTCTAAAGTCACATAAACAATGTGTACTAAATTGGAATAACAGTTACATTTTGTTACATTGTGTAAACATTTTGATTTGCTCTAGACAGATTTGGAGGATTGCTGTTTCATAATAACAATGATTAACAATTTGATATTTCTCTAATCAAATTGATTTTCAGAACCACCTTCCAGCTTTTTATTTGCTTTATTGTCTAGTTTTCCTGAACCATTGCCATATTCTGGTTGTCTTTTACTCATGCTTATTTTCTTAGACAGTTTAATCTCTTTATTTTATTTTCTCTTTTGCCACTGCACGAAGTTATATTTGTTTTTTATTCCTGATAACTGAGACTATCCCATTATGCTTAATCCTCCCACGTTTAACTGTTATGACTGGTACGTCTTCAAACTGATTTTTCATTTTGAGGGCAGCTTCTGACCATATCTATCTATTTCTATAGTGTTCTCATTTAGTATAAACTGCTCTGGTCAAGGTGCTGCTAATTTAGGAATTAAAAGTATGAAGCTCAATGCTAAATAATGTTTGCGTGATTGTATCTCTATTGTATCTCCATGTAAATTTCCTGGTGACTTCATGACAGGTATTATTTTCCAGTGGAAGTCATGAAGACCTTGGATTTAGTTCGCGTCATTATGATTTCTTAGAGGTGAGTTTTTCAATTGTTTTTTTGGTGAACGAGTGGCATCTCTGTTTTTCATGTTCTTGTTTCACCCAGCTCATCAGTTTCTCCTTTTGGTTTGTCTTGGATGTATTGAGATGGTGTATTTGTGTATAACTAAAATTTCATTGGGACCATTACCATAAAATAAGTTGCTTCCATGTGTAGAATGAAATAACATGAGTGGCTGAAATAAACTGGTAGAAATTGATTCCTCTTGCGAAATATATTTGCACGGTATAGGGTTGTAAATGGTACAATTCATTATGATGAGTTAAGTCCTTGCGCTTTTTCACAGGTGCTGGATTTTATTAATGATGCAATTGTCTCCATGGATGCATTTGTTAATGCATACGAACAAGCAGCTGTATTTTTTTTGTGCCCTGTGGAGATGAGGTACCTGATTATATCTAGAATTTATCTATTCATTTGACTAAAGAAGTCAAATGGTTCTGAATTATCATTGTATGTTCCATGCATTGTTTCTTTCCTCTGATTGAATTTCTTGTTTTCTCTTTTTCATAATTTGTAACATTTTTATTTAGGGATATTAACTCAATTGGAACAATTTTTTTCCTATTTAGCTGTTCATGTAGAAAGCATCCTAGGTCTAGCTTGTCGACCTTTAATTAATTTGAGCAAATCTCATTGAACTTGTGGATTCATCATATCCCAAATTTTGTTGTATTTGCAGTCATGGGAATGAGGAGTTGATCATCATCCTTGCAAAATTGCATGATACTTTACTACCCTCTTTAAATCGCGGTTTCCGAATTATTTTGGCTGGAACTGATGATGAATTGATGACGAAGATTGCTGTTAGCTTAAAGATGTTATCCTCTAGAATTATTAAGTTCGGTTGGAAGTTATTTGAGGTTTGCTATTTAAGCAATGAAGTGTTCTCAGATTCCCTTTCCATTCCGGCAACAAAGATGTTTCCTGCAAACATAGAGGACCCATCCATAAGAGCGGATATTTTGATACAAACCTTAAGGGAGATCAGTGGAGTTCTGCTATACTCTCAGGAGAACCAAAAGAGAGAAACATTTCTTCAGAATTTTGATAAGAATTACTATTTAATGAGTAGACTTCAAAGTTTGCAAGATGCTGGTGAGCTTCTTGTTAGCAAATGCTTATTCATGTGAAATTATTTCTGTTATTTACGAGTAGACTGATCAGGGTGCAGTTACTAACATCTCTTAGTTGTCTGATAAAATTAGACACAGAGAAGTAAAATTAAAAATATATTGAAATATTTTGGCAAAACATGAAAGTTAATGGGGCGTATTTGGGTCCACTTATTTTGTGGGTTTTATTTTATGTGCTTAAGATGGCTTTGGCCCATAGTCGGAAGTTACTTCCTTCGGTAAATGAGATGCTATCTTCATGCAGATCTAACCTGTTTAAAGGTGATTAAAGTATCAGCAGCCTTAGTGTTAATATAATATGCACTTGTAGCTTATAAGGTATTATTGCCAAGTGTCTTGGCAACGGCCTAGTCTTTTTACAATTCTCAATGTACTCAGTAAGCCTGAATTGCTGTTCCAGTCTTCTTAACATATTGCTAGGCTTAATGTTCTTATAGGCTACTTTAGCCTGGTATTTTTGAAGAAACCTTATTGTTTTGCTCATTTCTCTAGGATGGATATTCATGGACAATGAACAGCTCCAGTATATAACTGGGATAATAAAGTCTTCAGTTGACGGCACTGTTCAGAAGCATATGCCAATCCCTCTTCCAAGCAACAAAGTAGGGATTGATGAAGATGCAGCCATCAAGGATTCCAAAATCAGTCAAATAAAAGATATATTTACAGATTATGGCAAAGGGTTCCTATCTGCATGTCTTGAAGCTTATAACCAGGACCCAGAAGAGGTTATTCAAAGGATACTCGAAGGAACTCTCCATGAAGATCTAAAGTGCTTGGATACATCATTGGAAACCATGCCAACTCCAAAGTCTGCTTCAGCCATCAGCAGCAAGGATAAAGGGAAAGGGAAATTGATTGATTCCGCACCACTCTCCTCACCACCGCTGATTCGGGATATCAATCCAATGGCAACTGAAGTGCAACAACGTGAGAAACCCTCTGTTTCTTCCTCATCTTCAACTGGGAGATTTGTGAGGAAGTCTAATGAAGTGCTGGAAAATTATACCACTGGTACAAAAGATGCAAAGAATGCTGCTAAGATTGCAGCCCTGGCGTCACAGTATGAATATGATGATGAATATGATGATTCCTTCGATGATCTGGGTTTGAGTGTTGCAGAGTCGGGGATTGAGGAGAATGAAATATTGAGTTCAAATTTCGGGAGATCTTCAGGAACTGAAACTGAAAGCTCTGCTCCTCCAAGTGCTTCTTCTAAATGGGGATCTAGGAAAAAGCCCCAATACTATGTCAAGGATGGAAAGAACTATAGTTACAAGGTTGCAGGTTCAGTCGCAGTTGCAAATTACAATGAAGCTGTGGTGATAAACGAGGCCCAAGGCGAACTCATATTTGGTCTGGGACGAGGTGGTAACATTCCTCGGGGTGCAGCGAAGAAGTTGGCCGAGTATCAAGAGAAGGAACATGAAAAGGTGGAATCTGATGAACCTGAAGCAGTAGGAAGAGGGACCCCTATGAATGCGAGAGGTTGGGGAAGGGGTCAGGGAAGAAGGGGTGGCCGGGTGAATGAACCATCACAGGAAGAGAATGATAATGAGGTAGAAGGTGGAGGAAATGTTGGAAATTACAGGGGCAGAGGAAGAAGAGGGGGCGGCAGATCTAGTAATAATTTTAGGAAAGATAGAGCTATGAAGAAACACTTGTCTGGATTGTCTGGTTTTTAGAAGAGTCTCCATGCTTTTCAGGGGAAAAAATAAGATTGTTTTTGCTGAGAATTTTACATTAGTGTATAGTTTGATTCTCTACCCAGTCATTTTGAGCAATTGCTGATGGTTTCAGCATGTTCTTCCTATCCAAGGTATGGCTTTTTTGGAACTTTGGATTATGGGTAATACTTATATAAGAGAAAATGGTACGAAATTTTTGTTCAAATTGTGAATTGAAATCATTGAGCATACGAATGCCGTGGCAAAAATAAAAATAACATGATATGTCCTGTCACGTATTTACATTATGAACAGTAGTTTGTTGAGATGGGTTTCCAATCCTGAAAATCTATATCATTGACATGACATATTAAAAATGAATTTGGCTTTGTATCTTGCATAATATATCAATTCTGAAAATTGAGGTAGCAGCTCCGTATTGAAATTTAGATAATTTACATGTTTAGGATAAGTATAAGCTTATAAAGTTTGTCATGGCTTCAAGCCTAACTTAAATATTTATTTTTAGTTTGAATTCTTAGATAGTTGAATAATGTAATTTCACATAACCGCATGACCAAAACATGTTATTGTAGATTCGAGCTGTATACCATCTGGCAATCATATATTTTTTGTTGATATTATTATTATTATTATAACAATTGATAATATTTTTAGTTTGGGATACTATATGATGCTATAGTAGTATGATCAACAATTTCAACATGTATGTACATCTATGACTGTAAGTGGAAGTCCATCTCAGTTGCTTGAGCACTGCAACCATATATAAACATTTCTTATATAACAAAATAAAGTCAATCTAAATACTCTAGAATCTTAAATTTATTCAATTTACACTAGTATAAAATTGAACCTCCAACGTTGATAGTAATATGGATTGTTGTGAATAAAGACGTATAATGATATAGCAAAACATATGTAGAACAACAATATCAAGCTCGAGTGACTTCGACTATAATATCATGCTGAAAAACGAATGAAAGTGAAATAACATGGGAATTGACAGTTACTTGTAAAGCCTATGGAAATAATATTATTTCCACTCGGCATTCTATAGCTATTGCTAAAACCTCAACTAAAAGTTAGTTTGTGAGATTGACACATATTTTGTTATGTCAAAATTATGTGACAACTAAATTGTGTAATCCTTTTCTCTTAATTTTGTACCTCGTGTTATATTCAATTTATAATCGTTGTAGTCCACTTAAATTTTGTATTGCTATCTTAAATAACAGTGTTCCACCGTCAGCTTCCCACTTCATTTGGTTTGAAGGTATCCAAAAAAGTAAAGCGTAATCTACCTGTAGTTTATCAACCCTTCTTGGTATTGTTTTTTGCCTTACCATTATATTTATGTGCACATTGCCTTTCAAATTTTGGTTTAAGGTTTCACTCATATTTGATCATTGCTTCCCCAACTTTATAAACAAATTTCCTTATTAAACACTGTTACATACATGCAATAAACATTCGCAGTGGTTGATAAATGAGAAACGATAAAGCTGTGACATTCATTGCTTAAAAAAGTTGATTATAGTTTTCACAACCTACTTTTAGAATATGATTTTACAACAATTTTGATTTTGTATACCAGAACTTTAACCAATCACTAATAACCACTTTAGCATTGCTATGGTGAGAGGTCTTAGTAGGAGAATGCGGATAGAAAGCCATTTCGAAAAAAAGCAGAGAAATATCTCACAAGCACATTTAAAACATTTAAAAATAATAAGAAAAAAACAACCCAAAACTATCAACTTTTCTCAACCACTTACCCCAAAACTTACAAATGTGATTTTTATTGTTTCTTTAAAAACCATAATATTTTAATTGCAACTCGGGCAAAGACCGAATTCATAGTTGAACTTGAGAACCAACATTTAAATAGGCACAAAAGAACTAAAATAATTTATATCCTGCACTGCGTATAGATAGAATCAACATGATACAGCAATAATAAATATTCTAATTTTTATCAATCAGCACATTTGAGTATGGAACGAGTATTACGATTCATTTATATGAAAATCATGTAAAAATGAATGGATGGCCCCCCATCTCGGGAAAAAATGAAAACAATCTACGTCCCTTCTGAATTTTTAATAAATAATATGTTGCCCTCTAAACCAAAGCAAGCAGGCAGGCTCACTCTTCACCATCATTCACAAAATGCCCCACATTTCTATCCTGCAAAATCGATCACGAAAACATTAATAATAAATACATTAAACAATATCTTACCATCCTCAAAAAAGTAAATAAAATAATAATAATAAATAAAACTTACCGTGAATTTTTATAAACAAAAAAAAATTACTAATAAACTTCACTGCACCTTGGATAACATCCTTTGCTTGTTCAGAAACTGTGTCCTGGCTTTATTCATGACTGAATTCGGAGACCGAAACATTCTCTGATAAACAAAAGAAAATGTAGGCTTTTCAGGAAGTAACCAAATATATCACCCAACATCTAAAAATTATCATTAAAAAAGGCCTATGATGGGAAATTTGTATTTTGTTCTTTTAAAACCACAAATATTTGGATCCCAACTTTTATTATATGAACTACCAATCCTTTCTATGCCACATGTATACACTAGCACTTTAACAGGTGCTACAGGCCCAAAACCAAAATGTTTGTAGACAGTTATCTGAGATCCTAACTTCTACATGACTACCCAAACAACTACATCCCAAGCATGCACAAAACAGTTGCACTGTCTTCCAAATATGCAAGAGATACCAGTACCATTCATACACAGATATAATAACTGACAAAAAAACTAGTACATGTGATAGATCGTATCCCGGGTTACGAGCTACCAGCATAAATATGTCCAAATTCACATATAAGGCTGAGCTTCCAGCAACACTTAAGAATTATATTGATAGCATTGAAATAACAAACAGAGGAATAGATAAATTGATTCCGAAGGAGGAACTCACCTTTTCATTACTAGATATCTGCTGTTCAACACCTTGAGGGCCTTTTTTCTTTGGGGTAAAATCAAAGACATCATGAAGAAAGTCATTATCCTGTTCCAACAATCAAATATCAAACTAGTATGTCAAAAAAAATAAAACAAAGAACAAGAACAAAAAGAATGATACATCAGTATAATGAACAGAAAGCATGCGAAAACAACCAACCTGCATGTGCTTAACAAACCCACCGCCAAGAAAATGCTTCAAAAAATTCAACTACAAAAAAAATTGAACCAGACATTTCAACGATCTTGATAGACAGAAAAACGAAAGCTACCATACAAGATGAAAAATTAGAATAAACGAACCTGTATCAATTGAGACCAGGTTGATGTTTGCAGTGAATCTCCTCCAATCTTTGTTGAGGCTTCAGGACAACAATCATACTGATAACAAAATAAGGAACGTCATCACAAGTCGAAATAAAGAATACATCTCATTAATATGAAGGAATTATCAGTACCTCAAAGAAATCTAAGACATCCTTAAATAAGTTCCTCTGGCTACTAAGATCTTTCTTATTGGATCCCTTTCCACCAGCTTCTGAAGCAAGGTCTCTCACCTGATTTAATATTTTTGATTTCAACCCTTGTATATGCATGAAACTTTTATTTCCTTCAGCAGAGACCTCAACAGATCCTTTAGTTTCAGCTGCAAACTTTTCCAGATTTCCCATCTCAAAAATCAAAGCTAGTGCTTCTCCAACTGCAATGCGTAATGAACGGTCATCCTTTTCCAGTAGACCAGAAAAATAAGTAATGGACCTGATGCATCAGATACAAATAAATGAATCAACATGTTGATTCTTGCCTTTTAGGTCACCAAAGGAACTCAAAAAGTGAACTGTCTCGCAACCACAAGAGCCTCATTGATATTTGGTTTCATAATGACCATAAGCTAAGAAAGAAAAAGAATATTAAAAAGGAGTAGTTGGCTCAACTACAAACACACACAACTCGAACAAGTATCCAAGAGCCAAAAGGCATATAAGCATGCAGAAGACAAAGAGAAATCAAGAATTAGAACAAGAACCAAATCCACAAATGAACTCACTCTTGCCATTCTTTGGGATCAATAGCCCATCCATCCATAGAAGTCAAGAGAAATGCCCAGGCAGATACCATTGCTGTTATTACAGTTGTAGAAGCTTTGATAGCAACCACCTGAAGTCATAAGTAAAACTGGTTAATACATGAAGGTTAATAATCCTGCAAATATAATATATCCACCACGCATTACCAGATACTAACAGATAAAAAAATTTGGAAGCAGACTCACATTAGAGCCCATTTTAGGGCGCACCAATTGCCACATTATTTGCATCGATCTTTCTGTTTCTGCTGGCTCATTCCCACCAACAAATGTAATAATTGCCAAGCACTCCAAAAGCTACAATCACCTTGATCAGTTACATAGGAAATAAGAGCAGAACACAAGGCAGATTTAACTTAGAAGTAAAAGAATTCACATGAACACATACAGCTGTTGTCTTCGTGGGTTCGGCCCCTGATTTAAGGGCTAGGGAAATAGGAGTGGTCGACTCTTCCAATATTTCCCTTGCATTATCCCCACAACCAACAGTCACAGCCAACAATCCTACAAAAACAGTCCATGCCAAATTAGTAAGTCATTTCAAAAGAGTAAAATCGGGGGAAAAGATGATAAGATAGACCAAAATACTGACCAATGAGGTGAGATGCCAGAGCTATCTCTTTGCTAGAACCCTTTTTTATACAAGCAATACATTGGTGTAATAAAGTAGCAAATCTGAAACAACAAAGTAAACAGTACCACATTATGAAATTGATAAACGTATAATCGCAAACGATCTTAAACAATAAATTACGCCCGACATCAATAAAACTGAAAATAAATGTGGGTAGTTGTTCTTACTTCTTTTCCACAAATTCATGCTGCAACTGGCTATTAAAAGAGTCAATAATAGCTTCCAAAGCTTTCTCTCTCGTGGCACCTCTATATCCACAAAATCAAACACCACGAATCAGCTCATTCGAACGTTAAGTCCCAATTCTAAGCATAAAGTAACAATTGAACAAAAATAAGCTTGAAATCAAAGTTGAAGACATTAACACCTGGAAGAAATAACTAACCTTTTCTCAAACAAAGCATCTAGGGCGTTTTCTAACAAATTATCTTTCACATCCTTAACAGGGACAACAATTCCCCACTTGTCATAGGGGGAATTTCGATCTGATTTCACCGTCGACGACGAACTCACACTGCTATTATCATCCTCATCGGTATCGAAAAAGGCAATATTTTTACGCTGAGAACTACCTGTAAAATCACCCACAATTGTCAATTATCAAACCTAAAATTCCCCAAAAGTCAGCTAATTAATAGCACAATTGTAAAAAAACAAAAAACCTAATTTCGAAACAGAGGATCAAAATTGGCACCAATGAAAGAACAAAATAAAACCTAATTTTGAAAGAGACAATCAAAATTGGGAATCAGACAAGACATAAATAAACATCGGAATAAGGAAAAAAAACTTACGTTTTCCCATGGCTCGAGACAACAGAAATAGCTAGCAATATTGTCAAAAAGCAATACAAGGTCTACTAAAAGAGAAGGATTTGGGGGAAAATAAAAGAGAGATGAAATAAAAGTGAGCAAAAACAAAAGATGATGAAGTTGAATCTGAAGATAATATTATAGCCATTAATAAAACTCCTGAATTTGATTTAAAAGAATGCTTTTTGCATAAATAGCAACGCAGGAACAGAAACTAAAAATTATAACAAGAATCACAATTTATATCATCTCAGGAAGAAATTAGAAAAGAGGAAGGTTTATTCAGATACGGCGGTGTGGTATATTCGGGATTTGGTGCGGGTGAGGATAGGATAGGAATGGTGTGGCCTGTGATCTCAGCCGTTGAAATATTTGATACGGGTTTTGTGGTGTTGGAGTTATGAGGGTGCACGTGGTTGTGAGTAGGACACGTGTCTTTCTGAATGACTGGAAGAGGAAGAGATGTGTTGGGATTTGACTTTGAGGTTATGAAGGTGTTTCGGAGTTCGGTAATAGATGGCACGTGCGATTAACACAAAATAAATAAAAATAAAATGAATGTCGACCAGCATAAGACCCATTAGCAAGTTAACGAATGATGGGCCTGCTTTTGGGCTTGTTTCCTGAGGGTAGCCCAATACCAACTCAACTACATCTTTTACCTTGAAAATTCCTTTTCATATAGGATTTGGATTAATAGTTACCTTTTTAGATGACTCTTGTGAGTATCGTCCGGTTAGGATAAAATAGATTTGTTTTTCGAAAATTAAAATATTTTGAAAATATTGCCAATAATTTTAAGACTATTCATCAAAATTACATATTAACAGATTAGATTGTCCAAAACTTACTAGTCCTCAAAGAATCTAAATAGCTTGACTAGCACCTATTATAATATGTAAAACATATGAATAATAAATTGTGTATCCTAATACACTATATAAAGATGGCTTAATAATTAGCCACTTATTACAAAAGCATGACTATCCTATTGTATCTAATATTTCTTTTATCCTCATGTAACCTTGCTGCAATGGAAGAGAAAACGAGCAAAATTAAGTAAATTCAAAGTAGTAGGGAAAAGATTTAGGGATTTAGAAGGGGGAGCTACCATTTTTAGAGATTTAAGAAGAAAATTTCTTTGCTTTTACCGTTTTATGTTGTCGTGATGTACGTATAATGTCACATTCAGTTTCTGCAAATTCATAGAGCTACAATTAGGGTAATCGAAGTTTTTAAAGAGTATTATAAGTTTTAGTTTTGTACTAGTTTTTTTTTTCTCGGAGAAAATGTAGCAACCTGATATTTAGAGTGATGTCGGGATAAGAAAACTTGTGCAAGAAGTGGTTCTATAAAGAATGACGACGAAAACATAAATGAACTGAATTTTACATCGAAAATAGAGTGGAAAAACTAAGACACATATTTATAAATGAACATCCATTTTATATAACGCGTTTTAAAGGAATACGGCTCAATAATGATGCATTTGAGCATAACGGACAATGTTACAGGTGATTGGGTGCAGGTGTTATAAAAGAACTAGTGAGTCTCATGTGAAATGAAGGAAGCCCCATCTATTTAAGAAAGCCCAATGCATGAAGAGAGATGAATGAGAGCATGTGAGCACACTGCCCTAGTGAGTGGTCAAAGGAATAAGGGATCAAGTCAAAGTCCATATTCATATTGGGAACTCCAACTTCCAACTAATTCTTACATTATCATCGCATATAAATAGGAACACAAGCACAATCACAAAGCTTAGATTAAAGAGAATAACAGTTTTGTTGAAAGAAATGGTATTATACTGCATTACATTGGATTACATTACAGAAGGACTTTGTGTGTTTTATAGTATTTTATTTCTCAATCATTCGTATGCAAATGCAATGCAGCCCATTTCTCTTCCGTTTATATTTCCTGTTTTTGTCAGAAATTTCAGTTCCCGACGATATTCTTCTATTTCCCCATCATCGACTTCTTGTTTTCTGGTTCCAATTAAATTCATTTTGTCTATTATCCTCGGTATTATTATGCTTCAAAAATTTCACTGTTTTCTCTATTTGATGACATTTTTTCATTCACTTAGGGGGCGTTTGGTTCGCTTTGGTTTCTTTATCTAAGAGAATGTAATTACCCTCAATTTCCTTTGTAATTACTCTCAAAATTTTATATATTTTGTTAACTTGCATAATTGAAATCTATTATATATTCTTATTTCATTTTATTTTTGAAATATTATATATTACTATATTAATTTAGAAAGAAAAAGAATCAAACAAAAATATTGCAAATCTAAAAAAATATTATATATTGCTATATTACTATTATTTTATTTTATTTTATATTAATTTTTGAAATATTATATTAATTTTATAACTCTATTTTGATTTATAAAAATTGCATTCACACAACTAAATATAAATATAGTTGGGCCAAAATGGAGAAAGGGAATCCAATTCCTTTGATGGGTTGGGATAATGGGTTGAGCCAAAATGTGGTAATGCTAAAGCTTAAAATTGATAAAGGGAATGAAGATTTTACTCAACCAAACAAATCAAAGGGAATGAAACCCTCCCATTCCCTTTCCCTTTCCCTTTCCCATAGACCCCGAACCAAACGCCCCCTTAGTGTGTAAGAAATTGGTCCTTAGAGTATGTCCAGTTGCGGAACTAAGAGCCTAGAGCCTGGGTTTAGCTATTCTTTATATCAAGTTTTTAACAAACCCTAATTAACCTCAAAAAAACACCTCAAGTGGATAGAAATGCTTACTATATTTAAAAAGTTATTTAACTTTCTAAGTTAGCAATGCGGACATTTTAACACGTTCCCCTCATGTCAAATTTATATTTGGTGCGTGACGGCATTTTTGTGGGAGCTCCAAACGTTGCTCAACCATGACCTCTGAGATAAAATTATTTGCTATATTTAATAAGCTATTTAACTTTCCAAATTAGCAATGTGTATTATTTAACAAAAGTTCGATTAATTTCCAACCTTTAACGTCTTTTAAAGTGCACGAGGAGAAAGTAGCCTAATTCTTGCCGTTAAAAGATTTTTCCTAAAAAAAGATTGATATAATCCGAGTTGGAAATCGTAGTTAAAATAATTGAAATTTCAAAAACAATCAATTAGACGAGAAACGTCCACTTCATTAACATATGGAGAAAGGAAAACCTAGAGGCCTATAGTAGACACATCAAATTGATCATAATGACTGACAGAGATAGATCCTACGAATTTCGAAATTCGTCATTCAATGCACAATTACAGCTTCACGCATGTGAATGCTTCATAACATTAAAACGTATATAACACAATTTCATTTTTATCATGTTTTCAAATTTAACCTATGATAAAGTTGCCATTATTCCAAAGTTGCCATTATTTCAATGCTCGTCCACTAAATCTAAAAAGCTCGCTCTCTATCTATATAGAGTTAGGTAAAATGACAAATTATGTATGTAAAAAAAGACGCACTTTGTATTGTACCCAAATTGTTTGCTTCTTTCGAAAACGATTTATCTGCGGCCTAAATGCTCTTTCAAAGTAAATTGCAAGTCTCTCTTTCTATTGACAAAAATATAGCTAAAAAAAACATTTAAAACACCCACTTCGGAAAGTAAATATGATTTAATAGGACAAATCAAGTAATTAAGAGTATCTCAATATCAAAACTCGACGAATCCATTGTGGAATTAGTTAAGTAACAGGGATTAAGAGTTGGAATATTTATCAAATGGATTTTCCATTATAAGAGAAGACATGGACCATGGGCTAGGAAAACGACGTCATTCTGAGTAGGGAGTACATATAATTAGGCGAAAAGATATATGAAGTGCAAAGTTAGGAAATGGGACAGTAAAAGGCAGAGAGAGCACCTAATTAATTAAGTAGTGTATTGTCATTCAATGTTGCTTTGGTTGCTCCATTTCAGCTTTTAAAAGCTACTATAGTGCATTCTCGACCAACATTCTTCTATATATTTTTCATGCACTTCCTATCTTTGAGCACTAAATTTGTAGAAGCTTTACTAGCTGATTTATGTCAACGATACTTGAATTTTGAGTACTTTTCTTATTTAAAGATACTTAAAACTTACACTTATAATTCCCAAAAGGTTACTTATATTATGGCTTATACAATTCAAATTCTCTACGCCGATAAACCTCCATTTGACTGTTATCTCCAAAAAAAGAACTTTCACATGGATCGTTGTTATCAAATAAATAACGATCAAAATGTGTCCTCTATATTAACTTCACGTGACCATCTTAGAGAAGTTTGACTTGTCAGAGCTACAAATTGTGAATACTAGCATTTCGAAAGAGCAGATTAAGTTCAAAATGCTAATTTTGAAACATGTCTTCTAACTCCAATTCATTTGGTCCGTGACGTTAATATCAACAGGTGTCTAACATTAAAGATGGTTCTAATACAATGTAAATAAAAGTTTAATTCACCTTAAAATATGACGAGTTAAGATTTTCTCATAAATTCAAGTAGACATGTAGTTTCTTTATCATATTTTACAACAATTCAATGTTGGCTACTAAACTTTAATTTCCCGCTCAATGCCAATTTGAGACAAAATAATTGAAATCAACTCCTTCAACTTTTCTTCGATACTAAATTTTTAGATAATTTTGATTACTGTACCTTTAGTAATGATTTGTACTTATAATTTCTGATTTTTCATTTGAATACAAACTATGTGTAATAGTTGGCCAATAAGAATATTTTATCTTATGGACTTAAAGAATCTTAATCTTCCTTTCAAAGAATTTAGTAAGTATGAGTATTAGTTGTGCTCACATGGTCAATGATTGACCAAATATAATTCGGTCAATCACCGTTAGATCAAAATTTAAGGGTTAAAATTAGTTTGATGGTTTCATTAATATCTAATCTTCATCCTTAGATTTTGATCTAATGGTGATTGACCAATGATTGACCATGTGAGCACCATTCGGTATGAGTAATGTATAAACAAAAAAAAAGTTCAAGTTAAATGGCCCATGAAGATTGTATTATTGCAAAAAGCAGCCAAATCCAAAAGGCCAACCAAATATGGCAATCCGTTTTAGCGTACTATGATATTGATATCGATGTCTCACATTTTCCATTGGCCCCACCCAAATAACCCCAACCAATCAATTATTATTTTATTATTAAAACTCAAAGCTAAGAGTGAGATTCAGGTACGGCCAAAAGTACAAATACCCCACCATCCTTCATGCCATTGGTCCGTCGCGAACACTCGCTCCGTCTGCGCGTTTATTATTGGCCCCGCATGAAACTGCGCATACTTTCGGTCAAACCCCAGTCCACAAAGATTAACTGAAAAAGGAAAACAAAAAATACTAAAAAAATAAATCTAAAATAGTAGGAAAAGGTATATTTCAAAAACAGACCTGTAATTCTATAAATTATCAAATTAGTTATTATATTTTATTTCGTGATTTAAATTTTTTTGTGGTTTATGGTTTTGTCAAAATAAAAATATTTTATTTCAAAATTTTAAAAATAATTGTTAACGATATCAATTTATTTTCAAGAAGGGAAATTCTATAGTTACTTTGTTTTTCACAAAGTAATCATTATTTTGTTTTGTCCACCTTTAAATCATGGATTCAAATATAATCTACTGGTGAATAAGACAAAGTACAAACAAAGTAGAGGAAAAACAAAGTATCCATAGCCTACACCTTTCAAGAATTAATAATATTAAAGCAAATTTATTCCTGTCACATTTTAATTTTAAGATCATCTAGCTTTTCTCATGAGCGGATAAAAAATAATGTATAGAGAGTGAAAATTAGAAAAAAAAGTCTTTTAATTATAAGATTGCTAGCAATAAAGAATATTTATCTTTGGCAAAACAAAAGAAATTATTTAAGTCACAAAATAAGCTACATTCACTAATCTGACAATTTGTGAAATTATAAGGGGTTTTTTGGAATTTTTCGAAAAAAATAAAAAAACTTTATCTAATTCTCCCACTACTACACTGTAGACATTTACCCAACTAACCAAATCAGAAATTGTTCGTTCCTGATGGGAAAAAAAAAACCGTTAAAAAACCAATTGTTGTTGCTAATTATTTCTTCTTAATTCATCTTCATATATTCTCTCCAAATCATGAATGTAGCAGTTGATCAAGTGTCTAATATAAGTAGTAATCAGATTCATATATAGACGACCAAGAAACAAATAAAGAATTAATTAAAAATGGCAGATGACAGATTTAGCAGCGCTAACCTTCGTTGTGATGATGAGGATTTGAGCTCTCTTGAAGCTGTATTAGGCATTGCACAAGAAGAGCAGCAACCGTTACGCATTGCAGAACAAGAACAAGAGGAGGAACCGTTCGACATTGTAGAAGAAGAGCAGTTTGTGCAAATTATGATCAACAAAGAGATTACTTTTAATTTCGGGAACTCGGTTTCTAATACTCTCATTCAATTTCTTCGACCCCAAGCCGTTTCTTGGATGTTCATAGTTAGTACTTCTTGTTCCAAGATTTCATATTCATTGTTCCATTAATTGATTAATAATTGATTCTTTCTTTAGTAGTTATTTTTCAAGATTTCATGTTAATTGTTTCATTAATTGATTGATTGATTCTTAATATGTGACAATTATGAATTAATGTAGTATACAGATACTTTGGGGCTGCTTACACAAACTGCATATCTCTCCATTGCCTACTTTGATCGATTCGTGTTGCAGAGAACTAGTCGAGTAAGATGATCATTTATAATTTGATCCATAATTTGATCAGAATTTGATAAGAATTTGAGACTAATACTAATTAATTAATTGATTGATTGCAGAATGAGACTATAGGGGAAGTTCTATTAGTATCAGCAGCCTGTCTTTCTCTAGCAGCAAAACTGGAACAGCGGAAAGCGCCTCGCTTGGCATATTACAATCTTGATGACACCGGTTATGACAGTGTTCAAATTGGAAGAATGGAGCGTTTAGTGTTTCAGACATTGGGATGGAATTTGATTCTTGTTACACCTTTCCATTATCTGCGTTACTTCATCTTTCAATTCTCACAACAAACTTCTTCAATCGAGATGGTATCTACAACGGAGGGACTCATCCTCGGGCTAATTAGAGGTACTAGTTGCATTCTAATTAGTGCAGGGGTGTTCATTAAGCGATTAATCATATGCTTATACATGAATTTGAAAATGCAGACACCAGTTTTATGAGTTATAGACCATCAGTAGTAGCAGCTGCAGCCACTTTATTAGCATTGGACCAGAATTTAACTAGATTTACAATGGAGGCTAGAATTAATTCAGTTTCTTCTTCAAGGTTTCTTCAAATTGTGAGTTCTTTTAATTTAATGACTAATCGTGTAATTTGACTAATTAATCAAATACCATTTCTAATTTCGGGAAATTTCGATGCAGGAACAAGTGTTTCGGTGCTACAATATGATAAAGAATTTGAGAAGAGATGTTACTTCTTCAAATACTGGTGCATTGGGTACAAAGAGGATAAGATTACACTGATCAAGATTTTCAAATTATAGTAGTTTTGGACTAGATTGCATATAATACATAGTTTTGGGCTAGATTGCATATAATTAGAAATTCTTTTAAAAAAAGGAAACTTTTGGGTTTGGATTTGGAGGCAGTAATTGCTTGGGATGCTTTATATTGTGAGTAGAAAAAGGCTGATAATGATACATAGGAAAAGAAAAAGGGGTGTTTGTGTGATTTGAAAAAAGTTTACAGGATGCAGAAATGTAAAGGTAAATGGTAGTATTAGATTCTTGCATGAATGTTCGTTTGGGGTTTGTCTATTTTTACTGACAAACTTTCTTGGCTATGCATTGCATAGTGTTTTTACCTTTTTTAATGGGTAATGGAACTCAGTAATTCAATTATTTTGTTGTGTGGAAATCATATTTTCATGGAAAATGTAAGAGTTTAATTTCTTTGTGGGTCTATTCCCAAGTTGGCATGTTAATAATTCTTCCATGTACTGTATATGCAATTATGTGAAAGGTCGGTAATAATTGATTGCTTTAAATTACTTACCAAATTAAATTAGTCAAAACTCACAATTAGTTAGTCTACAATATATCCGAACAATTAAAAGAGTGTAAATGAGATGATTGGTGGTAAAAAAACAGTAAATATTTACAAAATGATATCTCAATTAATTGGTCGGATGTATTACTTAGGAAGTAAAATAGAATTTTTCGGGTACTTGTTTTGTGAAAGGTACTGATAAAAACAAAATGAGTTTTAGCGATGCAGCAGAAAGTAAAAGAAGAGTTGCTTTCTTGAATGATCTTGGACAGGAAACCAAGATATGTATAAATATTTTTAAACCAAGGTGGAAGAGCTGTGCTCAGTAAAAAAAATGAGTACTTGGAAGTTTTGTCTGGCATTGGTACCATCATTATCTGATAAAATTTGTTACATAAAAATCTATGTAAGTACTAAATCTTTTATTGTGTCAAATTGCTTACCCTTGGATGATCTATTTTGATATTTTCACGGGTGTAAACACAGTCAAAGTCAAATCCATTAGCAAGGTTAGTAATTGCCAGGAAAAGTTCACCATGTCAGCAAACTACAGGTACCATCAACTATACATGCAAATGCTTCATACTTTTAGCTACATAATAATAATAATATTATTATTTGTGCATATTGCATTCATCTCATTAAGGATGACAAATGGCATTAAGTTTGTTTTGAGATTTTATAAGGTAAAGGTAAAATGAGGGAATTGAAATGTACATGTTTGTTTTGACTTGTAAATAATGGTTATGATAATTGGTGAAAAGTGGGGACTTAAAAAGGGTAGCTCACCCTCAATTTGGGGCATTTTCATGGTAAAGGCTTTCATATTCTATAGTATTTCTTTATTATCTATATTTAAGGATACAATATGTTTATAATTAATTTCAAGAAAATCTAGGCTCTTTGAAAATTATAAAGGAAAAATGGATTGATATATGAAGTTATTTAGAGTATAATGAAAAAAGAATATAAAAATCTATTTATAGCTAGGATAGTATGTGATAAGGTGCTCTAGAACCATTCATCATTTACCTTTTTAATACAATAAAGTATTTCATAATCCATAATCATACTTTATTAACAGCTTATGGAAACAAATCATGTAAGCATTTTGTTTTCTCCCATTTGCGGCCAAGTGAAGGAGAGATTCTAGAGCGCTCATCGACTCTAAATTTTCTCTCAAGTCAAGGTAATTAGATATATGAATTGAAAACAACTGATTTTAGTTATACTACATGTTGTATTTTCTAAGTGATACTCTAACAGGTGCTACACAACTCACTATGCTGATTAGATTCCATAATCATATTATAACCACAGATGTATCATAATTAATTACTTGAGATTTATATAAATATGAACTTGTAACTACCTGGTAATTGGATAAAATAACTTCAAATCATGACTAGAATATATGCTGCATATGTGAGGGAACAAAAACCAAAACAAGAGCTGTTTCATAGCTAAGTTCTCTGCCAGTCAAAAGATTCTGTTGAAGGAATCAAGTAATCAAATGAGTCCAAAAACAAGTCTAAGTTTAGGACCTTCCGTATGATCTTATAGCTTTCCATTCGGGGACTTGAAGATTATTGCATCTTTGATAATAAAAATCCCAACCCCACAAGCAGACAAGTTTATTTGTACAGGCTTGGCATATCTTCTTGCCTCTTGCCTCTAATTCTGGTAATAATTGACACACAACTTGGAGAGGTCTATAGTTTGGTATACTCATTTTAATTAGCTTCATTTAGATTCTCAGATTTCATCCACCCATCTTATTTAAGCATTCATCCGCTAACAAAGAATCGAAACCCAAAGAATGGTTTTAATACGAGTCAACGATACAATTTGATGCGGGTCCTAAAGAAAAAGTTAGCAGAATGCAAAAAGTAGGTTCAACAGATACAACAACGTTAAATTGTCTCTATCACAAGTTAGCCGTCAGTCTTAAACCCAATATTCCTATATATGAGATTTCTGTGCTTCTAATCAACATCATTACCGAGCAAACCAACCACCTGTTGCCTCAAATATGGCCAGTTTTTCAAAATTTTACAGCGTGAACCTTTTTTTTTTTTACAGTTCAAATAGTTCTACAGCTGTACGATGTGATTAAAGAGATTCAAAAAGAATGGTGAAGGAAAAGTACGAAAAATCTCATTCGTGTTGTCGTGTGAAGGGCAATGATAAGTACCTAGCGAGTTCAGTTAGCTCAGGTATCAGTTTGATGCCACTGGTATCAACTTTAAAGCAGCAGCAATCGGCATGCCGAGGAATCCAAGCAACATGGTAACAAACCACTGCTGCAAACTTAGAGGAGACGTGTTTGCAAAAGTACCAAGGAACTCAACAATTATGACTTGGAAGATAACTGTGCATGCAAGGACTACTATAAACACGTAGTTCTGAAGTATGCCTTTGAACACGTTGATCTTCTCCATCTCCCTAGAGCTGATCTCATTGAAAACCTGTCCAATAAAACACCAATAATTGAAGCTTCGCATGTTAGATATTCACCAATACCTGAGGATGGATTAGTTATTCTTTCACTATGAAAGCGAAATTAAGCATGGCACTGTGAGCGAGTTGATTTGACTTGGGTTGTAATGATGGCATTACCTGACAAAAGACGAACGAGTTGAAGATGATTGTGTTAAGTACTAAATCCGAATCTGGGCCATCAAGATGGAAAAATGCTTTTCCTCTAGTCTGAAGGTACCATATGATCACGAACTGATACATAGACTGCCCCAGAATATTCCTCCACATCACATTGCTAATGAAGTTTCCTTTCCTTCCAACGGGTAACCGTTTCATCAAGTCGTCGTTTGGAGGTTCTGTGGCCAATGCAAGTGCTCCAAGAGTATCCATGATCATGTTCACCCAGAGAAGTTGAACAGCAGTTAGGGGAGCATTACCTGTCATAACCGCAGAGAAAAAGGTTATGAAGAATTGTGCATAGTGAAACAAAAACAGAAAGAAAAGTTGCAGGAAATCTGGCTGACATACCAGTCAAACAAGCCGAAGAGAAGTTGACAATCAGAGCAACCACATTAACTGTCAGTTGAAACTGAACAAATTTTTGAATGTTTATATAAACTGAACGTCCCCATTTGGCTACAGTTGCAATTGTGGAAAAGTTGTCATCCAGAATTATGACATCAGCACTCTCCTTGGCTACCTGCAGAATAATAATAATTTTCTCTTCATATATATAGTAAACCAGTTCAGATAATTTCAGAACGATGATAAACATTACACATGAAAGAATCTGATGTAAAGTTTTAGATAAATGGTCTACTCCATTTACATGGTATTCCAAGAGCTAGATACTATTAATGTCCTGCTGAGATAAAGCCACATAATTTTCTCCATCTATTTTACTGATACATAGAAAAACCTATAACTAAATACAATAAAAACAAACATATTTCTAACTTCTAGCACCAAAATTTGAGGGGCACTATCCAAGCAGATCCCTTAATCTTCGTATTGAGCATTTTGTGGGCTAGCAAAAAGAAATGGAAATATCTTCTTTCACTTTCTAAACTTTGTGAAGCAAAAAGGAAGTCTTTGAACCTAAGATTAATCTGGTTATGACATGCAGCTATTATAGTTTTGCTTAAAAACTCTGCTTAAGACAATTGTGTGGTAAGAGCAAACCTCAGTTCCTGCAATGCCCATTGCCAACCCTATGTCTGCTTCATGAAGTGCTGGAGCATCATTTGTACCATCACCAGTCACAGCAACAACTTCGCCAAGATTTGTTCGTAGGTTTCTTACAAGCATATGTTTATCCAGTGGTGAAGAGCGAGCCATAACCTGCAAAATTTGAGAAATTCCATAATACTATGAGAAATCACTTAACAGCTTAGGTTCAAAATTCAAAGTCTATGCAAAGATGGATTGAAAAAGCAATTACAACAAAAGATGCATTACATACAGTTATTCAAAGTCTATGCAAAGATGGATTGAAAAAGCAATTACAACAAAAGATGCATTACATACAGTTATTCAAAGATTATTAATGGTCAACATAGAAAAACATAACTCAGCATAGAATTGCAGTAAAACGAGGCTTAAAAACAAGGGCATAGATAAACAAGGATGAAAGAGTAAAGAATTATGCACCTGAATTTTGGGAATAAGTTCACGCAATTCTTCCTCACTCTTCTCTCGAAATACTGGTCCTTCTATTGCTATGCCATTATCAGTCAAAATTCCACATTCTCTAGCAATAGCCTTAGCAGTGGTTATGTTGTCCCCTGTAACCATCCTGACAACAATTCCAGCTGCTCTGCAAATTGCAACGGACTCCTTCACACCAGGGCGTACAGGATCTTTTATACCAACAATACCAATGCAAGTGTATCCCTCGGAAGGAATAGGGCTTTCAGCAGTAAATTCATTTCCCATATCCAAATATGCAAGGCAAAGCGTTCGAAGAGCTTCACCAGCAAATTCTTCAATTGTATTCATTAAATGATTGATAGATGCTTTGTCAAGGGCAACAACCTCACCATTTTTATCTACAAATTTGTCACATGCTGATAATATTATTTCAGAGGCTCCCTTGCAGTGAGTACGATAACCTCCCTCTGGGAGCTCCAAAACCACAGCCATTCGCTTCTTTGTCGAATTGAATGGTTCAACTTTCACAATTTTTGATTTTTCTCTTTCTTCTTGGAATTTTCCTCCAAGTAACAGACCCAGCTCCAAAATAGCAGTTTCAGTGGGTGAACCAAGTATCTCAATCTTGTTGTCTTTGTTTGTAACAACTTCTCCCCCCGTGTTAGTAAATATTGATTCAAGTAAAATTTTCATAGCAAAATCAGGGACAGAAGATCCAAAGTTAAGAGTACTCTTGGAGCTGTTAACTTCCTGGATCTCCCCTGCGATACAAGCCTTTACAACAGTCATGTGATTAGTTGTTAGCGTGCCAGTTTTGTCACTGCAGATAGTTGTAGCCGATCCCATGGTCTCACAAGCAGCCAAATTCCGAACAAGTGCCTTATCATTCATCATCTTCTTCATTGCAAAAGCAAGGCTTAACGTCACAGCCAAGGGAAGCCCCTCAGGAACTGCAACCACAACAATTGTAACAGCAATGGCAAAAAATTCCAACATTTCCCTGGCATCATCACCTGACCAGTTCAAATGAGTTCCTTCTAGGAGCTTACGTCTAAATAATCCTTCCACCAGAACAGCAAATGTCACAACAGCAAAAAACAAACCAATTTTCCCAATGACAGTAGCCACTCCATTCAATTTGACTTGCAATGGGGTTTCATCATCACCTCCTTCACTAAGAGTAGCCATGAGTTTACCCCACTGTGTTCTCATTCCAACAGTAGTAATGAGCATTTTGCATGATCCATCCTGAACTTTGGTCCCAGAAAGAAGAAAAGGATTTGAAGCACTCACATTAACTGGTTCACTCTCTCCAGTTAAACTGGATTCGTTAATTAACAAAGAAAATCCTGAAACAAAAAGTCCATCAGCTGGGACCTGGTCTCCAATGGACAGATGCACAATATCACCAGGAAGTAAATCATAAATTGAGATTTTCTGCCTCAAGCCATTTCTTGTAACTTGAACTGAAATCTTCTTCTTTTCCTTGTCCAAATCTTTGAACTGCAAAGACTGCTTATAATCACTTGTGGCAGTGACAAACACAACAAGCAGAATACTCGCAACAATTCCAAGTCCATCATGGGCACCTTTTGGCCATCCTTCCATTGTAATCCCAACAATAAGGGATACAAGGGCACAAAACCCAAGTATCATCAGCGTCATATCTTGAAGAGCTTCCCAAACAAAAACCCAAAAGCCCCGAACAGGGCTCTCCGTGAATTTGTTTATTCCATATACATCTTTTCTTTTATTTAAGAGATCCTCAGAAACAGATATTCCATTGGCAGCTGATGTGGAGAGCTTGCTAGCTAAACCCTCCACTCCACCATGAATGGCCAGTTTCTTAACATCATGCCCTTCGACGATTGATCCCAACTCATCAGCACAAATTTTAAATCCTGCAGCTGCAACCTCTTCAGGCACAGTGTAGTCACTGGACAAATTTAGACCTGCAATAATTTAAGCAAAAACGTCAAAAATGTCAGAATGAAATGAAAATCCACAGTACTTCAAAAGTCGGAGATGCAAGAAAGCAAGGAATTCTTACAGTGTATGAACTGAAGAGCAGCTTTAGAGACCAAAACTGCAACTCTAAGCTTCTCCTGCCATGACAAGACTGAAAACATGAGAATTGGAGGACATGATTTTGCTAAGAGAGTAGTTACTTTCTTTTGATTGAGTTAATAATTCAATAAAAGTTAATTAAACTTTTTCCCATAACAGTGTAGTAATAAACTATTTTACAAGGTCACTCCAGAAACCATTAATAGGCTAACGAGTTTTATACTAGTATTTTTCTAATCGATACAGCCACTTTAATTTAATTGATTCCCTTAAGAAACCTACATTATGTTCCTCCTATTTTCAGTATTTACACTAACATGCCCGGGAACATATCGTAAGAGTCTCCGAGAGAGTTTCTGTTTCCAAAACGCGGAACCGCAACCGGATAGCAGTTCCCATGCAACATAACCTTCCAAGTTCAGGCACAGAGCTCCTTCCATAAGACACTTTCAAATAATGTAGTTTGTATGACATCCGAAACCTGTTCTCTATATTTCTTCTCAAGCAAAAATAGCAAGTCCATCCAAGCAAAATAAAAATCGATAGCATAAATTCACCACAAAGCTCATTCAAGCGCATCGTGTATCTTAATGATCCCACTCCACAATCACAATAGTATGCTTGATGATATCAATACAAGTTATGGCCGAAGTCACGAGCCAGCCACATGATGAAGGCACGTGGCATCATCACAGCGGTTACGTCACTGACCACCTCACCCAGGGACACGTGTCAACATCACCTAAGAAAGCGCCCTCAGCAGATGCACTTGTGCTTACATCATCTATCTTAATGATCCCTCCTCTCTACAATCATAATAGTAGGCTTGACATTTAAAAATGTGATAAAATTCACGGAACCAAAATCTAACCCTAAAATCAAAGTAACTGAACTGAGCATTAATATCCATACATATCAAAACCAAGGTCACGTGTCAATCACGTGACCGAGATAGCATGCTCAACACACGGAGGAAGTTATCTTTTCTCTCGGCCATACATGCCATCATCACGCGGTTATATCACTAACCGCCTCACCTGGGGACACGCGTCACCCTCCCCGTAACGGACGCCCCTGCACATGCTTGCACACTCCAGCAAGTTACCTCCTAACGGAATTATTCATCCTCAGCCAGTCTACAACCGACACATGCCTAGGGAAACCTCAAATCTACTATACAAGGCAAGTTAGTCACTAAAACTTGTAGGTTTGCTATCCTATTCCTTTATCATCTCATTCACAACTTCCTTTCCTTCTTTACGCCTACATGACTTGATCACCAGAGCGGATTCACGGACTCCGGCGTCTCTAACGGTTTTCTAGTCATTTCAAGCTAGTAAACGACAGCTCAAGATCACAGGATTCCGAGTAATATCAAGCATCAATCATAAGAACTTCCTATGGAGAATGTATCAATTGAATTCCATTCCAATTCTAGAAACATCTACATATAGAAAATGTAATCGCGTCACTACTTAATACTACAAACAGCAGAGATTCTTATAAGCACGATCGCGAAAATCAAGTAAAAAAAATACCGGAAACGAAATGAAGAAGCAAGATAAAAAGGTCAACGTTGAAGAAAGGAGTAAGACCTAAGTCAAACGCGATTAGTGAAATAAAATATACCTGATTAGATCTCCGAATAGCGTGAGCTTCAAAACGTTTAGAGAGATTAGCAGTAAAACGAAACCTCCGTTTACGATTCTTAACTAACCAGCAAAGCTTCCTCCATCTCTGCAACGCCTCCTCGGATGAGTTCTTCGCCTTCACATCCCCAAAATTTTCATTCAGATAGTTCTCCATGAATCAAGGATTAAACTGCTAAAATTATAAAGCTAAGCTATAAATTTCTCCAGGTTTACTGGAGTTTATCCTGTTTGAATAAAGAAGAAAAAAAGTAAAGAAGAGTGATGACAGTGTGCTTTAAGATTGAGGTTTTAGGGAGAAAGAGTTCGAAATTTGAAATAGGAAAATAAGAGAGTAGTAGAGTAGGCCACAGATGCAGATCTCATCTTCTTCTCCAAGAGTACTATACTAAGTCAATGTTAGGTGTGTGACCGGTTGACTGGGTGGACCAGTCCGGGAAGTTATGCATTTCGCTTTCCCGATACGGCATGTGTGGGTTTGGTTTCGGACGCGCTTTCTCATTATATTATATTATATTTTAATTGGTCCGTTTTTTTTACTATTTATTTTTGTTTGAGTTTTTCTAGTCTGGTATGCAATGCATACAGTAGCTCTGTGATCTTATCTGGCTTACCAGCCTCCTTGACTGGAAAATTTGATTGTATATATGAACTTTTAGTTTCTCATTAGTCCACCCAACTTACTTAAAATCTTATGATTGAGCCTTAAACTTGTAAAATGGACCTACATATCTAACAAACAGAAAGTTAATTGTTTTGAAGATTTAGAATCACCAATTAAACTTTCCAGTTTCAAGTTTTGATTAATTTTTTAATACATTTGGACACATTGATCCCATATTAAGCAAGTTGATGATTATATATATGCAATTGGTGATTTTAATAGAATCAATATAAGCAATTACAAGGGGGCAATAGGTCAGTTTTAAATAAATTTTGATGGCCAATACTTTAATGAAGTTGAGAGAGATAACAAAGTACACTTTATTCAACTTGTAAGGAGGTCATGTTAAAATAAGAGTTCATGGCAAAACAAAGAATCACAATAACTCTCTGGGCACAAAACAAACCGCGTTCAATATGATTTGATTCGGTTTTCCATCAAGAATTTAACATGTACATCTCCAGAATTGGCCCAATGAAAGTCAACCATATAATTTAGCAAGTCCTAGAGAAAAACCCAACATATACTCGATACAATAATAGATTTTTTTACTTGAGTATTTGAATCTCTAAGATCCGTGATGAATATAATTGATCATACGTTAGCAAATAATCGATACGTTTTAGCATCAAGGCTTATTTGTCTAACTGCTGCGACTGCTGCTATAACTCCTAACACTGAGAAAACCGCAGCAATGGCAATATTAAGCCAAAAGATAAAGCTCTTTTTTGAGGGTTTAAATGTCACGTTGAAGAAAATAGCAGGTAATATAAAGTCCAACGGGATAAAACCAAAAGCTCCAATCAATGCACTGATGTCACCGAAGAATGGAAGCATTGCAGCTACTGTAGTTGCTATTATTACTGACAAAGATCTAAATATTAGTCGTGGAATAACGTTTCTCGCTGAGAGTTCTTTACATTCAGCATCCGCAAATGTTCGTTCGAGTACTTCATTTGTTGGCTGCAAATAAACCTGTGGAAGAAGATCTAATTTTAGTAAAGTTGTGTTCTTTTTTACTTAATTAAATTGAATTAAACTAGATTTACTAAATACCTAATGAATTTATTAAATTTATTGAATCGAGGGAGATTGACACATTTGTTACATATGCCTACTCGCCTACATGTTTATAATCATGTTGAAATTTAACCTTCAAGCACATGGACTAAAGGCTTGATTATAATAAAATATATCAATGAACATCTGTTAATCTAAAAGTTTAAGCAAGGTAAGAAAGTGAGACCTACAAAATAGCTTTCATTACTAATCTTGAGATTACTACTATAGTTAAAGAAACTGAGAGACAAAGGAATAAGAATCTTACCACACTAATAGCTGAAAGTGCAAGAATACAAGAGGCGTTGGTCACTAGAAGAAACCATTTAGGCACTAATGGTTTTGAATTGCTTACAAAGTTGATAAGAATGAGACCTTCAGCTTTATTACCAAATGCCCAATACCCAGAAATGGCTACACTGAAGAATGTGATTACTAAAATTGTGTAACATATGCATAGTCCTTTGAACATTTTTCCCTTCACAGGTGGTGCTATAGTTGCCTGCAAAAAATTGTTTCTTTTTTGTGAAATTAATTTAGGTATTGTTCTTTTTGACTAAACTAAACTGAATACTGTTAAACTAAATTGAATCTTACTGAATTTAAATAAAAAAAACAGGCCTTAGTGATGGAAGCCGAAATGAGGGGTGCTCAAAATCTGTTGCACCTTAGCCATTGTAGTTCAAATTGGTATAACTGGTTTTAGGTGACTCTATATGTCAAGAGAATATGCAATGAAGAGAAGACAATAATTGTACCGATAAATTTATAATTTCGGTAAGCTAAATTTTAGACTATAGTTATTAGGAGCAAATTATGTTACCAAATACTTGGTCACTGGTAAAAGCAAGCACTTCAGAATATTAGATGTCAAATGTTCACAAATAACAATGGCCAAAAGTCGATATACTAAATAAGCGTTAGCAATAATTCTTTTAGACAATACAAAATAATAAAGTACCAAAATGACCTTGAAATTATAAAAGAAAGTGTCAAGATGATCATGTATGCAGTAGTACCAATTTAACTACGATTTTGTTTCATCGTAACTTTGTTTAGAGGAACTTGATATGTCCTAATTATTGTTATTTTATACATGGGGTCCTATAAGTACACCTCATCTTAAGTCATAACTGTACAATGTCATAATTATTGTAGTTAAACTGGTTTGATACGTGAATTTTGAATTAATATTTTTGTACCAATATTAACCCTTGTTTAAAAGAAGGTTAAAAAAAGTTAATGGATGAAATGAAACGTATGTAAAATAACGAATTGACCTCATTTTGGAGTTTATTTTGGAAAGTATTACTATTTTACTTCCATTAAACTCGAAATTTTGACTTACAAAAATTGGAAATTAAAAGGTATATATATATAATAAATCTTTTAACTAATTTCTATTCAAATTTTCTTCTTTCAATTCTACAAACTCTCAAATAAGATTAATTGATGTCCATGTTCACACCTTTTTCAGTTCCATAATCTGATTTGAGTTTACATTCCAACTCCGAAGCCTTAGGCACGTTAACGTAGAAAGGCAAATATCATACCTGAATTTCTGGGATGATCCCATTGCCATATGTTGTGGCAATAATGGCAATGGCATTAAAAACTCCAAAAATCTTATCATCTGTCCCTCCATTTAGAGAATAGTCCTTCGGTTCATTGGATGAATTTCCTATTATAATTAAATAATAAATTTAAATAAGTTAGGATGTAATTCATACAATTAACAATAGAATAATATGGGTGAGAATTACATACACAGGCCATATTTAAAAATTCTTTTATATTGCTATCTTTGCATTTCTTTTCTTGCTTTTTTTTGTTACTCTCTTATTACCTCTTTAGTTCTTTTCTATACTTCTCTATATACATCAAACTTATGCGTCCACGTATTGCAATTCAATAATGGAGGACAGTTCGCTAGCTAGTTTTTCTTTCAAAACAACTATAAAAATTATCCTGATTAAATATTCTTATATTTACTTTCTAGAATAAAACAGAAAAAAGAGGTAAATCAGTTGAACAAAACAGGTAATAGTTAATAAGAATACTTGCCAATATGGATGGAAGCGACGGTGGCACATGTACTGTAAAAAATGCATAAAAGCAAGGCTATCAAGTTGATGTGTCTCAGAGAGTGAAAAGATGGAATTTGAGCTAATATTAACAGTAATCCTCCAAATATTATTATAAATTCATAAAGTTTCATGCTTCCATTTGAACTTGACAACATGTAAACTTCCTGCACATATATCACCATATATATATGAGAATAATGAAAATTAGATATGATATGGTATACAATTCTTTTATTAGTGAAAATTAGAAGGTAATGCAGGATAGCCCCCGGAAACTTGACCATAGCCTTATACTCTTTAATTGAAGTTTCATGAGAATGAATAACCATGAGATGTTACTCTAGCCTCTAGGTTGCAATAATTTTTAGGTAAGAACCATAAAAGCTTCAGAATTTTTAAATTAATTAAGATAGTCAAAAAATGGTTGCCATTATACAAATACATTTTAATTACCGACCTTCATGCACTGGCCACCCAAAAGTGTACAAGCAACAACAGCACCGTAACATACTGTGAACTGAATTGGACCTACATAATATCGACCCCATCTTGGCCCTGAAAAGACCATTAACATAATGCTCAATTCATTTCAAAATAATTGTTACGTTTGACTAATCTTAATATATCGTCGCATTAGATTTATAATGAACGCACAATGTCTTTTATTTCCTTTTGTTAATAATTATCCTTTTTATGTACTTCATAAACGCTCTAAAATTTTCAATGGGAATGTTTAGGCGATTCGTTTCGTAGTCCTTATTTTATTTTTAAAAAAAAGCTCTTTACAAATTCTAATTTGACAAGGTAAATATTACCGAATTGGATTAAATAGTAAAGTTAAGTCATAATCAAATGTAAATAGTGTTTTATTTATCCACTCAAATAAATATGGAGTAGTTTTTATAAAACATCTTATCTCGTTAAAAATTGATAATGGAAACTGAATTACCTAATATGTGATTAGCCATGTCTCTAAATCGAAGTTGGCGATTACCCGAAAGAGCAAGATGTTCTAGGACTAAAGATAACAAATTGTAAGAATAGAAAGTGACAAGAGCTCCAATGGCCAAACACAAAACTCCACTTTCCCATCCAAGAAATTTTAATGCATATGGAAGACTTAATAGAGGTGGACCAACTATCGACGTTGTCAAATGGTATCCACAATGTATCCAAGATCCTGTCATATTCAAAATTATATTAAGTCACCAATTTATTGTTAAATCCAATAGTCATAGAGGAGGTAGCAAAAGAAGCCGAATATCACAATTAAGTTAGTACACTCGGACAATCAACTGCGTACCAAAACCCAAATATTAAAAATAAATAAATTATAAATCAAATGAACCAGTACAAGTGTTGTTAAATCAATTACCAACTTTTTTTTTTTTCGAAAGAACATCGATTACCAATTAATTAAACGAAAGATATAAAATTTGTGTTGCCAAGATGATGCCGAACTTTTCCACTAAAAGAAAAACAAGAAAACAAAAATTTAAAGCCAAAACACACACATACAGGCAAATGGTGTTTGTCCGGAGTAATATGATCTCTATATGTTTTTGGTTTATTAAACTTTAGATCTTAAATTCTAGAAAGAAATATCACATGTTTTGTAGTTTGTACGTATATAGTTAATTTTATGACTATGAGCTGATTAGGATTTTTGTATATTGTACGTTTATAGTTTATTTTAGGATTAAACATCTATTTGCCTCCTGTGGTATCTAAAATTGTAGTTTTTGCTCCCTGTGGTATCCAAAATTGTAGCTTTTGCTCCCTGTGGTATGATTTGGTAACATTTGCCCCCTATAATATCCAATTTTGTCATTTTTGCCCCATGATGGATGGAAATTAGATAACTTCTATTACATAATGTCATTTCAAATTGTAAATTTAGCAAATTTGATGGCATGAATCTATGAAAATATGATAATTGAATTGATCGAGAAACTAAATTTTTCCATTTTTCATCCATCAGGAGGCAAATGTCACCAAATTGGATACCACAATGGGCAAATGTCACCAAATCATACCACAAGGGGAAAAAAACAAAATTTTGAATACCACAAAGGGCAATTAAGTGTTTAATCCTTTATTTTATGACTATGAGCTAATCAAGGTTTCTAATTTTATATCGGTACACAATGATTATTTTTGTTGAGGTTAAAAAATCATTTGACAACTTAATAAATTGATTATATTTTAAGCTATTTTTGTACTTTTAACTTTTTAATTTTAATGTTATTTATATATTGTTTGCTGAAAAAGAGTGGATGTTTAAAAATAGAGAATTTGAAAAAATAATTTAATTAAAATTGAAAGTGTGTACAACATACATTCATTTTACTGTTTGTTTTTATCTCATTATTAATAGAGTTCTCAAAATTCAAACTCAGAATCATGTCAATGATTGAACTAATTAGCTATAGAAGCTAAGAATTTATATTGAAATCTGGTACAAATGAGTTAACATTGTACTATTTTCCACATAGAGGCTAAATCTGCACTCCCTTGATATCGACAAAACTAAATTTGTACCTTATCTGTCTGTATTAAAAGAAAAACCATATAAAGAAGAAGATGATGAAGGAAGAATTTAAAGTAAGTTAACTAATTATTACCTTTGGATTTAAGAACGAAAAGAGCACCAGCATCAAGTTTCTTTTGTGTATGAAGAGATTCTCCAGCTTCTTGAGTGACTATTGAAGTATTATTCTCTACATTGTTTTCTTCCATATTTCCCTCACCAAGAAACTCTTATCAGTGAAAGAGAAATGGAAGACTGGAGACGAAAAAATAACTAAAAAAATGGACCAAATTAATAAAGAATTGATACACAACTACTCTATCTCATCTAAACTGTGCATAACAGTAGAAGTGTGGTAATTAGGAAAAGGTTAAGGTAGCTTTGGGTAATCAAATCAAACATAATTTATTGAATAAGTAATAAATTCAGAATTATAAATTAAAGGGTAGTGGTTATGCTGTTTTTCAAAATGTGTTTGTGATTTACCTTTTCTTTCTTTCGTATTGTTGTAGTTATAGAAATTCTCAAATTGAATATCTTTAAAATATGGTTTGTATTATATTTTACTATGAAAAATTACGTACGGTTTTTCAAATTTGTCATTTCAAAACATAAAAACAGATCAATTCAAGTTGTTTATATTATCATCAAATCTTAAAATTGTCCTTTTTTTAGATTAGTAACATCTATTTTCATATCAATCAAAAAAAATTTTAATTTGAAAATTCCTGCGACCACAAGTTTGTAAATTTGTAAAAAAATATCACATACACCATTTTAAAAAACTATAGGTTAAGTTTTTTCTCCGAGCAATGGTGTTGTTTACCCATCCTTATCCCTAATTAAGATCCACTTGAATTTTGTCTGGCCATCTGCCTTTCATTCCCCAGACTTTTTGTTGATTACTACCTACCTACCTCTTGTTCCCTTGCTTTTCTTTCCTTTTATCGCAACCATGCATGTATCAATAAAATAATCTAAATCGCACACATTAAATGCGTTTGTGGGGAAAATTCAACATTAATATTGTGAAAGTCGATTTTAGCGGCACTCTATCTTCTTTATAAAAAGTTTGAGCTTCGTGCTCCGTTACGTCAAAATTTAACACTTATTGAGCAAATAATAAATTTTACCTTTGAAGTCTGCAGTTTGCGCTACCCTTCCCTTTCCTTTTTATTACAAAAATGTTGTGCAAGCCTGGATATACTGTAGCACTTTCAGCATTTCAAAACCTAACCACTCCATGTATCTTTTCCAATTCAACAAGAAGCTCATCGTACACTGGTTAAACAACAGCAAAGCTTTGAGATTTTAATATTGGGCTTCGAATACCTACTATCATCACCTTATCCAACTTGAGGAAATATGGGCCAAAACCAGGCCCATTATTAATATATTGCCGTTTGTAGAATTGCTCAACTCTTTACCGCACTCAAGCCTAGCAAATATACTTGGGCCAAAAAATTTGGAAAAATGGATTTCTCACTACATGAATGTCTATGCACATTTATGTTAAATAACCATTTATTAAATGTTTTTTTTTTCAGACCAAAGAAAATTCATTAAACAGAATTGAAGTAACAAAATAAAATCTGGAGACCCTAATGATCAATCCATGTATTCTAACAATGAAAAGGCGACTCTTCCAAGGAAATGAGCAACCTTACTCGCAGAATGACTAACGAAAGTGACTGAAACGTCAATGAAAGAAGTAACAAAATGTTTACAATCATCTAAACCATATATTAAATGTTAATTTGTCTTAACAACCTTTTATGCATTTCAAGTTAGGTGATCGTCAATTTTATTTATAGAAAGTTCTTTAGATCTAATTCAACCTGACCCATAAGCAAGGATAAAATTGTATTATTATCTTCTTAAAGTTTGATATGTCTAGTTTAATTAATTAAAGGATGATGATTCGCCATAAAAAAAATTCAACTGAGCTTTTCGTATAAAATTTGAGGATCTTGATCCTTGCTGGTGTTATCACCTAATATTTCGTATGACACGTGGACCAATAGGCATTTAGCTTTCAACCACGTGGGACGGTTAAAACTATGTTGAATAGTCAAAGTAAGGAGAATATTTCTCCTACAAAGAAAGTATTTCTCTTTAGGTCTTCTAATCCAATTAGGACAATTCAAGCTAATTGGGATTATAATTCTAGGACTAAAGAGGGGTAATTCAAGCAAAGTCCTAGTTCGACTAGGATTTGCATACATGATCAAACACTATAAATATATGGGACTTTCTACAATCTAAGGTACATTATTCTAGACTCATACTCTGAGTTAATTACTTTTCCGATCACAAGTTCCATACTGACTTTAGCATCGGAGAGGGGTCGCCGGTCAGCGGCCTCCTTTAGGCTAACGTTTTCTGTCTTGCAGTTGACACAGCTTACGTGGAATTCAAGTTACAATTTCTCGGTAACAAATTGGTGCGGTGAGCGTGGAATCTTTAAAAGATTCTATCAAAGAACATGGTGATCTTAGAAGAAAATCAGGCTACTAATGCTCAAGAAGAAGATATGGACCATGACGAAGACACAATGGCTCTAGACGAAGAGGTTGCATTAAACAGAATGTTCGAATGGTCAGGAACTGTTGATCCAGACCAAAGAAAATGGATGGATAGAGTCGCAGCCGAGGTGGCAGTTAGAACAGTTAATGACAGATCAACCATAGATCGTTTGCAACAACAATTGGAAGATTTGAGCAAGCGAATTCCCCCAGATCGACCACGAAGCGAAATTCGGGGTGTAAAACGATCTCGGAATTCGGAACGTTCTCGAAGTTATACAGCGTCTTCAGCTGGAAGAACTCGAACCGCGGATCGCGAAAAAACTCCTGTTCGAGGAAGATCTGTAGAACGATCTACAACTCCTCCGAGGCGCAAACCTCGTATAAAGTCACAAGCAAGAAAAGTCTCGCCAGGGATTATAAGGAGACTGTCTTACGAGGATAGATCGGCGTCATCGAGGAGCTCCTCGGAAAGTAGAGACCCTAAACATCGGAGGTCCCGAAGAGATAATTCTGAGGTTGAGGAACTTAAACGTAAACATAAAAGACTTGTCGATACGTTCAATAGGAGTTTAGCCGAAGGAATTGCTAAAGCTCTTAAGGAGCGAGATGAGGCTACGGGGACTAAGAATGTGGGGTCCAGAGAAGGGAGGAGACACAGGAGAAGAAATCGGAATCGGGATTATTCTGATGAAACTTTACGGGGCGAGGAAGGACCTATACAGGATAAAGACAGTCCACTCTGTGCTAAGATCCTGGTAGCTCCTTACCCGAGCAATTTTAAATATCCCAATTTTGATAAATACTGTGGAGATTCCGACCCTGTGATGCACGTCAAAAGTTTTGGAAGGGCGCTTCTTGCAAGTCCGGTTAACGAGGCACTTATGTGTAAATTATTTCCAACAACTTTGAAAGAAACGGCGGCACAATGGTATGATTGTCTCCCTACTGGTTCAATCAGGAGCTGGAATCAACTTTCAGAATCCTTTAAAGCACATTTTGTCACGGCCATACCAGAGAAAAAGACGGTCGATGATCTGATGAGGGTACGACGAGGAGAAAACGAGACATTGGAATCATATTTGCACAATTTTAATAATGTGGCTTTAAAAGTTGAACCCTTGATTGTATCCTCAGCACGGAAGACACTGGCGGAAAATTGCCGAAATCGGGATCTTCAGATGAAACTTATGACTGAGCGACCGAACGATTTTCATGCTTTGATGACAATGGCAAAATCGTTTGTGGTATGGGATGAGCACCAAGATGATCCCACGAGGAGAGTAAAGGCAATCAAGTCCGAAGTGCAAGAAAGAGATCGAGGCAGTGGCCGGAGCTCGGATAGATGGGAAAGGAATCGTGAGGTTCCAAGGAAGCCTTTTGATAAAAGAGATCGTATCCCATTGCCTGCCCCTCGTGCTCAGGTTCTTATGTGGGTTGAAGAACAAAAGGAGCAAATTAGATATCCACCCAAAGGTGGGAAACCAAAATTTAATGGCAAGTATTGTGCTTTCCACAAATTGCAGGGTCACGATACAGAGTATTGTGAACAACTAGCTAAGGAGCTGGACAAATTGGCAGCTAAAGGAAAATTAAAAAACCTTTTCGAGAAATATAAGGATCAATTCCCAGATAGAGAGGGAACGAAGACTCCTCGGGGTGTCATTAATATGATTATGGGAGGTTCTCCCATTGACAGGAGTGTTAAAAGGAAACGGGATTTCGCCGAGCGAGTACGAATCGAGCAGATTTCAAAAGTTTTTGACTTCGGGTCATTGAAGGGTCGTCCAAGTGATCCACATGATGATGCATTGGTCATCGATATGCAGGTGGAAGGTTTTACCGTGCGAAGGGCTTTGCTAGATACAGGAAGCTCGGTCAATATCATCACGAGAAAGGCTTTCGAGGCCCTCGGCTTAGATCAGGGACGTTTGACACCTTCCGCGTCACCTTTAGTCGGTATAAGTGGACATCCCGTACTTCTGTTGGGAGAAACCCAGCTCGAGGTCGAAATAGGGAATACCACGAGCAAATGGAGAACTATCACAGATTTTCTAGTAATTGACACGCCGATCGCTTATAATTTGATAATAGGCAGGCCTTTGATTTCAGGTAGTCGGGGTGCCATATCCCTTTATTACCTAGCTTGGATGATCCCGACGGAGCGAGGAATGGCAGTAGCTCTTGGTAGTCAATCGGTTGCGAGGCATACTTATATGACCTCGTTGGAAATAGTTCCTCAAGAAAGTGTTTTGGTCGAGGAGGTTAAGGAGCGTGGCGAACCAGTTGATGCAATTGAAGCTGTGACTTTGGAAAAAGGAAAGGTGGTACAAGTTTCAGCAGAGTTGCGAGAGAATTCGAAAAAGACCGTTATCGCAGCACTCGAGGGGAATAAGGATGTCTTTGCCTGGACATCGGCAGATATCATAGGAGTTTCTCGTAAGGTCATGGAGCACACGCTAGACATTGACCCAGAATACACTCCTGTGAAACAGAAAAAGAGAAATCAAGGGGCGGAGAGGCAGCAGTTTATTAAGAGCGAGGTTGAAAAGTTGCTTGAGTTCGGGAGGATCAAGGAAGTTCATTACCCACAGTGGATTTCGAATGTGGTCTTGGTCAAAAAAGCAAATGGAAAATGGAGAATGTGCGTCGATTTTTCCGATTTAAATAAAGCTTGCCCTAAGGATTTCTATCCTTTGCCATGTATTGACATGCTGGTAGACTCGACGGCTGGTTACGAGGTATATTCTTTCCTCGATGCAAAGGAAGGTTTTCATCAAATCCCGCTAGCAGAGAAAGACATGGAAAAAACTAGTTTCATTACACCAGAATGCACCTATTGTTATCAGGTAATGCCTTTTGGTTTGAAAAATGTTGGAGCCACCTATCAAAGATTAGTCAACAAGATGTTCAAGGAGCTCATTGGCAAGAACGTCGAGATTTATGTTGACGATATGATTGTAAAAAGCAAGAAGGCAGAAGAGCATGCTCGAGACCTCGAAGTGGTTTTTAGGATTCTGAGGGAATATAATCTAAGGCTTAATCCTGAAAAGTGCACCTTTGGGATCAATTCTGGAAATTTTTTGGGTTTTATGATTTCTAAACGAGACATCGAGGCAAACCCAGACAAAATCAAGGCTATTATTGATCTTCAGCCACCAAAAAATGTGCGCGAGGTGCAGGTTTTAAACGGTAAGATCAATGCTTTGGGTCGTTTTATCTCTTATTCCGCCAAACGATGCATGCCTTTTTACAAAAGTCTTAAAGGAGTAAAGGACTTTGTGTGGACTGATGAGTGTCAAACCTCGTTCGAGGATCTCAAGAAGTTTTTGTCCTCTCCACCTCTCTTAAGTCAGCCGGTGAAAGGAGAAAATTTATATTTATACATAAGCGTCGGAGAAGAGTGCATTGGTATGGTTCTAATTCGAGAAGAAGAGGAAGGAAAAATCCAATATCCAGTTTATTATGTGAGCAGAGTGCTTCGAGGGGCAGAATCGAGATACCCTAAAATGGAGAAACTGGCTTTCGGGGTGTATATTGCTGCTCATAAATTAAGACACTATTTCTTGAGTTATACCATCGTAGTTCGTACAGACACCCCACTCAGGAAAATTCTTTCACGACCTGAGGCCTCGGGGAGACTGACGGAATGGTCCATAAAACTCACGGAGTTTGACGTAAGATTCGAGCCAAGGCCATCAAAAAAGGCTCAAGTTCTTGCTGATTTTTTGATCGAGGTCCCACCTGAAGAAGAGATTGAGCCAGTATTAAATACTTGGGAAATCTTCGTCAATGGGAGTGCCAATAAGAGTCAATCCGGTATTGGAATTTTTTGCAAAAGTCCAGATGGGTTGGTGTTCAGGCACGCTGCGACTTTGGGCTTTGATTCCTCAAATAATGCTGCAGAGTACGAGGCAATATTGCTCGGGCTACGATTGGTTAGACTAATCAGGGCAGACAAGGCCATCATTAAAAGTGATTCAGGATTAGCAACCAATCAGATAAGAAATTCTTGGGAAACCAAACACGCTCGAATGAAAAAGTATCACGAGATGGTAAAACGTACGATTGAAGAATGTGAGCTCATGGGATGTAAAGTTGAGATCGTACAAATCCCGCGGGAAGAAAATATGGAGGCTGATCACTTGGCAAAGTTAGCTTCTGATCCTACTAACTTAAATTTGTGTCCTTGTGATATACAGGTTATTCCGTGCGCGAGTATCGATTCCAAAGAAGTGTTTGCGCTCGATCGAGGAAACGAGTGGTACTGGCCGATCTTTGAATATTTGTACGAAGGAAAATTGCCAGAAGATAAGTCACAACACCCGAAGATCGTGAGAAAGTCGAGTAGATACACAGTCGTGGATGGAAATCTATTCCGAAGATCGTATTCCCAACCATGGCTCAAAGCAGTTGGGATCGAGGAAGGAGCCAAGATTTTAGAAGAGATTCATGAGGGATCATGTGGGGCTCATGAGGGTTGGAATGTTCTTGCTCGAAAGGCGAGGTTATTAGGTTATTACTGGCCTTAGATGAACAATGATGCGGCGGAGTTTGTAAAGAAGTGTGCTGCGTGTCAAGCTCACTCTCCAGTTTTGAAAAGCCCGGCCTCGGGATTAGAAGGTATAAAAGTAGCATGGCCATTTGCGACCTGGGGGATTGATATCGTAGGACAGTTTCCGATGTCAACTAATCAAAGACAGTATGTTATCGTAGCAGTCGATCACTTTACAAAGTGGGTCGAGGCTGAAGCAGTGTCCTCGATAACAGCCCAACAGATTATGAAGTTTGTCAAGAATAGCATTGTATATCGTTTTGGGGTCCCCAATACGATAATCACAGACAATGGCAAACAGTTTGACAGGGTTTTATTTAGACACTTTTGCGAGAGATAAGGGATCAAGCTAAGGTTTAGTTCTGTCTTCCACCCACAAACAAATGGAATGACCGAGAGGACTAATCGAACGATCATGGAAGGAATCAAAAGGCGCTTAACTCACCTCGAGAAGTTAACAAATTGGGTCGAGGAGCTGTATCATGTGTTGTGGTCGTATCGAACGACGCCAAAGACAGCTACTGGAGAAACCCCATTTTCTTTAACTTATGGAACAGAGGCCTTTATTCCGGTCGAGATTAAGGTACCAAGCACGAGGGTTCTCCATTATACTGAAGAATGGAACGAACTGAACTTACGAGACAACTTGGACGATCTCGAAGAAAAACGAGAAATTGTAACTTGAATTCCACGTAAGCTGTGTCAACTGCAAGACAGAAAACGTTAGCCTAAAGGAGGCCGCTGACCGGCGACCCCTCTCCGATGCTAAAGTCAGTATGGAACTTGTGATCGGAAAAGTAATTAACTCAGAGTATGAGTCTAGAATAATGTACCTTAGATTGTAGAAAGTCCCATATATTTATAGTGTTTGATCATGTATGCAAATCCTAGTCGAACTAGGACTTTGCTTGAATTACCCCTCTTTAGTCCTAGAATTATAATCCCAATTAGCTTGAATTGTCCTAATTGGATTAGAAGACCTAAAGAGAAATACTTTCTTTGTAGGAGAAATATTCTCCTTACTTTGACTATTCAACGCACGCCTACGTGGACATTAAGACTATTCAACATAGTTTTAACCGTCCCACGTGGTTGAAAGCTAAATGCCTATTGGTCCACGTGTCATACGAAATATTAGGTGATAACAGAAGCCCCCCCAAAAGGATAAACAAGCTCCTTTAGGACTTATACATTAACAATCTTTAAGTTATTAGACAATCTTCATGGATTGAGGCATATAAAGCTAGAACAAAGAGAATATATGATAAAAGCGTACGACCGAGACAATTTTTCATATATTCTCTTTGTTCTAGCTTTATATGCCTCAATCCGTGCAAGATTGTCTAATAACTTAAAGATTGTTAATGTATAAGTCCTAAAGGAGCTTGTTTATCCTTTTGGGGGGGCTTCTGTTATCACCTAATATTTCGTATGACACGTGGACCAATAGGCATTTAGCTTTCAACCACGTGGGACGGTTAAAACTATGTTGAATAGTCTTAATGTCCACGTAGGCGTGCGTTGAATAGTCAAAGTAAGGAGAATATTTCTCCTACAAAGAAAGTATTTCTCTTTAGGTCTTCTAATCCAATTAGGACAATTCAAGCTAATTGGGATTATAATTCTAGGACTAAAGAGGGGTAATTCAAGCAAAGTCCTAGTTCGACTAGGATTTGCATACATGATCAAACACTATAAATATATGGGACTTTCTACAATCTAAGGTACATTATTCTAGACTCATACTCTGAGTTAATTACTTTTCCGATCACAAGTTCCACACTGACTTTAGCATCGGAGAGGGGTCGCCGGTCAGCGGCCTCCTTTAGGCTAACGTTTTCTGTCTTGCAGTTGACACAGCTTACGTGGAATTCAAGTTACAATTTCTCGGTAACAGCTGGAAAGATGATGGTGGCAAAAGGAAATAAACTCGGGAGAGACACGTATGGATATGGAGTTGGTAGTTAATATATTATTATAATCAGGTCTCCTCATCATGCACTTTGACCACCACAAAAGTTGGAAACCAAAAAGACATTATTACATGTATCTACAGCAAGCAGATAGAAGAATAGTAACAAATTCCAGATAATGGAATCTCCACATTCGAATCTAAACACGATACATGCCATTTTATATTATATATTTTCAATTGATGTGCCATCAAAAAAATAAAAAGAAGCTCGCGTGCAAACGCAATCTAATCATATAGAGAGAGATAATTAGCTTAATTATAATCTAGGAATTAATGGATCAATTTGGATTGCATAATACCCACATAACTTGCATACATTTACATTGATTTATTCCATGTACGTACTGTGATAATCATAATCAGGTTACCGGACAACAAAATAGGGACCAACAATCACATCATATTTTTAGAGCAAGTCCAATCATTTTTCTTATTTGTTGATTTAACTCGTATCATAATCTTTTTGCAAAATGAATAGTAATTTCCAAAAAAAGTAAACAAGTAGTTCAAGTAAATATTACTTAAGTGATACTGTGATAGTGATTTATCTTGTGACAAAAAAATATTCGAATCACGTTCGGAGTAGGGATATTTTTCAGTTACACAATTAAAAAAAATGCTTAATCTGTTTTTCAAAATAATGATGTAGAGAGATGATAAATTGTCGAATAGAAGTTAGTTAGAACTCGATTATTTAATAGAAGATAGTTAAAGACCATATCGTAAATTTTCTAAAATATGAAAACTATACAGTGAGTTTTTATTTAGCACAAAGACTAATTAAAAATGGTAAAGGACCGTCATTTGTGAGTCGGTAGCAAAAGTGACTCCTTATTGTCTTTTTGTTAGACCTATATATCATATTGTCCCATCATATAAATATTGTCACTACTAATACCAGCCCATGTGTTTTTCATTAGCAAATGGCCGTTTTTATTTCATATTTCCATCAAGACAACTCTATAGGAAGGCAATTACTTGTTGTACAAAACATTAATTGAAATATCAACTCATTGATAAATGAATTTGATAGAAGTTTGAAAGAATATTTCTACCAATATTGAGTTTAAAAATATAACATCTTCTTTCCTAATTGTTATTGTAAAAAAAAAAAAAGGCGATTTGTATATACAAATAAAGCAAAAATCAGCGGAGGAATAAAGAGAAATTAAAGATTGGATAGCTAGGTAGGAAAGAAATATAGACTAAAAAGAAAATGGAAAATATTGATGTGCACATAATTAATAATGTTATCCACCTTATCCCAAAAACATCAAATCATTCAGAATTGAAATTAAAATAACTGAAAATTTGAAGGTACTTTCAGCACAAAGTCATTTCTGGTAAAGTCATCCACAATGCCTTTGCCATCATCAACGCGTGCCATAAAAGGAAATTTCTATTAGACTTTCTTCTACAAAAAAAAAAGTTACATGTAAACATTAGTAAGTGAGAAATAATATTTTACCAAGTTGTTTGTAACAATACCAGAACGGTAAAGCCAGAGAAGATGAAGAGCAGAAATTACATTTAGGTTGCCACCTCCGAGATACAAGCTCTAAAGTAGGTTGAATTTATTAAAGGAGAAGAAAAAAGAAACAAATTACAAGTTAAGCAAAACAAAATTGTCTTCTCCAACAAAAATCATCATAAGTGAAACTATTATAAAAACTAGATGATGACTTCCGACAGTTGATTCCATCTGCATGAAGACGGTTATGCGCAAGTGCATCTGTAACTTTGTTACCTTCTTTGTATATATGTTTAGCGAAGGAATTCATATCTGATACCTCAAGTAAACAACAAAGCCAGTCCTAACAAACCTCCCAATGAACTGAATAGAGAGATTTGTAAATAAATTTAACACTTAAGCTCAATCGCATTTTAGCGAAAGACGGCGAAACCTCAATGCCAAGCAACTTAGACAACATAAATTGTCGCACAAAAGCAACATGCGCAAAAGATGAAGCAACCTCGAGGAAATCCTTTTGTCGTATGAAAAATATCTCCAGCACCCGCTTGATCCAGAGAGCCCTCAATTGAGCCATAGTAACCTTTATCAAACCCGAAATTGGAGCCTACCAAGAGATGTCATTAATATGAGGAGCCCTAAGAGATCGACCACAAATTAATATTTATTTTCCACAGCACATAAAATTCTCAAAGGTTATTCAAAACAGTTTTGTATGGCAATTATATCCATTTCTCATAAAAAGATTCAAAGTTGTCGAAACAAAAGATCAATATTAGGACTAACGTTTTCAACAAAAGTTATGTTCCAAAACTCCCATATGAGCCAAACAGTGTGACAATGCAAATCACACAAATAAATATTTTAAATATAATTATTTTATTCGAATGTCATGGACAAGACAAATAACATTGAATAATAATATATTTTGATCAATTTGTAGTACCTAAAAAAATGATAAAAGAAGATTTAGACCAAATTATTCACAGATATGAAATTGGAAAAATGAAAAATTTAAAGTCAACAAGATAAGCCAATGACTCAAGAAACCAACAAGGCTTTCCCAATCTATATGTTCTAGCATATATTAGACATTGATGCATACAAAAACTACCCTCCACAAAGTTGAAGTTGATACGAAGATGAGAACATAAAAAGCCATCTACAGCTATCTATATATCGTCCCTCTCTCTTTGTATCATTGTCAAATGTAACAAACTATGCTTAGGGATCCTAAAAGACAGCCTATTAATTAACTTATTTCATATTTTGTGCACTCTCTATCGCTTATCTTCATATTAGCATCTAAGACATCTCCTCATGCGAATGCTCTTTGATTTTGAAAGGTGCACAATACAAGCCTAACCCACTAAGTGTTTTTAATTCAACAAATATTAATGGTTATCAGGAATCAAGCTCACGACCGTTCGATTGTAGACCGATTGAACCAAAAACTCGAGTTGATAGTTAAAACCCAACAATATGTTTTTATATTAATCTTTGACACCCTTCTCATGCAAATGCCATTTGAGCTTGAGGGGTGCACAAGACAAGCTCATCTCACCATTTGTTTTTAATTTACCAATAAATGAGATTGTCAGAGTTCGAACTTGAAATCTTTCGGTCATAGAAAGTCTGATATCATATTACTTAATTCATTAAACTAGAAGTTCGAGCTGATAATTAAGGCTAACAACATCTTTTACATTAGCTATTAACAGATTTTTTTTTTATATTTATATTACAGAAATTTTGTTTCTTCTTAAACCAAAAGAAATATATTTTATTATTCTCTGAAATTAATAAACTAAAAGCTCACGTATATTTAGGGCTAACATGTATATATTTCACGGAAAAGTCTAGAGCACTTTTAAATCACGATATTCTTTAAATTTAAAGTGCGACGAATTGATATGAGAACTATTTAAAATATAATAAAAAGAATAAAACTCTATGTATAACTAAAGGAGTACCGTACTACAAAAGCGTTCTAAAATCTCTCGTATTATTTTGTATTTTTATATTTGTAGTAAGTTAATGTGTTTCAATCTACAATTTCCAAGTTTGATTCTATAGATATACCAGCTGAGCTATACTCTTTTTGTGACTCGGGCTTTGTTTTAAAGAGATCTGATAGAAAAAATAAAAAATAAAAAATGATAGGATATCATTGAATATAGTGGATTATAATATATAGGACTTGTTTCACGTGTGTTGGTGCTTGTTTCTTCCACTAGTTTCCTATCTGCCAACCAAACTTTGTAGTCACCGTTTTAATCATACAAACTTATTACTAGAAAAATAAAATATACTGTAACATGTCTTAGACTTGATCATGCATACACATAGGGGTGAAAGACTGTTAATTAGAAGGCAGGGGAGCAAATTTTACACGTATAATGTAAAAAAAGATCAACAAGAAATAAATTTTGTTCACATTGAAAGTTCTTTTCGATAATAAACTTTTGCTGGTAAATTCCGGAAACTGGAAGGCCGGAATCACTGCTTGTATGAGTGGTTCCCGCGTAGGGAGAAGACCGGAACCACCACTGGTAGAGGTTTCTGGGTCAGTGATACGCTCCCTGCATACACATGTAACCATACAGATTGATTATACCCACTCAGTATACCTACACACCTACATGTGTTATTGTTTAATTGGACGAATTTATTATACATCAGGAGTATGGTATAATTTCTCTTAAATTGATATGATATACAGTAGATTTGAACCTATTATACTTTTCTCAGTTTCTGGCTAAACATTTTGGGAGAGTGCTCCACATAATTCAAAAGAATAAAAGTTCCAAGTATCATCCTTATCCTATTATCAGATGGAACCGGGGATGAAATCTTTACCACTAAAAAGTAACAACTGCATTTTGTATAATGGTAGCTAGCTGTTTTTTCCCAAAAAAAGAAAAGAGAAATTGCTAGGTGATATATGAGAGAGTAGTGGGAAAAATTGAAAGATGAAAGCATGGAAGGTGCTTTTGGCATTCTCACCAATCTCTGTCAAAGACACGTGAGAGTGGAGAAGTCAATTGTTTGAGCAATGAGAGCTTGCTAGATGTGGCAACAAGGGGAAAATTTATGGACCATTCATGTATTTTAATTTGAATATATGTGCATATACAGTAATTAAGTAATATACTTTTGGATGAAATTGAACCTCAATATCCTTATTGAATCAGATTCCTGCAGTATGTATGTGACATCTACTTACTGTCTTCACACATATACCAGATAGGATTCTATATCATTCTCACTACAGCTTGCAATATAATGCCCAAACTATCTTTTCATCAACTTTCTCAACCAAACTAAACCTCATATATAGTTTGAATCAATAATTTTCGTATAAACATTAAATTTCAGAGAGAATTGTTTGGAGAGTGTGGATTATGCAAACCCAAACACCACCGTAATAAGTTAAAATTGTCTCATATATTTAAACAATTATATAACTTCACACCTCATTTATGCTCTCAATTCATTATTATTTTTCAAAAAAATAGGCAATCGCCCTGTCATTCAGTGGGGCAGAATTCTCGAATGCCCACTTGTAAAGCAGGGAAAAAATAGAAATAAAATAAAATAACAGAGAGGTCTTTTAAAAGGCTATAGTTAATAATTTAATGGCGAAAAATAACAATGTGATGTAGCCAATGACTAGGGTTATGCAAATGAATCTATTTTCTGCTGCAAATTGTTTTGATATATGTCATTATTTGGTATTTATTTTAAAATAAAAGTCAATTATCTTGTGCATTTCTTTTCAAAAATATTGTATTTAAATTTCCAAACTAGTTGAAGATATGATATTAATTCCCTAAATTTGTTGAATTATATTTTTTAAGTATGGTTTTTGAAAGTCAAATGAGTTAAAATTTTCTCCATTATTGTACATTTTAGAAAATAAGTAAATTGAGAACACTTTAACTATTTATAATCAAAAAGAAACTGCAGACGCTCTTTATTTACTAAGGAAGAAAGAAGCGATCTTTTTTTTACTCCTCCATGCCTATCCATACTAAGTGGTTGTTTGATATACATGTATTTATGTAGTCAATAGAAATTTCCATGATTTTCTAATTTGACTAGTTGTTTGGTTGACATGAAATTGAGAAAATTGGGGCACTCAAAATTCATGGAAATTTCAAATTTCCACATAATGTGAGAAATTAATCACCTAGCCCCCCTTGGTCATTCAAAATTCATGAGAATTTCAAATTCATTGATGTCAACTAAACACATTTTGGCTATTTCATGGGAATTTCACTAAGGAAATAATTTCCTATGAATTTGAACTTCCCACGGGAATTAAATTCCCTTGTATACTAAACGACCTCTTATAGTATTTCGTGTGTAAGCGTTTTATTTGATTGGTAGATCAATTAATCTATGTAGTTGCCATATAAATGATCCAAATCCAATTATCGGAAATGTTCTAAATGATAAAAAATGAATTGAAGTTAAATTGTTGCGAATTGAATTTACGAGAGGTATATAATCTTTAATTTTTATTGTCATAATTTTACTTTTCATAGTTATTATAGTCTTTTATGTGGACTTTTTCTTGTCTTTATGGATCTTTATCCACTTTGTACATGAAGTTGTGTGGAGTTCTATTTTTTGTTTATTGCTAATATTTGCATTTTTTTTAAAACAAAACAAGTTAAGATAGTAGTAACATTTTTAGTTTATAAAACAAACAATACACAATTGTTAAATTAATTTGCGTTCTGAAAAGGCTCTAATAGGTGATATAAGTGTACGCCAAATTAGAATGTTCTATACGAAAGCGGAAAATGAACCTCGAACATTTATTAAAAGACGAAAGTGTCTAACCACTCACACCAATTAATTTGATTTAAAAAAATTTATTAGATCAATTGATTGTATCTCAATAAATATACAAATCAATGCGAAAGTAGAGAATACAATCTTCGTACACGACTCCTTGCAATTTTCAAGAAAAAAAAAGATCGTATTGGAAGATCCGGGAAAGAAATAAGAAAAGATAGTAGGCTGAAAAAACAAAAAAGTAAAACCCACAAACGACACCTACCCCCAACCACTGTATGTATTATTTATTCATCTCTTCCATTATCTCTACTCTCTTGTATCCTCGTTGAAAATGGGAACATCTCTATTAGACGCTCTCAACGTCAGAGTAACCGGCTCCGGCGAGAAAATCCTTGTCCTCGCACATGGTTTCGGCACCGATCAATCGGCATGGAACCGCATTCTCCCCTTCTTTACTCAAAACTACCGTGTCATCCTCTACGACCTCGTTTGTGCTGGCAGTGTCAATCCTGACTACTTCGATTTCAGAAGGTATACTTCTCTTGATGCTTATGTTGATGATCTTCTCACCATTCTCGACTCACTTCGTGTCCAACGTTGTGCTTATGTTGGCCACTCTGTCTCTGCTATGATCGGAATTATGGCCTCCATTCGCCGCCCTCAGCTCTTCTCTAAGCTCATCCTCGTCGGCGCTTCTCCCAGGTAATTAATAATAATTCTTCATCCCTCTACGAAGTTCAATACTAAATTTATTCATTTTAATTTAATCGTTTTTTGAATGTGATTGATAAGAACTGATTAATGTTTATTAGTTAATTTCTTTTGATCGGCACATTAGAAATTAGAAATCTTATCCATAGCCGTCATACTGAATTTCATTACTGCCTTCTCTGTTTGAAGTTCGACGCAGATACTAAACCTATTCATTTTAATTTAGTTAGTTTCTCGAATGGCATCAATGAGGTTTCTTAATTAATTTTTTGTTAGTACATTAGAAATCTGTTGCTCAAGCATAGTGTTTGGCTGAGATGCTGAATTTTCTTGCTTGAATGACATTGTTTTCTGATGAGAATCGGATCAATCGGTTCTTAATTGACTTGACTTGTTTTTTCTCATTACATTAGAAATTATAAATCGGTTGGCTGAGTTGCTGAATTTCTCGATAGCTTGTGATTTTAATTAGGTGCTTGAATGACATTGTTTTCTTATGAGAATCAGATTAATCGGATCTTAATTAGTTTGTTTCTCTGTACATTAGAAATTAGAATTCGGATTCAATGCCTACTGTTTGGCTGGGGTACTGATCAACTTCATTGGTTTTGATTTTGATTAGGTTCTTAAACGACGTGGATTACCACGGAGGATTCGAGCGAGCTGATATAGAAAACGTTTTCTCAGCAATGGAGGCGAATTACGAGGCGTGGGTGAGCGGTTTCGCTCCCCTTGCGGTGGGGGCAGATGTTCCGGATGCCGTGAGAGAATTCAGCCGGACGCTTTTCAACATGAGGCCGGACATTACATTATTTGTATCAAGGACTGTTTTTAATAGCGACTTGCGAGGGATTTTGGGGCTAGTTAGAGTGCCTAGTTGTATAATTCAAACAGCTAGAGATGTGTCTGTACCGGAATCTATTGCCGAGTATTTGAAGACTCATTTGGGTGGCCGGAACACTGTGGAGTTGTTGAGGACAGAAGGTCATTTGCCTCATTTGAGTGCTCCGGCATTGCTGGCTCAGGTGCTCCGCCGAGCCCTTTCACGGTGAGTAGTGTATCAATGTATCGTCTTTTAATATTTCGAAGTAGCACCGTAATTTTACGGAGGGTTATACTATTTCTTAAGAGTTGAATATGGGGTCAATTGGGTAAGTGGGGCAGTAAGAGATGTGATATTGACACGTGGAGAATAATTTATGGACATTAGTTGTTTAGGCTTTATGAATGATTATAATCTAGTAATGAAGTGATATGATATTTATTTTGGATAGGAGGATAACATTAGCCATGTGATTATCACGTGATGACGTATTCTCTTTGTTTTTTGTATTTTTATTTAGCTAAACACGCAATCAAAACTCGGCATTTAAAGTGTTTAATTATCCTATCCTATCCTTCCCAAAAAAATAAAATAAAGAACAGGGTTTGTCCCATCCTTTTTGCTTTTGATTAAAAGTGTTTATCATCTCCAACTTCTCAATTATGAAAAATTCTAGTACTATGGTCTATATTAAGTTTTTTTAATAATCATCAATGAATTACGGGAATGCAAAAAAAATAAAATCAAAAAATCACGTTTTTCATTCTTCTCAGATTGTGGAATGTGTTTTGTGACATAATGATAAAACATGGTCTTAGCAAAAAAAAAAAAGAATGTTGTAGTAACACTATTAAAGTAACAACAAATTTTTGGTAGTTTTGTGAAGTTTCATACATAAATTATTTTAAAAAATATAATAGGGCATTTCATTAATAGTCAAGATAAGATTTATAGTATGCTTTCAGTTGAAGTTAAAAATGATAATTTAAATTGTTTAAGATTATTTGCATAATAATAAAATAACTAAACACAAAAAAGTTGTCAAACACGCATGTTTTTAGATTTCAGAGATAATACTTGACCAAAATTGAAGAGGATCTAAATCTTTTTTCAATACACTGAAATCTTATAGACACTTCAAGAACGAAAAGATCAATCGTCTCCAAAATATGAAAGTGCCAACATAGTTTTTTTCTCTCTTCCTAATCTAATAATACATATGCTATTCCATAGCTGGCACAAAATAAAATTAAAGAGTTCACTAACATAGACGCATTAATAGTCAAAAAGAAATTGAAAAAAGACATATTGAAGTTAAATGTTTTACTAGCACAAATGTAAAATTGGGATCAACTTTTATAAAGCAAAAATTAAATGAAAAAACAACTTGTAGTGTTGACCATACTCGGCCCCTAAAAAAAAGTGGGTTAAAGTAAAAAATATATAAATAATGGAAGTAGAAAATTAAAAAAGTACTAAAGATAAGATGCTAGGAGTAGTTGTACTTGGAAGGTACTACTAGAAGAGATAGCCCATCAAATTGGATTGATGGTGCTCTATATGCTTTCATAATTTTGATATTTCGTGGTGAAGATGAGAATAGGGTGATTTACTACTTGTATGATATCCAGCAGTAACAAACAGAATAAGCTTTTGACCTATTTCGATAATATCCATTCTTTATGAACAAACAAAATATTTTGGCCTAATTTATTTCCATCCACCCATTTTATTTTCAATACGAAATTGCATAGAAAAGAAACACTAAAATAAATATTAAGAACATGAGTTGAGTTGAAGATATTGGGTAATTCTGGGCCAGCCTCTTATATATGTCTCAGTCAAGTGTATTGATTCCCATTCGTCGTATGCTCAAAAGTCAAAATCAATTCAAAGAAAGATTAAATACAATGAATATATGAATGAATGATTCAGAACTGCTTTCTGCAACCACTGCATTTAAATGGTTAAGCACATATTACAGCAAACCGTACATTTCTATTCCCTTCTCTCTCTCCAACAGTGAAACAAATCAAGGAAAAAATATGTCTCCTATTTGTAGTAAATATAAATTACTACCTAGACACTATATTTACTTTGTTTTTAAGGTTAATACATATATGGCCTTCTCAATTTGTCCTAAATTTTTAAGTGATTCCTAAACTTTCGGGACCATAAGTTACAAATAACATTTTATACTTGTTCAAAAAATAAATACCCCATAAATTCAAAATTGATGTATCGAAACACGCAAATTGTAAGCTTATGATACAATAAGATAGAAATTTTGTTAACGACATTATCTATTGTTTCCATTGTTTAATAAGGTCAATTTTAGAACTAAGGTGTTATTGAAAGCAATCGGACAAGCATAAAAGGTCATTTGTGACTTTTCGACAAGAATAAAAGATTATCATTTCAAAAAGAAAAGGGGATTATTCATCATATTTAGATAAATATAAGGGTCATTTATAACGTTTGAAAGCAAGGAGGACGATTAAAGTTTAGAACAAATACATATAATTTTTTTTGGATGATGAACAAATACAGATAGTTATATATGCATTAAGCTCTATTTTGATGATTACCTTTTATGTTTATTATCCTTCAATTGATTTTATAGAGAATAAAAATAACTTAAAATAATGTAAACATATTTTGTAAAAACAAAATAACTACAATATTACCATATATCAAGCTCCAGAGTTTCATTATGGGTTTAGCCTTTTTCTTATATCCGTTTATGAGAAAAAAATTCTAAAGCGCTCCTGAAGTACGATACTCGTTAAATATATAAAGCATGGCGGTTGATACGGGAGCTATATAGCATGTGATAAGAAACATAAAATTATGTTTATAATTAAAGGAATATCGTACTTTGAGAATGTTTTAGAATCTCTCGTTTATATAAACGTTAAACATATAATTATGTAGAGAAATCTACTGAGAGGTTATATTGTTTTTCTTTTTTTCAGCCGTGCATATATGTATGTAATAATTGTGAAGTTTAAAGCCTTTGGGCCGTATATATTGCCAGGCTAAGGTTCCTTTTAAACGGGCTTGGGACCTGTAATTTGGTGGGTTGTGCCTTGATGAGAATGAGAAGAATGATGAGCAACGTGCCCCTGTACATCTAAGTGGAAGATGTACAAAATTTGACACAGACCAAATTTCAGTCCGTAACGAAAACAAATCTGATGTGGTTCCTGAATTATAAGGTGAACCTTAATTGAGCTAGCCATATAAGCTAAGTCCCCTAACTTTGCTGCCACATAAGTAGACTTGTTCTATTGTCTTTTTGCCCGTCCCCAACCCGCACTTTAAAAATAAGACTTGGACTCTTATTCGGTCATAAGTCTGACTCGGTCCAAGCAGGCAATACGAATCGAATTGGGTTTGGGTTTTACTCATAAGACCTAGCCCGGCTCCCAATTATATATATTATACATCTATAACCATTTTCATGTTATAGAAGTCTTCACACATCCTCTTCAAATAGAAAATCTGCACACATTGTTTCTCAAAAATTCTATATAATATAATCAATGAGATTAGATATAAAAAGCTTGGGCACTCTAGTCATAGGATTTATTTAAAAAGCTTGGGTGGGCTAGGATGGGCCTGAAATTTGAAATTTTGAACAAACTGTGCCTAGCCCGAGCCCATACTTCCAAAATTGTGAGTTTTATTGGATTTGCTGGACAAAGGTGCTACTGTTCAGTCCATCCCGAGCCTGACCCGGCCCAAGCCAACACGTAAGACTCCTCTCCCTGCTTTTAACCATCGACGATGTCCTCTTTCTCTCCTCTAAAAAGTTTGTTCTAGCTAGTGGATATCCTAATTAATCTCTCCATAGTAGATTTGTAACTGTAATGGGCGATTGTGGTTTTTATGCAATTTTCATGTCTGCGTATTAAGAAAAACTTAATTAGTTCCACGCATCACATCAGGTAGACTAAAAGCTAGTTTAGTAATGTAAACACAAAAAAACAACACATCATTTTCAAAGGACAAGCAGGGGCCTATTGAGGGCCCTGATTTAGTGATTCACTACTAATCAATTTTTGATGCTTTAGAATAGGATTTCCGCCAAACTTATATGAAATTCAAACAGGAGGCCAATGAATACTATTTCCTAAATTATCTGAATTATTTTCTTGGCATATATTTTTTGTTTGAAATGAATAAATCCCAAAATTTTAACTATTCATTTTCTTTTGAATATAGTCAGCTTAAGAAAATTGAATTACAAATTATATTATATGTTTCAACTCAATCAAGGGGAGGATGACAATTGTGGTTTGTGGAAAAAAATCTGAATGAAAGGGGGAGACAAGGAAAATGTAGAAGAAATAAGGTTGTGTCTGGGACCCAAATAAAGAAAAAGAGGAGTGACCCAGTAATGAAAACTCAAGCCTGATGAAGATAGCACACGTGGCAGATCAGCAGAAAAAGATCCTAATTAATTCCCCCCAATAATTACGGTTTTAGTGGCTCTTTCACGACTTCGTTGCAGTTTACAGCAGCAGTATTCTTTCTGTGCTCCTCCTCACATTTTATAACACCTCCTACACGATTTCCTCGTGGCCATAATTTCACATCTCTTTTCATCATTTTGTTTAATCATTTCTTTTATGGACCCACCCACTTGTCTACTTGCTTTTCATTACTTTACATACGCACATTAAACTAAACATTACTACTATCTGATAAGAACAAAAGAAAAGGAAACTCATAAAAATATGTGAAACCCAAGGCAAGTTTTTATACAAAAGCTCAAACCAGTGAAAAAAAATTATACATCCGTGAAAAAACGGTATTTACACCTTAATTTGTTTTCATCTTCTTCATGTTGTTCTATGAAAAATAAAAATGAAAAGAGGGTATCGACAGTTTGTATGGCATGATTGATTACTACACATTAGCATGTGGTAGGGACACCATTCATTCATATTGACACGTCTGATGTTCTGGCAGCGGCGTTACCGGATCTTGGTTGCCTTAGAAGATCTATTAGTGTCTCCGCCTGTCCACACATCACCCACAAAACGACATTACATTACATAACATCTTTTTTATTTAACCATATTACAATATGCTACTATATGTTATGACGACGACTTCCATTTTTTTTTATAACAAAATAAATTAATGCTGAACAAGTCCATGATGTATGTATATAGAAAATGACATGGTTAGGTCCATTTTCCTGTTCTACATTTGGCATTCCGATCGGGAATTTCACTCCATACTCCTCAACCTACAGATTTTGGGGATTCAATTTATGAATTTTGCTAAAACAGACGTTATTTTTAAAACGCAATCTTCACAAAACCGCTTTAAAAATAGGCTTAAAACGAGAACGGACACTAATACGAAATATACTTAAACACGAAAACACACAAAAATGTAGCGAATTGTCACGGGCTGAATATTTTTACCTTTTGTTTGGCGCGATTAGTACCGGACTGTGACAACGCGATCAACGGAGGAATGGCTCCTTCCCGAGCTACCATAGCGCGATGCATCAAATTACTCTCACACAGCTGCAACAATATCGACACTGCAATTTCCTTCTGCCTCTGAGACCCTACCTCAACAATCTCAACCAGTACTGGAATCCCGCCTTCCTCAACCACCGCGGTCCTCGCTTCCGGTACCGATACCAAAACACTCAACACATACGCCGATTTATCCACCATATTAGACCCTAAATCAGCCATAAATTCAACCAGAGGCTTCATAATCCCTGCTTGTACGGCTCTGATCTTGTTCTCCTTCACGGAACACAGCGAATACAGCGCCGTCGCTGCATCTTTTTTACCTCGAAATCCTCCAGTTTCTAGCAAGTTCACCAGAGGTGGAATAGCTCCTGACCGTCCGATTGCAACTTTATTTTCTTCAATCTGCGAAAGCCGAAGCAGAGCACAAGACGCGTTTTCTTTAGCCGTTGGAGTCCCGATTTTTAAAGCTCGAACTAACGGCTTAATCGCGCCGGATAAAGCAATCAGCTCCTTATTCTCATCGCAGAGAGATAAGTTCAAAATCGCCGTCACGCCGTATTCTTGAAGCTGAAGATCTGACGACGAAACTAACGAAATCAACGGCTTAATCGCACCGAATTTAGCTATTTTTAGCCGATTCTCCGGCTTATTCTTGGCTAGGAGCCGGATTTCCATGGCGGCTTGCTTTTGTTCGTCAATCGAACAGGATTCAAGATCCAAAACAAGCTGCTGAATAAAATCATCATCGGAATTCTCCGACGCACAAGCTATCCTTAACCGGCGGCTCTCGTTTGACGCCGTCGGAAAAGCCGTTGGAAACTCACCGGATCTATCGCTGTTACAATCACTAAAAGCAGATGAAGCATCGTTAACACTAAGATCACCAAAACTCCTCCCCATATATGTGTAATTCGATAGATTTTCCTTCTCCATGACGATAAAATTTCTATTTCAACGCATCAAAATATATATGGATATGGATTCGGGTCGGGTTGAAAAAAGCGGTGGCTGGAGGTAGAGGATAACAGTATGGGGGTTAAGTTAGTTAAGAAAAAAAAAAGGAGGCAGAGCAGTGATTTCTAGGATATAAGGAGGGAGGGAAAGTGACACGTGGACAAGAGAGCGTGGGTAATTGGAGTATGAGATGACACGTGCATGTTTTGACTGAACAAAAATCCTAGTCGGGTGTGAGCACGTGCGAAAGGCTTTCTTTAAACGCGTGCGTAGAAGGTTCGCTATTCGATAAAGGAGTTTCGACGTTAGAAATGGAACCTTTTTTGTTTATTAAATGGGTGGGCGGGATTGAGTGTTTTGGCGTAGAGTAATTTGGTAGGCTTGAATGATTGGGATCATGCCACGTGGGTGTACAGTTAATTTGGCAAGATATTTATAGGGTGATTAGGTGACATAGATGCACATGGTTGCATCAATCATGAGGCATCAAAACAGGTCATACCACGCTATGGTTTTGCTTGATCTCAAAATACTCGACTGAGTATCTTATAAGAAAAAAAAATAATACTCCTTGAGTAACCATTTCCTTCGTACATTTTTTTGTTCATTTGTAAAGAAAATAAAAATACAAATTGTTTCTTCAATGAGAGAGCGAGTTAAAATTGTAAGTTTCGTAATTAAATCGAAACAAAATAGGGCTAACTTTCAAAAGATTATAAGATACATTGAAAATATTTAATTTCTTAATTATAATAATTATTTATTTTCTTTATATCCTAAAATTTGTAGCAGCATCCTTTAATTTCTGGTTATAAAAATATTTAATTTTTATATTTTTTTCATTATAGGATTCTCGCACTTAAGAACTGAGGACAAAGAATGCTAACTGAGGGCAAAGAACGCTAAGAGCTTTTAATTATAAAAATAGTTTTTCTATTATCCTAAAAGCCTTTAGGAGGAACTCGTTAACTATTAATTTATAAAAGTATTTTTTATTTATTTTTAATTATCTCATTTTTCTCTTATTTGTATAATAGTGTCCATATCTCTTCGAGGCAAAATGAAGCCAGGAGCAACTAATGCTTAATATCAGTACACCTCTACTAACAATGTGAATTCAACTATTATTTGAAAGTTTTAGTTCAATTTGATAAATAATATTGTGTGATGACAGTTTTATATTATTGTGTTTAAATTATAATATTTTATTGTGTTAGTCATATTATCTCAATATATTTTGATTTGTTTATTATTATATTAAAAGTTGACAACCCTGTCGTACCATTTAAATAGGTGGTGGATGTCATTTTGAACAAATTAAATGGGAATGATTAAATTTAAAATCAAAAGCAATATTAGAATTTTTGATGTGATGCAACAACAAGATGTAATATATATGCTGCCTGCCGACAACAAGATTAGGACGCAGCATGTATAATTAAGCAGGTTTGAGGAATAGATTCTTATTCTTTTCTTTTCTTCTGTTTCTTGAAATTTTAATTTCCCTAATTGAAAAGTGAAAAGCAATGGGTGGTGAATTTAAATAAAATGTCAATGCATTCAATATATACTGGAAATTTTATGATTATTTTAATTTTTACAAAGTAACCATTATTTTGTTTTTTCTATATCTATAATTATACATAACCAAGATTTTTCTGAAACTAATGTCAGAATCGATTTTGTAAGCCCAACTATAAGACCCATTATATATTCAGCCTTATGTTTTTGTGATTGCTCACTCTTAAATGAGGAAATTTCGTATTAGGGCCCGAATACAATACAAAAGCCCATAAAATAAAGGTATACTGGCCATAATGTGTGTATATATAAAACAAAATGTTGAATTATTCAATTTCCTTATATCTAGACTTCTACAACTCTATATACGACTCTACGTAACAATTAATTAGTTTTGCACGTCTTGGAACCCAGTCATCCAAACTATTTATAAACACATTAGGTAAAATACAATTATGCCCCTAAACTTTGTACATACTTTCATCCATAATTTTTCATGAATAATTTAGCTTAGAGGTTCTTAGAATAAGCATTATGATCAATGATAAAAGATATCATTTTATTAGTAAGTACAAAATTTAAGGGTATAATGTCTGATGGAGAGATTTTACTATATGACTGGCGTACGAATGACGTGGTACGTCGAGCATATTATTTGATAACACATAGTAATTCATATATAACATTATGTAATTAATTAATAATGTATTTTTTAATTAATTATTTATATAAAAATTTAAATATTAAAATAAAAAACATAGATTCTAAATCACGAATCTAGATGCTAATATGTATAAATTATACAGTATAATATGTCATCAAATTATTGACCTGAACTATAAAAGACGTGGTACGTCGGATATATTTCGAAAAATATTCAACTTTGAAGTTGAGAATCGTAATAAAAGCAAAAACAAAATTCAAAGAACTAAGGGTGTAATTACTCTAAATATATAGAGTAATTAGAACTAATGGTCCGTGTGAGTGTGGAAGACGAAATGGAGTGGAAGACTAAGGAAGGGGTCTTGTTGGGTAAGGGTCTAGAGAGGTTAAAGATTAATTCAATATGAAGACTTATGTTTGGTTGGATGGATGTGTGTTCCAGTGGAGATGCTATGTTTTTTCTAGACTCAAAATAACTCTTTTCTTTAAGGACGACAAGAGTATTTTTATTAGAGTCAAAATATTATGAGTTGAATATTCTTTATTTTTCTTCTTTACAAAAATAAGAAAGTTTTAATCATATTAAAAATAAAATACAATAAGTTTAATCTAATCATAGATCGTAACAGAAAATTAGTAGATAGATTGTGAATTGTTTTTGACATGACAATGAGAAACATATTTCATCCAGAATCGATTGTATAGTCTTTGTCTTCAGGAATGACGTTATAATCTTTAAAGAGTGAGATTTATGTGATGAAAGACAAAAATATTCTTTATTTTCATGAAGTAAAACACGATAAAATCCATAATGTGAGACAACAAACGCTCAAGACAAATGAAAACCACGAAAAATGTTCCAAATTGAGAAGTAAACATCAAATCTGATATAAATTATAACTATGAGTTTTATTCAATTAAAGAGAAACAAAATAAAGAAAAATGAATTTTATCTTGAAGTTAAATTACCCCTAAATAACGGGAACCATATTTTAAGTTGGACAACATTATGGATTTTATGTGTAGCCTCCTTAACATTATATACATCTTTGTTGGTCTTTTTGAGCTTTTAGCCACTCATCCAAAAATAGCAGTAACAATAACACCAGAATGCTGAAACATAACGAAACAGAAACTAAATCTGAGCAAGCAACCCAAATTTTATTCTCAAACATGTACAATGTCACATACATAACCCAATTGGGAAACTAAAAAAAAAAAAGAAAATAGAGAAGGCGGACAAACAACCTCAACAACCGTACTTCAAGAGCACTTTAGATTTTCTCTCGATGCTCAAACAGTAGCATAAAATTCAGGAACAAAAGAAAACCACTTGAAACCACAGCTCCATTTATCAGGCAATGATGGACATTTTGGCAGCCAATGCCATGTCTTTCTTCCTACCTTATAATACAATATCTCCGGCCATGTATAACAACATACACATATCATTCCTTGATGCCAAAAACAATATACATGCTCATAATTATGGTAACACACTGATACAAATTTCCTACACATCATTTCCGGCAAACTTTCTATTTCAACCCAAATATTATTCCTCAATTCCCACAACTTAATCATCTTTGAAATCCCATTTCTCCCAATCCCCCCAATTAAATACAACTTCCCCAATTCTCCATCACTCACCAGCCTTCCAAAAGTCAATTCTCCAGGCATTTCATTCCTAAATCTCTCCCACTTTCCACCCTCCAAATCAAGGGACACTATTGAGAACGGCTCTGGAGTAGTGTAATACATTGACCCTTTATAGAAAACGCCCTCTTGACGACAATTGTCACTTAAAATAGGGTCTAGACCGTTATATGTTTGCCAAGAATGGTCATTTGAGTCATAGATAAAAGCTGAGATTGAACCAAATTTGGAACATAGGACAAAGATTTTGTAACATGAGGGTGTTGAAACAAAAGTGAGTGACTCAAAAACAAAAGGGTATGTTGGGAATTCAATAATTCTTGAAGATTTGGATAGAAAATTGGTGACAAGAAAACAAGAATTAGGCAGAGAGAAGCAAAAAAGACCATTTGAAGATGATAAAAGAGTGCAAGATAGAGAATTTCCAGAACTGGGAATCAAGAATGAGACAGGTAAGGTGAAATTACGCCAAGAACCAAGCATGGAATCATATAAAGAATATCCATGGTGGAATTGAGGATGTGAAAGTAAAAGAAATGAAGAGAAAGGAGAAGAGGTGTGTTTGGATATAAATGAAGGGGAGAAAATAAGAGTTCTGAAATGCTTACAGGTGGATCTGAGGTTCAAGAAATTTTTGAATGGCAAGAGAGATAATACATGATCAAGAATCTCCTCCGGCAGCTGGCTCCAGATTCCGGGATCCATCTCCGGCAGGAGGGATTGAGGTCTGATCATCAGAGGAGGGAAAGAGGTTTGGGGTTTGATGGAGGGTCTTTGGAGCTGAAACATGTCTGCAAATGATGAGAGATTAATGAAAAAGTCTACTAAAATGATGTGTGAATTATAAGGATTGAAGATTAGTAGAATTCATGCCCACCCAAGAAAGCAAGATGATAATAATAATAAAAATATCAATTAAATATTGGATTGACTAATAAATAGATGATGAATAAATGAATAATAATAGTTTGGGAAATCGGTTGCCATGGAAACAGAGGACCGCTGTTTGGTTGTGAGCAAGTAGGGCTATGTTTTGGACTCCGTCATTAAAATCAAAATTTTAATAACTCTGAAAATACAGTGCTCCTTATACAAATATAAAGTTAATCAAATTGATTTTAAAGTTGGTTAGTACTATATAATATGGAGTTTTATGCAGTAGTACTCAAGGATAGCTCTAGATACTCTATACATAAAGACTAAGAGCTTTATAAACCGATCGAAAAGGATTAAAGAAGTTGAGACCACCGAAATATTTTGTAAAGAACTTCATGAAATTTATATATAGAGCTTTAATTTTATTTAAACATTTAAAACATTAATTGAGTATCCATAAATCAACAGATAGCACTCGAAACATCCATGTGACGAATTTTAGAGAGCCATAAATGTGATTTAAACCCAATAAACATTCTCTTGATGAGAATATATATGATTTACACCAAAAGACTAATATAACGAGAATTTTAAATTTTGGAGTAGAATTGTCTTGGAGGGGTGTATTTGGGTGTAAATATATGGGATAAGAAATTAAAAGAAATGATTAGAAGTTTGTAAATATGAGATAAGACTCTTACTTGCCAACTAAATTTGCAATAGCTTTCCTGAAATATTTCATTATTTCAATCACAATGAGTAATATATAAAGGTAAACAAGTTCTAATCGTATAGAGATCTCTTTTGACTTTTAGTTGTTACATGCAACCTGAGATAGTATTAAGTTTCCAAATTGTTGTTCTTTTGAAAAACAAGAACAGTTTACAAGTTTTTGGATCAAGTAAACAGCACCATTTTATCAAAAAGAGAAAAAAACAAAAAAGGTATATAATTGAGTGCACTTTAGCAAATAAAGTTTACAATTTAACACCACACTTTTTTCTTTCAAACCAGTTGCTTGAGTCCAATTTGTTTTTTCAAATCGTTTTTTTCGCTATTATGTGTCTTTTGTGAGACATTATTTAGATAGATCATTACCAATCGATGGTTGGCACAGTGATAGCATGAGGCTATCCTTGGTAAGGAGATCTGTGGATCGATGCTCACAACTGCGACTGTGAAGGGTTTAAATACCATAATCTTTGGACTCGCCCGAATCTGGATTAGTCGGCTCAATGTGGTTCGAAAACCGAATGAAAAACCAAAAATTTAAATAGATCATCTTTTAATCAAAGTTTTTTTAGTCTAACTTAAATGATTTAAAGCGCTTAAATATTTAATTCAATTTTAATTAGTAAATTAAATATAGGCAAAAAGCATTTTGAGGCCCCTGATCTTTCCCTTTTCGGTGCATTAAGTCCTTGATCTTTTATTTGGATACATTAGACCCTTGATCTTTTATATTTGGGTTTATCAAGTCCTCATCTAACAAAATTGGATGATTTCTTAACTTTCACAAATTAATAAGATTAAAATAGTGTGGCACAATTACAAATACAGCCCGTTTAGGAGGGTTTTTTAATATATGTGATTCACTTTGCTTTCTATTTACATTTCTAGACAATATTTTCTTTTTAAATTTGACAATTATTTTTCCCGCCTATTGGAATGTAGTAACGTCGCATCTTATTTCTCAAACGTTTCTCTTTGTCTCTCTCCAAATTAGTATTGTTTGTCTCTCAAGTTCATTTCTGTAATCGTTTCCTCTTCTTCATCATCTTTGCTCTTCTTTTCTTTTTCATCTTAGTTCTTCTCTTCAATTCCGGCCCACAAATTAAGGCCAAATTTTGTATGACTGAAAATTACTGAAGCACATTTACTGAAAAGAAATTATTGAATTGAAATGAACAACCGATAAGTACTAATAAGGCATAAAGAACATGGTCAAACATCACTCATTAGATTTCATCTATGTTTTCATTCTACTCGATTTCACTTTCGAAATGACTAGAAAATGAGCAAAACAACGACAATAACTACTGAATTTATTTTTTTCATTTTTAAAAATAATTGTTGAATAATTTATTGAATATTCAATCAATTATAATTAATTAGGTGTCGCAATATTTCAATTGGTCTTATTAATTTGTGAAAGTTAACAAATCATCCAATTTTGTTAGATGAGGACTTGATAGAACCAAATATAAAAGATCAAGGGTCTAATGTATCCAAATAAAAGATCAAGGGCTTAATGCACCAAAAAAGGAAAGATCAGGGGCCTCAAAATGCTTTTTGCCTTAAATATATAAATAGCAACTATTGCCATATATAAAACGTGTAGGCAACATCTAGAGGCGTCAATTACAAGTAACATGATAACACAAACATTAAATCCCATACCTATTTATTACAATGCATAAAAGAGCTAGAACTTGCTCAGTATTTCGTACTGGCAAGTGACAAGTATATTCGCATAATAAAATAAATTGGAAAAAATACAAATAAAATCGTTGTGATTTTAATGTTTTATAAATACATAAATTTAATTTCATTTTTTTAAATATAAGAACGTGGTTTACAAAATTGATAAATAAAGGAAATTGACTAACGACAGTTGCCACATCATCAAGTGAACCCTCCACGTCATCAAGTCAACATAACATGTCATCAAAAAATTAATATTTTATTATGTCACGTCATCAAAGTCAACTGGTTAACATGTCATATTGTCAAAGTCGATATGACATGTCATCAAAGACTAACAAATTCAGTCAAATTCCTTTATTTGTCAATTTTGTAAATCACATGCCTCATTTTGTAAAAAATGAAACCACATTTCTCTGTTTGCAAATTTACGAAACCACAAAATTTTATTTGTGTCTTTTTCAAATAAATTTTACAAAGAAAAACCCAAAGAGAAAAGGATATTAAAAAGCATCAAATTGTATCTATATATGAAAGATGCGGGCATAATAGAGGAAAATGAGAATTAAATTATTGTAGGTGTAGGCTATGGTTAGTTTGATTTTTCCTTACTTTGTTTATACTTTGTCTAATTCACCATTAGATTAGTTTTTAACTTATGATCCAATGGTTGACAAAACAAAGTAATGGTTACTTTGTGAAAAACAAAGTAATCATAGAATTTCCCATTACTGTATATACTAAGAAAAAGAGAGTGATTTTTGGAAGAATATAATTTTATTTTATTTTATTGTGTACAAATGTACAACTGGTTTACAAAGTTATAAGTAAAGGAATTGACCAAAGTGATAGGTTTTGATAAAATGTTACATTGACTTTGATGATGTAATTTTTTTGATTTGTTGGCTTTGATTTAATAACGTGACACAATAAAATATTTTTTATGAGTACATGTCATGTTGAGTTGTTGACGTGGAATGTTGACTTTATGATAAGACATATTTTGTTAGTCAAATTCCTTTACTTGTCAACTTTGTAAAACACATGTCTCATTTAGTATAAAATAAAATCATATTCTTCTATTTAGTATAAACAAGGACAAGTTCTCTTTTACAATTACTTGGAATCCTACCTCGGCTTAAAAACGGAGTTTGGAGTCTATGTTTGAGCCCTAACTTGAACTGAAAATGAAGTCAATGATATATTGGGTCGCATTCATACTGAATTTTCTTGCCACACAATTTTAAAGTTTATCAGTGAGAAGATCCTCTTGGTCGCTTAGAATGAGGGAGGCGTACTTGGCTACTATGATAAGAGTCCTAACCCATTTACACCCAAACAAAAGAGGTAAAATTTGAGTCCTTACTCCAGTATGGCAGTTATACATAACAAATTAAACGACTGTAAACTAGTCAATTTGAATTTACAAGTTAAATTTGAAGGAAATTGATTTTGCGAAAATGTTATAAGTAAATATTTTCATAAAATTGGTAAACTTGTAACTTTTAATTATAAATGGATAAAATTTGATTTGTAAATTTTAATATTTAATTAGTAACCGAAATTAATTGAACTTTACCGACTCAACTATATTCTAATTTGAGTTTTTGTAATAGATGATTTTAATAAAATATTCCACGTAGTTTGAAATCACAAAAATATATTCATGAATCCACCAAATCATAAAATCTACTTTTGTAATTTCTCCAAAAATAATAATAGGCTAAAATTCATAAGATGCATGACCTATTTAGAACATTTGTACAGATAAACTCCTCAATCAAATAAAACAATAAAGTTTAAGTGGATAAAATTTCGTTGACGCAATTTAATATTAGAAAAATAAAGTAGTAGTATTTGGCTGTGAAATAAATTATACTCTAAAATAAAATATTAATTAAACAAACTTCTATTCCACGTAGGACACAGAATATCCGCGTTGTTTTGACTTGCTAATTACGAAAAATCTTTACCCTAACCTATAAATACCTAATTATAATCACCATCACCAATTTTAGAACTTTGCGGCTGAAAATCAATCATGGAAGAAGTTTCTGAAACCCTAAAACCTCAATGGCTTCCTCTTACCGCTCAATCTATGGCTTCAGTTGTGTTTAAACCTACCGCCATTGCTGAATATGCTCATGCTTTCTCTATGAGCAAAAAACCTGACTATAATCTTGCTATTTCCGTCAGAAAACAGCTTCTTTTGTTGAATTGGAAGATCGAACGCCAAGCTGATCGGAAAAATGCTTTTAGGTATCGGTACAGATCTCCTGAAGGCGGGAAGGTATATCTTTCTCTTCATCTTCTTTGTAATGATCTTGTCAATTCGTCGTCTATTGGATTTGATAATGTCAAGATTGAGTCAAGAAAACGGAAGAATATCCATAATGATGATGATTATAAGGAAGAATCGGAAGGCTCGTTGGCTTCTGAGTTGACGGAGTTGAAATCTGAGGAGGAGGCTTTAAGTCCTAACCCTAACCCTGAGGAGAACTTAGAGCGGATTCCGGCTAGGCAGAGGAATTTTGGGCCTGGAATTCTGTGTAGTTTGATTGATAACAATGTGGTTACGGAGGGGGCGAGAGTTAGTTATAGAGTGACTAAAACTCGGGAGAAGAAGACCGAGGGGAGGATAACTCGTGGCGGAATTGAGTGTGATTGTTGTCGGACAGTGTTTGCGTTAACGAAATTTGAAGCTCATGCTGGTAGTACTAACCATAGGCCGGCCGCGAATATTGTTTTGGAGGATGGAAGATCGTTGGCAGATTGTCAAAGGCAGTTGGAAGGTGAATCTGTTAATAGTCTCCCTAAGAAAAGTCCGAAAAATATGCTGAAATGGAAGCTGAAAGTCACAGGAAAACAGAACAGTGAGGAGAAGATGAGGAAGAAGAGGAAAATTAAGGCGAAAGACGTAGAGAAGAGCGATTATATGTGTTCGGTTTGTAGGCAGGAAGGCGATTTATTCTTATGTGATGATTGTCCTGCAGCATTTCACAAAATTTGCCTTGGTATGGAGAATGTTCCTTTTGGTAACTGGTCTTGCCCGTTTTGCTGTTGCGATTGCTGTAATTCCAGGAAATTTAAGGACACTTTTGTTAGGAAAGATGGATCTATTCTTAGGTGTGACCAATGTCCGGTAAAAGTCCATGTTGGATGTGCAAAGGATCGAGGAATGGATTGCGAAGGGGATAAAAACACGGGTTGGTTTTGCAGTAACAAGTGCAGAGAAATCTTTTCAAATGTGCAAAATCTCCTTGGACAACCTATCATCATAGGAGATGGTAATTTGACATGGACATTGTTGAGAAAATGGCCTAAAAGTGCAGAGAACACCAAGCTTAATCTCGCACTCAAAGTGATGCACGAGTGCTTTGATCCCGCGACAGAATTCTTCACAGGAAGAGATTTAATTGAAGATGTTCTTTTTAGCAAAAAAGATGCTCTTCACCGAGTGAATTTTCGGAGGTTCTGCACAATCCTTGTGGAGAAGGATGGTGAACCAGTTTCGGTGGCGAATTTGCGGATTTCGGGAGATAGAGTGGCAGAAGTGCCTCTTGTTGCTACTAGATTTGAGTACAGAAGACTTGGAATGTGTAAGAAGTTGATGGATGAGCTTGAAAAGCAGCTGATTAAACTTGGTGTGCAGAAATTAGTTCTACCTTCTGCTCCTACAACATTGCAGACATGGATGGATGGTTTTGGATTCTCAGAAATGACAGAAGCTGATAGGAGACAGTATTTTAATTACAGCTTTCTAGATTTTCAAGGGACTATTATGTGTCAGAAGTTATTAGCAAAGGTTGAATGAAGCTAGCTTTGGGTTTTTATGAACTCCATAAGATTGAATGAAGCTTGGATTTTGATGAGCTCCTAACCCCATTTTATTCATTGTATATAGTATGTCTTTTTGTATATAATATGTGCGTCAGCCTACCTTTACATGAAAACAATAGAAAAATAATAGTTGAAGATATTGGACCTATAACGGTGTCGTTTTTCATATATCTTTGTTTTATTCTTGTCATTATTGTGAGTGTTTCATTAAAACAGACACAATTGGATGGTTCTGTTTGTTTGTTTCTTCATATCACTATCAGTATAGGTTTAGACTTTCTATGATTATTCTAGTTGATTAACTATAGAAAAGTAGTTATCAATGGTTGAGATGTAGCTGTAAATATTTGGTCCAATCAGGATTCGAGTACCATCCAACTAAGGTTCGAATTCTGGAGACGGACTTGCTCGGGTTGAATCTCATATTAGTTTGAACTCTTAGTGATACTTTGTTAGAGAACTATGACTCCCCAAAGGGACCTACCGTATTGAATCTAAAATAATATACTCTTACGTTTCGTTATTCATTTTGCTCTCTCAGTTAACAAAAGTGCTTGTTTTATGCAATAGTACTTTTCTAAAAAAGCTTGAAACACGTTCTAGAAGAGGGTATAAATTCATAGCTTTTGAAGAAAGTAGTATGTCAACTTACTGCAACTTCCTTTTACCACAATAATGCCAAACTAGCTTTTAGTCTTATATACTGGATGGTTTAGATGAGTGAAAACGAAGACTTGTTTTCATGCTTCTGATCATTCCAATGGATGGTTTAGAAAAAGAAGAATAGTTTTGAATTCTCTTATGCCTTTTTATAGTTCTTGCTTTTTCTGTATTATTGAGTAATGGTACTGTGTGATAATTTTGGGTTTAATCATTTTAAATTGTGGATGCTGTTAAATCCCAAGTGAGACTCGTCAAAAGAGTGTCATAGACATTAATATTATACAACAAAGAAAAGAAAAAGACAATTTCAGATTCAGTGTGAAAACAAACTTTACATCACATCTGCAAACACCACGTGAATATTTATATATAGTTCTGTCATCAGTTTAAAAAAAAGGAAAGAAAGCATATATCACATGAAAGTAATTTTAGAGAGTATACGTGGATCATTAGGGTAAAATTAAAAAGAACATGCGCAAAATGAAAGAAAAATAACGTAGCAAGTACAGCGTGTATTAACGACAATACACAAGACAGAAGATAAAGCGCATATATGTTCAGTCACTCCAGTTATCCTGATCCTCAGCTGGCCCTGCATCCTGCATTTCCATATCAAAGTGTTCACTAACAAAACAATGAACTAGATATCTGTGCAAACGATACATTTGATGACTATTACACTGTGTAAGTAGAGGTATACCATCTCATCGGTCAATCTTGATGGGGACCAGACGAGAATTTGTCTGTCGTTGCCTCCTGTGTATATTTCCTGAGATTCAGCCAAAACAGTTCAGTAAGATGGGGGCGTATGAGTATAACAAAGTTCTATGTAAAATACAGTAAAATCTTCAGTTATACATCAGAAATTCGAGTCATAAGGACTTCCTCTAGCTTATTATCCATTTGAGCAGCACAATCCTATTTTTCATATGGTTTTTGAGTTGTTGCTCCCTTCCGTTCTCGAAGCCATTCTTTTAGCAAAATGCTTTTGTTCTGAATACTTGACAGGAGAACGTTTATAGATTTCTAGAAGTCTATCCATATTTATTGTTGATCGCCATAAAACCAACAAAGTCCTTGTATTTATTGTTGATCACCATAAAACCAACAAAGTGCTTTGTATTTGAAGAGATTGCTAGTGGTATTTTAGTAAAATAACACTACAAGGCGTTTTAATGACTTTCTTAATTCAACTGTCAAAATATTATAAGGGAGACTAAGGCGGAGCACTTGATTGATCCTAACCTAAACAAGTTCGCGCTTTCAGACCTTATTTATTCCAGGATCGATGCCTACCGGTTAGAAACAAACAGAGTACTAATTTAAAGGGAAGAATTGCACTATAGCATTTAAAGAAAAGTCATCCCTTCTTACCCTTATGTCCTTTTTCTCTTGATGGAAGCTGCAAAACTTGAAAGCACAAGCATATCTTTTCTTTATGATGGACATTATCTAGGCCTTTGGGAAGAGTTTTATAATAGCTACAACAGAACTTGATCATGATATTGATTTGTACATTATATCAATGAATTTTATAGGCCAAGGTTCAGTAATGCATAAGATCATTTCCAAACCAGAGTGCATTGCCAGCATCAACATAACAGACAATCCTTTGTCTAGAGCATAAAAAACAACTAGAAGAATCTTAAGGGAAAAAAATATAGGAGTGGGATTGGACCTGATCCTGTGAGTTGTACCAGCAACAATTCACATACTCGTAATGGCCCCGAAATGTCATAGACGTCATACCTGACCAAATATCAAATGCCTAAGAGCATTTAAAACAACAGTCAGGTCATATGAATATATCCCTGTTCCGTTCACAATATAATATTTATACCAAAAGTGGCCGCATAAAGGATATTTACCTTCAAAGCTGACATGCATGGAACAAAAACAAGGGATGAATCTTCTGTAGTGGCCATTTGGATTGCCTTGCTAGTTTGCAAGCGTGCGGTTTCAAAGTTCACAAGCGTATTGCAGCCAGATTCTATATCCCACAACCTCAATCTTGAATCTGATCCTGCAAATCAGGAGTACATAGAGAGCGAGTAAGCAAGAAATAAAAGAAGGCACATTAATGCTACAAAAACTTAAATCTCAAAGGTTCATGAAATAATATACAAGTTATAACGGAAATAAGAACACATGGTTAACAAACTGAACATACAATGGAAGAAAAAAGCTTTACCTAATTTTTTAACTGCTTCTAATCTGGGATGCAATATGAAAGACTTTTAAGTTGATCTTTCTAATTGCTATTTAAGGGAACATTAAACTCTCCACTTCAAACTATACTGACCTGATATTTTTATTTTGACAGCAACAAGTTCAAGCAAATGCTTTATGCTTTTAACTCTTTTATTAACACACACACCATTTTCTTCAACAAATTATCTACAGTGAAATCTAAAGACGCCTAAAAACTAAAATTATACCAAAGTATTTCCAGCAATAGAATCAATGGTTTGGGTATCTTCTGGTCAATTACAAATTTCACGATTTTAGGAACTGGAAGATTAAAGAAAAAGCTGATTAGGCATTAGAGTTTGGTTTCAGAAGGGCTTCAATCTACCTCATATTATCACATATATAATGTCACTTCAGATGATGAAAGTAATCAAACCTGCACTTAGAAGATACATTCCATCTTGAGTTATTTTGAGACCAGTAATAGCACCATAATGGGCAGTTGCACGATCTTGACTAGATAACATCCCAGGATGTAATCTCTGCCTGACAGGCCCGTTGGTTGAAGTTCGGCCAAGAGGAGATTGCTTTGTTCCCTTCCCACCAACAGATTTCTTTTGGGGTGCCCGTGATTTCGAAGATGAACTTTCACCTATTGATAAGGTCTTTGGAACTGAAACCTAAATATTATTTAGAGATGGAACAATGATAGCAAAATGGTAAGTCAATCTACAGGACAGTTGGATGGGTAGCAATAAATAGCAACTAGAAGCAGAACTTATGCAAGACGCACTTGGTGATTGTCAATAGAATAATCATAAAATTTATCATATTACAGTCTTTCAGATTCCAAGTTATGATGTACGCAATGGCATGCTAGAAACCAAAAAAATTCTTTGATTGCAACTAGTTGGGGTTGGATTAATAATAAACTAAATTGGCAATTATGATAAATAGGTTCGAGTAGAGAAGGGTAAGACTAGTATTGATGAAGTTCACAGATAAATGATTATTCAGGGAATGTGAATGCACTGCAATGAGCACTCTGGATGCATAGGTCTGCATTAAGTTTGCACAATATCAGAATAAAAAAATAGCAAATGAGAATTTTCTTGGGAACAGACAAGACAAAGTTACAATTACAATACCTTATTTGAGACAGAGTGTGGAAGTACTGGCGGCCGTCTTCCAAGCTGAGACTGGGATTGATCTAAGACACGAAAACATCCAGCACGTCTAATATCCCAAAAACGTATGGCACCGTCACATCCCCCAGTAACCAAAACCCACTCACTTGATGTAGACCACTCTACTGCCATAACACCATCTGCCATCAAAAGAAACACCAATTTCCTTTATCAAAGTTTACCTATTATCCACAAACAGAGACGCAACATATTGTGGGTAAAATCAAATGAAATAGTACATAAGGCTTGCTAAGCAAAGGTCCAATTTTGAAAAGGATTACATAGACAAAGGTCTTATCTCCCTCTTCCTTCCTGTCCCCCATTATCTCCCATTGCTATAATACAAAGCAATTGTAAAAGCTCACCACATGTAATGATATCCAGGTACTCTGACCTTAAGCTGTAGATTATCGCTAAAATAATTATACAAGTATCACATTGAGCCTTATAACAAAGATACACCAAGATTTCAATATTTCACAACTTACTCCCTCGTACTTATTAAGACTTTCAAGAACTAATTGAATGATGCATTTAGCAGATCAGCAGGCACTAAACACAATATCCTCAATTAGAAAAACATTAAATGTGTCATCAGTTCTAGAAAGGGAAAATACTTTCATACAAGTAACCTAAGATTTTAACCCCGACTAAACTACATTACGACTTATTACAGCCCACGGCATCACAAATTCTGAATCCAAACAGCATAAGTACAACAAAAAACAAGAGGCATCCGCATACCTCGATGTCCAGAAAGTGTATGAGCAAAAGCACCAGACGCAATATCACAAAGTCGAACTTGAACATCCTCAGTTCCTGCAGCAATCAACATATGAGACGTTGCCAACGGAGACATTGCAGTTCTATAAACCTTTCCCGGCAATTTAAAATCCATCACCAGCTGAGTGGAATTAGTGTCCCAAACTTTAACATAATGATCATAAGAACCAGTAACAAACAGCCCAGTATCGACCGGATACCAAATAGCAGAGGAAACAGCATATTTATGCGCGGCGTCGTGTTGCTTATCGAGATGAAACAGACACTTATGCTTAGCAATACGTCCGGCGCCTTCGTAATCAGTTGGGCGTTGAACATCAAAAACAGCAGCAGAAGCATCCGATGCTCCGGATAACAAATATCTGCCCTCCGTCAAATCAACCTAACAGAAAAAAGAATAGTTACCGCACGATTTACAGTCCGGAAAGATTAAAAATGGGAATTAATAATTAATTGAATTACCTGGAGGGAGTTAATGGAGCCTCGATGAGGGGTAAGGAAGTCTTTGTGGTTGGAAATTTGGAGAGTGGAGAGCCGGGAGGATTTAAGGCGATTGGAGAAGGAAAAAGGGCGGGTTTTACCCGCTTCTCTGTCTCGGATTTCCCTCCACATTCTCGAGGCATCTTTAGCCTCAAAACGACAGCGTTTCAGCTCCTTCTTCTTGAAGGTTGGATTTGGATTCAATCGGAAAATACAGCTCCCGGCGTTGAGTTTTATACAGCTACCTTCACTTTCGAGCTCTTGCCTGTTGCTCGGTCTTTGTTTTGGACTACTTCCGCTTTGTTTTTGTGTAATCTTCTGTGTATAAAATAAATAAAAGGGATAAGTACCTTCTCAACAGAAAAAGAAAAAAGAAAAAAGGACAAGTACACAACGACTTCGGGAAAACACCAACCAAATGTAAAAATTTATAGTTTTACCGGCTACGGTAATATTTGAAAAATATAAAATTATATTTATAAATAAGTAACTATGTACTCTTCTAATTGAACAAAGTTATTAAAAAAGTTAATGACTTTTTGGCAGCTAGTCCTCTGATAAATTGTGACAAGCCATACTTGATTTTACAAAAATACTCTTATATCCCGTTCTTTTGGACTGAAAAATTCTGAAGTGAACTGAACTGAACTGAATGTTGCTGAACTGAACTGAACTGATCTATCTGAACTGAACTGAATTCTGCTAAAATGAAAAATAAATATTGAAACTCAATTGAATAAATAATAATAATATTAGTTTTTAATAATGAGATCGGAGAGGAGTATGACGATAATGATGATGAAGGTGAACAAAATGATGAGATTACGGATCATATGGTAGAAAATGATTAGAAAAATAGAATGAGATGATGCTATTTGTGAATTTTTGAATTTGCTCTATTTGCTAATTTTAATTTCTTTTACAAGATTTTTGAATTTTTTTCAGTTGATACTAATTTGCTCATAATATTATATAACTGACTATTATACGATTTTTGAATTTCTTTAATTGATGCTAATTTGCTCCTAATACTACACAACACTGTTACAATATTTTTGAATTTCTTATTACAATATATAACCAAAATTGGAAACTTTTGTATATTAAATCCAAATTTATATAGTATAAATTATTAAGGTGGTAGAACATTGTAACATATATTGGTAATAATATTTACTTACGTCCAACAACTTTTGCAAACAAATTGGATCAACTAGTTAAAATTATAATAAATATTAACATATTATATATAAATAATAAATATTTATTTGTAATTTATTAACCTGAACCGAATTAAATGTTGGTGAATTGAATTGAACTGAACTGAATATTACTGAAATGAACTAAATTAAATGCTACTGAAAATTAAATTAAATGTTGTTGAGCTGAATGTTGCTGAACTGAACTGAACTGAACTTAAAATAAGTTCTAATAAGTTCAAAAGAACATGGCCTTATTTCTATAAAGTGTTAACAAAAGTCAATAATATTAAGTACACTTTTTTCAATGTGTATGAGTAGACGTTTTTGTCAGATTCTAAAGTACTATTTACCTAATAGGCCTCGTATCAATATGTTGTCTTTGTATTTTCAAGGAGTACTATAGTCCGAAAGCACACTAATTATTTTCGCTATTAAGGTAAATAAAAAATGCAAACTCTTTTGTCTCAAGGAGCACATACTATAGTTCAATATCTCCAAAATTTAACAGATAGTTGGGTAACGTGGTAATTCCGTTAAGGGAGGTTAAAACTATATTATTGGATAAATGTTGAGGAGCCAACCAATATTGGTGTTTTTTGTAAGTTGGGATCAAAATATACAAAGTCAGACCTTTCTTTTGTTTAACTTCAATGCTGGGCCTTCTAATTGGTATATAACCCAGATAAAGTTGGGCATGTTATAAGTGAGTTTTTTTGGGCTGTTTGTTAAATATTAATTTTTGGGATATTCTATGGTCACTTTGTTTTTCACAAGGTAACCATTACTTTGTTTTGTCAACCATTGGATCATGAGTTAAAAACTAATCCAATGGTGAAAAAGACAAAGTATAGACAAAGTAAAGGAAAAACAAAGTGACCATAGCCTACACCTTAATTTTTTTAAGGAATTTTTAACTTTGAAAGGTGGTGTGGACAAACAAAACTTATAAAAAATAATCTAAAATTTCTCATCATTATCAAATGACATTTTCCATTCTCTCTAGCTAGGTGGATGGGTTGGACTGAACGAAACATTTCAACTTAAGTTCAAGAGTTGAGTCAGATACTTTATATGATTTATGCTACTCACAAAAGACTATAGTTTGCTTGAAAATATCAGTATGATATAGGTACACCTAAACAAGGAATTTATATCACATTCCAACTGTAATTCTTCCTACTACATGAATAAGTATAGTAATCTAATTCTTTTAAAGAATTCATTTAGAACCAATTAAGTTTGATTTGAGTAGTAAAAACCTTTAGAAGTTAAGCTAAGATTTCATGTTCGAGTTCTAACATATGTGCAAAATCTTAATTGGAAAAGAGTCCACCTCAAGAGTGTTTGAACAACCTCGAACCAAGTAATTAGATTAGTTAAAAAAAAAATTATATATTATTTGGGTTAAATTTATTAGATATTTATTTGGTTGTTATTTAGACTTTTCGGATAAATTTGCTGATGATAAACTTAAGCAGTTCATATATTTTGGTAGATTTTAGTTGTTTTACTAAAAATTTCTTATTGTTTGATATGTAAAACAAACTTATATAAATTAGATTTAATTGATTTTGGTGTGACCCAAACTAGGCAACAATTAAGATTTAAGTATAAACAAAGATAAGCCAATAATGGTAATTAACTGGACAGAAGGTTTTGATTAACATTTAAAGAAACCAAAAGAAATTAGAAAGAAAAACACAGAATAGGAATGAAGAACAGTGAAAATGTTAAAGTGTTGTTGTGTATATAAGAGGAAGTTGGATAAGTTGGACATTAATAACTTAATAATTAGAAAATTAATTGGATGGTGGGCAATTAGTTAAGAAAATGAAATGAGTGTGACACGAGTTGGACTTTTTTTTTTTTTTTTAAGAGGAGACACGAGCTAAACTTGAGAATAAATTTTTATTTTCTTTTGAGAGGTTTGAGAATCAAATTACTAGTTACTTTTTATGAAAATTGCGAAATGGTAAAAAAGATGTAAAAGGATATAAAATAAAGTGTAACCAAATATCTACAGAAGAAAATGACAAGAAAAGTTTTCAGAAAATGGTAACTGTAGTATAGTAGGCCGTGCTTAATGTTTTGTGATGTGTTATGAGAGCTGGTCACTGTCACGTGCTAATATAATGCAATGTTATGAGAGAGTCCTTCTTCTTCTTTGACTACTTTTTTTTCTTGTAGTTTATATGCTAGTTCCTAAAACTGTAATCATTTGTCCTTTCAACTAATTTTACAACCTAAATTTTCATTTTACTTTCTAAATTTGTAAGTCATTGTTTTTCATTATTCCGCCTAGTTAAATTAACTGAAATTAGGGTAAATAATCGGCTTAGTGAATTCCTTTGTTTTCAAAAATAATTATGATTTCTTTATTAATAGCGTGATAACTAGGGTTGTCAATCGGTCGGGCACAAACCCGTACCCGTAGGGTTCCGACCCGTTAGGATTGAAAAAATCTCCGACTAGAATATCCGCGTATCGGGTATGGTTTTTTTTTCATACCCGACAGTCGGATTCGGATCGGGTTCGGTTCGGGTATACCCGAATATCTGACGGATCGGGTTTGGTTTCTGTTAAACCCGACCCGATCCGACCCGTTGACAACCCTAGTGATAACTGACTATAGGGTAATCAAACAGCTGTTTAAGTTCATGTGACTCATAAGGCAAAAAAAGACTCATGTTCAAGACCATTGAGCTGCAATCACTCTATAAACACCAAGTCTTTCATCACCAAAAGATTCAATTTTGCCTCTTATACCTTAAGCATCTTCCTCATCGTTCGAATTCACTTTGTTGGCATAGATCATTAAAGGATCACTAACACACTGTGAGGGTAAGTTTCTCAAGATTTTATGTAGCTATCACATTTAATTCTCACTTTTGAATACTTGGAGTGTTTGATCACGAGTTTACTATTTTTATACTCTTTATAATTGTGTTCTACTACTCTTTTTCTTATCAGATAGAAGTATTGAAATAGCATTTTATCGTTAGAAGATTAACAACTATTCTTAATAAGTTTAGAGGCTTAATGACATATTAAGCCTTACTTATGTATCCATTATTTATACATGTAAAAATTTATAGGGCTAACCATTTTCATATATAAAGGCACTTTATGTTTATGATAAAAGAAAATAAAGATACTTTATCCATGGAAGAAAGAAAGTACACATGGGAAAATTTACCGAAAATCGCGTTGTATAATATTGATATATGCACCTACAATTCTTCTTGAGCAATGACAATGTTTGGCTGTTACTTCACCACTTTACCTTTAAATTTAAATTATATAGCTTTATCAATGGACTAGCATAAAAAAAACCATGCATTGCATACTTTTGGGGAAACGATATATATATTCATACTTGTGTTATATATGCATTATATATGTCATCTTGACGTCAGCTAAGTGGTGCTTGTAAAGACTCTTTTTTTTTTTTTGACAGCTGCTTGTAAAGACTCTTATATCATTGAGAATTAGAATAATTTTATTTTTAATTTCTAAAGTAGTATAAATTAGCCACAACTTCAGGATCAATTTGATATTACTGGAGAAACAGTCGTCGTTAAAGAAAGTGTTGTTAAATAAAACATTTCAAATTTCTTAAAAGTGAATAAAAAATTAAAAAAATATGTATTTATTAAAATATATTAAAAGTTAAGTTTATTGTAGAAAAAAAAGATATTAATATAAATTTTCTGGACAAGTTGTAACAATTGCTTTCTCCAAAAACTACAAATTATAAGTTTTGTTGAAAAGAATTTTTCATATTTTCTCTGAAAACAGTTTTACATTTATCAAACACTATTTTTAGCTGGAAAAACTGCTTTTAATAATGTCAAATTGGGTTGCCGTGATAAATAACAATTTCACTCATATAAGGAGTTGTGAGGTAAAAATTAACATTTTAAATAAATCAAATGATAGATACTACTTTAAGCCTGAGTTTTCATTATAAAAATTCTATGTGCTTTAATTTTAATTTCTTTTGTTGTCTTAAAAGGTATGTCAACGAAATAAATGAAATATAATTAATTTTATTCTAAAAAACAATTTTGAAAGATGAAAGTTTGGTTTGATGTTAGACAAACTGAAAGATATTATTTAATTTTGGATGATGCATTATTGAATAGGGATTGATAGATCCATCCCAACAAAACCATGCTACTACTAGGATTGCGATGACACATTTGAGATAGTATATGCAATTCAATTATTGCCTCGAATTTTTTTATACATTACCCAAATTACACTTGGTCAATTACAAAAAAGTTAAGGAGGCAATTAGTAAATATTAATTATATCTTATCTTGATCACATTTAGATGATTAGTGTGAATTGTAAAAGCAAGATATTCTTTATATTGAAGAGTTGGGTTAGGGTATTCATTCAAATATCTTCCTACAATCTCTTCGGTGAGAAGCACCGGCTGCCAATGATAGATCTGCTTATAGAAAACACAATGTGTAATCATTGAAGACGATAGCAATGTTGAGTATTCAAACCAAACAATGTAGTGATGACGACTATTTTGAAAGCTTCAGAAAGAGATTTAAAAAAATAAAATGTGTCATGATCTCCAAAGCTTCCAACTTTGCCAAAAACTTGGATAATCTTGGAGTATCTTGGGCCTTAAGTTCCGAGCGAAGATTCTTCGAGAGATTGAAGCTTGATATCATGATGGTCACACATATTTATGGTCCAACTTTTTCCTTCTACCAGATGAAGAGGAGAATGATGAATAGTCTATGCTTGAGGGAAAAATCTTGAGCCTACCATGAGGCTTGAAAATATGAATTTGTCTACAAATATGAAAGTTGTTTGCCCTTTTAACACGGGTTTTAAAGAGAGCTAAGGCTTTCCTGCTTCAATTCCTCTAGACAATCTTTTTCTCTAATTGAGAGTCCACTTTTTACAATAATGAAATTTGAAACCATGACTTCACACTTTCTAGTGGAATGAAATAGCCACCAAAACATTGCTCAGTGAATTGCATATTTTGTAGCTTTGAACATTATAAATTTCAATAAAGCCTATTTTTTATTTAGATTTGTGTAGATATTTTTTTTAAAAAAAAATGTCTTGCTATCTAAAAATGGCTTTATTCAATTCATATGTGCATTAATCTATTTACGGTAATTGTAATTTTATTTATGAAGTCGTGAACAGTAATTCTCATAAAATCAATAAAATAGTTTTCATTTTAGTCTAAAGTTTCAATATTTTGACTAAATGTTAACCAATTAGTGAAACGGCATTTTTATATATTTTTGGAAAGTGTTGTAAAAGAAATATAAAAAAAATGAAGAAAAAGGTGGGTAGCCCATATCGGTGTCGTCCTGGAATAAAAACAAAAACAAGTTATATCTTAGATTCAAATCCACAATCCAAACAAATTAAAAAAAAAGGCCTCCCTCCCTCCCTCCCTCCTCCTCTGCTTAAATAACAAGGGAAGAAGAGAGAATCTATATATGTCCATCTGTTGCTGCAACAACCACCATCTTTTGCCTCTATTTTGACCCCATTTCCCCACCTTCATCATCAATCATGCTCTCTCTCTACCCTCACTTTTAACCAACTGTACAGCTCATTTTCATTTTACTCTTTTCTGTTATTTTTACAGCTTCTTCTCTGCACTAGTAGCTTTCATTTGATGTCTGCCTTTCATTTTTCTATTTTGTTAACCCCAATGCATCCTCGCCTTCTTTCTTCACCTCTCACCTCCTGCTACATTTTGTTTTTTTTTTAACATTTTTTATTCATTTGTCTTCTTCCTAAACTTTCATTTTGTCCCTTGATTTTTCCCTCATTTATGTATAACTTCCTTGTAATCTTCGATTCTCGTATTAAACTATAACAATGTTGTGCGTCCCCTTCTCATTTCTTGAATCGGATTTAACTGAGCATTAACTATGAGCTCGAGCTTAGTTTTATATTGTGGTTTATTTTCCGTACTATGTATCCTCACATTTGATTGACTAGCTAGGGGACTGCTGTTTAATCTTCTTTATTTTCCGATCTCGTCTATTTCGCAGCTGAAAATTTGACCGGATTCGACCAAAACAAGTCCAAATCCTACTGTTGGACAAAATGCTGTGTGCTTGCTCCGGGGAGCAATTTAAATTTGAAGAGGCGCCGCCCCAGTCCCCGGAGTCACTGGCCACCCGAGATTTCTCCGCGAGTGGTCTTTCATCTCGAACTACTGGAGAATGGGACTCTAAACTTGAGGATATTCAAGTGGATGAAGCTGAATCCACTCTCAAAGAAGCTCTCTCGTTGAACTATGAGGCGCGTTTCGTTTTTTTGTTTTCGATAACTTTGTCTGGTGTGATTGATTGTTTTTGTTTGTTTAGTTAGACTGTATCTGATTATCTATGGTCTGATGAAGTACAGGAAGCGAGGGCATTGCTCGGGAGGTTGGAATTCCAGAGAGGGAATTTTGATGCTGCTCTTCAGGTATTCCAGGGTATTGATATTAAAAGCTTGACCCCTAAAATGACCAGGGCTATTATTGCAAGAACCCGAAACAGAAAGGCTCGTGCTAAAGGTGGAGATGTTGTGCCTTCCACCGTCATGTCTATGCATTCCGTTAGTTTACTTGTTGAAGCTATTTTACTTAAAGCAAAATCAATAGAGGAGCTTGGCCATTTCCGAGGTATGATGTTGGTTACACTTTCAATATCTGTTATTCAGTCATGTTTCTCTTATATAAGTACTAGTTTGGTTGCGAAAATTGATGCGAATTCTAGACTCTTGGTATTGCATTAACATAACTTGGCATATTTTTCTCAACTAGAGTTTAGTTTGGTTTTCTTTTTGACGAATCTTAGTAAATTTTGAAAGCTAAATACCTGGTTGTGGTGCTTTTTCTATTTATCAGAGGCTGCAAAAGAGTGCAGAATTATTCTGGATCTAGTTGAATCAGCATTTCCTAATGGTATCCCCGAGGGCATTGGTGAGGATTGCAAATTGGAGGAAATGTTTCATAAAGCATTGGAGTTGCTACCAATTCTGTGGATAAAGGCAGGCTTGCTTGATGAAGCTATCACTTCATATCGGCGTGCTTTGTTCAAGCCGTGGAATTTAGGTCCACAGAGGTTAGCTAAGGTGCAAAAGGACTTAGCTTCCATTTTACTCTATGGTGCTGTGGAAGCAAAATTTCCCCTACAAGTACAAGCATGGGGCCCGGCTACTCCCACTAGTAGTACTGAGGAAGCAATTCTTTTGTTGTTGGTACTCATGAGTAAGATAGCTCATGGGGAAATCAAGTGGGATGAGGAAATCATGGACCATCTGACTTATGCACTATCCATTGTTGGGCATTTTGAGTTATTGGCTGAGCACGTAGAACAGGCCCTTCCGGGCGTATATAACCGAGCTGATAGATGGTACTTCCTTGCTCTTTGTTATAGTGCTGCAGGTCAGAATGAAACAGCTTTGAACCTGTTAAAGAAAGTTGCTGGTTCTTCAGAATCAAATCACAAAGCTCACGTGTGTTCGTTTTTATTGGGAGCAAAGTTGTGTTCCGAAGATTCTAAGCATTCTGATGAAGGCATTAATTTCGCCCGCAAAGTGATTAACTTGGTTCATGTTGACAATAGGCATTTCATGTGCGAAGCCCATAAATTCCTCGGTGTTTGTTATGGGAATGCTGCGAGAGTTTGCTCGTCTGACTCTAAAAGAACTATCCAACAGAAAGAGTCTTTGAACTCTCTAAACCATGCTGCTCTTAACAGGCAGGAAGAACCAGACGTGATGTATAACCTCGCACTTGAAAATATGCTGCAAAGGAATATAGACACTGCTTTTGAAAACGCAATGACATTTGCAGAAACTAAATCCGGTAACTCAGTAAAAGGTTGGAAGTTATTATCCCTTGTACTTTCTGCCCAGCAGAGGTTTAATGATGCTGAAAAGGTTGTTCAATTTGCTCTGGATGAGGCTGAGAAAATTGATCAATTTGAACTTATTAGATTGAGGGCCGCACTTCAAATTGCGCAACAGCAGCCCAAGCAGGCAATTGAAACATACAGAGTATTGTTGTCTCTTATTCAAGCACAAAGAGATCTTCAAGCCAAGAACCCTGATCATGCACATATCTTCAATTCTCAGGTGCATATTCAATAAATGTGTTATGATTTTAGCTGTTAGGTGAAGTTTAAATTGAGATATTTGCTCAAAAATGAATTTATCATGTTTTGGCTAAAGCACACTGATTCATGCGTGCGGGATAATTTCACCTAGATGGACTTGATAAATGATTTGACCTACACATGCACACCTCGTGTTTTTTTCCCGTGGTTTAATAATTCAAAGAGTAGCTTCAATTTCAACCTCTTCAAAATCTTTCTTTTTCTTTGTAGTTGTGTATCTTTTTTTTCCCCTTTCAAAATTAGTGCATTTCTGTTCAAATCTTCTAGTGGAACATGTAAACATGCTGCAATTATAAGTGACTCAAGGATCAGCCGCAATTAAGTGTTCTAAAATTCCCCTTCCTTGCAGGTGCTCGCAGAAAGGAACTTGGAGATAGCAGCATGGCAAGATTTGGCTGCAATTTATACCAAACTTGGTCTATGGCGTGATGCCCGAATATGCTTGGACAAAACTAAGCAGATGGATTTCCATTCGCCAAGAACTTGGCATGGCACAGGTATGAACTCTTCAAAATTTAGTCTTCAAGAGAAAAGATTGCTTTACAGGTCTCTGTCAACTATTAGATGATCATAAAAACTAAAAGAACAATAAGGAATTCCGTTCCTGAAGTCCATTACGCATTTTGCAGGAGTGTTATTTAAAGCTCAATCTCTATATAAAGAAGCCCTCGTTTCTTTCTCAATCTCATTGTCGATAGAACCAGACTATGTTCCGAGTATTGTCTCAACAGCAGAAGTGTTGATGAAACTTGGCAAGCAATCGTTTCCTATTGCAAGGAGCTTTTTAATGAACGCATTACGCTTGGACCCTACAAATCATGAGGCGTGGTTGAATCTTGGTTTAATTTCCAAAATGGAAGGTTCATTGCAGCAAGCTGCAGATTTTCTTCAAGCTGCTTATGAGCTCAAGATGTCAGCTCCTGTACAGAACTTGGAGTGATACTGGTTTTGCAATTATTTTGGTCAGAAAATATCTTGACTCGGGGATCTCCATAAACTGCATTCTTTGTCAAATGGCCACGGAGTTCAACGAGCATAGAATACAAGCATTAGTATTTTGATGGCCTGGAGATTTCTGTTTAGTTCGCAACTACGATGATAAAATCCCATGATTCAGTTGTATAGCAATTGTTGCAGTAGCTTTGAAATACATATGAAATGGAAGGATCAGACTTGCTCCCGCTTAATTTTTATTTTCAAATACCTCTTTAGTTGCACAATCAATTTAAATCATTCTCGTACTTTTGGGTCTGTTAATATTAAAGGAACGTCACCATCCGAAAAATGACTTGTGGTATGAGAACATAAAAAGCATACATGAAAACAAGGAAGAAGTGTAACTTTGCATTGAGATTGGCCAATATTTACAAATTACAACATGAGCAGAAACCGGGAACATGAAGAGAAAGGAGCAAACAGAAGGGTAAAAGTACTTAAAACCTCGATATATAAACTAGATCAAGAAAGCCCTAAGAACTTATCAACTTGACTATTTGTTCCCCTGTTGAAAAACCTCATACAAATGGGAGCTTTAACCCCAGCAAGAGCAAGAATCGAACTCGGCAAAGCCCAAATTCCATCTCCACAAATTAATCCAGAAGCTACTGCTGGTCCAAAAGCATCTGCCTTGGCTTTGTCAATCTTCTCCCAAATGAACAAGATCAAGCTTCCAACACACATATCAATAGCAAAGTATGGCCCCAAATAGAACGGTATAGCCATCGCCATTGGAAGTGGAACGAACCTCCCCCACTTTTTACCCATTCCATCCTTGATTATGTTTATGGCAACTGCTCCACCGAAGAAGCAATAACAGAGCAGAAGGCAGTTCTTTGGTAATGATGACACCCCGTCTACACCGAGAATAGCCATTCCGCGGTAAACAACAGCAAACGGTACAGGATATGCGCTACCAGGTAGACCAAGATCATCAAAGGCCTTGTAGAATAACCAAAATACACAAGGAGCAATCACACAACCCATTGTTGTACCAACCACTTGGCTTAAAAACATGGACCGCGGTGAAGCCAAGGTCAGGTAGCCTGTTTTGAAATCTTGCATTAGGTCAGAAGCTGTGGAGACGATGTTCATCATCACTCCACATGCTGCTAATCCTGCCAAAACTCCACCATTTGAAGCACCGGCCCATGCTCCGATGGCGAAAATGGCCAGCTTGCCATAGGTAGAAACAAGGGACCAATCTGTTAACCCGCACCCATATGCATTGCAGAATGCTAAGGTTGGTGCAAAAATGTAAATGACTATTACATAATACCATTTGAGCTGGGTAAATATGTGCGGAAGAACCGCCGTGGAAATGGCAGCAATGGTGACATAACCTGCAACAGCAAACCATGTTGGAATTTGATCTTTCAGAAAGAGTTCGGTTCGGCGCTGATCGTCATAAGAAATCTTCTCAATCTTCAGAGAAGGGCTTTCCGCAATTGGGAGATCTATGGTTCTGTTGCCTTTGGATCGGAACTGAAGATACAGGCTTATCAGGGTTTGGCTTAGCACCTTGACCAAGTTATATAAACCATCACCAAGGATCATGGCTACGGCAATGAACACCTGAAAATTAACTAAACCATCAAGTATCCGCTGACATGTTGTTTAGCGAAGAAAGCTGTAATTACCAGCTAATCTGAAACTCACCCTGTAACCCTGGAGGCCTTGTAAGCTAGTTTGGCTAAGATCTGCATCATACCAATGACCCTTTCTAGTATCTATCAGAGGCCACATTAGACCCCAAGAAATAATTCCTCCAAGTAAAACGGATACGTTTATTATATAAGGGCAAATCATCCCTACCCCCACATACGTTGATGAGAAATCGAAGTAAAACCTGAAGATTTCAATGAAATACATAAATATCAACTCAGGATAAGGGAAATGCAGATATGGACCGACAAAATATGTACCTGTTTTCTTTAGCTTTGATACCAAATGTGGGGAAGTTAGAAAATCCGCATATGTCATCTTCAGCTGCAAAGAACCACTGGAAGAAAGCCCACAAGAAACTAAACGAGAAGAACTTACCCAATGCTCTTACTTGTTTCCTGACAAGAAGAAAAGGTAACTCAAACTTATGAAATTTCATATAGAGAAAAAAAGAAACAGCTTGTAACTTACTTGGCGAGCTTAGCTCCGTGAGGGGTGTGGAAACTATTGATTAGATGAGCAGTTGCTGTGCCACTCGGGTATGTCAACTTGAAGTCTATGATCATGATCTGAAATCAAGTCTAGATATAAAACATAAACGGCAAATTTATTTCAGTACAACAGTATGTCGAGTAGAGTTAAGTGTGTTCACCTTTCGCAGAGGTACGACAGAGAAAAGGCCGAGAAAGCTAACCACAAAAAGAAAGCCAATCATCCATCCTAAAGAAGGGTTTTTAAAATACGTTTTATCTTCTGTCGACTGTTGAGCAACACGTTCACTCATTGCAAACAGATAACTACCAAAACCTCCTGTTTTTCCACAAAATGATCAGATTCCGACGCCAAATAATTACTAGTAAGCATAAGAGAAAGGAGAGTAACGTAATACCGCTGAAGGAAATGCCAGAAGAGGCTACAACACATGTTTGAATGACAGTGTTTTCTTGTCTAGTAAAAGGTTGCTTCAAGAAACCGGATTTTTCAAGAACCTTAGTCCAAGTTCTAACAAAGAAGAAACCCAGGAGACCGGCCGAGACGTTGAGCGAAGGGATTATCCCGGTTGTAAGGCTGAGTTTCATCACTATGAAACTGAACAAAATGCTCAAAACAAAGCTCACCCCAAAAGCTCTCAATGTTAGCTGCTCTCTCCATGATGGTACCTCTTCACTCTCAAATACTTTTTCGACTGATGACTCTTCCACTCCTTTTTCTTCTTCTGCTGCTTCTTTAATCTCCTCTGCATTTTCCATGTCTAAGTCATGCTCTCTACCATTGATGTCCTTCCCCATTTCCTTACTAATCTCTTAATTGTGTTTCAAGTTTAAATTAATTTGTGCTAAAAGTGAAATTACTGTCCTGATTACATCATGGTTATATAATAAGCAATGTTATGAACATAGGATAGGTCAAATGGGACAAATTAAGGATCGAATTTTCAACGTAGTTGGCCCGTTAAGTTCAGGCAGATACATTAAATTTTCGAAATATTTAAGTATTAAAAGACAGACTAGTTGTCATATTTATTAACCTTTTCTCCCTTTAAGTTTCAAGGGCCCTTTGAAATGAGACATCCGTGCCAAAACATTTGTATAAACTTCAGGGTAATCCTGTGAGAATATGAAAATATGGCCTATTTTACAAAATTAGGAGAAAAATCGTTTTCAGCTAATTAAATATTTCCAATTGGAGCAAGTTAGAAACCTTAAGTTATGTCCCTTGTTTTCGCAATTTAGTATCTGTTAGGTTGTCTTTCGCAGCTCCTTTTGTTTTTGGAACATATAAATGTTTGATTAGAATTGAAAAACAATAGTCGTTGATAGTTACCACGGGAAGAATATTAGTTATCCTCTACCAGCAATAACAACAATGAACATCTAACAACAGAACATCAACGACAGACCGGAGAAATGCAAAGCTGAACCAAATATGCCCTTAATCCTTGTTGCAATCGCTATACCACAGAACTATTTCTACTGCTAGAACCTGTCTTCATAAGTTCTCAAACCTTGCCACAAGATGTACCATTCACTAACAGTATTCGGATCTTTTATTTACAGCAAGTTCTTCAACTTCAAGCATCTTTTTTAGGCTTTAAGAACATAGCTCATTTGTGGAACTATATTCCAGAATTGTGCGTTTTATATAATTAGAATCTGGGAATTCATAATCCCCAGGGGTACTGCAGGAGGCATTCTGCTTTTGTGCTTTTTAGAGGTTATTTGTCCGTATGGTACCTTTACATGTTTTTGCTTTGCCAATATCAAATCTATTCAACACGTTAGAAAATCATAAATTTGTGTTTTTGGTAACAAATACACATATCAGAAAAGAATAAAATGCTTAACATTCTACATTATTTCTGCACTCAGACAAGTCACATCATATTTGTATCCGATATTTACAACTTCAATGGAGCAAGTACACCAAATATATTAACAACTTGCCTTCTGGAGGAGAGAAAATGGCAATGCACATATCCGACATGCGTTGAATCCTATCTCAAATACTGCACAACAGAAAATTAGAATAACAAGTAAGTTTCGTAATTACGAGTTGTTCTTCATTTGAATTGCCAAATTGAACATTAAGCAATTTTGAAATCAAGTCCTTTACATATATAAAAAAGATAGTTTCCGAGAAATTCCAGTATAATTTTCTAAATTAGGGAATCCTAGACAATGAAAGCTAACATCAAATAAGAGTCTGCCGATGCTTACATCTGATGCTCACAACTCATCACGAATAAGCTGTAATTGGTCATAAAAATTGGTGATAAAATAATGGTGCTGTCCTATATCTAGAATTGCATGCCACAAAAAAATGAAGTTTGCAACTAATACAAGATAAAATCTGAACACATCATGCAATACTTTATTGAAATATCGTCAATTCTGCAAAGATACTTACAATAGAATCTGAAGCTGCACAGACAACAGGCGTTCAACTCATCTGCCACTGCATTAAGATCACCAACAACAAAGGGTCAAATCTTCCATTGTAATATTTCTGTTCATATTATAATTACAAAATACTACTCCCTCCGTCCATATTATAAGGCCTTTTGGCTTTTCTATTTTTTCCAAAATATAAGGCCTTAGGAATAATTATTGAATTTTCATCACTACACTGTTCATTTAAGGAATAATATATTATTAGAGAGTGATGGAGATATTTTCAGCACATTAATTAGGGGTAAATTAGTATTTGCATTGGCATTCTTATTCTTAATCTAAATGGCAAAAAAACCTTATATTATGGAACGGATGGAGTAGTAAATAATGAATCTCTTAACAAATGTAATCGACAAGATTGGAATCAATGAAAACATTCTATTTTCAAAATGCAGAGGAAGTATCAGAAAAGAAATGAGATGGCTTCAAAATAGCGCCATCCATTTCAAGTCCTCAACCAAAGAGGTTGAAGCCTAGCTAAAGCATCCAATCATCATCCTCACTATCAATTTTCAGAGTTGGACATGAATGAAAACTAAGAAAAACCTTTAGAACTGGTTCGCCGTTATTAGAATTTGCAGATTGTTTGGCCATCGCCTGCATCTGTGCACGTGCAGCTCTGCCTGCTGCAGATTTGTCAAATTCCGCTTGCCTGCAATAAGAAAAGAACATCAGAAAAACTTATCAGAGAGGATTTGAACCTAGAAAGACATCATAACAGTATTACATTCACTTTCAGGAGCCTGGATCTAGCTAAGAGCTAAACCTCTAGCTGAAATTCAAACAAATTGGGGCATGTACTACTCGAGTAAACATGCATGAAGTTGTTGTACATACAATAATATCCCAAAAAATGCGGCTATGCAGCTTTTTTTGAGAGTATAATACCCTCCTTATGTAGTAAGCCGGTAACTAACTACAGTGTCACTAAATCTTCATACTAGAAATTCTCTGATTAATAGTTTAGTCATCAAAACATAAATGACATCACTAAAACATTACTCTTGCAAGATTCAAATTATAAATTTTTGTACAAATCTTTCTAAATTCAAACAACAAAAACAACAAAGCCAAAGCCTTAGTCCAAAATGATTCGGGTTCGGTGACATGAACCATCACAATAAACCGCCACTAATCAAATCCAATTCTTGAAACTTATATTCACATATTAGACAAGAAAATCCCGTCAAGTTGACTCCAAACATAAATTAGATAACATATTCACACCAAAAGTAAAAAAAATAAAAATCTAATTTAAGATTGTAATTTGAAGAAAATCTAAGCGATGAGTCGGGATGTAAAAGATTACCGTTTCTGGGCAGCTTCGGCAGCTTTAGCACGAGCTTCCGCGGAGGCTAATTTATCTTCTTCCTGCCTCCGTTGCTTGCTGCCTCCGTCAAAGCACGCGAAGCACGATAAACCCATCCCTTCTTCTTCTTCTTCTTCTTATCAGTTATTATCAAGGTTTCTTTTTTACTCTGGCTGCCTGCCCGCACTATTTTCTAACATTCTGTTGTTCATATCCGCCATTTTTATTATTTATACTACATCTATTCCAAGGTCCCCACGTCATAAATGACATAATCGCGTTGTCTTCCTCCAAACGACGACGTTTTGATGTGAGGATAGTAGATAAATGGCTTATATATAAATTACCCCCAAAACTTCAATATCTCCTTTACCTTTCAAAACTTCAATATCTCCTTTACCTTTCAAATATTTACAGATGATCACTTGTATTTGTCTAAAATTAACAAATATTTCCTTTAATTTCAAATTTATATATCAAAGCATGAAAATTGTACATGTTTCATATTATAAACGTAAGTTTATGATACGTGTAGTCAACATTTTTGTAAATGATATTATATATCTTTTCCACATTTCGATACAATCATTTTTTTTATTAATGAGTTTCTAAAAACAATATGATATAAATAAGGAGTAATTTATGATTTTTAGACAAGAATAATAAGTTGCTTATTAAGTAATAAAGTGGATACAAATGAGCCTAAAAATGGGTCGGAGTCTGATGAAGTATAGGTAGATGTGCTTCTCTCGTGGAAAATGGCAGGTTCAGACCTTAAAAACACTCCGACGATCAAATTAGTATAGACGTTAGAGAGATAAATGAGAACAGTAAAGTGTAAAGAGAGAGAAAGTGTAACAACATTTATTATGGAAGTATTTACAGGAATTCTTAAGTCAGTTCGTCAAGTGGACCCCTTCAGTTACGCTTAACCAACTATAAGAGGTCAATTGTGAATTTTGAAAGTTTGGGGGCTAATTGAAGTTTTGGACAAATATGATGAGCTACATTTGTATTAAACCTAGATAGATACTCTCTGCTGACAATTAAACGACGCGTTTTCGTAATTCCGAATCTTCCATCGTCACTCATCACCAACCTCCACCACGCCGGCCGATCCCATGCCGATGACGATGAACTCATTCGCCACTCTCCGGCCAACAGAAGCTATAGAAATCGAGAACAGCCTCTCATTAGTTCCACGTGTCAAGCTCATACTGACCGTGTACCCCTCACTTTCTTCCTCCGCCACAAAACCAATTGACGAATGGAAACTAAAGCTCGCTCTCACAAACTTCTTAAAAAACTCTCTTTCAATCTCCATCACCATCCCCGAAGAAGACCTCCAAATCAAACGCTATAAAGACCTCAAAAAACGCAAACGCGACGCTTCCGTCGCTCACGGCGCTCTTTTCATCCGCGACCTAGGGTTTCTTCACAGCAAGAAAGATGAAGAAGAGGATTTGACGGCGTTAGAGAAGAAGTTTCTAGATTGGAGAAACTACATTGTTGAAAAGATGGACGGGATCGAGCTGAACCTTGAGGGGTTTAAGTACAGGCTTAGTGTTGGAGTGCCTGAGAGTGATGATTTTGAGGGGATGAAGAAAGGTTGGGAGGAGTTTTACGCGTTCGGTGATCGAAATCGAGGTTTGTGTTTGTGAGGTTGGATTGGTTGATTGATTGATTGAATTTATTGTGTTTTTTAAGGTGATTTTTGTTGGCAGGTAGAAGGGTGAGGGAGGAGCCGGATACGATTGTGTTGAGAGGTGTTCCGTCGAGGTGGTTTGCCGAGCCTAGGGTTTCTTCTAAGCCGTCTATGCTGGTTACGCATACGATTTTCTCCTCGTTTGGGAAGATAAGGTGATTGCTTGTTACGGTGAAGGTTAATGTTGTTTGATTAGTGATAATATGTTTTGATATGAAAAGCTGAGCTAGTTAATTATGGCTTGTGCATGGGCGACGCAGATTAAATCTTATATATGATCTTGATCACTTAAGAAACCTAAAATTTCTTTCTTTCCCTTTCTAATTTGTGAATATAAGAAAGAATTCCAGTATATATTCATTAATAGTGAGAACTTATAATAATTGAATTGAGTTTATGAAATTTGCCTTCTTCTGGCATGAGCTGATAAAGAAATTTTATCTGCATTGTAGTTAGCTATTAGGTGTTGGAATCAGGCATAATGATAAAAGCCTCAGATGACCTGAAAACGCCCTCATATCTTCTGTATATGGTCAAGGTTTTTTAGTTGACAAAAGCTTAAGTGCTCAAGGTCCTGTGCAGTCCTAAGTGAGGCTCTGTTTAAAAAGCTCCCATCTTGTGCTCCTTACCTGGGCTTCACAGACCTTCCTCATGCCTGCCTCTTTTGCCTTTTGATTAATGATTAGGTTTTGTAATTTTTGTAATGCTCTCATGCAATAGAGGGTTGATTAATGTCGATAAGCATAGACCCTCTGCAGATTACAATTTTATCATGGTATCTTGACCATTTTCTTACGTTGTGTACAAAATCTGACAAGCACATTATCCTTGTTATCCCTCTAACTCGCTCAACAGGAATCTTAGTGTTGCTGAGGATGATGATTTTGGTAAGGATGTAGATGAGGATGATGGGGATATAATTTCAGGTCTCCATTGCAAAATTGTGGTTCAGTTTGAGAAATATGGGGACTTCTACAGTGCTCTTAAAGTCTTATGTGGACGCTCATTGCAGAAGGTAGGACCTTTGTTTTATTTAATTGATGCTACAGCATGTAACTTCAGTGACTTATCTTTTGTCCCCAACTTTTGAGCAGCAAGGATCTCGATTGAGGGCTGATTATGAAGTCACCTGGGCCAAGGATAGCTTGTTCCGTAATTCAAGTAGTCAAGGAAAATTAAAGAGTGAGAGGATGCCCGAAGCGGCAGGAGGATACTATAGAAATGAAGCTTATGGCCGTGGACGATACAATTCTCAGTTCACTTCTGATGATACACCTCGGAAGAGGTTCAAGGTTAGTAACCTAGTAATTAACATCACAATAAAAGAGTTGTGGTCTATTTTCTTCCCCTATAAGCTCAAGTTTAATTACCTGTAATTCTTAAAATAGGCCTATGCTCTTCCCCTAGATGATTTGTTTCATTGAGTGGGTCTTATCATTTTGTTTGTGTTGTGGGCACAGGCCCAGAATGCAGAAGATGCTACGTAGACTCTATTGAATTGAAATGTAGCATTGTAATTATTATAATGATAATGATTTGTACATGTTGTAATCTAGTCTTTTGTTGAAATGCAGGAATAGGAAGTGTGATCAGCATATTGAAATTTTTTCTTGAGGTTGGACTTCTGAACACTGAAGAAGTCAAATCTCCCAGGTTAAAAAACCAAACATTAAATTACTTGTCACATTTTAGAATTCTGTGTGCTACTTATCATTTTATAGTTGAGAATAGTTTTACTTTTACCCCAGTATGCAGTAGGGTAGAGTTGTTCATCACAATTTGACATTTTTGTCGTTTTGGTTTCACTGCAAACTATATGGGTTGGCTGTCCAATTAGAAGCTTCTTAGTTCATATGAAGTCAGAATTAAACGGCTAATAGTTGTTAGCAGAAATTAATCAGAATATAGGTTGCAACTGTTCACTTAGAAATTAATAAGAAGGTATGAACGGGATCTGTGGCATGTTAGGCCCTAGTGTTAGTAATTGTTTGTATTAAAGAAAACAAAAGGAAAGAAATGTTGCAATATTGAAAAAATCATGTGACCCTTCCTTCCAGAAGTATTGAGCAAGCACATGTACTAGAATTCACCACATGAATCATATCTGACCCTCAAGTATTGAGCAATCATCATTATGATATCCCTTACTTGAGATGCAATCAGCACGTCATAAAATAATGCAACAACATTGATTTAAAGTATTTTCATGATGAAAAACTTATATTTTGTCAATAAGGAAATACTATAAATTTATATAGTTACTCTTATTTCCCAAACCAGACATGATCTTCATAGAAAAATGTAATAGAATCTCTCAATAAATGTGAGTGAGCGTGGATGATGAAATTGGAGGCAGTTGAAGTCTTGAATCTTTAATTTGATCCTAACAATAATAACGGGCTATTAATTTTGTTTATGGGCCATTTCAGTTTGATTCATAATTTTATTAGTTTGTTAGATTCAACTGCTCATTTAAGTGTACATCTAGAAGGTCAAACTGAAAGTACAATCTGAGTGTATCTCTTTAACTAATTTTCTATTCTCCTTAAATATAATTCTTTGTAATAATCAAACCCTTGTGGCTTATTCAATTCATCTTTATAGCTATACTCCATTATATAAGCATTATGCTCGTGAATTCTTATTAAATTCAAGAATATATTTTTAGAATATAAAGAATGAGTTCCTAAGGAATTGACAACTAATTAAAGAACAATTAAGTTATGCAAATGCATCCTAAGTCCTCGATAATTCCAATTTTGATAGATTGTAGTACTTAGAATGCATCGTGCACTAATCTTTTATTGTTTTCCACATTAAATTACTGTTTATCAAAATCAATTACATGTAAACATCTCATTCAGCTACAAATATGTCGCTTATTTTCATTTTATAATTAAAATTACACTATTTCCTTACAGCAGAGTTTTTACATTTTTCTTATGGATATATGAAAATGTGTACAAATCAAAATACTTTGAATTTGGAATGCTGATTGAATAAATAACGTTCCTTTAATCAAATTTTATGTTTAAAATTGATTTTTGTAGTCATCACGTAATATAAGAAAAAGAAATTAAAGATAAAAAAAACTTAGTTTAAAATGATAAATGGAGACTTAAAGGGACAAAATCAAAATGTTATAGGAATGCTGAATTTATGTATACCAAAAACAAAAGCCTGAGTCTTAATTATGTACTGATTGAAATCAAAATCAAAATATGTGCTGAAAATTGAAGTCAACATACCAAAAGCTTCCTGGAAAGTCTGTACAAACCACAACGCCATTAAACAATTAAGAAACATATGACATAGGGATTCTCTAACCTAATCTGCATAATTTACATTTATCAACAATATTTCAAGTAAAGAGACGTTGAATTCCAAACCCATAATTTTCAGAATCCAACTCCTCCAAAAAAGAAAGAAAAATCTAAATAAATAAAAATCAGAAGCTGCATTGACGGCCATGAGGGCTTTTCATGTCCTTGCCAAGATCTCCATTAAAATTATTCTTGCTTCTTGGACCAACTTCACTAACTCTCCTTACCAGAGTCTTCTTCTTCTTCAAACTCGCTAGTTTTTCTGGCGTTTTCGAGTTCAAAGTAGGAACCAAATACCATCCAATTGAAGTACATAAAATTGCCACAGACCGTCCAAAGAAAGCCAAGAAAATCAAAATCAAGATCATAAAGATCGGCATATAAAAAGACGGCCGTCTCCATTTATTCAACTTGAAATACACCTTCTTCTTCTCTTTCAGTATCTTTTTATCATCCAACTCCATTAATCTCGTTTCTTGCTTAGGCGATTTCGGTTTCTCCGGTGATTGACATGATGTTTTTTCTTTAACAACTTGACATAATGTTTTTTCCTTAGTAACATGTTGATGATCACGTAAAGGAGATTTTGAATGATCCTTCACCTTGACTATCACAGGAACGCAGTCGTTTGAGCTCGAATACACGAAACGAACAAAAGAAATGTCATCAGAACCAACCTGAGAGTAAATCTTCTGTCTCTTTTCTTCAAGTTCAGCTAAAAGTGCAGAGAACTTATCCAGGCCACGTGTCGAATACGGGTTCTTGTTATCTTTGCTGCTCTTTCTTGATTTTCTTGTTGGAGTAGTACATGGACTTGCTTGATCTTCTTCTTCTAGTTCTTGATTTTGAAAACTGCCACAAATAAATGGACTCAACATCTCATAAGTTTAGTAGAAATTAATTTTGGGGTACTTTAGTAATGGATTATTTCTATTGAGGGTTAAATATATATAGGAGAGGAAGAGAGGATATATGTGATGTGCAAGTATTTATTTAGGGGATGGGAAGAGAAGACTAGATCTAAAGCTGGGTGAATTGATTAGTCAAATGTAAGATTTGACAAATAGAATAGTATATTAAATAATTAATACTACAAAATAATTGTTAGAAGTTTCTATGTAGATTATGCAAAGGTGTTTTGTTTGACTTTTTCTTCGAATGGCGAGGGAGGAGGTAATTAAAGGTTCGTGTATGATACTCCATAATTAAATGTCATTAAATATACATAACAACAAAATAATCATGGTATTTGGTTTGAGAAAGGAGGTTCCCATTAGGTAATTGATGGCTACTTGTAATAATTATTTAACACTAAAATGATGCACAATTGTCATTTTCCTACATTTTTATTTTATTTGTATGAACGTCATTTAGTGTATTTTGTTTAATAAATTATGAAAAATATATTTGAGATGGGCCACTTAAGGAAATTGTTTTCTTTTTCCAAATCTTGAAAAATGTTATCTATTCCCTTTATCTTATATTATTCTTTAATTTATCATAAAAAAATCAATTCAAAATTTTTACTTTTTTTTAGAACTAGAAATTCAAGGATGTAAATGGATAATCTATCTGTGAATACTCGACCCTATCCGACTCTAGTAATGAGACCACTCGTAGCTTATTCAATAGGATAAGAAACGGGTACAGGATTACCCTCAAAAATACATGTGAACATTGGTTTTTATGATCTTGTGATGAAAACACATGAGAGCACTTATTTTTTATAATCTTGTGATGAAAATAGCATACGTCATTCACAGAAAAGTTCGATCGAACAAATAAAAAAAATCCACTTTCATGTATTTTAAGTACGAATGACATGATCTAGAACCCCCACATTATGCCACTTTTGATCCGAGTCCCATCTTAGATCATTGATTCTTATAAAATGATAACCGCTATACAAGAAAAATGTCTTCGTGGTTTCTTATGTATCTGTCCAGCTATTAACGTGCTCCCATGTGGCTTTGACTTAACGATTTGAACTCCTAATATAGTTAGATTAATTCCTTGTTAGTCTATTATGCCTGAATAATCTAATTATTCTCAAACTAGGTTACCACCTCCTTATCCTATATAAGTCTGTGCTCATATAATTAACAATAAGGTAAGATTACATACAAATAAGTCTGTGATCATGTAATATTGAGGTAAGATTACATATAAGCTCATCCATTAATTTACTTGCTCACGACTTATAAAATCCATCCAGATTTTCTCTATCACTTGAATCCTTCATGACTTAGATATTGAATAGAGATTGTCGGACGACGGTCCTGAGCCTAAACTATTTACTGTCTTACAAATTACGTAAATGCGTATCAACTGTCCATCACTAACTAATATACTAATCAAGAATTTATACACTAGAAAGTTACTTTTTTTTGACAACCAAAGAAGCTTCATTAATATGAAAAATGCAAAAGGAACAAATAATTAAAGTCGGGAGGTACAGATAACCACTCAACCCGATAAACAGGAATAAAAAAACTACTTGCAAATAAATAAACGACAATATTAGTCGAGCGTTTAACAAACGCAATAGAGCAATTAGAAAGCTCGTTAAGCAACAACCTACAATCTTTGACTATGTCGTTAAAAGGTAAAGAAACCTCTAACGAGCGGGCCATCAATTGCACAACTATCAAGAAACCTGAGTCGACTGCAACATTACTCCAAATATTATACTTGATCCAATTAAGAGCTTCTTGAACAGAAAAACTTGTTGACCCCTTCTGATTACAGTTTTTTATCCAGCTAAGGGTCCCCGGACGGAAACTGCTTCAATCAAATTCGGGTCTGAACCAAACACACACCCATGGAGGGGGAAGCAGAGGATGAACACCGGATCTAAAATATCATTTGTTGCTCCCATCACAAAAGCAGCAACAAATCAGATCAACACCAACAAACACATCAATGGAATCACACAAAGAAACCGATCGAACATGGTAAAAATGACTTAAGAAGCAATAATCCTAACTCCTCATACGGGAGACATTCTTACACAACAAAAAACAACTCATAAAACTTGATTGACGTGCTTAACAGTAAGACGTAATCAAAAATAACATCGGCGTAAAGATCGGATGACGAAAGCAATCAAAATTATGAAAGAGAAGAGGAGAGGAGAGGAGTGTGACGGCTACATTAGGGTTTTAGAAAGTTACTTATTAATTAGCCATTCTTAATTTCAAACATATGAACCATCTTAATAATTATTAATAATCAATCAATTTCATTTATGCATTAATAGGATATTCGCGAAGATGGAATTGATTTTGAAGTCAACAGACTAGCACCTAACCAAAAAATATATGTTGTTGTATTAATTAGGATAATTGTTCATTGATATATGTTGATGTTTATCCTCAATAGACCCTAGTTATTAATTTTCAAACTGCAATGTGTATATTATATATGCACCTCAGATTAAATTTCAAGATAAGATCTGCATAATCTTCTGGAAGGTAAGTTTCTTGAGATACAATACAAGAACGTGTACTGTGATGCAAGATTTTTAAGTTTTTTTTTTTTGTCAAATTCGTGGAATTTTATTAAATTTAAATCAATTAGATTTGAATTTGGTGCTTCCTAATTTTAATAATCGTGGTACTATCATCAATTAAGACTTGCAACTTAACATCTGTCATTTTTAAATTTTGTTTCTAATAGGCACTGAAAATTTCAAACTTCTGTTGTCTAAATAAATATTTGATTAAGTGGGTGATGTAAGCAGTTATGCTGATTAATCAAGAAGCTTGGTCATCAAGAAATGTTTATTTAAGGTGGATTATGTTAATTAGTCACACCATATTGTATTTAATTAATAAGAACTATATAATCCTTTCGAAAAAACTGTATAATATAACCTCAAAAAAATAAAAAAATATATAATATATAATATTAAGATTTTTCCACTTCATTTCCCTTTTTTTTTTTTCATTCTTATTGTTGACACATTGCCATAGCTTTAGGGATTATGTTCACAATTCGTATAATTCAATTAAGAGTAAATAATTCGAAAATAACATCTTCTTACCTAACTTACTATTTAACTTTTCTATTTTGAAACTTAATTATAAAGTTTTTATTTTTTTGTCACATATAATTAATTTTTTGATCTTTTTGTTGATTTTTTTAGATCTATAGCCGCTATGTTTCAACATAAACAAATAGATTAGACAATTTTATCAATCCAAAGTTCAAGTAAGATTTTATTTTTGATGAAAACATTAACTATGATTGTATAGTTCTTCGGTTATTAATTCATAATCTGTTATTTTCTTTGATAGAATTAATAATCTCAATTGGAATTTATACACCAAAATAATAATAATTTAAAAGATTTGAACAGCTAAAATCAAGATGTCGTGAAACTTAAATATAGCATTAAGATAGTGGTTAGTTGATAATGCGTAGCAGGTGCAAGTGTGGAGTGGAACATGAATCTCATTAACATGATTAAATATAGACAAAAAGGAAACCCTACATATTATTCTACTTTTGGGTTTTGAGTTACATTTAGTGGAAATAATATTAATCTAATGTAATGGAATATTTGAAATTTTAAAAGTATTATCTCATAAATTAATTTTTAACTAAGAATATAAGTTATTGTAACTTTACATTTAGATAAAAATAAAATAAAATACAAGATCATATGTAAATGGTGTGAGGTGAGGATGGAGACTACTCATCCCATTCGCGTCTCGGTCTAGTTGTTGAATTCGCATCTCCGTTCAAAATATGGAGAAAAAATCGTCTCCAACTTTTAATTGGGTATCTAAGACCCATTATTCACTTTTCTAACGAGTTTTTGTTTGATGTAGTTTAGAATTTTACCAGATAATAGCATTAGAAGAATATAATACTACAATTACAAAATATATATTTTAATGACTCCTTCGTCGATACAAGTGCAGTTAGAGGCCAAGGGATACCCCAATGGCTTGGTGTGGATTTCTTTAAAACATACAATCTGATTGTGAAACTTGCCACGATTCGACTTCTGCTTGTTGTTGCAATCTTCTAAAATTGGGCAGTTATACAATTTGATGCACCAAATTCTTTCCTCAATGGCAATTTGGACGAAGATGTCCTTATGGATCAACTTCTGAGATTTGTTGATCCCTACTAACTTAAAGACTAAATCCCTTTTCTTAATGATTGAACTGAACTGAATTGAACTAAATTGAAGTGTATTTACTGAAGGAAAGTTACTCAACTGAATTGAAATAAGTCATTAATAAGGCATAAAGAACATGACCTAAGCTTCTTGATGACTCGTGTTGTATCTGTTTTATAAATAATTAAGCCCCTTCATATAAGCTTATACTTCTAAGTTGTGGCTTTTTAGATATTGATATTGAAAGCTATATTTGGAAGTATAAAAACTTGAGTGTCATTTTTCCATATAAATGATTTGTAATTATTCAAAACAACAAGAGTTTCAGGACACAAGCTTTCAATCCGATCGGCTGAAGTCATTTACTAGCCTAAATCTAAATATAGTAGGACTTTTCAAAACAGATGACTTGCTATTTTTTGTAGTCTTATTATTAATTTATTACTAGTAGCAGATGAAAGGGTCCAAAGGAATTTTTAGACCTACGCGCTTAAAAAAACAAGACAACACAAGACCGCAACTACTTATCACATTGTCCCAATTTTATCATCCACATCTCTACAGTAAAAATCTGTGTGCTTCTTTTCCCTTTAAAGCATTATGTTTCAAAGAGATAGGATTACGTGTGACTTTGTCATTATGAAGAGACTTTTTTTAATGTGAGATAATTAAAAAGTGATGGCATTTTTAAAATTTTAAAAACATGAAGGAGCATTATTGAAGGGAAGAGGAGGTGATGTCAATGTCACATCTGAAGAGAGAAAAAGTTTTTATTATTTTATTTAAAATGCATTTTCCCGCTCTTTCCGAACTCATTTTTCAAAAAAAATTATACCACTGAACTCGTATTAATTAGGCGGTCATTTTGAGATCCAGTATTGTTATTTATAGACGATTTTTATTTTTTAAATTTTCGTTCCAAATTGGATACTCGGTTGTTCCAGCAGAATACTACATTTGTTCCACCAGACTACTACATTTGTTCCAGCAAAATATTTTTATTATTTTTTTTAAATGCACCCTGGGAGTGTAAAAAAATGTAGTATTCTGGAGGAACAATTGGAGTAGTCCGGTGGAACAAATATAGTATTCTGCTAGAACAATCATAAAAAAATAAATAAAAAAAATCGTCTATAAATAACAAAAATGGATCTCAAAATGACCGCCTGATTAGTACGAATTCAATGGTATAATTTTTTTTGAAAAATGAGTTCAGAAAGAGCGGGAAAATGCATTTTAAAGAAAATAATTAAAACTCTTTCTCTCTTCAGAGGTGACATCAGCGCTGACATCACCTCTTCTTCCTTCCCTTCAATTCACGCATGAGGGGTGTTCCTTTAATAACAAGTTTGCCACCTTCCCCTATTGAATTACGAAAATACCCCTTGTCTCGCCATAAAAACTAGTCTCATCTTAAACCCTTGTCTCATTTGAACTTGACTCTATGTTTCAATTTTTTTCTTTTTGAAAGCATTATATTTCAATTGATTGCATCTTAACTAAATTGAATTATTAATTGAATGTCTAATAAATTTGGTGAATTAAACTAAGCTTAAATTTATTGAACTGGACTGAATTTTGTTAAATTTAAGTAAAAAAGAATCGAAGTCATAAATTATTAACCAAGCAATAATATGATTTAACGCATCAAATTTTCCGCATACGTAATTCAGGCATATCCCTAGCCTTATTTCAATATGATCTGAATTTTGATCAACTAACCATTCAGCCAAGTCTCCTAACTCTGAAATTAAAATGAAAACAAAGAAGGATACGATAAGTTAGTTGCAACGGGTAGCAATATGTTAACTGAATAATTTTCTGGCAATACTTTCACATGTCATAATAAAGCAGCCTGCCCGGCTGGTGAGGGAGGAACTTCAAAACATCAAGAAAAATGAATTTAAATCTTGAAGCACACGTTTTTAAAATGCAAAGTATAGGTTTATTTACATTTTTGCGTATCAAACTTTGCTACACCAGTTTCAAAATTGTCATATATAATTTTTTTAATGTGAGTATATGTTTTAATTAAGTCACATGCAACAAATGTGGACCAGTAAGTCTTATTTATTGATCAATTCCAGACATGTACAGTACATAACCTTCCATAGCAATTTTGAGAGAGCACTATAGATTAGGCCATTTATCTAACTCAGGATTTACAGTTAATAAGAATCTTATTTTAGCATTGATTAACCCTAAGTCATTCTAGTTCTTGGGCTTTTTGGGCTTTCTCTATAAAGAGAGACTCTCGGTTCTTTTCTGAATTCGGGCCCATTTAAAAAGTTATATAATTTTTAAAAATAAATTGTTATTTCGTTATGTTCATTGAAACATTTTTTTATTATTTTAGGAAACTATGTACTTTTTTGTATTCTAGTGTTTGGACTCAAAAGAAAATCAATGGTCTACTTTGCTTAATTAATTATTAGCGTTAACTAGTTGTTAAAATGTAAAACGGAAAAAGTGATACATATTTTTTGCACTGTTTTAAATCAAGGAAGTCTTGATCGTTAGGCTCTGCGTAGTCATTCAAAATGGAGTTAGTGATTAGATTGCTCATGCTGCTCAGGTACTAGTACTTGCCGCATTTTAATAAACTGATTTTCAGGGCTATAATTTTTGGAAGAGCAAGGAATGTATACTGTTACAAATTATGTATACATCGCTATTTACCTAAGGTATTAGTTGATTGACTCACTTAAAGCAGTTGACTTTTGTTATCATGTCACAATAGAACTTGAGTTTTAAATCAATTGGCGAAATTTGAGTTGAAAACAGTTTCAATTATTAGATATACCTCAATCAATATGCTATTTGCCACCATGTCTTATGAAGAGTATGCGATTTCCTTTCATGTTTGGTTCGACATATATATTAAGTCCCTATTAAGTGTGATCCACCTCTCTCCTTCATCATTTCCAACTTAGTTTTAATATTTTTAGCAACTTCTCTTAACCCTGGATGCCCCAATAATCAAGGAAACGAATACTAAATCACTCCATTATGAACACAAGCATTTGAGATTTTAACTCAAATCACCGATAACAAACCAAAAAAGAGGCTCACTTGGTGATCGACTAGGGTTAAAACTCGAACATGTGGGATGGCTCAATATATTTGATGCCTCAATCAAAATCTGAAGTTCTTAACAGAAGAGATATGAACACAGATAAAGATACATAATAGTAGAGGGAGTGGAAAAATACAAAATATAATATATGCATTAAGAGAAAGACAGTCTGAGTTTAGGAATGTCAACCACTAATATAATAGAATAATATTCATACCAGCATCAAGAAAAAATCTGATAACAAGCCAGTCTGAGTTTCCAATCCATCTCCGAAACATAGGGAAAATGAACAACACAACAACCAGATTACATCAAGTAACGAATTCTAAAAAAACACACTACTATGGATTTAGAACTTAAGCTAGACCTACTATTGCACTTCTAATCCTGAACCCTCTCTTACACCAAATAATCAGAAAACAGGCTCAACTAAAATATTATAACAAGGTCTTGCCTTTTAAAGCTTCAATTTTAGTTGGTACAAGTGCTCTATAAAAAAACAGAACCAACTTTGAAAAGTGAGCATGTATATAGATACGACAACATAATCCATATGATACGACTTCTGATTTTACGAGTAAACACTTCGTGTTCACTCCCTCAATCTGAATCAACGAGGTGTTTGGATACTGGTTCGACTTTGACCTAGAACCCCAAACAAAATAAAATATCCAATCAGATTTGATTTGATACTCAAACGATTTTTCAAGACTGAAGATCTATATATGTTTATGAGCAAAAAGAGAAAAAGAAACATTACTTGCTGGTTTTTGTGCTTTCTATTCACCATTAAAATTGAGCGGTGACGGAGACCATCCTTTCCAAGTGCACCCCGATGGCATCTTCCCCTAGATGCTTGCTGTAGATTTCCACCTGAAAGATGAGGAAACCAAATCATATCAAAATAGTTGAGGTAAATAAAAGTAGTAAATTGTTGAGAATAAATCAAAAGGATTAAAGCCCAAATCAAGAAGCAAATAAGTAGTAATTAGTGAGAAGAACATGAAGTAATTGCCATGGAGAATTAGGATCAGAAACCTGAACAGAAGCTACAATCCCCATAAACCAGCTAGTTCTTGAAGAATCCTCTGTTTCAAAAGCCATTTTGAATCTCATACTGGAGCAGCACTGGATCCTCATCGCCCCCCTAGCTGAAGAAGCCTTTATGCAGAACTCACGTGTGCTTAATCAACACAATTAATACACCAACAAAAACTGAATTGCAGCATATCTATGTGACTTTTGATTTTTGAATAACTTTCTTAATATTTTTTTGAAAGATATGAAATTTAAAAGTGAAATAGCATCTTACTTCATCATGAAATCAAGCCATGCTTGAGGTGTGTTCCTGAGACCATTAACTAGTACAGGCTCATATTCATGTGGCTCTATTCGGTATTCTGCTAATATTTGTGCTATCTCACATCAAATTTAAACTCATTTTTACTGATCCTCATAACTCAATATCGATCCAAAAAAACAAATTTAGCTTTAAGAATCAAACAAACCTGTATCAGGAATAGTATTGAAATTCACGAGTCACTCAAGACTCAACTGAGCTGCGGCAATTCCAAGAATGACGAGAAAGAAGAAAGCAAAAATACGATGAGATAATTACCATATAACCTGTGAAGAGAAGAGAGGAGTGGTGGCCGGAGTATACAGATGGAGGGTTGGAAGGGGTTTGGAGAGATGAACGAAAAAAGGAGAAGCGCGTTTTAATTTTTTGTAATCGACTCATGTACTTCGGCTCAACAATAAGCGCGAAGGAAATAGAAATGTTATCAGCATTGGGGTCGACTGTTTGTTAAAGACCGAAGCAGAATGGGGTATTTTGCTTCGGTTCTAGCCGAAGCAAAAAGTTAGTCATTTGCTTCGGACGTTATATAGGTATGAAGCAAATATTCATATTTTTAGCATCGATTTCCTCAAAAGCCGAAGCAAATCTACAAATGATTCGGCTCTGCTATACAGCCGAAACACATGCTTTGTTTTCTATTTTAGAAAAATTAAATTGTTTTGGATTGAATGGAGCTCTAAATCCATGGCTACCCCTGACGAACCGAAGCTCACTGCTCCTTACGGTTCTTGGAAGTCCCTCGTCAGCACCGATATAGTCTCCGGAACCTCCAAAAGACTCCAAGGTACTTCCATTGACTCCCATGTCCGCCTTTTCTTGCTCGAATATCGTCTTACTCGCCCGGTATGCTCTCTTACATTATTTAAATTTGTAACTTTTACCATCATCTGTTGCCTTTTATAGACTTTTCAAATCAAGTCTTGTTGATTTTGATTAGACGATTTTCTGGTTAAAGAGCTGAAAAACCAGAGGAGCTGCCAATAGATATCACTCCTAAAGACTTCTCCGCCGGAAGATATTGTCATCTTTTAGATAAACAATCATTGATTCATTAGGTTTTCGAGATTTTGTTATTATATATGCTGCTCTGAAATTCCGATTAGTTTGTATCTGTAGCAGGTTATCTAATTTGTGTTGTGTATCAGATGCTTCACCTGTTCCGCTTACCCCAGATTCTGGCTCCCCGATTATCTCTTATGCTGATGGCGTTTTTGATTGGCGCCTTAACCGTTTTGTTGCTGGGAGGGAAGGTATGTTGATGCTAAATGTATGATGGAATGTTGTGGTTCTTTTCTTGAAGCATTTGTTTACGAGTTTGGTTTTTCTTAGATCAGCGTGAAAGCAGCACAAATTCAACTACAGTTATTGTATCAATTAGCCTCAATGCAGATAAAATTGAAGGTAGAAGCCTTATTGTCCTTCTTTAATCCCGGTTAAATGTTTAAAGAATAGAGTAAAAACTTCAAATTGTTTTCTGAATTTATAAACTTGGTCTTATTCTTCTTCATAGTATTGTTTGACTTTTTACTTTCCGTTGAGGAAGTAATGCTCTCTCCTTTTTGTTTTCTTTGGATGTTTTGACATTTAGAACCGAAGGTGTTAATTAGTGCCTCCCAATGATATTACCACTAGTTCATAGCTGAGTACTGTGTGAATGGAGTTACCCTTGGCTCCTTCATCTCACTCTTAGAATTTTAGGTGTCATTCTATATCAGTTTGCTTTCTTTCTGCTCAAATTGAACTTGCATTTGTGTTCTCTGTTTTCGCTCAGATTAATTTTGGTTGAGCTTATGTGTTTCAGCTTGATTGTGTTTGGTCATATTCAAATTTAGCTAAGAAAACCATGCTTTCAGCTTATGTGTTTCATGCGAACAACCATCATGTACTTGGATTGTATTTGTAGTTTTGCTTATAGAAAAATAAAACATACTCCTTGAATAATATTGTTGCATTTAGCAACAAATATGGGAAGTTTCCCTATTATACATAAGGCCAAGTTAAAGTGTACGTTTCTTTTTATGGAGATGATAGTGGAAATGGTGTGGCAATTGCTGGTTTAAATGCGAATGCCAAGTATGTTAGGAGTGAATTAGGGAGGCGTATGAAGCTGAGGCTCACTGCTGAGATACGTTTTCGAATCCCTAACAGCAGCAAATCAGCCCAACTGCACTGATTGAGCTTCAGGAGAAGTTTATATTAGGTTGCTAAAGTATTGAAGGAGAAAAGCATTACGCTATGTTTATCATGAAATCATGTATGTCCAGTCTTCATTTATATCTTTTGTTGCTTCAGGTCACAATTCCACTTGGACATTATGATAAATGTCCTGTTTCAGTCTCCTTCATAGCGAGACATGGCAGGGATAGATTTTTGCTGGACACCATGAAAAACATGTATGCTTTTTTACAAGAGCAGGCAGATCTATTTTCGAAGCCAAAATCATCACACGATACTGAGGCCCAGAAAGAGCTGGTGAGATTGCGAAAGAAAAGGTAAACTATCTATCATAATAATGTATGGGTTAAATTTGCTGGAATTTATGGTTATGTAATTGTTTCTAATGAGTCACTTTTCAGGGAAATCAAGCATTCAAAATTTCAGTGGCAGAAAGCCAATATCCATTATTGATGCTATCAAACTTAATGGAAACAACGCAACATAATACAGTAACACGGTGGCAACATATCTTGAGCTGGAGAGGTAACACATGCATAATATTCTAATAAGATATATCTCTCCGCGTTTCTTTAAGAAAGATATTGCTTCGACTCTTATCTTCAGCCCAATCAAATGTAAGTTCTTTTACTTCGGTCTTTGCTATAAAGGCGAAGCATCTAATAAATTTCACATCTTCGTAGGTACAATTTATGCATAATATTCTAATAAGATATCTCTCTCCGCGTTTCTTTAAGAAAGATATTGCTTCGACTCTTATCTTCAGCCCAATCAAATGTAAGTTCTTTTACTTCGGTCTTCGCTATAAAGCCGAAGCATCTAATAAATTTCACATCATTTGCTTCGACTCATAAAAAATGGCCGAAGCATATCTCTTTTTTTAATACTCTTTTGGCTCTGCAAGGACCAAAGCAAAAATAACGATGCTGATACGCACCTCTGTATTAGTATCCTTAAACATTTATATGTATAGGGGAGGGATCAGGCGAGAACCAATGTCATATGTCAGAACCAATTTTTGGTGAGAACCAAGCAATTTCAGAATTCAATTCTGAACATGAGTTCTAATATCCTGAACATGTATCTTCAGAATTGAATTATGAACATGAGTTCTAATATCCTGAACATGTATCTTCAGAATTGAGGTCTGAACATGAGGCAAAATATTCTACCGGAGATAATAAGGGTGCCGGTGGCGCGTCGGAGGGAGAGAGGTGGCGCGACGTCATCCCCGACGGACGGACTAATTCTCCTGGACTATAATGGATTCTTGGCTTCGTTCAAATCGAAGAAAAAGAAGAGGCGAGCAGGGATCATGAGGTTTTAGGGTTGGTTTTCACCAAAAATTGGTTCTGACATATCAAGTGGTTTTCACATGATCTATCCCTATATATATATATATATATTGTTTTTTTTTTCTCAACGTAATTTTTAGCATATAATTCATAACATAAAAAACAAAAATGAAAAAAACAGCATATGAGTAATTTTATTCCACTTAATGAAACGATAGCAATTTGACAAATTTCAACTATAATATTAGCTAATAGACTGGAGTAACAAAAATATAAAATACCCTTAAATCAAATATTTAAGATTGAGATTTTAAGGTTTAGAATAAGATTTTGATTTTCTAATCTCCAGTTGGAAAACAAACGTAAACCGTTAAATGAATAAATTTTTTGGTGAAAGTGATTGTTAATCAATTCTACTGTTCATCAATTCTCATCACATAATCTCATAGGTTAGTTGATGATTAGAATTGCAAATGAAGTGAGATGAGTAATACAAAACACTTCTTCCGGTCTCTATTTAGATTATTATAGTTCACATTCATGTTCAAATAAGGATTAAGAAAACTTATGAAGTTTTTCTGGAATACATATTCTCTAAGTTATTAATTTATGAGTTTTCTATTGTTCACTAACTAACCTTAATATATCCATTATGTATGTTAGAACAAATCGTAATACAGGACCATTCTAAAACTTTTCAAAGATTTAGATCCTTCTTTTGTACTTCTCATATTTTGAACAACATTTTCATCAATAAACTTTAATAATTTGCATGAAATATAACTACTTAAATATATCCATAACATTAGATTCAAAAATTCTTCTAACCATTATTTAGCACATCTATTTGCTAAATACAAAAATAAATAAAAACCGTCTAAATGTAAAAATAAAAATCTAAAGTACATCGAGAAAAGGATTCTAATGGCGAGTAATTAAAAGTCACGTCATTACTTATTTCCCTTTTGGATAATTCTTTCCCTCGTCCCATTCTCGGAAAAACTGAAACTGTTAAAATTCTTCGAGCCCATTGGTATAAATTACGTTGAAACACATAATCCCTGTCTCATTTGCATCAACTAACCCGTTCCTCAATCCTCACAGGAAACCCGCTTTTTATCTTCGCAGTTAAATGCGACAAATATTCAGACTCAAGTCCATCATCGCTCATCAGAACAACCTTAAATTTACTTAAAATGATGATGATGATTTGGAAATGTTGGGGTTTTTGAGTGGTGAGTGAGATTTATTTGAGAGAAAAAATGATTATGGGTTTATTTATAGTTGAAAATTCTCTCAATGTGGTATAATAAGATAAAGTATATTTTTGGTGAAATTTTAGAAAAAATAGATTATGGGTTTATTCTCAACTAGTCGAATACCCGCGCATTGCGCGGGATATATAATTTCTTTAAATAAATTGTAAAAATGATAGTTTAAGATATTATATTATCATTATTATAGTGACTTACTTTTTCCATCTGGTTTCCAAATTCATCGTGAGTCGATTTATTCGGATTCGGGGCGGCTCCAAGAATTATAGTATTTAAAACCTTTCCCAGTCGTCGTTATGGGAAATTAATCCGCGACTTTCCTACCAAGTGCAACCCCATGCTTCCACTGCGTTAACCAAATTTTATTTTATTTTCTTTATATAAATAGTGAAAATTAGTATTGAATACAGCTTTAAGAATAAGAATTATTTCCAACAAATTCAGTTGTATTTACCACTACAACACTATATGTAGGTTTATAGTGACATTAAAATTCTGTTAATTTATAGTAGCTTTGTCAAGATGCATGAATGAAATATGAATTTTGAACATTTGTACTGGTAGAACCTATAAAATAGAACAACAATGTTTTAATGTAGATGGTGTATAGAGTTGCAAATATTTTAATAGATCAACAAAGGAGAACACAACAAAATATACAGAACTTATTAAGAAGGAAAAAGAATATTGAGATAAAATTCAAGCCATCAATGGCAGTTAAATTCTTTTGTTTAGAAGAAGATTATCTAGTATCTTATATAAAATCTCAAACTGGAGAAGAATCTCTCTTTACATTAGTTAGCATTCCACTTCTAATAATACCTCGTGCTTGACCCGCGCTTTCCAATTCAAGAGGATTCCTTTTGTTGAAACTAATTTTCGAAGCAAGCAAGATTTAAGGTTTTGGGAAAGCTAGGGTTTCGGCCATTAAGTTCATTTTCACGTAGGAGTCATATCCATATATTTTCTATTTAATTTTTATTAAAATTCTATATTCTAATATTCTTTATTTTTTTATAGAATTATTAAAAATAACATTAATAATATTAATAATTTTGATTTATAGAATTATTACGAATAACATTAGGGATATTCTATGGTCACTTTGTTTTTCACAAAATAACCATTACTTTGTTTTGTCAACCATTGGATCATGAGTTAAAAACTAATCCAATGGTGAAAAAGACAAAGTATAGACAAAGTAAGGGAAAAACAAAGTGACCATAGCCTACACCATAACATTAATAATAATTTAAATAACATTAAGACTATAATAAAATAATAATCTAAATAATACAAATTGAATGTAGAGAACTGCAAAATGAAGAAAAGGCCAAACACAAACTACCAAGGAAAAGTAAAATTGACTAAGAAATTTACCTCCAACACCTAAAGTAGCTCTTGCTATAATCTCTTCTCCTCCATCACTTTATATGTTGTGGATTTGGCATCGAAATCCTCTTCTAAGAGTATCGTTGAAAGAATCACGGAGACTGTGATTGCTTAACTTCTTGCTTTATGTAATTCAAGACATTTAGAAACATAAATTAGGAGATATTGTAATAATATTCGATCTTAGCGAGAACTACTTGTATGAGGAAGTGATACAAAATCAAAAGTAGAACTTATATAGTGGTTCATGTGCCTGATTCCCTCTTTTTTCGTAGAAGGGGCGTAGAATAGCTTCCTCATATGTTTTTAAGTGTAGTCATCTCATCTTACACACATCTTAAATAAAATCAATGTAAATCAAGGGAAAGGCCATAAATCGAACATTTAACTTAGATAAAAAGTTAAAGATCGAAGATAGTTAAGCGTGATAAAGGGCAAATAACAATAACATCAACCAATAATATATAATGTGCTCCTATGCATTCATGTATTTCAGAATATAAAAATTGTCAATGTGCACAGTTAAGTGTTTTGTCTTTGCAAATATTTATATAATGCTTTATTCCTTATACGCTTGTGGTGACAGTTGTTCCAGCAGAGATATAAACGGTACCGTATGCAGGGATGGCAATGGGTACTCTACCCGCGGGTACCTGACACTACCCGCCCCTAATGGGTTTATCCATACCCGGTCTAAAAGGGTATGGGACGGGGATGGGATTTAAAACACTACCCGTGGCGGGTACGGGACGGGTATGAGATTACCCCCTAGGGTACCCGGTATCCGTTACCCGTGATATATTTGAGGGTAATGGGTAGCCGTACCCATCCCGTCTCATTAAAAAATATACATAATATATAAATATATATGTAACTCAATAAAATTTGTTTAGGTTTATAATAATGGTCCATTATTGTTTTCAAGGTCAATGAATGTGAATTGTAATTTCAAATGCAAGACAAATGAAGATTCTATCAAGATGAAGACTTTTTTTTAGTGTTCTTTAATTTGATATTTTTTCGTTTCAACTAATTTAAAGGATTTGGAATTATTTTTATATTTATGTATGAATTAGATGTTTTTTTTTAAAAAAAATTATGGTTAGCATGTATTATGCATGAAAGGTTATGGGTACTCGTGAGTACCCGCTATTTACACGGGTTAGGGTATGGGATTGCAAAAGTGTACCCGTTAAAAAAATGTCAAAATTAATGCGTACGGGTATGGAAATGACACTACCCGTGGGTACCCTACCCGTTTTCATCCCTAACCGTATGGTGAAGAAATTATCCTCTTGTCATATTTGGTATGGGAAGATAATAGCCTTTGCTATTGGTTTAAATAAGTAGCGAAGAAGGATGCTGTTATAGAGTAAATATAGCCAAAGCTCAATACCTAAGCATGATAACATTATTTCATTTAAAATAAAAGAAAACATTTGAATTTTGACTGATGTCTTTAGTTCAACAAATTGCTTTATTTAATGATCGATCATTGAACTTGCCTCTTAATATTTCATTCATGAACCCCATTTCTATATCAACTGATTGTTCCTCATATCTGTAAACCCACTTTTTCAATTAGTAATAAATTCAAAATTTCAATCAACGGAAAAAGATTGGTAATTCTAACTAACTGTATAGCTCTATAAATAAATGGAATCGTAAACTTAAGTTGCATCTCTTATTGAATTTAGAATAGATTTCTTATCTCAAGAAAGCTTACTTGCTTTGTTACACTTTGACTTGGGCATGCCTATTATTCAAATTGAATCAGGTCAAGCACATAAAGAGCAGTTGTTACCCTTATTGTACACTGAGTGTATGTAAGCCTCCACTTATGTCACGCTAAATCTCTACAACCCTCAATAGAGCGAAGAAAACCAAATTCTGGCTCCGGTTATAATTAGTATATACAACCGGAGCTGAAACTCTGAAATCAAAACAATCAGACTTCTGGATGTGCAAAATCACAGCATTAAAGGTATGAACAAACAACAAAAAGCCACTCCGGCTAAAATCAATACACATACGCATAACATTATCGGAAAAAAATTGAGCTAAATCATTGAAATCAAAACAAACATGCACACACAAGGCATAAACAGAGATTAAAAACCTGTTGTGCGGCTGTAATCAGTAAAATCGATTAGAGAGCTAAAACATTGAAATCAAAACACTAATAAGAAGTTATATAAAGGACGTGACTAGGCTCCTAACTCTGAAATTTAAATGAAAACAAAGAAGGATACGATAAGTTAATTGCAACGGGTAGCAATATGTTAACTGGATAATTTTCTGGCAATACTTTCACATGTCATAATAAAGCAGCCTGCCCAGCTGGTGAGGGAGGAACTTCAAAACATCAAGAAAAATGAATTTAAATCTTGAAGCACACGTTTTTAAAATGCAAAGTATAGATTTATTTACATTTTTGCGTATCAAACTTTGCTACACCAGTTTCAAAATTGTCATATATAATTTTTTTTAATGTGAGTATATGTTTCTATTAAGTCACATGCAACAAATGTGGACCAGTAACTCTTATTTATTGATCAATTCCACACATGTACAGTACATAACCTTCCATAGCAATTTTGAGAGAGCACTATAGATTAGGCCATTTATCTAACTCAGGATTTACAGTTAATGAGAATCTATTTCAGCATTGATTGTAATGGAAGTTTTGAATGTACTGTCTAAATAAAAACAGAGACAACACATTCAAAACCTGCCCTTTTGATTTTTGTTTTGAATTTATACATTTGGATGTATGGGGCCTATGTTATGTGTCCCCAACGGGGAAAAATGTAACTTGTAACCATAGTTCGTTTAACACGAGTTTTCTCATTCAATATAAATCTCGAGTTGGAGATGTCATAGTATATATAGTACAGTCACACAATTATGTTTTCCATTATTTTAATGGATAGAACTAACAATGCCCCTGAACTACATCTTTCAGAGACTTACAAAGATAAAGGGATAATCCATGAACTGTAAATTTCACAGCCTTACAAAAGTACCCGTACAAAATCATGCTCTTGACGAAATAGCACCGTTGAGAGGAAACACCAGTATAACTTGAATTGTCTTTCAATCATTACTTCTCCATTCCTCTTTACCCTTTTCTCTTATTGGGGAGAAAGCAATTACGCTCCTTCGCTTCTCTTCCTCTTTCTCCTTCGCTCCATTTGTTCAATTCTTCACCATCAGAGTACTTCTTTTAGACCTTTACGAAGGACAGCGAAACCTTTAGAGTTGTGCCAAGGCAAGCCCGTTTGACTCAAGAGTAAGAATGATAGCAAGCCTACACTAGGTATTCGTAGATCAGAGATTGTCTAAATAATGAAGTGGCAGCAGTCCTTTCATATAAGAAAGAAGATCACTACCGCTTGTCTTTTCCTGAGTGTCTTACATGTCTTCTTGATCATATTTTACCCGTCCCTTCGCTGAACAATATTTCTCCTGATAAAGAACTACACCACAAGCCTCCTCATCTCAGAGTTTTTGGCTACTCAGCCTTCGTCTCTTGGCTTGTTCGAATAAAGCAAGATTTTCTCCTAGAGCTACTATTATTGGTGTTTCTATTCGCCATGTCCCAAATACCAATGTATATAAGCTTCTTGATTTATTCTTGAGACAAGTTTTAGTTTCTAGAGATCCTTTCACCAATCCTAATATTGAGCAACCTAAAATATACTGACAACGTACTCCTCCTCATTTAGATCAAGGCCTTTTCTAATATTTACCATCTCTTGCATTCTTTGTGATCCAGATTTGATCTTTGCTGTTAGCCAATTTCTTGACGATCCAATTTCAACTCATCTCAGCAGCCTAGCATGTCCCAAGATATATGAAAGCCACTCCAAGGCGAGGCTTATCTTCCAGTGACTCTGTCCTGACACTAGTCAGTCCATTACCAGTTTCTGGGTTTATCTAGGTCAATCTCTCACTTCCTGTTGTAGTGAAAAGCAACCAACAATTTCTCGTTCTTCCTAAAAGTAGATGAAAAGCCGCATCGGGGTTTAGTGCGCATAAGAAAAGCTTCTACATAGCTCTATTTTAAGTCGATAATTTTGTTAAACGAAGTAACACCATGCTAAAGGTAATTTTCTCAACCAAGTCCAAATGTTGCTTTTACACTTTTAGCCAACAAAATACCACCCCAAAAAGAAATAATTTCAGAATCAATATTAGCGCACCATAAAAACCAGCAACAAAATGTCAGAAACAGAGGAATGTGATAATTTTTGTTGAAAAAAACAATGTGCTTGCAGCATTAGCCAAAAGGATTCAACCAACACTCTTTGACACGACATCATGTCAACATGTTGCAGAAGCAAAAGTAACCAATTTAATGTCACTAAAACCAACATGTTAAAAACTAAGAGCATCTCTAACACTAAGTAGCTATTTGACTCCCTTTAATATAAGATATTAACTATCTAAAATTTAGCTAGCCAAATATTTTGCTCAATCATACTAGCTATTTGATTCTCTATTTACTTCTTATATTATTAAAATTACTCCCTCCGTTCTATATTACATGTTTAGGACATATGCACAAGAATTGAAGTGTCATTAAATATTTAGAGAGCTACATCACCCTATTGGATTGCTCACTCTCCAAATGTCTAGCCAAATTTAACGATTCGGAGAGCCATATCACCATGTTGGAGATGCTTTAACACATCGATTGAATTTCTTATTTTGCTAATGGTACAAAACAAACTGGGTGTTCCTTTGCCACAAAAGTATCACATTCCTCTACTTGCACATAAACAAAAAGTATCACAGTCTTCTACTTGCATATGAGTCAAATCATATGAAACTTCACTTCTAATAACTTTTTTACTTTTCCCAAAAGAAAAAAATTGATATTCGTAACCCAAGGAAAGAAAAAAATGAGGACAAAGAATTTAAGATACTAACCTTCAAGAGACGTCTCCAAGTTAGACTACAACTGGTCACTTTTCTCCAAGAAATCCATGCAATGTATAGCACCTAGTTAAACACAGGAAAATGCATGTTAGTAACTGCAGGGAAGAATATTAACTACATCGTAGAAAAGCTTGTTAATTTGAAATTTGGCTAACAGAACTTGAACAAATATGTGCAATCCCAGATAGGATGCACAACGAGACTATTAATAATAGTGATTCTAAAACAATTAAGAAACAAGAGAAATGAGAAGAATACAGCTGAAACATAAAGGGAATAAACCACATGTATGGTTATATCAATCATGACATAAAGAATACAGCAGAGAAACATGGTTACTGCAAATTGATGATGTAACCTTCCTATCAAATGGGAAGAATGCAGCTTACCGGTAGTGAAGTGAACAATTCGCCTGTTGATACGAGAAATAACAAGACCCTTAGTCATATATACGTGCTTCTACAATTCACGAAGTATTGCAAACATCCAACATTTAAATCTCAATTTCCGACAAATACATCTCTTTGTTGAATAAATTTATTGAAACCGACTCAAAGAATTAATAACCTAAACTACAATCTGTCTGAAACGTTTTCCACCTTTTATAGGCTGTACATAATTGCACTATTGCACAAAAGTTGGGCAGGGACGAAGGTGAAAAAGTCATTACATAACAAATATTAACATTATTTGGTCTACAACAAATGTAAAACATAAAGGCCATTGTGTTTATTGCTTAATGGCACTGTCTGCGATTATTTGTATATAGAAGATCCAGAAAGAGGACGCAAATCGACTGTCAATCACTAGAATGCTCCATTGAATCAAGGAGACACCCATGCTGGGTAACATACTTCAGGTCTATTATATAATTGTCCCGAAGAAAACCAAATCCAAACGTCCCATTCTTGTACTGCCAAATCCTTCCGTCAAGATGCCAAGAATTTCCAGAAATCGGTCCAGTGCCTGGGATAACTAGATCATAACTTGAATTGATGTACATAATGCGAGAAACTCCTTCATTATCTATCAAAGGCAATCGCCAATTCATGTCCTTTGGTATTACAGCTGGCTGAAGATGCATACGACTTTTGTATAGATTATCTTCTTCAGGTGAAAAGGGAGAATCAGTGAATGCAGGATCTGATGTCCAAAACACCGGTGCAGAGCTAGAAAGCCGTTCCGATAAGTCCCCAACTTTTCGGCAAGAAATGCCAGCTCCATCATATGCCACAAGATAAAATTCCAATTTCATGTCACCACAAATACCCTGCAACAGCATGCAGGAGTGAGTGTGAAATGAGTTATGACAAGAAGCATTCCTCTCGTGCAAACATCATCATCCACCGACCAATATGCCATTATAAAGAAAATAAACAATAAGAAGCGGGTTATGCCAAAAAAGCACACACAGGAGCTAAACTGAACCAGGCCATCGAACCCATGGAAATCAACTAAGAGAAAAATGGAATCTTATTCTAATCCGCATCTTTACTACATTCAACTATCAAATCAGCTCCTGGATTATACATTCCATAAATTAGAGCGGCAATATCTTCAGTCGTGTGCGAATGTCATAGACTTTATGATCAACGTATGAATAGCTAAACTATGGACTGGTGCATATCAAAGGTCTAAATATAATAAAGACAAAATGCCCCAATTTTCGTGTGCGCATTTCCGTTGTCCAACACCACTACACATCAAAACTAACATAATCTACACCTCTACAAAATCAAGCATCAAACTTTCAATATATAAACAATATAAAACACATGTACAAATAACACAGCAACAAGATCAGCAAACCTTCCATAACCCCTGCAAAGGCCGACTAGGTGTCGGAGAGGAATCAACAATCTTCAAGAAATGCTCAGTCTCCCACTTCCTCCTAGCTTGCTTTTCCTTCTCTCTCCTCCTGTGCTTCCTCCAAGCTCTATCTGGTCCTGGACTAGTTCTATTCGCATAATACTGATACATCTCCGAAGTTTCAGGTAAGCTCCCCGGGGACCTACCCGGAGACCCACTATCATAACCATCACATTCTCCTTTTGCATTCGTCGGACTAGAACACGAACTAGTCGAATTCCCAAACCCCAAATTCTCCTCCACACTAAAATGCACATCCCCAATAAAATTAACATTCACCGGCAACAAATCCATCTCCAAGAACCCCAAATCCTCACACTCCCCACTCGAATTCCCAATCGGATCAAGGTAATTCACAATTTGCCCCTCAGGCGACACAGTCATCCAAAGAAACGGCATTTTCGCAACAGAATACGTCCCATCCCGCGACGGAGAAACCCTATACCCAGAAAGAAACGAAGAACCCCATTCAAAGTAAACCAACGCCGCAGGTTTGATCCCGGACGTTGATTTCTGTTGACTTTGACCGCAACGCCGCCAAAACCCAATCAAATTGTCCCATTTGGATAGAATCTTGTAAAGGAGCTTAAAGGGTATTTTTCCATTACCCCATTTGTTGATTCGGGTCTTGGAGCCCCAACGTCGGTCGCAGATGGCGTACCAAAGCTTGCTGTCGGAAAGGCAGAGCGGGGAGAATCGCCTTGATGTGCATGCGAAATTGGCGATCTCGGATGGGGATAGGAAGGAGAGGATGCAGAGGAGGACGTCCTCTGGGAAATCTGTGAAGGAGTAGGTGGGATTTGTTTCTGCCATTTTTGAACTGGTTTTTTCTGGGCAAGTTTTATTTTTTCTTTCTGATAGATTTTTCTGGGGAAGATTTCGGTGGAGAAGAAAAGGAAATAGATTTGAGTTTGAGGTGCGTGGCAAAGTTAAAATTAATAAAAGGGAAATTAAGAAAATGGAAGAAGATTCTTGGAATAATACTGTCTTAATTAGGAAATAAATTAAGTTAGCGTTAGGAGAAGAACAAATAGTCTACTAACTATTTTGTTAAAAAAGCCCCCATTTGGTTATTCAGCCCAGTAACTAGGCCCATCGAATTATAATTTTTTCCTTTCTATTCTAGAATATCTCTATGAAATAAGAATAAATCGTTTCTAAATTAGAATACATTTTTTTCCTTTGAAGCAAAGAGATATTATGAAACGATTACCTAAGAAGCAAGAAGAGGACTCTAAAAAGCTGGTTATTCGTGCCAAAAGACAGGCATAGTTAAGCACAAGGCATCACTAGCTAAAATATGAAAATAACAAATAATAATAAGACATAAGGTTTTTTCAAATTTGGCTAAATAATTTTGTCTTGAAATGCTATCAAATATACTCTGAAAATGTAGATAATTAGTTGTTTTATGAAGTTTCTAATTCACGCTCTTTCAAATGGTTTTATTTTGAGGATAAAATTATCAAATAAGTAGCGTGATTACCAAAATGTAAAATTTGATATGTTACAAAATAAACAAAAATCAAATTGTGTGATATGTCAATTTATATATTGCAATTCATAGTTTCTAGTATAGGCTTACCATTAAGTTTCGAGGTGTATATATGTCTAGCAATTAACATATGTACATGATTATGAAACTGTTAACTAAAGACATTATTACATGACTTGGATGTTCTAGTACATAAAGTATTTAAACATTAGTTAAATAAACACAATCATTCATCCACTTATATTGACATGTTATTACGTAAAAATAAATAGCGAAAATTATATTCATAATTTATCCTAATAACAATCTTTTGAAGATGGAAACTGGAGATTGACATTTCAAAGTAATTTTACTTACACTATATATCACTATTATTTGATCGTGACCTTCGAAAATCGTTGACAACACCGTCACCATTGGTTGATGATCCTCCACGTGTACGTTCCTTCGAACCACGTCGATTCAACTTTCCATCACCAACATAAAACACTTCAGTCAACAATTCCTCCATTGACTCCGGCCTAAGAAACGAGACTCTCCCCATTTCCAACACACCCCAGTTGACATCCAAAAAGCCGGTGTAAGCTGGAATCAATAGCTTCAAAGTTGATTCCCCAATCTGCTTTCTCAAATCACCATCAGGAATCACATACATTCCTTCCTTGTGCCTCCGCATGATCTCATCGAAAGCCTTCAGAAACACGTCTGTTTTCGAAACAGCATCATTCACGCTCCTATGCCTTTTCATATCTTCTTTTTCAAGTAATCTCACAAGAGGAGCCCAAGCTTGTCTTTGGTATAGATAAGCTGATTCTTCAGCTATGGATTTGTACTGATCTTTCATGTATTGCTCTCCTATTAACTTCCCGAGCTCTGTGTTTTTCGTTCTCATATAGATATACCAATACGTATTCATCGCGAACACATGTGGTAAAATCTTCTCTGATCTGTAGCGTAATCTTTGCGTTTCTACGTTGCGCTTTAGTGCTTCCATGATGTTGATGGTTGCTTCCTTTAGTAAATCATCGTCCGTTTCAGGTTTCGATAGGATCCCGCCTTTCCATATCTGTTCTGTGCGAAGAACTTTCGCCATTGCAGCACTATAATTTTCCGCTGCCAAGTACTTGAGGTAATTAATGGCGTAACGTACCAGTTTAGGAACTGATCCGTCCTGTGGTGGGGGAAAACTATCAGAATTGCCTTCAATTTGTAATCCGAATTCCCAAAATACTCTGCTTGAAGCATGAACTAGAAGTTTTTCGAGCTCTCGAAACCTTGTGCAAATATCTGCTCCAGATTCACCTTCGAATATTTCTGAAAATTCCGGTTTGAGCTTCTCTAAGGAGTCGAACATGTCGAGGAGCTTGAAGAGTTTTTGTGGCTCTTTGTTGCTTCTCGCGACGCCTTCTCCAAATCGGAAAAAAACTGCCATGATTTTATCCGCGATTTTCACGAAACATTCAAGCCCCACGGCTCCCTCCAGAATTCCTCCAAGGATTTGATTACTGAGTTTCTTCTCTGATTGGAAAACTGTTTTGATTGCAAGTTCAAAATGCTGGATCCATAGGCCTATCGATGTCTCTAAATTCTCCCACTCCATTTGATCGATTTCTTCTGGACTGTATGTTCTTAAGTAATCTGGATTCAACCTCATTAATGCTTTTGCAGCTCTTCTATACCTCACCTAGACATGAAAAAAGACGCCACAATACGTTTATATTTGAAAAAAGCGACCATTTGGACCACGTAAGTCAAGGGTTTTATTAATTTACTGATGAACATTTAATAGTTACCATGGAATTTTCTGTTTGCCAACATGAATGTTATAGTTAACATTGGAATATTTACCTGACATAATTTTAGTCAATAAATAGGACGTCTCAGACCACGTTTCGTCCATGGGAGAAACATTTTCAGCTATATAATCTCCAAAAGTTCTTATTTAATGTACTTTTTTGTAAAAAATACGGAACATTAGACTTTTTTTCTAATTCCGATGTTACTTGCTACATGATTTTTTGATATTTAATGCTTGGAGTAGAAGTTTCGACAGAATATGGAAATTTTGAAATACGAAAATATCTGGTATAGGGTAACAAAATCTATGTACCTTGACGAAGATATCGATGCATATATCCAAACAATCGTTAGCAGCAAGGATTTCTGAAATTCTAGTAAGAATTTCAATCTCAAGCTCCGATCCAAGATCCGAACCAATGTTTCCATGATCATCTCCATCATCATCCCCAACTGATTCGCCATTGAGTTGATGTTTAAGCTGCTGCAATATGATCTCAAACTGATCTTGCAAATTAAGCAAAGCTTCATCAAGCAAACCATCAAATTTCATAGCATCAACCTCCGTCTCAAAAAGCGCCTTGAGTGTAACCAAAGCCTCCCGTAATCTATGCGTCCGGTACTGATCCGTAGCTTTAGTTCTACTCAAGAACTCCACTACTTCCTGTAACTTCTGAATCACAGGCTCACCATTCTGACTAATCGCGTTGATCGTCGCGTTTAGATTATCCACACAATCAACATACTTGAGCAAAAGCTTGAGACGCTTTTTAGAGTTTCCTTCAGATGCTAATTTAGCTGAAACCTCGAGAACCTTGCGTTGGAGGGACTCAGAAAGCTTGAAGCTTTCGAGGAGGGCCAGGGCAGGGGAAACAGCTCTGTTGATTCGGGTTTCGAGAGCTTTCGTGGCCATGGCCATAGAATGTAAAGGAGCTACTCTTTTTGAAGCTGTCGAGAGACTTTCGTCTATGTAAGAGAACCTTTTATCCATGGCGTCGAGGCTGTCTTCCATCTTGATTGTGGTTTGGAGCAGATTTTTCATGTCTGAACATGCTATTTCAAGATTGGACATTATTAATTCGTCTTCTTGGAGCATAATTGAGACTGAAATTTATGCAATGGGAGGGAAACTGGAGGTAATATTTTATTTTTTATATAGTAGTGTTTTGTAGATGGAAAAGTAGGCAGGCAAGCATAAGGAAATGACAAGTGAAAAGAGGCAAGGGAAGATTGAAGAATGAGATGGAGAATAAGTCTATCGATTGAAACTAAGAACAAATGGCATTGGCTTTTGGGAAATTGACAAATGGCAAATAACCACAAAATATACACTGCCGTTTTGTGGATACTTTAACTTTTCACTCACATCCCAAATAACTTAATATATAAATGCTCTAATTTTAAAAATAATCCCCCTACAGTTTGGTTAAAAGATCCATATGGAACCTAACCGTTCCTATCAAGTTTGCCAAATTGTAAATCTTAACCTTATTGTCATCAATTAACCGGCATTTCGAATGGATTTTGCGGTTAACGGGTTTTAACCATTTCCATAATAGTAAATCGAAGTCGGTTGCCGAAATCTAGAAATCTCATATTTCGACTAGGGCTAAAACCGGTTGCATCCAGGCCTGACTGGAATCTAGAATTTCCAGATTTCGAGTAGTCCAAATGGAGTGAACAATGGTAATTTTATATAGGGGTCAAACGGAGTGAACACAATTTGGTCAAACTTGCTTTGACATGCATTGATTGAGAGCGTTGACTTGCTTTGACCGGTTATAACACATAAATATATACTAGTTTATGAGGTCATCGATAGTTTGGGTATACGAATGGACAAAAATTCAATTTACATACTAGTTTGAGAAATAACATATAATTTGAATACCAATGATCCCTTCGAAATTTTATATTTAGTAATTTAATCAATGACTTATCTATATAACAAATGACATGTTTTCCTATTTAAGATGATGTCAATGGGATGCTCTCATATTAGCATTATATCTCAATCAACTCCATAAATCATTAACAAAAGTATGACTTAATTTGTAGATTAATTTCTTATTAATAATTTTTGTGGTTTGTTTTTGAGTAAATGAGAATTGTGAAATGCAAAAATTAAGGAAAAAGGTTAATTGTACTTTGGCCTAAAAAAATTTCATATCTAATCAGTTAGGTTAAAATTTAAGCGAAATGTTAGAATTTAGTTTATCTTCAGAAAAAAATTAACGTAAAAAATTGAAGTGTAAATTGTAACAAAACTCAAGAATGTGGTAATATATTTTAAAAAACACAAACAATTTGTTTTGAGCATGAGCGATGATTACTTTAAAGTAACCATTTCTTTGTCTCAATCATTATTCGATCAAAGTCCAATCTAATAGTAATAATGAAAAAAAAAAATTGTTTTATTAAAAATAAAATAATTATAGAACATCCCACATCCCTTTACTTTGTTAAAAGAGAGTCTAATAAATTGTTTATACAAAATACAATTGTTTTGAATCAGTAAATCAGCCCCGTAATTTTATGTGGGGCCGAGCAGCAAACCCGCGAAAGTTCTGGTATTTTCGCGGCAACTATTTACAAACCAGAAATCTTTGATCGTTCCACAACGGTTACAATCTCCAGAGGAAAGCGTGTGAATTAGATGCCAAGTAATGGCCGCTCGAAACATCGCTCTCGCTAATCGATCGTCTCTCTTATGCTTAAGAAGATGGTACTCTTCAGACGCTCTGGTGGAGGTTAGTCCTGGTGAAGTTGGCCTTCTCGCCGGAATCCCTGACCAACATCTCCGACGAAGGGTACGCCTCTACGTTTTGTATTCCAATAATTCATTTCTCATTTGTTTGATTAGATAATGTTGTTGGAGGAAGTTTATTTCAAAACTTTGATCCCTGTGTTAGGGTTTATGATGTATAGATCTTGCCAAATTGTGAATTTCAAAATTGTATTGGGTGAATCTGGTCATGAATTCTGGAATTTAGGTCCTAACCTATACTCATATTTGTGTCCAACACATGGCGGACAACATTTCAGACTATATTTTTAGGTGTTATGTTTTAGAACATAACAACATTATTCATGTCCGGACAACATAGATGGAATCTTATGGTGCTTGTTTTTGTTTATGTATTTCAGGTAGTCATATATTCACCTGCTCGAACTGCAACACAGCAGGGCTCAGGAAAAGTTGGGAAATGGAAGATTAATTTTCTGTCAACACAAAAGTAATGCTTCTTTCTGCAATTTCCTTCTTTCGTCCTCGTAACCAGTTTTTACCGATATAAACTTAAGCACTACTACAAATACAATCCTTATGAAGTTATGAGGATCTAAATTAACAAGCTCGGAAAGCTTTTCGAGGTGCTTGTGGGATTTATGCCTGTAATATTGAGCTATCCGATTGAAAGATCAACAGGTTTTAGTTATATCACTTAGTTACAAACTAACAAAATAATAGCTCACTCACTCAGTCATCATTATATAACGATTAAAATCGTCAAAGGATAAACACCTTTGATACACTGCACTGCATTCTCTCATTTAACTTGAGCTTTCTTAACTGTTGAGGAGGAGGCACAATAAGGGATTCCAAGTTTTAAAAGTATGTGCTTAAGTCGGTTGATTAAACTAGCCATAGGAACTCAAGTACAGGGTTCTGGGGTTCGTGGTTGGTAGCAGTTACATGATTCTGTACATTACTATTTTGGTTGTATGTTATGCAGATGGGAAAATCCATTGATGGGTTGGACGTCTACTGGAGATCCATATGCCAATGTTGGTGATGCAGGACTTAGCTTCGATAGTGCTGAAGCTGCCAAGGCATTTGCTGAAAAACATGGCTGGGAATATGTGGTATGTATCTATTTAGGCTCTAGTTCTGCTGCACAAGTATTTGGACATCATAATTCATAATCAGTCTTCTTGAACACTACCATTTTCTCTTTCGTTTTTGCCTCTCATAAAATCCTTACTTTAGATGGTTCAGTTTTTCTGCTTGGATGTTGTTGTCCTCTTTGTACTAACATTAGTAGTTCTTTAGTTTGAGAAAGCTTCTTTCGGTTAATTTATAATCACTCTTATTCTCTGTTCCTGGAGTCTGTATCTATTTTGGTTTTTCTAAAGCGCTTTTTAATGTTTTTTGCAATCTGAACCACATCAATTTGTTATGATTATATGCAATTTTTGAGATTGAAATTTCAGGAGCATGTTTCAGTTTCTAAATCTTTGTTTCATATCTTATGAAAGTTTTATTTCCTTTTCCTGTGCAGGTCAAGAAGCGGCATACACCTCTTCTGAAGGTTGTGTTTCTCCTTTCTACAACTTCAGAAATGAATGTTATAGTGTGCCTAGTTCCTTTAGATTCTCCTGAAATTCCTTTTTCACAATAAAGCTTCATTTGCTTTTATGGTTAAGTTAGTGTAGCTTTTTCTGGTTAAGTCAGTGTAGAGCATAATCCTGTAGAAATTTTTTCATTTCCATGCTGACCTCAATGGCTCACTTTGATCATAAAAGAATCCACGAATCTTGAAATTTCAAGGTTCAACCAAAATTAAAGAAAGACATTTTCTCTTCATATTTGGGATTAGGCTACTGTGATGTTTTTTTTAAAAAAAAAAACTATCTCAATTCTTGGAGCGTCTTTTCATGGATTTTTCAGAGTTTGGTGATAATACCTCTGACCTGGTTACTCTAAATCTTAATTGGTTCTCTTTTCAAGAATTTTTTATTACTATTAAGAATTTGCAGCGGCAACTATATCTCTTTTCATAGATTATATTAGTATATTATATAAGAATTTCCTGTAGATAATCCTAGTACATTTGACATTTACAGTACTCTCAATGTGACGTGCTGTTACATCATTTTGTTAACTTTTCTTTGTTTAATTAACGTCTTTTTCTTTCCTCCGTTTCTCCAAATGGATACAGGCCAAATCTTATGCTGACAACTTCAAGTGGAAGGGCCCAATAATGACTGAAGAAGCTAATTAATCAATTAGCCATCCATCAGTGCATGTATCAAGTCCATTTTGATGCTTGGAAAGCTATAATTAGGTTCCATCTTTTACCTGTAATTTTCCTTTTAAATTATTATCTTGTAATCCATCTCTGTATTGTGCCTAATAAAAGCAGATGAACTTTTAGTCTGGAAAACAATTGAGTGTGGACTGCCTGTTGTATATGAAATTCTGTCTGTCTCATAAGATTTCTGACATGGATATAACACCCACAATATCTCCTCTGCCCAAGAAAACAACTTAGAAAAACAAATTGATTAACTTTAACTGAAAAGCTAACAAGAACTATGCATAATACACTTAATGTCTCTTCTTATATGTGTATATATAGGGTAGCAAAAGGTTCCTTCTATGAGTAAATTAACTCCTACTCGCTATATACAAATATAAATATATATTTTCAAGCACTAGAATTACTGGTCTGAGAAGTTCCCCTGGTGTGAAACCTCCAACTGAAGAAATAATCCTTGGATTGACACGACAATCTGATAACATCACAAAATGCATGTACTCTTTTCTTCATCCCATGATGTTCCCATTCTATATTCACCCAGCAAAAGAACTTATCCGAACAACTTGGCACCTTGGAATCAGCAAGATGAAGACTCACCTCCCCGCAGATCCTCTTTCCAGTCACCATAGAATCAAGCCACGGGCACTCTGGTTGACCCACCATTTCTTTATAAGCCGAATTCGCCAGCCTAACCCTGTAGCTGGAATCAGATATTATAGCCGGAAATGTATCCGATTCCACCTCTCGTTCCACCTCCTCCGGCTTCTTTACAACATGCACTGCTGGTGGTGTTGCAATTGGATCTTCGCTGATGCACCCCACCTTTATGCTCGAGCAGACGGGGCGAATTGGCTGGGGCGATATAACATTTGGGGTTCGAGGCAGCTGGATTGAAAGATCCTTATTATTCTCTTCTGGAACATCAGCTACAAGGTTCAAATCTATCATCATCTTCTTTGTTGAACCGGGTTCTGGAACTATCGGAAGAAGAGGAAGTGTCACCAATTCAGGCTTCGGGGCGAGTGTAGGGATGGGATTGGGAAGAGGAAGACCCTGAGGAAAGCTCTGGAAGGAGAGATTAGTAGGAGGAGGAGGGTAGATAACATGATGATGAGAGGAAGAAAGGCCAAGAATAGGAAGAGTGGTTCGTGATCTTTTAATAATAGGAGGAGAAACATTAGCTCGACCTCTCTTTCTTGATCTAGTAGGCCTAGTTTGCCAGAGATTTCTAAGGTAAGGGGAGTTTGAAATGTTTGAAGGACTATCCGCGGAGGCAGCAGCTGGATTTTCAGGCTTGGGAGCAATAGGCCTATACCGAGACATAATCTCGGCAGTCCTAGCAGTGTTATTGGTATTAGAATAATTGGGAACTAGGGTCTTAATCATTTTTGATGAAATGTGAAAGGGAAGGTGAAATGGGATGGAGGAAGGAAGGGATGAATGGGGAAGAAGAAGGGGGTATTAAGGTGGTGAAATGACGAATAAGAGAAAGGCAGGCATTGAGCAGAGAGGGAGGAGAAAAGGACACTTGGTCAAATAACGATGGGTACGTGGTTAGAGATAGGGACATATGTGGGATTTACAGGATGTAGAGTGGGTCCTTTCTCCATGCATGCTAACACCTCGATAAGTTTACCAATAGACGGTTTTTTACACTATCGGTCCCTCTTAACTTTTAAAAGAAGATTTCTTTTACATTTAAAAGAGTTATATAACTTTTTAAGTTAGTGATGTGAATGGCTTTTTTTCTAAGTCATTTCGTACGTGATTCCAATTCGGCAAACACTATTGACAGATAATTATTCTGATATCATATTAACAAAGTTTTTCTTAACACCGAAAAGGATCTTAAGGCAATTTTGTTAATGTAAAGAGTCATCTATCTTCTAAATGCAACAATAGCTTTTCATTTCATAGTTTTGAATTTTATTGTAATTTTTTTTATAATTACCAATCTTGAATATTTAATGTGCTGCTTTGTCGAGAAATTCTAATGTAGTTTCGGTATAATAAACTCAATCATAGACATATCCAGTTTTACATATTTTTCTCTACAACAATCACTGCTCAAATGAGGTAGTATATCTCTTTATTTTTATTACTCCAGTTCATTACATTCCGTCTATAAGATTTTCTTTAACAGCCCAACACTTGTGTTACAAAAGTTAGGGCAACTAATAAACTCTACAATAGCCATTTTACAACAATCACTTTTCAACTAGGTGATATATACGTTTTTTTATTTTTATTGGTCTAGTATATTGCATCTTTCAATAAAATCTCTGTCCTTTGATAACCCGATTCTTGTGTTATGAAAGTTAGGGCAGTTAAACTGTTTGGAGAATGAAAATATAAAGAAAGTTAGGGGTCAATTGAAGTTGTTGAAAAAGTAAATGGAGTGGGAATGTATTAAGGTTCAAGTAACAAACAGTTGAATGGGAAGACTGAGGTGGGCGATTCGTAAATAACGCGTGTGGAGATGGAGGCCATGCGTGGATACACCTATCAGGATTGGCTTCCTGCTTTTTGTTTGTTTAGTGGATATTACAGAAGTACCCCTGGTGTAGCGGTTATTATTTGGACAATATATACGTGGCGAAGTGTAATAGATATTCGATTGCATGCAAAACGTATGAGGAGGTTGAATGTGATTGGAGGAGGAGAGTTGGCATAGGGAGTAGGGACAGGGACTGGAAATTAAATTAAATAAAATAAAGAGTACGTGGCTTTTTAAACGACGAGGATGCAAAACGTGGTGATTGTCCATGTGAGCCGTCTGCTCCTTTCGCATGTTTCTATTGCAATTGCCGCTCTTTTCTTGCGGTGCTTTTTATTTTTATTTTATCTTTTTTTCCTCCAACAATACAAATATTATTATTATGGTATAGGGTATAATTACTTTGTTTTTCTCTTACTTTGTTTATACTTTGTCTTATGCACCATTAGATTAGCTTTTAAGCCATGATTTAATGGTTGACAAAACAAAATAATGGTTACTTTATGAAAAACAAAGTGACCATAGAATATCCCTATTATTATTATTGTGTAACCACCCGAATTATGGTAACAAAAAAATGTTTTTGGTAAAACTATACTCCATTCCTACAATCTCATTTGTCATATAAGATTTCTAATAATACATCGAGCAATCAAGTTCGCATGTCCGTGCAAATTCTCGTAACATTTACATGAAATACGTGATGTCGACCAAACTTTGGTGTATCTGGATTTGTGGAATTCACGGCATTCTGAACCCATTATGATATTGATTTAACAAGCACATTCTCATACATCAACGACTTAATTCAAGATAACCCTCCTTAATACCCATAGTTTCAGCTTCACGCATCTCAACACAGCCGGCAGATAATACCGAACGAATGGCCAAGAAATTTGTTGCACTGCCACCTCCTCTTCCAACTCCATCTACATCAAATACACTAATGAAACCTAACTTAACACGCATTACTTCAATCAAATTAGGAAAGGCTTAATGTTTCAAATCAGAACAGCACTGACTGAAGCCTTGTGAGAATTCACCATCTCATGTATAACTGACTGGAATTGCTTGGGTATGGCCCAGCCCAGGGAAATTCCAACTGGAGCCTCTTTCCCTGGTGGGCCTTTCTCAACAAAATTACTATTATCTTAATCTTCTTGTAATTAATGTTTGGAAAGTGTAACTATAGGGTGCACCTTAATGTTTATTTATCGCAAGGACAAAAGCTATCAGTGAAATTCATAATTGTATCAAAAAATTTCTTCAAATTTTTGTTTGAAAGTTTTACTTTTGTTGATTTTAAAATTCGTACTCAAAATTTATGCTTCTTTTGAAACGTGTAGACACCAAATTATTGTTTTGCATTCAGGAGTACTATTAAAAAATATTAAAACATCAAATATTATAGAATTGGGTGAGTGTTCAACCTCTCTTGTTCTACCCCTCGTCCTTCAGTGTCTCTGTGTTTGTCTCCCTCATTTCATCTTCCCATTCAGTTTTCTTTCAATCAAATTCTCAATTTGTTTTCCATTGTGTTAATGGCGGTATAAAATAGGAATAAATTACGAGTAAGATAAAAGAAAAGCAATGGTAATCTCAGAATAAGAGCTTATAAGGAAGATAACCGACTTAATAAAATGCGGGACCAAAAAAACAAAAGTTTTGCGTTTTCAAATTACTCTGCAATCTTTTATAAAATGTCAATAATTTGAATTTGGGTAACAAAATTCGACAACGTCATATATACACGTTAATGAAAATAATTTGTTTGTAAATAGTAATTATTAAAAGTAATATGATAAATTGTGTAAGTTAGACGTCAAATTTTGTTATCAAATTCTAAATTGGTACTATTTTCTAAACATCGAACTTAAATTACAATAGTATTTTATACATTAAACTTATTTTTGATGTTTTTATATAAAGAAAAGTTAAGCTTCTTTTGATTTCTAATTTTTTTCATTTTTGTGAATGTGAATGAGGAATATCAATATGCATTGATCCTGTTGGATACGCGTAGAAAGTAAGCAAATATGGTAACACGGAAAAGAGAATCTGATAAGAATTTACAAAATTGGTTCCTCATTAAATACACCTATACTAAATTAGCTAACTTTCCAAATTGCACCTATACTGTTTTCTTTGGTGGTTACATCCAGAGCATTTACCAATAAAAAAATTAAAATATCACTTAACTAATAAGGACTTCATGGTGATATGTATGTATATAATAAGCACAGTAGTGAGCTTCTCCATCTTCAGGTGTAACTAAGGAATAGAAGAACAAGAAGATGAGTTATTCACAAGATCCTAAAGGTAAAAACCACATACATTATACTTAGCTAATGTTTTTTAATATTCAAATCATTTAATATAGTACATATTTGTACATTTAAGGTTATCCTCCGCCAGGATATCCTCCTCCGTCGGGATATCCTCCTTCACAGGGATATCCGCCACAAGGATATCCTCCGGCAGGTTATCAGCAAGCAGCGCCACCGCCTCAACCTCAACCAATCTACGTTCAGGCACCACCTCCGCCGGCTGCAAAAAGCGATGATGGTTGCTTGAAAGCATGGTGAGGAGTTTCTACTTAGTTAGTAGCTTTTGAACTAACATGGCAAAAACTTAAGTCTTGAATTATTTTCAAATCGTTGATTCAACATAAACATTATTCAAAATATATTAAAACTAAATAATGGATTTTTCTGAAACATTTTATAGAAATATTATTTTCAGAAAACTTTTATCCACATAATATTATGATAAAAATGACAATTAAGGAGTTTAATTGAATATTTAATTATAAGTAATTACCAAACTCTTATTTTAGATACGAATTAGTTGTAGTCAAATTGCTACAGTCATCAATCTATGAGTAAATATTCAAATTTTACTCCCTAATGAAAAAAAAAAAAACTACTATCATTTACTTTATTTTTTTTATAAAAAACTACTATTATTTTAGATGATGATTTTTGTGCTAATGTTGGGTCAATTAGTTACTTTATTGTTTCACATTTCAATATTACTTGCATTTTACCTACACTTTGCATTAAATATATGTATATCCAAATAAGGTTTGTAAAACCATAGAATGCACCGAAAAAAAATAAAAAAAAAATCATTAGTGTCATCCATTATGAGAAGAAAAATAAGCATAAGCTTTTCGGTTTTTCAATTTTGTGTTATAATTGACAAAAAAGTGTGAATATAATATAATATAATATAATATATATATATATATATATATATAATGAATTAATATCCTTTTTTAGTTACCCAATTGATGGTATATTTTTATGCAAACTGATTTTATTTTTTTTCTTTCAGTCTTGCAGGCCTTATGTCTTGCTGCTGTTTGGAAATGTGCTGCCTTTGAGAAAAATGTGACATCCAGTTTAATAAATATGCTTTATGTTCTTGTTCGACTAAAGTTTAGGCTACCGCTCCTTTATATTATTTGTAAGGATGGTGTTCTTGGATCTTTCTGAAGTTTGGACTTTGTATTTTGAATTGTGTATTTCTCTTATTATTTTATTTTATGCAAGCCTTTCTTTTCATTTAACAAGAAGCTCAAAATTTAGGCTCTATTTTTCTACAAGCTAATTTATTCGAATGGACTCGTATCCACAATACACAAATAACCACTAGTTATTCCCATTTGTTACAAAAGTGTAAACAATATATCAGAAAGTAGTTATAATAATCATTTTTTTAAATAAAGCCACTTATAGATAACAGTACAAATAAGGGTTTTTGATATCAATAATTAGTAAATAAAGTCAAAGTACGCTGTTAAAAAAGATGAGTTAGATGGACATTGATAATATTTGATTCAATGAAATTGGCTTTTGTCCTTTTATTTGAACACAACAAACTACTAATTACATGTTGATGATTTAGAAAAAAGTCTCTACAACTATGTTATATATACAAAATTTCTTTCAACAGTTAAATGTTGGTATATGCTGAAATCATAATACCTTCTCTAACTGCGCAACTCTAGCCTCAAAATCATCTGTTAAACTTGAGGTTTGTAGAGTTGACAATGTAGCCAGTTCTATTACAAAGGCTCCCAAAAATTTAAATTACTTTGTTTAAAAGGCCCGTGGATATTTTAATCGTTTGAATTTTAAACTAGTTGGGCTCTAAGAATCTAAGTAGCCACTAGATTTTTGCATTGAAACAAAACCCATTCCTTTATTCTCACCTGTATATTATTTGTTTAGAATAATGTTTTTATACTAATAAGATAATTGTTATATATAAGCATTAAGTCTTTTCTTAAATATTAACGGTTCTAATCTAGTGGTTACTAAATATCTAAAGAAAATGCAAACTCATGAATTCAAATTTCAAAATGAATAAAAAAGAAGTTCTAAAAAAATGGATTATTTAAGGCTCAATTTTTGTATTTAGCACAAGGTTTAAAAAAAATTAAAGACACAAATGTTGAGTCTTTTAAAATTTTAAGGAAGCATAGAATAACTGATTGAATAGCCGTCGTTAGCTTCCGTTTTTATTGAAAACTTAGAGATTGAATAGCCTAGTCTATTATGTAAAAACCAATATTGTCCGGATTAAACCGGACAACGAACCAAAATTCTGCAAGGGAGAGAGGAGCTCAAGGCGACTATGCTGGTGGTTACCGATTTTTGTTTAGAAATTTTCAGAATTGGGGGCAGGAGATATGAATAGGATATTGGGATTTTTGTTTTTTTATTTGAAAAGTTAAATGTTTTTAATTAAAAATTTAGATTTTTTCTTTTTTTTTTTACACCGGTTCAGTCCGGTCTGTTGCAAATTTAAGAACCAAAAGTAGTTCAAACCGACCTTCAATCCAATTTGTGGTCCGACTAATCTGTCCAGTCCGGTTCTAACATTTGTAAAAACATACAAATTACATTAGACATATTTAAAAACTAGAGTCCGAGTCATCGACTTGGTGAAGAAGTTGAAATTGGCGAAGAGTGATTGGGCAAAACAGAATTGAGAATCCATTTATTTTCTCACACAAACAAACGAACATGGTTTAGAATAGAATAGAACAGAGGTTAGTGTGTTTGTGTTGTGTTGTGTTTTTGTTTGTTCGATGGAGAATCATAAGATTAAGAAAGAATCATCCCCAACGGTTCCATCGAATTATGTTACTCTCTCCCAACTTCAACAACGTTGGTTACAGCAGAAGCAGAAGCAACACCTCAACCTCAATGAAGCTTCTTCCGCCGCTTCTCCTCTTCTTCATCACTCCAGTAGTAAAGATTTCGGAGCTGATCGCAAATCTCAGGGGCTTCATCGTCATTTCAACCCTTCTTCTGAGCTACCAGGAACTGCTGCTGATGATTTGGGAGGTATTCCGAGTCGCTCTCAGGGGGTTAATCCTCACTTCAACCAAGGGTTTCAGGGAAATAAGAGTGATGCTACTTCTGATCGGACTAAGACTAAAGATTTCGGAGGTAATCGGAGATTTCAGGGGGTTAATCGGAATTCCAATCAAGGGTTTTCCACTGATTCGCCAGAGGTAGCTTTTGTTGCTGTTGAGGAAAACCAGAGTCAAAGTGCTTCTGATCCGACCAAGAGTAAAGGTTTTGGAGGCACTCGGAGATATCAGGGCGTTAATCGCCATTTCAAGGATAAGGATGCCATTTCCGACGTGGCATTTGTTGCTGTTGAGGAAGACCAGACTGAAACTGCTTCTCATCGGACTAAGAGTAAAGAATTTGGAGATAGTCGGAGATATAAGGGGGTTAATGGCCATTTCAACCGAGGGTCTTCCGGAGCTTCTTCTCAGGTAGCATTTGTTGGTCTCGTGTCCGCTATTGAGGAAAACCAGACTGGAAGTACTGTGGGTGAATCGAAGAGTAAGGATTTGGGAGGTAATCGGAGATATCCGGGGGCTACTCGCCATTTCAAGGAAGGCTTTTCCGGAGTCTCCTCTGAGGCAGCTTTTGTTGAGGGAAATGAGAGTGAAACTACTTCTGATCACACCAAGAGTAAAGAATTGGGAGGCAATCGGAGATATCAGGGGGTTAATCGACATTTCAAGCAAGGGTTTTCTTGTGATTCGCCCGAGGTAGCTTTTGTTGGTGTCGCGGTTGCTGTTGAAGGAAATGAGAGTGAGAGTACTTCTGATCGGACAAAGAGTAAAGATTTTGGAGGCTATCGGAAATCTAAGGGGGTTAATGGACATTTCAAGGAAGGGTCTTCGGGAGCTTCCTCTGAGGTGGCATCTTTTGGTGCTGTGACTATCATTGAGGGAAATGAGAGTGAGAGTACTTATGATCGGACCAAGAGTAAAGAGTTGGGAGGCAATCGGAAGTATCAAGGGGACCATTGGCATTTCAAGCATGGCTTTTCGGGCGCTTCCTCTGAGGTGGCATTTGCTGATATTGGAGCTGTTATTGAGGGAAATGAGAGTGAAACTACTTTTGATCAGACGAAGAGTAAAGACTTGGGAGGTACTCGGAAGTATCAAAGGGATCATCGGCATTTGAAGCATGGCCTTTCCAGAATTTCACCTGAGGCAGCATTTTCTGATAATGGGGCTGTTATTGAGGGAAACGAGAGAGGGACTACTGTTGATGAGAGGAAAAGTAAAGACTTGAGACGTGAAAGGATGATTAAGAAGGCAAAGAAGCAGAGGAAGCAGGAGAGGAGGAGGAGGATGGAGGAGGAAAAGAACCAGGAAGAGAAGGAGAAGATGATGGAGGATGGAGGAACCGGCAATCATGGAGAAGGGGAAGTCGTGGTACGCCAGACATACCCCCCGCCTCCTAATAATGAGAAGAAGAGTATTTCGAGGGGGAAATATTCGAGGAAGAGGGATTTGAGCTCAGATTATAGGGTGAAAAGTGCTAGTGTAGTTGAGAAGAGTGAGAGGGCAGTAGAAATCGAGGGGAAAGTTAAAGATGCGACTGAGAAGAGCGAAGAAACTGTAGATATGGAGAGAAAATTGGGGGGTCTCTGTATAGAGGTTGAATCTGAAAAAAATACTTATAATGGCAGCACTAGTGGATATAGAATTCGTGATAGAATTGTTGATGACAGATACAGTAACTATAGGGGTTATAATAGGAGTAGCAATTACAGAGGTCACAATGGAGAGTTCAGTCGCCGGAGAACTGAGTACAGAACTCATAATGGTGGCGGATACCGGCGTTTTGGACAATATAGAGAAAGTAGTTATTTGTGGAGGGCGGGAGTGAGTGGAAATGGAGGGGTCTGGGTGAAGAAAGAAGAGGTTGCTGGCGGTACTGATCATGATTGATGCATGAGGTTGAAGATGGAGGAGCTCGGAGTGTTTTGATTGGTAAGGCCTATTCTTGCTTCTCTTTATTGGCCTGTGTGAATTTTTCATATGTGTTTTGCTTGTGGTAACTAGCAATAGCTTTGTTTAGTTTTTAGTTGAAAATCTATCAAACTGCAATTGTTCCTTGAAAATCAATCATATTTTGGTGTATGCAAAGAACTACTTGTTGATGCATTTCTTTTAACCATGGTGATACAGTTGTAATGATATTATCAAAGATGACCGATTGTCACTGAGGCAGGTGATATTTACAATGTTGGGTAGATTGGTCGATGCTTTTACGTCTTGTGACAATCAATTAAAATTGCCCTTTGCACTTTAGTTATCCCGAGTAAGATACTCTTTTTGTCTGCGGAAGATAATTTTATCAGCTCCTATTGAGTTTGAAGGGTAGGTTTTAATGAAGTGAATACTGTTTACACTTTACATTGATCTTTTTATTGTTAGAGGTAATGAAATCTATTGAACTTTGTAGAGTAAGAATGATGTTCTTATCATAATACAGTATTCAAGCGTTCACTATGAAGTATGAACACTTCTAAGGCTTGATTGAATAATATAGTGTTAATATATTAGGCTCCATGAATTTGGGTACATATCTGTTGACATCCTTAACATTGAAGACGTCTAATTAGCTTCTGAACGTGCTACAAGTATATGATTAATCCCCGAAATCGAGAAACAAGGAGATTATCACTTGAAGAAAGTGCAGGAGTTAATAGGTCACTATAAGTAAGTTCAGAAAGCGATACATCAGTTCAAGCAACTTTAAGGGGCTATAAATCACTTTAAGCAAGTTAATGGTGCTAAGAAAACATTTCCTAATTTCAGGGGATAATTAGATTATTTGTCCAACTAGGCATAAAAAAAATCAAAAACGAAAGATAAAATAGTAAAATGCTATAAAGTTAGAGAGGGTAATTCTTGTCCTAATAAGATCTACTCTTCAAAAGATACTAGTTTGTTGGGTTAAAATTGCGTGCTGATCTAACACATCATATTCTATTATAACCCCTTATCCTTCTAAGAGTTCTAAAGACAGCAACGTTGTGTGTTATGTTTATTGAATTTATGTAGGGGTTTTCATTTGTCTCTAAACTGCTTCAAACTTGTTTCTTTCTTGATGCTGTTTCTTGAACATTATTCCCTGCACATTTCCTGTAGTCGCTTTGTCAATGTTATAGCTTTATTGTTTCACACTTTTTGATGAAAACCTTGACTGTTATTTGGTCTTCTGGCTCGTCCTATTAATAAGCTTGCAATAAATTTATTATATATTTATGATCAAATTGTAGACTATCACATTAACAAAGATCATCCAGAATTCAAGACCATGACATATTTGAATGGAATTTGACTTAGGATGTTATACACTAAATCATACTTGTGCAAGATGTACGGTGCATAGATTTTAGTTAGTTCTGTTATATCGTGTGGGTAAGCATTCAGATTCAGAATTATTTGCCATGTTTTACAAGGTTTTTGTTTGTTTTTTATTCTATCCTTATAATATTGCTATTGGTAAACTGTGGAAGTTGGTACAGAATCTTGAGTATCTATAAGAAGCTAGGCTAGTTTTTGGTATTCGTACTTTAGCAACCATGTTATGATATTTGGATTGTGTTTCTGAAAGACTGAAATGCAGAAAGATGAAAGATAAATTTGGTTAAGGTTCGGAGCTCAGACGTATATGAGTGCTAGGAGTGATATAAGATTGGACTCATAGGTTAAGCCATGATGACATCTTTGATTGTTACCACCTTGAGGTCAGCATAGTTCAAACTTTAGTTCCTTATATGCCTTATTGGTTGGAATTTAATTTGCAAAATTGATAATTTGAGTCATTAGAAGCTATACAAATAAGAGTTTCTTTGATTTTTGATGAAGTTCATCCGAGGAACTTGTTTAGAAATCAGATTCTTTCTTTCAGGAAAAGCAGCACTAGTTGGAAAGGCGTATCGTGTCCTTTTTTTAAGGGAAAGTAGATTGTGGCTGTTAGATGGAATTTTTACTAGAGCAGAAATTTGTAGTGTTGCTTTGATGCAAATATCGATCAGTTATCTTATTCAAAGTATGAGCAGTGTAAAATTAATTGCTATAGTTGCATGCTTTGGTCTGATTCTTACAATGTTGGAAAAGAATAATGAAGAGGTTTTTTAAGTGTCTCTATAGCATCAACATATGAAAGCTCAGATAGAATAATGGAGCATTTAGAGTGGCTTTGAAGTTGATTTCTACAAGTTTTGCGTCGAGTGGATTGAAATGTAAACTTGTGAATAACGACTGTGTTTTTCATGCAGGTGGAGTGGAGAATACAACAATTGGGTAAAAGCAAAATCAAAATGTTTAGGAATACAACGAAAGAAAGGTGTTTGTTTCTTAACTCATTTGAAACTAATGACAATTATTCAGATATTGGTTATATTCACTAGTTAACTAACTATCTTACTGAATTGCACTCTATATATGGATAGATACTAACTGAGAAAAAGCCATTTTCTGATGAAGTTTCTGGCATTGTTAAAGCCTGATATTAAGAACAAGTTGTTCTGTTTATCTTAGTCTCAAGTCAAATCAAAGCAATGATCTGGTTTTATCCTTTTAATATTATCATCACCATTATGAATCAGGAATTTGAAGACACCATTTAAGGTGTTTCGGAACTTGATAATTGATGACTGCCTTTTTGATATATTTTGAGATAGAATGGTCATCGATACGAGTTGTGGTGGAGTATTGTATAAGTGCCAGTGGAATGGTTCTTTTGTTTTCTTATTTTTTTCTTGGTGATCTGATCTGCCTTAGAATTAGAGAAGTTCCTTTTCCGATGTACAAAATGAGAAATTGTTGATTGATTTGTTCATAGGACCGTTCGTTCACAATTTGTGTTTTTATAGCTAATAGTCTCATCTCCCCATCGGATGCTCGTGCGAGTGGAAGGTCTCAGTAGGCTTGAAACACTTAGCTGGAGTGAAATAGGATTGACAACTTCTAGTTCCAGTTTTTAATAGTTCTAGACCTTTGTTGCCAATGCGTTCCACGCCTCAAAAGCACATTTTTCAGAGTAAAACTAGTGTATGTTAAATGTAAAACTGTTTTTCTTAAAAACTAAGAAAGTAGGTGGTAGATTCTACACCTTATTAGTAAAGCCGGTTTCAATTTTTTTGGATAAAAGTAGTTGTTATAGAATGGATGCGGCACGAAAGTGGGAGAATGGAGTTCCCTTCAAACATGAAGGAGGCTTTTCTATTGCATAAATCTTGACCCAATAATATGCCTAATAGGAAGTCAAGATATATAGTCCTAAAATAAAGTATACGTGTTCAAAAAATTGATGAAAAGAGTTGGGCCAGTGGACCGAATAGGATTCCTAAATTCAACAACTAAGCTAACCCAATCCAAAATGCCCAAATGGGATCAAAAAATAAATTCATCACCAACAGTAGAAAATCTACATTGGAATGCCGGGAAGCCGGTTTTATTCCTAGTTATTTTTTATGGATCAACGTTACGTATGTTTATTGTTCTTTAAAAAATTTTATGCAAGAATGATATATATGGTTGTAATTTTTATTGCTTTTGGGAATATTTGATGGACAAATAATATACAAACAAAATTTTCATAATATAAAACTAATTATTTCTTGGGTAAATAATTTATTAGTTCCCATTTTTTTACTTAACTTACTGTTTAGTTCCAGATTTGGAAAAACATATTATAAGGTCTTTTTGGTATTTCTTGTCTATTTTTTAGGTTTTTATGCCTTATTAGTAATTGATTTCAGTTTAATACTTTCTTTTCCGTAAATGCACTTCAATTCAGTTCAATTTAGTTTAGTTTACTAAATTTCAGTCATTAAAAACGTAAGAATTCTCAATATTTTTTTTTCTAAATCTCTATCCCAAACATTTAACTCTAATTAATATCTCATCTCTAATGCGGTAAACAAAAAGACTAGAGTATTTACTACTTAGTCCACTAAATTCGTGGTTTTTGCCTAAACAAACAGAGAAGATGTATTGGAAGGACTTGTTGAAGACATGAAAAACTTGATATTTTTATATAGAAATGTAGGAAGGATGATTATTTTTTTCTTTGAGAACGACATGAAGCTGGGCTTACTAATTTAGCTTAGCTAGCTAGGTAAGGGTGAGAGAGAGTCAAAGATTTAACTTATTTGATGATAATGACTCTAAGCATTGTCACTCTTTACATTATGTCCATAATTTTTGCATTATCTTGGTCGACATATTTTGCTGACCAAAATCCAACTTGACCAATTTCCAACAAAAATGAAAATGACAAGACAATTATGCACACGCTTGTTCATCTTAACTTTCTTATTACATGGAAATGGAAAAAGTTTGGAGATTTCTGGTGGAAATCTTCAACTTTATATATCACTCTTCAATCAATTTATATGAAAAAGAAGGTTGATGTGGTCAAAATTTAAATCTTTACTTCTTAGGATTAATGTTTAATTCTCCGCTCCTTCAAAATATAGTCCTTAATGGATATGAATGATCAGGTGTATCAACGTTAGCATAACGTAGGATATTTAGGTTGATATTATCAAAATGATTGTTGACGATTTTAAACTAGAACAAAAGGTTAAATTAGTTTAGTACCACATAAATATCGAACTGTTATATTAACTTTATGGACAAATCACTATTTTTTAACTTTCTATCTTTAAAGGTTCTAATAATATTATGTTGGTATAAAAAATTTGTGTATTTGGTCACTGACGTTTTATTCATTTGGCCACTGACCTTCTGTAATTTGATCATATTTGACCATTGATTTATCAATTTAATAAATTTTACCCTTTTGAGGTCAAAATTAAAAGGGAATTATAAAATTAAACATTAAAATTACTCTATTTCAAATAAAAAAATTAAAAATAAAACTAAAATATTGCTAAACAACACAAATGTAGAAATGCCAATAAACATAATAGGGGTGAGAGTTTACCAAATTACAAAAGGTCAGTGGCCAAATGTAACTAAATAAAACGTCAGTAACCAAATGCACAAATCTTAGATAAGACAGTGGTCAAATAGTGTTTTTTGCCTATTATATTTAAGGGGGACGTCTTTTCCAATTAAGTTTATTTCGTACAATTAAATTGAAGCTGACACTTTACTTCAAATATTAGTTAAATCTAACAATTGTATAAATAACAAACAACTAATAATAAGAGTAAACAAGAACAAATTAAACGAGAGAGAATTAATATGTCATTAGTAGGGTTACCAAAAAATATGTCATTAGTAGGAATCGATATAGTTATAGCTAGCACATGAGCATAAAATTCGCAGCATGTGAAATTCTTAGCAATATGTGTAAATGTAGCCATAGCATGGTCCCCTAGAAATGGAAAGGTCAAGACATGTATGTCAATTGCATCTTCCTTTAACGAAATCTCCACTCTCATTTTCATGCCCAAATCATGTAAAACAAACAGTGTCCCTTTCAACATTGACCCTAAGTCAAAACCTTTTTTTTTCTTTTCACTGACGTTAATTAATTTATTTTTCTAAAAAAAGTAGGAGGATGTACCAAGTATTGAATTAGGTCTTCCTTAAATAGGATTATTAGATTAATTATAAGTTTAGTGTTATATATTATAAATTATAATTGAAATTCTTCAAGCTAAAAGTGAGTAAAATTGCTTAGTACATTTATAAAAATATCTATTTGCATTGGCGGAGCCTGCCTAACATGGTCGGGCTACATATTTTGAAGTTCATCCCGTACATAAAATGTTTTCGCTCATCCATATACTAACACGACATTCTATGAAATGAACTTGGTATAAAGGGATTATTCTCACATTGGTTGAAAAGTAAATTAACTCAGCTTTACATAGTGAGCTTGAGAGTGTAGAAATCGAGAGAGTGATAAGGAAGCAAGTGAGCTAAGAAACAAGATATTGTTACTATTACAGTCATACTCCCACCAAAATGCTAATTAGAGATAAAAAGGTAAACTCACACATCTTTTCAGCATGGATATTAGCAAATGAAAATATATATTATTACAAGCTGATATTTCTTTTTCGTTGTTGCACCCAACAATGCCTTCTCCCAAAGACACAAGAGTTGAACAAGCACTGCATGAAAATACTCTGGAATATGAGAATTGAACATCTTTCCCGACTATTCAATGTTGTTCATACAATTTTTATGTGGTTTTTCCCCAACTAAGATTAAAACTCCAACCTAAAACCAAGTTTAAGCAAGAGGTGCATGTTTTCCCCCTCAAACCAATCTTAATTGGTCAACATGGGCATTAATTAAGATGGTTAACTTAAAACCAAAACCAATAGATGGAGTGGTTGCAGCAGCTGCAAGAATTACGGATGATGGACTGGCAAAGGGCCACAAGCTAACAAAGAAGGCATGTGCTCATTTTTGTATATGGGACCATTTCCATATATATTGATTCACTCACTAGAAGATCCTAAAATTGGCCCCATTTTCTTTCTTCTCACTTCATAATTTTATATCATAACTCTTCTCATTATTAATTTAACTATTTTTTTTTTCTATATAGATCTTTTAGCTGACCCCAACTGATTCATGTTATAACCATATATCCAAGCATATGCCTTCATTAATTTGGGTCTTCAACGAATACCATGCAACTAGATATCTAGTATATAAAATCCTGATATCATATGAATAAATTCCCTATCTACTGTATCTTTGGGTTCTTTTTGAAAAAAAATAAAAAAATAGAACCTACGAATGGATTTGCCAATAAAGATGCATATTTATCTACAACTTACAATACAGTACAAATTTAGCTATACCATTTTCAATTTTGATCAATATTATTCTTATGTTATCAGAAATTTGAACAGGGTGGTATCGATGTGATTCAACATTGGAGAATCCATATTTCAAATGGACTAATTACATTGTTGGATCAAAAGAAGATTTGAATCCTTTCAAATGATAATTAATAGAGGACTCAATGCAAAATGAAATTTGTATCTTTATTTATTAGCAATATACAAGACTGTATTCATTTCGGGGCCTAAGTAAAGTTAGGTATTTCCCATTTTATTTGAAGATGACAATTCATCTTTTATAAAAGTAAAGAAAATAGATAATAAGTAAACAAATAAAATATAGTACTCTTCCAGGGAGGGAAAATCTTTTCACAGATATATTTCCCAAAGTGAACATGGTGTTAATTTGTCTTCATTTTGAAAAGATGGAACGTACAAGAAAGGTGTTTGATAAATAGTACAACTCACTGTTGTAAATGAAAGCCGGCTAGACGCTCAATATTGAATATTCGATTTGAACCGATTTGACTATTTAGACCTACTTAAGCGTTCAAAATTCGACTTATTCCCGAATAATTTCTCTTATTTTCAACTAATCTTCAATCAAAGGACTTCAGCAATTCAATTAGTGACTACCACCTTTTACTAGAATGGTACAACTTAGTTAGAGATTGTGTAGATTAGGGGAGTATATATGGGAATGGCAGTATTAATAAAAAAAGGAAAAGATTGAGCAACATTATTGGAAAGGGGGCCCATAAACAGCTATATTGAACGTACGAGGCTGGATTTCTACCTTAAAATAGGAAACTGTTTTGTCCACTTGGCCTTTTAGCCATCGTGCACCATTCATATGTTTTCCCTATTTTAACACAAACAACTCTATAATTGACCCATCTACCTTATCTAATTCTACTTCTAATTAATTCTTAATTCTATTATTAATACTTACACAGATTATAAATATAAATCTATGATACCAGTATCAAGAAGAGTACAATATGCCTTCATTAATTTGTCGGTATAGTCACTTTAGTGAAATTTGAAACCGTAAAGGTGAATGTGAATATCACATAAACATAAATCAACTTTGACTTGACTGATTCGGTGCTGCCACCTAGATTTTAGGGTTATCGGTTAATAAAATGGTGAAAAGTGTCGTCTAGGTAGATCGTTCATGTTGCTTAATTCAACTGTTAAAATTGACTCTATATGATAAGTATGTCACTTTTTTTGGCTTTAAATTTCTCTTTAAATTATCATAATGAGTCCATTGAGACATAATTAAGAATGGAATGATGTATGAATTTGAAATTGAGAGTACATTTGTTTTTGTTTTTTTTTTCTTTGAGGAAGATTACATTTGTTCTAAGTGAATGCTATATCCAATATTCCAGATTAAATTTGTATATTATTCTATATTTTAATGTAAAATGGAAATAAATAAATAAATATCTGAAAGTAAGAGGCCTAGGAAGACCCAAGTCTCCAAATTAAAGAAAGAGGAGAAGATGACAAAGGAGTCAAACACTTGGTGGTGGATGAATGTTTTAAAACAATATATATATAACTTGGAGTAGGGTCGAACACAAAAGAGAAGAGGAAAAAACACATAAAAATATTAAATAACAGTATTAAACAAAATAATAGAATTTGTTGTGTGTACTCATTCAAAACTGGGAAGGAATGATGAGCAACTACATATTGTCAAAATTGAGCCGAAAATTAATTAATGAATATGGGCTAGTAACCGGCAACAAAAAGAAGAAATATGGGCTAGAGTTGAAATTTTGATTTTTTGACCAGTATTCAAATTTATTTATTTTTTTTACAAATATTTAGATCTAATCTCATTAATCATGGACTTCCTTGCTTATCTGACTAATGTAAATAACTATTTTCAGTAGAAAATCGGGCATTCTGAGGCTTGACCTTTTGAAATGTTGATTTGAATGGTTTCATTGATCGGTTTGATATAAGTTGTACAATATTGGTAAAAGATATTGTTAAAACTAATGGCTTGATGGGCTAAGCTTAAAAGCCAATCCATTATAGTCCGCTTATAACCAAGTGGGTTGGGGTTATGGTTTCATTAATTAGGTCATGTTTTGTTTGACATATAACCATTACATTTTAGTTCAATCCAGTTCATTAGTTTCAGTTTAATTTAGTTTAGTTTAGCAAATTTAACAAAATTTATTAGACATTTAACTAATAATTTAGCTCAGATCAAATTCAGTTCATTCAATTTTTTTGGGTTCAATTCAACTTTCCAGTTAAAAAGAACATTGTCTTAGTATTAGAGTTAAACCACTCTCCATTTTCCATTAGTTCGGAATCAGTATACATAATTTTGATTGATGGAGGGAAGAGATGGGTTAGGGAAAAAAAAAAAAAAGAGAAAATAGGAAAGTTTAAAAAGTTAGAAACAAATATAAGAGTTTGTACTTTTCATTATCTTTCAGTTTTCATTATCTTTCAGTTCAGTAAATGCACTTTAGTTAATAGTATTCAGTCTAGTTCAGTAAATATCAGTCATAAAAAACAGGGCCTTACTCATTTCCATCCAAATATGGGTTTTCATTTAACCTCCTAAACCTTGAATATCTCCAACCAATCAAAACTCTGAATGAATATATACTTCAGTGATTCGTTTTGATTTTAAATGAACGTATACATGTTATTAGTTCTGCCATTGTGAGGGTGTTAGTACTTGTGGTCGACGCTCACAGCATCAATTTGATAGTTTGTGAACTGATCCAAACTCGATCGAGAACTGAGAACGTTCCACTTAATAAGCTGCAAGACAAGAGAGTGGGTTTAGTTGTACCTGGTCAGGCTCCATTGAATGTATATACTTGTAGTAGCAATTTTTTTCCCTTAATTTCCAAAACTTTGAGCTTCCAAGCAGCTAACTATTCATTTCCACTCCGCCCTTTGCTGCAAATCCATTAACAACATTATCATTATTCAACTACAAATATTTAACAGCATTAATTATATTTTGTGAGATTACAGTCTTTTATGGCATCAGGTTGACGATCGTGTTTTATGAGATGACAAACAATCCCTTTAATTTCGTCCTATCAAACAGAAATCATAATAGTTCTATTCACCAGAAGAAATCGAATTGTAGGATTGGTATACGGGATGACATGGTATGCCTGATATATACCCGTCTATTAAACTAAAAAAAAAAACTCATTATTGAATTATGTTTAACACTAATAACTTATTATTATTATTATTATTGTTAACTTTTTTTCATGTATAATACAAATCTTTTTGAAATATCCAAAACCTTGTAATCAAATATCCAAAAACATTGGAATAAATATCAAGAATAGTATGGCTATTACTTTCTTATTTAATCTCTATTATCATTAGATTAAAAATTTATATTAGTTTTAATGGTAAGAATAGAAAAGTAACTATAAAAAAACTTTATGTTTCATGGTCCAATTTTACAGGTACAAGAGTATATAAAATGTTGGGTGAATTTTATAAAAAAAAAATGTTGGGTGAATAAAAGATTATAGACTCGTTATATAACAAAATCGGAACGCATAAATCGGAACCCTTTATTTCGGTAAAATTAAAATTGATACATAAACATGTTCTTCTAAACTTGTTCCAAAATTTTAATCATCCCATTAACTTTTTGAATTTAAAAGTGGTCACATATTCTCCAAAAGGTATAAATGAACATTTATTTTGTCCAAAAAGTTCAAAATACCCTTATTCTTTATCCATAGCTAGAAATGATTCTCATATTTTAGTCTCATTACTTTCAACCATAAATAAAAAAAAATCAATCATATCAAAAGATGTAAACTACGCATGATATTATTTTCAAAATTTTCGAATTTTAGTAACATAAGTTTGCACATATAGAGTTTGCATCATCTATAACTACACGTTTTGATACTATCGGTGTTGATATCATAGAGCTACTGAGAGCAATTCGATAAAATAGAGAAACATTTGTAATTTTTGAAAATTCGGGAGAAAATTATAGTTTTGGGATAAATTCAGGGGTCAATACATACATTTAGCCAAAATTAAATTAAGATCATGGATATGTTATACATAGAAATAATGAGAGTTCCACATCAATAATGTTCACTTACCTATCTATATATTGTTGTTGTTGTTTGCTTTCTCTTTCTCTTTCTGTTTCTCATATATACACACTCAAAGCCAACTGGCAACTTTGATTGATTCACATACTGCTAAAATAAGACTTCTACTAAGGACAAAATAACTCAACTAGTCTACTCTTCCTCTTCCACACTACTTATATAACTACCCAACATTACCCCCATAACAATTCATCATTTCGTTTCATATCTTATTTTTCTTCTCTTTATTTGTTTTATTTTTCTGAAAAGAAAAAAAAAAAGATCTCGTTTCTTCAGGAGCGTCAACCTAGTTGGAATAGTTAGGAAGTTCTATGTTACTCTTCTCTTGATCGCTATCCTGCTTTTCATTCAAAAAAAAAATGTCTGCTTCTCAATGCACAAGCAGTGGGTGTGAGTCTGGTTGGACATTATACTTGGACCAATCTTCTTTTTCCAAAAATCAATATAATATTGTTGATGGAAATTACAATGCCAAATTGGAGGATCATGAACAAGAAGAGGAAGATTTATCAATGGTGTCTGATGCATCTTCTGGACCTCCTCATTATTCTGATGATCAATTAGATTATGAAGATTACTGCTTTGATCCTCATAATTGTAAGAAGAATTATAAAACCAAGAGCAAGTCCAATCAATATCCCACTAATCAACACCAATTTTCTTATCTTGATGATACTGCTAGTTCTCATGTGTTAACCAAGGTAATTTTAATTCCTAATTTTAATAAATTTGTAATTTTTTATAATTACTATGGTAAGTAATTCTGTGTAATCTTATGCATGCAGAAAGAAGCTTCCATGGAGAATGTTTTGGAATTTTCACAAGGTTATTCTGCAACACATTTCAAGGTATTTTTCAGCTGGAAGTGGAAATTAAATCCCATAATATTAATAACATTATAATGTTAATATGATTGTGATGAAATTTATTGTTATTTGCAGCAGGGGAAATCTTCACTCAAGAATCATTTTGGATTCTTTAAATCGGAAAAACCAGCTTCAAAAGAACCAGGTGGGTTTCAAGGAAGAAAGCGGAAATGAAAAATAGTTGCCTCTGCAATAAGAAAAGAAAATTATATGGATGAAAAACAAGAGAAAAGGGAATTAATTAGAGCTCTCTTTTTATTTTATATTTTTTTGTTTTCATTTGGAGATTAATGGCGCTCCTTTTCTATGTGTTAACTCCTGTCAATGCAGAGGGAAACAACATAATGGCATATATAAATATTCTATTAGATTCTGGCAGTAACACTTTTTTTTTTATGTTATTTGGGTTAGGATTCAGTTTAGTTTTTTTTTTTTTAAATCAGATTCAATTTAATTATTTAGATATTTATTACAAGTAAAATTACAAACCAAATGTATTATTCCCCATAGAGAGTCTCTAACTATTTGGTCAGGTATTTCTTCCTATCTTGCTGAAGGAATCTAGCCTAAGTAATCATTAAGGCCATAATTTTTATAAATACTAAGCTCTCCTGTTAATTTCAATTTGTTAATATTCAATCGCCCATACCAAAAATCATAAATATGTATTAATTTCACAATGTAAATATTTCTTGTCAGTTTTCAAGATTAATAGAGTTGGATTTTGTTTACGAACGTATTGAATTAAGGGATACAAATTTGCTTCTTATATTTATATATATAAAAAAATATTATTGAGAGCAATTCAATAAAATAAAAGATTATTTGTAATGCTTTAAAAAAAAGATTATTTATAATTTTTGAAAATTTAGGGAGATATTTAAAGATTTAGAATAAGCTTATGGATCAAATGTATGGTTAAGATGGAAAAACAATTGTTTATACCTATTATAGAAAAAATCTTATATAACTTCTATCGGCTAATAACTATAAATGGTAAATATTGAGCACAACAACTATTTTAGATGAACACTTAACATGTTACATGCCTTAGTAACTACTTTGGATTCTAGGAATGTACAATTGGAAAACAAGTCAAATTTCCTCAAGGGTGATAGTTGACCAAGATTTTCAACAGTTGACTATATCATGTAATCCATAACGTTAAATAAAAGGGTATGATAATAAAGATGTTTTTGTGGACTTTTATTTGATTTTAATTCCCACTACTGTTAGAGTTTCTATAGGTTAGGCGATGTGCAAGCTCTATCGCTAATCTGCAGCCTTGAGACTTTCTGTAATCCTGGACTAGAGTTGCCCCGGTTGGCTTTTAGAAAAAGAAAGTTAATTAAAATGGTAAAACAAGAAAAGATTAGGCAAAAATAGAAGGGAATAGTGGTCATTTTCAAGAACAGAGTAGAGGGTGCATATGGCATTGATGATAAACACATGCACAGGGTGTAAAAGAAAAGAAAAAAAGAGACCCACAAAACAAACAATTACAAAGATGCCAGGCTAGCTCAAAAGACCAGGTAGAGTTGGTGAATTTGGGAAATCATGTATGCCCTTTTTTAGAGATGGAATTAGCCACTCTATATTTTTCAAGGAAGAAACCAAAAGGGTATTGCCTTATTTTTCCACCTCAAGGGACCATCACCACCTCACACCCCACCACCCTCCTAACTTTCTCATCCATACATCACATTTCTCCAATTATTAATTTTTGTTTGTCTTACAACACTATTTCCCCTCTCATCTCTCCAAAATATTTGTTTTCGTCTCGCCACACTTGTTATTCAGTAAAATTTACACTAGTTAACCAAAATACTATTATTTGATCACATTCAGCTCCTAAAAACATATCTCAAAACTTATTTGTTGGGCTATCAAGTTATATTTTTAAAAATTTATATCAGATCTAATTCCACGAACATCTTAATTCCACTTCAAACACCAAAAGTCCTTATATTTTTTGATATTATTGAAGAAAGTCTCTTCCCTCTTTATCATATTTTTGTTTGTACGTAATTCATTAGTAATTAAAAAATAAATAAAGGACGTCAAACAATAAGTATATATCAAAAAAAAAATAGCACTTACTTTAATGTTTAAATTACTAAATATTATTTTATTATTTTTAGAGATGTGGGTGAAACGCTCTTTAAATTGCTAAAAAAAACACTTTGAAATGTTTTTTTTTTTGGTACATTTTGAAATGTTCTGAATTGGTGAAATATCTATCATTAACTAATATATAATTCAAGAGAACATGTTACAATCTAGATTAAGGACCAAATATTATCCAGAAACCAAAATTTTGAATAAATTAGGGACAGTAATAAAATATAATATGATTATGTTTTTGTGGGTTTCATTTCGTAATCTTTTAAATTAATAAATGAAGCCCTTTCCTATCCTCAAAAATAGCACCCATATCTTGGAAAAGGACTTTGATTTAGGGAAAAAGACAAATTCTCTACATCTGTCCTCTCCTCCCTTAAAAACAAAATAAATTATTTAAAATAGTACTCCATCAATCACTTGACATAATATATACATTACAACAATATCAGATTAATCCCTCCTTTGCTACTACTTTCGATTATTGATTATGATTATGCATTTCATTATTGTTATGAAATGACATTACAAACCACTGTTAGTTAGGTGCTTATCCTTAGACAAACCATATCTTGGTTCTTGTTGTTTAATAATTAATTAATTATGTTGATAAGTTTAAGAAATAAGAGCTAATTAACAATGAATTTTATGTGAGAATCTTTGACAGAAAATTTAGGGCCTACTTTCAAATGAAAATGAATTCAGTTCACTGAACTAGTATGTGTAGTGTATGCAATTATGGTTAATTGTCATATATATAATAATGCCTAAAAGAGCTTGGATTTATTATTATTGTTTTTATATTCTCAATCAAACCACCAATTATTGTTAATGAGTTGAAACTCACTTGTCATCTTCTCATGCTTTTTATGACCTAATTTATATAGTATATGAATTTGTTGCATATAAGAAACACTCTTTTATTTCTGAATCCTAATAGTATATAGTGTTATTTAAGAAGATAAAGAAAATAAAAAAGAAATGGACTTCTTTGGCTCTTTTACTGTAATTTGCCACTTGAATTCTTATTTGGGTGATTTCATGTAGATGGCCTGTTATTTAATGTTGTAGTACAATACCATCTCAACAACCTATTTCCAACTTATATTTCTTCTTCAACCAACTCCAAAGTCCAAATATATCATCTCATCACTTTGATATAGAAATAGAGAGAGCTTGCAAATTTAATTAGGAAGTAAGCAGCAAAGTGTCCTTTTAGAAAATATTAAATAATATGAGTCTCGAACTCGTTTTTGGTGTCCCATTTTAGAAAATCAGATCTGCCGGAAATGCTAGAAAGTCAGACTCGTTTAAGTTGACATGTTTGTATTTGGTAGGCACCACCAACTAATCGAGAAATTTGGTTGATGACATGAGAATTGATTCAAGCTATCCAAAGACAGAGAATATTCCACTTAACCAGAAAGACAAAGCGAGAGTTAGTCTCGAACCGTTTACCGGCATCTCTTTTATGCCTAAGTTGATACGAAAACTCAGACGAGGAACATTAGTGATAGATTAATTATAAAATTGGCCCAATCTCAAAGTCCATTTACGTATTTGGTTTGTTAATATCTCCTTTATAATACTATCATTTATACATTTTTTGGACCAACATTTCCCTTATTCTCGATTCATCTAAAACCGTACCTCTCCCTCTCTCGCTAAAACTATAACCTTAAATGCGATTTTAATTTCCCTCATTTCCGGTGAAAATTCTTGCGCTTTCGGCCATTTATCAACATTATCGACATCATCAAACAAATTAGCGTAATTGTATTGATGGGTTAACCAAGCATATATATACACTGTTAAATGAAAATCCTAGCTAAAATAATTACAAAGATATCACTTTAGCTGACATAATTACGTAGACTCTATTATCCTCTCTCAAGTTGAGCCGGGGAGGCACAAAGGCTCAATTTGAAACTAAGCATCTGAAATCTGCCTTTGGATAAAGGCTTAGTGAAAATATCAGCGTTGATCAACCGTAAGTACATATTGAACTTGTAACAAACATTTAGACACATGATCACAAACAAAGAAAAGTCGACCTCAATATGTAATTTACTGGATTCAGAGCGAGCTATGTAGCAGAGATGTTATCACATATAATCAGAGGTGGTCGAGGTAGTTGGAAGCCAAGTTCATGAATCAGAATTTGGAGCCAGCCAAGTTCAGATACACCGGTTCAGAATTTGGAGCCATTCCGGAATAGCAGAGCCTCAAAGAAAGTATTTTGCAAACCAAGTATTGAAATCATGAACCGATTCTAATAACGAAAGAAGTTCATCCACAAAGGAACAGTGGGCACCATTTTTTTTTTCCAACGGTTTCTTGAAGGTAGTCCACGAAGCCAAGGTGGCAGATTAAATTCTCATAATATGAAACACAGTTCATGTATCTCAATGCCACTGAAGACAAGATCAAACTTGGCAAGCAGTTACAATATTCTTGGGGAAAACACTTGGAGAATAGGTGCTGGTCATCTGCAATATCCTTGAATTGAGTAAGTAAATGCCATAAAACTCAACTCTAATTAGGAAAATCAAAATCTCAACATTTGGTGCATCCAACTTCCAAGTAATAATTGACACAAAACCATGAAATCAGAAATTTCTTTCCAATGCTCCAAAATTTGAGCATACAACTGACACTGAAATAATTTGAAATTGAAGAAACAGAAGTGAAACATACATTTCATGTTCAAAATCTGAAGCTTTAGGAACATTTAAAGAAAACCCAAGTACAAAACATCAAAATTAACAACAAATCATAAAGTAAATGAATGAAGACGTGCCTAAACAACAAATGGATATCCGTGAAAGATGAAGAAAGAAAGTCTCATAAAACTTGGTTTGACATTCTTTACCAAAAGCCCAAACCAACGCAAAGACGGTTAAGACCTAAGGCCCAATCCCCAGCAATATTGGTTTGACATTTTTGTTTGAAAATTGTAATTCTAATTAATTCAATTAGTCGGTTTGATGTTGTTCATGCATGACGCATCTACCTTTCTTCTAATTATAATTTTTTTTTCAACCATTCTAAACCATAATTTAAGTGATTAGAAGCTTTTACTATTAAAATCAATCTCAATTGCTAGAAATGATTAAAGATTTAAACGAGGTGAAGATATTGTAGAAACTATACCTCCTAGTAAGATGTAATATCCATACATGTACCCTCAGAATAAATGGTTACAATCGATACCCATTTATATGAATTTAATAAGTTCAACTTTGACAATTACGCTCACTTACACCTAACCAATATTTGATTATTGACCATGAAATTTAATTCTACTACTTTATAATTAAGAAAAATAATCTAGAGAACTTTTTTATTCTTTAAAAATATAAAAGACGACGGATTGATATATAAACTATTTAGAATATAAATAAAAACGAATTCTATTTAATGCTAAATGATCAAAGTATAGTTTGGTCATCAAAGTGCATTGGAGCGATAAATTATAATTACTCTCGTAGTTTCATGTAGACCATCTACTTAGGGTGTAGGCTATGGTGACTTTGTTTTTGAGTTACTTTGTTTGTACTTTGCTTTATTCACCATTAGATCACTTTTCACCCCATGATCTAATGGTGGACAAAACAAAGTAATGGTTACTTTGTCAAAAACAAAGTGACCATAGAATTTCCCTCTACTTAGAACTCATTATATACGTATATATAAAACTGAAGTGTATGAACAGTAACAATTGAAAATTGAATTTGAAACAGTGCTAAGGCTATTATGGTCTTTTCCAAAAAATTTCCTTACCTTCTCAAGAGTCAGATTGAACCCCGAACTGTTTGGCTATCGTGGCTCCCAAATGCCAGACGTCATCCTCTCATCTTCCTCCAATGGTGACTCACGCTTCTCCAATTCCAGACGTCATGCTACGTGCTCTTTGTTGGTGACTCGGGCTTCTCTACTCCATCTTAATTCTTCTTCAGAATTGTTTTTTACTCGCTTTGGTTTTCGAAATCGAGATTTCTCGCAGGTAATTTATTTGATTTTCTCCTTCTTTATGGTTGATGATTCATTTTATGTTGTGATCTTTGCGTTTGATTTTGTGAATATGTTGATTCGTCTTCAAGGAATATGCTTGAATTGTTAATGGGTTTGCAGACATAATGATTGTTCTGGTTATAGATTAAGCTCAATCCGTTTTCTGGACATATGTTATTCATCTATTAGAGTTAGACTATCTTATTAAATCATGAATTAATTTGGTGTTGCTGTTGATTATATGTTAGAACCTGCTAAATTTCTAACAACTAAAATACAATTAAAGCTCAGGATTTATGTCATCTATATTTGTATAGATTCAGCCTATAAAAATCGACTTGTTATTGGATTTCATTTGGTTCCTGTTTCACTAGCTATTTTCTTATATAATCTCTTCTTCAAGGAAAACAGAAAAGCGAACAAGCTATGTGAATGAAGAACGGAAGAAAACTGCACCGAAGATACATGATTCGTGGTCTCTTTGGAAATATTGGTTTGATTCCTTCCCTTTTATTTTCTCTGCTCAAGTACCTAGAGAAATAAACAATGTATATGATAGAAATATTAATTATGAATCTTTAGATGCATTTGTTGACAGAGGACTGGAGAAGAGGAAGAAGAATTCAAGATTGATTTGTTCAAAGATGAATGAAGCTTTAACAGTTCTTCTTCCTTTGCATCAATTAGTAAGCTTGAATGTTTCGAGTTTTGAGCAGCCTGACAAGCAAGTCTTGAATTTCTTTCAGACTCTCATAGTCTTGCAAAATGAAGAACAAAAGTATGAAAAATAAACCAGCAGACTTGAGTGAATTTATGAGTTTCGAGCAGCCTGAGATGTCGAGTTATTCTCGAGTGATTGTAGATGGTCAATCTTTCTGAAAGACAGGCTCTTGAGGTTCACAGTTTTGTAAATAGAAAGAAACTAATCCGAAGCATTCGGGGAGTAGCACAAATTCAGAACAACCAAATATCTGTTAGCTCCTAGAGTGATTTGAGGTCACAAATGCTCTGTGGAAGACTATGTATCTTCTCACAATTTTAAGAAGAGCAAGGTAGTATGAAATAAGAAGGAACATTTCAAAGAGGAATTCATCTAAGATTTTGCACATTTTGAAATGTAATATATATATATGTATATAAGCTAGAAGGATGAATTCTTTGCAGATGTGATATATATGTTTTATAACTTAATAATTTCTCTATGGTATGTGTTTGTACATTAAAATAACTCACAGTGAAAAAAAAAAAACCAACTACAGTTTATACAATCTAGTTGCGAGGGCAAATCCCTCTAGTGGATGATAAAAACAAACCAAATGTCTCTACTAATACACATCATCAACCTGGTGTACTTATATATGGGCCTAATAAATATTGTTTGGGCCCTCTAAATATTGTTAATGAGTTGAAACCAACTTGTCATCTTCTCATGCATTTTATGACCTAATTTATATAATATATGAACTTGTTGCATATAAGAAAACACTCTTTTATTTCTGAATCCTAATAATATGTAGCGTCATTGAAGAAGATAAAGAAAATAAAAAAGAAATGGACTTCTTTGGCTCTTTTATTGTAACTTGCCACTTGAATTTAATTTGGGTGATTTGATGTAGATGGCCTGTTATTTTTAATGTTGTAGTACAATACCATCTCAACTACCTATTGCCAACTTAATTTCTTCTTCAACCAACTCCAAAGTCCAAATATATCATCTCATCACTTTGATAGAAGTAGAGAGAGCTTACAAATTTAATTAGGAAGTAAGCAGCCAAGTGTTTAGAAAGTATTCAATAATATGAGTGTTGAACTCGTTTTGGTGTCCCGTTTTAGAAAATCATATCTACTGAAAATACTCGAAAGTCGACTATCGTTTAACTTGATATGTTTGCATTTAATAGGCACCACCCAACTAATTGAGAAATTTGGTTGATGACATGAGAATTGATTGAAGTTATCCAACGACAGAGAATATTCCACGTAATCAGGAAGACAAAGCAAGAGTTAGGCTTGGGCTGTCTATCGACGTCTCTCTGATGTCTAAGTTGGTAGAAAACTCAGATGAGAAACATTAGTGATTAGGTTAATTACAAAACTAGTCAAATCTCAAAGCTTATCTATATATTTGGTGTGTTAATCTCATTTACAATAATAACGCTTTATACATTTTTTGAACAAAAAAAAAAAACCTTATTTTCTTTTTCCTCTCATTTCTTTGATTCATCTAAACCGCACCTCTCCCTCTCGCGAATCGTATAACCCTAAACGTGATCTTAATTTCCCTCCCATTTTTGACAAAATTTCGTGCAACTTTCATGCGGTTCCGACCATTTATCAACGTTTTCGACATCATCAAACAGATAAGCGCAATTGTATTGATGGTTTAACCAAGTATATATACAACATTACATGGAAACCCTAGCTAAAATAATTACAAATGTGTCACTTAAGCTAACATAATTACCTATACTCCATTACCCTCCCTCAAGTTGAGATAGGGGAAGGCACAAAGGCTCAACTTAGAACCAAGCATCTGGAATGATCTGTCTTTGGATAAAGGCTTAGTAAGAATATCAGCAACTTGATCAATCGTAGGTACATATTGAACTTGTAACAAATGTTTAGATACACAATCACGAACAAAGAAAATTTTGATCTCTATATGTTTCCTTCTATATGAATATCAGATTCATAGTGAGATACATAGTAGTGATGTCATCACATAGAATCTGAGATGGTCGAGGTAGTTGGAAGCCACGTTCAGATGCATCGGTAGCGAGAGCGTAATATTCTGCCTCAGATTAAGATCTAGCAACTGATTGCTGCTTTTTGGAAGTCCAGGAAATGAGAGACCGACTAAGGAAGAGAGCATAACCTGGGATACACTTTTGATCAAGTTGTATTTTGTAATTTGTAAGGAAAGAAAATTAAAACAAGAGAGAGTGAAATACCCATTTTTTTGGGAACTACTTATAAAAACTTAGGCCCAAACTAAATGACTAGGCCTAATTGTTCCTGATTTGATTCCAGCCCTTATATTCGTTCCATATAGGCCCAATTAATATCTGTTTCAGTTTGTCATTCTATTTTAGTTAAAGCCGCTTATTAAAGACACAACAAAATCCTAAAGCAACTCATCTTCAACCTCCGAAGAAAGAAGTGGAGGGGCTTCCGCCACTGCCTTCATTGCAACTAAATGGAGTTGTTTTGAGCTGCCATATCCGAGTGTTCACTCACAAATTCGACACGGATTTCGTACAATGATTTGTGTCGTGTCGTCAGGGGCGTCTTCAGCTTTTCAAAGGCTCTCGACAAAATTATTATAGACAAAATTAAATTTATGTTTTTTTTATATGAAAAATTTATATTTTTTCCCATAGCTCTTTGTTTGCTTAAGTTATATAAGAATCCAAAAATATCTCCATATTTCTTAAATTGCTCAAATCTTGTAGTAAGTGAAGAATGAGTATTGGGTTTTTTACAAAATATTGATTCGGAAAGATTTTTCACCTACTTTGATTTGTTCATCCCTCATATTATCATCATAAATTATTAATTTTTTTTATGTATTTTACAAAGTATGTTCAATCCCCATGTTTAAAGCAATTGTTTCATCTTTTTTTTACAAATTCAAATTCATTACTTTTGTAATCTTTGAAAAAACAAAATCTTGCAGGAGATTAATACATGCCTCAATATTTATATCTTTAGTTTTGCATAATCTTACTAACTTCATTCACTTTTTGTAGAATTTCAAACTCAATAATCATGCTAACAAAGAAATCAAAATTTCGAAGTTTATAATTTGTGTGGCGTGTAATACCTACGTGCTTTTTAGGGCAAGTGTACCCATCGCTCAAGTAATAAAGTGAGTATTTTAGACTCGGATTATCGTACCCAAGGGATCGGGCGAAGCTAAAGTTACTAACTTTCTTTCTCAAAGATCTAATAAAGTCACAAGTAATGGTTTTGAGTGATTAAAACTAAGAATATAAAGCAGGGTATAATAACAACAATATTTAAAGGCACACGGGCTACAAGTGGCCGGATCTGGATCATAGGCTACTAGATCTGGGTTTCTGGTAATAGCAAAGACTAATCTAACAGTAAAGGTTCGGCCTTTCCCACAAATATCTCTTCCTAGCTCGTTTCCAAGCCTAGGAATTGATAACTTAGTAGATCTAGCAAAGTTATTTGGTCTAGATCTACTAAGGAGTGTGTTGTCTTAGGGTTTTACTAAAAAGTTTCCTTAAATAGTAAATAACCAACATACAAATATAGCAAGATTTCTCTAGACTACAAAAGCATGCATCTTTAGATCTAATCCGTATAGTAAACCACAAGATAGCTCATTTCTAAGCTCCACTAATGATTTTAGGAGGGTTGTTTGCAACCAATCCTCACCCGAAGCATAGATCTAAGAAAACCAAAGCTAGAATAATATTACCATAAGTAGAAACCTTTCCCAAAGCCACGATCCTTCACCTTTCACTCGCGGCCCATGCTAAGAGACTACTCACACATCAAGAGTGAGTTCATCGTCTCCATGGAAATGTAAAGAGCAAAAGCTTGAAAACATAAATCTTAAGGAAGAAGAAGAGATTCGGATTTCAAAGTTGTAAGAACAACTTTGAAAGACTAAAGAAATTACTACAAATGGAAATAAGTAGAAATAAAGTTGTTGCAAAGTTAAAAGTTGACTAACATTAAAAATAGAAAATAAAGAGTTGTTGTAAGTCACATGTAAAGCACACTTCACCACACACTTCACACACTTAAAGTAAAAGCAAACATTGCCTTTTATAGGGAGACAAGTGAGGCAACCCTAAAAGGCAAAAAGACTAAAATGACCTTAAAAGTTTAGGTCACAAATACCCTTAAAAACTGAAATGAAAATTATCCAAATTGTTGATAAGATTAACAGAATTGCCACTAGGGCTAGGTGGCATTCCACCCCTTCAATTCTTCTTGCACAGCCTCCTCCACTTCACGGCCGCAGCCTGCATCAAACACTGCATGGTTCACAGCCTTTGCGCTTCTGCAGTCCGGAAGCAGTCTACACAGCTCCAATTCGCCTACAAGGCCTTCAATGCCTAGATTCACCTTTTGTTTGCAATAGTGAGCGAAATCTGCACTAAACCTTTATGAGCAAGACTTTCAAGGATAAAAACATGCAAGAATAGAAGCTAAAAAGAGTGGAAAACTACGTAAATATTAGGCCTATCAATTTGCTACATGCATCTATGATGTATCAGCTTGAAATAGTATTGCTCTTGCGTTATTAACACGACTTTTCCAACGTGTGAATTAAGAATTCAAAGGCCCTCAACAAGGTGAGGCCTAGGCCGTCGCCTGGGTGAACTCCCCCTTGAAGACACCCATGCATGTCATGTCGACACCGGTAAGGCGGCAAAATGCCGAGTACATGTAATCCAGCTAGACAAAACTCTATGTTATGCATACTAATAACATTGAAAGAAACAGTAGAGTTCAATATAACAAGCTTTTCAAAGCCGCAATATTGAAACCCTTATTCACCAGCTCCAAGTTGATTTATGCAAATTCCAAACAATCATTTATTAAGGCTAAACAAAAGTTTAACTTGTATAACTATGACTAGATATAACATGTTAGTGAACCAATGCTATAGAGAAACAAAGTTTCGATTGAAAGCTAAGTTGAGCTAAAACATGATGCATAAGCATAACCAAATTTAATAGTTAGTTTTTCAATTTTTACCATTTTAATATAATATATATTTAGTAGAAACCAAAAATATTTTCACTTGCAGAATATTTTTCAGAACACAATATTTTTTTACAAACAACCAGAATCACAAAAAGAAAATTATTATAACAAAATTTGTGACATAAGTGTATCTCGGTCACGAAATAATTACATGTAGCGAAAATATTTACATGTGGTATTAAGTTTTTAGTAGAATTTCTTTTTTTCTGTGACTATGAAACTATGCATTGAGTTTTTGTGATATAATTCGTAGCCCAAATGATAATTTGTTTATGATTTCCTGATCAGCCACTGATTAAGTGGTCCAAAGATTAAATGAATTAACTCAGATAAATTGAAAGGATATGACGGTTTTCGCACCCTACTTTTCACCTACTTGGATTCAATTACTTTTTAAGTAACAGTGAATAAAGACTAATTATTTGTGAACTTATGAAAGGAAAAATTAGTTCTCTCATTATTCTTGTTTTCATAAATGATTTCATAGAACAATGGTGAAAGAAAAGAAACCAGAACTTGTAAAAAAATAAGTTTAATACATGAACACCTTAGAGCAACCTCAATAGAATCATTCTATTGTGTCCTTCAAATACTATTCAAAGCACTGCACATTTAGTCCTTCACATTTCTACCATTGTATGTTAAGCCTTTCAACCAAAATTGTGGACCCGATGTGTCATAACCATTTAATTATTCAAATACTCAAAACTATTAAATAAATCTTACAAATTCATATAATAATTACCTTAAACAATTAAATAACTATTAATTCAATATGAGTTTTGGTAAGAATATTGGTAATTTTAGTTACCCGAATAATGACTATTTGGGTACCCAAATCGTAAGAAACTTGATTTCTATCCATATTTTGCTCAAAATAATAAATTAAATACAAAGATAGAATATTTGATTGTAGAATAAAACTATAACGGATATAAAAGATAACAAAATTCATACAAACAAAACAAAACTCTATTGAAAAGTCCACAAAATATTAACGTTAATAGAAAACCAAAATATAAAGTCCACAAAATATTAACGTTTTTCTCAATTTATAAATGCAAAAGGTAAATTCAAAACTAAAATTAAATAAAAACATTTTTTTAATTAAAGGGAGGTGGCTGACTGATGGGACCGTCTGGTCGGTCACCTCCCTCTTTAAAGCGACGGCCAGACGCGCCTGGTCTGGCGCGTGTTCCGCACACGCCAGATAAGGCCAATCTGGGCCGTATATTGCTTTACCCCCTATGCACGTGAATACAGGGTTTTTTTTCCCCACTTTATACTTTTCCATGTCCTTCATATGAAGAACTCAATATTTCAAGGACTCCCAATGACCTCTTCCACGATGGTGAAGAATCTAATATACCAAACTCAAGCACGAACTCAAGCACTCCATTGAAGTTGCTCTTACAGATATTGTTCTTAATATCAATAATTAAAAAAACACACAACATTCAACATAACATATAACATAAGAAGTCATGACAATATAGGTTATCAAAACCTAGATGAACTCGCTTACACATGGTAGTTAGAGGGGCCTGAATCATCTTGAGGTACCTTGATAAGTAAGCTAAATATACTTGAACTTGTCCCTTGATCAAATGTGTCCTTAAAAGCAGCACTTGAAAAATAAGGACTACAAAGAAAATCTTTGTCTTCAACATAATTTCACACTCTTTAAGTGCATACTTCGCGGTTTAATACTTGACAAACCTCATTAGCATTTGATCCGAATTATTAAATTATATCAATTATTTATAATTCTCCATGATTGTTAGCATCAAATTTTTTTAAAAATTCTACAAATCACAATAAGTGTTTAATATGCTTAAAGTTGTATATATGATTTGAAATTACTAGTTTAGGATACAACCGAATGCTTTATTCAACCAAATAGTTTACTAATTAATTAAGTACACATGTTGCGGCAACAATTGCTACAATTTTAGAAAAAGTTTAAAAATTAAAAAGTTGACTCTTATCTTTTATAGAGAGACATATCACGTAATTCAAAATGGTTGAAGTCAATTGAGTTTTTTGCATATATTTTATTAAAAAAAAATTATAATGAAAAAAAAATGAAATTGTTGAAAAAAATTTTACCAAATAAATTGATGTCAACTCTTGAAGTTTTCAAGTTTGTAAAAACATCATAATGCGATCCATATGTTTTCATTATTTTTCGAGTTTACTTTATTATGATAATGACTATTACATATGTTAATAAAAATTTCTAAAATTGTTGAAAAATTCATTTGATATCATCATGTCATAAGAAACGTTTTGCCACTTTATATACCGAGAGAACTATATTGTGTAATTTGATATCCCGATGGATGATAGCGACATGAGTCCCTAAAAATTGGAATATCTTAAGGAGTTAAACCATACGATTAATAATCAATTTTATTGAATGAATAAACAAATTACAAATTTTATTTGTTTATGCAAGGGAATACTCACGTCCATGTAGATACTTTAGTCCTTCTGCAATGCCCTTTGCTATTTTCATGCGGTTATCCCACAGAATAGTAAGTGCTTCCTCTTCGTCATAATCAATATCCAAGTAAATAATTTTCAAATTTATTCATTTGAAATTGTGATATGGAAAAAATAGAGGAATTGAACTAACCATGATGTAAATGATAGAAGAGTGATTTATTTGGGATGAACTCCATAACGAGTACTTTGTTGTTACCATCTAGGCAATATCCTCACAACTTGACTAAATTGGTATGGTCACATTGACTGATAGCTTGAAATATGAAGATTAGAGACCAAGTTTGGAAATTGGATTCATCTTATTCAAAAACAGGAAAGATTACAATGTTTAAATAGAAAAACATGAAACAAGCAAACAAAAACCGTTATGTAATATTCTATGAGTTGGCATTCTTCCTTATCGAGAAAGTCAAAGAGGATAAGATTGAATGAGGTGGACTATATTAGTATGAGTACAGCTGGTAGAGAGAATTTGCTAAGGATTGATGGAGAAGGAAGTTGCTGCCTGTATCGAAACGTAGCGTTTTGGGCTATGATATGGGATAAGTAAAACGACTGCGTTTTCCTAAGGAGGGAAGGAAAAGAAAATTGAAAAGCTGAAAAGGGGATAAAAGGCTTAGGTATTTTGACTGAGAGTCAAAACGTGAACGTTGTAATGAGAAACTCTTCATAAAACTCTCGGATAAAATCTCTGTTAAACAGTTCTTGTACATGTGGCTTGGATATATGAAATGGTTCTTTTAACTTTTTAATGACCACATATTCGCATCCAAGAATTGCACCATATACACCACCGTAACCACCCCCAATGTTTTGTTGGGTGAAACCACCAGTTCTTCTTGACAGGCATACTCTGGCAAGACATTTTCGCCTAAATGAAAATAAAATTAAAGATTAGAAAAAAAAATTAGGTTTCATGTGGTTTGAATGTCTTGCAAACTGTACCTAGAGAAACAAGTTATATTTGAGACACTGGTACCGGTTGGTCATTTGCTACTGGTGGTACGGGTTGATCATTTGCTATCGGTGGTACGGAGAGCTCATTTTCCACAGATACGGAAGATTCATTTAGACTTTGGCAACAAACCATTTGGAGATTAATTAAGAAATGAAAAATAGACTCCAACTTAAGTGGGGTATGGGGCCTGAAGAGATTAGCAACAACCAAAATTTTGCACGAATTGTTGAAGAAATGAAAGTGTTGGAAAATAGACTCCATCTTGCATTCTTTATATTACAAACGAAAAACTCGCAAACATTCTTCATGTTCAATAATATATAAAATAGAACGAATTCTATTTTCTTTTTTTTACAATATAATGAATTTTATTGATAAGAATAAAAAACAAGAAAATAAAATAATGAGAGAAAACGGAACATGTTAGAAGATAGAGGAAATGAGAACTAAAAAACAAGAAGTAATGTTTTGTTAAAAAATAAAAAATAAAAAAAAAAAGTAAAACCAAGAGGTAAATAACTTACAATCTACCGCCTAAATTATTAGTAAATAAAAGTTCAAAAATAATGTTTGTGTTTTACTTAATTTTCAAATTGAAGTTTATGATTTAGCAGTTTGCAAATAGTGGTATGTGGTATTTGATAGGAATAATTTTATAAAATAAAGCATTCGAAAGTACATTATTGAGTTCTGATGATTTTTTATGTTTTAATTAACTATATATATATATATACTAACAAAATATCGATCGTCCATATCGAATTGAAATTTTTTAAATGGACTTAAACATCAATTTAATCTGTAAATCGACAAACTATAAAGGAACGTAAAACGTCCATATATGATTTACGATTTCGATTTGAGAGGTAAAAATGTCATTAAAAGATGTGTTTACCGATATGTAAATGCAAATTTTCTTAAAAAAAACGAATTGTACTTCGTTGTCATTAAAACGTAAAGTTATAACTTAAGATATTTTATTTTGCAAAAAAACTTCATGCCACATATTTTTACTTGCAAATGTTAAATCAAAGACTTTTATTTGCAAATTGAGAAAATCACGATCATGCCTTTTGCACACTGCCAACCTTTTACAATCGCTTCTACTCTCCCATCCCAATTGGTGATATATGGTTGCTAAAGTGGCCGACGCCCACGAAAAATTCGCAACCCTGGAAAAACCACCCATCAATTCTTGGATGAATGATGCGCGAACGGTGCACCCACTCTTGTCTACAAACAACGTGGATCCTAACATCATAATAATCCACACATTCGACTTAGTATCAACATCCCTAGTCAAGTGAAAACGCGCCTCTAAGATCTTCTAATGCAATTGGTCTTCTGTAAGATCTTCTAATGCAATTGGTCTTCTAATGCTTTTCCTTCACCGTTTCTTGGTCGCATCTAAATAAATCTTAATATAAAATGTAAAGATCTTCTTTGCTACCGGAAGCGATGACAGGTAGTCCGGCCACGGGAATACGCAAAATCTCCCACACATCATGCAACATGATGGTCATCTCTCCGAACGACATATGAAATGAGTTCGTATCCGGTTGCCACCGCTCAACAAAGGCACGGGCTTGACATTTCCGTACATTAATTGCAATTTATGATTTATTGATACTCAATTTTCCATCCTTAGTAGTCCTCGAATTTTCCCATGCCACATCTTTGAGGCGACATGCCCTAAGAAATTTGGAATTACCGAACCATCTCTAGGACCACCGACAACGGGCCTCGTTACCAACCAACTCTCGTCATCCTCGAGTCTAACACCTTTTTGTGCAACTACAATACCAATAATAAATATAAGACATATATTTTGTAACACTTTCATCACTAAATATTTCAAAATAATATTTCATATACTTAATTATTCATAATGATAATATAAACATAAATAAGTTATATCAAAAGATTATAAATGTTACCTCCTTTTTCCCTAGCAAATCGACCACATTTGACCTTAAATGCTACAGCCGTTACAAAATCCTCATCATCAAAATCACTATCGGCCTCATCCTCGACCTTAACCTCATCTTCGGCCTCAAGCTCTTCATTACAAACATTGTAAGGCGGATCGTGTACATCGAAATCGCCTCCAACATCCTCTACCTCTAAATCTTCACCTTCATCTACATCCATCCACCCGAACCCTCTTCGCCCGAGTCCCCTTACGATCAGATGCATTAATATTTCGATGATTAACATTTCTCGCACCATCACCAATTATCACACCCAACATATTCAACTGTCTACTAACTTTAGAGTAAGGTTACATTTAAATCGTATTATAAATTAACTAATACATATTAACGTTTAACTACGAACATAACGCAGTGAAATTACTCGATATAACAAGAAAACTTACCATTTTAACCATTTTCGACGACGAACTCTCGGATTCCATGACTTTGTTTAACAAATGATAATCTTGGAGAGAGAACTTAGAGAGACATTGAGAGATATTAGATATGAAATTTGAATGTGTTGGAGAGAGATGAGTTGGAGATGATGAGAGATGTATTTGAATTTTAAATATTATATTTATTGTATATAAAATTGGTAGTCGAGAGTTATTAATACTTTTATTATTTTTTTTATTTTACTTAATTTTTTGAATATTTATTTAATTATTTAGATATTTTTTTAATATTTATTTAAGATTTAAGTTTATATATAAAAAAAAGAAAATTAAAAAAAATGTGACCGACGGTCACAGTGACCGTCAATATAAAAATACACTGAAAAGTATATTACATCTATTGTGATTATGAAAAATTTCATTATGTTATGAACTTGGGTTGAATTTGTTCATTTAAATGTATCAAAATGTTTATAGCATTCATACAAAATGATCCCAATATAACTCCAATAATATTAAAAATAACGCTAAAGTTTACCTTGACAAAATTAATAATGACGGTTGTCAAAATGTAACACATATCACTTTATTCAAGTTCAAAAGCGAATATATCATGTACGTAAATTTGAAAGGCCAATATATCAAACAAATTTGGAAATCTAGCATATATACTCTTTTTAAATTTGAAGTTCAAAGAACTAGAAGAAAAAATAAAAATTAAATTCCCATGTCAACGTGAAGGAAGTGTGGAGTCTTGAGGTCGAATTTCGGGATTGACGAAACTTCAAATAAGGGAAAGGCCCAAAGTTAAAAGAGCCCACTCGGCCCAAATATATGATAGCGTTGCTTGAGAGAAACGTATGATCCAATTCTCAAAATCGGAAAATACGGCTGCTTGTTTAAGATCTAAGCAGTGTCACTGGAAATCGAGATGGAAAAACATCGCCACTGCTAACAATTTCCCCAATTTCGAAGATCATTTCGATATAGGTCTTATCGATCTAACTGTTTTGCTCCTACAATGGATGACGCCTATGCCAGATCCATCTCCGAGGTAATTTTTTCATTCCTCGTTCTATTTTCATTTATCAATGTCATTAGTTCAGTAGACGAGAAGCTTCCGTTTTAAAACCTATTTGTTCTTGCTAGGTTTTGGATTACTTCAGAGTCGATCCGGGGAAAGGTCTGAGTGATTCTCAGGTACGTGTGTATTGCTGATTTGACTGTCAGTCAAGAGGCGTTGCTTAGCTCACTGTGCTTGATTATGTTGATCGTTTTGTCTTGCAGGTAGCTTTGCATGCCAATATTCACGGTAAAAATGGTACGTTTTCGTGTCCTGAACTTCTATTATCAGGAATGTATGCAATCGGTTGCTTTGCTTCTGTTTTTCTTTCGTTTTCGGGGACTCTTAGGAGCCTTTGTGTACTATTATTAGTTCAAGCTGTATGAATTCATTTTGCTCCTCTACTCCGTGATGATTGATATTAGTCTCGATGCTTTTGTGTTTTGTGAGTTATGCCGGCCTCGAATCATTTGGTACTACGGTTTTGTTGTTGTTGTTGTTTTACCTTCCTGGAATTCAATTGCAAGGTGAGTTTAGTACGTTCACGTTTTTCAGGAAATGAATTAGAAAGGGTTCACTCATATCTAGATGAAATAGAATATATATGACATGTTAATATGCTGGTTTTCTATGATTTTTTGGAATTCTGTCTTCTCTTCATGTTTTCTCCATAATGTCACTGATACAAGTTAAGTTTTCTTATTTATTCTATCTTGTTAAATCTGTGATGACTTGCTTAATTATGTAAATAGCTTTAATAAAATGTCTGGCTCTTTCGCTTTTCTCTTATCAACATCTATGTTGCACGGATACTCTGCTTAGTAGCTTGCGTATCCTTGTTGGAGTCTGTATCCATTTCGTTTTTGTTTCTATTTGTAGCCTATTTTATGCAGGTTATCTTTTGAAGAGAATGTTTTACGTATTTGTTTCCGTATTCATTTTCCGTATCCATGCAACATAGATCAACATTAAACTGTGAATTGTTTATTTATGTTCCCGATTTCTTGTACAAATTGAAATATTAATGTTTTCTTCTTCTTTTTGTGTGATATTACTTTGACGGTATTCATTCGACGTCTGCAGTGCTGCCTGAAGAGAAAAGTAAGTACAAGGAATATTCCTTTCATCCCTCATTTCAAATTTGGATCACTTCTTTTTCTTTGAACCTTCTTTTCTATTGTTATTTCATGCCATAGTTTAAACAAATGATAATGTGTTCTATCATACTTATCTACTCTTATAATTTTCTTTTCTTTCGTACAGTCATTATCTTTAGTTTGGTTTAAGACTTAGCTAAGTTGGTTATTGTTAAACACTGGTCATCCAATAAATAGTGCACCGAGATTAGGTTAATGAGAAATTATAAATTCTTGCATTAAATTATCTTTAGTAAGATGAAATTCTTGAGAACTTTTTATCTGGTTAGATGTTTTTTTTTAAAGTGCTTACGCATATTAAGAGATGTTTTCCCTATATTCATTTTTTCTTAGATTTCTTTAGTGTCTAGCCCTTTTTTCTTGAAAAGTGCGTCCATGTACTTCTCGTATAATCTTTTTGACCATTTTGCACCTTTGAAGTTAATGGAATTTCAGCTATTGCCTAGGCAAATGCTTTACAGAACCGGTTGCTTTAGGTGTCACCATTATAAGGGTCATATAGGTGAAGTTTGGAATAGCTCCCTGAGCAGTTACATATTCCTTTAATTTTTTTCTTACGTGGGCAAATAAGATCATAAATCTGATTGATTTAGCTGAAATTGTAAGTGACATCTGGGTTGAGTTTTGGATAAGTCTTGGAATTTTCCAGCTCCATTATTTTTTGACTGGCTTCTGGTAGCTTAGGATAATTTGCTTGCTTCTTATTTACATTAGTTTTAATCGGTGTTAGTCTTATTGCTGTTTTCTTAAGTTGCTCATTTTTCATATTTAAATCAAATGCAGGGACTCCCTTCTGGAAATTGGTTCTGAAACAATTCGATGATTTGCTTGTTAAGATATTAATTGCTGCTGCTGTTGTTTCTTTCGCTTTGGCTTTGATTGATGGGGAGACTGGATTAACAGCCTTTTTGGAGCCTTCTGTAAGATCTGATATCCTTTCTGCATGATTGAGTGATTATTTGTTACTATTTTGCGAAATGGGCATAAACAATAGTTGTCTGACTCTCAGTTCTTTTTTAATAAATTTGACTTCTGAAGCTATATATAATCTACATTAATGAATGCATGTATATATGTTTTGAAGTCATATATAAATAATATCTTTGATGTTCATGAAGCACCGTTCAGTTTAGAAGTTGACTTATCTTCGTTGCTATTGGCTTTTAGAACATTGGCTGTCCGTTCCAAGAGTCCTTTCATCAAATAGGCTGGTATCTGTAGGAGCACAATCGTAAAAATGGCTTTAATATAAGTTGGGCTATAATTTTTGATGTTTTTATGTTCAGAGATGATAAGTCGTTACCACTTAAAGATAATATTTCTGAAATTTTATTTTCAAACAACCTCAACCGATAATTAATAGAATTTTCGTGTGGCATTTACTCTGTTATAAACTTGATAATTCAAATAATTTATGAATTACTCAAATATGGATACTAATGGAATCATGCTGTTTACAATGTTTCTACTTGTGCACACCATGCTGTTTCCCTTATGTTTCTATATCAAGCATAAAAATTATAACAGGAGTGGCAAGCTGGGCATGGCATGTGTGGAGCCTGTGGTTAATATAATAAGTAATGGTGCTTCCTTGTGTTTCTTACATATCCCTTCAATTGTTTTCAGTGTATGCAATTATTTCATGTTTGCTAATTGGTCATCCTTTTTTTGGAAAAAGAAGTTTCATAACATTGCAAACATATCTTATTTGTCAATGGTCCATCGATCTAATATATTAATACTTAAGGCTTAGAAGTATCCAAAAATCTTTTTGGTGCACGTTTCATTTGGCTGATGCATATTTTATCATTCCAGTATTCGTATTACTATCTTCCAGTCAATTTTACTCTTTTTACTGGGCATTGCATGGTGATCCCTATTTCAAGTCAACCTGTTTGATTTATTGCCATTAATATCTTTTCATATTAATTTCATGACTTGATAGGTCATCCTATTAATTTTAGCTGCCAATGCAGCAGTCGGAGTAATTACAGAAACAAATGCTGAAAAGGCTCTTGAAGTAAGTTCACTATGAGTCAACTAAACTTTTGAAATAGCCTATTAAGAAATTGCTTTTGTCTTGTTCCGGCACATGGTTTATAATTTTCTTTAATACTGTTTCCCAATTTGTCACCCTTCACTAGCTTCTGCTTATAGAATGCTACTTCTTCAGTTATATCTTGCCTATTTAGGACTCTTTTTAGCTCAAAAGTATTGCAATTATTGATTAACAAAAAACATCCTGGATTGGATTATTTGAGGTGTGGGGTGGTGACTTGGAACCGAAATGAAGTTGTCATAGAATAGGATTTTTTTAAATATGCTGTCTTCAACTATTTAATGTTTTACTATTAGAAGTTTCTGTGGAGTTAAATCATCCTATGATCTGTTTTTTTCTTTTTTTTTTTTTTTTTTTTTCATCGGGTGGTTGACAATTATGATACTGGAACATGTAATCTTGTTGGCTTGTAGAAATACTGAAACGTAGCATGAGGAATTATCTTTCGTTTTATAGTGTTTTCAATTGTGCCGTGGAGTGATGCAGTCTATTGTCTGTTATCTCATTTTGGGTTGCTGTGCGATTCTTTTCTTGTAGGATCTACGTGCCTACCAAGCTGATAATGCAACTGTTCTTCGAAATGGTAAAGACAAATACAATATCAGATAGTTCTGAGTTTGTGGAATCTTGTATTATTGTCTTATCCCCCCCTCTCATATGTTTAGTTAGCCTTTTCAGTTGCTGTGGTGAATTTTATCTGCTAAGTTGTTAACTTTCAGCAGAAGGATTTATTCTCCCATCTATTTTAAGAATGCTTTATCATTTGGTCTGATAGATTTGTTGAGAAGTGTCAAGGAACCAATTAAAATAAAGCTAAACCTGATAGTTAATCTCTAACACACCCCCGCACGCAAATGCCATCTAGGCTTGAAGTGTGTACAACGTTGGTTCACCTTACCATGTGTTAAAACTTAAATTTAATCTACAAATGGGGGCTGATAGGATTCAAACCCTGGACCACTTTATTATAGAGGCGCGCTGATACCATGTCGAAGAACCAATTGAACTAAAAGCTTAAGCTCATAGTTAAGGCCCAATGATAGCTTTTACATTAATCTCTAACAAGAAGTAAGAAAATAGTTGCAATTTTTGTTGGTTCGTTTTTGTCATTATTTGAGAATTGTGATAGTTTCTGCCTTTTTTTCTCTGTATTAATGGTGAAGGAACACAATCAAATATGTAAGTCCTCTTGTTGATTGTTATAGAGGTTTGCAGTGCTTGCTCAGTGCATATTACTTAAATTCCTAAGCACGATCTTCCAGGGTGCATTGATCATGGGACCTAGTCATTGCATTTTGTATTGCCCAAGTTGTTATACTTTTATGTCGGTTGAGGAGGATAGTCTTTTGAAAATATAACTTTGGCTTTGGGTCTCTTAGCTAGGAGAACGTGGAGAAATATCTGGCTGTGCCTCGTTACAGATTTTTGTTACCTTTTTTTTTCTAGTTCATCAATACAAGTCTATTACCACATCACATATTTTCCAGTCTTGAGGACAAGACTGTTTTGAAGGGCATAGTGATGATAGAGAATGTGATAGATGATGCTATATGAGAATTAAGGGCAGTAAATGAATAAAAGGACACATGTGACATGACTATTTGTAGTTAGAGTGAGTTATATCAGGGTATAGTGTGAGTGTTGGGTGAGTACTGAGTAGTATATATATGTGTTGTATGGAGTGAGGAATGTTGTGGGAAAAATGTACATTTGGGTATTTTGGCTCTTAGCTTTCTGCTTTAAGAAAGATAGATTGTTCCTAGGAATACTGTTCCAGTATTTGTTTCTCCAATATTTCTTGGTTTCTGTGGTTTTCCTTCTTCTTCATTGTTACTTTGTTTGGTTGAGTACGGACACCTGTAATATGCTTCTCACGCAAAACTCATACTAAACCCCTGATATAATCGACTCTAACTAGAATTAGCCACGTGTCCCCTTTTATTCCTTTACTCATATTTATCACATTCTCAATCAAGAGCAATTATGAATTCATTTGCATGAAGTTTGTAGCTCATAGAGGATGTAATATAATTGCTAGAATATTTTGTGTGCGTGTATCACCATTAGTTCATGTAAAACTTTTATTGCAGGGTGCTTTTCCATACTTCCAGCAACAGAACTTGTTCCGGGTGATATCGTGGAAGTCACTGGTAAGTTAACAAGTTCTGAATTTTCAGGTTTGGATGAGTTCTGTTTACTTTATCATGATTTTGGAGCAGTTAATGTCAGATCTTGTGTTCTGCATTAGTGGGATGCAAGGTTCCAGCTGACATGAGAATGATTGAGATGCTAAGTGACCAGTTACATGTGGATCAAGCAATCCTTACTGGTACTTATACTTTTTTGTTATTTATTTTTGATAGTGAATCATAATTCATTCAACACTGGTCATATTTTAAGAACAGGGAAAAAAAGCAACTGAATACTTCCTAATTAGCCGACAACATATTTGATATATCTTATTACTTTTTCAACTTTTGGTTGAACATGTATGTGAATAAAGCAAGTGCGCTCTTTCTTGAATCACGAGCTCGGAGATTCTAAATTTATTCTCCTGTGTTAATTAGTTTCTTGAATCTTATGATCAATTTCTATCATAATTATTTCGGAGACCCTACACTTGCTTGCTTTCTTGGGCGAACCCAGCAGTACTGATACCTATGAAATGAGTTTCCATATTTGGTTGTTAGGAATTCACCTTTATGAGCACTATTACCATGTGCATGATCAGGTCCAATTGAATGATTATTTTTGATGATGATAACAGGTGAGAGCTGTTCCGTGGAAAAAGAACTCAAGTCTGCCCCTGCAATAAATGCTGTTTACCAGGATAAGACCAATACTCTTTTCTCGGTAATTAATTCTGCATGATACTTTTGAACTAACAACATTCATCATGTGCCATAATTGATGAATGCAATCATTTGCTTTCAAAGTCATTTTGTTTGGATATAATCTGGAGGACAGAAGTTCAGTTAATTCTTAAAGTCTTATTAAAGGCGAAAATTATTATGAAGATCTCCCTTGACATAAAGCTTGCGTATTTGAGAGAAACTAGTTGGCTACCTGATATCTCTCTTAATTAATAAATGGACGAAGGAACTCAAAATAAGATTGTAAAATGCGTTTTGCAGACCCGAGTAGTGTGTACGTCGGTGGAAACTAGAGATATATGTAATAACTTGTTCTCATTATAGACGATAGCTATTTGTATAGGTGTGTAATCTCATAATGTGAATCCACGTGATGCTATATCTCTATATTTGAATAAACTTATTTTTCCATGTATCCCAACTACCAGGGTACTGTAGTAGTTGCCGGTCGGGCGAGGGCTGTTGTCGTTGGAGTTGGTACTAACACTGCCATGGGAAGTATACGTGATTCCATGCTACAAACAGAGGATGTAAGCATTATAAACCTTTTCTATGGCAATCTGCAAAACATTGTCTCTGTTTTATGTTTTTTCCATAACCTCTTTTCTAGATATCCAATCTCCCTTTGCTTGTCTCAACTTTTTTTTTTGTATTTGTTCCCACTTAAGTTCTATGCAGCTAATTATGCGACCATGATGTTTAAAACTTGTTACTGTTAGGATCTTTATTAATGTGTTAAAATCTATGAGAAGATAATATTGCAATTGCACTTATGTGGTAATATTGGACTGTGTGCAACCCTTTTTTGTTCTAACTGTTCCCGGTTCCCAGATTATCTTTCCATTCAGAAGATTATTCTTATTTTATTTTTCTTTCCTTATTTCTTTCTTTTGTTTTTTTATTGTTTTTTGTGATTGTACATGCTAAATGTCAATTATTATCGTTTATTTATTTTTTGCAGGAAGCAACACCATTAAAAAAGAAGTTGGATGAGTTTGGTACTTTTTTGGCTAAGGTTATTACAAGACATCTATCTGTCCTCTGATTTAGCGTGCATTTGCTAGGATAATGTTATGTCACAGAAATGTGCTGTCAGCAATAGCTTTTGCCCAAGCTGTCATTCATATTTATTGGGTTGTACGACTAGATAAGAAATGTGCTAATCTGTTTCCACGTCCATATCATAAGTCTGAATAGAGTAATGTCTGACGGGAAGCTTGAAACCTAGTTAAGGTTTAGTGATAATTAATTAGGAAGCAAACAGTTTTTTGCTTTTTAAACTTTTAATTCTTTTTGTACTGGTTCACCTTCAACCAGTTTTTTTTTTTTTTTTTTTTTTTTGCATTTTCATGCTAATCAGAAAATTTGGCTTAGAGGAGCTCTTGAAGATTTTTTTTTCACTAGATGGTCCTTGAATAGTCTGTGTAATTGCAACTTTTCATAATAGTAACCAAATGATGCAATATTCTCTTGAACATATGTGGTAGTTCTTTTACTGGAATATTGTTTGCTTCTCTTCACTAGTACCTTGTGTAAAGTACACCTTTTAATGCTGTGTTTGGGATTAGGTTATTGCAGGGATTTGTATACTAGTATGGATTGTAAACATAGGCCACTTTCGCGATCCTGCTCATGGTGGATTCTTTCGTGGAGCAATCCACTATTTCAAGGTATCATGATTTCCTTTGTATTTCTTGCTTTGGTTTGTAATTCTCCTTACATTTCTAGGATATGTTCTTCCTTGGAGATTCCTTGCTGTCTAGCAGAAGGCTACCTTTAAGGCTTGTATTTGCAATTTTCCATAGAAAAAGCAAATGGTAACATCTAACAGGTTACTAATCCCATTAATATATAATAATGAAATTACATGCTGTATTGACTCTTAATGAACCATCAGTCAAATCCATGTCCATAACCATACAACTTTGTCTTATCATTTAGAATATCTTTTAAGCATGGGCTATAACACTGTTCATTCCAAGCTCCTTTGATTTCTCTGTGACTGTGTTGATTACTTTTTCAGTTACCCAAGTTATGAATGTGTTGTTCTCTTTCCTCTCCAAACGTTTACTAATGTGTACATATTTCTTTGTTGTTGCTTATGTCATCATCTTATGCTGCTTTATGTATGGCTGTATGGAATTAATGTTATTTTGCATAGCTAGATTGCAGTTGCTCTTGCAGTTGCAGCAATTCCTGAAGGGCTACCTGCTGTCGTTACAACGTAAGCTCTATTTTTACTCATATCAAATTCTACTTGATTGTTTTTACTAAAAAGTGCTGGCCCTATCTACTACAAGGACTTAACATGGCTAAAGATTGAAATGGAACTTGATGTGAATATTATATGTTTCAATGTGTTGATTCAATTAGAATTATCCTTCCACATGGTTCGATGATTTATAAGTTCATTGGTGCAGAGACTTTCACTTGGATATCGTTGTCAGCATGTTTCTTTTTTTTGTCAAATTGGATTTTTTAGTTGACAGATTTTTGTTTATTTCACATTTGTTGTTCTAGGTGTCTGGCTCTTGGAACAAAGCGCATGGCTCGCTTGAATGCCATTGTTCGTTCTTTGCCATCTGTTGAGACATTAGGCTGCACAACAGTGATTTGCAGTGACAAAACTGGAACATTGACAACTAATATGATGTCTGTCTCAAAGGTATTACCTTAGAACATATAGTTTTTTATTTTCAATGGTGTAAGATGAGTACGTGAGTCGTGTACCTTCAATATTTTCAGTTTTACACCTTCAATATTTTTCGCATGCTTTCAACTATGGGCAGTGGTCTCATGCTTGATTGGAAGCAGAGCCTGACTATGTTTCTGCTTTGTGAGAGGTTTATTTGCACCATATTGCTCACTACAATATGTTGGTGTATATGAGTTAGTTACCTGGAGTAACACAATATTGGCTGCTTCTGTAATGTTGGCATGTGTATCTATACTAATTTTCATGATGGGTCTTCTCAGATATGTGTTGTTCGTTCTCTCCACCACCAACCGATGATTTCTGAATACAATGTCAGTGGAACAACCTATGCTCCAGAAGGCACAATATTTGACAGCAGTGGGACACAGGTATGTTTTTATTTATTTTGTGTTTTAATTCAGTTGGGCTATTTTTTGGAGAGTTATTTTTTCAATCCTCTATATGTGTTTTTGCAGCTGGACTTTCCAGCTCAGATGTCTTGTCTTCTTCACATGGCAATGTGTTCAGCCCTTTGCAACGAGTCTGTTTTACAGTATAATCCAGATAAAGGGAAGTATGAAAAAATTGGGGAGTCAACTGAAGTAGCATTACGTGTTTTAGCAGAGAAGGTTGATCTATCTGCTATTTGCAGTATTTTCTTCTTTATGTCCTTTGCACTCTCCTCTATCTGTTTTCCCTCTCAACTGTGAATTTTTTGTCATTTACTCTACTGTTTTGTCTACATTCAGATTGGTCTTCCAGGTTTTGATTCTATGCCTTCTGCACTGAACATGTTGACTAAGCATGAGCGTGCATCTTACTGCAACCACTATTGGGAAAATGAATTCAAAAAGGTTCGCTTCAAAACTTAGTTTATATTTCTTTTAATCGTATAGTTCTGAGATTTTCTACATGTTCTCAGTGGTAGGCATTTTAGTGATCACCTGTGAACCTGTTTGCTGAATGCCTGAATGTACGCGTGCCATTTTGACATTTTCCCTTCTATTCATTTCTCTTAATGCTTTTCGCTTTTGTGTATTTAAGTTACTAGTTTTCTTCGTGTTTGTGCCTTTTTAACAATATTTTTTTTAGTATGAGATAGAGAAAAGGCAACTTATGGTAAAATATTTTAGGCTAATTATTTATGAGGAACTGTAATATGATAACATTCATAAACTGGAACTTTGAAAAATTGATTCAAATTAAATATGTTGATGATTCATAGGTTTCTGCTTTGGAATTTTCGCGTGACCGGAAAATGATGAGTGTCTTGTGCAGCCGAAAGCAGACAGCGGTTATTTTTTCAAAAGGTGCTCCTGAGAGTATTATCTCTAGATGCTCGAACATCCTTTGTGACTATGATGGTTCCACAATTCCATTGTCTACAGTAATGCGAGATGAGATAGAGTCAAGGTTCCACAGGTTTGTAGCAGCATAGAATCTAATATGATTTTCCATGGCAAGCTGTGAGATATGTTGCTTCACGTTTTTTCTTTTATTTTCTTTTCTCAAAGGATTTTGAGATGACGTGTAGAATTTTATGTCATAGCAGAGTACGTGTCAATTTAAAAGATCAATCTGCAATATTTTTTTTCTCGTAATTATGTTTTTATTCATTTCAGCACACTTGAAATTAGCAGTAGTTAATGAAGCATGGAAAGAATTTCTGGAGTTTCCAAGTTTTTGAAGCAGAGCCCGTTGTGAATATAAGATTTTTTCTTTAAATTGTTCTGTCAATTGCCTTGTTTTTTTAATCTAAAATCGTGGGTTTACGAAACCACAAGTGTTTGTGATGCTTTTACCGATTCAGATCATTGGATACATGCTTTTTTGATAATTGGAAATATGATGGAAGTTCTTTGCTTAAGGTGATGCAAACATATTTCCATGACTTTCTATGTAATGGTGAAATAAATCACCTCAACTTATATCCCCTTTCATCTAATGTGAGGTTTTGTGCCTCAATTAGTGCTCTTACTTGGACTCTAGCATCTGCAATAGTCTAATATGTTTCTTTTCTAATACCAAAATATTTACTCCATTTCTTAATACTATGTTGTTATTCACCAATAGTGTAATTGGGAAAAAGCAGTGATTTTTTCACTGCTTAAAGCTTCTATGTGGGTGTAACTATTAATTATTACTAGCTCAATATTTTCAAAGCTTGTCCTCTGCATGTTTTGTTAACAGTCCATCAAATTGAACATATTGTGGTCATCCTTGAGATAATAAAGTATAGGTTACTTTTATAAACATTTCCTCTTATTGTCAGTTTTGCAGGAAAAGAAACATTAAGATGCCTTGCGTTAGCTATGAAACAGATGCCCACGGGCCAACAAAACATCTCGTATGATGATGAGAAGGATCTTACATTTATTGGGTTGGTACGCATTCTATTCAAGATGGTTTAACTCTCATGTTGTCTATATATAAAATGCTGTGCATTTGGATGCTCTCTTCTTTCTGTTTATACTTCTACATATGCATGCCCTAATCCATCTTAATTGCAGTTTTACTTTTCTTTCTAATTGACTTGTGTGGGTGTTGGCGTACATGTGAATGTGCTTGTATGGCCTTTTGCAGGTCTTTGTGTTTGTGTACCTTTTTTCTGTTTATTACTTCCACCATTCCATGCTCTTAATTTATTTTCTTAAAATCATAGGTTGGAATGCTTGATCCCCCAAGAGAGGAAGTGAAGAATGCTATGGTACAGTGCATGACTGCTGGTATTCGTGTTATAGTTGTCACTGGGGACAATAAGGTAACTCAAATTGTGCAATATATCCTATATGTCTTATTGTCATTTATATATTAAGGTTTTATTTCTTTCATAGTAGCCTTATAACACGAGATGCTGCTTTAGTCAACAGCTGAATCACTTTGTCGTAAGATTGGTGCTTTCGATCACTTGGAAGATTTTGTTGGACGCTCTTATACTGCCTCTGAGTTTGAAGAGCTTCCAGCTTTACAGCAAACACTGGCTTTGCAACGTCTGGCATTGTTTACTAGGTGACTGTTTTTTTCTTTTCCCAGCTGTTCTCCATTTCATGGACTACTATGCCATCTTCCTTTCTCAAGTTCTCGGGGTTCCTGATTACAGAACTTCTTATATTGACATGCATCTTTTGCGCTTGTTGTAGGGTTGAACCTGCACATAAAAGGATGCTAGTGGAGGCTTTACAACATCAAAATGAAGTGGTATGCCTATCAATTTTGTCAGTACAATATCTTAGGCTTGTAAATGCTTGCATATATATTTGCACTTTGGATGTCATTAATAATTCGAAAACGGAAAATAATATTTGAATTTGAAGCCAAAGGATTTATTACTACTATGGGATCAGGAATTAAGCAAATTCTCTTGAAATCATATGATTGATTGATCTATCAATCAGGATCTTTGAAGGGTAAAATATTCAAATTTGCATTATATAACTGGGTTTCAAGAAATTATGTCAAATAAAAAGGTAGTTTTTTTGTCTAAAAGTTATTCGAGGGCCACCCATTTACTGATGGAATAGTTTTGTAATATTTTTGAAGTTGTTAAATTCGAGTGGGTTTTATATAGGCTTCTAGGCAGAATTTAAAGTATGATATTTATGATTCATGCACATTTGGGAATATGGTAAAACGTGGTTTTGGCTCGTCGCTGGGGTTAATCACATGTAGGGATTGACGATAGGATCTGGAGCTTGTATGTATAATGGTGTGAGGGTAAGTAACGGAGTTAAAGTAGAGGCAACTTTTAGGGAGAATTCTGTTTTAAGTCTCGACTACTTGCTTGGGTAAGGGGAACTGCTTTGTGGAAGTAGAAGGGAATTCTGTTTTTCATCTTTTCATTCAATGTTTGTTTCTTTCGCGTTCTTTATCATTTTTGTTGTCTTTCTTGGTTGTTGAGTTTGAATGGGTTTTACACAGAGTTGTAAATATTTACCAATGTGAGGGAGAGAGTGTATATACCAATGTGAGGGAGAGAGTGGGAGGTATTTCTTATGCATAACTGCATGTATTTGTTTACAGGGTAGTGCAATGTTCCGGTACATTGTATTAGGATCGTTCTGTAATTTCTCATGTTTAAATGAAAATGATGGAATCCTTGTAGTCTATTATGAAACATTAGGTTGCAATGACTGGTGACGGTGTCAATGATGCACCGGCGTTAAAGAAAGCAGATATTGGAATTGCAATGGGATCTGGAACAGCAGTTGCAAAGGTAATTACAGTTGTCTTCTTCATAAGAATGATTTACATCATTTTTAGTTATATATAGTTTATTTCAAGTATGGCAGGCTATTTCCTATAATTGTCACATCCCTCATTTTTTCTCTTGTCATGCGAACATATATGCATACAGGTTTATTTACATTAGCACATATAGATAATGTATTGATTGGTATATTCAACTAGTTGAGTTTTGTTGGTTCAGATTGGTGTCTGATCTACTTTCTTGGAATGGGATTTGTTTGATCTTTTATATGATTGCTCTTCCCTGATTAACCTCAAATGATGATTGCCAAGGGACCATTTGACTTAAATTTGAAGCTTTATAGATCAATTGGTTCTGTGACATGGCATCATATAGACTAAGAAGTTAAGATTCGTAGACTAAGAGGTCGAGAGTTCAAAATCTTGGCACCCCCATTTATTGTTGAATACCAACACATGGTAGAGTGGACCTGTATCATACCCCAATAGGCATGTCTGACGGGGTGTGTTAGATATGATAATAAAACTATTCTGAGGGGCTGTTGTCTTTTAGCTTAAGCTTTAAGGCAAAGAAGCTTTACGAACAAGAAGAAAACTACTATATGTCAAATTCTCATTCCTTTATAGACAAACTTAAGATGATGTCAATGACTTATTATTCTACTAAACAATATAAAAGAAAATAAATTCTCTTTACTGAGCTCACTTTTGTTAACTTATCTACCTGTTATTTTAAATTGCAACTTGCATAACGGTCAGCAATTTTTGTTCTTTTTTGGCTGATGATCTGTATTTTTGCAATTCCAGAGTGCTTCAGATATGGTTTTGGCTGATGACAATTTTGCTTCAATTGTCGCGGTACGGTAGTCTCTCCACTTTTGTTGACTGTAAATCCTTGCTGTATAGATATAGTTGTGATTTCTCAATGTTATCTTTTTTTCTAATTTTAATTTTGTCATTGAAACATCTCCTTGCACCTTGTTTTAGTACCCAAGCCATCATTTTTTTACGTTTACAGTAAACAATTTGATAAATCAGCCATGGGTTGGATTCCCATGAACATTGGTCATTGATTGAAAATAGACATCACCAACAAGATTAACACAAACAAACAAAACTGAAATAGGAGAATCCAAACATTTTATTGATGTTCAAGTAGGAAAACTAAGGCTACAATAGCCAAAAAGAAAAGTTAGGAAAATACAGTAGAAATCATGCTATGGAGTCGTCCATTAGATCATCAGTCTTGCCCAAGTCCAAGATCCCAGAAAACCCACATAAAAATTGTCATATCCTACGCAAAGGAAAAGGAGCACTAAATGACCAACTCCGGATCCTCACATTCCCCTGGGTATGACTAGCTTCCTTTGGGATCAAGTTGCATATGTCCCTCCCTCAATTCTTCCTGGAACAGAATTTCCAGATCATGGGCCTATGAGAAAGCTGGTCTAGCAGTTGGCTGTTTTCGCCATTTCTATCAGTCACATTCATCAACTTTTTCTTCTACTATGGATTATGCACTCCACAATGTGGTTGGAATAATTGTTTTTATAAGCATAAAGTGATAGTTCAGTTTGAAAGAGCAATTTAAATTTATTTTTCATATCTTATCACTTTGATTATGCATTTTTATATGAACTATGATGGTGGCAGAAAAATTGTTATTGTCAGGCAATTTGTATTTTGATTCTATTTCTGCGCAGGCTGTTGCAGAGGGAAGAGCGATATACAATAATACAAAGCAATTTATCAGATATATGATTTCTTCAAATATTGGTGAAGTTGTTTGCATCTTTGTTGCAGCTGTACTTGGAATACCTGATACCTTAGCTCCTGTAAGTTCTTTTAGCCCAAAAAGCTCTTATCTTCTATTGTAAACTTTGTATGTATCAAGCTCTTATCTTCTTGGGTAAACTGTTTATCGTATATGTGTCTTCTCTGTTGTGGTGCATAAAAGGCGGGCACGAGTAGTCTTCCATGGGGCATGTGAGTTCACAGTCCAAAGCATTTCAGCTCTTATAGTCAACTCCTTAAGTTTCAAGGAAAATTAAAGTCACATTGGTCTATGATAATTATGTCTTCTGTTGTTAACACGTTCTTAGTCTATACGTAGGTTGGAATTATGCATTAGAGCATGTTTATGAAGGCTGAATACATTTTTAACCTTCTTACTGCTTTGTGTAATTATTATCTTCCTGATTTGGAATGGAATTAACGCCGCCTTCTGAGCCAGAATAAGTGATACTTTAATATGTTGTAGGATTATTTTGGACGTGCAAGACATGATATCATAATTTTTTAACAACATCCAGGTCCAGTTGCTGTGGGTCAATTTGGTTACTGATGGATTGCCAGCCACTGCTATTGGTTTTAATAAACAGGACTCTGATGTGATGAAGGCCAAACCTCGCAAGGTATTCCTACAATGATTTGGTTACTATCGCACACTTCCGATGATATTCCGTAGATAGTAAACAAGCTATAATGTTAATTTGGCTGGACGGTGGGTAGCTTTGGACTTAAGATGCTAGTGGTACGATAATCAAATGCCTAAACTGAACGGAGCTAGAATACTTATTGCACATGAATTCAAATAGTTGTTAATGCCTCTTTGACGAATATTATTTGGTTCGTCATGTCTTGTGTGCAACTAGCATTCCCTGTGATGATGTAACATGTGAAGGTTCAATGACCCAGAGTTGAGATGAGGGAAAAAACATAGCACCTATTTCATCTTCCTTCTTGTGAACAGTTTTTGCAAGAAAGGTCCTCTCTTAGAACTTCTGCTGCTATAGTTTGATTTAGTACCAAGAAGGAACTGCCGTTCTGAGCTACTTTATCTGTTTATTTATTGATTTAAATTAAAACCTTTTGAAGTAAGTTCTATGAAAAGATGCCTAGGGCCAAATATATGAGAAGTAGAACTCTTTCAGATAAGATGACTTTAGCGCAAACTATCAGTGTGCTTGTGGAAGCTACTGACAATCTTGATCCAGTGGAAAGGAGAATCATCCAATTTTGTAGTGCATATAAAAATTTAAAAAATTCACTGATTATTGAAACTTCTAGTATGTTTTGTGATAGATAAGTTTCACTGGCTCTACATTATTTACTCATTTTTAACTCGATGCACAGGTTAATGAAGCCGTTGTTAGTGGATGGTTGTTTTTCCGCTACTTGGTAATCGGTGGTAAGGATGCGTGTTACGATCTTCACTGGCTTTTTTGCTTATTTCATTAACATTTTTTTCCCTGGATTTCTTTCTTTTTGTGTTGTACTATTATCTACAGTGAGATGAAATGTAGGTGGCACCCTACATATAGCGTAATAACTATTTTGAAGTATTCTAGAGTAAATTTAAGTTTGATTAGGTGCTTTCAGAGTTCTGTTCTTGGAAATTTTAGCATCTATATATTTGGAGGGTCTTTTTTGTGATGTAATAAAATACTGAGCATCCATCTCCTTAGTTTGAAATGCTCTAATAAGACATCGAATCACTTTCACAATAAGTTTTGGCTTTTGTTCTGTAATATATAAATTCATATTGATCTTTTTCTTTGATGTTTCATATTCTAAGGTTTTGCTTGCTTTGGAATGTTGTATCTTAAGTGAGATATGTGATATAGTATCTGCTTGATGCAGCTTATGTTGGCATTGCGACAGTTGCTGGGTTTATGTGGTGGTTTTTATACTCTGACACAGGTCCCAAACTACTATATAGTGAATTGGTGAGATTTAATTTTTAATTGAAATTTGTTAGTCTTGTAATAAGCAAATAGATAAAAGTTTTGTTTCTGGGCGTTGCTTCTCATGTTTTTTTTTTAAATGACAGGTGAATTTTGACTCTTGCCTTTCAAGGGAGACAACTTACTCATGCACCATTTTTAATGACAAACATCCGTCGACAGTCGCCATGACAGTACTTGTGGTTGTAGAGATGTTTAATGCTTTGAACAATCTCAGTGAAAACCAGTCACTTTTGTGAGTACTCGGTTTGATTCAAAATTCGTGTGCTTAGTTAATAGCTTCATTTCTGTCTCTGCCCTTTCTTTTTTTCTTTTTATATATTTTCTTGTCCTTTTTCCTCCTGGCGTACAACTGATTTTTTTATCCATTTTTCAGTGTTATCCCTCCATGGAGTAATTTATGGCTCGTTGGTTCCATAGTTCTTACTATGATCTTTCACATTCTAATTTTATATGTACAGCCACTCTCTATTCTTTTTTCTGTAAGTTCTCTCTATCTTTTAGCTTCTATTCCTTTTGTATATTTTTATTGATAGTTCTTTATCCCCATCAAGATATCTAAAATGTATTACGAAATATGATGTCACAGGTGACCCCGTTATCTTGGGCTGAGTGGACCATTGTCTTGTATCTTTCCTTCCCTGTATGATTCTTAACTTAATCTCTTTGTAGATATGCAATTAGTGAATGTGTTATTGCTAATAATGTCTATTGGTGTAGGTTATAATTATCGATGAGATCCTGAAATTCTTTTCAAGAAATTCCAGTGGTAATGCTTATTCTGACTTTGACATTCTAAGTGTTGCCTTTCTCTTATTTTATTTGGGAAACTAATAAACTCTCTTCCCAATATGTATGGCTAATGATCTACTTCCTTCCCCAATTTTTACAGGCACCAGGTTCCGGTTCAGATTCAGAAGACACGATCTACTTCCGAAGGCAGAATTGCATGAGAAGTGAGAAAGAAAAGCTAAGTGATTCAATTATGCATTAACACAAACCTTACCCAAATAGGTATTAAATTTACACTTGTTATCATATTTTGCAAAGGTGGAAGTTACCGTGCTCTAATTCTGATCTCGCTTTAACTACAAACCTTATCAAAGATGCTGTCGTGTTGTAACAAAAATCCAGGTCTGGTTATACTTGAAGTATAATGTGAAAAATAGTCACTAAATAGAAATCATAGTATTTTTGTTTCTTTTATAAAGGGTTGTTATTTTGTCAGACCTTTTTTTTTTATTATCAATTTTGTTAATGACAAGTGTCTCTCATATGAACTTGCAACTGTTTCTTCTGCATTTATTCATTTCGAGTAGTCTATTGCTTTAGTAGATACAAAAGAGAATCACCAGCGACTACATCGATTTATATTGTCATTTTGAAAAGCTAGTCTTATGTTGAGAATTCGCTTTATTTACGCATACACTGCCTTCAAGATTACAACAGTGTTTTTTCATTGCTGATTTGATGTTGGATTTTGGTAGAAAGATGTTACAAAGGGTCCTGATTAATCCACCTTTTAAGCATGGCTAAACATTCTTTAGGCTTGTATTCTGGAGCTGTGTGGCCTCCGCCCTATTGAGAAAAACATATAACTATAAGCAACAAACTCAAAATATACATCAAAAAAATTGGGTTAAATCGAATACCTTAACTGTTGCAAATGTCATCCGATTGGAGTAGCTTCTGGTGTACCTATAATATTACTCCAATTTATAGCACTTAGAAAAAAAAAAAAAAACCTATGTAGGAGAAATGAAGGCTAAAAATATATGCAAGCCTTTCGTTCATCACATTTTTTCCTAAATTTTATTTATTGACAAAAACTTTACCAAATACTAAATTAGAGTCCGAAATAAATAAATAAATCTGCTTACTAAATTAATGACATGACTATCTAAAGATAGGCAATATGTCTACTCTCTTTGTTTAATAATATAGATATTTTTCAGTTTTATGTAATGTTAGCGTTATGGTTCAAGCGTCATGAATGCATTTCTACCCGAGAATGTAAAGCATACCCCGCAATCTGGCCTTCAACCAGCCATGGTCGCCAATCATCAACAATTGAGTAGTTGAGAGATCTTATCCATGCTTGAGTCGCCAGGAATGGCACAACAAGATCATGATCTCCACTGTTTGATTCCAAATTCACCAGACAAATGATTTGGTAACCCAAAGTAGACAACAATAACATCATGAAAAAAGCTAGCTAACCTATAAATTAAGGAGGGGTAACCCTTCTTTCCAAGATAAGCATGATACTTTATACTGCTTGGAATATCAGACTCGTAAGGCAATCCATAGTTGCATCTTACCCATTTCCTTGTAGTTTGCTGCACTAATCACAAAACTTCGTTATGTTTTATTCTTTCCATTTTTGTTTTGCTTTTTCAACTGTGTCTCAGACGTACCTCTCGAATGTGAAGTGCCTGACGAACACTCCTATCTGCAGTCCAAATGTGCGAAAGCACATATCCGTAAATCTATAGCCATAGAAAAAAAATGTTAATATCTAATAAAACTTCCCAAAACATGATAGTGCAGAACTATGAGATTTTGAAATTACACGACAGCCGATTGTAGGAACTAATGGATCGATTTGAAGGAAGAATGATGAGTTCTGAATGAGAGATCTCCTTTTATCAAATATCTGAAATGGCTTTGGGGCTGCAAAACCACAAATGGGTTCCAAAATTTGTCCAGGTTGGATCCCTGAGGTGCACTGTAAACAGAAATTTTTTCAGTTCATACAGGAAAATAAGAATACCAAAACAATGTGCTATATATTCATCTAATAATAATAATAATAATAATAATAATAAAAAAAAATAAAATAATAATATTATTATTATTGTTATTATTATTATTATTATTATTATTATTATTATTATTATTATTATTATTATTATTTCTACCTTGTGAAAGTCTTCTATGTCTTTCAAGCACTTAGCATTTGAGGGGTCAATATTGACATAATCTTCTCCACAAGTAATCTTCAATGACTGAAAGAAATGAAGACTAATTATTTTTGAATGAAAAGCAAACATGAAGTAACTAAGGCCAGACATCCCAACTAGGTTGGCACCTCTGGACACTTAGCAGCGCACCCGAATTAGGCATTTAATAGAAAATAGTGTTGCAATTAAAAGAAGAACGAAATGTGGAAGGTAATGACCTCAAAGAGTTCATCAGAAATGAGACCCATTCCATGGACAAATGGCATTCGTGCATTTCCATCAAAATTAATATCTGTAACAGGATTTCCAATAATGTATCCCTGAATGAAGTCATCGCCATTCTATTATTCAAAATGCAACTTTCTAAATCAATATGCTTCTCATATTATTAATTACTGACCTTCAAATTTATTAATGGATCTCTGCCTTGTTCATTTCCTGTATTAAGAAAAGGGCATAATTTTGAATCTAAAAATCACATATATTAATTAAATTTTGAATGAAATAATATTCACCGATTATGATTTGCTGAACAATAGCTGGAAGGGTAATGCCAGCGTAGGAATCCCCTGTTATATACATTGGATTTGACTCAAATTCTGGATGATCCCTAAGCCACTGTACTTATGTAAATAAGTGAAAAGTTAAATAAAAATATAGTGTATTTAAGAGTATTATAACTCACATGAAAAATAGAAAGGAAAAGAAAAGTGAAAATGATACTTTGGTAAGAAATTGGTAAGCTTGTTCAACTTGCATTAGATCAGTAGATAGGGAAGCAAGTTGTGTTTTCGAATACGAAAATCCTGTGCCTACTGGAATATCTATGAATATTATGCTTGCCACCTGCAAATGATTTATCATCCACCATTTTATTAAAAATATTACGTACGATGCTCAACATCGCCAGGGACGGATCCAGGTGGGGTCAGATGGACTAATTTCAAGCATCCACTGATCGCCAGAAACTACATTGGAGCCTGAACTATTTAAAATAAAGGCGTTCAAAAACCCCCTATTCTTGGATCCGTCACTGAACGTGACAGTTTAAGATTTAATATGAGCTCACCTGAGTCCAAGTGTGTGGATTCAAGATTAATTTAGGTAAGCTCCCATTGTATTCCACTACCTCAAACGTGATGGGTCCTATCATATTTCAAAAGTAATTAAGTACAACATTGTTTTAAGCATAATCAATTTGTAACGAGCCGATATTGAGGGGTGTTGTCTAATGACGAGGCAAGAACAGAAAACTCAGGACCAAAATTTGTTGAAAATCATAGTTCTTTGAACTATGCATTAAGACTGGATATTTCCCTTAGCAATTCCGTCAGTGATGTGACAGGTACCGAATAGAATGAAACTAGTGATGAAAATATAACCTTGCTTCTGAATATAAGCAATTACTGTACCAAAATACAGAGGCAGTTAAGCAAGTAATGCCCCCATCGATAAGGTGAGTTTCTAAACGTTTTAAAAACGTGAGTTCTAAGGAATGAACTTGACAAGGCACATATATATGACAACATATACATGCACTGGTGGAAGTAGAATAAAAAACCTTGGGGGTCAGTTTAGGAAAATTTAGTGAGGCAGTACAGATTTTTTGGGGACTAATTAAGAGCTGGTGGTAACAGAATCTGTCGGTAGTTTTGTGGAATTTGTTTCTGAAGCTAATGCAACTACGACAGAAATATTTTCTTGAAGACGGAATTCTGCTAGCAGAGCTAAATTTCGTTGTTTTTATCGTGGAGTTGGAGGTTTGCCGGGACCTCCTTTGATTTGAGAAAAAAAAGAGTTACCAATTTCATAGAGAAGACCAGACAAGGCAGAGCAGCCAGGTCCTCCTGTAAACCAAATGAAGAGAGGATCGTGTTCGGGGTCTCCTTGGGATTTAACGAAGTAGTAAAACAGCTGCACATCTTCTGATTTATCCACTCCAATATATCTGATTCATTTATTTATAACACTTATTAATGTTGATTAGTAAACTAATTAAATTAAGAAACAGAAGGACTGACCCAGTTTCAAGGTGGAAAGGCAGTGGCCCCTCAAACCCTGGAAGATACTTTATAGTTGTGTATGGATCTGCATGGTTTGAATTCAACTGTAATAACATAATACTAAGAACCACATTCAACCACAATCTTTCCATTAATTTCTCAGATGATACCAAAACACATTATTTTTTGGGAATTCTAAGATGTGTTAATCGTTTCTTAATTTATATTGCAATAAACAGAAAATAAATTATAAAATGGGAGTGTAATTAGAGACGTAGAGCACTTAAGTTGCATATTGAATAATCCTGAAGGTAGACAAGTTAAGCAGAAGAATTAATGAATAAAAAGACAATTCACCTTTCATTTTCTTACTTAAAATGTGGAGCCCAAAACACAACGTTGTTGATTAGATAATTGTATATGTTGGTCGCATACGTAGTGTTTGATTGTGGATTTTCATGATTCAAGTCCTTTTCAATTTGATTCAGCACATACACATGTGATTCTTACCTTTTCAAAAATCTCATTTATTTATTCCATTAAAAACAAATTCAATTATTTACTCTCTTTTTTCTTACAAGAAAAATAAGATAATTAAAGAAAAACTCCATTAGAAAAATTGCATCAGGTTTCACCTTGTTCAAACCTCATCTTTCTCTTTTCAAAATAGTAGGATGAATTGATAAAGATAATTTTGAACCATATGGAAGTCATGTCTATATATCATACATGGACGGCCATTTTATTTGGGATGCCCATAACAAGGGGATATCTGAGCCCTCTTGTACATATGTAGAAGATCTCATTTTGATGACGAAGAAAATTTCTATATCTCTCAAACTCTCCAAAATATCAATCATTCTCAACCAAAATCCCAAACAAATGTGATGACGATGCTCTTAGATTGGAATCCAACCCAAAAAGGATACTAACTTTAAACATCGGTTATAATTAAAAGCCATTCAACCAATCTCTATCCCCTTGCCATTAACAAAAAAAATGAACTTGTGATTTTTGCAAAACTCAAGAAGCCATGCCATTCCTCTCTTCCACTTCATCCTCCAAGACAAACTCTTTTAGAACACCTCTTTTACTCGAAATGATTTTCCACCTTTGTCTAAACATGTTAATTCCAAAACCAAAACAGCCTCCTCTCCATACATACCATCCATCATTGTTACCCAATATGACCACCTTGAGGATCTTTGAGTTTGTGCTAAACTGGCAAACTGACAATGTGACAACTCAAAATATGTATCTCCAAAAATTGATAGCAAGTTGGATTATGTGGTTTTTTCTTGAAACCATATATCTTAGAAGGTTGATTCAATGTCCAACAGATCTAAAGGGTTGACACATCCCTTCTTAGTTTGATTGCCCAACAATTCGGTCAGAAGTTCAATAAAAAATAATTGAAATTCTGATGATAAAAGATCAGTTGATACAAGTAGAGTATGATCAAACCAAGAATCGATCTCGACCATCAATCCAACCATGAACTCTTACCTTAGAATATGTTGATTCATTTTATGAAATTTTTTAATGTGTGGAGAGCTACTCTTCAGTACTAAAAAGGGGATGTGATTAATAAGTTTGACACTTTGCATAGTTCTAATTTAAGGGGTAGAGGGGTATGGGGTATAAGCAAGGAATGTGAGGTAGGAAATTTCAATATGATAAAATTTCTTATAGATATGCACGATATTTTATTTTCGTACAATATATAATCTATTGGGTTTTATATAACTATACAAAAACTATCATCATGTACATAAATAGCTCCTGATTGAAAGAAAGAAAGAAAAAACCAAGAACTAAAAATAAAATAAAAATAAAAATACAATCAACATCCATAATTAACGATTGTAATGTTCTTGAAAGATTTATGGTACGTTTATGACGAAAGACAAAAGCATTTAGTAATAGTCCTGATTTAATGGACGAATTGTTCGTAGAGGTAAAGATAAATATAGGGTTGATGCAGATTAAGAGAATGCTTTTATGAATTATGTCTAATTAGTCTATCAAGGATCATTATGCTTAATTATTGTTACAAATAATTAGAAGTAATGATGAGATACAATTATAAAGGCTCTTCTTTTGTCCACCTTTTAAACATTGCAAGGCATTCTGCTGGCTTATACTCTGGAGCTGTGTGTCCTCCTCCCTGCCATCAAATGAAAGCCTAAATCAATTGACTAAAATGAGTAAAATTAATTTTTTTTTGTCCGTAAGGGTATCTCTCGCCGATCACAGTGAATAATGTGTAAAATTAATGAAGATGAGAAAAATGAGAGTGCGTTTATTTGGTAAAATTAATTGAATTATTAACCTTGACAGTAGCAAATGTGATCCCATTAGAGTAAGTCCGTGTGTACCTATTAATTAATTAAAGACAATATAAACATTGACAAGCAAAGCTAAAAACATTGAACAATCAAATTGTTAGGAGAAAAACGAACCCTCCAACTTGGTAATCAACGAACCATGGCCTCCAATCATCTACAATCGAATAGTTTAGATTTTTTATCCATCCCTCTGTTCCTATGAACGGCACTGCCATGTCGTGGTCCCCGCTGTTACATATTCAACACTTAATCAATTATAACTATACACGCTAAGTTTCTGATTATTGGAATGATTATCAAATCAATTGTAAATAATGTCGGATCTAAGATTTACTAGCTAAATTATAATCTCTGATCTCTACGGAAATTTATTATGTCTTTAGTCCAAAAATCTAAAGCTCGTCATACATGTTTGATGAAGTTTTCCGATAGACAGTTGCTTAAGTAAAAGAAGAAATGAAGAGAAACCTGTAGACTAAAGAGCGGAAACCGTTGTTGGCGAGATAGACATGACTTGGGACACTGCTAATAAAGTTGTTTGTGTAGTTTATTCCGTAATTGCATCTCACCCATCTCTTCATACTTCCCTGCACCCATCATTTCGTTTCATTGCAATGCAATGCCCATTACAACGTATCAAATGACACCTTAATGTTTCTTTGTTATTTGTTTGACTATGTTACCTCTTGTATATGAAGAGTGTCCTGAACCGTCTTGTCATTGGCCCAATATTCAGACAGTAAGTAATCATGATCCTGCACTTATTTAATAATTAGTTCAATTTAATTTTGCTTAACCTGCTTTATCAAATGTAATTTAGAGTAAAAGGGATGTGGAAATTACACGACATTTCATGAATGCAGGAAAATAACAAAGAGGCTCCAGAACGTGTACAACATTAAGCCCTGTTATACACTGCAAATGAAAAATTATATAACTACATCATATATCAAATGAATTAGCTAAAAGAGTGATCAATTAATTAATTAATTAAGATTACCTTGTAATAGTCCTGCATATATTGCAAACACTCTGTATTGTTGGGGTCTATAAATGTATATTCTCCCCCACAACTTCTCTCTAGTGACTGCAGAGTCCAAATATATATTATATAAGTACCACAAATTTTTATAATTAATTAATTTAAAAAGAAAGATGGTTTAATAAATAGTAATTGAGATAAGATTAATAAAAATGACCTGAAAGAGTTGGTCAGAAATAAATCCCATTCCATGAACAAATCGGATTTTGGAGTTGGCTTCAAGAATAGGATCTGTTCCTGGATTCCCCACTATACACCCCTGTAACCACACCACCATTATCAGTAACTCACGTGAGTTCAATGGCGAAAACATCTGCAATTTGGGGCTAAATCCATTGCAAATTCTGAATAATATGGTAATTACCGATGAAACTTTACATTTACTAACGGATCTGGCAATAATTTTGTTTCCAATATATCCAATTTCTAATAAGTACAAGGTTTGTCGAACACCGGATGCTCTCGCAATAAGTACTTTTGTGTATATCAAGACTCGAACTAGATTTATAGTTTATGCGATTTGAGGCTCTTTATTACTTAAGCCAACCTTGTTAAAATTTCTGGCAATAACTATAATTTCTTATATCTCCTTACCAAACAAAAAAAAATTGAAATTGGACCGTCCAGTCTCATTAATTTGATATTTCAGGAAAAAAAAAAAGAGAACAAAAATTACATGCCTTGAGATTTATCAGTGGTTTTTCACCATCTTCATTTCCTGCAGTATAACCAAAAACAAACTACTAAATTCTTGCAGGAAACCCCTTGGTTGTTTTTTTTCTTTCTAAATTCCGTGTATTACCTTCTGAAATCTTTTGAGCTATAGGAGGAACAGTGATTCCAGAATATGAGTCTCCACCAATGTAGACTGGATTCGCTGCAAATTCTTGATGGTTTTCTAACCACTTCCATAAAAAAAGAATATAAAAAATTTACGTTTTTAACCGTATAAAATTGTTATGATTCTTTACCAAAATGTTTTCAGGAAGTTTGTTACCTGTTTAAGAAACTGGACAGCTTGGTTAATCTGTATAAAGTCACCTGAGAGAGCACCTAGTGGAGTTTTCGCATATGAGAATCCAGTTCCAATAGGAGCATCTAGAAATATTATGCTCGAAGCCTGAAAATTGAAGTGTCATTTATCCAATTTATGATTTCTGGTGCAAATTAAACCGGCGTAGCTCACCTGTGTCCATGAATGCGGATTCAACAATAATGTAGGTAAGCTCCCATTATACTCTTGCTCTACGTTGAATCTCAACGGCCCTGATTACATCGACATGATAGTTAATTCATCGAAAAATCAATCGATGGATCGAATAACTTATTATCAAGTTTGAGTTGGTGTTAGTTACCCATTTCAAAAACAAGGCCAGAGAAGGCAGAGCAACCAGGGCCACCAGTTAGCCAAAGAATAAGAGGATCATCTTTAGGATTCCCTTGGGATTTTATGAAATAATAGAAAAGCTGTGAATCATCTGGCTCCACACCAACATATCTACTAGTTCGACATTTATCAGAATTTTCATTTTCAGACAAACATTACATTAATCTTTATGTTCCTCACTTACCCGGTTTCGAGTTCAAATGGAAGTGGCCCCGGAAACCCTGGAAGATACTTCACACTCCAACTAGAAGCCACCGTCGTCGAAACCTGTAATAACAGAAACAAAAGAATGCACCAGCTTTTCATTGCTTTGGCCTGTTTTTCCATTCTTTTCACCCTCTATTTGCTAATCTATTCCTTTAAATAATTTTCACAAAATTGGCTACTACAAGGAGAGTCATTGAGTTTGACAAAATGGACAGTTAAATACGAATTTAATTCAAATACAATTGGTGAAAAGTTGGGCCTGAATTGTCTTGTGTACATTATTATATAACTAAATTATCTTTCAGGAAAACGACATGTTTGTTACTAACGTAAGACCAACAAGAGAATAAAGATGAGAACCAATGACAAAAATTACATTTTTTTAATTTCTATATTGGAGATTCTAGTAAGAGTTATATGTTTGTTCACGTAACATGTCAACATTATTGCAGAATGAATCCACAAATATAAAACAACAACAAAGTCTTTCTAGCCTAAATAAAAAATTTGCCAATAAATAGATCTTTTATACTATGTTTCACCATAATATAATGTTAAAGAACCAAAAATCTTTGCTACTCCAAAAATAAGATATTTTCGGGTAGATTTAAGGCCAATTTAGTACTGCTGTGGAAAGAAGTAATTGGTGTAGTGAAAACTGCGGTTAGAAAATGTGTTGTGGAAAAGAATAGAGAAAAGCTAAAAAGTGTTTGGTAAATACATTACAAATGTCGTAAAATCAAGAAATTAATAATAAAAATATGTATTTGTTAAATTATATTAAAATTAGAACTATCTTAGTCAAATTTCTTTTATCAATATCAGCTTTTTGGATAAATTATGACAGCCGATTTCTCCAAAAGTTACAAATTTATAGACCTCTTTCAGAAAACATTTTTGTATTTACCAAACACTGCTTTTAGATTGTGGGAATGCAATGTCAAACTTGGTTTAGTTATACCGTTACAATTTTTTGAGATTAGAATTTCATCCTTTGCCTAGCATATAATTTTTCCATTTTTCAATTAAATTAGTGATTTCTGATAATTGGCCAATGAAAAAATAAGGTGAAAAAAAAGGAAAGAAAGTGCGGATTGGGACAGGGACCAAACCTAGAATAGAAGAGCAAGGAAATAGAGGGGTTTCCTTATAAATTTTGTGAAGCTCGATAGGAACCATAGATGTCTAAGGCACTACAAATGAAACTGAGGATAAGAAACTTGGGTAAAATGGATGGACACTATTGATTTCTAGGAGGTAAGAAAGAAAAAAAAGGACACTATTGATTTCTAGGAGGTAAGAAAGAAAAAAATTTCTAAGTAGCCAAGAATAAACTTAAAAGTAAGCATGTTATTATTGAGACACTAATTCGACCATCGGATCTTACCTTAACATATGTCGATCCATTTTTATGTAGTTGGGATGTTTATGAAACATTTGAATGTGTGGAGGGGTACTTTGCATAGTTCTAATTTAAGGGGGAGAGGGGTATAAACAAAGGAGTGTGAGATAGATATTTCCAATATGACAAAATTTTCTTAGAGATGTGCTATTCTACTCATGTTGTGAGGATGTGACATGTTATTTAAAGAAAGGGTGATATTTTGACATTCCCCAACAAAATCAAACACAATGTTGAAGTTTGGGAAAGGGTGATATTTTGACATTCCCCAACAAAATCAAACACAATGTTGAAGTTTGGTTTGGTGTCATGTGATTGCATTCAAGTCAAGTAGTTTAAACATGATTCACACAATATACTTTCATCATGTATATAAATAACTTCTCATTGAAAAAAAAAATAAAAAAAAAATCAACATTGATCCAAAGTTGATAATTGTAATTGCTACTTGAAAATTTCATGTTACATGTATGACCAAAGACAAAGACATTTTATAATAGTCCTAGTTAACGGATTATTGTCACAGAGACAAAGATAAATATAGGATTGATGTGCATTAAGAAAATGCTTTCATGAATTATTATGTCTGAGTCTATCAAGCATTATTATGCTTAATATTGTTACAAATAATTAGTAGTAATTAGTAATTATGAGATAAAGTTATAAAGGCTCTTCTTTTGTCCACCTCTTAAACATTGCAAGGCATTCTGCAGGCTTATACTCTGGAGTTGTGTGTCCTCCTCCCTGCATCATATGAAGGCTAAATCAATTGACTAAAATGAGTAAAATTAATTTTTTTTCATAACATATCCACCGCTGACCGCAGTGATTAATGACTAAAATTAATGAAAATGAGAAAATGGGAGTGTGTTTAATTGGTAAAATTAATTAAGATAATTGACCTTGACAGTAGCAAATGTCATCCCATTGGAATAAGTCCTTGTGTACCTATTCATTAATTAAAAGACAAATATAATCATTGACAAGCAAAGCTAAAATTGAACAGTTACATTAAATTGTTAGGATAGGAGAAAAACAAACCCTCCAACTTGGTAATCAAGGAACCATGGTCTCCAATCATCTACAATCGAATAGTTTAGATTTCTTATCCATCCCTCCGTTCCTATGAACGGAACTGCCAAGTCGTGGTCCCCGCTGTTACAAATAATTATAAATATTCATACACATTAAGTTTCTGATAATTGGAATGATAATCAAATTAATTGCAAGATAATGACTAGTACAAGATTTACTAATTGAATCCTATTCTCCAATCTCCACGGATATTTATTATGTATTCAGTCTAAATATCTAAAGCTCAATATACATGTCTATTGAAGTTTTCGGACAAACAGTTGCGTAAGTAAAAGAAGAAATAGAGAGAAACCTGTAGACTAAAGAGCGGAAACCATTGTTGGCAAGATAGACATGATTTGGGAAGCTGCTAATAATGTTTTTTGTATAGTTTATTGCGTAATTGCATCTCACCCATCTCTTCATACTTCCCTGCACCCATCGTTTCGTTACTTTCATTGCAATGCCCATTACAACGTACCAAATGGCACCTTAATGTTTCTTTGTTATTTGTTCGACTATGTTACCTCTTGTATATGAAGAGCGTCCTGGACCGTCTTGTCGTTAGCCCAATATTCAGAAAGTAAGTAATCATGGTCCTGCACTTAGTTAACATTTAGAGTTCAATTCATTGTGATTAACCTGGTTTTACAAATGTAATTTAAAGTACAAGGTATGTGAATTTACACGACATTTCATGAATGCAGGAATATAACAAAGAGGCTCCAGAACATGTACAAGATTAAGCCCTGTTGTACACTGCAAATGCAAAAATTATATAAGTATATCATAAATAAAAAAGAATTAGCTAAAAGAGAGTGATTAATTAATTACTCCCTCCGTTCCATAATATAAGGTCTTTTGGCTTTTCTATTTTTTCCAAAATATAAGGTCTTTTGGCCATAAAAGGAATAATTATTTGAGGATTTCCATCAATACCCTTTTCATTTAAGGAATAATATATTATTAGAGAGAATGATGAAGATATTTCAGCACATTAATTAGGGGTAAATTAGTATTTGCAGTAATATTCTTATTTTTACTCTAAATGGCAAAAAAACCTTATATTATGGAACGGAGGTAGTAATTAATTAAGATTACCTTATTGTAGTCCTGCATATATTGCAAACACTCTGTATTGTTGGGGTCTATAAATGAGTATTCTCCCCCACAACTTCTCTCCAGTGACTGCAACCACCAACTACTTCAAACATATATATACATACATACCAGTAATCTTTATAATTAATTAAAATAAAAGGATGGTTTAGTAATTGGTAATTGAGAATATAAAAGAAAACCTGAAAGAGTTGGTCGGAAATAAATCCCTTTCCATGAACAAATGGGATTTTGGAGTTGGCTTCAAGTGTAGGATCTGTTCTTGGATTGCCCAATATAAACCCCTATAAGAACACACCATTATCAATAACTCATGCCTAAAAAAATCTCTAATTTGGGTGGGGCTATGTCCATTGAAAATTCTGAATAATATAGTAATTACCGACGGAAATTTTACATTTAGCAACTGATTCTGGCAATAATATCAAATTTTTAATTACAAGGGTTGTCATACCCTTTGATGGATGCTCTCCAATTATAGTACTTTGTGTACATAAGGCTAGAACGATATCACTTGAGGTTTTTAATTACTCGAGCCAGCCTTACTTGATGAAATTTTTGGCAAAATAAAATAAAATAATGAAACTGGACCATTCAGTACATGCCTTGAGATTTATGAGTGGTTTTTCACCTTGTTCATTTCCTGCAGCATAGCGCAAAACAAAGTACTAAATTCTTCTCAGAATCCTCATGGTTCATATACAATATAATACTCAAACCGAAAGGCTTTGTCTTATTTTCTTTTCTTTTTTTTAAAAAGTTCATTGTATTACCTTCTGAAATTTTTTGGGCAACAGGCGGAATAGTGATGCCAGAATATGAGTCTCCTCCAATGTAGACCGGATTCGACGCGAATTTTGGATGAGCTTCTAACCACTGCCGTTAAAAATAATATTATAATGTTTGGTTTTTAATCTTATAATTCGTTACCAAAATGTTTTCAGGAAGTTTGTTACCTGTTTAAGAAATTGGATAGCTTGGTTAATCTGTATAAAGTCACCTGAGAGAGCACCTAGTGGAGTTTTCGCATGCGAGAATCCAGATCCAATCGGAGCATCTAGAAATATTATGCTCGCAACCTGAGAATCAGATTGTCAGCTATGATTTCAGGCTCAAATAAAACACTTTTACCGACGGTCTCACCTGTGTCCATGAATGTGGATTCAATAACAAGGTCGGTAAGCTCCCATTATATTCCTCCTCTACGTTGAATCTCAATGGACCTGATTACATCGACAGGATAGTTAATTCGTTGAAAATCAATCGATGGATTGAGTAAGTTATTATTAAGTTTCAGTTTTCGTTAGTTACCCATTTCAAAAACAAGGCCAGAGAAGGCAGAGCAACCAGGGCCACCGGATAGCCAAAGAATAAGAGGATCATCTTTAGGATTCCCTTCTGATTTTATAAAATAGTAGAAAAGCTGTGAATCATCTGGCTCCACACCTACATATCTAGTAGTGCCACTATTATCAGAATCTTGATTTTCATGAATGTAATGTTTGTCTGATCAGACAAACATTACATTACATTAGTGTTTATGTTTATGTTCCTCGCTTACCCGGTTTCAAGTTGAAATGGAAGTGGCCCCTGAAATCCTGGAAGATACTTGATACTCCAACTAGAAGCTACCGTCGTCGAAACCTGTAATAACAGAAACAAAAGAATGCAACAAGTTTTCATTGCTTTGGCTTGTTTTCCTTTTTTTTCAACCCTCTATTTGCTAATCCTGTCCTTTAAATAATTTTCACAAATTGGCTGCTACAAGGAGAGTGTGACTGACTGAGTTTGACAAAATGGACACTTAAAAAAACTATTTCAAATAAATTTTGGTGAAAAGTTGGGACTGAATTGTCTAGTGTACATCATTATAGTGCTAATTTATCTTCAGGAAAATAACAGTGCATGGTTTGTTGCTAACTTAAGACCAAGCAGGGAATAAAAATGAGAACCAATGACAAAAATCACATTTTTTAATTTTCTATGTTGGGGATTTCTAGTACGAGTTGTATGTTTGCTCACGTAACATATGAAACTAAGGATAAGAAACTAGGGTAAAATGGATGGACACTAGAAACAAATTCTAAGTAGCCAAGAATAAACTTAAAAGTAAAGCATGTTATTGTTGAGACACTAAATATTATTGATTTTGATGGATCAACTCTTGATGACAATAAAAATGGATATTATACACGAGAAATTTGCATTGTTAAATGCATGCCTACAGAGAATCTGTAAAAATTTAATTTGGAACTATTAGGAAAAAATATACTCCAATTGCAGAAGTATATGAATTAACTCAATAAGATGTTCTTAACTTATTATCCACTCCGAATTCGGATTAATCGGCCCAGTGTGAGTCTGGAAATAATGTAAAACTAAAAAAAAAAATAATAAAAATGTGAAACTTTATGTGGCTAAATATATTTTTAAAAAATGAGAGAGGTTTTATACATGCGTTGATAAATTTGGCAAATAAATAATATTTTTGAATTATGAACCAGTGTAGACAAATATTATAGCATGAAAATGGTTGAATTGGCGGAAGTTTTATATATGTTTACTAGAAAAAAATTTGATGGTACAATAAAACTTCTATATAAAAATATACTTGAGATTAAACATTATTACTAAATAGAGGTTGGAACAACAAAAATTCTTAATAGTTGAGACCAGATTATTTGTATAACTATTGGGAGGTTATTTCTATATAGTGCTTTTAGTGTAAATGTAATTTTTTGTTATTTTGATTGACGGATCATCCATAACAATTTGCGGATCTACCATTGACCTCAATCAGCAAAAATAAAAAATATTTATACAGTTTAAATACTATTTGCCTTCTAAATTCTAAATGTCTTCCATCATATATGATGATTGAGGGAGTGTAGAGTAGAAAACAAAATTGTATAACAATCATTTTCTTTTGTGAAATCACTTTGCGAAAGTATGAATATCATGACAATTCTATTTGACAACATTGTTCCAAAAAAAGAAGCTAAAGCTTAGTTATGATTTTGACGAATGTTTATTCTTTTGTTCCAAGTTTAGGTACGTAGTAGTAATTTCTATTGTCTATCCACGTTCAACACCATAACGGTTGACAATAGAATTTACATATTGTCTGGTAAATAAAGATATCAACTCTCCACCCACTCCTTGACTTAATGTACACCAAGGTATGCAAATTCAGGTCCGGATAAACTAAAACCATTATATTTTAGTTAGCACAATGAACATTGACTTCAATTATTTTTGCATTGCTTTATTGTTTAGTTGATGGAGTATGGTTTTTCTATAGCTCAACTCATCTAGTAGTTACAGTGGCTCCTGACTTATCCACCTTTTGAACATTGCAAAGCACTCGGCGGGCTTGTATTCAGGAGCAGTATGTCCTCCGCCCTGAAAACGAAAGCAAAATGTTCATATAAAACCTACAAAGTTGTATTAACTGAAAATGTCTCGTTCATATACCTTGATTGTTGCAAATGTCATCCGGTTTGAGTATGTTCTTGTGTATCTACACAAGTAATATTCGTTCAGAACTCTTATAAATTTGATTTTTAAGACAGTCTTAAAAAGAGAGACCAACAAAGTAGAGTACCCTGCAATTTGGAAGTCGGTGTACCACGGTCGCCATTCATCAACAATCGAAAAATTTAAAGATCTTATCCATGCTTCCGTTCCCAAATATGGCATAATCATGTCATGATCCCCACTGTTCCAACTCATTTTGTTAATTAATCATGTATTCAAGCAGTGGCAGAGCTAGAACAAATAAAGAAATACATTTTGAATTTTGTGTTTAAGAATCAGCATACATTCATTATCCGTCAGTAATTTTATCGTATTATCTGTAGTGAATTCTGTTAATAGCAAGTTTTCCACGGATGTTTCTATAGAAGGTTCCGTCGAAATCCAATTGCTGTTATTTTCTTTCTGCAGTGTGTCGTGTGATGGACTCTTCGTGAACCCGTGTATGTTGGTCCACGTATCAAACTACATAGACTAAAATGCTGTGGAGCCATCCATGTCTAACCTGTAGATTAGGGAACGGAAACCTTTCTTCCCTAAATTCAAATGATACTTAACACTGCTACGAATCTCATACCGATACGGTATTCCATAATTGCACCTCTGCCATTGCCTTACTGTTCCCTGCACAATATTTAAATAACTTTGTTATAATTTCTGATCATTTTCAAGTGTATTCAATGAATCCGAAATATATACTTACCTTGCGGATGTTGAGTGTTTTTTGGACTCTGTAATCATCCATCCAATACTTGGAAAGTAGATAACCATAAGTCTACACAGCCATCGAATACAAGCGTTCAGTAAGTAATTAAGAGATTAATTAGAAAGAGAGAGCATAATTACTGGAATGATATATATTAATTACCCTACAACCAATTGTAGGAAGTGGTGGATCAACATCAGGATCATCAAAGTTGTTTAAAAGTATCTGATTAAGCAATCTTCTTTCGTGAAATGATATCTCTATTGGCTTGGGGGAGGCGAAAACGCAATGGGGTTCCAAGATGTGTGCTGCATTAATCCCTGAAGTACACTGTGAAAACCCAATTCACTAATCAGGATTTTCTCAAGAACCTAGCTAACTAATTTCTGGAATATAAAATATGAACCTTGTGATAGTCCTGCATATGAGTTAAACACACTGAATTGCTGGGGTCTATGAGTACGTATTGTCCTCGGCAGCTTTTCTCCAATGACTGGAACGAAAAAAATAGCGGAAGCAATTATAAATTTCTCCCGAATTCTGAATTGATGCAAGAAATATAAAGATTTGACCTGATAAAGTTCGTCGGATATGAGTCCCATGCCATGAGCAAATGGGATTGGTGAATTGAAATCCGAAATGAGATCTGTAATAGGATTTCCAAGAATGTACCCCTGAAACCAGTATTAAGTAAATAAATGAACAAGCTCCATGGTTTGTTCAGTTTTCAAAAGACCGACTTTTTAAATTGAGGTTTGATTTTACAGATTAACTAACTACAAATACTTTTGACTACAAAAATTATTCATAAATCTGTTGAAGTGTAAATTTCACAAATTTCAGACATATGTTTATAAGTTTTTAAATCAGGGCTACTTCTGAGAAAAAATAGTTGTAATTGCAGACCTTGAAATTTATAAACGGCCGTGTGCTACCATCCTCATTCCCTGGACCAAATCCAAATCATTAGGACAAGTGAAAATCTAGACAGGAAAATTAAGAAAGCAAGTGCCAGTAGCTTATGTACCATCTATAACCTTTTGAGCTAAAGCGGGAAGCGGAATGCCAGAAAACGAATCCCCTCCCAGATACACTGGACTTGAAATGAACCCTGGATGAGCTATTAGCCACTGCATAACAAACTCCGATCAAACGAACTCAAACTAGATATATAAAGAGCTTGTCCCAACTAATTTACCTTTCTAAAAAACTCATCTACTTGGTTAACTTGTATCAAGTCTCCTGTCACTGAAGCAATTTCTGTTGTTGCATAAGAGAAGCCCGTGCCTACTGGCGAATCTATAAATATTATGCTCGCCACCTATACATGATACATTGTATCGCTTAGTCTAACACATCATTTACATATATAATTACATTGTATCGACTTTATTGATAAAAATGTGCTACTTTAATCACTTTCTTGGCAAAAAAAAAAATTAAATCTACTTGAGTGATAACAATGTAAAGAGTCCGACTTTAGTAACCGTTCTGCTTTTTACCCAACTAAAAAGCTATAATTGAACTTCCAAGTTATAGAAGTGAGCGTATAACCTTTGTCCATGAGTACGGATTCAATACCAATTTGGGTACACTCCCATTATACTCCACTACTTCAAAATTTAATGGTCCTGCTCATATTCAAACATTAGTTATTTTTAAGTTAGAACAAGACAATTAGTGAAAGCGAGAATTTCAATACCCGGCCAACAAAAAAAGAGATTAATAATTCAGGCTGAGAGAAACCACTACCGATTTCATAGAGAAGACCGGAGACCGCGGAGCAACCAGGTCCTCCAGTTATCCAAAGCAAGACAGGATCTTCTTTGGGATTCCCTTCTGACTTAACAAAATAGTAAAATAGTTGCACTTCTTCTGCTTCACCCAAACCAATATATCTGTACATACAAGTATTAATCACCTCTAACCAAAACAAGTACATATATAATTAAAGATTTACACTTTCAGAAATAACTATACTCACCCAGTTTCTAATTCAAAAGGAAGAGGTCCCCGGTACCCGGGCAGAAACTCTACTTTTGACTGACAAATTGCTATTTTTGGACAACCTTGTAATACCAGAAGAAGGACACACAACAACACATACACTCCTTCCATTATTGTACTCATTAATTCAATATTATTTGTTTTAGTGTATATAAGAAAGAAGAGGACAAATTAAATTAAGATGTGGGTTAATTTTGCATGAATTATATGATAAGGGAGAAAATTGTATAAGATAATTAAATGGTTGGACAAGAGTAGATACGTGAGATTGTATTGTTTGGTACTGTTCTGAGATGGAGACATTCAAGTCTAGTTTTATTTCTGTTAATAGCAAATCAAAGAGAATCATGAAGTTCTAGATAAAGACAATCAAATGTTGGAGAAATTAATTTTACACTTAATGAATAAGATGAGTGGAAAATTAATTAACGTAATGACAAAGTTTATTACTGAACCATTCCACCTTTTTCCTATCTTGCTCCTGTCGCTCCTAAAAAATGCAAAAAGACATATCCGGCAACCCCATTTTAATATATGAAGAAAAAACATAATCAAATTTGTATCTTCAAAAATTTACACATTACTATTATAATGTCTATCAATGGGGTCTATTCTAACTCGCCAAGTTTTCGGGTCCAAACTTTCACCATCAACAAGGACTTGAATGAATGGAAATCAAGGCTAGGCTAATTGTTTATCGCTTTTTTTAATTATTTTATTTAACCATCAAATAACAAAATGAGAAACTATAACCTAATTAATATGAAAGTGATTATGGGTTTCCTGGTTAAGCTCTTGGCTTAGTTGGATTGGATGCGTCTGAGTTATAAACTAGCTCCTCATGTGTATGTACCAATCTCTGGTGATCACATTGCGACATCCAATTTAAAGAGTGAAGTTAGTGAATGCAGGAGATGCTAGTGAATTTTGAATCTTACAATGAGATTTTGTTAAAATTCTCTGCCACGTGAACTTTGTTAGTTAGACTTATTGTTGTCTCATACATAAATTTACCATTTGTCTATGGTCCCTCCCGATAATATTTTGACACATCATGCCTACTTTGTTTATTAGTTATCTTTTACAAATTGGTCATGAGCCTTTTTACAGAAATATTGGGCTTTTAGGCCCATCACTTCTTGTGAGCTTAGTATTTTGACTAACAAGCCAATAGGTCATGAGGCTTTTTATAGAAATCCTGGGCTTCGGACCCATCACTTCCTTCAATTTTGTAGCCTCACCAGATAGCTAACTGCACGAACATGGACTTTCGGCATCATTATGGTGACTATGGTCAAGAAAACAAACATAATCTGAAGTCTGAAATCTGAAATGTCCCAAAAATTCTGAAGCACTGAATTTCAAGTGACACCTTTATATGCTTCTCGTTTGCAAAGTACAAACGCCAAGGTGTAGAAGGTCCACTACTCCCACATAGAGTGGTAAAATTTTCTCCAAACAGTTCACCAATCAAGTGTTGGTAATGTAAAGTCACCTTAAATATCGAATGAGTATCTATCATGACATCCTTAATATACAGACCGAAAACCATTCGGTATAGCAGTAACTTACCAGCTGAATCGCTGTTTATAACTTTATCAACAATTGCCCTGATTTCTTACTTTCGTTGTATTGTTCCGAATACTTTGGTTCATGAGTGGTTCTAGTAATGGAAAGGTGAATATTCAGCTCTATTGTAGTATTCAGTAAAGGGTCTCAATTTCACCATCCAATTATTAATCGCGAATATAAACCTGGTTAAAATTGTCAATGAAATAATAAATAAAGATAAATGAATTAGGAACTTGTTCCTCGTAATTCCTTTCTCAGTAACATAACTTTTCTTTAAAATTGAAATGATAATTACAGTTTTTTATCGACGCTTATCAAAGGAGTGGAAACGTTTTATCTTGAGTATTATATACTAGAGTCTGAACTACTCATAAATCTCTTACTTACATTAGATAACAATATCTCAGAATTTGTTGGAACTTTCTACGCAAAGGTACTCGTAACAAAAGCATCTAAATCATGAGTATTATTATCCCTAACTTCCACGGTTGGGTTCTCACCACCAGCACGGTTGACTTCAGTAATGGATTTTGGACTATCATCATTATTGTTGAATTCCATGGTGCCTGGACTACGAGCATTGTTGAAATCCGAATTCTCCGGTTTCAGTTTCTGCCTTTTGGTTGAAGCTTCACCCTTGCAGTTAGCGCTAAGTATGACATCCTCATTCTTTCTTAGGATACAATCTTCACCCTTACAAGTAGCCCTTGCCACGACAACCTCGTCCTTCCTTAGCTGACAAGGAATAATATCACAGTTGGATTGAGTTTTAACTTTTGCACTCTCGGTATTCTTTACATTCTTCAACTCCGTTTTCCTCTTTTCGATCGGAGGATCAGCTTCACCCGCCTCGCAAGTGGCCCTAGCGCTAGGCCCGGGCCTAGGCACTGTATCCTCATTCTTCCTCAACCGACAAAGAACAATCTCTCCGTTCAATTCGGGGAGAGAGAATTCATACATAATCCACCCACAATGCTGACTAGAATTCTTGTTGTTATACTTAAATCTCTTCTTCAAACCTTGAATTTGAAGGCACTTGTCATCGGTCTGAACCTCGGCCACAATGTTCTTTCCTTTATCCTTGCCATGCCAATTACTGCCCGTGACTCCAACCCTCTTTTCAATTTTCATGGAATTTTTTGTTTTCTTGTTCAATTTGGAGAAGAAAAAGAGATCGTGAGAGCCATAAAAAGGAATGTACTTTGAACCAAACTCATCAAAGAGTTGCCATGGCTCTTGTTTGCCATATAAATTGGATTCGGGGACGAGCAATGCGTCGGCTGGAGAAAGGGAGCGGCTGGTCAGTTTCATGAAGAGTAAATAAAGCAATTCTTTATCAGTAGGAAGGAATCGGTAGCCAGTAGCAATGTTGGACAAAGCCATTGTTAAGCAAAAGAGAAATAGTACTGATGAAACCATGATTTTAAACTATAAATATTATATGTGGAGTTTAAATTTTACGTTCCGATATATGCAGCCCTAAGGGCTGCATATAAGCATTAAATACAAGTGAATTTATATTTGTATTTTGTAGTTTTCCATTTATAAAACTATTATTTTCAAATCTATTTATGGTAAGAATATAATAAAAATCTTATATATATAAATTATCATAACAAAAAATAAAAGCATCAATTAGTTTAGAGTTAGACCCTAATTCCTAAATTATAGACTCTAAACCATGGACCTTATACCGGAAACCTACAAACTCTAAACTCTAAACCCCAAATTGGTGAAGCCGAAATACTAATGAACTTAAATTCTAATTATTGAACCTAAACTACATACTATAAAACCCTAACCCGAAATCGGTGAACCCAATACCCTAATTATTGAACTTAAACTACATACCCTAAACCCTAACTAAACCTTAAGTCCTAATTATTGAACCCTAAACCCGAGATCCTAAATCCTAAATTATTGAAATTTTAAGCCTAAAATTCTGAGTGCATATGTTAATTTTGGTAATTTAGATTGTATTAAATTTTTGTAGATTTACATTATTTTGTTAACATAAATAAATTTGAAACAAATAGTTTAATAAATATACAAACATTAAATACAAAATAATATTCATTTTCATTTAATGCTTATATGCCGTCCTTAAGGCTGCATGATCAAAACTCTAAATCTTATAATGAAGAGTAGGAAAACATACTCGGAAAAGGAAAACAAAATTAGAATCCGGAAAGGAAATAAGAACAAAACTTGAAAAGATTTATCAAAAAGAAAAAAAAAAAAAACTTGCCGCCTTAATTTCATTTGTATTTTATTTTCTTTATGTCCATAACTATTTACAAATTCTTTTGGTAACCATAACTAATTGTAATTAGTTGTGAATACAAACAAAATTAGAATTGTGAAGGAACCATTGAACAGAAAAACTCGACTGTTTCTTGAATATGGATTTGAAAGGTTTACAATACAAATGTGTAATTTGACCTCTTGAACATTTAGCTGGTCGTGTTTAGTTCAATTGAATAGCATTTAGTTCAATTCAACTCCAGCTTATCATTATTACTATTTCATATTTATTATTCTTTCCGTTTTTAAGTGTTTGTCATTTTTTAGAAGTGCATTTTACTATAAATGTTGGTCGTTTTTGTCATTTATGGTAATAAATGTTAATGTTTTGTCAATTATACACATATGTTTATATAGTTTTAAAGAAACAAGTCAGACAAGAGAAATTAAAAGGATAACAAATCATGTATTTCACATGTCATAAATAATGATATCTTAATTCTTCACATTTTTTAAAAAGCGGCTAACATTTAAAAACGGCTAACATTTAAAAACGGAAAGAGTACTATTTATTAATTTATCGTTATTTTTTATAATCATGAATATGGGTGCAATGATACAACCTTATAATCTGAGTTGAGGTTGGTTTTTTGTCTAACTAATTAGTATTCTTTTATTATTTAGTTGTATGGTATTTAAATTTTAGGAGCAATTTTACCATTCAAAAAAGAAGAAATATTAATTTTATAATGTCCTATTTAATTAGTCTTCTTATTTTGGTAGAATTAGGTTTATTATTTTACTATTTAAAAGGCTTTCAAGTTATGTAATTGTTAAGAATTTAGAAGATTAATCATATATCAATTTACGCTAATTAGAATATTGATTGGTGTTTTATATCGTTTTTCACATTAAATTGATCCCTCGTGATTAATTCCTAAATGGAATCGTATCATGCAACTTGTTTGCAAATTTTGCTAGTTGTGGATAAATATTATATGAATATGTGTTTGTTACGATGTTCTATCAAATTAATTGTTTCTACTATAATTCATATTTTTAATTGATCCAGAACCCATCATCTTCTTCAACTTCATCGTCCTCGTCATCTTCATTCTCCAATAATGATAAATATAAAGTAATGGTTACTTAGTCTACATTCCAAATGTATATTCATGATCTTGAATATTTTATTGTGAACAATGAAAAACATAATGGGCTGTTCGCACTAGCACAACGGCCTGACGACAGAAGGTACAAGCGGGCCCAAGAAAGTCCATTGCGCATCAAATGGGCCCCAGGTTATGGGCCAGTAGTAAGGAATCCAGTTTTGTGGATTTAACTATATTCTAATGATGATGATAATTTCCTGAAATCGTACACTTTACCAATCGAGTGATATCAATTAATCAGTTGGTATATATTGCTTCAATAATATTGTAAGGTTTCTGTGTAGATTATTTTCAAATTACATGTTGAAAAAAAGTCACATATTATACTACTTAAAAATATTAAAAAGGCGTGTCCTTGGACTGAGACTAAAATGTCGCGTTGACAAAAGCGTTTGATGAACTAGAGAGAATGAAAAGATGATGCGAGAAGATAACAGTGGTCCCAAAATACTTATAATTAGAGAGAGTGGAGAAAGAGGGAGAAACTATAAGAAGAGTGATAATGGTGGAAGATCGAGATCTCGACAAAAGAGATATGAGTATTGTGTAGTGCTTTTATTGTGGTGAATCCGGTCATATGCAATCCCGTTGCCAGCATAGAAGGATAAGGATAAAAATAGAAAATTCTCTAATAATGTGGTTGAAGATTTTGATTTTACATTGACGGTTGCAGATGATCTTGTTGAAGACCATTGTGACTAGGTAGATTTTGTTGTTGCTATTCATATCCATAAAGATTGAGCTTATTTTGACAGTTTAATAGGTTGTTGGTGATTTTCGCTACATCCGGAATTGGAGAGTTCGAAGATGAAGATTGAAGGTGCTGAAAGAGTCCGCCTCAAACTCCACATTGGTGTGCCAAAACACTTGTTGATGTTAAATTTATACCTAGCGTTGGAGTTAACATAATTTCCTTGGGGGATTTGGCTTCATGTGGGTACGTACAAGTATGTTGGAGCCGGTGAGTTTTATAAGTTGTTCAAAGGTGATAGATTGGTATTCCATGGTATGGAAAGAGGGGAACAAATTTAGGCCTTGTTCTTTGTGGCAAAACTAAAATAAACTGAATTGGCTGAATCTGGTTGAATTTGACTAAACTAAATTTTGAAAAAATTAAGAAAAAAGAACAGAGCCTTATTATCTATATGAATTTTTCCTTAGCAAAAAGAAGAAAAAGCAAACTGTAAAGAGAGTTTGTGAGAGAGAGAGTGTGGGGTTTTGTTACATTTCTATCAATCCAAAAATTGTAATCTTTTTACTATAGATTTAAGATGCATACAGGTCTCGTGGTGTTACTCTTGTTGAAGAGGTTTTCGCGCAAAAATTGTTGTGTGCTTTTATTACTTTTCTCTATTATTATTTTCTTGTGGATGTGTTGGTGTGCATTTGGCCCAAACACTACAAGTTATAGTCCACATTCAATAATCGGTATTTTACACGAAAGCTACTACACCTGCCTAGGTGCTCAAATCTACAATTTGACTGGATCGACTAGACCACATAGGACCGACTAATTAAGTGCTCAAAATCTGACATGTCCTCTAATAATTTGCCGGCAAGTCTATAAAGGTTCTAATATCCAACTAACACCTAACGTCTTTGACTATATTATTAATAACTGGCGAGTAATATGTCTAAGTATAGATTTTGGGTCAAAATGAATTGTTGACAAAATGATATAATCTCATTCTAATAAAATCTTAACACATTTTCGGGATCCTATCGTTTCACCACTGCCTAAAGCTCTAGCTACTTCGTGATTATATATACAAACGATGTAGGTATTGGATGATCGATATACTTGAACGGTGGCTTATTTTTTTTCTCTAATTTTATTTTTAGTTATTCCAATAAAATAGTATGTATGTAGACAAAATTCAAGATGATGAATGATAATGATAATCTAACTACTTTATTGGATTTTATATACAACTAAGGGATATTCTATGGTCACTTTGTTTTTCACAACTAAATGTGTCTAATTTATAAAAAAAATAAATTCTAATTTTATGATGATTATGGTTTATTTTGTGATGAAGAATGGAATGTGATTTTTTATTTTTTAAAAGTAAGTACTATATTTTTTAACTTAACTAGAAATAATTGTTAATTTAATTAATAGGGTAACATCGACACAAGAGGGAATAAAATTAGTTCATAATTTATGAATCATAAACAGTGCAAAAAAGGGTTGGTGTGCTAGAGATAGGAGACAAGTTTGGTAGGAAAATAAACAAACAGTAGAGAAAATCTAAACGGATTCGTAATAAATGTCAATAAAGATGATGACAAAAATTGCACTTAATGTCTCAGAGTACACCTATGCAATTTTGCAAGTGTTCTTCTTTTTCAAAATTAATATGGATACAAATATTTCTGGCCATTTAAAATTTAAACTAAATGATAGAATAATTACAATAAATTAGTGATTAGTATAGTATAGAATTATAAGTTCTAATTTTATAATAAATGAAATGTTAATTTGTCAAAATCTAAACAATATTTTCCTTTAAAAAAAAATACACAATATTAGTCTCTCTCTTTTTTTTTTAATAACATACACAATATTAGTCTTAACAAAGCAATGTCCACAAATATTATATATAGTTGTAATTTGAAATTACAGAAAATATATTCTGTGAAACTAACTGAAATGAATTGAATGTAAATATAAACTATTGATATTCAAGTGAAATAAACCTAAATATGAACGAGATGTTTGAGGAACTTTTGAGGACTGAATTACACACTGCAAACTTCTCAAGACGGATTCCACTGTAACTAGTTATGATCTCTAAAGTTACAACAACAACAACAAATTCTTACTTGACACGACCTGTTATTTATGATAGAAAGCATAAAAAAATAAACTACACAATCTCGAAAACTTGTCCACTTCGTTGAAAAATTATGAATTTATGTCTTAAATTGTTAGAGATAATAATGCAAAACAACAAAGGAAAATTAAAATAACCAATGATAGTCATTTTATTAAAGTTGATAATCATATAGGTACAAAATAAAATACAAAACACTTTAAATACAATTAGAATTGTTTTTTTTAATGCTTAACTAAACCTCAAAAGATTCTAAAGGGGAATAGATTGTCTTGTATATTAATGAAGTGATATCACTTTACACGTTATAGTAATATAGGGCATTTCCTCAAGACAAAGCTTTGTAATTGGGTATCTTCTTCTAAGGAACACCAAAAATACTGTTGAGCGAACTCCAAGTGTGCATGTGTACATACAGAGAATCACGGGAAGGAAATTTAAAACTGAGGTAAAAATCGAGTTCATAGAAAAATAATCTAACACAAAACACCACAAAAGTAGTGAATTAGTTGTTATTGTTTTTTAGAGAGCGAGAGAGGGAAAATGAGGTTAAGGCCTAAAAAAATTGAATTGAATCATGGTAGGTGAGACAAATAAGAGGGTACCCTACCCTACCCTACCTTAATGTATGAAAATATACGCAAATCTAATTTCATCTTGTCATTGTTTATGATTTAGAGTTACTAAACCAACTATTCTTGATTTATTAAAATTGAAACGGATTGTTGAAGACAAGTGAATAATGTAGGAAGAAAAGCCAGAAATAAAACTACAAATTATAAGGTTTCCCACGAAGAAACAGACTTCCCTGATGCAAACATCTCATTTCACTGTCAAGATATTTGTATTTGATTGTGAAAACATTTGCATGCATATGAATATGAAAATATGTGGTTCAAGTCCACGTCCAGGTCCAGCTCCATTGAGCTGTTAATAATATATATCAGTAAAGGACACTGTAGACAAAGGGCCCCTATTCCTTTTCTGGGACCATTTAAGATAACCTTTCTTTTACCCTATTTTGGATCAACTTAAAAGAGTTTGTTATGAGTAGGAAGATAACAGAAGGATAGAGTTAAAAATGAGATACCTAGACTCCATTGCCCGTTTTCAATAGTAACACTCTAACTAAGCTTATCCAGGTAACATGTATGAGACTACCTCCGAGAGTGCCAGATACCGGTTACTCATTATATATTTGGTGGGTAAAGGATAATGGATGTTCGTAACTTGTAACCTCTTTTGCTTTTTTTCCAAAACAAATAAATATATTGATATTTATCTAGTGTGACTTGAACTCCAAGAGTTATAATGAATTTCCAATAACATTAACCGGTCAATATATTTTTATTGTTTAAAACTCACTTGTAGACATTATTGTATTAGAGAGGTTTTGGCTTTTGTTTGTTTTTAAAGTCCCGAAGTTTTTATTGTCTATATATTTAATTTCTCTCTCTGATCAAACAATACTCAAATAACTTTGAAAGGAAAATATTGAAAGAATTAAAAGTGTTTCAAATGTTAACAATTTTTTTTATATAAATTAGAAGGAGAATGATTTTCACTCTGAGTCATCACTCACACATTGATAATTCATAATTGTACTAATTGGACTATAATCAGTTTATTAACAATTCTTAGAATATTATATTTTTATGTTAACAATGGACAGTTTGAGTATTAGTTATGTTAAGTTAGAAGTTTACCACAAAAGAAAAAAACAAAAAACTAATATTAAGTTAGAAAAAAACATAACAGGAAAATAAGTACACTTCAGTGGTATTGATTGTAATTTACCTAATATTGTTTCAGATAGATTACCACAATGAAACATTCATGACAGGTTCGGTTCAGCACTGCTTTTCCAGGATCGAAAGCAATTTTTTTTAACTGTGTTTGATAAATGTAAAACTATTTTTTAAGAAAGTAGATTTTCACTTTTAGCAAAAGTTGCAATTTATAGCTATTGAAAAAAGCAACTGCTAAAACTTACGCAAAAAACTAATATTAATGTTTGTTTTATTTAAATAGCTTGCAATAAAAGCTAGGAACTAAAGAGGATCGAGGCTGGACATCTGACATTCAATTTATTATGATAAATATACACATTTTTTCTTTTTATTTATTGATTTCTATAATTTCAGTAATATCAAATACTTTCTTCTTCTTTTTTCTTTTCTCTATAAAACTTTTTCGAGTGTAACTATTTCCTTCCACAATAATGTTAAACCGACTTAAAAGTAGGATTATGGGCAAGTTAATAGATTAATGAGTAGCGTATACATTACTTTTACAAGGCTGCTTTGTTGCTTAATTTCTGTTATCCAACCTGTCAACAACAAACAAGCAATTGCAAGCGCATGCAATTATAGTTTTTGACTAAATATAAAGATATGTTTCAACAAATTCATATATACTTTTTTCCTTATAGTACTGTTAACAATCTTTTTCTTCATGAGTTGGGGTCTTTTTGACCATCAATCGCTATATTGTGGACCTTTTTTTTCTTTTTAATGTTTAACTAAAGTTTTAGATGCTCATTGTCCAATCAAGGGTTGTTTTTTTCTCCAAACATTTTGGCCTTTATTTATGTATCTACTCAATTTCGGTGATTACAATCTCTAGTCCATTCAACACCGAAAACAAAAACACCCCCCACTAATTAATTTCGATTTTATTAATCACGTTTTTCTTTAACCAATCTACATCATGTTCATGCTGCAGTTAAAATTTGATTTCTATTCCAGTTATAGAATTAAATACCGGTAATATTCTAATTGAATTTTCACTTAATGTACAAAAATTTCATTTACAGGTATTTGTATTAACTTTTCGGAAATGCATTTAGCGTTTTACTTCGATTAGATGAAGTATATTGCTTGGTTATGTTTATACAGCAACAATGTTTACAGTATTTTATGAGTAGATTTCGGAAAAAATTCTATAATTTCATCACTTATTTTCAAACAAAGAAGTATGGTTTACTTTTTGTTAAAACAATGACAAACGTTTCACAACTTTTTCAATAAAAATAAGACTTCAATTTAAGTGTGTTTCTTAGTGTTCAAATCGATTTTTTGGATAATTGTATCATGAGACCCTCATTTAGCATAATAATATAATGTGTCCAAAGAAAAATGTTCGGGGACCTCACAATGTTTTTTATCTTCCTTTTTTTGAAGTAAACATATTGGAAAAATGTACTCTTAATTGTGTGAAAATTCTATCAATTTCTCATTCCATTCTGCGGATCAAATGTAGTTTTGGTTGCAAAATGTAAGCATTAAAAACTCAAATTTGGGATGAACTTTTTAAGCCGCTGTGATTATAATGGATACTCACACATGCGGGAAAGCAGTGTCCGCACGAGTAGGATTGTCACTATATTCATTATTTACACTGCATTGATTATTTTGAATATCCACACACGGACATGGAATCACTTTCACAAATTAATTTGTTTTTAAATAAGTAGTGGGGTTTATGGAATAAAACATATGTAGCAGACAAAGCTCTAACTAATTATGACTATTAAAATCCTAAAATATGAACACAATTGAGCACCTCATCTAACCTTTATTGAAATTAGGAAGTGGGAATGTCTGCTTCCCTTAAAAAACAGTTGAGATGGGAAAAACGAGGAGATTGTAATGATGGTTGCAATGCAATGCAATGCAAACATAGGTGGATTTTAAAGATACATTATGTTAGTTTTGGTCAAACTTATTCCTTTACATGCATTATTGATATCTTTTTCTGGTGGGTCATTGTTGTCAATACTTAATTTCATCACCTGGCATCCCCAAATAGCACCACCGTAACAACCCGATCCTTAGGGGTCTGAGTTCGGCTAGAAAGTTTCGGTAAGAAACAAACTCAAAGAGTGACGATGAGACAAAATAATTGAAATAGTGTTACTAAATTTTGTAACATGCACATAATCACTTTAAAGCTGTGAAATTAAAAAATAACACTTAAAACGAAACCAAAAATATTTAATCACCCTAACAAGGTTTTATTAGGACAAACTGGATATAGTTAAGAGCCTTCTACGACACAAAACATCGCAATATTAGGTCTAACATTTACCATAACCACAATTTCTGCCTCGTTATTAAAAGATAGAGCTTTTTTCTATGTGCAATTTCATATTTGGGAATGTAACTTAGCTTGAACTGATCAGATTCATGATTGCATTGTTTTGTAATAGTAGTAAAAATCCTTTCCCCTACTAAGGTAAAAGGATATTTACAACTTATCACATTCAGTAATATGTATATAATATATGGTCCACTATACTATAATGCAAACATCATATCATAGAGTTTTAATCATTACCCCAATCTTTAATAATATTTATATATTAAAATTCCGTCCATTTTGCAAAAATCTTGATTCCAATATGAAGCCAAAAAGATCCATATTTGACAAAAGTGTTCTTGCATTTGGGTTACATAATAAAAAAGATAATTGGCCCCGCCCCCCTCTAATTAATCCGCAATTTACTCCACTAATAATCTAATTAACAACATAACAAAAAGATAATCCTACTTCTCCCTTCATTTTTCCCCTGCATATACATGAATCAAGCATCATTCCAGGCAGCAAAAAGAGGCAAGTGAGACATTGAGATAGCAGCATTAGGCCTCAGCTGAGGTGCTGATTGAAACCAATTCGGACACGTCGTCACAACACCGCTCGTTGGACACACGAATTTGGATGCTAATGGAGGCTTAGCAAACAACATTGTTGTCCCATTTTTATCCGGACTCGCTTCTCTGGAACTTCCCAAGCTTGTGACCAATGATGATGCATTCGACGAATGTGTCCCACCACCTCCTATCACTTGCTGCCTCGAATTCCCCGTATCAAGGCCCATAAGATCCTGCATTGCGATCGAATATGATGAATTTGAATTGGGGTTTGGCTGATCAGTCTGTGATGTTTGATACAAGGCCACTTTCCAGTTTGATGCATTGCTGGCTTCAATCTGCTGAACTGATGTTGTTTCAGGTGAGACAGTAGTAGTCGGTGGCTCGGGGTCTTTGTTTCGCCTAGCTAAGTCTCCAGCTAGTAAAGTATTGCTAGCCATAATCCTTTCAACATCATATCTTGTAATGTCAAAGTTAGTCACTGCATTCACTCCCCTGAACTTAATCGCGGCTATATCATAAGCTTCTGCTGCTTCTTCTTGGGTGCCTGAATTAATGAATATTCAATAAAATAAGGACACAAATGTTTTGATTCTTTGTTAAATAAAGTAGCTTTAAAGAAAGATTATTGTAGGTGAAAAACAGAAGCCTGCATTGTTAAGTCCCAAAGTAGGAAGGCCATCATCAGCCTTATAAAAGCATTCCTAGTCTTTAGTGGAGACAGCATGCAGCATTTGTCATACAAAAGAAAAAAGCTTTATACACACAAAGATTCCAATCAAAATTTGAACTTGCATCATATGAGAATAAGAATCTAGCAAATATAAAAAATAATGAATTAAGGTACCAAAATAACTTCTCAAGTTTTTTTGAAAAAGTATCAATTTAGCACAAACATACAAAGTAGCAAAATGTTAGCCTTAACGTTTCTTGAATGGTGCAATTATAGTCCTAGATGACAGAACTTGTAGCTAAATTGGTATCAATTTACAAACGCTGTGGCATCAAGTTTCATTACTAAAGCAACAATGAGACTAAATTAGTGTCACGTTATATGTTGGGGCTAAATCGGTACTTTTTCAAAAACTATGGAACCATTTTTGTAGCTTATCTGAATGAAAGAAAGAAACTTACTGAAAGTCCCAAGATAAAGATCTTTGTTTCCAGCAACTCTGCCTATCCTAGCTTGCCATCTTCCATGCTGGTGATGTCTGCAAAAGATATTACAAAAGAAAAAAATATGACAATCAGAATAATGAGCAAACTTTCATGCAATTAAAAATTGGCTTTTTGTGAGACGATGCAAAAGGATGAATGAAAATAAATTAACCTTGTGACTCCTCTGTAAATTGAGGCTCCCCTAGAAAACCCACTGCTTTTCCTGAAAATCCAAATGGGAAAACAACATTTAATTAACTTATCATCATCCTGATTAAGTAAAAAAAATTGTCTTTACCTTCTTAAATGAGCAACATATTCCTGACGGCTCATGTTCTTCATTTCTTCCAACTCAACCTGGTAATTTTCCAGCTAAACAAAAAGAAAAAACTGAGATTAAGACATCTTTAGAAAGATCATACATTATATAACAAAAGGGGTTAAGAATTTACAGGAAAATTAATGTGGGTAGAAGGGCCCCAGTACTTAAGGGCAGCTAGATCATATGCCCTTGCAGCTTTCTCTTCCATATCATATCCACCTGCCAATTATCCAATGGGTAAGAACTCAAATTAGAATAATTCAAAGCTATGTTGCACAACACAACTACATTATCTGACGTTTGCTAACTATATTTTTTTATGTAATAACGTGTTTTGTGCAACATGGATTGATTGAAAAATAAGTAGCATAGGGGAGAAAACTTACCAAGATAAACTGATCAAGCATTGATGGGAATGGAATCCACAGCGAGTATGAACATGAAAAGTCAAATTTAAATAAACACAAAGTCAGAGAGATAGAGAGGGCCCAAAAGAAATTCTTGCAAATACTTCCAAACAAAAAAAGTATTATAATAATGTATAGTTTGACCAACCTTGCCTTCCTTTCCTTGTTTGGCCTTCCTTCTTACAGCTATTATCCCATAGATGAGCTTCATATCTCCCTGTCCACCTATGCCTGTTCATACACAAAATACATTAAGAACCAACATGCAACATTTTATTTTTACAAAAGTTATGTTTTAAAAATAACGTTTCCGGTCCTGAGATTAAAGAGAAAATAGGAACCTGGTAACGCCTCTATACTGCGAAGTTCGTTGGCCAAAAGTGTCAATAGACTTCCTATGAACAGGCTGTTTTGGGCCTACTTTGGAAGAGCCTCTCTTCTTACTTTCAATAGCACCTAAAGATTCAGAAGAAGCAGGTGAGATCTGCCTAGAAGAAGGAGCAGTGACACTACTAGACTGTGAGCCAGGGCTCATTGACAAGCTAAGTGACTGTATCTGATGATCTGATGATGATCCACACCCATGAATAGATCCAGACCCTCCATTTTCATCAACCATGTTGCTCATCTGCTGCTCATAGTGTCTGCTTACCCAGTTCTTGAAACATGGCATTCCTTGATCATCTTGTTCCATTTGAGGAATATTCTCAAGAAGCTGTGTTTCTTCCTTGGATGGTTCTTCAAGGGTAGAATGGTACATTCCATGGTCTCCCATTCCTCCTCCTGTGTAGTATTGATGAGTGTTATGATAATGGTGGTCAGTAGACTGAGTGTTTTGATTGTAGTACATGCTGTCTAGACTCAAAGCCATTCTTTCTCTTTCATAGTCATGATTTTCCATACTTGCACCTCCTAGAAAGTCTTCTAGCTTTGGTGATGAACTTGACACCATTCCTTCAAAACACCCCAAAACAAAATTAATCATTTAAATACATTTAGCAAACTGACCAAGAACAAGAATAAAGAGAAGAAGCAAACCTTCATGAGGGTGTGATCTTGAAAGAGCCTCCATAATGCAAAGAGAGCCATCAGATTTGAGAGGCATAACAGACAAAGGAGAGTGATGATGAAACCCAACATTATCTGCAACTCCATAAGTGTTGAATGGAGAAGAAGAAAGATAGAAACTTGTAGGAACATTAACTTGAGGAGGATAGTGTTGAGATTCAGAAGAAGGAATCTCCATTTTCATTTGATGAGGAGACAAAGAAAAACCCAACCAGTTATTATCATTCATGGATTTCATCTTCCTTTCTCTTGCTGCTTTTTGTTAGTTGCTGCACAATCATTGGCAACCAAATATATTAATCATATCCCCAAAAATCTACATGGAAACCTTTCATTATTTCATTTTTTATATTTCTTACTTTTTTTTTTTTTGTAGCAACTAAATTTTTTCCCTAGTAATAAAAAAAGAAAAAAGAAAGAAGAATAAGAAGAAACTATTTACTCTTGGTGTTCTTGTTTGCTCTTGAACTCTACTACCTTGAATCTCTTCCCATAAAATTGTGTCTCTAAGTAATAAAAAAGAAGGAACAAAAGTGGTCTCTTTAAACTAAACAAAAAGAATGAATTGTTGCAAGCAATGCTAATGCTGGGGAGCACCCCTGCATACCTTCCATAGGGATCTGTGTACTGTATTCTATTCTATTGTAATTTATGTTTATGAGAAAGACCTCGTCTTTTACCTCCCTCTCTTTATACATTACATTACAAAACAAATCCCTTTTTCTTTTCCCTTAATTAAAGGGTCAAAATGCCATTAGCCTGTACAATAATAAAGTGTAGAATCAAATAATTTTATATACTAGTATATGCCCACCTTGTTGGACATAGTTTAGAGTTTTTTTTTTTTTTGTTAAAAATAAAAAGTTTTTTTTGGTAAGATTAAAAATAAAAAGTTGAAAGGTGAATTTAAAAGAAGTAATGGAATTGAATAAGTGATGAAAATAGAGGTTAAAGTTATCCCTATTTGAAAGTTTATGGAACTAAGACAAACGGAATTAGATGTAAATTAATTTAAAAGTTTTGTTACTATTTCAAAATTAATAAAAGTAAAATGCTAATTCTATTAATATTTTTTTTTGATAAAATAATTCTATTAATATTTAATTACTCTCTAAAAGATAGTCATAAATAATGTTAAATTAAAGTTTATGTTAACTTATTGATATTTCTAAGTTACTTTTCTTTAATTGTCACCCCGTTCTTTATTAAAAAAAAATTGTGATAAAAACTTAAAACTTTTGTAATTTATTAATAATGTGTTAATTCTTATCAAACAAATTTACACAAATCATTAAAAAATATTGTTCTTATTTCTCATTTTACATAATCAAATTCTTATTTGCAATAACAATCATGTAAGTTTTACTAAACATATTGTGTTGTTAAAAGAATTGAAATACATTGATCTAATTATTATCAGTTTTAACAACTACAAAACTCATCAAATTAATCAGTCATATATTTACAATTTCAGACGTAAATTGATATATATTTTTTATTTCTTTTAAAACAATTGATATATATTTTGATATTTGTAACCATTAAATAAATAAAAAAATTGAAAGTGATATTACAGTGACAGAAGAAACCCTAAAACCCTAGAAAGAACCTAGATCCATTATGTAATAACCCCTAAAAAAAACTCAATCCATTATGAATTTATGATGATGCTTCCCTCACTGTACGCTGAATCTAGTGGAGGTGCAAATATCCAATAAGAGGGCACCATTGTCAGTACCAAAATTGAAATTATTAGTTAGTAAATATTAATAAAAGAAAATATTTAGAGAGATAGATTTGACGGGCAGGGGGGGCAGGGGTTAGGGGCAGGACATGCATCTTAATTTATCTGCCCATATATCCAGTCACTTCATAGATACAGTACTGTTGTACTGCATCTGTGTCACTCTGCAATCTTATTTATTTAAATCTCTTCTTCTATTGTTTTTCCATTCTCCATTTTGGTTCACAGCTTTCATTTTCTTTTTCTTTTTATTTTTACTAATGGGACAAAACTTACCCCACCTTAGCTTAGTTTACCTGACTGTCACCCTTTCTTCCTCACTGCTTCTTCATCTACCCTTCATTTTTCTGCATACCCTACACTACTAGGGTCCTCTGACCTGATGTGAGGTTATAGTGCGTTGCTACTGTAACTGGATAAGTTTTTTTTTTATATAATCAAGTATATATATTATTATTTAGTGTTGTAAACTGAAGAAAAGAATGCTAGTTGGAGGAAGAAAAATATGGAAGGAGAAAGGGAGTGACTATTTAAATTTAGTTAGTATTTGGAAACTTTGTTACTATCTGGGCAGCTTTATTTTGTTGCTTTGTGGCCCATCTAAATCTTTGCCCTACATGGGTCAAAAGTTGCTCCTTTTTTTCAAATTTTATCTCTTTTCTACAAACATTAATTAGTTAAAAAAAACTCAAGAGTATAAAAATGTTAGAAAATTTTAGCAATTAGCAGTAAATTTATAAATTAAAAAAAATGAAGATGTTTACTCTTCATAAGTGAGCTTTTAAAATTTCATCCTCTTACGTACCAAAACGATGAAGTTTAAGCGTGGTTTAATTTTTCATTCTCTTAGGTATTATTAAGAATATGTATAAGGATTAGTCCTCTCAGAAATAAATTAATAAAAGGTATGTTGAAGTATGTAGGAAATGAAAGAGTAACAAAAATAGTAAAAGAGAGAAAAGAAGCAATATGCTTAAAAAGGGAAGAGGAAGGGAAGGGAGGGTTGGGGTTGGGGTTGGGGTTGGCCTGCAGACAAATTATAAAAAAGAGGGGAAGTGGGTCTTTTATGATATATTCATTCCTGGAACTCAACTGGAATCATTATCCAAACCCCCCCTCCCAAAATGGAATTGCTTTATCACTACAAATGTCTTTTTTTATTTTTCTTCCATTTTCTCATTTTCAATTGCTTTTTCATATTCTTCTTTCTTTTGTTTTTTCCTTAATTTTTGGTTTAACAAAAACTTATTTTTGTTACTCTTGATGTTTGTGATCATTTATATTGTGGATTTGTTAGAATAATGAACGTGTTACTTGTAGTTACCAAAATTAACTAAATTCACCATAGTGGATAGATATATAGTGTGCCAATTATGTAAATAATATATGCTTGTATATTGTACTATGTATACTTGTTAATATGAATAAGATACACACGATTACTCATATTCTTTATGATATCCGAGCCTTTTTAAAAATAAAACTCTAACCATAGTTTTTTTATGTCTGCTCTCATGAGCACCGCTGCCATATTTTGTGTCGCCATGTCGGTTGCTACCACCTAACTTGTCATCTCGCCCGTCCCATCTCTAGTGTTGTACCACCCTCCGCTTTTCTCGATTCATCCTACACCATTTCCAATTTGTTTGCCACTAAAACCTCCAATATTGCCTTATAAATCAATTTGACCATCACCAATGTCTTTTGTTAGCCATTTATCATATTGTTGTACCCCGGTTTCCAAACAATTGCTCATCCTAACTTGTTAAGTAAGGTTACTATGAAATTGTCGGCGAACAACTGTGTGTTATGGCGTGTGCAAGTCATCTTTGTGCTTTGTGGTTGCGGATTGGCCAACCATATTGATGAAAGGTTAGCTCGATCCGACCGTCACTGATGAGATTTTTCGAACATGGATCAACAAGTATACTCTTTTTGCTACTTGGATCGGTCACTGAATCATTGCTTCGGCAAACACAGCCCTAGAGTCATGGCCTTCTCTCGATCGTGCTTACATCGCGGGATCCCGATCTCAAATACAGAACTTATGTTCCCAGTTACATAACTTTGTGCGTGATTTAGATGATATGCACACTTACTTGATTTAGAAAATTGGTTGAGTGTCACTGCGAGAATTGTCAACCGGGGGCCTTTCATTGCAGGATGGAAAACTTAGAACACATGTTCATCAAACAAAACATAACACGAAATGTAGTTGTGAAAAGATAGTGAATCTAAACATTTTCATCACTTGTATTGTATGGTGTAACCAAGGAATATAAGGTTTAAATCGAGCATCTAATTTAGAAGATACATATGAGTGAATTCAAGGAAAGCATAAGCATCCAAAAGTACGAAAAGCAGAATAATCATGAGCTTCACCAAAAGTATTTCGACCCCATTGTGTACAAAGAAAAGGTCCATGAATAATTGAGGTGATATTTTTTCCTATGCCACCTTATACCGCAACATAGTTTGCATAGTACTTGTCGTTCATCAGTCATGACATAAGTTTTGTTGTCAATAAATTGGCTCAGTGTAAGCACGCTTCTACAATAATTCATTGACATGATGTTAAATGTGTTCTCAAGTATCTTCAGGCTTGCAAAAGTTATGACATCTTTTTTCATTATTCCACTCTCTCGTGGGTTCATGAGTTTACCGATGCTGATTATCGATTATGATTGAGCAGGTAATCTAACGATCTTACTAGTAATATGTTATTAATAAATAGTGATGATAGTCACTCATGTCCTTGAGGTTATGCTTCTCTTCAAATTAAGTAATCAAGAAAACTTCTACCTCTTATCTATCTTTGACTTCCACTTTTTCACTTCTTTGTTTACAAAATTAAAATAAAACGAAAATAATTTCCAAATAGAAATTGGAAAATACAAACTATAAAAGTCATTGGATTGTACAACTTTGCATGCAATTTTTTGTGAAATGAAGTTGATATATATGTTAATAGAGACAGATATTCAAATGCGAATGATTTGGTCCGAATTGGAAAGAAAAAGACTCGAGTTTCTGAGTGAGTGCATGGATATATGTTTAAACACTTGAAGGGATTCTTTCTATTCTTTAATTTTTTTTATTATAAAAAAGGATATTCTATAGCAATGATGAGTGAATCAAATCCATAAGCACTATCTTTCTCTAAATATAAAAACAAATATGAAAAACGGAGAGAATCTTTTTGTCTGTAAGGATGTTTACTGCCGACCATAGTGACTAATCCTTTTCGCGGATAGTTTACATTTTTTTTTTGTTTGAAAAAAATTCTTTCCATTTGCAAATGATAATATCAAACTATGAACTTTGGTTAAGAATAAAAATTGGAGAGAATAGTTGTATGATAAAATGATAATCATGATCCTCAGAAATTCACTTCAATTTCACCAAACTTTCAGAGAGAAGCAAATGTTGTGGGGTTTGGGTTGGTGGTGTACTACTCTCTCTTTAACTTTTTTTAAAAAAGAAATTATAAATAAGAAAGTATGTATGTAATTTCAAACTCCATTATGGTACTTACTTAGCCTTAGCCCAATACATTTACATGCATTACTGCCAGCTTTTACACTAGCACATTTTTGTTGGACTTGAAATTTTACTTATACCCCACCAATTATAATATATACTTTCTATAGAATATAAATATTAACATGTCGATGTAAATAAGGTTGTACAATCATTATTAAAACATCGACATGATATGATATTTATAGATATATGGTTTATCAATACATATCTCTGCATTACATTATACTCCAAGATTGAATATAACTACAATGGACATTTTGTACAAGAGTATGGACTTACTTTAACCATTTTAACAAAAGTTTGATCTCCGCAGACTAAAAATATGCGATGGTATAAAAGAGTTTGCCATAAAAAAAAATGCATCCATACAGCCGGATTTAGATTTCAATACTAAATGGTCTCCATGAAAAAACTATCACATGTTGTAACATCCAAACTAAATACATTGCAAATATTGTTCACTTGGTAAGTTCATAAACGTACTTAATTTAGCATGCATTAGATCTATCCACATTTATGTGTGTGTTTTATTCATTTTATTGATTTTACTTAAGGTAAGGAGAGGTTTTACTTTGATATTTGTGTTTTTTGATGCATGGATTAAAATACCTAAAATCCTGCTAATTCGGAACAATTACAGTTGAAAACAAGCACAAATCAATATTCCAAGACAAGCCACGTGACGAGCAAAACGTGGAAAAGACAAACAAATTTGACCCTTCAAGAAGGAGAAATTCCTTATCTATCGCGAACGAGACAAGGGCTTTCGTTCAGTTGCCCCGTCTTGTCTAGGCGTGTGGCGGTCGCAACAAGCCAATCTCGGACCCGATGCGCTCCATGTATGTACAAGATTATATTGACTTTTGATCCAAGTGTTGTATCCTTTCTCTAATCTTCATGATGCTTCATTTATTTTCCGCTTGAAGGATACCTCACCAAAAGACATGATTATTCGGCACCTATACACGAGTTTCTACACTTTGAATTTCGTTGTGGTCCGTTAGACCATTCGTGGTAAATTAGATTAGATTACTTTATTCCATTTTTTTGCATTGAAGTTTGATTGAGAGATAAATTTTCTTCAAAGTTTCATTAAAGAAATTTAACGCAAGAACGCACCGAGACTTGACAATACAAGGAAGAGATATGACCCTATTTTCCTACTTCATCATAGTTCTTGTTTGAAATTCTCTTTTGTGATCGAATAAATTCTTATTACTGTAAATAAAAGGACTGTGATTTGCCTTCATTTAAAGGACCGTGGTTTGCTTTGTTTGCAAAATTAAGGAAATAAACGGTTTTGTTGACGTTGACAACAACATTTTTTGTCCAAATATGTTTTCAAACTTTTAACCGGTTATGTAAGAATTTAGGTCGAAGATTAGAAAAAAAAAGTTAGACTGAAATATTTTCGATCACGTCAACAAAATCAAACAAACTACTTTTGCAGATGGAAAAGATGAGAGCATATTTAATTCTTCAATTTTTTAGCGCAAACAGAAAATGCAAAAACTAAGAGATAGAACACCGAAAATATATGAGAAAAAAAAAAAGAAAAAAATATTTTGGAGATGTGGACCTTCCATTCCAAGCACCAGAAAGAGAAAGAGAAAGTGAAAGAGAAACAACAAAAACTCTGCATATCAAAGACAAACACAGTAAAAAACAGTTGCTGCCAAACTCCCCCTGCACTACCCCTCCATTAATCACCCTTTTTTATTATTATTATTATTATTATTATTATTATTATTATTATTACATACCTTCACATTTTGCAGGAAATAAAAAAAATGTAGCTATTCTCCAAAGAATTGGCACTTTAAATGTTGTACGTTTCTTATATCCTCATGTAAGAGGTCAAAAAACAGTGACCATTCTCCCGTGAATTCCAAAAGCCGGATCGGAGTTCACATTCAAATGGAATTCTATAAAGCTGATACGCGTTGTGAGGTGTATTTGATAGTTCCAGTTTTGAACCCGGATTAATTTCCTGAAAACAACCCGGGCTTCATGTATTTGTTTCAATTGGGCCAAATCAATTCTCCAGCCCACACAACCCAGCCAAAATAGGCCCATATGATAATTTGAGGGTTTCTTACTTAGTAACGATTAATAAATATTTAGCATCAATCACAAAGATTAATATTATTTGGTTAGATTTGGATTAGATTTTTTTTAGACACTCCATGCATATTTGAAAGAGCTGAAAGCAGCTGACAAAAACTTCATAGCCAGCCAGGAGACAACAGAATGTTTCTTTTTCTGTTTTTTTTATAAGTTCATATAATGTAATGTTAATATGCTTAAATTAAATCCATCTGCTGAAAATTTATTGTTAAGGAAAGTTACATATAATTAATTATGAGAGAGGATATAAAATGAATGAATCACGTGAGGGTGAGAAAACAAAATCTAAAGAAAGATACATTCAGCAAGAAACTAATGGCCAATAACCATCAGTCATCAGAATTCAGATGGAATAGAGTCAACCAATAGAAATAATATTAAAAAGTAACCAAACAACCCTACTAGATCTGCTAATTAATTACAGAAATAATGTTTTATTTATTATTATAATTATTTATTTATTATTTGATGAGGTGAGAATAATAGGGATAAATAAATTATACTAAAACCTTAAACAGTCCTCAAAGAGAGATCATTTATAATAATAATAATAATAATAATAATAATAATAATAATAATAATAATAGAGCCACCCTAATAACCCTACCCCTAACTCCATCATGTCCTTATCTTCTCACCATTTTCTATCCTAACTACAATTATTCTTTTTCAACGTTTTTACTTTTTAATTTATATACAGAAAATCATTGCTCAATTATGTCCATATGGATGAAGCTTCTCCTACTAATTAATGAGGTAAAAACTGAACTTAAAGAATTGCTATGCCATAGAAATTTAAAGAATTAATTATGTCATTTTTAACAAATTTAAAAACACACGTTTTGAATTCAAAAGACAATCTAACGAAGTTAAAAAGATACGGTATATTAAGCAAGTCTTGAGTTAGTGGAAGTTGGAAGGAAGAGGATAAGATGCATGTGAAAATCCAAGGCCAAATGTGAGGTCTCAATCAGAGTAGATTCTATTCTATGCCCTATTAATTTCTCTCTCTATGTTTCCTCATGGGAGGTTTGTGCTTCTTTTATAGACATCTAAAGCTAATGCAAGCAAACAAACAAACCCATATTCCTCAAAAACCCTAACACCAACAAACTTAAATATATTAAAACTAAAACAAGTAGATGGATGGAGCAACCCATATCCTATGATCCTAAACTCTACTACTGAATCCACAATAGGCATGGAATGGAATGGGTTGCCATTGAAACATTAACTAATTAAATTGATTGATCAATACAATATTAGGCCCTGTGTCAGTCGGTTTTATGCACAACAAATAAAGTCTACCCATTAAATGTTTCACCATTTCTTTCTTTGTGTCTTTGCTTGTCAAACCCATTAAATCCCTTTTCTTTATTTAGCATTTCTTGATTTTGGATCCCTCTTTTTAATGTCTAAACCCATTTGGGTACCTTGTGTTGCTCAATGGGTTATCACAAATAACTTTTACTGCTCTAAAAACAGTTCTAATCCATGTATCCTATCTTCACAAACATTATTATAATCCCTGTCGTCTATTACACCCTTTTTCAATTGATTAGTGACCATACCAAATAAGTTTGACCTGTCACACAGTTTTCATGTAGGTACGTAGAATTTTAGGGTGGAAGTTAAATCCTTTTAAACTACAATTATAAGCTTGAGTTGTATTTAGAGCCACTTTTGATAAGTCACTTTATCAATAAAAAAATATAATAATTGTATAATTATTTTCTTCACATTAGGAGATTAGATCCCGAACCGAATACTCAAAAAATAAAAGATTCAAAATTGTATCGAATCTCGTTAACTTTTTTTTAGGATTAGACTAAATCATGTCATTGACTTTTATAAATACAGTTCTAAATTGTATTGGGTTGAGTAGTGAAATAAAAATATCCAAAATTGAATTGAACTATTGACTTTCATCAATACAATTCTGAAAATTTTGGAATATCTGAATTGAAAGAATTGTGCTCACCCCTTGCACCACTTGACAAAACATTGTAACTGTAATTTGCACTCTTTTGTATGTAACTAGCTTTGTTGCAAAAACCTTGAGACTATTTTGTTATATCTTCTTTGAATTTGATCATTTCTCAATTGAATATTATACATCTCTTTTTTTGCTGATCAAGTTTATTGCACCTAATGTACGTTATAATTTTTAGCATAATATATTTTAATTTTCAAAGTATCTATACTACAGAAAATTATTAGGGAATCCGAGTCCTCTAACTTTACTTGAGGACACTCCATTGAATGTTTGACATGTGGCAGATGACCCACTCAATGGGTGGACCATACGGCATATGTCAAACATCTAACTTTAGTTGAGGACCCGGATCCCCTAATCATTTCCCCTATACTACATTACAAAAAAAATTGTGAACTTTTTAGTTGAGATAATTTTGTTTTAGAAGAGAGAAAGTAAGAATTTATTATAGAAAGTTTGAAAAATAGTTTATGGGGTATAGAATTTATTAAAGAAAGCTAGCATTAATCGAGCATAGCAGCCTAAGATGATTTGATATGAGCTAGTATTTGAAAAGAGATTCAAAATCAAAATAAAATGAGTGGTCAAACAGGTCTGGGTCAACTGAGAATTGGCTAACTGGACCCTTAATTCTGCTAATACGGCTGTAGGTTGTCACATGTCCAATCAATCAATTAATAAAACACCCAGATTATCCATTTATTTGGCACCTTAACCAGGGATTATCTAATCCCTAACCTGGATATTTCTATCCTAGCTGGATTTGAGATATACGTGAAACTACTCTGGCCCAAGAGGATCTTTTAGATTTTCTTACCCTGTACTGAACTAGACTTGGAAATAATAACTATGATATTCTTAGAATAATTCATATTTTCAAATACAAAGAGAAATGAAACAATCTCAGAGCCAAGAAATGGCTAGCTTGACGGGGCTTTTGAGCTGAGATCGGCTTCAAAGTTCACTAAAGAATAAATGTCTTGAAGTATTGGCTGAACAAATATGCAAGTGTCTGAGAATAACAATTTCTAGCTTGTGAATGATCAAACGAATGATTGAGGATCGAAGATGAACCAATTGAAAATATTAAGAACACTTTAAGACTTGACCTTTAGACATTAAAACGAAAATATATAATTTTTGAACACCGATTGGGACACAACTGAAGTCTAAATTCACGTTTGGAATACTGGGAATGAGTATAAATTGATGTTTCATGCTAAAGAAAGCTGAAACTAACTAAATAAAAACGTTGGGCAAATTGATTATGAAAAGCGTAATAGGAACATGAACAAGTGTGAAATTCGGGCACTAGTTAAAGATGAAACAAAAGCATAAATCCGAGTTTGAGATATTAAGAATGATAAGGAATGAAGACCAATTTCGTCGGTCTGTTTATGCAGAAATTTTAGAATACACCTAGCATGACCCGATTACAAATCTAGTTTGATGTCCGGTCCAAAAACATGGGTCTTAAACAGTATCTATAGTTGAAGAAGTCTAAATTGAACCAGTTGATAAAAAAAACTTAAGAAGACAAAGAAATTTATTGATAAGCTAAGACTTGGCAGAGAAAAGATAACAAGTTTATGTATGGAAATCAACTTAGTAGTCATGTCATGTCAAGTAAGTGCTAATTTATATGCAATTCTGCAAACAACTTGGCCAACAGCCGACAGGCAGTTAAGACAACAAAATAAAAATAAAAATAAAAAAGCATGGTTATATATCTCCACAGGCATAGGACATAAAGACATTCAAGATTCCTATTACTCTTACCCTACCCTTCATATTTAGCAGAAATAATCAAATCACAATAATCTTCTCTTCAACATATTTTTAGCTTTTATCAACAGAGCCAGCCTGTAACTTGCAAGGTTGGGCTCCATATCTGGATATGCATTCAATCTCATATAACCACGTGAAAAGAAAATGTTTATGCATACCATAGATTTTCAAAATGTTGTTTTCCCTACTTTTGCAAGGGGTTGTTCACAATCTTCCTCACCTCCCAGAAAATGCGAAAAACAAATGTATGATACACTTAAAAACAAACAAAATTTAAAAGCGGAATACATTAGTGATCCCTTGAGCTTAACCAAAAAACTGAATGATGGACCCTCAATAGCTATGTGGCAGAGTAAAAGGAAGTGCATAACACTCTCACCAAGTATAGTACGTCAATAAGCACTTTAAGCGAGTTCACGAGACCAATAGATCACTTAGATCATAAAGTTAATATTCATTTCAAATAAGTTCAAGGAACTAATGAGACATTTTCAAAATTTAGAGGTCAATCAGTTTTTTAGGGGGTTAATTCCACCAGCGGTCATAAAAGTTTGACTAATTCCCATGAATGGTCACAAAACTTCAATTTGTACTAGTAAAATCATAAAACTTTGATTTTATCCCAGTAAAGTCACAATGACCATTTTCCGGCTAATTTTTCGCCGGAGATTTTGACGTGGCATTATTTTTCAAAGTTTTATGACACTTCATCGCTATCTCATTGCCAAATGGTGGACTAAAAAATTAAAATTAAAATTAAAGTAATCTAAATCAATTTTAACCCGAAAACTAACACAATTATAATCAAATAAAAAACATTTTGTACCTTTATTTGTTCGAAAATTTGCTATGTGGCAATGTCATGACGCTAAGGTATTATAAAGATTTGAAAAATGATATCATGCCATCATCTCCGGCGAAACATTTGTCGGAAAATGGTCATTGTGACTTTATTGGGACAAAATCAAAGTTTTATGATTTCACTGGGACAAATTGAAGTTTTGTGACCATTCATGAGAATTAAGCAAACTTTTATGACCGCTGGTGGAATTAACTCGTTTTTTAGGAGTTTATGGGATGTATTTTCAAAATCAAATATCACAATAGTTACATAGTGAAATAGGTCCTCCAAAGGATAGCAATACCAACAGGGGAATTGTATTTGATTTCATTGTTGAACGTCCTGTGACAAGATCCTATTTGTGGGCACATGACAATCTTCCCCTATATGGGGGGTTCAAGTTGGAGTCTCCGTAAGTTAAAACCAAATAGTACACCCCTAAAAAGTAACTAAAAAAAGTACCAAGCAGCATGAGATTCTTTTCATATTATTATAAGAAAGTAATATGTAAAAGTGGAGGGAGTTCTTTTTTCACATATGTGGAGAGAAAGACGGCAATAAATACAAAAATCAGTTTCTTTTAAGGAAAACCAGAATTGCATTATTATAGATGAACTGCAAAAGCAAAAGACTGAGGCAGTGCCGTACATGAGAGAAGAGCAATAGAAGAGAAGACTATCTTTCTAACAAATAAGTGTAAATAAGTGTATCCATATCTATGTTTGTGTTTGTGTGTATTCTCAAACATGCTTCTTCGGGTGGTCCTTATATCTTGTCAAACACTATTTACCAATCATACAATCTTGTCCACTCTCTCAACAATGATACTCCTATTCTAGTGTACTACAACTTTCAAATTCATCCAGAGTTCAAACAATTAAAAGAAATTTTGACATATCCAACATGCTATACTTCCAATTTTATGTTTTTAGAACTTGAAATTAGACAAGGGAGAAAAAGGAATACATTAAATGATCATACATACACAGTAAACATTTATCAAGGATATTTGTATCCATACCTGTTAAAATGGTAGCAGGCAACTATAAATCAAAAATTGAACATATCTATCTTCTATGTCTTCTCTTGGGACAAACTAACATCACAACATTCACAATTGCCAGCGTCATCACCACCTTCGCACTAATGATGTGAGTAACTGTAATCATTTGAGAATCAAACCCCCATTAGCCATTACAATTCAGCACATGGAAGCCAAATCAAATGAATATAAGAGACAAAGAACATATTCTTTTCAAATCTTGGCAAAAACATTGAGATTGCTCGTATAAGAAAGAATTCTGATATCATGCATTACTTATAAATAATCCTATCGCCTAAATTATTCTAATTCAACCAAAACCTTTTATTTTTGCATGGACTACTTATATACGTTAAAATGAAACTCCGAGAAACACAAAAATACTTGCAAAAAAAGTAGATCTTACTACATTCTCAAAATGGGGCTTATGCCACAAAATTAGGCTTCCCTTCATATAGTTCATGGGTCAAGTCTCACAGACTTGCACTTAAAAGTTAATAACACTCAGCCCCAGCCCAGTCCACTATCAAATAAACCCAGCTAGAGTGAGGCGTGACTTGAAAATCAAACATTGATCCAAGGCCAAACAGGCCCACCTATACATGTAATTCACTTCAATTATATTATACAAAAATACAATATATAATACTAGTATTAATATTGATATATTGAATATATAGAATTTATATTAGTAGGCTGGGTTAGGCTGAGCCAAGCTGGTCTGCCCTATTTTTATAAATCCAAAACCAACATGAAAATAGACAGGCTAGGCCGAGCCTAAAGTCATTTTCACAGTCTAAGCGCACCCCATTGGACGCATGCTGACAGGTAGTCAAGCTCGTGAACAAGTCTAAGTTAAGCCCATGATCTTTGTATATAAACTACAAAAGGCATAATTAAAAGTCTCATTTCTGTGATAACAATATTCCTGTAATACAACCAATTCAGGACATTAAGAGTCAAGGTCAAACAAGAGTATAGTATCTGCAACCAACTTCTGAATATTTGGAAGTATTATACTATACTATTTAGAAACTGCTGCATGTTTCAAGATGACAATGCATCTTTCCATCAACAGTTTAAAAATATCAAAATAGTACTTGATGAGAAGATAGTAGATACCTCCAATAGTTCAAAGGGACTCCCACGTCGGTACACGTCATCCTTTTTACTCTCATTATTAGGAAGAATGCTGGACACTAGTGATCTCCATCCAGTAAGTAAAACAGCAGTGCTTCCCATTGTTACTACCATAAAAGAATATGCTGGAATATGGCCTGATGTCACTGTTCTTATGATAATTCCCAGCTACAAAGCAAGCACATGAGAAAGAAAGCAGCTTAGTTCATTGCAGCCATAATGACTAGTTACATGACATGCCAAATAAAGAAACCAAAGACAAAACTCATTCAACTCTAAATAATGAAGCAGAGACAGAGGAAACTATAGCTTAATATGACATGCATGTTCTACAGTGTCTTCCAGACAGCAGGAAAGGGTAAGAAAAAAGTGAATTCAAAAGGTTTAATATAAGAGCTCAGGATACCGAATTCTTAAGGCTTCAAGTTCCACCATCCAATATAATAGCAACTATACAAATCCACATGTAAGTTCTCGCTGGACAATTGTGAGGGGTTGAGGTCAGTGGAGTTTCAAACATATATGAAGTTTACACATCATATCATAGTTATCAAAGGCAGGCTCAAAAAGCGATAGGCTCCAGAGTTGCCAAAGAAGCTAAAAAGCGGGTTCTGTTCAAGAGGTGCATTCCTGACGGCCCCTTTCTGAGTCCAGGGCCTTCCAGAAGGCATGTGTAGGCACAAATTTAGAAGCAACACAATGTTTTTCAGAGTTGCAAGTTAAGAAATAGGATGTTTTGATCTCAGATTTTTCCTATAGTGCTATTCAAATGATATACGGCTGAAATTAAATTATAATGAAAAGGAATAAAAAAAAAGGAAGAAGATGTAAACGGTAGAAATATGATAAAGAACAACACAAAATAACGCTGCTGCTTAAGGAACATCAGAAATGGAGACTTTAGTCTTGATGAAAAGTAGCTGTTAGACTATCGACTAATTAACTTGGGATTTCGTTGAACCTTAGTCTTTAGATTTAAAAATTTTATAATGAATTAAGATTGTGGAAGAGTTAGTAGTTAATTTAAAATTTATTTCGATGTAGTCACTAAAGGCGCGCCTTATATAATAAGGCTCATAGTAGTGAGCCTTGATTGCACAAGGCAAGGTGCTGTTTCCAAGGCTCTTGCCTTGTACACCTTGCGTTGGATTTGGAGCCTAAGTCAAGGCGCGGCTCAGAGCAATATACTGTTTTCACTAGGACTTATCTTTTTTGTTTTAAACTGTTTTGTCTAAAACAAATGGTTGATTTATCTCAACCGTTAAATAAGCTTAATCTTAATCCTTCATCTTATGGAAGTATAGACTCGTGTAAATAAATGTCCACATCACCAGTTTTTTACAGATACCTAAAATCATCTTCACTAGTTTTGAGAAAACACACATCAACTTTCCTACAAAAGTTGAGACAAGTATCTCTCTCCCAGGTAGTACAAACTACAAGTGAATGCATAATGCATCTTAAAACTACTTATCAAAGGCAGTGTTTTCATCTTTTTTTCCTTCTTTCAGTTCAGAAATCTACATCAACTTATGAATATACTTCGGGTTTTCTTATCTTAAATAAGACTATTTGGGCCAAATATTAGATTGTTGGATCAACTCAAAATCATGATATGAGAGAACTACAAATCATTAATTTATATCGTGTTGTAGGCTACAGTCTACAAGAACAAGAAAACTCACAAACTTGTACATTCTAGAAAAATTGGAGCAAACGAACTTTTTCGGACAAAAACGATATGTATCCATTTTACAACTTGGGAAGAGTCAAAATCAAGAAAAACTGTGACGCACATGCTAGACACTTGTGAGTTATAACACGTGAACGGCATTTGGTGCACACTTATAACATGTCAACACAGGCAGTGGACACACTCCATGTTTAACAGCCTATTTGCTGAATTCAATGATTTAAGCTGACTAGTTCGGCGAGTACAAGGTGACAGATTGTGACCCATACTAGTGTATGACTAAACTTTCAGCAATGATTGGATTTCTGATTCTATGTATGAAACTACATGGGATATAATATTCCAGATTTCAAGAAAAATTAACACGCATTTGAAAAGAACTCTCAAGTTCCAAATATTCAGCTAAACACCTAAGAAACAGCATCTACAACAATATATCTGATTCATATAATGGAATAAAATGGGACAATGGGTTCTTAAATACTTCAAAAGCATGTATGAATTCTTGAAGCAATACAACAAAGTATATTTGGCTCCCTAATCAACTGTATCTCCACGGCGAAGGACAAAGGACTAGCATTTTGCATAAATGATATTCCTAATATCAGCTGTAAAAATGAAATAATGATCACACAATTTAAATAGGAAGCGTCGTCATATATGAGGCAAAAGAGGAACTTACGGGAATTCCCACAGCCCAAGATTTAACAGCAGCAGTAACAGCCTTGGAAATACCGTTGGAACCGAGACCATCCTCAGAATAACCCCCAAGGAAGTAAGCACCCAAAAACCACCCTGTTGATATTTTTAGAAGCTACATTGAATTTGAATACCATTGAAAGTTAAAGGAGTAAAGAAATAGAAATAGAAAAAGTAATAATATAATATACCAGCAACAAAGGGGTCAGCAGTTCGCAGGGTCTCGAAATCAAAAACAGAGTAACCATGGCTAAACCTCCCAATAGCAGAGAACAAAAGCAACGCCAATACATCTCCGCCAGCAAACAAACCTACCCGACTACACAAGAAGAATAATAGTAACTAATAGAATTAGGATTTGTTAAATGTCCCACATTGCAAACTTGAAAAGCTAAATAGGTAGTTAAATATAGCAATCAATTCTATTTTGAATTGATAAAATGTGAAATGTCTCATATTGCTAACTTGACCTTAAATATAACAAGCAAGCAATCCTATGGGCTTAAGATGAGAAAAGAAGAATACAATACCCCCATTTCTGGAGACGAGAAGAGGGGGGCTTGTCGAATTGGATGACGCCTTCCAACGGAAGGTTGTCTTGAGCGTTGCGGATAGATGATGGAGGCGGAGGGGCGGAATTGATTGCGGAGGTGGAATCCTCGGAAGAGGTGGCGAGAGTTAGGTGAAGAGGAGGATGTTTTTTGGAAATGAAAACGGAATTAGAGAAGAGAGGAGCTGGTTTTTTGCTGCCCAAATTCAGAGGGGACGATGAAGATGATGATATGCATTTTCTGGCGGAGAGAGCTCCTCCACCTCCTTGGCTTACAACCAGCATTCTTTTCTTTCCTCCCGAGCTAATCCTCCATATCTACTTTTATTCTCACTTCTTTCTTCTATTTCTTTTTGGGCCTTTCTTTTTCACAATTCAGGCCTTTTTTCTTATTATCACTATCCCATTTCCACTGCCTAGACTGAAAATTCCAACTAATCTTTAATTAATCCTCAAACATATACCACATATGATTTTCAAACATCGGGCAGCATAAATTGGAGACCCGATTTTCAGACATCTCGATTGTGTTATGTTTAGAACTGTAAACATGTATCTCTCTACAAACTTGTTTAATGTGATATTATAAGCCTTGTCCTCAACTCAACTCATTTTAACATGACATGATTAACGGGCTCCAATTACTTTTAAAAGAGACACATGACCATCAAGTCTATGAGCTAACATTTTTCAAAATACAGTAAGTTTATATTGGAAATCTTCAAGATTAGGAACGATGAATTTTCAAGGCAACTTTACGAGCTTTATGTATTTAACCACTCCTCGCAACAACGATGTCTGTCCCAAGTTGAAATAGAATGAGTTTCAGTAGCACAAAGTTTGGCTCATCAGAACCCATTGTGACAAATAATCATTTATTTTCTTTTTCTAAGACAAAAAAATGAATAATATAGCTCATCAAGTTTTATAATTTTTATTTTTCTTTATACATGATGAAAATAGGGAAGCCAAAACCTTGAGCTACTATAGTTTCATAACACGTATGTCAAAAGAAGTAGAACAATGTGCCATAAAATGGAACAAATAAGAATAGCCATAAAATGGAAAGAATAAGCATAACGTTGGAGGCTCATCAGACTTTGCTATTTCATCACTTCAACAATTAACATGACCAATAACAGCCTAAACGAAATTACAAAAAATAAATTGTTCCATACATATTTAATAGAGAACCATGATTTTAGTTTACAAAAATAATCAATTTTCTTCACTCTCTCTCTCTCTACATTCACTCTCTCTCTCTCTCTCTCTCCCATCACAAAATCATCAACTAAAAGACCCGAAAAATTCGAAAAGTCATTGATTTACCGAAAGTGAGAACCTCAATTCTCAGTTTTAATAAGCAAAAAAAAAAAAAACCAGGATCATCTCTCTGCAAATTAATGTAACAATAGAGGTTGTTTTTGGAAATCACCCTAAAATAAAGAAAGAAAAGCATAAGAGCAATTCTCTATATACTAGTAAAAAAAAAAATTGGTGTATAGCACAAACCAACATAAAATTCATAGAGAGAGAAAGCTGATAAACGATTCTGCAAAACCTTGCAAATTAAAATATCTGATATGCTTATTCACAGTTCCTCAACGCTACAACAGGACATTCAATTCTGAGCCCGAAATGGTAATGGAACATCCCAAATCAAAATAAACAAGCACCAATAACAAGCATCACATTGCAACAAGATTATAAGTTCAAGACCAGAACTCAGAAAAAAAATTGCATACCAAATCTATATTTCTGACATTTAAAAACCAACCTTATTTTGTACTGCATCATAATGTATTTTAACAATTAACATGTCATTACTTGCTAACCTAAATAATAATCATAACTTACGGAGTCCTATAATCAAGCATATTAATAACGCAACATAATCAAAGTCAGAGCAATTCTCTCTAACCAACTCTGTTCCACAACTGCTACAGTCATCAATTAGCACATGTCCTCATCTGTGCATCTAAAGATTCACCTCCTACGTGGTTTAAACCTGCTTTAAACGCAAGAAGAAAAACCCCGAACCTGTTGGATATCAATGCACATATGTTATAGAAGACTGAATCATCATTTACAGATCATAAAACTAGAGCAACACACGACAAGTGAAATGTGAGAAACAGACATCTCAACACCGATGGTTAAATGCCCTAAACCCAATCAGCGAAAGAATTTGCTAATTTTTCAATGTCCATGAGAAATGTGTACAGGGAGGTTAAATAACTACCTAAAGTATCCACAACCTATTCAATTTTCTAACAGCTAACACCACCACGTTCACTACTATTCACTTTTCAAGAGAGTCGGCTCCTGACTTTACACCTTCAACTGCAATTAGAGAGCCATCACATTGCTGACATTCATTAACACCTAAAAGCTCCTTTACTTTCCCATTCTCACTAGACTCAACAATCCCACTATGCCCGCTTGGCATCATACCCATAATCCCAACACCACCATTCATGTAAGTAGGGTAAATAAAAGGACTGTTAAAAGGTAAAGCAGACATCACAGGTCCAAACATTACAGGACTACTCCAAGGGCTCCTCGGGCCAACTGATGCGATTCCATTGATGGGTCTTCCATATCCTAACATAGGGTACCCACCATAAATGCCGGGGCCATACGGATACCATCCAACACCATTATATCCAGGAAAAGGAACAAAACCAGGGACAACGTTATAACCATAAGGGAAGTAATTCTCATGAGGAAAACCCTTACCAAAAGGGGCTCTTATGACACCGTTCATGATATAGCTACTGTCAGCACCATTGTTTCCCTCTTTTGGCACGGCCCTCTTAACCTCCACCAGCCTACCATTTAGGTCATGAAAAGAGTTCAGCATAACCTTATCAACAGATTCTTCAGAATCAAAGGTGACAAACCCAAAGCCCCGAGGCCTGTTAGTCGAGCTATCTTGCATCACAACTACATCTAAAATCTTTCCAAACCTCACAAAGTAATTCTTAAATTGTTCCTCAGTTAAAGTAGATGATAAACCCCCCACAAATATCTTCTTAGTCTTAAAGTAAATATTCCCATTGCCAGTATCACTACTCTCACTGAAACCGCTATTATTTTGCTGGTTGCTGTTTTGCTGCTGAATCTGCACCGGTTCACCCCTGGGAATAGCTTTCTTCACTTCTACCTAAACGGAAAAACAAAAAAAAGACCCACTAATCAATTTGACACCCCGGAGACTAATTTGAATCATAAATTGTCATATTAATACAAAAATATCGAAACTTTCGCGCGCTCACATCAATCCATTCCCCCCCTAAAAAACCATGATTGCATTTAACATAATAACCAACACAATTAACACATAAAAATAGACATAACAATGACATTGGAACAAAGATTTTCAGAAAGAAATACACCAAAATGATTCGGGTTGGCTAACATGAACCATGTAAAGCTCAAGTCACGTGGGCAACTAAGAAAAAATAAAAAAATAAAAACTGACCGTTCTTCCAAGAATGACATGGGAGTCCCCAAGAGCTTTATCAGCAAAGGAAGGATCAGAGAACCAAACAAAGCCAAACCCTCTTGGGTTTCTAGTGAATTTCTCTTTAGCAACAAGAGAACCTAAAACGGCACCATACTTGCTGAAATGAGTTCTGAGAGCATCTTCGCTTGTCTCCCGAGAGATACCTCCGACGAATAGCTTAGCTGTATCGATATCCATACTCAATTGAGGGAAAAATGAAAACCCCCAAATTGAAAGAAAACCCTAGAAATTGAATTGAGGATTCTAGGGTTTCAGTGAGGAGAGTTTGGGAAGAAAAAGAAATAGAGTTTCAGTTTGACTGGAAACGAAAGTTGGGTGGACTTTCACCTCGTATAGGAATCTACTACTTTAAAATCCATTTTGTACGGTCCAATAGGATCTTGTACTTCATTATTGGGCCTTATCTTATTGGCTATCTTGCGTCAACAATATTCACCTCTTCTTCTTTTTTAAAGTAAATCCATTACTTTCTATCTGAGTAATTAATTTAACTTTTTTTAAAATTATTCACGAGTTAAGTTTGAATTAAGTATCGAAAGTGTTTGGAAAATAGTGAAGCTTTGTTTTAGATGTTCTCATTTGTTAACCTTCTTTTTCTTTTTGGTTTCATAAAACAACTAACCATTTTTCAATTTTTGTAAAAAATTGCATTTTACGGTCATACCTTTACTCAAATACAAATTATAATTCATTTGATAAAGGTGAAACCACATAGATTAATATAAAATTAACCCTATAATATCTTTCTTTTATTCTATTCATATGTATGTATATTTCAATATTATTAAAGTTATAACTATTACTAAATTTAGAAGAAATGAGTATTGTAATGTTTCTATGTATCAAATCTTGTTGATGCAATGACCGTCGTGAGGCTCTTTCTTAGATAAACCGGCCGAATATGGTAATGTAGAGGTTTGATCTAATTGCTTGACAATTGTGCATGTCATTTCATATTCGGTGGCGAACTTATCGTATTTATCAAATATTATATTAGATTGTGTCTCTATTGTTACCGAGTTACATAATCATTCAATCTCGTTCTTTCGGTATTCAACGAACTCTGCTGCTCATGTATTATCTTGGGTTGTAAGTATTTTGTCTGTTCGTAGAGAGTGGACCTAGCCACCTCCATTGATTAGCAATATTCTTTTTCCGATTTAAGTTAATAAAGTTTTTCTTTAACAAGTTAGATACATATTAACTATTGTAATATTGTATTTTTTTAGTGATATTATTTCATAAAATTTAATGAGGACGTTAACTGACATATGAACACTCACGATGACGAGGATAGAGATGGTTTTTCAGCACTTTTCCAACAAGATTGAGCATGTGCACACAATCTTCATCTCTATCCCACCTCATTTGCAACTCTAAACACCACAATCATCATAATCCTAATGCATTTTCATGAGAATAATGAACGAAATATCCAATAAAGGAGAAAGGAAACAAAAGAAAGCCGGAATCACATAATAGGCCCAAATAACGTGTAAGGCAAAATTACATGGGCCTAACGTTAACAACACAAATCATCACTCCATTTCTTCATTATTTTATTAAGACATTAAAAATTTAGATTTTATTGAAAAGTTATTTAAGAAAATGGTATTGTAGATATTAGATACTTTTACTTATAAAATAAATATTAAAAAGAAAAAGACAGATACATCACTCAACTCAATCCCGAGAGCTTCTCACATGCTGCAGGTTGTATATATTAGCAAAATGCTCTAATCTAATTAATTAAACAATAATCAACAATAATAATATTTGTTTATTTCATTTTGAAAGGAACATTAATAATATTTAAAAAAAAAACAATGACCAAATTACATTACTATAATCAACAAAGTGTTATGCGTGCGAATATTCGGTAATTGCACCCAACATCAACGTTATTATTTTATTTTCAGAAATATGTGAACATAAAGAATCCACATATATTGATCATTTATCTAATCAAATCCTTTTTTCTTTTTTCTCAATCCCTTTTGCATGTGACCCCATCGATCCAATTTATCAATTAACCTAATCAAGTTTTATAATAATAGATTATTGATTTAGGAGCCCCCTACCTTCTACTCTTTTGATATCAACTAGTAATTATTTGTTAATTGACATAATTATATACCTATAAATATCATCAATTGTTTTTAATTTCACTTTTAAATAAACAAAGGTCATTTTGCTTTTGACCAGAACACATCTTTTACACAATTTATTTTCTTTTTATATCTTTTTTTTAATACTACACATAGAGTTTTCACTTGGTAGGATATATATTAATGAAAAAAAAATTTGAACCTTTACTTTTTACAATCATAAAATTTGAATTCATGAGCTCACATTAGTTGAATATAATAACCACAAAAACATTGTTTGGTAGTTACATATTATTAAAGTTAAAAGCACCTAACATATTTAAATTATGCATTATATCACTGAAAAAAAAAATTAAATCCCAACATAATTTCGTTCAAAAGAAAATCTAACATAATTATAAGAGAAAATAATATTATTTTATTTTATCAAATGAAACTTGTTGATGAATTAACCAAAAAGTAAATTCTCACAATTAAATAATTAATCAATTAAATGTGAATATATTTTTGATTGAATTTAACTCGATTCTTGTCATTTGTCATCATTAATTGAAGGTTAATATTAAATTAAAAGATGAATAACCTACACAATAAATATACAGACATACTCTTTTTTTATTGTTTTTGGTAAAATACACTTACATTTTTTCAAAATCAGGGTAAACTACATATTCAGAAGATAATTTACATTGAAATTTAGAGATTGCTTGTTAAAATGAGCTAAATTTTAACGAAATAGACACTCAAAAACTCAAACATTTCAAATAAAAATGCAGTATCTTGACCCGTAAACTAACTTTTAATAATTTTTTTATTTGTTTATTGCATTAAATATAAAAAAAAAAGAAAAAGCAAATTAGGGGTTTAATCGAAGTTGCTCCGGGAAGGGAAGTTATAGGGCATGGTGGTCCAAAAATAGAGTCATATTTAAAAGAAAAATGCTGTGATAAAGAAGCATCTCTAGGTGTTACATAATTAAGGTTTGTGGGATTTAATAAAAAAAATTGTTTATATATCTTTGTCATTTTCTCGTTGCCAAAACAACTAGTAAAATATACATTCTTTTCCAAAAGAATCACTCGATTAGTTTTAGACTCTCTTATTATAATAGTCCACAAAATCACATCTTAGCTATAATATTTATTGGGTTTTGGGTTATCACACTTGCAAATGGATGCTACAAGTACTGAGCTCAAACTTAAGTTATATTAATCATCTCAATTTTATAATTTTTCTTTTGTGGAGAAAGGTTTACGTAAAGGTAAGTTATGACGAACTATAGATTTATGTTAGAATTTAAAGTGCAATTTACAGATAATAAGAGCTAATTTTTTACAAACGAAAACTTAAATTTTAAATTTTTTTAAACTAAAAACGAGTGCCTTATTACTCACCAACTCTTATAATTATTAATTGCAACTTTAAACTTATTTATTAAAGTGATATTTACTTAATACTTTATTGATTCATGCGCCTAAATCTCATCAATCTATTTCCGAAAATAAAATTTTACATGAATTGACACATGGAAATGATCCGACCATGCTGTAATAAGATACACAGAGAGAACAGAAGCCAAGAAGATGAACTTTAAAAATGACGAAAGACAAGGCCCCTCCCTCCCCTAGGCTACATAACCTTGGACTCATCTAGGTTTTATTAGGAAAAGGTCATAATCTTGTAAATCAAAGATTTTGTGGACAAACTAGGAAGTCTAAACCTACTTATTATAATATACTGTATTTGTTGTTTATTTTGACCAAAAACAAAAGATGATAGGACATGCCTTTGGGATTACTACACTCTTTGGACTTGTAAAAGCCTAGGGCAAATTTAAATACTAATATATATTGTGCTTATATAGATGTAGCCTAGCTAGGCCTTACTTGCAATAAATCATTATGTTATATTTATTACAAGACATTTGTTACCCACTATCTGTTCTGTCAAAAGACCCTAAACTCACCCTAATTAATTGAAAGGAAGTAAAAACCATACATATAATGCTTTTTTCGTATGCATGGTCTCCTTTTTCCCAATGTGTCTTGGAAACTCACACATGTTTTTCTTCTAAAAAAAGAAGAAAAAGAAAAAAAAGAACACTCATAATAAGTTTTCTCCTCAAGCTAAAACTGAAGACAGTAAGAGTTGCAGTCATGTCCTTAGCCTCCTTAGAATCCATAAAATAAACACTACAAATGGGCCAAGTCAATAAATAAAATAAAATGAGGCAAAACGATATTTTCAGTTATTATAAGTAAAAAGGTTGTTTTATGAAATTTAAGAATAGTTTTTAATGAGAAAGTGGTTACAATATAATTCTTCGGTGAGATCTTCTGGTGACCTGAGATACATACGAGTTCTTCATGTGATTGGATTGAGCTTTGAAAACACTTTGACGATTAAGTTAGTAAAAAATTAAAGCGAGAGTAAAGTAGAGAGAAGTTAATTTGAATATAACTATATGAACATTTATTGTGTTAGAAGTATATATAAGTGAAACTAGGTCGGACTACTGAATATGCAAAATGGGGATCAGTGTCCAATGTGTTCCCAGTTTATCGTTTATACAAGTGACTCAACATGCGTTGATTTTATCTCGATTAAGTATAAAAGAGACGTGTCTGCCTGATATGTTTAATGTAATCAGGCAGGTTGCTAGAATGTTCAGATCTTGATTAGGTTTGGCCGTTGCACTTACTAAGGGAGTCCTCCTAGGTCAACCTTGAGTATCCGATGAGCTATGTCGCCCAGTTTGACCCGAATCTCATTGTTTGACAATCTTATTCAAAGTAATACTCAGGTTGGGCCTTGTGGGGTTAGCAAAACTCATAATCCTCATTAGTTTATGATGAAGATACTGAATCATGTGCCATCAAGGCCCATGGGCCTGTTAAACTTTCGAAGTCAGCATAACTTGACCTGGTCGAGCTGTATGATTCGAGACCTAATGTACTGGATCTTCGAACAGCTCCACCAAGCTGCCACCTGTATACCTCGACTACGTTAGATTAAAACAGTATAAATAGGGACATAATCCCTTGGCTAGGGGCATGTAATTTTCTCTCTCTCTCACTCTCTCTGCTTTCTTCACCATATATCTTTAATATTAATATACCGGGGCTCACTTTAATCCAATATCACATCAGTTTATATTAGTTTCACTCATGTATTTTACACGGATGCATAATGTATGCTTATATAGAAGATACATATCTCATTAGAGACATAATTTGAGAGACTTCAGCTAGGAAAGAAGAGATTTAACAATCTAACAAACACACATGTACAACTTGATGGTATAAGAACCTTAATTTGTGATACTAATGAATTAGTACTTTTTTTTTTAGGGTAATTAATTAGTACTCTTAGTTACAACAAATAGCAAACGAATTAGTAAATTTTTCCCTTAGAAAATGTTGCTGGAGATTGATTGAGTGCATTTGATCTTTTCTTTTTGAGGAAGCAGATTTACTACAATGTTAATGAAGATGAAATAGCCACGCGAGGTCATTGTCTCAATTGAAGTGAAGAGATAAATCAATATTCAATAAATATAATAATATACTTTAGGTGTTAGCTAGATAGTTATAATGAATGAAATGCGATATTTGAGAAAGAACGTATACTAATGTACTTGTTTTCATCTTGGGTTTATGATGAGACATTTAATTTCAAATGCTAGGCAGTGCCGCTATACTTTAACCATAATTTATATCCTAAACTACCACCAATAAGTAGCTTCTAATTTGTTTTGTACTTAAAATTAAACATGATTTGTTTCAAGATTTTGGTTAAGAAACTATTTTTACATTATGTACTTAAATTTTAAGAATTTGAATTTTTATGTTATTCTATGAATAAGTTTCTTAATTTATGCTTGTAACACTCTCGAGATTGAGGAAAACCCCCAGTACCTGTTTCATTGGTTGTAGATGAATGAAGACGTTCATGCATCTTGAGACATCATGATGGTAATAATAGGAAGAATGTGTACCATATGCAATTTGACTGAAATTTTATGGTGTCATAACATAAGCAACCAATTTCATTATGGGAGTTTCTAGATATTATATTTATTTATTCTATCCTACGAATAATTCTTTTTCTGGTCACATGTTATATATGTACTATTGTATAGATATTAAAATGAACAATTATGGATATTAATTCGGAGCTTAGTTGTCTCATGAAATCTCGCTGATTGTTTGGCTAAACATTTTCAATCTTGTTGAATTTCTTTTGTTCCTCGCACGATGAATTACAATGGCAGATATGTTTGTTAAAAATGCTTTCCTTTTCTTAACCCGTCCTTGTGGATTCAGCTCCGACTTGTATTAGCTCTCAAATTATTGTTGATGTAACTTAATTCTGTTTTTTAATACAATAGTTTCTTATTCTGAAAAAAGAAAGAATACCCATACTTTATTTATACAAAAATGTACATATTTTAGTTTTTAACAATAGGGGGAGGATCAAGTGAGACAAGGTCCTTAGGTGTGACAACTTTTATTGTGTGACAACTAATATTTAAAATACATTTTCCCAATGATTCCGAACTCGGTTTTCGAAAATTTTTATACCCTTGGATTCGTATTAATTAGCCGGTCATTTTGAGATCCATTGTGTTCAAATAAAAACGATTTTTTTTCAAATTTCTTGATATTCCAAAAGTCATTACCAAATCTTCCAAAAGTCATTACCAAATATTCCAAAATGAAAAAGTCGTTTTTATTTGACCACAATGGATCTCAAAATGACCGGCTAATTAATACGAGTCCAACGGTATAAAAATTTTCGAAAACCGAGTTCGGGATCATCGGGAAAATGTATTTTAAAGAAAAGAAATAAAAGACTTTTCTCTCTCCTGCGATGACATCAGCGCTGACATCATCACCCCCCTTCCCTTCCTTACACGTGTATGCCTCTTAAAATATGCCATCCTTTTTCATTTAATTACACAATTGCCACTCCTTGTCACACAATAAAAATCTGTCTCACAATAACATAAGTGTCACACATGATCCTTTCTCTTTAACAATAGGGAATCAAATTTGTTTGTTTGTTTCTACAATGAAAACATTGTTTTGTTTATGTGGCGGAGATTATAATTACTTTGTTTATTGGTTACTTTATTTTTTCACTATTAGATTAACTTTTACAATCCATTTACAAAATAACTATAAAATTCTTATTTATATATATGAAAATTATATATTTTTATTTTAAAGGAAAAGTGCATTTTTCGTTTTCTTTTTTATTAAAATAAGCCTTTATTATTACTCTTAAAGGAGATGAGTTAGTTAACTTCGATTAATTTCTTAATATGTATCAAATCTTTTGCGTAGTTCAAATCTTTGCAATCCATTTATTATGGGAATTAAAACTACTTTTATCTTATTTTATTTTTAATTGTATGAATATAAAATGACGTGAAAAATAAGAATGTTTTTTTAATGTTTAATTCCTCTACACATTTCTAAACTTGACCCTTTTTTTCACTTTAACTTCTCATTGTTATGTCCAAAATGTACTTAAATTAACCATGTATTTCATATCATAATTCACAACATTTTATAGGAAAATGACTCATTTAGCTTAGAAATACCAAGGTTAGGGACAATAAGTTGTATTCTTAACCAACCAAATTATCAAAGATTATTGTTTTTCTACAAATCTTGAGAAAACGAATAAAGTAAACAATGAATGTAAATGAGTAATTAGCGTTTCCATGTGGGTTCGATCTTTTATTACTACATGAGTGACTCCGTACACTTGCGAAAATATCCGACTCTCGTGTTCAACGCCTCTCACTTTAACTCATGAACTTAAAAAAAATGTCATTTTGACCCCTGAGTCCTATGTGGCGCCTACGTGGCAAAATAAGAAGAGTGGAGGAGAAAATTTGAACTTTTTTTCATTTTATCAATTTGCCAAATGACCACAAAATTATTATTTTTCTTTGTTTTTCGACACTTCTTCCTTCTTCCTTTCTTTTTTTCTTTCTTTGTTCTCCTTTTGTCCAGAAATTTGAAAATTTCATAAATTTCGAAATTTTCTGAAAAATTCTGGAAGTCTCAGACTTCCGAAAAATTCTAGAAAACTTTTAGAAAATTCAAGATTCCTGATCCCTAAAATTTTTCAAAGTTCACGATATTTCCATATTACTGGATATCTGAAAATTTTTGAATTGTAAAATTTCAAAAATCTAGAAAATCTCTAGATTTTCCAAAATTTTGGAAATTTTTCAAGAAATTTCCATAAATTTGGGACTTTTATATATATTTTTAAATTTTTTCATATTTTTGAAATTTTTCAGAAATTGAAGGATTTGATAAATCTAGAAATTTTAACACTGTTTTTAGAAAATTTAGAAATTTCTGAAAATGAATGAGGAGTTAAATCGAAGAAAAATGGTAACATTTGGTTAGTAGAGGAATTAAGGTTGTTTTTTCTTAAAAGACAAAAAAGAAAGAGAAGGAAATGAAATTGAAAGCCAGCTAATGAAAGGACCCACGCGGTTGAAAATATGAAAAGAAGGTGGGACCTCAAAGAGACCGTTGGGGGAAGGAGCAAGTGGGATGACGCAATTGGAGTGGGACCTACAATATCTCCTCCTCCATTTGAGTGTCGGCAAATGGGAAGCGAACCACCTCTTCCCCAACAACAATCCATCCAAACCAAACAACTCTTATCCTCCCAAATCCTTTTTTCTTTCATTTCATTTCATTACAACGCCCCATCTTTCTCGTATCCAAATTAAATTTGGACATTTATCCTAAATCTAACAATTTCGTTCATATGCACATTAAAAACAAAACTTTAGACATTAAAAATTAAACCTTAGACCTTATATCATCGACCCTAGATACTAAAAACTAAACCCTAGACTCTAAATCATCGACCTTAGATACTAACATGTGATGTGTCAACGAATTATTAGTTCGGAGTATCACGTCATTTAGGGTCGATGATTTAGGGTCTAGGGTTTAGTTTTTAGTATCTAGGGTCGATGATTTAGAGTCTATAATTTAATTTTTAGTGTCTAAGATTTAGTTTTTAATATGAATGTAAACGGAATTATTAGATTTAATGGTGAATTTGGACATCCAAGAACCACTTGAACATTACTCCTAATTGCATTGCCTATACTTTCTTTCTATAATTAAAAGCTTTCAAAAATTTCATCTTTTTACTAAGATTGTTTGTTGTTACATTCCAAATTATTTCATTTATTGACTCCTTTTTCTTTTATAATTTGTCTCACCATCAATCATGCATGCTAAATTTTGTAATAAAATGTAAATTTCAACTTTCAGTTTGATATTGTTTTATGAGATTAATTTAAAATTTCATGTTCATCAACTCCACAATAAAAATGATAAAATTATATGTGAGTTGTGGTCATGGTCAATGATTGATCAAATATAATTTGGTCAATCACCGTTAGATTAAAATTTAAGAGTTGAGATTAGTTTGGTGGTTTCATTAGTATCTAATCTTCATCCTTAGATTTTGATCTTATGATGATTAATCAAATTGTATTTGGTCAATTATGGATCATATGAGCACCACTCAATTATATGTTTATATATGTTATTTCAAACTAATTTCAAGAAAAAACGTTAAAACGCAAATTTTGTGTACTTGGAGGGTCTTATCAACTCAGACAGAGTTTCTATTTTGACGATTTAGGTGAAATTTAGACGCTCAAAGCGTCATTCATTTAAAACAATGATATCACTTGAATTGAAATATTCTTCATAAAAATACAAGCCTAGAAAGAGCATAAAAAATAGTAAAGGATAAAATATGATATTTTTATATAAATATATAAGACCATCTCCAACCATCCTCTCTAATTGACTCTCTATAATAATATTAAAAAAATATATTTTTTAAATTAACTATCTTGAATTTCGTGCACTCTCCAACCCTATTCCCTGTCTTACTCCCTATTTCATTAGTTTATTAATAAAAATTATAATATTAAATAAAAATAGGAAGAGAGAGAACCAAAAAAGACGGAGGAGAGAGAAAGTGAGAAGAAAAATATATTAAAAAATGGATAGGGAGTCTATTCTCTCTCCTCAAATTTGAGGAGCCAAAATTGTTTCCCTAGAAATATAAAGAGGCACTTCATTTCTTTGGAGTGTCATCCTCCCTATTCCACTCCCTATATTTAACAAAAAGGTATTTTAAGGAGACCCTTGGAAATGCTCTAAGGAGTTAAATTGGAATATTAAATTAAACTCATCATTCCTAATATTGGGTAGTATATCAACTCAACACAACTAAAGTGATGCTATTATTGGTTTTCATATTTAAAAAGAATTAATTTTGTTAGTACAAGTAGATAGCACCCTTCAATGTAAATTCTTTAAAAAAAAGAAAAACTTTTTTCCTTGTTAGGAAAAGAGAAACTAATAATATGAGGTTGGTATAAATTGATAAATTAGATAGTTATGGCAAGAGCCAACTTGGTAGTAGAAAGAGAGGAAAATCATGAAATAGAGTATATAATTAATTTCTTGGGTATCAAATAAAATACTAGAGATATAGGAGATCTTTGGAAAAAGAAATATGAGATGTACTTATTAGTTATGGAGACGGATTTAAGTTAGCCAAAAGGAAAGTGGACCCACGTGGCAAAATATAGGGCCAGAAGGTGTAATGACAAGTCAAAATCAAAGACATAATGTAGTCTATTTTGTTATTAGAAAATACTAAAATAAAAAGAAAAGAAAGGGGCAATTCCGAGATGATGATATTGATGATGATGGTGGAGAGAGGTAGAAAGATTTCTTGAAGTTTGGTATGCTTTGTCTCTTTTTGGTTTGGTTTTTTTACTTCTTTTTTTTTCTCTCTTCACTCCATCCTCCTTTTGTCTCCTCCCCTCGCCTATTCGCCTTCACCCATGCCTTTTTTTTTACTCATTTTTCTTGTTTATGCAACTAGTTTTCTTAAAGGAGATTATACTAATTTCAATCTCATCCTGTTGATTTGGTTGTGAGCGTGTCAAAAAGTTAATTTTGAATGCACGATAATGATTATAAAACGAATACATGCATAACTTAATTTATAAACCGATTGATTAGCGATATATGCAAAGCTTGAAAAGGTCATTTTTGGGAGTGTTGCTATATAAGTTTTATTAGATAACTTAAGGTTAAAAGAGGGTAGAGATTGAGAAAAATCAACTTTATGTGTATGATGTTAGTATAATTACTTTCGTGTTGATAGGGTTGTGCTCATGCTATTATTGCAAGGTGAATATGACCAACTATCATCAAGAATTTTATATTTAGACTAAAACCAAGTTTGTTTCATTTTTTAAAACGACAAATCCGAAACAGAGAGTGTCATAAAAGTCTATTGAACACCTTAAGGTTATGTCATAATAGATTCAAACACTGAATTTGAACCATCATAGGCATACTGTTAACGAATTTTCTGTTTGTCCCCAGGTCTGGTAGAAACAATTCCAACAACCAACCAACATAAATAACGGAAATGACATACATCAATGGATTCATGATAAGTTTCTCAGACCAAAGAAAAATATAAATAGGAAAATTCTTGTACATTTTCTATTACCTTTTAATTATTCCGGTTAAAATAGTCCTGACATTTCATTGGTTTTGTAATTCGATAATTCTTTGTTTTTGTTTCTTTTAGTATTCACTTTTTGCAAATCATAGAATTTGAACCAATGATCTCACACTTCTTTGCAAAAATAATAAATCATTTAATAAAAGACAATTATGTTAGAGATGAAATATGTTGTTATTTAATTTGTGCACAAATGAACTCATTTATGATTGAGTTTTGTTCTTGAAATGGAAGTTTAAAAATGATTCTTCAACAGTAAGAATATGTTGGGAAATATTCTGAATTGGAAACATCTGTTCCCCATTATTCATTAGCTCACATTTGAATCGAAATCATCAGCTTATCAACTTCTCATTCATTTCGTACATCATACTTTTTTCTTTTCTTTTTTGCTTAAAACATACTTAAGCCCCTGAATTGAAGAAAATATATAAGTCGATTAACACCTCAAACTTTTTAGAATTTTTTTTATTGGCCCTTAAACTTTATGAATTGAATTTGTGAAACCCCCCATACATATTTCTCATAAACACACCAATCCGTAAGAGTGAGATACACACACCATAAAAATTCCTTGAGATTTCCTTGCCGTATATAAATAAAGAAAATCAAATTCTATACTTTTTGGGTCACATTTGAAATTCGTGAAATCAATTTCAAGCGTCGTGATAGACCATTTTTCATGAGATTGCCTATTGACTACTACAACAGTTCCATGATATATAATTGGGTACAAAAACAGTTAGGCTATTGATGAATACTCGCTCTGTATACTATATGGTTTCGAAGAAACATGATAATCTATTATCCCTCCCTATCTTCATATATTTTTATATGATTTGATGAACTTTGATTAGTTTATGATAACAGTCAAATTCGTCATGATTATCATTATGGGCTTTCGCCGTACATATAGTGAGCTTTGGCCCATTATTAGGAGCTCAAGAGGGTTTGTGAAGAAAATTTCATCATCTTTTAAATAAATAGTGATTTGTCCTTTAAAAGGAATGATTCATCTTTCTCCATAAAAAAAATAAAAAATGATAGAATTAAACCTCGTAATTTTTTTTTTAAAAGCTTAAACCACATATTGGTGTTTACAAAAATAGTGAATCACATATATTTTTTAAAATTTTTTATCCAAAAATTATAAATAATTTTTAATTGAAACTTTTCTGTTTCAAATACAGTATGAAAGAACTACAAATATCATTAAAAAATAAATGTATTGTGTAAATTATAGAAGGATAATTTTCGATACTCAAATTAATACAAACAATTTTTTAGGAAAAAACTCTAAATGAAGCTTTCCAAAAATCTTCAAAGTACTATATTTGCATAAAGAATGCTAAATGTTATTGTTGTATAAGTTTAAACCAGAAAATTTATATTTTTTGCATTTTGAAGAAACATTAAATGCCACGAAAACCTATAGCAAGTGCCTAAATGTTGTTGTTTTATAAATCTAAGAAAACACTACTCTTTTTTTGCATGTTGGAGAAATATTAAATGCTACGAAAAGGTATAGAAAGCGCCTTAAATGAAATATAATATCGTATTACTTATCCAAGTTTTGGTTTTAAAGGAATCGGTTAAATGGTCCGCACCTTCATATAACTCGGAAGCATGCCTCCTCTTGTCACGGCATCCTTTTCTTTGGACCTATATAACATTTTCCATTTACTAATTATTCACTTAAAAAGGACAAGCATGTATTATATTTTTCCTATATTATAGAAAAACTGAGGTTATTTCCTCAAAAACAAAGTTCAAACTAAGGTTAAATAATAAAAACGACAGGTATGTTTGTGTGAAAAAAAAAAGGACAAGCATGTATTATATTTAATTTTGACCGGAATAATATATGGGGTTATTTGTCTGAGGACAGGAAAAAAAAAAAAAGCAGAATGTACAAAATGCATTATCCTAAATCAGAAAGTCAGTAATAGCCTATATAGCAACTCCCTCTTCCTCTTCTTGAACTCATCATCATCATCATCAGGTAGAAAACTCCCTGCAAATTACTATACATAACATATATATAGTATTTTGAAAATGACATCCTTGCAATTCCTCTACTCATTTTTCCCTGTCTTTTTTTAAGTCCTAAATGATTTTTTTTCTTAAAAATAGATTTATATAAATTTACCATTTACAGGGTTTTGATTTTATTTTTTTCATTTATTTTCTACACTTTTTTGTCCGAAAAACATTTCCGTTTTACACATTGATATTAAAAGTGTGCAATCTTATTCTTTATGGCCCATTTGGATACGACGACTTATCTTTTTCTTCAAAAAATAATATACAGTTATAAGGATTTATAATAAATCAATCTTGCAATCATTCTGCTTCCATTTGATTACTTATTCACTTATATTTTTCTGCCTCCTTTTTTCTGCAATGGAAACAGAACAAACAAATCCAATTCCTCTTTAATAATATTATTATATTGTGTACATTTTCGACTAATAATTAATAGATCTCTATGAATAATACCATAAGTGTAATAATGAATTATGGGAAAAATACTTTCAAATCGTTTAATTTTATACATATAGTTCATGAAAAGAATGGTCTTGTGTAATTGTTCTTGAAAAAGTAACCTTTAGTTGAGCTATCAGTTTGCGAAAGCAAATTTCTTTTGCACATTAATTATGTGTACATGACCATTCTCATTATTAATTATAAAAAGATAACCCATGTAACAAAGTTCATAAATTTTTTTGAGAGAGTATATTCAATATTTTACCAACTAAATAATGTAGTTAAACATATTGACATTTACCATTTGTTTGCCGAATGTTTTTGTATTTTGAATTTTTTTTACAGAAAATTAAAAAGCATAAAATATTTTTTTTGTGTTTGTTTACGGTATGAAAAAGTATTTTTAATTATTTTATTTAAAATATAATTTTGTAAAGTTTATTTTTTAGAGTTTAGAATTTTTATTTTAGTACCTATTATATTATATCATTAATTAATTAAAAGTTATATATTAATTAATTACATAGTGTGAAAATAATATTATAATTGAAGCAGTACATGACAACTATCAACTGGCTTAATATATCACGTCATCTGTATTCATAGAGTAAAATATAAATCCTTTCCTATCTACAAAGAAAAAGGTTGTTGGTAAAGTTTGTTGCAAAAATAATGGAATGGGTATGAGTCAAATTAAGAATAGTTCCTTTTATGAATTATGTAAATTTGCTAGCTAGCAAACTCACGAGATCAGAAAGTACAAGTACATCACAACTTCATTTTCTAGCAAGGAGTTGGAGTTAAAGGGTTTTAATTAAATTAGTTAATAAATGGAAATAAAACTATGTCTCCTTTGTAGTACTGAAAAAAATGAGGTGGGACATGATGATAGTCAATGCATAAGCTTTTTAAACTGTGCTTGATTGCTCCTCAACTGGATGCGATGCTTCCCATCATAGAGGCAAGATTATGAGAAGAGAGCGTTCGGATTTGTGTCAATTTATAGACCAACTTTTATTTCCACTTCTTTTGAATAAATTTTATCTTCATATGATATATTATTATATTTAAGATATTGTGTCCAAGTATCTATATGTGCAGAGAAATTTTACAGCCTTCAAAAAGAACCATAGTAAATTCAAAAGTGGTTAAATTTTACTATTGAAATTTGATTTGAGCTTTATAGTTGAACTAAAGCGTTATCCTCGTGTTGCTTTGGGAAGCATATAAATGCTATATTTTATATATAATTAAAAGAGTAAGCTCGAGACCTTTAACTCTATTTACACATTCACCGTTATTACCAGTAAGTAGTGTAAGTTTTAAAGACAAAAAAAAGGCATTACAACAATACAAAAGTTATTTCCAAGTTATATATCTTCATTACAAAAATAAATATTTATATGATCATCAACCACCAAATTAATAATAATAATAATAATAATAATAATAATTCAGTAAAACTTTTATATAAGAATAACTTTTCAAATGTTATACAAAAGTTTGGTTCCAAGTGCTGAGAGTCTTTGTTGTTTCAACATCTATATAGGAATAACAATTTTCTCAATTGTTATACAAATAGTTCGATCGCAAGTGTATTTCTACATGTAGATTTTACTGCAATAATGACGACAATATTTTTGGTAGGCTATCCACCAAAGTTACAAAAATTACGGAATTACCACAGTTGTTAATGCATTTTTCTAAAATATATTATCCAACTTTGTATTAATAAAACATAAAATTAATTTTACTTGAAAATTATGATTTAAATTTTAAATTACTAATTAATTTACAATTTATAAAAAAATTTCACATTAAAATAAATGTTATAAGCATCATAATCTAAAGTACAAAACTCATGAAAAAAAATAATATATCAAGAAGGATCAAATAATAATAATAAAAAATAGCTCTTAAATAAAAAGAAGAAGCCTTTTGGAAAAAATAAAAAAAAAGGAGTTTAAATAAAAGAACAAAAGATTAGAATCATGTCTAAAATATGGACCAAAAGAAATAAAAACTAGGCAATTCATGAAAAAAAAAACCATGTTGGAAGTAATTTTTTGTGATGAAAGAAAGGTAAAACATGGGTAGGGATAAAATGATTGAGAGGGAGGGATCTGTAAAGAATTAAACAGCATAAATTGTTGACTTTGGTTTCAATTAAAACATTAAGAAAATAATAAACACTTAGTATATTTGATATGACAATTTTGTAAATATTTGAAATCAATTGCAAAAACACCGTAGTAGTTTGCTTTCAGCTTATACTATAGTAATAATTGTACAATTGAATTTATTAGACCAATAAGATCAGTAGAATAGATAGAACGCTCGAATACTACATCTTTTAGAGATTTGTTGGGAACAAAAACCTATTATCTCTGAATATTACTAGAGAAAACAAAATATTTGTAAAAAATAAAATAACTTAAAATTTTTTCATTAATTATATGTAGTTAAATTAAAATTAATTTGATATAGTTTGTAGTTTGAATCTATTAGGGACTGAATTTGTATATCTTTTGGCTCTATAATATGTTTGTTATTTTTTAATAAATTTGTAAGGAGTAGAATTCAAACTCTGAACTCCTCACTCACGTATTGGTCAATGTACCAATTGAGCTAAACCAATTGATAGCTCTATCATATTTTGAATCTTTATTGTTCCAGGAAAAAGTTCAATGTTACGTGCATGAAGAATGAATTTATTCACTGAAAACAGTTTCTATGTAGTTCTGCATTTTGCGCTTGAAAGTTATTCTAATTTAATTTCTTTTTTTTTTTTTTGTACGCTGGGATATTTTTTTCCTGGTTAAGAAAAATGGGAAGCAATTGAATGACTTGACATCCACTTCATGATCGCATATGGAATCACATGAGGACATTAGAGAGGGTAGACCACTAGATATGAAAAGAAGCATGCTTCTCTTAAGCTTACTTAACTGATGGGCTAAATGGGTGATAAATAAGGCCCATAGCCTGGATCATCAACCTTCATTGCTTTCAAGGTTGTTGGTGGTCCAAGTAAATGGTTCTTTAAGGAATGATAAAAAGAACCGGGGTCACTTCAATTCTGGTTTGACCGCTGGTTTTCGGGTTCGACTTTGGTTCTGTTTGAGTTGTTGAAAAAGTCATATGGTAAGTTTAAAATAGAAACTCAAACCAGTTTTAGGTTCGATCAACTGCTCCACTTTCTGTAATGTTATTATAAAATTTTAAGCGCTCATTTTGTCAAAAAATAAGTTATAAGTATCTCCTTGCAAATAAGTGAAACCATATAAGAGTAATTTACATCTAAAATTACTTTAATATACCTTCAATCCAAACACTAATAACATTATTAAACTATCATCTATCTTACCTTATATCTAAACACAACAAATATTTTCGTATATCATTACCATACATCAGTCACTTCACTTCACTTCTCATTATTTTACTTTATTGACTTTCCATCTAAACAAACTCTTTATTTTTTCCGTAATTTTTATAGATATTGCAATGCATGATAAATTAAATTTCTCAAACTCACCCCTCTCTCTTCCAACATCCAAAATCTGTTTTTGCATGCCTCAAAATGATACAAAGTATTCGATTTAAGAATTCTACAATATACATTTATAGTGTGAGATTGCTCTTTATAGCTGGTCAATTTAAATTGATGTGATTATAATATGTGATTCGTGTTAAGAAATTTTGGAATGATTAAATAAGTAATTCCTATAAACTCATCACTTATTTATTGTTAACGATTTTTTGTTTTAAAGCTCATAGAAACTCTCCCACTCAGTAGAAATTGACAGTGTGAAATAAAGTTTGACATCTTGTATTATAAAAGGACAATTTAGTCCTGTGTTGTTTTATTCCCTAATTAAACCAATTCATTCATTGCTAAGCTAAGTATTGAATTATTGTTCAATCTTAAATGCTTAAAAAAGTGAAGAAGCTCTCAATTAATGTTATATTGTAGTTAGCTTGAGATGGAACAGTTAAATTACAAAAAACTCAAGATAAACAGAAAATTATTGCAATCTTTAGCATTTTCTTGGGAGTATATTTATATAAGTTCTTTAATACTTAGCTTCTTATTTTTGTTTTCCTCCTTTTTCCTCTCAAGTATTGATAAGCCAAACAAGGTATTGAGCTAGTAGTTTTGTCTCCAGAGCCTAGACAGTCAAACCCCCATGGCTGGCTCCTCTATACTTTCTCTCTCTACAACTTCTCCTCACTTTCTCTCTCTAATAATTTAATCAAACTTGAAGCCAAAACCATCTGGGTTTTCAGTTTAAGCTAAAGGGTATCCTTAAAATCTTGAAATTTCTTCAAAGTTGAGATCTTTTTGAGGTTTTGATGGAGTTTGGGGTAGTGGGTTTGGAGGGATTGGTTGGAGGTGAGAATATAAGTAGTGGGTTTTGTTCAGATCGTGGAACAAAGCAAGAAAGGTATGGTGGATCTGGGATTCTGAAGCAGGAGAGATCTGATAATGTTGAAGATGATGATTGGAGGAGTTCTAAAGTTTCTAAAACTGAACCAATGTTGCTTCCTCAGAGGAACACTTTACTCAAATCTAATAATAACACTAGTTGTTCTAGTCTTTTTCCTTATGCTCAACAGCAGCAGCAGATGCTGAGCTTCTCTTCCCCTAAATCAGAACCTCAGAATCATCTTACATTGCCTGGATTTCATCTCTTTTCTTATGCTCATAATAGAAGTACAGGTAGGTGTATCTTGGTTTCTGCCATTTGGGTACATTTGCATGGTGTCATTCTTGTTTTTTAGAACAAGATAAGACATTTTTTATGATGGTATTGGTTCTTTTTTTGGCCTTTGATTCCGGGTAGTAGTTGAGGGGCTTTCATGGAAATATTTTGTGTTTTTATTTTGTTTTTCATTTCTTGTCTTGTCAATGTAAAGTGAGAAAAGGGAAAATTTTCTCTGTTTTTTTATCCTATCTTGTAAAAATTGTGTCTTTCTGTTTCTGGGTTATGGGTTTTGAAAATGAATCAAATGGGGGAGTCTAGTTTGCACAAAAGAGGAAAATTTTATGAGTAGCTCTTCAAAGACACATTATTTGACTTGTTGTGTTCTACTATTCATCTTCTTCCTCTATTTTGCAGAAAAAACTATGATTGATGTTGTTTTTAACATTTTGATTAATGTTTGTATTTCAGGGGGGAGCTATGAAAGCATGAATGGTAGTGGAAACATGCATGGGTTATATACAGAAACAAGAGGGCCTTTTACTCCATCACAATGGATGGAGCTTGAACATCAGGCATTGATCTATAAGTACATAACAGCTAATGTTCCTATTCCTTCAAATCTGCTCTCCCCTATTAGAAGAGCTCTGGATTCTTCCGCCATTTCTAGCTATTCTGGCGCACTTCTCCGCCCCAATGCCTGTAAGCTCTTTGCCCATTTTCCGCTAAATCAAGATCACTATTGATCAATGTGTGTTTGCCTAATTGGATTTGACTAGTGTGCGTTTGTCTCATTGGATTTGATTTTTGTTATGGATGTAGTGTCATGGGGTGGATTCCATCTGGGGTTCTCAAGCAACAGTGATCCGGAGCCAGGAAGGTGTCGGAGAACAGATGGAAAGAAATGGCGGTGTTCAAGAGATGCAGTTGCAGATCAGAAATACTGTGAAAGGCATATGAACAGGGGTCGTCATCGTTCAAGAAAGCATGTGGAAGGCCAATCTGGCCATTCTTCCTCCGCTGCTGCTGCTACAAGCTCCATCACTTCCAAACCGATGTCTTCTGCTTCGTCGGCTGCGGTGGGGCTTCACGGCAGCAGCGCATCAAAGAGTGTCGCTATTGCTCAGAGTCAGCATCAGCAGTTGAAGAACTTGCAATCTGATACCTCTTCTAATCTTTCTGCTGCTTCTTCTCTCAACAGGTAAAACTCAAAGGAGTTTGTGGCTTATTGTAAGCTATTATATTTAGGTTATGTTTTAGATACAACATTTCCGCATTTCCTAAAATAGTCTCCAGTGTCCGCTTGTGTCCACCACGTAACGTTGTGTGCCTTCGATCCAGTTTGATCTCCTGCATTAATCTGGATCTACTGATAGTTATAAGAAAAAAGCATTATTTAGCCTGTTCTTTTCTATTCTTGTGCATTGAAAGCTTTCCGTTTGTCATATTAAGTTGTCCATCAATCTGAATAAGAGAGTCCGAGTATTGTCCACAGAGACAAATAACTGAAAATGAATCCATAGTTCCAAAGGAGATTTTTGCAGTTTGTCTGTGGTCAGATTAGACCTCTAAATACCTCCTTTTGTGAACTATAGAGTATTGTAATTTCCAGTGTTTTGAAAGGGGTCCCGTAGTTCGCCCTACACATGCCATGTTCACTGGAAGGTGCTAGAGGTGACCGTCCCACCTTTCAAGGCAAGAGGTGATCACCTCTAGCACCTAACACATTTTAGTCCAGCTTTTAAAAACACTGAAAATCCTTTTTTTGGGTCAAAATATCTGAAAACATTCCCATCCTGTCCAACAACTCAAACCTCTCTGCCAATCAACAATCCTCCTAATTGTAGATGCGAGTCAAATTGGTCGCACATTTTTTACCCAGTTCGATGTGTAGAGCTAATGGTAGGTAATACTTGATGTGTGTCATTGTTAAATCAAGGGCTCGATGCATGAAAGTCGAAAAGACCAGATTGCTTTTTTCCTTTTAAATATCTTGTTATTTCATCATACTGTTTATTTCGTGTAATTAATGATTTTGCTAATGTCTGACAGGATGTTTCTTAGCAAAGAGAATATGGGTGAAAAAGTGGAAGATTCACCTGGCGTATGCACACTATCATCCAAGATTAACGTGAAAGCTAAAGAAAATCCTTTCATGATTCTAAAACAACATAGTACATACCAGGAATCCTCACAACTTGAATTTGGACGTGTCAACTCAGATTCGCTCCTCAACCCTTCATCCTCTGTGATTACTTGCAGAAACTTCGAGTCTTCTAACGACCTATCCGACCAGCAGACAATTCAACAGAATTCCATTCGCCAATTCATGGATGATTGGCCTAGATCCCAATCTGACCAAACCGACGGTTTATGGCCTCATGTGCATACAGATAGAACTCAGCTATCAATTTCAATCCCGGTAGCTCCTACAGACTTCATGTCTTCCACGTCGTCTCCGAACAATGACAAATCTGCGCTCTCCCCACTTAGATTGTCATGTGACTTGGATCTCAATGCCTTCAATCAAAGGCAAACAAATTGGATACCGGTCCCTTGGGAAACTTCAATGGGCGGACCTCTTGGTGAGGTTTTGCATAGTGGTTCCGAGTGCAAGAGTTCATCTGTTCTTCCGCACTTGAAGGAAGGGTGGGATAGTAGTCCACGGTTAGGTTCATCTCCAACCGGAGTCCTACAGAAGCCTACATTTGGATCACTTTCGAATAGTAGCGCAGGCAGCAGTCCGAGAGCCGATAGACACAGAACTAATGAAGGTGCTAGTCTGTGTTGTGATTTCTTGGCTTAGTTTATTCTATTCCATACTCCTCGCAATTATAACAACACTGTTTAGTATTGAGGTTTTTTTTTCCTTCGTTGACAAAATATTTGAAGTATTTGTTCTCCTGTCTTTAACACTGGTTTTATTTATTATTTTTTTTGCTGTGAAATTTCATTTTATAATGTGTTCCTCTTTCAAATCTGCTGTTTTTAGTGTGCATGGTATATAGATTGATTCATTTTGTTTTCCGTTCTTTTGTGGAATGGAACAAAGATGTCATTCTGGATATGGAATGGAACAATCATATCATTCTGGATGTAACAATGTATATGGGCAAGTGGTTTGTAGAATTTTGCTACCTATGTATCTTTATTGAGATAATCTTATTCAGGGTTCACTATCAGCATTGACATCTCTTATTTATTACGATTTTAGTTGTTAACATCCTAGGTTTCTTGTGTTCTTTCCAAAAATAAAATGGATTAGAGGGGAACAGAATATTTTTTGGTCCCTATAGTTACCTGGATATTTAACATGGATGTTGTGAATTTCAATTTGGTCAAATCAAATTTTTTTTGGCTTAGGTCACTTGGATAAACTTGAGTGTTTCATAGATGCTTTCTCAGCTGTTGGAGTTTCAGTGAACATGTATTGCAATCTGACAAGGAAAGGATATATGCTTGAGTCAGCTCTTAGAGTCCACCAGTTACTGTGGTTAGATTTTAGTTGATTGATAACTACTGTTTGTCAAATTTACAATAAGTTTTTGCTGCTATTATATCAAAGCCTAATAAGTGTGTTTTAATCATTATATAACAACTATACAAATAAAAATTGTGAAAATTACAAAATTGGGCTATTTAGGGAGCTTGTCAACAATTCTAATTGCATGTTCTCATAATTGTTTCCAAATTATAATTTCCCTACACACATTGTTTCTCTATTCAAAGTCCAGCTTCAAACGTACATCTTAGATCTTACATCCAATATGTAAGAGGCTTTATTTTCAACTTCAGTTTCCAGATTGGTTCATGTAACTACGTGTTTTGTTGATTTTACATTAGTTCAACATAATGATGACAAGAATATTCACGTTTGGGCTGAAGTTGGCTCGTTTTGCAAACGAGAAGTTCGCGTTTCGCCCATAAGATCCCTGATTCTTATTCTATTTGCTAGAAGTTTGTGTTGAGTGGGTTAAGTGTGAGAAAGCACTCTGTGCATGAAATAACTAGACCAGAAAACGATTTAAGTGACCTTGTCGACATGTAAAGGTAAATAGTTAAGGAACAACTACAAGGTGAAATAGATATTATGGAGATTTGCTAGGCCGAAGTTCTCCTGGAACAAGCCAAAAGCATTGAACATTGAAACATTAGATTTTAGCTTGCTAGTGACAATGTTGATTTCAGTCCTTTGAAACACATTTGCCCCGTTGTTGTTATACAACATTTCGTATGTAATACGTTCTGTTTTAGCATCTTGCGGTACCTGAACTTGACTCCTTTTTTCTTAATTGGGGATTATAGTTGGCAATCCTCCTAATGGGTGAGTTTATCAATCTTCAAAGGTTTGAACAGTTGATAGTCTTTGTTGTTTTTCTTTCACCGGGTATCCTCCACTTAGATTGTACTTCCACATTTCAATTCCTACATCACCACCACCATGTTCTTTTTTTACTGTCTACAGTTCCATTAATTATAACAATTCACCTTATTAAGTTTAGTATTTGAATAATTTATGTATTTGTTCTGCTGTCCTTATTTCTTGCCCCTCCTGGCTTTTATGTATTATTTTTGTTGGGAAATTTCATTTTATAAGAATCTCCAATGTAAACAGTACAACTCCATCTCCGTATCTCCATTTCTTCTTCAACCACAACTCTACTTTTTATCTCTAAAAAAATATTAACTATTCTAATCATATATATACTTTACTATTATTATGCATTATCATAAACATTTAACACTAAAAACATATGAATGAAATCTATTACTTTTGACCAGATGTGGAGGTGTGCGTAACCTCAATTTACATATGGAAGATCCACTAAATTGAAGCTTTAAACACCACCAGATTATTTGATTTTAGGGTATTGACTAAACACAATTGCATATCAAATGCAACGTATTAATAATCAAAGTCAATTCCTATAAAATTACAAAGAAAAAAAATAAAGTAAAAATAAATGATGTAAAGAGGGATGTATGCTCATATTCTATGGGTGTAAATGAGTCTTTCATGCCATATGGCTTTCAGTACGAGGAATTTTTATAATCATCGCAACCATCCCTCTTTACCCCTAAACAATCTCACAAACTCAAAAATATTAAACGGATGATTAGAAGAAAATAAGCTATAGAAAAATCAAATTGGAGGTGAATTATAACGAAGATGAAAAGAGATCTGCTGATAAAATGAGGCAGAGGATGAGATTTTATAGTAAGAAATTAGGGTTACTATAAGATTATGGGCTGGGCTTTATACATAAGCCCAATATGTAATGAGTATGGGCCATGACTTTCCCACAACACTACGAGACCTGGCCCAAATAGGTGGTAAATGTCATGACATTGTGCTGCATTAGAGTTAGATGTATGACAATCTAAAGCCTAATGATTTCCGATTTTGTTATTTGCAGGCCATTTTACACTCACACCCCACAAAAAAGACATGTTTATAGCGTTGGGGAGGGGAACGTTTGTATTTTTTTCTTAGTAAAAATATATAAAAAGACATGTCACCGAATTGTAAAATATCAAATCACAAACACTAATCTACAAGTTAATATATAATCACAAACGTCCGGTTTATAATTTATCTAACAAAATAACATGTTAAGCCACTTTAAGTGGTACCATCAATTTCTTAGTAACCACTATTCATTTTGAGCTTACAAGCCTCAAACCGAAAACTAAATAACAAAATAAATTAATAAGGTATGATTCAAAATTGTTATCATACAAATTGATGGAGTATTACTTATCTTTATCCTTTTGTCTATGTTGAGCTTTCTTCTACTCTAAAATAAACTCTTTAAGTTGATGTTGTTTTTCAATCAAATTTGAGGTTTCTCAAATATTTGTTCATATATTCATAATTAAGCTAATAGCAATATATAAGCTCTATACAAAATATCAATCTTACCTTTATATAGCAATTAATTGAAGTTTTTAGGATAAATTTCAAAAGCTAATGAGGTTGGAGAGTACTTTACGTGACAAAGATGGAGAGATAATTAATTAACAGAAAATCAAATGATATATGTAGCAATTGATAATTTTAATATATGTTCACCGAGAGAGACATTTGAAAGAAAAGTATATGTCCTTTTTTCCATTGAATAAATAAATACAATGTCTTAATATTTACTCCACTAATTAGTTGTGGTAGAGTTCAAATTAAATACGAAAATTAGGAATTTGTTTGTTAGTATTTTATACTTTGAGTACGTAAAAAATTGTTTTTGTCACCAGTAGGAATAAAACTATCATACTGATACTATTGAATTTAACTGAATATCGAATTGAAATTAATTTGTTAAGTTGAATTTAACTTAACTATATACTATTAAATTGAACTGTATACTACTAAACTAAACAGAATGTACAAATTTTCTGTTAACTTGCATTCACGTGACGTACATTTTCATGGTGTACTGAAATAACAAAACTTAATAAGACTAATGAGAGTACATAAAAAGTTAAATTAAGCAATGAATCTTTCTAACACTAAAATTTTTATCTTTCAAAATAAAATAAATACTAAATTTTAAATACTGAGTATATATAATTTTAAAAAGGTTTACTGAAATACCATCCATATTTTGTTAGCTACTACTCAAAATGGAAATTTCTTTTCATTTGAAAATTATAAGCTTAAAGAATAAGTTTCAAACTCTCTCAAAACCCGCTGGTTTGACCACAAGACATAGTGTGTTAATTACTTAGTTGACATGGGTGTTGCACATCTGAAAAAAAATTTAAAATTTATTATAAATTTTTTTGATCTAAGCAGAGGGTGCTTGAACAATGGTCCAAGCATTCCTTGAGGGTGCTTGCATGCGCTTAGACCATTGGCCAAGCATCCTTTGAAAGTGCTTGCACCATTCGTAAACACCTACAAGGGTGCTTAAACCGTTAAGGGTGTTTAGCCATTTTTATGAGCAAAATTCATTAAAAACATTTATCTTTTAGTTTTTGTAACATCGTTATATATATTGATGGGGATCGTAATCTCTTTCTCAAGATTTTTCGAGTTGAAAATTTAAAAAGTAACTTTTTGATCTTGATAGAAGATAAAATTTCTATTGGGTGATAAAAATGATGAATAAAATAACATGGAGTGATTGTAAAATACTAAAATTGCGCTTTAAAATCCTGATAAACTATATGACAATTTAAATATATAAACTAATTCTATTAGCTTATGGTAGCTTTTGATATTAGTTAATATAAGTTATGTAAATACTTTTAAAAAACGTTCAATTACATTAAGGGAATTAATACATGTGTGCTTACTAGTTTCAAACAAAATTGGAAGGTAAAACTCTCTTATCTAGTGGTTGTCTTGTTAATTTGGGTGAAATGGAAATTTAGAGCAAGAATTATATGTTCAGAATAAAATATTAACATTCTTAAATTAATATATTAAATTATTTTTTAGTTTTTTTTAGTTCTCTTTTTTGATCTAAAATATAAACTTTATATTATAACCTTAAATTCTATTTCTAGATTTTCAGAATTTAGAACATTATTGAAATATATACTCTTTGAGTTATTAGAAAAAATTGTAGACTTTCTTAATTATACTCTAAATAATCATTGTAATAACGTTTATCTACATAATTTGAAGGAGCAAAACATATTATAGAAAAATGTTCTAAGAAATATATGAAACGACATTAAATTATCAAATAACGCATGGATAATACAATGTGCCTTTGAAAATGTAGTAAATGTAGTTGCAGAAGAATAATCCGATGACTTGACCATGAATATTGAATATAATAAGTTTGTTGTCCATGAACTTGATTGGCAACTTTGCTACGTAGATTCACTTTGACTCAACAATTAAAAATACATAGAAAAATATTGCCAATTTCTTTTAATCCCCCAAAGAAGGAGCTAACTCCTATTTATTGGAAAAGTAAGCGGTTAAGAGGGCAAAAAGCACACATGACCCAATGCTTTCTCTTGTCTTTCAATAAATAAGATAACTAAATTAACAACCAAAGTCCCAAAATCTCCCCAACAAAAATGAGCAAAGTAATAAACCAAGTGAAAGTTGCATTTTCATGGGAGCAAAAGCCAGGAATCTCCAAGATCAAACATGATGATCTTGATTGCACATTCAAGCCATTGACTCCTCCTCCCTGCCTATCGAAAACTAGCGGGCGAGTCGTCATGAGTTATGATGAGGATGACCCATTTCTGGTGGCTTATAAGAAGTGCACTGATCAGTACATGATTAAAACTGAAGTAGGAACACCAAGTCCAAGGAGAAGATTATTATCAATTAGGAACAAGAGCATTATTGGTTGCACTAGCTACTCTTCATGTACTGTTGCTACTAATAATTTGGTAAGGGTCTCTCATATTTCTACTAGACCCATCATTAAGGGATCACAACCATCCAGATTCAGGGGTAATTAATTTTTGTTAGATGACATTTTTTTTGAAAGTTCAAAGTTAGGGATGCAAATTTCGTGTTATCATGTCAAAATCACATCATATTATCTGTATACTTCCATATGTATTGCTAGTACAATGGTAATCATATGGTGTGTCAATTATATTGTGTTTGTATGATGATGTTATCTTATAAAATTATTTGTCATCAAGTATATAAGAGTTATAGTTTAAGTAGTACGGCACTCATCCTCAGCTTGAATGATTTGATATTTGAATTCTTGTTTCCTCAAAATTTAGTTCTTTTAGATAAGCAATTTTTAAGTGTCACTGTAAACACTTATCGATATTTGTGGTTTGCCATTGTCTTAAAACTGAATAGATCTACTTTTGACTAACTTAATTATTGTAAACAATGAAAAGAGAATTTTTTTGGTTATTATGAAATTATGGATATAATATTACAGTAAGCAACTCTTACTTTTTGTTAGCCTTAATAAATTATGGATTATAAATAATTTACTTTTTTTTTTTTATAAATATGTAAGGAGCGAGATTCGAATCTGCATTTTTCACTCATACATTAGTAAATATATCAATTGTAAGCTTAATTAATAAAATATTATAACTAATATAGTTTTGTTTGTTCTTAGAAAATCCAAATAAATAGTTTCCATTCAAACATTTTGTGTAGATGTTGGTAGAACAAATTAATGATTACAGTACTTTTCCTAGGCGTAAATAACAAATGAATTACAATTACGATATCCGTACACCTCAAGTATGGTAATTATAGTTCTTTCAAAGATTAAAATAAGAGATGGTAATTAAAATCTTTTAAAGAAAGTATAGTAATTAGTTGCCCTATCAGACAGGCCCAAATGAAAACCTGTGTGTTTTTTTCATTAAGAAACCTTGTTAAATGGAGTATTATTAAAATAATGCATGCCTCAATCGATTAACACAGCTGACCATATTTGTGACGATATGGCTTTATTTGCACAAGCAATGCGAAACGTGGTGGCAAATATTCCAAGAGATCGTAATTTATGATTGTTGATTACAAGAGTTCTTTGGCAAAATAATGAAAAATGATATCGCCTAAGATGATTGTTCGGTTGATCATGATTTTTGTAAAAATATTAGGCTAAGTAGAGTGTTGAAAGATGACTTCTTTCCGATGTTTAAGCCAATTGAGGAACGTCTAATAGGTTAGAGAATTTAGATGAGAATCTGTGAGTGACTGTACATGAGGGTCACACTTTTTGTTGTATAAAAGGTCTGTTCTTTCTTAATTAGGACTTTGGCCAATTAAAAATACAATTCTTGTCAATAACGACTTTTCTCATCAGTATTCGATACCAAGTAAGAAGTATATAAATGATAGGAAAGAAGATACGGCTCATGACTTGGGCATTCTTAACTGAGAGATTTTAATATATGTCTACATACGAATAACGTGATATATCCGATTTATAATTTGATATGGTCTAGTGGTTGGAAGAGCACCGCACGCTACTCGATGTCCAGTGCTCTCCCGATAGCTATTGAAAATTCGGAGGACCGAGTGCCTCTCACGTTCGGTTGTAATCATAACATACTTAAATTTCCTCAAAAAAAAACATACTTATATAGCGAGTCTTCATTTTCAAAAATCTAGTAATGGAATTAATTGTATATAAAAAAGTGAGTAGGCTAATGTGAGTATTTATTCTAGTTAATTTGGTTAAATAATAAGATTATGTTCTTTATATTTTATGTGTAGTTCACTTCAGTTCAATAAATTTCAGTAATTTCATTTCGGTTAATACACTTCAATTCAATTATTTTATAGTATAGTTCGATTTTTTTTTTCACTTGCAAAAAATAGGATCCTAGTGACCGAAACTTTGTTATGAACATAAGAGAAATTTACGTGTTCAAACCATAAGAGGATAAAGAACAATTACTTTAAGGGTTTGGAGGGGAGGGGAGGGGAGGTTCAGTCCCACCAATTTGGTGGGACTGAATTTGGATGTAAATCATGGTTTTATAACCACAATTTAACCCTTATTTAACTTTTAAACTCCTATCCAAACATGGTTGTAAAATAAACTTCTAATAATCATGATCTAAGCAAACCCTTAGCAATTTTTTTTATTTTTTTTTTAAGAAAAAGCTAAATGAAAGCTATGATCTCATTTCTGTTACAACTTTACAAATGAAGCCAAAGGACGGTTGGATGATATGTTTGACATTTGTCATAGTTTTGTAGCAAGGAAATACCCATACCAACATGTCATCAACAAACCATGTTTTCTTTCTTTTAACACCAAAATATCTCCATCAATCTCATTTCCATATAATTTTAAAGTTTGCATCTCGAATAATTTATGTTTTTAGGTTTAGCACTGTGGTAGTTTAGTTTTCTACATTGTGCTAACTTTAAAGTAGCCATAGGTATAGATTATAATACATCTTCTAAATATTCATTAGTAGATTTTTAGGCCAGTTTTCTCTAGATAAATACAAGGACGGCAAGAAGAGTAAGAATCAAGGTTAACCATGTCAAAATATAAATAAGTAATAACAAATCTGCATAACTTCCCTAGTCAATAATTATGGGTTTGTCACTTAGCCTTAATTAAATCAAAATTCAGACTTGGTCCTCTTTTTCCCATAACTTCTTTTGTCTCTTCCTTTTCAAATTTCTCTAAAAGGCACCTATTTTCCACACCCTTTACCCTTTTCTTCACGTTTTATTTGCTTGACTTGTACATACATATGAATGATCTCAAGCACTACTAATCTTTTATATACACACACACACAAAATGCCTATATATGTACACATAGACATGATTAATTAGCACCTCTAGTCTAATTATCATGAATCAAGCTATTAAACCTTCAAAGGGAGATGTACCCTTTTCTTGGGAGAAAAAACCTGGTGTCTCTAAGGTGAGAAATCCTAGTGTTAATGAAAAAGATTTCATTATGCAGAAGATTCCTCTTCCTCCTTGTCCACCCGAAAATCAAATAAGGGTTTCGGTTTCGAAATCGAGACCCTTATTTGATTCCAATATTCCACTTCCTCCATGTACTTTTCAGCCTCCTTATGTAAGGAGTTCTTCAAGAAAAGGCCTAGCTAGAAAGCAAGATGATGATCCTTTTTTGGCTGCTTATAAAGAGTGCACTAAGAGTACTAGAAAGGAGAAGCATGGTTTGAGAACACCTACTTTTCTTCCTAATTTTTCATGTAAGAATTCTTGTAATGTTCGTGATGATAATTTAGTTAGGGTTTCTCAGCTTCCATGTCAGATTGATAGCGGAAGGGTGATTAGGGGTCACAAATTACATCCTTAATTTGGAATAATTAGTCAACCGATTCATTTTTCTTGCTCTTTGTTATTTTGTTAATGTAATAACATCAATAGTGAAATGTAGTAGGGATAAAAGAAAATCAAGTTATCTTGTTATAACCATTCACAGTTTGGCATTGCTGTGGACGAAACAATTGCTATTGGAGAAAGTGTTGCAGAGAAAAGTGTGTCGGGAAACAAAAACAAAAGGTGTTCAGTACATTTTAAAAGTCTTAAAAGTTAAGAAATAATAGAAAAATATGTATTTATTAAAATATATTTAAACTTAACCCTATTTTAGTAAAAATAAAAATAAAAATATCAGCTTTCTGCATAATTTACAATAGTTGTTTTTTCCAAAAGTTACAAATTTCAGTTTTAGCTGAAAGTAACTTTCTCTGCTTTTAAAGAAAGCAATTTTGTATTTTACCAAACATTGGTTTTATTTTAGCTAGAAAAGTTGAGTAAGCTGTTGGGAAAACAATGTCAACCTGAATTTTAATGTATTACTCATGGTTACTTCGTTTTTATCACATCAAATCAAATTTCATACCACTTGTGCAATGGTGAAAATAAGTAAAAATAATGTAGCATTTAATGATGTAATATAAAACTCAAAATATATCATGACAAAAGGAATGAAAAAATGATATTCCAGTCTTGTTGATGATTTGATAAAGAGTGTTGGACGATACGGCAAGAAAAATTACTGACTAGAAAAGAAAAGAATAAGTAAAAGAAAAGTTATGGTGTGACAAAAAGATAACAAAAACCGAATAGTATAAGGGTGATCTTTCGGCGGACTTTTCGTTTCTCACTATAATAATAATAATAATGAAATTTTATATTTAATAAAAAATCTTCATTGCAATATTTCATTTTATAACTGAACTAAATAGAGATCACTAATTGAATAATGACAATATAACATACACTACAAGAAAATGTGATACTGGGACAAACATTTTTTCCCAGAATAGTTGCAGTAAGATGTATTAATTTGGATAACAAAAAGATGGATTAATTTGGATAACAATACTTATGAGTTACACACTCTAAGAAACTCGGTAAAACAAACGTAATGAAAGAATTAACATGGGAATAAGCACTACTAGCTAGAATATGACTTGCTTTATTCGCTAATTTTCTTGTACAAATTACAACCTAAGAATCCAGTCTTGTGTTTAGGATCTCCTTGCTATCTTGGATGAGAGTATCAAACTCCGTAACGTGTCGCCTTGAACTTGAAATGACATCCGCTATGGTTTTTGAATCGGTTTGGAAAATGATGTTCATGAAATTAAGCTTAAGTTCCTACTTTAAGTTAAAAAATAAAAGCCGAACTCTCCAATTTTTTTTACCTCACGACTGCCCAACTTAAATACCGAATAACAAGTCTACAAAACATCATTTGCATCTCTAATCACCGAGCCCCATCTATGGAAATAACTACATAAAAAATGGAGGCATCCACATTGCATGGTAGCTGCCAAATTCCGATCTCTTCCAAACTGACACCGGAGAAGGGACTAATGTGGGGAGTTTGCCAGAGGCTTAATTTAATTTGCTGCTCACTTCAACTTCTAGTAAAATTAAGGCCATGGTTAAAACAATATTTTAGTAGTTTGTACATTTAAAAAAGAAATACAAGGGTTGTGAATTTGAATCTCACAATTCAAAACAAGTCAATTTCTCATAAAATGTAATGTTTAATAATTCTTTCCACAAATTGTAATTCTATTGTTTGTTTCAAATATATTTGGAAAAAACTATGCACAGGTTGTTACACTAGTTAACTTTTAATCCATTATTATTTCCATTTAGTCATTTTTAGTCCTTGTACTTAATGACTTAAATTCAGTAAAATTATTAAACTGAATAATTCAAACAAATTCTATTCAGTAAAATCAATAAAAAAATTAAAAAATTAAGGCTTTATAAAGTTATCCCCATTAACCTAGAAATTCTAAAACAATTCCAAATACATTACATAGATAAAACTCCATATTTTTATATTATAGTATCTCAATTTAGGGTTTTTTTAAAAAACAAAGTAATTATTACTTTCCCCATTATCACTTTTGGATTAGTAGTATGAGATGTGATTCAATGGTGATAAAAACAAAGTAGTGGTTAGAGAGAGCACCTTAAATTATTAATTCAATTTTATATTTATTCTGAAGTAGCAGTAACTTTGGGCTTATATTTTGGGTCCATTAACCCTTGCAGACCGAAGAAAAGCCTAAAGAAATTAGGCCCGGTTTAGTTTTTATTTTAATGTTATTCTAATTTGTTTAGCATCGTTTGTTTTTGTTTTCTTCACTGGAAACTTTTGTTGGTGAGGAAAGTATTTCTCCCATTGACGGCAGCCTCCACATCCGTTCTTCGCCGGGAATTAAGCTCCAGAGGCAGCCAAGGTTAGTTTAATTTTAATTCATTTGTTTATTTCTTAGCCTTAACCCTAACCCTAACTTGTCAATCATTATATTCCAAGAATGTTGAATGTCTTTTAGTCAGTAGCTGCAATCTTTCTTGATTAATCTTCCTCCTGCTCACTATTCCATTCTTGTATTTCTGATATGTCTTTTTACTTGTGTCGGATGCTATTAATTTCCGTCGTCCTCGATTCTTGGTATATATATTAGGTATACTATTCATTTCAGCTGGCTTTAAGCGTGTCTGCTATAAACTTGTTGCTTTGCTTGTTCGTAGACTGCATCGTACAGTTTATTTTTTGAATTTCAACTAATTATTTGGGCATTAAATTCAACCTCAGCACAGTTATTACTTAACTGTTTAATGTATATTTTTCCTCTACCATAACTAACTAGCCACATTTTGCTTATTTTATTTTGCAGATATATAAGGTTTCATATATACGACAATGGACCATGGCTCTCAATCCTCTGGTGCTCAGGTAATTATCACAATGGTCCTGTCTTAACATTGGATCAGCTTTGATCAACCATGCGCTTCTCTTGAACTTGCATGTACATGCCGTATATCTTGATAATGTTTGAGCAAAAACTATGAGCTCGGTTTAGGTTTATCCATTTTTGATTATTTTTAAAAAAAAATTCAACGCCATTCTAGGTTTCACTGCAAGAGGTAAAGTCGTCGTCATTTTTTGATTATTTTGTGTTTCTCATTGTTGTTGTAAAGACTGTCTGGTACTGTGGAGGATTTTTTCCTTCATCATTTCAGTTTAAGCCTGCAGATGCAGATGGTATGGTTTCATTTGTTTATTTCTCATAATTTCCTTGTTTATATTGTGCATATTTTTTATTAGTGCAAAGGGACACGTTTTCCTTTTTATTCCACTTGTGTGTGTTTAGAAATTAGTTACTTAGCTCCTTTCATCCAGAGAGATTTGTTAACCTTGTTTTGGTAGAAACTCTTCTCCTATTTCTGTTATTCATGCTTGGATTGTGGTTTTTATGAATTTTAAGTACAAGTGGTATTAAAAGATACATTATTGTAGTTTCGACCAGCAGTTCCTGCACAACAGGGACATCAATTCATTCCAGTTGCTCCCCAACATTTTCGGCCTGGTGGACAAGAAATACCTTCTTCGAATGTTGGAATGCCAACCGGTCAACGTCAGCAATTCCAGTATTCACAACCAATGCAGCAGTTGTCACCCTGGCCAACTCATCCTGGCCATCCAACAGCTTCATCACAGGCTGTACCAATGCCATATGCTCATCCAAACAGGCCACTTACATCAGGCCCACCACAGTTACAGCTAACTAACCCCCATGTTAGTGATTATTCTTCTTTGCCTCCGAAGTTTCCTCTCCTTACGTTGTGCTGTTAGATTTTAAGACTGCTTTCCTGCTTTCTACTTCTTGTTTGTCTTTGGAGAATTCCTTTTGCACTTACTCCCACAAGTTTTACATTGTTTCAGTTTCCACAATCTTCTTTTGGAAATTTACAAAATAGTGCAGCTGCGTCATCTCAGTTCCAGCCATTTCCTCAAATGCATGCGTCGGCTGTACCTAATGGGGCACAACCATGGCTGTCCTCTGGAAGCAATGCTGGATCACTTGCTCCACCTCCACAATCATCTGGCCAACAACCTTCTTTATCTTCTTCCTCAGATATGGTATGTGTCTATTTCCCCTTATTTATCCCGCTTCTGTTTATGGGTATATTTTTACTTGCAGTTTGATGCATGCACCTATTTCTGCGCTTTGCTTAGTATATATTTTACTTTCTTGTCAACTAATCAAGTGATGTGTTATCAAAGATGGCCCAAAAACATGTAATTTCTCATGGATGAGATTTGCTGGTACTTGTCCTAATTATATTCATGGTCATAGTAATTCGAGACCGGTGATGCTTTTTCTAAATAAGAAGTTTATGACCAGACCAATGTCTTAGACTTGGTTGGTTTTGAACTGATAAAAGCAGAGAGCTACAGGTCAGAGGTCTCATAGGGTCCATCGTGTTAGCATGTAGGATATCTATGAAAGTTGTACTGCCTGTATTTGAACCGTATACTTGATACCTGTTCCGTCTTCATTTCTTGTACCTGTCTGACCCAATTAAGTTGCAAGGACGTTTGACTCATAAATGATACTCCTTCCATCCAGAAAGTATAGTTTCTATTTCTACTCAGTATCTCTCAAATTATATTCCATTTTCTTTTTTTAGATTTTTTAACTTTTAGTTTCTCAATATGCCCTATTTAATATATATTTATTATTAACTATTAATTATTTACTGAACTTGGAACTATAAATAAATCAATATTTTTCATATTTGAGTAGGGATACATTAGAAGACTTATGTGTGAAATTTATCCTGGGGTTATGTCAACTGTAAATCACGTAAATGCCAGAGGGATTGTGAAAGATGTTTTTATGTTTCCAACTGAAAAGCTTTGTAAGTCTTAACTTTGCGTGTAATCTTTCATAGCTTAATAATTAACAATAATTATATGTTAAATAAATTGGTTCAGTTAGTGTCTCAAAACTGTGAAACCTATAGGATACCTGAATCCTAGTTGGGTATTCTATCAAAACAATACCTGTCCAAACCCATTTTTAAGTAATAAAACCCTACCTAAATAAATCGAGGAGGGTTGTACTTTAAATATTAAAACAAAATTATGATTGCTCATGCATGGACACTGAATTATTTATTGACTTAAATGTACATAAAATCTTATGTATATATATGGTCATCTCTTGATTGGTTTAAATTTGTAAGGATCATAGATGAATTAATCTGTATTTTAATGAGTAAAATTATGAGAAGTTAATAATTAGTATGAGATAAGTTGACAAAGTTCACATCAAGGAAATTGCTTGGCATATGTGTTATATTTTGGTGATAATCTATATCATTGAACAAGTTCTTGAACTTAAAATTAACATGTTAATGGTATTTTGCATGGTTATGTGGATTTTGCATGGTTAGCAAATGTCATATTAGTTCAGAAAACCAAGTTGGAGAGGTAACTTAAATTTCTATGGAGTTTTATCTAAATGAAATTATAAGATTTGCTTGTTTAGGGAAACGGGTTTGAAAAGGCTCATGTTGATCCTGACTTCAAATCCTAAACTACAGCCTACACAGTTGTGAGCCTAAGGCTGATGTGGTCAATCTGCCGCACTATCATTGGGTGGTTAGGTTTGCTTGTTAACTGTGTGGTACACATTTCTAGCCTGGCTTCTTTGATAGTTAGTTTAAGATTTGGCACAGCTCCTGATTTCCAGTATGAATGGGTTTAACAGGTCCAGAATTGAAAGCCATGATAGAGATTGACTGTACGCTTTTCCCTTCAAAACATCATATGAGAAAACCTGAAAGGTCCAATACTAACAATTGACCATCTGGTCAAACTGCGTACTCTTTTGATAAAGGTTAATGAATTTTTTTTTGTCCAAATAGTACTATAATTTCCCAGATGTGATGTTATAATGTTATGTTCTTCCTGTGGAGAAAAGTCTGGTTGAATTTCTTTTTTCTGAGAAAGCAACTTATGCAATAGAAAAAACTTCAATTGGGTTTAATTCTGTAGATTCTCATTGCTGACTGGATTTAGGACAATCACCTTGCTTGCTTTTTGTTGTGGAGAATGAGTCATGAGTAGACCGAAAAAATAAATTTCGAGGCATGGTCTAGCGCATTGTTGTTAGAATCTTATTATTCACAATTCGGATCTTTCGGTTCGATTCAGCTCTACTACGATTCAAATCTATATTGCGAATCTAAACTATCACGGAAGCTAAACAATTCACGTTTGAACCGTAAGGTTCGAGTCGATCCAGCTCTACTTCGAGCCGAATTTGTAGGGAGAAGCTAAATATCATATAATAAATTAACAAATGAAAAATACATGACTTTCCCATTTCAATATGCAATTCCCATCTCATCCCATTCAGAAAATGTCTTTGCTCTGTCTGTTGTAACAAAAGTTGATGAAAACCAACCAAATTATCTTCATGATTGTTCATCAAAAACTTCAATAACACTAACTAAAAAACTCACTCTGGAGTCTAGACTAGTATTTGATAATTTTAAAGTTTAACATGATAAATATTTTGGTTTTATAATATTGTGAATTTCAACTAATCTTATGATTTGCTTCACGATTCACAAAATGAGGATTTCAATTCAAGATTCAAATCTCGATTTGTTAACTATGGTCTAGCTACGTCCCTCAATATTGATGTTTTGCGTCCTTCCTCTCATCCATTCTGTCAAACAAGCGCAATCTGAATGTCGTTTCTTTTACAATATTGATTGAGTTTTGGAACTCGGATATCTATAGATTTATTGTTACTAATTATTATAATGTGTTGTAAATTTCAGGCAGTAAATGCCCCTAGCATTAATCAACAACCTTCATCCGATTGGCAAGAACATACTGCTTCTGATGGAAGGAGGTTTGGATTTCTTTCTAGCTGTAACCTGTGTCCTTTGCTCTTATTTTCTGATAAAATTTTCCACTGTTATGGCTTATTGATGTCATCTCCTTAAGAACTCATTCTTTATTATTGTAGTTCAGATGGCACCTTTTTCTTGTAGCTTAGTTTGTCTTAATGTGCTAGTATGTTTAAATGCCCATGGATGTGTTTTTCCAGATATTATTACAACAAGAGAACAAAACAATCTAGTTGGGAGAAGCCACTAGAGTTGATGACACCAATTGAGGTGAGTCTCTTTCGCTGATATTCTAGTATCTTAGAATCTCCTTTCTCCATGGCATACATTTTTAAAAAGGGTTCATATTGTGTCCAAATCTTTTTGTGGTAGTTGTGATTGAGTTTACCCTTCAGTTGATCAAAATCGCTTTATTTGAATTTTCCGTTTTTCTTTGCATGTTTCTTTATTGGTTTCTAGATGTCATGGAATATGTGGAGAAATGTATTGACTGCTCTATATGCTCAGTTTGAAGGCAGTCTTTCACTTTCTCAAGGCAGGCGACATTTGGTTATCAACATCTTATTTGTCACGTTTGTTGGTTGATATGGATAGTTTTTGTTTTGTGAGTGTATGTTCAGGATGAGTACATGGTTTGTCACCTCTAGTTGCATTCTTTTGTTGATATATTCATGTATTCGTTGTTGGTTTTTTGTTTGGGATATATATTCTGCTTAACCCATAGTTGTTAAGGCGTGCCTTACACAACGCTCTGGGGGCTGAGCTTTAATTCCCCTGCGTGAAGATGAGCGCTGGGGCTTCGGAGGCCCCCCTCTGGCGTTCTTCTTAACATTAGGTTTGATTGGTAGTTTTGTTTTGCCTTTGAAATGACTGTTGATTATTCTCGACCACTGATCTAATCTAAATAAACTTAAATTTAACCGTTGATCTAATCAAATTAAAAGTGTTAACTAAACAAGAACATGAAGAGATGTGAGACGCAAAAAAATCCATTCATTCTCCCTAACCCTAACCCAAGAAACACAAGAAACCAACAGTGATCTTGACAGCAGTGGTTAGTTTTTTGTATTCACTTTGCTTGACAATGACTGTTTAATAGTTTATTAAGATGATTTGGGTTAACTTAACTGTATGTCTCTATAACCCAACTTGGTGTTTTGAGGTTTGATATTATATTTTTATGTGGGTTTGTCTTGTTTGTCTGGTTATAAGTGTGTTTTTTGGTTCATAATAGCTTGTGCTTTAATTAGTAGAATATTAGTGACATTAGTATCAAAAATTGATCTCTAGATATTTTTTTTCTGCGTCTTCTGTTGATCGGGCGCAATGCAAGTCCAGGACCCCTTAGCGCCTTAGTGCGCTTTGCGCCTTTAAAAACTATGATTTAACCTGCTTTCCTGTGCTTCTTACCATCACATGTGAGCTGCAAATTTGATTAAATCTTATTTAATTCAAATTATTCACTATTTGTTTCTCTGTTCCACTTGAGATATTTATACTTCAGATGTATTTTCTTTTTTGTGTATGATTGGTTTGATGGCTGTAATCCGTTAAAGGGTTCTACAGGTATGGTGTGCTCCTCTTTTCAACAGGCATGATTGCTGGATCAGTGGTGCTTCCTATACTTAACATCATGCTATTTCAGTTTTTCTTTTTATTCAACTTCAATTCTTAATTGTTTTGCATATTTATATGCTACAAGTAGAAGTGTACTCAACCAAGGCAAAAAGACAAACACAATATGCATGTTATGAAGAAAAAAGTTCATTTTGCTACTTCATATTTTTGACAAAACTAGAATAGGTTGTATTGTCTAGATCTCGTGTGTTGGTTATTGTATATTTATTATATTTTTGATATTTTACGTATGTTGTAATTGGTAGTTTGTTTTAAATGTATCATTCAGCAATGCACTTTACCATTAATTGACAAGTACAATCTATTTTTTTTCTCCTCTGCTTTTGTTCTTAGTGTACGCGATTGCTTATCATTTCTGGGTTGTTCATTTACTATTTTATGTAAATCATGTACTTATTTGTTGTTCCTCTTGTTAATGGCTTGTTTGTTTGACATCACTGTGGCAGAGGGCTGATGCATCAACCGTCTGGAAGGAGTTCACGACTCAAGATGGGAAAAAGTATATTTTAAATGTTTCCGTCAGTAGTGATATTTATGAAAATTACAGCATATTTTATCATGTTCTTGCTCGTTTTGAGAGCAGTATTAATTGTAGCATAATATGTGTAGGTATTACTATAACAAGGTTACAAAACAATCCAAGTGGTCAATACCCGAGGAATTGCAGGTACAATACTGTGATCCATAACTTCTTTTTCCGTCCATTGGTGTATGGCATTCTGGGATATCTCATTTTTAAAGATATGCTTGCAGTTAGCTCGTGAACAGGCTCAACAAACAGCTAGCCAGGTAACACAAATGGAAGTTGATGCAATTTCTCATGGCACAGCTGCAATTAGTGTTACCTTGGCTGAATCATCTGCAACAGCTGTTCCAGTTGGCTCCAGCCCTTCTTTGGCAGTATCTGGGGTAGCTTCAAGCCCAGTTCCAGTTACGCCTGTTGTGTCTGTATCTAGTCCTGCAGTAGTAGTTTCGAGTTCACTACTCCCTGGTGCGCAATCCAGCATAGCAAATGCTGCTAGTGTCCAGCCCCCTGTACCCATTGCTGTTTCCGAGAGTCCCAATGCTACTTCTGTTAATGCCAAAACAGTTTCAACGTATGAACTTCCCTTTCTCTATTTCTACATGTTCTTCAATAGCCTGTAGTTTATCTTGAATACTTGTGGCATAACATTTAATGATTGCAGAAGTGGATCGGAGAACCTTGCCCCTCAAACTACTGGCACTTCTAAAGATGGAGCACCCCTGCAGGATACCCAGGTATCTCAAATTCTCTAGAGGCTGTTCTTGAAGTTATTAGTTGGGTCTTGATTATTAAACGTAGCATATATTAAAGCTTCTGATATTTTAAAGAATTGAAGACTGAGAATTTACGTGTGTTGAATCATTGAATTTTTTATTTGTTTGGGGAAATTGTTTCATGTGCCTGACATGCCCTCCTGGTTATTATTCTCTATGGTTGTCGCTTTAACTTTCATATTTTGCAATTATGAATATTACCGTTTGCTCTATTTATGTGTGTCGTATGTTATTGGCAGGAAGTGAAAAAAGATATGGTAGTTGCAGGAAAAAGTGATGTACATCCCTTAGAGGAGAAAAGTCTGGATGATGAACCTTTGGTATTTGCAAATAAATTGGTATAACTATAAACTCAGAATATCTTGCCCCATAAATATGCTGTCAATTTTTGTTGATTTATGTACTGACTCAGGTTGACTGCTATAGAATTAAGAATAGATGATCATGGCCGTCTTCTCTGACATCTTAATTTTGGGTTAGCACTTCTTTATATATATATATTTTTATTTCTATATTCAGGAAGCAAAAAATGCATTCAAAGCTCTCCTAGAGTCTGTTAACGTGCAGTCTGATTGGAATTGGGATCAGGTATTACAGTTGTATCTTTCTTTGCATTTGTTTATTTGTTGATTGATTGCCACTTACGGTGGAATTCTATTTTTAGACAATGAGAGAGATCGTTAATGACAAGAGATACAGTGCTCTGAAAACCCTTGGCGAAAGAAAGCAAGCATTTAATGAGGTGAACATTACATGAAAACTGATATAGATTTGCTCCACTATTCTCTAGTCGCTGATCAAAATTCCATTTTTGAATTAACAATGTGTACCTTTTATTGTTCTTTAGTACTTGGGTCAAAGGAGAAAAATAGAAGCTGAGGAGAGACGCATGAGGCAGAAAAGAGCCAGGGAGGAATTCGCAAAGATGTTAGAAGTATGTGTTGTGGAACTGAGGCTGTCTTTGGTTTTTTTCTTTTCTGTTTTTGTTCCGGTCTTTTTTTATGTTATTTTTTCTGATTGGTGTGACACTTTTGATCTCCTTCCAGGAATCGAAGGAACTCACATCATCCATGAAATGGAGGTTTAAATCTTTTCCTTTTTGAAGTTTGAATTTTCTAGTTTAGTTTCTTTCACAACCTATGCAGTTGGCATTCTACAGCTGTAACTAAGTGTTTTGGTGTAATTTCTGTAATCAGCAAAGCTGTAAGTTTGTTCGAAAATGATGAACGGTTCAAGGCTGTTGAGAGAGTCAGGGATCGGGAGGATCTTTTTGAGAACTATATTGTTGAACTCGGGAGGAAGGTATGATTTACTGTGGCTACACTTTTTTTTTTGGTTTAGACATGAAAGCCATTCAATGATTTTTTTTCTTTTGCTAACTGAAACTTACAACAGAAGTGTTTTTCATTGGATTAACTTTTTCTTGACCATATAGTATGTCGTTATTTTCTGATCTTTTCATTTTAGATAGCTCAAAGAAATATTAAAGTGCCTAAAAATGTACCTAATCTCATTAGTAGATTTGCAATATGAATATAGTCTATCCATACTTGACAAAACCAGAACTTGTATATGATAGTTCATATTTTATGGGTTCCATAGGATATTAGGAGCTGTTGAATAAAAAATTTTAAAATGGGTTGCCAAAGGGTAAGGGACATATATTTGGCACTTTGTTCTTTGTTCTTGTACAAACTTGATTCCTGTTATGGACCTGTTGTCCTGTCCTACACAAAAATAAATTATGATGAGGGTCAAAAGCACCTGTAATGACTTGTCACTTGTGTCTTTCATATATGCTACAGGAAAGAGAAAAGGCTGCAGAAGACCACAAGCGGAATATAGCAGAGTACAAAAATTTTCTGGTATCCTGTGATTTCATCAAGGTATTTCTGCAGAAACCTAGATACATCTATTTTTGTTTGCGGAACTTTTCATGATCAGCATTATACTTGCAGGTTAATAGCCCATGGAGGAAGATTCAAGATCGTTTGGAGGATGATGAAAGATGCTTGTGTCTTGAAAAACTTGACCGCTTACTTATTTTCCAGGTACATTCTTGTACTTCAAAAATCATCTGGTGTTTTGAGTTGTATACTGAGACTCTTTGTGGCAGGACTATATTCGTGATTTGGAGAAGGAAGAAGACGAACAAAAGAAGATACAAAAGGTAAATCTTTTAAGGTGGTGACTCTTAAGTCCCTTTGAGGTGTGACTTCTCATCTTTGATTTTTATCACATAAAGGAACAACTTAGGCGAACGGAGCGCAAAAACCGTGATCAATTCCGGAAGTTGCTGGAAGACCATGTTGCTGATGGCTCTCTGACAGCTAAAACTCACTGGTTTGACTATTGTTTGAAGGTAGACTCTTGATTTCATGTGAATAGTGAACACAATTCTGAAGTGTTGCTGAGCTTGAATCTAGTGAAAAGAACTGAATGTTGGTTGAGATTTAGTCGATTCATTTGATTTCAAGGGTAGCCCATTTATTTATGGTGCAGGTTAAGGAGTTGCCCGAATATCACGCTGTTGCAGCGAACACCTCCGGCTCAACACCTAAAGATTTGTTTGAGGATGTTGCTGAAGAGCTAGAGAAACAGGTAACGTCTCATAATAAGCTGTGTACTGATTCTCCTTGTGACTAGACTAACATAATTATTCTGAATATTGTTCTTTATGGTATCATTTATACTTTTCCAATTTTTAGTAACTTTTGGTTAGTGTACATTTAGTGCATGTGTGTGTGTTTTCACTTGGTTCTTCATGTTCCCTTCTACTCCTTTATGGAGTATTTTCTTTTTCTTTTTACTTATTTCTGAATGTCTTTGTTGATAAATCCTTAATGCCTCTCTCTCTCTTGGTTGATAGTATCATGAGGACAGAACTTCTATAAAGGATGCTATGAAGTCAGAGAAGGTAAGATATCACATGCTCATATTTGATTAATTTCTTCTTCAAAATTGCTAATTCTTTTATTTTCAGACTACCGTGTCCCCCACATGGACATTTGAAGAGTTCAAGACTGCTATTTCTGCTGATGTTAATTTCTCAGCGGTCTCAGATATAAACTTGAAGGTGCATTTCCTTTTCTATTTACACATCTCCTTTCAGTTCTTCTCTCTAGAAATTCTTTCTTACTTATTCAATGGTTTGCCCTCAATAGAGTTAGTTACTCTGTAAAGTTGTGAACTTAAATGTGTTCTCAGAGGTAACTATTCGATGGAGAATTGTTGGAGTTATGCTTACTGGAACATGTGTTCTATATATACAACAACTTGATTAACGTTATCTTACGTTCTACCTGAAATGGACTTATTTTACAAAAGCCATTATACCATTAAGTGTAAATGCCATACAAAAGAAGTTGAACATATATGCTGATTGCACCTGACTGAAGGTTTTTCAGATGGAGAAGATAAATTTAGCTCATCAAATTTCTCATTTGGCTCGACTTGGTGCTTACGTAAAATTATAATCTGCTTATACATCATATAGTTTTTGTTACGAGTGTTTCTATCAGACTGTTAGAAACTATTAGAACACGATTGCGCATCAAAGTTGATCAATCGTTGCTTTTATGGTGCGCATGTATCTATGAATTGATTTTTCAAAGGGATGTTATGATGTGGGTGTTACTTTGGAGTTAATTATACTGCTGCTCACAGGTCCTAGATAAAAAAACATTAAAGAGAGAGATGAGAGAAGGAAAGTGAAATCACTTTTTACTAGCTGGACATGCCATCATATTTCATCTTCAAGCTAGAAAAGTTACTAGTTACTTGGATAATATGTTTTCAACTGAAAACTTTTTCACTAATCCTTTCAGGATTACAAGTTTTAGTATGGGAAGCAACAGACATAAAAACTAGGGTAAAGTAAAAAAAAATCCTTGTACTTTCACTAACCAGTACCTGTGTTTTGTTTCCTGATCAGGAGAGGATTGAGATTTTTCGTTTTGGAATTTACCTTAAAAACTATCATGTGATACTTAATTTTTATACTAGACATGAATGATTCTGATATTTCTTGAGTGCAAATTATTCAAAACTTTCTTTCTGAGTGATTGCTTGTGTATTACTATCCCGACTCTTGTTTTTACAGTTGTAAAATATGCAAATTAATATTTACTTGCAGTTCAACACTTGCACAATTGAAACGTGAGCACAGTCCAACTTATATTAGACACTGATTCTCCTATGTTCTTTTGAAGCTTGTATATGATGAACTAATTGAGAGAGCCAAGGAAAAGGAGGAGAAAGAAGCTAAAAAGCGTCAACGTCTGGCCGATGACTTCACTAAACTATTGCATACTTATAAGGTATGGCCATGTCATGGAAATATTTTAATCAATAATGCTGTTGCGAATATATGTGCTGTTTTCATTTAAATGCTGTATAAAGTCCAGTTTACAATGCATGTTCATCAATATATTTATTCTCTGTTCTTTATCCCACTGGTTTTATGCTGTCTTGTAGGAAATAACTGCATCCTCTACCTGGGAAGATTGCAAACTGCTCGTTGAAGAAAGCCAGGAGTATAGGTCTTTTTCTTGCTCAATATTTTGTACCCCTTCTCAAATATTTTTCCTGATGGTTTTCACCTCTCATTTATCCTTCTGTAGGTCAATCGGGGAAGAGAATCTCAGCAGAGATATTTTTGAGGAATATGTTACACATTTACAGGAAAAGACAAAAGAGAAAGAGCGTAAGCGGGAGGAGGAAAAGGTACCTATGAATTTGCATTTCAAGGGTGCACACATGTGGAGTTAGGTTTTGCATACTTGTATTAAATTCTGTTTTCTTTCAAGCAGGCCAAAAAGGAGAAAGAGAGAGAGGAAAAAGAAAAGCGGAAAGAGAAAGAGAGAAAGGAGAAGGACAAGGAAAAAGAGCGTGAGAGGGAAAAAGGGAAGGAACGAGCAAAAAAGGATGAAACAGATAGTGAGAACATGGATGGAAATGACAGTTACGGGTATAAGGAGGATAAGAAAAAAGAAAAAGAAAAGGATAGGAAACATCGGAAACGGCACCAAAGTGGTGACGATGCAAGTCCCGACAAGGATGAGAAAGACGAAGGCAGAAAGTCACGCAGACATGGGAGTGACCGTAAAAAATCAAGAAAGGTATGAATTTATCTGTGTTGGTGGTTAAAATATGAAAAATGTTGTACAATGTTTTTCATAGTATTTGTTGGCAGCATTCATACACGCCTGACTCTGATAGTGAAAGCCGGCATAAAAGGCATAAGAGAGATCACCGTGATAGTTCCCGTAGAAATGACGAGCTAGAAGATGGGGAACTAGGCGAGGATGGGGAAGCAAAATTATGATGCCAATTTTCTCATATGCCAACTTAACTCTATTTAGATCATGGACCGGATGATGTATAAATTGTAGAGCCTAAAATGGTACTGTTATTGATTTTGAATGTAGCTTTGTAAAAAGTATTTGACTGATTTTGTATTATTCTTGGGAGGTCATAGGTGTTGTAGTTGTTAAAGTAATTGTGTTTTGGTTAAACTGGAAATGCAACAGATTTTTACTAGAAATAGATGATTTCAGTTCTTGGGGTTCCGTTAAAATAAAATTAATGCGGCTGTTTTGGATAAATTACCCTCCTGGCCTTTTCAACATTGCCCTTGTTTTTATTATGGTCCTTTAACTTTAAAGCCTGATATTATTGCTTTTTTTTCTTACAATTGATGGAATCATTACGACTGATGATCCCAAATAGAAAAATTCAAGAGAACTACAATCTTTGATTTTCTTTAAATTATAATATTTAGATAACTCTCCCTCTAAAGGTCTTTCATCTATCGTATATATTGGTTCTACAATGGATCATAAATTGCGAAGTATAGAGGTCCTAATATTCGGTTTTGAAGTTCAAGGGGCATAATGAAAGTACGTTTTGAAGTACAAGGGTTGTAACTTGTAATGAAAATGAAAGCAAGGGTAAAGTTGAGAGCCAAGGGTATAATCTACCCTGATTGATTAATTTGAAAGGAACGTTAGCAGCATATGGGCCATATGATATGTAAATGTGCAATGGTTGCACATGTTGAAGGGGTATTTGAACATGACACCTGATTATTTATTTAAATGAACTACTCCAGGTACTTCTTTACCCATACACATCAGGTGGGGAACAAATTTTATGATCTGTAAAGACTTCATGTTAATTCACCGCCTGACGGGAACAATTCGAGGCTTTCTCATGTTTGCTTCATAGTCCTTGCTAAAGTTGAACTCTAACTATTTTTATGAAAATCTATTTTTTGCTCGTAACATATACGTGAAATATATGCTAGCGAAAATTATCCTTATTGTGTTCATAAAAGTAGCTCAGTATGATTAACATGTATAGACACCAAATCTACAAACAGTATGTTCCTGATCAGAAACCAGCCATTTCAATTGTAATTTCATTAACTATCTCGTCCAAAATGGTATCGCCGATCTCACACCCTATTTTCTTTCCATGTTGCTTATAACCAATCCATTCATGTGCAGAATCCCGAATATCCAATTGAAGCAGGCACTCTAACTTTGATTCTTGTCCATATTGCTTTCCCCAGCACTTGATTTTCTCTTCAATGAGCTTCCCAAATTGATCTTGGGTTGCTAAATATTGTGTCTTTTGCTGCTTCTTTTTCTTTTCTTGGGTTTCTACTATCTCCCTCACGCAATCAAATAGAAGTTGTCGTGTTTGCTGCACAACTTTCTTGGATTTCAAGCTCTGCCGCGACAGATTAGAGTGGACAAGTTCCTGTAATGTTGATTTCTCTCTTGCTGACTGGAATAGTATTTTGCATAGAGAAGCTGATAAAATGGAGTCTTCACTTACTTTCTTTGGCTTTTGTCTTATTGAACTCAAGTTTGCCCTTCCATCTACTGTACAAAAAGGTTCCAACACCGTATATAAGAATACCAACCTCGAAACATTATTTTTAAAACATATAATTCATAGAAGGATTACAAAATACAGAAACGCTATTAAAGAGGAGTTTCTTTGCTATAGACTGTTAAAAAATACTAACCGTGACGAGCAAGAAAGCCTGTGTTTGGAGCTACCTCTTCAGATACTAAAACCGGACTCAGCTGCCTACTTTCCTCTATGCATTGACATGAGAGCTTTCTATCTGTAACAACCTGTTAATTAGCCTCATGAGTGAACTGAAGCTTAAGAATTTCAACAAACAACCAAGTTATCTAATTCTAAAGAGGCGAAGATAAAAAAAACCTCTGTCACTCTGATAGTGATGTTTTCACTTCTCTGTGAAGTTGAGGTTTCTGATTCTTGAATATCCGAAGAAAAACTATCTGATTCTGGTGTTTCTTGATCATTCTTGTCTTTATTTTGTGCAACATGATCTCTAGGACTTGAATTCTTGATTTTGAGTCTCTGGTTGATGGAAATAAGATGTTTATACACAGCCTTTAATAGCTTGGAACATTTTGGAGGACCCTTTTGACTCCTCTTAAGATCAAGAGAATTAAACTTGTTTCTGAAATACCCTTTTTCAAGAAGGTAAAGCTCCAATATGAAAGGTTCTTGCTTTTCTTGAAGAAGTTGTTTAAGTTGCTTGGCCATTAATGGAGGAGAATTTGAAAAAGAAGAGGAGGATAGATATATGATATTATATGGTAGCCTTAAGAAAAGGGGCAAAGGTGAAATAAATATGACAGAGAATGCATATCTGTCAGAAGAAGAGATAAAAGAATTTAAGGGTTGGAAAGAGAGAGTATATTTCTCTAGGCCATATGGTCTTTAAATGTTTGATGTTAACATAAGGTTTTTCTCTTCATGTTGCAACCTATGTTACACGGACATTTCTCTTTACTAGCGCATCCGTATCTGTGTAAGTTTTAAGACTATTTTATGCATGATATATTTTAGAAACAACGTTTGTTGTATCAATGTCCGTGTCCAACACCGTGTTGGTATCCTTGTCCACGCAACATTTTGCAGCCCATAATTGCAATCTAAAAAGGGATCTATGGATTTCGTTTGGTTTGGTGTTTATGGTTGTTGTCTTTATTTCAAGATTTTTCCGCTTCCCATTCTATCACATTTATAAGTTTGTTGTCTAATTACGTTGGTCCTAACAAAGTTTTTGTCTTGGTTGTGCACAAAATACAAACCAACCTTTTGTAGTTTCTACTCTCACAAGTCATAATAATAATTTGTAGATAATCAAATCAAAATACTTTTTCACTTCACATGCATGTGCAAACTTGAAAGAGATATTACAGCTTAAAGAGTTAAATTTATATTGTCTCTCCTATACAAAATACATGTGCATGTAGAGATGACAAGTTTTAATTCCTTTTTTTTTTTGGTAAACGGTTCAAAACCTATTTTCTACCTATTTTTTCTGAAAACCTACTAAATTTTAATATAAGTATCTCAACTCAAATACGATAAAAAAATATTCTCGTAAACTATTCACATAAGATGTCATTGAATTTTAGACTATTACCTAGTTTGACATTTGATTTCTAAGATTTAGAAACAATTTTATTAGTTTTTTCTGTTAAAGATAACGTTTGTTAAATGAAAACTATTTGTTTTTAAAGCTGGAAAAATTCATTTAACAAAATGCTACAATTAATTTATAGCTTTCTAGTATAGTAGATGTGACTACTTGTTATATTTTTTTTTGATAAAGATATCCTTATTACACATAATATAACATAATATATATAATTTTTTATTTTTTCAGTGACTTGTATAAATTTTATCACGTACTTGCTAACACTTAACATCTTTTCCCCCGCATCTTTTTTATATTATTTTCCCTCATAACAACTGATTTTGACCATATCAATTAGGAAACCGGTGCCTATTTTTGTTTTGTGTTATAGACTTCTCTTTGTATATTGATAGTGGAAAACACATTCAAAATCAGTTGCTTTGCTCTAAAGTTAAAAGGTGAAGATTTTTAAAATTTCCATCTGGTCGTCGGAGTGGCTATTTTTCCATCATTTTAGAGCCCCACACTGTGGAAAAGGAGAGGGTATGGATCTTAAAAGCAGGGCTTCTCCATTATCTTATGGTCCCAAAAACCAGGAAAATTGGAAAAATAGGTTTCTAGTTAGGCCCTATCTGAAAAAAAAGGTAAGCAAATTGCATGATTGAGCCTTTAAATATTTTTATGGTGTTAAAAGATCAAGTCCTTAATCACTTCCTTTTCCACGTAAAGATCAAGTCTCTAAATATCACAATTTGAATCGTAAAGTCTGTAATCTGTAGGTTCTGAGCCTCTTATTAACAGTTCAATTAATTAAGCTCTTACTAAAGATCAAAAGTTTAGTCTTTAAAACTATAAAAGTTTAGTGATATAAGAAAAATAGAAAAAGGTAGAAGTTCAATCCTTAATATTTAGACAAAAGAAAAAATTAGGGTTAAAATATGCTTTTTCCCTACAATAAAATAAGCTTCTAAAATCTAGAAGACTGGTTAACATGAGATGTTATTAGGTGTCAAGTAGTTAAACCAATTTTAATGATGTATCTTTTAATATTTAGTTTTATATGAGATGAGGTCTAAATTTACTCCTATCATTTTTGAGAAAGTGTGAATTTTATATGCAGAATGTTCTACACTATGAAATCAGGACCACGTGATTATTAGCATTAATTATCACTCTACTGCACATTTGTCACTAATTATTGTTTTATGTAATAATTTTAAATGTATATTACTAATTGAGCATTTTATCTATTATTTAAAGGTTGAGACTAGGGGAAAAGCAAAAATTCCACAAAGAAAGCTATTATCCCAAAACAAATCATATGAGATGAAGAGTTACAAAAATTAGGATGTGACAACTAAAGTATAGAGCTTTTCTAAGTGTAAGTAACTCCATTTCCTTCTAAAAAACGAGTAACATATAAATTCAATTTACTAAATTGAGCTAGTTTTAGTTAATCAGAAATTCTACACATCTAAAAAAAAAGTATCTAAAACACCATGCACAATAGAACAAGAATTTTTATGGCCAACAGTTCACTCATATAAATGTAAACCATGTGCGAAAGAGAATAGTTACTACTGTCGGCAAAGATACTCTTATACACGAAAAAAACCCAACACTAGAGACCTCACGCTTAAAACACAACATATTTTTATACCCTTTTGTGATCTTACATAACATAATAAAACAAGAGATTATCATATTCCAAGATTATGGGAAACATATACCCTTTTGTGATCTTACATAACATAATAAAACAAGAGATTATCATATTCCAAGATTATGGGAAACATAATCTCGGCCCTAGTAAGCAGATGAGAACATGTTTACCAGTGTGTGAGAATTACATTTGAATAAAACTCCAAGTTAATACATTAACACAAGAATTCCATGCTGAGTTCAAAGTCCAAGAGATTTGGAAACTGATACAGGAGTAAGGGCTCCCAATTTCTCAACTTTGGATTGAAATTCACTTTCAAAAGACAGAAATGACCTCTGCCGGCTAGCGAAAGCTATTCTGAATTCTATAATCTCTTGTTGAAGATGTTTTCTTCTTTGAGCTTCTGCACTCAATTCTTTCAACATTTTTTCCTTCTGGTCAGTAACCAGCTTGAGCTTTTCAGATAATTCTGTAATTCCTTCCACCAAACCTTTCCTTTCTTCTTTCAATTCATGAAACTCTCTTTCCATGCAACTATATTCTTCTTTCGAATCCTCCAGAATCTGGGTGTTGAGGTCCAACTTTTTCTCCAAATCATGGTATTTTTCCCTGATACCCTCAAGTTCGCAGTGTGAACCCGCAGTTGCCTCTCCCAAACTGGAATCCTTCATCACATAGTAAAGCTACATCTCAAAAACACAGAAACAACCTCAAACATCTCTATCCCCTCTACTTGTACAGATAAGCCAACTGCCTCCCTAGACTTTGAAAACATCCTATTTAACTTCCTTGAACTTACTTAAAGTGACCTGTTGGTATTCTATAAATACATATTCGCCCCTTGAACTAACTTCGATTTATTGTCCTCCTGAACTTGATTGAAGCCTACAGACTTCCAGTTGTCTAAAATCGCCACTTGCTCCGCCAAATAGGTTACTTTAAGGAAGTTAAATAGGACATTTTCAAAGTCTAGGGAGCAGTTGACTTTTTTTGGACAAGTATACAGGCCACTGAGTAGGGATGTATTAAGAGAAATAAATATGACCTACTTATTGGAAACCTATGCATACTTGGGAGACATATACATAGTTGTGTGAATATGAATATCAATGCTCAAGAATAGAGACCAGAAAAAAGCAGGAATTTTATAGTATCTTTAGTTGTGGTTTGAGCTTATGATTCATGATCATCTCATCTATTTATGAGTATGGAAAAGAATAGTCAACATATTTGATCATTAGATCCTAAGGAAGTACACAGCATATCCAAGCATTAGGATGAAAAACAAAAACATGACTGACAAATTATATCTTGATGATTGTGACCAAGCAGCTACCTTATAGTCGGAGCTGCCTATTTTGTTTGCTTCTTTATTCTGTATGGCTGGTTTCTCTATTGCAAAAAGGGATGTAACAGTTCCTTTTAACTTTTCAGAAAGTAATTTGCACTGCTCTTGGAGTATAGAATCATTTCCAGGGAAAGACTCATCATTAGACTTCCCTGTACACAAATAAGATTCCAAGTTCGAGAAAAGGCTTGTGCCAATTTCATTTGTGCTGGACAATAATTTTGCAGTTGGAGATTCACCATCAGGTATTAAACTCTGTCCAGGCATCAGAAAAAAGCAAATCTTACCAATTTAACATTGATAAATATGACCTCAAAGAGACATAATACATAGCATAAACTTACCTGCAACGTTTGCAAGAGATCTGTGTACATGTCCTTAAAACTGGTCATGGATTTGCTTAATCGCTGAGGCATTTCTTTTATGGCTGATGCTTCTTGTTTCAGTTCAAATATCTCCTCCATCAAACGATCATTTAGCAATAATTGTTCAGAGTGCTTCTTCTGTGAACACAAACACCCATCACGCAAATTCTAATGGAGTTCAAACACTAAATCACCGGAACTTAGCTAGACAATTTCCTTGAAGTCCGACACTTGACCACTATACAATTGGAAATTTGAAATGAAATAAATGAAGATCATATGCTCACTTGGAGTTCGTTTCTCTCTTGCGTTATAACTTCTAGTTGTGTTTTCAGATCCTCAACTTGTTTGTTGTTAATACTTGGCATCCCCTGACAGATTATATGTAATTTTATTAAAAATACTACATATATAATGTATCAGAAGTTTCTTAACATCATCCAGTTCAAAGAAAGGAAAGAGATATGGTACTACAAATATTGTTTGTAATAAAATCGTAAATCACATTCAAGCTTCACGCGGAAATAAGCACACTGTTAGATTAAAGACCTAGTTAGAAACTGCTTCATTAATAAACTTTGGACACACTGTTAGATTAAAGATATAGAAAGAAAAGAAATAATATATAATTATTACGCAACAAAATTTAGTGCAGAAAATATTTGAAATAGTAAACTCACAGGAGTTGTATCGCTTGATGGGAAGGATTGAACTTTCCTTGCAGGAGTCATTTGAATTAAATCAAGGTCAGCTATGTATCCTTTATTCAATTGCAACCATGTGTCTTCATCAGCCACATTGCTAAAAGTGTCTGGAAGAGGACTATAATCAGAGAGATTGGTATAATTGGATCGCTTGGCAACAAAGGCACTTGGAGCTGCCTTAAAACAAGGAGTTCCAAAACTATCTTCACGGCATATACTCTTGTTTTCATGTGGTTCTCCCCTGCTACTTTGTCTCCCAGAACTTTGTCCCTGCCAATGATTATATTAATAGAAATTGTTGTCAAGGACGTTGATAGAATATATAAAAAGATGGTATAAATTATACAATATTACAGTTTCGCAGTTAAATGAAAGAACATATCAATTTACTCTCAATGATGAATTCAGAGAAAAGCATTGTACAAAAATAATAGAGAGAAATAATATGAGAACGCATGTTTGCTGCATAGAAGTGTAGAAAACTAACTCCTCAAGTCAAAAGATATAAGCTGAATTTCACATGATTATGCTAACCCTATGTTGCATAAACTCACTATCAGAAAAGGTTTACAGGACTGTGTTGTAATAAAATAAAAATTCGTGGTGGCAAATTACACAAAACATAGAAGGTCTATCTATAATGCCACAAGCCTCGTTGAGTTATACCTGACCAGCATCTTTATCAAACTCCTGATAGTTGGTACAACTACTGAGATTGTCAATTCTCATTTGCTGCTCCCTAATGCATAAGTCACGTTCCTTGTGTGATTTCCTCTCCTCTTCTAATTGCATCTCAAGCTTCTCTCGCTCCAATTCATACTGAAAATAGAAAATGCATGAGACAGAACTCATAGAATGAATCAAAGAGTTAATAGTCTCAACAAATTTTCAAATCAAGGCAATGAAAGAATTTACCTTCAGCATTTCATTTCTCAGTTTTAAGATCTCTTGCTCCAGTGTTTCAGATCGAGATCCCTAAACAAAAGTTCGACAACATTGAAAATAATTTCTCCTCACGTTCTAGCATAACATAAACCAGGAATAATCATCACCTGAAGTTTTCTGCGAAGCTCTTCTATTTCCATCTTTTGGCGCTTTAGCAAGGCTGCGTCTGTCAATATCTATGAGATTTTAACTTTGATTAGCAAATTATATATTCCAGTCTAAGAAACTAGGGAAATGAGTAATAGAAAATAGCTTCTTGGAAAAAAAAAAAACTGAGAAATCTAAATTGTAGGCAAAAGTATGAAAAAGGTTAATTTGCAACACAAAGTAAGACACAGACCTCATTCACTTGAGCGCAATTCGTGATGCGTTTAGCTCGGCTAGCAAACTGGAGAGTTCCTTTTGTTTCTTCAATGTGAACCTAAAGGTGTATGAGGGATGTATATAAACGCATATCTTGAAAATTTTGTAAATGATAGAGAAGAATGCAGTGTAAGATAGTAATAACTAACAAGAACTTTGATAGCTAGCAGCCTACCTCCTCTGGGGCTACTGTACATATAATAGAAGTTTTAGCATTTCCACCAAGAGCAGGTTGAAGTATACGAGTTAACTTGCTGTCACGATAAGGAATATGTCCTCCTCTACATTTATAAATCAACAAATTAATACACTACTGTAAAATGCAAATGTATCCTGGAATTTACTAAACTCGTACATAGTTCTGTACCAAATTCGACAAATAACCTACAAGAGAAAGAATTGACCTTTGTTTTGCACCATCGCTTAGTTTGTTGATCACATTACCAAGAGCCATCAAACTCTTGTTGATATGTTTTCCTTCTTTTAGACGTACTCCACCAGCTCCAGTTTTGGCGACCCTTTCTGATCCAGCTAAATCTACCAAGTTCTACTTCCCACAAAGAAATCCAGTAAATTAAATTTAATGAATCAAATATCAGACAAAAAGCAATAATGCAGACATGTTATGAAACCACATACCAAAACTGAAACTCGAACAGCATCAGTGCTTGAACAATCAGTAGAAGAGTTGATACCTCGCCCTTTGCTTTCGATAACCTGGCATATAGAGTAAGCAGAATCAAAATGAAAGGATAAAATTTACTACAGGATTGTGACTTAACTAGGGTTTGAATTTTCATAATATATCGAAAAATGATACCATTCTGAATATCGTGTGAGATCTACTGCTGCGGACGTTCATGTTTGTCTCTCCAAAGTGCCTATTGACTAAGAAAATTTGGAAGCATTATAAGGAAATCATCATCATCTTTACAAATAAACACAAACGAAACTTAAGACCATATATAAACCAAACCTTCTCCTGATGCCATGAGCTTGAGAACTTGTTCTGCATTATTTACAATTTCCTCCCTAAGTCCTGCAACAAATATGCCCCGCTGAAAAAACAAAACTTTCCAATGAGTTTCCCGTTCCAAACACATAACGAAAAAGTACGAAACTTTGTGTCAACATCTCACCTCCAAACTCTCATGTATTGGCAATTTCTGATTCTCCACCGCAAAAAGATCATTAATTTCCTCATTATATATCTCCATATAGGAAACCCTTATTAGAAATTCCCTGTCAGATATCTGATAACAAAAGAATCTATAGTCAAAACCACACTTTTGTACCCAAATAACCAGAAGAAGCGTAGACGGAGAGAGCTTACAGTGTCGATTTTATGAAATATATCTTTGACAGCTCGATGAATAATTCCAGGATCATCCTGAGAACCATTCATGGTGAAAGTTTTGCCACTGCTTGTTTGTCCATAAGCAAATGCAGTGCCTATTAACATTTCAACAATAATCCTAAAATCAAACAAACACGTCATCTCGATTGAAGGGAAAAGAAAGTAGAAAGGCGTACCGTTAAAACCCTCGACGGCAGCATGAATGATATCCTTAGTAAGAAGCTCATAAACACTAGCATTAGTGCTTTTCTCATCAAACACATGATCTGAGAATAACAAGATTAAAATTGAGACATAAATGAAATAGCTTTCATCTTTCGATACGAAAAAACAGTTGTATAACATTTGAATAGTACCGAAAGCGTAGGAGACAGAGCTGATGGGGGTGCCATCATATTTGCGAAGAGAGATGTGATTATCGTGGACAGTCCAGTAATTTCCATTCGAGAAGTCGATAGACGACGGCACGGACACGGGGGGTCTTACTCTAACAGCTACACAGATCTTCTCCATTATTTTCTATGTGATTTTTCAAACTTTTGCTTGAATTTGATATGAATGCCGATGAGATTTTTGGGCGGGATACTTCAGCCTTTCTAATTTCAAAAAAACTTTACTAAAATGTTCCTTCCAAGTTGGGACTTAAATCCATGGCCCAAACTCAATATTGGCCCAAAAACACTACTCAATTTAATTCTCCCGTTTCGTCAAAACCATTTTAGTAAGAACTTGTTCTTTATGCCTTATTAGTAATTTATTTCACTTCATTTCAGTTCAATAGTGTTCAGTTCAGTAACTTCTTTCAGTAATGCACTTCAATTCAGTTTAGTTCAGTAGTATTCAATTTAGTTCAGTTCAGTTTAATTCAATCATAAAGAACATGACCTAAAGGGCGTTGGATGTTAGTTGGGTAAGCGAAAACTTTTAAGTACTGACTCAAGATATAATTGGTGACAAGTTAGATTTTGAGCGTTAACCGGACCTAGATGGTTCAAGTCGGATTCTTAATTTTCAGACTTCTTATTCGACTTCTTCTTCATGTTATTTTTGAACGTTTTTTAAACTGATTATTTTAGATTAAAAAAAAAAGTAAAAACAAAGTTTTAACCTAAATCTATCAAGTTCATATGTCAAAATATTGTCACTTCTTAAGAGAATAACGGCTTTTCGAGTTTGCATCCAAACTTGGTGAAATTTCAATGACTGAAATAGGTTATGCCCCCAATATGATTTAAAAAATAGATTATATAGTCACCGAATGATAGAAAATTTAGATAGATCACGAGCGATATAATATACACAAAAATATATAAAACTTTCAAATATCACCTAACATTTTGAAATTGGAGGCTTAAATTGGTTATAATAGTCGAAAAGAATTCTCCAACTTTTAATTAGAGCCTTAAATTAAAATTTAGCAGAAGGACGTACAAATATGTTTTGAGCACATGCATGTATATATAGGAAGAATGTAGGAACTTGCAAATGAAGAAATGAGTCTATTACAGAGACAACAAAATCATGAATGAGTCAACAAAAAGACTGATCTTCGAATCATGACTTGAAAATTAAAAAATCCCAATTCATATATATTCTAATATTATACATTTGGTCGACATGTATGTGGTTTTGGTTAGTCAATCACTTCAAAGTTACTTTTTATTTATTTATTTTTGAAAAAAGAAAAAGAAAAGAAAGAAAAAAGAAGAAGCTTTAGTAATGGGGGGATGATGCTTTGGTGGATATGATGGGGGCTACAAAATCAAATTATCCAAATACAATCCTTGCACCTGTTATTAGAAAAAGGGCTCACCTCTTTCTTTGGATATTGTCTTGTCCATTCAGGGTGCATGCATTTCTTAATTTCGGACGTAATTAATATAAAAGTAAAAGACTCTAAACACTAGTCGGAAGGTTGGACACTTTTCTCGGTTCTAATCAATGATAAATTGGATTTGAGTGTAATGGTCAAATCAGATTCTCGATTTTCGGTGTCTAAGCAGAGTCTAGATTGACTTCGTTTATCATAGTGCATCCTTCTACAATCTAAACTCAGTTTACTATAGTGCATCCTTCTACAACTTTCATATTATCCAGATAACTTTCTTTTTTTAAGCAAAAGGCAGGGGCAAACAATTGGGCAGAAGACTACACTGATAGCTTACTTAACATATTTAGAATGTGGATAATTGATTCCTAGTAAGTTATCCAAAAAGATCAATTAGTTTATTGAATTTTCATAGTTTTTCAATAATTTTCTCACTTTGCTTAACACATATTCTATATATATTGTTTTTAGATCTGACGTTTATTGTATATGATCGATATATGTTAGATTAATTACATCAATTTGCTGAGAGCAAACCCAAATCTCATACTGTCAAAGTAGAGAAATCTTATATGGTTGATAACAAGTTCCCACCATTCTAATTAGTATGAGGTCTTTTGGAAAGATAGATGCCCAAATTCAAAAACCGTGCAAGCTTGGTTCAAAGCGGACAATATCATGAGACGCAATGGTGGAAGACACAATACTAACAATTGGTATCGGAGCCAGGCTAGGCGGTAGTCGACTATGTCTGTAATGTGTGCAGAAAGCTCCCTCGGTGTAACCTCGCGATTAGAGATCTGTGGTTCCTTGTGTCTTCCTGACAGTAGCATTCAGGCGGCGGGTTCTGTTGAGTAATAACGGATGTACAAGATGAGTAAATTACCGTTGGAGGGGAGGACAAATGTGGTTCTGGTGTTTGAGGGAATGATTGTTGGTGATCAAACTCATATCCCACATTGGCAAAGTACAGAAGACTTATATGATTTATCATCCTTTAGGGAAGATGGATGCCCAAAGACAAAAACCGTACGGGCTTAGCCCAAAGCGGATAATATCATACTAATGAGATGCAGTGGTGAAGAACACGATCTTTACAAATTCGTTTTAAGCAAATTAAGGAGGTTATCGGGGTCAACATGAAAATAGAGGATCAATCTAACTTTTTTGACTATTTTGAGATCAAGTATCCGCATTTTCAGCAAGTTAGTGGGACTATTAGGATAAAATGAAAGCTCAAGAGATGAATTAAGTTTAATTTGTTTCAAAATGACAAAACATAATTCAACATAAAGACACCACTATTAAATATTTCACGTTACTTAGCTATTTGAATAATGAAAACATTAATATCAAAGATAATATCAAAGCCTATTAATTTAATGTTAGGAAGACTATTGTTGATAACATCCGCATTTATCTAAGAGAAACATAGTGACTTGGATTCGGGTGTTTTCTTTTTATTTCAGGGACACCAACTTTATTGTAATGTCCGTTTTTTGAATATTGGATAAACTATAAACAAAATTCCACAATTTCAAACTTTTAGAGTGTGAAACCATATTTTTTTTCATTCTCTCTTTTGAAATTTGTTATTTAAAAAAACTTTTCTTTATTTGAATAATCAGTTATTGTACTTATGAGCATTAGCAATTCAAAAAAAACTAAAAAAAAAAGCAATTTAAAAATAAATAAATATAAACACCATTTTAAAAAACAGTACAAGTATTTCTTTTTGAAATTAGGCAAAAGTTTGTTAAGGAATTATATAATTATATTAACAGGAAGTATAAGGGATCCTGTATGAATTATATTACCAGGAAATATAAGGAATTATATAATTATATTAAAAAACAGTATAAGTATAAGGAATCCTGTATGAATTCTGTTTACTTCAATGTAAATTTTTAATAGAAGAGAATCTTCCAAGTTGGTTTACTGAATGTTCAATCCGGAAAATTACAAATGTGTCCCCTTTTTCACAAAGTAAAAGAAAAATGAAAAGTGATAAAGATATATGAAGTAAAAATCGACTTTTCTTTTGCTCACCATATCAATATCAATGCATGTGTGAAAAGATTAAGAGTCATAATCATTCAAATTCATCCATACTTATCAAGCAAAACAAGCAGCCTTTATTTATAGGAAATGGGAACATGACGATCAGATATATCTTCATTTCAAATTTTTATTTTAAATCGATCCCTGCTAAGAATTAGTAAATAATTTTAAGAAGGTGATTATTGATTAGGGCCCGGGCGGCCCTCATATTTTAGAGGCATGTTTCTCATATGTTTTCGGATATCATTTACTAATTTAAAATTTAAATAGGTGCCTAAGGAAAATTTTATGGTCACTTTGTTTTTCACAAAGTAATCATTACTTTGTTTTGTCCACCATTAGATCATGGGTTAAAACCTAATTTAATGGTAAATATGACAAAGTACAAACAAAGTAAAGGAAAAATAAAATAACTATAGCCTATACCGGTGCCTAAATAATTTTAGTTTCATAAAAGCAACCTCGTATCTTAGTGTTAAAACTTACAAACATTTTATCAAAAGAAAACTTACAAACACGAGTTTGTTTGGTGTAGTTTAAAAACTCAAACATTTCTCAAAAATTTATTATTATACTGTTATTTTTTTTCTTTTTTTTTTTATATCTATTGTATTGTTATCTTTAAAGGGAGCGACTTGGAGAAATTTGAAGTTTGAGTTTATAATTATCCCATAAATGTTGAGAATTAACTATTAATTTAAAACATTAAAGTAAAATACATAAATAATTTTTGGTCTAGAAAATTAAAGAAAAATCTAGAAATTAGTAGATTATTTAGCAAATGAATTGCCTAGAATTATCTAGAAATAAGAAATATAATTTTCTAGAATTAGTATGTCTAGAAGTTACTATAGTAATCTAGTAAATAAGTAGAGTAATCTAGAGTATCTAGAATTTGCTAGATATAGTCATAATTCAAGTATAAATAGAGTTTAGGTTGTGAGTGTTTGTATGCACCAAAAATTAGAGTTGAGAAAGGTGTGTGTAAGAGTGTTGTGGTGAGGCTTGTAAGGATTATATTTGATCAATAAAAGTTTGTTATTTAATCAAGTCCTCCCAAATACTCAACAGTGGTATCAGAGCCGCAACGATCTTGAGCGACAAAGTTCGGCGAATGGCGGTCAATCAAACATCATCAACTCTTTCTCTTCCGATTTTCAATGGCGAAAATTATCAAATTTGGGCGATCAAAATGAAAACCCATTTGAAAGGATTGGGCTTGTGGGAGTGGGTTGAATCTAAGAAGGAGGTAACACCTCTTGGAAGCAATCCAACTCTAACTCAAATAAGAGCTCATGAAGAAGAATCATTGAAAGGTCCAAGGGCATTATCGATAATTCATGGTGCCGTCACAGAGTCGATTTTCACAAGAATTATGACTTGTGAAACAGGAAATGAAGCTTGGGAAACGTTGAAGGAGCTATATGAAGGTAATGAACGAACAAAAAGGATGCAAGTCTTGAATTTCAAAAGAGATTTTGAAATTCTAAGAATGAAAGAAAATGAGTCGATACATGAATACTATGACAAGTTGATGGCAGTCGTGAACAAAATTCGACTGATGGGAGAAGACATGCCCGATAGTAGAATCGTTGAGAAATTGTTCGTGAGCTTACCTGAAAGGTTTGAGGCTAAACTTTCATCTCTTAAAGATTCAAGAGATATAAGTCAATTAGCCTTATCCGAATTAATTAATTCTCTGCAAGCTCAAGAACAAAGAAGAACAATGAGAAATGGAGAAAAAGAGCATGCGGTCGAGGGAGTCTTTCTTGCCCAAGGTTCGAAAGAAAAAAAAGGTAATTCCTCAGTGTTCTCATTGCAAGAAGCGTGGTCATACTGAGAATGATTGTTGGCACAAGGGGAAGCCGCAATGTTTCAAATGCAAGAAATTTGGACATGTACAACGGAACTGCAGGTTCAAGAGAGAAGAAAGTGTCAATTTGACACATGAAGTTCATGAAGAAGAGTTTGTGTAATTGGAGAGAAAGTGCTCAAATAAATAAAGGAAGGTTGGTGAGAAAGTGCACCAACAAAGGAATGTTGGTGAGAGAGTGCATCAACGAAGGAGTCTGGTGAGAAGTGCACCGGAAAGATGTTTGCGGAGAGAAAGTGCTCCGAGACGTTTTTTTGCGAGGGGAAGTGATATGAAGTTTTAAATTAATAGTTAAGGGGAAGATTGTTGAGAATTAACTATTAATTTAAAACATTAAAGTAAAATACATAAATAATTTTGGGTCTAGAAAATTAAAGAAAAATCTAGAAATTAGTAGATTATTTAGCAAATGAATTGCCTAGAATTATCTAGAAATAAGAAATATAATTTTCTAGAATTAGTATGTCTAGAAGTTACTATAGTAATCTAGTAAATAAGTAGAGTAATCTAGAGTATCTAGAATTTGCTAGATATAGTCATAATTCAAGTATAAATAGAGTTTAGGTTGTGAGTGTTTGTATGCACCAAAAATTAGAGTTGAGAAAGGTGTGTATATGAGTGTTGTGGTGAGGCTTGTAAGGATTATATTTGATCAATAAAAGTTTGTTATTTAATCAAGTCCTCCCAAATACTCAACAATAAAACATGACTTTATTAAACTTTGAAATATAGTTTAAACAAAAAAATTAACTGGTAAGTTCAGTAGCTATAAACTATATAAACTGTAAACTCATACTTGCAAATTTTATTATTTTTTGAACTATATGAGTTAGTAACTTCGCGTTCTATATTTATCAATAGTTTATCTCACTTTAATAAATACACTTTAATTCACTTCAATTCAATAATTTTCAATCTAATAATTTTTAATCATAAAACCCTAACCCTAAATCCCTAAGTACTGTTATTTTTTAAATAAATATAAACTAGTAAGACTCCCGTCACATATGAAACTTTTGTAGGTTAGGTGTAACTTTATTCAGCATTTGTAGGACCACAAATGTAAAAATCTCATCCACTATTAGTGGACAGAAATACCGTTCAACATTAATCGTGTGGCTTCCAATAAAAAAAACATTAATCGTGTGGCTTCCAATAAAAAAAACATTAATCGTGTGGCTACAATTTAATCCAAAACTTTCTACCATATTATACACTCCTACTCCACTCCACTCCACATCAAAAAAGAGATATGCGTGTAAGAAAAAAAAAAAAATTTATAATTTTTTTGGTAAGAATAATAATTGACATCAACTAATTGATTTTTTTCAAAACTAATCCAGCAATTATATACATCTTTTAAATTACATCAATATCGCAAAAGAGAGATTTTATGATATCGAAATAAGTTATCCTATATTAATTATAAAATCAGTTTATATTGTTTTGTTATTGTACCCTAAAAGATTACAGCAATAAATTATTGACCTTTTATACTATTATGGGTAGTGATATTTATACACCAAGAGTAGTTTATCACTTCTCCTTCCCGAAATGATATGAAACTATTTTGCATTATTATATTATTTTTTTCATGGATGCATTATTATATTCTTGCTGACTTATATTTTGTGGAATTTTTCCAATTAATTGGTTAAATGTACTGTTCTGGAAATAAAATAACTGTCTTCAAAGAGATGATACCTAAATAGAAGAATAAAAACGACATATGAAAACCATAGTAATTATATTAATATTTACAAAGGAAAAGAAAGGTGCCAATAAATTGGAAAACATATGAGCAAAAAGGGTGCCAATAACCGTGGGTTTTGTCCAAAAAGCTAGATGAGATTTTCACTAGAAGCTAATTAAACTAGTTTCCCGCTCTACCTTAATTAATATAATTAGGAGAGATTAATTAAACCGGGCTCTAATATGTAAATTCGTGATTATATTAGAGCTAATATGTAATTATTTCGCTCAGTTATATTTATGCATGGCAACTATAACATTGCAAAGATCCGAAAGTCTTGAACGGAGAGTTACGTAATCCGCAGTTAACTGGTTATTCTCTCTCCATAATTGTCGACATTGGTCTAAAACTAAACCGAACCGGTTCTTGAGATCTTGGTTCTGTGTTTCTAACCGGTTCAGTTGGACCGTAAGGTTCTCTAGATGCCTCTTCTTTCTCCAACGGGACCTTCGGGCTGACTCCCGGTTCGACATCATCCGCCGTTTCTTTCTCTCCTCTTTCGAGTAAACCGCTCGGGTCGACCCTTCCGAACCAGAGTTTGGGCTGTCCAGCTCAAATAAGGATGAAAGTTCCTGTATTTCACTGGCGGTTAACCCGGTTTCAAAAACCGGGTAGTCCAGTTGGACCGCTTCTTCTTCATGGGCAAAGAACATTGTTTCTTTGAGTGGAACCTAACTTGAGGAATGAAAGGAGGAGAAAAGGGAGGGAGGAAAGTGAATAAGTTGGGTATTTATGGACAAAGAAAGGGAGCACCTCGGACCCACTTTAACAAAGTTTATGGAATTCTAGGGGTATTTTTGTCAAAAAGTTTCAAAAAGATATGTAAATGGAGTTTTTGTGTTATAATGGTGTTAATGTATGATTCGTATATCATATAAATAAATGCAATATAAGTGTGGAGAAACCAATTCAAAAAGTGTAAATTTTTAGTTAAGCTTCAACAATATTTGAGCTTTTTTTGATTCAATCAGTTGATATGAAATAAGAGTATTCTTGTTTGAAAGGTTTAAAGTACAGATCATGTATTTATTAGTGAATTAAAAATGCATGGTGTTGTGCAATACACTTTAAATCTATAAAACATTTGATGTAAAATGACACGTTAAAAATTGATACAAAAAATATCATTACACATAACTATCAACTCAAGTGTTTGGTTAATCCGTTCATCGACCATCCTGAGCAAATTATCTCTACGTTAGAAGAAAATAAGTAGACAATTCTGTCTTAAAAAGCAATCATTCATTTTCCTACGGTATGCTTTTTTACTCTCTTTTTCTACCTTTTAAATATTTTCCCTTTTCTTTTATATTATATATTGCTTTTTTGTATTGTAGTTAATTTGTTTGTGGGTCAGATTGGTACTGAAGAAGAAGATGAGGTTAGCTTAATCACGAAGAATCAAACAAAAACAGATAGATTACAAACTATAACCATTTTAATTTGCTGAAAAAGAGCACAACACAACTACTAATTTTTATATTTAAAATTGAACATACGTGGTCTTTCTTCAGTCCTGAAAGTATTGCGATTATATAAATAAAATTATCACATGTAATTGTGTAGTATTTTCCTAATTGATTTAGTGGACATCATCTTAAGTTCAAAAGTTTTTGGTACTATTAATTAATTTCATTTCAGTTACCAAAAATGATTAAAGTTATTAGTCATTGATCACAATACCTAAACCGAATTAAGGAGTGTAATTAATTGTAGAAATAATGATTTTGGACATTTGGATTTCTGCCCAAAAGATAGAATTATAAAATATTATAATGATTATTATAGCTTATGTTACGGATGGAGGGTCGAGAAGGGTTAATAAAGTAAGGTTTTAAAATTAATTTATGTTTGAGAAAAAAAGTTTCTAAAAGAGTGTGGGTCAATAAAGTTTTATGAGAGATTTTTTTTTTCCAAATTTCAACACTCCAAATTGGAGTGTTAGGAAGTTGGATATAAAACCATCAAAAGCTTTCCCTAACCTCTCTTTATTAACTCCTCGTACGCTCCATCCAAACATACCTTAAGAGTATTATACATATATGAAGAAAGGTAGGTTGTTAGTATTAAGAAGAAAGAAAGCAATGGCGCAGAACATGCAGTAGCTAACTGCTTTACAAAAAGAAAAGTTTACTTGGCTCCATTATGCTATGGTAAATATATATATTTTTTCAAACACTTTTCTCTCAAAAATTGAATTTCATTCTTTAATCTGTGTGTATAAAGTACTGAATTGTCACTCTATATTATAGGGAAACTAGGACAGGCAGTAAGTATATATGTATTTATGTAAGGAGATGTAATTTTTAAAATAGTAGGTAGATCTAAATGCATAGTAAAAGTATTCATGTAAGATCTAAGGTTTCTGACATGTCACTACAATTAGTTAATCATAATATTATATTCTATTGGCTGCTCATTATATTGCTAAAATTGCAGATTAAGAGCAGAGCTACACATTGTTTTCTATAACTTATAATCATCAGTAGTTTATTTTAATTTAGTAAATGTACTTTCAATCAGTTCAGTTCAATAATTTCTAATTCAAATCAATTCAATAATTTTTAATGATATAAAGAACATGACTCTAGTAGTAGGTGAGCTAGTTAATTAAGTACAAAGTTTTTTTCGCAAACATATATAACCATACATTAGTAGGTTTGATAGTCAAAACCATGATCGCTAGACTTTAAACATGATGGTTTGGCCCAAATTTTTTAAAACAAACCTTTAATTAGTGAGATCAGTGACGCATCTAAAATTTATTAACAGAGAATGCTTTTGATGCTAAACATATTCTTTTGCATGTGTTTTTGTACATAAAACTAAATATCTTTACACCGTTTTCATAGATTTTTCAACATTTTCCAGTGATCAGTAGGTGCTCAAACCTCCACTAACTCCTCTGGAACCGTCCCTTGCCTTTGATACAAAAGAGAGGAAGTAGACAAATTAGTGTGATTTTATGAAGAATAAATGAGGGAAAGGTTTATTGAATAACATGGCATGCACAATCTATCTATGATTAATAATAATAATGAGGAATATTCTAATTCTGAATAGTAGCAGTAGTAAGTAAATATTAAAGGATAGCTTTTGTTGGTAGTTTTGATTATAGTTGGAAGTTAGTGTAGTGTTGGTTAGATTTAATTAATTAAGCAAGCATAGTGGAGGAGAACATGCACACGTTCTAGTGTTTTTATCTTAAAGTTGAAATCAGGCATTTAAGGTAATAAGGTCAGGAGGTGTGTTAAAGAGAATCTAAGCTATCCTATGCATCTTTTCTGTTTCTGTATCTACCTCTGTCTTAATTCTGCCATTATACTCACTCTATTGTTGCTTCAATTCCCTATAGTTGCTTTCATGTGCTCTTTTCTTTTATTTTCAAGTTAATTCATGTTTGTTTTTTCAGCATATGCTCAGCAAATTTGTCACTGTTTGTTGTTTTGTTCTCAGAATATGCAACACCAAAATGTAAATATATGTTGCACTTTGCACCTTCTTTCGGCTAGGGGTATAGTGGACATTGTTTCATCATCTAGTTTAACGTCTCTAATTCTTCTATATATTAATTTTATTATAATAAAACTTCATCACCCAACTGGAGATTACAGTATATCGATTCGAGTTTCCGCTTTGTCAATTTAACTCTTATTGATAAGGAATTTATAAATTCCATTGTAAATCTTCATCGAGACCTATGGTATGTCCTAATATTGAGAGTGAGTACGCCTACCTTACCATCACTTTTTGTAACCAATAAAACTCTGAGAACTAAATCAATGATGAAATGCAGTTAGACATCAATGATGAAATGCAGTTACACATTAATATTTTTAATAAAATTAATAAATTAAATCCTTTTATTGCTTGCAGTTCTCTCCCCTACCGCTTACGATCACTAACAATGTGTATGAATTAGAGTGGTATTAATTAAAGATTATATAGTTTGTTATTTTCTTTTTAAGTAAAAAGATGGGTGAGATGAAAGACTCAATCCGCTCAACATTCCAACTATGTTAGCCAGCTCTTAGCTATTTAACTTATTTTATGACTTCATTAGTTAAGGTGTAGGCTATGGTCACTTTGTTTTTTCCTTACTTTGTCTATACTTTGTCTTAAAGTGACCATAGAATATCCCCATTAGTTAATATTTCTTATAAGAAGTTTGTTACTAAAGCTGTGATTGATGTCATGGCACATGGCAGCAATAGTAATTCGAGCTGTCTTTTTTGTAAGTTAACAGAACATATAAAAAATATTATAAATCATTCAAGCATCAGACACCAATTCATGTGTGATGTTTGAGTGATTTCGATGGATACATAAAGTTGGGTTGAAATCACTATGAATTGCATTGGCTTGTACGAGTCTACTCACTGAGTCCTATGAATATAACAGCAGTGGTTGGCGCATCAATTTATCTCTGTAGATAGATTGTATGCCACTTCTAAGTATTGTACCTTTACTTAACTTGAGCAGACACAGAATTTAGTGCAAAGGGTTCTACAAAGATCTAGAAATAATAAAATAAAGAGCTAAGCAGATAATTGCACTCAAAGTTGATAAGGTAGTCTAGATGATATAAATTATAAAGGGCTTTCCACAGGAAAATAAAGAAGAAATTTGACCCTACCCACCAATCAACTGTTACCTATGTGCACTGCTTTTTTCATCAATAATATACACTTATATTTCTAACACACACCATGAGCAGAGCACAAAAGGGAAGACGAAAATGCTGCCTACTTCCTTTCCAGATTCACTTCTGATGAGTTTTTCTTTTCTTCCTCAATTGCAACTTGCAAGCCATACCTGCTTCTGTAATTTTTCTGATAAAACCGTAATGTTTACAACTTCACTGGACCGGTTCCCTGGATTTGGCAGTTGAACAACCAATAAAACGACATTAGAATCCGTGTGTCCATGTAGGTACAACGAAAGGCAAACTAACACCAGCCAATTGTTACTGAAGACCGATTTAACCGCAAGTTAACTTCATATTAGGTTAATCACTTAATCTACTGTGAATATAATTCAAATCCCAACAAAACCAATCAGAATATTGAGGATAAAAGAACTATATTTGCAGTGACATTTTAAAGAAAGCATTTCAATTCCTTCATATAGGTAAGAATCTAAAGGCTATATTAGTCTTCATAATAGAGTTAGTTGCATTTATATTTCAAGCCAATTAGCTAAAACCATAGTTTCTATGTTCTGATCATGAAGTTAATTTTCATCTAATTTCTCTTTTTGAGTTTTGATCCAATCAAAAGCCCTTCCATTGAGAAAAAGGAAAGAAAGACATAATTCCATTAGAGAAGAAGTTACCTTAAACAGAAGATCATAAGCAATGTGATCCCAGGGCAATGATATAGACATCAGACAGCATTTGAGAGGTACCATTTCATCATCCGAATTTGTCGAAGAAGCAGCAGCATAAGCTTGTTTTGCTGCTACTGATGCAACAGATGCAGCTTTTCTAACGATAGTTCCAATTCCAAATCCTTTCTTTGATGAAACCGGTGAAAAGGGACCCAAATCCTGCTGGGTTTGATCTGACACCGTAAAAGCTAGATTAAATATGAGCATAAATGCACATACTCACTTTCATGATGTAGTTTTCTGATGTATTATGCATGTGAAATTCTCTCCACATAGTAATTTAACCTACTGATTCACACAGATTAAATTACTGTTCCATTCCATCCCAAAGAAAGACAGTGAAATCAAGAAGAAAATGGAATGCCTACCAGCAACACCAGAAACAGCAACTTCGACTTCCCCTCTTCCTCCTGGACCCTTCATATAGAGTTTATCCGATTTACCAGGGGACTGACCAAGTGAAAGGAGACTCCCAAATCGAGACTTCCCAGCTGCAGAAAAGAGAGATATTGCATATGCAAATGATGGAAATTCACCCAGCTACTAAATAACGAAATGAAGAACAAGAAATTTCACTGCAGCATTTATTAACTTCATTCTTAGGGCAGTTGGAAACTTTCCCCAAACTTCAACAAGTTGCAAAATCGTATGTTCATAATAGAGAACTTACTAAACTATCAATAAATACACTACTTTGAAAAAGTCATTACTGAAAATTTGAGCATGCTTAGGGAGTTAAAGGAAGAATCTATCACAGTTATAATTTGATGCTTTGTTTTCAGAAGTTTAATTGGATGTGCACTCTATTGATTAGCTGGTCATGAATCAAGCCATTGCATAAAACAGAAACAACTAAGGTCACAAATGGACAACGAGCAAGATAATAGTGAAGTGCTTAACAATTAAGCTTAGCAGGACACCTTCAATGTAATACTTTGCGGAGGAGCTAAGCTAAAGACAAAAACTTAACTTCTCTACTATGCACCAAGCAACACCATAGAGGCTAAATATTATTCTACTTTCAAACAACTTCAACATAACTTTTCAATGGAAGCATTCTTAAAGTTTCTAGCATAATCCACACAAGCAACATGTGAAAATGAAAAGGGAAAAAGTTGTAGCTGATCTTCATCCACCAGAGACCAACAGAAATGAAAGAATTTATAGGTTCAAAGATATACCATCATATGCTTCTCGAACCATTTGATAGCTTACAAACCCAGAGAACAGCGTCAGCTGCAATGAAAGGAAGCTAAATGTTAATGCAGGCATGCATGGGGAACAAAACATGCTAATGCAGGTACAAGATGATTTTTCTAGTACCACTGCACTCTATGTCCATCAAATTGCACTTTAACATAGAAATCAATGACAATATTCCTTAGCAAAAACTGCTGATGATAGAGAAAATGCACTTCTAATGAGGAAATTCTGGATCCAGCTCAAATGGGCCCAAGGGTGTGTATACTCAAAAGAAAAGATGCGACAGCAGGGGAAAGTAGAAAACGGATAAAAAAGTTAGTTATAGCTTAGGGGTGAGCTGTCAAAGGCAAGTTAGTTACTGATATATGTGACAAGTTGTGAGGGGAGAGGTAGGCTTTTTTTATTTTTCTGCTGCACCATTCCAGGGTTTACTCTTCAGAGAGGGGAAGTTTCTTCCTCAGAAGAATTAACCTTTACTTCAATCCTTATTTCTACTAATAATCATCCAATAACAGTTCTCATATTCCCTTGTATTCTTTCTGTTGGTTGATATTCCTGTTTGGGTTTGAGCTTTTATCTTATCAGTTGCTGGTTCAAATATATAATTCATGTAAGAAAATAAACGTCTACAACCAGAAGAAAGGTCACACATTAGGGAGAAGGGGACAATGCTGAGGTAACGAGTGATACACGAGAAACCATACTAGGAAACACATGAAAGTACCACAAAATTTTGATGACAAACATTACAACATATAGAGGTAGCTTAATTGTTTGATGTCATAGAAAATGATATACTACAAAAGCAGTGGTACATGTGTTCTAAACTCAAACCTTGGAATTCTCTGTCCTCCCAGGGTTTGTATCACCTTTTGGTGTGGAACTACTAGAACTGCTATACGAGGGCTCTTTTTCGCTAGGAAAGGCCGCCCCACCTTGTGCATTAAGAAGTACACAATAACAATGGTCTGTTTCTGTCAAGACCTAATTGAGAGGTGAAATTTTGTGCATGTCAGAAACAGAAACAATATAGAAACTTTAATGGTCAGTTGATTTGTACGAGATAGAATTTTAAAAAAACAAAAGGTGCAAGACAAAGTCTTTAAGAATTCAAAAGCGCAAATTGAAACTTCAGAACATACCACTGCATCAAACGTGGTATCAAAATCATCAACTGCAAAACATATATCCGGATAGGCAGGAGTCGTCTCTGCTTCCTAGACATATATTAGCAACAGCGCCAGGTAAAAATTGAAGATAAGAGAACCAAATAAATAAATGACAGCATTTTCTTTTTCATTTTTATAGTGAACAGGCTTGCCTTTTTTGAGTCCAATTGAAAATCTACACGACTTGGTGATGCGTACACAGTCTTTACAACCTGCAAAAAGACCAGGTTATAGTTCTACCATGCTTAGACAGATATATCAAAATGATTATAACTTTACCTGACAGAACTCAATCTGTCTTTTTCCTTGATTCCAGGTCTACCTGACTTAGCTTCATTTTTTTAATTATAAGAATACTATAAGAAAACCATACATACACATAGCCCATCTGAGGTTCCAAGTGTCACAGCACACATTATAAGAGGGCAGATATACCTACTCTTAAACAAATAAGGCATTGTTGAATAAAAAAACAAATACACCTGAAATTAACAAGAAAAACATGTTCCATATCTCAGACATGTCAAAGTTCATTGATGACACGGTTGTAGCAAGATCTTTAAATTCATGCCTCTAAAAGGAGATTTATCTGTGATTGTACAAAGTGTGGGCTTGAGAGTTTATGCAACGAGTTTGATGAATAGTTCTTGAATTTTAAAGTGCTGAAGTAATCTGCCATTGCTTTCTCTAACTCTAAAGGAGAAACAAATATCCAAAACTCAATCAAATGCATTTATCAGTAAAAGTGCCAGTTCTCAGCAAAATTCTTATTCAACCATCGTGATGCCAAATAAACTACTTCCTTTTGCACATTCAAATTAGACATTCTTTATTCCCAAAAGAACAAATTTAGTTCATTTGATATTCCCATTTAGAATATCATCCTAAACAAAAACTGCAGTACCTTGTATATGGCAGATAATGGTGTATCTCGTCCGGCATGATGATTACGAAGAACCTGATGACTGGAAAAAAGGGCAAATGTATTCAGTGGAAACTTGAAAATCAAATTTATATCGAAGACATGAAATATTAAAAGAGAAAAGTACCTGCAAATTGCAACTGTTACTGAGAATGAAGTGTGTGCAACCAAATTCAAGTAAAATGAGCGTCTCCAATCTACCTCTTGTGGATTCTCACTGATCATGTTATCCAACTGGTGGAGAAAGAACAGAGTCACATGAATAATGCAGTAATTGACTTTCCAAAGAAATCACAGTTTGAGTTTATACATTTTTAAACAGAAAAGGAAGTGGCAGCAACTGTGTCCTAATTCATGGATCTTTTAACATGTTTAAGCCAAACCAGAAGGTCTATCTTCAACATAATCTTCCAAATAATCTTAAAAGCCCGAGAAGGAAGAAATTAAAATTGCATATTGATTTAAAATAAAGTATACATAAATTAGTGAACTTTGTAAATGTGAGAAATTATTAGTCCTGTTCTCTAAATTCATGCAAGCTGAACCATGCCAAAACTTCGTTCCAAGTAGAGACTATATCAACAAAAAATGCATTTTTCGATTATTTTATGTCAAGCATATAAGTTTGTGTGCACCTACTAATAGAAAAACTAAACAGTATTTCGAATTCATGGAAACCACAATCCTCAATATTTATCGGTGAAAGATAATGGCAACTCTATTCTAACTTGATTGCTAGAATAACAAAAGCTGGAACTGAAGTTCTTACTACTTCAATATATCCTTGATGCAAAGACATTCCAATCCCAATAAACCGTTATTTAACCTATCGACGCAAAAAAGGAAGCATGCCATTGGACAACTAAAAATTCCAAAATGACGCCAAGAAAAAGTATGAAAAAACCCAACTTGGGAACATATTTTCGGGCTAAAGCTTGATAGCACGCTACTTTTACCTTAGATGCCCACCTGCGTACAAAATAAGGAGAGATGCCTTGCACAATATCATTAAAACCATATCCTTCCGTACCCTACAACAGCACAACAAAACCAGTGAATATCCAATATCAACGGAACAACAAAATCCACGGTGTTTATCAATTGAAACAATGCAATACCATCTTCCTGACAAAGAACACGAGATCATCATCTTGTCGTCCTCTAGACTCTTTACCACGAATGAAGTACAAATCCATCACATCATGCCAAAACCGGGCATCCATTTCGACATCAGAACCATCTTGTTCACTGACAGTAGTTTTTCCGAGCAAAGTCGAGTGCTTTTTCACCATACTCAACAACTCATACCTGCCCACCTCATTATTTACACATTAAAATGATTAAAGATAGAATCTTTACATAAATTTGAAGTTCCCGAAGTGAAATTACAACTCAGATTAAGTTCAATTTAGCAAATTAGCAAGTATAAATTTTGATAATTGGGAATTCAGACAAGAACAAATTCAAATTGGATGAAATCAAATTGGGGAAAACACGATCATACCTGGAAGGTGTGTCGTCTCCATCTCCTAACATTGTTATAATCGAAGACTCTGATGATTGATTTTGATTTTAGGGTTTTGAATTTTATGGTTTTGGAAACGTTTTGATGAAAAAAAGAAAAAACTGGCGCCAGCGATTTGCTCATCTGAATCTATGCTGCGTTTTTTTTTCTTAATGGGAGAAACGTAGTTCAAAGTAATTATATGCTACTTCTCAATACAGTATAGCAAGTTTGTTATGACTTTGATGAGAGACACGTCATATGCGAAAGAGGGGATTTTACCATTGGATTGAATAGGATAAATTTTTTGATATTTGATTGCCTATGGCATGTTCTTTAGCTCAACTCATTTAATTTTTGGTAAATTTATTGAATTTGCTGAATTAAAAGCTAAAAAAAATAAATTTTATATTGGAAAACTTACATAAAAAGTTATATTTAAGAGTTTGTTCACATTTCTCGATTCTGTTATTATATATATTATTCTACTTTGTTTTCAATATTGTAAAAAGAAGACAATTTTAGAATCTGCTTATAACTACAGACCTATAACATATAACTACACAATTTTTCTTACTTATGAAAGATTCGTAGTCAATAAAGATTTTAGTTTGTCAAATATTTCTAGTTAATGAAGTTTGATTAAGAAGTGAACAAATATGACCTTTATGAAAGTCAAAAGTGTATCACAATCAACAATCATAATGTTAAAAATGTAAATTTCAATAATAATTATGTTGTGTTTGAAAGTTTAGTGACCATAATATGAAAATGAGCAAAGTTCAGCGATCAGGAATATAATTTACCCGTCATTTTTTACAAAATTTGGTTAAATGTATGTTTACCGTCATTTACCTGGAAAAAGAACCATATTATCCAATTTTGTATAGTTAATATATTGTTTTGTGCAAAAGTAAAATTTGAGCAAAATTTGAATGGAGTAATAATTCAAGTACCACTAGTGCAAGTTATACCCTACAAATTAAAGGGTACTAGAGATTAAGGCTTAACTATTAGCTCGAGCTTTTGGTTTAATCGGTTAAGTAACTTGGTATCTGTAATCAATTAATATTTAAACCATAATTAACCCTTAACTATCAGCTCGAGCTTTTAGTTCAATCAGTTAAGCAACATAGTATCAGAGTCTTGCGATCGAAAGGTCATGAGAGATTAATATAAAAACATATTGTTTTGTTGTAGGCAAAAACCACCATTTGGTCATTATTTTATCTAAAATTTATGTATTTCACCACTACCTATTATTTAGTCACTGTTAGTCACTCACATATCTAATTTAGTTATATTTGGATACCGATCTATCTATTTAGCGAAATCTCATCCTTCTTAAAGTAAAATTAAGAAAAGAAAAAATCTTAATTATTAAAATTTCGCTATTTTAAATAACAAATTAATTTTAATTCGAAAAATTAACAACTACAACAAATGCAATAATGTCAATTGAAACAAAAATTGGTAAATTAATTGCTAAACGTAACTAAATTAAATAGGTGTTAAAAGTGATCAAATAATATGACAGTAGCTAAAAGCACAACTTTTTAATAGTTAGATACCAAATATACGATATTTGCTCCTCGAGCTTAGTTTGACTAATAAGGTGATATGGATGAATTTTACCACAGTTTTTGGTCGGAAGAAACTTTGTAATTGCAGCTAAAATGACACAAGTCTTTGGATTCCATAATGTGGTTGGGTTTGGAGAAAGATAAAACAAAAGTAAAAGAGAGGAGAAAACAAACAAGAACATAATTATTAACTATAATTATGATAATATATAACCAAAATCATTTAAATCTACAAAAAGACATCTTTTGAAATATTTAAAGGCAACTTTACTTTACTACTGTTGCCCTCCTATTTCTGCCATTTTTAAACACAGATTATTTTTATTAGTCGCATTATTAGGCGTGTATATCGCTGTCATTAACGTCAAAGGACATCAAAAGCAATTATAATAACAATAATGCACTTAATTAACAACTTCATCAAGAGCAATTGCATAATTGGATTAAATCCAAAAATTCAAAAACTAGATGAATCCATATTTGTAGATTTCACTAATTAAGGACCTCAAGTCTAGATGCTGAGGTTTGAATCTTGGTATATACTTCAAACTTCCACTAAATATTGGCTAAAAACTAACCGATTGACACTCTAATTTACAAAATGTCTCGATAGCTTTCTAAAATCGATCGATGATTTGAATTTATTTAAAGTAGTTGTCTGAATAAGCTATAATATTGTTTTATTTTTTTTACTGAAATTTATAGATTTGAACTGAAATTAAATCTTCTAAACTAAATTAAATTGAAGCTAAGGAAAAAAAAGGGCCTAACTTACAATGTGAATTATTGAAGACCATGAAATTGCCGGCTTAAACAAGAAACTACCGAGCTAGCTTCCAAAAAATTGCGACTAATATGAAGTTTTACAAATTCAAAAGCAATTGACATGGAAATAATAATGAATTGCATAGATATTTCATTTGCAGAATTAAAGATTCAAACTCAATATAGAGAGCATATTAAAGTTGGTTGTTTTTGCTTAATTACCTTTTCTTTTTCCAACCATAAAATTAAGCAAACTTCAAAAGCCATAATCGAACTTACCAAAATGCTTTTCAAACCACATTAATATTGTAATAAATAATTAGTAGTGATGATGGTAAGCTCCGGCAGAAGTTTGGTTGTTGGTTTTGGTAGATGTGTTCCTCCGGGTGCAGGCATCATGGGTGATATTGCCATCGTTGAGAATCAAGGGGGCGTCGTTAGCTTCATCTGTGTCGTCTACCGTGGCGATACGGATGCATGAACATCTCTCTAACGATGCAAAAAAGGCATTTGCTACTCCATTTATGAACCACATGGCCACCCCGTCCAGCTTTCCACATCCACCATGCCTAGATGAACTCCGAATCCTCCCGTCCCCTGAGTTTGACCGGAAATTGAAGAAACCACCGCAGTTTAAGGAGGTGGTGGCAGCCATGTTTTAAAAAGAACCCACCTGTTTCTACCTAGTGAGAGAGAGAGAGAGAGGTGGAGAGAGGGAGATGAGAGTCTAATGCTTTCTTTTTAAGGTTTTAAAGGGAAAAGGAAATGTATGCATGCGGCAAGGTTGTAACTTATCACTAGTCTATATATACTTGCAACATATCAGATGAGTTTCCACCAGACATGTGATAAGTGTATACATTTTTCTTTTTTTCAATGAAGAGGTTTGCTTAAATTGAACTTGAATAAATTGAACTTGAAGTTAACTTATTGAACTTGCTTAAATTGATATAAATGACCACTTAAATTTGTTAAAAAAAAAAACCCTGAAAGTCTAAAAATATAAAGTTAATAGTCCAAGTCTTCCCACTCTAGCATCACCTTGTCATGACAGGAATCACACATCGTATGTGGAGAGTTGGCTTAGATATAAATTGTAACACTTATGCTCAATACCATGTAGATATTGTATGCTCTAGCCCAAATCCGCACCATTTGATCGCACGACTTTAAAACACGTCGTGCATATATTGGATCCACCTATCACTTAGAAGGTTTAGTTCACTTTTTTCTATTTCCGATGTAGAAATCAGTTCATATAAGTCGTTCGTTGCACATACCACTCACCTCGACGCCACCTTCTCCAAATCGAGTCGCTTGTTGTGTTATGAGAAAACAATGTACGATTCTCTTTTAGGGAAAAAAAAGACTTTCCTTAGAGGACATTATTATCATAATTTACTTGTTGAGTCTTGGGGAGGAAAGAAATTATTCTATTAGTTAGGTTGTGTTTGGATAAACTAAACTGAATTTTAAATAACGTCATTGATTTTTGTTAGATCATTTTCTCATATTGTTTGTCTAGCTATTGATAGCAGATTATTTGCCTGCTAAAAATTGTTTAGATATTGTTCTACTTAAAAATTCCTTTTTTTTATTAGGTTAAAAGATTTTTTATCAGGCAAAGTATATTCTTTCTTCATTAATATAACATAACAATATGCGAAAATTCTTCCCCATATTGTTAGAAGAGCCATTTTATTGTATGTTAGTGAAGTATGGCTATGCGTCCTTCCATCTTAATTCTATTGTACATTCTTTGGTTTTTATGCCTAATTGAATGCATATTTCCCATTAAAAAAAACTTGCATATATATGGAAATTATTATTGAAAATATAAGAATGGTTCAGAACTAATAAATTTAGGTGGATTAAGTGCCAATTTATGAAAATAACTTGACAAGAAAATGGAATGGTCGTTAGACATTATTATATATAATTGTGAAAGAAGGAAAGAAATACATTATTTGAAGCTGAATCTTATAACTATTCTTATGTAATGTAACCCACAAATACCTAATAAAAGGCACTACTTATATTTTCTGTTTAGTGAAATTGATGATTCCCATAACTAATTTCTATTTATTGAATATTGATCTAAACTGCCCTTTCATGAGTATCACATATACCACTGAGTAAATTATACCCTTTCTTATATATTTATCTCTTTTAGCACTAATTTTGAATACATGTACTTTTTTTTCGACTAAATAATTTGTTTGATCTTTTCTTTTTCAAACATTATTAAGAAATAAAAATTGTATCTGTGAACCCAGTAAATTGCAAAAAGTCAATGCATATATCATACAAAACAAATAAAAGTACTACTAGAAAATATCCACGCACGCATGCATGTTTGTAACAAAAAATATGAATGTAGTTAAAAAAATAAAGGGAAATTAGCAGAAGGAAAATAGGAATTAAAAGAAGAGTAATCAATGCTGCAAATTAGAAATGTAAAAATAAAGAAAGAAAGAAAATGATGAGATTCAAAAATGAAAGTGAGCCTAATCATTTGTGCTCCACTGCCTCTCCAATGACCCCATCATATTAATTTCTCATCTAACCTAGCCTACCTGCTCAATCTACCTATAATCAATTACCATTTTATTCTATTTTTACTGCTTCAATCAGATTATATGGGACAGTTAAAAAAAAATATGGCTTAAACTATATCAACTCCTTATACTTGACCAACAATGTCACAGAAAAACAGCTGGTCCTTTTAAGAAAATGGAAGGACATAGTATAGTTAGGCCATTTTAATTTAAAGATTACTTGTCCTTTTTCTTTTTTTTTTCCAGATAGATAATGGAAAAGATTACAGGTCTTAAAAGAAAACACAAAAGTCTTAATTGTGAAGCTACAAAAAAAGTCTTAATTGTGTAGTGTAACAATGCTGCATGGGCCAATATGGGCCCTCATTTACTCTTGCTACAGTACTAGCCTGTTGCGCACGAATTTGGATTATAGAGACCATTTTACATTACGGGTCCATTAATTTAGGCCTATAACTTTGATTGGAAATATTTCTGTACTGGATTATGATTTTTACAGGCATTAATATTTTTTCTTTAAGAACATATAAATAAAAATCACTTATATCTCATGATGTGATATTCTTCAAACTATAAAAAAAATTTCAATAGACAAGACACATTTTCTTTTATGTGAAACACCTTTTTTTTCCGTTGCACATTGTATAAGGGGCTCAATACCAGAAAAGGGTAAAGTTAAAGGGCTCAAAGCTGAAGTTTGGCTGATCGTGATAAGTTAGAATTAGGGGTAATTAATTACGATTGATTTCTTACCATTTCGGCTGGAAAGAAAAGAGAAGATTCATTGCATGTAGAGGTAAAAAGAAGGGAATTAAAGTAGAAGATATGGTAATAAAATCAAAAACATTAAATGGAGTCCAAAATTAGAGTTATTGTTATCTCTATATTTAGTGTTTTGTTTATAACTTTTAACAAATAACAGCTCTTTTACTGGAGTATATAATTGTGAATTTCAAAGATTGAGAATAGAGATAATTAAGAAGAAAACACAAAGAACATTATTATAAACATGTCAAATAAGCTCACTAGTTTTTTTCTCCTTTCCCTTGTTCTCAGCTTCATCATCTTTGCTCATGTTCATGCTGCTCGCCCTTCTTCCTTTCTTAAGGTATCTTTTCTTTTCTTAATCAATACTATAATTTCTGTACTTCAATACCCAATTTGGTATTTGAATTCTGTATTTTTGTTCGGTGATTCGATGTTGTAAAATGATTAGGATTTTCAATTGTTAATCTTCCAATTAATTTATTGAGATTTGTTGTATGGGTGATCAATTATACAAATTTTATATCCAATAGCCAATGTCAGATGATCTTCTTAATTAAGTTGTGCCTGGAATAATATTAAATGGTTACAAATATGAGCAAAGCTAATCAAAATTGTGGATGTTATGGTTTATAGGAAACAGCAGAGAATGGTAAGGACGACGATGCAACAATATCGTCATGCAATGGAGGAGCCGATGAAGAATGCTTGAGAAGGAAGACTCAAGAGGCTCACATTGACTATATCTATACCCAAAATCATGGAACTTGATCTCCTTCACTTTCTTATATATATCATTATGTTTCGATCAGTATTGTATGTATTATTTATGATAATAAAATAATAAAGCACACGATGATGTGTAGTTGTATTTAAAAAACAAAAAAAACCTACAAAAACAGTAATGATATTTTATGCAACATTATATAATGATATTCTATGCAACTTTATATAATTTTCAGCCATGAGAGAAATGAACAAATAATTAAATGATTGTTGTTTGTCCTCCAGATAACCAGACAATATCAAAACTAAAAATGCCAAAATGGACTATTCTTCCCAAAACAGAATCTGAAATTGCCAGTTTGACAAAGGCATGGCATGGCATGGCCAGTTCCATTAGCTGTTCTCCTAATATAAACAACTTATACATCATAAAGCTCCCTCCCATTGAGTATCGAATTCACAGTTTCGAAAACAAGTATAGGAGGACTAACATATTACTCGAGTTCAATACATATCTACAGTGTAGTGGTCGAATACAAGTACACATATTTGGTTAGGACGACGAAACAACAGTGGTGAAATCAGCTAACACAATAAACTGTAGATATGAAGAGCAGAATCAAACAAGCTCATTATGAAACTGAATACATCAAATTGCTTCAAAAGCTTCACTGTTGAAGGGATTTAAGGGCAGTGTACTCGTTCAAGCATGAGGACTTCCAAAGAGGTCATTCATCTTAGCACTCGCCCAAGCATGATTAACCAAAAAAAAAAAATCCATTTGGTAAAATACAAAATACTCTCTTGTTTACACAAACGCAAACCAGACCGTATTTAATTAATTAAGTTTCAAGTAAGAACTTGGCTCCCCAGATTCTCCTACATCTGAACTAGCCATTCATACATTAGTCTATCTGTGATCCAATATCAAAATTTCAAGCAAGCTAATGAGATCCAAATCACAATTGACTTAACATTAAAATCCATTAATGACACAACCAAAAATGATTCTTCTTTCAACTTTGCAATAATATTTATTACCCAACCACCCTGTACTTGTCTGTCCATCCTGGTCAATGATCAATGCTTCAAAATATCTTTCTAAACCAAAGAAGACTTGTAATTAAAATCCTTAACATAATCATAAATGTGGCCAAGAAATCTGTAACATGTTCAACTACAATACAGTATAAGGACACAACACAATATTCTTAGAGGCTATACAACAATAAAGCCTTAGTCTTGAAATGATTCGGGGTCGGCACTTAGAGGCTATACAGAAACATAAATCTGGAAAACAAAGCATATAAAAGAAAGTTGCATTTACAAACATCTGAAGCCAAGATTTTGGATAATTTTGTTAACTAATAATAATAGGACAAGAACCATAACAAGTAGTAAGTCTAAAAGCTAGTCATCAAAATGTTCCAATATTGCATTTAGAAGTAGTAGGGTACAAGGATATACATACAGAAGCATCTCTGTCTCAAAGAGCTCTGTTTTCTGCTTAATAACCAACGAATTTAAGCAGTCAGAAGGACCCGACTTCCACCCACGACGTGCAAATACAATGCAAGACAAATGGTAACAATAACAGAAGATTTCGCCCCGAAATATCTAATAACTTCAAGGCCCCTGTCTATAACCTCTTCATGAACTATCTCAAGACTTCTTTTCACAATATCTGATATCCTCCAAAACAACAACTCCACGACAGATCTCACAGTCTCGAACGTCACCCTACCCGTAACATCAAGCACAAACTTCCTATTGCTTGGCACAGACAATGCAGATGACACCTTTCCAACCCATCCATCAGCTGAATTTCCATCTTTCAAAAACACTTCCGGATCAACGAAATCATCTCTCATTGACCCTTTTCCTTCACCCATCTCAACAATTGACCTGGCTGAATTCAAATTCGAATTCGAGTCTTCCTTAGAATTGGAAGTCAACACCTGGTGTGAAGTCTTCACAAGGGTCTCAATAGCACCATTACAGACAGAAACCAGAATGTCTTTCACATTGGTTTGATGCTTGGGATTAGTTAATCCAGAAAAGAGGTCATCATAAGTATTGATCTGCATCGTCTTCTCGATGTAAACAGCAACCGCAGTACTCACAAACTTCTGTATACAATCAGCTACAAGCTCCTTACACCGATCATCCGAAACCACATTTAGCCATCCATCAACATCTGATAAGCTTAAACCACTCGGAGCCGAAGCATCAGAATAAAAACCCAACACCAAATTCCTAGCAAAACTACCAACCACAACAGAAACAAACCCAGTCCCAGCCTTAGACAACAATTTATCCATAACCCTATCACTAAAACCCGAATTCGTTGAACCGGAACCTAAACCATAACCATTCCTAGACTCCATTTCATACCCTCTAAGAACCCCAATTGTAAAAGCCTGAGAAACCCTAGTCAAAGATTGAGAAAACTCATCAGATTTAGCAATCTTGGAAATTTGCTTCAAGCTATTAGGGATTTCATCAGAATCAGACAAAAGAAACTGCTTCAAATCCCTAGAAACAACAGCGACGGTATCTGAAGAATCAGCGAGGGATTCAGCAATTGAAACAAGGGCTCCGAAAACCCGCATGAACCTCCTCCTTTTCTTGACCACAGATGGCAAATGGTAGACCTTGTAAAACCCATAACCAGAAACCCCAAAAGCAAAGAAAAGGAGCCATCTTTTTCTTCTGGGAGTGAAATTGAAGCCTTTTGCGACGAAATCAGAAGAACCCATTGGAAACCCAAACCCTAGATTCCCTAATCTAGGGATTGGAAATGCCAATTGGATTAAATATAGGGGGAAAAGGGATGAATTGAATCAAGAAATGGTGACCATACCAGAAAATAGGAGGGAGGAGGGAGGATATAAAGAAGGTAGTGAATAAATGAAGGAAATTAAATAATGGGTACGATGGTAGATAAGAAATTAAAGGGAAGCTATTATGGTAAGGAAAGGAAATTAAAATATTGATTGAAGGAGGAGAAGATGGAGAAGGTGTTATTAATATCAGTATGCAGCGGACGTATTTTGACATTTATAAGACATCATTTAAACGGACAACATGGGCTTCTCTTCTGTAATCATCGGATAATGCATTCCATCTTTATTTTCCCAAAACCGCGGGGAACATTTTTTCTTTCTCCACGGCAAGTCGTTTTGGCCAATTGGCGGTTGTAATTTACCGCCTTTGATTCTCATTTATAGCCCGCTCTATCAAACACTTTTTGTCCTCGCAATTTATCAAAATTCTCTGTTAAGGTTATTTTATCAAAATCCTCTATTAAGTTTATTCAAAATTTCATAATTTTAATTTTAGATTATGGGTAATTGCTAATGGCAAACACCTCGAGAACCTCGACAATGAGCCTAACACATCTCACAAGATAAAGAAAATTGTGGTTGACTTATTTAAATTCTCGCAACTAAGTGATATATTTGGACATGCTACAAACAAGATTAACAAAATTAGTCTTACTCAATTTGGAAAGATGATGAAGATTGGATATCGTACTTGTTTGAGATTCAACAGACTGATTCATCATACAACTTCAAAAGGAGCAATAATCATCTTTGAAGCTTATATAATGAAGAAGGTTTAAATAAGAACACACACGAAATTACGTTAGAAAAATGCAATGCTAAAAGAAAAAACAAAGCATCACAAATCAATAGTTCTTAAAATCTTAAATTTCTTTATATTGAGAGATCAGATCTTCACTTTACAACCATATTTGACTAGTGTGTTTATAATAGACAATTTGTAGGCGTTAACGATTATGTAGGAAAAAATCAATTACTTGGTATAGGTGATTGTACAGCTTGTTATCCGAGTAAAGCTTATGTACAGTATATTTCCTTTTTTGTAATATTATTCTTCAAATTTTCAAATCAAACAAATCTTAACTTTTTACTCTATTCATGCGTGCTAATTAGAGTTATCACCTCAATCATGAATGATATTAATTTATTATTAGACCTACTAATAATAATAATAATCTTTTGATAAATGATGGGCAAATTTTAAAGATAAAAAGTAGGGCATAACAGTTTCAATAAGGTATATATAAATAAATAGATAAAAGGCAAAAAAAAAGAGTAAAATGATTATTATTATTATTATTATTATCATTATTATTATGCCCAAATAACTTTTGGTTTATAGTTATTTTATTTCAACAAAATTAATGTCAATCATCGTAAATTATCATTTTTATATTTTATTTTATTATTGGAAAAGATCACAAATAGATTTATTTTTAGTTCCTAGGTTTCATTGGACCAATCTCTGAAAATACATGGCTCATACAGTTTAATTCACTAAAGAATTATTTGAGTTTAGGTATGAAACGTAGTGCTTTAAACATTAATCAAAATTCAGATTAAATCAAGTTTAGATGATTATTGTGTGGTCCTTACCTAAACTTTTTGTTACCAAAAAAATAATTATTGTATGATAATTAACTGAAGCAATTATTAAACAATTAATTAAAGAATGATAACTATATCACATGGTCAGAAATTGAATGGAAAATAATACAAAGATATGAAATTTAGGACGAATTGTTAAAACTTTAATATGTTTTGGTTTAACAGTGGACTATAAGTAGAAAATTGCTAAAAGAACATTTACTTGAGAAGAAAAACTATTAAGATTAAAAATATATCTTTATGAAAAGAAAAAAAACATGTAAGCTATTATAATACTATCCTTTACAAATTAGGAAGTTCCTCTAGATTTGTGATGTCAATGAAGAAAGGGTAGCTTGCTGATCTTCTTCTAATTAGAGAGTTGTTTACCAATCTTGTTTTGGAATTGGAAGTTGACCAGAGCTAAATTAATAAAATCATTTTTCCCTCCCATCGAGTGTTTTTTCCTTCCAATAAAATAAAAAACATTTTTTTCCACCTAAGAAGCGTGGATAATAATAATAATAATGTCAACCTTAGCAGATAAGAAAAGGTATTATTATTCGAGTTTTGAAATTTATCTTATTTACTGTTTTGTGTTTTTCGTTGTTGAATAAAAACTAATTTTATTGATTTTCTCTATATAAAGTCCCTTTTTGTTTTATCTTCTGCATGGGTGGTAGTTTTTCCTCCTATAGGCTATATGTGTATTGTGTTTTCCTTCCTCCAAAAGGCATCACACTTTTATGTACTATATCACATAGATCGGACTTGCTGAAAATTTTGAAGTCACTTTTAAAGAAAAAGATATGAAGTCGATTATGGATACAGTGTGTTTTCACTATGTTTCTACATGTGTTTACAGATTATTATGTTGCGCTACCTGAAAACATACGTGTAAATACAATTTGTTTGCCAGAAATGATGCCTACTACACTGACCACTATCGTCACCAATTTTCGACCACCCTCCCTCCATTCCCCAAAACCTTAAGTATTGGCACCGCTGCTGCCAGGAATGGCAACTACTATCCTCACCCCATTCTGGGGAATTGGGGCACACTTTTTCCTCATCTCCTAACCCAATAGTACTGGGAACTTCCAACACCTAATGGGTTGAACCTTAAAAGGTATTCACAAGCCTATGATTTAGATATAAACCATCATCATCATCACACTTCAAATGCATTATTCTTACCCACATCATTTACTTATAAACTTAAGATAACTAGAAATGTAGATTCTTAAATACTGATGTGGAAGTCCAGATTTCATAGAAAAATACCCACTTGAACAATATGTATTGAACAAAAAGAGCACTAACTTTGGCGAGGTTCATGTCCATGACCAAGTTAAAACTGTTAAAGCTGCTGGGGAAACATTATGTTCCACAAAACATAAAGTAACAGGCTTGATCGTCAAATTACTTGCCAGAAAATGACAATCAAACACTCCTATGATCTATATCACTGCTTACAGTTAGCTGACTGGGTTGTCCATCCAGAGCACGAGCTTGAGAATGCACCACTCGTCCCGCTTGCGCAATGGTATTACAATTACTCTTCCATTGCCAACTACTTTAAGTTTCTGACATCTGGTTCTTCAACCTCTTACTAAGGGATTTGCAAAGCCAGAAACAAATCACAATAAATTTCCAAATTCTGCCATCTTATCTCCTTGTAGTTATTCTTCAGTAACATCTTTCGGAGCTCAATGACAAACTACATCATGGATCTTAAATGTAGGCAACAATGTGAAAATTCAATTGAAGTAGACTAGATCAGATACAGGGAAGGGTACCGTATCTGTATTTTTTTATGATCACTCTTATTTAGTCATCAAGTAATTTTTTCTTAAAGAATGGAAGGACAAAATTAGGCCAATAGCATTCTGCTAACTCAAAAACATGTCTTGTTGACGATTTTTGCACAATAAATCAAAATATAACCTCTCTTTGGCAATCGACAATCATGTACATATTATAGGACTCCCACAACATTAATGGGCACACGAAGGAGCAAAACCAAGCATTTACATTTACACCTCTATAGCACATTCAGAAGAGCTTGCACTTAACTGAAGCAACTTTATCAAGTTATTTATGATTTCGAAGTTTCTGTACCTTTAGTAAGTGTGTTGGATTTGATGGGCATGGTATAATTTGCATCATCTTCAAGATCACTGAAGGATATATCTTCTTCATTTCCCATGGTAGTAGCTTTATAACTTCCTAAATCAGAATCTTCCTCGTCCGGCCAGTCATCTTCATCTTCATCATCTTCATAATTTGGAAGCACTGGTTTATAGGGTCCAGCAGCCACAAGAATGCGCTCCTCAAATTTTATCACTGGCTTTTCTGTAATAACAGACTTATCAATAAATTGCAAGTCGCCACTTAAAACTGGATGCTTATCTGTCTCATCAGAATCAAAGGTTCTGGCAGTGGCAAAATCTTTTGTATTAGTGTATCTATTTGAAAAGGAAGTGCTTGTTCCAAACCACTCATCTTCGTGTTTTGTTTCTTTATGTAGCTCCTTCATCCACATTGCTCTAGCTTCCATTACCTGCAAGCAACAGGAAATGTTACAATTTTGCATCAATTATTTTCCCAATCCAAATACACTTTGAGCAAGATTGAAGTGCATCTTTGAGGTTGGATTAAACTAGTTGAAACTGCAAACTGTTTCTAGAATACTGCAACTGAATATTGTATGGATGTGCACATGCATATTGAGCTTCTATAATGTGGGATGAAATATGACTTAGATACAGAAGTTCCAATTTCATAAGAAAAAAATAGCACACTGAACTTTCCGTTTCACATTGCCCTCATAAATCTATTCCAAACACTAGCTAAAAGAGGTAAAATTTAACTTACTTTGACAACATTAAATATATCTAGTGCAGTCCTTAAAATTGAGAAAATCTAGTGAAGTCTTCATTTGAACATATAAGCTGACTTGATACGCAATTAGTCAAAAACAATTCTACAAGTATTAAAAGAAGAAAAATCATAACCTGAGGTGTTGACAGAATTTCTGCATCATGTTTGCCGAGTCTTGAATGCAAAAGAACAAAATAAACTTTCCAAAAGTAACTGTCAGTCATATGGCAAGGACAAAGTTCAATCCTAAGAGCTGCTAATCTCGGAGCAAGTTGTTCAACGGTCAAAGCATGCTCTCGTTGGGAATCAGACATATCAAAATCTGCACAAGGAGAAAATACAAAATACATGAATCAGAAAACAAGAGAGTAGCTCAAAAAATCATGAGACAAGCTATAAAAGAAATACATAATTTCATTTTTACAGAAGCAAAATCAACGGCCAATGAAACACGCCTGAAATTTACTTAGCAATACCTAGATGATAGATTACATCTCCCAAAAAAGGCTCTGAGTGGAAGTTGTGAAATGTTATATGAGGAACATTTCACAGCACCTAAACTAATCAAAGATTGAGATAAACCCTTTTCTCAATAGTATCCCACAAGCCCCGAAACCGTTTAACATCTACCGGCAAAGGAAATTTTGAAGAAATTGCAGCTACTTATATCAAATTATTGTCTGCTAGTTTTTTCCACTGAACCTTATTATATAGCAAAGGAGTTCTATACATCAACAGAACTACCTGTTTTTTTCATACAACACAGAATATATGTAGTTAATATCAATGATAACGAAGGTAAAACTTCAGCAAAGAAAGTTTTGGCATTGCTCATAGAATCCATGCACCAATGAACTCACAATACAATGCAGGACACACATTAGCAAAAAGCTACAATAGGTGATCAATATGGAAAGTACCATCCTTGTTTCCGAAAAAGACAGCTCCATCAAAGCAATATACGAAAACACATTGTAAATTCAAACATTTTCCAACCAAAATGAAAACCACATTAGAAATTCAGGAAAAAAAATCAACTGACCATCTAAATCTTCCTCCTGATCAAGAGGAAAATCCAACCAAGTTTCGGGATGCATAGCAATATTCCTGGCGAATGCCAAGACCTCATCGGTAATCCCAATGGCACCTTCATCACACTCATCATACTCATCCGTCACCAATTCCTGCTCCTGCTCCTGCTCCTCCTCCTCCTCCCGGTAACCCCCCTCGCCTCGATCACTTGCCACCTCATTATCACCCTGGGATCCAAAAGGAAAGTAATTGGATGCCATCTTCGATATCTCGGTAACTCCAGTCCTAAATCTCCCCCCGATCTCCCCAAAATCGCGCCGGATCCCCTCGGAATCAGAGGCCCCGGGCTCCTGGAATCGATCAGGGGACCGGGAGGAGGTAGGGGGAGGAGGAGCAAGGAAAGAGGCGACCCCCCAAAGCTGGCGTGTTAGGGTTTGGCTGAATTCAGAAAGGTCTTCTTTGACACCTCTCGCAATGGCTTCTTCATCTTGTTGAGGAGAATGGGGTTGCTGATTGGGATGGGGATGGGAAGATGAAGACTGCTCAGCAGAATTGGGTGGGATGTCGTTTTGAGGAGGATGCACGTCGTTTTGATGGTCGTCTTCTTCTTCATCTTCTTCGAGGCGGAGGGAGTTAGCCAAGGAGCGAGCCAACCATGACATTATTTTGAATGATGAAAATAATGAAAAGTTTGGATTTTTTTAGTTAAGTGCGGCAGAATCTTTTATTGGTTTTGTTTTATGCAATTATACACCGCCACGTTTTCACTGTCGTTAACAGATTTTCATCCTCACTCCCTTCATTATTATGTTTTTTTTTTTTTAAATCTTGATCAAATGTTACCTTTTTGTTTTATAATTTTTTTATTATTACATGAGAAAGTGGATTCTCATATATAATTGATTACCATATCTAGGTTGTAGATACTGTCTTAAGCACTCAGAGTCGAGTTGTCGCATATGCGCTTGCGTGTTCATATGCTAAAGTTAGTAGTCGTTAAAGGAAATTGAGATAATGTAGAGAAGGAATTGGGTCGTCAGATATATACTCTCTTGTTAACGATCTGATAAAAGTTAATAGGCGTTGAGAGAAATGAAATAAAGTAGAAAAAGAGTTGGATCATCGGACATGTGCCCACATGTTAACACTGTGATGCTAACGTTAGTATGTATTGAGGGGAAGTGAAATAAAGTAGAGAAAATAGTTAGGAAGAGAATGTGTTCATACCTTCCCTTAGGGTACTTGTGGGATAAATGGGAGCTTGATAGGCTTGTTTGGCAAACGTTGGGCTTAGACCATGTTTTTCAATACAAGTCTCCCTCTTAGGAGATTTGTTAGCATTTTGAAGTCTGTAATTTCGTGGTAGTGTCGGGCCACAATACATGTCACTACTACAATTTTATATTTAGAAAATGTAAAAAATTAGCAACATTTTCAAAGTTTTTTGTGTAACATTAAAATTTTATTTTATTTTATTTTGTCAGATTTTAACGAACAAATTAAGGAAAACAAAAGGTTAATCAAAATCTTTCCCTTTTATTATAAATTTGTAATTTGTGTTCATAGAACCCTCATTAAGATCATCCACCCTTAAAAATATATATTGGCAGGTTGCATGAAAGTGGGTTTTGAAGAGAAATCAAGATCCAAAGTTACAAGCATTTCAGTTGCCTCATACCCAACAACAACAACAGCATGACTAGAGACACAAGTGCCCAACAAAATATAAATTAGTGTTGGATAACGACTTGGTGAAAAAGCCCAAAGCTGACATTTCAAGTTAAGCCCCAACCCAATATTTAAAGCTGAAGCTTTTAATTTCCAAAACCCACATTGAAATTAAATTCATATTCACTTTAATTTATAAAATAAAAATGTCTTTATTGTGCAAGAAAATGTGTTGGTAAAATACCTGCGTAGATGTTTTCCTTTGAGTGGATGCTTGTGTATATATGATGACAAAATCTTTCAAAAAAATTTGTCAATATATTTTCCTGATTTAGTTAATTCTTGTTGTAAATAGTTCAACGACTACTTGCTAAGTCTAACAAAAAATTTGAAGTTCGAGTTTTGAAGTTCAACATCTAGTCTAAAGAACCTCTTACTTTATGCATTTATATTTCTTATCAAATTTCTTCTTAGTATTTTATTATCTATGTTGTGTGTTGAGCATTCTTTTATATATATAACTTTGCTTATTTAAATCGTATATGTGCTCTGTTGGAGTAATAATTGATCAATGTTGAGTTAGTTTTTGCTTGGCTTAGTTCCAGCTCCTAAGCAAACTGGCCAATAATAGAATTTGAGGATTCTATCTTACAAAGACTCAAAAACTCATGCTAATCCACAAGTACTAAGGCATTGCTTAGTTTTAAGTGACAAGTTATTCCTAAGGAAAAGTTTTATTTGGGCCATTTACTCTATTCACCACCTCTAGATTGATATACAAGTATCTCGAGTTTAAAGATCTCAATGACCTTTAACAATACTAGACATCTATCCGAAACAAGACCATTCAAATCTTGGTTGAAGGCCGAAGCAAACTTGGAAGAGTGATAGTGAGTAACATGAGTTTATTAGAATTGAGAAAAATATGGTTGTAGACAAGATGGAGTGGCGAGAGAGAATTTATGTTACCAATGCGACTCAAACTTTACAATTTTTTACGATCATTGATGTTAGCCGACTCCAAATCATTTAAGATTAAAGCTTTGTTATTTTTGTATCAATTCTAAATATATTTCCAGTTTGTTAATTAGATTAATAAATACAAATGTTTTGATATTTATTTTTTTGATCAATTATCAAAAATTCAATTAATGCCAAAACAATTAAACACAAAAGACCAAGGGTCAAGAACACAAACACAGGAAAACATTTGAACAAAATCTTAGAAAAAAGTAAAATAAAGACCAACTCCATAACTCCCAACTATAACTAGCAGCCCCTTGAAACTGCATTCCCTTCAATTTAACCCATAAACAGATAGATCGAATAATATCATTGGGAATAAATTTCTCATCTTCAAAACACAACCTATTTCGAGCTAACCAGATATGATAAATGGTAGCTGCTAAGGCTATTCAAATGTTTTGACATTAACAATTCGTGTTCAATTAATTTTGTTGTCTGTAATTTTTCATCTCTATAAAATTGTCTGTGCAACCTTTATTTCATGGACACTCATCCAATATTGCTTGTGAGCTGAAATAACTTAGATTGGAGTTTCATGTCGAACAAATTCATTATTTTTATCTATTCGTGATGCCATTAATAAAATAGGTCAAAGAAACGTAGCCCAGAAAACTAAAACTAAAGTAATACGTACACATTTTCAAATTCAAGCCCCAAAAAACTGAACTGGTCAAACTATGAGCTGGCTCTTTCCTCATGCCACGCTCTCTTTGGGCCCCTAACCCCCAGCTCTCTTTTTTTATACTTATTTTTCTGAATCATCGAATCTTTTTAGCTATTTATATATATTCATTCATTAAATAATACTCTTATTACAAATGCATTTAATATTTTCTAGTGTCATCGTTTGAATTCAAAGATTCTAATATCTAACTTATACTCCCTCCGTTATTTGTCACATTTGGAGAAAAAGTCTTGTTCCATATTCATATTATTTGTCATGTTATGTTTCCAATGTAAATTTTTCCCCCTTTACCCCCATTAATGAGACCATATTACTTGATGCATTTAATTTCATATTCTTAATTAATAAGGGTATTCTAGTCCAATTTACATATATTTAATGCAAATCAATCATTTCCTTAATACCCGTGATTTAGTCAAATGTGACAAATAATATGGACCGGATGGAGTAGTATTAATATAAACTAATTTAACATATTAATTTATTTATATAACTACTACAACTCCTAAACACATTTTGTGCTTGTATATTATAAATCTATAACAGAATAAGATCATTTGTAGTTATGAAAATAAAAAATCAAATCTCCAAGATTTTCATATCTTCATAACCCATAGATATAATCACAGGCATCATTTGCTATTTACATGTGGAGAAGGTGAAAACATTTCAACCCATTTCATTGTTTTGAATGGGCAATGAGATTTTTATTATCTGCATCATGAAGAATTTCATTACATCTGGATTTCCAAATGAAAACATACCTCTTCTGTTAATATCAGAATCATTGGTAAATCAGGCAGGCAATCCAGTATGTATGCTTACACAAGGTTGTTTATTATAACAACAAGTCTATTGGAGGCTTCAATTGCCGTGATGACCGGTTTTTCTCGTCAACTGTGAGTGAGCTCCCTCTGCAGAAAAAATTGGGAGCTAAGTAGCCCTCATTGAATCGCACAGCTTATTGTTTGAGCTCCAACCATGTCACCATTTCGCATCGCTCCTAGTCGAAAGCATGTTACGTAGAACTCAACGCAGGAGAGAATCAGTAGTACACCTCGAGTTTCAACAGACTTTGCATTACTTGTTTTGTTTGCGGAAGGATTCCCATCAATTGGCTGAGAAATATTCCACTGACCTTCAAGTTGCCATCAAAGTATCCAACCTGTCCAATTTAATTTATAAGTTCATAACTTTCTTTGGTCCTATAAGCCAAAACTATCAATAACATTCGCAAATAGTTTCACATTCGAAAAACTTGACATGAACGTTAAGCTATTTATTGTGAGTGGACTCCAATTAGCAATTGCAGCTCATAAGATGATACAGTTGTTGTGTCCTTTTGAGTAAAGATAGAGGGTCAAGGAAGAATAGTGCAAGTTGCAACACTTGAGACATTCCAAAAATGGCAACAATGGGGCTGATCTTGGGCATAATGTGCAGCTAAGCTAAGTGCTTGAGTTTTTTTCCAGGAATATCCACAAAAACTAAATGAGATTGCACAGCCAGAGTCTCCTACAGATGCAAGTTGTTGGATTGCACCAACTAATTTTATTCAGAATATCTAAAGCAACTGATTAAGCTATTAAGGGCTAGCTGCTAGAACTGTCTAATTTTACTAATACAGGGAAAATTCTCCATTTCACCCCTATCCTCTTTCTCCACTCTAACTTCAACTCCTTTAGACATAAAATTACACGTTGGTCGTTCTTGTAGCTCACATTGAGGATTTAGAAAGGAGTTGTTTTAGAAGAAGTAAATGCCTAATGATGGATAAAATTTGCCATTCAATGAATGATAAGAAGAATCATCATAAGAAAGTGATTCATATGATCTAACTTTTACATTAAGTAAATCATACAGAAACACACTCTAAGCTAAGAACTTCAATTCTGCCCCAGAAATACATTGAGACATTGGGATAGCAAACTGAGAGAGCATAAGTAAAATCCAAATATTCTTGAGAATATATGTTTCGGAATTCACTCTTGACATTCTAGCCCAATACTTTCAAATATCAAAAAACCATAAATCATTTTAAGGTCAATGCAGCTACAAATAATTCTCATGCTTTACTAATAGTTCTATGCAATAACAGAACAAGGGATTACTAAAAGCTACAGCACGACTCAGCTTATCAAGAATGGATGCACAATTGATATTAAGTATCAACTTAAAAAGAAAAAAAATGAAAAATTGAAACTGCTCTTGTATATGCATTAGAAAGATAAAATGTACCTTATCAGCTCCATTCCACCGATTCGACAAGCTACCATGTATGTGTCCCTGTCTTGTGGCAACAAGAACAGAGCAACGAAGATGTGGGCATCAGCAAAATTCACAGTTTCATTCACTGAATCGTTCTGGTAAGCTTGCACTTGGAAATGAAGAGAGCGGCAGTGTAATTTAGACTACACAATTTCAATAGCTCAGAAGACCGTTGCTTCAGAGCAGGATTGAAGTCACTTTGTATTACAAGAAGCAGCTTAGCTGCCAAACCTGCTTCCACTGCAGTTGCCGCGCATTCTTCTGGTGCCACTTGACAAATAGCCCATAAGATGGACAAAGCTAGCTGAGTACACCTCTCAGATACTTTCATTAATAACTTCACCATATAGGGTATAGTATTAGCACAACCCTTCAAAGCCACCCTTCCATCAGGTATAGTAGAAAGACTCTCTAAAACACTTAGGGCTAACTCCAAACATTCATTATTCAAACCGGGCAACAACTCCATCAATTTCGGAATTGCCCCAATACCCACAACAGAGCTCCTAACAGATTCAATCAAACAAAGCGATTTCAACAAACCAAGTCCAGCCAATGCACCATTCGGATGCCTCTTATCTTTCACTAACCTCAACAACCCAACCAAAAGACTTAAACTACACACATTTACCGACTCAAATACGTTACCCTCTATCAACATTTGAATCAATTTAGCACAATTCATCTTCGTCTCAATAGAACCCTCGTTTAGAATATCAACCATTAATGAAATCCTCGCTGGCTGCATCAAATTCTCCTTAGAACTAAAATCAAAATGCAAATTCACAAGTATCCCAATCACTTCAGACCCAACAGCGTGCGTTGTAAAGGGACCTAACAACGAAGAAACCAAAGCAACCCCACCATTGTCAACAAGAGCCTTCCTAGCAGTAAAATGAGAAGCAACAAGAACCCTAAGGTCTTTCAAAGCACGAACCCTAGATTGACCTTTAACCTTCTTAAGACTCTCCAAAACCTCAATAGCTCTCCCCTGGACATCCTCTGATCTCTTCTTCATAGCGAAATACTTCTGCGAAAACCACGTGATGATCAGCTGTTGTAGAGTCCTGTTCGGCGTAACGGAATCATCCCATAGCTCCTGCATTGTCGTCGGGCACGTGTAGTGCCCGAGCGACAGCCATTTTAAGATATTAGATCTCTCGTATGTCTGCCCAGTGCATAGTGTTACAGGATCTAGCATAGTGTCCAATGAGATTGGACATATGAAAACCGAGGGGACTTCAATGGATTGAAGCTCTTGAATCATCTTCTTCAGATCTAATTTCTCGACGCCGGAGGTGGATATCACGGCGCCGGAATCAGCGGCGCCGTCTAAGATGCCGTCTTTGACGGCAGTATCGAGATCCAGGACTTGGCCGCCGGTGCCTAGATCTAGTTTCATAGTGGCGGCGCGTGGAAATGAAAAGCAAGATTGAAGACAGTGACGAAGATTTGTGACCTAAATCGAGAAAGGAAAGGGAAGATTTGGGGAAAAAAAGAAAAAGAAATAAAAATGGTCAACGAAATGAAAGACCAGAAAGGTAATGTAAATGTAAGCATTTTGAATTTTCAAGACTCGAGAAATCTGGTCAAAAAAGATGAGCTGGCACTTTCCGAAAGGTGAGCTATATTAGGGGCCCACCCCACGTGGCTTCCAGTTTTCTTTTCCTTCTTCCACTTATTTAATTTATTTCCCTTTTTTAAATCATCATCGAATCTTTTCAAACCACAAGCCATCTATTTATTGTTGTTTCATTTATTTTATTTATCAAAATAACAGATCAATGGTGTTATTAATTAAAGATTTCAGATTTGGCGTGGTTAGGCCAACTCTCCCCTGTCCTATGTTTTTATATATTTATATCCTTAGGAGAAGATATTACTAATATCTAAATTTCAAATCTGATGGTCAAGATGAATTCACATGATGACATGGTCCTACGCTCGACCAAGGGGTTTTTTTTTTTTTGTCTTGGGACCTCAAGGGTGCATGGTTGGCTAGGTTCCATGTCTAGGGTCTCTATTTTGGGTTTAGGCTCGGTGTTTTTATTGAATTAAACTGAATGCTTCTAAACTAAATCGAATTGAAGTGAATTTGTTTAACTTCATTTAAGTAAATTAAAATGTACTCTTAGTCTTGTGTGGGTCAAGGAATTATTTCCGTAGTTAAGTTTTGGACAGAGAAAGTAAATAATAGATCTTAAACGTGAGCTAAATGAGCAAAATGAAAAAAAATGGGTATGAATTTCCATAGTTAAATGAATAATTTCATTATATTCATGAATTTGACAGGATGAAAAAATCTGCTGGATAAAGTAATTACATTATTCATGATTGATAAAATAAAATGAATAAAAAGTAGAGGTTGCTTAAAATGAAAATGAATGATAGCAATGTAATGGTAATTGTAGTATATGATAAGGGCATGATAGGCCTTGACTTCAAAGACTTGCAATTTTAGGTTAAATGATGTAAAAAAGCTTTAATGCGCTCAAAATTTGTTGTTGCTTTGCTTTGATGAGGATTCCACTAAGTCGTGCACATTTCCAACTTTATGCCCACCAAGAATATGGGCTATAATTGTTCATTACCTATTCATGATCCAATTTCAATTTATTCCAACAATTGCAGATTTGACCTTTCAACTTTTACTATTTTTATTCTTCATTTCTAGAATTTGTTTGCTTACAATTAACTCAAGTTTAATTGTAATTTTCAAATTTTCAGTGCAAGTTGTGAAATTGCTTTAAGAGGGAATACAATACAAAAGTATGCTTATGGTTGTTGGGAAAGTGCACTTAGCCTTTGCTTTGAATGTTAGAACATCTTAAAATACTCTTGTTTTGGACTCTTAAGTCAAATTTAAAATTTTGAATAAAAATCTAATTCAAAAGACTCTTAATCACACTAATTTTAATAATTGTGAGTTTGTTTAGTCCGCAAAAATGGTAAATTTTTTGTGTATTCCTATTTCTAGCTATGGTTGGATTTTTTTATTCACAAAGAATAATCCACGAAATAGCTTTTCAAATGTTAAGGAATATTCATTATTTAGTTGCACTCAAGAATAATTTTTCTTTAAACCTCATTTTGTAAGATTATATACGTGCTTTTTCCATTAAATTATAAATTAGTCGTATACCCGTGTGATGCACGAGTTTAATACATTTTTATTATTTTTGTGCTAGTTTTTTCTTAAAATTGAAAAAAATAAAAATAAAACTTTCAATTGTAAAATGGTGGACTGGAGTGAAGTCTGAAAATATGTCTCATTATCCATTCTATTTTACTAATAATTAAATAATGATAAAGAAAAATAATGGTAGGGAGGCATTGCTTTGGGGGTTAAATAAGCATATTGATTATGAGACTTGGAGCTTTTTGACCATTTGACTGAATTGTTGGTTCCGCATTCCTTTCCTTGGGGTTTGGGAAATAGAATACATAACCCAAAACAAAAAGATATCCCTTTCTTTTTATTTTTATTTATCTCCAAAATCACTTATCCAATAACCGGATGTTAAGGGTGACCCAACTTAGTAGTGACTGCACCTGCACGTGTGCTGCACGCTTGCGTATACTTCATTTACAGCCTGTAGCCGGTCAAACAAATTATCTGTTTTCTGGGACGAACTTTCATTTTAGGGAATTTCAATTTTACTAGTATTTCATTAATCTAATCTAATAAGTTAGCCTTCAACTTTGAGAGTTTAATCCCTTAAGTGATGAAAATGAAGATTAAAAATCAACCCAAATTTTAAAGAGCATCAATAAATGAAAAATAGTTAATTTTTTTACATTATTCGCATTTACTTCAATGTGAATGTTAAAAGTAAAATATTAATCTTGTTAGTTACTTTTTTTTCAATAAAAAGAATTTAACGATTAACTGAATCAAAATCATTATAAAACATATCTAGTAATAAATTAAAAATGAAAAAGGTATAAAATATAAGACGTGATGAGCGACCCTGTTAACTAATCTGGAACAAAAGTACCAAAATACTTTCATAAAATTAAAAATTCTTATTGTATTTCTTTCGTTAGCTCTTCCTAAACTCGGCAAATTTTAAAGTTTAATTTTTCCAATAATTGTTTTAGTTTTTGTTATAGAAAAGTATAAACTTAGAGTTCCCACTCTCTTGTCTTCCGTGAAGGTGTGTGTAATGGTATATAATAAAGTAAGCTAAGAAAGGTATGGCGGGTCAGAGTTTAGGCATTCCTTGTTCCTTTTCCTTTTTCAAAATTCCTGTTACCCTCTTTCTTTTTCTTCTTCCATGTAGATTTGTTTGGTAAAATTAGCACTGTTGTTGTTGACACTACTATTACTATACTATACTATAGTAGCTCATTATACCTCCTCCCCCTTCCTTTTTATGTATCTTTTGAATGCTTTTTCATCTCATATCCTGATGTGGGATTTGATGATTCAACTCCTATCTTGAAGAGGAAGTTGTTAGGGCTTTGGTAATAGAGAATCAAGATTGCTTACGCTCATCATCATCATCATCATCATCATCATGACTTTGGCTAAAGCAAGAATGTCACTCTTTTGACCAATCCATATCCTTCTCTAGAAAAGTTGTCTCCTTTGATACTCATTGCTCCTCCTTTGTCAATCCCACATTTACCCTTTTTCATTCCCACACGTATGTGATGCCTCTCCTTCTTCCCAATTTCCTCTTTTCAAACCCTAATTCCCTTTTCTGATTTCAAGATTTCCAGGTTCACATTTCAATTTCCCCTCTTTTCTTGGTCAGAAACATGAAACTGGATTTGGGTTTTGGAGGGCAGGTTCTGGATCTTGAAACCGCCGTCAAAGATGGGATCTTTGGTGGTGGTGGTGGTGGTGGTTTGGTTTCAAGTGAGAAATTGGATCTGAAAAAGATGGTTGACGAGCTTGAATCAATTGAAGTGCCCTCGGTTTTCATATGTCCAATCTCATTGGACACAATGCAAGATCCTGTGACACTCTGTACTGGCCAGACATACGAGAGATTGAATATCCTTAAATGGTTCTCGCTCGGGCACTATACGTGCCCGACTACAATGCAGGAGCTATGGGATGATTCTGTTACGCCGAACAAGACTCTACAACAGCTGATCATCACGTGGTTTTCGCAGAAGTACACCGCGTTGAAGAAGAGATCCGAGGATGTACATGGCAGAGCAATTGAGCTGTTGGAGACTTTGAAGAAGGTTAAAGGTCAAGCTAGAGTTCAAGCTTTGAAAGATCTCAGGCAGCTCGTGACGTGTCATTGTACAGCTAAGAAAGCTGTGGTGGATAATGGTGGAGCTGTTTTAGTTTCTTCCTTGTTGAGTTCTTTTACTACTCATGCTGTTGGGTCTGAGGCAATTGGGATTCTTGTGAATTTGGATTTTGATTTCACGAATTTGATGCAACCTGCGAAGATTTCGTTAATGGTGGATATGCTTAACGAGGGTTCGGTGGAAACTAAGATAAACTGTACCAGGTTGATTGGGAGATTGATGGAGAAGAAGGGGTTCGAGTCCGAAAATGTGTCAAGCTTGAGACTGTTGGTTGGATTGTTGAGGTTAGTGAAAGATAAAAGATACCCAAATGGGATTTTTGCCGGATTAAACTTGTTGAAGTCTCTTTGTTCACATGAGTCAATTAGAACTTCGGTGATCAACATCGGGGCAATTCCTCAATTAGTAGAGCTACTGCCTGTTTTGAATAAAGAATGCTTGGAATTAACACTGAGCATTCTTCAACTAGTTTCGTCGATTCCAGAAGGAAAAATGGCACTAAAAGAGTGTGGAAAAACGATACCAAATATCGGGAAAGTATTGATGAAAGTATCAGAAAGATGTTCAGAAGTTGCATTGTCGATATTATGGGCAGTATGTCAGTTAGCACCAGAAGAATGTGCTGCACTTGCTGTGGAAGCTGGTTTAGCAGCAAAGCTACTACTCGTAATACAAAGTGGATGTAATCCGGAGCTGAAGCAGAGATCCGCTGAGCTATTGAAACTGTGTAGTCTAAATTACACTGCTACTATCTTCATTTCCAAGTGTAAGCTGACAAAAGCAATACAATGAAGCGAAAATCCGAATTTGGTAAAGTACAGGATGGAGTAATTTTGGGTTTCGAAGGGATACCCTTTGAACGGATGCCCTTATTTTTCTCCCTTGTGAATATCAAAGCCCTCTTTTTCAGAATTATTATGTTGGTTTCACTTGATAGAAGCTTCATATGCCAATTGCATATATTGTAGTTGTTATTTGTTAATCCGGTTTCTGTTGGTATATGTTCGGTCTTGTTTCCATACACCAAGAAGGTTCTGTAAATTATGTTTCCATCAAACCTGGAGTTAGATGATGAAATGGGTCTAGAGAAACTTGTAATTTTTGCTGAGAAATGAGTAAGATGTTTCATTTTTCAGTTAAGTTGGAATTGTCACATATGCTGCAGTTACACAGATTAACAGAAGGAACAAAACAAATGAGTTGGCAATGGAAAAGCTGGAGATGTTGTCTAGCTTGTTAGACCACATACTTGACAGAAGTTCCCAAGATTTTCATATGTATTTCTTGGATTTGCTTCTCTTTTTTCAGATTGGAATAAACAACCTGGACTTCCAGACAAACTTAGAGTCAAATGTTTGATTTCAATAGAGAATTTGATTGTTTTGAGATAGAAAGCACCTAATATCTTAATCTGATACATTGAAAAATGTAATTCCATAGGCATTTTGGTTCTAAACTCTTTTAATCATAACATTTTTGCCATTCCAAAATCTTTACAAGGAATCATAATGCTAATAAATGACAATTTATTGACTTTTATGTAATATTTTGAAGTTAATCTTTTAGTGACCATATGGTATATTAACCACTCCATTAATCTTAAACAGTAAGACCCTGATTGTTTATAAAGAAAAAAATAAAAATTATTTACCTTAAACTCATTCAATTTAACTTTACTCTTTTCTTTCTTTCCCTTTTTTGTTTTTGTTTTTGTTTTGACTGAACCCTCAAAATGCTTAGTTTTCAACCTAGATTGGCAACAATATACTTTTCATCTTTTTCTTTCCACATTACACAAAACTCAAGAAGACACGAGCACAGATAACTAGTCATTATTTACACCTCCACTCACACTTCATTGAGAATGGAAAAGGATATTATTTCTGAATCATGAAACTGTAATACATCTGGATTTCCAGATAATGGAGACTCAGACAGATTTAACTCCACTACTGATCTCAAGTGAAAACCTCTAGTATATAACAGAACCATTGGTGCCCCTTTCCCAAAAAAAAAACAAAAAACGAAGTATAAGCTATCCTCCTTTTCCTTATTGTAAATGGAGGCAAGTCTGTATGATATGCTTACAAGGACTTAATCCAGAAGGCTGTGTATTATAAACAACAAATAAACTTTCGGAGCTTCAGTTGCCATGTATGATAGCTGTCTTTTCTCTGATACGCTCCCTCTGCAGAAAAAAATGGGGAGCCAAGTAGCCAACCTTGAATAGCTTCCTCCTACTACATACATCTTACAAGCTGTTTAAGGTCCAACAATGTCGCCCGCCATTTGTCATTGCAAATTTCTTTTAGAGTACTTTGACATGCCTGTAAGTCTAAAGCATATTCAAAGAGAACTTAACCCGGCGAAGAGAATCAGGACATTAAACCTGTCCTGGAGTTTGAATTGACTTAGCATTAGTTCTTTGTGGCAGAACTCCCATCATTTCTGTAGTGGGCTGAGAAACATTTCAGCAATCTTCAAGTTGTCATCAAATTATACTCCCTGTCGAATTCAATTTATAAGTCCATAATCTTCTTCAGTATAGATTAAAACCATCAATTCATCAATAGCATACTATATACTATCTAGTTTCACAACTTAAGAATTTGATATTCAAGTTAAGCTACTTTTTGCATGTAAACTCTAATTAGTAATTGCATCTCATAAGATGCTATGGTTATGCACTTGACAAGTACCCAACCATCTTTGATACAAACTTGTATGAATTAAATCCAACAAAGAAGATAGCAGAAGTCACAACTAATTGTAAGCAGAAAATTTACTAAAGATGCACCGGGTGAAAGTAAAAAACTGCATGTTGAAGTACTTGAGATATTCCAAAGATGGGATCAACAGGGTCATACGGTAGATTTTATAGGAGCAAGGACAGAGCAACCTGCTGATCTTAAGCATAATGACAGCTAAGTGGTTAGTGTTTTTTTGCAAGGATGGCCATACAACCTAAACGGAATGCAGGGATAGAGTTTCCTACAGATGAGAGTTGTTGGATTCTACCAACTAATTTCATTCAAAATATTTGAATGGGGCACAAAGAATTCGGGGGGAAGCGGTAAACAAAGTAACAATATCTGAGTAGTTAAAATTCTTCCCCATGGAGCTTCCCTTTTCCAAACAAAATAAGCAACAGGAAATCATTATGAAGTAGCTATTTCTTGCAGATCAAATTGGGAGCAAGAAAGGAAAAATTGAGTTTACGATAAGTTTCTGACTGTTGATTTATTTACTACATCAATCCTTGAATAACATAGAATCATGATGACCTTGGGAGGTGCTTAAAGTTAGTTTGTGCCTATAAGGTAGTTTGTGCTGACAAATTTATGCCTCCTATAAACTTAATTTGACAAAAGCAAATCATTCAAAACCTGTAAGCCACACACTTCAATTTTACCCCATAAATACAGTCAGGACATTATGATAGCAAATTGAGAATCAATGGAAATATCTCTGTTGGAATTCACTCTCCAGATTTTCCTTTGTACTTTTACATTTTCTAGCCACAAACCTCCAGTGCAGACACATACCTACGTGTCACATAGAGTCTCTTATAATTTACGATGACAAGGTGACTAGACTAGGGGTGATAAAACTAGCAAGGTAAGAATCAACTTATAGACAATGCATGTACTATAAAAATCTATACCAAAATCACAACTAATGAAACTAATAGACAGAGTATATGTGCATTGAAAGAGAAATAGGTACCTTGTCAGCTCCATTCCACCTGATTTAACAATCTCCAGTGTCGTTGTTCTCTTGACAACAAGAGCACAGCAGATGTATGAATCAACAAAGTGGCAGTTTCCTTCATTGCATTGTTCTAGTAAGCTTGCACTTGGAAATGAAGATAGCAGCCGTGTAATTTAGACTACATAATTTCAAGAGCTCAGAAGCCCTTTGCTTCAGAGCAGGATTATAATCACTTTGTATTACAAGGAGTAGCTTCGCAGCCAATCCTGCTTCAACAGCAATTGCAGCACATTCTTCTGGGGCTAACTGACAAATAGCCCATAGAATGGATAAAGTGAGCTGAGTACACCTCTCCGATACTCTCATCAACAACTTCACCATATTCGGTATAGTCTTGCCACACTCCTTCAAAGCCAATCTTCCATCAGATACCGTAGAAAGAAGCTCTAAAACACACAATGCTAACTCCAAACATTCATTATTCAAACCGGGCAACAACTCCATCAATTTCGGAATTGCCCCAATACCCACAACAGAGTTCCTAACAGATTCATTCAAACACAAAGATTTCAACAAACCAAGTCCAGCCAATGCACCGTTGGGATGCCGCTTATCTTTCACTAACCTCAACAAACCAACCAAAAGACTCAAACTTGACACATTAACAGACTCAAATTCGTTACCTTGTATCAAAACCTCAATCAATTTCGCACAATTCATCTTCGTCTCGATACAACCCTCATTCAGAATATCAACCATCAATGAAATCCTCGCAGGCTGCATCAAATTCTCCTTAGAACTAACATCAAGATGCAAATTTACAAGTATCCCAATTGCCTCCGACCCAACAGCATGACTAGTAAACGGACCTAATAAGCTAGAAACCAAAGCAACCCCACCATTATCAACAACAGCCTTTTTCGCGGTAGAATGAGAGCCGACAAGAACCCTAAGGTCCTTCAAAGCACGAACCCTAGATTGACCTTTAACCTTCTTAAGACTCTCCAAAACCTCAATAGCTCTCCCCTGAACATCCTCTGATCTCTTCTTCATCCCCAGATACTTCTGAGAGAACCAGCTATAAATAAGCTGTTGTAATGTCGTGTTCGGCGTAACGGAATCATCCCATAGCTCCTGCATTGTCGTCGGGCACGTATAGTGGCCGAGCGAGAACCATTTTAAGATATTCAATCTCTCGTATGTCTGACCAGTACAGAGTGTAACAGGATCTCTCATTGTGTCTAACGAGATTGGACAAATGAAAACCGAGGGAACATCGGTCAAATCAAGTTCTTGAATCATCATTTTGAGATCCAGTTTGGCGGTGGAAATGAAGGCGGAAGAAGCATCGCCGCCGAGAATGCCGTCTTTAACGGCGGTGTTAAGATCTAAGACGTGGGCGCCGGAGCCCAGATCTAGCTTCATCGCTGAATTTTAATGGTGGAAGAAATGTGAGGAAGAAGATGAGGGTTTATAATTTTAATGCCCGTGATTGAATGTTTAGATTTTGAAGACACTGCAGCACACGTGCAGTCATTAAGTTTTGTCATCGGCATCTTTTGGTTCTTGGATTAGGTTGTATTTAATTATTGTTTAAGTATTGATTAATTAAAGTGGTAAAGGACAGGAATGGATGGGTCAAATGGTCAAACTGAAAAAGGCAGGAATTAATTATAGAAAGAAGGGCCCCTATTAATATACAAATAATATAATTACAATCAGAAACACAAAAATAAACATGCGAGGGATGGATGGATGGATGGATATATTCAACCACTCCCTCCAAACTCCAAATTACTATACCACTATATATCGTACTAGTAGTATACTATTGTATAGTGTAATAATGCATCACTTACTGTGTCACCCTATACTATTATTTTTTGTTATATGTATATCACCATATTATTTATTGGATATTCCCTCTTCATTCTCCAAGCTACATAATTATCAAATCCCTTCACATTATACAAAAAATTCAAACTGGTATGGACTATGGATCATTTCAGTATGATATTTAAAAATATCTACAATTTTAAAAGCTTAATGGTTCAGTTCGAATTTTGAATTAGTTTTCGGATATTCAGATATTTGGTCAATTTTAGAATTTCTGTCATATTTACTCACTAATATTATATATTGTGCTCCTAAAAGTTATCTTCCGACTATAAGCAGAAACACTCACTTGCTAACTTAGGTTGCTTATTAAAAAAATATTTGAATATTTTTCCAAGTTTTAATAACTTGGTTTTGAATGAAAAAGTTATTCACCCTCTAAATTATTCTGAACTTGTTATGGACCAACAAATGGAAGAAAAAAGATATCTATTTTGGAGGCGTATTGGGTGAAGGGAGAGAAAGATACACCATGCGTATGTTGATATATAGCGACTTAAAGGCTACGCCCATGTCTAATTGTATAGTTAAGGAGGAGTACACATCACATATTTCAAGCAATATAAAGATTGGCGGTGGAAAAGAGAGACTATGTGTTTTAATTTAGTAATTGTTCATTTTTTTGTATGTATGATGAAATGACCACGATTTGTTTCATTGTTTACAAGCAATGAATTTTTTTCAGGTCTTTCGAGAGGGTGCAAATTTTTTTCAGCGCCTACCGTTCATAAGTTCTGGATTTGATGGACATTAAGCGAATGACTCTCAATGAGGTATTTGATTGCTTCGAAAACCTCTTCCATGTACTCCTCAAAATGCTATTTTGGTACATGAAAGTTGGGTGCATAAATCACACCCATCCTTAAAGAGAAAGTTGAAATCTTAAGTGATAGCATCTTATACTTGTTTAAGCAATCAAATTTTATCCGTTTTGATTGTCTCATTATGTCGAGCAACAATCAACCTGAATTCAAAAACCTAGTAGTAATTCCGAGGGAAACTAAATTTTGAGTCTTTGATGAACCATCGTATTCCTATTCAAGTGGAGAAACAACAAACGGGTTATAAAATGCTATCACTGACTTAAGGGATGAGCATGATTTCTGCATCCAACTTTCATTTACCAAAATAACATTTTGAGGAGTGCATGTAAGAGGTTTTCAAAGCAATGAACTCCCTCAGGACAGTCATTCGCCTAATGTCCATCGAACTCAAAACTTCTAGACGGTATGCGCTAATTTTTTTTAGCTGAGTTCTTCTCATGATGGAGCTAGATTTGTGAAAAATCATTGTAGAGAAACTCAAGTAAGAAAATGGACAAAATTCAGAAAACATAGGTTTAGTATTCATTATTGAAAATTAAAGAAGAGTTAAAAGAGCTGCAATTGCGTGCTTTTAATTTCGTAATTAGGGTTCTTAAAGAACTGCAATTGCTTGCTTTACTTTCTTAATTAGTGTGGGCTGGACTGGGCTTGGACAGTATTAAGTCCGGTGAGGCCTTGTCAAATTTAGGTCCGACCCAATCCAACTAAGGAATATATCTACTTTTAAGCTATTGAAAACAATGTCACTATAGTAAAAAATGTTATATGGGCTTATAAACTTTTTCTCTTAAATTCATAGTGCTTGATAATTAATGCAAGAAATTTCTCCTATAATTAAGAAAACTCAAAACAGAATAAGATGGTAACATAAAATTCACATGACTTGGTCCAAAATATTAGAATTAATGCAAGAAATTTCTCCTATAATTTCATCAAGTGCTACTTCCTCAGAAAGTACTGTAGTATGAGAAATGCCACCAAGTTTTATTACCTTAAGAGATTGATTTTTATTACCAATCCAGAGAGATTCCAATGCTAACAAGCTATCCATCCCAACTGTTCCATCTCCATCTCCATAAACCATCTCAGGTTGTTTATCAAAACCATTTTTATCATACAATAAACTCTCTGCTGTCTTCACTTCACTCCCAATTATACACGTGATTGGCACTTCTGGCGCGATTATCTCTTCGATTAAGGGCAAAGTTCGCAATTTGTAAGGATAAACTCCTTCCGGAAATCCAATGTCAGCAAGAAATGAAGGAATGTCATAAGCAGAATAATTAGTACGTGGAGTGATAACAAGTGGTTTACTACCAAATATTTTGGGGTTCGGTAAAAGCCATAAATTGCTCTCGGAACTCCTTTGTTCACCTCTTACTAGTAAGGGATCCACGAGAGGTACTCCTAATGTGTTACCGGAAGCAAATGTACGCATGATTTCCACAGCTCCGCCCCATGGAGCAGAAAGTGCAACAAAGTGTTTGATGAATTTTTTTCGCCAACTAGGCGGATTTCGGTTAAGTAGTTGAAGAACAAATTGAGCTCCTAAACTATGGGATAAAAGTATTACTTGGTTTCCTCCATTGAGTTCACTTGATTTCTCTATTAGATTTTTTAAATCCTGTAGAAAAGTTGAACCAACTCTTGAAGGGTGACCTTGTGCAGCTAAACCGTACCGGAAATCATATGGAGCTCCAAACAGGGTTTTGTCTGTGATGTACCCAATTTCTTGGAGAGATTTCACTAGTGGTGCCATGTATTCTGTCACCTGCCTGTAAAACCAAATTGTACTGGTACATGAGGAAAAACAACTGTACACTGACCTTAAATTCACACGAACATATTAGACTTGGGTTTGTTATTGCTTAAAAAACCAAATGCTATGTTGTTTGCTCTATACTTAAGGATTGAGCAATTGATCCTTTGTTTCAACATATCAAGCTGTTGCTTACCAAATTAGCTACCTGAGGAACTTCTAAAAAAAGTTATAATAGCAGAAAGTTATAAAAGTTAAAAGGCATTAATCAAACTACATTACCAAATTGAAATAGAACTAAAACGATTCAATGCGCATATCTATTAATGGATTCGGCCAACGAAAATAAATAAGGTTCCACTACTCTTTGAGAAATAATTAGTGTAAAGATAAATAAGTATACAATTTGCACGTGTGTATTAGTTGGGTCTATTAGATCATAACGATCATAGAATTTCTTGCATACATGAAATGATACGATAACAATGTGACAATTATTTTATTTTCAGCTCAGTTTAGATTCACAATTGAAAAATACTTGAGAAACAATAGCATAACAAATTGCCTAAATGACAACTCAAATCATGAATCCCATCTACAAAACAATGTAACAAAAAGTAATGCAATAAATAAACAAGTCATAATCCAAAAAAGAAAGGGAAGAGAAGAGGTTAATAATAATGTATACATACTTGAGATTAGGATTGAGATAGAGAAGTGATTTAATAGACCCAAAATGAGCCACTCTTGTTTCAACTCCATGAACATTGCAGTAATCATCCTTATGTTTATCATAATAAAGCATCATCCGACTACCAAAGCACTTTGTGAATGGGCCTAAAAGAACCGTTGGGTCGAACCATAGCCTGAACCAACCTTCCTTATCCTTCACTGGTGGATACAACCGGTTGCACACTAGGCTCGTGGCCTTGTACCCACTGGTTAGCCGGGCTTCTAGTTGGTTTCCTCCACTTCCCGGTACAACAATCACTGGGTGGAGGAGGTTGCTCATTGTTTGACACGTGTACATTATTATTACAGTGGATACTAACCATATCTTCATCATGTTTCAATTACAAATGAAATGGCTTCTTCTTAATTGGTGATCTATTGGAATTTAAGTATTGGTCAACTTCATTTCCACTATGTGTAGTGGACAAAATGCCACGTTACTTTGCTAATTGGACGGACCTGGGCCTGTTTGAAGCCCAATATAGAAGGCCCTCTATTACACAACTTATGAGTGTTTGTGGAACAATGCACTTTTATGTTTTCAACACACTTCCAACACGTTATGTCAGTTTGTACAATTAGAATTATCAAGCCGTTGTTAGTATGTGTTCGATAACATGGACAATTTTTACCATGGTCCAAGCAGATCTCGGGTCCGTTTGGGCCAAATATTGGCTCCCCACTATATATGCTAATCCTTAGATGTGCCTATACTCTTTTCTACTATACTATTAAAACATTTTTTTTTATATAAATACTATTAAAACATATTTATGTGTTTCTGCTAACATGATTTTTTTACTTAATTATTTCTATAAACACAAATCTAATTTTTCATCATTAGAGCTAGGAGTTATGCATCTCGGTAACTTTTACGATAGGAAACATGAATCAATAAAAATAAGTTTAGTGGCTTATTTCTAACTAAACTTTGACTCTACACTAAAAAATGCAAATAATGTTAGAACAGAAAATCAAAAGCGGAATACATTCATGATAGAAAATATGCACATATTTAATTAAAAGAATTGAAGAATATATGATAGTGTTGGTAATTTTCTATTTAGGTAGTCAAGAAATTTTCTAATAGTTAATTTGTTGGACCTTCTCAATCAGATATTTAATTTAAACGAAGGAATAATTGGTTTTACGCTTAATCATTGGTCCTAATTTATATGATTATATTGTAAGCAATAGTGTACCAGAACTTGTTCAATAATCAACACTAGGTACTCCTAGTTTACAATTATTTTGTTAATTTGTACTCACACTTTCCATTATGATATCATGAATATGCATGAATTTTGAATGGGTAAATTTTTAATTTTATACTCCGAGAATATTTGACTATTTTATAATTGTATAATTATAATATCATAAGTTGGTTGATACATTAATAATTATATGATGCTCCACAAGTCACGCCATCTAAATTAGAATTAATTAAATCAAATGATATTTTGCATCTCAATTCTTTTGATTATTAATTTGCCACGTTAATTTCCTGACTGAACAATTCCAATCTACAATTATTTTCTTTTTGTGGGTCCAAGGGCTTACTTACAAGCATAAATCATAAACATGTAAATTTGATGGGTAAAATTCATAATTTGGACTGGTATATCATTTTATTCATACATTTATATTATTTTTATAGTATAAAGATGAACCACAACTACTACAATGTTTTCAAATTGGATTTCAATTTTTTTACAAAATTGCCATTTTTATTTTGTAGCGGATGTCTGAGAAAATAACAAAAATATGTTATTGCAACGGACAAATCGTCTAATGGAACATAATTGTTTAAGTGGCGACAAAATGGCTCATTTTGCAATAAACTGCGTCGTGTAAAATGTCATTCGCGACAAAATGGCTTATTTTGCAACAAATTTCGTCGTATAAAATGTCACTCGCGACAACATGGCCCGTTTTGCAGTAAATTGAGTCGTGTAAAATGTCATTCGCGTCAAAATGGTTTATTTTGCAATAAACTTCGTCGTGTAAAATGTCAGCCGCGACAAATTGCTTATTTTGAAAATTCGTCGTGTAAAACTAAATTCGCGACAAAAATGAAAAACTTTCGTCGTGTAAAATATCATTCGCGACCAAAATTGAAAAACTTTCGTCGTGTAAAATCTCATTCGCGACAAACTTGAAAAACTTTCGTCGTAAAAATATCTTTCGCGACAAAATGCCATTCTTTGCAATAAATTTCGTCGTCTTAAATTTCATTCGCGTCAAAAAGGGTTATTTTGAAAAACAATTCGTCGTGTAAAATGTCATTCGCGACAACGTGGCCTGTTTTGCAGTAAATTGCGTCGTGTAAAATGTCATTCGCGACAAAATGGTTTATTTTGTAGTAAACTTGTAATCATATAAAGTATAAATGTAAGGGCTAGGCTATGGTTACTTTGTTTTTCCCTTACTTTGTTTATACTTTGTCCTATTTGCCATTAGAGTTTTAACCCATGATCTAATGGTGAACAAAACAAAGTAATGGTTACTTTGTGAAAAATAAAGTAACCATAGAATTTCCCTAAATGTAAATGTCATAGTTATATAAGTAAGTCATATCAGTCGGAAAAAAAAGGTCATATCAGTTGAATAATTTTTATATTATGTTATAATATTACAAATTATGATTTTATAAATGTAATACAAATTAGGCTTAATACACAAAACACCCCTTAAACTTGGTCAAATGTTGCAACTGTCCCCCTGAACTTTTAATTGTAACAAATTACCCCTCAAACTTGGCAAATTGTAACAAATAACCCCATATTTTGAGTTTGAAAAGTCAAATGCCACGTGTCATGCCCTTATTCGATATTTGAAAAGTCAAAGTGCCACGTGTCATGATTCTATAGGGTGTTTGAAAAGTCAAAATGCCACATGGAATGATCTTATAGGGTGTTTAAAAATTTATGCATCATTGGGGGTAATTTGTTACAATTTGCCAAGTTCAGGGGGTAATTTGTTACGATTTGCCAAGTTCAGGGGGTAATTTGTTACAATTAAAAGTTCGGGGGGACAGTTGCAACATTTGACCAAGTTTAAGGGGTTTTTTGTGTATTAAGCCTACAAATTATTATTTTATGAATGTAATAATACACTACTAACTACTAATTAAGAATTATATCGACCAATTGACAATAACTCAATTGGTAGATTTATCAATGTGTGAATGCGGAGTGTCGAATTTAAATAATAGAGAAAATGATTTATTAGTTCCTGCATTTTGTTAAAACTCACAGTTTGGTCCTCATATTTTGAAAAATTCACTATAAAATCTTCATCTTTTTACATAATTAACTCTTTAATCATTTTTGTTCATTTTTTAGATTTTAAACTTAATATATATTTTAACTTTCAAGACATTCATACTGCAATGCAAAGTGACCTTCTGATTCTGTTATATCTTGTATATCTGTCTATATCGAAATATAAAAAGTTACAAATGTACGAAAGTGGACAGAATTACCAAAAATTATAACAAAATATAAAAACTTTATAGACTTTTTCAAAATATAAGTAGTAAACAGTAAGTTTTTGAGAAAAGTTATAAACTAGTAAATAATCATTTGCTAAAAAAATAATTAATAATTATATGATAAGAATGATTATATTGATAAAGATTGGCTATTTTGTTTTGTTTATCTAATTGGAGTGGGCTCTATGTATGAATGATTAATAAAAAGTGGCCCAACAAACAATAGTACGTGTTTTTTAGTTTTCTTTTAGCATTTATATCACTACTTGTACCATTCATCAAATTTATCCTCTTTTGTCCTTGTCCCCCCAATTTTCTGATAAATCTTCTTCATTTTCCTGAATTTGCTCACGTTTCATAATTTTTCTTATAGTATTTGTAGTGATTGTTAATTTTAAGTAACTCTTTATCATTATAAATATGTGAACATATTATAATAAATTGTCATTACAAGTGTAATTAAAAATAATATTGTCCTTTCAAAGAAAAAATAAAAAATATTGTATTTTCCTCTGGGAGTTGTAATCCTTTATAGTGCATATCTAAGAGGCCTACGTGTTCATAATTTTTACTCTTGTAGAGGTTTCTACACTAAAATTGTTGTGTGCTTTTATTATTTTTCTCTATTTATTATTTCTATGTGTTAGTGCGTGAGTGTGCATTTGGTCCCAACAAACTTTACTCAAGAGTGAAGTATAAGTTTAATTGAAAACGCCATTCAATTGTGTGGTGGTACCATTTCATGAAATCTTTCAAACAAACTTGAATTGATCGTTAAATGTAATCTGATTTTATAGCCATTTAATTAGTAAGCTGAGGAGCAGAATGATTGTAGTATTAGATATTTCTTTTTTTTTTGGTTACAATTGTAGTATTAGATATTTCAATTGTGCATAAGATCTTCTGTATGGGAATTTCTACATTGTGATTCACAAGAAGCAATTCAAACTTGCTTGAAATGGTGCCTACAATGGCAAAAATCATTTTGGAGAAATGGAATATTTGTCTTAAATTTTGTTAGATCCGAGAAGAATATTTATCTTAAATTGCTAATAAAGTGGATATACCTTTGTGACCGTCATTTGAATCCATCACAAATGAGCATTGAAAAGGTTATACTCTCTTCTATTTCTATCCAATATTGAAAATATTACAAAGTCTTAGAACGGGTTGTCTTATTAATAACTTTTGAATCTATATACTTAAATTACAACACCACCTTCTAACTAACTTATAAGTTTTGGTCGGCTATCATCAATTAATATTCAACCACACCCTCTTGAATATTTCTACATTAATTTCATTCTGTTGAATTTTGCATATAAAACAGTCATTGACCCACAGTTTCAGTTTTCCCATTCAATTATTCATATCATATGTATAGTATGGATTTTGCTTTCCCCATATCACTAAACTAATGATTAATGAATGAAACATATATAAATATTTACATCCATGCTTAAAGTAAAACACATATACTTTCTTTTTCTATTTATTTTATCTCTAAATGTGAATGTATTTAGCAAGGATATGTATGAAATTTGTTTCTTTAAAGTCAGACTGAAAAGTTCTTAATTACTTGAAGATGCAGTTGAAATTAAATTAACTTAATTTACACGTGGTTTAGTATGCCTTTTAGACGTGTGGAAAGTAGCTAGTGAAAGCAAAGTTTTGCCAAAAATTTATGTGGCGTAAAATAAATGGATATGTCATTTGATTATTAAAAGAAAGAAACATACTGAGACATGAAAGTAAGTGATTATTAAAATGGAGAGTATACTCAGTTATCAAAGTTAAAAATTAAAACAACTGAGTTAAAATCAACACAAAATAAAATTAGGATATACTACATTAGTGTATTGTCAGTTGTACTTTCAATTTTGTTATGACTCATTAACGACTGGTAGCTTAGTGGTAGATGGTGAGTTGAGTTAGGAAAATGATCACGGTTCAAATTCCACTACTATTATTGAGAGAAAACTTAATAATATATTACACCAAACTATTTTCTCGAAACTGAATCAATCATCATCCAATATAGTATTCGGAAATCAGTTAAAGTGAAAATAAAAATAAAAATAATAGAGAGAAAGATGAAAGAATAAGTAAAATGAGTGACACGGAGTCAGCACAAGGTAAGATAAAACTTGTAAGAAAATAAAATAAAAAGCGTACGAAATAGGCATAGTCAGCCCTGAGATCTTATCTTTCTAATAATGCCAATTCCAAAACGGTGTGCTCTTTTCTTCTTCTCTGAATATTCTAGTCCAGTCATCATTTTCCCTTCCTTGTTTATATACATATATTAACACCAACATGCCCTATCTTCTTCCTCATTACATCTCCCCAAATATTCTCTCTCAAAAAGCTTCCTCTACATACAAAAAGAAATGGGGGTAAAACGTCAGAACAACCAAAACAAGATCATGAAAATAGTAACCCTACCAGTAAAAATTCTCGGAAAAGCTCGAGATCTTTACGTAAAAAGCATGACCAGCTGTGCATCCAGCGCCAGCTGCAGCCACACCATGTCCCTCCCCAACGGCCATCTCCCTAAGAGCTACAGCGTAAGTTCTTCGGTGTCGTCAAATCATGATTCTGATGATTTTAGAGACCTGATAAGAGCTGCATCCGTAAGAAGTATGGGGCACAAGAATGAGATTGATATGCTTTTGCATGAGGTCAGGCAGAACTCGAAACCCTTGCCGAAAAGTTGCAGTGTGGGGATGGGAGGATTCATGGGGAGGATTGATGAAGATAAGGTTGAGGAAGATGGGAGTGTTAACGGCGGAGTTAAGAGCATGGCGGCGGCGGAGATGTATCCCAGAAGTAAAAGTTATGCAGTTGGGAAATCTCAGGTAGCGTTTTGATTTGGGTTTTGAATTTAGTGATTTGTTTGCAGTGAAAACAATTGGAATTTGGTGATTTTTGGTTATTCCTTTTTTTAATCATCTTGCCTTTGTACACATCTTTTAGTATATAGTAAGATTTCAATAATTAACTGCTTTGCTTTTTAGCATTTTCCTCTGCTAAATTACTTCATACCCCTTAAGTTTGGCTCGTTTTTACATGACTGCTACATTCCAAATAGGGTGTTAATGAGTTTAGGATTGTTGTTTGATCACTGTTTGGTCAAATCTCGGCCCGATACGACTCAACTCAAACACTAATGAGTCGAGTAAGAACCACCTTGAGTTAGCTTGTTTGAGTATCATTCATTGTAATGATAAGCTGGATCCAAGTATATCCTTGTGGGCTATATTGGGAGCTGAGTTTACTTCCAGGCTCTCCTCATGTAAAATGGCAAGCTTGGTTCTTAAAAACACGTCGACGATCCAGTCAGTGTGAGAGAGACTTATCATACATATTGTGTTGGAGGTATTTACGAAGTTAAAAGCACCTGAGTAATTTTCACATGGTCCATGACTGACCAAGTTAATTTGGTCAGTCACCGTTAGATCTGTGTAATCATACAGATCTAACGGTAATTAACAATGACTGACCAAATTAACTTGGTCAGTCATGGACCATGTTAAAATTACTGAAAAGCACCTAGTCATCATGTAGGCTTGTCGATTATCTACAATTACATCAGTAACCATGTCCAAATGAATCGATAACTCGAACATAGAATGGTGGAATCCTTTTCTCACCTCTTTTAGGAAGTTGTCTGATTGTGTTGGTCATACGATCAGGTCAACCTCGTGGTGGCTTAGTTTTGGTCAACTGTTGCTTGTGAGCTTTATTTGGCTTGAGCCATAATCTCAATGTTGTTATCAATTAATATACGTGTTTTTTATTGGTTTTTAATTTTATATAAATACATTTCAATCTCATGAATCTTAAAAGCTTATAAATACACATCTATCAAGCAATGTCTTGATGATTATTACATTTTACTAAGTAGTGTGATGACATAGATTTAAATTCCATGATTGTAGAAGCTGAACAAAAAAAATCCTTATAAATACAATATGTGTAATATACATGTATATATAGTCCACTGTAATTTATAGTTTTTGCTACTTATGTTTCAATTTATAATAGATCTATATCATATATAGAGAGTTTGTTTGGTTTCTTAAATCATGTATGTAAATAGAAAATAAATCATAGAAGTGGAAAATACCATTCAATGTAAATGTAACAGTTAGGATCAGAAAAGAGGGAGGGACAAAACAAAAAACTAAATAATGTATAAGAAAGAAACAAAAAAAGGTGAATATGTTGTTGGATAATCGGTCCTACATCGCTACAACTACAACTGAAAGCCATCTTTACCTTGTCGGTTTGATACTTGCGAAAAGCCAATACGTTTGCATGTGGACTGCAAAATCTTGTCTTGGCTCTAGGCTTGAGGGTGAGCTTGAAAATTTTAGGCTCGATGAGCTTCGAGCTCAAGCCTACCTTATAGATATATTTTTGAGTCGAATTGAGCATAAGTAGGTCTGATCTTGATTCGGTTTGTTAACCTCTAATTTTCAAGCTTAACTCCTACTTTTTTATTATGACTTTTAAATTTGAATCGACAATTTTATGTCAAATAAAAGGAGAGGTAACAATTACAAATAGAACATGGGTCATAAATCCTAGTTAGGCTAGCATCCTTGGCACACCTGCGCTTCCGCAACTGATGAGGCGATTTGAATATATTAAAATGAAACGAAAAGATTACAAAAAAAATAAAAAATCAAGAAATAAGAGTTAAGTAAATCGAATTTGCTCTCTATATAATCCTCATAAGTGAAAGAATAACAAAAGACTTTGCCGAATCATCTGCAATTTTATCACTTTTTTGAAAATATGTGTAACTACAAACTCCATACTAATAGAATTAAATAAAATTTAATCAAACATAAAAAAAATAAATTAATTATTGATATGTTGGTGCACTCATTATTCTTTTTGTAAAATTTATGAAATAGAGGCACTAGTTGCTACATAATTTTATCGAAACTCAAGACTTTCTAATATAATTTAGAAAGACTAGTATAGACATTCTAATAAAAAATTTGTCCTAATTGAAACATACAACCACAAATGGCTTAGAATATTTGATTCAATTAAGTTTAGAATCGTTTGGTTGCTTCACGACTTTGGACCACACATTAATTGAGGAAAAACGCATTCTAAGTCTTTTCTATCTTTGAGCACATATCATTATAAAAAATAAATCATATTGAGATAAAATTAATGAATTATTGTAGTTATACACACTTAATCTGGTTAAGAATACACAAATTATTTTTTATGTGCATTCAAAATGACATTTATAATTCAAATGAGGCTTTAAATATTTAGTTTGACAATAAATATAAAAATGGAATAATGCAACTATTTCTGTTGCTTCCGAACTTAGAAAATGACTTGCCAGAAATACAGTTTGAAGGGCATATAGAACTGGTTACCATTCTTTATAGTCCTGATGTTCGTCTTGGTGTCATGAGGTGTCAACTTAGTTGAGATTTCATGCTTTAGTCGTTTCCAATTCTCAGCTCTTCATTCAAAAAATCTAATATTCACATTTAAAAGAAAATATTCACGAACAATTGTTTTATAGCCTTAATTTAATGTGTGTACTTATAATTGATGAATTAATGATAAATATATTAAATTGAAACTTTAAGGATTTTTTTAAAAGAAACTTTAAGGATTAATGTATAAATATTGAAAAGATTATACAGCATCCCATATATATATATTTTTTGATAAAGCATCCCATTGTTAAAAAAGTCTTGTAATGCAATGACCCAATTGCACATATCCCATATATTATTAAAAAATTAAATATGTGCAATTGGGTCATTGCATTACAAGACTTTAGTGATAATTTACATACATAATTATATCCTGAAAATAAAGTTGTATGGATAAGTAAACAAATGTGGAGGTAATAGAAGTCAAGACACGTAACTAACAAATTGCCTCCATATACATCAAGCAATTATATGTAGTGTAAATTAGCCGTCCATCCTTTGAAAAACACTTAATTTACTTGACATTTTCTGAGAAATTACACGTGACATTTCAAAAACTTTACACATTATTAATATGTAACTTTCAATATATAATTTATGAAAATTATAATTTGCGAAAGTTCTTGAACTTTTGATTTTGAAATTACGTAGATGATGTTTGGTGAAGATAAATAAATCAATTAGTAACAAACAAAAAATTATGACGATGATGATTTAGAAAATCGAAAATTATATATAGTAATTTCTAAATGACTATGAATAAATTTATTCTTTGTTTTTTAATTTCTTTTTTTGTCTTTTGTTATTTCTATTTGGTCAATGAAAAAAAAAACCCCATCATATTACTATATATAGTGTAAAGGTTAAGTTTTATAATATCAAATTTAAAATTTATGGACTGTCATATTAAAATTTCCTATATGTTCAATTGTCAACTCTTCCAAACTTCTAATTTCTTAAGGGGTTGGATCTCTTCATGAAATCTGTTGAACAATTCATTAGACAAATTTTGAAGTCAACTATATACAATCATAGGAATTTCCCTCCTATTTATCATAATCAAAGTAGCTAGGGTTGTAGTTTTAAACTTTTATCAATTAGAACATGGTTTTCTTATATCTCAATTTAGGACAATATTTATACTTTCATTTCAATTTAAAGACTATAGTAAACATTGTCATGCGTGTAATGTACTTGGCAATTTTGACCTTTTAAATCGTGGCTTGAGCTATAGTCTCTTAATAAACCGTTTATCTCTCTTCTTCGCCTTTGGGTACGCGTTTTATTTTCCTGTTGTTGTGTTTCATTATCATGATTGAAGAATTAAAAAGTTATGGAGAAGATCAAAACAAATATATTAAAGACGGAGATACGACCATTGAAATGATACGAAGAATTTGAGCGATTCATAGAAGCTTGTTGGACAACTACTTCCTAAGATGTCAAATATAAAAGCTACGTTATATAGTATGTAAAAATTGATCCAATTTGATGCGACGTTCTTCGTATCTATGTGTTTCGAGCCTCTATATGAGAACATGCAAAGAAAAGGTAATACTAGTCTAAGAGCAGGTCATTGATCGACGACTTCTCTCTGATAATTAAGTTTGCACAAAACTAGATGGAAATTAATAAGATACTATAGTACATAACTTTAGGGGGTGATCTGGACTTTTAAAGACTTAAAAAGTCTTGATGTATTCAATTCAGATTTTGGAAGACTCTTTAAAAGTCTAGATGGATTGTATAAAGATTTCAAAAGACTTATAAAAAGTCTATAAAAATCTACATGTATTCAATCACAACTTTTACAAAAGTCATTAAAAGTCACCATGTATTCAATAACGGTCCTCTGTGAGTGGTTACTTGCTCGTAAGTTGAAGCCGAGTGGTCCGGGAGTTTCTACTGCGGGTTCTCGGTGTGAACTATGGCATAAACCACGAGAAGGGCAGCTGAGCTGCTGTGTCGATGCTGCGTTTTTTGCGCAGGAACATCGAACTGGTGGTGTTGTTGTGCTTCGATCGGCGGCTGAGGATTTTTTGCAGGCCCGTGTGTTCTCTGAGGAAGGGATGCTCGAAGTGGCCGAGGGAGAGGCTGTGGCGTTATTACAAGCTTTGGAGTGGCTAGTGAGTGGTGGTCATGATAGCGTGGTGGTGGAGACGGATGCGTTGACGGTGTGTTCAACGGTAAATTCTTCGGAATTGGATCGTAGTGAGTTCGGAGATATAATTCGTCAATGCAAGTCTATTTTATCTCAACATAGCGGTTTTTCGGTCCGCTTTACTCGGCGATTAGCTCACGGGTTTGCCTGGTCTTCCCGTTTTTATGCTATTCCCTCTTTCTTTGATGTAATTCCGAGTTTTATTAGCTCTTCTTTGTTGAACTTTTGCCCGTTAGTGGCTCACTAGTTCCTTTGGCTTTCGAAAAAAAAAGACTTTTATTAACTTTGATAGACTTTTTATATGATTTGCTAGAAAAAAAACTCCACCCATCAACCCAAAGATTTCATAAGATTTGACTATCCCGCGCTGTGAATTTTATACCACATAAAAACATTTCTGTTGTCCATTTCTTTTTGGGTAAATTACAAAAACATGACCTGTGGTTTCAAGTTTTTACAAAAACATGACCTGTGGTTTCAATTTAGTAAAAAAAATACTTGTGGTTTACAACGTTATCAAAATTAAGGAAAATCAACTAACACCGTTAAGTGTGCTGACGTGGCATGGGCAAAATGGTCCAAAAATTATGGTGGCAAAATAAAAGTTTGGGTAATTCAAGTTTTTACAAAAAAAGGACTTGTGGTTTCAAGTTTTTACAAAAACATGACCTGTGGTTTCAATTTAGTAAAAAATAATACCTGTGGTTTACAACGCTATCAAAATTAAGGAAAAAACTACTAACATCATGGTTTATGACGTTATCAAAGTTAAAGAAAAGCTACTAACATTGTGGTTTACCTTTGGTAACGTCGTAAACCACAATGTTAGTAGCTTTTCCTTAATTTTGGTAACGTCGTAAACCACATGTATTTTTTTTTTAGTAAATTGAAACCACAGGTCATGTTTTTGTAAAAACTTGAAACCACAAGTCCTTTTTTTGTAAAAACTTGAAACCACAAGTCCTTTTTTTGTAAAAACTTGAATTACCCAAACTTTTATTTTGCCACCATAATTTTTGGACCATTTTGCCCATGCCACGTCAGCACACTTAACGGTGTTAGTTGATTTTCCTTAATTTTGATAACGTTGTAAACCACAGGTATTTTTTTTATTAAATTGAAACCACAGGTCATGTTTTTGTAATTTACCCTTTCTTTTTTCTTCTCAATATACTATAATTCTATGTTTCAGTTGAATTGATCTCATTGAACCTTTATTCATATAGGCTTTATTAATATGATTATCTGATATATGAACAAAGACAAACTTTTATTCATTTTGCAAGGTAGATTAACTTGAAATTCTTTCTTTTCATGTCAATTCTAATTATAGAGTTTATATTATAACGTCTTTGTTAATTTGATAGGAGTCATGAGAAGTCCATTAAAGTCATTCATTCTCCATACAAATTTATAGGAGTCATTTAAAATGAATTCCATAAGAATCTTTCATTATCTATAGAATTTTTTAAAAATCCATTCAAATCTTTAAAAGTCACTAACTTTCAAAATTCTATAAAAGTCTTTTAAAATCTCTATTCAATACATCCCCTTAAGGTTGAGTAGGTTAGTGCAATAATGTTATTAGAACATTTTTATTGCACGTAACATAGAGTGTTAATTAGGACTTCCTTTTCCATTTAGAAATTTAGTTATTTAAAAGTCCTATAAAAATAAGGCTTGCATCTTGCTTTTCTTTTTTATAATTGACACACCAGCTACGGAAGAATCTTGTTAGTAGCAATACTATTTAGGAAGTGATGGTCCAAAAATATGTAAGCAGCCGAGACAATGTTCATTTAATTAGACGGGCTTAATACAAATGTTTATATGAATGCTACAATAATGTTTAGTAGGATGTTATATAACCCCTCCAAAATATGGATCGAAACTCTTCAACGGTTTAGACATTTGTAAAATTTTTGTGGTTTTGTTATGTTTGGCGTATCAGGTTCGAGCCTTTGAGGTGGAACTCAAACATGAAGATATACTACATTTTTAGAGTGAACAAGGATGCTTTATTAAGAATGAAAATATATCCTTAACCCTCTTTGCTTAACAAAATTGAACCGAGCTAATAAAATGGTCCTTAAACCTCAACAAGCGCTAAATTGACAGCAATGCAGGACAAAAGTGTAACTCCATCCTGACACCGTATCTGTCGTAGAAAGTGCCACGGCGGCAATAGTCACTTCTAGAAACTTCTAAATCCCATTTCCGCCGGTCGTCGTGGAATTGAATCACACAATGGCGACGGAAGAAAAAGGCCCTTGCTTTGCCGACGTTGAAGAAGACGACGAGCTCGATGAAGAACCAGGAGAAGTCATCGAATCAGCTCCTCCTCTCAAGGTTGGCGAGGAAAGACAGCTCACTAACTCCGGTCTCAAAAAGAAGCTCCTCAAACGTGGCGTTGGTTGGGAAACACCCGAATTTAACGACGAAGTCACTGGTACCGTCGCCATTTCCCATTTTTCGTCGCCTTTAATATTCTTCTTTCAAATTTCAATCTTACGGTAACTTTTCTCTAAATTGACTGCAGTTCACTATGTCGGGACTTTGCTGGATGGTACAAAGTTCAATTCTACCAGAGATTCTGATGAACCTGTCACTGTTAAACTTGGTCAAGGTGTGTTTTTTATTTACTCCTTCTGTTTAATTTAACCTAATTGTATCTTTATTGATCAATTTTTTTGGGGGGTTTCATAGGTGAAGTGGTTGCTGGGTTAGATAATGCTGTAATTACGATGAAAAAGGGGGAATGTGCAGTATTCACAATGCCTCCTGAATTGGGATACGGTGTTGCGGGTCGGAATGGTGTGCCACCGAATTCTGTGGTTGTGTTTGAGATTGAGCTTATTTCGTGGATCACCGTGGTGGATGTGAGTAAAGATGGGAGAATTATCAAGAGAATTATGGATAAGGGACATAAGATGGAGAGCCCTGGTGATTTAGATGAAGTCCTTGGTACTTTTAACTTCTCTTATATTGTGGAGTTCTTCGTATTTTGATAACGGTTGACAGTAAAAATATGAACTTTAGTATTGCCTCTTTCCTTTGGTTAGTGCAGTGAAGTATAAAGTGGCCCTAGCTGATGGCACTGTGATTGCAAATACACTAGAAGGAGGAGTTGAATTTCATGTAAAAGATGGTAATAATTATTATTATACAGTGGTTATATCAAATAGTTTTTGTTGATTGGATTCTGTTAATCGAGATTTTTTTTTAACATTTTCAGGACATCTTTGCCCAGCATTGCCAAAGGCTATCTTAACCATGAAAGGAGGAGAGAAGGTTCAGCTAATTGTCCAGCCTCAATGTATGTTCATCATTTTGTATATGTTAATGTTTTTTTTTTTCTGGTGTGCATTTTATGCCCATTTAGAGAGCTAAGTGGCATCATGGAGTCTCCTTGTTTGTTAATTATGAGATCTAAATTGGGGGGTAGTTTATATATGGAGAATGCAGCATGATTGGGATTCATGCTGGTGGGATGCTCACAACATGTCGGGTCACATGCTTGTATGATTTGAAATTCTTAAAACGTCAAGAATTCTGCTATCAAATTGCTGAGATTATTTATTATTGAAGTAGTAGGTCTTATGCTCTTATTCCCATGCTCAAACTCGTACCCTTTCTATTTAAGTGATTTTGCAAATATACGTATGCTTCTAGTTCTAGAACTGCCTAGCCAGGTTCAAGTCTGACAATATGTATGCATATCCATGTAGCGTTACTTTTGTATGCGGCATATCTATTTTTATTTATGCGCGAAGTTCACATCTAGTGATTAGTTATAATGGCTGAGGTTCAGTTATCTAGGATGAAACTCTAGGTTTTGCATTTTTTGACTAAAATTTCCCCAAATTTATTTGTTCCAAAGGAAAAAAAGATTGATCCGCTGCCTTTGCCGTCCTGCTCTGATTCAGACCTACATGAATACTAATATCAGGACCTATGATGTCAAATACTATCCTCGTTATTACTGAATCACAGCTTTTAGATTGTATTTACCTGTTTTAAGCATTTGGGGCTGAAAATGTAGGAGCTCCAGTACCGATCTCTGACAGGGAAATGTCTATGTACCTATAGCCATCCTTTTGGACCCAGTGAAGTGGAATACTGATGCTGCAGGAAGATAAGTTGATAAGTTAGCGGAACTGCTTCTTTCTGATTACGGCACTTAGATCTAAACGACTAGAATGGAAGTTCATTTTAAAAATTCAATTTTGATTGTGTGCATTTATCACTATTACCTCAATTTTATTTTATTTTTAATTCCATTCATCTGAGCTGAGAGGAAAAATGCAGATGGTTTTGGCAAGGAGGGCAAAGATGCTGGTGATGGAACCCTTTCAGTCCCACCGGATTCGGTGCTGAAATTTGATTTGGAATTGTTATCCTTCAAGCCTGTTGTTGATGTTACTGGTGATGCCAAGGTATTCAAGAAGATACTGAAACAAGGGGAGGGCACCCATGTTGCAGATGAAGGTGCTATTGTCACTGGTAAGTTCCTGTTATACGGAATGGTTTTTTCGTCTGAATATTAAGGACGTCATGATAAATACTCATTTGATATTTGAGGCGACTTTACATTATCAACACTTGTTTGATCAACTGTTTGGAGAAAGTTTACCATTCTATGTGAAACTATAGGACTTTGTTCACCTTGGTGTTAATTGGGGGTATGGAGAACCTGTACTTTGCATATGAAACACACATTGTGCTCATTTAGATTGTTTTTAAAGCCATGAACTACTCGTACCAACATGTATGCGCACTCCCATTGTAAGGTTAGCTTAGTATATTAGTTTCTCATTTTGGACCCTTTGGATCAACAGTACGTTATAGAGTCAACTCCTTTCTTCTCTTGAAAGATTGATATGTGGTTTTAGATTCCCAAATCAGCCACTTTTAGCTGGCTAATATGCATTCTGCATATAAAGGCGCCTCTTGAAATGCAGTGCTTCAGAAATTTTGGGAGAGTTCAGACTTCATATGGTGTTTAGGATGCACTTTGAGGACGAAAAGAACTATTTTTTTTTTCTTGACCATAGTCACCATAGGGTAGTGAAATGATGCCAAACGTCCATCATTCTTGCAGTTAGCTATCTGGCTAGGCTACAAAATGGAACAGTATTTGAGAAGAAAGGACTTGATGGGGAGCAACCTTTGCAGTTTACTACAGATGAAGGTAGGTGCATTTGATTTGGATTAACTTTTGTTGTAGTTAAGTTCTGGTTTTATGGTCAAGGGAAAACGTGAAACCAAACTACTTGAAATTTTGGTTGTAGAACAAGTGATTGCTGGTTTAGACCGTGCAGCATCAACAATGAGGAAAGGGGAGCAAGCCATATTGACAATAAGCCCTGAATATGGTTTTGGAAGCATTGAAGTGAAGCGAGATCTTGCTACTATAGCTCCTTGTTCAACGTTAATCTATGAAGTGGCAATGTTGGATTTTGTAAAGGTAATAGTAGTGATAATGATGTTGAATTAATGATGCAACACTTACAACAATATGTATCATCCCCAGTTTTTGGTTATTTTCTGTAATTTGTGAGGATATCCATGCTGAGAATTCTGTTTCCGACGAAGTAGGAAAAAGTGCCATGGGAGATGAATAATCAGGAGAAAATAGAAGCTGCTAGTAGAAAGAAAGAAGAAGGCAATGTACTATTTAAAAGTGGAAAGTACCAAAGGGCGAGAAAGAAGTATGATAAGGTAGCTCAATGGTCATCATAAAATTGAATGAATAGACCTAAGCCCTTGTTTGGAGATTTTTAATTTTATATTAACTGTTTGTTACCTTATATTTAGGCTGCGGACTGTGTTGTAGAAGAGGGATCCTTCGGAGACGACGAGCAAAAGCTAGTTAAATCATTAAGTGTATCTTGCTGGCTGAATGGAGCAGCATGTAGCCTCAAACTTAATGATTTTCAGGAAGCAATCAAGTTATGTTCAAAGGTGTGTTTGCTTAAGGTAAACATGTTTATTTTGAAACAAAATATCAGGTTATATTTGAAAATTTAATCTTTGAGACAGGTACTGGATAACGAGTTCAACAATGTGAAAGCTTTATACAGGAGAGCACAAGCATATATTGAAACTTCAGATTTGGTCTCAGCTGAACAAGATATCAAGAAAGCTCTTGAGGTTGATCCCGGAAACAGGTGCTGTAATACGCTCTCTCAACTATTGTTCATAGGAGCGCTAGCGCATTTTCTGCATTCAGTCATTTGCTGACAAGTTATCTTTTCAGGGAGGTGAAGTCACTTCAGAAGACACTAAAACAACTTGAAGCAGAAAGCAACAAGAGAGATGCAAAGTTTTACTCGAACATGTTTGCACGAATGACGTCGTCTAGTGCAGCAAAGGTGATTATGTTATTATTATTATTAACTATTACATGGTTTGGAACCTATTTATGAATACCTTGTAGATTCTGGTAGTGGGAACTGAATTTGTGGAACTTTTGGGCAGAAATTGAAGGTTGATAAAGTGGAGGAGGGCATAACGGTGGAAATGGAAAATGTTGCTGATACTTGTGGTTCCGTCGAGAATAGTATTGGTTGCTGATCCATGTTAAATTAAATTTGCAGAGCGGGTGAATTTGTAATGGCCAATATGAAAAAGCAAGCAGAGGCGCGTAGACTAGTAATTGATAATTCTGGGAGTATGCATTTGTATTATAGCGAAGTATATTTTTTGGAGATCAAGATGCGAATTCCATCTTCTATTTGTCCAAAATTGTTATTCCTGGGAATATTTACTTTGAATTTGATGATGATAATCAAGTAACGGTTCATAGAGGTTTAAGCTAGCTCATGTCAGAGTCTTAGTGCTATTGATAGACTTCAATTGGAAAGTGCGATGAACATTGTATCCGTTTATCGGACTTTGATAATTCAAATTTTTGCTACAGGGTACAAAACAGTGTTTGATCGGATATCATTACTTTATATATCAAGCTTGATGTTCAAAGCTGGAATTTGGCGAGCCTTGTGGTCATGACTCGATAAAGATTTAAAATAAAACAATACATAATCTGCCTTTATATTTTGCTAAATTTGGTCTTTTGCTCTTATTTATTTTATTTTATTTTTGATAAATTTTTACTCTTATTTATTGAACATTAGAGTGTCATGTGGATGCAACATGATTCTATAAATGTGATATCCTACGTGTGAGAATCGAGTTCTTAGTAATATATACATATACGTTCTACATAGTCATGTAGATTCTGCAAAAAAATGAATCTATATATAATTATAGATAGTGGTGAAGTCAAATTTTTGAGATGAAATATGGATGTTGCCTTCACAATTATTTTTTTTGAACTGTTAGAAAAATACAATATTTTGTTTTTGACAAAATATTTTACTTTTGTTGGTGATAGATAGTAAAGGTTACTTTTGAGTATGAACAATTAATTTATTAATCTTTTATTTCAATCGGTTGATATTATTTTACAATCTTTTATAAAAAGAGGTTAAAAGATCAAAGCTTACGTTTTGTATAGTATATTCTTAAAAGCTAAACCCAGAAATTTTTTTGTTTTCATAGTGTGACAATGTCATTTTCTCAAGTGATCATATCACTCGTCGGTATTATACATTGTTAAAACTAAAAGCCAAGAAACGTTCGGATAATTTAAACTTCTTTTTCAATTATTTCAATAATAATTTTAACCAAATTTATATTCACAACTAATTATTGGATGTGTTTAAAAAAAAGCAAAAAATATTGGATGGTAAAATTAAGAAAAGTTATAAAATTGAGGGACTTTCTTCAAACAAATTGAAATTTGAGTGACCAAGAAAACATTTTTACCCTAAAATAAGGCGGCAAGAGAGTATAAAAAAAGAGAAGGTACGAATGTCCAGTTTTGGAAAGAAAAACAGAGCAAAGCTTTTCTTGGAAAGCAAACACTTTTTCCGATCGATTTCTCTTCTTGAAGAAATTTCCTTTCCTGATTCTAATTTTCATTTCAGATATCTAACAATGGCACTTCCCCGCTTTGCTACCGGCTATCGTTTCAGACCTACCGATCAAGAATTGGTTTGTTATCTCTTCATGAAATTGAGCGGCCGCTCCCTTTCTCCGGCCGGCATAACGATGATCCCTGAATCTAATTTACATGGCAAGAAGGAGCCATGGGAAATCTTTGATGAGTTTGGCCCCACCTACATTCCTTTTTATGGCTCTGACGATCTCTTTTTCTTCTCTAAACTCAACAAGAAAACCCAAAATTCTTCCAAGAATGTGGACCGGAGGGTTGGAATCTCCGGCGGGTTTTGGCTCGGCCAGGATTCAGGAAAGACGATAATAGCTGAGGTTAAGATTGAGCAGCAGCAGGTTCGTATTCAAGGTGTCAAGAAGCGGTTTAGATATACAAACAAGAATCCTGTTCAGCGTTGTGGGTGGATTATGTTTGAATTCTCCCTGCCGCAATTCGATGGAGAGACTGTTCTTTGTCGGCTGAGGAAGAATAACGATGTGGTGGCTACTTGCAAGAATGTAGATGAATTTTCGAACAAGAAGCGGACTACTATGGAAAATGATAATGTGGTGGTTAAGGCTCTGGCTAGGGTTACTTGCAATGCGGAAGTTGAACCTGCAATCAAATGGAGGAAACTGAATGAGTCGGGGAATAATGCTCAAATCAATCCTGGTTTGGAATTGAACATTACTGCTGATGATGATAGTGCAAGATTTAACGTTGTTGAAGATCACGGTAGTGATGATGTTAAATGTGGAGTTGAATGTGGAGGTGATGATGATGTTCAAACAGTTGAAGATGCTTATAAGGATTTAGATGCTTTCGTACAACGTCTCTTCGCATAGAAAGTTCCAACAGATTCTGATAATTTAGATCTGGAAAGAAAGAGTAAGTTAGAAATTTTGAGTTCGTATTCTAGTATGTAAACACTAACTCTAGATAAACAGATCCCACCTTTTTCATATCTGAATATCGACAATTGTAATTATCACTGCAATAATGAAGGAGGAAGCTTTTTAATCTCTGATCTTGAGTAGCATTTTATTCTGAAATTTATTGCTTGTTTCTGAAATTATTTGGCATTAGAGCATTATAGAATTCCTCTTGTTTGTAACTTGTCTAATATAATAAACATTCAGCAATATTCTTGTTTCCGTGCTTCACTCAACAGATATGTATTATCTTCAAAAATATATTTCGAATGCGGTTTGTTGATAAAGAAAACCAATGAATATATATATATGTATATTATACCAGCAGTTTCATGAATTCATATGTTTGAGTCCTATGAAATCCTGAATGTACAACCAAAAAGGATGATGCTAGAATCTGCAACTTTGGATTGTGCCCAGTCTTGAAATGCTAGATCGAAAAAGGTTGAAATCGTACGAGGACCCCTCCTTGGTCAAGAACCTTGTGTGCGATTTGGTTCAAAGGATTCTTAGTTTCCTTCTTCTTAAAACAATTCTATTATGTTATGTTCTATTCTCCAAGAAGTTTCACTCATTAGCAGTTCAAAATATTTTCTGCTGAGCATGTTGCAGAAGAAACTCCACCAGATTTTTGACATCCCAAATAGTTTCTCAAAGTGAAACTAGCACACGGGGGCCTAGAAGCAAAAGAAATATCAGAATGCAAACAAATCGTACTATACTTGTAAACTAGATATTGAACCTCAAGACTCACATAATAATACTAAAATTTGGTGTAGTTTTCTTATACTCGAGTGGTAATAGCTATCATAAGATTTTTCTTACTTAGATAGATAATGGCAAGTAGCATCTGCTAAGTTATATTCACTTTGACCAATGAACAGCTTTACAATCTGGAAAATTGTAACTATCTTTTCAAATAAGAATTAGTTGCTTACACTAAACAATGGATTGGTAGAGGTGAGCCAGCAAGGGCACTCAACCTCATATACCCGTGAGTTAAGATGCAATGTAACAAGTAATAGCAGAGATATAAGTCATGTTCTTCAAAGGAAATTTCACGTCACTCCGTACATTAGTTTTGAATAACAAATATAAATTTAACCAACATGACTCATATTTTTTTTACTTTACTTGATCATTATCAAAAATTCATTAATACCAATACCAAGCTTACATCTCTGGGTTAGAAACCCAAAACTTTAAAGAAAAAAAATTGAAACACAAGTATACAAAGAGGAAAAGCAAACCACTAACTCCAAATCTCCCCAGCAAAAAACTTGAAGAATTAAACTTTTTTCAACTTTTTCCAATATCATTTTCATGAATGCTACACTAAGGAGTTACCTAATATTAAACGCGGTTAATTTTACCATACTAAAAGAGGTCATTATATTAGCAAAATGTAGAATTCGGATATCATAACATTAGATTTTAAAATTTGAAGTTCATCATGTTAAAAGATGCAAACTTGAAGGCTATAAGTGTAATTTACCCAAGAAAGCTTTGAACAAATAATAAAATCTTAAATAATAAAGGCTTAAATCAAATCTATCATCCTAAATTTGTCTATTTGCTCACGTTGCTCCTTGAAATTAAGTAACGATTTATTTGTCCTCTCAACTATTTAATGGTGTATTTATTGGCCTCTCTCACATACGAACAAAGTTAACTCCGAGTGGTTCGTTTAACTCGTTTCTATCGTTGAGCATTTTAATTTTTTTTGTTAAATGATGACACCACCTTATAATCTAATCTTCAGCTAAATGCATGCCAAACCATGATTTTGGAATCATGAGATTGACAACTAAAAATGTCTTCCTCGTCATCCTCTCTGTACATGATCTCAACGTAAAAATATGTTATTTTCTTCCATTTTGTATTGATGTTCTTCAGTTTCCCCTCCTCCCTCAATGGCACGTAATGCTGCTCCCGACGACACCTCCAATCCTCTTCTGAAGGATTTCGAATTTCCTCCTTACGCATCTGTCGAGACTGAACATATTGTACCCGGGGTTCGCGCTCTTCTAAAACAACTTGTACGTTTTCTTTCATTCTTGTTGCACAAGTTAATTTAATTCCAGTTTTGTCCTCGATGTTCATTCATTGTCCCTCCCAACATATGTGCTGTGATTTGTAGGAAGCAGATTTGAATACATTGGAGACTACATTGGAGCCATCATGGCCAAAGTTGGTCGAGCCCTTCGAGAGGCTTGTAGACCGGTTACAGATTGTTTGGGGGATTATCAACCATCTTAACTCTGTTAAGTACACACCTGAACTCCTTGATGCTATTCAACAAGTTCAGGTAAATCTTTATATGCTCTTGCAATATTCATTTTTAACTTTCTTGGACCTTACGGCCTTTGCTTATTTGCAGCCACAAAAAGTCTGTTTTGACCTTAGATTGGCACAGAGTAAACCCATTTACAATGCATTTAAGGCTATCAAAGAATCTTCTCAATGGCAGTCACTCATCGATGCTAAGAAACATGTCGTGGATTGTAAGTGTCTTCAACTTATATATCATATCGACTCTGGTTATTATTTTCTCAATACAATATGTATGGGCAATTTAATCCCACAAATTCCATTTGTACTGAAGCATCCTATGCTCTCTACTCCTATACATGAGTTACAATTGAAGACTATCCAAAATTTCTATTGAGTATCTGGATGTGTCTTTCAGTTTTTATTTTTTTTGGATTGGATTTGTATCAAATTTTCTGTACAATCCAGCAACTCCATAATTGCACCTAACTAAAGTCAATGGTAACGGTTCAATTCAATCCTAGACCTCTTTATTCAGGTATTTGCTCCAGTTTCAGAATCCTCAAGATATGTGCTCTGTCATATTCTTTCTGAGCCAAGTAACAATTCTGTTCCATCTAACAACAGAAAGAAACAAGGGTGCTACATCTCATACTAATTTTCTTACCATATACAAGCAGTCTTAGGGAAAACAAAAAAAAAAAGAGATGCTCAATAGATTCATTTGTACTTCATTGCCTATTTTCTAGTTGATTCAATTGTGATTTTGCAGATTTGACAATGTTCAAGAAAAATAGAGTTGAGATGTAAAGATGAGAAATATAATTAAAAAAAAAAAAGTGTTGTTCTGGTCATTAGATTCCAAATTTTTGTGTGGTTGCACTCCAACATTGCAGTAACTTTTTGCACTCCAATAATTGTTATATTCCCCCTCATATTGAATTACAAGTAGAAACTTATCATGGTAGTTATATTAGATCTTATTTTATTTACATTTATGGTTATATTTTACAATATTTAGCAGAATATATGCATGTTTTAGACCACTACGTTGTTAAAATGTCTTTTGACTTCTCTATTTGACCTTTCACAGCCCGAATCAAAGAAGCAATTCTTAATGGTGTTGCTCTTGGAGATGATAAAAGGGAAGAATTTAACAAAATTGAGCAGGTCTATTTCATATACACTGAGGTCTACTTGTTTATTTTGATGGAGAAATAAGGGAAATTTTGGCACTGTTGTTTTGTGTATATTATTAAGATTTGATGGAGCAAGGGAAATAATTGTTATGTACTATTTGAATCGTACATTTTTTTTATATTGTTTTGATTTAATGGTATAATTTGCAGAAACTGCAATGTCTATCTCTAAAGTTTGAGGAGAATGTATTAAATGCCACAAAGAAGTTTGAAAAGCTCATTACCAATAAAAGTGAACTTCAAGGGTTGCCTGATGTAGAACTTTTTTTGGCAGCAAAGAGGGCAAAGTCTAAGGTATTCACATGGGAATTTCCATTTTTCTGTTCTGTTTTCATTTCCATTTGTTAAATTTACATTCCTTGGGTGTAATTATATATTCATTTCATTTGACAGAGGCATAATGCAACAGCTGAGCATGGACCATGGTTAATTTCACTGGATGCTCGTAGTTTTAACTCTGTCATGCAACATGCTCAAAACCGTGATTTGCGAGAAGAAATCTACCATGCTTATGTCGCTCATGCTTCAAGTGACATATTAGATAATACACCTATTATTCGTGAAATATTGAAGCTCAGACTGGAGAAGGCTAAGCTCCTTAATATAAGAACTATGCTGAGGTACTTGACGTGAACTATTATTATGCTTTACAAGATCGATATATACTTGATGTGGTACATAACAGGTAAGCATGGAAAAAAAAATGGCAACAGTTGAGCAGGCAGAAGAGCTCTTAGAGTTGCTGCTGAATCCTTCGTTTAATGCTGCAGTTCAAGGTAAAATACATTTACTTTTCGATTTAAAGCGATAGCTATTCCAAATACCTTCATATAAAGGAAAACATTGATTCTATCAGGCATTACCTTTTCAGTATGTTTTCTTTAATATGTACTTCTCCTGGCAGAATCCTAAAGATGTTTACGCTTCTTTCATTACTTTCTTATATGTGTTCTTAATCTCCAATGCAGTACTATTGCATTAAACTTATATTATGATTGACAAATTCTAGTTTCTTCTTCACATTCCCAACATTTTCCTATGTAAATGCTTTTGTATTGCATATTTGCCTTACTTGGAGCAGACAGTTACAACCAAATTTATATTCTATTTTCAGACGTGGAAGAGGCAAAGGATTTCAATCATTGGGATCTGACCTTTTGGGCTGAGAGGCTCCGTGAATCAAGAAATTACTACGTCAATATGGTAATCTCTCTCTTTTTCTCAAATGTATATTGTGAATTACGTAGGTTAATGATGATTTTTCATCAAGCAATATTATTTTCCAAGCTGATTTTTGAACTCGATGGTTATTTATGGCAAAAAGCATGCTGATGCTCCTAATATTTTAATTTTTTGGTTCTTTAAGACACTGATCTTTTATTCATAGATGAAATGAATAATGACTCTTAACTGAATTAGGAGCTTACAACGAATTAATCTTGCAAGTAAGGACTTAAAATGACCAGCGATCTTGGAGCTTAGCGCCCTCCTTAGCCTCGGCGTTTTGATTAAAAAACGACTTAAAATGACCAAGCCGTACTTTACTTACGAGCTCATGTAGTACTCCCCGAACAGGGTGAAAGTAAGAGCAGCTGCAACACGGCAAGGGGAGTAGACTTCAAAGCAGAAAGAAGAATAAAAGATTAGGCGCTTAATATGTCTCTAAATTAAAGATCAAGGGTACAATGCACCAAAAAATTGAAGATCATGAGCGTTAGGATGCTTTTTGCCTTTGATTTAATTTCTTTTATGAACCTTCATCAATAATTCATCTACCAAGCATTCTTTTCTGAAGTTTTTGATTTTTGTGTTGTTGATTAAATTTTTATATTCTTTTTCATCTTAGTATATTTTTTGCCTTCTTAATATTCTCTTATGCTACTCAAAGGAGCGTTTTAGAATTAATAATCTTAGTAATTTGGCAAGTAAAAACTGTATACAGGGATTTAGAATTGAATTTAGCACACTCTTGAAATGGAATTGCTTATCTTTAGATAGTCCACGTGGAACAAATGAATTCAAAAATGAAAGGAAATTGAATTCCATAATCTAGGCTTGGAAAGGATGATTGAAATTTTTGTATTTACTCCTATTTCGTGAGATAATTATTTTAGCCGCATTTGTCGATATAGCTTTCTTTTTCCCTCTAAAAAACGAACAATTTAACACAGGCATTAAAATTCTTGGCGAATAATTAGTTTTTTCCTTAAATAACTCTATCAATTAGTTATTATTTTGAAACATCATTACACGGTAAAGAGAACAATATTATGAGAGTTAAATAAGGGTTTGATGAGAGTCTATGTTGAAAATTGTTTTTTCTTTTCTTTTCCTTTTATATATGGAATTCATTAGTAATTGTTTCTTTTTATTCTATTTTGGTAGAATTTGACTAGGCATACTTAATTTAACGAAATTCATTTACCTAAGTAATTTTTCTTATTCCAAGCTTAGAAATTTAGAATTAAATCATTTTGAGGAATTAATTAGTTACTAGCTGGTATGTATATTTTTCTCTGATAATGGTTGATTGAGAAGGCATTTTTTTTCATACTCAATTAGTCATCTTTTTGGCACTAACGAATGTAAATCGCAAACGAGGTTTTTGTTTGTATTTTGGAATATAAATCATTGAGCATTTGGCATTCATATTCTTTTTGTCATGCATATTTCATCACATACCATTACTTTATTTCTCATGGAGACAAGCTGCTTGTTTTTTTGAATTTTACAGAAAGAATTAAATTCATATTTTCCACTGTCAAGCGTTACGAATGGCCTTTTCAATCTTGCAAAGAAACTCTTCGGCATTGATATTGAATCAGCTGATGGCGATGCTCATGTAATATATTTCATTGGCTCCACTTTCATTACAGATTTTTTAGTTTGCATGCTATTGAACTGCTGCTGTTTTGTAGGTTTGTGACCCTACTGTTAGATTCTTCCGTGTCAAAGATTCTGGTGGCACCCCAATTGGTTATTTCTATTTTGATTCAATCTGGCGTTCTCAGAAAAGATCAGGTGCATGGATGAATGAAGTAGTGAGTCGAAGTCGAGTTATGTCACGTGATGCCAATGCTCCAAGGTTGCCTGTCGCTCACATTGTTTGCAATCAGATGCCACCAATTGGGAATTCACAATCCCTTATGACATTCAGAGAGGCAAGTACTTATACTCATGTGCTTGCTTTGGTTCACCTGCTATAATTTGCATCCACGAGTGCACTTACGAAACACAAGTTTTCAATGTCAGAATCCCTAATGGATTAATAAATATATTGTCCCCTGAACTTCCAAAGTTACAAATTTTTAGGGTTAGCACACAAAAAACAAGAAAATTGAAAAACCAGATAGAAAAAAGGTTTTTTGAGAGAGAAGGTATTAGAGAAGTGTTAATTTACTTGAACAGTTTATGAACATGAATATTGGTTTTATGTATCTTCATCCATTCTAATGTGTTAATGTATGGATCCAGATAAGATGTTCTTAGAATTCGAATTTTTTTAAAATTTTAATGTTTATTTATTAATGGTTATAAACCGATGTAAAATGTTAACTGACCGAAATATTTGGTTAAACGATTCATGGTAACTGAATAAATAATTCATCTTTATATCTATAGATGACGTTAATTTTCTGATGGAATTATTCTGGAATCTGTCTTTGAACAGATTTTAAGGTTTGAATGTATATGACATACATATACTGTCACAATTTTGATATGAACTGCATTGCAGGGAATAATACGACTAAATTATTCATAGTTTTTCTAATGTAGAAGGATTTGTCCTCATCTCATAGAATAATAATGTTGTTTGAGACTCAAATGAGTTTAATGTTTTATTACATTGTGAATTCCTTGTTTTGAAGACTGATGTTGTGTTGTAGGTCGAGACCGTCTTCCATGAATTTGGTCATGCACTCCAGCATATCCTTACCAAGCAGGACGAGGCTCTTGTTGCTGGTATTCGGGGGATTGAGTTGGATGCTGTTGAATTACCCTCACTTTTCATGGAAAATTGGTGCTATCACAGGTAACTTGATATAAACCCTCAGTTAGCATATGAACCCTCAGTTAGCATGGGTTATTTAGTTTTCAGTGTATTATTCTTCGTTCCTTCTCTCCCCGGTTTTTGTTCTCACTCTAGAAGTGGAACATTTTCATGTACTGATCTCGTGGAGCTAAATACTTGTTGATGTATTGATTCACTTTTTGGACCTCTGAGTTACCACTATAATACAGTCAAAAACTAAGCTTAGCATTTGAGCATATTTTACCTGAACGTAGTAGAGTCTTGTCATTAATAATCAAATTGTCAATCTTTAATTTATTTGGAGCCTAAAATTTGTTGGTAAACATGTTTGTTTGTTTTCACTTAAGAATGAACATAAGCTAGTTCTCGCCAAGTACTTACATGATCATCTCACCAAGTACTTTCTCATGATGACGATGCAAGTTTCAAGTCATTGGTAAATGCAGATTGGAGCTCATAGAAGAGAACTCGGCAAATCAGAGTTTAAATTAAGTCAATCCTGATATTTTACAGTCCCTTCCATTCCACAGATGCTTGATAGAACGATGTCTAGGAACTAATTTGATAACTTTCCTCGTAACAGAACAGGGAACAGAACCACCAGTAAGCAACACAAATTTAAATAAATAAAGCCAATACAGCTGCAGTTACCTACATATTGCATCTTGTAATTCTGATGCTCATAAAACAGTAGGTTTGCAATTTGCGGTTTAGATTCTGAAGTCATAAATAAGAGAGTCTTGTATGTTCGAATTGTGCATTTTGCTTACACTTGCATGCATTTGCTGTAGGGAAACTTTGATGGGAATTCGAAGCATTATGCAACTGGGGACACTCTGCCTGAACATTTTTTTTCTAAGCTTCTTGCTGCAAGGAATTTTCATTCTGGTACCCGTAGTCTTCAACAGGTTGGTAGTTGATCTGATTTGTTGTTCATCCTAATACTTTTATTTTCTTCTGTAAATTAATGTGGATATATCTTCTTTTTTTTTCCCATTGAAGCGGTTTTTGTTGTAAATTGGTCTTAGTACCATCAGGATTCTTATGGTTGAGACATACATTTCTTCTACCATGCAACATTATTTTATATTATGATTGCTGTTTTCCTAAAGCTACCTGTGCATATGTCACCGTTAAGAGGATGTTATTTTGTTTTTCCAACAAGTAGTAAATTTGCAACAGGTGTTCTGGTTGTTCATGTTGTTCTTGTTGTGTGATGTTTCAGATAAGATTTGCAATTTTGGACTTGGAGTTGCACACGAAGTTTGTGCCTGGTGGCTCAGAGTCAATCTATGATATTGATCAAAGGGTATCTAAGAGGACTCAAGTGCTCCCGCCACTGCCTGAAGATAGATTCCTTTGTAGTTTTAGCCACATATTTTCAGGTTTCCTTTCTAATAAAGTTATATCTCATTTTTCACTTGGTAACTACCCGTTCATTTTGGCTTTGTTAATTCAACTCTCTTTGTGTTTATCAGGTGCATATGCTGCTGGATATTATAGTTTTAAGGTATGCATATTTTTTAGCGCCAAGAACTTGTTATTGAAATGCAGTATCAGAAATTCATGCTAATGTCTTGGGCATAATAGAAGTCAAATTGCTTGAATGTTTTAGAAAGTATTTGTCCCTTCCATCTCTTCCTTCACATGTTTATCCTTTGTTGTATCTGAAAGTGATAACTATTAATTGCAGTGGGCAGAGATGCTATCTGCAGATGCATTTTCAGCTTTTGAGGATGCTGGACTGGAGAACACCAAGGTATATATGTTCTCAGAATATGCTTTTTATGTACGACTTTGAATAGCTCTTTAGTAATGACTAATGATATAATTTTAATATCTTGTCCATTTCAATGCATAGTGTAGCTCTGCTTATTTCTCTATGACCTCTTGAAATTGTGTGAATATACATGACGTATATTGCATTTTTATGAACAAATTTGACAGTGGAAATGCAACATCTTCAAGATTAGTGGATAGGCTACAGATGTTATTGGTGGAAACAGTTTTTGGGTTCTGCATGTCAGTGAGAATTAAATTCCAAAGAAAATTAAAAGATTAGGGTTGCAAATGGGGCAGGATGGGGATGGAAACAACTTCCTTCATCCCAGCCCCTGTCTAGATGAGGAACCGCCATCCCCGTTGATGAAATGGGAAAGAATCATTCCCCTCGTCGTGGGTTCCCATTTCCAATTGCTCAAATTCTAAATAGCATTAGTCAGTGTAATTTAATACATCGCCCTATGATACCATTATGAAAATATAATTCTAATTCAGTTATTATGTCTTTATTTTTCTCCCAATGCTCACTTCTTTAAAATATTAAAAGGTGTGTGTATATATTTTTAATAATCACTACGGAGTTTTTCTGTGGGGACATGGTGGGAGTGGGGATGGGGATCCCCGTGGAGTGAGTAATGGTTAATACATTTGACTTTTAACGCCGTTTAGGAATAGGAAGTAGACTGTGATCATGAAGTTCAGTAAGTAGAGTTTAATCACCAAGTTTGACTTTCAATATGACCATTTTTGCTGTATCGCCCTGTTTCCGCTGATGATAGCCTTTCTTATCGTATTGTATTATCCACAAACTGAATGACACAGGCTATGAAAGAAACAGGACAGAGGTTCTGGGATACCATTCTTGGTCTTGGAGGTGGAAAAGCACCTTTGGAGGTCAGAAAATAGAAGCTAGTAATTGTCCTACATATTGCTTATTGTTTAAGAATGCATAGATTGCAATATCTTACTTTTGTTTCTTTCCTTGTAAAATTAAATGATATTGTCTCCAGGTTTTTGTGCAATTCCGTGGGCGTAAACCTTCAATGGAGGCACTTCTCCGACATAATGGCTTAGAGTTGAACGAATTAGTTTATTGTATAGGTTAACTTTTACATGCCTGTTTAAATTGCAAGCTTTTACTGGTGCATTCTTCTAACTCTTATTCTATTCATTTTGGTAGTAGCCAAGTGCAGACTATGGAAGCTGGCCCTAAGCGGTAAGCTTTTGTATTTGCAATTTTCTGCTTCAGTTAATGTAGAGGTTATGGTTTTCCGTCTCCGCGGAGCTATTTGATTTAAATGAGTTGATTCTCAATGCAATGAACCAGTTTATTTATTAAAGCTTCTTATTATTTGCTGTATAGGTTACTTTTACGTGTCCAGTTCTTGCTATGATTTTGCTATCAACGCGTAACCCCTAAATTGCATGCTTTCAGCTACAGAAATCTTCTACTTTTATGCAATTCAACGGATCATTTTTTATGCTTTTTTATTATGGTGCATCAATATTCTCTAAATTGCAAGCCTTCCACTTCTTAATTCCTATTTGCAATTTTCCGCGTCTATAACTGTGAGGGGTTTCGACTTTCTGTCTCTGTTAATAAGCTATTTGATCTGACTGAGTTGAGTTTCGATGCAATGGATCAGTTCATCTTTTTCTGTTATTTATTGTATAAGTTACTTTTATATGTCAGCTCTTACTATGATTAAATTTCAAGCTTTCCACTTCTGCATTCTTCTAATTCTTATTCTATTTCTTTCGTTCAGTCGCCGAGTGGAGCCTATGCCAGCCTGCCCTAAGCCGTAAGCTTTTCTTATTAACTTTTGATTCAGTAACTATAGGGGTTTTTCTTTTCTGTCTCCATGAAGATATTTGATTTGAACAAGTTGATTTTCAATGTTTTGAATCAGTTTATTTATTAAGGCTTCTTATTATTTATTCTATCAGTTACTTTTATATGTCCCATTCTTACTACTATTACGCTAACAACTTGTAGCCCCTAAATTAGAAGATTTTCACTTCTGAAACTTCTAATAATTATGCAGTTCATTTGTTTATGCCATTCAACAAATCAGTTTTTATGCTTTTTTTATTGTTCTAAATTAATAAATAGACAATCCCCTAAAACTTCTGATATCATTTAATATTTATGCGATTCAATGAATTAGTTTGTATGCTTTTTGATTGCTTAAAATCCCTGAACTGCAACTTGGAAGCTTCTCACTTCCGAAATTGCAAGCCTTCCACTTCTTCAATCTCCTAAGTTTAATGCAATTCATTTGTTTATTCGGCAAGTGGAGCCTATGGCAGTTGAGCCTAAGCAGTAAGCTTTCTTACTTGCAACTTTCCGCGAATGTAACTGTGAGGGGTTTTGATTTTCTGTCTCTGTTCAAAGCAATTTGATCCGAATGAGTTGATTTTCGATGCAATAGATCAGTTCATCTATGGGGGGTTTTGATTTTCTGTCTGTGTTCTTTATTAAATTTCAAGCTTTCTACTTCTGCATTCTTGTAATTCTTATTCTATCTTTCGTTCAGTCGCCAAGTGGAGCCTATGCAAGCCGACCCTAAGCCGTAAGCTTTCTTATTAATGTTTGATTCAGTAACTTTAGGGGTTTTGTTTTGCTATCCTTGAAGATATTTGATTTGAACAATTTGATTCAATGCTTTGAATCAGTTTATTTAGTAAGGCTTCTTATTATTTATTCTATCAGTTACTTTTATATGTCCAATTCTTACTACTATTTTAAACTGCCAACTTATAGCCCCTAAATTGTGAGATATTCACTTCTGAAACTTCTAATTATTATGCAGTTCATTTGTTTATGCCATTCAATAGTGCCTAAATTGCAAACTTTCTACTTCTGCATTCTTCTAATCTTATTCTTCTATCCATTTGTTTAGTCACCAACTGCAGCCTATGAAAGCCGAACCTAAGCAGTAAGCTTTCTTATTCGCAATTTTTTACTTCAGTAACTGCAAGGGTTTTGATTTTTGGATGATGAGACTAACGACTTTTCGTAGGGTTCAAGCTAACAGTGAGGACTTATACCCTGACAAGTTTTCGGACCGGGAGGTTGCTGAACATGCATTGAAACTGATAAATGAGAAAGTGGTTTGTTTGCATCTTATCCATCTCTCTGTGTGTGTTTTTTTGTATCTGTATCTTGTTCATTTCATAGTAACCAGCAGCCTTATATGCCTGTATGTATTTTTCTTTGCTTGAACAGAATGGTGAGTTGCAATTGGAAAAAACCTATGGTAGCTACGCTTGGGACATAAGATTCAACGGTGACGCTGATGCTCTAGGATTTGAAAACTGGTGTCATGTGAGTTTCATTGCTAAACCTATACCTGGAATTGGTGACGAGTCTGCAAAACTCATCTTTGCTGAAATGGTTAACTGTAAAAAAAAAAGGGTGTACGACCTCAAAGGCCATGTTGTATTGGATATTCATGATCCTGGTAAAGCTATCTCATTGATATTAATTTTTACTTGGACTTTAAATGTTGTTGTTTTCAGGGTATATATGTAAATCAAGTCTTAATTGGAGTTTTGCAGGAATCACATATGGATGTAGATTTTGCCCCCCTGATAATAATCATCCTCATCCTCGTCCTGAAAACTATAGTGTAGGTCATGGGACATATATGCCTCATTCCTCGTGGGGGTCGAGAAGTTGTATTTATGCCCAGGGCCTTGGGGATGAGGATTCGGTGCGCCCTTTCAGCAGCTCACCGTGTTTCAGGCACTATCCGGTGAAGTCCTAGTACAATAATGGTTTCAAATTTCAATTTCATCATCCACAACATACTCATATGCTCTCTTGTTTCTGAATTTTAATATTTTACTTCTACTTTTTGTGTTCCTTAGGACATTTAATTCAAGTCTTAATTGGACTTTTTTTGCAGAAATAGGATTTTCCTTAAATGCCTATATCAGATAGTTGAATTAATGACTGTTTTTAGTTGATTTTTACTCGATTGCTTTATAAAAACTTAGTTCACCTGACTGAAGAAACTCGTGCACAAGTTGTTTTTTTTGCGGGATATTTTTGTTATCAGACATTTTGAAATTTTTTTAATTATTTTCTTTATTACTAATTATGTTAGAATTCTTTAGTCCAAACTCCTAACTAGTTTGCAAGGTATTTAAAGGTGTTTCTCTGTTATGCAGAACAGATTATAGATCATCTGTTATATTGAATTACAAATTTCTTCATTTGAGTTTTAAGTGAGTGTTTCTCTTGTGCTCTTCCGCTTGTTACAATTAACATTGAGATCGAGTTCAGATGGCTTAGCTTTTGTTCGATTTTGATTTATTAATCTCACGAAAAACCAATCTTGTCACGGGTTTGGAATAATGAGAATGTAAGTGAATTTTGGGGTTTTTGGATTTATTTCATCTTTCATTTTCCCACACAATCCAATCATGTCCAGCAAATAAGGATTTCTTAAATATTAATCTTTTTTTTTTTTGTAAGATCATAGGAATCGTACCCCGAAGAATGATTCGGTGTGAGTACCCACGTTGATTAGTTAGGTGTACCATCTCAATCATCCTATCTACATACTCATCTTGACCACGCAGTCACTTTCGTGGGACCCTTTACCACTCCTTTCTATTCCCATAAACAAATCCACTCTTATTACAGTGAAGTTGTGTACACCAGATTATGATTAATTAGCCGCTAATCTAGGATATTATAATAATATAATTAATCCAGCAAGAGCACAATAGAACTTAAGTTGACCAGATAGTTCAGTTTCTTTGACCAAGTTAGGGTGGGGGTTTGGTTGCTTTACCATTAGCAGTAGGAGTAAATTATACACATGGTACCTACATGTCTTGTTATAGCCCTTCAACTTTAAAGTTGGACGTTATGAATCTTGAATTTTGGACTTCACATCACTAACATAATGACTAGTTCCACGGAATAAAAAGAAATGCACATCTTCCAAAATAACATTTTTGAAATTTTTCTCTTACAAAGTACCAATTTCAAATCTATGATAAACAATTTTGAGTCATCGGAGGTTTTGGAGCGACATTTTGATCAATGCACAAGGATTCACACTATGCTAGTAAGTTCAATCTCAATGAGTCGTAAAATCCGGCTTTGAAATCTAAGTGGCTCAACGAATGAACGAGCAAAGTTGAAGTGTATCGTTGTAATTTACCCTTAGCATTAGGTACTCTACTCAACTACAGCTGGAAACTGTACCAGGACAATGGGATAAAATTTCATTATTAGATTCCGTTATTCCTTGTGTTCATTGTTCTCTTTCCTGCTTGCCAAATTAGTATTTTTTTTTCCTTTTCACAAAAGGAAAAGATTGCTGCAGGTTTTATTTTAGTTTGATATAATAAAGAAATTGGCATGGATTGTATAAAAGAAATAGTAATTCTTTGTGTGCTAGTATAACATTAGAGTATTCTATCTAATCAAAGCTGGACACTTGTCCTAAGAAGAGTCTATAAACAATTGAGAAAGCAAGTTATTACACTCAACAAACATAGATCTCTTTCATAACTGCATATCATATACTTATTAGTAGTAGTATATAGTAATCGAAAAGGAGTACTATTTAAATTTACAATACATCATTTCCACAACATTGTTGTCGAGACACACAACTGTTGCAAGATCGATTGTTAATGAACAACGGTAACGTGAGATAAATATTATAGAGATTTGTTTGCTTATTTACATAGAAGAAGCTAAAGGTATTGAACCGGCTATTGAAACATCAGATTTGTTTCTTAATATTAACAAAAAGGATTTTCAATCTTGTTTAGCATGTTGTTTGTCTCGTCGTTATACAACTTTTTTCGTATGTAATTAGTTATTTTTCACACTTTATGTTGTTTGTGTTCAACTCCTTTATTATTAATTTGGCGTTACAGTTTGCAATCCTTATCGCGTGAGTTTCGTAGTTTCTAAAACTTAAGATAGTTTTCAATCCTTATCGTTGTTTTTTAAACCGGTACTTTTCCAGTTTGTATTATACTTTTTCACTCCAATCATTGCTTTTATTCAAGAGTGTTTCACTTCTCCACCGAACTCTGCTCTTTACAATATTCAGTTCAATCGATGAACTCGAGAAACAGTTGAAACAATGTTAAAAATACATTTTTATATCATATTGAGCACAGTGTCATTTTAATAGCGTTGTTCACCCAAAAATAAAATCAAAAAAGGCAATATGTAAATGAAATATGGCCCACAAATTGATGGTTTAAGGAGGAGGGATGTGAAATGTGTTGATGAGGAATGGTGGAACCCATGGAGAGTGATGGAGCTTAGCTAATACTCAATTTTATTTTTAATTGGCTTAATACACAAAAAACCTCTTAAACTTGGTCAAATGTTGCAACTGTCCCCCCGAACTTTCAATTGTAACAAATTACCCCCTGAACTTGGCAAATCGTAACAAATTACCCCCTGAACTTGGCAAATTGTAACAAATTAACCCCAATGATGCATAAATTTTTAAACACCCTATAAGATCATTCCATGTGGCATTTTGACTTTTCAAACACCCTATAGAATCATGACACGTGGCACTTTGACTTTTCAAATATCGAATAAGGGCATGACACGTGTCATTTGACTTTTCAAACTCAAAATATGGGGTTATTTGTTACAATTTGCCAAGTTTGAGGGGTAATTTGTTACAATTAAAAGTTCGGGGGGACAGTTGCAACATTTGACCAAGTTTAGGGGGTTTTTTGTGTATTAAGCCTTTTTAATTTTGTGAAACAGAAAATTATAGAAATGAGATGACATGAAATGGTTGAGTTAGTTGGCACTCAGAAAAAATGGGTGTGTAACAGCAAATAGAGGTCTGTTAACTTAAAACTTAGAATAGTTGGCACTTGTGTCGGTAATAATAATAATAATAATAATAATAATAATAATAATAATAATAATATTGACTTTATATTTTTTAATAATTCTTTTATACATAATCTTAGGGAAATTATATGGTTATTTAGTATTTTACAAAGTAATCATTACTTTGTTTTGTCCACCATTAGATCATGGGGTGAAAAGTGATCTAATGGTGAATAAAGCAAAGTACAAACAAAGTAACTCAAAAACAAAGTTACCATAACCTACACCATAATCTGAACCTCTAAACTAGTAAAAGAAAGAAAACTTAATTGGTCACGTAAATTTACCTAACATTTCATTTACTTCCTAAATTTGTTTTTTTTGGTAAAGTAAAGTTTAGTTAAGGGTAGATCTACTCACTCGCAAGGCTTGGGTAAACCACAGACCTCGATGAGGATTTACAATGAAGTTTACAGATTGCCTACCAATAAGAGTTAAATTTTGACGAAATGGGAACTCAAACCTCAAACCTTTCAAGTAGAAGATGGAGTGGCTTACCACTTGAACCAACTCTTATTGGTACTTCCTAAATTTGGTAAGATGTGAAGATTAACTTTTTCAATTTGTTAAAAAATAAAATCCAAAAAAGGTAGAAAATCTATTTGTTTACTTATTTAATCCAATTAATACTTCCATCAATGACCCACAAGCAATGCATTTTGGTTATTACATTCCACTCGGAAGTATAAGGTGATAGGTTCAAATCCTGACCGTAAAAAGTGAACTCTACAACAAAAAAAATACTTCCATCAATACAGTAATTATGATTTTTATAAAAAATGATTGTTTTTATCTTTTGATAACAAGTTAAATCTTTATTATTAAAAATACATTTCCACGTCATCAAATTTAACACGATTAGTGAATTTTTTACCTTTTAAGTAACAGAATTAAACATAATCTTTATTTTGTCAGAAAAATAAACACGAACACCATTTTGACAAAATTGATAAATACAAAGATTGAAATTACCTTATATTTTACAGTAATTTTTTTTCTAAAACAAATCTTAAGGATTCCTTTAACCATTAATATGAAATTAATCCTAATTTATTTTAAAAAAATTAAGAAACAACGATACCATTGATGTGTTGTGGCTTTTAATAATGAAGGAAGTACTATGTAAAAGTAATAAAGAAAAGAAGGTACAAGGAAGGGAGCAAGCTTGGGGTTGAAGAGAAGGAAAGAACCTATTCATTTCAATATGCTCCCAAGATAAAAATAATACTTAATTAAAACAAAGTTTTTCTTTTTAAATTGTTTAAGGAAAAGAAATTACAAGGAGTAAAGTTGATTAGGTTCTGTAATAATTCAGCAGCAAGGGCAGTTGGGCAGTAGTTAATTATACTGTCTTTTTTAAAAATGATACATGTCACCTCTTAAGCTTGAGCAGGTAACCCCAAACCAAACAACCCCTTATTTATTTCTCTATCTTTCTGCATTTTTAATATTTTTAATGATCTCTCTCTTTGTTCAAAGTTTCTCTGGGTGCTCATACTCATTGGTCTCTCTGATTTATAATAAAATAAAAAAGTTGGAATTTTGATGCTTACTTTACTATTTCTAGAACTACCCTTTTAGTGAATTGGGTTTTTCATTTAGCAAACATTTGATGTGTTGTACTATCAAATGCCCATTTTAGGAGACTGTGAAAATGAACTCTGTTTGCTTTCATTTCTTTCACATTTCAAGTAGAATTTGATGCTTTGGAAACCCATTTTAAATCCTCCTTCTGATTCCACATTCAATGCTTAAAGTTTGAAGTTTTCCACCTGAATTGAAAAGATTCATTCTTGGGTACTTATGTTAATAAATTGGTGTTTAAGTTTTAATTATATTGAAAAGTGAAAAGGGAATCTGCTTTCCTTTTGATGAGCTGTTATTTGGGTATATAATGTCATTGTTTGTCTAAGTCTACTTTATGCTGTGAAAGGGTCACTTTTCTTGTCTGTTGGAAGGTATTTTTTTCAATTTCTTGATCCATATAGGAGTGGACTTGATCCCTTATAGGAGTGGTTTTTGAAGTAGTCTAGATTTTATGCTCAATGCATTGGATTTTTCTGCTTTCACTTTGTGTCAATCAGATGCTGCAATAAGGTGTTTCTTTTACTAAAGCTGCCAAGGTTCTTTGTTCCTTGTTGAGTCTTGCAAGATATCACCAGCTAGTTTTGGTCAAACCCACTTTACTACTTTTTATTTTAATAGTTCCTTCTGTTTCATATCTATATTTATTATTCCTGGTGGTCTTGAATATATAAACCATATTATATATAGGTTCCTTCCTTAGAGTTTGGGGTTTGAGCTTCTGAATCTAGGAAAAACAATGGGTACAAATGGTGATAAAAATAATGGTTTGGGGTTTCAAAGTGGAGGGGAGAGTATTAGCAATTGTGAGTCATCAGGGATGAGCATAAACCCCTATTTTTCTTCAGCTTGGGATCCCGTTGTCACGAGTTTTGGGGGTTCATCAATGGTGTCTCAGAGTGAATTTACTAGTGCTGCTGCTTATGAGGGAATTAGTAGTTCCCATCTTGTTCATTACCCACCTGATTCAACTTATGTTGAAATACTGCCTAAGTATCCTTCCTACGGAAGTGGAAGTTTCTCGGAAATGGTTGGATCCTTTGGTCTCACTGATTGCAGCCAGATCGCGAACAATGAAAGAACTATAAGGAATGATGTTGAAGATCGCCAAATATCTGAAGAGCCAGCTGTAGGAGTTTCCCCTGATGGAAGGAGAAGAAAAAGGGTGGCAGAGTCCGGCTCTCCTTATGATCCGAACAAGGTGATTTTCCTTACCGGCACATAATGAGTAGTTATAGATATTCGTGTTGTGATTGTATGTAATGTATTCTTGTGTTTCCATTATGAATTGTAGAATGCTGAAGGAGAGCTACAAAAGGATCTTTCTGGACATAGCTCTGATGAGAAGAAATCAAGAACTGAACAAAATGCCGCTTCTAATTCGCGGGGTAAACAAGCAGCTAAACAAGCTAAAGAAAATTCAGACAGCGGAGATGCTCCTAAAGAAAATTACATTCATGTGAGGGCCAGAAGGGGTCAGGCTACCAATAGCCATAGCCTTGCTGAAAGGGTAATTCTTATTATTTATGTACAACTTGAGAGCGTAATGTTGTTTATCATGACTCTGAAGTTGTGGATCTTTTGTAGGTTAGAAGAGAAAAGATCAGTGAGCGGATGAGATTGCTTCAAGAACTTGTTCCAGGCTGCAATAAGGTAAAGTCATCTTCTTTGGAAAATCGAATGTGTTTCATTTCAATGAGATTAAAATTAACTGTTGATTATATTTTGTAGATTACTGGAAAGGCAGTAATGCTGGATGAAATCATCAACTATGTGCAATCGTTGCAACAGCAAGTCGAGGTATTGTTTTTTGAGTTAACTCATTTATTTTTCCATAATCGTATTATGAAATATAGAGTTCCTTCATTATAAGCTCACAAGTGTTAGTAGAGTTCAGCTTGAACTAATCATATTATTTCATACTCTTAGGTAGATTTTTTTAGCAACACGAATATTTTCTGATAATTTAGACAAATAGGCAGTTAACCAATTTTGCTGGAGTCCTATTCGTCTTCAAAAGATCATATTTTCTAATGAATGGATGATCATCTGTTTGTCCTAGTTGTAGTGGCCATAGCAATCCTGTAAAATGTACAATGATCTGTTTCAGCCTCCATGCTAAAATCATATCGGACTAAGATGATAACCGTTTATTGTCACTTATATACTCAGCTAGAGTCAACTTAGTTATAAAACCAGGGCAAACTAGGCAAAGTACGTATGCGAGCTAAAATCTAGTTATTTCATATTAACTGAACTTTCGAACACACACTGCTGCGTTTTACACTCAAATGTAGCTGTGTTTTCATGTCAGAACAGAAGAGATGGTGGCAAAGATTAAAAATAACCATTTACTTGAAATCAGAGTTTGCGAAACAACATACAATTTTATGCATCCATATGAGATGATCAGTATTACTGAAATCAATTGCTGATATGAAATGATCAAGGATTAAGTGAAGCATAATACATGCTTTCCTCTTTTGCAGTTCTTATCAATGAAACTTGCCACGGTGAATCCGGAACTGAACATTGATATTGACCGGATTCTGTCCAAAGATGTAAGCTTTGGTTCATAATGAATTAGTCTTCTTTTATCATGTTTCCTGAAGTGACTAATATTCCTTCCGCCTCTCTTTTTCTTGTTATCTAGATCCTTCATTCAAGAGGTGGCAATCCTTCTATTATCGGACTGAATCTGGGGATGAATGCGCACCCTTATTCACATGGATTCTTCCCAGCAAGCATACCGGGACTTCCAAATTCAAATCCACAATTTGCTCCTGTGCACCATGTAAGTAAAGAGTCTTCCTTAGCTTTCGGTTGTTGAGAACTAGCACTTAATGTTCTTTTTATGCATACAGAACATGTTAGAAAACGATCTCCAAAATCTATTACAAATGGGATTTGATTCCAGTTCAGCTATGGACAGTTTGGGACCAAATGGTAATAAGAAGCACAACGTTTTCATAAATTTTGAATTAAAACATGTGTTTATGTGCTGCTTTTCTGATACTGAGTTGATCTTGCTTGTGGTAGGACGGTTGAAACCGGAGCTCTAAGATGGATCTAATTACTCCTAACAAAGAATTTGAGGAAATACTTCAAGTTGATTTGCACATTGAAGTCATGAATAGCTATTTGGTTGTATAGGTTTTCAGCTCCTAACTGTTTGTTCTTCGAAGTTTTAGCAAGAAGAAAGTCTTAATCATAGAATTGCACACGTGTATAGCTTTAGCAAAAAGGAAAAAAAGAGAGCAAGAATTTGGCTGATGTCTCATTTATTTTGTTTACTTTTTACCCAATTGGAGGAGTATGAGTATTTGAGGAGTTTTTTAGTTATCTTTTTATGAGAGGAGCCTTTACTTGGAGTTTATTGGCTATAGTCTCTTTTTTTTCCCCTAAGGAAAGGAGCATCATGAACCATGCTCAACAGAACAAAAGTTTAACATCAACGGCGAAGCAAAACTCGGGATAATATCAAAGTTTAATCTGCATAAATATTATTTTTCTTTTTGTTTCAATTAACAGGTTTACTATTTTCCCTTCGGGCGGCACAAAACTAACCAAAAAACCGATATCTGAACTGAAAAATAGGTCAAATATCGATGGATACGGTAAAATAAACCTATTAGTATGATAGAGTTAAACTTATTGACAGTTAGTTTTAACTAATCCAAGTTTCATTCAGTTAGACGAATTATATAGCTATAAATATAGATTATTTTAAAACAAGGTAGTGGTTACTTTCAAAGTAACCATAGAAAGACCTTAAAATAAATTATTCTAAAAATCAAAATTATTTATTTTCATATATCTTTGTGCTTTTAACTTTTAAAAATTATCATTTAAAAAATTTATTTTTCTAAACATTAATTTGTCCCTTCTTGCCAAATAATATCTAGTCAAAAATAAGAAAAGGGGAAAGAAAATTTTCTAGTGAGGCAAAGGCCAATTTGTGTCAAGAATGAACTCTAACTGGGCCAGGTATGGAATCTGTAAGTTAGAGACAGAGCCCAAAAGTTTTGGTTTTTCGGCTCGCGTCCGAAATTACACCAGACCGACCATGATGAAGGCGCCATTAAATTGAATAAGTTTCAAAGGTATCGTTTGGTTCATGGAATAGTAAGGAATAGATTAATTATTTTTTATTTATTTATATTTATTTATTTGGTTGGATATTTTAAACACATAATAATAATTCTACGAAATAGCTATTCTAAACGTGAATGAATAGTTATTTCTTAATTGAATGAATAAATAAATATTTAAAATATAAGAATTTATATTTCTAATCAAATTCTATTTTATCAATTTCCAAAGTGTCATACGGTGTGAGCGAGTAGAGTGTATATATGCCCATTCATTCTGTAATCACCACCGTATCTTTTCCCGGGAAACTGTAAGCTAAGCTGAATAGAAAAACTCAAAGACGGTGGTTGGTCTGATTTGATTGTGAGTCAAAATTGAAGGCTTAGCGTAAAAAGCCGAATTATGGTTTTAGGGTTTGAGATTTGATAGTGAAGCAGCGAATTAGGATATGGGAGGCAACGGCAAGGATGATGATAATCGGAATAAGGAGACCCCTAGGAAACCTTATGAAGATGACATGAAACTTTGGGGCGTCTTTCTCTTCGGTCTTATTGGTGCAACCGTCACTACTTTCGCTGTTAGTTTCCATTTCTTTATTGCATTTCATCTCTACTTTTGCTATATTAGCTTCATCATGTGTGTTGCGGTTTTCATTGTAACTGCAATTAGGTTGATCATGTCTGCACCCGTTTTCAATTTCATTCCCAAATTAATCTCTTACTTATATTTCCCAGCTCAAAATTGCTTTTTCCAATCTCAAATCAAGACTATTCCTTGGCTTATTATTATACTAATATTAGGAATGGTAGAGCTCCAAGGTAGACATTTTTCTTCTGTTTATATTACTTTCGAAATATACCATCTTTTACCTATATATAATTCTTGGATGGATCTCCTATACTATTCAAACATGGACTAAACTCAGTTGTGGCTATTTTAAGTTTCTTTTTCTCCTCAGAAACTAGATTTTGTTATTGGTGTACTAGCTTTTTTAGAGATATATGTCATGTGATGGATGTGGCAATCTGGCAGGTTGGTCAGCTGCGGAGGACTGCTGATTGGTTCTACACTCAGGTATACACTCATTTACATATCACCAGCTTTCTGTTACATAACTCATTCACACACCCTAAACTTCAAATTGGATATCAGTGTTGTAATTATCTAACATCTGCCTAACTCAATCCATTTTAGATAAGCTCTTCAAGTAGATACTTGGTGGTCCAAGTTTTATTTTTATGTATCTCATATTTCAGCTGATCATACATGCAAATGCACTTTATAGTTAAGGACACAATCATCACGCAAGGGAGGAACTGGAGGAGGTTCTTTCCGATCAAGTTTCCAAGAGGAAGCATGGAAAAGATATAATCGTAGAATGCAGGAGGAATATGAAGAAGAATTGGAGAGAATAGTAAGTTTTCGATCTTGATACTAAAAATCATGCACAACTTGCAACTCATTTGTTGGTACTTCTGTTTCGTTGATTTCTTGCCCATATATTTGCACAAAATTAAGGCTGTGTTCCATTTGTATATTAATATATTTAGTTTTTTGGGACGACTAATAGGGTATTCATAATATAATAAGTAGGTTCAGAAGAATTGTGAAATCCATCATGAATTAGTTATTTCCTACATTTTGCTCTGAGATACTTTTGACTTTGTGTAGATTGTATGTCTTGGGGTTATTTATAGGAGCATGTCTATCAAGGGTTATATTGAAACTGCATAGAGGATGAATTATACCCTATATTATGTGAGCTTATGTTTTAGCAATAACTCTTTCTTCTATCCAGCCCCTCTTTTGGATTTTAGCACCATGTTTTCACATATAATTCAGACTCATTACACTAGGGAAGCTTGAACTCTCTACATGCAGTTAACTTATGTTTGGCTTAGTTCTGGCAAAATGCATTTGAGAGACTAGTTAATGTCTGGAACAGCTATTGACTTTGTAAGACTTTAAGTATTGCGCACATAGACTGGTGTAGGATCCTCCTCTTCTCGTGTTAGTTGCATGGCAATTAAAACTTGCAACTTGCAACTTGCAATGATAATCTCTACTTATGTAGTTGCATGGTTTGATTGCAAAAATGATGTCATATCATGATCTCTAGGAACGTATAAGGCGCATGCAAAGTGTGTTTAACCGAGAGAGGAACAAATACAAGAGAAGCTATGAGAGCTGGAGGGAGAATGGTTCAAGTGAATATCATCAGAATTTTCAGCGTGATGATTGGTATTGGAAGACCGAGACATCCTTCAGAGATCAAAGGACTAACTTCAGGGCTCCCAGAGAGAGTGCTAGCTACTCATTGTCGCATCATTACTCAATTTTGGGCCTTGACAGGTAATTCTGTGAATTACGAACCCCTGATTGCAATTCAAATATAAGTTGTGTTAGTGATTTGATTGGTGCTTGTTGAAGTACAGTTGGTAAATTCATCTTGGATGATTGAGGAATGTTGTAAATTTAGTGATATTCTAACTTATTTTTCTTTCCAGAAGCAGTCAATCTACAATTGGTAGCTTCGAGAATAACAAAAACAAACTATACACTAACTTCACTAACCTGAACAGAAAAGTTCGTTTTGTTTTTTCAAGAATAAGATCTGGCTGTTTGGGACCCCAAACCATTCCGACTAGCAAGACCTTTTTTTTTTGCTAGAAGGGACTAGCAAGACCTTAATACGTGATCATCATGTAATTATTAGAAAGCCAATTATGGAAAGGTTAGTCTGTTAGGAATTTCTTATTCTTCAGGCCTATCTCATGGTAATGTGATATTCCTCTCTACTAAAAGGATTATAATTTTGAATTTCAAATTGAATTAATTTTTCTAAATGAAAAGTCTAATGAATGCATAATCTTGCATGTTCTTGAGTGGACCGTGCAGTAAGCTAGGAAAGAGCAATAATGTTTTTCTGGGGGTCTTCATGACATTATACTGTTTAAGTTTAAATATAGACTGTAGTCATCTGATCTTAAAAATGAGCTCATTATGTCAGACTCAGCAATGAGACATGTGTTGATTGGAGGTCTCGGACAAAATGACTGCTAGAAATGTCAGGGCTTTTCTTTGAATTGTACTGGCTTTATCGCAAGAGTTCAGTAGCTAAACTCTTCTGATACCATGGTTATTAATTTGGGATCAAGTAATTTTAGGACAAGCTTCAGTGTTAATGGATACTTCATGCGGACCTTTAGTTTACATAACCAGCCACATCGATACAATCTTCATGTGTCATTATAATTGTTAGTACTTAGTAGTATCTCATGCCAATTGTTTATCATGCTTAATTTTCCTTATTTCCTTGACATGCATTTAAGCGATTTTCTGGGTAGAGGAGTTCTGATATCTAGAATTTTCTGTGTTCGCAACAGGTCCAGAAAAGCACCGTATACGGAAGCTGAGATTAAGGTAATTTTGTTAGCTTTCCATATTGTTGTTGAGGTTGTGGATAGATCTGGCAACTGATATATTAAACAGTTATGTCTGGGATTGAATAATTCATTGCTCTTCTTTCTGATGTGTCCTTGGTGGTTTGCGTACTTGACAAAGCTGGTTATCTTCTGTAAACATGGATAGAGATGGTTTCTGTAAATGCAAATTGCTAATTTTTATATTTCTGGTGTTTTTGTGATCAAAGGCTCCAAGTACACATCATATAGATTTAATCGGGTCAAATGATTGTTAAGTAATAGAACATGTAAATATAAAAGATTGTTTATGGGGAATAGGGCAACATATTCATTGTCTTCTCATGTTAAGAACTGTTGTCATGTCGCACACCTAGTAATGCTCCAGAGAATTGGTTGTAATGCGGATTTTTATGTTTGATAACATTGCATGCTGTAGCTGCCTGTTGGAATTTCAACTGAGAACTTTTTGAACCAATTTCTTTAGAAATTTTAGTACTTTATGCTCAAAATTATTGCCTTTTATCATTACAGAAAGCATTCAGAGTGAAGGCAAAGGAGTTTCATCCAGATCAGAACCAAGATAATAAAGGTTAGGTTAGATTGATATTCGGGTTATCAGTTGTCACAAACGCAGGTATGCGATATTAAATCTATTTGTGACATGCTGCAGAGGTGGCAGAAGCAAAGTTCAAGGAGGTAATGGTATCCTACGAGGCCATTAAAGAGGAGAGAAAGAACATGAACTAATGAACTGACTTGTTGCTAGAGCCTAGAGGGGTTCTGCAGATTTTGAACAGTGTCACTCCATGAAGAAACCTGGAGTTGCTGAAAATAGAAGCTTCTTCTAAATTCTTTTTGAGAGAACATAGTGTTGTATCAACAGGCTGTTGTTGAGAGATAGGGAGCGGATTCAGCGGAACGGTTATTCTTTTACAAGAAAATAACAATAAAAGGAAATTAAGTTTATACTTCATATTTAAGAGAGGACAGAGCAGGTAATGAATTTGTAAAGCATTTTTGTTTTCATCTTTTATACGGGTTGTATAGTTGTTTCGTTGGTCATAAAAAATAATCCGTTCCAGAGAAATGATTACTATTATCTTTTTTATTATTGAACATTGCCCAAGCATTTGGGTCCATTGTTTTTTAGTTATGCAAGCCCACACTTCAAATATGTTATTATACTAAGAAAGTTGGTCTGCCACTTTGAACGGATGTGTGCTACATCCCCACAAGACATAAGGCCCAATTTTTATATTTAATACACGACCCAAAAATATTTATGGTGAATGATTTAAAGGTCCCTGACGTTTTACTTAATACACTTTTTAGTCCCACTATCTTGAAAAACACATTATAAGTAACGAAACATATTTTAACTTTTAAGACATCTATTTTGTCATATAAAATGATTATGTGATTTTGTTACGCTTTGTCTACATATTCATATTAAAATACAACTGTTGCGACTCTAAGAAAATAGACAGAAGTACCAAATGGTTAATTATGACAAAATCAGGGACTTTATAGTGTGTTTTAAAATAGTGGAACTAAACAGTGTGTTATGTAAAATGTTGGGGACCTTTAAATTATTTACCCAAATATTTAAGAAGAGTCTAGAAAATAGGAAAACAACTAAGAAGGCTTTGTTGGATAAGGTGGATCATCTCATTCACATATTAGTTCTCATTGATGAACTTAAAACAAGCACGAATTAGTAATTTCTACAAATGAAATTAGTTGTTTCAGAGTTTGAGAATAACTATCTTAAGAATATGGTCTCATTAGGCTTTGTTGCTAGTTCAAGGTACTAACCTAGTAAAAGAAATCCAAAGGAAGCGGGAAAGATAGAGGAGAGACTTTACAAACTTCTTTAGATTCCCAAGTATGGTTATTTGGGTTCCATAGATATATTGTCAAAAATTTCCGCTAATTAACCGTGTAATTAGCAATATTGATAAATTTATCCCAACCGATGACGATTAGTTAGGCATCCCTCAAGTTTAGTGGTCAAATATATAAATAAAAGTTCTTGCAAAATAAAGTCATCATATATTGAAAATTAGTGTGTACAATACCAACTTTGATACGCAAGATAAAAACAGTACCTTCTAGGTCATACCCGGCATTATTTGTATATTTTAATGGTTGAAAAAATAAAATAAAAGAAAGTCTAATATGAAGCCAAAAGATTTTTCTTAAACTCGTGTAATTCATCCATAATTTCAAAGCAAAAAGGAGTTTATTGCACGGAAAACGTTTTAGGAAAATGAAACTGTTTTTCTTATTTGACTAGTGCAATAATAGAAAAGGGTTATGGAAAGTTAAGAGAAATTATTGTTAATGTGGCCTCTTTCTTCTCTGTTGGGGAAATAACAACCCCTTTATGAACTTTTAAGAAATTTTCCATTGATGAGGAAATTATTTTCCCTTTTTGATATACAAACACCATATAATAAAGAAAGAAATAATTTTCTAGATACCTTAAATAAGCGTAATTGCGCCGTATATGCTTTACATTAAATACAATTTTCAGCCAAAGAACAAAAATTCAGATTAGCACTCCTTAAATAGAATTAGAGTTAAAGAAACAACTAGAGAACCATTGTCCACAAAATTTCATCTAGATTTTCAAGCTCAAAGTCACAGGTGGTATGATATTTCACAGTTGTTCCGTCAGGCACACGGGGTTTAAAATACAACAAGCACGGGTTTGCATTTGTACACAATTTAATTTACTTCAACAGGTGGAGCTCTATAATAAGCTGGCACGGTTGCAGGGAAGAACATTTGCCTCACACCTTCTGCCTTGATTATCGGAAAGATGATTCCTGACGCACCCTGCAGTTATTTGCCTCAAAACATCAGATATTCCTCAATGCAACATTTGACTTGTAAAGATTATGATATGCCAAACACGAAATGAAGTTAATCTGTACACTTACCGAAATAAGCCTAGCTCCAATCCACATGCGCTTCACAGAAGGGAATGGCAGCAATAAGCGACCAACACCATAAATTGCAACTGCGAAGAAATGAAGAACCAAACTTAATGGACGAGGGTTTAAACCCGAGAGCAAAGCGATTGGTCCCGTTGAGAATACGCCTCCAAGAGTCAAATAGTCAAAGCAAGCCTGGCGCATTTCCTGTCGTGCTTCATCAGTTGAAGCAGAGAATACCGTGTGAAGCGCACCGGCCAGTGTATTGATTGTAGACGCCACCGGCTGCAACCAAATCATAATATATTATTGAGCTGATTGACCTACCAAAGCAGCTAATATGTGCCATAACACTAATATATAACATACCTTACGCAAGGTGTAAAAGGACTCGAGATATCTACAGAGTGTAGGTGCATCATGTAGGTCGTGCAAAGGCTTGAGAAGATTACGGAGCACAACAATGTCAGAAAGTGCCACAGTCATTCCTCCTCCGGTAAGAGGATGACGCATGTTAAACGCATCACCCATCAACAATGCTCCAGGAGTAGGATATGGAGCAGCTGGCATACTTCTGTTTGGCATTGTTCGGATGCTCCCCTTATCAACCGCAGCTAAAAAAGAATCATGTAATTCTGGGGGAACCTGCAACATTCATTACATAGTTCAGCCTAGGACTCCAGAAAAATGATGTAGAAATTCTTTTCTGGTGGATAAAGAAAGGATATATACAATTTCATAGTAGATGCTACAAGCAAATTGTATACCTGAGGAGCCACAACGTTCTTCAAATAGCTTGCCATTTCACCATTTGAAATGGAAGGAACTTTCTGGCCAGGTACATCAACCAGACAGCGAACTTCTGTACTACTGATAGGATAGAATAAAATCGGGGAAGGATCTCCTAAAATGACGTGCCCATGATTTGCATAAGGAAGTTTGCAATTCTCCAGGACCAAACCAACAAAACAAGAAGGCACGTCTACCTGTAGAAGACAATATGCAATTAAAATTAATTAAGACAACACCTCATATAGACCCTAAAAAAAACGGTAAAAGCGTCCCCAAAGCAAATCCTTGACTTAGGGATGACATAACCAGCAATATTTTACAAAATCTCGAATCATCACCTTAGGGTTGCAAAGGGAGCGGCGCAAATTTGAGAAGCATCCATCACAAACGATTGTCAAAGGTGCAAAAACTGTGAGCTCTTCACCGTTTTTTGTTTTGTACTGTACTCCTTTGATTATCCCTTGTTCTTCAAGAAGGGAAGTAACAGTTCCTTGCTCCAATTGTACACTATGTAAGGAAAGGCAACGTATGATTGTAAGTCCTTGCCAATATTTAGATAAATCTCGTGAATTATCGCGATATGCAATTTGATAATACATAAAAGACAAGCGATAAGTTACTAATGCAAATCATTCATGAGGTACTAGCGTATTAGTTAATTCATACTGGATAAAAACACATACTTGGTAAGGGATGCAGCTTTTTCACGCATCCTCTGTATAAACCGGCCATTGTGAAAGCTCCTTCCTGCTACATCAGAATGGAACTTTTCCAATGGATATGCAAGTTGAGTATGTTTCCCATCTTTAAAAAGAGCATAACCAAACACCCGCTGTGCATCAATTTCTTCCACACAATCTGCAATACAAGTCATGGTTTCATAAGCAAGTGAGTCCTACTATAACGATGCAGGAAAACACGAATTACACCATTATCAATGACTTAAAGATCAAAGAAAGTAATAGTAGCTTTAAAAAACTATTACTTTTCTCCCGTCATACCTTGAAGTCCCAACTCAATTAACTTCAGGTATCCCCCTGGTTGTAGTAACTCCCCAACAATTCTGTCAGGTTCAGACAAGTCTCTTTCAATGACATGCACACGACGTCCCTCCTATTTTCCAAATCAACAATTAATAATTCATGTTAGAAACTCTCCAAAAATCCTAGTAAAATAATTAATCTAATCCAATCCAATATCAATCATTGTGCTAATTAATGAGAAGAAAACAAAAAAGAATGATGAAACTCTGGCGAAGCATATCCCCTATACATACAACAACAACAAACCCGACTATGCATTTGGTGGTAACTCCATGGCATGCTGATCAGAAAATAATAAAGTTAAAGAAGGTGGGGTCAAGGGGAATCAAATAAAATCTAAAGAAATATGAAAAAATAGACTCAACAACATAAGGAAATTTGTTCTCTTTGTAGTAATATTTAAATCCCAGCTTGTCCTGCCCCAACAATAGATTGATAAATTATGCAACAGCTAATGTTCCACGAGATAAGACATCAAAGTTCAGAAAAGGGATTTAAATACTCCAAGACCTCAAAAAGACAGATCAGCAAATTGCTTCATGAATAAGGAACTTTAGAAAGCCTAATTTTAATTCTCAAAATTAAAATCATAATACTTCTTAATGAAAAATGCATGTAAAAAATGAGGTAGCTAATCAGAAAAGAGGAGTAAGATTAAAGTAAAAGTTGTTTTGCTATATGCATGATGAGATTAACAACATTGGTAGTGCCAATATGGGCTATTTTCTCAACTTTGAAAGACAAGCCCAAACTATACTTGAAAGATTCTCATGTTTAAAGGCCTGCAGAATAAAACACATCTAATTCTCGTCTTCTACCTGTCTCATATGAAGTTAGCAGTGCCCGGAAATGGCAGAAATTCTAGAGCGCTCCCAAAGGAGTACGGTGCTCCTTGAAAATATAAAGTACGACATGCTGATACAGGAGCTATTTAGGGTAATAATAATAAATATAGTTATAATTACAACTAAAGGAGTATGTACTCCCGGAGTGCTAATCTCTACCGGAAATGGATATAAATTTAATCATACCAAAACATGCAATCACATGTTTGCTCATAAATCATTTCTTGTAAAACAGTTAATTAATTACCAAATTATTATTACTATTATAAAGCTAAACAAAAAGCATACACAGTAGCCGGAAAATCAAAACAACAGTAGAAAGAAGAAATTTCTCCGGGGATGAGAACAAAAAATTCCAGTTCAGGACATTCCGCAACCACGAATTCAAATCAAATCCACCAAATAGCTTAATTAGAGTATGTTTAGATTCAAAGTCCGGACCGCCACATCACCGGGAAGAAGCAGAAAAATAAATTAAATACTATTGATCTCTAAACAAACAGCACAAAGGCTTGATGACGGTAATCAGCTAATGTTTACAGTAGCACGATTCGAGAAAAATATATATATATAGACTTTAGTCTAGCCGAGCTAAATTGCAAAGCATTATAATAATTAAAAAAAATCGAATCTAGAACGGAGACACGAACATGCAATTGGAAAAACAGAATACCTTTCCGAGAGTGAAAGCAAGAGCAGCGCCGGCGACGCCAGCGCCAACAATGATGACATCAGCATGAGGACTGTCACCGGATCTGCATTCCGGCGTAACGGGGGAGACGGCGGTAACGGAGTTACGTTTAGCCTGTCTGTTATTCTCGTCTTCCTCCTCTTTCCTAACAACGACTAAATAAAGCCAGTAGTATACGGAGAATATGATCATGACGGAGGCGACGATCCATCCGAGCAAGTAATGATCCGACATTTTCATCTTGAAATCTCAGAAACGACAACGTTTATGTATCTCAGATTGAAGAAGAGGAGGATAGTGGTGGTTGTGGTGGCCTTTGCTTTTGGGGGCTCAATGCCCTTAGCTGGCAATGTTTTTTAAGTTTAGGTGGTGATCGACGGAGCACGGGAATCTTCAGGGACCGATGTACCCTTTTTATACCCACACCTCACCCCGTCCCATTAGTGCTTGCTAATATTTCCTCTTTAAACGATGCGTTTTGTTTGATAACGTGCGCGCTCTTCTTTTCTTATTGGGTTTACCATGCGCTTTTATTCGTCGTTTTCTGAATTATCTTATTCACTCCTTATCCTTTGTTCAAATATGATTTCTAACTTTAATTTTACAAATTTAGTTCTATACTTGAAATATAGTAGATTTATGTACCATTTGTTTTGCACACTACTTTCCACAAACAAATGGTTAGTTTCAAAGTAGAAAACAATGTAAAATGATGCAATTTCATGTTTTTTATTAACAAAAGAGGTGCACAATAATAGCTAGAACTTTTGAAGTTAAAAGCTAGTAATAAGACTCTCATAAAATAAAATTAGAAAGTGGAAAATAATTTACTGTTAATCAATTAATCTTAAAATAGCATTCTTTCTAAATTGACATTTTTATTTATTTAATTTAAGTGCAGCTTTAATTATTCATGGTAGTTCTTAAAAAGAAAAAAAAACAAAGTAGTTGAACCCCCTTGAATCCAAATTTTGATTTAGTTTTAACAGTCTTTGAACAAGATCCAATTATAGAAAAGTAAATATACATCCCCTTTAAAAGAACTCAAATAAATTTTCATCAAAAAGAATAATAATAATTATTATAATAAAATAACTCAATTAAATTATAAATAAAGTATGTCTTCCAAAAAAAAGAGTATGAAAACTTAGGTAGAAAAGATAAAAAGTATCGGGGCTCAATAAAACAGTTTCAGAACGTTGAAAGGTTCAATAATACATATTGGAACAATATTTATGGAAAAAGTTTAAAAATTTCTCTCCCTCTCAATCTTCGTACTCGACAAAATACAAATCGTTGGCCACTTACTGTACTTTATGATTTCTGAGTTGGAGCTGGGGCTGCCTTCCACATATTCCTTTCAGGGTAAAATACAAAACAAATCCTTATGATTTCATATTTTAATAAAACAAACTTTTATGATTTGTTTTTCTTAAAAGGTATACATATAGTTTTAAACTTTAACGTAAAAAAGTTTAAGATTCCATAAATTTAAAAAATAACCGTTAAAAATATGAAAATTAAATTTTTTGGAGAAATAAAGTCTTGTTCTTTTGAACTTATCAACACTTATTTTCAACAGCATTCAATTTAGTTTATTAACATTCAGTTCAGCAAAATTGAGTTCAGTTCGGTTTTAATTTATTATTATTTTGCTATTATTCTTATCAATAAATTATTAATAAATATTTATTACTTATATATAATTTATTAACATTTTTTATAATTATAACTATTTTTCTTATCAGAACGTCATTTCTACTTTCATTCTCAATTATGGATGTAAATTGTTGTAAAGTTCTTCTATTTTCTTAAGTTTTTCACGCCTAAACTTTGGCACATGACATCTAATTTCATATTCTTTAATTGAAGACAAATATCCAAAAGTATTTGAAGCGGCTATTGCATGCCGTGATTAGTATTATTATTATTAAATCGTAATTTTTTATTGTAGTTATTATCTACAATGCAACATATTATTATTTATTAAATTTGGTTTCGGTATTTATTTTTTAATTCAGTTCAGTTTAGTTTAGTTCAGTACCATTCAGTTCAGTTCAACTCATAACAGTTCAGCTATTTTAGTTCAAAAGAACATGGCCTAAATATATTTTAAACAACTTTAATTCTTCAACTTTTTAATTTCGAGATCATTTAGGTGACATTTGGTTAAGAGAGAGAAAGTAAACGTTAGAGAAAGAAAAAAATTAAAATAATGATTTTGAAAAATAAAAAACATAGTTGCATAGCAAATGTAATTCTGGACAACATGTTTTGAATTTTTTACTTTAAAATCTTTAAATAGTTATTTTTGGACGTTTTAAATTGGCAAGTCACATTTTTATTAAAATTTGAAACTACATGTAGTCTTTTAAGAAAAATAAACAACATAAATATTTTTTAAAGAAACCACATAATTTTATTTTATTTTTTAACTTACCCTACTTACTATTCATTTTTATTTTCATCTATTAATATCTTAATTAATTCATAAGTTATTTACATTTTATTAATTTTGTTGCAAGCTTACAACTAGCACTTATGTTATTAACTATAGTTACGTTTTATCAACCAAAAAAATATATAGTTACGTATATATATATGAATTAACGTGTTTAAATCAATAAAAAATAAAGAATTTATTTAAATATTTCAGAAAATACTATGCTTAGCTAGTTTGCAGTTTTTCAAGCAATTATCGAATAATCCCTTTAGAAGCAAATGTCGAAAATAATTGTTAATATTTTCTCATTTTAAAATATAGTTACAAATGTTCAGACCTAATTATAAAACTGTATTCGTGATTCACATTTTTGCAAATTTGTATTATTAAATTAAATTGCCTTTGAATAATTCTGAAGTTAAGAAATTCACGCTAGCTTGTCTGAAAATCCAACTTAATTCTATGGAATTATTAATTATTAAAATAAGATTAGAGAAATTAATAAGTAGAATGTGATGGCAACTATTAAACTCCTATCTTGAAGTCAAATAATGTATATATAAGCTTCTTATTTTCTTATTCAATTCTGAATGTTAATAGATAAAATTATTTGTAAGCAACTAATTGTGATATAATTTTATATCTTAATTTGGTCCTTTACCAACGAAGTTTTCAATTTAGATATGAATCCATAAATATTTGATACCGACTCTTTGATACGGACACCCAATGACTTCTTTAAATTTGTCAACCATTTTGGTAGGATTTCTATTGTGCAATAAATAAGTCAAAAAAATAACATAATTTCAGCTATATGACTATGAGCATAACATTACTCCTATCAATTTAATTTTCCTCCAATAACTGGTTAGTTGTGTGTGATGATGAGGATGGTTAATTAAGTAGCATGCAAGTTGCTTGAATTAACTCCTTTACATATCTCTTTTTGAAAACAGAACTAGTATATTAGTAATTTTTTTGATAGCAGAACTAGTACATATTGATAAGATAAGAATCAGTTCACATCGGAAATAGCATAAGAGTGAATAGAATTCGAAACTGAATCTCAGAAAAACCATTATCAACTCAAGCTCAAAGATATCACACTCTAAATTGAAGAAGCAATACACTACAACTTTGGCATCCAGCTCGACTATAGTACTTGATAAACCCAAACACCTAACTCAAAGTCTCCTTAGAAACGATTGAAATGAATCCTGGAAAATCATTAACATGCACATTTAATCTTTACTCTCTTTTTTAGGCAGTTAAGTAAAATTTGTATTAATTATTATTAATTGACATGGAACTAGTGATTTCTATTTGGCACTCCTGTAAACAAAGGTTGTTTTCAGGTTCCACTTAGATACTCGAAATTGAGAATTGGATTTGGACCAACCGAACTGTTTTGGCCCGACTAAGCATATTTTTAGAAAGCAAAAATGAAAAAAAAAACTTAGAAACACAATTTAATATATTTGTAGGAAGGCATAGATATCGGTCAGAAATTGGATAAATTTTAAAATACTCATTGAATATAGATGACGTGGTACTCCGGACTAATAATATAATGACACGTCACATGTGTTAGTATCTAGGGTCGATGATTTAGGGTCTATAGTTTGGTTTTTAGGATCTAGGGTTTTTATTTTAAGGTCTAAATTTTTTTATAAATTATTAACTAAAAATAAATTTTTAATTAATTACACGTTATCAAAATCTTATTGGTTGATGTAACGTATGTCAACCATTTATTGGTTTGGAGTATCACGTCATCGTGCTCTAGAAATATACGAAAATCTCTCCAGAAATAGATGTATAATCATGATTATGAAGAAAAACATTGCATAACAATTTATAATCAATTTTCTATTGATTTTCTTTTGTTTTTTTATATATATAAGGAATAAAAGTTTAACTTTAAAAAAAAGAGGTCCAGAGAGATAAAGAGTTAGCTTCAAAGCCATGGAAAGGATTGGGGGATTTACTTATCTTATCTTTAGTTTAATATGATATTTCATCAAAATACCGAAATAGTGATACTAAATATTAAGTATTATATAAGTTTCACGTGACTAGTGGATGCATGCATGCTAAATCTGGATTCCATTTTTTTAGTAAAATTGCAGATCTTGGATTACATACAGGAGCACAATTTTGTCTACACTATAGTAAATGACAATTATAAAGATGAAATTTTGGTAAATTTTCAATTAGGCGTCCAGTAGGCAGGATTCCATTTAAAAAACCAACCTCAAATTAAGTTAAAATAGAACCCAACAGTCAAATGGTCAAAATGTGTGAAGAATGTCAAAATTAGGTTCATACATCATTAAAATTGACAGTCCAAGGGAATTAAAGCGTACAGCCGTAGACTTTATTAGCAAAGAAAATCAATAATATAGAAATGTGACTTCCATTCTGAAAATTCCATCTGTATAGTCCTTTTTCATTGGCAAATGGTAGTTAAATATGTTTAGTGGGAGATTAAGTCAAGTAATAGACAAAATAAAATAGAAGAAGAATTAATACATGTTAAACACAAATAAGTATGATATGTTGGGTCAATGGAGTGGTGATGCAGGCATTCTTAGGATTATGAAGAAAAAAATGTGTTAATTAACTAGGATAATATAATAAGGTCAAACCACTTCAAAAGTTTTTTTAATTGCTCTCACACGGCAGAAAATAAGCATGTATATTCTTTACTAATTTGAATTTGAGGCTCCATGTTGTAGTCTCGTCCTTGACAAAATCACATCATATTAAGTTCACATTTCCCAAGTCCGAACTTTCAAAAGTTAGGTAGCCATTCATTTTCATTTTTTGCAACTAACATAAACAAAAGAAGAGTTCAACTTGTCATATCGAGGAAACTAATGTGTTAGATACGATATATTTTGTTTAGTAATTTTGATTCACAACATATCTGAAGTTAAAGCTACTTTCAAATCATTTGAAAACACAATTACTTACTGATAACTACATTTCCTTTTCTGCCGTATGAGTGGCTTGAATCATCATAAGAGAGCGTTGAGTTCAACAGTGAAACTTCTTTCGACGATCGAGTCAGTATATGTTTTTAAAATAGAAAATTGGTATGAAAACACTGGTTTGTTATCTTACCTTGAATAATGGCCTTAGAGAGGTACTTACAGCCCATATAGATGGTCCATCCAGGGCCTGCTCAGAATTAAATTGGGCCCAGAAGAGAAGATGCCACCTTCTGAGTCAACAATTCAAAAACTCAGGCAGGCATATGGTGGATTTTGAGTGCTCCGATATCAGTCTATGGAGGGAAGCTCTCTCTTCTTACTCTCTACGCATTCAATCTATCAACAAACCTAACCTGGTTTCCCTTGATGAATTTTACCGTCTTCAACTTCCCTCTCTTCTCCATCAAAGAAAACCTAACCCTTATCTCACCACTCCTGAACTCTCCCACCTCATGCAATGGAAGCTTTCTCGCGGTAAATGGAGGTAATTCTAATTTTAAGCTCATCTCATCATGTGTTTTTAATTTATCAACAAAACATTTACAAATGTTGATGTTCACATTAATCCAACTTAGGACTTGTTACTTTACTGTCAACTAAAAGCTCTAACTGATAGTTGAGGCTAAAAGCTCGAGTTGATAGTTGAGCCTAACAACATCTGTTATATTAATTTCTCACAATTTACAATTAATACGTTATTTTGCTGTTTGTTTCAGGCCTCGCTTACTGGATTTTGTTTCCTCCTTGGACGAGGAGTTAGTCAAATCTGCTTCTCAAAAGGCATTTGGCTCGCTTCCTGATATTTCCAAAGCTATCTGTGATCTTACTGTTTTGAAAGGCGTCGGTCCGGCTACTGCCTCTGCCGTTTTGGCTGCTTATGCTCCTGATGTTGCACCTTTCATGTCCGATGAGGTATCTTTTTGTGTTGCATTTTGATTCAATCGGAGATGTTTGTTTATATCTGGTTAAGATTTTTTATTTATTTACAAGGCTATGAAGGCAGCTCTGGGTAGTTCCAAAGATTATACATTGAAGCAATATCTATTATTCGTCAATAAACTACAGACTAAATCCAAGGTCAGTATCGTTATGCTTTACATCGTACTATCAAGTTGTGCTTTTTATTCATTGATTGGACGTAAGAAGAAATTGGGATTGTGAAAAGAGATGAATAAAATGTGGATTTTATCTCACTGAAGTGACCTGCTTCCAAGCTGATATTTTATTGGGGAATTGACAGCAAAGTCTTGTTATTTGTGGTCATATATTGATATTCTTGCAATTTGTTTTGGTTCGTTCAATTATTGCTTAAAGTTCTGGACTTTCTTGGTTAATATATATTTATATGTAAGTTTGATTGTGTCCCTGTTTAAGTGTGTCCCTGTTTTACGAACAAGTTAAACGTATCCCTTTGTTTTTATACTTGTGGATGATTGTAATATTGCTTTCTTCGCTGATGTAATTCATGCTTTGATGTCGCCTGTTTGTTTAATCTTGTTTGCCTTTTTATTGTGTTGAAATGATTTAGTTGAGTACCTTTCAGATGGTCCCTAGAAATATGCTGCTGTAGTTGATTTCTTGTAACATGTAGTGGGGACCTGCATCAACCCGTTTGAAATTTCAGATTGACATATTCAGCTTGGATCTTGCAATGTTTTCTTCTTAACATTTGAAAGAAGATTCTTGAGTATATTTTAATCTAGATTATGATTTTAAGATGCTACTATTATGCTAGTGTGACATGTCGCGGTCAAATAATATCAACTTCGTAACTTTCATTATTGGTGCTTGCTTTCTGTTTGTGGCTGGGCTAGAAAAAAAAATGTTCTCTGTCGTAGTTATTTAGTTGAGATATCTTGAGATGGTCCCAGGAAAATGCTGCTTTCATAGTCTTTTTTCATTATATCAAGATCAACTCATATTTCAGTTCAAGGTGATGTCTTCATCAACTTCAAATACCGTTAATTTCTGCTTGTGGCTGGAATATGGTATGTACGTGTCATGTTGAACTTCAAGTAAATTACTCCCATGGCCACTCAATTTTCCTTACTAACATTTTGGCCACTCAACTTCAAAACCTAACATAAAAGTCACTTAACTTTGCCTTTACCGTTAAAGTTCTCAGAGATTTCTCTATCTAAATTATTATTTTCCTTTAAAAGTCGCTTATTTTCTCTATCTAAAATTACTACTTTCTCCATATGAATCAGGTTATTGATGAGGTGATAGGTATTATAATTATACAATTGATATTCTTTGTTTTTCTGGTAAAATGCTACTAGAAACAAAGGCCTACCTACTTGCAACATCTTGGGCTATACTCTGTCTGGAAGTTATAATCTGTGCATTTAATCAAAGATTTTGTGATGCATCCTTTTCTTGTGAAGTTGATTGAGTAAGAATTTTATAGATAATGAATACATATAATGTACTCTGTGTAGAATGTGACGAGACGACTTGCAATGTTTTTATGTCTTGTTAGTTATAAAAAATGAACATTACAAGCAATTAAGTTATTGTAACTGTGCTGACAAAATATTTTTTATCTTAAAAATAATAAGCAGGAATTAAGTTTGAATGGTGATCTCTTCACGCCATCAGATGTTGAGAGGGCTTTGTGGAGTTCTGCTGTGCAGGTGAAGTCGGAAGCTTCCCGTCCACCCCCTGACCAAAAGATCCATACAAGAGGCCAAGACACAAAAAGAAAGAGAAAGCGTTGAGTTGGTACTAGATGACTTAACAGGTGACACCAATTATTTGGAAGTTTTGTCTGTAAATAGTTGATGTCTAATGTCTATGTCCCAGCTATGTATGCTCTGCTAATGTGGTAATATTCCCTGATCAAAAGATGACTACTCTTTAATCAGGCAACAATATGTAGAATGAAATGACAAATATGGGTTGTGGTTGTGTGACCAACAACTGTCCTGTAATTCTTGCTTTGATGTTTTGATATAGTAAATACGCATAAACGTTTAGTTAAATAGCTTCAGTTTTAGCCAAGGTACTTGACATCCCGTGTAATAAAAAGCCCTAGGCGCTACTAGGGCGGCCGAGGACCTTTGAGGATAGGCCCTGTTCTTTTGAGTTTATTCATAGCTTCAAGACTTATCTCCGAGTTCAATTCAGTAGCATGCATTTCAGTTCGACTTTTTTCAGCGGAACAAGGCCTTAGTCAGGGAACTATTCCGGAACAAATCGGATTTTGAGTTTCTAGTCGGGTCTAGACGATCCAGTCGTCCTAATCGGATTCTCAATTTTAAGGCTTAAGCGGGCCTAGGCAGCCTTCCTTTAAAACGATGTTCACCTCTACATGCCATGGCATTTAGGTAAGTATGCTTATTATCTGGAAGTAGTTTACTGAACTTTTTTCTTTTTACCTGCTTCAGTATTGCATTTACTTCGTTTCTTTCCAACTACTAGGTCCCCAAATCCCATTATAGGAGAAATTATTTTAGGCTCCAGCTTCAGTACCTTACGACCTTACTGTAGATTCACATTTTGGTATCAATTCCCTCAATATTTTATTTTTCACCTCAAAAGCTCTAAATTAATTGTAATAACTAAATGTGATAGCTTATTGAGTTCTACATCCAAACCAATGGAGTCAGACAACCCTTCAAGAAAGAAGCTGTGTTGTTCCATGACCACATATTAGTGTTATACCAAGTATTTTTGAAATTTTCATTGACATTCTGTTTTGTTTCATATTTGGATCAGTTCTCTGAATGAATTATAATACGATAGAGGTCCAAATCGAAGGGTTAAATGTATCATTGGTCACTTAACTTTGGTGTCCGCCTCAAAATAGTCACTCAACTTCAGTTTGTCGCAAATAAAATCACTCAATTTTCTTTTTGTCTCAATAAAGTCACTTCGGCAATTTTCAAATAAAATACTTATCGAAAATATGACGTGGCTTCCACATAAGCGTGAGTCAACTATGAATGAAAAATGTTTTTATCCATTATTTTTGGGCAGCCCACTAGTCCCAGTTTGCTTTTCTTTTTCTTCTCCAGTTTGACGGTTATAACGGCCATCTCCGTCCAGATTCAATTCCGTTACTGTTCCATCATCCATTGCAAAAAAGAAAACGTTTAAAAATGTCCACGTCGATTCCCGCGTGAAAGTTAACGACATCATATTATATTGAAATCGGGATCGGTTCCCTCAGAATAGAGATCCACACTCCAGACTCAACTGTCCAGGATGACCGTTACGAATACCGACAGAAAATACCGACGAATTCCGAGAAGTCCTATCCTCCCTAACAAAACCCAACAGCATAACCCTACAGAGGCCCACTTCAATGGCGCGTCCTTCTCCGGCGCCGTTTTCAACCTATCCACCACCGTCGTCGGTGCCGGAATCATGGCTCTTCCGGCCACCGTCAATCAATTAGGCCTCCTTCCAGGTCTCATTCTGATCATATTAGGTGCTATGTTAACGGAATCCTCCATCTTCATGATTTTAAGATTCGGTAAATCTTCTAAGTCCGCTACGTACTCCGGCGTTGTTGCCGACGCCTTTGGTGCGCGTGGGCGTGCGCTTCTTCAAGTGTGCATTGTCATCAATAACCTTGGCTTGCTTATTGTTTATATGATCATCATTGGTAATACTACTCGTCTTACTAATTTATTTAGTTCAGTTTTAATACATTTAGCTTCAGATTTGGATTCAGAAATTAATATATAAACTATAACTAAGCTTTAACTATCAGCTCGAGCTTTTTAGTTCAATCGGTTAAGTAACATTTGGTAATAGTAAATGTTATTTCCTAGACGTCAAGATATTATTTGAGCCAAAAGTTTAAGTTGTTTAAGCTCATCTCTTTTGAGTCTGGTCTGGATCTTGAGATATTGAGCCATCGGAGATAGAAAACCGTTAGAGATGGGGCTAAAATCCGGCAAACCTGCTCCAACAATCAAGTCAGATGGATCTAATGAGGGAAAAGCGGCTCAAGGAAAAATAGGGAAAGAAGAATAGTGAATATACCATTTTTGAGAGGTTACCTTGTGGATTTGAGGTTGACTTAAACACGTGTCGGTCCCAGAGTGACTGGGAGGGAATAATTTCGTTATGTCGAAGCTTCTTGGAAGTACGCAAGCATGTGTTGGGAACGTTATTTCAAGTGATGATGGCATTCGTCCCTAGGCAAGGTGGTTAGTGATGTAACACAGCAATGACGCCACATGTGGTGTGAGGAGAGATGGGGAAAGAGAGACGTTGGATCACGTGTGTGACTCATGACCTCGGTCTCGGGTTATATTGCTGTCATCTTTGTTTGAAATTCCGTTAATAAATGAACTTATCAGGAACTGAATCTTCAATCACTTGGTTTAAGAGGTCTTTGACACCAATATGAAACACATTTTTTTTTTGAGTAAGAGTATAATGTAACACATGATGCTTCCCGGCTTGAACTCTTCTTGTGGAAACTGGTGATTCAATTCAACAATCACTCGTTGCCTAGATGTTCTTACCTAGATATAGGTCTTGTGAAATTGATGACTAAAAAGCTTACATGTTTATTTTTAATAGGGAATGGGTGCATTCGTGATTGTGATAGTATGGTTAGTGATCAACCTAAAATAGAGAGTTTTGTGTGGCAGGTGATGTGTTAGGGGGGACGTGGTCTGATGGGATGCATCATTTGGGTATTATGGAAGAATGGTTTGGTCCACATTGGTGGACTTCACGCTTCTTCTTGCTGCTGCTGACTACACTTCTTGTATTCAGTCCTTTGATTTCATTCAAGCGCGTCGGTAAGCTTGCTTCTCTAAAACATAATACATGTGCAATTCTTGTTCTCATGAGTATCAAAGTAACTTGTTTGCCTTTTGAATCTTTCAGATTTCATTTTATACCTTTGGGTTTATGTTGCAGCTTGTGTTGATTAAATGGAAATATAGTCCACTTTTGACCTTCCTTTTATAACAGCTTTGAGAAGCAGTGAACAACATTCTAATATCTACCTACTTGGTGATGTTAGATTCACTGCGGTACACATCAGCATTGTCAGTGGGGCTTGCTATTGTATTCGTGGTGATCACTGCAGCAGTCGCGATGGTTAAAGTAATGGAAGGAAACATCAGAATGCCTCGTTTGATGCCTAAGCTCGTTGATCAGGCCTCTTTTTGGAAGCTTTTTACAACAGTACCTGTTCTAGTCACCGCTTATATATGCCATCACAATGGTAAGTTGAAGAATCCGGTTCTCTTCTTCTTCTTCCTCTCTTTCATCCTTGGTTCATCACATCACCTGATATGCTACCACATTTTTGTTCTAGTCCAGAACAGTGTCAAATAATTGTGTTAAATGTTTAGATTGCCTTGTTACCTAATTTCAGTAAAAGTTAATTTTAATCAAGTTGTCATCATAGAGTTTGTACAAAAGAAATGGTAATTGCATCAATCTATTTCATATTAGTATTTCTTGGGTCGGGAAGGTCAGTCTTCATCATTAAGTTCACAGTTCAGCTACTGAGCACGTGACTGTTCCTATTCTGCATCTTAAAGCCTTTGCTTGTCATATAACCCTGCTGTTTCTCAGGAGGTTTATAGTGGTAATGCTACTCCGTATACTGCACATGTTCTTCTCACTTCTGTTAACCATTTAGTTATTATCTCATTTTAAAATGTTCTACAGTTCACCCAATAGAGAATGAACTGAAAGACCCTGCACAGATGAAATTAATAGTTCGGACATCCCTCATGTTATGCGCGTCCGTCTACATTGCCACAAGCTTCTTTGGGGTTCTTCTTTTTGGTGATAAAATATTGGATGATGTGCTTGCCAATTTTGATGGCGATCTTGGAATTCCATATAGCTCACTTGTTGATGATGTTGTCAGAATTAGCTACGGCATCCACCTGATGCTTGTCTTTCCGATTGTGTTCTTCTCCCTTCGCCTAAACGTGGATGGACTTCTCTTCCCGTTTGCCATCCCCATTATATATGACAACAAGAGATTCTTCTCAATAACTGTAGCTCTCATGGGATTCATCTTCCTAGGAGCTAATTTTGTGCCTAACATATGGGACGCCTTCCAGTTTACTGGAGCCACGGCTGCTGTTTCTGTTGCTTTCATCTTTCCAGCCATGATTGCTCTCAAGTAAGCACCTTCACAACTCAGTAAAAAAAAATTCTACCATCACAAATTGACCAACATGGTTTCTCTTGAATTTATGAATTATTTTTATTTTTTAACTAGATCTTAATTGCCTGATTTTTCTGTTTAGTTATTGCTCCTGTTTAGTATTAGTATTTGAACAATAATGAAAAAAGAATGCCGGTCATTCACCATTTTAACTAGCTCATAGAGGTCAGCTTAAGTGTACAGATAATGCACAATCACTTGGGATTTTATCTCATCTAACTAAATCTTGATTTACAGTAGCTTTAAAGTAATATATCCATATTCTGGTCAATAAGAGGCTGGAAAAACATCAAAACTGAAGTTGACAATATTGATTTGAACTTGTCATTGTAAAAAGAGGCGGTATGATCTTCCAATATGAGAGTAATACTAATAATGATTTGAATTTGGTTTTAGAAGTTTTGTCACTATAATTGGAAACCCTTTTCTGTGCTAAAAATATTAGCCAGCGTAGTTGACTTATGCATGACAAAGCATTCTTGCTAATTTGACGTGTTAGAGATGTCGTTTGAGCCTTTCTTTTGAAGTTTTGTTTTCTGGAATGTAGAGTTTGTTACTTCAATGGCATTGCAATAGACGGATCTAGTTTTCTAACACGAGATTACATTGTTTTACTGTAGTGAAACATTTCTGTATGTTTGATAACCGTCTGTCTTTTTATCTCCTAGAAGTCATCTGCTCGAAAACAATACTCTCTATGGTAGCCCAAGCAGGCCTAAACTTTACAAATCTTTCAGTTAACAGTTGTTACATAAACTGATACTCGTCTGTATTTGTTATTTGGTTTACAGAGACACCCATGGGATTGCAACAAAGAATGACAAACTAAAATCATGGGTTATGATGCTGTTGGCCGTCTCATCGAGCACAGCAGCCATCTGTAGTGATATATACAGCATTTTCAACTTCGAAAACCGAGTTGGAAGCTGACCTCAGACTAAAGGGGTAAGAGAATAGTAACTTAATTCTTACTTTTCCACTGTTAAAGAGGGGCTGGCTTTCAAAGCAGCCAAGGGGACCTACCCGTCCCCTCCGTATGGAAAAGAGTTCCTCATTGATGCTCTTGATTCTTTACATCAAAATAGTGACTTGAGTTTTGAGGTTCAAGGTTGTGATACTAATCAGGACGGGTATACTGCAAACTTTTACCCTTAATTTCAAGACTGATTCATTTAAGATTCAAGAATTGCTACTTGTGAATAATATTTATATGCATTTCTTTTCACAGAATATAATCGTGATATGATTGTAATACAAGTTTTCTTTAAATAAAAGTGTAGAACAGTTTTTTGTTCTGAGCATTCATTATATGTTCTGATTGAATTTGTAGGAATTGGAATACCAACAGGGTTCTGGGTCGGGCTGGGCTGGGCTGGGCTGGGCTTTTACTACTTTCCAGTTTCACCACATGACAAGTTCTGTTTCTATTAGAATACTGTAGAGTAGGAGGATTCGAAATAGAGCCACGGAAACTCAGAATTCGCCTTTACTATCGAATCATATTTTCAGTTTTCAAAATCAGCTCATTTTTTTAAATTTCTATTTCCAAACATCGACTTTCTTTTTACTAACCAATAATATTTTAGTATTTTGTTTGCTATTTTTATGAATGAATAATATTCTAAATAAGATGATATAAAATATGGAAGGAGATAGATACTAAGCATCCTAATGAGTGAATTTCAGTAATTTTAATAGCTAAATCTGAATTATATTATTTTTTTGGATGTGAACTTTTTTAAATCTGAAACATAGAGAGTAACTATGGCAGGAATTTTCAAAAATTTCCCAAATTTAAGAGTAGGAAATCACTTATCCCCATGCCATCCATAAATGTTTGGCATATGTGTAGCTTTCTAAAATTCATGAACGTCACAGAAAAAGTCCATGAAGATATTGTCCTGTCATATGTATATGTATTTGTCTGATGATATCCTTTCAAAATATAAATAAAATCTATAATCCACCGATTGAAGAAAAATAAGAGTTGAAAAGGAAATACTATTTTGTTTGTTTGTATCCAAACACGCGGTGGATCGATTAATCTGGATTTAATGACGAATTTAAAAATTATAATATTTAAATTTCTCCTAATTGTTATTGTGGAAATCGATATGCAGACTGCCCTACCTAGTGACCAACAATTGGTAAGAAAAAAGAAAAAACATTTTCTTATATCCTAAACCATAATACGAAACAACTTCTCCCTTGATGAAATAATTTTCGTTTTCTCTAATGGGGGTATTTGATAAACAGCTTTTTGGGCTAAAAAGAGCTTTTGAACTCAATTAACTTTTTGGGCAACTTTTATGGTGTTTGGCAAAGAGCTTTTTGAATTAGCTTTTTCCACTATTTTTTATAAATGGCTAAAATACCCTCATTTATCCTTTTAATTTTACAACTTCTCTCCTTTCATTTACCATTTTAATTTTACATAGTTCTTAAAGTTACTTAATTAATAGTTTTTAGCAACCTCTATTTATGACTTTTTTTTAAAAAAAAACATGTATTAATATTTTGTTTATGAATTAATGACATAATTATGTAACTTTATTATTATTTGAAATGTAGTTTGTAAGCTACAATTATGTAATTTTATGTTAATTGGTTATTTATTTTCTATTTTTTCTTTTCTTTTTCTATATTATTAAAGACTTTATAATATTTGTTAAGCTTTTAACTACATATATTATACAATAATATCAATGTCCTTAATTGTCATTTTACCCAAACAGCTAAATTTTACCAAACATGTTTACAAACAGCTAGTCAAAACAGCTAAATGCAAAAAGGTAAACAGCTAACAACTAATCCAAACAGCTAACAGCTCGTTCCCAAATAAGGCCAATATGTTTAGGAAAACGTTTCTCTTTTTTTATTTCTGAAGTTTTATATAAGGCTGTACATAAGTTGAAAATAATCGAGAATTGGAAAACTCAAATTACAAAAATACATAATGACATTGAAAATGAACCAACATAATGTAAAACTGCTTCAGTTCGATTTTTAATCCAACAAACCAAACTTAACTACAAAAATAACAAATAAACGTCACTTTATTTCTTCTTTAAATTTACTTTTACAAAAAATCTTAAAAGAGATCTATATAACTATTTTTTTTCTTTTTGAAGCAATCTATATTACTATCTTATTTTCTGAACAAAAAATTAAAAGTTACTCTTGTGTGTGTATGGAGATAGGATTAGGTGAGACAAGGTCATTACGAAGAGACTTTTTTAGTGTGAAAAAATTAAAAAGTGGTGGCATTTTTGAAATTTTAAAGACATAGAGGGACATTATTGAAGGGAATAGGAGGTGATGTCAGCGCTGATGTCACATCTAGAGAGAGAAAAAGTTTTTGTTACTTTATTTAAAATGCATTTTCTCGCTCTTTCCGAACTCATTTTTCAAAAAAAATTATACCACTGAACTCGTATTAATTAGGCGGTCAGTTTGAGATCCATTGTTGTTATTTATAAACGATTTTTATTTTTTTTTATTTTTGTTCCAAGTTGGATACTCGGTTGTTCCAGCGGAATACTCCATTTGTTCCACCAGACTACTACATTTGTTCCAGCAGAATATTTTCATTATTTTTTTTAAATGCACTCTGGGAGTGTAAAAAAATGTAGTATTATGGTGGAACAATTGGAGTAGTCCGGTGGAACAACTATAGTATTCTGTTGAAATAATTATAAAAAAAATAAATAAAAAAAATCGTCTATAATTAACAAAAATGGATTTCAAAATGACCGCCTAATTAATACGAGTTCACTGGTATAATTTTTTTTGAAAAATGAGTTCGAAAAGAGCGGAAAAATGCATTTTAAAGAAAATAATTAAAACTATTTCTCTCTCCAGAGGTGACATCAGCGCTGACATCACCTCATCTTCCTTTCCTTCAATTCACGCATGAAGGGTGTTCATTTAATTACAAGTTTGCCACCTTCCCTTATTAAATTATAAAAATACCCTTTGTCTCATTATAAAAATTAGTCTCATCCTAAATTATTGTCTCATTTGAACTTGACTCTGTGTGTATGTACATAAAAAACCAACATAAATAATGGAGGTAGGCTATGGTTATTTTGTTTTTCTCTTACTTTGTTTATATTTTGTTTTATTCATCATTAGATTATTTTTAACTCATGATCCAATGATTAACAAAACATAGTAATGATAATTTTGTGAAAAACAAAATAACTATAAGATATTCCTACGCAATAAATTTTTTCTTTTTAGAATTAGATTGTTTTTCTTTTTTCCATTTGTTGTGGAACCGAATTGAATAAATACGCTGTTTAAGTTCAATATTCAATTTAAACCGAACCTTTCTGGAAAAAAAAAAGAAGAAAGACTAAAATTTGCTGAGCTAAAATAGTCAAATCCTCAAGAATAGATTAGAGAGCCGAATGGCAATGATTGCGCTGAAATTAGAATTTACAAATCTTTGGTACCTTTTTATTTTTAAATTTATTTTTTAGTGGCAAGTTACAAGTCGTTGTCTTGTTGATAAAAAACCATGTGGCAGGAATTTGTTCTAATTTTTAAACGTGGCACCGACACAAATCTTCCTTGAAATTAATTTACATATTTACATTTTTTGCTGATTATATATTTTTTTAAATTAAAAAAAAAGTAAGTTGAAGGATTAGAAATTAGAAACGTTACTATTGCTTTCCAACTGAATGTCACGCTAAAATGCAAAAGGCAAAAAAAAGTCTGTGTCCTCGTGGGATTGTGTTTTTAAGGCCAACTTAAATATTATCAAAGAAAATGTTTCGAGAAAGAAAAATAAATAGTATTTAGTAAGAGTTGTTCTATAGTTATTTTGTCCGCTATCACTATTAGATAAGAGTAGTGGATTTTGATCTAATGGTGATGAATGCAAAGTAATGGTTATTTCAAAGTAACCATAGCCTGCACCATTTAATAAATATATTTTGTTGGAGTGAATATGTTTTAAATTTTTTATTGAGATAGTTACATAATTATATTTTTCTCACATAAATATTTTAACTTCATATAATGTTTTTATTTTGCTACGAAATTCAAAGAGAAAAGGAAACAAAGTTGAGCAAAAAAATAAATAAAAAAATAAATGGAAAAAGAAAATATTTAATTGAATATCGACTCAGGTCATTAGTTCAAGAGAAATAAAATATGGAACATTTTCCATTTATCTCATTAATTCTAACTTCTTTTTATGTTGGAAAACCTCACTTTTGATTATTTTAGTCGATGGGGCAACCAATAAAGCAAACAGATAATGAATTTAGGTCCAGAAACTAGATTATAAAAAAGACTCTTAATGACATCAAAATATATTTTTCCAAGAATTAAAGTTGTTTAATACCACATCTTACTACGAAATATTATGTTCGATTCTCCAAAATCAACATTCTAAAACTTTATATCTTTAAATGTTCATCCTCTCTCGCCACGAAACAATGCCTGTGAATGACTTCAAAAGTAAAGAAAAAAAATAGAATAATTGAAATTGCTTAGAATACCATCACATTTTAGAATTGTCCCTTTCGAAGTTATTAACGATCATTTTGATGAATTTGAGATTTTCAATAACTATACAATGTAATTATTTTCTTAAAAAGATAACGAGCACCTCTAAAAAAAAAATATAACTACAAGATTTATTCTTTCTAAGTTTACCCTAGAATTAGTACTAAGTACTAGCACGGAAAAAGTGATTAATTTCTATATACTTTTTCTGTCCATCTAATGAAAATATGTTTCCCTTCTCTTTTTTATGTCAACAATTTAATTTTTGTCATGTGGAATATTAATTAATATCAATTTAACAATTTCTCTCTCTTTTTTTTGCTATTTTCCTTTTTTTTTATATACTTCTTTTTTGCTCTTTCCATTTTTGTCATTTGATTTTTTTTTCCCTAGAAAATTATGAACTGATGATCGATAACAAATCGGAACCTTCGCCTTTAGTTAAGGAAGAAAAACTTTTACCGCTCCACTACAACCTCCTAATTTATCATATGATATATATAATCATACTTTAATCAAATTTAATCATAGTAATATTGAAATAAAAAAATGATGACACATGTCAAACACAGAACAATTTGAACACCATATTAATTTTTCCTTGTTCTGATTTGACTTGTTACGATAATTTCAAATAGCAAAATATTTGTTCAGTAGAATAAGTAGACATTCTCATCAGGTCATGTATACAAAATTAGAACATGCAAAGCATTTTCGTTCAAGATCTTCAAATAAGGAGTTGCATTGCACCTACTATATAATATATAATTATTTAGTACACAAATTATATTTATATTTTATGGAGAATTTGGTCTTCCATGAAATCGGTAGTCCAATTGACTATCATTGTTCATTACACTAACGACCACTTTCATTTGTCAATTCCAAAAATTCATCCTCTTCTTTTAATTTATTTTCTTTAATGAATGTGGGTCTACTCCCTTTTCAATTATTTATTGATGAAATTGGCAATCCAACGTAGAACAAATTAAGGCCGTCTTAATTTAAATACTTAAGGGTTGGTTTATGATATAAATTAGAAAAATTTAAGATTTGGATGGTATTTAGTGTCGGCAAAAAGGATCAATTATGCACATAATTAAATTGCTTTACTTATAATTGTTGCATAATTTGAGTTAATTAGTATAAGTTATAATAAACTTTTGTCCACTTGTTTAAGACAATTATTATGCATAGTCTTTATTCTTTAGTTGGAGATTAATATAAGACCAGCTGCATTCTGCTTTAATATAGGTGTGAGTACTCTCACGTAGTAAATGAAGGCTGCCTGACAGTTAAACGTTCAAAATTGAGAATTTGATTTGAACTAATTTAATTTTTAAATTTGTCTAAAACGATCAAAAATCTAATTTGTGTCGTCTAGTTTCTTTTAATTCCTACACAGTTTTCGAAAGTTTTTAACCATCTGATCAACAACCAACAACTTTTACTACGTTGTTACACTTAAACCTTTTGATTATATAAAGTTTATGAAAGGACCTACATGCCTCCTTTATTATTAGTTATTTAATGAACAATTTCACAAGAAACCTCCATATATAGTTTTCTACGGTTTAGTGCGAATTAGGGCCTGTTTGTTTTAACTGCGGGTTGCTGTTGCTGTTTGCTGGTTGCTGTTACGGTTTGTTGTTTGCTGTTTCTAATTCCTGGTTGCTGTTTGCTGTTTGCTGTTTGATTATTAGTGTTTGGTAAAATTATGATTAACTATTACTGTTACGATGTAAAATGACATATATGGACATGTTTATAAAATCAATTTTAAAAATAATATTAAAATAATGAAATTTTGAAGGGCATATAAGAGATAACACATCTAAACCGTAAAAGATGTTTGAAAAGTAGGAATTCTCTACTTTTTCTAAAAGTACTTTTTGGATATCAAAAAGCAAAAAATGGATACTAACCAAACACTTGAAACTCTCCTTTTTAGTATGGAAAAGCAAAAAGTAGTTTGAAAAGTAGTAAACAAACACCCTCTTAATCGAATAAACAAAATGAAATTAAGGAAGAAATGGTAAATTAAGCAATCATATTGATAGAGCTGTCATCCATGAATCTGAGCATATATCAGAAATTCTATACCTTTGGCTTTGGTTTAGTACCACTCATGAGTATTCCATCTATCCACTGGTTAAGTATATAGTATACATTATATAGGGTTTAAAATAAAATATTTATTAATAATATAAAAGATGAAATTTTCTATCCCCAATTTGATGTCTTTCTCCCTATCCCTCTCACATAAATTAAAATATATTTATTAAAAATCATTTATTGTCTCGACTCTTTTAACTTCACACATAAAAAACTAGTTTCATATGAGAGTGATAGGAAGGAGGAAACTAAGTTGAGGATAAAAGATTTCATCTTATAACATAGTGTTTTAAATTAGTACCACTCATAATATTATTTTGATCCGTGTGTAAAATAGCGGTAATTTAACTCTAATATTTATAAGGTAATGCAATTATGAGCTTGAGACTATAAATTAACAAATGTCAATTTGACTCCTACTGAAATTGTGGCATTACCCCCTTTCCGTTTGGCAAGTTGAAGTTGGAACGTGTAATGTAATGCCTACTGTTTCAATTTTTGGCTTCTCTAGTATCCTTTTCTACTTTCAGGTATTTCCATGAACATGTTTTCTTTTTCTCCTTTTCGAATTTGAAAATTTAATCTTCTTTCACGTGCATATTACTATATCACAATCTAGTACATTCAGCAATCAGCAGCATGAATCCAATTTGGACACAAGAAAGAGATCACGTTCGTTGATTAGTGATTCCGTTACTTTGAATGCTATGTTATGTTTACAAAGGGGAGTGTTACAGTGCATTAGTATTACTAGTAGCAACACTGTAAATGTGAGATGAATATTCCAAAATTATCCTTTTATCTCATGTTCGTGGGTGAGATGCAAATTTTACAGTCATGTAATTATGGTAATCCCATAATGATAGTTAAGAGAGTTAATGAGAAAACTAGCTAAACTTTATGACTCATTTATATTTTTAGACACTTTCACATATGCTTTTATAATGTTATCCGCAGTTAAAAAAACATTTTGCAAGTAACTATATTGCAAAGAAAAAAGCTCTAAAATCATTCGCAATTGAGTCAACAACAGAACAAAGATTGTGAAACAACCTTTATCTTAGTCCTCGGTAATTAAATTGGGAAAAGAAATAGATACACATATCAATTTACAAAGCTTCGTAGTCATCTTGTCTTTTTTCTTGTTTCATGTTTTATTTTAGCAATCCACTTGAGGTGAATGACCGACGAATAAAAGTATTTTTGACATTAGTAGTAAATTATGTTTGCACCTTCATGGTGCGATCATGGGCCATCTCCCGATTTTTCACTATGTAACGTTCATGGCGTCCATGTATTCTCTATCTTTAGGATTTTGAGAGGCAACATACTCCTCCATCTTCTTATAACAAACATTAGGCGTGATAGGAAATACTGTATAGGAGTCTTTATCACTCATTCGGGAGTACAATGCTCTTGGATGATCTCTTCTAAAGGTGGGATGGATCATGATACTTTCTCAGTGACTTTTTTTTATTTCTTTACGTCACTGTTGGTGGCTTTGGTTGATTCAACTATTGCAAGAGTTAAATGAGTCCACATTCGCCATACCAATTCAATAGTGTGAAAATGGATCAAGTTTATCCAAATGGTAGATTGAGATCCACGTAATATGCAAGATAAATAAACGCAAAACAAGAGTCCAAGCCGTTAACTCATGACCAATGACTTCTGTCTGATACCTAAGTTATTGTTGAACTACTAATTAAGATTGACTTGAGTGGTTAGTACCTTTAGTCGTTTAAATTTTAAGCTAAGATCTCGTGTGCCATTCCTAATATCCAAAAAAAAATCCTAATTGAGAGGTAACACTCGTACGGCATTATTGTTACCAATTTAAAAATAAGTTATTGTTGAAATTATAGGAGGTTACATATGAAATTTAATACATTTAAGGCGTATTAATCTTGGTAAGAATCTACAGTTTTCTTTTTGGTAACTTAAGAATCTATAGTTGTTTTTTTTTTGGTAATCTTAAGAATCTATAGTTAATCCCTTTTAAGGATCAATTTTTAGAACAAACACAATATTTTTAACCGAATTTTTTTTGAAAACCGAAAAAAAACAGCAAAAGAAACTCTTACATTATTACAATTTACATCCATCCTATGAGTGCGCGTTTCTGTTTGTTGGATGTAAGAAAAAACTTACGCAACTTTTTTTCAAAAAATAAAAGGAAACAGTCATTGTCGGAGCTGAATATGTAATAAAGATTTGAACATCCAAAAGAATAGGGTCGATTTCTCTTCTTTATTATAATTATTAACATTAATAATTTTTTGTTTTTGCTCTTTCTTTGTAGACTTTACGGTGAACGTAAAAAAAAAGGTTTCAATTTCAAAGTTAAGAAAATTTCAATTTTGGTTTTTCTGACCCTTGCTGTGTGGGGTCTTATTATTTCCTCGTATGAGCTGAGAAAATTAATAAAAATTTCACCTCCTTCCTTTCTCATTAAAATTTTCATTTGATTCTCATTCTGTTGCAGAGAAATGAAAAAATGAAATAATAAAAAGACGTGTTGAGCTGTAATAATAATCTCTGTACACCACTCTCCATTTCTCTCTCTATAACATCTTCTCCCTCCTCCTTCCATTGCTAGCTGTATTTTTAAACGGAGCTTTTTTGGACTCCTCCAGCTTCTTCATCTTCATCTTCTGCCACGTGTCTTTCTTCTTCATCTTCTCCATTTTTTTCCCCAACAATGGCGTCTCTTTTCTAGCATTTGGGTCTCCAGGAAAATCAAAAGGGTACATTTAAATCAAAGATTCATCCCTTTTCCGGTTCCGGTTCTGGGTCGTCCATTTTCATAGATCCGACCGATAATAAGACCCACATCAGCACGACAATGTCGCCCTCGTTCGACTGGTGGGCGAAGGAGGGACATAGAGGAACACCGGTCGTGGTTAAAATGGAGAACCCAAATTGGTCTATGGTGGAACTCGAAGGTCCTTCCGACGAGGATTTTCTCATCGGAGACTCCCCGTCGGGTCGGGTCACACGTGAAAAATCTCGAAACAAAAACGCCAAACAGCTCACATGGGTTCTTCTCCTTAAAGCTCATAAGGCTGCCGGATGTTTAACCTCCATTGCCTCCGCCATGGTCTCCGTCGGTTCTTCTATCAAGCGGCGTCTTCGGTCCGGGAGGACCGACACGGAAAGCGAAACGGAGGGTCAAGATAACCGCGTAACGGAAAACCCGAATGTGAAAACCCGGTTTTACTCGTGTATCAAGGTGTTTTTGTGGTTGTCGGTGTTGCTTTTAGGGTTTGAGATGGCGGCGTATTTTAGGGGGTGGCATTTTGGTGCTGCTCATCTTCAATTGCAGTATCTTTTGGCTACACCATTTGGGTTTAAGGACATTTTTGATAATTTGTATTCGCGGTGGGTGTTGATTCGGGTAGAATATCTTGCTCCGCCTGTGCATTTCCTTACCCGTGCTTGTATAGTTTTGTTCCTTATCCAGAGTTTGGATAGGCTTGTTCTTTGCTTGGGTTGCTTCTGGATCCGGATCAAGAAGATTAAACCTGTGCCCAAACAAGACGCTGTTGCTGATCTTGAGTCCGGGCAACAGGGTTTCTTCCCCATGGTTCTTGTTCAGATCCCCATGTGTAATGAGAAAGAGGTGACTTCACAAATTCAAAGTCATCAGCTTATTTTTAGTTGAAAGTTCAATTTTTTAGTGTTCTATAGTCAATTGGGATTTTTAACGTGATGACTTTTTTGTATATTTTAATAGGTATATCAGCAATCAATTGCAGCTGTTTGCAATTTGGACTGGCCTAAATCGAAGATATTGATACAAGTATTAGATGATTCTGATGATCCAACAACTCAATTGTTGATTAAAGAAGAGGTGAATAAATGGCAGCAAGAAGGTGCTAACATTGTATATAGGCATCGTGTGATACGCGAAGGGTATAAAGCCGGTAATCTCAAGTCTGCAATGAATTGTAGTTATGTCAAGGAGTATGAATTTGTTGCTATTTTTGATGCTGATTTTCAACCTATGCCCGACTTTCTCAAACAGACAGTCCCCCACTTTAAGGTATTTGAATTTAGTCATTTTGTTTTATTGCTTGGAGGGTAAAGTTTCAAGTTTTGGAATTCAATTTGGTGTTTTGGACTGACAGGATAATGATGAATTGGGGTTAGTTCAAGCAAGATGGTCGTTTGTAAACAAAGATGAGAACTTGTTAACTAGGTTGCAAAATGTTAACTTAGCATTTCATTTCGAAGTAGAGCAGCAAGTGAATAGTGTGTTCCTCAACTTCTTTGGGTTCAATGGGACGGCTGGTGTTTGGAGGATAAAGGCTCTTGAAGATTCCGGAGGGTGGCTCGAGAGGACTACTGTTGAGGACATGGATATTGCTGTCCGTGCTCATCTTCATGGCTGGAAGTTCATCTTCCTAAATGATGTTGAGGTATGATGCTTATGGATCATCTTCATTGATTGTTGCTATTTCTGATACACATGAGATTGATAGTAGTTGCTTTTCGATGCGCAGTGTCAGTGTGAATTGCCTGAATCATACGAAGCATATAGAAAGCAACAACACAGGTGGCACTCTGGACCGATGCAGTTGTTTAGGCTCTGCTTGCCCGATATCATTAAGTCTAAGGTAAAAAGTTTTTCTTTGTTGTGATTATAACACTTTGTGACACATAATACCCTGTTTGCTGATTTGGTTATTCCTCGAATCATTGCAGATTAGCATAGCAAAGAAATTCAATATGATCTTCCTCTTCTTTCTGCTTAGAAAGCTGATCCTACCCTTCTATTCTTTCACCCTGTTCTGCATAATCTTGCCCATGACTATGTTTATACCCGAGGCTGAGCTTCCAGCGTGGGTTGTGTGTTACATTCCTGCCACAATGTCCTTCCTCAATATCCTCCCAGCACCAAAATCCTTCCCCTTCATTGTGCCTTACCTTCTATTTGAGAACACTATGTCGGTAACTAAGTTCAATGCCATGATTTCGGGTCTATTCCAGCTTGGGAGTGCATACGAATGGGTTGTAACTAAGAAGTCGGGTCGATCCTCAGAGGGTGATCTAGTCTCATTGGCTCATAAAGACCCACAGCATCAACGTGGAAGTTCAGAACCGAATCTCGAGGAAATGAAGGAGGAACTACTGCAGGTGCAGAAGGCTAAGAAAAAGAAGCATAATAGGATATATACAAAGGAGCTGGCGTTGGCGTTTCTTCTTCTAACTGCTTCAGCAAGAAGTCTCCTGTCTGCGCAGGGGATCCATTTCTACTTCTTGCTGTTTCAAGGAGTATCGTTTCTGTTGGTCGGATTAGATTTAATAGGAGAGCAGGTCGAATGAACGAAATGTATACATAGGATGGTTTATAAGGAGTAATAAAGATAATAGAAATGCACGCGCCACGTACGTACATGGGACATACATATATGAATGTATCACTGGACAGGTACTTAAATAGGGAGAAGATTACTCGGCTGAGAGTGGTTACGTTTCTCAATTCGCCTCCACCCTGTAGAAAGTCCCCCCGATGCGATTACCCCCACTGTGAAGAAGCTAAAAATAGTGTTGAAATTGGACAGATGAAGGAGTTAAATTGGAAGAGAGAGAATAGGTAATGTGAAAATTGCTTATCTGATTATCTGTAAGGTTTCCTTTGTTTTTTATTTGTTAAAATGTTTGTTCATTCTTTAGTTTTTGGTTCAATTCTTTTGTAAGAAAAATTGGGTAAAACAGAAATGTTAGTAGTTGCATTACAAGGCAGGATGTTTTTAGTAAATATTAGTTGATCCACATACATCATGTAGTAAAAATTGTTTTGTTTTTGTTTCCAATAGTGGCAAAAATCCTCAAGTTTAGTTATTCCTAAAGCTTCAGGTATGTTTTGACTTGGCTCTTGTTTAGCCATTTATGATTCTTTAGCCATTTGTTTTGTTAGTTGATTCAAAATTAAGGGAAAAGCTAGACATTGACACTAGTTAATCTACTTTTGAGCAAAGTTAATGTTAGTGTTGGATGATGTATTAACAAGAAAATATTTAATATTAGAGGAAGTTGGAAGCACATGGAAGTGTGTCTAAAGTTGGCCCATTTGAATTTAAGGCAGGACCACGCATCACCATCCATTCCCATCTCTCTTGTGCACCTTTTCGGTTGTTATAGAATATGCTAAATATGAACCATTTCTTGATCCATGTACTACTTGTTTGTATTTTCATCCTTCTGTTATTTTTGAAAAAAAAATAGAAAAAAAAATTACTTGTGAAATTAGCATATTTTGAATTAAGTTATAGAACATAGGTAGTATCTTAGCAACTAACTCTAAAAAACAACATATAAGATTGCTTGTTATATTAAGGAGCTATTTAGCTTTTCAAGTTAACAATTTGAGCGTTTAACATAATAATAATTATAACTAAGTTTTGTTAGGAAGACCTAAGTTTCTAGATTAGAGTAATTTACCTAGATTGGAAATGTTGAATTAAATGGGAAATATTTCAAATTACAAATTGAAGAATGGAGAAAGGGTCCACCTACACGTCCTCTTGTTCACTTTAACAAGTGGAAGCAGTATGTGCTGTTTCTGCAACAATAATAAATAATAATACAAAAACATGATATGGTGTACAATTTGTCTTGTCTAAGATACACGAGGGAGGGATAAGTATTTTAATAATACCGCAGGCAGCACAACAAATACAGTAAAAATAGATGGTAAAACGTGAAATAATGTGTTCCTTTATAGGATTCTCTAAATTAGCCATACGTGTATGATGGTTTCATGGGATAGCGTAATATTAGTTAGAAAAAAACAGAGATTTGATATTATCTAGAAAGCTTATCCTCATCCTGGTGTAAAGACATAAAAGTGGGGGTGAAATGTTGCTTTAATTGTCATCAATATCCTCGTCTACTCACTCCAACCACAATTAACAACACAGACACAGTAAGTACTAAGTACACTACCTCCCTCTAAACATTTGCTTTTATTTATGTTTCACGATTTTAGTTCCTCAATTATTGGACCACTTCACTTCCATCACCTCACCTCACCTCACCTCACCTGCTTTTCTCATTTCCATGCATTTTCACTATATTTGTATTTTAATCAGGCCTTCTTAGATAGCCCACTACTTGGAGCCCAATGCCTCTTTTTTTTTTAATGAAATGGCCCAATACTCTATTTCTGTCTTTCCCCAATTCTTGTTTTTCTATTTATTAACAACATTTATATACTGTTAGTACCAAATTCCAAGTCTAATTCAGAGGTGGCTGTTGCTTAACTAACTACTAAATACGCCGATAAGAGTTGGTCCTAGTGGTAAGACACTCATCTTCTGTTTGAAAGGTTTGACCTTGATTTTGTAAGTGGATGGACTTATCCTTACCTAAACTTTTTCCTTGTTAAAAAAAATAAAAATAACTACTAAATACTAATAAATGGTTAAGAAAACTTCTACTAATAAATAACATACAGTTACACTTTTGTTATTTAATTTGTAAAATAAAGTATGAGAGAACGGTAACTTAAGTAAGCAAATACCTTCCATAAAAAATAAAAGTAATTAAATGCCTAAAATTAATTGATATGTTAATGCCAAATTGTTTTGTTGATATTTAGCTATACTCTTTGTTCAACAATTGCAAATCCCAATCTTGAGATAACACAAGAGGGTACCAAGTAGATTCGATCTAAGTAACATAAATTACTATGTTCTTATGTTAATTAACAAAAATTGTCATTCAGCTTTTCAAATTCTAATAAATAAGAAAAGACTTATTCTTAAAAACAAACCAAACATATGCTTCTCTTGTATTAGAAATCACGTGGAAGTGAAATTGCATGAGGGCATGCTCCCTACATATCCTCATCTATGATGTAGTTGCAAGCTATCAGTAAAAAGATTGTATAAAGTTTAGTCGATACGTCTCATCCACAAAGTAATTAATGACAAATCACAGACCTCAATGAGTTCAGTAAATTCCATTATACACATTATGTCCATGACTTGCTAGCAACGAAAGCATGAGTTGCAAGTATTCATGTGAAGGAGTATTAGCACCACATGGGTTACAATGCCATGAGACCTTGCGAATTACACAGAAATGACGAAGGCATTTTCCTGCAAGATTTGATATTAGAAGTACAACCTTTAACATTGATCATAACTAGCATATTACACCTATGCTTGTTTATCGGCGTAGATGTCCAAAAATGAGATCAATACCGAACATTTTTTTTCTAATGTAAAATTTTGTTCAAAATGCCTTTGCAATATCTATGTAAGTTTCAAGTTCACATGAAAATGAAACTTGCCATGTGCGGCTAATAATACTTCACGAAAGACTTTCAACTCATGTCTTGTTAGCAATTCATGGACACAATATGTATAATAAAATTTACTGAATTTATCGAGATCTTTAATTTGTCATCATGACGTACTCGACTAAACATTTTGTAAGCAAAAGTTAATGTAGGCGATGAATTCCAATTAATGAAGAGGCAATAAGGCCGACAAAAACGCGCCATATATATTTTTGATGCATTCACATTCGTAATAACTAGAAAGAATGATATTACATACATTGTTGTAGATCTTGATTTAATTTTGATTTGATTCTTCTTCTTCCTCTTCCTTCTTCTCATCTTTCAAACTCATACTATCATATGTCACGGAGGCCGGCGAATCAATCAAGGCGACATGGAGACAGCGGAGGCGGCGGTGGTGGTAGTATATTCTCCTTCAATTCCAAGTCACGCGCCGCCCCCTACTTCCCCATTCTTCTTATTCTTCTCGTCAGTAATTTACATTTCTTTCTTTCTTTGTTTCTTTCATTTTCAATATGTTTGAGAATTTCTGATTGCAATATCTTGGTTTTGAATGTTTCCACTTTCCAGGGTTCACTCCTTTTTTTAGCATACTTGTACATGGGTTCAGGTATGTTTGCGCACCATAATGTTTCTTGAAATAAACCCAAAATCGACTACTGTGTTACTTCATCGATTGAACTAAAATCTTGAGCTGATGCAGTTGTGATTAATATATTAATCTTTGACATACCACGCTCGTGAATGCCATTAGGCTTGAAACATGCACAACACAAGACTAGTCCCACCATGTATTTTTATTTCACCAATAAATGGGGGATGCCAGCATTGGAACTCAATCTCGAACTTGCGAGGTTTCGGACGCAGAAGCTCCGATACTATGTCAATTAACAGTTTGAGCTAAAAGCTCAGTTATAATTTATATATTAATCAATCTGACATACTGAACTTTGTCTTGTTCTTATAGGTGGGCGCAGTGGCAATATTGGGGTCTTTAATAATGTTGAAGGTAAAGCTGCTCCACTCTTCAATTTTGTTATCAAATTTATTGGACATTTTCATTATTCTGCATATTGATGTTGCCTGTGTCTGGTTACAAATGAACATTCTTTTGATACATATTTGAACTTTTTCCAGTGTTCTATTAGATAAAACATTATCACTCACTCAAACTAAAACCTTAAAGTGAGCAAGCACTTTTTAAAGTTGAAGTGAGTATATACCTAGCTGATTGATGATGATTGATATGTATCCCGGGATTTTTGAATGGAAGCACAATATAGACAAGGGAACCAACAGTGTTTGTGATTAACTATATGCGTATACTTGTGCCTAGCATCGTGTTTTATATACTATATCACACGCAATAGTTTCGTTAGTGCCTCCCTTAAGATTTGTATTTGGTAGCCTTGCGCTACCAATATTTAAGACCCTATTTTGGCCTAAGTCAAGGATTGTTTTGGTTTTTATTCTTCAGATCGGACAATGGTTTCTCTAGGCTCGGGTTTACATTGAATGTAATGCTCTGGAAAAACTATTGGGACCAAAAGCAGTGTATTAGATGCTAATGTGCCAATTTTATATAAGAAAAGCACAGAGCTTTAATCCATGCTCTCATATTTGTCGAGTATACAGATTTCATATCTGCTGTGACGTTCTCCAGTGTACTGCCAACAAGAAAATAAAGAAGAAACTATTCTTCTATTCACAGTTTACCTTTATGTTATACTACTATTTTTGACAGAGAATTATCTAAAACCAAAACATGTGCGAAACGATACTTTTGGAAAGCTCGGTAATGGGATCTGAGACTGAAATTGGGTTTATCACCTCTTGAAAGTTGGTAGCTTATTTATGTTTGGTAACTATGTTGATGCTATACCCAAAGACCATGATTGTTATTTCAGTCAACCTAAAAGTACAACGGTATTATCATTGATTTGGAGACAATATACTTTTACAGGTGAGTTTTCATGCACGGCAGAGGTGCAGCGTGCGATGCCAGTTCTGAAGAAGGCTTATGGTGGCCGTATGCATAAAGTTTTGCACGTTGGTCCTGGTACTTGTTCTGTGGTTTCCAATTTATGGAAAGGAGACGAAACTGAAGCCTGGGGCGTGGAACCTTATGAAATGGAGGATGTAGATAGTTCCTGCCGAGCACTAGTTCGGAAAGGCATTGTGAGAGTTGCTGATATTAAGTTTCCTCTCCCTTACAGACCAAAGTCGTTTTCTCTTGTAATTGTGTCGGATGCTCTGGATTACTTGTCTCCAAGATATCTCAACAAAACGCTTCCAGATTTGGCACGGGTGTCAAGCGATGGTCTTGTAATATTTACAGGTATATGAAGCCTCCACTTGTCAATGAACTTTACCTTTTCATGCACACATTTTTCCTCGTGTTATCTTTTGTTCTTTGTGTAGAATTTTGAATCTTTCTGATCGAGTTTTTATAGAGCACACCAATTTGATTCGTTGAAATAATAATTTTGAACATTTCCAATATGCCCTCTTTTCCCTAGTCTCAATCATTGTGTTAATCATATTGGCTTCTTAATGATGTTTCTATTTCATTTTTACATATAGGCTTTCCAGGTCAGCACACTGCTAAAGCTACAGAAGTATCCAAGTTTGGCAGAGCTGTAAGTTATCTTCTTCACGATGTTTCTTTTGCTTATGCTTTTTTATTGCGCTCCTCTTTTTGATTTGGACTTGATCCTCCTATTGCAATCTCGGTTCCTATATGAAATTTGGTGATTATATTGTGCTGTGGGGAAGATTTTCTGGGGATGTACTAAAAAGTGTCTTCCATGTATAGGAATTGAGTGCATCTTTTTGTAGAACTGGAGTTAGAGTACCTGGATTTCGATGGTCATGTTCGACTTCGAATTACAATTATCCGGCATACATCTTACCCAAAATTGAATGTTCAAAACTGTGCAGGCTAAATTAAGGAGCTCATCTTGGTGGGCACGTTACTTCATCCAGACGAGTTTAGAAGAAAATGAAGCAGCTCTAAAAAAGTTTGAGCAGGCTGCAGCTAAGATACATTACAACCCAAATTGCCAAATTTTCCACCTCAAGGCATACACTTAGTTTCTCCACATACTTGTTTAAATTCATTAAGTTATTTTTTGCTTGTATATTATGTATTCTAATTAATTTTTTTCCCTATAACTTTGCCAATTGCTAATTAATCTACACCAACCACACATAATTAGCTGCAATCTCAGCCCAGATGTCCTAGTTTTGCAACTGTTAAAAGTAGATGTGCTGCAGTTTCTAAATGGAAATTGCGTAAGGGCAAGTATTATTACTAACCATCTTCTACCAGAGCAACTTAATTAGACAAAGAATTATATCAATGGGAATGTTAAAATGAGTTGGTAAACACGAAAATGAGGTATAGTTGGCGGGCATGAGCATCTCTCTTAAATTGAAAACAAGTTTTCACTAAGTTAGGTTGTGTTGTTTATAAGTGAAAATTACTGAAAGGTGGTGTTGTTTATAACTGAAAATTATTGAACAAAATTTAAGTGCATTTACTGTAGTGATATTACTGAACTGAAATAAATGAAAGTAGCATAAAATAATGAGCTAACTCGAAAGATTATATGTGATTTATTTTATAAAAGTGATTTATCGGTCCATGACTTTTGTCAAAATTTATTGTTTGGTCCTTAAAATTGAAAAACTTACAAGGTCCTCATATTCGTTATAATTAACTCTTTGGTCCTTTTGTCCATTTTTTTTAGATCTGTAACTTTTATATTTTGGCATAGACAGACAAACAAGATATAATAGAATCACGAAGTCATTTTGTATTGTAGTATAAATGTCTTGAAAGTTTAAATATATTATGTTCAAAATTTTAAAAAATGAACAAAAAGAACTAAAGTGTTAATTACGATAAAAGATGGAGACTTTGTAATGAGTTTTTCAAAATATAAGGACCAAACAGTGATTTTTGACAAAAGTCAGGAACTAATAAATCATTTGCCCAATTCGTTAAATAGAGATATAGACTTGGGCTGACGGTCTGGCATCTCAATTTTTGAGCCAAAACCCGCTTAAACTAATTGTGGGCTGGGTTGGGCTTGGATTTAGTAGATTTTGCAGACTGTGAACTTGGAGCTTGACTTGACCCAAAAAACTCGACTTTGGATCCATTTTAATACCCTAACCCATCAAGTATTTAGCCCATAAAAATATATTCAAATTTTTGAATCAACAACATTTAGGTTCCAACTCACATCTCTCACCTTTGCAACTTGACTTATGCCAATTGTGCCATGTTTCTGTAATAACAGTTTTATCAAATAATATTTTCTATCGTTTAGATTCTTATTAGATCCCCCAAATATTTGATATATTTACTGTATTATGTTTTCTCATGGAATTTTTAACTTAACTTGTATTATGCACCCACTTTCTATATAATCACATAGTAATTGCACCTTTTGGATTTTTAAATTTTGTTGTGATTGTATTATGTTTTAATAATTTAATGTCTGGTTTAGTGTAAGGTATATGGGGAAGCCATGATGAGTTTCTGCCACAATATGGCAGTTTGTCATTAAAAATTCTAGCTGAAAGGGAAGAGATTTAGTCAAAAAGAATTATAATAATATAGCTTGGGATACCAAAACTAATTAACTTGAAAATTTATGATTAGCGGAAGTCACAAATATATAGAGGTGATGTTTTATTCGGTAAATACTCAATTGTATGTTGTTGGTAAGATGTAGTTTTCATTGACTCTTTTAAGAGTTCTGTCAAATTTAAGAAAAATCCGAATGGATGCAAAATGTAAAAATAGAAAACAGTCTACATTGTTAGGAAATGAAGCCCATACGTTGTGCACGTTTTTCAAGATCCATATTTTGTTAGCAATTGGTGTCTATGTTTTAATAAAAGTACACTTTGGAAATTGATGTTCCTCTTTCTGGAAAAATATATTTTGTTTTCATGTACGATACCGCCTGACTTTCATCTCTTGTATGACTAACTTAATCCATCGTGTCTAGTTCGACTATGATTCGTATGATGTTAAAGTTAGTATATATTTGAGAGAGAAAAATGGAGTTTAGTTATTTTACCTTGAGCGATACCCTAAGAAGGGTATTTATAACGTTTTATGACGTATTTGTCCAAATTGACATTTTTACTTATTTATCACTTTTATTTCTCAGGAAGCACATAAAAGTTTTCTCGACATTCCATATGTACAAATATATGATGATGTGATGCTTGTTGTGCTCTTGATAGACGTATGCTCTCAATCTCTATTAGCTAAATATATCATCGGGCTTGCATCAGGGGCGGACCCAGGGGGGGCTCGGGTGGGCTCGAGCCCCCCTCAGTTCCGGCACAACCCTTAGAGGTGTAGCAACATATTCCGGCTAGCCCCCAAAAATAATGTATATTAATAATAAAAATGATAAAATGGACAAAGTGGAAGGATGGGAGAGTGGGAGAGTTGGTAAGAAGGATGTGTTTAGAGTCTAAAGACTAGGGTTTAAATCCCACAATCTACATTGTTTTTTTTTCCAATATTATTAATGTTTTTCATCAAAAAATTCCCCCCTAACATTATTAATGTTTTTCATCAATATTTTTCCCTAACATTATTAACGTTTTTCATCAATTTTTAATTTTTTAATGTTATTTTAATCGAAAACTCTATTTTTTTTGTTTTTCCTTTCTATTTTTAATAATTTTATCAACAATTTTTTATTAGATCATTAATTTGTTTCTCCTAATTTTATTAACTCTACTTCATTTTTGTATACACACATATATAAAATTTTTTTTACGCTAGAGCCAAAATTAGCCCTCCCGATCTTCAAATCCTGAATCCGCCCCTGGCTTGCATGTGAACCCTCTTGGTGTATCTTTCACACCAAGTCCGTCAGTAGGCATGTTTCATGGTCTTTACTCGAAAATGTTCAATTTGTTTTACCACTACTCTATAAAGTGCTATCTTAGAACTTAAAGGATCAAAACTAGGACCAATACGAAAATATTATAAGAAAGTCAATGTTAAAACTTAAATAGGTGCGTGGAAAATATTATTTTGCTGACATGTGAGTTGAGAATATCATATACACATAATAAGGGGAAATACTACTTCGTCTACGATTTCGTTATCAGGTAGTTGGAGAAGCAAGCAATCACTGTTAATTAATTAAATGGTACGTATTAGTTTCTTCATTAAAAATGTTTTTTAAAAAATAAAATCCTCCATATAAAGAAAAAAGGTCTGCATTTTTTCCTGAAACAGAAAAAAGATAAAGAGAGCCACGTGGCAGATAGCGCGTAAGCTTATGGGGTTCTTTTGATGGGGGCCGGCCATGCAATAAGGTACTACTTATTATTCTTCACATGAATATCATCATACTAATGACAAAAATCATATATTGTCCAAACATACATAAAAACCTTTAAATTAACTCATTATATATTAGGAAATCTGGGCAATAAATTGCATCTTATAATTTTTTTACATTTTACTTTGGAGACCCCAATCCTGACATTATATATCTTGCCATGAACTCTCCAAATAATACTCAATAGACCATTCAGTAAAGGTGAAATTGCACAATGTTAAGGGTATAATTGGATTTTAATTCAATATATGAAAATGAATTTATGATGGGGAAGCTTGACATTGTTTTTCAAGACTTTATAAGTAATTTTTCCATCTAAAAATAGCATTCATTTTCAAATGTTGTTTCCTTAGAAGCTAATAAGAAAGTTGAAAGTAATATTTGATAAATGTACAAAACGTTGATGTCTTTATAAACTTGAAACTGTAAAAACTGCTTCTTGAAAAAGATGTAATTTGTAGTTTTTTGGAACAACAGTTTTCCAAGGTTATAAGTTAACCACAATTTTTAACATGAACAATGCCAATCTGAGCCGACACATAAATAATGAATTCTGCGGACGGAGTTTATAAGTTGTTGTTGTTGGCTTGGACAATTTATTAGAGAGGATCAGGGTGCTCCAACTTTGACCCGGATCTTCTAATAAGCTTGACTCTAATAATTCGTCGTTGGTTAGAGTAGAAAAAGAGGTCCAGCAATAAATAAAAATGAAGCTTACTAAGAGCAATTGGCATTGAAGAAGAACAAGTACAGACACATGTTTTCTTTGACAAATATGATGAAGAAAAACAAGGACACCTTTTTGGGAGATGAAAAGGAGGTCTGGTCTCTGAAATGCTACTTTATCAAACTTGTCTCTTCTAAAAGTTGTTCTACTCGGATAAAAAGCCTGCTCTCTCTTTTTATCTTATTTCATTCTTTCCTTCTTTTAATTTTAAACAGGAAAATCTAGCTGCACACTCAAACAAGGCATTACCACAAAGTCAATATAATTGAACGAAAACTGTCTGTCAAACTATTATTAATGTTCTTCCACGAATGAAAAAAAGAATCTTTTAATTGTTCACAATTCGATAATCTGTTAATTCATATACAAATTTTCAAGTATTTATGATCTAAAGCATATTCAACTATATATGCAATAACGTCGTGAAAACCTTCCTTGAGCTTATTTGAGTCGCCACGAATCTACAAAATAGAGCCGGCGAGGTGATCGCCAGTAAACGATCCGATGCCCAAGTCAGTAATGAAAATACTTAAAACATAAGAAAAGAATCGGAATCGTGATTGTACTTTAGTGTTCACGTCTAGATGCATATTTGTAAGATTATACGAATCCGTATCCAAATAAGATTCAATTTCCCATAAGTTAGTTTAGAAGAGAGAGATCTTCTAATTTAGTTAGGATTCTCTTTACCTTTGTTTTGTAAGGTACCCAAGAATTAGACTTCTAGCTTGGCGAACCGACATATTCACTTGTTCCTAAACATTACACACTTTAGTCGGTTTATATCCTTCAGGCGGATCCGCTCTTATGCGGGAACATGCCTTCATACGAGAAAGGACCTATGCGGATAATAGTCGAGAATGACATGCCGCCTGACCCAAGTGGGCCTTACAACAGTCGTGGGCCGCCCAAATAGCCAATGGACAAGTTTTGGAAAAAAGACCATCACAAAATCTTACAATGATAGTGGACTAACAACATGTAGTCACGTAATTTCCATTATTCACACAAGATTCTTAATTAACATAGATCATAGTTAGTCAGATATTCCAAGTACACAAGTCTTATTAGGACAAGCTAACCACCTCTACTTTCTATAAATGCAAGTATATTTTCATACTTTTAAGGTACGATTTCATACTAACTTAAACATCGGATCGGATCGGATTAAGGTAGTTGGACGATAGCCCATGAGGCGCCTAACTATTGTTCTATCTTAAAAGTTCCAAGGATTAATTCAACCATTAGATAGCTAGGACCGATTCTCACACTCAATATTGTGACATCGTAAGACGCACCAAACAATTGAGAAACGTCATGTGAAATTATTACAAATTACATATGTCTCCATTTTCTGAAGTATTAATAGACAATAGTGAGACCTGTGATATAGACAACCATCATCCAGAGTGGGTTATTGGCACAGGGACATGTTACAATAGTGATCCTAATCCAACTTATAATCTATTTTGAAGAAATATTAATAGTATGTTAACATTGAATTCATAAAGTGCATCTATTTGGTGCCAAATATTGTTTGCCTATAATGACACGACTCCTAGTTGTAGACTACAAATAGTTTATATGTCCGTGAGAAGAGCAACAAACAATTTGTAATTATACATTTTATCATCACAAACTTTTTAGGTAAATACCGTTGGCAGTGCGACAACCAACACAATTGTTTGAGAAAAACTGAATTTATTGGTAGTTTAAAATTCATTTTATCATCACAAATTTTTTAGGCAATCACAAATACATTGAAAATAGAAGTAAATTTACAGCATTATTGTTTTACAAACGATAGAAAAAGAGGAGAAATGGCCGACAAGACATGGATAAAGAAAGGTAGCAATAAGTATAAGCAACATAGCCATGAAAGGCTCGGACTTGGCTGCATATATGGGTCCATAATCATTCCTACTCTCAAACTTCTAACTTAAATTGAATGGACCACCTATGTTTCAACCTTCACATCCAGCCACGTTTTCTGCAGGCTGAATGTGTTAGAGGATCGGTTGCGTCGATTCCATGAGTTTCAAGAATATCTCGTTAGCCGATCAACTTAATTACTTAATTTCGTATGATTATTCTTCTATTAACTTGTGGCACTAGCTAGCGGATCACAAATATTTTTATGGAATGTCCTATTTCCTGACTGAGCTTTTCCATCAACTAAACTCCTATTTCCGCGGCATCTAGAGTGGAACATAGAGAGTAGGTTTGGACAAATGGATTTCGTCTTGAGACTGAAAAATGGATAGGAGATCGATAAGGGAATTCATCTCGAAAGGCATGCATGGAAGCAGAGTAAGTTTGGTAACTTGACGTGTGTATATTGCTTTTGGAGTGAAATTATACCATACACATGAAGCAATATTGCACCAAACCTATTAATTGATGCAACTTGTACCTTTTTTACACATGAAACAATATTGCACCAAACCTATTAATCAACCCTCATGAAGTGGTAAATACATCTCTCATTTAATTGATTAAGTGTACATGGTAGCAAGACTTCATTTTTGAAGAGATCAATGTGATATTTTAAATAAGCTTAAGTAATATGTCACCTTAAATAAAATGATAGTATAAGAAGGTATCAGAAGTTAATTTGAAGTAGTTTCAAGGATGAACAAACTTTAATTATCAGCTCGAACTTTCAGTTCAACCGATTAAACGACATGATATCATAGCTGTTTGTGATCGAAAGGTTCTAAGTTCGAATCCTGATGTTGTCAGCCTTAATTATCAGCTCGAGTTTTAGTACAAAAATAATTGTATTGTTTTTCTTTTGTATTTGTTCCAGGATAATTATATACTAGACACTAATATGTGAAAACAAAGAAAATGGTAAGAAGAGAGTTAAGAAGTGGTCAAAAAGAAAGAACACCATACGTCAATTCATGGAATGCTTGTTGTCGGGGGGAACTGTTACTTATCTGGGTCATTACTTCCTTAGTCCTCCTGTCCTATATATACATAAAATGCTACACTTTGGAATCCAATACAATGCTGATCTAGCTGCTCTCTCTTTCTTTCATTTTCATTGGTGAGATTTCAATTATTTATCTACCCTATCTAGGGTTTCAATACATTCCTAATTAAGTATATATTTAATTAAGTACATAGAGTGATGATGTTGTCGAGTAAAGCAAGTTGTGATAGTCATGGCCAAGAATCATCCTACTTCCTAGGTTGGCAAGAGTATGAGAAGAATCCTTTTCATCCTTTGAACAACCCTTTTGGTATTATTCAGATGGGACTGGCTGAGAATCAGGTAGGTCATCTCTACTTTCCATTCTTTTTCATTTTCACCATTCTTCTTATGTATTTTAACCATTTTTTTCCATATTTGTTTACACAATTAAGAAAATAGTCAATTTGTTCATGTGAACTAAGACATTCTTGTTCAAATTTTTTCCAGATCTTTGATCGGTTAGGGTTTAGAATCTAGGTTAAAATTCTTTTTAGACAAAAAACCTTTTCCACAAAAGCAGAATTGATCATTTTCTTAATGTAAAAAACAATGTATTTTGCAAGTGCTCATTTTGCTAAAAAAACAAACCACAAAAACTCATCTGTAAATAAAAAATAAACTAAGTGGCACTAATATGAAATTTTACGGTGTTATATTCTATTGTAATTTTTTTTTTAGATAGAATATTCTATTGTAATTTAACATCGCATAATATATATAATTAACAGTCTGAATCATGTACATATGGTATAATCTTCGGTCTACAAATGGCATATTGTATAAACTTAAGTCTCCTAAGGCATATTGTACAATCTTCAGTCTCTTGACTGGAATGGTAATAGAAGTTTTCTCCTACAACTGGCATTTTTACTTTTGTGTTGTTTTTTTAAAAGAAATAATAAACACAAGTTTGATATTTTGTTGCATTATCGCAAAAAGTCAAAAAGTCAGCCTTTTTATTAAGTATAGTTGCTGACAATTCCTTTGTTTGTGCAGCTTTCGTTTGACCTAATTGAATCTTGGCTGGAAAGGAACCCTGAATCCATAGAGTTAAAGAAAAATGGAAAATCACTCTTTAGAGAACTGGCCCTCTTTCAAGACTATCATGGCTTGCCTGCTTTCAAAAAAGTATGTGTGTTACTATTGTTTAATTACTGGATTAATTAGAACTATATATATCAAATTACTAGTTATGACTCATCCATGTTGCTAATTAATTATATAGACACTAGTGGAGTTGATGAGTGAAATAAGAGGAAACAAAGTAGAATTTGATGTAAACAAGCTTGTGCTCACTGCTGGTTCAACCTCAGCTAATGAGACTCTCGTGTTTTGCCTTGCTCAACGCGGTGATGCTTTCCTTCTTCCCACCCCTTACTATCCCGGGTAATTTTCTATTTTAATTTTATAATACTTATCATTACTTTACAATCTAGTATGACTTTAATTTGTTGAATAACATTTTGACATGGTATCAAATAGACCAAGACGGTCTAGAGTTCAAAATTGTCAAGCTTATAGTTAAGAGTTAACTACATTTCTTTATATATATCTGAGAGAACATATTATTAACTTTTCTTGTCATCAAACTTTGTATTAATTTAAAATTTGTATATTACAGGTTTGATAGAGATCTTAAATGGAGAACCGAGGTTGAAATTGTACCGATACATTGCTCAAGCTCAAACGAATTCAAAATCACCATGCCTGCTCTAGAAAAAGCTTATAAAGATGCCCAAAAACTCAACTTAAAAGTGAAGGGAATTTTAATCACCAACCCTTCAAATCCACTAGGAAAAAGCATGACTCTTGATGAGCTTACTCACTTGATAAACTTCGCCATATCCAAAGAAATTCACATAATAAGCGACGAGATATATTCCAGCACCGTTTTTGACAACCCCGAATTCATAAGCATAACACAAGCCCTAATCGAAAATCGGATACAAAATACTCACGAAATATGGAACCGAATTCATATTGTTTACAGTCTATCAAAAGATCTAGGCCTTCCTGGTTTTCGGGTCGGTATGATTTACTCATACAATGAACAAGTAGTTGCTGCTGCTACTAAAATGTCAAGCTTCGGCTTGATTTCATCACAAACTCAATATTTACTATCGGAAATGTTATCGGATAAAAGGTTTCGACGTAATTATATGGAGGTAAATCGGAAGAGATTGAAAAATAGGAAGGAGATGATGATTTCGGGGCTCGAAAGCGCAGGAATAAAATGCTTGAAAAGTAATGCAGGATTGTTTTGTTGGGTGGATATGAGGCATCTTTTGATTTCCCAAACATTTGAAGCAGAGAAAGAGTTGTGGACAAAGATATTACGTGAAGTCGGGTTGAATATTTCTCCCGGATCTTCGTGTCACTGCTCCGAACCCGGATGGTTTAGGATTTGTTTTGCAAATATATCGGAAGATACACTTTGTGTTGCCATAGGACGTGTCAAGAAATTTGTTGACGCCAATCTGGAATGGAAAATCTTACAGGAATGTGCAGTAATAGACGCAGAACTAAATAGTCTAAGGTCAATGAACGAAAACCTATTAAAAGTTGAAGAAAATGTGACAAATTAGATTATAATTTTGTTTAAGCATGAACGGCTATATTTTTGTTTCAGATTCCTGCATTTGTATCAAATATGTGAATAGATTATAATTAATTGCAGCGGATGTTTTATATTCATTAACCTAAATTCTACATTGCTAATTGTTCCTTTCTTACCATCTTCTCTGAACATTTATGAATATGTAAATTATAAGTTTATAATTTTTTTGGTGGAATTAGTATTTTGACATATACTTCCGAACCTCTTAGATCAGATGGTCAATGATAAGAATTCAAGCAATATATTTGAAGTTCAATAGGCATTTACGTGTTGTACTAGCTTAGAGATAACAATAATAAAAAAAACTATTTGATTTGTTTCCAAAAATGTTACCAAAGCTTGATCAGATCCTTAGGGACTGGTATTGGAATCACCTATTGAAACCACCTATTGATAAGGGGAGCCGGCCCCAACCAAGTCAACAACTGAGTATATTTTGTAAATATTAAGTTAGCATAATATCTGCTATTTACTTGGTCAATGCTTTATATTTGAATTAGATTAGATACTTATCTTTCCGTTGTAACAGACACATGTTGTATCTATTTATAAGCTCTCTTCATCATCAATGAAATTCAAGTTGCAACCCCAATCTTTTACCTATTGGACCTCCGGCGAATAAATTAATATTCTTTAGTGAATATATTATGCCTCAGATTAATCAATCTATCAAGTTGACAAATAGTGTGGTATTTTATTTTAGTTGGGTGGACTTGAGTATCGAGGCCCATATGATTAAATCGAAAGGGAGTAAACGCAGTTATATTAGAACACGTGCACTTTCTCCAGCATAGGCCGGAACTCAAATTTTTCTCCTACATAATAACGACAAACTAGTAGTATATTCAAATTACAAGGATTATTATATTATTTATATCAGTATCTGAGTCGGTTTACTCACTGCTGGCTACAGTTTGCTTACGTCAGCACCTCAGAATCTTAACTCTGACTGTCTTCCACGTGGCGCTTCCTTCGCTTTCTCCAGAATCTCCTCCTTACACTGTTGCCACCGTGGCATTCGCTTATCTACTTTCCTTAATTGCTTTATTCCCGCAAACACACACCTAACAATCAAGAATTATTAATTAATAAATTATCAATTTTTGCGTGGAGTAACCGACTTTTTTTATTTATTTTTTTAAATTTTCCTTCCCCTTTTCGATTCAAATCCTGATTTTTAATTAAGATTTAGGATTTCCTCCAGTCAAAAAAGGAAAAAGAAAAGATTTATTAGGATTTTCAATAACTCTCCTCTCTGTTTCTTTCTTTCTTTCTTCCTTAGAGATTTTTTTCTCTGTATGTTGATGTAAAGTCGATGATTACACGTGTCAATGGCATATAAGCTACTGGCACGAACACGAAGAAGAACAAGATCCCTCCATACTTCAATTCTGTAATTCCGGTGATCTTTTCTAATAGGTATGGTTTCGAATTTCGGTTAATGACATTTTAATTCTGAATTTCGTTACGTTTGTTTTTAAATTTTTTAATTCAGAAATTTAGGGATACAAGTGGAAATGTGTGTTTTGCAGTTAGGGATGAATTGAGATTTGTATGATTGCAGGTGCAGTAGTTGATAGATATGGACATTGCTGCTCTGTTAACTTCTGCAGGGATTAATATAGGTGTATGTGTGGTGTTGTTTTCGTTATACTCGATACTGCGAAAACAACCTAGTAATAGGGTTGTTTATTTCGGGAGGAGGCTTGCTTCAGTACGCGTTAGTAACATTGACTTCTTTTCCATTGAGAGATTTGTACCCTCTCCAAGTTGGATTGTTAAAGCTTGGGAAACTACTGAGGATGAAATTCTTGCTATTGGTGGACTTGATGCTGTTGCTTTTCAACGATTGCTCGTTTTTAGGTGATTATTATTCGTCGTTTTTCCTGAGGATATTGATTTTGTAATGTGGTTCAGTTATTTTAGTAGATTTATATGTTACATTGACAAATAGTATTCTTTTAATGTGATGGTTTTGTCTGCAGTATGCGTATATTTTCCATTGCTGCAATAATTTGCCTTCTTCTAGTGCTTCCGATGAATTATTACGGAAAAGAAATGCAACACAAGCGGATCCCATCGGAGTCGTTGGATGTATTTACAATTGGGAATGTCAAAGAAGGTTCCAGATGGTATGAGTTTTGTTTAGCTATCTATTAAGTCATTTAGAAATTGATCGTAATTGAGAAGTTGTGCTTGAGCATCTATTTAACCTCTGCATAATTTGGCTACAATGAAAGTATCAGTTTTTCATTTGTTCCATTCTTATTGTTTTTGTTTGACTCTTTCTTTTGTTATTTTGTAAGACTGTTGAAAAGGACGTTTTAGTTCTAGAGATATAATTGGATTCTCTAGCAAGAACATAATTAAATTAAAGACAATATGTTAAACCTGTTTTTTTTTTCAAGCAGGTTTTTCTTTGATTATATTTGTGATGCCTATGCCTAACTAACTATTTTTTGTAATTTTGTTTAATGAAACTGATACATTCTTATCTTCTGTTCAAATCCATGTCAGGCTGTGGGCTCATTGTCTTTCTTTATACGTCATAACTTGCTCAGCTTGCACTCTCCTTTACTTCGTAAGGATCCAATATCATATCTAGTTTCTTCTCTTCTTTTTCTTAATCAAGAAAACATGACAATTTTCATGCCTTAGCAATGTGTGGATCATTATACTGTGAGTGTTGTAACCTCTGTCATCTTTATGCAGGAGTATAAAAGCATGACTGAAATGAGGCTTACACATATAAATAAAGCTCCTCCAAAGCCAAGTCATTTTACTATTCTTGTCCGTTCTGTTCCGAGAACTATAGGAGAATCGTTCAGTACTACAGTGACAAAATTCTTCACAAATTATTATGCATCTTGTTACCTGTCACACCAAATGGTGTACAAACATGGCATTATTCACAAATTAATGGTGCGTGGCTGACTCAGTTTCCTCACAAATTTAACTGTTTATTCATTTCTAGTGTCAGGGAGTTATTTTTTTTGCTTTGAAGGTCCATAATAGGTTTCTTGCATTTTAGATGATAAATATATGTTTGAAAATAGAACTTAGTTTTAGGAGTTCATCTCACTAAATTAGTGAATATGCATGAACCAAGCAGAGACTATCTGTTTGGTAAAGGAATATTTACGATGACTGAATAATATTCCAATTGGTTACTTGATTGGATGATTTGGTCTACCACATGTAGCTGCAGAAGCTAGGTATGACGTATAAATCCGTTAGTAATTTAATCTTTAGGTCGAGAATTTCGGTTTACATGTTCTTTATGGCTGGATTCTAATATACTGTCCTCGTATCTTCATGCTTACATCAGGTCACTGCAATTTTAATTTTAGTTTTGAAAATGAACATGTAATCTTGTGACATGCAGAACTATAACAAGATAGTTTAATTGGTATATTTACAGAGTTATGCATTTATGCATTTTCCTCTTTTGAAAAACAAAGAAAACCCCCTAGCTAAGCAGGTGCCCTTTTTTTCTGTGTTATTGAAGACTTGATTAATCTCAATCCTTATCTTTTGTCATCAATGTGTATTAAGCAATCAGGACCATATTAATAAATATACAAGTTAGTTCTTTTCCTTCCACTGATTTTTTTTTTTATTTTCAATCTGTTGCTATATACACACATACATGTTCAGCTTTCTATTGGATTTCTTTCTTATATATTGAAAGGTATGAAAGATGAAGTGAAACAGAAAAACTATTGACAATAAGAACTCTATTATATTATTATTACTTATTATTAATTTCTTAAGCAAATTCTGTTATTAGTTAATTGTTGTGTTCTATGATAATTAAATACTACATCTTTACTTTGAGTTAATAGATATACTTTTAATGCACCTCTCTGTATAGGATTTAAAGGGCTACTTTCTGAAAATAGATGATGTGAAGATTCTCTTTCTCAAATTTAGCTGGTGTATTTAAAAGGCCCAAAATAACCAAAAATACTATTATAAAGTGGGAAAATTATTGTCTATTGTTTCATTTTGATAAGCATGTACTTGATTTTAGAGGTATAATTGCATTGTGGAGGAATAGTTACCGAGTTTATGAAACTATGCAGTCGGCTCCATCATATTTATCATTGCGACATAACATGTTATAAATTTATAACGTTATGTGCCCTTTTCGACTTTGTGTTTGACTTCTAATCCGTTCCGTACATGCGTGATTATATCTATGGAACATTCTGATTCTGATTTTGGGATGTCCCCTTTATAGGCGGATGCAGAGAGGATGTGTAATGTGTTTATTTCTGTTCCTCTTGATCGATCAAGCTTAAGACCATGTTGCTTTTGCGGAAGAAGTACATCTTCTTTTAAGATGCTCTCCAGTGGCAGTGGAGATGTTACTCCCAGTGATGACATGAGCTTTACTGATCTTGATGTTGCTACACGTGATGATGTAAGAACTTTTAGCAACCCTATTTAATAATTATTCTAATGAGAACGTATTTTTGGTTGATGCATTACATGATTTATGTTGGTAGAATTTTGACTACTAATATTAGTTAATAATTTTTAGTTGTATAAGTGATCATGGTGGCTAAACCTATATTTGGTTCAATGTAGGAGTGTGCCACTGCTTTTGTTTTCTTCAAGACTCGATATTCAGCTGTGGTTGCCACACAGATGCTTCAGTCATCACACCCCATGCGGTGGGTATCTGAAATGGCCCCAGAACCACATGATATTTTATGGTCAAACCTCTCCATACCTTATAGACAGCTTTGGCTCCGCAAGATAGCAATATTGCTGGCTGCTATAGTCATCATGTTTCTTTTTCTTATTCCTGTGACATTTGTGCAAGGCTTGACACAACTAGATAAGCTAACAAAAATGTTCCCATTTCTCAAAGGACTTCTGAAAAAGTAAGTAGTACCATTCTGTTCTTCAGTGATCAAATATATGGTTTATGCTTGTCAATTTTCTTTATTGGTGCTCTAATTTTGAGATTTCCTTGCATGGTTGAAGGATGCGTGCATATATGCTTATGGGTTGAATTTGGAATTTTCTGAAAATTAAATTTGCATGCATCAATGAACTGGGATTGAATTTTATTAATTTGAAGTAGTCATAAGAGTGCTCATTAATTTCGGATGAGCTCATTGTATTAATTTTCTACTGCATAATGGCAACTGCAAACGCACGATGGATTGCATTACTGTTGCCTCTATTTGCTGGCTTAATATCTGTTTTGAGATCATCTTCTGGTTGTGTTTGATTAAGATCCAGTGATATCAAAAGTTATACTGACTGGAATGACACTAATGTGATATCGTTTAATGCAATTGAATTTTGGTTGGATTAAAATCTAATGGAATATCGTCTCTTCCAACTTATTCTGAGTTATTAATTCTCTATGTTTACACTTTCCTGGGGAAATAATGAATAGTTGGAAACTATTCTCAACTTACTCAACAAAGTTAAACAAACTCGTTTTAATGTCAACTTATTTGTGCTCCTGTGTAGGGACTTCGTCAACCATGTGGTTACAGGTTACTTGCCCAGTGTCATTTTGATGTTGTTTATGTATACTGTTCCACCCATAATGTTCTTCTTCTCATCAATGGAGGGGCCCGTCTCTCGTAGCGCAAGAAAAAAGAGTGCAGGCATAAAAATCTTGTATTTTACAATCTGGAACGTTTTCTTCATGAATGTTCTCTCTGGTTCTGTTATTAGTCAACTGAATGTCTTCTCCAGTGTTAGAGACGTACCTAAGGAACTTGCTAAAGCAATACCTACCCAGGTGATGTTTCTTAGTTGAAATGTTATTTTCTAAATAAATTACCTCATTTGTGCTTTCTCTTTATTTGCTTCTGTTGTGTTTAATGTATATGTTGTATTATTTTTGGTATGGTTTCACCTATCATATAAATGTTTACACTTTGCATTAAAATACTTCATGAAGTTAAAGAAGTCATAATCACAGGATCTAGAGTCTATAATTTATACTATATATGAAAGTAGAATATGTTATTAAAACATTTATTTGACCATTACAATTCTACTAAATGTCTGTATGGATAATTTCAATTAGTCATATAATCTGATAAATGTATATTGGTCATTGCTAATCCTCTTACTTAATACTATTTGGTAGAGCTCCTATTTGATATATGAACATGTCTCTGTATTTGGAGTTCTTTTGTTTCTTAATTATGCAACTAACCACCAGAACTCGATAACAACAGAGATCTCTCTGCTTCCTGAAATTCTTTTAGGTCTTTTATATTGATGGTTTGTATAACAATACAAGAAAACGAGCTCTATACATGTGATAGTAGCATCTCACTCTGCTTTTCAAACTATTTTATGGCTCACATGGGTTAATGCTATTTGTTATGACACGGGAGGTGGAGTCTTCTTTGTGGATGGGTATGCTTCTATGAGTTATTAGCGACATTGAACTTGCATTTGTAGTAAGAATTCTTGTTTCTTTTAGAACAATGATAAGAATTCTTGTTAAGCATTAACAGTTGGAATCTCATACACAGACAAAAACATGGTGAAACTGTGGACAGTATTTTTATTGTAAAGATGGATATTAACATTTGAAATATCCTGACATATTCCACACACTCGTTAGATAGAAAACTGATGGAATTAGATTCCTTTAATATGGATGATTCTCTGGCATTAATTATTGACCTCTGCAGTGTTAAATGAATGTAAGCTAAAGTCACTTTATGTATGCGTCGAAAAGTTCAGCTTTAATTTCTATTATAAATTATGGTTTTTATTACAGGCAAGCTTCTTCATGACATACGTTTTAACATCAGGTTGGGCAAGTCTGGGCTGTGAATTAATGCAAATCTTTCCCCTTGGATATAACATGGTCAAAAAATTCATTCTCCGTAACCAAGATGACTCATCTGATGACTTGATGACCTTTCCGTACCATACAGAAGTTCCTAGGGTCCTACTATTTTGTGTTATCGGCTTCAGTTGTTCAATCATGGCACCCTTGATATTGCCTTTTTTGCTGTTCTACTTTGTATTGGCTTACTTGGTGTACCGTAACCAGGTGAGTGAATTCTTTCTCTTCTTTTTACATTTGATTGATACTAATTTCTTACCAGTAGAATAATTAAAATAATTGGCCAATTTTTTTTATACTCGTTCAACACTGGAATGTGGAACAGCATAGCTGATTTATTTTTTGGCCTAGCAGTAGAGACTAAGATTGCCTATTGTATTGTTTGAAAAGATGGAGGGACTGAATGCTTTTTGTAATCTGATGTCAGTTTTGCATAATATCAATGTATAGGTACATAAATATGAAGGTTGTAGTATTTAAGCTTAAACAGAAATATTTGTCAACCACTCCTATTTGTAGAGAAGGTTGTATATTCTTATGTAGTGATTTTTTGTTCTTCATTTGAGATATTTTCTGTATTAATTATTATTATAATCGTGCAGATTCTCAATGTATATATACGTAAATACGAAGGTGGAGGGAGCTTTTGGCCTCTTGTTCATAATACAATAATATTTTCATTGGTGTTGACTCAAATAATAGCTATTGGGGTTTTTGGAATAAAAAAATCGCCCATTGCATCGGGTTTCACCTTTCCGTTACTTATCTGCACTCTTCTGTATGCTGAGTATTGCCGGCAGAGATTCTACCCGATCTTCAAGAAGGATGCTGTACAGGTAGTCACTTCACACAGTTTTCTTCTGAGTTGTTTATGGCAAGTCTATCTGTTTTTGGTGTCTTAAGTTTGTTGAGTTGATCAGGTTCTTATTGACATGGATAGACGTGATGAACAATCTGGGAGAATGGAAGAAATACATCAGCAGTTGCATTCATCGTATTGCCAGTTCCCAATCGCTCGTGATTTGTGCGGCACTTCGCAATCTAGTCAGACCGGACATGTCAAAAGTCCAGAACCCATCAAGCAAGGTTAGACTTGGACCGTGTTCAGCAGACTCTTGTTTCTGGAATATAATACATTATTAACACAGGTGTGTCTTATCTTTGCAGGGAAGGAAGAAAAGGAGGACAGCGATGTAAGCGACTCTTGGGCAGTTGTCAATTTTGAAAGTACATAATAGCTTGCTCAATTATTCTTTATGTATAGTTAAAGCATGGAAAGTTGAGTGTCTTTAAATCACACCATTACAAACATGATGGTCCCTTGTAAAATGGTTCTGATGGGATAATCTCCATCTGAAATCCATTGGTGTTCTACACATAGGTATAGGATGGACTCCCAATTTTTCAGGTGCAATGGTCTTAAATTAATGGAGCGAGTTGATTTTTTTACTCATTGGCTCCCGACCAGCCTTCTTTCGCTTAACATAAAAGACTTGATAAGCTGTTACCAATGATGCGTAGGATTCTTGTTTTTCACGGATATAAGATAATCTTTCTGTTAACTGTTACGTGTAATTGCAAAAATATTGTCACATCAATGAAAATTCAATTCAATTCAACTATCAAATACATTCACCATGCTATTGCAGTTGACATCATTTTTAGTTTTTGGAAGGGATTACTGTTTCGGAGTAATCTGATATTAAATGTAGGCCTAGCTTAATATATCAGAAGTTTTGGAAGGGATTACTATTTCGAAGTAATCTGACATTATATGTAGGTTTAGCTTAATATATCAGAAGTTCGGCTTGTTTCTCAAATCATATCAGAAGTTAGGTTTAGCAAATAAAGTGTCTCATCAAATGGCAACTGTGAGTTCAAAGAATCAATCTCCTTTTTGAGCTTAAAATAAGCCTAAAATGTATACTTTTAGTCTTATACCACATGAAAAATAATAAAAGGGATCCACTTTGAGTCTTATATTCTTACAATTCTCTCTTTCCAACCAAGTCTTAATTGGTGATCAATAGAACATAGCAACAAAAGTATCACAAACAGTCCTATGTAATTACACAAACAAGGCAGCATCTTGTACACACAAGAGACCTTAGGCTGGCATCTCAAACATGTCATCTGGTAAATATCTTGTACCTATGCGCAAAATGGAGCGACTAATGAATTAGGTTGAGTTTATACATCAGCACTTGTCGCTAACAGGGGGGTCTCGGCTTTCAAAGAAATTATCTTTCTCTGTCAAATGATTTCTCCATTTCCATAAAAGTTGCAGCAACCCACCATTTGCAATATGCAAAAGCAGTACTTGCACGCTTGGCCCAAAAACTATCGACGCAGCCTTAACAATAACAAATAAGCAACCAATACCGATAAGTGGCATGTTCAATCCTTTCCCCTGCACCTCATACAAAGTAAAGTCACATTACATACAGAAGCAAAACGTTTATATAATCTCACTCACTAACCGGGCTAACAAACATTAAAACGGCATGCATACAGTTTTGGATACCTTAGAGTTGGAAAATATTTCCTGCAACGTCTCTTCCAAAAAGTCGGTCATCAAGCAGCCAATAAGGAGACCAACAGGAATCAACAATTCACGGTTTCTAGATATGGAAAATATGATATCTGATATAGAGCTACAAATGAAAAGTGTTATGAGAGACCATTTCAATGCTGTCGTTCCAATAATTAGTGATCGCTTCAGAAGCACATCCCCTGACTTTCTCCATGGGAAATCTTTCACAGGCTTCGGGGCAGCCTCCCAAAACCTTTCTCCGCTGATATCCAATTGCACCTTGATCTTATTCTGGTTTCCAGAGTCGGTGTTTCTTATTTTCCTACAAAATGTAGGAGAAAGCTGCGGATATTTGTACAACAATGCCCATCTATGGAGTTGAACGGGTTGGTTTGTAAAGAGTCTAATCTGCATAAGAGAAAAACAGAACCTCATGCAGATTGAGCGCATTGATTAAGGAATCGCTTTGGCAGATAATAAGCAATTTGATTTGAATAATTAAAAGATAATAAAATTATTCGAACATGATACATCAATCAAAGACTTGCAGAAACAGAGAGAAGTGAAGAAAAACACATTAGCTTGCATCATTTAGCCCCTTATTTATTAAAACCGTTGAGGTTGAATCGACTGATGATTTGATAAAATGTGAACCAAGTTAAGTAGAACTATCAAAGAGAGCAAAACTGACCCAGCTTTTGATCCTACGAGATGAAACCGAAAATTAAAAACAAGTGGCAAATTAAAAACTGCAACTATCAACCTAAGTTGCTATAGTTCAATCGATTTCTTAGCACGCTATGAAAGTCTCTGTTCGAATCATAGGTGAAATTTTGACAAATGGTAAGATGAGCCTGTGTCGAACATAGTTCAACATAATTTTAGCTTTTAAGTTTGACTTGTTTTGCACTTGTTGCGTATTTTTGGTTCTACTAGGTAGAATCAAAGCTTACTTATAGTAGGTAGTGATGGACGCATCCAGTGCCAGCATGTTAAGCAAAAGTCTTAGTAAGTCCGTAAATTGAATTGAGGTGCATTTACGGAAGGAAAATTATTCAACGGAACTAGACTGAAACGAACTACTTGTGAGCATAAAGAATAGGGCTTAAAGCCATAAGGCCGGTTCTTTTTGAGTAAAAAAATTTCAATTGAGTAAATTCAGCAAAATTGATTAGGACGTCATTACCAAGATTTCAATCAACAGAACATAAAGGACATAAATAGGTATAGCTCCAATCAGATTACAGGAAATGGAAAGCTGACCTGAAATTCTGGACAAGATGAAAGCACACAAGACGCCGGAAGCGCCATTTGAGGAATTTTTTTTTTTTTTTGGGTGTTCTTTGCTCGATTCTGACAGAAGGGTTTAGAGGGTGAGGGTGTATTGGTCATTCACATCCAAATGTTTTCTTTGGGCTTACTAGTTCATAATAGTGGGCTTCGTATTTGCTCAGAGGCCCACCACTTTCACACCATTATTAGATAATGACCATGTTTGAAAATTAGTGGTCTGCAGATTACGTTATTAGTTTGCTGATTACATTTTAGATTAATTGGTTTGACTAGCTAATTTAAATAAAATGTTCGGGTATATTTATTTGTTAACACTTAACTGATTACTACATAGCTTACGTTTTCTTAAGTTTTATGAACTTAAGAAAATTATAACTATATATGTCAATAGTTTTGAAAAGTTCAGGTTCTAACCTAGAATTAAAAGGATAATTAGTATTTTCATGTACATACATGTGTCCTTGATTTGTCACTGATTAATGCAAACATAATGAGTGCATGTAAGTAACAAGATTCATAACCGAGATTCAAAGATAAATATAAGAGATGTTCTTAACTATCAACTTAATTTTTTAGTTCAAACGATATTTTTAACATGATATCAGAGTCTTTATGACTAAGTGATTTAGGATTCAAAATTTACCCCATTTATTGGTTAAATTTAACACATAAAGGTGAACCGAGCATTTGTAGTGTCAATTAAATGTTGTTGGGCCTCCTTAACTAACGGCTTAAGATTTTAATTCACTTGGTTCATTGATAAGATATTAGAGTTTTTGTGACCAAATGACCGTGAGTACGAATCCTAATTAATGACTCCATAATTTTGTAAAACTAAAACCACATAGTTGAAGGAGGATGTATTATGTACACTTTAAATTCAACGAGCATTCGTGTCAGATTAATATAAAAGATTAAACTTAAACTTTTATTTCATTAATTGGTTTGCTGAAAATATTCTCTTATATTTAATTAATAACTTTAGCCCTCTCAATTATATTTATATATGTTTTATTGATCAGAAAAACATCCTCCGGTATCAATGAGGTAGTCCTAATTAGCAAGGAGTTGTACAATAAAAACAAGATGGTCGAGGTTTAACAGTAAGACAAAACTAACAAGAATTTATCATGTTAGTGAGTGTCACTTTCATTATTAGAATATTCTAATTTTACATTATTAAATTTTTATAATATTATTAATTGGTACGTTTGTGATGACTGAAAACTGGTCGTTTGGCTGTTGTCAGTGTTTTATAGCTAGAGTTGCTTCAAATAAGGTTTAATCGCATATACTTTTAGTTTAACTTTATGGTCACTAAAATTAATACACTACACTAAATTTTATAATCTTGGTCTTTTGTTTAGGGCTTCTTCTGTTATGTTAGTTCTTCAAGTGGATATTCCCTTTAACTTTACAGGGCGAAAATACTGGTGCTAAACTATTATTAATTAATATATAGGGTTTTTCCTGACTCACTTAACAATTAAGTATATCAGAATTTGAACAAATGGAAGAAAGAGATTCTCCAAACGCAGCTGTGGGTAGCTTGTATAGAACGAAAGGTCGAGATGAGACCACGTGTAGGGCTGATATTCAGATGAGCATGTTTTGCAGACGGTTTAATTTCAATGGATATTCACGTAAATGGTGTAAAATTAGAGCTAATAATAAAACTTGTCGTCGAACTTTAATTAGCAATAATTTATTTTAGCTTAATTTATTCCATGAAATGTTTTTAGTCTCCATCGGTTACATAAACCTAGTGAAGGCATGTATAAATGATCAAATCGATCCTTCACCACATTTCATTAGATTCAAAAGTCTGATTATATATGAAACTCAAATACTTATATACAAAGATAACAACTATGTATAGGACAATGTATCTGTCAACAATAATATTGCATGTATAGCACAGCCTGATATACGGGTGACGTCAAAGCTATGATATAATTTCAGCTTGTGATGAAGCTAGTAATTATTTTGGTATAAGTTGAATTGAAGGAGATTTGGTTGAGGGGAAGTCAATACCTTTGACAAAACCACTTCTATTCTTTTCCAAACATTGTCAACTAATTCCAACAAATCATTACCAGTAGTATACTATAAGTGGCTTACCAAACAAATTAGATTTTTCAAAGTAAGTTTTCTAGTTTAATGCAAGGATCAGTTTTTTCATCTACCAAAACTAAACAACTGGATGCCACTTCTTCTTTTGATCTTCATTCCCAAATTATCACACTAATTAACATATAGCTCAAAATCATTTCATGATATATTCTCCGGTTCATTTGTTTTTTTTTTTCTTTCCAAATGATATATTTCTTACTACCACTGATGAGTAATTGAACTAATTATTATAATATTTAAGCCATTCTACTATCTTTAAGTTAGTTCCAGTGAAAGTAATCATTATAAATTTTACACTCATGCACAGAAAATCTACTTTGCTCAATCAGGGGCTGAGATTCTTTCACGTAAACCTGCAAGATAAGGAAATGGTAGATACGGAACTGTTGACCGACGATCCCGCTGTGATATCTAAGTCAACAATGAATCTTAGAATGGAATACATATATCCGAGAGGATTTGTAACCAATGTAAAACGGTAAAACTTGTGTGAACGTAGAGATACATTAGCTTTATGGGAATATTTTTCAATGGGTATTACCCATCCATGATTACTATAGAAAATATTCTTAATTATTATAAATAGGAAAAGTCAAAGTAGTAATTAATGAACATTTTTAAAAACGAACCTTAATTCAATAATTGTAATTGCAGTACTCATGAGTGGGTAATACCCATTAAGAGTGAACCCTAACTTTATGATACCATATGTCACTTGTTCATTATATGACACATTAAAATATTAATTTTTTGTGACATGATATGCTAATTTAATGTCATGAGAAATTGTGTAATAAAATTTCTTTATTTATTGTAATTTTGTAAAATGCACATATTTTTAATAAGAAAACACATTTTTTAATAAGAAAACGCATAACGTTCTTTTGCAAATTCATGAAATTATAAGAATTATTTGTATTTTCCCTAAAAAAATATTGTAGTGTTATTTAATTATCATATAAAGACTAATTTTGTATTGCACTTCTGAATTTAAACTTTTAGGTGTCTTGGGTTTGGATATGCTTGATCAAGTAGTCCAACATATAAATTTTGATAATATCATTATACAAATTTTAATATATGTTAGAATGGATGAACATGTATATACACTTTTCAAGACTTATGTAGGAGAATTTTTAGTCGGTTGCCAAATTAGCTATATAAAGACTTTTGTACTTTATTGTTCAAAATGAGCTGCTGAAGTTTGAAAGTAGTAAATACTGGTATATATACCTGCACTACATACATCTAATCTAATATTAATATCACCTGTACTTAACCAGTATTTAAATAGGAACCTTGACTGGATTTTTGGGTGACCTATGACCAGCTAGTTTACAAATTCTGATGATATATGAAACAGGAAAAGAAAATAAAACTCTATAGAACAAGAGAGAGAAGAACCTATAAATTAAATTCCAGATTTCAAATGCTAAGACAAAAATTTGAATAGCATAAATGCAAATACTTTGGAATGACTACATATATATAAAAAATTAAGAAGCAGGTAGATGATTAGGTTAATTTGCTTCAAAGGTCAAAATCGTTAGCAGCCCTTATACTTTTTAGGATCAAAACACATATGATTGAATTAGATTAAACAAAAAAAAAAAAAAAGGCTCTAGGTATAGCTTTATATCTCTAATATCTAGGTATTAGATTTCCCAAATCTATATATTAACTAATAAACCCTAACATCTATGGGACTGGATAACATCTTCAACCAATTATTATATTTATTATACCATACATGTTGAATATATGAGGGTATGAAACTGTAATATTATACCATACATCTCAAGTGTTGAATATGTGAGGGCATGAGACTTTAATTAGTCAAGATCATGATATTAGTGTCTTAGAATTGACAACATCGTAACCTCTAACTGGTAAAAAGGTAAAGTACAAAAATAAATTATGTGGTTTACTCTATTTACAAATAAGGTTACGTAATTTAAAACAATACTGGTACCAACTTCTAGCAAGTAAGATCAGGTGGTTTGAATCATGACAATTACATTATTTAAAAACTATTCACAGAACAAATTTTGTGATTACAATAAAAAAATTGTTATTATGCGGGAACTATATCTATCAATGCTCTTAATAAGAATTTGAGTCAAATGGTTCTTTTATAATAGTTTTTGCTATTAATCAATATACAATGAAGAACTAAAATTCATGAATGTCTCTCAATACATCTTAATTATTAATGCTTAACAAATCTTTGCCCACATAAATGGAAACTCTCTGAAATGATAGACTAAAAGAGCTTATAAAAGACACCCAAATGAACTAGTTAGACATAATATTGTACTTAATAAACATAATCACAAAATATTAGGGTTTTCATAGAAATCTGAACACAAGTTCCCATAATTGCAACAATTAAATCTACACTAATTATACAATAATGTACATGATATGATTATAAGGTTCCAGGGTACCTCAGCTGATCATCAAAAGCACAATCTTGACTAATCATATTTGAGCTCATCTCACCCAGCTGTGACACAACAGTACTACTTGTGCTTTCTCCACTTAACATATCATAATGATCAGATAGTAGAAATTCAAGGCCATCAAATCTTTGATTATTATTGTATGCAACCTCCTCAACTGCCCCAGTGAAGTTGCCATTTCCTTGCAATCCAGCTGAAAAATGATATTGTGTTTGTCCTAATTGATCAATTGTATTAATGGATTGATCATAAATCGGGTTTGGAGCATAAGATACAATATCATTTGGGAATGGAGGATTACAAATTGGGGTAAGATCATCAGAAAATTTTCCACCAAGCTTAACAAGTAGTTTCCTGATAGAAGTATGATCATTAAAGGCTTGTTCATGGGTATAAAATGGTGTAGGAGCAAGCAAAGGAAGCTCGGGCCAAACCGAGTTTTTATGGGTCGTGTTAATGATTGAACTGCTCCGATTTCCTCTCTTAAGGCCATTGATATTACCTGATCTCCGAGAATAGTGTTGATCTTTTCTGTACTTCCCAAAAAGTTTCTTCTTCAGCCTTGTGTTCCAGTAATTCTTGATGTCATTATCAGTTCTTCCTGGCAATTGGGCTGCAATTATAGACCATCTGCTCTTCCATACAAATTAAATTAAATTAGATGTTACCATTAGGTGGTAAAATAAATTAAGTTCATGAATCAAATTAACCTGCTCCCGATAGTAATATAAAGGCTGCAAATGATGTTATCTTCTTCTTCAGAGAAGCCACCATGTTTCAAATTTGGGCGAAGATAGTTCAACCATCTAAGTCGACAACTTTTTCCACATCTTTTAAGACCTGATCATTTGCCATAGATTAATATATAAACCATAACTAAACCTTAACTATGAACTCAAACTTATAATTCAATCAGTTAAGCAACATCATGAATTAGAAACATATAAAAACTTGAAATGACTTTTATGAATTAGATAAACAAAAATTAACTAGAGAAATTAAAAGAAACAAAAAAAAAGGTACCAATTTTTTGAGGCAAAGCAATCCAGTTACCACCAGTGCCATGGTTGTCTATAAAAGATTTAAGCTTAGCATCTTCTTCAGGAGACCAAGGACCTTTCTTGACGTTGGCTTTGTCACAGCAAGGAGCTCTTCCCATGCCTTCTTAAATTTCACTTAATTAGCAGCAGCTCTACTTCTATCTCTATAAAAGTGCTGCAATTATGAGAGAGAGAGAGAGAGAGAGAGAGGAGATAAACATATAGAGGCTGCTAATGAGAATTATTAAGAGAGGATATAAAGATATATAAATATAAAATTAGAGGAAATGGAATGCCAGAACAGGAGAATAGGGTTTTTCTTCTTGTCTTTCTTTCTTACTCCGGAATCATGTCTTTCCTTGGGACTATAATATTGTGTCTTTCTTATGTTATGTTTTACTATTATACACGTGGTTTGAATTATATATATGAGGCATTTCTATGAATCGAGAGATTTTACTATACATTCGTCGTCCAAATGTAATGTATGTCAAGTTAATAGATAGTTGTCACATTACTATTTCAGTCAATATAATTTTAGGAGTTAATTTTTAATTAAAAAACACATTTTTTAAGTTAATTAAGGCCTTCTTCTTTCTGGCATAATTTTAGCACAATTCAGTTCATTTCAGTTTCATTCCGTTTATTTCGGTTCAGCCAACTTCAACAAAATTCATTCTTCATTTAGCCAAATTCAGTCAATTTAGTTCAGCAAATTCAGTTCAGTTCAGCCACAGAAAACGGAGTTATATAAAATATTAGATATTAAAATAAAATTATAGACCATGTTCAAACCTCAATAATCTTGTTTTGACTTTATGAAAATTAATCCTTGTAAAAATGATAACTCATAACTCATAATTGATATTAAGTTCATTAAAGTTACTAATTGTTTAGTTTGTTAAGCAAAACTCAAAACTCAGAATTTAGCAATTAAGAACTCAAAAGCACAAAGTGTTTTAACCAAAGTTGAAGAATTAACTCAGAAGGCATGCATATCTTAGTAATTATGATTAGCCAGAGATTACCGACTACTTCAACAAGAACTCAGAAGACAATTCAAAATCAAGGAAACAACATAACTCAGTAGAAGATAAAAGTTTCCCTATTTGGCAAAGTCATCACAACGAAAAAGAAATCATTTTCAAATTTTCTCGATTAGCATAAAAATCGCAAAGTTTAATATGCAAAGAAGATTACTCTTCTGTAATCACCAATTAGGAAAGTTTTCAAATCAAGATCCAAAACGAACACCATTTACCTGCATAGAAGCACCGATTGTTGAGTCTAACAAAGATTTGAATTCAAGTTTTGAAGTGCAACGGCTAGCTTGAAGAACTCCTATATAAAGAGTCTCATTTAAAGATTCAAAGCACAACCCATTTACACAATTGAAGCAATCTCAGAAAAGTCTTACGCAAAATAGATTACACACTCATTGTAAGCATTTGTGTAAAAGTTAGAAGGGAATAGTTCAATAGAATTCTTATTAGGACTGTGTAATCATTCTAATTAATTAAATGATCAACTATTTGGGTTGTAAGTAGTTGACGTAAGATTAGCGAGAGTAGATTAAGGAAGATACGTGTTCGTACACTCAGCAATTGTAAAAGCTTTTTTTTGTGTATGATTAAAGAGATCATTAGTAAATTCAAATCTCAAGCGTAAAAACCTTGGGGACTGGCTTAGGCACAAAGAGAGTGATTAAACCAAGATATATCATTGAGTACGTATCCCTTACTTTATGTACTTTACAATTCTTACCAATTGCTTTTGAGTATCTTATATATTTGTATTGTGTACTGAGCATTTGTTGAAATATAAGTTAGCCTAAATAAAGTCAGTATTGTCCGTCTATAAACATGCTGACATGCATCAATAAAAAAAGTTGTTAAGAACACTAATCACATAACGTTAAATAAGAGTTGTTTGTACCTATTAGTAAATTGACATTTCTCATTAACCTTAAGGAATTTTGTTATCCTATTCCATAGAATGATAACTTGGTGGATTGGTTTCCATGCATACACGAAAATCATATTATCATTTTTTGGTTACAAATAATTAATTATTCTTAAATTAAATTATTTTTCGTCTTCCTTTTACTTTAACGTTGACCAATTCCCTTTTATGGTGAGATTTTTTTTCTCTTTTTGATTGATAAAAGCTAGTGAGATTTGAATAAGCAATTAAAGATTAATAAACACAAGAGGTCTATACAACTAACTTTTTTATAATTTACAAATCATGAATGAAAATCAGTGAATTTGTGCAAGCAAAAGCGTATGCAAAATGGTAGGCAGACAATTGGGCCTCTTTTAAGTAATATATCAACTGTCTGGGCTTTTTTAGAGCCTAAATGGCTTAATATATATTTTATACAATTGTTTTATCCATGTTTATGTAGACCAAATACAATTGTTTGGACCCTAAGGCCCATGGACGGCCCTAATATTACACTTATGAACACTTTGATTTCTCTTCCAATTTATCTTTTAATTTAATTATAGATGACCAATTGGTTGTAGCTCAATTGATACACTCACTAATGCGTGAGTGGGGAGTCCAGTATTCGAATCTTGTTCCTTACAAAGTTTTATCAAAAAAAAGAAAATAAAAAAATTTAATTATAGATGACCAGAAACCTCTCATTTACTAATTCTTGTCTTTCATGTATTCCATGATGCTCATTGAATCATATTAGCAAGTTTCAATCTACACAATTTCTTAAAGTAAATACAAATATTATAATTGCTGTTGAATTTTCAGAAATAACTTCCAGCAAGTATAAAAGGATTAATAGTTACTATAAATTATACGAGTTACAATTCTCGTTTCCGCATTATGTGTCAGTTTTTGTTTAAAGGCTAATATATGAAGGTTAGGCTTCCGAAATAATGGTTCTTGTGTTTATTTCTATGTCCGTGCAACATCGACTATATCTCAAGGATCCAGCCTTGTTTATCTTCAATGACGCCGGTTTTGATTCCTTCAAGAATGGAGTATAGTTGCTGGGATACTGATTCAGCTGTCACTTTATATTCAACTCTGCATTGTGTCAAGTTTTTATTATACAATTTAGGACATTCTAAATAGGCATAAATGCAGGGTTTTTTTTAAACTAGTTGTACCTTTTATCCTGATATGTTATGCTGCCAACAGGAGCAATGCCAACTGCAGTTCCAGTGCAGAACACTTCATCGGCATCCATCAAAGCGTCCACCGGAATTGCACATTCCTCAACCTGATTCACTTTTTTGTTATTCGAAACATATATGCATAAGACATTCCTATTCAGGGGCGAGCGAGGGTCCACAAATAATCATATATAGTGATTTTTCTTTGGCTCCCCGCCGGCCCATTCTTAACATGGGAATTATAAATGTTATCACCTGGTAACCCTGATCGCGAGCTAGTTCAATGATGCTTCTTCGGGTGACACCTTGCAGAATGTTACCATTTGCAGCTGGAGTAGATATTACATTGCCCTGAACAAAAGCTAGAAATTACTTTTTCAAAGTAGTTTAATTAACTGTTTCTCAATTATAACCAAACACTCTTTATCTACTGTTTACAGTAAAATAATAATAAGCATAACTAAACAGACACTTAGTTCGTATACCTTGACAAGGAAAATATTGCAAGAAGAGACTTCTTCGAGATATTTCTTTTGCACGGAATCAAGATATATAACATCAGAAAATCCTCTGCTTTTAGCTCTGCCTATTGCTTTCAGAACCTACACAGAAAAACATAACTTCAAATGCTACATGACATGAGATCAATCTCTTTTCCCGCAGTAAATGAAACAATGAACTTACCGGTGCGTAATTCGTGATGGACTTAACACCACCAGCCCCTCCTCGTGTAGCACGATGAAACTCTTCTTCGACAAGTAGGTTTATTGGTGCTAAACCTTCCTGCATAACATGATAAATCCTTATATTACAAAAATATAACAAGGAATCAAGTTTCAGTAGCAATTGATAAAAAGATCACCTTGAAATAGTTTCCGACAGGAGAAGCATAGATGAGGAATGTATATTCAGGTGCTGGTGCCAAACCCAAAATAGGACCACTCCCAATTAGCAAAGGTCTAATGTACAGGCTTCCTTTCTTTGGAGGAGGAACCTTTTATTACATGGATCATTTTAGTCAAATTAAAACTCGGAAAGAAAGAAAGATAAAGAAAAAAAAGGCTTAATATATCATGCAAGGTGACATGATTAGCATATTATTTGAAGATGTTTTGTTAACTTTTTAAACTTGTTTAAGGTGACATACTTATTATAGACTTCATTAAAGTTTACAATACCGTCACTTTAAGCAAGTTCAAGGAATTAAAATCATTTTAAACAAGTTTATAGGCTCAATAAGTTACTTTAAGCAAGTTGAAAAGATTAAGAAACATTTCAAAGATTTAGACGGATTATATTATTTGATCTTCGGAGATCCCTCGTGTTTTAAATCAAGAAAGAATGCTTATCGTAATACAGGCTCTCGAGATTTGTCTAGATTATTCAATTGGTCCATTTAACTATCTAGATGTTTTATTTGCTTATTAAACTTGTTTACAATTGCGTATTTAGCTTGTAGAAGTGGTTGCAATGATTTATTAGGCTCTTAAACTTGCTTCAAGTGATACACATTTGAATTACTACAAATTTCTTTTTGGCTCAATACATTATGAGCTCCTTGAATTTGGCGCGTAAACCATATTGACTTCTAGAACTTAGTGAGTGTCTCGTGAGTTTCTGCTAAAGTCCACGCGAATGAACAGGAGTAAATTTTGAAAATAGCAAAGTGTACTGCACTAAACAAGTTCAAGAGCTCCTTTTGCCAATTGCTTAATTTAAGTAAATCAAGCTGGACAACAAATAATTTTGAATGAGTTGAGTTGATGAGACGATTTGTAAATGTGGCAGTCAAAAATCTAAAATTTAGACCAAGTTTGAGGAGTTTTGTGATGTGTTAAGTATCTCTGTTCCTATCATGTACGTTGGACCCATGTTAAGCAAGTTGAAATGAAATGTCTTTAAATCTTAAAGGTAAATAGAATATCCTACACAAGTATAAAAAGTCTTAGTGGAATAATCAAGGCCAAGAAAGAAAGATGACAAAATGATACGTGTCATAATACAAATGAACTTTATATGCTGATGTATGTAATTTTGGAATGATTCAACCCATAAATGCCAAATTAAACTCTGAGCTAAAAAATGTATGACTAGTAGCATTACCCAACGTTTATTGGCGAGAGCAACTTGCTTAACTCCATCAACAAATTGATGAATAGAAGGACAAGGCATGCACATTCTATCAGCACCCATTTCCATCCTCATTGCATTTTGATCTGGCCTGAATAAAAGTATACGTCCATCTTCTTTTCTATATGCTTTTGTCCCTTCATACAATCCCTGATCACAACAAACACACATTCCGTTAGAGATTATTATATAAACCGTAACTGAGACTAAACTATCAACTCGATTTTAGATGTTGAAATAGCATGATTCTTGAATTTTTAAAAGGGCTAAATAGGAAACTTGCTTGCCCATAATTGAGGACTCCTGCTGAAGGACTCAGTTCAACATTTCTGTAAGGAGAAACTTGTCCTTTTTCAAAAGTTCCACCTAAACTACATTTGGTTGTGTACATGTAATCAGCTGGTGTGATTCCAAATCCAAGATTATCCCAATCCACATCAGCATATTCCTCCTCCACGTCACTACTGCACTGCCAGCCCCATATAAAGAAAATCATAAGTAAAACAAAAAGAGAAATAAAAAAGATTTAGACCCATGATGTTGATTGAGAAACCAATGGTTTGCTTACTTGTTGCAAAGAAGATGTAGATTGAGATGAGTAGCTTTTGTAAGCTCCAACCTGCAAATCATACATCCCAAATATTATGTTTTTAATTAATGCATGTAACGAGAAAAACAGAGGATATTCAAATCTTCAACCTCATGACTTTATTTGTTTTTTAATTACTAAATCCGGAATCATAAATTCATAAATAATTCAACACGTAACCATATGCAAATATGCTAAAAAAAAAGAATGATTCAGAGAAGAAACCTGCAGGTATGGAGATCTGTGTCGTGGAAATTGGACCAGATTGCGTAGGCATGATGATGAACCTCTTACAATCATATCTTCAGTCTTTGAAATTGAAAGAGATATAGATGTGCAATTTTTTTAACACGTAATGGCAATAATAATTCACAAATATTTAGATAGCGATATGCAGAGAGTAATGAAAGAAAAAGTAAGACAATATTTTGGAGGAAAAAAGGCCATTCCATAGATAGATATATATAGAAAACAAATAAAAAAACTGATACACGTTTCTGTTTTACTTGATTCTTTATTTGGATTTGGATGACTACTAGTTTCCATCTTCATTAATCTTATCTGTCTAACTCATCTTATAGTGTTTGTTTAAGATATGGTTGTGCATTTACCCATTTTTATAATGCTTAATACATCAAGACAATAGGAATTTAGTCAAAACATCGTATTAGCTTGGAAGTAAAGGGTCTTCTTAAATTCCTTTAGACCCACTTTGGTAAATATTTTACTGGCTCATCAATTATTATTATAATCTTTTTTTAAAAAAAATTTCAAAGTTCATTAGTTGAATTTTTAATAATGGGTTGCTCTAATCACATTTAAGGGACTAATATTAACATCTAAAATTCCAATTTTATGCTTCATTGTGGTTATTTACAATATTGGACATTATATGGAGCTTAAGTGAAACATACTTGGGAGTAAAATGGTTTGTGGGCTGCTGGAAGTTTCATATTTTGGGCTTTAACATCTGGTTTAGGCCTTGCATGGTAATTTTGTAATAACACTTTATATTGCCCAACTCTTTGGTATTTTATTAGGGCTTTTGTGGATCTTTAATTATTTTTATTTTATTTTTCATTCCTCTCTATGTGTTTTTATTTCCATTCTTAAAAGATCTTTGTTCAGGGTTGAGGGTGTTATTGGTTTTTACAGTTTATTTGTTAAGTTCATCTTTAGATTATAATTAGATAAAACCTCTGTTTATAGTTAATTTTATATTAGATCTATGAATTTCATTTTTATCTTATTTTCATCTTTATTCTCTTCTTTTGTTGAGTGAGTAGAACTTAGACGTGAGATGAACTAAAGATAGATAGGTTTGGACAAATGATTAAGTGGGTCTTTAATATTTTGTTGGGTCATTGAAAATGGGCTTTAATTGTAGGAAATATTGATACCAGCTTTCCTTCTATTTAAACAGTTTGCTTTGAGATTTAGCATTTAAGGAATAAAAATAAAGTTTAATAGTGGTGTTTAGTTAATAGCACTTTGAAAGAGCAGATTAAACTCAAATAGATAATTTTGAAAATTTCGGTTTTAAGAGTTTCTTTATTAAAGATTTGACAAATTATATTAATAGGTTTATACCCCGTTCTTTTTTGCTGAAGTGAACTGAAATTACTGAATAGAACTAAAATTGCTGATTAGCTCATTGCTGACTGAAGTAAATTGCTAAAATGGGTTGAATGTATATATATATATAAAAAAAATCGGACCTTATTAACTTTTAATTAACATATCCTTTCTCTCACGCCAATTTGTTCTTTTTTACCTTCTTTCCCCAATTTTGAGTAGCATGTATTTTATTTTGACTTTTTTTTTTATATTGTATATTAAAATGAAAAAAATTAAGTTTTTAATAATAGTTAATTAATTTGGCTACATATTTGTTAACTTGAGTGGTAATATATATTTGAATATCTCTTACTACTAAAACCATCAATGTTTACAAATTGGTTAAGCCTAATTAATACCTTGTCAAAAAAATAATATAAAAGATGTTGTTAGCTTTAACTATCACGAACTTTTAGTTCAATTTGTTAAGTATAAAGTTTAAGGTGCGAATTATGCTCCTTGCAAATTTATCTAAAGAAGCTTAATAATACTTGTCCAAAAGTTTAGTTTTCTTTCCCTCTAAAATGATAGATATAGTTTTCAAATTAAAAATATGTAAAAACTTATAAGCTAAAATGTAACTTGCACTTAAAAGGATAAATCAATAATTTAAATGGATGCAAGAGCTAAATTGTTTAATATAACAAACATTAAAGATATATTACTGAAAATACGAGTAATAAACAATCTGTTTTGACAAAATAGAGAATATTAATTTATATATCTAAAACTATATTGTGAAATTTTATACCCAATACCATATTAAGGAAAGCATGTTAGTCAATTTCTATTGTCCATCCCTTTGTGTCCTGAATTCGACCCGTCTGAATTCCAACAAGATCTTGATACAACTTGGAGGATATGGATTCTGCACCAGTTCTATAATTTGTTCTGCATATATCATGCATAATTTGCTTTTGTTAGCACGGATGAAATAAAAAATTAAATTGTATTAGCAAAGCAAGATGAATATGAATTATGAGATACCTTTTTCCTTGATAGGTTATACTGCCTATAGGAGAAACTACAACACCAGTTCCAGTGCAAAAAACTTCATCTGCATCGGCCAATTCATCCACTGGAATAAGACGTTCTTCAACCTCATAACCGCGATCTTGAGCAAGTTCTATTATGCTTTTTCGAGTTATTCCTGGAAGAATTGTGCCATTTGTAGGAGGAGTTGAAATAACATTGCCCTGACCAGCACATATATAATAAGACTCCACATTGAAAACAAGTTGAAGAATTAGATAAAACAAATAATAAAATATTTATACGTACCTTGGCAATGAAAATGTTAGAAGCAGAAACTTCCTCTATATACTTCTTATTCGTAGAATCAAGAAACAACACATCAGAAAATCCCTTCTTCTTTGCTTCCCTTACTGCCTTGAATACCTGCAAGAAGTTATAGAAGCTTATCTCTTAACTCACTCTATTCTTTCTTTTCTACGGGTTTTTCATGGAAGCCAATGAAGTATCATTGTTGTTAAATTGAGACTCAACTCAACAATCAAACCACAAAAATTATGGTTCAAATTCATATTATTATAAAAAGAATTTTTATTTATTTTGAAAGGCATATATAAATATTATAAAAAAGATGAAATATATACATATTACCTTTAAAGTAATTCATATATTACACAAGCATGATTATTCTATTTTGAAAGAAGATCATAAAGAGAGTCTTTTGTTTACCATATGATAGTACAATCTTTTAATGTTGAAAATTTACAAACTAATAAGTGAGGCTTGAATTATATTATACAAAGTTGCATAAATTATGAGGCTGCCGATTCCAATATTTAAGTAGTCTATATGTATTCTTATTTATAGTCAAAACCATATAGCTTTGATTTTCAGTTGAAACGTAGCTTTGATTTTCAGTTGAACATAACGAGATACGTAACTTTAATTGTCAAGCTTCCTACATATGTCTCATTAGAACATCAAATTAGCTGATATGTTAGTTCAATAATAACTAGTATTTTGGTGTGGTAGCTAATCAGAGTAAAATTGAAAATATAAGGGGACATAAAAGGTTATAGTTTTGTGTTATGTTAGCTAGCTAGTAGTGAGTGATAAGAAAGAAAATGGTACTAAAATTAGAGTAAGAAGAAACACTTGGATTGGAAATAAACTATAAAAATAAATGAATAAAATTAGAATCAGATACATAGGAAGAAACACTTGGTCAAGACTAGTTGGTCTAGCGTCAGGTTCTATTTCGAGGGTGCCAACCTAATTGAGATGTTCGGCTTCAGTTTCCTGTGTTAGCTTTCCGTTTTTATTAAAAAAAACTTGGTCAAAACTTGGTGTCATATCAATCGGATCGAATCTATCCATGTGTATTGGCCAACTCAGCCGAGTCTTTGAAAGATTGAAGAAAAAATTTAAAACTAATAAAATTATTTTACTTTTTACTTTATTTTGGAACATTTTACTCTCTTCATAAATAAAAAAAAATCCAATAGGAATGGGAACACTTTGTGGCCTTGTACAAATTCAATATATCTTAATCATTAATTATAAAATTAACAATTAAAATTTAATATTTTTATAAGTACATTAAATATTAAAATTTAAGTTGATTAAATTTTATCTATTAATTTTACAAATTACAAATTAATAGATGAAAATAAACTAGACTAACATGACTATATTTTAAGTTGAGAGGATATTATTTTTTTCATAATAATCAAATTATAATTAGAAGTATCCCAAGGTCATGCACATGGCTAATGTTAAAATAAGTTTTTCGTGTCATATACGTTTATATATACTCTAACTATTACTGCTGGAATCTTCTTGTTCATAAAAATAAAATTATTACTAGAATCTTCCAGACAAAATAAATACATTACTATTAGAGGTATCACAATGCCATACACATGGCCAAAATAAGTGTCCTACATCATGTTTCATAAGTTTTGTTGATATAATAAAAATCGAGAGTTTAGATATCAACTCATACTTTAAGAGATAAAAACTATAATTTTTTTTATTAAATTTATATACATTAGAGATAGGATCAGGTGAGACAATGTTATTATGGAGAGATTTCTTTTAGTGTGAGACAATTAAAAAGTGGTGTCATTTTTGAAATTTTAAAAACATGGAGGGGCATTATTGAAGGGGAGAGGAGGTGATGTCAGCGCTGATGTCACATCTGGAGAGAGAAAAAGGTTTTATTATTTTATTTAAAATGTATTTTCCCGCTCTTTCCGAACTCATTTTTCAAAAAAAAATATACCACTGAACTCGTATTAATTAGGCGGTCATTTTGAGATCCATTGTTGTTATTATAAACGATTTTTATTTTTTTTATTTTTGTTCCAAGTTGGATACTCGGTTGTTCCAACAGAATACTCCATTTGTTCCACCAGACTACTACATTTGTTCTAGCAGAATATTTTCATTATCTTTAAAATGCACTCTGGGAGTGTTAAAAAAATGTAGTATTCTGGTGGAACAATTAGAGTAGTCTGGTGGAACAACTATAGTATTCTGTTGGAACAAAAAAAAAAAAAAAACGTCTATAAATAACAAAAATGGATCTCAAAATGACCGCATAATTAATACGAGTTCACTGGTATAATTTTTTTTGAAAAATGAGTTTGAAAAGAGCAGGAAAATGCATTTTAAATAAAATAATTAAAACTCTTTCTCTCTCCAGAGGTGACATCAGCGCTGACATCACCTCCTCTTCCTTCCCTTCAATTCACGCATGAGGGTTGTTCATTTAATTACAAGTTTGCCACCTTCCCCTATTGAATTACAAAAATCCCCTTGTTTCATCATAAAAACTAGTCTCATCCTAAACCCTTGTTTCATTTGAACTTGACTCATATACACCAAACCATTAAGTAATTAATTAAAGGACATATGCCATGTTATGCTTCTATGCGTTACTATTAAATAGATATCTATCATTAACAATTGAATATCAATATTATAAATTATTATAAAAATTATATAAAAAGTTTAAAATCACAAAAAAATAATTTGGAGCATTAAAAATTTATTTAATTGTTATGTTTTCAAGTGAAAATTGCTTTATATCAACAACAAGTGTTGAGGTAATTATAAGTGTCAATTTTGTTTCTCTCAACAACTGCAGGAAGAAAATGATATATAAAAGTATCATTGCATCATCATAATAAACAATTGTGGCACATATGTTTTAATTTTATTCATTTTGCATCATAGTAAACATTGGCTAAATATTTTCATAGACCTTAAGAAGTATGAGACAATATTATTAAATGTTTACAACTAAACGTTTTAGATTGACTTACAGGGGCGTAGTTGCTAATCGATTTAACTCCTCCGACTCCACCAGGGGAAGCACGGTGGTAACTTTCCTCGATGTATAAATCTGCAAAGCCGTCCTTGAAGTAGTTTCCGACAGGGGATGCATATGTTAAAAATGTATATTCAGGTGCCGGTGCCACACCTAGTAAGGCACCATTGCCCATCAAAAGTAGCCTCATATACAAGGCCCCTTTCTCCGGTGGCGGAGTCTGTTTTCAACAAGGAAACCTTTTTAATAATTACAGTGTTACAGTGTAAACTGAACAATTTCAAAATTAGCAAAGGCAAGAGAAATTCATGTGAATACCCAGCGTTTGTTAGCAATGGCTGTTCGTTTGACAGCATCGATAAATTGATGGACCGAAGGAGAAGGCATACACATTCTTTCAGCCCCAATCTTCATTCTCATTGCATATTCGTCTGGCCGGAACAGAACAAGTCCTCCATCTTTCTTTCTGTATGCTTTTGCACCTTCAAATGTTCCCTATTATGTACAAATCTCTATAATGTCATAAACCGAATGTATGAAATAATGATTAAATGTTCATATACTAATGAATCAGAGAGTGGCTTGCCTGTCCATAATTTAAAACTCCTGCACAAGGGCTCAACTCGATGTTGGCAAAGCGAGTTAAATGGCCCTTTTCGAAATGACCATCTTTATTACATTTCATAGTGTACATGAAATCAGTTCTCGTGAGACCAAATTGAAGATTATCCCAATCCAAATCAACATACTCATCCTCACTGAATCATTCAATCCAAAGTTATGCATCTAATTAATTGTAATTAACTCGAAAATTATAGATGTAACTGATTACCTGGAAGCATATGGTTCACAGGCGTGTTGCTCAGAAGTTGCAAAGTTAAAAGAAGGTCCGAGCTGTCACATTAAAAAAAAAGACTATACAAATTTAAAAATTTACGGCTATATTTTTGTTTGTCACTGAAAATATTAAATTGTATAATGAATTCTGATAAAAGAAAGATTAAGAAAGGGCTAATTAGACCTGTGAACGAAAAGAAGAAACTCGTAAAGACTGAAACAAACTGTGAATAGTTGAACTGCTTCTCCGAATCATGGCAGATTCTGAATGTACAGAATTATTGAAATGCAAGGAAATTGCTCTCATAAGAGGCTTTATGCAATTAAAGAAAATTGGACATAACTGATATTGATAATTATTATTTAATACAATGATAATATTGAATCTAAATAAAAAACCAATTTTTTCTATCAGGTGACATTTTTTGACCAAGAAGGAAATATATTAAGAGATATGCCATGTAATGTAAGATTTGACAATCTGATATCCATGTGGCATTACAACTTGGTATGAAAATCCATGTGTTTCTTATCAAATGATGAGCTCATTTTTGCTTCGTTTGGCAATTAGCTGTTAGATGTTAGCTGTTAACTGATTGCATTATCTGTTAGCAGATTTGATTAGCTGATTCGATTAGCTGATTTGATTAGTTGTTTGTAAAAACATGTTTGGTAAAACTTAGCTGATTGTAAATAGCTATTTATGCAAAATGACAAATAAGTACATTCATTATTTATAAATATTATTTTCATTTTTAATCATTAGGATTAAAAAAGTCAATCAAATAAATACTACAAAAACCTATATACAAAATCTCCTAAAAGTAGGCTTTTCTAAATTAGCTTATTCCTCAACAAGCAATCTTAAACATCTCTTTACCAAACATTTAATTAGAGTTTTCATTAGTCAAAATTTCTAAAAGAGGTTAAAACCTCTAATTATCCCTCAAAAAGTTGTTTACCAGGCGGGGCCTTTGTGCCATTTTGAAAGTTTGATTATTTTGAATGAGATACGGAACAAAATGGTATCATGACAGCAAAGTTGATTGAAAAGTTTGGATTAGTTTCTAGAATCAGAAATAGTATCTTAGGGTGTGCACAAAAGAATTTGTGGTTGTAGTTACTAATTGATTACTCTAATTAGGCTACCGACATAAAACCATTATAAATAGTGTTTGTTTTTTGTACATCAATTAATTAATTGAGACAAAAGGGTAAGCAAATGATTAATGTCAAGGAAATTGACGAGTGAATACAAGCAAATTGATGAGAGAATGCAACTATGCTCAATGAGAGAAATTTATATACAGTTGAAGTACTTTATTTATTGACATAAAATAAACTTTGTCCAATGGAGTTTACTAATGGAATCATGACTTCAACACAATGGAGCATGTAGCGGTTGATCAAGTATTTATTAATTGGGTGTATTTAAGGAGATCTCTAGTGAATTATGGATGTTCAGCAAATAAATTATAGAAGTTCAAGATTTCAATAATTGTTAGGTGCCCCGTAATATAAAATGAAACATTTAAGAGGAAAATTACAGAAAACCAAAATCGAAACGGTTTCATTAGAAGTAATATAATGAAGGCATAATAACAAAATCACAAAAGGAATCAAAGAAGACTAACAAGAAAGACTCAAACTATGTGCTACAATAATGTTTCTTTGAAGTTGAGTAGTTTTAAAAATTAAAGCACTATGATGTATAATTCTATAACATTTATAAGAGTAGGTTAGTTAATTTCCATTGTCCATCCCTTGCTGTCTTGAATTAGACCCGTCTGAATTCCAACAAGATGTTCATACAGCTTCCGCGATACAGATTTAGCACCCGTTCTGTATTCGGTTCTGCATCATTCATTTGTTTTCTTCTTTATTAGCTAAGATTAGAGGAGGAAAGAAATGGAAATTTGTAGCAGCAAATGGAATATGAAATACCTTTTGGCTTGATAGGTTATACTTCCAACAGGAGCAACTACAACGGCAGTTCCTGTGCAAAAAACTTCTTCTGCATCCGCCAATTCGTCCACTGAAATAGCACGTTCTTCAACCTCGTAACCATGATCTTCAGCGATTTCCATTATGCATTTTCGAGTAATTCCTGGAAGAATTGTTCCGTTTGTAGGTGGAGTCGAAATAACATTTCCCTGATAATCACATATTTAGGACTCCAAAATCAAAAACTAGTACAAAAATTAGCATAAAGCTGATAAAGAATTAATGTACCTTCACGACGAAAATGTTAGAAGCAGAAGCTTCCTCTATATACTTCTTATTCACAGCATCTAGATACAACACATCCGAATATCCCCTCTTCTTTGCTGCACTTACTGCCTTGAATACCTGCAAAATCGAAGCCATTCATTCAATTGTACGAAGTGATTTGTGTAGGAGAAACTATGTTACACGAAAGATGAAGCAGATAAATAAACATGAAACACTTACAAGATACTAACACAGACCACAACAAAATTCGGAGGATATATAAATGTGTCCGCGGTAACTTACAGGGGCATAATTGCTTATCGATTTCACTCCTCCAACTCCACCAGGGGATGCACGGTGGTAACTATCCTCGACATATAAATTCAGGGAACCGTCCTTGAAGTAGATTCCGACAGGGGACGCATATGTTAAAAATGTGTATTCAGGTGCAGGTCCCACTCCTAGTACTGCACCTGTGCCCATCAAAAGTGGCCTAATATACAAAGCCCCTTTCCCTGGTGGCGGAGTCTGTTTGCAGAACAACAAAACTTTAATAATTGTACATTGCCAAATTTACAAGACAAGAGATATTAACGTGAATACCCAGTGTTGGTTAGCAATAGCAGTTTGTTTGACCGCATCGATAAATTGATGAACGGAAGGAGAAGGCATACACATTCTTTCAGCCCCAATCTTCATTCTAAATGCATTTTCGTCCGGCCGAAACAGAACAAGTCCTCCATCTTTCTTTCTGTATGCTTTTGTGCCTTCAAATATTCCCTATTACGTACACATCTCTATAACGTCATAAACAATCCGTTTGTAGTGTATGAAATAATTAATAATGAATGTTCATATACGAATGAAACAGTGAGTGGCTTGCCTGTCCATAATTTAAAACTCCTGCACAAGGACTCAATTCAATGTTGCCGAAGCGAGTTAGATGGCCCTTTTCGAAATGACCATCTTTGTTACATTTCATAGTGTACATGGAATCAGTTGGTGTCAAACCAAATCCAAGATTATCCCAGTCCATATGATCAGCATAGTCTTCCCGACTGAATCATTCAATCCAAATTATGCATCTATTTGAATCAATTTACTAATAGGATATAGGGTGCAAAACTGTAACGCATCAAAACGGAATCTACTTAAGCAAAACTTTACCATTTTGCTCCCTGTATCTTATTATTTACCTCTACTCTACTTAACCTGAAAATTATAGATGGAATTAATTACCTGGAAGCATATGGTTTATAGGCTTGTTGCGCAGAAGTTGCAAAGTTAAAACATGCTCCAACCTGTTAACATTTCCGAATAGACCAAACTAATTAAGAAAACAAAAAAAAATATACAAATTTTCAGCTATATTTGAAGTTTCAAAGAATGACATAAATGACTCATAATCATTTCTATCTTATTTTATTTCAGAGAAAACTACGGAAATCCATAGCACTTTTATGTTTTAACTTAAATTTAGTTTATAAATTGTTAAATAGTATTGAAACATAAAATATACACATGATATATGGTTTTGATTTGTAGGTGACCCAGTCATAAGCTAGTTTGCTCGATATATAAATGTGATTTTTTTTATAAGATATACATAATATATATATATATATATATATATATATATATATATATATTATTGTTGGCAAAACTTAACGGAAAGATAATTTCGAAGAAAAATAAAATCAGACCTCTATATGAAAACCGTAAAACTATAGGTCTTTATTTACAAAATTTGAAACCAGGATCTCTTTGGAAATTGGATAAGGGATTCCCTTTATTTTAAAGATTAATACTGATACATCTCTAAGAAATTAACAGGAGCAAATAACAGTTTTGATGGTTGAAAAATGGTGTTATTTTGAATATGAATATGTTGATATGGAAGAGCATAAAAGGACATCAGAAAATGAATGGGAAAACTGTATTTTTATTAAGCATAATCATCACATATTTGTACTATAAAACCTAAGCAAAATATCAGAGAAGATACAGATTAACAAATTATTTAAAATCAAATTTCTAACAACCTACAAATCTCCTAAAAATCCTAACGAATTCTGTAGCAACTAAGTCAACATTTTAGTATGAAAAATTGAAACAATTAACTGACAAAGGCTAACCCGACAAAGGCTAACCTGTGATTGAAAAGAAGAAACTCTTAAAGACTGGAAGAAGAATGTGTGAATGGGTGAGCTTCTTCCAATCATGCTTATGATTTCGGGAACAGAATATTAATTATTATTGCAATTAATAAGAGGCTTGATTAATGTTGTTGAACTGAAATGCAAGCAAATTCCTCGGATATATATACAAGAGGCTTAATAATTACTAATATAGCTGAAACCATACATGCAAAATGCACGTCTCCTTTTCACTAATTCTATAATCTAATAACGCAAAAAACTGCACTTTCCAAATGAATACCACTCATAATCATCTTACAATAATAGATGCCCTCCCATATATATTATTAATAATATACCTACAATAATATATCAATAATAGATGCCCTCCCATATATATTAATAATAATATACCTACAATAATATATCAATAATAGATATAGACCTATCATCATTTAGAAAGAAAAGAAAAAGTAACTAACCTTATGGTTTTCTCATCAAGTTGCAATATGGTGGCATTATATAATTAAATGTGGATTTTTGGCTGATGTTTCATCAGAACTGTCTCAAACATTTTAGGGCCATGTTCGAATTATAAAAATTGGGTTCTTAGTTTTTTTTTTTTTTTTTTTTCTTAAATATGTAATTATACTTTGAGGGTGGCTGCAGCTATTTACTCGGTGGAAAAACTCTAAATAATATAAATAAGGATGCATTATGGAGCCGTGAGTCTTACATTTTTTTATGTTATCAAAATATAAATGGTTTTAGTTGTAGGTATATTAATGGATTTTTTTTTATGTTTTTTTCTTTTTAATTCCATAGAAGTGAAGCTACAAGAGCCAAATTAAAGATTAACAAAAAAAAAAGGTTTAGTAAAGTGGACTAATAACAGACCTATATAATTTTACTTAAGAATAAATATGGTCCAAATAATTCCGCGTCTCATTCAAGTAGAATAGCCTGCTTGTAATTAGAGTTCATTTTTAGTCCATTTTTAGTAGGGTTCAAATAATTCGGCGTCTCATTCAAGTAGAATAGCCTGCTTATTATTTTTTTAGAGTTCATTTTTAGTCCATTCTGTAATTCGAATTCAAAATTTCACCTTTATTTTGAGAACATAATAACCACTAAAACATTACTGGATGGATGTTTGAGTGTCATGTTTAATATGAAAATTCCGCAAATTTTTGTTTACAAATCCATAAAACAACATGATCTTTCTATTATTTTTTCTATAGCTTTGCCTAAATAATAGATTGGTTGAAAAGTGGTCTAAAACGAAATCCACGATTTAGTATAAAGCACCTCCCGCTAAAACAATAGTGCAAAATAATAGTAACTATAAGAATATTATAATAAACAAAACAAGAAAATTGAAAGATTTCTTGTTATTGCCGAAAAGAAATTGATAATTCTTTCTAAATATTAAATAATAGAAGCCAAGCCCATAGACTATATGGATTATAGCGTGTAAAGTGTATTACACCGGCTCTCCAAATTGAGAGGACCATTTTCCATTATTGAGTAATTGCCTCGTTGTAACTTTGTAAGGGTGACCTTCTGGTTTGTTTTTCGAAGGCTTAATCAATATACAGCTTCCTATACTCGTTAAAAAAAAAAAGTCATTTTATACAAGTTGAGTGGACTAAGTGTATCACTTTTTACAAGTTGGGAGGATTGATAAGAGCTGGGGGGGCAAAATGATCTTTTTGACCAAGTTTAAGAGGCTGCATAAGGTTTAAGTCTTTTTCCAACAATCTTATTTAGGATGTTAATTAGGAATTACCAATGATTCACGGCAAGAGTTTAGCATCATCATATTCTTGGGATTAACAAGAATTAAACCAAGAGATCTGAGAATTATTTATTATGAATCCGTAATTTAGACTTTAGTTTGAGAAGATTTTATTTTTTTGTTGAACAAAAGTTTAGCTAAGGATATGCATATATACTTGACAATTAATGTTACACTTTCTTTTATTTTATTTTAAGAGTTTAGCTAAGAGTAGTTCTATCTACTCGCAAGGTAAACTACACATCTCGATGAGATAAGCTCAAATTTTGACGAAACGGAATCTCAACCGTTGAACCTTAGCCGATGATGAGAAGCCTTGGCACTTAAAGAACAAGAAAAAAAGATTTCAGACCAAAATCAAAATGCGTGCTTGATATCAATTGTGTTATTGATTTTAATTTTGTTAGTTAAATTAAAAAATGAAGTCACTTACCATAATAAGTCAAAACATTTAAAACATTTAACTTTCAATTTTCGGTCCATCAATCAATTGTTGGTTGGCGCATTAGTAGCATTCAAAAAAAAAATCAGTCCAACATAATCAACATGAATTCTTTTGTTAATATTAGTTTTCTTTTCTTCCAAAAACTGCATTTCTCTTCATGAAGGTATCCAAATAAGAAGTCAAAGTTTTATAGGGATAGTTTAAATCGGTTACCAATACCCTTAAGAGTTCATACTTAAGTACCATATTAAAATATAAAAAAAGAAGAGAAAGTAGGCTAGTTAATCTCTATTGTCCATCCCTTGATGTCCTGAATTTGACCCATCTGAATTCCCACAAGATGTTCATACAGCTTCCATGATACGGATTTAGCACCCGTTCTGTATTCCCTTCTGCACCATTCATTTGTTTTCTTCTCTGTTAGCAAAGATGAAAGGCAAAAAGGAAAAAAAAGCGGAGATTTGTATCATTAAGTGGAATATGAAATACCTTTTTGCTTGATAGGTTATACTTCCAACGGGAACAACTACGACTGCAGTTCCAGTGCAAAAAACTTCATCTGCATCCGCCAATTCGTCCACTGAAATAGCACGTTCTTCAACCTCGTAACCGTGATCTTCAGCGATTTCCATTATGCATTTTCGAGTAATTCCTGGAAGAATTGTGCCACTTGTTGTAGCTGGAGTTGAAATTTCATTTCCCTGATGACAATGACATTAAGACTCCGAAATCAAAACCAAAAGAAGAATTAGCATACAGCTGATAATGATATTGATATAACTTACCTTCACAATGAAGATGTTACTAGAAGAAACTTCCTCTATATACTTCTTATTCACAGCATCAAGATACAGCACATCGGAAAATCCCCTCGTTTTTGCTGAGCTCATTGCCTTGAGTACCTGCAACATTTATCTTACATGAAAACGTGAAAAGAAACTGAAACTGATAAAGAAACATTTTCGACTTTATAATCAAAGTTTTTGTGGTAACATTTTGGAGAATAGACAAATGGGGTCAGGGGGTGACTTACAGGGGCATAATTGCTAATCGTTTTAACTCCGCCAGCTCCACCAGGTGAAGCACGGTGGTAATCGTTCTCCACATATAAATTCAGTGGAGCTAAGCCATCCTTGAAGTAGTTTCCAACAGGAGAAGCATAAGTCAGAAACGTGTATTCAGGGGCGGGTGCCAATCCCAGTACCGGACCAGTGCCTATCAAGAGTGGCCTAATATACAAAGCCCCTTTCCCCATTGGCGGAGTCTGTTGACGACACGGAAAAAAATTAATAATTGTACGTTTCCAAATTAACAAGACAAGAGAAAGTAATGTGACTACCCAGTGTTTATTAGCAATAGCAGTTTGTTTGACAGCATCCGTAAATTGATGAACGGAAGGGGAAGGCATACACATTCTTTCAGCCCCAATCTTCATTCTCAATGCATTTTCGTCCGGACGGAACAGAACAAGTCCTCCATCTTTCTTTTTGTATGCTTTTGTTCCCTCAAATATTCCCTATTAGACATCTCTATAATGTCAAAAACCAAATGTACGAAATAATGAATGAATGTTCATATATGAATGAATCAGAGAGTGGCTTGCCTGTCCATAATTCAAAACTCCAGCACAAGGGCTCAACTCGATATTGCCAAAGCGAGTTAAATGGCCCTTTTCGAAATGACCATCTCTATTACATTTCATAGTGTACATGAAATCAGTTGGTGTCAAACCAAATCCAAGATTATCCCAATCCATATCAACATATTCATCCTCAGTCTCACTGATATCATCACAGATCAACCGTCATTTTCAACCCAAAATATGCATCTAATTAACCAGAAAATTAATACATATGATATAGTATTCACCTGGAAGTGTGTGGCTCAAAAGCTTGTTGCTCAAAAGTACCAAAATTAAAATAAGCTCCAAGCTGTAGACATTCACAGAAAGACCAAACAAATTAAAAAAATATATCATACAAATATATTTTTTTATTCCACAACTGAAAACATCAAGTTCCAAAAGGTGACATAAGCAAGCAAACATACATATGATTTCAGTTATATTTTATTTTACACTCTTAGAAAACTCAAAGAAAACAGAAAAGATGTCAGTTTCAAGGTTAACAAAATAAGAAAGAATTCAGAAAAAGGTAACCTGGCATTGAAAAGAAGAAACTCGTACAGACTTGAACAAAGTGTGAAGGGCTGAACTTGTTTTTCTAATCATGGTAGCTTCTGAATGTACAAAAATGTTGAAATGCAAAGAAAATTAGTCTAATATTTAAATGAAAAACAACAAAAGAGATATGGAGAAACCAAGCAGGCAACATGTACAATGTCATGTAATGTCTCTTACTACTGGTCTACCTTTTGTAAATGATAATTGTCAAAACCGGTAAGAGTTAGTCTAAGTGGTAAGACACTCCATCTTCTACTTGAAAGGTTTGAGGTTCGAGTCCTCATTTCGTCAAAATTTAACTCTTATTGGTAGACAATCTGTAAACTCCAATGTAAATCCTCATCGAGGTCTGTGGTTTGCTCTGACCTTGCAAGTAAATAGGCATACCCTTAACTAAAGTTTTTGTTTAAAAATAAAAAATGATACTTGTCGAATCTTTTTTGTCTTCTTACAGGGGGTTGTGACAGCAGGGCCTCATAAATATTGGCATTCACTGTTTTTGTCTTTCTATAGTATATAGTAGTTTTCAAGACTTATATACACACCAATTTTACTTTAGTTTCATTATAATCCTTATATATTGGTATTCCATGTTTTTGTCATTTTTAGAAAGAAAGATACAAAAGAGGAGCCGTCCTTCTACTTAGGGAAGCACCCCTCCTAAGTAGAATGGAGGTCACAACCCTATGCCATGGACCTTAGGGTCGCCCATTTCACCCGTCCATGTTTTTCTCCTTCTTCTCATGTGTATTTTGTTACGTCTTTGCAACCCAATCTTACCCCATTAGAAAATAAAAATGTACTGTTTTTCAATTTTACCTTCTTCTAAATAGATAATAATGATAATAATAATAATAATAATAATAGTAAAAAAGCAAATGATATATATCATCAGGGTTGTATATAAATATTAAATGACTTCTTCTGTCTTTTATATTTTCCCTAAAAAAAACTAATAATTTATTACATTGAAAACATACAAACATTAATTTTAATTTTAAAATTAATTAGATTGAAAATATGAAGAAAATATAAATTATTTTTATAACTCTTTTAACGGATAAATATTATAGGAACTTTTAGGACATATTAAAGAAACTAAAGTAGTTTTATACTAAGTGTGTTAACGGATTTTTCCTAGAAGTATAACTAAAAAATAAAAACTATTTTTATAATTATAACCAAGGTTTTAGGATTTCTACTAGATAATTTTAGGTATAATAGAAAAAGTAAAAACTATTTTTATAATTAAAGGTTAATAGATTGTTTTTATGGGATTTAGGGTGTTATAAAAAATAAAAATTATTTTATAATTTAGATTGAATGCGACTCTAGTTACGTGGTGAATTTCTTAAAATCTCGATCTAGTATTGTTCATTGGGTGGATAAGCAAGATTGGTTAACTTGTCTTTCTCATTGCTCAAATATTGTTTCTTGGGTGGTTAAGCAGGATTGGTTAACTTGTCTTTCTCATTGCTCGAATATGCAAGTGGTGATTACTCATATCTTTTGTGAAGGTAATAGAGCGGCACATGTCTTAGATCGGAAGGGCGTCAATTTGGATAAGCTTATTATTTGGTGGAATTTCACTCCGACTTTTTGTTATTCGTTCATTTTTTATGATTTCAGTAGCTTGAAACAATTTCATTTCTCTTAACTTCTTCTTTGTAATCATTTATTCTTTCTTATTAATAATATTAGATGGGATGGGGTTTACCCGAGGGCTTTGCTCGGGATACTAACCTAGTTGGGATTCCATTCAGTCTTTTTTCGCCTTCACTCCCAGCTTTTATTCAAAAGTTAAGGATTAACGAGTTGCTCTAAGTACTTATAAAAATAATAAAAAAATAAACTTTTATCAGTAACTAAAAGGAATACATTCACACCCACCAAGCAATGCCTTGATGATTATTACATTCCACTAAAGAGTGTGAGGTCACGGGTTTAAATCCCATGATTATAGAAAGTGAAATCTCAAAAAAAAAAATACATTCACCTAAAAAAAATAAAGCACATTACAGTTAAACCTCGATGAAGTAATAACCTCACTTAAGTAATAAATTTCGTCGGTCCCAACTTGGGCTAATGTCGTAAAGTAATATTTTCGCTAAAAGCATAAGATAATAAAAAATTTGAAAGTCCTAAAGAACCCAAGTAATATAAAGTAATAATTCCAGAATTATACGTATATATAATATGTATGAGTTACAAAATTCAAATTTTTTTAAATATGAATATATAATATCTTGTTTCTTCTTTCCACCAAAGCTAAAATTAACATTATCATTGACTTTACGTAAAGCATAAATAACTCTTGGTATGTTTTGCTCGTGTTGTAACAAGTAATTGTTCAAAGTGTTGATTACTTGAACTACTTTCTTTGATGACAAGCTTGGGATGACATTGCTATCGTCTGTTCAAAATCAGTCTTTCACCAATGTTCATTACCGACTCAAAAATTTGTTCATCCGTAGGTGATTCTATTGTTATTGTCCAGTTTAGGACTAGTCTCTTCATCAGTTTATTATCGATAAAGTAATAAATTCGATAAAGTAATATTTTTCTCCGATCCTGAGAGTATTACTTTAAAGAGGTTTAACTGTATTTAAGCTTTTGAAAACCTAAATTAATGTAAATTTAATTAAGCTTTCCGGAAATAAAGTCAGCGATTAACTAGCATTAATTACTACTTCCATTGACTACTTATTTTCATTTAAGTAGTAATAATAATAATAGCAATAATTTATTAGATGTCATTTAATAGAGAATTAAATTGTTTGAGTGACCGCTAACTAATTTGTCAGCGTTCATATATCTTCCCAGAAAAATGTAAACCAAGCCTTTAAAAAAGAGCAAAACCCAGGCACAGTTTAAATTAATTTTCTCCAACAATGTTAATGTATCATTAATACTAAGGTCTTGTTCTTTATATTCTATTAGTATAATTTATTTTAGTTCAGTTCTGTTTAATTTAGTTCAGTTTAGTAATTTCTTCTAATGCACTTCAATTCAATTCAGTTAAAATGTAAATAATTTGATTTAATTCGTGAAAATAGAGTTCTGCCAAAATAAGAACCTAAATATGCCAGCTAGATTCTTTCAGTTTAGACCTAAAATAGGTTTCAAATTTAATATTCATGTATGAACCTTATCATTTGGATAGACAAGAAAAAGGTAAGTATTCAGATGAGTATCATAATACAATCCAAATGTACACATAATAATTAATCATATATGAAATGGTTGTTCATATCACTATATATAAATCTTGGATAAGATAAGATTCATGTCATGACTCATGTTTCAAATAAAGAATGTCAAAATATATATTTAAGATCTACAAAATAAGGAATGACTAGAATATATATTTCATCTATATCGACAACTATAGTTTCCTCCCTCCATTTGATCAATGATATACTTTACTTCATTCGAGATATATATCACATAGGGTTGATGATCAATTTTTTAATGCCTTTTGGTGTCGTAGATTCTACTAAGCGTGTAAATTGGAAATGTTAAAAATTATGCCACTATGAATGATCATTGGAATTCATTTTTGTGAATACATGTTTTTTCTTTTTGAGAAAATATCATTTAAGAGCCGAAATATGGAAACTGGAATTAGATTTCCCTTTCTTTAGGTTGGGAAAGAAATGTTTGTACGCATACATGTTAATAAGATTTGATAGGATGATATTTTTGCTCTAACTCTTAACACCGAGTATTAAGGATGATTAGAAACTAAACTATCAAACATTTTTCTTACCTATTTTTATGACCCTCCATGCATTTCATAAGTTAAAGTTAATTTTGAAAATCATATTTTTCAATTTTCAAATACAATAATGGCAATTCTTGTCACAAGTTTAACAACCTTGTAAATTCTATTAGATGTAACTCATGTGATTCACAAGTGGAAAAGGAGTCAATTTACGTCAAACTTTTGTTAGAAGCCAACGCCTACCAATGATATGCTAATAGCATTGTGCCTTGATTCGAATGTATGCTAATATAATTCAACCACTGCTTAAACAATAATATGATGCAAATTTGTTCAATTTGTATCACGCTTTCGTAAAGAAACAAGGAAATCTATAAGGCTGGTCCAAAAAAGTTGAGTTTCCACTAACTTATTTTCAGTTTCATGGTTAATTTATATTGAAAGGAATATTATAAATTATATGGTTAATATCTACAAGACATGATATGATGCATCCACGAAACTGCATACAATTAATTTGTTTAGAAAAATTAAATTGGCAAATCAGACTTTAATAGTTGAAGTGGTGAATTTGTTTACAAATTTGAACAAATTGAAATTTATTTGACTAATAAATCAATGTAAGTAATATTTTATCAATGTAAAATTTAATTCTTTAAAAGTTCGAGCAGTTTATAAAGTCAATATAACACTTTAAAATATTTCGACCGACTATACAATTCATAAAGCCTTGATGTAAGGCTAATGAACTAATTTAATTTAATTCCATTAAATCACGTCCTAACTTTTAAAATGACAAATATCAACATTTGAGACCACTTAGAAAACGATTAATGAAATTGTTGACACCTAACCAACAGCACAAGTCTATGTCTAATTATATGATTTGGATTCATTCACAAAAATAATACACACTATGACTTAATTAGACTATGACTTAGTTAGAGTATCCCCCAATTATATAGATGCATCACTTTCACCCTCTCAAACAAGCAACCTTATTTTATTAGTAACTTTTTTATATTACCTTAAAATGATAAATGAGATGGCACTTACCTGGACTTTGATTCCTCACCTCCTGAGCTATTTGCCCTACATCATTGACACCAGTAGACCACCATCATTTTGTAGCACTAGGACAAAAGTCCAGCCCATTTGTTAGGCCCATTTGTATATTAGTGTCATGTCCACTCCCCTATATGACAACCTGCATTCAACCCCCCAAATTAAAAGGAAACTCAAACTTATGTACTGAAAATATAAATACTAGATATTAACAACTGAATATTATAAGTATTAAATCATAACTGTTTCTTCATAAAAAAAATAAAATTAAATCATAATTGTTTGATAAATATGCAAAATAATGAATTTAATATAATATTTGATAGGACACTGTCATTTTGGTATGTACCAAATTATAGACAACTTTCTTTGTAAAAGAACTAGTTATTTCCTAATCTTCCTATAACATACTACTTATTCATTATATCACATAAAAACAACAATGACATCAAGTTAACTTAAAATTGAGAATATTCTACCAATCTCAATACTTAAATTGTTGAAACTTGTAATAACTTAATGCTCGTACACTCACATCAGTAAATTAAATAGGGGTGAATTAAGAAAATTAGGTGAACATAGGGGCGAATTAAGAAAATTAGGTGAACAAAATTGCCTTTCAAATATCTTAACTATATTTAAACCAGCAGGAAGGTTGAAAGTGGTCTATCATTACGGGACAAAAAGTATTACCATTTCGTCATTATTTTGTTCTTTCAAAAGTGAGAAAGACGTACCTAAAGAAATGAAATCTTATGTCCTCATTTTCATATGCTTTTTTCTATCCCTCTCATATAAATTGAATTATATTTATTAAAATTAATATATTGTGTGAACCCTTTTAACCCAACACATAAAAAATGTAGTTTTATGTGAGAGGGATAGAGAAAGGAACATTAAAATGGGGACAAAAGATTCTATACGTGAAACTCATGGTTACGATCAATGTCCACGACACTTTCCCGTGTAATCACAGGTATGATTGTCCCTCTCAAGTATGGGGTGCAAATTTGTTTTCTCCTAACAGTTTAATCCAATAAAAAGACTGAATCAAGATCATGTAACCATGATGATGACCAAATTCAAAGTAGTTGTTCTGGTAAAATATTCTTGCTGATAAATCAAATTCCGGAATGAATATATCAAGCATTGAAGTTAAAGAAAAAATCTAAAGAATAATGATGATCTTTGGGGGGGATGGTTAATTCTGTGACCAAAGGTTAATACTACCAAATGGAAGCAAGATGTCTAGTTTGATCAGAATACAAATTTGTTTATTAATTTTGCTTTATGTAGAACAGAATATGATTTGTTATTTTCTTGATGCTTCGGAAAGCATTACCTAATGCTGAAATGTACAAGGCAGTATCACAAGATATAACCTCATTTTCAATCAAGGTAACCTGATTATAGGAGAATAGCTTGGCTGAAACAGATCTAAACTATAGCACCTTTTCGCCTCGGAATCAGTTTCAAAACCAATCGATAGACACTATCTTAATGTTAAACTGTAAGACTATTAATAGTGGTTATGTAAATTCCATACTTCCAATTAGAACGTGACTGTCATTCCAATTACTGATATTTAATTTTTCTGAGGAGCTAAGATGATGTTGCCTGTTGTATAACTTGTCATTTCCTTTGTCAAGGTAATCGGTTTCTCGAAACCAAAAGTATAAACATAGAATTGCAATCCTGATATTCAACAGACTATTATATACAAAGAATTTACATTTTTACCTTCACAATGAAAATGTTATGAACGGCATCAAGGTACAGTACATCGTCAAAACCATTTGCTTTGGCTGCTTCTTGGTCATTCATAATCTACGAAAAAATCGCATTTATAAATTTCAACAATCAATTGATTGTAGAAAGTAACTAATAGTATTCTTTCAGATGAGTTTTATACAATGGAGGAGATATTTAGCAGACAAATGTAAGTTATACTACAGCAGAGTTCTAAAAGACACTCCGAAGCTTTTCAGTATTTTTGTAAAGTGCAATCAAGATTTCACTAACATGTATGAAAGTTCTGTTGTCTTTGTAAAACAATTATTACTGCCAATATGGACTTCTCAATTTTCTATTTGCTGATTAAAACTGAACATTTCAAGTGCTTCATTGTGATGCATATATAATTTTGTATATGCACGAACAGTAACGAGGAAAAAAGAACACAAACAGAAAAGAAGTATGAGTAGCAGGCTAGGGTTGAACCAAAAGTACCATCCCTGAACACAACAAATGCAGAACTGTAAAAGCAAAAGACATAAAGATGAAGTTTGTTAGCTGAGGAAGATTTATCATCTTCAATTGGCAATGTGTACGAGTATTGGAATATAAGAAATCATACAATGCTTGATGTGGACAACATGAAACTTAAATTACATATGTCATGGCTCTAGAAAACCATATCTTAATAAGAAATATAGAAGGAATACATGAAGCCAAAATCTAATGTAGCCTAAACTACAAACTAGCAGCAACCAAGATAATTTAGTTCCATCCAGAAATAAAACAAGACCTCTAACTTCAAAAATCATCCCTAATTTTTTGTAATGAATCTTAAGAGAAAGACAATATAATGAAGAAAAATATACTTTTTTCTGAAGCACAGACGATTCAGATATTCCGTCGGTAATACTTGATAGTTGGCCATCTTTTCGTTTTCCCAGGAAAAAAGTGGCATCGAAAACCCAATGGGGACCCGATCAGTCTGTTTCGTTTTGGGCTTTGGGCTTGGGCTTGGGCTTGTGCACAAGAGAGACATGAGGCAATATCAGAAGTTCACAGCACTTGGATTTAGTTGATTGAGTATTTCTTTTATTGTTATCAAACTAGCTAGCCCAGTTTATGTATCAAGGTGTTAAGATTAGAGAATCATGCACTATCTGCAACTCTCTAAAACACATGGCATTTTATTTCATCAAGACTCCCCTTTATTTCTTCATGGCTTTAATGATGTTCAATACACTGATAGTCTAGATGACAAAACGTCAACCTCCTTGTATGCCTTATATTTGGGCTGTAATTGCTTTATGCCAATCTTTTACCAGCATATTTTATTTTAAACTTCATTTTTCATCATCAGAGTAAGCATATCGAAGTTGCCTTCTTTTTGTGCATGATAAAGTCTCCAAACAGTTGCTTAAGTTTCTGTACATACTCGCAGTGGATCATGTGGCTAACAATTAGACCAAACTTCTTTTGAACGACCGATTCTAATGCATGTTCTTAATTGAAAATTTACGTTGCTCCTACTCAACTTGAGCACGACTGATAGCATTATTGCATTTTTCCTTTTTTGTATAATTATTTATACTTAGAATCCACATGTATAAAGATATATATACTCAACTCAGTATATATAATAACTACGTTCCTCACATTTCTACAAAAGTCATCTTACTTGAAAAAGTAATGTTTTTTATTAGTGTCTTTTCATCTTTATAAACAAGCATCATTATGATATTTATGTATTAATTTTCTTGATTTTCATATTTTATTCTCTAGTCAACTCTGCCACATTGTAAATGCAATGTAAAAATTGAATTAACTTCATTTTATCTTGTTTGAGAATTTATAAATGAATAATTGTTGGATTGTAGGAAGTACAAATTTTATCTTACAAAAATGACATTTGATACACAACTTGAATCAAATTAGTCTTCTTAAAAACAATTAATTATGTGATAGGAAGTGGAATGAGAAAGTGACTAAGATTATTATAATAAAGTGAATACAATATAATGATATTAATGGAAGTTGTTACAAACGTACAATAATATCATAAAACATTCTTTTATCTCGAGACTCTCCATCAATACTCGCATTAAGTTACCTCTTGTTTTAAAAGCCAATCAACCAAAGCCCATGTTGCTCTTGTTTAATATATCTCGTAGATTCAAGTGTATTTTCTTTTTAGATTTCAACAAGTTAACAATTTTATTTTGATTATTTAAACTACACACCAATAGATATTATTTTCTATCCATAATAACCACATGATGCTCCATTTGAAAGTTAAATCCACAAAAAATATAGAGGATATGCAGGAGTAACCTGAGGTTTTTTACATTTATCTTTTGCTTTTTCTGTATAAACAAATATATATATAAAAATAGTCGGTTAAATGCTGATGAAAATCAAAGAAGATTATGTTACTCTGACTAGACTTCTCTTGTCCCATTTCCAAGTCATACAATGTGACATGTCATATTATAATTACTCCTTTGTCTAGCTGTTGTCAATTACATCTACAGATTAATTTGATATTCTTTTTAATTATTTATCCTTAAGCATGATTATGAAAAGAAACAAAAATTATGCATGTCAATAATATAAATAGAATATATAAATGAGAAAGTCAATACAGGTGTGGGAGCTTTTTCCCTTTCTCAATCTAGTATTGTTTTTACATGATTTTTTTAAGTAATCAGGATTAGATTTATGTCTTTAATTAGTCATAGTATGATTGGGGAACAGGTTGCGTAACCATTTAGCAAGTGAATTAATTAGTTGCTAAGCTCTTTTGTTTATGGTACTTTTCACTATTCATCACCTTTTTCGCATAAAATAAACAACAACACATTAATGGAAATTGTATTTATTTTGGACGATTGGTTCACCATTTTCGTGAAATTATACAATTTGTTTGTTATGTTCAGCGTTTTCATCTTATTTAATTTAATCCCAAAAAAAATAACCTTAAAACCTCTTTTTTTATTGAAAAATAGGAAGCTAACGACGAAGATCGCGACTAGACATCTCAATTAAGTTGGCATTCCCATCACACAAACGCGAAGCTAAGCCCAATATTATTAAAGAGAAACAAGAAAAAATTTTATACTGCTCAAACAAGCAAAACTCTTCAAAAGTCAATCTACTATAGGTTCGGTGTAGAGGACCACCAAGTTGAATCCGAACTCTGACTACCATAGCGCGTAAGAATATCAACAGCTCTTTTTCCTTCCCGAAAAATGTGAGAAACCACTAACTGCATAGAATACACCCATTGAAGACAAGTGATCCACTTTTGTCGTAATTTCCATCGGACGTTAAGATTATGTTGCTTGAATACACTAACAACATAAGTGGAATCACATTCAAGCCACAATTTGTGCCAACGTCGATCCCAAACCTCTTTAATTGCAAAAATCGCAGCCTTCAACTCGGAAATATAAACAAAAGAAACCCATGTTGGAAAGACGAAAGCACCTCGGGGAAAGCTTCGAGCGGTTCGAAAAATACCACCCGCTCCTGATCTACCCGGATTCCCAACAGTAGAGCCATCAGTGTTAACCAACCTGATGCAGGAGGGTGCCATGTAACACCAAACCTTTAAATTATAAACTTAATGGAAATCACTTGCATCTAACGAGAGAAAAAATACATACTATTTGTAATTGAAATTTCTTTTAGTTTAATAAATTAACTTAAGATTGTTTTATAAGTTTAATAATAACTTATGTAAGTGTTACCAAAAATAACTTATGTAAGTTAAACAAGTATCTTTATCTAATTTAAATAATTTTCTTTATTTAATTCAAATTATAGTTACATACCGCATATTCTCCATACATTTTTATTTATAAAGTTTCATTCTTTATAGGAGAGAAATGCATGAGTTAGAGAGAAGGTCTTCTTGTGGAGCTAGCAATTGTGCATATTCGCTACAAACTAACAATTATACTATTGACCATTCGTAAATTCTTCCGAAGGCAAACTCTATACCACACATTAGCAAGTGCAGTTTACATGATTTAGTTAATTTTAAAATAACAATTTACTTTGAATTGAGTCCATGTGTCAGCATAAATTTATTGTATTTTCTATTTGATTTCAAGTTTGATGTATATTATAGTTAAAGAGAAACAAAAACAAAGAAGTATCATCTATTCAATTCGAATATGGTTAAAACTTAAATGTGTCACAAAGTATAATTCATAATGATGACCCACACACACATAAGGAATATGAGAAATTCATTGAACAAAAAGATTCGTCGGTGGATTTTTCTTTATAGCAATCCGGGGATGATTTCCCATCACTTTCGATTTCAAGGCCATCAGAAAAGCTTTGTAGCTTTCAGAATTCAAGTTTGATCACTTGTATTTTTGGAGATGGGTATCCATTAGCCTATGTAGCATGTTGTTGACACAATTAAGCACAATAATATTATCCATCCTTTCGTCATAATTTTATATACGTCTTTTTAGTTAACTCCAACTTTAGTGCTATTCTTTTATTCAATTTTCTAAAAGAAAAGAGGTTGCCAAATTTTTTTCTCAAAAAGAGAGTCGACTATGTACTAGCTACAGGAACTTAACTGTCATAAATTAATATAAAGTAATGTCATTAGTTTAACTGCCAACTCGAGTTTTTAGTTTAATTGGTCAAGTAACTTAGATCAGAGACTTTGCGATTGAAAGGTACTGAGTTCAAGGATGTTAATATATAAATAAAAACTTAAATATTGGCTCAAACATTTAGTTCAATCGGTTAAGTAACTACGATATCATGGAGAGTCCAGTTATCCCCCGACTTTGTCAAGAAAGTAACCAATTTGATGTATTTGCACGGGCGGATCTATGCCCCCTACCTCGAAACAAAAGAGTTGAATTGTCTATATATAATTAAGGTGTATAAATAGAACAATAAAATGAGATAGCAAAGGTCTCGTCTCATCGATATAGTCCTTCTTCTCGTTAAGAGGAAACCACTGTGAATCATTCTAAAACACCAATTGCAGTTGTGAATTTCTTTACCTTCCAAATTTTAGTTTTGAATGACAGTTGATTAACAGAACATTTAAAATAATTAATTGGGATACAGAAGATGTCAGTGAACTGATTGAACTCAGAGTTAAGCTTGTAGTTAAGAACCAATGATATTGTTTGTAATGGTTTCTGACACATCCTTTCACGTGAATGCTCCTTGAGATTCAAACATGAATCATCCCACCATTATGTCAATGAATCGATCCAACTAAAACGGTAGATAGTTAAGCCCGAACCAAAATCATCTTTTACATTAATCTCTCATGAGATGAACTAATTGCAATTAAAAGAAATAAAATTTATGAGACTAATGCTCTGTATTCTTTTTTATTTAGGAGTTCACTTCAATTCAATTTCAGTTTTTGTTATTATTATTATTACCATTATTAATTAATATTTACCATTATTATTTAAATATAATTTATCATTATTTATTATAAAATTGTCGGGTGCAATTTATTTGCAAATTTTGTTAAATGTAGATAAATATTACATCAATATATGTACCTCAAAATTACTACAACAAAAACAAGTATTGATGGCTAAAACTAATTAAATAATGGTTTGTTAAACGCTCATTAAAACAATATTTTGAATAATTTTAAGAGAAAGTTACAAATAAAACTTTTGTGATTTTATGAATTTATAAATAGAGAAATGTAGTTTCAATTTTTTCGAAATGAGGCATGTAGTTTACAAAATTGATAAGTAAATGAATTTGACTAAATGTGTTAGTGTTTGATGACATGTCATATTGATTTTGATGATGTGACATGTTAACTTGTTGATTTTGATGATGATATAATAAAATATTAATTTTTTTGATGACATGTTATGTTGACTTGATGACGTGGAGGGTTGACTTGATGATGTGGCAAATGTTGTTAGTAAATTTCTATTATTTGTCAACTTTGTAAACCACATTCCTCTATTTGCAAAAAAATGAAATCACATTCTTCTATTTGAAAAACATTGAAACCACAATTATTTTATTTGTATTTTTTCCTAATTTTAATGACTGGAAAAACTTTAGTGGTCCAAAGAAACTTATATGAATTTATAAATATATTATTATTATTTATTATTATGAATTTATAAATGTATGAATACATTTATGAATTGCTTATTACTATTATATTTTTTTTAGAACTTATTTTCTTCAATTGTGTCCACAATTCATATTGGATATATTATTATTATTATTATTATTATTATTATTATTATTATTATTATTATTATTATTATAGTATTGTTTTTGTTATTTACTAATACATTTATGAATTACCAATCGATGGTTGGCGCAGTGGTAGTATGGGGCTGCGCTTGGTAGGGAGGTCTGCAGATCGATCCCCCACAACCGCGACTGGAAGGGGTTTAAATACCATAATCCTTAGACCCGCCCCGAATCCGGATTAGTCAGCCCAATGTGGTTCGGAAATCGGATGAAAAACAAAAAATACATTTATGAATTGAGATAAGATGTTGAATATGTATCAAAATTTTATGTACTTTTTTTGAGCTAGTTGTGTTTTTTCGATTTGAGACATTATTATTTATTTGAGATCTATTATGATAATTGAAATCTTGTTTATTTTTATTGTTAGTTTTTAAAGTATAAAATTATCATTATTGTTGAGATTATTTTTCAATTCAGTTTTTACCCGCTCAAATGATAACTGATTAAATAAACACCGTAATATACATTCAAGGGTAGCATGATATCTTGGTTGAAATTAAAATGATTGGTTTGGGGTGGTTGCAGGGGCAGGTCTATATATATAATGATTGGATGTTGAGGTCTCTGAATATGATTGTATTCCTAACTAGTGCACATCTCTTTCTCTTAATTTCTGTTGTTGCATAATCACCCAAAACAGTAGGCCTATGATCCAAATAAAATATTCGACTGAATATTGCAATCATAATCACTTTATAGATAGCTAGTTTTTAAGAGCAAAACACAATGGATGATGGGTGTTGAAATGTTTCATATATTATCACATCATAAAAGCAATGAATGCCATTTTGTGTAGCAAATAGAAGCATATGGAAAATGTCATATTACTTAGCTGTTTCCCTTGTTGAGGGCACTTTCATATCATTTATCTTCAACTCTATCCCACTATCACTATGCATATGCCCCATTATACTTCACACTAAACCAAGTGTCAACAATATGTTACATTGCTTATTTCAAATATTTTAACTTCATCGTTAAGCATGTACAACGGAAAGTTACTTAACTTGCATGTATATACCACATCATTTGTATGTCAAATATATGGTAAAATCTTTTCTTAAGTTGTGATACAACTAATTATATCTCATTTCTAATCCCAAAAAATTTTGCTGATAGGTAAAAAAAATTTTAAAAACATCTCATTGCTTGCGATACATGCAGCTTGCTTTACACTTAAATGTATGTTTGGATTTGAAGTGTGTATAATATGTTAGAGATGCTAGTACACGGTACTTTTTGGCCTATGAGTTTTAAATTTTTAGTTCAATTGTTCTTTAAAATGATTCTAAAATCTTTTGCATCAAGTGGTTGGTGGTTCCGGTCCTTACAACTCCTTTGATGGAAAAATCAAAACAAGTGGTAAGATGAACATGTATTCTAAAAGTTTCTAAATACAAAGAGAATTATGATGTGTCTATTAGATATTAATATAAATATATTGCAATAATAAAAAATATAAATAATATTAATTGGACTTGTCTATCAACTTAAAATTTGGTTGAAATAGCTCATGTATTGAAATTTTATCAAAAATGAAATTATCATTCATGGTGTAAATAAAATTATATTACCACATGTTTTACCAATCAAAGAGTACTCTGCAATATACACTTAAACTCAAACGTGAGATCTGAGACTTCTAATTACTCAAGTGAACAATTAATTGGTGGAATAGATGGTTGATAGAACTTTATAAAGTGGAATAACAGATAAACATGTAGATATATATGGGAGGAGAAGGTAAATAAAAAGTTGGACATGTTAGAAGCAGAAAGAGTAAGGGAAGTAGTGGAGGACATTTGGATGGTCTGCAATTAACAGTACACTAAAAGCACATTGTTGATGGGTCTCCATCTAACACTTCCGAATGATGTCTTCATTCTTACTAAATTTAATTTATTTTCATAATCACCAATTATCTTGTCTATCCCTTTAATAAAAACCAGACAAACACCGCCCATTTCAACTGATTTGCCCATTTGACCAACTAAATAATTTATTCACTCCCAAATGTATCTTAATAACTAGAATAAATGACATGAACGTTGTGCAATTTAATGATCTTGAGTTTGAATTTTGGTAAGTATATTATTTGATAGTATTAAAAATATATGGTAGAATAAACTTGAATTGTCCATGCTTTAGGTCGACAGGACATTCACGTAAAGTGTTGTGTGACCTATGTCAATAATTAATATAAAAGATATATCGTTTGGACCTTGATTATTATCTTAACCTTTTAGTTGAATTGGTTATTTACATGTGAAATATAAACCATAATTTCCAAAAAATTTACAAATTTGATTGAATGGCGTGTGAAGAAATCAATTGAACTAAAAGTTTAAGATGATAGTTAAGGGCTAGCGACAATACACTCTTTCACGTGAATGCCTCACAGAAGCTATAATGTGCCAAGAAACCAATTAAACTAAAAGTTTAACTTGATAGTTAAAACTCAAAGACATATTATTATTAATAACTTAAAGACATCTTTAATATTAATTTCTGAAAGATACGAATGGCAATATACTAATGGATATAACTAAATCAGCTTTCCAATAGGTGTGCACGAAAAGAAAATTAATAATTAGGATAAATAGAAAAGGGAAGTATAGGAATAATAAGTCCCCTTTATAAGTTTATGCTGTATTGTACACATAGCAGTTTCCATAGGGAATCCATATATATAGGAATTGAATTAGAGAGATGGAGAAAAGTTAATTAAAGGTGTAATTAGTCAACCTATAAGGACAAAGAGATATAGGAAATTTTATGTATAAAATCCCACAAACAAGATTGTATACCATACTCTTTTGATTTTTTCCATTAATAATAAATCCTCACATTCTTTCCTACTCAGGGAAAAGACCTAACTATTTCCTCAACCTAATTTTCTCAAAATATTATTATTATTTCATCATATGATCAGATATGGGTTTTGGAATTCCTGATCATGGAGTGTGCAATACAGGTCTTGGATTAGGCCTAACTAGCTGCCATGAAAACAAAGAAACAACTTCTAAATCCGACCACCATCATCATCATCATCATGAGCAAAAGAAGAAGATTTTCTTGAAATACGATCATGTCCTTCCATGTCTTACATTAGGATGTGGTGGAGATTTGCATGTGGAGAAGCAGGTATCGTGTCCAAGTGCAGTTTCGTCATTTTCTAATTCAAGTGTGAAGAAAGAAAGTGAAGAAATAGATGTGGAAAGAAGGATGGTTAGTGATGAAGATGAAGAATTAGGAAGTCCAAGAAAGAAACTCAGACTTACTAAACAACAATCGGCTATTTTGGAAGATAACTTTAAAGAACACAGCACTCTTAATCCTGTACGTATGTATATATATTCCTAATGATTTTCATTAATTTATGATGTTTTTATTTAATCTTTGTATGCTTAGAAAATCTGAATTCGTTCTATTGTTGAATTATTAAAATAGAAGCAAAAGCAAGCCTTGGCTGAGCAGCTGAATCTCAAGACACGTCAAGTCGAAGTTTGGTTTCAGAACAGAAGAGCCAGGTATAGATCATTTTTTTTAACTAAACTACTAGGCTTATCCCACAGTTGGGGTTGGCCGATTATCGAGAGATTTTACTATATATTAGAGTACGTGCTTTCTGAGTTTTGAAGTTTATGTTCTTTTTATTATATCTTAAAAACTTTTAATAACAATTTTCTTTATATTATTTGGAAGCATGATAAAGAAGGGAGTATTCTATAATTTCTCCTCAATTACCTGCTTTTGAAACTTGAGTTATTATTCGACAACATTTGCCTTATGAACCATCCAATATATTGGTTTGTCATTAATTTAAGTCAAGAAGCATTATATATGCTCACTCACTTATCCAAATTGTACACTGATTTATATTATTAGATGAATCGTTAATGTTTAACATTTTTTTCACCTTTTATTTTTGCTTCAAAAATAGTAAAACTTCAAAATTGCTAGGTCAATCGTCAAATATAATCAAATTAGATAGGTCTGTGGCTAAAAAGCTACCAAATTACAGGTTGGTGGTCATATACAGCAATTTTGAATAACTCGATGGTCATATATAGCGCTTTTTGCTTTAAGAGATAAGGTTCTAAAATAGGCTTAAGGTTATTGAAAAAGTATTAACTCAAGTATAACCTACTCTCAATGTTTAGAAGATGGTAACATTAGTTCTTAAAAACGGAAATTGACGTACTAACTATATATATATATATATATTGTCGGGCATATTATATTACCTTTAGTATATGGTTAATTTACGAAAACAAACATATCATATCCATCAAATGTGTATATGTGTCAAACGTTGTTTACCGAAACCTATAATTGTACTATTGTAGGTGTTATGCTTAAATTGATTTCATTTAGAAAATGTTTTGAATTTAAATTTATATCATTTTTTATTTTAAATCTCATTAATATAATTTTAAAAACTTAAGACTTGTTTTGGTACTTTATTCTTAATTTCATCCTTTGTTTACTAATCACAGATTAAAACTGATGAAAATTCGACTGTTGTAGATATCAAGTTGACAATACTCTTGAATTTTTTAACATTACTAGTTTCACCAAATTTACATGAATTGAGTTGCAGTACTAGGGTAAAAAATGAATATTTTTGAAATTTAAGAGCAGGTCAAGTCTACCGTTTGGCAATGGTACCTTTCAATAATCTCGTGACGCATCTCAATATATACTAGAATGCGAAAAATTTCGCAAGCAAGATCATAGAAATTGTGATTGATATATGCAGGACGAAGCTGAAGCAAACAGAGGTAGATTGTGAGGTGATGAAAAGATGCTGCGAGAAGCTAACAGAAGAGAACAAGAGGCTCAAAAAAGAAATAGAAGAGCTTAAATCTATGAAAAAAAGTGCAGGTGCAGGTCCAGGTGCACCACAACTATACATGCACCTCCCTGCAGCTACACTTTCTATATGTCCTACATGTGAGAGGATAGCCAGTACCGATGCAACTTCTGCAACCCCAAATTCAAATTTCTTTACTCCCTTTACCCACCCATCTGCTGCTTGTTACCTATAAATTATATTCATAAATTATAGTAACTATAAGGCCTATTATTTCTTGGTGCCTTCTTTATCCTATAATGCTGGATTCTTTTTCTAGCTATTAAACTAATTCTGTACAGCTTCTTTTCTTTTTCTTTCCCCTGTTTTTCTGTAAATTAACATTTTGACAATTATGTTATGTTTAAAAACTTTACTAATTTTTTTGTTTTCCTTTCTCAGAGTAACTATTGCAGTAATTGGTTTAGTAAAATCTTATTTTCCCTTTGTACTTTAATAGTATTTGGTTAAGCTCTAGCTCTGTGTACCTGTTTAAGTTAAGGTGACAGTGATTAATTCCATAAATTTGTAAAACGTTTATTTATTTTAAAGATTTAGAATAATGAATTAGATTTTCAAATTTGGTTTGGTTATATAGATTGTGAAAAAGTAGGATCTAAATTTATATAACTTCAAATGAATTGATATAACAGCTAATATATTATTGTAGCTAAGTTGGAAGAGTCGATATATGACATTTTAAATAACTTTTTGAAATGATAAATTAATTTAAACATGTGGAGGGAAATAAAAAAATAAAATCAAACACATCAAGACTAGTTCGAGTGGTAAGGGTTTTAAGTTGCTTTAAGTCAATGTCTCAGATTTAAGTCTTGAAAGAATTTATTTAGAAGACGATCCACTTAAAAAGTGCTGAACGTATCTCAAACCGAAAAGTCCGTAAAACTTGTAAAAAAAATAACAAACAAACAAACCGCTGTATATGCATTATTAGTATTTAGTACCAATGGGCTCAATTGGTAGCTGACAAGAAATTCCGCACACCACCACTATTGGAAGATATCCTTGGGCCTGTAACCAATTTGGGATTTTCATGCTGCCATTTCATTTTCTTTGAAGCCAACAATATTTTTATATATTTCATGTGAATTTCCCTTGAGCTTAAAGCCAAGTCCAAAAAACATTCAGATTGTAGAAGCACTCATACCATGCTAGCTAGGAAACCGATTGAATAAAAGTTTAAGTTGATAGTTAAAGTCAACAACACCTTTTATATTAATCTCAAACACACCGCCTCATGTGAATACATTTTATGCTTAAAGCCGAGCCCTCATATGAACTTAACTATCAGCTTAAACTTTTATTCACTCATACTATGTCAAGAAAATGATTGAATAAAAGTTTAAACTGATAATTAAGTTCAACAACAATTTTTATATTAGTCCCTTACGCATCAACTAGAAATTATCCTAGTTTTGTAGTGCTTGTTGTTGTTGCAGAAACTCTCCCTTGTATATGTCGTAGTGAACCCAATAAGTTTTCACCTTAATTGTTCTAACAATCATTCTAAGACTCATTGGATACAAATATAGCATCTGAACACAGTTTTGTCTACATTGCTGGAATTGCATACAAACTGTTCCAATCTATGCAAACCATCAATAACTTGGAAGCAAACACATGATTACATATTATGAAATTCTACAAATACCTATTAAGCAATCATCTACCTTTTTTTTGAATAAAAGACAACGACTAGAGACATTTGGAATATGAACATTCTAACTAGGTTGACACTCCCAAAGAACATAATATGCAATTCATATAGAATACATACTAGATTAATGTCTACTTAATCAATGTAATTATAGTTTGAATTAAAAATTGATGATAATACTAGATACTATTTATATGAAAACTTTAAGCAAAACATCAACACCATTTTAGACCTACAATAGAGTAAAACGGAAAAGAAATATATATCCTATGTTCAATGGATATAATCCTCAAACTTTGTACTAAATATGCATGTATGTTTATCATAAAATGCTTGGTTAAAAAATTATATATATTTAACATATTGTCAAGAACACAACAATAAAAGGACTTTTTTAAGTATTAAATAAACCAAGACATGAATAATATGAAGAGAAAAAATTTGTTTTAGAATTTTTACATAAATTGTAGAATACAAGTTGAACAGAAATCATATAGAAAGCAAACTAGCTTGTTTGAGGAGTTTCGTGACATAAACTCAGACCCTGAAGGGTGGTATAATGTGAAAAGACGAAAGGATAAATATACGCCAGTGAGTCAGATAGAGCCACCAGTAACTCAAACTACTCGAACGTACTTTCGGGTTGGTTCCAAACGGCAAGTCCGGATTCTTAGACACTTCTCGCTTTAGTCTTGATTTTCCTTTTTCTTTTTTCTCTTTTCTTTTTGTTTCTTTTTAGCTGCTTTTATTATTTTTTCTTGTATTTTTCTTTTTTATTTTTAATAATATTGGTCCTCGACTTACGGTCTCGTCTTGGTACCAACCTAGTTGGGATTAAGCCGCTCCGTTTCGCCGTAATACCCACTTTTACTTAAAAAAACAGAAATCATATATCTTTTGAAGTTTTGTATTCAAACTGCTAGAACAGAATATACATGAGATATATTAAAATAAAGGATAGTACGCAGCCTCATCATATATATGAACTGTTTCTCAGTATATACACTTACCGGCCACAATATTTCAAACATAATACAAACTCTCAAACTTGCAATTGATCGCTCTTCTGCCAGTCTCCTTTCTGCATAATCTTTAATTAAGTTCCTCTAATAATTAAACTTTGGAATTCCAGAAAAGCCGAAAATAATGCCCACAATAAATCACAAAAATACAAAGCAAATAACATTTTTATGGCATTTTCTTAAAAACAACACTATCATAACATGGTTTAGAGCATTCTCAACTAAAATATATAACATATAGCATGAATCGTAGTTTAATTTTATGCCCATAATGACACTGATAAATACTAATTTCTCATGTGTTTTCTTTCAGGAAGGATTTGTTCATGGCCCTAGACGATATGGACCGTCTCCCATGTAATGACCATCCATGTAGAGTGCTGCATTTTGTGGATGAAGACCATCCATTACCATGAATTGCATATCTTCTGATGGTTTCCAATGCCGTTTCCTTTGATTTATGAACCAATTATTTATTTGTTTCTGGTCCAATCCCGTTGAGTCCGCTAATGCTACCTTCTCTGTCTCCTGTTTATTTATATCAAAGATCAGTAACCGTTAATTAATTAACCATATGATGGAGTTTGGTAATATAATCAGACAAAAACTAAGGCAAAAGTAGTTTTACCGATGGATATGGCCATTTGTAGTGCAACTCCCACCAGCTAAGTAGCTTCTGCCTTGCTTCTTTTGGTAGTTTACCTTTCTTCTTCTTCTTTGAAAGTTCCTGCTTAAGACTGCTTAGATAACCACTATATTTCCTCAACAAGTGATTCTTCAACTCTCGGTCCTCAGCTCGTGGATCGATCTCCGGTAGTTCTGTTTCTCCCCCACTGTTTTCCTGATCCTCATCTGATGATCCAACTCCCTCTGACTTCTCATCTGTGCAATTTTTCGTTTAGAATTCAGAAATCGATTACATAAGCACTTCATTCATGAAAATTACACATTTTTTACCATATTTCCCAAAGCATATGGAGTTGATTATGAAATATATATTGTGCACTAAACTAGTTATTCATTTTCTCAACTATTGAATAGTACTATCTATACATTCATCTCAAAAGATGCATAAACAGCATCAACTAAAATCGTTACTAGTCCACCAAAAGGACAAACACCACCAACACCAACACAAACTAACATTATTGAATAGATGTGTATCACACTTATCAATAGTACTGTGTTAAAAATAACCATTTAACCAATAAGTTTAAGCTAATAAATAAGATTTCAAAAACAATTCACTCTAACACCTATATCGTGTTTTCCCTAATCGTGTGCATCTCAAATCTATGCAAACACATACATCTTCAGTTAGTAGAGACCCAAACTTTGTTCTTTTTCGCAAAAAAAAATCATTTCCACTTCAATTTTTAGCAAAGCCAATATTCATATTTTCGCCAAAATGCAAACAAAGCAAGTGTTATATAATGAAAAACACTCCTTATGCAAACCCAAAAATCTATCAATAGACCACATAGAAAGGAAATAGATAAAAAAAAATTGAAGAAAAAGAAAAGGCAATGATTGAAAAAGAAAACAAAACAGAAACTTTCTTTAGATTATGATAATTAAGCATGAAAATAAGATTGATGACAGCTTTAAGCAATAATGAGGGCAGTAATAAATGGAAGCCAGCAAATATTTTGCAGGTAAGAACTTGAGGTTAAGTTAAAGCCCTTTTTCCTCATGTCTTTCATAAATACTGTGCAATACAAGTCAATGGAAAGATATACTTAAAGGACGCATGTTACTAACTAACAGTAACTCAGGCTATGCCGCCAAAGATATAAAATTCACTGTGCAATTACAAAAACATGAATGCCTAAAACAGTAATTTAATAGAAAGAGAATTTTTAGAATGTGTTCAATGAGCTCATCCTATATGAAAATGGAATTATTTAATTACTACTTAGAAGGGAATAAATCCTCTTTATTGCAATTAGGAAAGTATAGGTTACATTGGTCATCTACATTGATCAAAAACTGAATAACATCATGGAATTTGTGCTCCTTTATGTTTGTGGCTACTGAATAAGAATATTGCTCTCAATATTAGGAATGGAAATTGAATTAATTAATCTACAGCTTTGCCCTATCATCAGTCTTAACAAAGATTCCAATCACAAAATCTCCTATCAAAAGATGAACAACTGAATGAAAAAAGGAACTGAATTAACTTTTCATTGACCACTACTTTCTCACTCCAACACTACATTTTCAATAATTACAACAGCACAATATCCAAACAAGGGTGTATTGACATTACAATGTAAGATAAGTTTAAAAATAATGTACGTGATTTATCCAATTCGCAAATAAAGGTCCATGATTTAACAGTTTGCAAATAAAATAAGAGTTTGCAAATAAAAATATATGCTATGCAGTTTAAGATATTCTAAACAACACCTTTACATTTCGTATTTTTTAAGAAAAACTATATTTACATATTGACAAAACATAGCTTTGATGACATTGCTCGCTCTCAAATTGAAATTATAAACCGAAGTTTGTAATATGATTATATCAAATTTTACTCAATAAATGATAAGTGTTGAATTCAACAATAAATATCCGAGTTTTTGTACTTTAATTGTTACAGATTTAATTATTACTCAATAAACATGGTAAATTTGTAAAACGTCAAAACCTTTTGTAGAAACTAATAACCTCTTGACACGACCCTTTGACACAAATATTATATATATCATGTATAATCATTTAGAATATATGGATCTCGTGACCGATTATGATAAGGAACAAACCATAGATAAGTTGGAATGCAAAGCCTATATATACACCTCAAGAAGAGTGGCCATTTTTGTTCTCCCAAATAATTAAGTTCATTAGCATCAAATAATCCCATGACTACAATTAAACCAAGAAAATAAAAATAAAAAATAGTAAACAGACCTTTTCTAGAAAACCAAGTAAAGTAGTCAAATTATGGAATCCCAAATACACATACATGAATCGACATCTAAACGGGGTAGTTTAATTAACTCTCACACTCTCTTCTCCCTTTGTTCTTATGTTTATTAATCAGTATTTACACGAGCTAATTAAGACCCCATAAAATGCACCCAAGTAAAACACAAAGCAATTTTAAAAGAAGAAAAACAAATTAAGAATATAATATAGACAATGTAGAAGACAAAAATACATAAAGAAGTAAACTTAATCTCTGTATATATCTGACAAAGCCGTACAGGCTACATGGGGTAGCACTGATTCAAACAGCATCCTAGGTTTTCAATATTTTTTTTTTAAAAAGCTTATACAATAATTATTCAAAATTAAAACAAGTTGGGGGAAGTGAAGACAACAATAATTCCATATACATCTCGAGGGGATATGTATATCCCTCAAACCTAGCTACAGAATCAAGATTTTATTCCAAACACTAGTAAAATAAAAGCACCTAGATTTTAGTAAAAATAACCCTAAAGACAATGATTTTGTCCCATTACTATATGCTACTCAACGTGTTATTAATCTCATTGTTGGCTTTTAAGTGCGTATTATATAACATTGTTACATATTCTTTAAGATTTAAGAAATTTCATAATCATAATTAGGGTTTGGTAATCCACTGCTAAATGTGATTAATGACTCAGCAATCTCGCTAATTAAATCCCCTAATCATTGGAAGGCGTAATGACGGTCAAAGTAATTAAAATGTTAAAATGCAAAAAAAATGGACTGACAACCAGTCTCAACACTGTACAAGTCAGGTCATTTCTGCAATAAAATCTCAAACTTATTGGAATTTTCTGTTCCTTTTTCTATACTTGACAAAGAAAAGGTTAAGCTCTCAGTAAATTCCCTCCTCATTTTCTCCATTTTTAACAATATTTTCTGTTGGATTTTAAGTTAGGGAAAAAAAAATAAAAAAAATTACCAGAGTTGAAGATCCGTAGGGGACCATTGCAGATCATGTTAAGTTGAGTTTCGATTCTTCGCATGAAATCCATGGCTTCTTGTATTGGTCTTGCTAGTTCCTCCCGGTATTTCATCAGCATGTCACAGTACGCTTCCTGTCACATTAATCAGATCTTTATCACTAATTAATACTTTATCTGAAACCATAAGAATGAATGTGTTATTTAACAGACTGAACTAAGCTCGAGCTTATAGTTAAAGCTCAACGGTCATATTTTGTATTATTCTCCAACGTAATAAACACTATGATTTATGGTAGTATAAGATATATCACCATGAATTGATCTAACTCTGGGTCTTTTGAATTATCTCTATTATCGATTGAAGATCGTTGCTTCGATTCAAACTCCTGCCTAGCAGCTGCTAGCCGCGCCACTATTTCAGGCGGAGCTCCGACCTGTAAAAAAATACAGTATCTAATCAGTCTCAAGCCGATTTTTTTTTTAAAGATAAGAGGGCGTATTAAAGTGCAAATATCATTTTTTATACTCTTACTTCCCTCAAGCTTTGAGTCTGGATCGACCAACTATAAACATTAGCTAAATACAGTATCGAATCTGTCTCGAACAGATTCGTCAAATTATAATTACTAAAACAAGAAGGAAATTAGTTTATTTGGTTATTTTATTGGTCTTCTTGTTACCTTTTGACAATCCATGTAGGCTTCCAAAAGATTGGAGTACTGAGGATGAGCTAGGATTTTGGATTTGATAGCTTCAACTTCGTTGGAGCTATCATTCCCGGGGTGTTGTTGAGGATGATGATGAAGATGTTCGTGGTGATCTCGGAATAAAGGGTAATGAAATTTATGAGAAGTGGTTGCTTCTGTCTTGACAATAGGATGGGGTTCAGATTGGAAACATTGATGATGATCACTTGATGGTTGAAGATGGAAAGGACTTAAACCCATCTGTTGATTTCTTCCATATGGAGTTGAATTTGGAGCACCAAGAACTGATGATGAACTGTACAAGAAATTCCCTCTTGGTGTTGTGTTCTCGTTCATATGATTGTAATCCTCCATCTCAACCCAAAAAATTATTAAAAAACAGCCTAAGAGAACTGAATCTACCAAAACCCTAAAAAATAAGAACAAGCCCTAAAAAATAAGCTCATCTATGCCCTATGAAATTTATTTTTAAAAAGCTTGGGATTAGAGTATAGAGAGATCATATGGTAGACTTGGGAGTGAAAATTTGGGACAAGTGTGACAAGAAGAACTGAGGTGAAGTCTGTAACATGAAATTGAAAATAGTTTAGGAGAAGATGGGCAAAAAAAATGGAAGACGGATTTCACATGGTGGTGTTGAAGCAAATAGAAGAGAAGAGAAGAGGAGAAGAAGGAGAAGATTAGAATGGGAGCCTTGAGAGGACTGCGTTTCTTTGGTGGGTGACAAGACTTTCTTTGGTTGATACATGAATTAAAATAATGAATTATTTCTATATTATAAAGGCAACCAAGCAAGCCCAAGAGATAAGGCTACTCCCATTTTGGTTTTTAATTTCCACTACTTTGCTCCTCATGCATTGGTTTTACGCCTTTAACTTTATTATTTTCAGGTAATATGTTAATAAGATTTATTTCTAAGCGGTAATATTTGCTATTTTAAAGATTTTAGGTTTGAATCTCGTTTAATCAAAATTTAACTCTAATTAATAAATAATTTTTAAATTTTATTCTAAATTTTTATCAAATTATGTGACTTACTCTTAACTTATCATGTCATTGATCAAATGAGCACAATATATTTTACTTTAATATATCTAGAAATGTTTATTACTAGGTTATTATTTGGTAGTATGTATTTCATGATTTACATATATTGGTTGCAACATTATCAATTTTGAGCAAACTGAAGAACAAAAATATTATTAAATAATAGATCATATGTAAACATTAATTTTTTGATTAGATCAATTAATTAGTTCAATTGGTACATTTATGGTATGAATGGAAATTCGAAGCTCAAAAATCTTGGTATTTACAAATTTATAAGAAGAATATAGGCTAAACCTATAATTAAACTCCTCAACTTTCATCATCGTTTTAAGAATTAAATATGTGATTATATATTTATCTACCAGCCTTGAATTTTTATTTTTAGACATTGATTTGAGCCTCTCACTTATACTTCTTTCAACTAAATTGTTAGTGAATGTTCAAGAGTTTAAAACATTTTTTGTAGCTATTTATATCAAATTGTTTTTTAAGGATTGTAAATAAATAATTTTAAATTTATGTTTCAATTAATTTATATTTCTTCTTGCCTCCTAATACATGTTAGACAATTTCTTAGAAATTGATCGAGAAAAAAAATCCAATGAAATTGGATTTGTAGTTTTTATTTATTTTTATTAATATTAGTCGAATTAATGATTAAAAATATAAATTTCATTTTATTATAAAATTAATAAAGAAATATGTTAATAAAATTTATTATATTAACTTATTAATCATATACTAATCGTTGGTTGGAGCAGTCGTATTCATAGGGTTGCGTTGAGGTCTGCGGATCGATCCATCACAACGGAGATTTGGAAGGGTTTAAATACCATAAACCTTGTACCCGCTTCGAATCTGGATTAGTCGGCCCAATGAGGTTCAGAAACCGGATGAAAAACCAAAAACTTATTAGTTCATATTTTTGAAAGGAATTTCATATTTAATTCTTAATTATCTTGTATTATTATATGTAGAAATCATATTAAACTTCTTTATCTATGTAAATTTACTGTTTAATAAAACTGATCTCCATAATATATCTCGATTAAAATTTTTTAAAGGAATGGTTAATGAGATGCTAATGTGCTTATAAGAAAAATTCAGAAGCTTAATGTTGATGCTCAATCCTTAAAGTCATTAAAGATCAATAGCTTGATAGCTGAAAAAATATATTTAAACCAAACTATGGGACCAAATGTTACATGCAATAGATGATAGATAAAGAAAAAACAATGTTTTAAATGATAAATGGTCAAATCTTATTATGATTTATTTTGTCTCACGGGACTTACTAAATTTCACTCTCATTTAGTACTAGCTTTTTATGGAATTTGCACTTCTCTCGATTCTATTCCTTTACTCATCAGCAGCATATAAAGAAGAGGGAAGGAGGTGTCTAATTATTGGCCATTGATGGCTTATTCTTTGCTTAGTGGCCCTTGACCAGGATTTGCCACTTACCTACTCGACGGCTACTTATAGCATGCAAATCTGACCTTGTCAATTTATTAATTTATTTATTGGATTTCCCATTTTAAACATTACTATTAGAGGAATGTATTATGTGTCACTTCGTTAATGTTGGATTAATCAATTAACTAAATAAAAAATTTAGAAATGATGCTAGTTTAACTGGAACATCAAATTGTCAAATCTTCTTAGAGCATCTTTAGAGTAACCTTCAAATGTGAGCTTTTTCAACTGCTTTTCTTGCTTTTCCAGCTTTCTCCAGTTAAAAGCAGTGTTTGGTAAATGCAAAATTGCTTTCTAGGAAAACTGCTTTCAGCAAAAGCTAGAATTTGTAACATTTAGAAAAAGCAGATGTTAAAAGTTGTGCTAAAAGCTGATATTGATTATTATTTTTACTAAAATAGCTTAACTTTTAATATATTTTAATAAATACATATTTTCTATTTATTTTTTTGACTTTATAACTTTTGAAATGTGTTATCAAACACTTCACAGCTTTTGTCTGCTTTCTTCGACAACAACTTTTCCCCACAGTACTTTCTCCAACAACAACTGCTTATTCCTACAGCAATGTCAAACTGGGTCTTAGTATGATCCAATTGTTATAAACTAAACAATTAAGTTATAGTTAACTCTATGATTAAATTCCCTATCAAAAAAAAAAAACTCTATGATTAAATTTGTCCAATACAGAAATTAATCTCAAATAAAAATAAGGTAACTCTAGCAACTAAGAATATAGGTCTTCCAACTAGGTCGACACTCTTTAGTCTAAAGTCAAACTTGAGTGGTATTAAAGAAAAACAAGTAAAAAAAAAAAACCAATAACTAAACAAATATAAATCCCAATTTGGCCAAAGTTATGAAAGATAAACTATTACAAAATTAGGATAAAATATCCTACCAAATTAAACTATCGCTATCGTTAGTAAAAAAAGTATAGATAAGAGAGAAGAGGTAGGAAATAGTGAAAAGAGTGGAGTGTCTTATATATTTTTTATAACATTATTAGCAGAGAAGTGAAGTGATGATAAGGGCAGTGACTGTAAATGATGACCAGTTGCAGGGGAAAGCACGTGTGCACAGGGACACACTTTTGGTTTTCTTTCTTTCTTTCTTTCTCCTTGGGTCTGTAACGAGGTATAGCTGGCAGCTATCCATTAGTAACAAATGAATAAATACAGAAGCAAAGAAAGAAAAAAAGAAGGGACAAGATATGCAATATGCATGGGTTACAATTACAATTAAAACACCAACACCCACTCTGCTTACACCTTAAACTTAACTTAGACTTGGACACCCCCGATACTCGCGCGCTATACTATGCTTCTATATGTATATTAATTAAAGTGAGAGATTGTTGAGAGTGGAATGGGAGGGGGGGTCCTAACCTAATTTACTAAAGATGTCTTTTTATTTCACTGAGTGAGTCAAGCTTCTTCTGGGTTGGATTTGACATTTCCACTTCACACACTCAAACTGGAACAATCAGTCAGTCTTGAGTCAGGTTGCCCTATCTATCTATCTATCTTCTTAAATCACTTGTCACTACACTCCCCCTCTCTTTTTTTACTATTTACACTTCCTGTTCTTCGCCCCTTCCCTATGCATTTTCACATTCTTCTCTCTTTATTATACATATAGGCTTATTCTTACTAGTGACATGTGTTTTGCAGTGTTTTGTAGTTTGCTTTTCAAGAGAAAGAGAACTTTAAAATGGGTTTTTTTTCTTTTTGTAAAATTGAGTAAATGGTTCTCAATATCTCACATTGAAAAGGGTATTTTTAGTCCAATTAAATGTCATTGTCTACGTCAGTAAATATTGACCATTTTCTTAATTTGCAAATAATGCATTTTACATTCTTTTTTATTAAAAAATGGTAAAAATTATATTCATGACACAAGTCATGCAATTACTCATTTGTGAAGAAATAAAACTACAATACACTAATATGAAATCTTGAGTCCTGATCGAGTTCTTTGCCTCTGCAGTGCCAACCTAATTGGTGAACTTAGCACTTTCCCTTACATCGCCTCGCTGTTACTTAATCGAGTGAACTAAAAATTCGAGTTAATAGTTAAGACTAACAACATGACAAACTAATTTCACTATTTATTTTTAATTCACCAATAAATGATAGTTAAAGGATAATATTTTTTGTATTAATCTCTAACACATCATCAAATGCTCTTTGTGCTTGAAACATACATACACATGATTATCTCATCATGTGTTTTTAACTCAACAAATAGTGAGGTTGAGGACCTTTCAATTATATAAGCTCTAATACCATGTCAGGTTACTCATTGAACTAAAAGCTCGAGGTGGTAGTTAAGTCCAACAAAGTGTAAAAATATGAAATTAACCCTACTAGATTTTCTCATCCTCACTTTCCCCTTAATCATAGTTTTGCTAACTTAATTACCTGAGTTTTGTGCACAGTTTAATGTCTATTATTGACGCCTAGCTAGTTCCCTAGTCAAATCATCGTCTTCACTCATCATATGAATGAGCTGTTCCTGTCTTGTCATCCACCAGGAGAAAGAAACTTTGTCCAACCTCAAACGGACTTGTATTAAGCTACTAATCATCACATTACGTACCTAATCTCATGCTCTATTTTATCTCTTCTCCAAATTTATGGTTATGTAACACCATATGGGAGACTTCCTTTGCTATTTCTTCTGAATAATGATAGATCCACTATATTCTTTTGGTAATACATAGCTCCACTATATTAATAAATGAAGTTTAAATATATATAATCAAGTATTCACTATTAACTTGACATGCTTCAACCCAACATCAGCACTTTCAAGTGCTAATGGATTGCCAATTCTATAATAGTTCCATGTTTTATTTGAATTTATTTTCAATAAAACTCGCTCATTTTAGAAGTTTATTTATATTTTTAGACTTATTTCAAATATAAACTATCAAACTCTCAAACAATATATTGCTAGAAGACCTTATATTCAAAATGGCTTGTGAAGAAAAAAGAGAAGCCGAATGTGGAACCGACAAGTTTTTCGAAGAATCTGTTATTTTTTGTACGACTTAAAGCCTTATTGTGTTAGAGTTTGTGTTATTAGCAATTATGAACCGTGAACCATTATCCATCGCGATTCCTTTGACCCGATAAAGGATTATATATTGCAAAGCTATTTATATGAATAGTTTTTACCTCGCAATTACATAGAAGGGCTTGCAAAAAATGTGAAATAATAAGTTCAATTTGTAGTTTTGGAATCTACGTTTCAATTATGTTAATTGTGAAATGTTTGTTGATTTTACTCGGCAGAGATAGTGAAGTTGCTTGTTTTATTCTTCTCTTTTTCCTATAGTAATTTGAAACTCTATACATTAAATAACAATGTGGTTAACTACGGAGTAATTTAGAGACAGTGAAATTGTTTGTTTTATTCTTCTCTTTTAATTGTTTTTTTTATGTGAAAACATAAAAAGCGATCCCAACAAGGATTAACTTTTAAAATATTGAATAACATACTATATATTATCGCTTATCGCTATGAAGTTTCAAAATTCAACATGAATTCAATTATATGGAACAAATTTTAAGTGATACGTATACTAAAGGTATTTTGGAAACAAGATGAAAGTGTATAGCTTGGTAGTATATATTGAAATAAGTTTAAAGGTATAAATTAGCTTTCAAATTACACTAGTGTTGTAACTAACTCTAATCCCATTTAGTTAATGGATTACCAATTCTGTAAATGGGTCTCTATTTACGATAATGGTGTGAAAATGAGGTCAATGGCAACACATATGTAGGTCAAGAATTTGGTGCTTTTAGACCATGGCTGCTTTGTATGCATTTGTGAATATAAAACTCCAATGTTTAGTGGGCTGGTTCTGGCTTTTGAAATTGATTAAAAAGCAGAATTCTCAATTTTTAGGAAGCAACGATGGTTGAAACCATTCCTATTACATGTGATTTCACTAGCCATAGAGCTTAGGGTCCTCCGTGCCTCCGCCCTTCCAGAGAGTGTTACTCAAACTGACTAATAAATTTGATGGTGATCAGGCAAAAATAAATTTTAGGTACAAGTTTGGGAAACGACCTATAGTTTAGGTATCAATGATATAATTTAACCTATAATATTGTAACGATTCAGTTCGAAGAGACTGACATCGGAGTAGAAAGACATGTATAAGAAGCGGCCATGAGGAATGTTGATGGGGACATGAATGAGCTGAATTCCACATTGAAAATACACATTAGAGAGCTAGGGTTTATAAGTGCTATGTAGACCCACATACATGTATGACACATTTAATGCCGTGCGTGTTAGTGGTAACGAATTTGAGCCAGAGAGGACAATATCCGCATGATATTAAGTCTGAATGTGACAATTGGTATCAGAGATAACTCTCTGTATATAAACTCGTGCGGCATAACGATAACAAATTTGGACAAGAGCGGACAAGCTACATAGCATTAGGTCTCGATGTTACAAATATGATTTGGGATGGCCCTATCTTAAGAAGTCCTTGTGACATACTCTTTCTTAATTTGATCTAATCTAACATATAGATGTGAGATTTTTGTCTTGATTTTTATTAGGCTTCATATATCAACAATATTCTGATTTTGTTAACTTTTTTAAGGTTAGCTTTCTCAATTTAAAAAATAATCTACCAGTTATAAAGTATTTTATTTGATACATGTAATACATTTTACCTCCTTATGTTATAAAATAAGTGATAATAACAAATTCATCTTATATTAGCATAAAGGGAGAAAAATCGATACATTTAAAAAATGAAGTGATATATATACATATGTTAAGGCATTTTAATGTATAAAGAAGGAAAAGCAAAGAAGGAACAAAGAGAAAGGAAAAGGGACCCTTATAATGAGTTTTGTCGTTAGTTGGATGGAGAGGCGCGCGAAAACAGCGCGGGAGCTGTTTCCCGACGTAGCAGTATTCATTAAATATTATTATTAAATTAAACAAACACAAGGAAATTGGGTCCCACCATCACTTTATTATTATTATCACAATCCAATCAAATGTTAACTCCTTTGATATTGACACTTTTCTTTTTTTCACATTTTTGTGAAAATACAATAATTAAATCAAATATTCAATTTCCATCCAGTAATTTTTTACCACTATTCTCCCATGTGCCCTCTGGCCCCCCAGTTTTTCTTACTTTTTTCTGACTCTGATGCGACCCTTTTTGGTCCTTTCTCCCTCTATTTCACCATTTTTTATAAGTTAAGTATTTAATTACGACTTAATTTTTGAAATAATTTATGTGCATTACGGATTTTTTGATTATTGTTTGTAAAAGATAGGCTTAACTCATATGCAATCTCCTAAATTTAATTAAAAGAATCATTTACATTTTCAACTCTTAGAACGTTTTATCAGCTCTTTTAACTTGTGAAAAGTTATACACTTAACTCCCTCAATTTAAATGAAAAAGGGATTAAAAGTATCACTTTTCACAAGTTAAAGAGACTAATAAAACGTTTCGAAAATTGAGAGAGTGAAATGATTTTTTTATTTTTTTTTGTCAAATATAAGAAGATTCATATAACTTAAGCTTAAAGATACTATAAAGTTCTGGGCTTTGGCAAACTCAACAACTTTTAGATTGCTATCTGATGTTTATATAAAATATACAATTTCTAGAATTAATAATATTATAATTTTTTTTTTATTGTTGCGAAAAAGTGAATGTTTATGAAAAATAATAACTTCAACAAGAAAAAGAAGAAGTTAGAATTCCATAATAACTATGGTATTAAAAAATTTAAATTTTATTTTTTTCTCAATTTAAGAGCGGTCTCTAATTATTAATTTTTTTTTTTTATAATATGACACTCATTTCAATTAATATAGGCAATGAACTTTAGTTCATTTCTTACAACAACAAGAAAAAAAATATATATATCTGTAAATAGATGAAAATAGGGATTATAATTGAAATTAATCCCAAGAATCAACTACATTAATCTTTGATTTATAGTCTATTCGTAGTTAGATGGTGGGAGGCTATCAATTTGATGTGAAATCCAATGCAATTGGACCAGGTCAGGGTCCCTACATTTCTCTAATTGGTTATTATATTAATGATTAACTCTAATATATTTTTAGTTTTAGTTAGTATTTCCTAGGCAAAAGCTAACGAGCGCCCCTGAAACGTTAAATAAGTATATAATGATTATTAACCATTTTATAGAAATAATAAATACGTGGACTCATTATAATTTTAAGCATTAATTATTTTATAGAATTTAGTGCACATTAATTATTTGATTGAAATAATAAAGTGGAGTAATTATAAAATAATTATTTAATTATTTTTTATGGTAATTATTATGGATTTTTTGGTTTATGACTGGGTTCGGTAGGGTTTAAGTTTGGGTTCATGGGTTAGGTTCGGGTATAGGGCTTAGGTTTAGTAGGGTTTGGATTTGGGTTTTGGGTTAGAGTTAGGGTTAAGATTAGTGTTTGGAGTTAGGGTCAGGGTTAGGGGGTAGGGTTAGGGTTATGATTAGGGTTTAGGGTTAGGGTTTCGGGTTTATATGTTGGTTTGGGTTAATTTTATGGTTTTAGGTCCCGTTGATGATTTAGGTTCGGGTTTGGATTTTGGGTTTATATTTTTGTTTGGGTTAATATTTTTGGTTTTGGGTTCGGGTTGATGATTTTGGTTCGGATTTAGAGTCGGGTTTTTAGGATAATGTTTAAGGTATAAGTTCAGGTTTAGATTTATGTTTAGGTTCGAGTTTAGGGTTATATTTAAGTTTGGATTTAGAGTTTATAATTTAGAGTCGGTGAATAATATTTATTTGAAATTTCATAATTAATGTTTGCACAAACATTTAAGTTCAATTAACAAGAAAAGTATATTATTGAAGAATGAGTGTTATTTATTTCATCATTAATGACAATTATAAAACATATGTGTCTTATCTAGTGCCCCAAAGCGCTCGTTAGCGGGATCGCTAATATATCAAAGTGACGTGGTGTTCATCTCTATATGAGTCTATATATGAATAGATTTATATGAATAGATTTAATTATTTTGTTTTTCACAATGTGAATGGTTACTTTAGAACAATTATACCTACACCGGTATAAAGAATGTTAATAACTAATAACAAGCTGTAAGATAATAACTCTACAGTTAACAGTATAAATTAAGTAATTTTATTTAACATTAAACAATTACTTTCTTTCGTGCTCTTCACCAATACGGATCAATTTATTAAGAAAAACAAACCGTTTAATCTATAATATATTTTTGAAATCAAATACCTATAAATTTGATAAAATATTCAGAGTATTTTTCTTTAACCAACACGTGTAGAATACAAAATAAGTTTGGAGCGAATATAACATGATTCACGATTAAAAATTGTGTTTGTAATTTCGCCAACTTACCAATGTTACATTATTATGATGTTACGCATAAAATTGCTACTACTAACAACTTTGATTTTAAAAAAAATAAAAACAAGGTGTGTGGAAGTTGTAAGAGGATCAATCGACATTTCAACATTTCAATTAGATTGGCTCCCCAATAACGTTGATGCATTTGCATATTTTATACCAAAAATCTATCACAAAAATAATTTTTTAGAAAATGAGGTCAAAAGATCATTGATTGATAAAATAATCTTCAATTTTGTGTCATATATATTTTTAAGAAAGTGTATTGTACACCTAGAAAATACAAATTTTCTTGGTTTAGATACAATTTTAGAAATCAATTTTTTATAGTTTCCTAATTAGTTTTGTGTAATTAGAGTGTGTATCAGCTGTCCTAAAAACGTTGGAGACAGATTTACGGTTTGAGGTAAGAAAGAAAATGGTGTAATTATACTTGTGTCGTTAGAATTAATTGTTAGGCAACAGGGTTTGATTGATTAGATAGTAGAATCTTAAATAGATAAAAAATGGTCCCATTTTGTCAAGACACACCTAACTTTACTCTCAACTTCAACCTAATTGGACTGCTTGTCTATTTTCACAAAACAATTACCTTTTATTATATTAATTCTAAATAGGATGATGGGTAGTTTGTTTAGGTCTCCAAAGGTAGCATTTCAGGTAAGAGCAGCCTATTTCCTAATTTGCTAGGGTTTGGTAATCCGTAATATGTAATCATACCCTATAGCTATGCAATTTTGTGGGCTATGCCACTTTAAATGTTTGGCTCTTGTCATTTCTACATTTTGGAGCCAAACATTTCATTGTGTCAAATACTCAGCATTTTTTTGGGCTAGGCCCGTTGGCAAGCCTAGAAAATGGGATGGATTTGGTACGGGCTTCATTTTAACATGAACTTGGGATTCATTTTCGGCAGTTTTGGCATTGCTTTTCCACACGCTAAAAGAATCTTCCCTCTGTAGAAAGATGCATTTCTAAGAAGCAGTAAAAGTTGAAAAAATTGATAGCAATGTTTAGTAAATGTAAAGTTGATATCTTTATAAGATAGGGGAGCTGCTTTTCGGAGAAGCTAGAATTTGCAGTTTTTTAGAAAAACAACTTTCTTATCTTATAAATTAAGATGAGTTTTTTACATAGTGAATGATCATATCATATAAGCACCCAAGTCAACTTATACACAAACATAAACACAGAAAAATGAATAAATTTATGAAGCAGGCACCAATTCGTTAAGCGGAATGTAAGTCTATAGATATCACAAGTGGAGAGTCGCCCTTGTCGACCGTGAAAGTCCTTACAATCTTCTTCTTAGAAGCAGTAGGAAGTTCTAGTGTATAAGTCCCTTGGAAGCCTCTGAATCCAAATTCTCCTTGCTCGTTAATATGACCATGAGCACTAGTTAGCCATTCATTTTTAAGAGCAAGGTATCGTTTACCGGCTTCATTCACTTCACCTTCTGCATCAACCAAGTGAGAATTTTCTCTGCTCATGAACAACTCCCAGAATCCCCAAAGCATAATCCCATCCACAGCAGGATGAGCGAACGCTTCTCGAAGCATAACCTCCAAGTCATCCCCTCTAACATGTTCGTTTATGGACGACACATCAAGTTCCGTAAACCAGATTGGAAGACCAAGAATGCCCAACTTATCCAGAGCAGAACACACGACAGGGCCAACCGGACTATCTATATGTCCTTGAATTCCAATTCCTCCAACAGGAGCACCTTGTTCTTGTAAATCAAGAATGTGGTCTATATACTTTTCAGGACATGATCTAGTGTCATTACCGTCCTCAACATGATAATCGTTTACAAAGAGGATGGCAGACGGATCCAGCTGATTGGCTGTCTTGAACATGTTTGCTCGGATATCTTTCCCCAACCGATCCTGATAGAATGATCCGTGCAGCATCTCGTTGTTCACATCATAATGCCTGAACTTTCCCTTGTACCTAGTGAGAAGGCTAGTAAGGCGATTCTGAACAGCGGTTGCCAAGTCATTTTGGTTCAGAGATTTAATCCATGACTGGACCGTGCTTTCCACATCCCAGAAGATACAATGGCCCCGGGTTTCTATGTTGCTTTTCATACACAGGTCCAACATCTCATCAGCATCCCTGTAGTTGAGGTTGCCTTGGCTTGATTCTGTCCAATACCATTTCAACTCATTTCCGAACACAGCCCAATTGAAATTTTTTATGAAGAAACCAACAAAATCTTCGTTATCTATATTCGTTCTACTCATGCATGAACCAAATGGGAAGCTGTTTGAGGTTTGTTTTACTTTAACAAAGTTGCCAAGCAAACCAGAATCCACATTGGAAAATTTAATAGTCACGTCACGTTTTCGAATCTGCGTTCAAACAAAATAGAAAGATTTCAAACGAAAATGGATTAGTAACGAAAAATTGCTTGGAACAATTATATGCGACTGAACCGTGTAAAATATAAGAAGTCAAAATACCTTGTCAGTCTGCCTCTTCAGATGCTTGAACCGTGCCTCTCGGTCAACTGGGAAAATCTGAACTCCAGCAACCATTAAATCAACACCTGCAGCAGGACCTTGGATGTAAACCATGACCTTAGCAGGTTGCTTCTCAATCCTAAAGGATCCCCCAATTTCATGCCATCTATCATCTTTTATCTCAACTTGCCCTCCATTGACCCACTGGTTGTCCACTCCAAGAGCAATATTAACATTTTGAGGACCGGTTGACCCTGAACCAATCTTAACCCAAGCAGATACCTGATATGTCAAGAAGAGTTTGACTCTATCAGTGATCATTTGTGCTGGCCCCATCCAAGTCTGTGTGCGTTTTGTAACCATTATATAACGGCCACTTAACGGTTCATGAGGTCCAAGGGAGTCTCTTGCCATTGGAGGAAATATATGCGGTGAACCAGTTGCAACATTCAGACTGCAACTACCAAGAGGAAACCACCCATTTGTTCCATCGGTCAAATTGCTGTTTGATATTATATTAACTCCATAAGCAGGATTCTGCCGGAAAGAGAAACAAAAACTCAAAATTAATGCCTTCGGTGAGACATGGGATCTAACTAAATAATGTACATATCTAGTTCCAGCCTGTTTGAAATATTTATGTAAACTCATGAGTATCTCAAAGTCTGTATCATATTAGTCTATAATTTCTGATTTTAACTCTTCAAACCTTTGATAGAATTCATAGAAAAAGCACAAACTTAAGAAGAATTGATTTTTAAATTACTTGACCAACCTCTATTAACGGTGAAGGTGAAGGAGGGATTTTCTCAGCATGCTTTACAACAAAACTGTTGATAAGAATATCAGTTCCTGCAGGAGGACCTTCTATGTAAATCACTACTTTCTTGGGGGAACCATTTAGAAGGAACTTCCCCTGCAACTGCACCCAATCCTTATCGGTTGCCTGAAGACTACGGATGAAAAATGTGGTCATAATGCAATCCAAGAAACATTGTTCATGAATGTTCAAATAATACTTAATCTAGACATTGTTACATCTTCTAAAAAGTAAAGGGAGAGAAGTACTAACTTGGCAATGCCTATATATTGTTCTCTGAGTTCAGGTGTCTGGACCCATAAAGTAGCTCGTATATCAGCACTCGTAACATTGTTGCCGAATATCCGAACTACAGCAATGGCCTCATAAACAAGCTTTCTCTGAACTTTTCCAGTTATCTCCTGCTGAATTCCATTCCAACTCTGGGTGCGCTCAGTTGCAGAAGCAAAAACTTTTCCGGACTGAGGGACAATTTTCCCATCTGCCATAGAATCATGCAACACAACCTTGCACCCTCTTCCAGACCAGTTATTCAGACCATCATCGAATTTGGGATTTACAATGATGTTATCATCTCCATCTTCCGCATTGCCACATCTATCTCTTGTATTCTTCACATGGAAAGAGGTAAAAAATAAATCAAATTCACTGAATTTAATTAGAAGAAAAGAAAGCAAATTCATATGTTTAACTTCTAGACATTGTTCATTATAGCTAAAGGGTATTTTCAAAGGAGTTATACGAATGAACTTCTGTTTAAAGCTAGAAAAAGAACTAAATGGTTTTAAGTTGAATATTTACACTGCATTCTGTTGGAGAGGAGCAGGTAATAACCACAGATTCAATAAGCAAGTCTACTCCAGGAGAAGGGCCTTCGAAGTAAAAAATGACTCTGCTAGGCATGGTCGATAGAGTGAATGCCCCTTGTAGATTTTCCCAGCTTCCCTTTGAAACACAAGTTCTGCAGAGACGATTTCTGTTAACACAACTATCTATTTTCAACGTAGCAAAAGAAAGAAAGAGGTCCCTTACTTTCCAATGCACAAGTAGCCAGTTGGTAAATCTGTGTATTCCAGTTTCAATGTTGCAATGACATCACAAGGTCCCTGAACAGCTCCCGATACCCCGACATACGCAGAAACTGAGTAAGTGGAACCGGAAGAAACCCTGCTAGTTATATCTTGCTCCAAGCCCTGCCAGCACTCCTTTCGGTTCGAAACAACAGCATAATAACCTCCTGGCTTTGTTAACAACTTTGTCAACAATCCTGGGTCTGGTGCTGCTGAAACCACAGAGCCATGACAGCAATTTGCATGCCACGCGTGTAATCCTCCGGAAAAATCATGATTGATCATGATATTGGAGACAGTGGTAGTGTCACCCGTATTAGCGTTACCAGTGGTAGTGTTAGTGTTACCCATACTTGGTTTTACAATCTGTAAGGAAGAACAACAGTAAGCACAATGTGGTCTGTAAATTTCATGGAAGCCTATAGAAGAAAGATCATGTCTAAAATGCAGAACACCAAAGGTTTATGACAGACATTGTAAAAACTGCTGCAAATACTGATATTGGGTGCATGTGACGGCTTTTTTACTTGGCCAATTAGAGCAAATAAAAATATTTTATTTATTTATTTTCTTTTCTCTTTTACCCATCTTTTTTATCAAACATGTGTGTTTTTTTCTTCTCTAGTGGTGAGCATGTCATTCTCATTTTTTTTTATTTGCTAGTTGGTCCTTACGAGGAACCGCTAGAGTTGCTCTTAGTGATATGAAAAGACTCTACAACAACAACAAAGCATTAGTCCCGAAATTATTCGGGGTCAGCTAAGATGAACCAACACAATGAACGGTTAAAACTCAAGTCGAGTGAACGACATAAACAAACTCCATACCTCTGACATCTTGGTGCCATTGTTGACCTCTAGATTCTCCATAGTTGTTCTAGATTTCTACCCAAATGAAAGATCAACCATTAAAACAAAAAGACAATGGCTTTTTACAAAAGGGTCATTGAATTCTTTAGTAATGAACAAGAAGGAGTACCTGAGAATGTTTTTGCCTGCGATTTGTCTTGGATGATTGACCAATGAAGCAGCAAGTAGAAAATCTACCCATTATATACGCACCGTTTTGAGATCATATCAAGTAGTATAATCTACGAAAAGCCCGGCCTACCATTAAAGTTTTTCTTCCGGAGAAACCCCACTGAGCTTTCAATCCAAGGTTTGTCTTTTTTTGTTGGGGTTTAACCCAATTAAGATTTGTTTAACGGATTAAATATCTTTCTTTTTGAGTATTTTCTAATATTAAGAAAGATACATTTTTTATATGCTTCTCTGCAAGGCTAACTGGAATTTGCTTTATCTTGCAGATTGGGGTTACCTTTGAATTCTTGAATTGGAATATAAGGTTTAAAGGTTCATTCTTTCTTTTTTTTTATTCATTAAGTCTTTGATTACAAGGCAAATTCTCATATTAGGTAACAATGAGCTTTCAATAAAAGTTTCTGACTTTGTAAGTCTACCTATAAATACCCAGTAACTCTGCTGCATTTGCAGAATGAGCACGACAACTCGGGATGTATTAATAGTGAGTAGATTACGAGTTTATGTCAATAAGATGATGGCCTATGTTCTAAACCTGCATTTACAATTTGATAAACGTATTGATATCGAAACAACACTCTTTATGTAATTGCACTTTGATAACTGAAGCTAATTAGAGATTTCTTAGATTGATCAGATTTCTTATTAATAAAGTGAAAGATTTCAATTGAATTCATTTCTTACCAAACAATGCTAAATGTCTACAAGTCAATGGAAACAATGAGTGGGGAGTCACCCTTCTCGATAACAAATGTCTTGCTAATGTTCTTTGTAGTAGAAACAATTTCAAGATTGTAAGTTCCATGAAAGCCTCTAAATCTGAATTCGCCTTGATCGTTAATGTTTCCATCAGCTTCTGACAGCCACTCTTTCTTAAGAGAAAGGAACCTCTTACCTGCTGCATTGATCTTACCATCTGCATTCACTAGATGTGCATATTTCCGCGACATGTATAGCTCCCAGAATCCCCAAAGATTCACACCTTCCACTGCTGGATGTGCATAAGCTTCACGGAGCATTACTTCCAAATCCTCTGCTCTCACATACTCATTAGCAGAAGAGACATCAAGTTCCGTAAACCAGATTGGTAGACCAAGTGTTCCTAATTTATCCAGCGCAGAAGCAACGATCGGCCCAACCGGAACATCAATATGCCCTTGAATGCCAATGCCTCCGACTGGAGCACCTTGCTCTTGAAGATTCGTAATTTGCTGTATATATTTATCTGGTGTTGATCTTAAGTCAATTCCATCCTCGATGTGGTAATCGTTTACAAAAAGCGTAGCAGATGGGTCTAATTGGTTGGCAGTTTTGAACATGTTTGCACGGATATCTTTCCCCAGTCGATCTTGATAAAATGAACCATGCAGCATCTCATTATTCACATCATAGTGCCTAAACGTTCCCTTGTAACGGGTGAGAAGGTCCGTTAGACGGTTCTGGACAGCTGACATAAGTTCATTTCCATTCAAGGATCGAACCCACGATTGAATAGCATACTCCATATCCCAGAAGATACAATGGCCTCTAATTTCCATGTTGTGACTCTTGCACCAATCCACGAGTTCATCGGCTTGTTTGTAGTTAACTTTTCCTTGTTGTGGTTCTGTCCAGGACCACTTCATTTCGTTTTCGAACACGGCCCAGTTAAAGTTTTCTATAAAGAATTTGGTAAATTCTTCGTTATCAATGCTTGTTCTAGTTATACATGACCCCAGAGGAAAACTGTTCTTTGTCTGTGCAACTTTTACGGAGCTGCCTAGTACATTGCTACTTCCTGCTCCTGAAAATTTCAGGATGATATCGCGCTTACGTATCTGCAAAAAATGACTGGTTTAGAAACATTTTGGAACAATAGAATTAAAATTCTGGAGCAGTTCTTGGTTAAATTTAGCATTACCTTATCAGTTTGCTTCTTTAAATAACTAAATCGTGCTTTTCTATTTACAGGGAAGATATGAAGTCCAGCAACCATAAAGTCAACACCTGAAGCAGGACCTTGTACATAAACCATTGCATTGGATGGCTGCTTCTCAATTCTAAAAGACCCACCAATCTCGTGCCACTTGTCATCGTTAGACTCAATTTGACCTCCATTGACCCACTGGCTATCCATTCCGATCGCAACATTAAGCATCTGAGGGCCAGTTGCTCCTGCACCAATCCGAACCCAAGCAGATACTTGATATGTGAAATAGAGTTTGAGTTTCTCTGTTATCATTTGTGCAGGACCAGTCCAAGATTCTGAACGGTTGGTTACAAGAACGTAACGGCCACTGAGAGACGTGTAAAGTCCCAGAGAATCTCTTGCCATTGGAGGGACAACATGAGGTGAACCAGATTGAACACTCAGAGAACAAGTACCTAGAGGAAACCACCCAGTTGTGCCTTCGTCAAGATCGGTATTCTCAATTATATTCACTCCAAAGGGTGCGTTCTAGACATGAGAAGAAGTAAAAAGCAAATTCAAATTCGGAAAGCTTAAACTTTCCACATTGCAATACAAATTTTGCAAAAGCAAAAAGCTCATCAAGAACATAAAACAGACCAACCTTGGGAACGGGTCGCCGGATAGGATGAGGGAGCCTGTCAGGATGCTTTACAAATAACGTATTTAGAAGAATATCAGTGCCTGGAGACGGACCTTCTAAAAACAGTATAGCTCTTGATGGGGAACTATTAAGGAGGAACTCTCCCTGCAATTCTAACCAGTTTGTCTCGGTTGCCTGTAAGCTGTTTCCGGTATCAGTCATCACACTTTACTAATACAACACCAAAATGTACAAGTGGCAAAAACTCAAACTGAACCCATTACGACTACTTGCCCCTGAAGTCAATGATCTTTTAGCCCTCTGAATTCGCTTAAAGTGACCTATTGTATTCGCTTAAAGTAACCTATTGCACCCTAACTACATTGATCTATTATCTTCTATTATCTCCCTGAATTTGCTTACAATGATGCATGTTCCTACTTGTCGAAATCTCTCCTTGTTTTGCCACTTATACTTGAAAGGAAAGTGTTATATGAATAAAAGATGAAGAGACTAACTTGGCAATGATTATGTACTCTTCCCGGAAGTCATGTTCTTGAAGCCACAAAGTGAGTTGTACTCCAGCACTGGTGACATTGCCACTGTATATGCGAACCAAAGCAGTGACCTCATAAGCAACATATTGATGCACTCTTCCTGTGATCTCCTGTTGAATGCCATTCCATTTTTCGGTGCGTTCAGTTGCAGAAGCAAAGAATTTCCCCGATTGTGGCACAATTTGTCCATCTCCCATAGATTCATGCAGTTCAATCTTGCAGCCTTTGCCAGACCAATTACTAAGACCATCTTCAAACCTAGGATTTAATATGATATTATCTTCTATTCCACTGCTATGTTGTTTGCCTGCAGTCTTAAACAAACATGGAAACCAAATACATATGATTAAGAATCTACTTGAATGATATTGTTGCGCTTTCACTATTTCCTTCCCAATGTAACAACAAAACATGAATGGTTAGAGGCTGTAATCGAGCTGAGCATTGCACTCGCCAGAAACTTAACAATTTCGAACCGAGCTTTGAGCATTGTTTCAGCTCAAAATCATGCTTGCGAGCAGCTTGTTTACATGAAATATGTTTGCTTATGAATTTTGCTCACGATCAGCTAGTTAATTATGTACATGAATTTTGCTTGTGACCTAAATACATTAATAAGCTTTTGCTCGTTAAAAATAAACCACTGCTCGTGAATAGTTCTTATTGGATTCATGAACATTACTAATTATCACTATATTATCTAATGATTACATGTATTATAAATAATATCACATAACATAAAACTAAGTAGTATTGAATTTGATACCATATTCAAAACTAAAGTCTGTTCATGAGCTAATTTATATATCGAACCGAACATAACAAGATTGAGCATTTATCAACCCGAAGGCCAAGACCACTAGCTTATATCAATGGCAATGCAAAACGTTCAAAATGAAGATAAAACTAAAGTAGGTTTATTTCTTAGCTTTCTCAGAAAGTAGTTTTGCGTTACCAGACACTTGTTTTTACTCGGAAAGTTGAGAAAGCAATGTCAAACTGGAGAGTTACCTGGTAGAGTTGAGTAGGGAGAGGGAGAGAATGTACAGAAATATGGAAAAGCAAAGGCAGAAAAGAGAGGATGGAAGGAAAGGAAAGCAAATGGTCCATCATCACAAAAACTGAAAGAGAGAAGTCCATTTGGAAGGGAGGATATATATGGAAGGAAATAAAAGGGCAATATTAAAAATTTGTATACAATATTATTTACTTTTTTAACCCGTGAATGAAAGGGAGTCACGAGGGAGATCAAAAATAAATAGTTTAAAGGAAGAAGAGAAGAATGAGAAGTGGGAGGCAGTTTGGTAAGGGAAGCATGTTGTCTGTAAATGCTCTACAGTTGTATGGGTGAGTGCTTCTGTTGTGGCCATTAATTAACCAACTCCATTTCACTTTTTATTTCAACTACACTTACTTGTTCATGGCTACTCACCCGCTCTAAAATATAAAATGTCGTTAGTAGATCAGCTCAAGTTCAAAGCCCATGTAAGCCCGCTATTTATGGGTAGGGCTTAATTAGCTCATGAGCAGTCCAATTTTACACTCATGTTAACTCATCAATCAATACCTTAGTGGTTACTACGTTTAGGATCCTGAGTTCGAATCTCAAGATTGACAAAAGTGAAACTCAAAAAAATTAGCTCAAATTGTTTAATTTTATTTGTTATGCAAATTTATCGTATTAGATGATGATGGAACTCGATTCTAGGCTCCACCCACTCCTATCACATTGAATGATTTGGCTCAACGGACCACATGTTGTTTCCTCAACAACCATCTCTCCTCAAAGTAAGTCATGTATGTACGGAGTAACGACAAGTCTTATTTTCTTAGCATCTTTCGGATCCACATCAATGGGCACCTAATTCCTTCGACCGAATTTCTGCTCTCATTTGAGACCCACTCAACCTTTACGACTGTTACACTTCCCCTATAAATACCACAAGTGTAATAAATGCTAGATAAATTTTTTACTCTCTCTATTTCCTAACTTTAAGTAATTTACTTTCTCTCCCTAAGACATAAACTGATTAGATCATTAGTGTTTTCAGGAGGAGTGCGACAAGTCTTCAACTCTGCAAGTGGATTAAGTCAAGAACAAGGCTCATCGAAAGATACATTTGTGTCCACTTGGTTAGAAAAAAATTTCAAACTTTCTTAAGAAATATCGTATACTAAACATTTGAAAAATAACTAGATGTAAGGATTAGAATAAATTTGAGTGTGTAAAAACAAAGGTACTTGTATACAATTAGACTGAGTTCTTGTAAAAGCTTGTTTCTGCTTCTGAAAGAAAATGTACCTTAAAGACATTATGAGTGCTGAACCAAATTGTCGAATATTGACTTTTTGCTAAATCTCATTTATTTTACCTTATATTGTTGTTGATTGTTAATTTGATTATACTTTAATGCTAGGTTGATTTAGTTGTTATTCTAGATTTTATTACTCGTTTGATATTTTCGTATTCGCATGTCCTAATTGACTAAAAGAAGCATAAATAGCACACTTTAGAGCAATCTTGAACTAAGAAGTTAAGTTAGAAGATCTAGATGCGAAGGCAGAGTTAGCCTTGCCCAAGGCTAAGCAATTTAGAAGTTTCAAATTCCTATTTAGAAGATCTAGATTGTTTATGTTCTCCATGGCTATTCGTAACTTAACCTTTAATTTCAATTAAGGGATAATTCGAAAGCAGGATTTCTTTGTTATTGTGAGACTGTGTCGTTTCTATAAATGACACGGAATAAAGAAGAATCGGATATATCAAAACGATCTCACCATACTTAAAAAGGGAAAATTAGACAGTCCCAGACCATAGTAAGTATTGATGACTCACTAGGAAAGGAAGAAGTGCACTGAACAGTTCCAACAACTACATACCTTCTTCGCACTTTATACATTCAGAAACGAGAAATATAACACTAGTATATACTGATTCAGCACGTCCCTCCCGAATCTTTCTAATTTCCAATTGAAGTTGCCCTCATCTTTCATCAAGCAAATTAAAATAACAAGATAGTTCAACATGAAAAAGATATTAAGAGACAGGCTATATAATCTAGTATATACTGTCTTAAAAAGGGACTTTTTTTCAAAAAATTGAAGTTATCCTCATTTTTCACAGGAAGATTAGAATAATCATAGAATACTTCAAAAGACAACAAAAAAAAATCTTTCAGATATGGGCAGAAATAAAAATTTGGCGAAGTACAGGGAGGGTTAAAACTTGCCAAAAAGAAAAGGATGCATGTAATACCTTTGCAGCCTATGCATCGATACTGATGATGGGTATGCTTAAGTGGCAGCTACTAACTGCTAGAGAAACATGTCACAACAGTGACTTCGTAGATTACGTAGTAACGCCACAGAATTCATTATTTCATATTAAGGTATGATATATATATATATATATATATATATATATATATATATATAATATCAACTAAAGCTACACCTTATATTTTATATTGATTCATCACAGAGAACATCACAGCCGGATATCAGTTGGCATCGTGTCAGAGTATTAGGCGAGTGAAATGTGCAGTCTTATGTTGTAACCTGGTTCAACTTCCCTTAGGATGTTGTGTTTGATTCAACCATACCATTTCTCATTTGATGGTTTTTAGGTTGTGTATACCTTTTGCAAAATGTTAACATCTACCAACCTGAAAATTCACTTCCTGAATAAAGTAACTGAGATGACGATATAATGGATTACCTTTATAATGTTGTATATCATCACATCAAGAATGGACTCCAGAAGAAGTGATTACTTGCCATTAGTTGTCTACTTCTCTAGGGATGATAGCCTTGCCAAGGTATACCTGTTGCATTTCCTCTCTCCATATCTGCACCAGACATGGATTATAAGAAAAACAATAGGTTCATATGAAAATACTTTTTATTTTTATTTTATGGCGCCATTTTCTTTTTTATAAAGGTGAAAAGAGAAGCTTCAAGTAAAACCAATTTTTAAGACAGTTGAAAAGGGTTTTTGTACCATATCACGAAATTCCACCCGAATATGAGGTTTGCACCCGAATATGAGGTACATTTGTCATGTGAATATCATTTCCATCTGGTCCTCTTTCGTAGTACTCTTCCCAATCCAGTGCGACTGAAACATAATTCACAGGTTCTTTTATTAGCCAACAGAGGATACACCATAAAAAAAAAAACCGACTAAATAGAATCAAAGCACATACCTTTAAAACATGAGAGAAACCAGATTTCTAAAAATGTTCAAGAACAATTGACTTCCATCTTCATTGTTGTCCAGAACTATAGATGCCAGCATTTCAAATAAAAAACAATGAGTTTCTAATAGCTGCCCATCTTTGCAGATCTTTTGTCCAAGAAAAAAAAAATGAAATTATCTTAAGGAATTAAATTTACAAATCTTTTGAATAAATGCGAGACTTAGCAAAGGCTACAAACAGTAATATTGATCATTATTTATTATTATTAGAAAGGAACTAACTAAAAAACATAGATGAATCATAAGTTAATGTTGAGTTGCATAATATAGCATGCTTAAATATGCTGATAATATAAAGTTTGATATCAATCAGGTATTAGAGGGAGGAAATTTAATTTGTGGGTACAGTTTCACACAAGAACCTACTGGAAATAGAGTTTAACCGAATCAATATTGATACCTGAATTAATCAACAAACACCATTCTCACTGTACAACTCATTATTCACAATGCAGCTAGCCAAATGATCCCATTCACTTTGCTTCTGACCATATTCAGCCTGATGCCTGAAGCTGCTGAAATGAAGGCCATTTCAGACCCATTTGCCTACAATATTCTAACAAATAAGAAAGAAGCCACCTACTGAATCAAGATCACAATGTTATAATTCAAAAGTCAGATGGAATATATACTAGTGTAATCTTCCCATTGTCACAACTCATCATCTTCTCCATTTTTCGTTTGAAATTCCACCTAAGAATTGACATTATGGAGATTTCTTTCACCAACTCAGAATTTGGAAAGGACCTTCCCAAATACATTTAAGGTGTGAATATCATAGTTTTAAAAGCCAATTTAGTTCAATTTCAGAATACTGAAAATACATGGTGCTCGATTGTCAAGATCATTTCATTCATGACACCAGTTCAGTAAGCACTTCACCTGATTTCAATCACTCCAGTCCTAGAAAGCAAGACTAGTCCACAAAATGTCATCTTTCTTCAAAGTCGAGACCCAACATCAAGGATTTGCATGTTTCAATATAGAAATAGATTGTCTGTTCCCCTAAGAATAACACATCAATTAGCTAACAAAGAGAGCATGATACCACTGGAACCTTGGAACTTAAAAAAGGGTATAAAGATATACCTGAATCACATGTTTTGTAGCATACTAACGCAACGAATCCTCACAACAAAGTAAAAGAAGTGGATCTGTTAATCTTTCTCTGGTGCCTGCAATATCTAATGAAGATGGATGTCCACTGCTATGCGAGCTAATTCCTGTTAAAATAGCTTTATCCATAGGCTGATTCTCATCAATAGCTGCATGATGACTAGAATCCTCCGGAGGCTTTTGATTGGTTAAACACTGGTCTGAGGTATCATCCTCTATGTAACTTTTTTTCAATTGTAATTACAGCCAAAAAGAGGGGAAAACAATCATGTCTCAGTTTCTCCTAATTGAAAATTATACTTGCCTATGACATACATGGAAATTGCAATTGATTTCTTCTTCTGGTGCCATGGGTGAGAACTAATCGTGCAACCAGTATTTCCACCAACGATGTTAAGAAATGCATCCTTGGTTAAGACAAACAACACTTCCTCCGCATTGTTCACTAGAATATAAGTTTCTGAATGTTTTGGGTTTCTTACAAGGCTACTAACATTTTCAGACTTTATCCAGGTAGTGAAACAACTGAAAAGGTAGAGCTTGACAAACAGTCACTAGAGAACAGAACTGCTAAGGAAATCAGGTCAAGGACCGCCACCTGAGACATACCATAAGCATCAATATCAAAATTCAACTGAACAAGAAAAATGAAGCGAGAGATAATAGCTTAGCCTTGAACAAAAAAGTAAAACATGGATAACACTTACACGACCACAACCAAAACCCACAGCCAGTTTGGCTCCACAATGTGCAAACTGTAATACATGAACTGGGGACGTTAAAAGAGAAAAACAGCCCTAAACTGCGGTCCTTTCCTTTGAGGCAAACTGTGAACTACAAGAAATTTAATGTGTTAATTTGAGAACACTGAGGGTTTAAATGGCAGTAGATTGACACTACACTGTCCGAAGGAACATATCAGTTTGGCAGTACACTGTCCGAAGGAACTATACATGTCCATCCTGAAACGATGAAAACCCGGATGAAATCAGTTTATGGTTCCTGCAAAGGATTTTTCAACAGTGAGTCCCCAAATGGTTTTATTTAGATCATTATAAAGCCTTTTAAAAGGACTTTGTTGAACGAAAAACTATAGTCAATTATGTTCGCATCAGGGATAGTATCATGCAAACCAGAGATAGGCATACAAACAAATAATGTCCATATTACCTGGATTTGCAGAGATTGCAGAAACAGTGATGCTTCAATCAGAGAAATATTCACCATAAAGTCAATGCTCACTCTTCATTCATCAGCACACAGCTTCAGAAACCACACATGCATCCAGCATTTCTTTAACATTTGAAAGCATATTTAACTCTTTCTCTTTATCAGAAACAACACCAACAGGAGTCAAAGCCGCATGTATCATATGATGCAGCTTGGAGATTTTCTCCGTGTCACCACGTTTAATATATTTCCGGCAAAAAGCATTCTGAGATTCTGAGATCCCTGATCTTTCCTTTTTCGGTGCATTAAATCCTTGATCTTTTATTTGGATACATTAGGCCCTTGATCTTTTATATTTGGTTCTATCAAGTCCTCGTCTAACAAAATTGGATGATTTGTTAACTTTCACAAATTAATAAGACCAATTGAAAATATTGCGACACCTAATTAATTACAACTGTCGTTGTTTTGCTCATTTTCTAGTTATTACGAAAGTGAAATCGAGGAGAATGAAAACATAAATGAAATCTAATGAGTGATGTTTGACCATGTTCTTTATGCCTTATTAGTACTTATCGGTTGTTCATTTCAGTTCAATAATTTCTTTTCAGTAAATGTGTTTCAGTAATTTTCAGTCATAAAAAATTTGGCCTTAATTTGTGAGGCCGGAATTGAAGAGAAGAACTAAGATGAAAAAAAGGAGAAGAGCAAAGATGATGAAGAAGAAACGATTACAAAAATGAACTTGAGAGACAAAGAGTACTAATTTGGAGAGAGATAAAGAGAAACGTTTGAGAAATAAGCTGCGACGTTACTACATTCCAATAGGCGGGAAAATAATTGTCAAATTTAAAAAGACAATATTGTCTAGAAATGTAAGTAGAAAGCAAAGTGAATCACATATATTAATGAACCCTCCTAAATGGACTATATTTGTAATTGTGCCACAATATTTTAATCTTATTAATTTGTGAAAGTTAACATATCATCCAATTTTGTTAGATGAGGACTTGATGGAACCAAATATAAAAGATCAAGGGCCTAATGTATCTAAATAAAAGATCAAGGACTTAATGCACCGAAAAGGGAAAGATCAGGGACCTCAGGATGCTTTTTGCCAATATTTCCCAACTAACTTGAAAACTGGCTCTAGATTTTGATCTGCAAATAACTCCATCATTTCATCTAAAAGTCCAATGGATGTTTCAATACCCCCCTTGTCTACAAAAACCACTAATCGACGAAGAATAGGTGATGATGGAAGGAGAAATCCCTTCCGTCAACATCTTGTTTCTCAAATCCAAAGCTTCTACAGTGCTACCATATCTACAATATCCATCAATCAGTATATTATACAAAATAGCATCTACAGTTAATCCCTTCATGTCAAATTTATTAAAAAGCCTCTGGGCTCGATCTAGATTTCCAGATTTGCAGAGACCATTGATCAGAGCATTATATGTTGTTATGTTTGGAATAACACCATTTTTCATCATCTCATCCCGTAAGTTGAAAGCATCATTCACAAAACCAGCAGCAGAGTATCCAAGAATGAGGATGCAGTATGTGAAATTATCTGGCTTAAAGCAATTAACAAACCTAACAATAACCTTCTATAGCTATATTGTAGACCAGAGTGTTGGATATAGAATAACTTTTAGCACCTACATCAAGAGATTCTGCAATTTGCAGACTGTCCAGATACCTATTATTTGCTACCGGGACCGCGTCAAAGTGTATACGATCTACAAAAACATAAAAACTCGCCATCTTCTGCAACAACATATTTGCTTCATCAATTCTACCAAGTCGATAGAACGTATTGACAATTTTGCTGTGCATATAATTACGTTCGGAGCAATCCCCTTCTCAATCATATCAAAATATACACCAAAAGCTTTATCCATCCTCTCTTCATCACACCAGCCAGCAATAAGGGCTCCATAAGTGATAACGTTAGGAGATATACCATTAATATGCATTTCAGAAAGGAGGCCAATCAATTCACTACTTTTATTCGACTTAAACAGTCCACTTATAAGAGAATTATAAAAATCAATGCAAGGATGAAATGCTTCCTTTACCATCTCCCCCTCATTCTAAAAGCCGCTTCCAGATTTCCTAGTTTACAGTACCCATCACTCAGAGTTCTATATGTTATGTCGTCAGGTTTACAGCCCAGTTCCTCCATTCTAATAAAACTCTCCTCTGCCTCCACCATTTTCCCCCATCTTACACAAACCATTAATCATTGTATCAAAAGCATAAGTACTTCTGGCATAACCCCTTGCTAAGATATCCTTCCATAAGGTCAAAGCCTTTGAATAATCTCTCATGTTGAAAAGTCCATCGAGCAACGTGCAATAACTAACCTCATTAGGGCCCAGACATCTCCTTAACATCAAATCCCAAAGCTTCAAAGCATCCTCAAACGCACCCTCACGACATAAACCCTTGAGAAGAGTATTATAACTCACAATATTCGGTGTAATCCCATTCTCAAGCATCTCATTCCCAATGCTAAAAGCCTTACTGGTTACAATATCCATCCATGAGCGTACAATAACTATAAGAATCCGGACTCAACTACTCCTGGACATGAATATTGATATTCCAACCCATCAAACAAGGGACACTTATCCGTCAAATCGTAAATTGAGTATGTATTTCCAGGCAACCAACGGGACAGTATAAACGGGACAATTATCCGTCAAATCGTAAATTGAAAATGTTCCAGGCAACCAACGGGACCGTATAAACGGGACAATTATCCGTCAAATCGTAAATTGAGCATGTATTTCCAGGCAACCAAGCGACAGTATAAACGGGGCAATTATCCGTCAAATCGTAAATTGAGCATGTATTTCCAGGCAACCAACGGGACAGTATAAACGGGACAATTATCCGTCAAATCATAAATTGATCATATATTTCCAGGCAACCAAGCGACAGTATAAATTATCTGTCAATTGTAAATTGATCGTATATTTCCAGGCAACCAAGCGACAATATAAACGGGACAATTATTCGTCAAATCATAAATTGATCATACATTTCCAGGCAACCAAGCGACAGTATAATCGAGACAATTATCCGTCAAATCTTAAATTGATATATTTCCAGGCAACCAAGCGACAATATAAACGGGACAATTATCCGTCAAATTATAAATTGAGCATGTATTTCCAGGCAACCAACGGAACAGTATAAACGGGACAATTATCCGTCAATCGTAATTTGATCATATATAAGGGACATAGGATAAAGCAGAGATATAAGGGACATAGGATAAAGCAGGGACATAAGGGACATAGGATAAAGCAGGGACATAAGGGACCAATGTCACAATATATATAATAGCGAGTGACAACCAAACCAACAGTATAAACGGGACAATTATTTGTCAAATTGTAAACTGATCATATATTTCCAGGCAACCAACGCGAGAGTATAAACGGGACAAATATCCGTCAAATTGTAAATTGATCATATGATAAAGCAGGGACATAAGGGACATAGGATAAAGCAAGGACATAAGTGACATAGAATAAAGCAGGGACATAAGGGACCGATGTCACGATATGTATAATATCGAGTGACAACCAACGCAACAGTATAAATGGGACAATTGTAAACTGATCATATATTTCCAGGCAACCAAAGCCACAATATAAACGGCACAATTATCCGTCAAACCGTAAATTGATCATAGGATAAAGCAGGGACATATGCGACATGGGATAAAGCAGGGACATAAGGGACCAATGTCACGTTATATATAATGAGTGACAGCCAATGCAACAGTATAAACGGGACAATTATCCGTCAAATCGTAAACTTGTCATATATTTCCAGGCAACCAACGCGACAATATGAACTGGACAATTATCCGGCAAAACATAAATTGATCATAGCAAAAAGCAGGGACATAGGATCAAGCAGGGACATAGGATCAAGCAGGGACATAAGGGACCAATGTCACGATATATATAATAACGAGTGACAACCAATGCAACAATATAGACGGGAATATTATCCATCAAATTGTAAACTGATCATATATTTCCAGGCAACCAAGGCGACTGTATAAACGGGACAATTATCCGTCAAATCATAAATTGATCATAGGATAAAGCAGGGACATAAGGGACATAGGATAAAGATGGCACATAAGGGACCAATGTCACGATATATATAATAACGAGTGACAACCAAAGCAACAGTATAAATGGGACAATTATCCGTCAAATCGTAAACTTATCATATATTTCCAGGCAACCAACGCGACAGTATGAACGGGAAAATTATCCGGCAAATCATAAATTAAGCATAGCAAAAAGCAGGGACATAGGATAAATCAGGGACATAAGGGACCAATCTCACGATATATATAATAATGAGTGACAACCAATGCAACAATATAAACGGGACTATTATCCGTCAAATCGTAAACTGATCATATATTTCCAGGCAACCAAGGCGACAGTATAAACGGGACATTATCCGTCAATTCGTAAATTGAAAATAGGATAAAGCAGGGACATAGGATAAAAGCAGGCACATAAGGGACATAGGATAAAGCAGGCACATAAGGGACCAATGTCACGATATATATAATAACGAGTGACAACCAATGCAACAATATAAACGAGACTATTATCCGTCAAATCGTTAACTGATCATATATTTCCAGGCAACCAAGGCGACAGTATAAACGGGACAATTATCCGTCAAATCGTAAAATGATCATAGGATAAAGCAGGGACATAAGGGACATAGGATAAAAAGCAGACACATAAGAGACATAGGATAAAGCAGACACACAAGGGACCAATGTCACGATATATATAATAACGAGTGACAACCAATGCAACAGTATAAACGGGACAATTATCCGTCAAATCGTAAACTTATCATATATTTCCAGGGAACCAACGCGACAGTATGAACAGGACAATTATCCGGCAAATCATAAATTGATAATAGCAAAAAGCATGCACATAAGGGACATAGGATAAAGCAGGGACATAAGGGACCAAGGTCAGGATATATATAATAACGAGTGACAACCAATGCAATAATATAAACGGGACTATTATTCATCAAATCTTTAAACTGATCATATATTTCCAGGCATCCAAAGCGACAGTATAAACAGGACAATTATCCGTCAAATTATAAATTAATCATAGGATCAAGCAGGGACATATGATAAAAGCAGGCACATAAGGGACATAGGATAAAGCAGGCACATAAGGGACCAATGTATATAATAACGAGTGATAACCAATGCAACAATATAAACGAGACTATTATCCGTCAAATCATAAACTGATCATATATTTCCAGGCAACCAAGGCGACAGTATAAACGGGACAATTATCCGTCAAATTGTAAAATGAGCATAGGATAAAGCAGGGACATAAGGGACATAGGATAAAAGCAGGCACATAAGGGACCAATGTCACGATATATATAAAAACGAGTGACAACCAATGCAACAATATAAACAGGAAAATTATCCGTCAAATCGTAAACTTATCATATATTCCCAAGCAACCAACGCGACAGTATAAACGGGACAATCATCCGAGAAATCATAAATTGATCATAGCAAAAAGCAGGCACATAAGGGACATAGGATAAAGCAGGGACATAAGGGACCAATGTCACAATATATATAACGATTGACATGGAATCAAGCTCAGAACAAGTAATAATCTGTTTGCTCGATAGACAGGAGCCACAGACAAAACTCCGTGAAGGACATTCCATCAATAAATTGAACTGAACTTGTAATTCGCAGAGAAAAGACCATAAGACCAGCTGGATACTATAAACAAAGTTAGTGACAGACTATTTATATAAAGTTACAAATCGTTCATGCATGGGCCATATATGTATTATATAAGTGTTAGTGAATTGGCACAATCGAAGTTATCCTCATCTTTTATAAAGAAAATAATAATCACGGGATACTTCAAAATGAAACGAATCTCAGATCAGATTTCCGTATAGAATAGTTCCAATTACCAGCAAAGACACATTAACACATATAATAAGTATTGATGACTCACTAGGAAAAGAAGGAATGTATGTAACAGTTGCAGCAGCATAACTCACTAGTACATTGGATTCAAAAGTATTATGAGGCACATAACTCTTCTCCATCAAGTAAATTAGAATCGAGACATTTCAACATGAAGTAAATACAAATCAATCGGACAAAACCCAACAAACGACAATAATTTCGCAAACCCTAAATAGAGGGTCATTTGGAACAGACATCAGGGTTCATTCGACACCACAATAATATATCCAAACCCTATATAAGACAAGTAAATACGCACCAGAAAATCAATCGGATTGTTGCAGAAGAATCTCGAATTCAACCACAAATCAGAGCCAACATTTTAAATTTCGTAACCCTAAATCGATTTCTTGCATTGCAGCATCTGCAATTCACCCACAAATCACAGACGCAAGATTTAGAATTATGTAACCCTAAATCGCATCTCGAAATCATCACATAACCCTCAAAATTGTGCCAAGAAATAAAGCGTTGGAATGAAGTCAGTGTATTTTGTATATATTTATAGAGGCGAAATAAAGCGTTGGAATGAAGTCGGTCTATTTTATATTTATAGAGGCTCATATATTATGTCGGTCAAATACAAATAAAAACTTAATCAAACTTTAATTTCTTAAAATTAATTAAATAAACATAGCATCATATTATATGATAGAATAAATTCATAATTACGAGAAATGTATAAGCCACCAAATAGTAAGTGAGTAAAAAAATTTCAATATTTTGTGGAAAGAGTTATTTGGTTCGATAATATATTTATAAATAACAGTAATTCAATATTAATTGGATTAGATTTAGATGTTTTAATAAAAATATATAAAAACAAAAATTAGGTGTAGGCTATGGTCACTTTGTTTTTCCCTTACTTTGTCTATGCTTTGTCTTTTTCACCATTGGATTAGTTTTTAACCCATGATTCAATGGTTGACAAAACAAAGTAATGGTTACTTTGTGAAAAACAAAGTGACCATAGAATATCCCAAAAAATTATAATGCACACTGTATATAAATAAAATAAAAATATGTATACTAATAAAATTTAAGTTTATTTAATATACTATATTGATTAAAATGAAATTAGAATAAAATAGTGTTTTTTACTTTTATTTTATCTCTATTCCGACCTTTCATCATTATACTCATCCCAAAGTTTATTTTCATCCATATCTTTTTCAAAATTCCAAACGCTCTCTAAATAATTAGTCACTAGTGTTCACCTTTAACTGACCAAATTAAATTTGGTCAATCAAAATTAGATTTGAATCTAAGAATGGAGATTAAAACCTAATGAAATCACCTATTTTATAATTAAAGTAAAATAGGTGATTTCATTAGGCTTTAATTCTCATCATTAGATTCTAATTTGATGGTAATTGACTGAATTGTATTTGGTCAGTTATAGGGATGTCAATGGAATGGAAATCTCCATATATGATGGAGATTAGCCCAATGGGTCCGGAGAATCCCCAACAATAACCCACATGGGATGAGGACAGGGCAAAATTATACGCCACGTAGTGGAGATGGGGAGAGGCATCCCCGCTCTACGGGATCCCCTTCTCCGCCAAGTTATACCCACAAGGAAATTTGCATTAGATTTTTCGTTTAATTTATTAACTTAATTTAATTATTCTTTTCATTCCTCTCATTATTTTAGAAAATAACAACATATAATATATATTATAAAAATAATTCGAATTCGAAGTAGTGCGTAGTATTGTGTGTACTTTAGAAAGCTTGCAATTTTTATTTTCTAAACGATCAAATGGGAAACGGGAATGGAGACAAAAATTATCCCCATTTAAGTCGCGGGGCGGGGATGGAGAATCCGCATCATATCATGGGATGGGGATGGTAAACATGATCCATGCTCCGCCCCGCTCCGTTGACATCCCTAATCAATTATCGACTAGGCATAATCAGTGTTCTAAAAATCGGCCGAGTTAACCGGTTCATTGGTAAAATTGAGAATACCGTATTGATTTTAGTAAATAGGCCGTTTTAAATTGGTCAACCAATTTATCAGCGAATCATCGGTCCAAAATAGAAAAAATCGATCCAAAATCGAAAAATCGGCCCAAATAAAAATGGCCCATATATTTTTAATTAAAAATTAATATTTAGAATTAACAAAATAAAATAAAAAATTTAAAAAACTAAGTAGTATATATATGTAAACAATCAAAATAAGCAACAAATTGAAAACAAAATATTGAAATATTTATGTTGCATTCTGATATATTTATTATTAGGGACAAAATAGTATTATTTTTAGGTAGTTTGTTTGACATTTTTTGTTTTTAATATTGATTTTTCTGTTTTTTTAAAATATCTATATCCATTTATTTAAAATAATAAAAAATAAATAAATTCAAAATCGATTAATTTCAATTAATTTTTAGTTAATCTCCAATTCATTATTTGGAGTATTAATTGCAGCGCGTCTTTATAGGGATTTTTAAAACATTACTTGAGCCTTAGAGAGAAATTGAATAAAATAGCATCACAATCGGAACATGAACTGAACTAGAACGTAAGTAATAATTAATATATAAAACATGACGCCGCCAGTGATGAACAATCTTAACAAACACAACAAAATTCCAGAATGAAAGTTGCGTGTGCCATTATACCGTTGTCTCATTATTTCTTTGTTTCTAGATTAACAAACTACTGTTTCTTGATTTGTCTAAAAACCTCTACCCATCTTCTTTTTCATTGAATTTCCACATCTAACCAACCCCATAATAATACTACTACTCATTATTAAAACCCCGTAATTACTAACCAAATCCAAGCCCTCATTAATAATAATCTTAAAAAAAACCGTAGGCGGAGGCGGAGGAAGGAAGCCGGCTCCACCACCACCTTCAAACTCCGCTGTAACTCGTGTTCTTTGACCATTTGACCAATTGACCATCTCTCTCTCTATATATTTATCCAGCCTCCTATATTCTCTCCCATTGATTTTGATTTTGATTTTGAGCTATGGATTCTCGCACCCTCGATGTTCAGTCTATGGAGGAAGCTGCAGCTTCTCGTACTGCTCCTGAAAATGGAGGATCAGAGAACAAAATGAAGAAGAAGAAGAGAAAATCATCTGCTTATCTACCCAGAATAGGATGCTTGAGGATTGAAGAAGATAAGCAAGGCAATTTCGATGCTTCTATGGATATTGCCGGAGAAGATTCCACTCCTTCTCATCTTCTTCTTATGGTCAATGGCATTATGGGCAGGTCACTCCCAACCTCATTTCCTTTCTTTTATATCAATCAATTATTATACAAATAGTCCGTACCGAGCATTTTATAATTTTTCAACCTCTATTTAGTAATAGCCTCCCAAGTATCGAGTCTATTTATTGTATCGAGGTTTTACTGTAATTTGATCATTTATTTTTTGTCATATTTTGGGGGAACAAGTTTAAGCTATTGGTTAATTTGTAATTAATGCAATTTTTTTTGTGTTAGAGCTTCATTAATGTTAATACTATTATTATGCAGCGCGCAGAATTGGAGTTACGCAGCTAAGCAGTTCTTGATTCACTATCCCCGAGATGTTATTGTGCATTGTGAGTATTAGTATATCTATGATTTTTTTTATTTACTGTTTTCATTTATCTGATCTGCTTAATTCTGCTGAATCCGGCTTGTAGAGCCTATTGCACACGTATCTTATGTAGATCTCGAATTGCGGGTTCCATCATCGGCATTTTAGCTGCTATTTTCCTCAAATCGAAGTTCTTGATGATCAAAGTTTCCTAATTTTAGTATGAATAGCCATAGAATCTTCATTGAAGCATTTTAAATTCATTCTATATCATCCATAGTATGTTGCACAAAATTTAGTTGGACAACCTTACAATAAAGTTTCTTCATTTCCATATCCGACTTTTTGTGACCAAGAGACGAGGAGTGCCCATTTAGATCAGCTAATTGGAATCTTAGCTTAACTTGTCCAGAATGCTAATAGATGCAAGCTTGGATTTTTATTTTTGTTTTCCTTTTTCCTCTGGTATATTGTTCCCTACAGAAATCTGCTAAGATGTTTGTTCGTGTTCTATGTAGATTTTAGTTTCCTTTTGAAGACATACCTGGTCCTTATTTAATCAAGCTTTTCATTTACCATGCAGGTAGCAAAGTTAATTCTTCAACATCAACGTTTGACGGTGTCGATGTAATGGGAGAAAGGTTAGCAAAAGAGGTAAATTGTGCTTCAGTTTAACAACTTTCTATACTCTGTGCAGTTGCCATATTGCCTTTTGATCAGAATCACACACTTGTACTTAATTTTGTGATTTTGCTATCTGAGAGATTGGATTGGTGCTATTTGGCATTAATATATGTATCAAGTTTGTACCTTGCATCGGGAATAGTTTTACAAAGGTAACAAAATACAGATTCTTGTTTCAGGTTATATCTGTGATAGAACGCCACCCCTCTGTTAAGAAGATTTCATTCCTAGGACATTCTTTAGGTGGGATTGTGGCAAGATATGCTATTGCTAAGCTCTACCGACAAGATCTTGCAAAGGATAATGGTGACTGTGAGAACTGTGGATATGAAGATTTGAGTAGACAGGAGAAACTTAAAAGAAGGATTGCAGGACTAGAGCCCGTTAATTTTATAACGCTTGCTACTCCACATCTTGGCTCTCGGTGGCATAAGCAGGTATTCTTTGCAAATGCTGTAACATTGAGGAGTTTCTTTTTGTGTTACATTGTTTTCTCTTGGATTACATTATATTATAAAATCCTTCTGTTTTATTTGTGTTGAAGAAGTTTTTTTCCTTGGCTTTTTCATAAAATTCCTTTAATAATATTTCAAGTTTAGACTGTCTTTCTTCCTATAACTATATGGCTTAACAAATCAATTACATAGCTTGGAAAAAATATAAAAATAGAAATGAGTTTACGAATATGGTTCTTATGAAAATGGCAACTTCGTGTTTTCAGGTCCCCTTATTTTGCGGGCTTCACACTTTGGAAAAAATGGCTACTAGTATTTCCTGGATTTTTGGTAGAACTGGAAAACATCTGTTCTTGGCTGATGGTGTAAATGGAAAGCCTCCTCTTCTTTTTCAAATGGCTAGCGACTCTGAAGATCTTAAATTTATGTGAGTAGCAACTTGACTCGTGTCTATCTTTGAAACGTGGAGTTTCAGAACACACAGAATCATATTAGTAATATTTTCATGTCTCTGTAGGTCTGCGTTGCAGTCCTTCAAGCGTCATGTTGCCTATGCAAATACAGGCTCTGATCGTATCCTTGTACTCTATCTTGATTCTTAATGGCTTTGTACGAAAGATAGCTTTTAGATAGAAAGTTATGCAGCATCAACAATGTTTAGGCTGTCATTAAGAATAAATTCACTCAGTCAGTTGATTTAAGATGTTAAAAACTTTAACCCTCATAGATCTCGTGGGATGGAGTACAGCATCTTTACGGCATCCCGATGAGCTCCCAAAGGTACCATTGCAGCTTCTTCAAAAAGTTTTTCACTATATCTTTTATAGTTCTCTTATGATTCATTTAAATGCATTTCACCTTATCAGAGACTACGTTTTTCAAGAGATGAGAAATACCGACATGTAGTACATGTGGAAACGGCTAAAGCTTCTATTTCTCGACAAGAAATTTCTGTGCGTGCAGAAGTGAATGGCTACAAACCGGTTGACATGGAAGGTCTGCCACCTAGCTGTCTCTTTAAACTAGCATATATATCCAATCTCTTCTTATTAAGAATATGACATGGAATAAGGTTTCTTTTTGTCCTATTAGTTGTTGAATCGTGTTCAAGTTTATGGAGATCATAGAACTAAGGCACGAGTAAAAATGATCAGCTGAATCAATTTGTGTATCATTCTTTTGTAAAAATCTTGCTGATTCTAACTGTAACAAGACCGTAATGCGTCTTTGATTTGTCTTGTATAATAATGTCTTAAGAACATAGGAAAATGGAATACTAATATTAGGAAATGGAAGAGGGGGATCAAGAAAGTAGAGATTTTCTTTATTATCTTTCTTAGAACAAAAACATGTTACTTCATTAAACCACTCTATTTATAATTTTGCAGAGGAAATGCTCCAAGCTTTGTCCAAAGTGAGCTGGGAACGGGTTGATGTTAAATTCAACGGATGGAAACAAAATTTTCTGGCACACAATACAATTCTGGTTGTAAGTAACCCTTTATCACCAAGAGTTTTAGTTCAGTGTCAATCTCAAATATTTTTGCTTTCCTTTAACGTGAGATTAACTGTATATTTTTTTCTTTTAAGACCGCAATTTGTATACGCTTCCCTGACATTGTTTATTCTTGTATTCCATGTTTAGGCAAAAAACGGTTATCTATTTTCCGATGGGGTAGACGTGATCCAACACGTGATAGACAACTTTGTTCTCTAAAAGCCCCAAACTTGATTTGCAGATTTGGTTTGTCAATGCCTTTTCGATCGACCCAATTAATATAAAATCATCCTGAAACTAAGTTTCAGTTAAGATAATGAGTGAAATATACAAGAGGTAAAATATATTTGTACCATAACTTATCTCGATTAATAAGAATGAACTTATGGCCTAAAAGTTATAAAACATGGAGGAGAACGGGAGAGGTAGCACCCGAGGAAGTTGTAAGATACATGAAGGCCTTAAAGGATGCTAAATCTTCAGTTTTACTATTGTGGAAAGCTGAAAAGGAGAAAAGACATGTAACTATACATATTATAGATGTATTACTTGAGTTGATTATCAATCCCTTACAGGGCATATATTTTTCTGTTTGAAATGACAACTATAGCTTCCATTGCTCTTTTTTTTTAATCCCTGTCATGAATTATATTTTCTTGGCTCCAACATATTATTAGTGGAAGTTGCATAGTTAGTAGTTACAGGTATTAGAGTAGTAACTTAAGGAAGGGGAATGTATATTCTAATTAGTGAAAGTGTGGAAGCCAAATTGACGAGTGTCTATGCTTGATTTGTATATTCTGAGGCTGTGTTGAGTAAAAAATTGTGAGATTGACAATTTGACACCCGAGTGAATTAATGAGGTTGGCAGTGGGTGGGTGACCACAAAAACTCTGTGGTGGCACGTGTAAAACTTGAGATTCTATAGCGTTTACTTTATTAGTTATAGATAGAATTTTACAATTAGCTCTTGTATCAATTCGTTGTGCTTTATATTTTTAAGGAGTACCGTATTTTAAGAACGCTCTAAAATTTTTCTGTGTGTAAAAGTGGTTTTGCATTTCAGGCGAGTGAGTGTAACCCCTGGTGGTCCCTGGCTTGCCTGCCCTGTGGCTATGGCGTTTTTGCTAGTAACTGCATTATGGACAGCTCCATAATGCAGTGTCATAAATCCAATTTTTTCCTTTGATGGAAACAAGGGGACACTACACTCGCTTTCTTACTCAAACAGCTCAATGTTTTGATCTTTTTGGATACAATCTACTTCAACCCCTGCCTTTCTATTTCAAGTTACAAGCCTATTTTACAACCAAACTATAACAATCTTGCTCCGAGTGAATGACATCGAGTAGAACTACCGTGCAAGGTGTGGTTATACTTTTACCTGTTTATTTTAAAATTAATTGTACCCGTCCTACTATCATAATGAGTGCACTTCACAAATTTTACTCTTTTAAATTGTGAGTACTTGCACATACTCTTGTTCGTGAATAATCAATCTACAAAACTAATAAATTACAAAATTTACAAAAGGTAACTCTAATATTGACAATAAATAATCAACTAGAAAAATTTAAGAAACATTTTAAAATTCATAAAATTCTAATTAAGTCAAGTTGTCTAGAAATCAAAACACACTAAAATAATAAAATGAAGAGTTCATTTTGATATAATTATCAGCATGTTTTCCTAAGTTTGGTCCAAATGAATGGTGTATACCGGATATTCTGGAGAGTAATCTTATACCTATCTTGTAGTAGTCATGGGTAATTTTTTGATTCATACTTATCTCGTATCTTTGTAACATGGTTTGGATAGTCATATATATGAGTGAGTAGTTTCTGAGTACACAGGGTAATATAATACAATTCCTAATTTAAAGGAATGGTGATGATGGGGGAATATAAATGAACCGAAACTCAAGACAAAAATTAAGAGTGTTTGTTTATGGCTTATCAATAATAGAGTGTGCATGTCATGCAAACATGTTTTGAAGGGTAGGCCAGCTGTTTTGCAAACTGTTTTGTAGCATGATTTAAGTTTTAGGGAGGATTGATAATTATAAATATTTAAACTCAAGTGCAAATATGAATATTTGTATACTAATTTGGAAAGCTTTATTGCATAACAGTAGCATGCGTAGCATGGAGATGATGATGACATTGCCAATAAATGCTGGAAGGAATATAGTATTTGCTACTTTGATCAAACGGATGATATTTAATTAATTTAACAGCATCAAATTGCAGCACACCCACCCACGTTACGTAATCTGCATAATTGTTACAAATGGCAATCATGCCACAGGATACTCTTCACTCTAATATCTTCTTTTTCTACCAAAACAAGAATAAAAAATGCACTGTCAGTAACACTTAAATAAATTACTTTCAACTCTTTACTACTTTTACTCTCAAATTCATTTCCTTTTTCTTTATACAACTTGATGTCTTAACAATGTGCTGCCAAAATTTGTTCTAAAAATCATTTTTGAATTTGGTCTAATTTTTTTTTTTATGAAATACTCCTAGTTTATTTTTTTCACCAAGCTTGCTTATAGTCAATTTTTAGAAATTTGAATTATTTAAAGGGATTTATTGACACAGGTATATGTTTGGATTGGAGTGATATATTGGCTTCTTCAACCAGCTTTGTATTTCAATAAATATTAAGATACATCCGGACGTACCACATCATTACTAATGTGATTTGCATTTCGATTTATCCAAATTTTTGTGTGCATGGTCTAAGTGGAAGTAGGGAATGATTTAAACTAAGTTAAAGAGCAGAAGCAATCAATGGTGGGAATCTAGAAGCTATAAAGAAAAGAAAGGGGGAAGGTGGAGGTGGGCATGGGAGTTGGACAACTCAGAGCAGAGCAGGGGAGACCACACCACAGAGACAGATACAGTAAAAAAAATACAGTAAAAGATATAGGTTAGGGTTATAGGAGCTCTGTTCCCCATAAAAAAGATATATGAATGGTGACTTCACTTGTGCGTGTAAGTTGTAACACCTGGTAAAAATAAAACTCTCATTTTCTAATCATGGTTTCCTTTTGCAAGCAATCTCTTAACTACTCTATATACTCTCTACTCTCTACTCCATCTCCATACTATTACCTACTCCTCTCTCTCTCTCTCTCTCTAATAGTGATAGTAATAATAATATCTATACCAATATATACTATTATCTCTGAGATTTTTAGCGTGTTTGCAGCAAATTTCAACAAAAAAAAGTTGCATAAATTTCAGGCACACAAAATGCATAAATCCCAAGAAAGAAATGACAATCTTTTAACTTTTTTATTACCTCATTCTTACTTTACAATATTCTTTCATTTCAATACCATTTATATATAAATATGAATTTCTGCTCTTCCTTGCATCATTTGTTGCTTTTGTTTCACTAATAAATTTCATCTTTATTTTTACCCTTTACTTGTTTATGCGGTGAAGGGTACATCGGAATTGTGGTGGCCCAAGAAACGAGGTTGAGGTCCTCCACCCTTGTCTGAATAATCTATCTAGCCTCTGCTGCACTTCTCCTTTTTGCCTTTACGCCTTCATTCTTCCTTCCTTTCAAATAAACAGAATTTCAAAACAGAGCTTGTCTTCTTCTCTACACCTCAGAAAAAGAAAAAAAAAAAAAAAACCCTTTCTTTCTACACTTTTTCAGGATTCAGATTGAATTCCATTTCTAATTAACAACCCCTTTCTAAGCAAATGGGTAGTCCTCAAAATTGCTACTTGACCCTCAGAATTCCACACTTGATCATACCATTCCTCTTTCTGTTGCTTTCAAGCTCCACCCATATGCAATTTCTAGCCCAAGGTAGGTAAATTTTCAGTTTTTTAAGAATTGCGCTTACATTACATTAAATAATAAGTAAATGTAAAGTTTAAATTTAAAGTCTTTTCTTGAATTCAAATCACAAGTTTTCTTGAATTGAAATTTCAGGAAGACCAGTGACTAAACTAGTAGAGGCTACAGAGGTTCACAATGAGAAAGAAGAATGGGAGAAGAAGATGATGATAAGAAGTGAGGTGGTGATAGGATCAACGCCGCCACGGTGTGAGAGAAGATGCAGGTCATGTGGTCATTGTGAAGCAGTTCAAGTTCCAGTGACATCAAGAATACTTAGCCATAAAAGAAGCAGTTTATCTACTGGGTTTTCGGGTATTGCTGATTCTAGAGGGCAGGATATCTCTAATTACAAACCTATGAGCTGGAAATGTAAATGTGGCAATCTCATTTTCACTCCTTGATTCTCTATGCAATGTATAGTATATACTCTTATTATTATCTTATAACCTAACCTTTTTGCTTCTTCTTCTAGAAATGTGGATACGTAGATTCATATTTTCTTTCTTTCCCCTTGCTTTGTTGTGATCAATTTTGTTTCACTTCCTGTATGCAATGGAAATTCAAAATGAAAGAATACAAGGCATTAAAATGGATGTTTTCTCTAGCAAGGAACAGCTTAGTTTCTGTTGATTTCTTTTTTCTTGTAATTTTTTCATTTTTTGTTTCGGTTTGGGTGTCGGGGGTTTTAGTTTCGGTAGCATTGCGGGTGCCAACTAGGTTGGAATTCATAACCTTCGTCTCCTCCCTTCTCTCGGCTTCTAATAAAAAAAAATGGATTTTTCTTGATTCTGTCCTGCTCACGTAGAAACAGCATCTTCAACACTTATGATCATGTTTGTTCCGTCACATTGGATGGACATCTAATTTGTCTAAAGACATTTATCCATTTCATTCAAATTTTTATAATTCGAAATAAAAATGTTATATAGTTATGGTCACATCCGATACATAAAAAGATGTAAATATTAATCACCGATGAAATCAGTAATAGTATGTCAATGGAATTTTACGTTTATTTCTGCTAACTTTTCAAGTGGATTTTGATGGGTAATACTAATATGTCGTATGTATTTATAACTAGATAATTGAAACAGAGTTCATCATCATCAACTAACTCATAGAAGGAGTCCCTTTCAAGTGTAGTTTGATCCTCTCATTAATTAATCTGTGATATGATTCTGAGAATCTGTATGGAAATGCGCATGCATGCATGCTATCTGTTCTTGCTAAGTTAGTAGTCCCTTTCACATATATTTCTTTCTTTTTGTAATTTGATTTGATTACTTGACTTGACCACACCATGATTTATCATGAGATGCACTCTTTGCCTCCTTTCAAATCTAATTAAAGTTTTGAAATACAAATCTAGATTTAAGTTAATGATAGCAACAACAACAAGTTAAATAATTATGAGACTCGGGCCCATTAGAGCTCCTGACATAGCCCAGCCCATTAGAGCCGCATTTAGTTTGGTAACCCAACCCAAGTAGTTGATAAATTACACAAGGTATTTACAATTTCAATTGAGAAGATAAAAAAGGAATAAAATGTCCATTTCTAAGTGGGGTTTGTAGAAGGTAGCGGAGGGAGATGTAATAAATGAGGTGTAAAATCTCATTAAATATGAGAGAGAAGCAATTATTAATATGGTAGAATTATAAACTCTAGTTTTTGTTTCTTCTTCTTCCCTTAATTCACATTCATACCAATCCAATTGATGCCAACATATATTTTGTTGCTTTCACATCTTCATTTCTTTTTTTCCTAGGCATACATCCAACACACCACTAATGTGTTTTCCCTTTCACTAAGTAAGCCTTTCAATGTGCGTAAATCCATGAAGCATATTAAAAGAATTCTTTGATAAGAAAATATATCAAAAAGAAGTTGAAAGAAAAGATTTCAGTTTAGCTCAATACATTTTGCACTCATTGTATAGTTTGTTTTGCCGGTTAATCTCATAAACTTTAAAGTTGTTCTATGCGCTCCATATACTTGGGTAGAACTATATAACTAACCTCATGCACTTGATTTATATTGCAAGTTTACACTCTTTGAGCTTTAAAGTTATTCACTACACCCCTTATATTTAAGCTAAGCTATATAAAAAACCCTAAAAAGATGACGTAGAGGCTACATGACATTTCACGTGAAATTTAGAAACATTAAAGTGCGTGAAACTCTAGAAAAATGTCTCATTGGGTTACCCGTTCTCTAAGAAGCTTTCAATACAATAGGTTCACCACACAAGCACCTGGAACAATCATCCGCTAACTGTGCTATCTCTTATTGTCTTTTCCTTCCTCGACGATTCTACAATGGAAAACCTATATTTAGGGAATTTGATTTTCAATTTTAGGGATTTGAAAGAAGAAAGAAACAATTTATAGTGTTATATTTTTAGGGATTTCAATATTACTGTTGTAATTGAGGTGGAATTTGAGGATTTATTATTATTTTGAATTGAGATTTCTGAGTTTCGTGCGCGCTCTAAATTAGTTAATTTTCACGCGAAATGCCATGTAGGTTTCACGTAATCTTTTTGGGGTTAGTTATATAGCATAGTCCAAAAATATAGGGGTGCAGTGAATAACTTTAACGATCAGAGGATAAACTGGCAAAATGGACCAAGTGTAGGATGTTAGTTATAAAGCTTTCCCAAGTATATAGGGTGCAAAGAACACATATTTTATTTAAAAATTTCAAGTGTACTGTAACAAAACAAAAGGGGTTAAATGTATCCATGAATGAGAATTATAACACGTAAATACCGCATGAAGAATTTAATTTCAAGCAATCTTCAATTTAAGTAGGAAGATGGAATAAAGAACAAATTTGAGAGTAGAAATTGAAGTTTGACGAATTTTAAATTTTTTTTATTACAGAAATTTGAAGAATATTTTTGCGTTATTTATTCGTTTTTTTTGTTTTACCAAAAATAAAAGGAGGTCTTTTGATTCAATTCCTCCCATATTTATATTGATACAAAAGGATCGGGTCTCATCGAGACTAATTCATCTAAACCATCAAATAATATTAAGAAAACTCGGAAAACTGTTTTTAGCCGCCGAGAAAGTAATGTTAAATTGGGCCGAGGCTGTGTAAAGACAAGAAGTTATTAAAAGTAGTTAGTTAGGGAAGTGAATGGGTAAAGTGAGAATTTGAAGTAAGTCTTGATTGTGAGCAGTACAGAAATGACATGAAATGAAATGAATTGAATGCCGACATTTTCTGCTGTGTATGTGTATCCAAAGCATAGCACATAGCATAACCAACGCGTATACTCTTTCTTTCTTTCTTTCTTTCTTTGTGTTTGTATTTGTGGTGCTCCTTCTATTTTTAGTTTGGATAAACCCTATCTCCATCTCCATCTCCATCTCCATCTCCATCATTTTCTGATTCCTGCAACTCTCTAATTTCTGAGCCTAAAGTTTGTATTAATTACTTTTTCAGGTACCCTTTTTCCTTTCATTGTTTTATCTGCTGTTTTTGGACTTGTTGCATTTTCCTTGGATTTCTCCTCTTTTTGCTTCTTTTTTTGCACTTTTGCTAATAACTTGCAACTTAATTTACATGTGAACTATATAAGAAAATATTCATTCCTTGATAAATTCAGTTTTTTTTTTCTTTTCTTTTTTTGTCAAATAGCCAATTGTTATATCTGCAACGGTTGTTTTTTGTTTTGATTCTTGATGCTTAGTTTTATCTGTTTTCATATGCAGTTTTGATTGGTTTGGAACCAAACAAAGTATGTTGAAGCAAGTACCTAGTAGAAACCAGAGGTCTAAAGGCTTTAAAGTGAAGCATTTCCTTCAGATATGTGTCTTGATTGCCCTTTTCGTCTGGCTTTTTAACCGTCTCATGCACTCCTATGATACCCAAAACCCGGTATCTCATGAGCACATCCTTGAGGATATTGCAAATCTCGGGAGGAAACACCTGTATCCCCGGCCTGATAAAACATCTAGCAGCAGAGAAACGGATAAAACTGAATTATTGGACGAAGAGATTAAAGTTGAAGACACGGAGAGAGTAGAAGACGAAGAATCTGAGGAAGTCGAAGATCTCATTGATGTAGATGACAGAGACAGGGATGTAGGAAATGAAGAGCAAGACAGTGAAGAAGACAAGTCTCAAGATGTTGCTTCCACTTCTCTGCTTCACATAACTCAAACTTTGAGCACGACTGAGGATGACCGAAACAATCCTGTTATCATGGAAATCTAAACATGCAAAATATACAACGTTGGCAGAGAAATATTGTAGATTTCACGGTAGGGGAAACTCCTCCATATCTCTTCGCATGGAAAATTTCTAGAATAGTTCGGGACCAAACTAGTCTCAAACCATTCAGATGATGACACATTAATATAACTGTTGCCTGATATGTTATCATTTGAGTTTAGGTAGTCTAGGACCATGATAGGATTTTTTGCCCGCTAAATGCAATCGAGTGATAAATCATGTCATAGGTTCATCCTCGAGGGTTGGTGAGTTTTCTAACCTTGAAGATTCTTACTACATTTCTTAACTTTACAATTGTAAGATAATATGTTCTTGCTCGTATTATGCTTCGAGTCCATTAATAGGTCGAATCATGTGACTTCTTAATGTTGCTTGCTATGGAATTGGATCCAAATGGGTTGTATATATGATTGTAGGCTGTTAATCATTTTTTAAAGCGGAAATGAAAAGAAATTCAAACCTAAAAAGTACGAAAAAAAAAAACAAAATGAACTAAAAAGAAAAGAAAATAAAAATAAAAGAAAACCAAGCCAAGATGAGAAACGTTTAGGAATGCGGACATGTCTTTTCGATCCAACTCAAAAGTAAGTACGAGTATTTTGAGATACGCGTGGCTCTATCTGACTTATTGGAGTATATTTCCTTTCGCTTTTTCACAGAATGTCACCCTTCAGGGTCAAAATGTGCATCACAAAACTCCTCGGATATGCTAGTTTGTTTTCTATTTGAGCGACACAGCTGTTCAATTTTTTCGGTATCAATCTCCTCTACCTTCGAATCATATCTGAATCGATCTGCCCAAGAAGTAGATTCATCTTTCTCTATTGGACTATTAGTAACTTGCTGCAGAACAGTGGAATCATATAAGACTCCGAGAGAGCTTATATTTATTTGTGAACTATGTAAAATTGAAGCATCATTGATTAATCATTTTTTAATTCCTCATAATTATATTGAAAACAAAACTTCTTTCCACCTTAACTCGAAACATATGGAGATTTGTAGAAATATTGCACTGGTATATATTAAATATAACTTCCTATTAAAAGCTCAAGCTAATAATTTAGGCTAACAATTTCTATATTAGTCTTGAGCAGAAAAATTTATTTGATTCGGTATTACCTTCTTCAAATAAATGAAACTCCATCTAATGACGTTAGTTGAGAAGTAAAAGTAGCATCTTCTATGCATTTGTCTTTTTTCTTAATATGATTTGTTCCCAATTCAAGTTTTTAAGACCTATGTATCTCTCAGAACTAATACATGATTATTACATACTATTTTGTCACTTGCCACTTCAAGTTCCACTAGGACCTAGCACATATCTACACTTGTCAACACCACCAAACTAAACTCGAGCATTATCAAGACCAATAGTATTCAAAGTAGAAAAATGACATGTAGGTTCAAATATGAGATCAAAATGTAAAAAGATAAATTAACAGTTAAGCATGTAATTATATGTCAATAAGATATTTTTTATTTGATTTTTCTCATAACCTGAAAAACAGTTTTCCTAACAAAACAATGTTTGGTAGGTCAACTCGAAGCATTATCAATGACAAGAGTATTAAAAGTCTGGAAGAGTATCTTTAAGAACTTATTCAAAAAGTTAATATTGATTTTTTTAATTTTCAATAACCTTAACTTTCAATATAACCTAATATATATTTTCTATTTTTATTTTTAGAACTCCCTATGGAACTTTCTCATGTTTCAGGTTTTGTTGGCCACAGACCTCGATGCCAGAGTGCCTCAAGTGATAAATCTATTGTCCACAAAAGTATGGAAAGATAGCAACAACTAGTGGGATTGAAGTCCATACTCATGCTCTTTTTACAATCCAGTCCAGTCCACTATGTTGTCAAAAGAATACCAGGTCTACCTTACCAAACCACATCAATGAGTGGCCGGCCCACCTTCTACGGGCTCTGGCTATTGAATTCTTCAAAAGCTCAGGCCCGCCGTGTTTTCACTTCTGTCAAGGACAGCATAAACAATTTGGCTTCTATTAAACGAATACTGAGATAATCCAGATCAATCAACACGGTTTGCTGACTTAATATACCACAAAATGAATGTTAGGTCAAAAAATATTAGCTACAACTTAACCGTTCAACTTGACATTTTTGTTATGAAATCCGCTCAAAATAACACATCGATATAACTCCAAGACTAACTTGACCTTGAATACCAAATTGAAACCAAACTGATTCAGCAATGACTTTTAATCAGATAATCCTCCTGGCAGTCCAAAGAGAGAAAATATTGGTCAGGAGCTACGCAGGATAGATTAGAGACACTGAAGCCCAACTAGCAAGCAGCATAACACATTCTGTATCAAAACACACGACATTTGAGTTTCACAGAAATTCAAGACCCGGTATAATTTTTCATATTGATATCCAAAACTAGTTGAAACACCAACAAATTTGTCATTCTAAATCAGCGTAGGGGTTGTGATATAGTTTCAATTAGCAAAAACTAGAAACGAAATATCCCACAGAGGCAGAACAAAATTACAAGTAGACATTTGTGATTCAAGCCTGCTTATTTTGGCTCTTTGGATGTGCATTCCACTGAATCAGCATCCAAACAATTGAAGTGCCTGATTAAAGACAACAACTAAATTAATAAATATCACAAGAGAAGCATAAGGATTCGAAAAAAAAAAGTCTATGTTGAAGCCAGCAATCGAACTTTAATATGTAATCAATGATGAGAATTCGTAGTAACTTCAACACTAATCCAATGGAGGTAATAATAAAAGAAAAACAAACTAATAGTACCTGCAAAAATGCCCACAGTCGTCAAGTTTCCAATTGCCATTGTCTGGTATACTAGATATTCAGTCAAGAAGTGTCCAAAAGCATAGATGAAAGATAAGAAAGTTGCCAAATAAAGTGGCTTGTTGTCAAGATTAAATGCACACAGAAAGCAAAGTGTGCAAGTTAAGAGTGTCCAAACTCCAAACGTCCTCCCATGAACTTCAGTCACTGGAACACGATTAGAAAATGAAAAAAGAAATCAGCAATCCGTAATTAACAAAAAATAAGAAAGGCATTCAGTCACATGGAATATAGCTCTCTTCTCACATGCCATTTGATGAAATTTATTCATTTTCTTTGTTGCGATACTTAGTTCTTCAGGCGAAATGTGCACCCATAGAAATTATTCATCTCAAATCAGAGGGCAAGCAATATTAGACCAGTTTTATTGTATTCATACTTCATCAGTGCTTATTGCTATCCTCATACATTTCACATCGTTTTTCTAGGCTCATGGGGAAAAAAGAAAAAAGATGAATGCTAACTTCAACATACTAATTGCAAATGTAATTTAACACCGCAGAAAGAAGCACAATTACAGGGTAACAACAAGAAACGGTGTGTTTTATATTAGTAAAGAGTTTGTTAGACTTGCAACTCTCATCTCTCTCTTTCAGTTCTGTTATTTGTTAAGCTGTATATACAGAAACTATAGTCATCGGATTCACCAATGAGAAGATACAAAATTGCTGCTGTTGTTGTTCAATTTATCTGTTACTGAAAAGCAAGTATAACAGCTATAAATGTTACATTAGAGATCAAATGTCAAAACTTGTAAACTTTGGGAAACACCCTCTCATTGCTTCCTTAAATTTTAACACAATGACATACAACAGACAGCTTGTACGTGCACCCAAAAGAACTGTCTCGCATCACATCACATACAACTGGGACAAATCCGCATGACGCTAATTGGACAATCTACATTGTTTTAGGAGCAGCAAAACCTCTCACTCAATACATATTAATCTTTCTAGACATGATCGTCGTCATGATCATCATCTTAATAAGAATAGAGAAAGGAAATTCATTATTGAATATTATAGTGAATCGAGATCCAAATTGTATTGGTTAAGAGAAAATGTGTTGAAATGCACTCTTAATCATGTTGTTGGTTTTGAAAAAATAAAAAGAAATCTGAGACTCCTGAATCTATAAATGCCTAATATAATAAGAAGTAATTCCATTAGAATGCTAAAAATAATTAATCATGAATTAATTAAGAGAGAGAGAGAGAGGGGGCTGACTGTTAGATTTGGAGAAGACGGCAAGTTGAAGAGCCCAAATGTCGAAAAAACCGAACCATACGGAAGCCAATCGAAGCGAACCCACCACCATGAGCCACCATCCCAACGCCTTCATTCTCTAAGAGCATCAGCAGTGATATATTTTTTATTCAAAACTTCAATTTCTCTCTAATCATATCATTTTCTTTCTTCTTAAAGCAGGTTGAGAACAAGGTGAAGGAGAAATGTATGAAAAATAATAATAAAAAAAGATATGGAATAGCACGAACGGCCCAAATGTGCTGCTTCTTGTGCTTCCCAAGCACAAAAAGCAAGCAGCACATCTGGTATGACCCATGGGCTGGGTACTGGCGGATTCTACTATGTCATTACTTAGTCTTTTGACTATTTTAAAAAGAGATTTAAATACAAATTGATGGACCTCACTTAATAGTAGAAAACTTAAAAATGTTGTTAAGAAGATAGTAATACAGTGGTTTGTTTTGCAAATGAGATGGTTTTGATAAAGTTTAGTAGAAGCCTAATTAACAATGTCAATTTAATACGACACGTAGCTTTATCAATTTAACAAGGAAGCACTTTGATGATGCAAAATCGTAAATGAGTCGGGGTAGGAGTAGTCCACATGTCCGCAACGCGAAATGTTTTACCATTAGTGACGTGATTGTAGTAAAAAACCACTAAAACATGAATAACATGGTTTGTCAAATTGTTAGGTTGTTGATAAAAAAGTGACGGTGAAATTGGAAATGTGTAAGTCAAAGTGGGAATCGAAATTATGAATTCGTTAGCAGTGCCTTCTGTTGAGGTATTACAAGTACAATGTTGACGATGATGTGTTCGATTCAGGTAGGATGAGCGGGGTTGGAGCTGTGGTTGGGCGCCATGATGATAACTTTTACGCCTATTTGAGTTGTTTCTATAAAAGTTCTTCGCTAGCAAAAATGATGGAAGTTTTGGAGCTTCGTCGGAGTATTAAGTGGTGCAAGCTTTAAAATTGAAAAATGTTATTTTTGAAACTGATGCTAAACAAGTGGTGCACAGTTTATCTTATCAAACTGAGGATCTTACGGAGTACGAGAGTGATTATTCAAGATTGTTGTGTGATTCTCTTAAATAGACTAGACGTTTATGTGTCCTTTGTTCATAGATTAGCTAATAAGGTTACGCTTAGATGCTCACAACGCCTTATCTACAGCTAGTCAATTTTTCTCGTTCTTGCTTCCCAATTGATTAGCTAGAGCTTTATGTAACAATCTTATTACACGATAAAGTTCCTTCATCGTGAACAAAAAATCTAAAGGTTAATACACTAAATTCACTCCTATGACCTTGATATACTACTACACAAGTATTTTTGTTTTGATAACTACTACACAAGTATTTGGTCCAACAAGTATCGACTCTTTAAATTTATAAAGAGTATTATAAATTCTCTAAATTTATTTAAAATATTTATTAATCTAAATTTATTAATGACATATTGAAGTTTTGAATTTGCTTAAATTCAAAACTTACTCTTATTCTGAAATATGAATTTAATTCACCCAAAAAGGAAAATTAATGAATTGAGTATACAATTTAAAGAAGTTCAAAAGTTAATCAAAATTCTCAAAATAATTTCTTTTCTCTTTATATTAAAAAAGAAATTCCTAAAAATCTTATATTTTTAAGAGTTTCCCCCTCCTATCTTTATAACAGTCCATATTGCTGTTGCGAATATATCAAAACATTGATATTTGTATATTATCTGGTTACATCAGCATGACATAATAAAGGGTCCAAATCCTCCATATCTCTCTCACGGGTACGAAATCCATCCCATAACGCCACGTGTCCACACTCGCCATCCTCTTAAACCCAGACTTTCATCAAACGATCCTAAACAATTCAATCAAAACATCCTACGTGTGCAAATAATTAACATAGAGCAGCAGAGATTCCCTTGTAGGTAGTTAGAATACAAAAGGGTAACTTGGTCATTCTCATTAAAATAATAATAACATTACAGTATGAGAATTTTTGGAGGCTACAAACTTAAATCCGAGATAGCGTCAACTTCGATCCTACTGGAAATATATCGCCAGCCTGTACACAGCTGTATTCCACACCACACCTTTCTTTCTACTACTAGAGAAACAGATTACAATTCGGGTCTAGGTTTTTTCCAGAAATCAGAATTTAATCAATATCGAACTCTTTACAAACGATCGAGATTACAACTTTACGAACTTTAGAGAATCCTAACCCGTTCCGATAACAATACTAATGCCTACTTATGCGCATTGCGCACCCTTTTAGCCCTCATTCTCTATTGTTCTCTCTTGTGTGATGGATCCGTGTCCTTTCGTGCGCCTCACAGTAGGCAATTTAGCTCTCAAGATTCCTCATGCTACTAAACCAGCTCTGTCCGTAGTTCATCCTTCATCGTCTCCTTGTTTCTGTAAGATCAAGCTAAAGAATTTCCCGGTGCAGACGGCGGTTGTCCCCTACATTACGCCGGAGAACAACAGCTTCCCTGACGGACAACTGCATACTCTTGCTGCTACTTTTCATCTCAGTAAGGCGGAGCTTGAGCGCTTAGTAGCGAAGTCTATCTTTGCCGGGAAAGTCAGTATAAGTATATCTATTTATACTGGACGCCGTGGGACTACTTGTGGAGTTAACTCCGGGAGACTTTTGGGGAAAGTTAAGGTTCCGTTGGATCTTGGTGGAACTGAGAATAGAGCTTGTGTTTTTCATAGCGGATGGATTAATATAGGGAAGAAAAGTAAGAAAGGAGATTCTGCTAAGTTTCATTTGAATGTTAAGGCGGAACCTGATCCGAGGTTCGTGTTTCAGTTTGATGGTGAGCCTGAATGTAGTCCTCAGGTTTTTCAGATTCAGGGGAATATTCGGCAGCCTGTTTTTACTTGCAAGTTCAGTTTCAGAAGTACCGGAGACCGGAACCAGATGAATAGGTTAGTGTTAAACTATTCTTCTTGTTTGATTCCGCTTCTTTTTTAGTTTTTAATTTGAAATTGAACTTTTAAAGCTATTGCAAAACCCTAAATATTTAAGACATTCCCGCTAAATTAGAGCTATGTTGCTTTTCCAGGTCACTGCAATCGGAGCATAACAGTACTAAAAGCTGGCTGAGTTCATTTGGGAGCGAAAGGGAAAGGCCAGGCAAAGAACGAAAGGGATGGTCAATAACGGTACATGACCTATCCGGTTCACCTGTAGCCGCTGCTTCAATGGTAACCCCATTCGTGGCTTCTCCTGGTTCGGACAGAGTTAGCCGGTCCAACCCCGGGTCTTGGCTCATTCTGCGCCCCGGGGATGGAACCTGGAAGCCTTGGGGGCGTCTCGAGGCTTGGCGTGAGCGGGGGTCATCCGATGGACTAGGTTACAGGTTTGAGCTAATGCCGGATACTAACGGGAGCATGAGCGCTGCTGGCATTGTGTTAGCTGAATCAACTCTCAGCTCTAACAAAGGGGGTAAATTTGTAATTGACTTAGGGGCCGGGGCAGGCTCTAATGGAAGGTCAACTCCGGGGAATTCAACATCCCCAGTGGCTAGCCCGAGGAGCAGCGGGGATCATGGATACGGGCTATGGCCTTACTGCATGTACAGAGGGTTTGTGATGTCAGCAGGGGTGGAAGGGGAAGGGAAATGCAGTAAGCCTGGAGTGGAAGTGAGTGTGCAGCACGTGAATTGCACGGAAGATGCAGCTGCTTTTGTGGCGTTAGCAGCTGCCATTGATTTAAGTATGGATGCTTGCATGCTGTTTTCTCAACGGCTCAGGAAAGAGCTTTGTCATGACCGCGATTCACTTGGCTGATTCGGCTCTTATACGTCAATACGTGGTCGTTTTTGTTATAGCTAGTAGGGTTATTTTTGTGATCGGGGTGGATGGATTTTGAATTCCATCACTTTTCACTACTAACTAGAGAAAATGTACAGTGCGGGTAGTTTAGCTTTAGCTAAGGTTTAGAGTTAGACAGGCACGCTTTGTTTTTAGTGTGTGGCTTGTTTTAGTTGTCCTTTTTTTTTGAGTCCCAATGTTTTTTTATTTTTGAGATATTGTAGTCTGGCGACTTCAAAATCTTTAAACTTAATTCATCCTCTATAGAATATTGGAGGAGAGTTTTATTATATGAGCTGGACTATTATTAGTATGAACTGTATGATATTTGAATAGTTGGTTGGCAACCAATTTGATTTTAAATTGTGATGGTCCCTTTTGAACTTTATGGCCAATTTGGCAAACTTTGTTATAGAAAGATTCGAGTTTAGTTCAAATTAAAAAATAAAAAGTCACTCATTATTCTATTAGAACTAAAAAAAATTACAAATTGTTGTTGAAAAGATTGGACAGGTGAGGAACTGTGCGTGCACGTAATACTGATTACCAGGACTTTGATTATAAAAATTAGCAAATAAAAATAAAATAATAAAAGTTGGAGCTAGCTGGAATGCACTTTTGCAAATCCTTGGGAGAGGAATACTTGGCAAAGAATCATGAGTAGGTACAAGTTGTTAATGTTATTAATTGATTATTATGCAATTAGATTAGCAAACTTCCACATTAAAAGCGTAATTTGTGAAAGATGCTCCCTTGATAAAGTACGGGGCTAAATTGGTAAGAATATTAATTTCTGATGTAGGTTAAATTGAGTTTACAAATCAAAGTTTGGAATGAAGTTAACACTGGTTTTAGTTAAGTTGAATGCAGTGATTTAACAACAGGGCCGAACCAGCTTCGACCGTGAACCGGTCATGTGTTCTGTCCAGTTTTAACTATTGACTCAGAAAGAATCAGGATCAGCCTTAGAACCATATTGATTCATTGATCCGGATTGTACCCCAATTCTCGCACTTACAAAAAGATTAGAATTAAAACTAAAAATCAGTTTTAAAAGTGAACCGTATTTGTTTCTTATCTTTTTTGTTTAATTTCAATACTAATTATTTCTCCCTCTATTGCTGCTTCTATGTTTTAATTAGATGAATTATGAATTTTATTTATTGAATTAAAAAGCTTTCATGCTTAAGTGATTATATTTTTATTAAACATATTTTATTGATGACATCTAGCGGTTTAACCAGTAGGTCGGGTTGATAGTTGGATCAGTTTTTTAAAAAGATTGGTTGAATGGGGGTGGGAGGGAACGGGAGAAAAAGAAAAGTGGTAGGAGGGGGACAGATGGGTTAGTGATGCGTGGATATGGAAATGAAATGGGACCGGGTCCGGGTCTGGGTCTGGGTGAGGTTTTGTTTTGTGGCAAGTGTAATGACAGTATAGTGAGGAGGAAGAAGGGACCATTTAGAGAAAAGAGATGGAGGGAGGGAGGGGATAGAAGAGAAATGTGGGGTAAAAAAGGGTCAGAAAGCATGTGAGAGGGTACAATATTGAGCCAATCAGAAAGAATGAAGGGACAAGGGAGGGGGACAGACAGATTGGAGTTGGTATTAGGTTAGGTTGCCTCTAAACATTGGGATTGTGGGGTTTAAATTTAGGAGTCACCTTCACGTCTTTGTTACAACAAAAAATGTTTTATCCTTTCTTTTTTGGTTGGGAAACCAGAGTATATGATAAGGGTATAGCTATAGTATAGATTGGGAAACAATTTGTTTCTATCTTTACAAGTTTTGAAGGAATGAAATTAAACGCATAAGTAAAGTCACATTATCGGGTGTTTGATACAATGTTTCGCATAGGCTTTAATTGTTTCATTTCAAATTGCCTGAAAAAAATTTCTTTCTAATATAAGCTTCTAATTTTTCAATTCAACATTAGATATTTGGGTAAGGTCTTAGTTTATACTGTATTTTTATTTTTGATTTATCTCTAACATGAAGATAGTAAAAACATATCCTTTAAGTAAAGTCAATTTTATTCTTAATAAACGGAAAATTACAAATGATTTCTTTACGGTCACAATGAACATTCTAAAGAAGTTATTAATAAACTTAAACATATTCATGTATTTGGATAGGCTATTTGTAATCATGTAAGTAACACAACAAAAAATTTAGACGTAACTAATGTTTGGAATGTCCGACATAACAGTCAAAGGACGTGTTTGAGCAAACAATACTTTCTAAGAGAATCTCATCACTCGTATAGTATCTACCATGAGTCTAGACAAAAATAGACAACATATAGTCCATACAAAACCAATGACTTCAAGAGAAAGGATCAGGTGTGGCAATGAGCTTATGGTGTGACAAGGGAAAAAGGTGGGGTAATTTTGCAATTGAACATGGAAAGGTGGCAAACTTGTAATTAAGAGAAAAAGTCTTATACGTGTATAATGGAGGGAATGAAGAGGGGTGATGTCAGCGCTGATGTCACCCCTGGAGAGAGAAAAGGTTTTAATTATTTTCTTTAAAATGCATTTTCCCGCTCTTCCCGAACTCGTTTTTCAAAAAAAATTATACCACTGAACTCGTATTAATTAGGCCGTCATTTTGAGATCTATTTTTGTTATTTATAAACGATTTTTAATTTTTTTAATTTTTCTATGGTTGTTTCAAATTAATATTTGGTTGTTTCAAATTAATATTGTGTTGTTTCAAAATAAGATTCTGTTGTTTCGAATGAAATATAATTAACACTTTGGATTGAATGGAGCTCTGCTGATGGAACAAGTGTAATATTCTGCTGAAACAAATGTAGTAGTCTGGTGGAACAAGTGTAGTATTCTGCTGAAACAAATGTAGTAGTCTGGTGGAACAAGTGTAGTATTCTGCTGAAACAAATGTAGTAGTCTGGTGGAACAAGTGTAGTATTCTGCTGGAACAAGTTGTTCTGAAATAATACTCGATTGTTTCGAAATAATACTCGGTTGTTCCAGGAACTCAGTATTATTTTCTATGATTTAAACACTGCTTTCATATGTTAAATTGAGTTCATCACAAAACCTACACTCAATTGTCCAGAAACACAAACACAAGTGAATTATATACTTGATTTTGTAGCATCAAAGAACAATAGTATATGGTCTGTTGGAAGTGAAGTTTAATTAAAAAAATCAACTCCACTGGTGAAGATTTTGGGGCTATCTCATTTTCAATTTAAACATATTGTGAAATGACAGAAGACTTCCATCCAAATTTTCAAATAGAGATGAACTTTTGCAAAGATTTGAAAAATTACAGAGATGATTAAATTAAATTAAAGGATTCAACAACTCCAAGAAAAAGAAAGAACTCCACCCCTACCCGCTCGTGAGCCCCAACCTCTTGCGGCGGAACTTGCTGGGGGTTTCCCTCCGTTTGCTAACGCCGGGGTTGTTCCGCCAGGATTCGAAACGTAAGGCTGAGGTGGCGACGAGGATGGTGAGCGTGGAGGTGGTGGTGATGACCGGCGGTGAGGCTGCTATTTTGAGAAAGAAGATGAGAGGTGGTGGTAGGCTTTATCACTTTTAGTTGGTTAATTACAAAAAAACACCGTTTGTGCTGTTGTTTCACAAAATTGCCACTGTATGGCTAGTTGTCACACCATAAGAGGCTGTCACACCAAATGGGGGGTGTCTCACCTGAACTTGACTCATGACTTCAAATAGTTTTTCTAAACTAAATTTAGAATAGTATGTGGATTTATATACCAATTTTATTACAGAGGCCCAATAAGAAGTAGAGGCCCAAAAAGGAATGTAAGTATGTAATCCAAATGGAGAGGTCAAAAACAATCCAATCCTTAGAAATAGAAATAGAAAAAAGTGTCTTCTTTCCATCTTGTAATCAAAAAAACCAGACAGAAGTAAAAGATGTCAATCTCTTGTTCAATATTTGGGTCTCCAATTATGGTGGTGCCACCAAAAGCAGCAGTAGGAGGTTTAAGAAGTGTGAATGGAGGAGGAGGGAGAATGGTGATTGAATGTTCATCAAGGCCACAGAAGAAGGCAACTGCACATCATAGGAAAACAAGACCAAGGAAATCTCAGCCATGGGATATTAACAGAAAGCCTACTGTTTATGCTCCTCTTCCCGAACTCCCCCCTGATTGGACGCTTGTTTCTTCCGAGGCTCTAATCGATGTTCAACCTTCTGAGGTTGCTCCTGTTGCAACTGGGTAGTTCTTGTTTTCTTCTTCTGTTTCTCATTTTCAGTTGGGTTTTTTCTTCAGTTGATTTTATCTACTTTTGCTACTATCTGTTTGTTTATTGAGAGACCCAAATGCAATTCAAGATGTCTTCTTTTTATTTTTAGATTTTGGTGTATTTATCTGCTAATGTTTCCCTCAATTTAGGAAAAAAATGCTACCTGATTCGATAAGAAAATGCAACCCGATAGTTAAACATAAGAACAAAATTCACCGGAGAAAGGAATTTGTGTGTTGGCTAATGACATTACAATCATTTTTCAGTGTAAAATATGAAGAATTTCTTGGCAGATTAGGGGACTATTATGCTCCTGGAATACAATCAGTTGACATCACGTCGTCAATTATCTTTCGTGTACCACTTAGACACTTATCTTTAGAATGCCTTTAGATGCCGATGTTGATGCTGTATAAGAGCCATGGAATACCGAGTCCACAATAGAATGTGATGGTAGTATAATTCGGTAGGAGGATAAGTTGTGCATTTTTCGCGCAAGGGGGGGTTTGTTCTATGCTCAAAGTTTAACTTTGGGGTATTCTTGATGGATCAACTCAAGCTTGGGTTGAGATTCATTTAAGGTGGAGGAGAGGAGGTGGATAATAAGATTGCTAAAAGAGTCTATTTTTATTATCTCAATTTTTAGTCGGAGCGATTCATTATCATTTTAACGGAAGTAGAACTGACTTTTTCAATTGCCTGACTCGTGCATTTTACAATCATTTATTCAAATTTAATCGGATTCAGTTCAAGTTTGCAGCATTTTGATTGAAGTACAAATCATTTCAACTTAAGTCTACTTGTGACTATAAGTCTCGCTTAAAATGTGATTTACTTTTATCAACTGTAACTAATAGCACGCTGCGAAATAAAAACTCTTTCTTTGCTCATTTGTCTTGAGCTAATTTCTCTTTTCATCACGAACAAGGATTCAATTTGCTTTCATCCATTCTCAACTCAGCACAGAAAAACGAGTTTTTTTATTTCTTTTGCAACTCCATCATTCCTGTTTGTGGGTCTACATATTTATATTCAAAACATGCAAGACTTCAAGAAAATGGCATGAACCCGATTAAGTTGACAGTTATCACACTACTTTTTAGGTCATTAATCGAAATCCGACAATTGAAGCAATTAAATTGTTACCACTAAAAAAGCTCATAATGCATTCCAAGAGTAAATGAGGCACCTTAAGATTAGAAGAAACAAGTGAGGCGAACACATTGTACAACTTGTAAATACAAGCGGGATGCTCTCCCAAACAAAAATGTCTATACAGGCAGACAATAGAGCAGGTGCCTAATGCTCATTGATGATAGAGAGAGCATTAGAGCAGCAGCACAAAACAGTGGTAAGAGAACATATCAAAGCCAAATCATCAACCATTCAGTAGCAGACAGCTAACCTACCAGCAAGTCGATGATAAATACACAAGTTGAAGGTCCGGAAGCCAAATCTGCATTCTGCAAATGTCCTCCTCCTCCATCTCCACCCTCTGGCAGGGATTACGTTAAAGCTATACATTCTATTGTTGAAGCAAAGCACAAGCTTTCATTCCCCAACACTTATTCATCAGCTGACATGCTAAATTTAGAATCAGTGCACTTCATTCTTTTTTTCCTAAGAGATACTTCCATCAATTGCTAACACGATGATGGTCTTTTCTTGTATTGACTCTGGCCCAGGCTCAGAAGGAAGTCTGTAAATATATGCTCATATTCTGGCATCTTCCCATACCCTGCCATATTGATCGAGATATTTCATTTAGGAAAGAAACTGAGTAATATGGAACAATATAAACTTTTTGTATGATTCAGAAATGGCAAGGCAACAGAATTTGCACTCGCCTGGAAAGTAGTTAATGTCGATGACATAAAACTGATCTCTAGTCCCATGCTCTCTAATAATATCTAAATTGAACAGCCGAAGACCCTGCATATGATAATTAACAAATATTAGATGCAAAGTGGCCTCAGAAATCATAAACATATGTTGTAGAAACCCAATAGAAAATACAGGCATAAAAAGCTACCAGACGGCGACGAAGTTCCTTCGCAAGTTTCTCAAGCAAGGGTTGTGGAGGAAGCTCTGCAATAGGAAATAATTAAGTTAGAGCAACCTAAAGAAATCTTGCAGGAAAGGTATAAAAACAAGATCTCTGATGAAACCTCAGAAAACAGGACTGAATATATACTGGCAGAAAAGCTCAGGTTTAGGAAATAATACTGAAACTACGGGACCCACCGAGCTGAGTGCCCGGAGGATAATTGTCCATACTCAGCACCCTGTACATCTTGTTAGAGAAGGCACAATACTTCAAGGGGATCAATGGAAGTGCCCACTCCATGCTCTACATCTATAACTCTCTCCAGCAATCAAGTGACCAAAAACCTATACATGCTACTCACTATAGAATATGGTAAGGAAAAATGTGAAGAAACAGGACAGGGAGTCTCACCAGCAATACCAGGATCCAGATCAGCATTGTCTGCAGAAGCTGCTGCACAAGAAACTCGAGGAAAACGAAACACACCAGCATTTTTGGACATTTCCAGTTTACAAACATCAGGTAAAGAGAACCGCCTCACCACCTTGATGGTCTCACCAACAATATAGACTTTGAACATAACACCACCTACAATCATGTAAAACAGGCCACATTTTATACCCAATACATTTGATGATGTCAAATCAACAAGGCACGGTGTCAGTTACTTAAGTACCATGATTGACGAACTCTTGGAGAACAAGAGGCGGTTCAAGTTTTCGAAGCGAGTGTTGATCATAAGCAAGTGACAATTCATGTGACTTTACACTCCCATCAGCAACTAGAGGTTTAGCAACTGAAACATTTGTCGGGATTAAACTCAATCAGCAAATAATTGTCATAAATGGTTCAGTAATAGCAGAAAGTATCTCTTTGATGATTTTCACATCAATAGCCTCTATATATAATCCTGAAAACTGTTGCATGAACCCAGACAGATCCACATAGCTACAACAAAAATACATTACGTCATCCTATCACAACATTACAACAAAGACCCACCAATTGGCAGCATCAATCCAGCTTTTGTCACTGCACCAGGGATGGATGAAGCATCTTTTTTAACAACCAATTGCCTGGGAACGTCAACTTTTCCTGCATCATGCATGCCAAAAAGGTTCTAACTACTCAGATAACAGAAAAATGAAAAACAAAGCAAAGGAAAGACACTGCAGCATAACAGAAAAAGGTTCTACTTCAACAATCTAACATATAACAAAACATCATGGCAATTACCATAAGAGTTTGACAGATTCATATCAGCAACACACTGCAGCATGGATTGGCGATTGTGTAAATGTTGAATAGCATCCGGAGGATCAAGAACAGTGACTTCAGGATGCGTTCTTCTATAGTCCTACAATTCACAGGCAGATAAGAGGTAAGGCTCACTAACATAGCAGAAAAAATGGAGAGACAGAGCAAACTACCAAATCATACACAGAGCAATAGTATGAAATTCTAACAATATAAATAGCCAAAGCCCCTAAAGAAAAAATAATAAGAGAGTTGATTCCAATAGCATCAAAAACACCTAGAAAAACAATTCTAGTATGGCATATCCAAGCTATACTGCTCAATTTTCAGGTCAAGGGCCTAATGTTCTCTAACTCTTGCTCTTCAGTATACATCTAGTTTCTCGTACAAATTTTACAGTGTATGATTATGATTATACACATGTGAGACAATTAAATCCATATCCAATGTGGGTGTTAAGAGCATGGACAGGACCTTTCCCTAATACGAGAGTAAAAACAAGAACAGCGACCAATTTGGTAATAATAGTTGCAAAAGTAAGCAGCAATCGTAGCATTAAGGATGATTAAGGACCCTACATTGATGTCAAAATCTTAATTCATAAGGTTATATTGAATAACGGTATATACATTTGTATAGCGTCCTATTCAAAATTTCCATTTCCCAATAGTAATTACTCACATACAAAAAAGGTTTCTTTTTTCCTAAACAAAGGTATTAGTGGGGAAAGGAAAATGATTTCAAATAGCATACAAATTGGTGGCACTAATAATATAATTGTACATTAAGATGTACACGTCATTTTTAACCTCAATGTAGAGTCTTATCATCATCTTTGTTGCCATGTTTTGCTAATTATTATTGTAAATTGGACATTTATATTATGTTGAGTGTGATTAAGGACATAAATTCACTATAAATTCAGGGCAAATTCAGGGCGAAGTATTCATAACTATCACTTATCAACCACAAGATGACAACTACAAGAAAATGGGGGCAAAAGCAATTGATAGTTTCAGTTAAGTAAAGAACAGAGAAAAACTTCCTCAAACAATCTAATAAATAGGAAATGAATCACATCATAAGAAAATTTAATAATTCTGTGTCTTTTTCACCACCTCACACTCTAAGTGGCAAAGTATACACAAACCTGCATAGCCAAATGAATGATAATGCAAAATGAAGACTGATAATAATAACGGTCAAGTCAATCAATGCCATCCAGCATCATTGATAATGCAAACTATATTGCATTTGTAGACATAAGACTCAAAAACAAGAACCTGGAAAATTTATGTGCCTAAACATGCAAAATGAGTTCTTGGGAGCTTTTAACAAGTCCAAACTACATTAAATCCCTTTTCCAAATTATCATTCAATTCAGATCACAGCATTCAATATATTCAATGTTATAACTGCCAATTGCTTCCATGAATATTAGGAAGAGTTTTCAGATCGCCTGATCGCTAATGATGATCCCTAATGAGACTAGAACACCAGAAAAAGCTATTTTTGAAGGGCTTCTGGAAAGTCAACCTCCAACAACCCATATAAATGGGTCAATCAGAGGCCGTCTTACATTCAGATGATTACAGGGTTTAACATCAAAAGCAAAAATGGTTTGGAAATAATGCCAAGGAAAACCTGAAACAACCAGCTAGATTCTCATGGAATATCCTCACTTGCTGCCTCGACCTCAACTATCAAGTCATGATGCATGGAGGAAGAAGCAAGCATTCTGCAAATTATGTCAGACAATATGTGTGACTCCCTGCCTTGATAGATATTGCATGGCAAACATTATGCAATAATGCGAGTGATGCAACAGACACAATACCATACACAAAATGTTATTAGAAATTAGATGTTCACCGTGAGAAACTACCGGAGATGAAAAAAAAGAAGGGACCAACCTCAAGAATCTGCAGCCACTCTTTTCCAGTTAGCTACATTAAGTGGGAAAAAAGAAAAAAAAATGACATAGGTTAGCTAAGAGCCATTATAAATTTCAAAGTTTTTAATTTGATGAATTGCAACAAATAGCAAACCTTGTGCAACACAATGTCAAAAGGACCTTGATCTGAAAGGGGCCTGTGTTGATCAATTGCAACAAATAATATCCCTTTGTTCCTGCAACAAGTCAAATGTTCCACTGATCAGAATGCAAACATGTTCATATAAATATCAAGATTACCCAAGAAGCTATCTTTCTAGAAACCAAGACTTAAGGCTTTGCTTGGATGGAGGTTTGACAAGGTTCATTAAAAGTAAGGGGAGGGGAGGAGAGGTTAATTATTGAACCTCCGAATCCCACCGAATTGGTAGAACTAAAAATGTAGGTTTTTGAAGGTTTTTTAACCTACAAAATCCCTCCCCTCCAAATAACCTCCCTTCCCAAGCATGGTTATTTACATAACTTTAAAATAACCCTGCTCCCAAGCATGGTTACCTAAAAAACCTCACTTTATTTAAAGTCCTTAAACATTATTCCTATTGAGCTGCACAGATTATAAAAAGAACTAAGACCCAAGTGCAGGAATAGTTCACTATGTCCATAAATTAAGCATATATCTCAAAATTTGTCAGCAAACATCACAATTGGTATGAGTTTGGATATACAAGTGACTAAAATTATGGATATTTGAAACAAGATCAAAATTAGTTTGACTTATAAGGTAATGAAGTGACCATATGAACAAACCCATTAGATTAAAACAGGATTAAAAACACTATCTTGGAAGCAAAAGTAAAACGACATGCAAGCATATCCAGAACCCACGAAGGAAACCCCAAACCAAAACCATCTTCCATCAAATATATGGCTACAGAAACCTCAAATTCCCAAAACAAAAACAGGGGTTTTAATCAGAAACATCATAAGAACATACCTAGCTAATCCTTCAAGCTTAGGCTGCAAGAAGCTCTTAATTTTTTTGGAGGTAAGGGCGTAACCAACAACGACAATTTCAGATTGGAGATGGCGAGGAGAAGGAAACCCAATTTCAATGATCTGGGTATCTTCTTCTTCTTCTTGTTTATCTCCAAAGGGTACAATCTCTTCCTGCAACCTCATAGTGTTGTTATAAACCCTAATAATGGAAATGGAGAAGGAAAAATGCGGGGAGGATTAGGGATTATAGAGATTGGAATCGGAATACGGGGAAGAAAATAGAGAGAGGAAAGAAAAAGATAACGCACAAGTGGGATCGCGAATTTTGTGTGCTTAGTATAATATCAACACAAGAAAGACCAATTTGAGCCTTAGTCTTTTTTTTAATAATATACAACAAGAGTAAATAATGTCTTTTAGTCGATTTTACTAAAGCGTGAGTAGAGCGGTTGAGGACTTTCAGAAATCTACTCGCGACTATGTTAGGAATTAGTCACATATTAATCAGATTTTGAGTATCTAATCGATCTAGTCGAAGTCAAAATCTTCATTTTGAGAGCTTAGAAAAGCTGTCATTGGTTCAAAATAGTGAATTTACGTAAGGAGAATGTGATGGAGCTTTTTAGCGCATAAATTCGGTCTTCTTATATCTACACATGTTTTTAGATTTCAAAGTATTGGAATGGAGCCGTCAGAAGACGAGTAGTAGTTGTTTGTACCTGTACTGGTGGAAGATTATATGAATGAATAGTTGACATGTTGAAAGTTGTATTTTGTTAGATTATGTGGTTTTGGAGTTTCGTAGGTCAAGTTGTTATCGAAAAGTTTTTTCCAAGTATGTTGTGATGTAGCTTTTGATGTATTTTTGTTTCCATAAAAGGAAAATACTTGCGATTTTTAATCAAAATCTCATTTCCTTTTTATGGTTGTTTTTAGGCTCTCAATACAATTTATTACATGAAATCTTTATCCAAGCATCAATAATAATAATAATGTGAACTGTTAAAGCATAATACATTGTTGCTAAAAGTTGTGTTGCTCGAACGTTATGGTTTAAACAATAGCTTGCTGATTATGACGTTAATGGTAATATTATTGATATCATGTGTACAAGAGTGTCATTGATCTTTCAAAGAACTTCATGCAACACATCGAAATGAATCACGTTGAGATTAGACATCATTTCATTAAAGACCATGTGATGAAAAAGGATATCAAATCAGTCCAAGTTTCATCTGAAGACTAGCTTGCTAAACAACAATATTCTCTGTATAGCATCAACATCAGCCTCCTTATGATGAACCTCAACGGTTTTCTCATGTATAACATCAACATCGGTCTCTTCATGATCAACCTCAACAGTTTTCTCGTGCTATCTAGTCTTTTCGAAGACACGAGCATTTCTATCTCTCACCTTCCTAATAAACGCAGTGACACCATATTTTATAGTCTTCACTTTTCCGATGTAATATTCGAGTTTATACTCACATCCAAACTTCATATTTTTTTTCAACTACATAATAGTTGGACTTGTCCTCCTTCCTTTCTAAACTCGACAACCGTCCTAAATGGAACATATTATTAAGAATTACAAATCTAAATAAAAACTAACTCAAATAAATATAATTACAAATAAAAAAAAATGTTAAGTCGTTCGTTCTCGAAAATTGAAATAACCTAATAAGCCTAATCCTGAAATACCTCAAGTTCAGAAAGAAGGTAGGTGACTGAAGCGCGCGACAACAGAAGGTCTCAGAAGTAGGGTTTAGTTGATTTGTCTCTGAAATAATCTCTAGGTTAGTTGATTTTAAACTTGTTCTTTTAATTTGTCTTTGAGAAATGCTAATTAAGATTAAGTTTCATACAACTTGTTATTTATTTTCTTGTTTAATTCTCTAAACCGTGATTGTTTTAGGGCATTAGGGTTCTTGACCATGTCTACTGCATTGACACCTTCTAAGAGATCACATGACCGGAACTTTTCCGACTCGAACGGAAAAGGAAAATGGCAAAAGACTGCTGCCCGTAGTTCCCCTAACCAATCCGGTGCTGTAGTTTTTCGAGTACTCTGTCCCGCTTCCAAAACTGGAGGCATTATTGGTAAAGGTGGTGCCATCATATCTCAAATCCGTCAGGAGACCGGTGCCAAAGTCCGAGTTGAAGAAAGTGTCCCCGGATGTGATGAACGAGTGGTCATCATTGTGGGTTCTGACAAGGAGTTGGAAGTTAAAAATGGAGGGGATGGTGCCAAAGAGGGCACTGAGATTGAGGAGGGTGATGGCGGGAAGGATCGTGCGGACAATGATGAAAATAAGGAAACTTTGATAGAAGATGAATCTAAGTCTTTAAAGGAAATATCGTCCCTCGAGAAGGCGCTGATGCTTGTTTTTGAAAGAATGCTTGAACCGGAAGCGGGGATAGATGCGGGGGAAGAGGAAAAAAGCAAGCTTTCTACTTTAGTGTTAAGGTTACTTGTTCTTTCCAGTCAAGTTGGCTGCCTTTTGGGGAAGGGTGGCAGTGTAATTAAGCAAATGTCGTCGGAAAGCGGGGCTCAGATTCGGATTCTACCCAGGGATAAAGTTCCGCCGTGTGCGTCGCCTTCTGATGAACTAGTTCAGGTAACTAAGTTTAAGTTGCATTTTTGTGAATTGCTTTTGTGAATTCTAATTTTTGATGTTTTATTCTATATTAATGATACAGATCGCTGGTGAGGTTGATCAAGTTAGGAAAGCTCTTCAATTAATTGCTCAACAGCTCTTGGAAAATCCACCCAAGGATCACGACACTTTTGTTTCCAACACTACTGGGCCTTCATCTCATTCATTTGGTCATTCTATTTCTCGGTCAGAAGCACATCCACCACCATACCATTCTTTTAATGCTCGAGGTGGGCCTCGGGATTTTCATGAAGGTGGTATGCCTGGTCGAATGAGGCCTCCTCCAGACCTGATAACCTTCCGTTTATTGTGTCTTGATGAGAAGGTAGGAGGTGTTATTGGAAAAGGAGGAACAATTATAAAAGCCCTTCAGCAAGAAACGGGTTGTGAGATAAAAGTTTTGGAAGGGATGCCAGATTCGGAAGATCGCATTATTATCATATCTGGTCCAGCGGTATGTATCGTTTGTTTGTCTGCAGTGATAATAAGTTCATTTGTTTTCCTTCTGTTTGTTCTATCATTTATTAGCTGAAAACCAATAAACTGTTTCAGCATCCAGATGATAGGATATCACCGGCACAAGATGCAGTTCTTCGTGTACAAACAAGAATAGCTAGGGCTTTACCATTAACTGATGGAAAGGAGAAGACTGTGTATGCAAGGATTCTTGTGTCCTCTAATCAAATTGGTTGTCTCCTTGGCAAGGCCGGTGCGATCATGGAACACATGAGGAAGTCAACTAAGGCATTTATTCGTATCTTAGGCAAGGATCAAGTTCCTAAATGTGCTTCAGAAAATGAGGAAGTGGTTCAGGTGCTTGCTTTTTTTTCTCTTTTCTTTAGCTTACTAAACTTGGTAGTTTTGAACAACGACTTCCTTTTTTCTGATGTTTGCATAATCACCAAATCACCTAAAACGTCTATTAATTGTTTCAATTGTATTTTTTGTTGTAAGTTTTGATGTCATCATTTTAAGTCCAAGCTTGACATTTGATATATGAATTTGGTTTGTGGTAGACCCTGTTTAGTTTCGTTTATTGGATAAAGAATATAAGCATCTGTTACTTCTTTTGTGATACTTGTACGCATAAGTAAAATATAATTTTTTCTGTTAGAATTGGTTAGAAAGCAAAATTTTAAAAGAATATCATTAATTCTTTTGTTGGTCATGGAATTAATTCTGTAAGTTTCACAATCCTTTAGATATGGCTCACCACCAAATTGGCTAAAGAATGGATTCAGACTAGGCTGATATTTGTAAGATAGAAAGTTGGATAACAATGGCAAAGTTCAGCATTTGTTAATTACTAGCCTTATGCTACAGTGATATCTTAAAATTGTTTCATACAAAATCTTTCTCTGAAACAGATACATGGGGAGCATGAAGTAGTTCAAGATGCCCTTGTGAAGATAACCTCAAAGTTGCGAAATCATTTCTTCCGAGATGTATATCCTTCTATAGACCATCCTTCCAATCCTGCCTTTTTCGATCAAATGGCTCCATTTCCACCATATATGGGAAGAAGAGAATTGTCACCGCCATTCCATGGATACCACAACTTTGATGGCATGGGAGGTCCACCTCCACATGGTGGTTTCCATCCTCATGATGATCATGCTCCTTTCTCGCACAATATTCATAGACAGGGCATGCCACCCCACGGGCTTGAAAGAAAACATTGGGGTCCTCAGGTAAACGATGATCTTCTTTGCTTTCAGGTGTCATACGAGCTTCTCCGAGATTGTGCATGAGTTTTTAAAGCATATGATGGCTATTTATTGGATGTTAGGTAGCCATGCTGATAATTCTTTGAAGAGGCAGATTTTACTGTTCATAATACTTTTAAAACTCTAAAAGAGAATTTGTGCTAGTTTTGAGCTTTCTCTTCCTGATGTTGGTTGCAGGGAATGATTGAAGGTGGTGTCCCTATGGGCTTGCCTGACTATGGAGGACCTCCTCAGAGAAGGATGTCGGGTTTTGCAGGGTATTGTTTTACACAGGATTAATTCATGATAATCAGGGGTTTAAGTTTGAATAAATCCACATGTGCTTTTTTTGTATGAATTATTTTCTTATGATTTCGTGTGATGTACTTGTAGGGTAAATCATCCAGCTATTATCACAAGCACTACTGTTGAAGTTGTTGTTCCTCGTTCTGTGGTTCCTGCAATATATGGTGAAGATGGTGCTTGTCTGAGACAAATTCGTCAGGTATGTTTTTGGCTGGTGCTCTATTTACAGGTTGCTTAGAGGCTATAAAGTGAATTTGCTATGGAGTAATATTTTCATCGTGTTTGTTGGGTATTTGTTGTATTCCTAGTTCTACATGTAAATTACGTAGCATCATCCAACTTACAATGTCTTATCGAAGAATGTGATTTTTATGTCTTACTGTCTCCTGGAAATATGGTGAAAAATAGTTTGCAAACCCGGTCAATCAGCGGTTCAATAACCTCTATAATTACATGTATTTTCCGAAGTCATTTGAGAGCAGATTTCTCACTAATATTTGGTAAACTGTAGTTTTACTGCTTGATAAATGTTCTCGGTACACAAGTAAATGAAAAGAGTTATTGAACTTTCTCAACTTTATGGTCAAGGCATGTATGAAGACGTTTGAAAATTGATACAGTATGAATTAGTACTTGCCCAATGTTTCTGTTAGTGACACGAAGCTTTGATATATGGCTTTAAACTTTTCAATTTGTTTCTTCTTATTTTAGATTTCAGATGCTAAAATTACTGTTAGTGAGCCAAAACATGGAGCGCCTGAAACTGCGATTATAATATCCGGGACACCTGAACAGACTCATGCAGCTCAGAGTCTTATTCAAGCATTTGTAATGTGTGAAAGGGAGGCTACTTGTACTTGATCATTTTCATAAGGTAATATATACACCTTCCCTCTTGCTTAGAACCCTTCTTTACACCCTGAATTGGACCATTCAGCTTGTTAACAGTCACTTGTATTCTATTGGTAAAAATTTCTTATTCACAAATTTCTATTGATTAAATTTTTCTTTCTGATTTTACAGTGTGCAGAAGGAGATTCTTAATCGTTGGGCCTTATTGAGGACTAGAGTTTGCAACAAGTCGAAATTGGCAGTTTTGTGAGTACAGTGAAACTCGTATGAAATTATTGGTCACTAGATGACATGAAATACCTTTTTTCACATAGTTTAGTATCTTGATGGCTGGCTTACATGTTCAAACCCACATATTATATTGAATTTTTGGCGGACTGTACGGAAAATCTTTGATTTAATGCTGGCTCACCCTACTTATATGCATATGTTTGCATATAAGAATATGTTGACCTTTTCTTTCATTAACTAGTACTCCAGTATATGCATATACTATACTCTCTACTTTTCATAGTTGGATTGACACTTCCACTGGCTAGTTGTTCGGTTCGGTAGTAAATTATGGACTATCCTTTGTCTATCCATGATACTAGGTGGTATGAATTGTTATGAAATGCAAGAAGAGAACAATCAACCGCTTTGAATTAGATAGATACTTATCGATCACTTCTCTTAGATAGGCTACTCATTACGCTGTTTTAGTTTTCCAAGATGTATTTTCCTTCCAGCACCTGCTTCTTTTTTTTTTCTTTTGAGTAATGATATCATACCATAAGGTGTTTTAAACATGATAGCGGAGCTATTGTTCATCATGATTCTCAATATTTACCTGTTGCATATGTTATTTCATTGGTCAAACTGATGAAGGGTATGCACAGATATTTTGAATCATTAGAGTGAAGCATGGCAAAAGTGCATCGATTGTGAATTTATGAAGGCCATGATATCCAGTGGCAATGTACAAGTGAAACTGGTCTATGTTCTTTGGTTCTAAACTGAAGAAGAATTGCCTGCAGCCACGGGATTCCTCTTTTATTCCCACTCATCCTTGTTGGAGCCGGAATATGTATTAGCCTTGCGTGGAACCTTATTGTAGCCATATAAATCTTTCGTTTGATTCACGAGTCTAGAGTGCTTAGGATACACTTCATCTCTTTTACATATGACGCGCTGGTAATGTGCTAATCGATCAGTTTTAAAGAAAATCAAGACACCATTTTAGCATATGCTCCTATATATAGTTTTTTTGCTTCTAGCATTTCTAATCAATTTTGTAGACGAAGCTTTTTTTTTTTGTTGGTCTTTTGTTTTTCCTTTTCCAATTCAATTTCCTAGTGTGAATTTATGAATAAATTGTCTCTATCTTTTCATATCAAAAGTTGAGGGATTTTCCACTTGTGACCGCTTTGGGATGGTAATTGTGTCAAATTGAGTAAAGTTTGTTATCTAGATAAATGTAGCAAACTTTACATGTGTTGTGTGGTTTTGCGCGGCGGCATTTTTTTTTTTTGTTCATTTACGTATGTACACTATTAATAACTGAGAATACAGTTGCGGTATAAGGTGGGACACCAGACGAAGTTGTAGTGATGTTTATGAAGAGTGGTGCAGATGAAGTAAAAAAATATTGATCATTACATGCAGACTGCGGCATCATGTGTTTATTCTCAGAGGAAGTAAGAAACTAAAGTATTCAGGTGAGAATAGTAATAAAACAAAGTCAAAATAGAATTTATTATTTACAGCAAGTTTTTAAGTTAGCAGCTGTGTAAGGGTCGGACATAGGAAATATTGGCTTGTAAGTGCATATAATTTATGGATAGGATCCAGTTTTGCTCCTATAGTTTTATTAGGAAATGCATATTGGATGGGGAAATTTTAGGCCTAACATCTTAAGCAACACAAACTTTAACCTTATTCTAATAAAAATAGGATCAATTGTAGCAAAATTGTTTTGTAAATATACTACGGTAATTTTGTGTATTTTGCGAAGCTGCTTTTAACTTTGTAAGAGCTTGGCAAATATTTCAGGCTTTTTTGTGATCAACTTTTATTCAGTATATATTTACTTGTTGGTATTTAGGCAAGTTCTTGTAATTGTACTAACGACACAATAATACATTAGTCTTCCAGTCAACAGTTGCCTTTCGGTTTGGTTCTGTTGTTAGATAATCGTTCATTCTCCGTCAACAAGTGTTGCAGTTTTTGATTAGGTGATGTTGGGAAAATGAAAAAAGCAAGATTTACTACTACAATTTGAAAGAGTAGTACAGTCGTTCTAATACTGTAGAAAATTGAAATGCAGATCTGACAAGTATCTAGAAATTTTAACTTTGTCGCTTGGTAGATGCAAAGATGTATTTATGACTCGGATTGGAAAGGCTTATAAGCTTTGAGAGAATTGAAGAGACCTTCAAGTGATCCAGCTCCTGCAAGAAGAGACACTACTAAGCATGTCATGCTCAATATCTGCAGCCATATCCATGTGAACGAGAATTTCTGCATTTTTGATCTTGCAATGTACATCTCCACTGGAAAGTACACAGTGAGAGGCCAAAATGCTGCTGCTCCAAGAAGTCCCAAGAAGTCGTTGAAAAACGGGAAAATCATTGCTACTACTGCTGTCACTATCACATATGCTGTTCTCCACACGAACCGGAACGAGTTGATGTAATAAACCCCGTAAAATGGAACGTGAAGAGCGTGCTCACTTGTGATAAACTTGCTCTCTGGCCATCTCTGGTGGCAACTCTTCTCTACGAAATTGTAGACAGGTTGACAAAAGACCTGGACCAAAGTTTGAATCATTAGCGGCTCAACAAACTATACATGTATGTATTATGTTTGTTGTTAGAAGAAACTGAAGTACTTACTTGGTAGGCTCCCACAAGGTGGATGGCTATGCAGATATTGGCAATATCAATCAACCAAAAGGGATCATAGAACCCGAAACCGGTAAGGAAATTTCCAGGTGCTTCGTTCCCAAAAGCTGCATATCCAAGGCAACCACAAAGAACATAGAACATAGTGGTGGTTAGTATGCCAAGAAAGGATGCTCTCTTCATAGCCTTGTTCTCTGGATGAGGACCTGATCCGATAGTGTCCTGCATTCGTGTTCATATTAATAATATTATCATTCAATAAGAAGGGGTACTATTTTATAATCCAAAAATTTAACATCTATAACTAAATCAGAGCTATCATTTCCTAATGAGATAACACGACTTCTTTTTGATTGATACATATAACAACCGTATTATATAAACAAACGATCAACGTTACATGTTTGACAATATTAGGATTGTGAGACTACAATAATTTGGACACCTTATATATGGCAGAGCAGAAGGATTGCAACCTCTATAGGGTTACTTTCTAAGGCAAATGGGTAAGACAAAAAAAAGAAAGAAAAGATGAGACAAAATTTAAATTGTAACAAGAAGGGAGGGGGACTGCCTATCACTGCTCAGTTTTGTCACGTATGCATGTGTAAAAAATACATGGTGGTCCATCATTTTTTTTTCTCTTTTTAAATTTGGTCCACTAGACTAGACAATAACACATCAACTTCAATAAGATCACACTTAAGTACTATTAAATTAACAAAGGACAGTAAGAAACTCTCTACTACTATGGTGAGTAATAAATCCGGCTAATAAAAATGAAATTTACTCTAAATTTTTTTAACTATGTTTGGTTAAATAAATATAAATATATGCAATTTGCCAATTCAATCACGGGCCCTTTTTGTTTGTAGGGATCCCATCCCAACATGGGTTTTGTCCACAAACTCTCAAATCACGGAGACTTGTTGCCCTGAATCAATAAAAGTCAAACCTCGCTAAACTAATAATTCACGCAAATAATTTAATTCATCTACTCATCTCTCTCATGTTGCCCTCATTTTGGAATTTTTTTCCGGCCTAATTGATCTTCAAATTTTGTTGTTCAATGCAAATAATAAATCCCATAACAATAACTAATCCATGTATGACGTGAAAAGAATAAAAATTACCCTTAATAATTAGTTAATTTTTTTTTTTTAAGATGTGACGTGAAAAGTTTAAAATTCAATTACAGTGAATCACTTTAAAGTTGAATCATTCCGAAGCTCACTAATCATTTATGTGTGCTAAATCTACATTATTTGATATATTTATATTTATATAAAAATTAAAGTCTTATATGCAATTTTTATGTATTTTCAACATTTTTTAGCATAAGTGAGCATTTAAACCGCTAAATTCCTTTAAATCCGTTCCTTGACATGACATCAAATGATTAAAATGAAGTGGTATGTTGAGAGTATGCTAAAACTTGTGCTATATTAATGACATGTGTCAACATGTGAAAGTGACATTGTATAAAAAAAAATCATCAACTATATATTAATCATATTAAATTAACTTATTAACTAAAGTTATCCTTTTATAAGTGGAAGCTAAACTGTACTATATACCTTCACTTTATTATGAAGCTATATTAATTTAATTAAGATCATATCATATATTTTATAGTCTAGGATTATTTATAAACATATATGGTCAATTTGTAGGATTATTTATGAACTAGCTATATTAATCCTAATCTGGCACACATCTCAACATATATATGTAGTTTGGTCCATCCATCCTAAGTAGGTACGTATATTGATTGATAGTAAATGAAAGGGTATGGTACCTGAATCTCAATAAGAACAGTGGAGAAAGCATAAGCAAAAGCAATGTCTCCAATGGCTTGAAATGCCCTCCAGATCTTCTGTGAATCTGTCACATCTATTCCTACTGTCGTTCCTGTTAGGGTTGTTCTTACTTTTTCTCCTCCTCCTCCTGAATTACAATATATTTTTATTATTAATGTTCATAATCATATATACTAGAGCTAGTTAATTAGTTAGTTAATGAATACAAAGTGTATTTGTATTGTAATGTAATGAATTTAATTACCTGTTATTCTTGCTACGGAGAGACCAAGGCCTATGGTAGAATAGGCGAAGGACATAACTGCTGCTAAAATAGAGAGCCATGAGAGCTTGTGGAAGTTTGGAATTTGGCTAAGTAGGATTTGGATGCAAGCAAATATTATCATGTATGGGGTGTTTGATGTATGGCACTTGCTTGGGTCATGCCCTACTCTGTGGAAACAATTTGACCTTTTTACAGCCCTGCGCATGTATAATTTCATTACAACTTGTCATATGGATATCAATTACAATACTAATTAATCACGATACATCAAAATTCCCCGTTATTCAGAAAGCTCGATCGTTTGATTCTCTGCACTTGCAAAATATATTGGTCACTTTAAGATCTTGCTTAAAGTGATATATTGATTCCTTTAACTTGTTTAGAACTATTTGACTCATAACCTTACTTCAAATGATATAGTTTTTAAATTTGTCTAATTTTGATGTAATTCATAGTTCTAAATCTCCAAAATAAATCTTTTTACAGATTTAGAGAATTGATCAATTAACCACTTTAAGCAAAGTAGTAGAGTGATGGAGTTTACAACGGTAGAAATATATCATGATGTGCTAACACAAAAGAAAAGAACAATAAAAAAAGAAAACATGGACTTACACCATACTAATAGATGCAGTAATAGTGTAACCGATGGTAATTCCTACTAGATTCAAATATTGAGCCACTCCACAAAATACAACTTTCCAGCCACCTACATCATATCATGTAAATGAATGATTAACCATATATAGTAGTATTAATTGTCATCATAATTGAACAATAGGGATTAATTCAAAAGTCATAATAAATGCTGTACATGTCCACATGATTTGACCATACTCCCATACTCTAATACCATGTGATTAGTTGATTAACTCATTTTTTTTTTCTTTACAAAATGTTTTGAAGGAGGAGCAACTCCAGAATGTTTCAAGGTCACTTACAGACTTACAACAGAAGAGCTTACATATGGTTCAACTTATGTGGACTCTATAATGACAACGTGAAATCAAACTCAGGTAAAGAATACATAAGAACTACTTCCTTACTGTTGAGTCCTCCCTCATTGTACACTGATAATGAAATGATGGATATTAAGATAGAGATAGGTACCTAAGTTTGCACGAACAGCATCCATGTAGGTGTAGTTTCGCTTGCCGGAAACAGGATCAGGAGAGCGATAGGCGTCGGCGAGAAGAGTGGACGTGAATAAAGTGATGAAGGAGAAAGCCATGAGAATGAGAGGGCCAGCCACCCATCCTAACTGAGCTATTGCCCATGCCAATGACAGCACTCCCGAACCGATCACCGCCGTTATTATATGAGCACTCGCAGTCAGCCATGTTCCTTTTTTTTCCATCAAACCCCATAACACAAATTTAGTTATATTCCCCAAGAGAAAACACGCTAGAGATTAATATAAAAAGATGTCATTGTTTAAGCTTATTTTTAACACTGAACGACATTTTTTTATTAAATTTTTTGCAAAACTATATGAACAAATGAACGTAATGTTTACCAGTTCTTTTAGCTCTTCCATCATCGTCTAGATTCTTCCGAATTCCACCACCTCCATTTTCATATCCTTCTATGTCCATATTACTTGGTTGCATCTCTTTCCCCATTTCTGTTCTCTATATATATTTGATTAATTAAGAGAAGAAAAGTTACCTAATGATGAGAAATTGTGTAACTGTAATTTAAAAACAAAACTGAAGATACTAAAAGAAAGAAAGAAAGAAAAAGAGATGGGTAGCAAGCTAGGTTAGGTAAGTGAATATTAAGATTAAAATAGATAGTATTGTAAAATGAAATTATTAAGGATTGAGTGTTTGGGAGTGCAATTGTGCACCATTGATGGTGAGGAAGAAGAGAATGGTGGTGTGGTGCTACTTAAATTAAAAACCACAAACAAAAGGTCCCCACCTTCATCATGTCTATGTTTTTAGGTTTGGACCATCCATCGAGAATCTTTCTTTTTTCTTTTTTATATATCCATGTTTTTATTTATTTTTTACAACATACCTTCTTGTAATTTATTAAGTATATATCTCTTCAACATTATTCAACTTTCCTCCCACTCCCCTCCTTTTTCGCCATCTGGGGATACAACAAATCCATGCCACAACTTTTGTATAATATTTAAGGTTTTTATGATTGAAAATTATTAATATTTAACTAAAAATTATATAACTGAACTAAAGTGAATTGAATTGAAGACATTATCAAACTAAAATGAAATGATTTACTAAGTTATAAAGAACAAGGTCTAATATTCCCTTCTCTCAAAGAACCAGTTAACTCTAGATAGTTAAAATCTAACGCAATTTATTTTTCGATACTTTTTATATTCTCTAGTCAAACCGATATATTTTAAAATGAGTCGTTTCTCAATTTTAACTAAAGTCAAAAGAAAAGCAGAACCAAGCTAAATAAATTATACGTTATATTCTCAACTAATCTTTTTTTTGGCAAGAAAAAGTTTAGCTAAGGGTAGGCATTTCCACTCGCAAGGTCAGGGCAAACCACAGACCTCGATGAGGGTTTATAGTGGAGTTTACAGATTGTCTACTAATAAGAGCTAAATTTTGACGAAGCAAGAACTCGAACCTTAAACCTTTCAAGTAAAAGATGAAATGTCTTACCACTTGAACCAACTCTTATTGGTTATTCTTAACTAATTTGAATTAATATTCTGTTAGTAATTTTCTTTGACTACCATATATATCTTGGTTTGATTTTTGGTGCTTAACTTTGTCAATAAAGTGATAAATAGAATCAAAAGATTGCTCTAACTCATTCACATTGTTGAACCGTGAAGAGGACAAGTGGATCAAAGTTTAGGGTTAGGTGGACAATTTTGATTGGTAGTTTTTCTTTCTTTTTTAAGTAGGTTGACAAATTTTTCATATTCTGGACTAAGTACGTACCGTAGGTTTTCTTTCTTTTCCCTTTTTTATTGAACCCGGGAAGGAAAACACTAAAGAGATACAATTATTTTCAACCTACACAAAATTCAACACACATGTTGTAATTAAGAGAATGTTTTTAGAATAATTTTCAGATTATGAAGGTCATACATTTCTTTTTTCATTACTCATCACTGAAAACAAGACTTTATTATAAAATTCGTCAATTTTACATGTCATTTAAGATTTTTTCTTAGTACTTTATTGATTAAACATTTCAACATGTTGATTTAAACTTAATATTTCTTCATTTCTATAACTATTTTTAAATTAAACTTCTCTTTCCTTTTAATTACTATGAGTTGGTTATTCATATTAATAACTAAATTTCTTTCATAAAAAAATAACTAAATTTCTGTCTTCTTTTAAGATAAATAAATAAAAGTAAATATATATAGTCACATAAAATGATATGATTCGAATTAATGGAGTAATAGATTTGGTAAAATTGACAAGCTAGCTAGGCTATATTAATGATATACAGGCACTATATAGGTAATTAAAATTATGATTTGGTAAATGTAAATGTAGCTATATATATAGCTACTTGTTTTGTGCAAATAAATAGATGTTTCATTAATACGATGAGAGTCTAGAAAAGGCAAAGAGTTAAATATGGTCACGTAGTAGGAGGGAGTAGTAGTAATCTTTAATTTTGAAACTTGAAGTCAAAGAAAGTTGAAGTTGAATACACTAACTATCGTCCCTATTGATAATAAATGCATCCCCAAAAAGGGAAACAAAATTCCAAAATTAATTAACTCTCTTGTTACGCCATTAATGTGCTCTTCTTCATGCTCACGTATGTACACCTCTTATAACTTGTTGTTTACCACCGGTCGGACACGGTCATTTTTCTTATATGCATACATATAATATATAATTACGCCACCAAAATATAAGAAGAGTTCAAATTCGAGATGGAATATAATTACGTCAACTAATATCAAACCCAATTTTGATTATTCAATCATTAATGATATTTGTACGTATCAAGCCGAGATTATTTGAGAACAATGTAAAAGTTGTTGTTAGCTTTGACTATCAGTTCGAGTTTTTAGTTCAATCGATTAAGTAACAGAGATCACATGTCAATTATATATGACCGAAATGACAATCAACATGAAGGAGGGTCACTCCTCCTATCGATCATACTTGGAACCATCACAACGGTTAACCAACTAACCACTTTGTCTGAGGACACATGTCACTATATATTCCCGTCAATGACACCCTTGAACATGCTTGTACGATCTAGGAAACTTCCTTAATAACGGAATTATTCATCCTTAACCAATCCAGAGCAGACACGTGTCTAGCTCAACCCAAAACCTACTAAATAAACCAAGATAGACATCCAGTTCATTATTCTCGCTCATTTTATTTCTCTAAGCCGCCTTTCCTCTTTTGAATCTCCACCTGACTTGATCGTAGGAGCGGATACACCAGATACGACTGACCCATCTCTAATGATTTTTTATCCATTTCAGGCTAGGTTCAAACAGCCAAAGATCCCAAGATCTACACAAATATCAACTATAAAAGAATAATCATAAATAAGAATTATAGATTTAACATGATTATTATTATTGTTTGAATATGGTTCTCTACAACGTGTACTTAAGGAAATTCCGAATGGAGGACTTCTCTGATGCCTCCACCTCAAATATCTTTATGATCGACGTTGACTCTCTAATGACCGATTGGTATTACATATGATTTCAGGTCAACATACACCTACAAGTCGTTCGGCACCCAAATCAGACATGACGATACAAACTCCCTAAGTTCTGCAAGGTGGGATCAATGTTAGTACGAAACCACTGGTGCCAAGAAGATTAAATTCAGTCTTAGACTCATCCACCCTCAATTTGTCACTCCAAAAGACTATGCAGTTGAAAATCAGAATGCCAACCGACGTTTCCATACATCTTCCTCGAACAAATATCAGTTTGATCACTTCAAGAGAACGGTATGGCAGTCGTGGCGACCATATTCGTGGATGAGGAGGCTTCAATGACGGGATCATCGCAGATTCTCATCATCGATTTATTAGCTTTAATTTATGCTATTTAGACTGTTTTTACGACTAAAAAAACTGAATTGAAAATTACTCAAAAAGCATGGTCTAAACTAATTTTTGTGTATTTAAACTCTATATTTTTCTACACAAATCAATCAAAAGAAATTCACAACTTTCATATGCATTTAAGGGGAAGAAATTATTATTTTCGGAAAATGACATCCTAATTTGAAAATGAACATTAGATAACCATATTGTCTAATGATAAGTTAGATTCTACAAGTTCCAAATAAAATAGCTTTTAATTTGATTTATGACCTGAACTATCCATTTCACTTCAGTTTAAAATTGCACCTTTGTATAGCAACTATTTATTCGCAATCCAATTCAAATTTTATAATCCAATTTTACTCCAAAATTTGTAATTATCTCAACTTTAAATAACAAAACCTTAGAACATTGTCAGATGAAATTTAAAACGTTACAATATTCAAGTTAACATTTTCACGCAGCACCAACATATGGAAGATGTGATGAGCATTTACTTAACATGCATAGTCGTTGACTGGAATTAGATAAGGACATGGTACCAAACGACAATAAATTATCAGAAAACGACAGCCCGCCATAATAGACTTATTATATCTGGAAATTAAACTCTTCAAGTATTCTCTCAATCTAACGTTCATCTTTGACACAAGAAATTCCAACTCGGAAGTCGTCTGTGTTGACTGTCATTAGCACAATAATTCCAACTTAATCATTTCAATTTATTATTTGTGATGTCTGCTTAATTAATAAATCGTGATACATGGCACTTATTAGAACATCTATATCAGAACATATATAATTAGAACATCTATATATATTAGAAAACCTATAGTCCGTATGTTGTTCCACAACACTAGAATAAGGACATCCTAATATGTTGAAATCATATCGGTAAAAAGTTCTGAATTCTCCTATAAATACCAAGGTATTTCATACCTCAAGAGGTAGGTTCAATTAATACAGGAATATAAGCTATCATTTTCTTCCATACGCTTGACCTCTTACATATCAACTATCTATTTAGATTAGCATCTTATCAATACGCGTTAGAATTTTATGCCAACTTAGGCATCAGAAAGAGAGATCACAAGTTAATGGCCACTCCTTAATTAGCCCAATTCTGCCTTTATATGCGTGTTCTCAAATAGGAGCTTGACATGTAGAGATTCAAACAACTGGCAAATATAATTAAATCAATTTATGTGCTATCAAATTGGTGCGTTGAGCTTGAACTCATTCAACTCTCCCAATGTCTGGATAGATCGATAATAACTTTCCAATTAATGGTAATGAAACTACTAATAAGATAATCACGGTCAAATACATGCATGACGCGTTTTAAATTCGTGAAGTCCAATGGTGATGAATTTGGACCAAAGCGGATATTGTTGCATGATATTAGTTTGGGTGTTAATTTAGTACCAAAGCTTACTCTCTACATACAATGTTTAGTTAAGGACGAACTAAATAGAAGCTAACATGCCTATAAGGCTTTGGTCCAAAAAGAGGGTGGACCGCAGTTAGAAGACATATACAAGGAACGGCCTTAAGGGTTGGAGATCGGACATGAATGGACTGAAACAGATGAAACAGAGATAAAAAGAGCTAGAGCTTATATGTAAAAGTTTGATTCAATACATGCATGACGCGTTTTAAATCGGTGCAACTCGATGCTAACGAATTTAAGTGTCATCTTGTTCATAAAAATTAAACTAACACTTTCGCATGTAATTTTTTATATGTATTATCTCATTAGTCTAATTAATCTTTTTTCACAATTTATTTTTCTAATATCTCAAAGCTAACTAAGTGTCACATGAATGAGTTGGAGAAGAGAGGGTTTTCTTATATCCTCAATTATTGCATTGGAGCAAGCAAACTCGAGGTTTACTTGCTGGACCATTTTATTATTTTTTTTTTATCAATCAAAAAATTTCATTAAAAACAACATTTTATTATATTCATGCATATGATCTTTTCATATTCTTGAAATTTCAAGTTAATAATTTCATATTTTATGTAATAAATGTAAGATGGTTTCAAAAAAATAAAACAAAAAAATCGTAATAAATATAAGATATGTGTGCACCGTATAATTAATTTTCCTCCATAAAAAGGCAAAAATTTCACTAGTAGAAAATAAAAAGAATTGAATTAATTAAAATGAGTTCACGAAGTCAATCTCTAGAGTCTACTTTCAAGGGACCTTCTCGCATTTCTGCAAAGTACGCATACAGATAAATTTCAATCATTTTCAAAATAATTACACTATGATTTTATGGAAGGGATGTATATTATTTAAATGTATGCATGACAAAATTAAGCATGAAAAATCGTATAATTGTCAGGTGAGTGTACCTATGGGAGGAAGGGATAGAGATTATACGTATGTAAAATGACAAAAACAACATTAAATGCTACAATTTTATAATTGGAAAGAACGGTCGGTCGAATTATATGAAGATGATGGATTGGATTGGATTGGGTTGAAAACAACAAAACAAAACAAAAATTAAGTTGAAGACTTCGAGTTGAGAAATGAGATTGAGATACAATCTAAAATCTAATCTAATCTTATCAATTTAATTTTAATTTATGGCCTCATAAAACAAATGTACAAAAACACCATGTTGATCATGATGGGGTCTTTTCTTTTCTTTCCTCTGTCAGCTACGTGCATAAATAGCCTTGCTAACACAGGTTGATTAATTAATTAATTTGGCTTTCTACTGCCACTTTGCCCAAATTTATTTTAATCTTTCTGGGAAATTTTTTTTTATATAATTTATAAAGAGTGAGACTTTTTTAATATGTACTGTATTTCATAAATAAAATTTAACACATTTTCAAACTGATTAATTACTAATTTAAAGTAATTTAAGCGTAATTTCTAATTCTAGAAACCAAATTTATGCTTAGAATTATCCATCTTAAACTAAATTTAGCTATCAATTAATTTTTGTGGAAGAAATTTGATGTTCCATTTTTTGTTGTTTTAAAAGAACCAATGTGACACTGTTGTGGAGAAATTAGTTATTGTAGGTGAAAATGTTGTGGGGAAATTAGTAAAGAAAATTTGAGAAATTGTTTAGTAAACATGTTGCAGAAATCTTAAAAATTAATAGATAAAGGAAAAATTTATATTTATTAAATTATATTGAATTTTAGAGTCATTTTTATAAAAAGAATATCAATATAAAAATTTTGTATAACTTTAAGAGCTATTTTACCTGAAAAGTTGCAAAATGTAGTTTTTTCTAATAACCCAACTTTTCTGAAAAGTAGTTCTGCAAAACGCTAGCATGTTGTTAGCTAGGAAGCTGCCTTTGAGATATGAGAATTTAATGTCAAACTAAGACATAGTCTCTTACTATTGTATAAATATGCGTACTTTACTCAAAACTTATATCACAAATAAAAAAATTAGAGATAAAGGAAAAAAAGAAACGGAAACAACAATTTTATTTTACTTTTTCGTGTGGATTTTTATCTTACATCCTTAATTTATTGGGATCTTGTTTGAGGTCAATAAGTTTGCCCTATTTTCCTATGAAACAATTCCCAACTTGTTAATTCTTCCATTAATTTGTTAGGACCACAAATTTTAGTTTCAGTTATTTTTATGTTACATATACTAGTCGAATTATTGGTTGTAGTTCTTTTGGCTTCTTTATGTCACTCTAAATTCCACTCTAATCTAGGATATTAATCAAAACTTTAATTTCTTTTCACATGTAATTGATGGTGATTTCCTATCGCTATTGGATCCAATAATAGTGTTAACTCTGAATCTTTAAATTTTTTATTTTTTTTGGTAACTGAATCTTTAAATTTAACATTCACAATTTGTAGAAAGTCGCAGTAGCATATACATTATGGATCAAAATAATACTTTTATGCTATATAATAATGTTTGGATCAAAATAATACTTTTATGCTATATAATAATGTTTGGTGGGAAGAGAAAAAATAAATGTCAATTAAATATCTAATTTAACATTATTCATTATTTGACCATTTTTAACTAATCAATGAATTTATTAAGCCAAATATGAATTCAACATAGCTTTATAAAAGCAAAAAGTCAATACAAAGAAAAAATATGGATATATTAGTGTTAGAAACGATTGAAAAAAAAACATTTCTCTTTAATTCTAAGCGATTCTCAAGAGTTTATTCTCGTTAATTTGTAAGCTATTCTTTCTTTTCTTCAATTATGATTTTACTTTGATATGTATTTCTAAATCAATTTGTTAGCTTTGTAACCTTAATTCTAAATACTTAGTTTGGGTTATATCTACCATATATATCATTAAATTTTAAGATTTATAAGGTGAAGATCACTAAAATTTTACTTTTTGTAACACTATCACCGAATTTTATTTTCTTTCAAAAACTCAAAATCACCGAAGTTAAGCATGTAATTTGTTATTTTTACATAAGATATGTACAGATTTAATTTTAAAAAATCAATTTAAACCCATCAAACAATAATTTAGTGGTTATTACGCTTAGAAAAAACGTGATCAAATTCCAATATTGACAAATGTAAAACTATAAAAAAAAATCGATTAGAGTGATACTAGTACTAGAATTCTACGTGGTTTTGGGTTGTCAAAAACGCAAGTGTACAGGCTTATATGTTGTGTCATTACCCATATGGGCCCATTGGAACAAAAGCCCAAACGTTGATTCAAAACCATTTTTCTGTTGAGTAAACTACATTTGTGGCATAAAGTTACTTATATTACTGCAGCAAAAATGTTTACAGCTTATACTATATAAGACTAAAATCTAAACCAAAGGAAATTAGTTTTAAAAATTAACAAAATGATGATTTGAAAAGTTGGACTACGTTATCACAGAAAACATCAATATCAGCAAAAAAATGAGAAATAAGTATCATAAAAGTCATATTCAACCAATAAAAATTGATCTAAATGGTAAAACACTTCATTTTCTCTTTGAAAGGTTTGCGATTCTAGTCTTTATTTCGTTAAAATTTAACTCTTATTATTGATAAATAATTTGTAAATTTAACTGTAAACTCTTAAGATTTGTGGTTTGTCCTAAAAAAATCATATTCCAAAGCCAGAAACGAAATGGCGGTGCCAGAGGTTTTCTTTCATGGAAAATAGTGGAAAACCTTGGTTTTTATTTGGTTTAGTGAGGAGAAAGATATTATTAACATAACAATATTAAGAGATGTTAAAAATGCCTACACAAATATGACATAATGAAGGATAGAGAATGAAACAAAAAGTTGCATTTTTCAGTTTTTATTGAATCCTCTATCAACTTAGCAAAAGTCAATATCTCAATAATAGAAAAAAAAGTCCTAAATGCAATCACGTGATAAATCGAGACACACGATTGACCAATGTTATAGAAAACATGGCTTTCCTTTCAGTTTTAAATTTACTAAAAAGAAGACACTTAAGTCATGTTCTTTATGACTCTAAATTACTGAACTGAATCGAATAGCATTTACTAAAAATTACTGAAGCAAACTGAACTGAAAATAAGTACTCATACATCCAAAAAGAATAGAGCCTTTCTGGAAATGAAAACTTTACAAGAGAAATGTTTCTTTGGTAACCGAAGATAGTACCAATACATGATTTGTCTCACCACTAACCAACCCGCACAACCCTTAAGAAGTTGTATAACATTGTCTAAAACACAATATTTAAAGCTGATGAGTTTAGTGGATGACCATTCTTGGATGTTCGTTCCCTATTGTTCAAATCATTCACATGATTGACAATATTACATTTGGAGGTGTTTATGCAGATACTTCTTACACTCTTAATATGCAATGTGTCTTGTGATGACATTAGTCATGTTGTTTTGCAAACATGTTGAATTTTAGATAGTAGTGCCATTGACCACATTGTGAATAACACAAGTTATTTCGAGTCTATGCATGATGTTAGTAGATTCTTAGTTCATTCCAAATAATGAGCAATTAGTAGTTAAGTACGTGAGAAATGTGAAAGTTATGGAAAACCAAAAAATGAGGTATTACAGTTAAACCTCTTTAAAGTAATACTCTTGGGGCCGGAAAAAATATTACTTTATCGAATTTATTACTTTATCGATAATAAACACTTGTGAAGAGACTAGTCCTAAAACGGACAATAGTAATAGAATCACCTATGGATGAACAAATTTTTGAGTCGGTAATGAACATTGGTGAAAGACTGATCTTGAACCAGACGATAGCAATGTCATCCCAAGCTTGCCATCAAAGAAAGCAGTTCAAGCAATCAACACTTTGAACAATTACTTGTTACAACACGAGCAAACCATACCAAGAGTTATTTATGCTTTACGTAAAGTCAATGATGATGTTAATTTTAGCTTTGGTGAAAAGAAGAAACAAGATATTATATATTCATATTTAAAAAAAATTGAATTTTGTAACTCATACATATCATATATACGTATAATTCTGGAATTATTACTTTACATATTACTTGGGTCCTTCAGGACTTTCAAATTTTTTATTATCTTATGCTTTTAGCGAGAATATTACTTTACGACATTAGCCCAAGTTGGGACCGACGAAATTTATTACTTAAGCGAGGTTATTACTTTATCGAACATTACTTCATCGAGGTTTAACTGTATTATGTGTTTTATTTGCCTATATTTGCATTCAATATTACGGGCTTTAACCTATGTTCATACAAGACTTTTATTCCTCGTTTGTTATCTACTTGTATCATTTACACTCTCATCCTTAATTAATACAAATTATACTTTCCAAAATCAAAATAATATTGTACATATACTCTTATTCCCTTCATTCTGAAACAAATGTTTTTTTAAATAAAAAAATTTGAAATAAGAGAAATTTAAAAGTACCATTATACCCCTTATTAATTACTCTTTTCATATTTGATGCGCTAATATTCTTTCCATTATTACTAATTACAAAAATATATTTACCATATTTCAAAATTCTCAATTCCTTAACTAGAAAATGGAGAGAAAATAACGGTCACCATTTAATTCAGCCAAGGTTAAAATGGAAAAAAATAAAGTAAAAGTAGCTACAACAATTTTTAATTCAGAATTTCTTTCATTACATAAAAGAACTTTTATTTTAGAATGGATGGAGTAATATTTTATACTGATCCATGTCTCCAATACCAAACATAAAATAACAAATTATAATCAAAAATTTGCATTATCCTTATCCAATATATTGCAATTTATACCCCTGTAATTACCAAAATTGCCCCCTCCCTAATAATCCTAATCCAAGCAAATAATTACTAGTTTTCATAACTGAAATTGCTGATTTGTTCTCTGAAAATAAGTTATCTTAAATTTTCCAGTTGTGAGTTAAATTTGTGTGTTGAGACAATTTGTTGAGGAGAATGGACAACTTATGTATCCCCAAAGACTCCTTCTTTCTTGGATTGGACAGCTCTACCCAGTAAGTCTCTTGCTCTTTCTTTCTGTAATAAATAGCTTAATCAAATTTTGATTATTGATCTTTGATTGCATTTGTCTTTTTTCTCTTCAAGTACGAATCTTTATTTGATTGCACGTAAAATGGTATAATAAAATTGCAATTTTGATCCAAAATAGATAGATAATTCTGAAATTGGATGAAATTTGATTGTTTTAAAGGTCCTTGAAGGCTACTGTTCTTGATTCAAATCTCAACGTTGTTAAATCGGAGCTCGTTCATTTTGATTCCGATTTACCCCGTTATAATACAAAAGACGGAGTTTTTAGAGACTCATCTGACAATGGCAAGATTGTTTCACCGACATTGATGTGGGTGGAAGCTCTTGATGTTGTTCTTCAGAGGCTTGTGACTTCCGGTTTTGATTTCGGGAAAGTTGCTGCTCTTTCCGGAAGTGGACAGCAACATGGTAGTGTTTATTGGAAGAAAGGGAGTTCTGCAACGTTATCGTCTTTGGATCCTAAGAAAACACTTGTTGATCAGCTTGGCAATGTGTTTTCGATCAATGAGTCACCAATTTGGATGGATAGTAGCACCACTGCACAATGTAGAGAGATCGAAAAGGCTGTTGGTGGAGCTTTGGAGCTCTCGAGACTTACTGGGTCGCGGGCGTATGAGAGATTCACGGGTCCTCAGATTAGGAAGATATTTCAGACTCAGCTAGAGGCTTATAATGATACTGAGAAGATTTCTCTAGTTAGCTCGTTTATGGCTTCTCTTTTTATTGGGGCTTATGCATGTATCGATCATACCGACGGTGCTGGGATGAATTTGATGGATATTAAGCAAAGAGCCTGGTCTCAACTAGCTTTAGAGGTTTGTTTACTGTAAAATATGATTTGTATGTTAAATTTAGTCTTTGCATTTGGAAAGAGTATTACATGCTTTTGAATTCTAATGTCATCTACAGGCCACAGCTCCAGGTCTGGAGGAAAAGCTTGGAAAATTGGCCCCTGCCTATGATGTTGCAGGTCATATTTCCCCCTATTTTGTGGAGAGGTCAGCAGAAACTTATTTTCTTTGCTTTTTCGTCATTGTATTTCCTGGATACTATAAATTTTAGTTTTTTTATTAACTGTCGTAGATGGTTAAATCAAGGACTATAAATTAGTAGAGCCAAATGAATCTCTTCAGGTGCTTTCTTTAGTCCTTCATATGTATTGTTAGCTATTGCTGCTTGCTGTTACGAAATAGCTTACAGCTTTCAGATGGGCTCTAAACAATCTTGAGAAACTGTTGTTTTTCAACTAGTTAACAGTTTACAGCATTATTAGGATATTCTATCCATTTTACTCCAGGCAAGCTTGCAATGTGTTCTTTTTCGTATGACTCATTTCATATTAGTCCCTCCTTGCTTCTTGATTATTTTGATTTTGTGGATTGGCATCTTGAGAACTTTACCAATTCTTGTGTAGGTTTAAATTTAACAAAGATTGTCTGGTTGTTCAGTGGTCCGGAGATAATCCCAACAGTTTAGCAGGTAACTGATTTTCCTTAATTGGGGAATGCTTTTCATGTATAATAAACATTTTGGTGAACCTGTTCAAGGTATGTATTAGAGATTCTTTAGCATGTTGTAAATATAAAACTACGAGTATGTAATGCAATTAGAAAAATTTCAACCATTAGTGATACATGATCAAGACATAACGTGTGTCATGGTTCAGATACTTCATATAAGATGCTAACATTTATTTTGTGTTCTTGTTAATTTCTATTTTGTAACGAAAGAAATCTTGAAACTGCAGGTTTAACCCTTAGCATCCCTGGGGATTTGGCAATAAGCCTTGGCACCAGTGACACTGTAAGTTTAAATATAAAGCCACATATACTACACTTTAGACCATGCTGTTACTGTCCTACATGCTATTGATTGAACAAAATATACTGCAGCAACATCGAGTAGTTTTTAGGCTTGACGGGGCATTTGACGATCTTGTTTTGGAAATCGGTCTTGAAGCTTGGGAGGAGAGTTTCTCCCCTTAGGCTTGTGCTGCTTAATGTTTGATTCTGCATTAGATTATCTTCTTATGCATTTTCTCTTTTATGTGTTGTTAGTGTACATTGAAGAACCAATAATATCAGCTCTACATGTTTATGTTAGTGTGTTCAAGTTTTCCGATTCTTATCAGCTTCAAAGATATGTCTCTTGAAGAGCAAGAAAAACAAGGAAAAACATATGATTTTCCAATCAACAGACCTCTGACGAGATCCCTTCTTAGCCCATAACAAATGGCCAGTTAACTAGCCTAATTAACTTTTTTGTTTTTGTCTAACTGACCTAACACAACAGAGTTTGACTTACTAGTATAATTACCTAAGCATTTACGAATTTAAACTCTATCAATGATGTTTGTATGCCACCTTTCCTTCTCCAGCCTTGATCTTACAAGCTTTTTGACTTTTAATCTCGACAAACTTGCCATGTAGGTTTTTGGGATTGCTGCTGATCCCCAACCTAGTTTAGAAGGGCATGTTTTTCCTAACCCTGTTGACACAAAAGGTTATATGGTGATGTTATGCTACAAAAATGGGTCTCTGACTCGGGAAGGTATAATTTCACTCTCACGCAATTCAGCAAGGATCTATTATTTCTTTTCTTTAATCTGACAAGCATTTTGAACTAGATGTTCGCAACCGTTGTGCTGAGAAATCTTGGGAAGTCTTCAACAAGTTTCTGGAGCAAACGCCACCTCTTAATGGTATCCATCATCTTTTGATAATTTATTCTTGAATTATTTGGTTTGGTTTTGTTCCATTTGCTCATCATATTCTGAAACAGATGGAAAAATTGGCTTCTATTACAAGGACCATGAAATTCTTCCTCCTCTTCCAGGTTAGTTTACTTTACGAACATCTAGTCTGGCACTTTACAACTTTCAGCTTCTCCTTATACCTGGATTTCCTGCCATAAAATCTCGGCAAATATGTGTGACACTTGTTTTTTGCGTTCGGGATAGGGGGAGACTAGGTGGCACCTCGCTTGCGTATTAATTTTAAGTTGCAGAAATGATTAGCTATAAGCCATTTGATGTCTGTGTTCTATTACTTTTTCTTTGCACTTCATCATTTACATACTACAGTTGTTTATGTGAATAGTTGGTATCCATCGTTACGCACTTCAAAATTTCACTGGCGACAATCTGGAGAAACTGAAGGAACAAGAAGTGAAAGAATTTGATCCAGCATCCGAGGTTGGTATCTCATCATTATATGTTAATTTCTTGCAAGAGGTTGTCTTAAAAAAGGTGATATTATTTTCAGGTACGAGCTTTAATTGAGGGTCAATTCCTGTCAATGCGAGCTCATTCAGAACGATTTGGGATGCCAAGCCCTCCGAAAAGAATAATAGCTACCGGTGGAGCATCAGCCAATCATAGCATCTTAAACTCCGTGGCATCAATATTTGGGTGTGATATTTATACTGTTCAGAGCACTGGTATGCAGTTGTATTTTTTACATTACAACTTTGATTTCATTACGTTGCATTACAACGTATGAAACGCAACCTTAATTGATCATGAATGTTGTGATTAACAGATTCAGCATCGCTAGGAGCTGCATTAAGAGCAGCACATGGTTGGGTATGCAATAAGAAAGGGAGTTTTGTGCCAATTGCGGATTTGTACAAAGACAAGTTAGATAATTCAGCTATGAGTTGCAAGCTTTTAGTGAGGGGTGGTGATCAACAGTTGGTTTCAAAATATGGTTTGCTGATGAACAAGAGAATGGAAATAGAAAATTCTCTTGTCCAAAAGCTAGGACGCTGCTGAACACACTTCAGCAGTTCAACTTACTAACATTACAGGGTTTTTTTTTCGGTTTTTTCATTGTTGAATTGCTTCTCTTATGTAACTCTGTTAATATCAATAATATCTAACGGTATTTAATCATTATTTCCAATTTTAATAGATAGCCGTGGCTTCTCTCTTTCGCTTACTTCTTAGTATGGAGTAAGAGTAACATACCCTTGCTCATGTTTTTGATAAGGTGCAAATTTTACATGCGAGTTTTCTGGAGAATTTGAACAGACTAGTTTTGCATTATATAATTGGTTATTGAGTACTTGAAAAGACTAGTTCTTATACTGTTAAAAACACATAAATACTAACAATAACACAATCACTAACCATTAGAAATGCTCTTATCACTCTCACTATTGAACTCTACATATTTATATCCAAAGCAATCTGAATGTTCTTTTTTTGTAACAATAAAATTAGGTATATAGGCATTAGAGATGATGGAAAACGTGTTCTAGTTACCTCATTCTATTCGATTACCTTAAACCGTTGTGTGAACTGCCCAATATCTAATAATCAAAAATTGGTTAACTGAAATATAAGGTTAAAAAATCTTTTAGCTGAAATATCGTTAGTTTGAGGAAAAATCCAACCTTTAAGATGTTGTAAATAATTCATTCCATAACACCAGTCAAACTAAAATGAATATTAGGTCGAGGAATTAAACAAGCACAGTTTAAAAGCAACTCAACTCATACTCATATTTTGCAGCAAATGGTTCTCAGAACAATTGTTTTAGACAAACAAGAAGCATACGCATATGCCAATATCCATAACCACACAAAAACAAACACAACAATAGAAGTTGCAAATATGCCTCAAATTAATACTCCTCCCCTTCATCACCGTCTTCGCCTTCAGCAGATTCAGCACCAACCTCCTCATAATCCTTCTCGAGTGCAGCAAGATCCTCCCTCGCCTCTGAGAACTCCCCTTCTTCCATTCCCTCACCAACATACCAATGAACAAATGCACGCTTAGCATACATGAGATCAAACTTATGATCAATGCGAGAGAACACTTCTGCAACACTGGTAGAATTCGAGATCATGCACACAGCCCTCTGGACTTTGGCAAGGTCACCTCCTGGGACAACAGTAGGGGGCTGGTAGTTAATACCGCACTTAAATCCAGTAGGACACCAATCAACAAACTGGATTGTACGCTTAGTCTTGATTGTTGCCACAGCTGCATTCACATCCTTGGGCACTACATCACCTCTGTACATAAGGCAGCAGGCCATGTACTTGCCGTGGCGTGGATCACACTTGGCCATCATGGATGATGGCTCGAAAGCACTATTGGTTATCTCAGCCACTGAAAGCTGCTCATGATACGCCTTCTCTGCTGAGATGACTGGGGCATAAGATGAAAGCATGAAATGAATTCTGGGATACGGAACCAGGTTAGTTTGGAACTCTGTGACATCCACATTTAGAGCTCCATCAAACCTCAGAGATGCAGTGAGGGATGAAATCACCTGAAGCATACAAATCACAATGCCCACATCAGACACATAACAGATTATAATAAAAACTATTCTTCAACTTTTTAAAGCATATGGTTAAAATGGTTCTCTCAAGCAATATCATATATTCTTAGACCAAGTGGGTTTGAATCTTGACAAAACTCCAATTTAATAGAAACAAAATTAACACATAATAAGATAAGCAAATGTTATGGAGGCCTCAATTGAGGGATTTCACAGGTCTCAAGGATAGAAAACTCTCAAGTATCACCTTACTCTTACTAAACACCACAATCACTTGCACAGGATAGAACTAAAGCTCGTGAGAAATAAACCCATGAACATAATTAAAGATTTGTTTGCAGTGATGAGCATAAATTTACCTGAGAAACAAGACGGTTAAGATTGGTGTATGTAGGACGCTCAATATCAAGAGAGCGCCTGCATATGTCATAGATAGCTTCATTATCAAGAAGAATAGCAACATCGGTGTGTTCAAGCAGAGAATGAGTTGAAAGGACACTGTTATAAGGCTCTACAACAGATGTGGAAACCTGAGGAGATGGATAAACAGTGAAACCAAGCTTTGATTTTTTGCCATAGTCAACAGAGAGACGCTCCAAGAGAAGTGATCCAAGACCAGAACCAGTACCACCTCCAACGGCATTAAACACCAAGAAGCCCTGGAGACCGGTGCAGTTATCAGCGAGCTTTCTGATGCGGTCCAAGCAGAGATCAACTATCTCCTTCCCAACTGAAATACACAGCACAAAAAATATAAAAAGCAAACCCTAAAATTGATCAGTCAATTTGAAAATGAAAAGCAGCATTGATTATTACTGGTATAATGGCCACGGGCAAAGTTGTTGGCAGCATCTTCTTTGCCGCTGATGAGCTGCTCAGGATGGAAGAGCTGACGGTATGCACCAGTCCTTACTTCATCAATAACAGTGGGTTCTAGATCAACAAACACAGCACGAGGGACATGCTTTCCAGCCCCTGTTTCACTGAAAAATGTGTTGAAAGCATCATCTCCTCCACCGACAGTCTTATCACTTGGCATCTGGCCATCAGGCTGCAACAGAAAGTCAAATCTCACCCATTAAATTACAGAACAGAGGGCCAAATCCCTCAAAGCAGTCAGAACACATCTAAAAAGACCAACAATGTTGATCAAACCTAATACATCTAGAAAGACCAACAATGTTGATCAAACCCTATCTATGAGTACAAATTTAAACCTCTGCAAAATATAAACTGAACATTCAATTCATAATCAATACACGCATGGATCAAACAAATCCAGAAGCAATTTCATACAACAACAGACTAATAATTACAAAGCAGCATAGATCAAACCATAAATAACAAGAAAGGTAAATTAAGAATAAACAATTTATAAAAGTGCCTTGCAAAGCTCATAACATATAGTCTAGATTAACAATTAAGCGATCAGATCACAAGGCAAAGTCGACTAGAAGAAGAGAAATCACAGATCTGGAACACGGTGAACGAGCAATACTACATAGATCCAAAGATGAGCTAAAATTTAGAGCTGTAATAGAAATTTCATAAAGACCATCAGTTGAAGAGTGCAATCTAGATCAAAAATAACAGAAACAATCGAATATTACAGATCTGGAACGCTGAACGAACAAAACTACCTAGATCGAATAGACATGACGAATAATGAAAAATTACCTGAATGCCATGCTCAAGGCAATAAAGTTCCCAGCATGCATTTCCGACCTGAATACCGGCCTGACCAATGTGAATCGAAATGCACTCTCTCATTTTCTTTCAAATTTGAAATGAAAAAGTTTCGAGCGGCGTTTATCAAGACGCCTTTCGTTTCCTTGGTAGAGATCTGAGGTTGCAGCTTTGCGATTTATATATACACCAAGAGATGATGATAGGTGTTAAATAACCATGGTTAATTGGCCCAACTAATGTTAACCCTGATTACTTGCCCGCTTAATTTTGATTTTTGAATTTTGGATTTTGGAATGGGTGGGTCCTTGGACTTATGTAAAATTGCAATTGTGCCACCCTACAGTGGACCTTTTGCAATAATAATAATGATGTCTTTTGAATGATTGTTTGGCGTTGTGTAGATCTTACGTTTTATTTAATGGGCCCTTTAAGGGACGTTGGACGGGACGGCCCAACAATGCTTTATAATTAACCGAGTAAGATAATTACAAGTTGTCATGTTCCTTACTTGAAGATTGCTTCTCGATGATTCAACTTTCACAACTTTGCATTTTGTCTCGTTTTATCGTGCTTTATGTATGAACACAGACGTGTTTCTTTATATACGAGCAAATTCAATTCGTATCGAACAAACATCATTATGTAGCATTTTGTCACTTCTTAGTTTTATCGTGTTTTTCGCGTGATTTCCTTTTCTAGCTACATTAAATGCAAATAAATTTCAGAGAATGCAAAGCATATAGAGAGGGAAGAAAATCACAGCTACAGAGTGATTGAAAATAAATGAGGCAGATGGAGAAAAAGATAGGGATTAGAAACGAATGAAGAGGAGAGAGATAAGAGTATTTTGGGCAAATAACATTAAAGTGTCTAGTTTGATAAACGAAAACCAACGATCTAGGTCCTCAAAATTGGAGAAGATTATTAGATTTCCCTCTCTTAAGGTCCAAATTTCCCCTATAATTTTTTAAGTGCATATTTATACCTAGTATAAATGCGTAGATTGGTTACCGTTATTTAATTATTATGTTGAATCTTACCAAACATTAATTATGTCTAAAATATTTATAGTAAGAATATGTTACGCTAAAAATTTAAAAAATACACAAATGGATCAAAAATTAATTATGACATAAGATGAAGATCTTATCATGTGTTTTTCAAAATATGAAAACTAAACAATATATTATATAAAAGATTAAAAACTTTAAAGTTATTTACTCTTTAAATATTCATGTTCATTGTAACATTTATATTTTAATTATTAAAACAACTATTTTGTATTTTTTTTTTAGAGTTTTACATTTGTTAATCTTGAGATTTCAATCCACAACATCACTCTTTTTTTCAGATCGTAATAATCACTGAATCATTGCTTGGCGGTAAAACAATACTACTTATGTATGATTGAGCTTGCAATTTAATATTTTAAACACGAGTCTACCTAAGCCAACATTACACTGGACTTGGACTAAGTACTTTTAGTAGAAAAACTCATTGGACTTTACTTGGGCCCGATTCGACCAATATCAAAGACTATTTGTACTTGGATGAGAAGCTAATTGAGGCCTACTAAACTTGATACATTTTTTAATTAACCCCTTCAATTTGAACTTATTCAAAGTGACTTATTTTATCTCTTCAACTTATTGAACGCTACTTACTAGCCCAGTTAACATGTTTAAAGTGATATAAGCTTCATATTATCCAAATCACATCTTACTATAACATGTAGTATCAGAGATTAATCATTGTATTTTTAAACAAGTTGAGGAGCTAAAAGACCTTTAAACGGTAGGATTCACTGTCTTAAGCAAAGACCGTCTAGCCGTGTAAGTGCTCAAAATTGAAAATCCAATTTGGACCAACTAAACTTCTTAGACTTAACTAGGTGCTCAAATTCAATTTGTTCCCCAATAGTTTTCCGACCAGTATTCAACGTTCCCTGACCGTGTAGTAGTGACTAGCACCTTTTATTGCACTGGCATGACCAAAACAGTTTATTGGCAATGTTTAGAGTACCATGATGTATCCCGACAAGTCTTCAACGTTCCCTAACCGTGGAGTAGTGTCTAGCGCCTTTTATTACACTGACATGACCAAAACAGTGTTTATTGGTAATGTCCAGGGTACCCTGATGTATGTGTTCAGCCTTGTTTAAACCTTCAAATATACTTTAAGGGGGGTGGGGGTACCATGAAAGATCAGAAGCCAGGAGATCACAAGGGCTTATTAAGTTGGAGCAATGAATGAGCCAATTAAACCAACCTGCAGTGTGATGGAATCTCAATATCCTCACTTCTCACAAGGGGTAAACTGAAGATCACCCTCCCAAAAAAAGAATAAGGAGAGAGAGAGAGAGAGAGAGAGAGAGAGAGGAGCAGTCCACATCTTGTCTTGAATTTATTATGTAGACTGACATGCATCATGTCCTACATACCAAGTTTGTTACCCAACCCAGCAGCATAAATACAATGAAAATGAAATCTTAACCTACTTGAAAACAACACCACCAGGTCCATACCACTACTATTTCACATCTGATAACGTGTTGGAACAAACCTATGCATGCATATGAATTTATTTTATGTTTTTTTGGGGATACACCCTACTATATTATTCACACAAATCTTGTTTCTTTAAGGTATTGGATCAAAACCTAGCAGGTAAAAACTAGTTACTCTTAGTGGAGCCTACATGTTATAGAAGACTAATTTATTGTATAACAGAAGCATATGTCCCCACAAGACAAGAATATATTTTTGTTAAGCTTTTACTGTCATGAATTTGGGAAAGGGAGACCATAACCCTCTAAATCTATCAGCCTATATGATTTGATATATGGTATTTTTTTCTCTATTGATACACTCTAAGCAGCTTCAATCAGTAAAATGAACATAACAGAACAAAAACATGGCAATTAGAAGGCTTAATTATAAAACCAATGCACATGACCATGTCAATTTAAAAAGAAGCAAGGAATTGGGGTAAAACCTCTTAGCAGTGACTGAAACAAAAGCCAAAGCAGTTAAAATATCGTCAAAACAGTCATCAGGTTGATGCATAACATTTTCGCTACTTTGTGTATATATCATCAACGAAATGATTGTAATTATGCCTTAAAATAGACGCTCAAAGAACAATCTGTGTAATGCTGTGACTCAAAACTACTGGGAAAACTGCAACAGTAATGCATCGACAATTGCGTAACGTAGACTTCAAGGGCTGTTTATGTCTCTAAATAGCTTCTAGAGTAACTACTTAATACTCAACATGAAGCAATAGACTTAGAACCTGCATCATACGATTTCCTCACAATAAAATAGATGACATAGCTTGTTTTGGTGGAGAGGAAGACATCTAGCCTGGAAAAACGAAAGAGACACACAGCAACAGAAAGTAGTAGAAAACAAGAAAAGAACCATTCTCCTTGACAATAGGCCACTGCAGTTTTCAAAAAGAATATTCACGAGGCTTGCAAGAGCCACACCACACCAGTGATAACCCTAAGGCAAAAGGGACTGCCAAGCTAAATTGGTATTTATTTGCATTGGAACTTCTAAAGTTAATTTCTTTATAACAAAATCAGACAGTTGATCAAACAAAAAGCATGAAGCTGTGATCAAACATCAAATCTTCTCTCCATAACAGTTTTTCTCAACCAAATGTACCATAGATGTATGTAAGAAAATTCCATAGAATTCAAATGCCAAATGAACATAAATTATGACTTTGCAGAATAACAGAATCTGCAACAAAGTACAGAGCAAAGTGAAGATTATGTAAAGATTATTTGTAGATAATTGGTCCCAAATCATTTACATGCTTCAAATGCTCAGCAGAATTCAGACCATAATTTAAGCATGTTGGAATCAACATTTGGAAATGCAACTATAATTTTGTTAATTTGTTATAACTAATCACAGGAAAAAGAACAAAAAAATCATTCTCACTATTGACAGCATTGCCTGCCAAGCCATTTTTCAACAGGGCTTGGTCAACTATAGTCAAAGAGACAAAATACAGAATTCCATAACAATAAACCAAAGTCACCATAATTACATTTTACAACATAATGCCATTCTCATGTAAAATTTGGACGGCTAATTAGTAATTATAGCTCCAAATAAAACTAATAATACTACATACAACACACCTATTCCAAAAGCTGGCAAACATATAAAACAATCATATAAAGATATAAACAGGATCTAAAACTAAAAGGAATTTAAACAAATTGAGAAAAGAAAAAGAAAGGGACCACCAAAAGATAAAAATATTTCCTACAATAAACACAAACACTATAGAAGCAGATATAGACTAATTCAAACTGCATAAAAAAGGAAATGTAAATAGTTCTACTATTAGCTAGGCTGCTTCAACCAACCAAAACCCCCAAATCATTACTTCCTCTAAAGAGTAAAGACAGCAAATAAAATTAAAATCAACTGCTCGCCAATATTTCTTCATCTAGCAGCTAGAATATTAAAAAATATTCAAGAAAAAAGGCTGTATAATATCATTATATCTGAAAAGGATGGAAAATTTGGGGAAAGCATACCTCATGAACAACATTTAATTGGGGAACAACATATTTGGATACATACATTGTGTTATAAAAAACAAACCCATGATTAAAAATGTTTCCTTTATGATGATGATATGCTCAAACTCCTCCTTTAAAATCTATAACAAGTAAAATAAAAAAAAGGGTTGTTGTTTCTCTGAGTATATTCTTGCCTGGCTCCATCCTGTCTGCCTTTTGAGCAGCTACATTGCTTCTTCTCTATCTGTGAATGCAGCAAAAAGACCATGAGGGAGGGAGGGCAGATGGGTCATTCCAGGAAGAGAAAAACACACCCAGAGCCATCTCTGAGAAAGACATTCTAGAGAGAGAGAGAGATGGGTTGGATTTCTAAATTTAGGGAAGTTTAGAGAGAGAAAGTAGGTGGAAGGAAGGACATTTTCATTTTCAAGTTTCCTTATGTTGGTGTCTCTGCTACTTCATTCCCTCACCGTTTTGTCTCTCTTTGTAATCCTTTTATTTAATTTTTTTACCCCTAGGTAAAAAGCTAGAGTTACAGTGGGGTGGTTGGTTGGTGCACAGAGAATAGTATAAATTTACAGCTGTTAAAATGACGTGGGTGACTGAAGGACCAAGTACCCTCTCTGTCTATATACACTCTCACTCCACCTGCTGCAATGCATTGCCTTTTTTAACCTTTTTCTAAAATTTGTTTCCATTCCCCTCTCTCTCTATTTCTTTCATAAAATGGGTAAAGCAAAACGACTTTTTGTTTTATTGCATTCATTCTCAATTATAATCATATCCACACTTGTTTAACATGATTCCCCTTGATAAAAAAAATTCCAAATAAATACTCTGTGATTAGAAAAATTGTCCAATGAATAATTGTGGTTTGTTTTGTGATAAAAAAAAAGTGCATGTGATTTTTATTTTGTTAAAAGAAACATCTATAATTTTGGATACTATAAAAATAACCGTTAAAGACTTTAAAATGAATTTTTTAAAAAAGACTAGTGGTGTTTAGAGCGAATTTTAAAAATTATCATTCTGAAAAATAAATAATACGGTTTTATAGTAAAGAATGTTCCAAACAACTTAAATTCTTTCAATTTTTTATTTAAAATTTCTTGTGATATCAAAATAAAAGATTATGCTTTTGAACAAAAAATCATAAATCAAATAACAGTTATTTATTTTACAATTTTTGTAAGGAGAGATTTTTTTTTTATAGAAAAATAAATTTGGCAAGGGCATATCTTCTATTCTTTCTTCCTTTTATCGAGCAATTCAGGAATAAATGTTAATTTGTACGGCAGAGAGAGCAGTGAGTGCTAGATATATAAAAAAAAAAAAAAAAACATTTTTAAGTAATGTGTTGAGGCCCAACATTAATGCATGGTGTAGTGCACATTACCTGTTTGTGACATTGCCTAAACGGGCCTTTTAATTTGCATTCACAATTAACCAAAACCCCCATTTGGATCATTGAATTGAAACCCTTTTGCTACATCAATTAATTTCTATTAATATCTCTCTGCTGTTTCTTCCAAATTTTCAACTACATATTCTTCAAACTACATATTCTTCAAACTAGTTATAATGTTTTTAATACACGATCTTTTTGCACTACTAGATTAATTTATTAATTTGCTAATTGTTTATTGTTTCAGGAACTCAAGTGCCATTTTCATTAGCAATTATCATCTAGGTGCTACAAACAGGTAACTCTTCATAAATAGTTTTGTTTTTTCAAGGTTTAAATCACTATTTCATCATCATAGTCCCATTCAAGTAGGGAGTGAATTTGGAAAGTCACCATTAGATAAAAATATTTCAATCTAATGGTGATTTCTCCTTAATTATAGACCATTAGATTGAAATATCCTTGATCTAATGGTTTGGAGAGTCACTCACCACTTGAATGAGACTGTTCATCATCATATTGCCTTTTCACATCTCCTTTATTTGCTAACATTTATCCCTTCATTACTGATGGAATATCGAGATTTATTTTCTCCAATTTTAGATAGTTTATTAGGCAAAAGTTATTGAGTAATAGACTAACAAAATTAACATTTTGAACGCATAAAGAGTCAAATATTACAAAAGAATAATTGGCGACAAATAGTGCTTTAGTAATTTTCATTCTTTTCTTTTAAATGAATCGGTGAGTTCACTATTCTTGTTTTTTAAGGGCGATAATATCCAAATTCGTTCGATGTCATCAAGTGATCTTATCTTTTAGAACATGGATCTCGTAAGGCCTCATTGGACCGGCCCAATGGATCCATCAAGGAATGGGGTGGGATCTACCTTTAAGATGGTAGATCCATGTGAGTAGATATGACACGGATGAAGAATCCATGTTGAAAAAATTCACCTCTAGTCTGGATACACAACATTAGAGTGGACCATTGATGGATAATAATGACAATGGAAAACTGCGTCACGTCAATGTACTTTTCTATAGATAGACGTGGACATTAAAATAACCGCTATTTCCTTGCACATTAAGATAATGGTAGAGAGAGAATAAAAACTCTCGTTACGACAATCACCTTCTTACGCTATAAATACCACTATAGGATCGCACAATTAGGTATCTTTCTAAATATTCTTAACTTTTGCCCCAAGTACATACCATTTATACTTTCTCTCTAAATTTACTAATTTTGGAAGAAAGTTAGCGGTGGGGCGTGGATCGAACACAAACTTCAAATAGCATCAGGATTTGTTGTCTGGTGGATGAAATCAAAAATATTTCATTCATGTTAAAACACGATATGATTAATAAGACTAAAAATCTAAAAGGCTAAAGAATAAGTTCCTATTATATCTACCGTGCATCAAATTTATAATTGATCTTTGTCTTAATGTATTCATACATAGAGGGACAGGATCCTCCTGATTTAGAATTCCTTGTCAAAACCTGAGTATGGTTGGATAGTTGATACTCTCTCATTTTCATTTCAACAACTATTCTTTCCATCAAAGTTTTGCCACTTTCTTTGAGTTTATGGTCTCTCCACCATCATAAAATAAAGGGGAAAAAAGATAGCATTTTTAAGTATGTGACTTTTTTTTTATTATTTTTATAGGTTGAATCCATCATCTTTCAATTTAACGCACCTTCAAAGAGCGTTATTTATCTCATATTGATTTGAAATCATACTTCTTATTATTTGATAAAAAGTATATATATATATATAGTTACAGTACAAGTACATTAAACAAAACAAACTTTTCCAATTGTCGAATGCAGATGAAATTAATTGGAGTTTTATGTCCAAAACAGTTTCTTTTGTTCATCATATGCTTAATGTATGTAATTAAATTCATAGAGACTTAATATGTAAAACTAAAAGATGATAAACTTGTTTTAAAAAAAAGATGATAAACTTAATCAACAAAAGTGAAGAAGATTAGACACCTCAATGTGCTAATGTGAGTCTCCAATCCATAAACCTTATTCTTTTTATGAGGACCCCTCAAACCACTGTTGAAGTTGAAAGAAAGCACACGTGTAGATATATGCCTTCACTTTTTCTGCATAAATAGGCAAACACCTTGCATATGTGCTACTATCCTATTTATGCTTGTCACAACTTGCAATTGCCTATACTCTACCTACTTAAATAATGATTTCACTATCTTCTTTTGTTCTTAATAAAGATGAATCACTAGTTTAATTAAACTTGATTGTCTCTAATTCATCATATCTATTATTAGCAAATACAAAACTGTCTCTTGCAAGTTAATTTTGTCATCATAATATAGAAGAAACCTAAATTGATTTTGGCTATTGACTAACAAAGTTACTTTGGTTATTGTTTTTTTAGTGAGTGATGAATCCCATCATCATAGTAATCATTCTTTTAAATTAATGATGGTTCGATAAAACATGGTACAAGCTATTGTTTTCTTTTTAAGATGATAGGTTCGAACTTATAACATACAAATTTCTCACATTGAGTTTCGACAGAACTAAACCAGTGGTCCACGCCCTCAGATGTCTCATTGAGCCTGTACCAGGTCTAATGGAAGAGCGGCCAAGAAAAGGGGATCCGCCTCGCAAGTAGGCGAGGAAGTCTGCCTCTCAAGAAGGAGATACATCATGAAAGATGAGTCTAGCTAAGGATAAGAATACTAACAAGGAGACGGGTCACATCATCGCACCTTTGTACGAACAAGCATAACCACCTACCCATCCAACCGTTCTTCCTTTACCCGTTTGGATATAAGGGCATTAAGGGAATAGGAGGACATCAGGACAACCCATCATCCAATATAAATATGCTATAGTATCACTGAGTCCGTTATTTTACTCTTAGCATAGCCTTTTTTACATTTGCATTTGTTATTCTCCATATAAGTTTGCTAACTTTGACATTGGAAGTCTAACGGGCGATACCAACATCGTCTATTCCTCAGAATCTCCAATCTAAGTCCGATGAACCCATTTTTTAGAAGCTTGTTATTAGAACTCGCAACCTCTCACCTCTTATTTCAGAAGTGTAGGGAGCTATGCTCATTTGGTACTAGGAGTGGAAGAATCTTGTGTAAATGAGAATCCCTCGTAGAGAGATAAAGATAGTCCAACTTGTGAGTGGAGGTTATTGGCTCACTATGAAGGGTGATGCCACAATGGTTTTTTACCCTCCATTTCCTTTCGGCAACTAAGAAAATTAAAAGACTTTTTTCAGAAATTATTTTCTTCCTCACTTGAATGGAAACATAGATGCCAATCATTCATTCACCCTATCAATCATTTTTAATGGACAACAAGCCAAATATGAAAGAATTATTTCCTGATTTTAATATTCAGAATCAGGACTCCACTTTATTCTGAAAAGGACAACCACCTTGCCAATAATATGTGTCTTTTTGGGGAGCCTTTTTAAAATTCTCGAAAAGCTAGGGAGTGCTTTGATATTTCATTCTGTGACATATGGATGCTCTGCGTTACTATAAAGCAGTTTTATGCAAGAAAACAAAATGGAAAAGTATCAAAAACAGAACAATCTTTATGTTACTTTAGTTAAAAGAAACCAAAGAAGAAATAAGTTTATCTTTATGATAATTATCTCTATAGGTCAATACCTTAAGGACTATTCTATTCTATTCTATAGATACATACAATGTGCTAGATGATTAATTGTTGCTGATTATCTTATGGACATTTGTGCTCTCTTTGGTCTTATTCGACGATTTGCGAGAATCAAATCCGCATGGATCAGCCTCAATCAGCAACTGAACAACCTCGTTCATTGTTGGGCGAGGGCCTGGACTATTGCAGGTACAACGCAAGGCAATTCGCAGAACTTGAATCATCTCGTCCCAGAAAGACTTTGATAGTTGTTCATCCAACACTTCCACAACTCCTTTGGTTTCCACTTTTGCTGAAACCCAGTTTATGATGTTCTTGTTCTCCCCGAAATCTGCCTCTACCGGCTTCTTTCCAGTTATTAGTTCCAGCAGCACCACACCAAAACTATAGACATCACACTTGGTTGTTGCTTTAGATGAATATGCATATTCTGTCGTAGAAAAAAAATAATAAAAAAAAATAAGTCAAAATGGTTGGACATACATAAGGAACTGAAAATTGTTATAAAAAATGTTAATGTGTCAAACTTATTTTGATTAAGAAATCACCTGGAGCCATGTAACCATATGTTCCGACAACCGCGGTAGTAGTGGAGTCCTTCCCTCCTCTGGCTTGCAAGACTTTGGCTATGCCAAAATCCGCGACCTTTGACTGATAATTAACATCTAGCAGGATATTGGTTGACTTGATGTCTCTGTGAATGATCGGTGTCAATAGATCATGGTGTAGATATGCTAAGCCCTGAGCAACACCGAGTGCTATTTGATGACGAGTAGGCCAATCCAGATGGATCGGGTCTTTGTCAAGGGCATCCCTTAGGTTTCCATTTGTCATGTACTCATAAATTAACAGATTGCAATCTAAACTTGAGAAGTAACAGTACAGTTTGACTATGTTCTTGTGCCTTATACTTCCCAAGGTCTCAACCTCGGTTTTCAACCCCTTGTCCAAAACCAACTGATTTTCTGGAGCCGAATCTTTCGTTCCCTTGCTCCACAATTTCTTCACTGCAATAACATCTCCACTACTCAGTTGAATCTTGTACACTGTCCCAGATCCTCCACGGCCCACTTCATTTTTAGGAATCATCCCTCTGAAGATCTCTTGTTGGTCAAAATTTACTCGGTGGAAGCTCTTAACATTGTAAGATAAGATTGAGGATGACATGGTTTCTTCTCGTTCCTTGAATCTTTCTTTATTGAGTTTACGCTTCAGAAATAAAAGAGCCCCGACTACTATGATAACTGCTGAAACTCCAATCACCCAAATACAATTTAACCGCTGCTGCTTATGATTTTGTGAGCATATAGGAAAATTTGGAGCTGATGAAACATAAACCGGAACACAAAGACCCGGGTTCCCTGAAAAGCTCTCTAACAGCCCACTTCTTATCAAAGAGAGAGGAATTGGACCAGAAAGATGATTGTTTGCGAAGTTGATTGAATTTGGTAAGAGCTTGGTCAGATTTTCCGGAACACTTCCAGTAAAACCGTTGCTTGAAAGATCAAGAACATTGAGAGATTTTAGATATGAAAGTGAATTGGGGATGGAAGAGCTCAGGTTGTTGCCTTGCAGCATCAATGAATTCAGCCGTGTCAGGTAGCCGATTTGAAATGGTAGGGATCCGGACAAGAGATTATTGCTGAAATCAATCTTTACCAGATTGATAGCCCTGGAGATTTCAGGAGGTACAATTCCTGAAATCTTGTTATTTTGCAGAAAAAATTCTGACAGGTTTCTAGCATTTCCGAATGTGCGAGGAATCGAACCGCTAAAATTGTTGTAACTCAAATCAATGATGGAGACATGGGGAAGACCTAGAATACCTTGTGGTATTGACCCTTCTAAATAGTTATGACTGACTCGAAAACGAAGAAGTTGCACACATTCTACATAGCTATCAGGTAATTCTCCTGACAACATGTTATCCATAACAAGAAGGTATTTCAGTTTACCTCCCTTGCAAACTTGTGTCGGTAATGGGCCGGATAGTTTGTTCTCCGACAAGTCTAGGACCTCCATAGCTGATAGATTTCCTAATTGCGGTGGAATGTCTCCTGTAAGAGAGTTTTCATAAAGTGATAATATACGCAAGCTTGTTGAATTGGCTATACAACCTGGGATTCGTCCGGAAAGGCTGTTGTTGTAAGCCTGAAAGACTTCAAGCTTGGGAAGCCGACATATGAATTCTGGAATGTTTCCTGTCAAGTTAGTGACTGAAATGTCCAAATCTATAAGCTCTTTCAAATTCCCAAGTTCCTCGGGTATGTTGCCAGAGAGAAGATAATTGTAGTAGAGTTCAAGCTGCTGCAAGTTTTTCAGCAATCCTATCTCGACAGGGATATGACCTACGATCAAATTCCCACCTAACTCAAGATCAACAAGGGATGTCATGTTGCCAATTGTCGCCGGGATTGGACCAGTTATCTTGCACGTCATCAACACCATTATTTTAAGCTTTGTCATCCTGGAAATGTTCTCCGGGAGTTGCCAATAATCGAGCTCCGCGTTTTCATTAAAATTGAGGTACTCAAGATTACTAAGGTTAGTCACTACTGATATTGGAAACTCACCTCTGAAGAGATTGTATGACATGTCAAGCACCTGAAGATATTTCAAAGGCGAGAAATCAGGAAGTGTTCCACTGAGATACAAACGACTTGTGTTAAGCTCTTCCAGGAGAGAACAGTTGATGATGCTGGGAAGGAAGTCTCCATGGAGACGGTTACGGCCGAGTCGGAGAACACGTAACTGTGGCAGATAAGAACATATGTCAGTTGGAAAAGGACCAGAGACCGACCAACCAGTTATGTCAAGTTTGTCAACATATCCTCTACTATTGCAACTAACTCCTCGGAACTCGCAAAAAGATTTGTCTGGAGTGATATCCCAATCAAGCAGGGCGTTTCCTGAGAGAGAGGTTTTCATTAAATCGAAAAACCGAGATTGGTTAGCCGGGATTGCTTGTGAAGGATAGATAAGATATAAAAGTGATAGAAACAAGAAAAAAACAAAATTAGGAGCCATTTGAGAGAGAAAAAGTAGTTAAGATAGTAGTTGTTGCAGAGAAGATAGTGAGGAAGGAAAGAAGTATATAAATGAAATGATTTGGGTGGATGCTGCTGTTGATAGAAAAAGCAGATTCATTCATGTATTGGCATATCTTTGCATAAAGAAAATAACTGTCTATACTCTATACTATACTCCACTAACTTATATGTGTATGTGCACAGAATAACATTTCAGTGCCCATCTTTATACTTTTACACAGATAAGAAGATGCTGTGAATCTCGTCCGGATCACCGTATGTGCTTCTGACTTGGACTTGTTCTGATCAATCTCTTTCCCTTGGACTGCTGATGCTCATACACTACTATGCACCTGCGGCATACTAGTACGTTTCTCGTTTAATAATTCATTTGAGAAATACTTTTTGTATTAGCATATCAATGTTAACTTTGTAGGCGTCTATTCTCCTGATCAAGCCTTTATGTATTTTATTTGCTGCTTTTCGTTGTTTATTTTTTTTAAAGGAAATGTGTAGTCAGGTTATATGGTTCATTCTGTAAGAACATGACTCACTACCATATACCATGCATATATTCTTCCTCGGCCATGCTTTAAAAGTCGTTGGCTCACTAATTTCCACCTAGTTCATCCTGAAACTAACATGTCATATGTTGGTAGTAGTTATACAACATAATCTAATATCGTGTGTTGTGTATATTTTTGTTTTGGCTGCTGTACCATTTTTCAGACCTTACGACTTTAATACGTGTCTAAATGACATCATGATCAATTGCACGTTTTTTTCGAAATTTCGTTGTGAGGTTGTTTAGAAGACTATATCAAACCAATATTACTGAATTTAATCCTTGTTGGGTAACTTTTTGTTACCAAAAAAACTAGATCATGTCTTTAAAATCTGATATATAAGTAAGATGGAATTATACAAGTGGGTATTATAGTAGTATTGTGTACGGTAGTGTTGGGGAGTTCCTTGGTAAAGCAAGGGCAAGAGGATCATATTCCATAAGAATTGATTAATTGACATGGAAAGATGGATGGAGATTACAACAATTAATTATTAAAGTGTGCTACTTTAAAAGAGTACAGTTATATCATATGTTCTGTCCCAAATTCCATATTGTCCATTAACTACATTTATCTTCTTCTCTACCAAATTAATTTTAAAGCTTTTTCTTTGTGTCTCCTTTATTATATCTTTTAATCCAAAAGGACCCTCACTTACAAAATCCAATATGATTTTTGCATCAATCCCTTTAGGGCGGGCTCTGCTTTAAAGCAATCTATGCAATTACCTAGGGCCGCAAAAAAATTAGGGGCCCATATAGTATCCTCTCTAATAATACTACTCTGTTTAAGTGAATTTGTGTTGAACATTCTCCGTATGAGTCGATTATCATTACTCTACTTTTTGTTTGAGCTCAAAACATCTAAATAAATTTATTCTTAAGTCATAATATTCAAAAGTCGAAAGCAAATTCATTAAATTGAATTATGTCTTCTCATATAAGACTTGGCTTCATTTAACTTGGAATTTGTGTCTCTGATCCCAAGGTATTTATCATCTATTGAGAAAAGAGTTTTATTTTCACCAGTGTTCTATTCACCCTTCTAGAATTCCTTAAGTTTATTTGGGACCAACAGTTTTAAGAAGTTCTTACTGAGGTAGAGTACATGGCACAAACTTTTACTTCTTGTGAATTGCACTGCTTTGCTTATCTCTTACAGTTTATTGGTTTCCCATAAAAGCTATCAACTTTTTTATGACAACAAATCTGCAGTTTATTTAGCTCATAAACCATCATTCCACGAGCGAACCAAACACATCGAGACTGATTGTCACTTCCTTCGTGAGAAGATACGAGATGGCATTATATGACTACCCTATCAAAATTCAAGATCAACTTGCATACATTTACAAATTCTCTACAACTCAAAGCCTTTAACGATATGCTGCAGAAACTTGGTTTATTTAATCTCCCTCTGCCAGTTTGAATAACAGAATTACTAATAATTAAAATCAAGGGAAATCTTGTAATTAGCTTAATCTAACTAATACCAATTTTTCTCATTCTCTGTTTTACTAATTACTATAGTCCAATCTTGTAATTAGCTTAATCCAAGATCTCCTTCTAGCTGATACATGTGTTTCAAGTTTCTCTCGTCAAATCAATTTGTCGTAGTTTTGTTGATTTGTCTTTCTAATCTTTTTATTTTGCTGTTTTTCGGGGCTCATACTTGCTCATTGTAAAACCAAAAAAAATTTCTATAGTCCAGTGGAGTTATGAAATTGAGCTTTCATTTAACAGGGTGGATATAGGCTTCTAAACTCTATAGTCTGGACTCACCAATAACAAAGCCCAACAATTTTAGGCTTATGTGCAAATATGGGTTAGTAAGCCCATTAAAGATTGGAGGCCTTTTCATAAAAGCTGCTCGTATCATGTCCACTTATGTTTTTGGGTTTGAATTTCAATAAACTTCCGCCAAGGAATGAGGTCCAAACGTTTACTCACTAAATTACATGTATCTATCACAAGGACTTTATTTGAAGTAATGTTGAAGTTGACTTGAATTATTTAATAGTTGTGCGATCGATGACCCGCTCGTTAAAAGTTTCTTCACATTTTAACGTCATAATCAAACATTATAGATTGTTGCTTAACGAACTTTTCAATTGCTCTATTGCGTTTGTTAAACGCTCGATTAATATTGTCACTCATTTATTAGCTAAAAGTTCATCTTTTTTTTAATGAAAGACAATAAGCTAAAAACAAAGAAAGTGTTTAGACATCTCAACTAGGTTGGCAACCCAACACACATATTTTTAATTATCGGGATGAATAGTTATTTGTACCTTCGACTTTATTTTTTCTTTTACTTTGATTTATTTTATTTTTTACTTTGATTTTACTTAATAAAGTTTATTTTTAAAAAAAAAACTTTGATGATCTTCCGCCAATGAGGTCCAAAATGTCTCAAATTCTCCCAAGTTGTCATTCTGTCCAAAATTTCATTTATTTAGGAATTGACTTTCTCTTGCAAATTCAACAAAATAAAAATTGTATTTGAATTTAATACGCTTAAGTTTAATTGAACAAACTAAAATGGAATATGCATAATCATATTATACAGTTTTGTTGGCATCTTTGGGACTGAATTATTGAGTTTGGTGTTCAATATTAAAACCAAAATTATTTGTTTGAAGTAATTGAAATATTTGAAAACGAGGTTAGTTAAATTATTAATTACTCCATGTAGGATCAAAGAGATGAGTTTGGCTTCCAAGGATACTTTATACATATAGTTATCTTAGCTTTGAGTTCTGACCCCAATTTAAAATTGAAGTGTAGGTTATTATATGCTTCTCTCTTTCAGCAATTTACCTTAAAATACTCTGTTATGTAGTGATATCGCAATCATCTCTCATAAAGAATATTTGTCTTATAATTTATTTATTTTCAATTAAATTACTAATTGATTTGAATATATTTTTTTCCCTTGAAAAAGCTGTAAACTATTGTGACTAAAAAGTTCAACTGAAATCCGAATATACTAGAATACCATCATTAAATCTTGTCATTTCTTTGATCTAGAAGGAATATCCAGTGATTTCCACCCTATTAGATTAGTAGAATAATGTCCCAAAATAACATCAAGTTATTGAAAAGTGTTAATTTTTTTCTAACTTTTGGTTACTTATTTCTCTTGCAATGTCAATCTTGGGAACGGTTAAGGTTAAAAATCTTTTCAATTGTGTGGGTTCAAATACTGAACGCTTGACATTGGGGTTCAAACAACTATTTCGTACTACTGTGAGCAACACCGCTGAATTTAATTTTTGATTTGTTACGTATAAAATAGAACCAAAGTAACCATTATATATACGGAGTACTATTAAACTATAGTTACACATCTTCGTATAATATTGAGGTTGACTTGTGCTTTGTATAGGTAAGGTTGAAATTAATATTTAAGGTATTTTGGGTTCTGTTCCCTATTAGATTCAACTAGTATTTGATCATTTCTAGGGAATCCAATAGGTTATGCAATGACCCAATTCTAGGGTAAAATAAAATCTAAGAAAAAATATCCCTATAAAATGTCTAGAGATACAGAAATTAATTAGATTTTGCTTTGGAAATAGAGTGATGGTGAATTGTTTTTTCAATAAGTATAGATACATTTTAAACCTGTGAAAATGAAAAGACTTAGATGAAAGTATATATCATATTAGCTATATGTAATAACAAAAGGTGCAATAATTTTATTGCATTTGAACACATCTCCTTCAATGGATACAAAACTAACAAAAAAGAGAGCGCTCAAGCCAAAGCTTAAGCCCCACTGTGGCATTAGACAATAGATTAGGACATAAAAATTGCATACTTAAGCTAGTATGTTACAAGCTATAATGGCTCTATATTTCACATTATAGTACAATTGATCAGAAATTCATCTCTCTAGCAGCTAGGATTAGGCAGGATTAATTGAGAATTTACTTTTGAGTCGCACCTAATTTCTTGCCTGCCTCATCCTTGCAAATCACAATGCTCATCAATTCACATGGTTTTGCATCTTCTAGCATTTGAACCACACTTCTCATTGTGGGCCTTTGGGCTGGAAGCCTTGATGTACACAATATTGCAATCCTCAATACTTTCACTACATCTTCCTTGAAAACTTGTGGGATTCTTGAATCCACTATACTAAATACTCTCTCTTTACTCTTCAAGTTGCTAGCCACCCAATCCACTATGTCTTTGTTGTCTCCGAATTCTGGTTCCATCGGCCTTTTTCCGCTCACTAGCTCCATTAACACCACTCCGAAGCTATACACGTCGCTCTTCTCGTTCACTTTGTTTGTGTACCCATATTCTGCATAGTTAAAATCAACCCACAAAATCTTAATTAAACATAATAGAAAAATATGGAAAATTAGCAGGTTTTGGTTAATTACTTACCAGGAGCTATATAACCATGCGTACCAGCAATCACATGATTAGTACTAGTAGTATCCTTGCTAGTATTGGCTTGAACAATCTTAGCTAGACCGAAATCGGCAATTCTAGGCTTCAAAAATTCATCCAAAAGTATGTTGCTGGACTTCACATCTCTGTGAATTACCGGTCTCTCGCATCCGTGATGCAAATACTCCAACCCTTTAGCTGCTCCTACCGCGATTTCATACCTTGTTTCCCAATCAAGCTCCATCTTCTGCGAAGCGTGAAGTCGGTCCCATAAGCTCCCATTCATCATATACTCATACACCAACAAGCTTGAATCCTCACTGGTAATGCTGCAGTAGAGCTTCACCACATTGACATGCCTTATCGAACTCAAAGTCTCCACTTCTGCATCAAATTCTTTCGATTTTTCGCCACGTTTCTCGAGCATTGGTGCCGTGCTCCAGCTCCTTTTATGGTCCCCAGAATTTGTATTCCAGATATGCTTGACAGCAAGTTCTTTACCGTTAGCTAGTAGCACTTTGTACACGTTTCCGGATCCGCCTTTTCCTATCACATTCTCTTCCTTGATTGCATCAAGAATCTCATCCTCCCTAAATGTCAACACATGGAAAGATTTGACATCCCAAGATTCTTCCTTCAAAGAATGCTCATGAATATCCTTTTCTTTCTTCTTCAAGTACAAGAAGTACACAAGAGACAGAATCAACAATACTGCGCCCACAACGAAGCAGGCTACAAGTGTACGGACATCTTTAGACATTCTTGATTCGGGTTTGCATCGCTGGAAACTACTCACCGTCTGACTGCAAAGGCCGGAATTTCCATCAAAGCTTCCGTTGTATGCTTCAATCGATAGAGATTGAGGTATATAACCGGTTAACTTGTTGTGAGTCAGATCAAGAAGGCTGAGTTTCAACGATGAGAAGCTGTCCGGTATTTGACCGGAAAGTTGATTCTCTGATAAATTCAGAGCATTTAAAGTCGGCAGCGATCCTAAAGATGAAGGTATTTCACCAGTAAGTTGATTACGAGCTAAGTTTAAATCGGTGAGGGAAGAACAAGAGCCTAATGAATCGGGTAATGAGCCAGAAAACATGTTGTTCTGCAAATAAAGATTATTCAACTGCTTAAGATCTCCGATAGAGCGCGGTAACTTACCGGAAAACTGATTATCATTCAAGTGAATTGAATACAAAGATGTAGCCTGTGAAATCTCATCAGCTACCTCACCGGACAACCGATTATTACCAACAAACAACTGCTTAAGAGCTTTCGCCTTCCCAATTTCGCCGTTGATTTTACCTTCAAGACTATTCAATTCAATATCAATTATATCAACATTTGGCAATCCCCAAATTCCATCAGGAACTCTGCCCGAAAGCAAGTTCTTACTGACTCTAAACCTCTTCAAACTAGTACAATTCGCATAAGTAGCCGGAATTCCCCCTGTAAGATTGTTCTGAAGCATCAGAAGCGCTCTCATCGTCCCGTGCTTACACATATTAGCCGGAATTGTACCCGTCAAGTAATTCTCGGACACATCAATGTAGTCAAATTTCGTCCAAGAACCAAGCTGTATCGGTACAGAACCAGTTAGCTTGTTGCCATACAGGGAAAGATTGACAAGCTTCTTAAACTCTCCGAACTCCACCGGGATCTCACCGGTAAACTGGTTGTAATAGAGCTGAAGCGTCACGAGATTAGACAATGATCTTAACTCAAAAAGAGTCCCTTCCAAGTAATTCAGCGACGCATCGAATTTCTCTAGTTTCGTCAGATTTCCGATCCCGACAGGCAATTTTCCTGTCAAGCTGTTGTTGTACATCTCGAGCATCCATAGGTTACTGAGCTTTCCAATCTCCGACGGAATCTCGCCGGATAAATTATTATCCGAAACTTCGAAGCTTATTAATTCAGACAGATTTCCGATATCCGTCGGAATTTCGTCGGTAAGGCTGCAATTGGATAAATACAGCCAGTTTAGTTTCACTAGCTTCAGAATCTCCGACGGAAATGAAGTTGGTTCTAACGGATTATCCCCGACACTAAGCGTGACAAGATTCGTGATATTCTGTAGGGATTTCCACGGAAAAGCGCCAGAGAATCCGCTTTGATTCAAATATAGATGCTGTAATTGACTCAGAGCGGAAAATTCGGGGAATTGACCGGAGAAATGATTGTTTCCGAGGTCAAGATATTTCAATTCCGTGCAAGAATTCAAGTTGGTCATGATTTTTCCTGACAGAGAATTGAAGCCAAGTGATAGCTTATTCAAGAATTGAAGATTGCAAACTGAATCAAGAGGGAGAATTCCAGTTAAGTTCCGGTTAGAAAGATCGATTTCTGTGACGGAATTGCCGGAATTGCAAGTGATTCCGGTGAAGTTACAAACGGAAATGGAAGGTAACCAGGAATTGAAAACATTGGTGTTGGAATTGTGAAGTGATGTTTTGAGGGTAAGGAGGATTTGGAGTTCATCAGATTTGATTGAAGAGAAGAGGAAGAGGAGAGAGAGGAGGAAGAGAGAAGAGGCGGCCGTTGACATGTTGTCGGCCGGAAAAGATACGACTCTGCTTAGAAATCGAACAACAGAAAGTGAGAATTAAGATGAAGAAGATATTTGAATTAGAAGGGAAGAAGGAGAAGAGAGTGACATATTGCCATTATCCTTTAAAGAAAGATGTGTTTGGTGTTCACATTTGATGTGGTAATTGTTATTATCATTTGGTTCATGCTATTACTTATTTATGGACTCTCTCTCACTTTGTTTCTGTCTCTTTTTTCTGTTGCAACCGTTATTTTACTTTCAATTTCTTTACCTATTATTACCAATCTTTTAAGGAATCTCTCTATTCTTTTTTTTTTCATTTCTCTTTATTCAAATTAATTTTAATTTTTCAAGTAGTGATTATGAAAAAAGTAAAAGAAAAAACATAAATTTGAGAATACTATCTGTTTACAAGTCAATTTCTATGTCAAATTATTATTTATTGGTTCAGTGTACCACATTATCCGCATAACAGAACGTCCAATAAAATCTCTCAAGAAAAAAATCACCACATTACATTTACATAGTGAAAGATTTTACTATATGTATGACATATGTATTATATGAGACATTGAGCCAATGATTAGTTATCATTACGTCTTATTAATAATTTTTTCTTTTTACAAAATATTAGTTTCAATCTTCTAAGAAAAAGTATTAGATTATTATAAAAAAAAAGTTGATTTAGTGTACGATTATATTTTATCCTTTAGAAGAAGAAAGAAATATTAAAGCATAATTTGGATGAATGTAAATAATTATGTACGCATTTTTGAGAAAGAGTGTGATGAAGTCAAATGTATATGTGAAAAAGAGGACCCATGAAAGAGATGATGAATTATCACTGGGGAACCAAATTCAGTGATATGTATTTATCTTCCACCTCTCTCTCCATACGGAAATGGCCCATTAATATATTTTCAATCATTTATATAGCAAATGCAAGGGAAGCTACCACGAAGAATATGCACATTGGCCTACTAGAGACAAATGATGTATGGTCAACTCTATTTCTAGTTCAAATTCTAAGTATGCATACCAATACAACAACTTAAAAACAACAAATAACTTCTTTTTTCTTTTCTTACAAAATAATTAACTAGTTTACTACTAGATTTTAAGTTAAATTCTTACAAAACGATTAAGTGGTTCACTAGTATAATTTAAGTTCAAGGCTTTAACAAATAGCTTAGAAGTTGGAGGTTGTAGAATCCAACTAATTTTTTACGAAAAATAATTAAAAAAAGAAGAAGAAGAAAGATAAGGATACTTAATCTTCCAAATTGAAGGTAAAATAATGTTTGAAATTTCTTTCAATCAAATTAATTATTTTAAGATTAATTATTTTAGATGAACTGTGGTTTAATTAAATCATATTAGAGAGAGTCTATTTAAAAAAATTCTAAAAATTTATAAAACAATGTACCAAATAAACATCTAACGGAATATACGTATTTAGGTAATGAATTTAATATAACAAACGACTTGCCATATTCAAAATAACGCGTTATTTGTTTTATTCTAATTGAATGCCAGTGTAGTTGACTATTTTATATATTCATTTTAAATAATAAAATATAATAGTTTAGTTATGATTGATAATGATGTCAGACAAAATGAATTACGGCATGTGACGTGATCTAGACGCCTACAATGTGTCATATTCATGATCATGAGTCTTATCCTCGGTCATACAAAAGATTCCTAAATTTAGACAAACTCTATACATGAAGAAGATATCCATAGGATTTGACATATTTGTCAAGCCAATATTGTGCTCCCACATGTCATTCCATTGTTCATACGGATTCCTGAATAGTTAAATTCCTAGTTAGTCTACTAATCCTAGTTAGTTGTATCCTTCTTCAACATGGTCCCGCCCTCGTATCCTTGTATACGTTTGCGATCGGATATCGCTCCATCACCTGTGTACAAGGTTCAATCCAATCTTCTCCATCGCCAACACTGTTCTTATTCATCGAAGTAAGGTCGTCGGACGATAACCCCGAGCCTAACATGTTTTCTTTTTGTCTTACAGGCGACATGGGTGCTTCTCAACCCTTGATTTAGTAGAGTACTATTTTATATCCTTCAAAATAGTGAGGTGAGTGTGGACAGAGAACTTTTATAAAAATTCCAACGGAAGAAAGCCACATAATAAAAAAAACTTTGAATGAAAGCAAAAAATTCATCTTTAGTGCAAACTAAAGTCTCTTAGAGACAACGGGCCAAAGCAGATTAGTAATTCAGATGAGAGTAGATAATATTCTTTGTAAGGAAAGCTATAGTATTCACCAACAACGTAGTTATAATCATCTCAATGGAGTCCTTTAACGCCTTACAGTAGAAGAAGATGCTTAGAGATGCCTAAACCATTCTTATGGGTGTGAGCTATCATTCTGTACCCTTTGATGGGCTAATAACTATCAAACTTGAAATTGATGATGGACCACCTAGATGGGTGACGAAGGTAGAGTTCCTCGTCGAAACACAACAATGTCAACAACATCTGCAAAACTAACAGTAACGCCAAACATACCCTTAATACTGAAGTTGTTGTGAATTATAATCTTCTGCTTTTTTATATTTTACATATAAGAAATAAGATTGGTCAACAAAACAAAGAGGGAACAAACTAATAAACCAAAATTAGCTTTAGAGTAAGAGAGATATTTATAATGGAGTGAAAATAGCAGCAAGGGTCAAGTCAAGCACTCAAAGTTAACATTTACATGTAATATATGATTCGCCAGTTAAGCCAACACATGAATAATGTTCTACATACCATAAAATATCGTAGTACATTTACGATACTTATTTTTTATTTAAAAGGTTTGAAATTCGAGTTATTATTCTTCTAAATTACACTAAATTTTTTCTTTAAAATCGGTAATTTATTCTGTTTAGAAGTGTGTAGATTTACTTTTACTTAAACTTTTACACTATTAACAAAAAAAAACTAATAAATATTTTATGAATCACGCGCGTCACTTCACGCACTCATGTCCGAATCAGTACTGCATTTTTTGGAACCTAGGTTATGACTCACCCGCCTTCTAGAAGCATTATCTGTAGAGTGAATGCAGCCTCTTCAATTAATAAATTAATAAAATATTTGTATTGCTTCTCATAAGATATTTTAGATAAATAAATGTAAGGATTAATTTCAAATAAATGGTTATAATTTGGTTGTTTTGTAAATCAATGATTGTTTATTTTTGAACAAATAAAGGTCTATAGTTTACGTTATTACAAGATTAAAAAATTGTCAATTTTGATGACGTGAATGAGGTCTGTTTTTGTCCAAAAATGTTCTTACTTTTGACTTTAATTTTTACATAACCGTTTAAAGGCTTAAGAAAATATTTAGGCAAAAAATGTTCTTGTTTATGTCAACAAAATCGATCATTTTCTTAATTCTGCAATCAATGGAAACCACAATCTTTTATTTGCTCAAAGTCGAACCACAATTATTTATTTGCAAAAACGTGAAACCACAAAGCATTTATTTGAAATTAACCTTAAATTTAAATGATATATAAGGCTTTTAAACCATACGCAGCTTTCCTATATTTAGCCAAAAAATTCACTATGCTCTTTCAACTCATGAGCCGTCCTATTAGAGCCATCAACTTGTGAAAAATGATACATTAAGCTTTCTTTCATCCACATCCACTCTCATTTGGGAGAGTAAAGCACACTCTTTTAAAACTTACAAAACTAATCCTTACAAAATTACAAAATTGATCTTTTAATTTTCTATCTCTTTTCATCTTCTTTTTCTTCTTTCTCTTCTTCTTCTCCCATCTGAAATTATGAAATTCACCAGTCGGATTCTGGAATTCAAAAATATGGCGGCTAGATTTTGGTGGCCAGATTTTGGATTCTAGAATCCGACAACCGAATTCTGGAATTTCCAGCGATTGGAACTTGGAATTTTAAAATCCAGCGGTTGGAATGCTCTTTGAATTTTTTAAAGAAAAGAAAGAAAAAGAGAAAGAAGATGGAGATGAAAAATTAAAATAAAGTAAAATTTAAGTGTCTTTTTGATATTTTTCTTATTCTTTTTCACCACTCCACTCTCTATTTATTTTAATACGTTAGTGCATCATTTCATAAAAGTTGATGAGGCTAATAAGCCCTCCCAAATATTGAGAGGCCAAAGTAACTTTTTTGACCAAATTTAAGAGGCCGAATATGGTTTATCCCAGAGAAATTTATGTTTTTTCTTAGAGAAATGTAATTCATTTTTACATGTTTAGAATATTGTTAGGATAATCAATCACAAATTACTAACATAATGGCCATTTTAGCCCAGGGGTAACATAGTATGAAGGGTTGGTGTAAATAAAGTTCTCTTTCGTTTTGACTTAATTTCATTAACATTCAGTTTAGTTCAGTTCAATAAACGTAACAAAATTTATTAAACATTCGGCCAATAATCAGTTTAGTTTCTTTGTGTAAAAAAGAATAGAATCTAATTGGGTTTAGTTTGAAACATGCATATAATTTTTTTTTAATTAAACACAGAGAAAAAAACATCAAACTATTCCAGTTCCCCATCAGATTGGTAGGTGTAGGTTGACCTCGACCATTCGTTGCAAAATGAAAAAACCATGTCAACCTTGACAGTTTGATCGATCCAACCGACTGATCCACTCTAAACTTAACAACATCGTGTAAAATTAATTACAATTATTTTGAGAAATTAGAAGTTTTAAATAAATTATATCTTCTTCTTTTTCTAGCGTGACACTGACAACATTGTTTCTCAAGCTTGAAATTTTCATTCATCTTTTTATTATATATGCACTCGACTGGTTTGTTGAAATGAAACTCAGACACATCGTATTTCGGGGATTTTGCACATGTTGGGCTTTGGTCTATTATGCATGATTCGAGTGGGATTTTTTTGGGAGCTACCTCGGTGGTGGATGGGGCTAGCTTGCGTTGTGCTATGAAGTGGGTTGTCAGTCTTGATTGGTCAAATGTTGTGTTCGAACCAGATTCGAAACAGATGGTGGTTGCAATCTTTATCTAATGCGGAAGATGTCTCGGCGTTCGGTGATTTAATTAATAGGTGTCAAGTTCTCCTGCTTAATCATGAACGTTACTCATTCCAATTTGTTAAACGGTAAGGCAAACAAGGTGGTTCATATTTTCGCATAGTTAACTCGTTCTTATACTTGTTTTACATATTGCTTTCTCCTTTACCCAATATGAATAGTTTTAAATAGACTTAAAAGTTAAAACTAATCATATTATCTCAAGCCAAATTTTGTTTAACACACTTCATATATTAATGGGTTTTTACCAGGCTTTTGTTATTGGATGAAAGAAGATGTAGTAATAGTTGGCTTGGCATAGAAAAGATAGAGAGAGAAGACAAGAATTGGGTGCTCTAATCATAATTACTTTTGGGTGCTTAATCCCAAGACAAAACGTGTGTGTATTTCTGTCGGTTTAAATTTTCTTTTTCTTTATAATTATATGTAAGAAATTTGTCAATATGTCAAGTTGCCCATTTCAATTTGGTGTTGTTTAATGGGAAATTTTGTTTCTTATTGAAAAGGAACTGCAATCATATCTTCACCTTTGAAAATTCAACCTCGGTTACTAAATAACTATATAAATAATTATAAATTCAAAGTTTATAGACTAAATTTTCTCTAGTTTTCAATTATAGAAGGGGATATAATTTTCAAAGTAAGGTAAAAACAAACTACGGCAAATTACATATGTTGTATCGAACTTTTTATTTGTTTACAATTTTTATTTTATCTTAGTAATGTCAATAATTTTATAACTAATTTTATAACCTCACTTCAGATTCTTAAAGTTGGTACTTATTTTCATTTAGACACATAAACTGTAAAAAATTTCACATAGATATTTAAATTTTATAGAAACACAACATTTGAATACATTTTGTTTATGTGGCACTTTGTTGGTAACACCAGCATAATGAGGAGAAATGACTAAAATGTTAAAATTCTTTTATAATAAATTACAAAAATACATCTAATTAATTTTATTTTTCTTCTTCTTCTCCTTCTTCCCTCTTTTTCTTTTTCTTTCTTATTTTCAATTCTAACATGAAATTTCAGAAAATCCAAAAAAAATCATGAATTTTCCGAATTTGAAATATAAATAAAATTTCAAATTTCAAATTTTATATTACAAAAAAGAGAGAGAAAGAAGCGAAATGTGGAGGACCAAAGATGTAATTTTTTAAGCGAGTGTATTACACTCTCTCTACTGAAAGTGAGATCGGATGCAAAGGAGCCAAATGTATGTAAAAAGGCAAGTTGTGTGGGTCAAGTGAAAAACCACAAAGTTCATATATCTAAATAAAAAATAATGTCAACTTAAAAAGTCTGAAATAGAGTTAAGCCAATTTTTTATTTTTTAAAATTTCACTTAAGCCGATGTTGAGATTTGAACTTTACATACACTTCTTATCGGTTTTATATTGCTTGGAAGTGATAAGTGGCTCGTCAACCCTCCATAAAAATATTGAGCCTACACGATGTATAATTACCCTAACTAATAATCTTTGTCTCTTAAACCCTCTTTCTCCCTCATTAATATGAAAACAAAATAATAAGCACTCCTTTTTTCATAGAATATGGACCAAAGTGAGAAAAATTAAAGAAAAAAAGGCAGAAAATCGCATGTTCAGCTATTCAATTGAAATCCCACATGATTATCTGCTATCTCATTTTATTACTCCATCCATCTCATAAATATGTGTACAAATAAATTTGCACACGGAATAAGAAAATATTAAATATTGTTAATATTTTACTTATATACCCTTAATTAATTTAATGTTTTAATGAAAAAATATTTAATCTATTTCATATTGTTACACCCTATTAAATATGTGTATATTAGTAAACTGAGAGTCAGTTGGTAGTTTTGTACACATTTTATAAGACGTAAAAATTAATTATTTTCGCATATTTAAGAGACGGAGTGAGTAGAAGTTTCAACATTCATCTTAAAACCCTAATATGCTTCCTCACATTAATAATATCAAGAAATAACATAAAAGATAAAAGATGTTACGTTTAACTATAAACTCTTTTATATTATTATTTGCTAAATTCGGCCTATTTTTCATAGCATTCGCATTGCACTAACAACATCAATTTTATATTCTCTGATAGATAAATGTGTCTAAAATCTTCTTCCCATCCTTCTCCCCATTCATCTTTAGCTTTATAGATTTTAAGTCATCCAATTTCTTAATCACTCGTCATAGTCTATTCCACGTGCTTCCCCACCTAGACCAAAGTACAAGATCGACACATGGTTCTGCTCGACAGACTTGGACTCCAACAGCTTCACCGCCATTGTGGGAGGCGTTAAGTTTTTCACACCACCAAACTAGTTTAGAGAAAGTCAATTTTACTTCAAAATCAATAGAGTTACATGTGAGGAAAAATGGGAAAGAAGAAGAATAGAAAGAATCACAAATAAAAAAAAAAAAAAGCCAAGTACATAAATTTACCTCTACAATTTTTTAATCAACAGTGTTTAATAATCACAAAATCAGTGACATACCTCAATTAAATAGTTGCTACGAGAAAACAATCATACATTTTCATTAGTTGTGTTTATATGATTTGTTAAACTCTGGATCAAATGCCCCTAATTTACAAATATTAAGTTTACAGTGGTGTCAATTCATATGTATTATGATTACTTGCACTCAAAATCTCCTCCTCTTTAACTCCTCATACCAGTGAAAAGTAACACTACACTTAAGTCATAATGTGTCTTTTAAACAAATAATTATAATTAATATGGATGAATGCACCTTAAACCAATAATACCATCATGACTCCAATAACACATTTACGGGGACAGACAAGGTTTGTCATGAAATTGTAAAACAGCAATTAATTTTCTTTAAGGTCACCACTAAACTAAGCATACAATGTGAAGGTCATGGAAATTAAAACGTTGATTTTTAGGACTTGTGGAATCCAACCGCAATTTTGTCTTGTGATCATCATGTGATTGATAAAAAAGATAGAGAGAAAAAGGTTGCTAAATGCCAATCCAATGAAGATTCCACAACATAACCTATAATGAAAAGTTGTTTGTCTCCTCTCATTTTAGCAACACCCTTTTTGCTCTTTGCTACAACATTCATATTTCATCCGATCCGATCGTGTGCCTTCCACTCAATTATCAAAAAGTACACCAATCATAAATCCTCTTACAAAATTATTGTCAATTTTTAAGAATCTTTTTTTGTTCTTATCATGGATTTTTTTTAAGAATAACTAAGTAACTAAGTAGCAAGGAGCAATTTTTTATTGAATATAAAAAATAGTAAGGATCTATTTTTTATAACTGAAACTTACAGAATTGAATTGAAAATTATTGAACTGAATACAAATTTAGTGAATGGAAATTACTGAATTTATTGAATTGAATTTACTGAACTAAAATTACTAATAAAACATAAAAAAAACAAAAGATAATATTCCCCATATCTCATCATCTCCATTGCATATTTACATTATGTAAATAAATATATACCAATTTAAACTCAACATTTATAAACAATACAACTGAATGCACCTTTAATAGAATTTGACACGTCATACGTACATACGCAGTTGATGAAGAAGATTTGCATGTTTTTATACAATAACTGTATATTGACAGTAATGTAATTAACAGTACAAGTCCAAAACATCAAATTTCATTACCAAAAACTTAAATCCGTATTATTTAACATTGGGACTAAACTAATACAATTAAGCATATTGTGTTACTTTATCTTTTAATTCATTAAATAATTTGGGCCAAGGATCGATTGCAGCTCATATAGCTCCGCTTTTCTATTTTTTTGGTAGGGTCAATAATTAAGCTTAAGTCCTCCTAATAAGACAATATTAAGGACGTAATACATTATGATAAATATCGACTTATTAGGTATAGGGAATCATTTAAAGATTAATTAAGATGGAAGTAGACATTAGTGAATGGACATGATCAACATAATTGTAAGAAAGAAGAGAATATTAGGTCGTACATAATTTCATGTTTGGATTAGAATAACTGTTAATTAGATTTTTTAAATTGATTAACTATGGCAGAATGTTTATTTTTCAAGTTAAAAGTACAATTCAAGAAGTGCACTTCTTTCATATTTTTGAAGAAAGCTAAATATTTTGAAGATAACTCCTGCACTTTTTATACGGAATGATATTTTGAAGAAAGGTGAATATTTTGAAGAGAGAGGCTTTGGCAGCATAGAGGAAGCAGCCACAAGCTTATATTTGATATTTTGGAGGGCTGCAAACAGCGACAAAATCGGAAGCCACCAGCAGCCGGTTCTTTTGATATTACATTTTAATATTTTTAGTGTTTTTTGTTAAGGTCTAAGGATCGAATATGGTAAAGAGAAGAAAAGATAGAATCTGTTATTAATCAGTTGAATGAGAAGTTACAATTAAGACTGCTTATATAGCTGAAATAGCAAGATCAGTTGTGAGTTAACAATTAGTTAGGGAGCTAACTGATCTCTAACTATTTTCCCGCCAATCCAAACCATATAAGTTGACTGAACTATATATCAGTTGACTAGCTTCAACATGCCTCCCTCAAACTGAATATAGTTCAGACAACACTAAGAGTAAAAGAATCATTACAAATTACACTTATTCAATCTATAAAACTAAGTATCATATGTAAGCTTTATAATTCCCATTCGCTGAAGAGATGGGACCATAGCTTCATGACTTAAGGCCTTTGTGAAAAGATCAGCAAGCTGTCTGTTGGAGTAGACATGAGGAGTTTTTAAGAAACCATCAGCAATAAAATCTCTCACAATATGACAGTCTATCTCCACGTGCTTTATCTTATCATGAAACACCGGATTCTTTGCAATGGCAATAGCGGAAGCATTATCACAGTATAATGGAATAGGAGTTTCATAAGTCATACCAAATTCCTCTAGTAAATAACTGATCCATTTGACTTCACAACTTGCCTGAGCCATGCTCCTATATTCTGCTTCTGCAGATGATCTGCTGGATACATTTTGCTTCTTAGCTTTCCATGATACTAAAGCATCTCCAACAAAAATGCAGAACCCTGAAATTGATCTTCTAGTGGTTTGACAAGTACCCCAATCTGAGTCACAATAAGCTGATATGTTGAGTTGAGTGTCAGGATTAGATGGATAGAAAATTCCATAATCCATTGTGCCTTTCAAGTATCTAAGCACATGATTTGCAGCTTGTAGATGGATTGTAGTGGGTTTTTGCATGAATTGACTAAGCTGTTGACTAGCAAAAGTGATGTCAGGCCTAGTAAAACATAAGTAGAGTAGTCTGCCTACTATCCTTCTATATATTGTAGGATCTTCAAGATCGGGACTTGCCATTGTTAATGTGATTCCATGAGGAAGAGGACTACTAGCTGCAGTAGTGTTGCTCATTCCAGCATCAACAAGAATGTCAGAAGTGTATTTTGCCTGTGACAATAAGGTGCCATTTTCTGATCTAGCAACTTCAATGCCCAGAAAATATTTGACTGGCCCCATATCTTTTATAGTGAACAGGTCATGTAAGTACTTCTTGACAGCTGTGATGTTATCCTCCACTTCACTTGATATGAGGATGTCATCCACATAAATGACTAAGTAAGTTGGAGAAGTATTAGCAGACCTGAGTATGAAGAAGCAATGATCATGATGTGATCTTTGGAAACCAAAAGACAAGAGTTTCTGAGATATTTCTTTGTGCCACTGTCTACTAGCTTGTTTTAATCCAAGAGGGATTTGACAAGTTTGCAAACTTGATTGGGAGGACAACTGGTATAGCCTTCAGGTAGTTCAAGATATATATCTTCATCAAGATAGCCATGCAAATATGCATTATTCACATCAATTTGGTGTAGAGGCCAGTTCTTAGCAGAAGAAACTGCAATTAGCATCCTCACTGTGACACTTTTAGCAACTGGACTAAAGGATTCAAAATAATCCAATCCATAAGTCTGATTGTAGCCCTTTGCAACCAACCTTACTTTAAACTGATCAACCTCACCATTAGCTTTCCTCTTAATCTTCCACCAGCAGCCAGTTCTTTTGATATTACATTTAATATTTTTAGTGTTTTTTGTTAAGGTCTAAGGATCGAATATGGTAAAGAGAAGAAAAGATAGAATCTGTTATTAATCAGTTGAATGAGAAGTTACAATCAAGACTGCTTATATAGCTGAAATAGCAGGATCAGTTGTGAGTTAACAATTAGTTAGGGAGTTAACTGAGATCTAATTGTTTTCCCGCCAATCCAAACCATATAAGTTGACTGAACTATATATCAGTTGACTAGCTTCAACATTTTTGCATGTAAACTAAAGTTTCTCCACATTTTTCATAAATTTTTTAGCATTATTCAACGATCATAAGAGATGTTTGTTAATCTTAACTATCAGCTCGAGCTTTTGGTTCAAGCGATTAAGTAACACAATTAAGCTGTTTGCACAACCTATAATCTATGTTCCTGATGAACCCCTCCCACCCTTTGCTTGAATGAGGTTGTTTCCTTTCATAAAGGAAGTTTTGGATCTTAAATTTCACCTGCACGACCTTAGTGTTAGCCGTATTTTTGAATGTAAGAGTTGTACGACTTAAGCATGGCTAACACTTAAATCGGTTCACCTAATTTTGATTGGATCTTTTGTTTTCTTTCATTTTAATAATATTTGAGATCGAGTTTTGCTTTTGCGTGTATGAGAGTTCCGACCTAGTTGAGATGTCCGCCCTTATTTCCCGACCTATTCTTTTTATTGAAGCATGGCTAAGACGTAAAAGTTGATTAACTATAAATCTTAGTCTCAAATCTCAACTGACTCAAAACTTTATCATTCTTCTTGCTAGGAATGTAACTGTATCCTAGACATCTCATAATATCTTTTTGAAGGTAGATTTAAAAAAAATATAATATCAAACAATGTACAATCATTTGGCACATATTTAAATGAACTTATTATGAAGACCGAGCCATATATATAAACTTGAGTCAACATTCAAAGCTAAATTAGGGTCATAAACACTAAAAAATAATGTTAATTTTTCTGTGTGAAGAAAAGTTTAGCTAATGATTATGATCAAAGTTAATGAAATGAAAATTATTATAAAAATGGGAAAATAGCAAAAGAAGAAGCACTAAAATACAAAGATAATCCACCAACACCATATGTATGTGATGTAGATCATCCATTACCATCCATTACAATGTAATCAATCTTTTATTTCTAAAGTGTCTGCCATCAAAGTAGTAAGCAAGGTGTAAATGTGACCTTTGACCTTTGCTTTTTGGCCTTTCTCATTTACAAGCCCAACTCAAGGGCCCCTCATTAAATTTAAATCAGGGTAAATTTCATATATAGTCATTAAAATGTATTCATTATTATGGTATTGTCGCTAAACTTCAAAATATACCATAAAACTCACTTAACTTTACCTTTTATTTGGCAGTATGTTCATTAATTAGCCTTCAAAATAAGAAAAATTCACTTCACTTCACTTTACTTTCTACAGTATTATATTTACTAAACTTCAATTAAAATCTCAAAATGACTGTTATGAACCTTAAAATACAAAATTTTAAGAATTAATGGTATTCTTACTAACATTAGTTTCTTTTTCTTTTAACTTTTTTCAATTTTAGACCATATATTAGTTGTTAGATTTGGAGAAAACAAGTGAATATTTAGAGAGGAAAATCTCTGAAAATTATGGTTTTCCCAAATTAAAAACATGATTTTATAATAAACATTCTTCTAACAAACTTTAATTCTTAAACTTTTTCATTCGGAAATTGCCAAATGTCCTTTTGAGATGTAACTAAAACTTAATGGCTTAATATTAGAAATATGAATCTTGTGTGATTTTTATATTGATAAGTGTCAAAATTCAATAGGGCTTCTGTAAAAATTGGTAAAGTTCAACTGCCATTATTGTGATTTACCCATTAAAATCAGAGCTTATTTTTAATGACATGTCCGATCGCTAGAGCCCACTGGATCAAAAGCCACTTTGACCAGACCATCTAATCTAAGGATAATCTAATCTTTGGGCTCTTTCCAATTCATACTTTTCCTCCTCCCATTTCAATAATTGAGTTTTAGATTTCCTCTTGATTTCTCATAGTGATGCATTAACATTAATAAGTTAATGGATTTAATCCGAATTTGACAGATTAAATTTATAATTCTTCCAAAAAATTTAATGCACACTCTTTTAATTCTATCTTTATCACGAGCTAAGTTCATAAACCCAAATTTACAATTTATACAATTCGATTTTTTTAAAACATATATAATGTAGTAATAAACAAATTGAAAATTATAAGAAATGTAGCAATAAACAAACTGAAAACATATCTTTTTCTAGAAATTATTATTTTTTTCGATCGTGGAATACGAAGCCACAATTTCACACTTCTTTTAAAATAGTCATTCATGACCATTAAATTATTAATTGGTAAATAAAAAGAGAAAGTTTCCTTAACTATAAGAAAATAAAACAATATAAATTTTGACTCAATTACATGTTCACGACTAATTAATTTGGAAAATAACATTTAATGTGATAAAAACAATATTAGAAGAATGATGTATTTGATGAAAGATTAGAACTCTCTCTTTCATGTCTCAAAAAAAAAAAAAAGAACTCTCTCTTTCAAAATTCTTTCTTTTTTGTTTTCCTTTAATTTTAAAAAGAAATACTTTCATAGAGAAAATTTTAACCCAGCGGTCGATACTTTTTCTATCTAAAGTATGAAATTATTTTCAGTTATAATTAATGCAATTACGTTATTGTTTTGAGAAGGAAAAAAAAATATTGATGCTTGTTTCTCCATGAAAATCAGATCACTCAATTCATATCCGCGTATGATCTTTTATTAGAAAATGTGCTCCCCGATTTAACATCATCAATTGTTATCTTTCTGTCTTTCAGTTCCACTGTAGGCCTTTTCTGTATACAAAAAATTGATTTTAAAGACAACGTGTTGATGTTTTTTAATAAAATATTTTGAGGCTTTAAATAGGTTTATAAAAGCGGTCATGGTCTCATTTATTCAACTAATAATAGTACTATTAATTTCTTCCTCAGCTAGTCATATCATTTTGACCCATAGGCATACAGCCAAATAATAGCTCCCCAATTTCCAAGTCTACTTGCAAAATCCAAAATATATATACACATATCTAGAAGATTGATCCGTTGTGGCTGTGCTTATTCAGAAAAATGAGGAAGATAAATACATATATTTTTTCTCTATTTGTTAAAATAATAGGCTACCTATATTTTTATAAGATAACGCAGGAAATAACCCATTAATTTGGATTATCATTGAATATAAATAAATTACAAGATAAAATTTAGAGGTAATTACTTAGAAATCTATTATAAAGTTAACTTTATAATGATTAATTTCTGACACGATAATTCACTTTATAGAGACACTTCGTTTGATACGATTGTCATTTTTTCATCATTTATACATAATCATTATCGACTCGCTAATCCAATTTAACACCTCTAAGTCAAAGCTGGAGGTTAGCGACTATCTTAAAATCATTAAAGAGTATAGATGAAAGATCTTTAATAATTAAAAAAAATCAGCAATTTGATAACGAAACGAAACAAGAAGAACATGCGTGCGACTTTCTCGCGAACATAGTGAATATTCATCTCAATGTATTTAGTGCATTAATGATATCTTAGGGTTGTCAGACAAATAAATTGCACTCACATCTCACAGCTAGTGTAGCTTTCAAGCTTTATTTCACAAACTCACACTCTCAAAACTTCGTTTTTGTGTCATTTCCCTTTTGCAGACCTTTCCCATATCGTTTCTACCAATTATTTGTTGAACCATATACGTTATTTTACGAGCTTTTGAAAATTATCGATTTCAAAATTAAATAAATTTTCATCATACAACTCTTTTAAGTAGTCACTTTCAAAAATATTATTCCCGCCACATGAACTAGCGTTTTTAATAAACTCTATTTTAATTACCTCTTTGATATCTAAACTCTAGATTCTAGCTTTTATTTCAATCCAAATGGTTCAGATTACCCAATTTTAAGTCTTTTATATCACTTTGTTATTTGAGTTATCCATATCTCGAGACTATGAGTTATTTTTAATTCATTTTGGTGAATATATGTTCAATTGGTGCACTACACATTAGTTTGTTTTCTACGAGTACATCGGCAGAATTCCAACCCACATTTGCAAGAACACCGACAACATCAAACACCCATTTCAAAGCTTGAACGACAAGTTTGATTGATTTATGTGGATGTTATCTCATTTGTACAATAACATTCTTCGCAATTGTTCATTCAAATTAGTCTATTCGACTGAAAAGAGAAGTAATATTATATATTCAATAAAAAAAATAAAGGAAAAAAATAATTAAAAAACTTCTTTTGTGTTCGGATTTTTATTCAATTTCTGTAAAAATTGTTTGCTAGTTGACCTGTAAAAGAAATGGTTTTTCTATTCGGATTTGAACCCACACTGAACCAACTAATCCAAATTCAGGCGTGTCTAAGAATTATAGTATATAAACTTCCAGTTGTCGTTGTCCACAGACCTTCCTACTAAGGGCAACTTCATGTTACCACTACGTCAACCAACGATCGGTACCTATAAAAGAAACTAGAGACTCAAGAAAAACGTTTTTATTTTCTATCCTCAAATTTTTCACTCAATTATTATGTTTCAGACGCATTAACTTCATTATAACGCTATTTTTTTGTCACGTCCACATTTTTATTTTAAATCTCGTACATATCAAGGTTGAAAACTAGTGTATTTCAAAAAGATTACAATGAACAATTAAGCCCAATAAAAATGACAATGAATAATTGCTATATTGTTTTCTTTCAGAAAATAACAATGAAAATTAAGCCTGATAAAAACGAGATCAATATGAATGATTTAAAAGACCCAACCATACCTGGCCCAGTCCAGCCCAGCCCAGCCCTTTCTCTCACAAATATGATATCAAATCCTCATTCTCAAATTCTAATCTTACTATTTGTATTTTCAGAAATATTTATTCTTATGATTGTTTTTTTCTTTTTTACAATTCTTATGGTTTCTTTAGAACTCGGTTCTATTTTTCGTGTATATATAGAATTAAAAAATTAGAAAAATCAAACAAGAAAATTCAGTGACTTTCTTACTTTTCTTATGTTTCTATTAATTTGTCTTTATCACCGTTGAATTTAAAAATCATATCCGTCGTTCAATTATTTAAAATCCTCTTTTGAAAACTTATGCTTTTTTTCTTTCTCATTTGTAACAAAACGTGAAAACCAGTAGGAACAGTACTAGCACAGAGATGAACAATATAACTGTTACCAAACCTCTTGAATAGGAAAGGAAAAATAGGAACAATACTAGCATAAAGATTAAATCATCAAGTATGATCTAAAGATAAATAGATAACTCAGTATTTTCTCAAACAATAGTTCTTTTCAAGTCCAAGTCTTCCTTAATCAATATTTTAATCTAACACCAGATGCTATGACTAGATAGATTGAGAATATAACTTCACTAGTGAGAAATGTGGATCACTATTTCACTCTTTACAAGATACGAGAAATTTTTGTCATAGAAATATATAGAAATAATTTGGAGACATAGTTTTTTCATATGCCAACTAACATGAAAAATATATTCCAAGCAATCAACAAAGAAACAAATTTATAGAAGAATGATAGACAAACATGGTCCTGAGTTCATAGTTAAGCTTTCAGAACACTAAAATTTGAGAATTTTAAACATTATAAACAACAGAACTAGATATGAGCCTCGTCAACGATTCCTGTTCGCCAAGTCCCCAGAGTTCAGGGAGGAAGACAAAATGATATAATGAACATGAGCATGTCAAATAACAAGTCAGACAAGCAATATTATTTAGAACTTTAACAAGTTCAATAAAATAGCACCAGAAAATCTACACGATCACTTTTTAACTCCAAGTAGTGATATAAAAACTACCTCCATCTAAGCTGCTAAACCTCATCTTTACAAAATCACATGTTCTCCTAAACACAGAAACAACTCCAAATTTTTCAGTACTGAAAACGTAGCCTTTTTCTGCCAATCCAAACCTGGTAAACTGCAACTGCAAACGGAATCCTTCAAAGCGTAGCAAAATGGGATTTTCCTTTGGCCTTCCTGAAAAGGAAACTGATTAACCTATGCATCAAAGCCCCACCGCAGATTTCATGCACTACTAACAATATTAGCCCAAACAGCAGTAGATACAGGGCACCCAAAGAACAGATAGTCAACTGTTTCCACTGCAGAATCACACAACACATGAATCAGGGGCCAACCCAAATCTGAACGAACTGGCTCGCGTGTTTAGCCTACCCCTTAGAGGAAAAAACTACATCGAGGGAGGTGGCCTTTATCCCAAGGTAATGTTTCTCCAAGAAACAACCTCTTCTTTTGGTCAAATTTCCCTCCAAACCAAAACAAGAGTATTTCACTGAGGCCGCCACACATTATTAGCATTATTTGGCCTTAACTGCAATCTACTGATCTGATTCCACACCTGTAGAGTGATATCATCCATCGAACAGATATTGGCACTAAAGTTCGTGCGAAATGCACAAATTATGTTTTGTCAAAATAGAATACAACATCAATCCACTTTTGTTGATAACGAAATCAAATGATGTAGTGGAGCAAAAAGATCTACTTACAAGACCTTTACGTACCAAGCTAGTTTTCCAAAGAAAAATTCAGGTGAGGCAACAATTTCGCCTGCTACAAGTCTTACAAATATGAATGCCACAAAGGTTCTGGTGAGTCCTCATGATTCATGAATATTGTATAGTCAAGCAGCAGATTATTCTCACTTCAATATGGCTTTTCACGATGATAGGTTTGAGCAGAGAGCAGAATTCGATAAGTTAAATAACAGAATTCTCTCTTTCTTTTCATTCTTTTCCAATTGAGATGAAAAATCTTACAAGCTTTTTTATATTAAAGCAAAATACTTGACTTACATTGAGGATTCACTTCCACCTCCAATAGCACCATCTGTAGTGGCAGTATCGTCGATAGTGCTGGAGGCACATACCGTAGCAATGATGTGCAAATGAAAATGTTTATCGAAGAAGCTGCTAAGAAAGTATAAAGCAGGAGTTATTAGTGGGCGATCGAGATGCTGACTACAGATATAAAACAAGAACATCTGCACAATCTAAAAGCTTATTTAACTGCAGAATTGGTTTGCAGTTTCACCGTTTGATTGTTTTAGTGACTTATATACCCCTTTTGTTCTGTTTATGAATTCTATATTTGCCTCATCGAATGCTCCTCAACTCTCTCCGGTAAAGAGATTGAAAACCAACCGCTTCCCAGTATAAAGAGATAAAAAAAAAAAAAAAAAACATCAATAACCAAAAAGATAGAATAGCAGACTGTAGATAACAAAATGAAGCAAAACAACTTACTTGAACCCACCATAAACTTTGAAATCTCTCTTTTTCTACAAGAAAGGATTTTCATATCCTCAGTTGGCTCCATTTCTCCCCGCATACTGATTGATAGGAAAATATGATATATGACTATTAGATTGTGGATGCAGAGCAGAGAAACTAAATGGTCATATTAACAAAATAGAAGTTCATATTTACTTGAATCCATATATATAGAAAATCTGTGTTCTGAGAACAAACCACAAATTAATTACAGTTTTCATTTTGCGACTTTTACTACCCAACACCGGTCAAATACGTATTATCTACAGGAGCATGAAAAGAAGTAAACATTGTTTATTCAACCCATTAGATTCATTGCAAATACAGTAAAAGCTTTGGCCTACAAGGCTATATTATCAAATTTTGCTACAACAACAAGAACAACTACTACAAAGCCTAAACCCCGAAATGATTCGGGATTCACTAACTTGAACCATCAAACTTTGCTAGAAGAGAACAAGAAAAAAAGGCAGAAATTGTAGTTATTCCAACTCTTTGACAACCACCTTCATAACAGCTATTTCAGCAGATTAACATAGCCTGCCTCAGAATCAGCTGCTGAAGAGAAAACCTGAGATCAAAGAAGCAATAGTCACAATCTGATTTATAATTCCTACTACATGTTCTTTATGACTGAATGGAAATGAACATAATTACATTTACTGAAGTGAAATCACTGAACTGAACTGAATTGAGCAAAACTACTAATATAAAGAACATGGCCTAAAATGACAATTTATCAGAAACAATCAGCTAAGAAATTCAACATCAACGGAATCAATCCAAAATACAAATTAGTACAAATGGCAGCCTACCTGACTCTTCTTAGCCTTCTCTGCTGCTTCAAGCAGCATATGCAATACCATGAGATTGATCTGATTGTTGAGAAAAAAGAAAAGGCGTGGGAACCGAGAAGTGGCGATAGCTGGTGGTGGAAGAAGAACATTGCAACGACGGTGGTTCCCGACGTAGGAGATGGGAAGGAGTAGGGATGCAGATTGATGAGTGACATAAACTTGCAAGCAGCACTAAAAGTAGCATATATTACAGCATTAGTGCAGTACACCATAAGTAGTATACCGTGCATAGGGTATAAAAACTCTCTCTTTCCCCTCTGATATTCAAATTGAATCACCATTACCGTTACTAGCAGAAGCTCTTTGCTGACCCCACCTCCTAGTCTCTAACTGAAAATGAATGGCAGCGGCGAGAAATCTAATTCCTTGCACCGGATTCAAAATCTCGACAGCATTGGCCGCTGTGGATCCCCTCAGAACATCAGCTTTCTCCATAATCGCCAGCACCCCTGCCTTGAGAGCCTCGACAGCTTCATCCATTGTCGAAACTTCTCCATCAATCAACCGAAAAGACCTTCTCGCCAAGCTATAAAGAGGCACTGAAGCCAAGCTCTCCTGAACTCCCGCCATCCTATCCGCCAACTTCCGTTCCTCTCTTTTCGTCACAGCTCTGAGGTGCTCGATCCTCTCGCTCTGCTCCTCCGTTAAATCCGTCACTGATCTGTTAATCAACTTGAAAATTAGCGACGGTTTGAAATCACCGAACCAGAGTAGAGTTCTCTCGAAAGCAGTGAGCCATGGCGGATTAAAAAAGAGGAAGGGATCTTCGGTAGCAGCAACTCCTTTCTCGTGGTAGTAAAGTGTGTAATGAGATAAGACTAGGTCGATGAGATTGCTAAAAAGCGCCGTGGTGTTTGGATTTTGTGGTGATAATGCTTGTAGTAGTTGCTGTAGAAGTGTCTTTTGATGGTTCACCCAATTGGAGAAGAATGTCTCATAATTTCCATTTGAATTCGACATCGTGGAAGAACCTGAATCCGAGTTCAAAATCAGAGTATCATATATATATATAATAATCTGATTCTGAATTTGATATTATTTTGTGACTTTGTGTATTAAGTATTGACTTGACTTAATTAATTATAGTTTACTTAATGAGGAAGGTGAGTATAATGTCATTGCTGAGGGTGAGGGTGAGGGATACGTGGATGTTGAATATATGGTGGTGCTATGGCGGTCACCGGATGGCGGTGGCTGAAACTGATTTGTTTTTTAGCTATTCTGGAAAAGTCGAGGGATGGATAGATGCAGCTGGATATGAACACGTGGGCCTCATTTCCTCGTGAGATAAGCAGATATTAAATGCCAGAGATTTAAAAAGAAAAGTCGGTTTTCATCGGACAACGCGGTGGCTTTCAGGTACGCAAATTATGTCTATTGTGACCTTGTTCTGCGTGCTACACTATCGTTCATTACTTTGTTTTCTGCTCGTCTCTTCACTACGGATCGGATTACTCCTTTAACAATTTTTAAAGCTATTTAGTATTTACATTACATCTATAATGTCTAAGTTAAAGATTATTTTCACTGTAATACTCGTTTCAAATTATGGTCAGCATGAAATTGGAATTAACCGAAACAGTTTTAAAATTTGCAAAGAAATTGAAATTTTCAAATCCTATTTCATTATGCACCGTACTTTTTTTGAAAAAAGTTTATGTGTAAAGTGTAACGATTCGGTTCAGGGAGGATAGCATCGAAGTAGAAAGATTCGTATAAGGAGCGGCTCTATGGGATTACGATGAGGACATGAATGGACTGAATCTTATATCGAAAATAGCGATAGTGAAGTGAGACTTATAAGTGATATGTGGACCCACTACATACATGACGCGTTTTAAAGCCGTGAGGTAATGACGAATTTGGGCTAGGGCGAATAATATATGCATGGTATTAGACCTGTATGTTACATAAAGTTCAATAATTAATCTTTAAAATTCTAATATTGAAATTGGATTTGAAAACTTCAGAGTTTTTGTGCAAATTTAGAAACCAAGATCGGTTCATTATGGTTTCATGTTGACTATGGTTCCAAAATGAGTATTAGAAAATGTGTATTTCCAGTTATAAATAATGCCAATTTTAATATTCTAACATGAACGATGGTTAAGAATAAACCGGAAAAACATGAACCGGTTTTAGAGTTTGCAAAAAAGGAATCTCTAAATCCAGTTTCGCTGTTCAAAATAACGAAACCGAATTTAGAGATTCCGGTTTCTTTCGGAACATGAAAATTATTCGAATCTTTCTGATTTCGTGTAAATCATAGTTCCAAAAACGAAAATTATAATGAGAATAAACTTTAACTTAGACATTATTAATGTTAATATCTATAAAATAAGAATTTTTTTTATGATTTATTCCACTTGGGACCAGACTCTTCTCTTTAATGTGAAAAATAAGGGAAGGAATTGGTCAGGGCCGGCTCTTGATAATTTAAGGCTCATCTCCAACCATCCTCTCTATTTGACTCTCTATAATAATATTAAAAAAATAAATTTTTTAAATTAACTATCTTGAATTTCGTGCACTCTCCAACCCTACCCCCTATCTTACTCCCTATTTTATTAGTTTATTAATAAAAATTATAATATTAAATAAAAATAGGAAGAGATAGAACCAAAAAAGGACGGAGAAGAGAGAAAGTGAGAAGAAAAATATATTAAAAAATGTATAGGGAGCCTATTATCTCTCCTCAAATTTGAGAAGCCAAAATTGTTTCCCTATAAATATAAGGTGCCACCTCATTCCCTTGGAGTGTCATCCTCCCTATTCCACTCCCTATATTTAACAAAAAAGTATTTTAGGGAGCCTTTGAAAATGCTCTTAGGCGAAATGTCATTAACATTGCTCTAGCCTTTTTGATAGCAATTGTAAATAATAACATAAATTGTATAAATGTGATATAATAAGTATGAACTGGCCCATATATATCAGAGCATAGCAGGTGATTTACAAAATTTACTTTTTTTCTTTTTTTTTCCCTGAAAGGCGGTGATTTACAAAATGTTGAAATCAATAACTTCTATTTTCTGCAAAATCAAGAAACATCAAAACAAAGAATTGGGCTTTTTTTAATACAAAAACCAACATCAAGCCCATATTTTATTACAGAAGTAAACATCCAGCCCACGTTTTTATATATATGGGCCTCCAAACTAGGCAGTGGCCTAGACTGCTTTGAAGGCAAGCCCGCTCTGGAATTGGTGGAAAACGAAAAGAAACAAAACATATTTAAACTCTTTTAGAAAGGGTGCTTTTCTTTTATCTAATTTCTTTACAGCAACACACGTCCGGTAGCCTCTGAAAAAAATGTTAAAAACTCGAATTATGAAAAACCAAATACATGAGAAAAAATTAAGAAAAGGGAAATCTAAAACATAAATGTGATTAATACAGAATCCAGTCCCGGGCGACAGTGACATTCGAGCAATCAGAGTTTCACTTCACTCTTGTCCAGGTCTTGGAATTCATACGAATCATTGTTCTACTTCACTCTTTTCCTTACTGCAGACCATGTTCCGGTGCCGGATCATATGAATCAGAGTTCTGCTTCAATTATTTCAGGGCCAGAACGTGGTGACATTAAAGAGTAATTATATCATATGGCCATGAGTCATGGTTATACATTCTACTTGATGTTTTGATAATGTCTTTTGTTGTAGACGTAGTAACTAATTAATCAGTGTCAAATTATGGGAATGTTGAGCAAGTCTAATATTGTTGCTACGTGCAGTTATGGAGCTAAAAAATTTTCTAAACAAAATTATAAACAGGATCACATTTAAAAATAAAACATAAAATTGATAGGAACAAAAACCAAACCAAAGAAAATGCATAGTTTATTACTAAAATAGCAGCAAAGTTAAAAGGTAATATTACAATGGTATCTATTAATGATGCTACTTTACAATACCATAACTTATAATCAGTGGCGAATATAGAATTTTTACACTAAACCAGATTTTTTATTTATTTATATTAACGTAAACCACTACATAGATTTGAGAACAATATGAGTAAACATCTGAAAAAATTACATCCTTCTCCGAATTTCAAAACAGAGAAAAGCTGCATAAAGGGCAAAACTGGCTTGTTTGAAGCCATGTAATGAGACAATCAGCATGAAAAACATGATTACAAGGTAAGCGTATAACCCTTTCACCAATGGACAGAGTGTCCAAACATATTCTACATTCTGACGACATAGAACGCAAATCCTCCACATTTTCTTCTCCAACATTAACCCCGTCAAGTTTCACTACTTGATCATCAGTTTCTTCCCGATCAAAACGATGAACATGAACTAAATCCAAATGCAGGACAAGTCCCCTAACATTGATATTGCATGGCTTATCCACCATATCAGAAGCATACTTGGCTAGTTGAGGAGAAACGGAATCCACATAGTCATTTAATGTGATACCATGTTAAGAATGCATCCCATGACATTTTGCCAAGACTTCTGGTCTTTCTTCAGGGAGAACGAGTTGCGCGGCAGACAATATGATCTTCGGATATCCTCTTCGGCTATAGCAGAAAGTTCGTAGAACTGGGTATACTGAATATCGATAGAGATCATATCGGTGTCTGACTCGGTGGTGTGTTTCAAACTATCCCAGATTCTGTAGGACAAAGTGGAATTATTCATTGTTAGATTCGTAACAAGATTGAAGAAATACAAAACAAAGGAGGAGCTGTTTCAAGATTACAATGAGGTTTTCTGATTATATTTGTGGAGTGAATTAACGTTGATACTAGCAGTTGAATTTATATCTTTTTTAAGTTGCTGAAAAACATTCCTAGATTTAGTAGGAAAATAAATCTGTGGCAAGCAAGGAATACAGGCACGGACTGATATAGGAACTTTGGCAAACTTATCTTTTAACTAATAAAAGAAAATTTAGAAAGTGAATTTTAAGTTTGGAGTAAATAGATTTTCTCCCTAGCATAAGTAGTACTATGCACATAATGACCATAATAAAATAAGTAATAAAGTAGAAAAAATATTATGGACTAGCAAAATGGATATTGTATTTAATATTTTTTTTCGCCACTATTGATTTTTTAGGTTTTGTTACAAATGAAAAAAAAAATTCTAAATAATTAAACAAAATTTATATATTCTATATAAAAGGAGAGCCAAAACTATATTCTCACAATGTGCCACATCATCAAAATGTGAGGTGTCAATTTTACATAATTTTCATTTTTTTAATTCTCTAATAATTAATTATGGGTTTCTAACTCTTATATTTTTTCAATTAACCATCTTTTGAACTTCCACCTTTTCATCTTCCTTTTAACCACATTTATTACCATTTTACTTTTATATAAAGGGAGAGAGATGGAAAATGCAAATGTTCTTCTTCCATTATTTTACAATGGTTTGTTTTTTGTTAATTCATGTTTTCTTTATTTTATGTAATTTATTCATTCCCTTGCTAACTTTTACATTTTGTTTTCTTGCCGTCATGTCATCTGTAGGAAGCTAAGCAATATGCTAAAGAAAATGGCTTTGATTTTCTTGAAAGATCTGTAAAAAATGTACTGAAAGTCAATGAGAATGTTAACTGAGATATGTAAGTCCATATTTTATTTCTAAAAGAATCTATAGTGATTTTGAAGTGATTCACAATAGATGTTCTAGTTCACTGCCTTTGGAACTTCTATCTAACACTTTGTCTGCTCTTTTACCATTTCACTTATGTCATACACTCATTCTCATATAAATACTGTATGTTGTAGATAATTTTGTTGAATTTCAATCTCTATTGTGGAATTAACATATGTATGTGTATCTTAATCAATTACATAATCCAATTCCCATGTTGGTAGTTTTTTTATTGTTCATTTAAAATTTATGCATAAACCAATAGTGAAAGTGTAAAATAAATTATTATTTGTATTTAATTTTACGTTTTCCCGATATAGATAATACATACTTTTCAATCAGACTATGGTTCTAAATAATAGTGATGGTTTTGTCTTTTATTTTGATAGGTTGACTACGGTTCTTTAGAATTTTGTTATAAAGTTTTGAAGTTCTAACCATAGTTTGATTAAATTGTATAATATATATGAGTTTTTTTTTTCTGAATTTGTAGGGGAAAAAGGTAATATTGTGATTGATTGTTCAAAATGCCAAAGAAAAAAAACTCTCAATAGCTCTTTTATTTCTCTAATTAATCATACAATAATATGTCATAATTTTTTTATAACTGATATTATCTTTTCAAATTCTATAACTCTCACTATGTTTATTCAAATTCTATTCTTGAATATTTTTACTTGGCTTCTAGAAAAATAAAAGTAAGTTTTCTTAATCAAACTTATGTATAATAGTTGCTATGTTTTTGGATCGAAGAATTTTTTTATTAGTTTTTTTAGGGTGACTTTTATATATTAATTTCTTTTTCACATTGTTATGTGATCATTTATCTTTGGGCTTCAGCTTCACGTTTATGTATAATAATTGCTAGGACATATTTTGGATCGATGAACGTTTTAATTATTTAAAAAAATTTCACGTGAATTTTTATTGATAATTTACAAGAAAAAAATGGTACAAGGAAATGTAATGTAATGTAATTGATTCATATTTTCGGGGAGTCGTATAACATTATTAGTTGTGCACATGGTAGTTATACAACTTATTAAAGTATTTTAAAGGTTTAAGTTAATGACGCTAAATGTAACTTATTTTGCAAATAATTATGAACATATTTTTTTGCGATGTTTCAATTTTCTTTGCAGTTGCTCACCTGTTCTTCTGATACGCGTATAATTTAAATTTAGTTTGTTTACTTTTTAAATTGTTATAATCACTACAATGAAACTTTTAGCTTATTAGGTGATTTTTTCTACACAATCGCACAAGACTTTTTAATTTGTTTAAAAACATTACCATGTGTTTCATCATTAACTATTATTATTGGACACTATAATTTAACTTTTACTTCATAAATGTACATAGCTTAAATATTAATATTATATATGTATCCCGTGCAACGCACGGGTACCCCGACTAGTGTAATTAAGAGCAATGTCGTAAAATCAAATCCGACGTCAAATCCGATTTGCATTTGGGTCATATATATAAGAAATAAAATTGATACATCGCTCGATCAAAACATAACAATACACTTTTTATTATAACAAAAAAAACACAATACCCTTTTGTAATTAATTAACTCTAAAAAAAAAATCTCAATGGCATAGGGTGAGTAGCAGCAGGCAAAAGTAAAAACCCTAAATCCAACCTCCTTTCAAAAGCCCAAATCGAATATATGACCCATGAAACATATGAGAATAGAAAGGGTGGACTTTTCGTGAAATATACTTCCTTGAATGGGCTCAATGAGTGATTTTCAAGGCTCATGGTTTAGAGAAAAAATAACGGTTCATTCTACTTGTCAGTCGAACTATTGGTTCATCTCGACTCCAATTCTAAGTGAGGTATTGTAATTATGGTAAAAGTTCTAAAAGCGCTAAGGCTTAGTTGAGCAGCCGAGATCCTTTCAAAAGAACACTCTTTGAAAGGCTTTTAAGCATACTAAAAGCACTATCCATTAGATTCGACTAAAGTTCTATTTAAATTCATGTTGGATGGGCTATTTGAACTCATCCACCAACAAGTTTAAGACCAAAAAAGAGTGTCTCCATTAGTCTTTTTTCTTACTTCAGTTTAAGTGTTATATTTATTTTTGGTGTGTTTGCAAATGTCATTTTTTCAGACAATATAGTTTTCAAGGGATCTCCATCACAAAATGAGAATAAGCTTGTGAGAAGTTTTACCAAATAATTACTTACATCGTTTTCATATATTGTCAAAGTGTTTTCAACCACTCATTTTGTCAAAACAGAAGCTTTTAATGTGATTTATATCTATTGATCATGACTCAAACACGAATCAGAGTTTATGTCCCCCTCAACGAGAAATGTATGACAATCCTCTCCTTGGGGGTCCCGTATGTACCATGTACCAAGCTTAGGATCATACATCTTAGGGTTGTGGGATAAATGTCTTTTCTTAGCTCACTTTGGGATTTCAAGTCGGATAGCGATATCTATGGCTATTGAGTTTTTGATACGATAAGAAATATAATGTTTCTTAATGATTCGTCTCATATTATATGATTGAAGTCAGATCCCAAGCTGTTTCTTGCTCAATTTTGCATCTCACGCGTAAATGTTTTTCGTGTTCATGTCAAAATCCCTTTCTTGAGACTAAATCCAAAATTTGTGTGCTTTACTCAGTTGAAGTAATCACCCCATTCATAAATGTTATATGTAGAGACTAACTTTTTCTCTTATAGTGGTTATGTATCTCAAAAACAATACTAAACTTTTGAGAATGTCATTTTTGTCTATTGTAGGATTCGATTCTATCTTCCATGTTTCCTTTTAAATATAGTAGACACTAAATTATTAGTTAGTGAACACAATTCTAAATTTTTGTATTCATATTATTCAATTTAAAAATATCTTTATTTGGTGACCAATTTAAAATCTCTTAGTTCAGGCCGGGCCTCAATACGAACTAAAAATGGTTGGATTTGCATGATTAAATATCTAAATAGTATGTAGAAAATGAATTTAATCTGTCCCTACCGGGCTTGTGCATTGATGTGTCATTATGGTTTAGTATTTGTTTTGAAAGAACTTTATGAAACTTTATTTGCAATTTATGTAAACTGTTGGGTAGAGTGATATAGTGGCTCTACTCATGACACATCATATATGGAATAATTTTATACGGGTTTATTCATTACTGTTGAAGATATTTCTCTATAGATAGTTCCATTTTACAATTATACACATGGGTTTAAATTTTGTAATTACAATAATTCCATTTTTTCTTCTTCTGTGGACTGAAACAGCCTAATATCCAGCTTGTTTGTCCCTAACTTTAAATAATAAAATATATATAAAAAATAGATTTATTTAGTCCAATTAATTTCTATCTATTTCTCCTTTGTCTTTTATTCTACTTTTCTAACAGATATAAACATCCACGCCATGCAATTACATAATATCATATATGGTACTCCATGGAAACTAAAATTAAAGAAATATGGCATACGCCTACAGATACAAATAACTTGTTTTTGTTTCGGATCTAGCGCCGACGACTACTGAGACCCATAAGTTTTTATATAATATGTTGTCTGTCCTTTTATTTTAAAAATATATTATAAATTATAATTTTTTTGGTAAAGTGTAGACTATGGTCACTTTGTTTTTCCCTTACTTTGTCTATACTTTGTCTTTTTCACCATTGGATTAGTTTTTAACCCATGATCCAATGGTTGACAAAACAAAGTAATGGTTACTTTGTGAAAAACAAAGTGACCATAGAATATCCCTTTTGGTAACTATTATAAATTATATTAAAAGTAAATAAAAATATTATCAGTTTTTTAATTTGTGTCATAACTAATTTTCTTAATATTTTTGTCTATTTTTTAAGTTTTTGACGCACATATATTTTAACGTTTCCGACATTTATATTGTCATACAAATAATTTTGTGATTTTATTATGTCATGCCTGCATGTTCACACCGAAATATAACAATTATTAATTTAAAAAAAAAATAACGAAAAAAGGTTAATTATGACAAAAAATATTAACTTCATAATGTGCTTTTTTTTTTTAAAAAGGACTTTAATCTTATTTACCCTATATGAATTGACAAGGATTGTTCTAAATATACTAAATTAAATTAACTAAAACTCAATAAAAATTCTATAATGGGCCAGATGACTATGCACCTGTCTAATAGTGTTTTACTATTTCTCAATTCAAAGTAACTCCTTTTTTGGGAAAAAAAAAACTCAAAATAATTGCTATATAAAAAGTTTATAGCTTAGAATTTTATTTTTCTTAGGAAAACGAAAAATAATGGACGTTTATAATTGCAAACTAAAAATTGAAGAAGAGGAATATTCAAACATAAAATTGAAAAATATAATATGTGGACCTTAATTATGATTCATATCCTTATGATTCATATGCTTAAATAGGGTAAATTACATGAATGACAGCACAATTTATCTTTTCTCAATTATAAATGTTTTAGTATCTTTATCTTTGTTAATATTATGATGACTCAACCTAGTTTACATTAAACATGATACAAAAATCACTTAAATTTTGATTTTTAATATCCCTTAGGAAACAATCTCAAAATTTAGTTTTTTTTCTTTCTAACTTTGTTTTTATAATTTATGGTCCATAACCTATTCAAAATGTTACCCTTTTCATATCATGACCTATATTTTGCAAACATTTACCAGTTGGCCTATTTAAAATCAGTGAAATTTCAACCATCGTACGTGTTAGTGAAAATTCCAAACAATTTTAAATATGTTAGGATTGACGAAAAAGCTTTTGTAAGACTTTGAAATTATTTTTACTAATATTAATAAAAGCCCAAATAAACTAATAATGTGTAAGTTATTCGTCAAAAATTAGGTAAACCGAATTCATGAGTACTGAACTTTATTTCTTTTGGAGGTATGATCATTAAATTTGAATAAGTAAACTATGAGCCACTCAACTTCTATCTTATAATACTATAGTTATGGAAATTTAAACTATCACCTCAAATTAACTATTTAACGGTTTCAAATAAAAAATTTCAAATGTTAATGTTTTAAACAATTTAAATTCTTTAATAGGTAAAATGAGTAAATCCAATGACTATAATAGAATATAATGAAATGTAATAGATACTCCTAAAATAGAATAGAAATAGATAAAATAGGTATTCATTATGAGTATAAATTCCTATGTTTGATATAATTATTTTTTATGCTTCATCCACTTTCTATTCCGTGAAATAATTATTATGTATTTGATAAATTCAACTAAACATAAAAATAAGGATCAAACGAAATAACTATTCTATTCCTTCACATTTTTTGAATTTTCCGCGAATCAAATGACGCCTAAATTGTGATCAAAATCATTGAAAGTTGAAACTCAATCCTCTCACATCTTCACAGAGTAATAATCCATGGGTGCATCATCCTTCACACCACATAAACTCCTTGACGAAATTACGGAAAGCCCAAAGCTAATTGTATATCTTTTATGGGCATGATTGTCATTCAAATTATTGGAATATCACTACTTTTTTCTACAAAGCAGCTCACTTGCGTTACGGGCAACTTCCGGAGTTGAGCCCAAAGCCCCAAGAACACAACTTTAGAGGTTCATTTTTCAACATCTGCCCCTCACTTCTAGCAACTTTAGGTACGAAGTTTCTGTAATATTCTCGAGAACTTCAGGGTATTTACGTAATTCAGACCACCGTCTTCACATTTCATTCCTTCAATTCACAGTCTGCCGATTTTCAAAGAGCTGAAAAACAGAAGCGCGCACACGCAGTAACTGAAACAGTTACTGAGAGAAAGAGCGTGAGCGCGTGTGCGCGCTTTTCTCAATCATGGCAGTCCCGCAGGCGCCGGAGCCACACCGAATCAGAGGCCGACCGCCACGTCACCCGGGGATGAAGAGAATATCTCTGAAGAACCTACTACGCGTGACTTCAATCGCCGGCGGAATTCAATTCGGATGGGCACTTCAGCTCTCTCTTTTAACGCCTTATGTGCAGGAGCTCGGAATTCCTCACGCGTGGGCTAGTATTATATGGCTTTGCGGTCCGTTATCCGGCCTTATCGTTCAGCCTCTAGTGGGGCATATGAGTGACCGGTGTACCAGCCGGTTTGGGCGGCGGAAGCCGTTCATTCTGGTCGGTACGGTGTTGATTTGTGTTGCGGTTTTGATCATCGGTCACTCCGCCGATATAGGGTGGTTGTTGGGGGATAGAGGAGATGTCAAGCCGAGAGCTATTGCTACTTTCATTTTCGGGTTTTGGATTCTGGATGTGGCTAATAATACTACTCAAGGGCCTTGTCGAGCTCTTCTTGCTGATCTTACTGGTATGCATACTCTAATTCGAAATTTTACTTAAAAAATACGAAATTATATCACTAGATTTACTTGTTTCCAACACTATCAAACCTAATTTCGATAAGATGATTCAGGTGAACTGATTTGAACTGAGTTTGCTGAACTGACTGCTGAATATCTAATGAATTTTGTCCGTAACTATTTCACATTAGCTAGTTATATCGGCACGAAACATTTATAAGTGGTTGCAACACTCTTCCTTCAGGTGACTTAAGTCCATTGTTAGCTCTAACCGGACATATCCAGTCACGTAAATGTATATTGGTTAGGCACGAGGGTAGGGCTGTTGTACGTATTTCATATTGACTAGTTATACGAGAATGTAAAAGTGTGGCTAATATCTCCTTTGGATCAATATAAAATTTGTTGAATTAAATTGAACTATTTTGGTAAATTTAAGCTAATAAATTAAATTTTGCTGAATTTAGAGGTAAAAGCGTTATTATTATTTGTTTGCTTATGATTTGGTTAATTGCTTTATTCGCCTACCCTTCTTTTTTTTCTTAATCTTAAGAAGATAAAGCAATGCTTGGTTGTCGGTTTTTTTTTTATTAATAAAATTTGGTTCGATGTCGACGATGTGTACTTTATGTTTGTTTAAGATACCATTATTGCCCAAATAGTGTTTTAAGGGGGAGGGATCTTTTTGCAATAAAACCGACTAGTTTGTTTATGAATGTGATTTTTGGTAGGATGTGTTATGTGGGTTGCATTTCAATTTTTTTGAGTGTTTGGTGGGACCGGGAATGGTTGTTAAGTAATTGGTGTCTCTATCATAGTTTGTCGTGGGTAGGTTGGCCCTAGTTGAGGACTTGGTTTGCATTTATATTGGGATGCTAATCTAATACCCACCTGTTTATAATCTGTTAATGTAGATGGATACATCTACAGTTTACTGTTTTAATTATAACATTATTAATAACAGTAGTTATCTGTATAAAATGAATACTATTCATATTTTTAATGAAAAGAATACTTCCAAAATATAATTTATTTTTGTTTTTAATATAAATTGCTACTTATCAATTGGTTGTAGCCCAATTGATACACTGGCCAATGTATGACCAAATGTATAGATGAGGAGTTCAATGTTTGAATCCGATAAGAGAATACATGTATGTATATCCTTGGTGGGAATTTGTTAAGTGATACTTATCTTGCATTTGTGGGAATAAGTAATAGTGTTTTAGTGAGATTTGTTGCGACTTAAAGATGATTTTTGATTGTTTGAGATATACCAAATTTAAAGTGATTGAAAGGTCTATTTGATAGAACTCAGGATATATTGTAAAAATTAAAAGAATAATTCTTTCAAAAATATATTATACACGTTTTAAAATATAAATTCCTAATAAAATGAAAAACATTTAATTCCAAGAAACATTATACACTTAAACTAATATTAGTATTTCTGTTGGAAAAATCAATGCGAAAATGAAAAAGGAAAACATAACTTTTTGGTAAAAGAAGTGTACGAAATAGAAAAATAAGAAACATAAATTTTCAAATGAAATGGTAATATTAGTATTTTGAAAAATGTGGAAGTATGATTAAATTAGGATTTTAATTATATTAAATTTGTTTGATTTGATGGAGATGTAAATCTTAATTGCAAGGTGGGATAAAGCTAAAACTCCTTTAGGATAAATAAGGAGTCATCTTTATGTGACATATTAATATAAAAGATTTTGTTGGGGTTTAACTATCAGCTCGAGCTTTTAGTTCGATTGATTGACATGGTATCAAAGCCTTTTGAGTGGGATGATCCTATGTTATGCATTGGAAAATCATTTTCCACGAATATGGAATCTAAATATGTGTGCAAATACATACATAGACCATATGTATCAATTTATTATTGGATGGATCATGGATTGACATACGTTGTGTTATTTGTTTGAAAGTTTTAGGTTTAACATGTCGGACGTCTTGCGGAAACATTTATAAGAAGAAATAAGAGCATATCAAAATAAGTTTTGTTTGTTTTAGGTACTCATTGGTGTAGACAGTTTCTCAAGTATTGAGATTGAGCCTACCTGTTAATAGTAGATCTTTTAGTTGAAGACCTGTGTTCCTATTCTAGATATCAATCCATCAATTGAATGTGTTGGTGCCGCACTTTATTTTCCTTGTATAAGGCTGCACACAGATATTAAGTTTTTTATTTTTTCTGTTAACTTGTTTTGACCAAATTCTGTTAATAGTAAAAACAATTATAAATTTGAATTTTTTTTCTTCTAATATTTAATCTATAAGTTATTTTATTCTGTAGTAGGTGTAATATAGTGATAACCCCATTTACTTCAATGAGGATGGATGAAAACCTTTTCATGTATTAGTCTGAAATTTCATTGAACACTTTAGACATGATGTAAAAGTTTCATTTTTTTTATATGCTATACCTTCAAAGTAATAGTGTATATTTGCAGATCTTTCTCTCATGAGAAGCATAAATATATGGAATAATTAAACTTACCTTCCTATTTTGGTAATGCTAGGAAAGGATCATCGCAGGACTAGGGTGGCAAATGCTTATTTCTCTCTATTTATGGCAGTGGGTAATATTCTTGGTTTTGCCACTGGAGCATTCAGCTATTGGTACAAGGTTTTCCCGTTTACTGTTACAGAGGCATGTAATATTGATTGTGCCAATCTCAAGTCCGCTTTCTATCTTGATGTTGTTTTTATGGTATTTACTGCATTTATAAGTATCACGGCCGCGCAAGAACAACCCTTGGGTTCGTCCACTAGATCTGCTGATGAGGTAGGTCATGCAGAAGAGGCTTTCATGTGGGAGCTATTTGGGACATTTAAATATTTCACATGGCCTGTATGGACAATATTGTTGGTAACAGCTCTAAATTGGATTGGTTGGTTTCCCTTTCTTCTTTTTGATACCGATTGGATGGGTCGAGAAATCTATGGTGGTGAGCCAAATGATGGGAAATTCTACAATAGTGGAGTGAGATCAGGATCTTTTGCACTGATGTTGAATTCAGTGTCTCTTGGAATAACGTCTTTGCTCATGGAGAAGCTCTGCAGGAAATTTGGAGCTGGTTTCTTATGGGGAATTTCAAACATTGTTATGGCTCTTTGCTTTATTGCAATGCTTATAACCTCCTATGTGGCATACCATATGGGCTATATAGGTCATGATTCGCCACCAACTGGCATTCTAATTGCAGCAGTGGCGATATTTACAGTTCTTGGTGTCCCGTTAGCTGTAAGTTGCTTAGTTTGCTCCATTTCAGCATATGTGGTCTTCGAATAATTTTTCTAGTGACGTTTAAGTGGGGATTTGAGAAACCCAAAAGAACAAAACAAAGAATGATACACAATGGGGTCCTCTATTATTAAATATAATGCTGGTCCTAACACATGTTTAATGGTTTTGATATCAATGTTGTTAATCTCCTTTCCAGAAGGTTGAAAGTATAGACTATCTTGTGGTCCGGTGTTAAATATATGCAGAAAGTCCTTGAAATTAAGGGTAGAAAAGTTAGAATATACTGCTTGGCCTTAAATTTTATCTCATCGATACTGCTGGCTCCTTAGTATGCTTTGCACTGGGGATTACTCGCTACATATTGAGTTTTACACGATGAAAGCTGATTTCATGTATTATTTTCTGCAGATTACATACAGTGTTCCATATGCCTTGATTTCTGCGCGTATTGAGCCTTTGGGACTTGGTCAAGGTGGGGACTTCTTTTTTTTCTTTTTTACTTTTCTATATTCTTAGTTGTTTTCTTTGATTACTTTTCATACTTGTTTATCTTCTATGCATGTATTTTGTTTGTGACATCAATTGTTTTTTGCAGGTCTATCAATGGGCGTTCTAAATTTGGCAATTGTGATCCCACAGGTTTGTCATTGCTCTTACATATTCCTTGATATATATATTTTATATATGATTTCCCTTTTTGCTTTTGGTATATTGAACTGAATTGACAGCCTCAAACCAAAATTGTTATTTTATGTGCTTCAAGATTAAGATTATTGATGTCCAAATTACTTCAAAGATAGAATTGAATTAGTAGGCGTGTACTACCTGCCATGTATACTTATCAAGGATCCTGGCCTTGGAATTTAGGAAACCTAGTTCCCCTCCTCAAAAGAGATGTCCCTCCTGTGTTTATCTGCCGTGGCCTTCATTGCCTCTCATGCTATTCAAATTGAACTTCAGCTGGGTCAATACTTGAGTGCAGACTTGTAGCTATCTTGCAATCCACTCTCCCTTCATTTCTCCTTGAATTTACTGACGTAAGTTGGAGGTTTCCTGTCAAAGAAAGCTTAAGCTTATAATTAAGGCCCAACGGTAAAAGATTAATTTTTGACACACCTCCTCACATGAGCAATGCCCGTTGGGCTTGAAGATTCCATAATACAAACCCATCCTACCAGTTAGTGTTTAATTCACCAGTAAATGGGGTTGTTAGGACTCGAACTCAGGAGCACTTGGTCACGGAGGCTCTGATATCATGTCAACGAACCAGTTGAACTAAAAGCTTATTATAGTTGAATTGGTTCTTTAACACTTCCTTCCATAAATAATTTCAAACAGAGTCATCTCTGTTGGAATGCGAAATTTCCTTATGAACCAATATTTATCCTACGGAAGCCAATAAGCCCAAGTAAATGGCTGTTCCACAGAGGAACACCTCAAGTAGGCCTCTTGACATCCATTTGTTACCTCCGTCTATCTGTCTATTTCAGGATGGTTAGCAAAGACATCTTTAGTGTTCTTCCTTGCATTCTGAACAACTCAAACAAAAAATTACTCATGAAAGTGAGGTCCAGGTCACTCACGATTGCTTGAGAAGTGGCTTGGGGACACACTATTTATTTAACAAATATATCGGCTATAGACTTCGCGGAACAAGGATGTATAAGGAGAACTAATTTTGTGTATTTTCTTGTCAACCTCAAGTAAAATAGCAGAAACCACATTGATTTAGGAACCCCAAAATGAAATTCATGGAAATCTCATTTCTCACCACTTGAGAGCTCTAAGAACCTAACTGGTGCCAGTGCAGTGGAGGCTTTGAAACTCTGACACATCACCATTTCAAACAAATGTTTGCTTGTTATGCTCATCCCAAGATGTTGGCTGCCAATCATCTATAAAGGACTTCAGCTACCTATTTGAGCGCTTGAAATTAGTACTTTAAATGCATGTTCGGTTTTAGCTTTGTGATAATACCACTTTGGGATTGGTAAAATGCAGCAACGGTCACTGAACTTGAACTTCATACTGTTTCAGTAAAGTCATTGAACTTCCTTTATATTTCAATAATTTATTCTAACCAATTCAGACAGAAAAATTATTGGAAGGTGACATGACAATCATGTTGGAACGAACTTTTATGTATTCTAATCAAACAAGAATTGCTCGAGAGAAATCTCAATGTATTCTATTAGAGGATATATATGTATTTATACAAGAGTAATAAGCTAAACTATGAATGTGAATTTAGCTATTTCCTAAGTTTAAGGTATTTATTAGTTTGACCACCCAGTTTCCTATGTTTTTTTTTTTTGTAAATTCTTATGGTTTATCCAACTTTTTATATATTTCTTTGTTGTCTCTATGCTTTTCTGCCTGTTTTATTTGTTTTTCTTGTTGATGTGGGTAAATAAATAGTGAGCTTCCTAGCACGACCAACTTCTCCTTGGTGCCTGAAATAAGAACTAAAAGAGAGTAAATATGGAGGTCTACAGTTTTAGAGAAGTGTAGATACCTAATTTATACTCATGCTATTCTATTTATCTCTGCCAATGTGTGTTTCATTTGTTTTCTTACTTTTGATTAAATCTTAATCTATGATGCATAGAATTAAAATTTCCAAGTAGCACAATTTCATGTGAATGCAAGTTGTCTGATAGAACAATTGACAATATGTTACTTTCTGGATTTCTTAAGCAATTTGTAACTGAAGCTGTGTTGAAAACAGGTAATTGTGTCCCTTGGAAGTGGTCCTTGGGATCAGTTATTTGGCGGTGGAAACTCACCTGCCTTAGCAGTTGGAGGAGTAGCCGCCCTTGTTGGCGGAATCATAGCCATCTTGGGCATTCCTCGATCTGGTGCTCAGAAGGCCATTGTGCTCCCTTGAAGTATTATTTTGTGCTTAATCTTCCCTGATGACAATTTGTCAATAAGTAAGCAAAAGTCTATTCAAAATTGTATATTACTGTTTCAATCATTATAAATTCTTTCACTATTATATTCTGTTTATGAACCTTCCTCTCTTTTATTTATTTAGTTGGTTATTCTTTTTGTTTTTTTGACGCAAAACTAGTGGAAGATGGTTGCCATTTCAGCGTGGTAGTGAAGCTAACTCTAAGCAGAAGTGGTTTCATCTGGAGAAGTGCGCTATTGAGTTTAGAAAATTTTATTTTTTTGAAGGAGTTTTGAAGCTGTGGATTTATCTAAAGTTCGGGGAGGCCAACTGCAAGGTCGGGTCTAGAAAAAAAAATAAGATCCAAATCGAAGGGATTGAGATTCAGCTTGAAATACAATCATGCATATATTAGGAAAGTCAGGAAGGTATATGTAAATAGTGGTTCCACATGATCGAAACTCAAGTGTTGTGAGATAAATATCGTAGATGTCAAATAAAGATCGGCTAGTTGATTAGTTTAAGTTGAGTGAAGAATTCGCCTGCCTGCTTGGTGTTGTGGGAAGTGAAGTCCAGGATTTGCTGGCAAGTAAGAAGACTACTTATCGTCACAAATCAATTACCATTATAGATGAATCGATGCTAATTGGCATTTATTCCTCAGTGAAATCCGGATACTTGGAAGGAGAAAAGAAAAATAAAAAATGAAAATGTTACAGGCGGTCCAGGCGATGGAGTCTGGTGGATTTTTTTTGTTTGGCTGTATGAATGTGATGAACTGTGCTTGGTGCCCATCAGAGATTTGTGAGTTGTGCTGATGGGAACCTTGATAGAGACTTTTTCTTTTTGTGCTTTGATATTTCTTTCTAAAAGCTTTATTGATATTTATGTATGGTATTTTCCTTTATTATGATCTGTATTAATCATTTTTTATTTTTATTTCTATTGCTTCTGTATGAACCTTGGAATAAATTCTTGTGTTTATGGCACTTATCTGTATCTGCTTCAAGTCTGTTTTGCTTTCTATTGGCCCATGCAGGATCTTAGAATCATTTAAAAGACTAGTCTGTGGCAAGACATGGAAGCAAATGATAGAAAAAGAAATTCCATATGCCAAACTAGCAGAATATCATTTCATTATATTTTGATTTTTACTAATTATATTATAACTATCATAGAGTTGGTCCAAGTTTGAGTTTTGAGTCCTTGTTTTGTTATAATTTAGCTCTTATTAATAGGAATTTGTAAATTTTAGTATAAATTTTCATCGAGATCTGTGTTTTGCTCCGATTTTGCAATTGAGTAGGCTTTCTTAACTAAACTTTTTGTTACAAAGCAGATGATTATCTTAGAAAGTATGGCCTGAGGCTATATGCTGAAACCTCTAGAATGGGTGCTTATGTTGAGCATGTCAGAAATCTTGGGAAAAGAATAATGGATCATGGGGACACTGATTGTAGCTTACCTATGCAGAAGAGCAAAAGATGAGGCTTGCAATTTAGTAGACAAGTAGAATCCAGCTACAAACTCTCAAGCATGTGAGTATTCTTTACTAGTGACTTGTGAAATTAACTTGAGCATCAAAAAATGGAATTTGTTCTTGGTATGGTTTCTAGAGAAAGTATAAATCCTTTTTATTAATGTCAATTCCTGAAAGGTATTGTCCCTATTGTATATCCTTTTCCCCTCATTGAAACTTGCATTTTTAGTAGATTTTTATTATTGTGATGCCAATAAAATTCCATCCCCCCAACCCTACCCCATTCTGTGAACTCCACTATAACAACAAGTTGGTATGCAAAATGATTTTCTGATTGACAGAAAAAAAAGGAAGAAGAGAGGAGAACAGTAGTAGGGCAACCACAATGGCATCTCCATGTGATTCTTTTACCTCAATAGGGTAGAATTTTTAAAAATTGTGCAAACCCCACTTCCCAATTAGGGATGGTAAAATTCGAAATTGGTTTCTTTTTAATTACACTAATATATATTTATTCTGATTCATGACACGTACCTCTCAACTTATTAAGCAGGATACACATGGAATCTGACATGGTATGGACTTGAGAGAAACAAAACAATATTTTTTCACACAATGAAAATGCTTGAAGCTTCTTCTGTGAGATGATTAAGTGAATTTTTTAAATTTTTGTTGAAAGAAGACGAAAGAAAGTTTATCATGAATGTTTTAAAAAAAGTTGTCTTATTAGTATAGTTGATAGTAGTGTTGTGTTGGGTAAGAGTAACACAGAGCAGAAGAGAACAGAACAGAGGGGTCTGATCTTGCAGGGCAGAGGGAGACAGAGAAGAGAGTGAGTGTGTGTGTGTGAGAAAAGGGATACAACAAAAATAAAATTACTAGTAAATGGAAGGGTATGTATTGGAGCACGTAGTAATTTTAATAGTGTTTTTTAGTGGTTGCTCCCCCTTTTCCCATCTGCCCCTTCCTTATAAGGCCATTTCCTCCTTAGTGGTCCTCTTCTATTCATCACTATTACCTACCTCCATTCAATATTACCTTTTTATTTTTTAATCCTTTTCATTTCTTATCTTTCTTTTCTAAAGGCTTAATGCATATTTGTCACGGCTTCAGAGTATTATGAGAGGCAAGACTTATGCGGCATTCTGACTCTATCGAATGAGTTCGAGGCCTGCGTTATCCGTCTACAATATGAATTGGTTTTACCTTGGGCTCATCAGGGGAATGGGCGCTCTTGAACTAAATTAGTGCCTAGTGATTGTTCTTGTATATATGTAATCACGGTTTACAAGGGTGATTCAAAATGGAACGACAACTAGATAGCACCTATTTTTAATTAATGTTAATCTCGCGTCCAGCTTACAAGTTCAACCATATGGCATCTTCGCTCTTTATGCGATTTTGGGGCTTGATAATATGCAATAAGAGCTACTTAAACTTGATCCAAAAAACTCATTCCTCTCTGAACTTATAGAGTGTCTCGTTAGCTCTCTAAACTCTTTAAATTTACGTGGCAGGATAAGAGTGAGCGAGCGAGCGTTGAGAAATTGTAAAGTACACAACTTAAGATAAGTTCAAGGAGTGAATATATTGATGTAAGAAAGTATGAGAGACCAATATGTTATGTTAAACAAATTCAAGCAGTCAATAAATCATTCAAACAAATTAAAGAAGCTAATGAGACTTGTATAAGTATAAAGAACTGATATGCTTTTGAAGTCAAGTTTAAGAAGTTTTAATGTATTACACATTTACTAAATAACTGACTAACGTTTTAGTAATTTTAAACTTCATCAGATTGACCTCCAAGCTTGCTTTCCTAATAGCTCCTTTTTTATGGAGATAGGAGGGCCGAACCATCCCTTTTAAGGATGGTTTCGGAAACTTGGGCATTGAAAAACAACATTCATATTGTGATACACCCTATTTATGTTGTGATACGTATTGCAAAACCTCATGTGCACGAGGTTACGTGTCACATTATAAGTGGAGGTGATCCAAGAACTTGGTTCTCAGCGAAAAAAATCCCCAAAGATTTGACACTAATTCCATCATTCCATCCATCCCTTCCTTCCTAATCATATTCTTCCTTTTTATTTATTCTGTTCCCACAAACATGCCATGATCTTATATTCAGTCATTTCAGACATGTTTATTTGTGAAAAAAGCTCACTCACATTCTCACCTTGCTTCATGCTTAATTTAAACTTTGGCTAGTCCATGTTACACGGAAACTGAAACTAAAACAACATCGAAAAACGTTATTTCTAAAAGTTACATACTTAGAAACAATAGTAATGAAACTGGAAATGCAATTAAAACGAAATCAGGAACGAACCGGGAAGCAATAATGAAAAATAGTTTTCATCCAAATGTAGCATCCCTAACCAAATTAGAAGAAGATTACACGGAATTTCTCATTTTCCTCAACTGTAAATGTCTAAACATTTTAGTTGGGCAAGGATCTTTCTTGTTTACTAATGATTTCTTACATTATGTCAAAAGAAGCACAAATATTAGGTATCCTTTTCAGCTATCATGAGTTTTCTTAATTAATAGAAATTAGTTGCTTGATTAGTTAATTAAAAAGCTGTCTCCTAATGATGAACACAAGGGGGAAGGGTAGAAGCCAAAAACAGATGGGACCTTAAAACAGAAACTAGAACAGGGTTGGCTGTCACTTCTCAAAATTTTGGGGATGTTTTCATGTTTCATATTCATCACATTAAAGACAACAAAGGTCATGCTTTGTGAGAGTTTTATCATCACATGGATGGCTTGTGCAAACCAAGTTTTTTTTTCTTTGGGTTAAAAACAACCAAACATTTCTCTGGCTGCTAAAGAATTTTAACATCTTATTACAAAAATATAAAATATAAAACTTATACCATTATGCTTCCTGTCATTTCAAAACTCTATCCCACTTTGGCAGTTTATATTTTATTTATATCCTTTTTCTTAATTGAACATTCAAGAATTAAAAACATACCCATTAGGGGTTTAATACATTATCCACTACTTCATCAAGAAAAGTTCAATTACAAAATGCCAAAAGGTCCCCCACTATTATCATTTTACCAAACATTTTTCATGGATAAACTTGTATTGGCGGTTTAAATATAATTAATATAAATCCCCACTATAGAACCAGTATGTTAAATCATAAGACTCTTCCACATTATTAAACAAGAATTTTATATCGGCTCAATAACCTTTTCTCCCTCTCTCGTATAGTAAAGACTTTGTAAATACAAGTTGTTTTAATATATATGTTTAATTATCTTCTTCTTAGTTAAAAGACTCGAACACTATAAGTTCGGTAGCTCATTCATACGTTTTAACTCTTACTAGTATTAAAATCATTAGTAATTTGTTAGCATTACTATTCCGGAAACAAATCAGTTAACATCTACCAACTTATGTTATGACCCCCTATTTAGGCTTATTCCTACTATTTAGGCTTGTTCCTACTATTTAAGCTTTTATCCTAATTTATTCTTACAGTGTTATTTCCTAATTATTGTAATCTCAGTGTTTTAATTTTTATTCCTATTCCGTTAGGTGTTTTACTCTTATATAAGAGAGCTTTTTCAATAATAAAACGAGTTTACAGTGTAAAAATGTTCAGGGAGTATAGCAATCTCTAACAAATCGTTTACTGCAAAAATAGGTTCCACGAAGAACAGGAGCAACACCGGAAATCAAGAAGATTTTCCGGTGAACAAGACCTGTGACAAGATCCTATTCACGGACACATAATGTATTAGTAACTACAACAGAATTAGGTAAGTACAACAAATATTATGTATGAAAACAAGCTTGAAAATTTTGGTTGCAAAAAGTTCTAAGGGAGTTTAGAGTCAGGAAAGCTTCAAGTAAAAAGTTCTAAGAGGCTTTAGAGTCAGGAAAGCTTCAAGTAAATAGAAAGATTCATGAGAGAACATATAAATCCAATGAAAATCAAATCTAGGTAGAGTATGACACCAATCGCTTAACGTTGAGCACACCCTCGTAGAAAGCACTGGATATGAAACATATAAAAATAATACTCCTTCCGTCTTTTAATATATAATGTTTTGAAAAATGAATTTATTTTTTAATATCGTTTTCGCTTTTTAATAATGTTTAATTTAATCTTTTGGTCCAAATATTAAATATTTATATCTTGATTTATATGTTTTTTTGTTAGTAACTTGATTCATATAATTTTTAATATTTCAATGTAATGAACAAAATAATGAGAGAGAGTAATACAAATTCATTAGTTTGATCAATATTAATTGTATTCTTTTTAATTAATTTATGTAAAAATTCTAAAACGACATATATTAAACAACGGAGAGCAAACGATTGATTGATGGTAAGAGTAAAAAGTATAAAGTGAGAGATAATGAGGTGACCCATTTTAGAATTTTTGGTGGAATTTCACATGGAGAGAGATGCTATGAACACTAAAAACGCAGATGATAGAGAATTAAAAAAGGCATAATTAAAAAAGGATAAAGAAAAGAAAAGAGATTATATCAGCCTCTTATATTTCATGCACTAATAGTAGCGACTTTTTCACACCATTCTATTCAGAATTGACACGTTGTTGAACCCAACATTAGGTCCTACCCTTCTTCAACTATATATACCCTCTCCCCTTCTCCTTAATTTCAAACTCCACTTCCATTTTCAACTTCATTTTAATAAATATATGTAATTTTTGTTGGTAATAATATAATTTGTTCATTATAGATATGTGCACCCCAAAATCATCTTCTCCATCCCCATTTCTTTGTCCCAACAGCAACAAAAATATGGATTCTTCTTTTCATGATGACCAAGATCAACTACATAGATGGCCTACTCCTTCTGAGGTAAAAACACAAAACAAAACATTAACCCACTAGCGAATACAGACTTTAAAAGTTGATCAGTGCTAATTTTTATCTATAAAGCTTCTTTGTTTTCTTAAGACAAAAGGGTTGAACAATTCATCTTATATGTGGTTTTCAGAAATCAGGAGTGACCAACACCCATGTCTCTACCATTGGAGACACGGGTGGTCTAGGATGCTCTTGCAACCACCCTTGAGACGACTAGTTCATTTTTATGTTTTTTGTCTCAGTGAAAATGAGTTATCAAAGTGCAGATTGACACCCTCAACTTTTGAAGTCTCTATTCGCTCGTGAATAAACATACCATGTAGTTTTTGTAAATAGTACCCTACTCATGATGATCATCTTGTTTTTTCTTTGTTTTGCATTCAGGTTGTGGAAGAAATCAAAGCCATAGCAAAAATCTCAGGGCCAACAGCAATCACAGGTCTAATTTTGTACTCAAGAGCTATGATCTCCATGCTATTTCTTGGCTACCTCGGGGAACTTGAACTCGCGGGAGGCTCTCTCTCCATCGGGTTTGCTAACATCACCGGATACTCTGTAATTTCCGGTCTAGCTATGGGAATGGAACCCATTTGTGGACAAGCTTACGGTGCTAAACAGCGTAAACTGCTCGGGTTAACTCTGCAAAGAACTGTTCTTCTCCTTCTCTCAATCTCCATACCCATCTCTTTCATATGGTTAAACATGAAAAGAATACTTTTATGGTGTGGTCAAGATCAAGAAATATCTTCTGTGGCTCATACTTTTATTCTCTTTTCAATCCCTGATCTTTTCTTTCTTTCACTTCTTCATCCTCTTCGTATCTATCTCAGGACTCAAACAATCACATTACCCTTAACTTATTGTTCTGCAATCTCTGTTCTTCTTCATGTTCCTTTAAATTTCCTCCTTGTTGTTTACTTCAATTTGGGGGTTTCCGGAGTAGCTATAGCTATGGTTTGGACTAATTTAAACCTCTTCGTGTTACTTGTCTCGTTCGTGTACTTCTCGGGTGTATATAAAGACTCGTGGGTCGCCCCGAGCATGGACTGTGTCCGTGGATGGTCATCCTTACTTGCTCTGGCTGTCCCGACTTGTATCTCCGTTTGCCTTGAATGGTGGTGGTATGAATTCATGATTCTAATGTGTGGCCTCCTCGCGAACCCGAAAGCTACAATTTCTTCAATGGGGATACTCATCCAAACAACCTCTCTGGTCTACGTGTTCCCCTCGTCTCTCAGTCTCGGTGTCTCAACCCGAGTGGGTAATGAATTAGGGGCAAACCGCCCAGCCAAGGCCCGTATTTCGATGATTGTGTCCCTAACGTGTGCGGTCGGATTAGGCCTGGTGGCCATGTTATTTACAACATTGATGAGGCATCAATGGGGCAGATTTTTCACTAGTGATTCAGAAATTCTAGAGATTACAGCATTAGCATTGCCAATTGTAGGGATATGTGAGCTTGGAAATTGCCCTCAAACAACAGGGTGTGGTGTTTTGAGAGGGAGTGCTAGGCCTACTATTGGGGCTAATATTAATTTGGGCTCATTTTACCTAGTTGGAATGCCCGTCGCTATTTTTCTTGGATTCGTAGCGAAAATGGGATTTTCAGGGTTGTGGCTTGGTTTACTTGCAGCTCAAGGATCTTGTGCTTTTCTTATGCTTTTTGTGCTTTCAAGAACAGATTGGATTGCTGAAGCTGAAAAAGCAAGGCAGCTTACTAAAGAGCCTGCTTCAAATAATGCCTCAATTTTGCCAATTTCTTCATCAAAAAGTGACCATATTAAGGAGATATTGTGCAAAATTGACGAAGATGAAGAGCTTGTGAAGTCGACTCCAGTCGAAACGGACCCTCTCATATCTGTATAATCATAGAATTGTCTAGTTCTAATTCTAATTCTAATTCTAATACCAACATTTTTGCCCCACTCTTGAGGTTGAGGAGCTAATTAATCAATCAATTAATTAATTAATTATGTGAATTTGTAATTGTAATTTTAATTTGACAATGTTATGGTATGTTTATATCAATAACATTTGTACAATTGAGTAGACATATACTTTACATTATTATATAAATATTTGCTAAAGGAGTTGTCCATATTGGTATAAGGAAAAAGGGAAAAGGGGTTAAGCTGTCGGTTGTTTTTACACCCTACTTTTTTTCTTTTTGTTCCTTTCCTTATCAGGCAATAAACTAATTCACTTCCTAAAATGGAAAATTTAGCATAATTCCCTCTTCTCTTTACTTATAACCTCTCCTTTTGCATTTTATGTTAATCTTAGAATTTATATATTCTTTCCTAATTACACCTACATAGCCCTATGGACATATATTCTTCGTGTTCGGATCCAGTGGAGTTATACTCAACTCCACCTTATAGAGTTGAGTAAATCAATGGTCATGATTGATTTCGATAAATGTCATTTTCTCTCTCTTTTTTGTGCCATATTAATCATGAGCGTTAATTTACTCAACTCTACAAGGTGGAGTTGATTATAATTCCACCGGTTCCGAACGCCTATTCTTCTCTTAGTTTCCTTTTCATTCATTAATAGCCACTAAAATTTTCCTTCCTCTTCTATATACCTTGATTAAGTAGGAATTACAATATCAAGAGCATGTTCTATTGCTTAAAAAAAAAATTATTTCTTACATGATTCAGGTCCCATTTAACAACAAATAAAATTATTTAAATTACTTAAGTAATAAACACTGATTTAGAGGATGAGTTTAAATTCTGAACTTTAGAGAAAGCTTTGAATTGGGCATAAATCTACCTAAGTCTGATTCAACCTACACTTGGATTAATTTTGGATGAATTGAATATATTGTTAGAGACCAAGATGTCTCAATCTGTGGAAGAAAACCATATGGATTAGGTAGGTTCCTATTTATTGTTTTCCAACCAAACCTCATTATGATATTAATATGGTTTACTTTAAGGTACATCTAACGAGTTTGTAACAGAATGTTAAATATGAATATATGCTGGAGTGAATTAGTGCACACATTGATACATATAATGTAGTGATTGCTTAACTAGTAAATGAGTTTAATTGCTCATACAATTAATTATTTGGATCGACATGTCAAATTGCTAAATGTGGTATTAGTTTGGATCTGAATTATTAAATCGATGAGAATTAAATTGCAAAATATTTTTGTGCACGTGAATACAGAGATGATCAGACGATTTGTGAATTACTTTAGCAGTTCCTAGAAGACACAGAACATGTGAGTTCTTGAAATTAATAATCTAAAACTTTTGTCACGAATTCAAAGACAAAAATCTGAATTGGTCATTTTATTATGTCCATTTTTTTCTTTTTTGCGACGAATTCCAAACAGTCCTAGAATTGTACTCCTAACTAATATCAATTACTCATTAAGGATTCATCTTGAACGAAGATTCTATTATAATTGATGAACCAATCAATGATAACCACGACACTCACATTTATTTTCAAGAATTCATGATTAGCGGATGTTATAAATTAATATAAAAAATGTAGTTAGCCTTAACTATCAGCTCGAGTTTTTGGTACAATCAATTAAGTAACATAGTATCAAAGTCTTTGTGATTGAAAGGTCATGGGTTTCATTCCTAACAACTTAAATATTGGTTGAATTAAAAATACATGATGAATTAGGTCTGTATTATGCACGCTTTAAGTTCAACAAACATTCGCATGAAGGATTATGTTGGAGATTAAAACATTTGTATACTATAGTGTTGGAGTTTTAGAAAAAAAGAGAAATATAAGTGAAAAGAATGATGGAAATGGACAAGAGATAGAGTAAAGCAAAGAAAAATGATGATAATGGGCATAAGAAAGAGAAAGAAATATCAAGTGAAGGGGGGGGGGGGGGCCTCTGCACAAACAAAATCCACTTATTCTTTTCTAATTATTAGTGCCCTCTCTCTGTCTCCTTCTCTTAAGACAAATCTACTCCCAATCCCCCTCTCCCTCTGCACCTCCACCTTCCCCACTGCTCTTTTTTTTCTCTTCCCATTTTTCACCAACTTGAAGGGAGTTATTGGCAGTGCCGAATTTAGGATTGAAATGTCGGAATGCTGACTTTACACTTACATCTAACAAAAAGTGTTAAGGATAGAAGTATGTGTTCTCACCCTCTAAAAAACTTTCACGTAAGAAATAAAGTCTTGTTCTTTATGCCTTATTAGTAATTGGTTTCAGTTCAATTTAGTAATTTCTCTTTAGTAAATGCACTTTAGTTTAATTCTATTCAATTTAGTAAAATTTTGTTCATTCAGTTCAGTAAATTTCAGTCATAAAGAATAGAACCTAAGGACTTTATTATGTGGGTAATTCTTCATCGTATATATACAGATAATATTCGTCCCACTTGTAACCCTAATAAACTCTTCCACAAAATATTATTGTGGTAGTAGTTTGTTTAGAGTTTACACGTTAGCCAATTTTTAATTTATATAACTACTTGTAATCTTACTTTTATGTGTGTATGTGTATATGATAGTGGTAGAATGAAGCCATGATTGTGTATAAATGTATGTTTTCCGACCCTTATCTTGTTTGTGAATTTGAATTAAAAATATTGAAAACCCTATCTGGATATTCATCCTTGTATAACTCCATAACTATATATATGCAATTCTGGCATTGAAATGTTGCTTTCTTTGTCTTGTGTGGTGCAGCATCAACAATTACTATATCTCCATCCCCTTTTACTTTAAAACAATAATAATTTAGTTTCAACCATTAATATATATGAGTTGAACATAACATGTATCACTTTTATATTAATCTATATTTGTTAAGTCATTCCAGATGTTAAGAATTCAACGTTTTGTCAATATTTATATTATTTGGACCATCAACAAAAATATAATTAATTAGCTTATATTCTTTGCAGAACATATATTATTGTTTTTCAGTTGACCATAAACTACGGTCCAGCTATGCTAATTAAGTTTTAGTTCTACTTTCAAATATTAAAGCCATCGAATAACTAAGGTCCACATTAACAAGTATGTGTATATATATATATATATGAGATTGTGTTGTTAATTATGGACGTGGATTATAATGGAAAATGGTATAGAGACGAAAATAAAAAATGTGATATGATTGGATGGTACAGAAAGGATGATGATGAGGAGGAAGAAACAGAGAAAGCATCGATAAAGTTAGATAAAAGTCAGAAGAGGTAGTGATCATGTAACCGCAGTTTGGATAAATGGATTGAATGAAACAAACAAGACAACTTAAGTGGTTCCTTTCAAAGTTTATATTAGTTGTTTTAATTCTACTCTCACAATTTGGGTACTATTTCTTTTACTTGTTGCCCCACATTCAATTGTCCGTTCCCCGGAGAAAGAGTACAATAGGCCCGAGACTAATTTAGCAGTTTCAGTTTAGTTCATTAAATTCAGCAAAATTTGTACATAATTCAGTTCGATTTAGTTCAGTATTTTTCAGCAAAAAAGACCAAAATCTTACTATACTATAAGAAATAACATAACTATTTTTTCAGCCTTAATTGAAAGCCTTAACTTTTAGTTCATATGTTTTTTTAATGTGATATAATATTCGTTAAACAAATGGTCGTTGGTTCCAATCAAATTCGGACAACTTCATTAATTAATCAAGTTTAAACAAATGATAAAATGAGTGAGTGTTGTATACGTTTTACGCTCAAAATGCTATGCAAGTATACCAAAGATAATAATTTAAAGGCTTAATATACAAAAAACCCCCTAAACTTGGTCAAATGTTGCAATTGTCCCTCCGAACTTTTAATTGTAACAAATTACCCCTCAAACTTGGCAAATTGTAACAAATAACCCCATATTTTGAGTTTGAAAAGTCAAATGCCACGTGTCATGCCCTTATTCGATATTTGAAAAGTCAAAGTACCACGTGTCATAATTCTATAGGGTGTTTGAAAAGTCAAAATGCCACATGACATGATCTTATAGGGTGTTTAAAAATTCATGCATTATTGAGGGTAATTTGTTACGATTTGCCAAGTTCAGGGGGTAATCTGTTACAATTGAAAGTTCGGGGGGACAATTGCAACATTTGACCAAGTTTAGGAGTTTTTTTGTGTATTAAGCCTAATTTAAACTACCTGAGATCAACAACGTTGCTTAACAAACAACTCATCTTTTTCTTATTTATATTGATATCTTAGTGATAACACATCACCAACAGATTCAAATTAATGTACAAGAATCGAAAAATTACTAAGAGAAATTAAAATATATTTTAATTAAACAGTCAAATGAGATAACATTCTCACAATCTTGTAATGCTTGTCTTTAGAATATATACTTTTTTGTCCTTCTTAAAAGGAGAATTTATTATTTTTTACATTTTAGTGGGTATGGACGAAATTAATCGAGTCACTTAGATATTATATTCTTATTATGATTGTTAAATTAATGTTTGTTTATAAAACATGTATAAGAAAAACAGTAATGAGTTAAGTTCCCTCCTATTATAAGGTTGAATTCACATTACAATCAAATAAATGGTCGATAAATGTTGTGTACCTGAATGGTAAACCATAATCAATAGCTATACCTGAATTTCCAAGTACTTGTTTAAATAATTTAAAAAGAACATTCTAAATATATCATTCACATATTAATAATTTACAGATTGGGTTAGAGCCAAATGGTAACAATCCCTTGTTTGCTAATTATGTGTAATGTCGATTAGCTGGGGTGCATAACAAATCAAAAAAGAAAAGAAAAAATACAGAAATTATTTTATTTTCCATTAAAAAGTGTGATTACATATAATAGGATAGTGGTGTTTCCTTATTATAGGAATGGAATCTTCTTCTAATATTGGTTAATAGATGATTGTCCAACACCTAAAAATTAACTTGAAATCAAATGATATTAAGACACGTGTGATAGAAAATATTTGAAATCTTTTGATTCGGGAAAATAGTTGACATGTGTGCGTAGCATCTGTAGCCAACTTTTACTTAAGATAGCAGCCTACCCAATAGCATCTAACTTTTCAAGATTTATATATTTATTTATTCATTTTTTAGGAAACTTTTCAAGACTTATTAAAATAAAAACAAAACATACCATAGTCGAACCGCCCCATTTCCATTGGTGATAATAGTACATGGGCTGGTTGGCTTAATGCGACATCGAATTAGGGGGATTTGCGAAGAAATATATGGGTTTAAGGTTAGTGACACACATATTATTTGTAATTAGCTAATTTTTTTCGCTTTATATAAAGTTTGAGGCCTCAACATGAGTACTTTTAAAGAGCTCACTCATTTTAGTATTATATTCTCGTTTAAACACGTTTAATTACAAAGTTTTGATAAAATATGGTGCATTAGTAATAATATGACCGCAATATAAATAGTTTTGACTGAATTAAAGCTCAGTTTAGCATGTTTTTTCAACGGCTTTCTCAATTTTTGTACCTAAAATTAGCGTTTGGTGAATTCAAAACTGTTTTCTGGAAAAAAAGGGAAAGCTGTTTTTTAGAAAAAGCTCGAATTTGTAGTTTTAAAAAAAAAACTATAAAAAGTTGTGCAGAAAGCCAAAAATTATATATTTTTTTTACTAAAATAGGATTAACTTTTAATAAATTTTGATGAATACATATTTTTCTATTTATTTCATAATTTTTAGGACTTTTAAAATGTAATTACCAAACAATTTAAAACTTTTGTCTGTTTTTCTCCACATTAGTGACATCACTTTTCTCAACATATATAAGTGTTAAACTGCCATAAATATCTTTAAATTATTCTTATGGATTGAAATATCATATAAAAAAAACATATTTAAGCTAATAGCTTAGAGAAGTAGGAATATAATAAGTCATCTTATCAACTTGATAGGGTGAGTGAAAAAGTGTAGTTTTTAATTTTAAGCATAACAAGTGTAGCTATGAGGACCTTATTATGCTATGTGTTCAAATTTAATTTAACATAACATGATTCGGGTTAGTGTTAGCATTGCCGAAAGTCCCACTTTTTCGATGTCTACAAGTTGAGCCTTCTTTTCCTTTTCGTTTTTAGAAAAGAAAAGATCAAACACCTCCTACTCTCATTTACCTACGCCAGGACCCCACGTTTTGATTCTTTATTTTTAAGGGAAGAGGGGCATAAATCCAATGCATATTATCATGGATTAATAATTTTGAGGGTAAATTAAGTAAAATAAGCATCTCTAATTACAAGATTTATGAAGAAAGTGGATTTTTTTTTTCATCAAAATTATCATTCATAATGTAGAAAGTTTTACATATTAATTATTGCAAAACTTAATTAACTTTAAAATGCACTTTAAGAAAATATGATTGTTTACTATGTTTAAAAAGTCGTTATAGATTCCAAGTTAGTAATGTGAGACATTCAATACATCTCTTTAACGCTCAAATCATATGGTGTCAGACGCTGATAAATGTAGCAGAGAACTTTATAATTATGTTGTCTAGTTTAGTGTATCGTACAACCCATTTACAAATTCGTGCACTCCATTATAGGCACATCAAGTAAGAGTAAGGGTACATACATTTTCAAAGTTCACCACATATAATATTATCGCTGAATGTATTATGAGTATTCTAAATTTGATGAAAAAATCTATTGATCTATTAAATTTATAGGTGTGTGATGTTTTGTCTCCAAAAATGCTTGTCGAATTATGATTGGAGTGCCTATAAAAAAAGGTTGATGTTGAGTCGCTCATTATATCTTCAATGATTCAGTCAATAATTTAAAGAACGGAATTATATGTATATGTGTGTGTGTAATTCGTTAGTTTTTCTTAAAATCAAAATTTAATTAGAAGCATCAAGATAATTGGTTTTCTCGTATCCCTATGATCATGTGGTGAGAACTTAATGTTGTTTATTTAACTTGTGTTTCAGATCAAAGCAAGACTTTATTCTTTGTGATTGAATTAAACTGAATACTATTGAATTAAACTAAATTTCATTAAATTTAAATCAAAGAAGAACAAAGCTTAAACATTTTTGAGATCTAGTTCCATTGTTAATCAAACTAGTGATATGTTAATTTAATTTAACCGAACAATTTCAAGTAAAATCATCCATTAGTACTCAAATTTCATATTGGACAAGTTTGTAAAAATTTATGAAATGTTAGAGAATGTGGACATGGTACTGAGCACTAAGAGATGGACACCTTATGTACCTTCTCTTTTGGGTGTCGCCATTTGGTACCACATTTTAGAGAACAACTACGTACTATTCTCATCATTTGTTGAAGAAGCTCTTCAATTTTTCCAATTTCTTTTGTGTTCTTGTTTAATGTAGAAGGTTAATATTTAGTACAAAGGTAATCAATTGTCTTGCTAATTTATTGTCTTCGTTTTTTCTCCACTCAACTATTCATCATCATGTAATATGGTCCATATATAGCTTTTACTGACTAACGAAAATGACAGCCTAACTACCTTCGTTCGCCTTGAAATGTTTTGAAAAAAAAAATGCTTAGCGTATTCTTTTTAACTTAAATCTAGTAAAAATTAGTTCAATTCGATTCATAAAATTCAGTAAAATGCATTAGGTTTTAAATCTATAATTTAGTTAAGTTTAGCCAAAAAAAATGGGTCCTTATTCTAAAATTTCAATTGTTCTATTAGACTACTAAAAGTTACACATAACTCGTACTCTTATTAAAATGTTCAATATCCTCTAATTCAAAATTGATGCTATTGAAATATGCAAACTATATAAATTGTGAAAACTATATGTGCAAAAGTTTGACTCCGGAAAGCAAAAAGTTTGACATTGATGGTCATGCTTGTTGGAAACTCAACTCTCTAGGTTTTGAGTAACGTCAAAATCAGTAAATGGAAAATGGTAAATCTTAATTCGTTGGTAAATAATATTAATCATGCAAGAAGTTACTAATTGTTTATTGATGAAGGCAGTAGTAAGTACATAATTCTATTGGAGTTCAGCACAAAACTCATTACCATGATGTGATACTGACTTGAAGTCTCATGCACAACAACCCTTGTTGTCTTGCTTCGAAGAAATCAACTCAGCAGCCCAACAGACTTATGGAGTTGATATGCCAAGATTAGCCAGCGACGTCTTCGATGTTCTGAACCCAATATATATCCTATGGATATTAGAAGGAAGCCTCCTTTTGAAGACGTTAATAGAAAACTTTCCAAAATGGCTAAATATTATTTAAAGCTGTTTGGAAAGCACATCCTGAATACTTTCTGTAATCAGCTCGTTTTTAGTTCAATCGATTTCTTTATTACTTTTTCTTTTCTATGCTTCTTCCTTTCTAATAAAAAATTAGAGCTAACATGAACCAATTAATTTTAATAAAAATGATTTTATTATCGTTGAGACAACCCTAACATACCATAATTTAAATATTTGATATATAGTCATTGTTAACTATAAGTTTTTATATGTAAAACACGTGGATGATAATGATAAGACCTAAAAAGCCTAAAAGTGTTGAAGAACTAAGGCTCCGTTTGGTGTTGCGGTTGCTGTTAGCTGTTGCGGTTAGATGTTGCGGTTAGCTGTTGCTGTTAGCTGTTGCGGTTAGCTGTTGCTGTTTGTTGTTGTTGTTTGCTAATAGTTGTTGGATAATTAGTGTTTGGAAGAATTATAAAAACAGTTGTTGTTGACATGTGAAAAGACTTATACGCGTATACTATTTACCAATATAAATTAATAATAATATAAATTAAAAAAATAAGTTGGGGTAGTTTTGTCAAAGTCTACTTGTGGTTTAAAATACAAACTAGAGTTTCACGAAAAGCTCCAAATTGGAGCTTTTCACGAAACGCTCCGTTTTGGTTCCAAAGCTCTAAATGCTGTAGTTCCAAAAATATAACCAAACACCTATTTGTGAGCATATTGGAACAAAAATGCAATATGCTCCTACGAAACGCTATATGCTCCCACGAAACGCTTTACCAAACGGGGCCTAAGTTTTCGTATTCATACTTTGATTGCAAAGTATTAGTTAAGTATGAAGTGAAAGGTTTATCGATAGAAAGAAGATATCTTAAAATATCACGTAATGAACTCTCCTCCTTCAACACAAATATACATTATGCTGTTTGACATTTGTTTTTTTATGCTCACAGTTATAGTGTTTGACCCAATTCCACAATGTCTTTTTCTTTTTCCAAGCTTATACACTTGTTTATTTTTTTGTTTCACTCGTTCTCTATCTAAACAATATTCCATTGAAGTATTATTATTCCACATTGATTGTTTAATTAATGTCTATGATAGTGTTTTGTTAGCCGGTGCATAATTGGGCAAAGATTTGTTGTTTCACAATTGTAAAAAAGTTGGAAAAAGTTTGTTCTGACTTCTTTACTAACAAATTTTTTGTCGTAAAAAATAATTATAAAATCAATCTGACTTAGAAAAGTTTTTTGAATCGAGGAAAAGAAAGAGTCATCCTTCCAAGTGATTGCTACATAAAACTACAATTACGAGATAATCTAAAATTCACTAATTAATATGCATAATCCAAGCACTTTGGTGCTTGGGCTACGGATGTGTAATTAAGTCAAACATTCTTTCTCCAACTTCTCTACAATTTAAAAATTGGATATTATCCCTTTCTTTTTATAATTTTATCTGATTTAGAACTTATCTTACTGACATGTAAATAAGTTGGACAATAGGTTTGAATTAATTAGCAAGCACTATCACAAATTATACTTCTAATTAGACAATCAATGTGAAATAATGTTACAATGAAACATTACTAAAAGACATTATCTTCCAATATATGTGTTTGGTATTGGTTATAAGAGTTTTTTTTGTAACAAGTAATGTTTGATCAATAAGTAAAAGATCATGAAAGATTTTTTTACAAAAAGCTACATTATCTCGCTTTTTTTGGGGGAAAAACATCATGAGTAATAAGAAAATTGATTTTAAATTTTGTAAAGATTATAGTAGCCTTAACTTTTAGAGTAGCTTCAAAATTAGTGTAGCTTTGAACTTTTCCTATGTATTTCGAAACACTGACTCTGATACTCTGTTCTTTTTTAAATATGTTTGAAATAAATTCCAGTTTGAGAAATTCAGTTTAATAATATTTAGTTCAATTTAAATGATTACACAACACTTTTTTTTACAACAATTTTTGTTGGTGATCACACCAATGCTTGCCGCTTAGTTATTGTTCTACTCTAGTACATTATTTTCTAGTTATTCAAATAAAATATCCAATGAGAGTGTTTAGAACAACATAATATTGTGGATGTAAGCGAGTCCAACAAGCTATTAATTGAGAATTAAAAGATTCTTATGGAACTTTTCTGGTCCACATGGGAACATGATTTAATGATTTATTAGTGATTCAGTCAAAAGGACAAGTGTCAATTTGTTTTGATACACACTACTATTAGTAGAGACAGAATAATGCAAAAGTATGTTTATTTATTATGATAAGAATTACAATAATATAATAATCATTATTACTTATTAAGATTATTATCCTGATTAACACGTACAACTCGTTGAAACAGGGAAAAAATATGCAGCAATGAAGTGAATTGATGACAGCAACTAAGCTAGGAATATGAACCCTTAGAATATTTAGAGCATAGCAATGAGTAGTTTAGTAAGATGCTGTGTATTTAGCCTTAACTTTTACTTGTCATGGGTTGCGAAATTTAAGTCCAAGTTTGCGTCTTTGCAACCCAATGCATGCCACCAATGTCTTTGTTTATTATGTGTATACACTAATGCATTTTTGTTTTCGTCATTCACTTAAATTTGGATTCTTTCTAACTACATGCACAATTGGTCACTAAATTTTGACTATTGTTTCTAAATCGTTGAATACTTTTATTTGTTTCGATAGAATTACTCAATTTAGATATTTAAAAATTAACATAACTATTACATTAACAAAAAAATTTAGTAGTTGACTTGATTGAAAACTTGACGGTTGTTTAGATACCACATGACATTTATTTTTACTAACAAAAAAAGAATCAAAGAGCAAAAGTTAAAGCAGAAGAGCATTAAGCTATACCCATTTCTATTGTAATACTTATCTTATTGATTAAAATAGAGTGTAGTTCATAGGGAAAAGCTATATTTGAATCCTGTAATACTTATCTACTGGGGCTATTTCTGTAAAAGGTTTATTTTCTCCTTTTAAAAGAGATCGATAGAAGGTTAAAGCTCAAAAAATGTACATTGGGAACTACATAAGTGTGACATTAGAGCAAGCAGTAGTATTGTATTGATTGTAAGAGTATTTATACACAAGCCCTAGCTAGATATACATTTATATATCTATCCTTAACATACTCTATTACACTCCCTCAATTTGAGTCGGGGGTTTACAAAGACTCAATTTGGAACATAAATACAAAAATCGAGCTTTGATAAGTGGCTTAGTAAAAACATCTGCAATTTGATCTTTGGTGGGAATGTAGCGCACTTGGAGCAATTTCTTGGTAACACGATCCCGCACGAAGAAAAAATCTACCTTAATATGTTTGCTTCGGTGATGAAAAATCGGATTGAGAGTAAGATAAGTAGCAGAAATGTTATCACACAATAACCGCGGCGGATGAGAAAGATTAATACCTAAGTCTTGAAGCAAAATTTGTAGCCATCCAATCTCCAAAGCACCGGTGGCAAGAGCCCTATATTCCGCTTCCGTGGGGGATCTAGCAACCGATTGTTGTTTCTTAGAATTCCAAGACACAAGAGAGCGACCCTAATAAATGGCACATCCAGTGGTGGATTTTCGATCATCAAGACAACCGACACAGTCAGCATCTGTAAATTCGTGAAGATAAATACGCGAGTTCTTGTGGAAGAAATTCCTTGATCCTTCGTGTGTTGGAGATATACCGAAGTAAGCGTTTAACTCCTCGCCAATGAATAAGAGTAGGAGCATGCATAAACTGTGTCAGTTTATTAACAGTAAAGGAGATATCCGGCCTAGTAAAAGATAGATACTGAAGGTTCCCTAAAATTCCCCAGTATAATGTATGATCTTGGAAAATTTCCCCTTCCCCCAACCGAAACTCTTCTTTGACACACATAGGGGTTGAAATATCACCACAAGTAGACATATTCGCTTTAAGGAGAATCTCAGAAATATACTTAGCTTGATTCAAGAGAACACCAGTTGGCATCCAATGAACTTCAATACCCAGAAAATAACGAAGACGGCCAAGATCACGAAGTGTAAAGTGTGCTTGTAATTGTGTAATAAGGGACCGAACTACTCCAGAATCAGAACCAAGCAAAACAATACCATCAACATACACCAGATATATAGAAAACAGTAATTTTACCCATGCGAAGAATCTTCCTTGGGGCCATGAAACGACACTAGCTAACGCTTCAGTTAATTTCCGATGCCACATTCGGGGAACCTATTTGAGGCCACAGAGAGATTTCTGCAATTTGCAGGCATAATCAGGATGTTGAGAATCAACAAACGCTGGAGGTTGCTCCATATACACATCCTCATCAAGAGTTCCATTGAGAAAGGCATTTGAGATATCTAATTGAATAATAGGCCAATTATGTGAAATCACAAGACCTATAAGTATTTGGATTGTAGCTGGTTTGACTACCGAATTGTATGTCTCGAAGTAATCAATGTCGGGTCCCAGGGTATAACCTTTAGCCAGTAGTCGAGCTTTGTACCGTTCAATAGAACCATCGGGATTCCGTTTGAAAACAAATATTCATCGACGTCATTTTACTTCTAAAACCACTTTAAAGGTATATTAAAGGTACAGTCTCATTGTTGTCGAAAAAAAAAAAGGTACAGTCTCATTATTCTATTTATTTGCCTTCATTTTTAAAACCACTTTATCCTCTTCTAAAAAGTTTACTAACTTTATCAACGAAGATCCAACAGGCAAGCCCAATGCCGGCCTTTCCATTAATTCTCCGATCCAAACCCGAAGAGCATTTCAGAAGGCAAGACATCAAAACCGGACTCCTCGATCCTCTATAATCTCGCTTCTATTTTAGAATAAATTGTTCATTGACATTAGTACTATCTCCAATCTCCGTAAGATTTGGAACTAAATTGAATGGTTAACTATATATAATATCTTAACCATGTGGACATATTTGTAATGCAATTAATTCTAACTAAACACAAAATATAATTTTCAAAAGACTAATAATTCTTATAGTTTACCATTTGGTCGTGTACATTGAGAAACCAAAGAGTTGAAGTCGTGGACTGAATAAATTGTTATGATCTTTTCGGAGTCATAATGAGTAAGATAATGTTTTTTATGATTGAAAAAAAAAAAAAAACTGAACCGAATTGAAAATTACTGAATTTAAGCCATAAAGAATAGGCCCTACAAACAATCTAAACTTATTTGTGAAGCCATTATCAAGATACATATTCCACAGAATCGTGTTTTTAGCAAAAAGGGCTATTGACCAAGTCAAAATTCAGAATTTGTGATGGACAGCAAAGTATACTTCATAAGGAAAACATAACTGGAAATAAAAGGCCATAATGAATATAATACAAGAACAAGAATAACTATAGGCCAATAATGTATGACCATATAGACTGCTCTTATTATACAATACACGCAATATGACTGGCTGGTCCCTAATTATGATAGAAATATTGTGATGGTCTTGGTCAAATTTTCTTTAAGTTTTAAAGCCATATATTCTTACCTAGCATTAGCCTATAGCTACCTTCTTCAATCATATTATCTCCACAATTCACCTTTATATAAATGTATATGTCATAAACAATCAAAACAAGATAGATAAATAAATATATAAAGTTGCATTGTTGAATTGACGCTCACAAAACTAATTTGATGTAGGTAAGCGGTGTAATTAAGGTTATTTAAGCGGTCTCGTGAGCTCCAAGTAACTATAAATAAGATTAATGGTTAAATAAACGAAGGCTACTTAATGACAACTTCTTTCTGGTACTTAAGTCAATTATTGGAACATTCCAAATAGTAAGGGAAATTAGATGTGAATGTGAGTTACCTTACCTTAGTGACAAGTAATGTCTACTATATATAAGATTAGAACTTAGCATTGAATTTTAGATCGATAATTTGAACTTTTATATCATTCTATTAACAATAAATTTCCACACACAACATATTGGACGTGGTAAAGACTATATTAGTTTAGCTTTATTAGTGATTTGCCTAAAGTTTTTTCATATTTCGTTATATTAATACCAAAACCTCTTAGATGAATGTTCGTTTGACATTGATGTTACTGAAAGCTATGTACAATTGGAAAGCCATTTAAATTGTAGCTTCCCTATAAGCATACCAATATTGATTTGTCAAATATTACTTCCAAACTTTTCCAACTTTGCATATTCTAAATAAAACAAATTTCTCATTTGGAGGTTTTAAAAGCAATGCATTTGTCAAAAATGTTTGAGAAACAAAACTAATTCACTGCATGTAATAATAATAATAATAATAATAATAATAATAATAATAATAATAATAATAATAATAATAAGGTGTAGGCTATGGTCACTTTGTTTTTCCGTTACTTTGTCTATACTTTGTCTTTTTCACCATTGGATTAGTTTTTAACCCATGATCCAAAGATTGACAAAACAAAGTAATGGTTACTTTGTGAAAAACAAAGTGACCATAGAATAAATAATAATAATAATAATAATAATAATAATAATAATAATAATAATAATAATGTTTTCGAAGATATTGCAGTGGTGCTTATCTATATAGGGTCGGCCAAATAGTACAAAGAAGAAGGACAGCCGGCAGGAGAAACGCCAGATGGTGTTTACCCAAAACAAGCATCAAATAACCCACCGTACACTTCATGTACCAAACTCTACCATTTTCAGAAACATTACATAAACAAACAATAAACCTAACTCAAAAGATGCATAATTTGATAAAATTAAAATAAAATAAAGTATAAAAATAAAAAGGATTCATAATCATTCCCCGAGTTTACATTATACATTCTACTGTGTTTATCAATACTTTATACATAATGTAAAGATTTCATAATGAGTTTCACTTCCTAATGACGTTGATCAGGAGTTTAATAGTCGATTCAATAAAAGCTCAAACTTGATTTGGCTCATTTTCTAAATGAGATGTTTCACAACCAAGATTTGGTGGCTAGATTTGTAAATGAGTTGAGCTTGATCAGATTAAAAGTTCGACTCAAACGCTCACAAGAAGACTCAATTATAAATTCGTGAACAAGCACGATAAAAGCCCGTGTGAAGAAGGAGAATTTCTATGGTAGACCTAGCTCGCCATAGAATTTCTCGTGGATAAGCTTGTGAAAAATATATTTCATATATATTTAATAACTATGATTTGATATACTTAAAAATTGAATTTAATAATATAATAGTATTATTTTATATATACTCCCTCTAGTTCAAAATATGTGTCGTTTTAGAAAAAAAAATTTGGTCCAAAATATATGTCGTTTTGATTCAATCAATGCATATTTATTAATATCTACCACAAATACTCTTATTTAAATTGACTTTTTATCTTGAAAATAGATAAAATGCAATTAATGCAGGAGTAACAAAGTTTTTTAATTAAAATCAAATGTATTCTTTAATTCTTGTATTTAATCTTAAAAGACATATTTTGAACCGTATGGAGTAATATTTTTAAAAAATATCAAAGTGAAATTTAAGCCCATAGATTAATTTAAGCCCATTTTAGGTAGGATTTTATTTCGTTTCGTAAAAGAAGTAAGGTTTTATTTTTACTTTTTGATGAAAGTAAGGTTTTATTTGATATCATAGTGAAATTTAAGTTTTTGATTTAACTAATAACTAAGTGATTATTATGTTTTCAAAAGAAGTGTGAAGTCTTGAATTCGAATTTTAAAATTGATAAAATGAATATCTTAAAAAAGAAATTATTTAGATCTCTCCCAAGTCATATGTAATAATTTTAATTATAATAATAATAATAGCAGCAAATTGATAGTATAGTGGTGATGCTATAAGCATTTGACATAACTACCAATCAAAAATTAAATGGCTATTATACTTTAACAATAAAGTATAAGGTTGTGGATTAATAAAGTATAAGGTTGTGGATTCAAATCTTATGCTCAATCAAGAGTGAATTTTTTTAATAAAAGAAATATTTGAGGTAGCTAGATAATTTTTTTGAGGCAGCTGGATATAATTTATAAACACTCATTAGCTAAAGGCAAATGAGAGAATAGAATAAATAGATAGTTAGATAAATAGCACACAAAATTCTTTGTAGTGGTTATCCATGGCTATATATAGCATTTAGGACTCTCACCACTGGTAGCCATGCTTGTTTATTTGATGGGATTAATGGGCCCTTGGGTTTGGGCTTCATCCAACTTTTAGCCTCCGGTTCATTTTTGTTGGGTCACTTGGGCCATTAATCCAATCAAATAAAACAGGTATAACTATAACTACCTACCAATACTCACTCCCAATCCTAAAATCCAAAATCACATATTTGTAGTCCTCTAAACCATTTAGAAACACAAACCAATGTAGAAAAAAAATTGAGGTCAAGGTTTTCATACCCAAGTTTCATCTTTATCGTGGACACTATTAATCAAACCACAATGATTATTCAACTATTTCAGTTCTATTCTATTGACACGCTATTGATTTTGCTAAAATTTAATAAATATAAATTATCATTCTCATGTGTTATTTTATCAGCCAAACTTATACTTGTGCGATTTCTTAATTTTAAATATTTAAAGATTTGTTGTTGTTTGTTTGAGGGATTAATTGCATTATATTTAAAAAGTTAATGGAGCTAAATCAATTAAAGGTACAAGTTTAAGTGGCTAATAAGTTTTCTTTTAAATTAAGAGAGCTAAGTGAATAAAACTAAACAAATTTATTTATGTAGCACTATGTGTACTAGCAATAAGCCTTTGCGGTTCCATTTTGCTCAACCTAAGCATAAAGAATATTGTTTGCCTTAGAAGATGAAATTAGGGAAACTTGATTAGATTTACATCCGTTTAAGGCATTCTTAGTGAAATATCATTATCTTATATCCATAAATGGTAAGTTTTTGTTGTTGTTGAGAAGAATGCATCTGTCAACGTTGGAAACAAATTTCTATCTTTGTACTCCCTCCATTACTATCACATTCATCTTTAAATTGTTAATTTTGGCACAAAACGGAATTTCAAAATAGGATCTCAAGTTTTGCATTTTTTATAGGAAAAGAAACATAATCACGCCCATGTTTCTAATCTTTTAATTCATCACATCACTATGGAATTAACTGTATATATTAAATGCACACATCAAAATCAAATTTTTTCGTTTTCTTTTTAAAGAAAGTTCTTTCCGTTACAATTCCAGAAAGGAGTCTTTTTTACAATTTTTCAATAAAGTTTTACCTATCTCATTTATGTCTCAAATTACATTTTCCACAATTGGAAAAAGAAGTTACTTCTATAGTTACAATTTCATTCTCTCATAAATTAAATAATTATTATATTAACAGATTTTTAATTATCCTTTTTACATTATTCATAAGAATACATGGATAACCCCTTTACAATATTGTATTTTATTAAGGAGATTAATATAAATTGTCATATTAAGACACATTTAAGGGGTCCTGATATCTTGTATTCACGTAAAATTTGTACGTAGCGCTTTCATTTTTGGAGTAAAGATACTCGAAAAATATATCAACGAATCATTTATAAATATTAGAACATATCGCTTAACAATAAATGTGTGAGCATCGTATACCAATTTTACGTGTTGATGAACATTTAAATTGAACCTAAGTGAAAAAGTAGAAATCCTTAAACATATTGATCTAAATACGGATTGTATCAAATTAATGTCTTAAATTTTTTCTCGGGTTAAATTTGTCATTGGTCAAATCCTCTCAAATTGATAATTTAGTTTATCTTGGTTAAATCATTTTGATAATTTCAAGTGAAATTTAGTATCGAAAAATTGATGTAACAACCACATCACCTGAAATTATCCTTAAAGACAGAGTTGACCAATACGGGGCAAGACCCTAGGTGACACGTGTGGCTACCCTCACATGACGATCAATTTAAAAAAGAAAATTATACATATTTTTAAAGCGGACACATCTACTCGTTAATATTTCTAATCATACAGTTGTCGTGTCACTTTTTTAGTATCGAATTTCTCTTATAATCACTAAAAATAACTTAATTGAAAGTTAAATAATTTTATTAAGATAAATTGAAGTTTTATAAATATACTTAAAATCTTATTATTTTATCCCATATAATATGATTTAGTGGCAACATTTACTCTATGAAAAATTTAACTAATTTAACTTTTGGTTAAGATTTAACTGATTTAGAACAACTGATTTGAATTTTATTTGTAACAAAAATAAATTTACCCACCTTTTTTGTTTTGAAAACGCGGTAAATCCTAAATTAATCGTTACTCAAATATACAATACATTGACGCGTGAAGATTGCTGGAGAAGCAGGAAGAAGATTGCAGGCAGTAAACAGATTGCATCTCACTCTTTCCCGTCTCCGCCGCCGTCTCCGCCGCCGCGGTAACTCCGGCCAAACTCTTCAGATCCAAATCCCTTCTCCATTTTCACTGTTTCTTTCTTACTTCTTATACTCGATTTCAATTTTCAAACCTCCATTTCTATTTTTAGGGTTTCCTTCCATTATCTCTTTATTCAAATCATGTAACTAACTTCTCAAATAATCAAATGGCTTCTATTCGCCGAACTTTATCACCGGCGCATCAAGACCGTTCATTTCCAAACGCCGTCAACTCTCCTTCTCACAAATTCTTCACCAACAACGATATCAAATACTCTGCTCCGTTATCTTCCTCCATACGCCGTTTTCTCGCCGCCGTTTTCTTTCACAAACGGAAAGGATTCCGCAGATCTTTCTACAGATGCTTGATCTTCTTCCTCATAGGATTCCTCTTAGGTATGTTTTTGTTCAGCCACGTCGATAATGATGTTCGTAGCCATGATTTCTCGTTCGAGATCAAGCCGCCACATGTCAATGCTCAATTGGATTATGGAGATAATCTTAATCTCAGTATTAAGGATGATGATTTAGCTTTGAATACTGTCAGTTTAGGTGTTGTTTCGGAACTTAATTATGTGTCTAGGTTTGATTTCCTCCCGAAGAAGCAGTTGATCGTGGTTACACCGACGTATAATCGAGCTTTGCAGGCGTATTTTTTGAATAGATTAGGGCAGGTGTTGAGGCTTGTGAAGCCTCCGTTGTTGTGGATTGTTGTGGAAATGAATTCAGAGTCGATGGAGACTGCGGAGATTTTGAGGAAGACGGGTGTGATGTATAGGCATTTGGTGTGTGGGAAGAATAATACGAATGCGAAAGATAGAGGTGTGTACCAGAGGAATACGGCTTTGGAACATATAGAGAGGCATAGGCTCGACGGGGTTGTTTATTTCGCTGATGATGATAATGTCTATTCTCTTGATTTGTTTGAGAGCTTGAGAGCTATCAGGTAAAGTTAACGTTTTCGGTGATTGATTTCGTTGGAAGTTTTCGAGTTTTTTTCTGTACAAGGATGGTCTGTTTTATGGTTTCTGTCTAGATTTTATGTTATATGACTGTTTTATAATAGTATTAATTGGATTCTGCTATCCATAAAATACTCGCAAGCAGCCATTTTTTCTCCAGTGGGATGATATGTTGTTAAGGGTTTTTAGCTATACTTAGTTCGGTTTGAATACTTGATTTGCTGTGATCTGCTAATTATCGTACTACTAGATATATGGCTGTTTACCGGATATTTTTATTTTGCTTCTTTTTTCTCCCTTTGTTAGTATTCTTAAACAGTACAAAATGTGATCAAATACAGTTGAGACAAGCACAGATTATAGGATCATTTTCAGTAAGATGGCATCAATATCCCCAGCCTAGTATACGATTTTTCGCTTTGCTGAAAGGTGGGAGATACAATTATTACCATTTTCAAATGCAACTGGTGGTCGGTAATATTGCTTACAGTATTGGTGTTTCCAGTAAAGGATATGTTTGTATCTGCTTTCACTTTGTTGTTTTTCCATGTCTGCTGGTATCATATTTGATTTCCTACTTGTCGGTTAGGTCTGCAATCTTCCTCCTGTGGAAACAAGTAAAGAGAGAAACTAACGAATTTTCTGACTAGGCTCTGTTCCTTCCAATCAGTTTTATAGAAGATATTGTAAGATAACTTTTGTTCTCTGTTGAAACCGTGGGAACTATATCTTTTTGTAACTATCAGAGGTCGTTATAAGTGCAAATGGATTTGTTTCCCATTATGCCATTGAGTATATATTTTGCCTTCATTCATATCTGTTTCGATTCTTCAGTGTAGTTTTTAAGTGTAGAGGATATTGGTGCTCAAATCCTGTGCTTCTATCAATAGTTCCCTGATTTTTTGGACTTCTTCTGTAGCCGATTTGGTACTTGGCCAGTCGCTATGCTTGCACAAAGTAAAAACAAAGCAAATTTGGAAGGCCCCATATGCAATGGAAGTCAGCTAATTGGATGGCACACCAATGAAAAAAGTAAAAGGCTTCGAAGGTTTCATGTTGATATGTCAGGATTTGCTTTCAACAGCACAATCTTGTGGGACTCAAAGAGATGGAGGCGCCCTTCTTCAAATCCAATTCGCCAGTTAGACACAGTGAAGGAGGGCTTCCAAGTATGCATCTTACTATCATATCTGTGCAATTTAATCTTAGTTTAATCATCATTTATATATGCTTACTTTATGCTTTCTTATAGGAAACCACATTCATAGAACAAGTTGTTGAAGATGAAAGTCAAATGGAAGGTGTTCCAGATAGTTGTTCAAGGATACTAAATTGGCATCTTCATATTGATGCTCATGGTCTTTTATATCCCAATGGCTGGCAATTTCAGAAGAATCTTGATGTTGTTCTTCCTATTAAATGATGGAAACCTCAACTTTGCAATTTATGCTAAGAGTTTAAGAGGTTCGTTTTTCATGTCATAACTCTTTAAAGTTTTGATGACAACATAGCCGCCCTCTTAAATTTTGGTCCGAAGTTCACAAACGTTATATCTTAGTAGACTATACAACGGGCAGTTTGAAGTACTTTTCTTTTGTTTAAATTAGTATGGTGTTAAGTATTGACCATCTTCTTCTGCTATTCCAATTGAACAGTTGAGTTGCGTATTTGATGCGGTGGGCTTTCAAAATCGTTTCCCTCATGAGCTGAAAGTAAGGCATCAAAAGATGACCAAGTGGTGGGAGAAGGAAGAGAGAGTTGTGATATCATCTTTTTGGTTTTGTATGTGCAATTTTTATAGCATATTATATTCTTTTACAGAAACAAAGTCCTGTTTTTGTTGTATATCTGGTGGGCTTAGAAATGGGGGGGGGGGGGGGGGGGGGACGGATGATTAATTTGACGATTTCCGTGCCTGTGATTATACGGTGTAGGAGAGTGGTTGCTCTGAATGTATTCTTCCCTGGAAATCAACAAAGATCAACTTCTGAAATTTAGTTTCACTCGTATTATCTTGGGTTGCCAGCATAAAGCGTAATTGTTAGAGTTGTTTGAAGTGTTTCAATCCAATTCGTTAATATGGTTATTGGAATAATGCCAAGTAAAGGCTGAACTGAATTTAACATGATTACAACATCCTTTCAGAAGAAAAAACATTATTACAGCATAATTTCTACAATCTTCCTAAGCATGGACTCTAATCTCATACTTTAGTCAAAAATAAAATAAAATTGAGGTTTAACACTTTTCTAAAAGATCACATTTCGAATTTTATAAAAAGCACACGGTTGACAATCTGAAATTATAAAAAATTAAAAATTAAAGTTTTTTTTTTTTTTTTTTCACTCTAGGGTCAAAATTGTTTAATAATAATTCTTACTTACAAAATCGTTGATTCTGATTCTAAGGGTAAATGTATTATTTTATTTATTTATTTATTTTCGGAAAAGGGTAAATGCATTATTGATCATTAAATTGTCTTAAAACGATTGCTCAATTCTAATTCATTTGAATAAAATCACTCAATTTAAATTTTACGTCAAGTCATTCCAATCATTTTAAACATTGAAAAAATGACACAGTTACCACGGAATTAAAATTAAACTTTTACTGCTGAGGTGTCATGGCAGCCATTTATAAGCCATGTCACTAATATTAATTAAAATTTATGTTGCTAAAAACTAATGATATATGGCATTTAGGTGATCATGAAAGTTAACTTTTAGTGAAATGTCAGTCATTCTTCGGTGTATTGAGACAAAACAGTATATTGAAACAAAACATTTAAACATAAAGTTAAGTGACTTCTGAGTGATCATGTTGAGGTAACCAAAATTGAGTTACCAACAATGCAGTTAACCCATTGTTTCTCAGTCTTTCTCTCTTCGAATAATGATTCTCTTTCCTTATTAAATTCCATTTATATAAATTTCAAAATTAAAAAAATTGAATAATTGAATTTTTTAGAATAAGAAACTCTTAGTTCAAGTTTACTTGGAAAAGAATTTAGGAAGTTGTAGCACAAATCAGAGTTTCCTGAGAAATTCTAGTATTCTCTCCTGCCAAACTAAGTTGGTGTAAAGCTTGTATTAAAGATCAAAATTTGGAATTAATTACAATTCAAGAATTTAGAACAAAAAATATAAATTACAATTAATTATGGTACATGTGGAGCAGCTGGGTGGGGCTGAGACTTCTTTCAGGAGATGAGAACTTCATTTTCCAGTACCGGTTTTTCCTTCAACTGATGAGAATCATTGGGTCTTTTTAGCGAATAGCCAATCACTTGCTTAGTCTTCTCTCTCTCTCTCTCTCTCTCTCTCTCTCTCTCTCTCTCTCACCATCTTTACAAATCTTGGTTCGGACAATTAACTTCCTCGATCCATCCAGATCTTGGCAATACCCCATCCCATCTCATCTATACAACAATTGGTCAATTCTATTAGGGAGTTTGATTTTTCAAGTAAGATTTGATCCTTGAATTGATGGTGAATTTGCTTGTAAAGGGGCAACATGGGATTGCTGTGTTTGTGATTCGTTCCCAATACCAAGAACTGCTAGTGTTGATCTGAAACACATCCATTCATTGCAATATAAGACGCCTATAAAACAACATTAAAATAAGCTAAATGAGAACTGTTTCTACCCGCTCCCTGAGAAATGTACCTAGTTAGTGAAGCTCTGACAGTTGGTTGGCTTGCATAAGTAGCCAAGGGCCCTCTGAGGTTAGCATACTTGTTCATAGCACTTTCAAGCAACGGAGGTGGTAACTGCACCAAAACAATAACATTTCCAAGTGGATCATTCATTCTACAATTTCAAGCTCAGCAGATATAGAAAACACATAAAAAGAAGCATGTAATGCATAAAGTCGAGAAATTCATGGGGGCAGCAAATCTTCTAGAAGCACAGACCACATTTTACCTGTAATAATACATGGAAAGAATGCGGTCTTGTTTGAGATACACATTTTAAGAAGCCAACCCACAACTTGGGCATTTTCCACACCTGAGAAACCAAACCACAAGCAATCACATAAATAAGAATACAAACATAATAATCAATTTCTTCTTTACAATTTTTCACAATATAATTATTTAAGTTTAGAATTTAATACCTGTCTACTAACAAGTTTGGAAAGTATCTCCATAACAAAATCCACCTACAGATTAAAAAAAAACGAGAGAAAGCAATGAGTAACACATTTTGTTCTTTAATCATCCTAATTTATGGTAGTCATATACATATGATGAAATGACTTCGTAAAAGTACAAGGTAGAAAAGGTTACATTAGATGTTGAATGTATAAGCTAAAATATGAATATAATGTGAAAAATGTGAGTGAGGCTGTTCATGTTACCAGGGTTGGAAATGCATCAATGGCCTGAATTACTGTTCTCATAAAAAGTAAAGGCAAAGGAGTTTGGTCGACCTGACAATACAAAAAAGTTGCAATAAGTAATTGAAAGTAACTAACTATTGCCATCATCATCTCAAACAAATGATCAACAACTTCATACCATTTGGTTTAAGGCCTTCGCCAAAACCTGCTGTGTGAATACTGTTCGCTGCTCAAAACAAGCTGAGCAGACATCCGTTATCTGAATACACAGAACTTAATATTAAAACAGACACCATAAAAAATTACCTACAAAAGGAAACGATTTGAAATACTGTTCTGTCAAGTTATTTGATAAAAAGCATACAGGCAGAAAAGATCCACATATAACATCATGCCATATTTAACGAGTAGAAATTAAATGTATGTCTCCTGAACTCGTAATAGGTGACTTGAATTACTCCCACTACTCTTTTCTTCACTCAATAGAACTTATTTATGGCTTAACATGAGATGAAAAGAAGAATATATATATTCTGATACAGCAATCATGACCAATAAATAAGCATTTGCCATAATGTTGAATAAAATCAATTAAGGTGCTATAAAATTCAAAAAGAAGACCCCATTTAGCAAATAGCAAAAGAGAAAAGCATACTGACAGTTAACAAATGTATACATTCTGAGTCATGTGAAACCTGTTATTAATTATCTAAGCACCTGAAAAACATTTGACCTTCATGCATTGCAAAAGGAACACATACTGAACTGCAACTAATAACCCAACTTAGCAATCGAGAATCAAATGATCCAAAGCATATCTACTCCATCTACCACTGGTGTGAGCAAAATTTAAATAGACTAAATCGTGAAAACTCCCTAGGAACGCCCCTGAACTCTAACAGCCTGCCTGTCTTTCATCAAATCCATCTCACAGCTATCAATAACAATAACCATCACCTTTACAAACACATGAACCATTATGGCACGCTGAACACAAATCTTAACCACAGCCATAGAATAAAAGGAGATAGCAAAAGGAAAATTTTGGGGTCTCCAGCGTATAAAAAATTGAGGTCTCCTACATTAGCAACACAATCAAATATCAAAATAAATGCTTGCCTTTTTTAGAGGGAGGCCATCCTTCTCTGGATGGATATCATGGATGGCAACCAGAACCTCTGCAGGTGTTAAAGCTGGACCTGTATGAGCTGAACCCTGCCATGGACAGTTATTAACCTTTAGAAAAATGTATTTCCTTCACATGGAAAAAGACATGCACAGAAAAGCTTAATTAGATAATTTTGTAAGTGCAGCTCTAGAAGTACAGCCAATAACTCCAGCTTTACCTTGCGAAATATAAGGATTAAAAGGTCAACCAAATTTACATTTGCTGTATAGCTTCAAACACTATTTATTTAAAATTGATATAACCAATGACTTGGCCTCTATCAGATAGTAGAAAATTAGAAAGTAAGTTTAGCATGTGAGATTGTAAACAATCGCTAAGCTATACATAAAATATTTAGTTCAATGAGTGATCAAAAGTTCCTGCTATAAGATTGAAAAGTAATAACAGTAAAATATATGAAATAAAATACCCAGGACGGCCACAACTCTAAAGTTACAGCATGAACACAAGGACAAAGATTAGTTTTCCAACATTTGGTTTACAAAATATGCAGTCAAATATACCTGTAGAATGTGAGCGAGTGCCATCTGGAACTTTTCAGTTGGAAGACCAACTAACCGTGGGAAAATAGGTAATACCTGTGGTCATGAAATGTATAAAATGTAACTACAGAACAACCAAAAAAGTTATTCGAAGATTTCTCTTCTGGCAACAAAATCCAAAGTTTTTGTCATTAAATTAAGATATGCATCGTAGAAGTGCTCGAATTTATTTGAAAGAAAGTAAGAAATATTCAGTGAAACGGACCTCAGTCTTGGAGAGTGAAGATAAAATTGGAATAAGTACAGTAGCATCCTGCAAAAGAACAATACGCCATATTAAGCCTAGACTGAAAATTAACAAGGAGGATAGAATACAAGCAGAACCACAGATAGTACCTTCAGCTTTGTTTCATATAAATGCTTAACAGTGGCAATCAGGTCAGAAGAGGGTGTTGTCTCTTGTGTCAATTTTTGCAGTACCTTGCAAAACAAAACCAATTTCAAATCACAAATGCAAAATTAGAGACAAGAGAATAGGGATATGACGATGAAACAGAATTCATCATTGCAACTACCAGCATCAGAAGATTTTCACATCCTTCTGGAGGATCAGATATTATAACAAGCAATTCGGAATAAGATGATCCTAGAGCCCTTAAGAGAATAGGGATATGACGATGAAAAGCCTGCATTCAAAAAGGTAAGTTAAAAGTTAAGAATATATTTAGCAAGATTATTATTTACATTTACAATGACACGTGTATAGTGAGAACAAAAGCACAACACAAATTAACCGAAAGAGAGAAGAAAAATTATTAGGAATGTGAACGGCGAAATGAAATCATCTATTCGTACACATAAAATGTAACTTAACATTTGAATCATTGGTTGGAAAAACTTAACTTTGCTTGCGTCTTGCATTCTAAATTCTAAAAAGCATACCCAAACATAGAGTTCTACGAATATAATGTACAATGAAGAATAGAAGAGGGTGCCACACAGGAAAAACATTCAGCAAGTCGAGTCTCAAATTTTTTGAATGGGACAAATGACAATACTATGAAGTGCTCAACATGATACTGGTAAAAAAAATATTGCTAAAAAGAGATCAAAACCTGCTTTACAGCTTTCGGAGCCCGCCCATAAACATCAAAAACAAGTTGAAGAAGCCTAGGTTTCTGGAAGGAGAGCTGTGTCAGCATATCTCAAAAGGTACAAGCTAAAAAAACAGTATCATTTGAAGTTCTCAGACCTATTTCAAAGAGTCACACACCTGTGTACATAGAGCGAAATATAGAGAGATCAGTCGCTGAGCTTCAGAGGGTGACATTGTAGAGGCATTTTGGACAACCATTTCTGCACTCCTCATGCTGAGATTTTCAAAGGTTCCACTATCTGACACTTGTGAGCCACTAATCGAAGTCTCCTGGCTTCCAACCTGAAACAACTTGCAGGAACAAAAAGGGATCAGCAATCAGATGATATTGTTATATCAAACTTTCTCATTGAGGTTTGTAAAATGTTTTAAGAATTATTTTTTCTTGGCAGCGAATCGCTTGAAAAATTGCAAAAGCATAGAAACTGCATACTTCCTTGTTCTGAGGCGACACCATCACCAGTGAATCAATGTTTTAACAAGAAAAGCATATAAAAATGCATTAGTAGTTCATTCACATACTAAATGTGATATTGGTTGCTAATCACAAATCAAGGCTTCTGAATCTATTAAGTAAAAGTTAATACAGCACTAATTCCAAGGCTGAACCCAATGCATAACTTCAATTCATCTGCACAACCAACCACTGGGAGATCCAATGTTTAATATAGATCACAAGAAAAGGTATCTATTAGGATGTGAAATAAACTAATAATCCTACCTCCCCTTCTCTTTGTTCTGCTGACCCAGACTGCGAAAGGTCTGTGTCTGAAGTATGCTGGTGAACAGCTGACAGCAGCATTTTTGTTGCAAACTGCTCAATACTGCTTGCTACATAGTCCAACTGATAAAGTTTGTTTGCCACCTGTTCAGGAAAGAGTAAAATTGATGAATCATTGGCTCACAAGATAGTCTAATAGATCCTCCAAATATGGAAGAAAATGAATCTACTTCCATATAGAATGAGCTTAGCAAGTCGTATAATGCATACCAGCCGGATAGCTTTCGCTCGAATGTCATCTTGTGAATGAACAGCACACTGCCATCAAAATGGAAACAGAAGCAAAAAGTTAAAATTAACATGACATGTAGTCCATCCCTCAAACTAAAGTACATGTCACTGAGCCTCCAAGCCTTTTATGTTGCTTTTATTTATAATAGCTTCATCTGAAGAAGAAGCAAATAGTTAATGAATTGTATCATAGTTCTGCACTGTGTAAAATATTATATGACACTATGGACCCTTCACTAGAAACAAACAAAAATAAGGTAGTTAATAATTACATGTAGGATATAAAAAATTCAAACAAAAGCAATGGGAAAAGAATACAGTGCACATTTTACAATGATATGCTGCCTAAAAATTTGACAGACCTTTTCAAGTACAGCTCAGAGTAACCATAACTCATCCAAAGAAACTGTTACTTAACCGCTTGAACTAAAAGCTTGAGCTGATAGTTAAAGCCCAATGACATCTATTAATCTAACACAACCCCGCACACAAATACCCTCTAGGCTTGAAGTGTGTACAACACAGGCCCTTATCATATCATGTGTTAAATTCAATCACAAATGGGGGCTGCTAGGATTCAAACCCTGGACTGGACCACTTGATCACAGGGTCTCTGATACCATGTTGAACTAAAAGCTCGAGCAGATAGTTAAGCTCGACTTGAACTAAAAGCTCGAGCCGATAGTTAAGCTCGAGCATATAGTTAAGGCCCAATAACCATCTTTTAATCTAACAGAAACCAGAGGACAGACAACCTCATTGTTATCGCTAATGTTTTTATCAACATATTATAATTCAGATGACAAGTTTACCTTCAAGGCTATATCTAAGCATGCCTGCCGATTGTTTGGACGACCCAAAATCAAACCCCATACAGCACCAAGTCCCTGAGTTACACGTTCTCCATCACGAACCTCCTTCCCATGGGAGTCAACGACCTCACTACAGCAGAGATCATCCAGCAATTTCAAGGCCGAATCTGGCAAATGAGGAACTTCTCCAAGTAGTTTACTGAATGATTTGTCAGAAGCTGGAAAAGTGTCCAGCAGAGATTTGGCCTACATTGAAAGGTGTTTAAGTACAATTCTCAACAAAAACCGTGAAAGATTGAGTCTCCAAGAAGGTACATACCACTACCAGGAGGAATTTCTCATACACAAGAGACGCATATGAGGAGCTTTCTACTGAATCTAGAATCACGAGAGAGTGTAGATGATATAAGATATGCATTACAAGCTCATGGCCCTGATCAAAACGAAGAAAGTTAGATCACAAAATGCTAGATGAACCAAAAAATTCATCAATAACATTAACAACTAAGGAAATAATTACTTCCCGAAGTGCAAAAAAATTAAACTGGAAGAACACGTAATTTCATTTTATAAATCTATAATAGTGACTGACCATAGGAATTAAATTGCAACAACTCAAAACCAGAGATTCATGGTGCAAATAAAAAGTGATATATAAAATTCTTTAGGATTAAATGAAGAATAATGCCCCTCATATATTTGGTGAAAGAAGTGTAACAAGTGTAAGCATGCTTAGGCTGTTAAAGTCTGCTGCCTGTCAGAGCTAGATAGTTGCTAGTAGGGTCTCTATGTAGTCTCTTATATTACATGGAATCCTGTGTATTTTTTTCCTAAATATTTGTGTTCTACATGACATTCAGAGCTTCCCTTGTGATCAGTGTTTGTGTTCTACTTTTTTGCCGTAATTTCATTTTTTCCTTTGTGAGCAGATAGCTGGACCTCCAGTTGGTCATTCTAGCATGGCCTTCCCTTTCCCAGCCATCCTATCTCATCAGTTCAACTTGGTTTGATACTCGGAACTTTATTGCGCATTCTTTGGTTGCGTGTCAGAATGGACACATTTTCATTGGCCTACTTCACGTTGTGTTTGGTTTGAAAATTCTTTCCGGTTTGCCACAGAAAGCAATTACTTTCCAGTTTACCTATAGAGCAGCCAGTTTTGGGTTTGTCATATAGAGCAACCACTTTCAATTTTGCCCAAGAGAGCAGTCAGTTTTGGGTCAGCCCTAGAGAGCAGCCACTCTGACTCCAATGTTTTCACAAGAGGGCAGGATTATTCAGGATTTAACATATTGGTGAATTGGGAAAGGAAACAAAAAAAGATCAACACCACCAGAAAAGTATTTCTCAGTATTTTCCTTTATTTTGAAACTGTCAACAAGACAAAAGTGGACATACAACTTATACATATAAGAAAATACACGTTCAAAGAAATCCCAGAATAAAGAAATGGAATTCTTCAAAAACATAGAATCCCCAAGATATGTTCATTACGACAATAAAAACAACAAAGAGAGAGAGAGACCCTTCCAGGCGATATCATCTTTTATTAGGAATTTAACAAAACCAACACTAAATATTTAAGACACTGTATGACAGTTGTGTTTTGATACCGTGGAGCAAATATCACAATCAATAATATCGCATATCTCGATTCTCAAGCAAAGAGAAATTCCAAATAACTAATCCTGAAAAAAGTAAATAAAATGGGGAACAGAAACTATTCACAAATGATTGAAACTACAAGGTGCACAACATCATATACCTTTTGCAGCCGGTAATCCACAATAATATGTTTTTGTAGCATTCCAACTATATCATCATCTGCATCAATCTGAAATAGCATAATATCGAACAATTGGAAAATATATCAATTTACAAGTATCCAAAAATTCCCCCAAATCACGATTAACATTATGAGGTAAATATGTTAACAAGATACAGAACATGCACAGGATTGTCAAAATCGTAAATCAGAAATATAAGTGAAACACATGGATTAGTTAGGCTATCTACAAAAACATAAAGCAAAATATGGAGTTGCTGAAACTTGTGCGAAGTATGCCTTCTAGCATCTTTTTACACTGACAGCATATCAGACAATTTTAATTGTTTTCTTCAAACCAAAAACGATAAAGCTCAGCACCAAAATTGTAAAAGCAACCTATTTATTTATTCAAACAACTCGCATTAGTAGAAGAATTGAACCTTCATTCTAGGCAGAGGCAAAATTCAATGAGAATTACTTCACTGGTTATTTGTCAAAACAACGAAAATTACTTCACAATCTTCTCATTCATCATACAATAGCTCACAGACATACAACGACATAGGAAAGGATGTCCCGACTGAATGTTCTGAGAGATTCTTTTGGACATTGTCAAAAAGGTAGCAAGGGCATGAAGTTGATGCCTTTGGAGTCGTTTAATATTTGACTGGATCCAAAAGCATAGAGAGATCACTACATTGTGGAAAGGCTTTTATCTTGAAATGGATACTAGTAGCCTACATGTCCTAGACAAATGCAGTACTAACTAAAAGTGAGTTATTGCTAAGAAATAATATGGCTTTAGTGTCTATGAACTCTACTTATACTTGATTCTTAACACTATTAAAAGGATGCCCCAATTACTTGTTTTTTATCCTAATGAAATTAATAAGAAATAAATTGGGTTATTTCGGGCCTTGGGCTTGAAGTGGATGAGTTATGCCACCACAAACCTACAAAATTGAAATTTGATATTTATTTTTTTACTACAAGAAACAATGACCCCATCTACAACACAAAAACAGGGGAAAACGACAACTAATAGCAAATAAAAACTCCAAGTGAATAAATGGATCCCCTAAAAGCACTGATTACTTCCCAAGGAACGCAATTAACAAGCTTGCTACTCCTACCTGAGCAACCAATCGAGCAAGTAGCGCCATACGTGTCAAGCTAGAGGCAGTCCCTGCTAGATTCTTGTACGATTCAATAATTCGTTCCACTGCCAAGTATTTCACAGTTTGCTTTTGCTCCTCAGTGAGATCAATATATGGTGGAAGCTGAGGTAAATCCAGACAAGTATCTTCAGGTATAGATGTGTTTGAAACTGTTGGAGAATGCTGATTGAGTTCCATTGAAGACGGTGTATCGTCGTCATATGTCACTTCAAGATCTGACAGCTTTGATGCAGTAGAGTTCTCATTAACTATGTGAAGGGGAAAAGAAATCTGGTCTGAAGGATCCTTGACTTCTGATATGGGAACCATATCCTCGGATGTAATGGGAACCTCCTCTCTCAAATTTTCTTGATCAGAGTCAGGCACCAATGGAGTTTCTAGAGCCTTGTCATGGCTTTCATTATTTGTCATCACAATTTCAGGAAGATTCTCAACGCATGTCACAGATGGAACTGAAACAGGCTTAGTCAATGAAATAGAACCATAAGATTCAGGCTCAGAGGCACTGATATCATCTGCAGTAGATATGGACAGCCCACCAACAGATGAAGCTGTACGTCGTGGATCCAGGCGACGTGGATCCTGGAAAAAATCACAAATGAATGATTCTAAAAAGTTGAATATAAAAATAGAATACAAGCATATGTACTTTACCCTTCTAGGATCACGTTTAGAATCAGCAGGGAAATTATTGACAGTGTTTATTTCAGATGGCATACTGTTTCCAACTGGTGCATTGGAAACTGAAGAATGAGAATTTGTTGATGATGGTACTACAGCTACTACAGCCTGAGCTGAATTGCTGAGGGAACCCATCTGGCGAGATGCTGGTGCATTCCCAAACCTTGTCAAAGGTGGTGGGTTCTTAGGCAAATGTTTCATATTGGTGATGACAATATCAGCCAGTAGATCAGGATGAATATTTGAAACGAGAATTCCGAGTGACTCAGCACCCCTCTCCCCTTCGGCAAGCAATGCGCCAATCATAGCAACCATTTGTTCTGCCGGAGTCAAATCTCTATCCGACGAAGGAGCACTGGGCATTATACCATTTACTGATTTAGAATCCTCCTCGAGGCCATTCATCTGATTTGGCATGTTTGACGAAATGTTAGGACCATAACGAATCCTTTTGGACGGCACATCATGACCATTAGCTAGCTCTTCATTTTCCAGAGGTGCAGATCTTTTCCTTAATTGGTCCCCAGGAACTGAAAGTTGGCAGGATGCTTGATCATCCTATTGAGCAGAAGTTAATTTTGTGGTGACAATTAAACATCCACGAAGAATATAGACACTGTGTACAAGAGTAAAGTAAAGCTAGCTTAGCAACAGGTATTAACTCAAGCAAAGAAATTACCCTGCTGAACCTGGCTTCTCGTGAAGCACGCTCATTGTTCTTAATCATTTTATCAACTTGACGGATAACTTGATCAGCAGCATCTCCAGCATTCATAGCACGCAAAGCTCTAAGCAATCTATCTCTTGACTGAAAACCATAACCAAAAAACCCAATTAACAGGGATGAGCTCCATATAGACAAAGGCAAAAGGATGGAATGCTGCACTTAGCAGTGAACAGACCTATATGTCACTTTGACTTCTGACATAGATTTCAGAACAACTATGCAGAACATACAATTTCAATCTCAAGTCTACTTGATATTGCTCAGTTGGCCCAATGAATTATTAGCCAGAAATTCTGAATCCAAAATGCAACATTGAACAGTGGATGCTAATTTACACTATTGTACAGGTGAAACTATGCATGGGTAATGAGAACTACAACTGCTATTATCAGTTTCACTATATCACTTCCACAAGACAGTAATTTGACTATAGTGTAACCATCCAAATTCAGTTATGAAAGATGTGGCCAAAAAATAATAGTGAACTTTCTATAACATATACAAAATGAGATATCCCCACCTCAAAGATGGTAGGATGCATGCAGCGCAGGAATCCCAAAAAAGCAGATCTCACAGAATACTGGATACTGACAGGATGACATCCTTTTATAGTCTCAAAATTTGGCTCAAACTCAAGCAATGCAGAAAGAACAGTATCATAGTGCAGAGGCCTCTTTCTTGCTATAGCTGCTAGACTGCCAAATAGTTGAAGTACATTATCAGACAACTAAAGAATAATAACAGCAGTGATGATAATGATGATGATGACGATGCTAGGAACATACAATATATTACTCAAATCAATTTTAGACAATAACAAAGCATTAGGCAACCAAAATAAATCACATTAAGTGAGGGTTCAACATGAACTCCATATATAAGTTTGAGCTTCTGAGATTCAATGGGAAAAACAAGATTAACAGCACTACATATATTTCTAGGAAGAAAATACGAACTGCTTATTGCTTAGACAAAACTTGCAATCTACACATAGCTATAGAATGTAAAATCATTATGCAAGTTCCAAGAACATTTTCAAGTGGATCATTCTACGCTACAAAGTGCGACTACGAAACATAAAACACACAATACAGAAATAAGACATGGGATAGGAACCATCACAGTCCACTTGTATAATATGAAAATTTCACCAGATTCTCAATGGTCATAATGATTAGAACGATTAATAGGAATGTCTGTTGCATCCCAGAATTATTTTATGACTGAACAAGATACTCTGCTACAATCTGAAAACTAAAAATTTTCAAAACTCTTTTAACTCATCGAAGCAAGTCCTCCAATAAAAACAAGACTTTTGATGCACATAATCTATATCACTGATATTTATAACATTGACATAAAGTAAATACTATAATGTGCTGTAAGCAGCAGAACACATATATGTGACACACACAGAAAAAGAAAATCCTTTCTACTCTGAAGTCAGAACAGAAGCAAATTTGATCAAGTTGGCTACTTTCTCTGACATTAACAATACATATGTCCCAATATTCCAAGAGAATAATAACAAATATATACTCCCACTATATCAATGCAACAGAAATAATGCACGCAATGTTATCCATCTCATTTCTAGATGTAATACCAAGCACAACATAGCAAAAATGATTATTTGTCTGCCCAAAAAACGGCCTAAAAAGTTGGAGATCATCCCAAGAACAGGTTGTTCATAAATAATACTTAATGGAACTTGTACCAAGTATTTGTCAAAAGCAATTTCCATGACATGCTGCTTTTTGAACTTCTTAATTGGATACCACAATATTCAGCTCGTGGCAGTTATTCTTATGCACCTAGCCACTGACTTCAAAGTTCGCCAAAATACAAAATCCCCAAGAAAACAGAATATGTTCTTCAAAAATTCATTGAATGCTTGATAACCTTTTTTTCTTCTTTTTGTAATTATTATCTCCTTTAACATCTTAAATCTTCAACTCAGACAAAAAAATGTCCTGAGCAAAATATAGTAGTTAAAAATCCTAAAGGATTCTTTTGGATTTTGAAGTATAAATCACAAGTCAACCATATAAATATCGTCTTCTGCTAAAAAATCTCAATGATGAAAAAGAAAAAAGGCCCCTCAAGCCGATCAATGTTTCAAAACTAAAGCTCTAGTTCAACACTCCATTCTCGTTGATCATTATCTAGCTCTTCATACTATCTAAAGTAAACAATAATATATTAGTTGCAGCCATCCTTAAGAAGCCCTTCAAATAACTCCATGTAAGAGACAAATATGCCGGATACCAGGATATATACTACCCTCGTGATCTACAGTTTCGAAATAACATTTGGAGTCTATAAAGAAAAATGTACATGCAAAACAAGTAGAATCAGGAAGTGAATGAAAGATTTCAGAAACTTGAATTTATGATCAAATCAAACTATAAAAAGACAAAGAAAAGTAACCAGACAAACTGAAAAGGAACATATATGTGATCAACGCTTGAAACTTAAAAAAAAACTCTGGTATCACCAATCCTCAATCGCACCATGAAGTATTAACTATTAACTTCCATTCAAACAAGACTGCAGTAATCATTCCACTCCAAAGAACATGCAATCATAAAAGAAAAAATTACTGGACAAAAATCACAGATATCTCATGATTAGCCTAATCTGCCGATTGTGATTTTAGAAACTATGATTGATGTCACAAGACAAGCATAATTCCCAATGTGATTTTAGAAACTGGTAGAAAAACATTTTGATGGAAGCTTTTATGTATCACTACTGCTCAGATGAGTACAAGAATACCACTGCCACTCCAAGATGATCAAAGGAGCAACTAACCCCAGCACTAGCATGACAGAAGAGGCAAGTAAATCCTATGTAAAAGGTGAAAGATAATTTGCCAAAATGGTTTGAGTCTGAATCCCAGAAATATTATACTGACATGTTGATTCAACAAGAACTTGAAGAAAACCTCACAGAAATAGACTTATATCAAGTAACCAAACATCTAAGGCACAGAAGTTTGATGTAACAGAAAGCAAACTTATTGAAGATGAGTCAAAATCAACAAGATATACTCTTTCAGTTCTAAGACCAGAAAAAAGACTTCATCAACCTTTCAAGTTTAATAATTTTAATCATGCATACATCTTAAGGAGTGAAAAGTAATCACATGAAAACAGGGTTTATCTACTTCATCCACAACATCTATAATGACTGTTCATCCTTCATTATAACCAAAAATGCTGCAAATTACAAAATAAAAACAAGTCATAATCAGTAAATGTTCTTGTATTTTGCTATAAACATTGCTTCACTTCCATTCCTATGTTTAAGGGATATCCTTTCAATCAGAATTGCTAAGGCCGTCCATGTGAGTACATTTTGCAGGAAACATGAAACCATTCAACCTAGAACCGGAGATTTAAATGTCAAATAGCTTACATTTTCTCAAACTCAAAGCAAAAATATATCTACTTTCATAATTTACTGAGAGAAGATTCGCTTGTTTTACAAATATACTTCCTGTAATTAATATACTTCAGCAACACATTAGTTCTTCCATCTTTTACAATACACGAGATTCAGAACCTTCATTAGATGATAATGCAGTAAGATGAATAAACTTTTGCATTTCAATCAGTACTCTATACCAAACTGGTCATAACATAAATACACAGTAATCACAAAAACAAAAGCTAATGAGCAAGAGAGCACAAATCGACCAATACAAGAAATTTGCAGGCATAGAACCTGAACATATTTCAGAATACAGAACCTGTACATTAAATTTAATGTCCTCTCTTCTAAATCGATGGGTTCCTAAACTCCAAACAGAACATGAAAAATGATATCCATATATGTGAATTATATAGTATGTATATATGCATATAACAGAGGAATGACAGCAGAAGAAGAGACACAAAGTTATAAACAGGGCGCGAAAAGAAAATAAGTATACCAGAACAATATGTATAAAATAAGATAACTTGAAGTGTATCTTTATATGATTTGCTAAAGAAGACTTCTGTTTTTCATATTCTTTTAAAAAAAACAGCCTGATTTTAATAGAATGTGAGGATATATTCTAAGTATTGTTTCATGCACAATAATATTTAGTCCACAACAACCATTGAAATAACTCCAGAACCAGAATGGATAATGTCAATGCATTTCCCTCTCCACAGCTGACTGCTTGATGCAGTGCTAAAACATGAATAAAATTCAAAACTACCAACAGAGAATAACAGCGTCTGAGTTCAGGCTTTTATTGATACAAGCATGATAGAGAGGATTCAAAGATCCATTGTTATGGAAAACCAACCCCTGTGTAGACGAGTAACAAATCATAGATATTAAATTTGATTTTTGTAGCTAATAACCTCACAGAGTAGAACCAAAATGTATTATGCTGAGATTTTATGCTCAGTAAAAAAAAGGAAATAAAAATAAAACTGAGAAAGCGTATGCAACCCCATCAATATAAGTGAGATGAATACTTTGAACCAGAGAAAAGAATGAAAACAAAAAGAATTTCTGATTATTTAAGATATTCAATGTGTATCAAATGTAACAGAACATTAATACATTTTGGATATAATCTGTATACGGATACAGCACAAAACTCCAATTAACAGTATGATAAATCCCCCCTCCCCTCCCTCTTAACAGTCTACAAAGTGATAAACTGCATTGCTCGACAAACCAGACTTTCTGAGCACCTGGGATGACAATTTTACCATCAGTTGACCATTCTTATCACTGGCCAACTCTGCTGCATAGCATCCAAACAATATGAATAATGTCTAGCCCTTTTACTCCCATTATCTGAGCCACCAAGTATCCAAGCCCAGAAATTCCGGAAAAGAGAGCTGATCAGCCGCTGCAATAATACCATGACAAGCAGTTGAACATGTACTACAATCGTTTCCCAAGCTTCAGTTATGCCTTTGAAATGCTCGAGATATAATAACTCAAGGCAATATGCAGTTCATTCTCTATTATCCATATATAGAAAATCGTAAGTTCTAACTTTAAATGGAAGAGACTTTAACATATCAGCCACAAGAAAATATATAGTATGATTATAATTTTTTTACATAATTTAAAAAACCGCCAAATGGACACATAAACTTAAAATCATAAATAACAAGTCTGTTTCCTGCTTGGGAGTAGGAGAAGAATAAGACCTTTCGACAAAGATTTCATGTTTGAAAAATGAAAGCAAAACAAAGTCCACACAAAAAAATTCCAGGAAAACAGAGCAAGCAAAAAAACAGGAAGCGGAGGATGAGACAATGGCATGCAACCTATCTAGCCATTCCACATTCCACCAATATCCAAATGCTTGACAATTTGGAACATGAACCACCACAAAGCAATACAGCCTCTTAATATGCCATAAAGAAAGTAAAATGAAGTCCAAGAATCAATGACAGGAGAAGCCCTGGAACTCTGACTCGATGGTATGATATGCAGAAGAACAGATATATACTACCATATAAGCTTCAAATATCCATGCACACCTATTATAATAACTTCAGCAAATTTATACCACATTGGTTAGTAGATAAATTAGCCACATGAGATTTTCTAACATATAGTTGTGCGATGTAATCCCCTCATCACCCACTCCATGTAGTACGCAATGATAACAAAGGTAAAGGATAGCAATTATTGAACGAATCACCATAGAGCAACTACGACGGACCCAGATATTATTTTTTTATTTCAACTACGTAAACCTAAATTATAAATACAGAAAACAGAAGACCAGGTACGATTCTTAGAGATGAATACCTTTTTGAGTACCTAGAGGTAAACATCTATGGTATAGAACGAATCCGATGAGATATTCTTCCAAACATAAACAAATAAAGAAGCCGCTAAACTTTTAAAGCCCAAAAATGAGTATGAAAGGCAACCGATACATCAGTTCAGCAGAATAAAGTGAGGCCATCATAAGATAGATATCTACTTAATACTTAAGAGTCCAAAACAATATGTGAAGATGACAATTTAGCCAAAACACACAGTTTATACAGAAAATGTGTCTGTGTGTGTGTGCGCACGCATTGCAGCGATAGTTCTTCCTGAATGAACAGAGAGCAGATCTATGAGAATAAGAAATCAAAAAATCTTCAAAGCCTCAAAAAAGAAACAAGAAAAACAGAAAACAAATTTGGATTCGATAACAGCTGCTCATAAATGACACTAAGGAGGTTACAGAAGGACACATCAAGGCAGAAAAGTAGAAGCACCATGCCCTACCGAAAGGACTAAAAACTAAACAAAGGTAAACCCATACCGTCCATAAAATCATACCATTTATGGGACCATTCCATCAAACCCTTTCTATTCATTCTAACATAAAAAAACAACAAACAATTTCTTAATCCTTATTGTCGTATGTGTCCCATTGATTTGATAGTATTGAGCTTGCAGAGGGAAATGTAAAACCAGAAAAGCAGAAGCCTACCTCCTACCAAAAGGACTGAAAACTAAACAAAGTTAAAACCATAGCATCTATCAAGCCCTTCAATCAAAATATTTTAGCCGTTCTAGCAATAAAAATCAACAACCAATTTCTCAATCCTTACTACAGTTTGTGTCCCATTAACTTCCTAACAATATGAACCCAGACCAACACACAAATGGGAGAGATTGGAAAAGACAGAGCTTGGTATTAAGTACTGAACTTGCTACAAAGATAAATAGTTAGTGGCGTGAACCTCACCAATTGACAGCAGCGATTACCAATGAACCTGGAAGTTTTCCAGGTGACTGCAAAAATTCTAAAAAAATCCTAATTGTCCGGTCTGCATCTGACATGAGAGCTACTGGATCCAAAAGAGGATGGCCACCAGCCAGCCATGAAACATTAAACAGCCGTCTACTTCCTGTAAGAGATAGAATTAAATTAGTAGGCTGCAGGAAAATAATTTCTCTCTATAGAACAGTAAAAAACACAAATCATGGTCCTGGAAGGACCTAGATCAAGTGCAAATAAGATCATGACAAAAAAATTGTTATAGACCTTATAGATCAGAATGCAGTACCTTCTGAAGCAAGTTTGTCGTATTCATTGGTGTCAGATGTAAAAACTAATACATACGTTTCCAAAAATTTCAGTGACAGCAACTTTGTCCCAACAGAACCGGGCTACATTCAAGATCAAAAGCATACAGGTTAGGAACATCTCATTTGATTGATGAGTAAGAAAAATAAATTATCCAGACTATAAAGATCACATAAATTCCAATCACAAACCGCACCAACTAATCTAACGAACAGTAACGCCAAAATCCATGAACACTCTATGTTAACTATCTATCATGAAAAACAAATTAATATGTTGATAACATGCATTAATAGCCTGTAAGGGCTTCCTCAAGAATTTGAAATCAGTTTTTAGATTTCTAATAATAACACAATTTGAATGAATTTCAAAGTTGCTGCATATACCTCGACTGCAATTGCAAAAACAGCATCTTTGAATTTAAGCATCCATATCCATAGTTCCTCGAGCCATCTTTCCACTTTATTATGCTGAAGAAACTAAAAGTTTCAAAAAAATGTAATCAGAAAAAGAGAGGCGTTATATACATGATTACAGGGAAAACAAGAAAGTTGATCAAAAAAATGCAAGTTAAGAATAATAAGACAATGAACTTAAACATACGTGCATGGTTCCAACAACAAATGGAACAAAGGCGAAAGTGAAAAAGAAAAATTGTGCTGCATAAGATAGAAAAGAAGACCTGCAATGCCATTTCCTCTAGAACACCACAAAATAAATGTGTGCCGCAAACAATAGCCTTTCTTGCAATGACTGGATCAGTATCTTTCAGAAATGCCAATAAGACAGGGACAAGTACAGAACAGTTCTCCATTGCTTTTAACCCAATTTCTTCAATCATCCTGAACAAAACACAAGTTCTCCCATTAAAACGATAAAGCAATCTGAGTGATGTTTAGATATAGTAAATCACAATAACACTCTTAGTAGTAATTCTTATCAAAGGCAGAATACTCAACCAATGTCATGAAAAAGCTTAATTCAAACAAACAAAAAACTGTTAATGATACTAATGGTTCAATTCAACAGTGAAAACGCGTTCATTATTAACTCAAATCACGCATGCAAACACAATGTGCTACATTGTTTACTGCTAGTTATGAGCAAGTGAACACAGGTCCTATACGGTAATCTAACCAAAAGCACAAGTAACCGGTTAGGGCATGCATGATTGGAGCACAAATACTTTTCCAAATTATCCACAATAAGGTCCACACGGAAATCAGCACACGAGTAACTAAATTATACTAGGCAAAACAAAGATACCCCAATTCCCCAAAATAAATACAATAAGCGTAGAAATTGAAGGATTAGAACTGACTCTACAAGCATTTTGCGAACAAGGCTCTCCGGCGAGAATTGGAGTTCAGCCAAATAGGGGAAAAGCTCGGAAGCAAGAGACGGGTCGAGCGACAAAAGAATGTCTTTAGCCTGCTTTAAGGAGGAGAGCTTGACGACTAAATCGGCATGGTCGTTGGCGGCTGTGAGGAGAGAAAGTGCTTGGTCCCTCGACGCCATACAAGACCTCAAAAATCAACAATTACGAGTTTAGGTGTGAATTAGGGTTTTGAGAGGGTGTTTCACTGACGAGGTTTACATGTAATTAGCGACGAATTCCATTGTTGATGGAGGGAAGACCAACGGGTAGGGCTTTTTTCTAATCTTTGTAATGCTTCATGGAGCCGATTCCCACAATTTAAATGCCCGCTTCCTACTATGCGCCTTCGCCTAATTATTTTAAGGGCACTTAATTTAAGGGCTTAATATATCAATAACACCTTAAATTTATTCAATTTTTTTTCACTTGACACCTTTTTTTATTTAGGTACAACTTATTAACCACTTCAATTTATAATTTTTTTAAATTTGTCTCCTTCAACTCGTTAAATATAATTTATTTTATCTTTTTTATGCTTGCATGGCATAATATTATGTCATGTGAATGGTAATAATAAATTCATTACACAAATTGATTGGGTGAAGAACTTACATAAAATTATTCTTTGGGTCAGCACGAGTCTGTTGTGCCGCTTACAGACCTTCGTAGTCTTCTTTTTATTGATAAGTGTGTTTCGAGCACTTCTTGAAAATTTTAGTATGATTTCTTTTGTTTTTTCTTTTCCTACTTTAAGTTTCCAAAAAATATTATTCATATTAAATTAAATCTCATTCTATCTGGAATCATGATTCCTACTAAAAATTGGGGAAATACTTACAAAGTTCGAGTCCTAATTTATACATGACAACCTTTAATTGATTAGAAGCTCATTATAATTTAGGTTCTCGCCCTCGTGATAATCTCTGCTAAAATTGCTCTATATTGTAAATATTGATGACAATTATTACATTTTAAAATGATAAAAAGAAACTTAAACCACATTCATCCCCTAAACTTGTCCATTTTCATTACTTTACCTTTCAAATTTAAGGGACGACATATTTGTCCCTCGACTATTTAAAAGTGTATCTATTAACCCTTTATTTTAAGTATGACAGAAAAAATTATTATGTATACACTAAAACATCGTTCCATACAATATGTGATATTTAATTAAAATTTATAAATCCGTGACATAATTTAAAAAAAAAATTAAAATGTTTTCAATATGAGAGAGGAATTAAACAAACGAGTCAGGATTTAACTTGACACAATCTATTGATATGCAAAATTAATATTTGGAGGGGTGGGTGCTTAACAAGTTGAAATGAGGTCCAAAAATCAACTTCCAAAAACGGCTCTATAAAGAAAATTTGAGTCTTTAACAAAAGAAATCGAGAAGAAAGAAAAGAATGGAGGGATGGGATCCAAACACGAAATCAACCCTAACACAAATCCCTCTTTTAGCGACGAAAGCAGGGCCTAGGGACGGAGCGACATGGACGCAGAGATTGAAGGAAGAATACAAGGCTCTGATCGCCTATACCCAGATGAACAAATCTAACGACAACGATTGGTTCCGCATCACCGCCGCTAATCCTGAGGGAACTCGTTGGACTGGCAAGTGTTGGTATGTTCATAACCTTCTCAAGTACGAGTTTGATCTCCAGTTCGATATTCCCGTCACTTACCCCTCTACTGCTCCTGAGCTCGAGCTTCCCGAACTTGATGGCAAGACTCAGAAAGTATGAATTTTTATTCTTTTTGGGATTTTTTGCTTGAATTTATCTGGTTTTGTTCAAGTTTGTTGCTTTTTTGTAGATGTATAGAGGAGGGAAGATTTGCTTGACGGTTCATTTTAAGCCCCTTTGGGCCAAAAATAGGTACATTTGTATTTTTTTTCATTGAATTGATCGATTAGATTTTATAGATTCCGAGTTGTTTTGATGTTTATGAAATTTTTGTGGAGTGTTGTTTTTTATATTGAATTGGAGAAATATAGGTTATAACTGTTTGTCTAATCCATTACGTAATGTCAACTGGTTTGGATAGAGTAGAACATGTTTTTTCGTTTTTTATGTGAGTGGAAGGGAAAACAGTCGAAAACCTTGGTGTGATCTTTGAACCTTGTAAGCACAAAGCAATGACGAGAGCTGGAAGAAGTCAATTGACACTGATCTAACAGCGGTGTGAAAATTTTGAGTTATCCTAGAATCAGTGTTTGCAACAAATTGAGCTTATATTTAGGGTAGGACTCACTTATAATCATGTCTTGCCTTTTGAGGATCGAACATCCTCCTACACTTGCAAACAATTATCTTATTAGTGTTGTGGGGACAAACCGAGACTGTGCCACATCCCCGTGTGGTGCTGATGGGCAACCAACCGATACCAAGGGGATTCTGCCTTGAATGTGTCCGTCGATTCGTACTCATGAGAGTAAGGTTGAACCTAAGACTGGTTGTAAGCCGGTTTTGTTGACTGTCCTGTTAGGCTGCACGCGTACCTCGACTCTTGTAGAAGCACGCACTGTGTTCTGATTGTGCATAGTGTCCATAGGATTCCTCCTCTATGGATGTCTCCACCACTATTTGCTAAAGGCTTATGCTTGCCTCCTAGTCCATCAGGGGACTAGAGTGGATCAACTTAAACCAGTGTTATGTTGTCCACTGACCCAGGGGGTGGCGTAGATCCAGCACCGAAAAGTCCATGTTCCGTAGAGTTGTGCTTATACCAACTTGGGGTCTGTCACTAACGACCACTGATATGTTCCATTCACCACTCCTTGCTAACACCTCCTTGGAGTCGTGTTACAAGTGCCTATTTTTGGGCTAAGTTTGCTTATCGGCCAACTACTTCCCCCTTACACCTTAGCTGATTACCAGGGATTTTTTCTAATGGAACCACTTGGATGATTCCACTTACCCCTTCTAATCAGTCATTCACTTTTCTAGCATAGTTGGTAGAGGTTTTCTCATCCCGGATGGTAAACTGAGAAATACTGTTTGCCTATAAGCTCCATCTTGTAGGTATTTGCAAAGTATTAGGGTCATTATTTTCTGTTTGCACCCCAGTATCATGTATGATCACTTACAGTACAGCTTTGGTTGTTTTGGAAAGTGATAGCTTCTTCATAACTTTTGATTTCTACTTGGTTGGATTTGAAAGTGTTCTTCAAATGCAGAGATATAATGACATGTTCTTTGCAAAATGTTAAAACACTGTTAAAGTTATTACTTTTCTTTGTCATCACAAATGAGCCGGAAAGATGTTACAGGGGATTCACATCTATCCAATATTTGCTCTAATGATTTTTTTTCCCATTACTTATGATTGCTTCCTGCAATGTTTCTTTCTTTACAGTTTAGTCCATCCAATCTTTTTGTTTCACCTCTGTTTTTTTCTTGCAAAATGATATTTGTATTGTTCTTGATTTGACAGTCCCAGGTTTGGCATAGCACATGCACTTTGTTTGGGGCTAGCTCCATGGCTTGCAGCAGAAGTTCCAATCCTTGTTGACTCGGGCATGATTAAGCACAAAGATGATGCTACTGCATCCAGTGAATCTTAATTTTATCTTATACTATATTCCGGCTGTAAAAGTAAACATTATAGTTGCTGAGAGTTTAGTTTGGGAAACAAAAAATAAGTCTCAAGACACAAGTGCAGAATTAAGAGGAGATCAATGTGTAAAGTATTATGCAGTAACTGGCAATTACAATTTCTATGATCTCAAATGAGCAGCATACCCTTGTTTATATGCTGATATGGGATTCGTTCACATGTTTTTGACATGTCCTGTCCTGATGCTTGCTTTTACCAGAAGCTCTCAAATAAATTGTTTATTTATGAGGGTCATATGATATGTGTTTGTGCTTTACTTAGCAGCATTTCTTGAATTAACACTCCTTAAGAAATAGTAGATTTGTTGCTTTGTAAGTGAGTTATAAACGACCGGTGCTCAATATTCTTAATAGGAATTAAGGAGCTGATAGGTTGGAATCATGCCGCTCTGGCTAAACATTTATAGGATTTAATCTCGTGTAAAAGTACGATACGGGTGCTTTGTAGAAGCAATTGGGTGTGAAAAAGTTTGATATGGGTGCGTTGTAGAAGCAATTGGGTTTAAGGCATATTGTACTGTACGTCTCTTTGATTCAAGTTGAAGTTGGACTTGGTTTCACCGAATTAAAAAGAAAAATAAAGTGTGGGGATGCTAGACATTTTGCATTCTGGAGGGAATCGATGGATGTCTTAATGATTTGTTTCCTACTCTTTATGTGAGGATGATGTTGCTAGCAATGCTACAAATGCTCATTTCTATTTTTCTTGGAATCCTAATCCAACTTCTCATGTGATGGCTCAAGCTTTGGAATATAATTTAGACACCCCAGTTCGTCTCGAGACCCATGATAGTGATACGGTGATTTGGGCTGCTTTTTGGGCAGTGCCTATAACGCAGTGCATAGGCACAATCAATAATTTTGTTGAAAATTGTGTGAAATTATCGAAGCATTCCAAAACATAGTTTCATTCTTTCGTTAGTCATGTGTGGTTGATTGGTTGTGAAGTCGAGTTGATTGGTGGTGAAATTGAGATTATGCTATTGAAACATAAAGATCATACCAATTGTGTAACTTGTCTGACTGTTTCATGGAACTATAGAATATTTACCTTCCTCTTGTTAAGGAAGTCAGTGGCAAGAATCTGCTAGCTGCAATTATCTTATCATTTTCTTTGGATGGTTAACCTTATCTCTTCATTTTCTTCCTCCATGTGCATAAGTCTCGAGCCCAACAATGGACAAAAGAGCAAGTAATTTGAAGCCCAACTCTCCTGATACACGTAACTTCCTAACAAGAAATTCATTGCAACATCTTTGACCCCAATCATCATCTTATCTTTATGCTGAATTTCATGTATAATTTTATTAATATTGCCCACACCGAGTGATCATATATCCAATCTAATAATAGCAGATACATCACAACAAATTAAGCTTTAACATTAAATTATGGGCACGCCACAATATTAAAATGTCTTGAACCACATTCAAGAAAACAAGCAAAATAAACCACGACACTAGACAGACTCAAACTCCCGTATGCAGTGGAGCTTCCAATGAACATTTATTTTTCTCCCCTACAAGAAAGCACTCGCTCCGATTAAAAAATAGGACCGGCTGCAAGAATCTCCTCCGTCAGCTTGTTATCTTTTCCGATCTTATAATCAGCAAAAACCTCAAAGTTCTTCCTGAACAGACCACCTAACTTCAATAGGCTCTCATTGTATACTTTCTTATCCGACCACTGCAATTCAACAAACATAACGTGTATTAATACATAACCTCTTTTAAAGATAGTATAAAAATGGAGAGAATAGGTAGCCTATCTTACGGTGTTAACAGGGTCTAAGATTTCTGAGGGGACCCCCTCAATCTCAGTTGGAATTTCAAGCCCAAACACCTCCGTCTTCTTGTAGTTTGCCTCCAAAAGGCTACCAGAATGTATTGCATCGATTATCTTTCGAGTGTATGCCAACTTGATGCGGCTTCCCAATCCGTAGCTGCCAACAAACATAAGAGTTTATACACTGAACCAAAATGCTGACTTAAATGAATCAAGTGGAGTTACATACCGGCCACCTGACCAGCCAGTGTTGACGAGCCATCCCGTAGCCCCATGCTTTTGCATTTTTTCAGCCAACATAGCAGCATACTTAGTAGGATGCAGCATTATAAATGCTGCACCAAAGCAAGCAGAAAATGTTGCTTGTGGCTCCTTAATACCATCTTCTGTCCCAGCCACCTGTGTATGCACACGAATATTTATTTATTATTACGACTTTAAGACTTTTAAAACGGCTTAAGACAAAATGCACTAAAGAAGCAGCATATTAAGTACCAAAGCAGTATAACCACTGATGAAGTGATACATGGTCTGCGCCAAGCTTAACTTGCTTACAGGGGGGAGAACCCCAAATGCATCACATGCCAGAAGGATTACATTCTTTGGATGGGGACCAACACATGGTAACTTCGCGTTCGGAATGTATTCTATAGGATATGCTGCTCGCGTGTTTTCTGCAAACAACAAGAGAAAGATTGGTGAGTGCCTGGGTTAATATATGGGAGGAGGGACTTGGGTCCTGCCCAAAACAGAGATATCTAAAAATATGTCAGCACACTACAGTTTAATTCATTGTCCCATCTCTGAGAATCTGGAGTTAGTACTACCTGTGACAGAGTTGTCTGAATAATCTACTTCTCGAGTATGCTCATCGAAAACTACATTCTCCAACACTGCAACAGATAAAAACAATCTTATTAGCAGCTCTAGTTAAGGATCGGCAAAATGAAGCTGTTTTGAAGGTAACTACAAAAGCAGTCCAAAGATTTTAAAAGTTGGATTACCAGTTCCAAACTTGATGGCATTCCAGATATCAGGCTCTTTCTCTCTTGAAAGATCAATGCACTTGGCATAGCAACCACCTTCAATATTTGAGACACCATTCTCACTCCAACAGTGTTCATCATCCCCGATTAAATATCTGTTGTGATCAGTAGACAGAGTGGTCTTCCCGGTACCTATATATGAGAAGAAAAGGACGGAGGGAACTCATCAGCAACATAATTATGACAAGAGTATCAAGCAGGGATTGCAAGAGACAGGTGTCAGTTGCCACATAGATAGATCATCACCCTTGAAGAATGATGATCCAATGATACCCTACCTGATAATCCAAAGAAGAGGGCAACATCCCCATCTTTTCCCATATTGCATCCAGAGTGAAGGGAGAGAATTTGGCGCTTAGGCATCAGATAATGCATTACGCTGAATAGACCTTTCTTCATTTCCCCAGCATATTGAGTGCCAAGGATAACCATTTCCTTCCTAGCCAGATTGATGTCTATACTAGTGGAGGAAGTCATGTAGTGGGTGTAACGGTTGCATGGGAACTTCCCAGCATTGTATATAGTGAAGTCCGGAGTTCCGAAGTCCTCCAGCTCTTCAGGAGTGGGTCTGATACACCTGTAACCCACCCAGTTATCGCATATTCAACTAAGGTAGTATATTTTTGGATCTCTAGTCTCTTTAAGGTTTCCAAAATTTTTGTGGAGGATCAAACTATTAGAAGTTCATACAAATATAAAAATACTTTCGACGTCAATGTATAACATCATGGAAAACAATAAGCATATATAAACCTGTTCAAAGCTCCAGATTATTGATCAAACACACCAGACAAGAAAAGATGAAGTACTCGAGACTTACATGTTGTTCATAAACAATGAATGATAGGCCCTGGCGGATACTATACGAACTTTAATTCGGTGCTCTTCATCCCAGTTCAGAAACTGATCATTAATGAAGACCTGGAAAGAAACTTTACAACTGTTATCCCTTAATTTTGTTGAACATAAAAAACAGCATCAGTTTAGACATGTCACTGTTCCAAAATTTCCAAGGTTTCAAGTTTAAAATATATAGAGTTGTAGTTTACTGTATAACGCAGAACCATTCGTGATTGAGAAACTTTCCAATTTATCTATATGATACAAATTTTCAGGACTAACAAAATGATCCTTCTCTTGAAGCTAACCCATACACAATGATGGATAAAGAACCAAAAGTTGGAAATATTTACAACTAAATTAGAACACACACTCACACTCTCAACTCTAGTCGTCTCAGGACTATTACAGTTTTATTTGGTTAAATGTAGATTCAGTTAGCCGTGTCAAGAACCGTTTGAACTAAAACGTCTTTTATATTATCTCTGACACACTTTTCACGTGAATGCCTCTCTATTAAAACCGTGTAGTCACAGAAACTCCAATACCATGTCAACAACCAAAGTTTAAACTAATAATTAAGTGGAAACAACATCTTAGCTTTGTTCACCGCATCACAGCAGCTCCTCCTATTTCAGAGATGCCACCAGGGGGTCCACCATAACTATCAACCTTGGGGGATCAATCATGACATCTTATGGACCCAATAGTTGAAAGGAAGTTAACATAGGATAGATGGATGGATAGATGAGGCACACGAAACAATAAAATCATCCTCCAATTAATTTTAGGTAACTGGTCCTTGTTTATCTGCAATACTTCTAGAGTTTCCTTATCTAGAAATCATGGGCCATTTATTACGTATCATGGAGAAAGCGACAAAAGGGGTCCCTAGGAATCAGTTAAAACGTCAGCACGGATTCTAAATTTCTGATATGTCCTAAATTTCTGATGTCGATACCTCCCAGGTTAATCATGCTTCTCCAAGATATTTATCTGAGCATGGGACCCAAAAACATAAGAGTTATGGTGATGAGTATTACCAGTTGTAAGGTGGTTATAAACTTTCTTATGCAAAGACAAATTTAGATAAGGATGGCTCTCTCTTTGTAAACCCACTAATATATGGTTTTTACAACTGTATTTAATAAGTCAAATTTGGCAACCACATCATGAATTACATCACGGGTAAATAAAAACAAGATAATACCAAATCCCTCATATTTGGTAATTACTAATGAATATTCACCAAGCTATATTGGAGAAAAATAGTGATTCACACTAACCAAGAATTAATAACACGTTTATTCATAAATTAAAATATACTAGATCTACCTTCTTTTTTTAAGATACACCAGATCTGCTTGATCATATCTGTTAAAGATATTGTTTTAAATACAAGCAATTCGTAACCTTTTTTTATTGTGTTTTTTAGTCAAACCAAGCGCTAGACAATTGACAGGAGAGAAATAGTCAAATCTAATTTGAAAGAAATTTTTTAAGAGATTATATACCTTGTCCAATGAATTCAAGTAATCAACTGCTCTTTCTCTGTTAACCATGAAAGTATGTTCATCCATTTCAATGTTGGGAGAGCCCCTGTATATGTTTGACATATAGTGATGATTAATGTTTAGTTGATCAATATTCACGAGACCAACCAAAAATTTTAAATTGAAAGATGCATATTATAGTTGTGTTACACTTACTTTCCCCACCAAAGTTCATTCTCAGTGATGTTGTCTCTAACAACGCGCTTATCCCTTGGCGACCTGCCTGTCTTTGCCCCAGATAATGTAGCCAAAGCACCCGTTGATGTTACAAATGAACCTTTCTCATACTTGATGGCTTGCTCGTACAGCTCTGTATATCACATTCAAATTCATGAATATTGTGATGAACCATTGAAACCATAAACTATATTTTTACATGTATCCGTGTGAAAAAAATATGAGAGAATACCAATTAATTGTGGTATTTACGTACTATGTTACCGAATTACATTATCAATCCATGTTGATAGATTTATCAATTTCCTTAACATTTTAGATATGTCCCAAAAAAGAAGAGTTCCAATCAACAAATAGCCTAATCTATCAATGTTCATATTAAGGAAAAAAATAAAGTAAACAACAATTACAACCATTTTATTCACTGAAAGAAACGTATCAATATAAATATAGAAAAAATTGTTTTTCTAATATGGACAAACTTGGACTTTATGGAAGTTTAGTTCTTTCATTGTCACTCACGAAACAAATAGAAATTAATTGTAATCAAGTAATTTGGATCCTAATTCATTCACTAATAATCGAGATCACAACTTCATCAACTTATCATTTTAATAGAATCTTAATCCGAAGCTAAAGTTAAAAAAATTACCTGCAGGAGAGAGATTGTAGAGGACATGGGTGAACTTCAGAGAGCTATCACTAACGCTTACAGCCGGAGTGAAATGCTCGAGATCGGAAACCTGCTGCTCCTCCGCCTTCCTGACTGCCGGATCTCCTCTCACCACCTTTGGTCCTGTTTCTCTCGTGAAAGACGCCAATGAAGCACTGCAAATTGTCAAAGATTAATATAAAACATGTTGTCTTAATTATTAGCTCGAATTTTTAATTCAATCGGTTATATAACTTGATATAATAGCCTTCGTGAGAGGTCTCGAGCCTTAATATTTGTAAATTAAAAATACATGGCATAATAAACTGGGGATTTCGTGAGGGTTTGTGCCGGAGATTAGTATAAAATATGTTACTGGACTTTAACTATCAGCTCGAGTTTTTGCTTGGATGATTAATGAAATTACCTGATGGATTGAAGCTGCTGCTTCTGGCGCTGCTCTTCAGAAAGAGGAGACGGCGGCGCACTACCCTTGATCGGCGTAGTCGGCGCTGATTTCTTCTTCTGAAGAGAATGAAGCTGATCAATCGTCTGAACTTTCACCGTGGGTCCGCTATCATCATGACACACATCATTCTGCGGTTTCTGAGTTGTAATCTTGGGCAATTGTTTCTTTCCGGTAGGAGGTGCCGTCTTGAAGCTGAATTCTCCGTTCTCCGCCATGTTTTTCTGCAAATAATTACAAGTAGTATTAGTTTGAACGGAACTTATATTTAATACAGAGCATAATATAAAAAGAGAAGGTCACGGAACCTGAGGGGATAGGGATAGGGATTAGGATAAGGATGGAATTAAGGAGATAAGGATAAGGAAGAAGAAATTTTAGAAACGATCTCTCAGCAAAGGGAATTTCAGAAATGCAAAATACGGGAATGGGAAGGTTGTTTTGGAAATGAATGTGATGAAATGGGCGCCAATTATCTTGTTTATATAAGCTTCGTTTCTCAAGAGTTTCCACCGTAACCTTAACTCTACCATGGTTTACTCATCAACTATGGTTTAAGTTAAAGCCCATGTGTAGTACAATTTTGTGTCATCCTACTTCAAAATTCTCCTTCTTTACACCAATATAGTAACATAAATATTATTGACATTTTCAAGAAAATGATAAAATTAAATTAAAGTATTTTAATGGATTGGGGTGTTTTGAAGTTGAGATATATGCATCAAGTTAAATGCATTTTAATCATTAACTAAATAATTAATGGTTGAAAGGTTATTATATAAGTTGGAGTGGTAAATTGTAAAAAATTTGACAAGTTTAAGAGGCTCGATAGATATTAAGTCTACTATATAAGATACAATTGTTGTGTTGTAAAAAAATAAAAAAAAATTGTTCAAAGTTCCCTATATCTTCTTTTACTTTCTTCTAATTGTCCATGATGGTATCGAAGCATGAGTTCATGCAACCCTAAAGTATGCCTCGAAGATCATATGACAGTGTCTTCCGATCAAACGTTTTTGAATAAATTGATTCTTACTCAAGTGAATCGTCTTCAGATTTGGAAAAACAACAAGAAAATCAAAGAACAACATGCATACATCCAAATCAATCAACTCTAGTAATGAAGGTGCCAAACAACAACATCAATCATACAGAAGGTTGCAACAATGCAGCATCACATGATCATTTTAGTTTGATTATGGTCATTAGTCCTTTGATTGGAAATAGTTATGTTTCATGGTGAAAAAGCACGATTCTTGCTCTTCATCCCAATATATTGTGAAAGATTATTGAGAAACTAAGAAAAGTATCGAGTATGAAAATTGAGAATACAGTGACAATCTAGTCTCTTCTCGACTCATCATGAAGTGAATTAAGTTGCAGATACTTTAGCTAATTTTAGACAGACTAGTATTGATTTAGTTTGGTGAGATAATTTATCTACCTTTTGTATTAGTGTCTTTACAGTGGCCGCGATTTATATTGGTTCACTTGATTTGTAACTTGTTTATCTTTTTTGTTTTTTCTTAATAATATTATATTTTTTGTGCGCGGTTGATCATCTGAGAGTACCAATTTAATTGAGATATCCTGCTCACTCCTCCCTGTTTTTATGGAATCAATATAAGAAAAAGTATAGTGTATTATATACCACCAATAGTGCTCACATGGTCAATAACCGTTAGATCAGAATCTAACGGTGGAGGTTAGTTACTAATGAAATTGTCAAACTAATTTCCACCGTTAGATTCCGATCTAACGATGATTGACCATGTGAGCACAACTGTATAAACCACTAGCTGTTTAAAATTACTCTTTAAATAAGTATATGATAAATTAATTGACTAAATAAAAAAAGTATCCATCTAAATGGTGCGACAAACTGAAAAAAAGAAAAATTATAGCAATTTTTCAGAAAGTTATAATACGAAAATAGGGAAGACTTTCCTTGGTGATGACACACACAATTGAATCTACCGTCCACGATAGATAGCCCGTACAATATAGTCAAAACCATAATTTAATTCATTACATATTGTTAGGATAAGTTAGACACGTCCTCGCTTAATTTTCCTATAATATATATTGTAGTATTTTTCTTGAAAACAATAAATATTGTATTTATTCGATTTCAAAATATGAAATTAAAGTAGGCCAATTTTACTTTTTTTTTTTTATCTCTTAAAAAAGTAAAGTTACTACCAAATAAAAAAATAAAGTTACTTTTCTTTACTAATATACAAAGTAATCAATCTATTAATATACGTAAAAAAACTATATATTGTTGTATATACAATATACTTTAAGTTTAAGGATGAAGGAATTTAGCAAAAATAAATATAAAAAGGTGTTATTTGGTCTTAACTTTATTCTTCTACTTGTTAATTTAAATTTTGAGATTCATTATCAGTCACGACCTAATTTAAACCAGATAAACTAAGTATTTAACTTAAGACATTGGAAAAAGAATACAAGTCCAATAGATTAAGATAAACAAGTGCATAAAAACCATAAAGAAAATAAAAGTTAGAAATGTTTATTGTGTTTAAGCAAATTCATAACGAGAAAGTGAAGAAATGATGGTAGAGAGGCAAGAAGACGTATAAAATTAATTTTGTTCAAAACTTGAAAGTATTTAGATTCGTAAACGTTGAGTAAAGTAGATTATATATGTAAATGTGTCTAACTTTCTCATATTTTTAGTATAATGAAAATAATTTTGACCCAATGTTGGACACACGCCAGGATATTGACTTCACATAACAGAAAGTATGTGAAGTTGATGACATGATATGACTTTGTCTTCATTCAAATGACATGTATCGTACGCATAGTCAACGTTCTGACGTATGTTTAATATTGAGTTAAAAATTATTTTTGTTATATTCAAAATAAGAGACTAATAGACACACTTTTAAATAGTTAAGGAAATAAATTGATTATCTTTAAAACTTAAGGGGCTAAAATGAACAAATTGAATGAATATTATTTAAGTTAAAAACTATTTGACATTTGCAACCATATTTCATTTTCATAGTGCAAGATATACTAATTATATCAGATTAAAAATAATGTTAATGTAACAACTGCTAAAGTCAAACAATATTATATACTTAAGGAAACTACAGCCAAAGCATATGTTTCTTTTTTTGTTTTTTTTTACCTGATTATCAAACATTGACCATGTGAGCACAACTGTTTCTTTTTGTAAAAGTACAAAAATCCTTACAATTGTCAATATCTCAAAATTTTGTATAGCTTGAGACTTCTATAATCATTTGAATAGAACATAGAGAATCAGAACGAATTGTTGAATCTCTTGAAAGGGTTTATTGTGAAAGTGGAATCCATATAGCTGACTTTAGTTGGTTTTATTCAGAATATAGAGATCTTATTCTATAATCATTTCTAATGGGCTTAGATCCAACTAAAATTGAATGGGATTCGGTCCAACTAAAAAATAATTGGGCTTAGGTCCAACTAAAACATAAATATGGCGTGGATCCCACATCAAATTTCATTATAAAAATGAATGGGCCAAAGGTCCAATTAAAACATGGATAAAAGCGAATTTGTTTATTTTATGGGTTATAGTTCTAAGTAATTCCCCTCTTTCAAGAGTTTGCATTCTCTCTAAATATAATTTTAGATATATATATATATATATATATATATATATATATATATATATATATATATATATATATATATATATATATATATATATATATAGAGAGAGAGTCAAGTTCAAATGAGACAAGGGTTTAGGATGAGACTAGTTTTTATAATGAGACAATGGGTATTTTTGTAATTCAATAGGGAAAGGTGGCAAACTTGTAATTAAATGAACACCCCTCATGCGTGAATTGAAGGGAAGGAAGAGGAGGTGATGTCAGCGCTAATGTCACTTCTAGAGAGAGAAAGAGTTTTAATTATTTTCTTTAAAATGCATTTTCCCGCTCTTTCCAAACTCATTTTTCAAAAAAAATTATACCAGTGAACTCGTATTAATTATGCGGTCATTTTGAGATCCATTTTTATTATTTATAGACGATTTTTTTTTTTTTTGTTCCAACAGAATACTATAGTTGTTCCACCGGACTACTTCAATTGTTCCACCAAAATACTACATTTTTTTACACTCCCAGAGTGCATTTAAAAAAAAAATAATGAAAATATTCTGCTGGAACAAATGTAGTAGTCTGGTGGAACAAAAGGAGTATTCTGTTGGAACAACCAAGTATCCAACTTGGAACAAAAATAAAAAAAATAAAAATCGTCTATAAATAACAACAATGGATCTCAAAATGACCGCCTAATTAATACGAGTTCAGTGGTATAATTTTTTTTGAAAAATGAATTCGGAAAGAGCGGGAAAATGCATTTTAAATAAAATAATAAAAACTTTTTCTCTCTCCAGATGTGACATCAGCGCTGACATCACCTCATCTTCCCTTCAATAATGCCCCTTCATGTTTTTAAAATTTCAAAAATGCCACCACTTTTTAATTGTCTCACACTAAGAAAAGTCTCTCCATAATGACCTTGTCTCACCTGATCCTATCTATATATATATAATATGGGTAATTTATACAATTGGTATCCAAAGTATAACTGTTTTTTAAATTGGCATTTACAACAAAAAATTTCCCAAACTAGTTTTTAGACTATCGATGATCTTCCAACCAAATACATAGCTACCGGTTGGTGATCGGTCAACGTTGATTTGACCATATTTGACCCAATTTTTTGTTGATCTGATTACCATCTTATGCGACTAGACTAATTAACCCTCTTTATCATTTTTCTCCTCAACTTTCTATTCTCTCTCATGTCAGGGATCAACAGAATAATTGTTTTGCTATAAACCGAATTGGATCTAGCAGCTTTGGCAATTACAATATCTCAACCAACCCAAAAATTCAGGTCCGGTCGAGCCGAATTGACCCGGACGGTTGGTCCACTCGAATACAGTGGAAAGAAACCAAGAGAGTTGGATTTGGAAAGTGGGTCCAATGAAGAAGAGGAAGACATAAAAAAATGAAAGCACAAGCAATGTCCACGACTATAACATGAAAGATGTGGCAAATAGAGACCTGAAATCTAAGAAGCCAATATCAATCACTACCTCTTTTCCACCTTATCTCTTCCCTCCTCCCATTCATATAACACAAAAACAAATTAATGAAAACGGCATCTAAATTTTTAGATTCTACACAAAATATTCCATCAATCATATGGCCCTCTTCTGATTTTTTTTTCACATCACATCATAAGTAATACTACAATTTATTGAACTCAATTAACTTGTGAATAACACTTTGTTTCTCCACATTCTATAGCATTATTTTTATTTGTACTGCATTAGAAAAAAAATTAAAATATCATAAATAGCAGTAGTTTTATTTTTACTGCATTACAAAAGTATTTAAAATACCATAAGTCAATTATTTTATTAAGTAATGAGATTAATGTTCTACGGTCCACATGCTTCATTTTTCTTAGAGTTTGAAAGTAAGGTGTTGACAAATTCTCAAAAAAGAAAGTAAACCAAAATTGAAACTTTTAGGAGTTGTAATATAGACTTAACTGACGGTTTTGATATAACTATGAATTTTAGGGAATTAATTGTAATAAAAGTTAAAGGCCAAATTCAAAACAAATCAAGATTTTAATGGCTAAACGTTGTAGATAAGTTTTGTTAGCAGTTTAAAAATATGGAGTGAAAAAAAATCAATGAATTCACCTGCAAACTTCTATTTCAGGCCAAAATTTACCCTTTGAATGTCTCGGAGTTTAAATCCGAATAGGATTTAACTTATTTTTGTACATACGGTTTTGAAACTTGAACGAACGTGTTAGTGAAGAGAAAATGCGAACTTCCAAAATTTAACAACCGCGAAACTACGAGTTCTCAAAGAAAGGAGAATGTGGTAATATTTGGAGCTAGATTCAAGATTTTTATTTGCTTAAATCATTATTTGGTTAACAAATATGGGAGTTTGCACCATACTCAATAATTTAGTAACATTTACCCTCTGATTTAACTAAATCAATCAAATTTTCACCAAATTTGGATAATATAAGAGATATCATTTAAATTGTTTACAATGGCGGAAACTCCATACAAGTTTAAAATTATTATAAATTTTTTTCATGGTGGTTTGGGGTATAATATTTTAAAAATTAGACACCATACGTATAATATATATATTTTTTTACTTTTTCTAAATTGAATGTGAAGTAAGAAAATCTTCAATTCTCATTTTTTTTTTTGGATATTCTATGGTCACTTTGTTTTTCACAGAATAACAATTACTTTGTTTTGTCAACCATTGGATCATGGGTTAAAAACTAATCCAATGGTGAAAAAGACAAGGTATAGACAAAGTAAGGGAAAAACAAAGTAACCATAGCCTACACCTTTTTTTTTTATCCTCTTAACTATTTATAATTTAATTTTTGAACGTTATATAAATATCATACATTAAATAATCATATCATGTAACAAAAAATTGAAATAAGAGCAAAGAGAGGTGAAAATTGGGCAAGCTATTTTTCTCAGAATATGAAAGTAGCAATGTTGTAAACACAAATCGACTCAACCAATTAAGTATTCAAAATTAAGAATTAATTAAATTGTGTACTCTTTCAAAATTCGACTTGTTTCCGACGCCCGAAATGGTAGAGTGATGAACGGCCCATAGTTAGAAGGGTAACCCAGTAAAAGAAGTGGGTCCAAAAAGAGAAGATAGAAAGAAAAGAGTGTGGATAAAACGCGCAACCAATCAAAATTCGGCAAAGCCAAATTAGAGATCCCCCAATCCTCCATTTCCATATTCTTTCCTTTACACCATACCCTCCATTTTTGGAGGCAAGTCAATATTTTCAGATTGACCACACCTGCCACACGCTCCTTCCATCTTCAACTGCCCCAACTATCTCCAATCTCCATTTCACCTTCTGGGTACTCATCTTTCCCCTATTATGGCGCTTTCCACCGGCTTGGCTGCCACCAAGATTGAGTCTTTGCTGCTCAATTCCGCGGTTTCATCATCATCTGGCTCTTCTTTGAGGACCCATTTGAGGGTTGTTTGCAGGTCCAATCCTACCAATTTTAGGAGACTTTTAAAGTTGAGATGCGAGGTTGCTGCGGATTCTGTTCTTCAAACTGACTCCAATCTTGATCTCCCTAAGGTTTCCAGCTTGTCTGCTCTTGAACAGCTTAAGACATCTGCTGCTGACCGTAATGTTTTGTTCTCTGTCTCTATTTCAGTTTCAATTGTTTGTTTTCCCCCGCTAATTATCGCATAACTGTTTGTTTTTTAGTTCTGTCTATTCCAATTTTTGTTTTGAAATTTGTGTTTTTTGTTCAGAGAATGTTTGATTTGGGCTTTTAATGTGGATGGTTTTTCAAATGATTCATGTTAGAAATGATAACTTTAGGTTCATGTACTACATTTAATCATGTCTTGTATTAGATGAATCAGAATTTGCATCTGTTTTTCCTACTTTCGATAAACCACTTCTGCTAGATAAACGATGCAAGTGCAGAAATGTGTTAAATTTTTAAGTTTTCTCTTATCTGGATGTAGATATTCATGCATCGCCCATATTTTTGCTTTCAAAGTCCACGGGTCATATTGGATAAACGATTCAGTTCGCTTGGTATCTAATATGCTGTTTTCTGTTATCATGGTTTGGACTTGAGGAGGAAAGAGGGAGAGAGCTCCGATTTAGATTTAAGTTGTCTAATCTTGGTTGTAGTGAATCCCATGTAACCATAGTCCTGGGTTTTGGAATCTACTGATTCAATATATTCATATATGTTAACTCCTCTACTTTTGTATGTGGTCTATATGAAGAATGTTTCTGAGTTATACTTCACTTTTTAACTGTAGTTCTTCACTGATAATATTGTTATTGTTTTGTGACAGGATATACCAAGGAAAGGGCTAGCATTGTTGTTATTGGGCTTAGTATTCACACCACACCAGTTGAATTGCGTGAAAAACTTGCCATTCCAGAAGCGGAATGGCCCCGAGCTATTGGAGAGCTTTGTGGTTTGAATCATATCGAAGAGGCTGCTGTTCTTAGCACCTGCAATAGAATGGAGATTTATGTTGTGGCCCTTTCTCAGCATCGTGGAGTTAAGGAAGTCACTGAATGGATGTCAAAGGTGACTCCTTTGTCATACTTGCTCCTTTTTTGGCTTTCAGAAAACTTTTCGCATCCCAATTCCTTGATGATTAGGATGAGAACTCATTATTTTGATCAAGTAAACAAGGGTTAGATACTTAGACTAGTATATGCTTTGGTAGATGGTCTATTAGAGGAAATACCTTTGTGTTTTATAGTAGGATTGGTAGATAGAACTTGGATAAAAATGTCCAAGGAGGGCACTCATCCTTCTAAAATAATATATTGAACAGCTACAGTTATGATATATGGCCTATCATAGCCTTTGATATGTGATTTTTTGACGACTCTCTAAATTTTAGAATGATCTTATTAAATATACGAGGCTAGTGCATTGCTATATCAACATGGGGCCTTCTTAAGTGACAAAAATTGCTTGTTGATGTGCCTAATTGAATAATTATTTAAGATGTTAAAGGGCCATTAGGCTTTTTTGTGCGAGAATTTGATGTATTGTATCTTTGTTTCTAGAAGAAGAAATTGTTGTTAATCTTCATGTAGCTTTTCATATCATTTGTTTGCTAAACTGTCCTTCCTTCTATCGGCAGACTAGTGGTATCCCTGTCCCAGAAATTTGTGAGCATCGGTTTTTGTTGTACAACAATGACGCCACGCAGCACCTCTTTGAAGTATCTGCTGGTCTAGACTCACTTGTCCTTGGAGAAGGTCAAATTCTTGCTCAGGTTAAACAAGTTGTCAAAGTTGGCCAAGGTGTTGTCGGGTTTGGTAGGAATATCAGTGGGTTGTTTAAACATGCCATATCTGTTGGTAAGCGGGTTAGGACAGAGACAAATATTGCTGCTGGTGCAGTCTCCGTGAGCTCTGCTGCTGTTGAACTGGCTTTGATGAAGCTTCCTGAATCTTCTCAGGCCACAGCCAGAATGTTGGTGATTGGAGCAGGCAAAATGGGTAAGCTTGTGATCAAACACTTGGTAGCTAAGGGTTGCAGAAAAATGGTGGTCGTAAACAGATCCGAGGAGAGAGTTGCAGCTATACGTGACGATCTGAAGGATGTTGAAATTATTTACAAACCTCTGGATGAAATGCTAACATGTGCTGCTGAAGCTGATGTTGTTTTCACTAGCACAGCATCAGAAAGTCCATTGTTTTTTAAAGAACACGCTGAGGCCCTTCCTCCCGTTGATTCAGAAGTCGGTGGTTTGAGACTATTCATAGATATCTCTGTTCCAAGGAATGTGGGTTCGTGCGTCAATGATGTTGAGAACGCGCGTGTTTATAACGTTGATGATCTTAAGGAGGTTGTGGCTGCTAATAAAGAAGATCGCCTTCGTAAAGCAATGGAAGCTCAGACAATTATTACTGAGGAATCGAAACAATTTGAAGCTTGGAGAGATTCATTAGAAACTGTTCCTACAATAAAGAAATTGAGAGGTTATGCAGAGCGAATCAGAGTTGCAGAGCTCGATAAATGTCTTTCGAAAATGGGTGACGATATCCCGAAGAAAACAAAAAGAGCTGTAGATGATCTTAGCCGTGGTATAGTTAACAAGCTCCTTCATGGTCCAATGCAGCACCTCAGATGCGATGGAAGTGATAGCCGGACTCTAACGGAGACCCTTGAGAATATGCATGCTCTGAACAGAATGTTCAGCCTTGAAACTGAAGTGGCCGTTTTAGAACAAAAGCTTCGAGCCAAAACTAGCCAGAAGGAAGAACAAGTATAGTATCGCTTCTTCAGTACACTGATCCTACAAATCAAATGAAGAAAACTCTTCTTAACACCATTGTATCGTTCACTCGTTCAAGTTCTGCTCCTGCAGAGGACCCTTGAATTCTTTAATCATGTCCAAGACCCTCATCCTAACTTGCATTCGGGTTTTCAATCACATATCTTCTTGCGCAGCCATTCTTCTTTCTTGTAACACAAGAATAATGCCTTGGATTTTCGGTTTTGTGTACTCATCCATTCTAAGAGGTCATTGCCTGTATATCCAATACTGTTTATTGTTGTAATTACCTTATTGTTTCAATATAGAGACTTGATTTTGTTGTGAATATCTCCATTCATATTACCTCTTATTAGATTTCCTTGAGTAGATTAGAAGATGCTAATAAGTTCTGCTATTAATACATCAAGCCCTATGAACTATAGGTGTTTGGGTTTGTCAATTTTAAGAAGCTGAAGCTCTGAGGGTAAAAAGATCCACTGACATAATTCTGAGTAGGGTGAAAATATAAAAATGTACTACTGTTAATAGTTTTTTTTTTTTTTTTTTTTTTTTTTTTTCAGGTGTAATACAACAAACTATATGAAAATTAAATTCATGAATTCGAATTGAAGTGTTTCCAATAGTTTAGAGTTGAGAATTCTCTAAAAATGTTTGAGAGAACAAACACGCATTTTTGACCGTGGTATGATTGCCAGACCCTCTCGTCGTTCCGACCTCTGGCCCGCCCATTGCAGTTTTAGGACTTGCACAACCAATAATGGAGAAGCTCGCAATTTGGTTATCTGAGAAAATTGGCTCAATTGGACAGAGTAGCGTACCAAAAAGAGGATAGAAGCAGTGTCAGAGATGGTTTTGTATTTTATGAATTATTGACTGCATTTTACTTAAGAGGACAAATCAGCTCTGTAGCTAACCCAAGAATCCTAAGAAATCAATGTATTGTATTGGCAATGAGAATAGAATAGAATTGATAGAATGTGAAGCAAACAATGTAATTAACTATGCAATCTTACTGTTAATACTTTTCTTTTGTTTCGCATTTCTATATATAAAAAATTCAGTTTCGGTTAAAAAACAATCTTATGCAAGATACAAAATATAACTCGTGCAATGAAATCCAAATATTAATAGTATGATTTGAATCTTGAAAACCAACCTGATTCGAGAATGTTAGCATTAGAATTCTCAAGTCTTGATTTCTTGGCCAACTTTTTCTCAAAAGTTAATTAAGTGCCTCTTGAAAGTGGCCAAAAGGTTTTTACAGGCTTTATTTGGATGCCAGGAGAGGACTGGACGTTCATGCACTTTTCAACTCCTTGAACCATTATTATTCCTTTTCCTTCATTCCACACATAAAGCAGTACCTTTCACAATACCACTAGTCTCATCCAAATTTGAGGTGGGGGGCAATAGTAGTCTTGTTATGTTTCACATCGACCCCTAACAACATTTTCGAAATTTTGTTACCCTGTTTTTTTTGTTTCAAGACTACATTATCAAGTTTATGTTTAAAGATAACGTGTATCGGTGTTCCTTTGGACATGGATTTCTTTACATGTATCATAGGGATGAGAGTTTCAGGTTACATATTTCATATAAGGATTTTCTATGTGAATCATATTTTAAATATCACAAATTGTCACCCATAATGCAGTTTAATGTTCAATGTAAATACAGCTAGTTATTTGAGAATCAAATCGAGATTGAATGTATATATTTCATTGGAGTGGGTACCTAACTTGGATCATTTGGCCTGGCCAAACGAAGCAACTTAACATAAAGTATTCACTTTGGAGTGTATCCTACAAGGGGAAAATGGTTTATGGAGCAAGGGAATATCTAATAAGAAAAATACAAAAATAAAATTGAAAAAAGAGCAGCAATAATTTGAAGTAGGAAACTAATAAAAAGTGGGTAAGTTGATCATGATCAACATGATTTAAAGATAAAATACAAAACTTCCATAGCAAAGTAATGTCTGTATATGTAATAATAACAAAATGATTCATTCATGATTCCAAGTCCAGCTCCCTCAATCATTTTGTCGTACAATCATCTTTTTTTTCCCACTTACACTACTTTTCTTTCTTTCTTATATCAAAATCCCCTGAAAAAAGCATTTATATAATTTAACTAAATGGATGAACAATAAGGAAAAGAGCTCACTAATCAATCCCAATCAAAAACTACATCATAACAAAAGAAAAAATTTCATGACCTTAGCATTTCAATGCATTTTTTTACAGTACTTTGCCTAACAGCTTTAATTGTGGGTTAACATTTTCTTTAGATAGAGAATGAAGGCGAAACATCCCAACTAGATTGACACTCCTCCTACAGCCAATTCGAATCCCACACTCCTCCTACAGCCAATTCGAATCCCGCATACATAAAAAAGGGATTAAAAACTAAAGACAAATTTATGGCACCGATCCAATCCATCGCCTGTGGGGATGGTGATGGGGTTATGCATTTATCATCCATCCTTCTGCAGCGCCGTCTGCAACCACCTTGTCCCTAATCTCTTCCTTTTTTATATTCTTTTCCATCATAATAATAATCCACATTTTCTAATTTCTAAATTTTTCAATAATGTATCTCTTTCATTATTCTTATGATTAAATAAAAAATTAAAATCTAGCGTTTTCGAAGCCGTGTAAATCGCTGACTTTATTCAACGACTTCTTCATCATGGCTACTTTAGCCAGCTTCTCAGCCGCTCTCCACGCTGACGTCGGCGTAAGTGGCTCTCCATTCTCATCTATCACCACCATCGTGGACTCACCTCTCCGCCGTTGGATCTGATGATGTGGCAGCTCCACCTGCTGCTGTTTCCTCCACTGTAATTCCGCCATTTCCACCTCCAAACTTCTCACATACTCATCGCTCGATACGCAGCTCGATTGTAGTAACAGCGCGCGAGAAGAAGCCAACAAGTGATGAGCACTCGTGAAATCACCATGCTCCACCAGCCTCCGCCCCTCCGCGATGGCGCGTGTGGTTATAAAATGATTCCTCAACCGTTCGATTTTGGGGGCCGATGATCTCACGGCGTGGGGCCGGGGTACTAGTAGGGCCTGATCACGGCCGTATACGACCTCTTGACTAGCTGGGTCCTTGTAAAGGCAACGAACAGACATCACGTGGTGGGCCCCTACTGCTGACGATGGGACCCTCAATTCAACCAGAAGTTCTCTTTCTTCTTCTGCGTACAAATCGCCGAGCCTCACGGAGCCGGAACTTAACACAGTGGGTCTAGCATTGCAGGTGTAAACAGCCAAAATCTCCGCCGGAGCCGAGCCGGAAGCGAAGCTGAGCTGAACTCGTAAATCTTGTACCACGACACTTAGTAATCCGCCTACACATTTAGCAAATGCATCCTCAGCTGGTTCATAGCTATACCCGCCGCTTTGACCAAATCCAAAAGCATGTACCGGAATTTCAATATGAGCAAATCTGGTGGACGACACGTGGCCGGAGGACAGCCGTTGGTTGTTAGAATTTCCGTGAACACGCTCATCTTGACCGTCGGATAATAGCATGATACTAGCAACTGGATTTCTTTCCCTGCGGTCTTCCAGCACTTTGGTCGCTTTCCTCAATGCTTCTCCCACACTAGACCCTTGACCACAGACTAGTCGGTCAACTATGCGATGTGCAGCGCGCTGACCGTGAGCCGTCATTCTTCTTAAAGGAAACAACCTTTTAGGATTGGAACAGAAAGCCACAATGGAAAGACGATCAGCTGAGCCAAGTGATGAAATAACCAAACGCATAGCACGTTTCAGCATTTGTAGTTTTGCTCCGGTCATACTTCCACTGACATCGAGCACCGTCACCAAATCAACTGGTGCTCGATGTGAAGGATTCAAAATTGAACTATTCCGGAAATGTTGCGGCGGAGGAGGCGGAGGCGCTTTCACAATGAGTGCCACGGCATATGTTTCATATCCACGTCCAGCTGATACAACAGCAGCTTCAGGCAATAGTCTAACCTGAACATTTCTAGAATCTTTAGTTCCTGAAAACGGAACCTCAAGAGAAGAGGGAGTTGGATTAACAAAGAATCCTTGAAACTCCTCCACGTCATCTTCATCTTCCTCATTAGCATTTTCATTGGCTTCCGGAATCGGAATAAACCGGGCACCGGCGGTGGGAGAAAGCAAAGGCTCATCGTCGTCATAAGATCTTGAATCAGAGATTTTAGGAGTATGAGGTAGTTGTTGTTGGGGTTCGTGTATGGTAGACTTTATGGCTCTAGGGGAAGATTCTATAATAACAACTTTTTTCTCTTTTTCTTCCACTTTTGATTTGGTGATGGTGTGAAGATCGGCATTGGTGTTATCAACAGCGTCGTTTTCTTGGTGAAGGTTTTTGTGGATAGCGAGAAGAGGAACATCTTTCCATGTAGCGCTACAGACTGGACATACGAGGCTGCCCTGCTTACGGACATAAGTGGCTATGCAAGGAAAATGGAAAGCGTGTGAACATTCAGCTGTGTATATCGCCGTCCCCTGACCTGTCTTCACACTGTTTAAACAAATTCCACAGCTACTCTGCCAAAACAAAAAGAAGACCCATCATCAGAATTAATTAACGAATTAAACTAAGGTAAATTGGATTTAGCCTTAAAAATGTCTCATTTTGAGCCATAATCAAAAAAATCATAGATAGATCTATGTAAAAAGTATTATAACATGATTATCTTACCCTGAACTTAAAGCTATTCTTGAAAAGAGATAGTTTGAGAGGAGATCGAGGAGACGATGGATTTGAACTCTTTGCAGATTTAGGAGTAGTTGTTTTGCAATGGAGACGAGGACTCTCATTTGACTCCAGAGCAGCCGTCCGACAAGAGATCACCGGATGAGTCTGAGAGAACAAGCTGCTGCGAGGAGTACTAGGATTGCTTCCTCCGCCAAGGAAACCAAGCTTCGTGCAGCTCCTCGGACTCGGACTTGTTTGCTGCTTGTCTGAAATCGATGTTGTGTCTGAATCTCGAGGTATAGTGGTGCAGAACGCTCTTCTCCAACCGGTTCCCATTTTTTGCTGATTGTAGAGCGTAATGGGATATTTGTTAAGAAAATTTTGTTATGATTGATCTTGGATTGGAGAGAAGACAAAAACGAAGGATGAGGTTGAGAAATGAGGGCATAGGATCAAACAAAAAAAAAAGGTAAAGAGACAAATTGGTGGGATTGAAGAGCTTTTTTAAAAAAATTAAAAAATCTCTCCAAATAATATTTGGAAAACTCAAAAAGATATCGAAAAGAGGATTGATTCAGATCTACTGCATATCTCTTTCTCTCTGTGTATGATATAACACAGTTTGCTTTACTTGGTTTGAAGATATTAATTTATATTCCTTGGAAATGGTAAAATTAAAAGACTTTACCGGCACGTGTTGGTTTCTTTTCTTCAGTTATCCGGTCAACCTTTATATTACCAGTAAAAAATAGTGAACTTTGACGTATTTCTTATACGATCCCATCCCATGCTTTATTATGATTCTCGTTTCACGCGCCTATTTATCGTCACTCACGTGATTCTTTCTTCCGTAATCAATGCGTGTCCTTCACTGCTATGTCTGAGAGTCGACTCAGAACGGGAACTTTTGGGTCTGTTCATGCATGTATGATTTTTGATTTATTACCCTAGCTCATCTTTTCTGGCAAAGATTAATGTCATCACCGGAAGGTTAATGAACTCAACATATAAAACTGTAATTTCTTCATATGTTTAGTATATAAAAAATTAATGTGTAATTATTTCTGATAATAAATTATGATTGATTCTAGTATCTTAATTTATTGAGTAGGAGAACATAACTGAAAACATAACAATACTTTACCTAAATTTTGCCTTTCTCTTTTTTAAATTTTGAGAAGTTGTGTCAAGGATCGAGTGTCTTAATTTGGTCAATAAAAAGAAGAGATGTAAAGCATTTCATTAGAAATTGATTGGTGTAAAAACAAAAATTGCACAATTGTTATGATTGTATATATTACTTTCGTTCATAATAAAACCATAAATTTCCTACATTCTTTTACGTTTTCCTACTCTTTTCCAACTCACATATGCAAATTACTCCCTGAGAAATTTTATTAACTGCTTTCAATTTCATTAATATTATAATACATTTTACATAATATTATTATGTTTTAATGAATTAGAATTAGAATTAGAAAAAAATTTCGAGCAGAACTTTTTTTTGAATAATATTAAATATTATTAATGTATGCTACAAGACACCAACAATAACATCTAATTATAAAAATTTCTATCTATCAAAAAAATAAAATTATAAAAATTTCTAAAAATAACTAAATATAAAATTACCGTACATAAAATAAATGTAGTTTTAGTAACCGTATTTACTAAATTTAATAATCATAAAATTATCAAAATATATATATAAGAACGATTATAATTTAAAGAGAAAAATTCCTCACATATAGACAACATTTTCTAAATTCTCTAAACTTGGAGATCAAATAGAGAGGGCCGGGCTTCGACATTCTTGGATCACAATCTCCAACGCTTCATTTCCATTTTGTGAATAAATATGATCCAGTGCTTTTTAATTGAAATTATTATCCCTTTAAGTTGAACCCTTATAATAAAAATTATTTATTCTTTTTGAGTCCACAGTAATGATTTTTTATTTTAATGTTATCCTTGAGATTTTGTTGGAAGTTTATCGTTTTGTAGGAGCTCATGAAATGTTTGAAGTCACGTCTAACAATCATTTTGATTCTCATAATTAAAAAGGTTGCTTTCTTGACTATAAAGTCCATTTAATAAAAGAGATAGGGAATTAGTAGTTATAATGTCTTATTGTTGTTACTATATCATTTCTATTAAATTCCAATATCTTAACGGTAACTACAGTTACAATCACGGTAAAATTGCAGGACCAGTGATAAACGAGATTATTTTGTTTTATGATGTAATACAAAGATTGGGTTAATTAGGGTAAAAAAGTTAAGTAGAGAAAGAAGGTAAAAAATACTTAAAAAGTGAGATTAATGAGTAGCTCAGACACCCACATCACATGAGTAACATTAGTAGGCTAGGCCTAGTCTAGGCTAGACTAGAGGGGATGTCAGTGGTTTTTCTCTTTAGCTCCTGCTGTCTTGTCCTATCCTTCTTCTTTTTGTTGTTCTTTGCGGGTCCGGGTTTATCCAGATTTGGGTCCATATCCACTTCATCAATGTGCCTGTTCTTTTTTCATAATAAGATCTTATTAAGTTATTTATTTTTGAAACATTTTCAAAATTATACTTTCCCTAAACAACATTATCCCATCAAGTAAAGCCGATTAAAAGAATTGACAAATTCAATGTTCTATAAAATACCATTCATCTTTGAACATCGTCAAACATAAAAAGAGACGATAATGAGTAAATAGAACAAGTATTCGTTGTCAGTGAATAATATAAAATATGTTCTTAGTAACTATAAGCTCGAGTTTTTAGTAATTGGTTAACTAACTAGTATCAGAGCCTTTGTGATCAAAAGGTTCTAAGTTCGATTCTTGGCAATCTCAATATTTGTTGAACTAAAAATATATAACGAATTAGCATGTGTTGTGCGTGCTTCAAATTCAAGGAATATTCGCGTAATAAAGCGTGTTAATGAATAATATACAAAATGTTCTTAGTCTTGATTATCGACTCGAGTTTTTCATTTAAATTATAAAGAGAGACCAATGATATGAAGAGGGCGAGGAGCCAGTAAGCAGTTAATTACTTACTAAGCGAGTAAAACCGTAAAAGTAAATAAATTAAAGATAGAGTGGGCAAAGGCTAAGCTAGGGTGTGGACGAGTGTAGTATAGTGTGTATGTCATCATACAATCAATAATTTACAGAGAGAGGATCTTTGAGTAGGGCCCAATGGAAGAAACAGTAGAAAAAATGAAGTTTCTTTTTTTGGGGTTTATAAACGAAGAGTGTGAAAATGTCAACCCCATCCGGTAATAAAGTAAGATTATGTTTAGTTAATCAATAATTTGATTATATTTAGGAGTATTTTATTAACAAGTTAGGCAGGCAGAGTGAAATGCCCAGCTTTTTTGAGGTTCCGTGTGGAAATCAATTACTGCTACTAGTTAGGTTTTGTTTGATTTGTTATAGTAATATTCAAAGGTTTTGTTTTCCTTGGGAATTGCTTTCTTTTGGGAGACAACACTAGACTACAATCTTCTCTTGGTTTACCCAAACCTCTTTCTTAAACCAGTTTGGAGGGGTTCAAATTGTTAGTTAACTACACTATCCATCAATACTACTTGCGGAGGTTAAGCTAAATGTTGTAACAAATTATGGTAGCAAAAGATTTGTGACTTCTTCTTATTCTTCTTTTGCCTGACGAGAGAGTTTAAATGTAGATTATCCGAGTTATTAACTTACAGTAAAAGATATTCGGTTCAGAAAAAGTTCACATAAAAAATCAAGGAAAATGGCGAAAATAGCAACGAGTGACTGCAAGTTAACTTTCCTCGAGTCATCGTCAATTTGATGTGCAATGAAGAAAATATGATTTAAAAATAAGGGACGGAAAGAGGGAGAAATTATACACAACGTAATGAACTTTAACATTTTAGTGTTTGAGTTAGCTTAATGTGTATTTATAATTTTTGGTTTGACTTGCAATTAGCTAGCAAGTAAATTTTTGAGTTGGCTTGGTTAGGAATTGAGATGATAACCCCAAATTGAAACAAATGTTTCTAATTTTTCAAATTATTATCTACAAATATGCATAGCATGACTATAACTTCCTTCATATTTTTAGAACACGAGAAATTGACACGCTGACTCATTTAATACCAATAAAAATAATTGAATACAAATGTTATTTTCTTTTTAAGGATTCACATTTCATCAATAATGAGATTCGAATTAATGACTTCACATTTATTTACGGAATGTTATAATCACTAAATTATTATTTTGTAGGTGCGATACAACTGTTATAAATCATAATTAACATACTTTAATAAAATAAAAGAAAGAGCATAATCACACACACACGAAAAGAGACTCCACAAATAATGCTGGTAAAATTATGAAATTTAAAAGGCAACATGAATTAACTCAACAAGACAATAAATAAAGGTAAACTAAAAAATTCTCTAGCTATAGAGATTTTGAAGAAAAATACAAAATGCTGTGAATTTTTTGTTTGGAATTTGTGTGGTCACAAAATTTCATGAGGTATTTTAATTTTGACTTTATAAAAATGATCATGAACTATTTCAAAACGAATATCTTTAAAATTTAAATTTGTTTAGTACCACCGTTTTCTTAAAAACTTCTACTTTTGAAGTTATTACTAACAATAATTTTGATGATATTAATAAAAAAAATCTAACAATCTTTTTTTTCAGAAGTTCTATGACTACAAAGGTGGTTTTCGTATTTTACCCTAATAAATATTTGTTTACTAAGAAAATAAGGGGGTTGTTACCGAAAAATTGTAACTTGAATCCACGCAAGCCAAGCTTCCTGAAAAATAGTAAACGTTAGCCTAAAGGAGGCCGCTGATCGGCGACCCCTCTCCGATGCTAAAGTCAGTATGGAACTTGTTATCGGAAAAGTAATTAACTCAGAGTATGAGTCAAGAATAATGTACCTTAGATTGTAGAAAGTTCCATGTATTTATAGTGTTTTGATCATGTATCCGAATCCTAGTTGCATTAGGACTTCACTTGCAATATCCCTCTTTTGTATTAGAATTATCATCCCAATTAGCTCGCATTGTCCTAACCGGACTAGGAAACCTAAAGAGGAATACTTTCTTTGTAGGAGAGATATTCTCCTTACATTGACTATTCAACGCATGCCTACGTGGACATTAAGACTATTCAACATAGTTTATCCGTCCTACATGTTTGAAAGCTAAATGACTATTGGTCCACGTGTCATACGAAATATTAGGTGATAACAGAAGCCCCCCCAAAAGGATAAACAAGTTCCTTTAGGGCTTATGTCTCAAAATACCTCCAAACATCTAAATCAAACAAGGCCCAACTGGCAAGCCCACGCAACAAATATGGCTGTTTGAGCCCAGCAGTTTTTAACATTAAGTCCAAACACTTCACTTGCACGCCTCACTCTTACCTCCACACTTGTCAACAGGCGTGGTCTCAAACTTAAACTCCCTCCAATTACACGAAAGGGCTTTGTAATTCAAAACACCATTTCGCTTATAAATACCAGAGAAAAACCCTTCATCTCTACGCTTTCAAACTTCAAAACTCCTTTCGTTCAGTCCATTAGAGAACGGTTTCCTGACATCTCCTTGGAAGATCTCAAATTCTTTGTGAACGTGAATCCTCCCGAGGACGATGAAGAAGCAGATGCTGTCCTCGATGATACCTTTCCCGAGCCTGATTCACCCAAGGAAGGGATCCCTGTTGATCCAATATCTGCAGTTGAACCTGTAGAATAGTGTTTCCTATCTTTTGTAATCATTATTTTAATGAAATGTCACAACTTTATCTTATCCTGCCTCTTACATATATTTCATATAATATCTTGTGTGCACGTTTATTTAAAGTCAACATAGAAATTCTTTATGTTTATTTTTCTTATTTGAACTTTGATTGTTCGCAGCCCTCGTAGTAGCCCCCCCTTTGCTTTCTGGTCGGGCTAACTCTTGTAGGGTGGATTCTTACCACGACGTTCTTAGATTTGGTTTTAATCGAAGCCTTCTAGCATGCATAAGCTTGATTTTAATATATAACCAAATTGTCCAGTGTTGAATACTTAGAACAAAACTTTCGAAATAAGACAAACTCTCTATAATGAATTTCTTAAGATCCGAGCATTTTTCATAAGCAAATAATTCCTAAGTAATATCTGAATTAAATGTCATTGATGAAAACGATGCCTCGAGGGCCTTTATTCGTAATAACTCCTAAGCTGAATTCTGAGTTTATACATAGTCAAAAAAGAAGAAGAAAATGAGAACTAAAAATAATATTTTCTAAGAGAGACTGCATTCCAAGTCCTTGGAACCTCAGTGCCATCAAGATGCTGTAAACGGTAAGTGTGTGTTCCGACGCATTCTATGATCCGAAATGGTCCTTCCCACTTAATGCCCAGTTTACCTTTGCCTTGTCTCGAGCTTGATGCTGCTGTACTACGGAGAACGAAATCTCCTTTGAAAAATTGTCTTGGTCGTACGCCTTTATCATAGATCCTCTTTGTTCTAGCTTTATACGCCTCGATTCGTGCAAGCGCCATTTCCCTTTTTTCCTCGAGGTCATCCAAGTTATCTCGCAAGTTTAGTTCATTCCATTCTTCAGTATAATGGAGAACCCTTGTACTTGGTACCTTAATCTCGACCGGAATAAAGGCTTCCGTCCCATAAGTTAACGAGAAAGGGGTTTCTCCAGTAGCTGTCTTTGGTGTTGTTCGGTACGACCACAAAACATGATACAGCTCTTCGACCCAATTTGTTAACTTCTCGAGGTGAGTTAAGCGCCTTTTGATTCCTTCCATGATCGTTCGATTAGTCCTCTCGGTCATTCCATTCGTCTGTGGATGGAAGACAGAACTAAACCTAAGCTTGATCCCTTCTTTCTCGCAAAAGTGTCTAAATAAAACACTGTCGAACTGTTTGCCATTGTCTGTGATTATCGTATTGGGGACCCCAAAACGATATACAATGCTATTCTTGACAAATTTGACGATCTGCTGGGCCGTTATCGAGGACACTGCTTCCGCCTCAACCCACTTTGTAAAATGATCGACTGCTACGATAACATACTGCCTTTGATTAGTCGACATCGGAAACTGTCCCACGATATCGATTCCCCATGTGGCAAATGGCCATGCTACCTTTATACCTTCTAATCCTGAGGCCGGGCTTTTCAAAACTGGAGCGTGAGCTTGACACGCAGCACACTTCTTTACAAACTCCGCAGCATCATTGTTCATTTGAGGCCAGTAATAACCTAATAACCTCGCCTTTCGAGCAAGAACATTCCAGCCCTCATGAGCCCCACATGATCCCTCGTGGATTTCTTCTAAAATCTTGGCTCCTTCCTCGATCCCGACTGCCTTGAGCCATGGTTGGGAATATGATCTTCGGAATAAATTTCCATCTACGACCGTGTATCTACTCGATTTCCTCACGATCTTCGGGTGTTGAGACTTATCTTCCGGCAATTTACCTTCGTATAGATATTCAAAGATCGGCCAGTACCACTCGTTTCCTCGATCGAGTGCAAATACTTCTTTCGAATCGATACTTGCGCATGGAATGACCTGTATATCACAAGGACACAAATTTAAGTTAGTAGGATCAGATGCTAACTTTGCCAAGTGATCGGCCTCCATATTTTCCTCTCGCGGGATCTGTACAATCTCAACTTTACATCCCATGAGCTCACATTCCTCAATTGTACGTTTTACCATCTCGTGATACTTTTTCATTCGAGCATGTTTGGTTTCCCAAGAATTTCTTATCTGATTGGTTGCTAATCCAGAATCACTCTTAATGATGGCCTTGTCTGCCCTGATTAGTCTAACCAAACGCAGCCCGAGCAATATTGCCTCGTACTCTGCAGCATTATTTGAGGAATCAAAGCCCAAAGTTGCAGCGTGCCTGAACACCAACCCATCTGGACTTTTGCAAAAAACTCCAATCCCAGATTGACTCTTATTAGCACTCCCATCGACGAAGATTTCCCAAGTATTTAATACTGGCTCAATTTCTTCTTCAGGTGGAACCTCGATCAAAAAGTCAGCAAGAACTTGAGCCTTTTTGGACGGCCTTGGCTCGAATCTTACATCAAACTCCGTGAGTTTTATGGACCATTCCGTCAGTCTCCCCGAGGCCTCAGGTCGTGAAAGAATTTTCCTGAGTGGGGTGTCCGTACGAACTACGATGGTATAACTCAAGAAATAGTGTCTTAACTTTTGAGCAGCAATATACACCCCGAAAGCCAGTTTCTCCATTTTAGGGTATCTTGATTCTGCCCCTCGAAGAACTCTGCTTACATAATAAACTGGATATTGGACTTTTCCTTCCTCTTCTTCTCGAATTAGAACCATACCAATGCATTCTTCTCCGACACTTATGTATAAATACAAATTTTCTCCTTTCACCGGCTGACTTAAGAGAGGTGGAGAGGATAGAAACTGCTTGAGATCCTCGAATGAAGTTTGACACTCATCAGTCCACACAAAGTCCTTTACCCCTTTAAGACTTTTGTAAAAAGGCATGCATCGTTTGGCGGAATAAGATATAAAACGACCTAAAGCATTGATCTTACCGTTTAAAACCTGCACCTCGCGAACGCTCTTTGGTGGCTGAAGATCAATGATAGCTTTGATTTTGTCTGGGTTCGCCTCGATGCCTCGTTTAGAAATCATGAAACCCAAAAATTTGCTAGAATTAATCCCAAAGGTGCATTTTTCAGGATTAAGCTTTAGATTATATTCCCTCAAAATCCTAAAAACCACCTCGAGATCACGAGCATGCTCTTCAGCTTTCTTACTTTTTACTATCATATCGTCAACATAAATTTCGACGTTCTTGCCAATGAGCTCTTTGAACATCTTGTTGACTAATCTTTGATAGGTGGCTCCAGGATTTTTCAAACCAAAAGGCATTACCTGATAACAATAGGTGCCTTCTGGTGTGATGAAACTCGTTTTTTCCATGTCTTTTTCTGCTAGTGGGATTTGATGAAAACCTTCCTTTGCATCGAGGAAGGAATATACCTCGTATCCAGCCGTCGAATCCACCAGCATGTCAATACATGGCAAGGGATAGAAATCTTTAGGGCAAGCTTTATTTAAGTCGGAAAAATCGACACACATTCTCCATTTTCCATTTGCCTTTTTGACCAAGACCACATTTGAAATCCACTGCGGGTAGTGAACTTCCTTTATCCTTCCGAACTCAAGCAACTTTTCAACCTCGCTCTTAATAAACTGCTGCCGCTCCGCCCCTTGATTTCTCTTTTTCTGTTTCACAGGAGTGTATTCTGGGTCAATGTCTAGCGTGTGCTCCATGACCTCACGAGAAACTCCTATGATATCTGCCGATGTCCAAGCAAAGACATCTTTATTCTTCTCAAGTGTTGCGATAACGGTCGTTTTTGAATTCTCTTGCAACTCTGCTGAAACTTGTACCACCTTTCCTTTTTCCAAAGTCACACCTTCAATTGCATCAACTGGTTCACCACGCTCCTTAACCTCCTCAACCAAAATACTCTCTTGAGGAACTATTTCCAACGAAGTCATATAAGTATGCCTCGCAACCGATTGGCTACCAAGAGCGACTGCCATTCCCCGCTCCGTCGGGATCATCCAAGCTAAGTAATAAAGGGATATTGCACCCCGGCTACCTGAGATCAATGGCCTGCCTATTATCAAATTATAAGCAATCGGCGTGTCAATTACTAGAAAATCAGTAGTGGTTCTCCACTTGTTCGTGGTATTCCCTATTTCGACCTCGAGCTGGGTTTCTCCCAACAGAAGTACGGGATGTCCACTAATTCCGACTAAAGGTGACGCGGAAGGTGTCAAACGTTCCTGATCCAAGCCGAGGGCCTCGTAAGCCTTCCTCGTGATGATGTTGACCGAGCTTCCTGTATCTAGCAAAGCCCTTCGAACGGTAAAACCTTCCACCTGCATATCGATAACCAATGCATCATCATGCGGATCACTTGGACGACCCTTCAAGGACCCGAAGTCAAAAACTTTTGAAATCTGCTCGATTCGCATTCGCTCGGAAAAATCCCGTTTCCTTTTAACACTCCTGTCAATGGGAGAACCTCCCATAATCATATTAATGACACCCCGAGGAGTCTTCGTTCCCTCTCTATCCGGGAATTGATCTTTATATTTCTCAAAAAGGCTTTTTAATTTTCCTTTAGCTGCCAATTTGTCCAACTCCTTTGCCAGTTGTTCACAATCCTCTGTATCGTGGCCCTGTAACTTGTGAAAAGCACAATACTTACCATTAAATTTTGGCTTCCCACCTTTGGGTGGATACCTAATTTGCTCCTTTTGTTCTTCAACCCACATAAGAACCTGAGCTCGAGGTGCAGGCAATGGGATGCGATCCCTTTTATCAAAAGGCTTTCTTGGAACCTCACGAGTCCGTTCCCATCTATCTGTGCTTCGACCACTGCCTCGATCTTTTTCTTGTACCTCGGATTTGATTGCCTTTACTCTCCTCGTGGGATCATCTTGGTGCTCATCCCACACCACAAACGATTTTGCCATGCTCATCAAAGTATGAAAGTCGTCTGGTCGTTCAGTCATAAGCTTCATCTGAAGATCCCGATTTCGGCAATTTTCCGCCAGTGTCTTTCGTGCTGAGGATACGATCAAGGGTTCAACCTTTAAAGCCACATTATTAAAATTGTGCAGGTATGATTCTAAGGTCTCGTTTTCTCCTCGTCGTACCCTTATCAGGTCATCGACCGTCTTCTTCTCTGGTATGGCCGTGACAAAATGTGCTTTGAAGGATTCTGAAAGTTGATTCCAGCTCCTGATTGAACCTGTAGGGAGACAACAATACCATTGTGCCGCCGTTTCTTTCAAAGTTGTTGGAAATAATTTATACATAAGTGCCTCGTTAACTGGACTTGCAAGAAGCGCCCTTCCAAAACTCTTAACGTGCATTACAGGGTCGGAATCCCCACAGTACCTATCGAAGTTTGGATACTTGAAATTGTTCGGGTAAGGAGCTGCCATGATCTTAGCACAGAGTGGACTGTCTTTATCCTGTATAGGTCCTTCCTCGCCCCGCAAAGTCTCATCGGAATAATCCCGATTCCGATTTCTCCTCCTGTGTCTCCTCCGTTCTCTGGACCCCACATCCCTAGTTTCCGTAGCCTCATCACGCTCTTTAAGAGCTTTTGCAATTCCTTCGGCTAAACTCTTATTGAACGTATCGACGAGCCTTTTATGTTTACGTTTGAGTTCCTCAACCTCAGAATTATCTCTTCGAGACCTCCGATGTTTGGGATCCCTACTCCCCGAGGAGCTCCTCGAAGATGCTGATCTGTCCTCGTAAGACAGTCTCCTTACAGTCCCTGGTGAGACTTTTCTTGCTTGTGACTTTATTCGAGGCTTGTGCCTCGGAGGAGTAGGAGATCGCTCTACAGATCTTCCTCGAACTGGAGTTTTTTCACGATCCGCGGTTCGAGTTCTTCCAGCTGAAGATGCTGTATAACTTCTTGAACGCTCCGAATTCCGAGATCGTTTTACACCCCGAATTTCGCTTCGTGGTCGATCTGGGGGAATCCGTTTGCTCAAATCTTCCAATTGTTGTTGCAAACGATCTATGGTTGATCTGTCATTAACCGTTCTAACCGCCACCTCGGCAGCGACTCTATCCATCCATTTTCTTTGGTCTGGATCAACAGTTCCTGACCATTCGAACATCCGGTGTAATGCAACTTCTTCGTCCAGAGCCATTGTGTCTTCGTCATGGTCCATGTTTTCTTCTTGAGCATTAGTAACCTGATTTTCTTCTAAAATCACCATGTCCTTTGATAGAATCTTTTAAAGATTCCACGCTCACCGCACCAATTTGTTACCGAAAAATTGTAACTTGAATCCACGCAAGCCAAGCTTCCTGAAAAATAGTAAACGTTAGCCTAAAGGAGGCCGCTGATCGGCGACCCCTCTCCGATGCTAAAGTCAGTATGGAACTTGTTATCGGAAAAGTAATTAACTCAGAGTATGAGTCAAGAATAATGTACCTTAGATTGTAGAAAGTTCCATGTATTTATAGTGTTTTGATCATGTATCCGAATCCTAGTTGCATTAGGACTTCACTTGCAATATCCCTCTTTTGTATTAGAATTATCATCCCAATTAGCTCGCATTGTCCTAACCGGACTAGGAAACCTAAAGAGGAATACTTTCTTTGTAGGAGAGATATTCTCCTTACATTGACTATTCAACGCATGCCTACGTGGACATTAAGACTATTCAACATAGTTTATCCGTCCTACATGTTTGAAAGCTAAATGACTATTGGTCCACGTGTCATACGAAATATTAGGTGATAACAGGGGTAATGGCCCCCTTGCTTACCATGTAGCTTATCCTATGTTGATGTGCATCTTGCATCCATGAATTTCTTTTTGGTGATAATTTATGGTGCTTCTTTTTCTAGGATTGCAAGTTGTTAGCCTTCTTTTTCTTTTTCCTTTTTCTCATTTTTGTTCGGAGATATAAATTCTAAACCCGAAAATTCATCAGGCTTGAATAAAATGCATTTGTTTGGTCATCATCCATGTCTGATTTTAAATCTCATTTACATTAACTGTGGCAACCCACACCTAACTGATAAAAAAGAAAAGAGAAAAGAATGTTTGATATGTTAGTCAACATTGTTCTAATTTATTCATTGCAATTAGTATAGTAGTTGAATCACGCAATTGATTAGTAGCTAATTAAGTTAATCAAGATTAGATGGTAACTAGCACCTTTTTAATATAAAAATGGTGTATTAGAAGAAGAAGTAATGTAAAGATATGGTAAATTAATTATAATTAGGAGTTTAAGTCCAAGATGCTATGCCTAGTTTTCTACTTTTAGACAAATTAGGTAAAGGAAAGCTGCTATTATCCAAGTCCATTCACCTTAACCAAATTAAAAGGTAAACAATTTTAAAGTTTTAAATTTTTACATAACACACTATTTAGTTCTCTTATTTGCAAAAACACATTATTAGGTTTCTATCTTTTGACATAATTAACTTTTTGGTCATTTTTGTCTAGTTTTAAAATTTTTAACATAATATATTTGAACTTTCAGAAAATCTAAACTCATACAAAATGATTTTGTGATTGTCTTATCTCATGTCTGTCTGCTCATGCTGAAATACTAAAGATAGAGAGATTAAATAGTTAATTATGACAAAAGTTAAGGACCTAATAATTTATTATTTTTAAATAGGGGAATTAAACAATATATTACGTAAAAACTTAATAACTTTAAAATTATTTACCGTAGTTAAAATATAGCTCATTGGAAAGCCCCTAGTGTAGATTCGTTTCATGCCGGCTTCTACCAAGAGACTAGGAGCAGATTAGGTCAGGGCTATGCGCAATGGTTCGAGATGCTTTCGCACCGGCATCTTCCATCCAAATTTAAACAAAACCCTTATTGTGCTAATTCCCAAGTTCGAACCACAAACCTGTAAATGTTAGCTAGAAGATTATTATGAATTAAGTTCATTACTAACCGCTTCAAATATATATTATGCCATACCTAATCCTCCCGGACCCGACAAGCTTTGTAGCAAGCCGCAACATTACTGATAACATCATCATTCCCTAAGAAGCGATCCACTCGATGAGGTTAAATTAATAAGTGTAAGAAAGGGCAGATGGTGCTTAAAGTTGATTTGGAAAAAGCGTACGACCGTCCGAGTTGGAATTTCATCGAGGATACCCTTCGAAGCTGAAGGGTTGGCTTTAACTTTCTAACTGAAGTGGAGAACTCGAAGCATCATGTAATGATGAATCCTAATTAATGGATCAGACTTCAGTTGGGCCATTCTTCAATTCCTATAAATAGTGGCTCATGTTGAGAAGTGAAGATGAGCGAAGAAGAAACAATGAATAAATAGAATTGTCGAGAGAAGAGAGAAGAGTCTTATAGTGCACACTTGTGCATCTATATGTATAAATCAAAACAAAGTTGGAATTACTTGAATTTTGGGTTATGAGAGAGTGTTTAAGTGATTTGTAATACTAGTATCTTCATTCTTCTGTAGCAAAATCATATTAATTAGTAGCTTCGAAAAACTAGTCAATTATTTGGCTAACCTCGTTAAAAATCTTATGTTCTTTCTTTCTTGTTTGTTTATTATCTATATATTTCGTGTTTTATTTCTCCATTTGTCATTGCGTTTTGGAGGAGGAATGGAGCGTGTATCGCTGGTGGAATTCCTTACAAACATTAAAAATTGAGAATAAAAATTTTTGTTTTCCTTATATTTGATGTATGATTTTTCTATATTACTTTGTTTTTTACAAAATAATTATTACTTTGCCCACTATCACAATTAGATGAGGTAGTGGATTACAATTAAAGACTGATGGAGACAAACTAATGATTACTTCAAAGTAATTCTAACATACACCTTGGATGTATATATTTATGGATTTTATCTCTTAACAAATAAAGAAGGGAAATTCTATGGTTACTTTGTTTTTTACAAAGTAACCATTACTTTGTTTTATCCACCATTAGATCATGGGGTAAAAACCAATCTAATGGTAAATAAAACAAAGTGAAAACAAAGTAAACAAAAAAGAAAGTGACCATAGTCTACACCAATAAAGAATATACGTTACAAAAAGTATTTGTGGCGGCAACTAATGGTTTTGTTTTTCTTAGACTCGCAACATTGATGCTTAGTATTTTACATGCAATCAATATTCCAACTATTTTTCTTGCTTATTTTGGCCCCTACTTGTAGCTTTTACATACCATGTGGATTGCCCAAGCAAGCTAGACCAAATCACCATTATTAACACTTTTTCTCTAATTTCTACACCTTAATCCAAATATATGGCTTATTTTGTTGCCCTCTAATATTTTTTAAAATTATTTTGTGTACATAATTCTCCGGCTTAATAATTAGTGTTGACTACAAATTTGTATTTAAAATTTCAGTTATTTGAATGGCCTACAACTTTTGTTCTCATTTTCTTGTATAGGTCTATTATGAAGTAATAATATACTTTTCATCTATTCTAAAATAAAAGTTTTTTTTAGATAAAAAAAGTTGAAATAAAAGAGGCTTAACAGTACCACTATACACTTATTAATCACTCATTTCATATTTAATGTATCATTATTACTAATTACAAAAATATATTATCATATTCAGCCAAAGTTAAAATAAAGAAAAAAGAAGAAAAATAGATAAAACCATTTTTAGTTCAGAATTTCTTTCATTGTCTAAAAAACTTTTATTTCAGAATGGTAGAAGTACTTGAAATGCATGAGATAAAATCCCCACAAAAGTATTAATATATACTTTTCTTTGAAAAAGTCATCAATATACATAAATGGTAGTTTATCAAAAGAAAAACAAAGTTTTCTAAATAATTATATTATAAAATTAGTATTAAATCCATCGAAAAAGTTAAATAATCTAATAAATAGCAATCCTTTAAATCCCGACAGTTTAAGAATTTAGTTATAACAGTAAAAACTATTAATAAAAAAATTAGTAATTGTAGAGTATTGTTGTAAACAAATGTTTATATCCATGTTTCACGTAGGCATTTAAAATTCGACTTATCTCCGAAAAATCTTTTTACTAATTTTAAATTAGTCCTCAAATAATCTAGACTGTTCGCCTAGTGCCTTTTACTATGTTGATTGAAGGAAGATTTGATGATATTTTATTTGGTGTGATTCTTTTTTATTATGTTTACTGACATGGTTATAAAAAATTATTTAGGTTAAGTGAGAGACAAATTATTTAGATGTAGAAGTAATATTTTTAATTAAATTTAACAATTTTATAATAGATTTTGACAAACTAAATATGTATTCCTTCCAAAAAGGAAAAAAAGAAATATGTATTATTACAGGTCATCTATATAGATTTTTTAGTACCCACCCATGAGTGAAGATATTGTGGACATATGTATTTCAAAAAGTTTCTTTCAAGACATATCACAAAGAAACTATTTTACTTTATGAAATTCATTTGTAAATTCTGTACACATTTAATAATACTCTTATATGTATCTGCATTTATATTGATAAAAATATTCTAAAATTATCCATAATCATATATATATATATATATAAAGTACCCATTCATATATATAGAATGAACATGAATAAAGCAATGCAGAATAAATACAAATAAATAAAAGAAAGGTCAATTTGATTGATTTGATTATATATATAATTATGAGGAAAAGATCAGAATGTATTAATGATGCTCATAAAAAAATAATTTAAGCTGATATCATCAGGTTTCTCAAGCCTCCTTTTTTACTATATAAAATCCATAAATTTATGATTTTTTAAGGATAAATTTATGATTCCAAAACTACAATTGGAGTTTTCGTATGGTTATTTTATTTTAATTGTTACTTTGTCCACTACACCATTGAATGAGTGAGATAGAAGTAGATGCAATGGTGAAGAGGACAAAGTAACAATTAAAACAATATAACCATAGCCTTCACCCTACAATCGATGGTTTATTTAGTAAATAATCTTTAGCTAATATTTTATTTTTTAATTGTACAATCCGATCGTTTAATTTGAAGTGGTGCAACTCTTTAAATGGTTTTTATCTATACATATGCAATAAATGGAATATAAAACCTTAACTTTAGCGATAAAATGTCCTTACAACATATTAACCTTAATTGATAGCTCATATCCTTATTCTGTATATACGTAATATCAGTTGTGCTCACATGGTCAATGATTGACCAAATATAATTTGGTCAATCACCGTTAGATCAAAATCTAAGGGTTGAGATTAGTTTGGTGGTTTCATTAGTATCTAATCTCCACCCTTAAATTTTGATCTAATGGTGATTGACCAAATTGTATTTGGTCAATCATTGACCATGTGAGCACCACTCTACGTAATATATTACTCATATACATAAATATTGGAAACTACCTATAACTTAATGAAAAAAATAACTTGCCAAACTTATATTAAGAATATATGTATCCTTACTTAACGAGTGAACCCACTCACTTAGAGTCACGTGAATGGTGGGTCAAGTTTAACGAAATTTATTCAAGTGGTTAATTATAATTAAGGGCAGGTCTACTTTACATTAATAAGGTAGGAGAGTCCTTAATTATAAAGATTTAGAAAAACCCACATGCCACATGACATAATTGGACAATCCCATATGCAAGAGATCCCATCATTTTACACACCCCAAGTTTATGATTCTTCTAAATATATTTAGGCAATTTGACTACATATTAATTCTAAATTAATCCAAAAGATGTGCTCAAAATTATATAAGAAAACAAATTTATTTTGTAATTACAATCTTTTGACCAGAAATTTAAATGTTTGGAGATCCACCTTTTTTTTTATACATATAATTGAGCTTTCAAATTATTTTATAGGATGTGATCTTTGATGAATTATTGTTTAGGAAATTCAGTTAATCTAATTTAAGACTATATTTTTGGACTGAAAAAGGAGATTCATTAATGAGGAGAAACATCCAAACCTACAACTTCGACAATGTTTTGAAAATGATTCATAAACAGAGATGTGTTCTTAAAATGCAAACTTTAACTTTGAGATTAAACTAATACAAGAGAATTGAAGAGAAAAAACAATAACATGAGGTAGCAATGGACTATAAAGTCAACTTTCGACCAAAAATATAAAAATTCACATGTCTTTTATTTATTTTTTCTTAAATTTGATATTATTGGATAAATAATTTAATAGTTCTTAAAGTACGTTAAAGCCATTTATTTTTATAAATATTTTATAACGTCTTTAAAATTTGTTGTATTCATCAGTTTTAATTGAACGTGGTGTATAATGAACAATTGCAATCTATAAGTTAATGTAAAATCAAATAAATTTTCTTAAAGTTTTAATCACATGGACACGAGACATCCCTATCTAGATACATCTATGATCTAATACTTTCTCTCTTTCTTCTATTTACATCTATTTTCTTTCTATTCCTTCATTCCTCCCCTTTGCAATATCAACGGTTGTGTTCTTTACTTTTCCTTTTTTTTTCTTATAATTCTAATCATCATCTTCTCTGGGAAACTCGAATCAATACCCTCCTCAGATTCGCACAAGCTTGACATAGAAAAATTTCTGCATGTTAACATAACCTTTTTAATGTTTATATTTCTAAGTACTACGTACAACACTAAACACAAAACCCAATTAATCAAATACCAAAGGAGATCACCATTTAAAGAAACGACGTTTATGAGAGAATTGTACCGTATGCCACTAATTGATGACCATTATTTAAAGTGAGCGTCGATTTAGCCTTCAATTTTGAACGAGTTTGAGTGAGTGAGAGTCGATTTGTCCTTAAATTTCGAACGAGTTAGAGTGAGTGAGTGTAGATTTATCCTTCAATCTCGAACGGGTTAGAGTGAATTAATTGAGCGGGTTAGAGTGAAAATCTATTAAGAGAGTAAGAGTTTCATCATGCTTATAAGAGGTTCGAGAGAGTCAAATTTGTTCTGATTAAGTATTTTTAAATGGAGTGAAGTCTTCATTTATAAGCAATGATATTTTTGTAATTTCCATGGCTATAAGTGCTGACAGAAGGGCGACATTGTTGACGAAATAAAAAGTTAGGAACTAAATAGTTGAAAACAACAAACTTTAAGAATCTTATAATGACTAAGCCTCTTGGCAAGATTAGTTTCGTTATATATGTTCCAAATTGATTTGTTCCTCCTCGGTTCAATTTGTGGAAAAGTAACAGAGATATATAGTATGCTATTTATGTGAATATAATATATTTGGTTGTATGTTGAACTATATATACCCGTTGATATCGATGAGAAACACACAATTTTTATTCGAAAATACCATTCCAAGACGCCAATGCTGAAGAACTAATATTTCCAACGAAAATTTGGACTCTTAGCATCAATCTCTATATAAAATGAGAGATTTATGAAAGATATATAAAAGCAAGCACTTAGAAGGTTTGAAACAATTACAATGAAGTCTACTACACATATAACCAGATATCACATTAATATCATAATAAGATTTGCTCAGATGACGATGGGGACCTACTTAAGAATGGTTTATGACACGACTATCATGTACTTTCTTTTGCGGATCGATCTATTTCCATGTTAAGAATGTGTACCCATATCCACAATTGACTTATCAGGTATTATGACTAGCATGATAATACCATATATATACAAACTATTGAATAATAATATACAAGTTTTTAGTTCTATTCGTTCCAACAATTTGATTAGACTTTAGTTATTCAGAGATAGGAATTTTTCTTTGTTATTTAATGTAAGAGGAGTTGCAATTTTATTTTTTTTAAGAAAAGAAAGGTTAGACCTTAACTAAATTAGTTTTATGATCCATTAATAAAATGGATATATTCCATCATGCTATAGCATAAGATATAAATGAAACAATTAATGTCTTTATATATATCAACACAAATTATGCATCTATAAATTTGAAGCCTAATGTATACGATGATATATGAATCAGTGCCTAAGAACTAGAGGACATCAATATTGACCTTTGATAATTTTTTGTATAATTTTGTAGCATATATATATTGAAAACTGTTTCGAAATATGAATAGGATTCCTAAATACCCCAGTTTTATAAATTTTCCCCATATATATACATACATATATGTTTTGGCAGATTAAAGATAAAAAAAATGCATGTTGATCATGAAATGACAGAAAATGGACAAGAAATGCTCCATTTTACAGCAACTTGTTAACAACCAGGAGGAAGGAAAGCTTTCATTTTCAGTCCAAATATTCTCTTCTGTTTTTTTTTTAAAAATTATATACAACACCCATTTCCTATTTTTAATTATTCATCATGCATGTGCTCTAACTTCTACTATAGCTCAAGCTTGACCAACCCTATTATTTTTTCTCATCTCCCTGTATACTATTATATATTTATAATAATATCATCAATTGCAGCATTTTGTAATTAAAAAAAATGTTCAAAACGATAATTGTTTTTTGAGTTAAATTAGGTAGAAGAGAAATATGCTGTGTGAATATAATGTCAAAGGCTAAACTCATACATGAGTCATTTAACTTTCACGGTTTCAAAATTGAGCCACATATTAATTGTTTATTTTCAGATTTCGCCTCTGAACTTTAAGTTTATATATTTATTAAGTTTCACTAAAGATTCTGCTAAATACATCATTCAAAGGACGTAATGCATGTGAAAATTAAAGATCATAGAATTTGGTTTGTTTTTTTTGAGTAAAAGCGGGTTGCACAAAGGAGCGATGACCTTACTCATCCCAACTAGGTTGGCACCAGCAAGGACTGGGCGACCACGAGAACCGAAAATAAAATAAAATAAAAAACTAGAGTATACAAGTAACAAGCAGAACAAGGAAAACAAAAGCTGAAGCAGAAACAGCCAAGGAAAAGGACCTAAGAACTAAAAAAGAAAAAGCTAAGGCAAAGAGCCTAAGTAATTAAGTAATTAAGCGATGAAAAGTAGTGCATAGAGCTTGGTTTGTTTGATGCATATAATAATAAAACAATGTGCATAATTTTATCCAATTTATTATAAGCTAAAATCTATTTTATTATGCCTAAATACAAAATCCTACTTATAGTTAATGGACTACCGTTATCCAGGGATGTTCTAAAATCTCTCATAGGAAAAATTCTACAGCACTCTCGAAGTATGATACTCTCTTAAAAATATAAAACACGAAGGATATATATGTGGACTATTTAGGGCATAATAAAAAACATAATAACAATATAAATTACAATGGATTGATGGGCTATTTAGGGTATAATATAAAACACAAAATCCTACTTATAACTAAAGGAATACCGTAATTCGGGAGCGCTCTAAAATCTATCGTTAATTAGGGGCACAATATGTGTAAGAATACAGTTCAGGGGTTTAATTTGAATTTTTTTTTTATCAAAGCTCAATCAGTAATTTTATAAAAGCTTAGGGGCTTACTAATGGTTTAGCATAATATCAATGATTGAGATTGATAATAAAGAAATTGTTAGTTATGAATGATTAAATATCAATTTTTGTTGGTTAGCTTGTGATTAGTTAGGAATCCCAAGAACTTAATTAATTTATGAAGGGAATTAAAGCATCTAACTTTAGTTTGAGGCAATCAAATGTATATCTTAATTAATTAACTAATCACATAATCAAATCTCAGTAATAAAGCTTTGATCGATTAATTATATTATTTCAAGGGTTTGAGAGGTATAAATCGTATCCCTATATGCAGTCCAAGCTTGACACATGCTGTTTAATCATAATTAAGTTTTTTGCATTTGTTATTTTCAATTAATTATAATTAGGATATGGTAAAAAATAAAAATTGAAACATTTTGTTTGATACAGACAATTTAAAATGACTGAATAATATAATCACCACGACTCGCGATATACCACAAAAGTTATTTGAGTTATTTTCTTGCTGATAAAATTGAAGTACGTAATTATCATGTGCGTGAAAACCATATCACTTCTGGTAAAGTCCTTATTGACTATGTGGATGAAAACCCACTAGTGCCTAATGTGACCATTCATCCTAAATTATAGAAGAAATGAATGTTCTAATGCGAGAGAACTTTAATTTTTTAAGCTTTTGGAGCAAAATCTTGGATATATAGGTTTTAAAAGAAGAGAGTTGTGGATTTTTGTGAAACTTCAAGAACTCCAGAGACATAGTTTCTTCACAAGAGTTAACTGGCATATTCGGGCACCGCTCGAGCAATGTCGTAAAATATTTTAAATTCTAATCCACTTTTGAAAGCCATTTTCAAACAAACTTAAAGTGTTTCAAGGCTAATTCAAATTCAGTTCAGCCGAATTTTGTTCCAAAATCGATGCTAATTAGGTTGGGGTTCCATCAAGCTGGGCCATTTGTGGGCTTGACATCTATTGAGACTTTTTGGGCCACCAACAAGTCCGTCCATGGGCAGGTTGAACCGATCCGGAAATGGGTCTAAAGAAATAAATTGACCACAAATTCATACAAAAACAAATAAAAACAAATAACAAATAAATCATATATTTTTTGTGTTTCTATATCCTCAAATCCATCTACTATCCATTCTTCAGTACTCCGATTCATCTGGAAATTCGGATCTAAGTCATTTTTTAAGTTGCAATGTGAATCTACAAATAAAATTAAGCTTCTTGTAAATGAAAAAAAAAAATATAATAACTAATAAATGCAAATCCGATGGGTTTTAGAAAACTCAAAGATGAGTAAAAATTATAGAATTATTACTTGAGTTATTGTTTTGGTTGCTTGAAAATGGGTCTTGTTACCTTTGCCATCCTAGTTTGCACCCAAAAATGAGGAAAAGGAATGGGCCTATGCCCCCTCATGGTTTTGAACATTAATATGTCCTTATTCAATGCCCATCAAATTTTTCAATGATAAGATTGATCACGAATTTATTTCATTTTCATTCGTTAATTCAGGGAAATTAATTTCACTTCAAATTTGCAACCACAACTATTATATGATAGCTTCAACCTTCTTTTTCTTTTGATTTAATCATCGACTTCTTTAATTGATACTATTGATTATCAATAAAAAACTTTACCAAGAAAAAGGTAAAAAAGATTATTAACAAAATTTGTTGACCGAATGAAATCTCATAAGAGATTTGTTATTACAGACTATAGTAAATTTAAATCCAGTCGAATCATCTAAAGAATATAATGTAATGTTACAATTTCATCAAAGAGGACGTTGCTACGAATATATTTACTATCGTTGGCTAATCCAGTTCTTAGGGAGAAGGATATCCCCATCGTAATAATACAAAGGTAATTATGGAAGTTGAATCGAAACCATGGTAGTCTCTACCAGGGCATCCGAGGGAAACAAAGCAGTCCATTGCCTTACAGTCAAGTACGTAGTATCCTTGCACCAACAAAGGTCCATTAGCTATAGCATGGTCTCGATCTTCCTCATTATCGAATTTCACGAGGTGGAATCCATGATCTAGCAAAGCACATCATCTCAAAGTCTAGAATTGTTTTCCAAAGTTCTTGGACACGATTCTGAAGAGCAATGTTTCCAGATAAACTTAATTATCCAGGATTGCAAGTGCCAAAATTTTAAAAGAAAATATGTGTTATAATTGTAGTTATAATACCTATACATAGTCCTAAAAACAACCCATATAGTATGATATTTCATGCATAAGCGGCCCAAATTTCAATTTTAAGCCAGTGCATTTAACTTTAATCAATTCATAATCATCCGAAAGTTTAGTAAAATAGGAACGGGCTACTATAAACTCTCATTGATCTGTGATTTGTCTAAATCTTACGAGTGGGTAGGTTTATCATTAGCTAACTTTACCAAAAAAATATGAGGAGCAGCCATGAGTATCTGATGAAGTTGATAAGCATGATTTTCTGCAACTAATTAATCACTCGCAAATTAATATGAAATGGTAATAATTCAAGTGTCTCATTTTCAGTTGGTAATGAGAAAAGACAAGGTACCAAACAAGGAGAGTGAATTTGGACAGAATGAGCATATATACTTGCAAGCTTTTGTTTAAATCAGTGTCAGTTTTGTCCAATGGACCCTATCTATATCATATAATGCAAAGCAGGACAAGTTTAATTATAAATCATATTTTCTGAATACAGACAATGTTGCATCTCATCAATTTTGTTCTCTCCTAAGAGTTCAATCACTTCTCATTTCTCCACGTCATCACTTATACACCTCTTCTCGTGAACGATTTTCAGTTTCCATTTTTATCTTCTTCCTTTACAATTTTATGCATATTCGAGTTCTATGATTTATCAGTATTCATTAGTGGTGTAGTAAGTGACTAATTTTCAGTCATAAAGAATAGAGCCTTAAATGTTAAAGAACATAGATTGCAGCTGGTTTTCTGTAATTGTGAAAGTATTAATAAAAAGGCTGAATACTCAAATATCCCCCTGAATTTGGCTCAATGTTGCTATTGACCCCTCAACTTTTGACTGTAACAAATACCCCCTCCAACTTTATAAATGCTAACTAATAACCCTCTGAACTTGGCTCAATGTCTCTACTGACCCCATTGTAACAAATATCCCCTCCAACATTATAAATGCTAACAAATAACCCCCTAAACCTGGCTCAATGTTGCTATTGACCCCCAACTTTTAATTGTAATGAATACCCCCTACAACTTTCTAAATGCTAACAAATAACCCTGAATTGCTGAAAATACAACAAATGTGTGATTCAAACTCTCATAGTTGCATTAATAACTTTAAAAAGTAGAAAAATCGATTAAAATGAAAACGTCAAGGTAGATTCAAAATCCAAACTAACAGTTTGAATTGATTTTGTGACGTCTTAATTTTTGTTCTTTTCATCTGTTGAAATTGGGATTTCGAATTGATTTTGGGTTTTTAATTATTGGTTAAAGAGATCAAAAGTCGAGGAAGATGATATTTTTGAAAGAAAAAAAAGTATAGAAATCTTTTACATAAATTTTTTTAAGGAAACTTTTTAATCCACTTTTTTTATTTCTTTTAATTGATTTTTCTTCTTTTTAAAGCCACTTGCGTAACTATGAGACTTTGAGTCACACATTTGTTGTCATTTCAACAATTCAGAGCTATTTGTTAGCATTTAGAAAGTTCGAGGGGATATTTATTACAGTTAAATGTTGGGGGGGGGGGGGGGGGGGGGGGGTCAATGGCAACATTGAGCCAAGTTTATGGAGTTATTTGTTAGCATTTATAAAGTTGAAGGGGGTATTTGTTACAATCGAAAGTTGAGGGGGTCAGTAGCAACATTGAACTAAGTTTAGGAGTTATTTGTATATTCAGCCTAATAAAAAAAATGTATTTTTTTTTTTGAAAGCAAAAAAATAAAAATAAAAAATTGTAGTTATAAATTTTTTTTACTCTTTGTAATCTTTTCTTTTTCTTTATGGTTATACTGAAATTTACATTTTCTTTTTTTTTTTATGGTTATACTGAAATTTACCTTTTCTTTTTCTTTATGGTTATACTGGAATTTACCTCTTAGGTGAAGTGTAACTCTTCCGTGTTATTTTACTTATCATCATTCATACTCTTAATCTTATTTAACCAAATAGATTTTCAAAACAATTATCTGGCCATTTATACACAGGAAAATTCATATAAAGCATTGGGGTGAGAACTACTTGTGGCTTCCCAATGGCTTCAAAAGTAATGCAACCAACATTAAAACTCTTGATCAATGATGTCAATTAGGTGAGCCGCTTACGATCATCAGCCTTTCGGCTTGATAAACATTCAATCATGTTAATCTCCATTCGGGTTAATAGCCTATTTCTAGTATTCTATAAGGGAAATGTAAAAGGTACTTTTGTGTCAAAACCTCACTATTATATACTTTACATTTCCAACCCTCTAATTATGGAGGGCTGAGATGGTCACCATTATATATCTAACACAATATGGTATAGATAAATCAGTTGAGTTGGCACGTATGATGAAGAATTCTTTAGAAAAGATATTACTAGAATTATTCCGTACAAGCCAAGTTGGAAGGCACACTTAAATCAAATGGCCTTGAAATTGGGATTGTTTTTGGGCATTATTAGGGGCAATAAATCGGGATCATTTTGTACCCTGCCCTTCAATTGTACGGTGTTGGCTTTTATTTTAACAAGGGTCTGGTCTTAATTTAACCACATTTCTTCTTCTGCCCAACACTTAAATTATTCTTTCACTCATCAATAATGCTGTCTGCCAACTGCTCTTCTTCACATGCCCTTAATCACTCCTATCCCCGACAACATTATCTCCCTATATTCCCATTTGTTTAACCTACCCCATTATTAACTAACTACACCATTATCAATCCTTTTATTATATTCCCATTTGCAATTATTTATTACCAAACCAAACGTTTGTTAAGGACATTATTATTTTAATAGCAATCCATAGTATGTTATCAAACAATGTCAGTTCTAGATTAATTAACACCACACAGATCATTAACAAGATTAATTAACATACATACAATTCAACTTTACAAACTATAGACTTCACACAGGACAAGACAGTCACCCAAATCTTACTCTTCGGAGTTTTACGGAAAAATGACTAACAGATCTTATAAACATTGATTTCCTTGCGATGAAAACACAGCTAAAGTAAGATAAGTCTCGCACCCAGTCCAACACAACTTCACCACCAGCTCCCCCTTAGTGAAACTTTTGAATTCATCAGCTTCAGTACCAATTCCCAAAACCTCCTTCCCAATGTGCTGACTCTGGATAGGATACGCCGTGTGGACTAGATCCGGTTCTTGCATTTCTCTACAGCCCTTGGAGCTGCATCAGCAAAAATTTAAATCTCCACAATATGAGCTCAATGCAGGATAGTTGGATAAGTGACCATAGTTGTGTATACGAAACTTGACAAGATCACATATTCAAGTAGGACAGAAATTGGGTGTAACATAGGAAAAGTGATTGGGTATTTGATGAGAGAAACACATCCAGACCTCACTCAAAACTTAAATATAAAAATATCAAAAAGAAAATTTCATCTTCACCCAAATTTGACAGGACGTGGCAGACTTGTTCATGCAACAACGGATTCTGCATTTCCTATAATGATCATCTCGGATTTCCACCCTCTAAGAGTCTGATTGTTTAAATTGTAACATGACGTCTTATTATAGATGCTATGTAAGAAAACATACGCACCTAGTCCAATGGCATCAGAGCTCTTCATGATCCTCATTCTCTTACATGTTTCAGTGAACATCCTGCATGAAGGCAGAGATTGTGAATATTTGTACTCCAACCAGTTTAAGATAAACTTAGAGTTCAGATATAGTCATTTTTCAGATGAACATTCTAGAAATGTAACCTCAGAAGTAAGAACGTTAATCTGAGGAAGGAATTATGAAATACAAAAAGTATGTCAAATACATTAATCGCTGAAGTATCCATTAATACATCGAGAACTGAGGTTAAAGAAAAAAATATTGTTTTACACAATGAAGAACCCTCTTTTGTGACTTCTTAGAAGCAGTTCTGCCAATTAAATCAATGATTTACTACATTAGCCCTTTCCCAGAGCAATGCACAAGAATGAAATGGTAATATTCCATATTGATCTAGGCAGCCAGTGGTGTGAAATGACAATATAGTAAGGCATTGATAAATGCAAAAGAGTTCACATCATAGGAACTAGGCCACGTATACAGAAAAGAGCACCATCTTCACAAAAGGCAAGATCAGTGCAATTTATGCTACCAAACGATAGAAATAACGCGACTCTTATATTATGTGTTTCTGTGCAGATTCATCTAAACAACCTTACTAGTGTTATGATGATGAATACGAATAAGTTTTAATCCTCAGCTTCATACCAATCCTTTACTGCTTGAAGCAGAACTATCAAAATATACTTTTCGATAATAATATGGCATTTGAAATAGTCAACATGCACCAGTAAACAAACGAGAATAAAACTTCAAATAAACAAATAAAGAAAAATGTAAGCTGATACTTACTCCCAAGGAACATCACCAACAAGCATCCAGTCACCATCTTTATCCTCATAAGTAAGAACATACTCCGAGCCATGAAGCAGATCCTTCAGCTTATTCTCACACAGCATCTCACTTTCTAGAGAACCATTAGCTCCATATTGACCTGACATCATAATAGAATAGCAGTAACTCGATCCATGACAACAAGAAGAAATAACCATACATATAGAATATCAGTTCACAACATATTAAATACTACTAATTTCCACAAAATTCACTCAGCACACCTATAGTAAAGCAGCTGAACATCTTCTCGAGGGCAGCAGAGAGTGTCTGATATGCAGTGTAGTTTCTCAAGTCCACTTTCCTTAAATACGGAGCTCCATCCATACTTACCTTGATGAACAAAGCACCAGGCACTACTTTTGCATCCATTTCCTCAACGTTCTTTGATGAGGTGGCAATGGAGTTCTTCCTAAATGACCTGATAGGTGGCCAACCCACAACTTGTGCCCTGAAAAGGAAGAAAGATTAGAGGTCATTCTCATATTTATAAAGCATAGAATAATGTTTCAATGCATAAGAAGTTAACTAGTACATAATTCCAGATAGAACAACGCTCCTCTCCAGGCTTACTTTGTCGCAGGAGCACTATTGTTGTTAGAAGTGATGTGGTTTGTCCCTGCATCATTTTTACAAAGAGGCCTTTCCTGTGCTAACTTTGAAGCAGCTGTATCCTTTGCTTTAGCTGCCTGAGCCCCAAAATTCTCGATCGCAGAACCAGGTTTCAATCCCAAGTTTGGAGAGGATCTCGGTGAAAGGATTACATTGACCTCTGAATTAGAAAGAAATTTACCCTGCATTAAAGATTAGTGGTTAAATATTATAGCTATAAAAATGTAGATAAAATGCTTGTGGTGAAAGGAAATATTCTTACCTCGGAGAATCCATTCATAGCATCAGAAAACCCTCTTTTGTTTCCTGAAATGATATTTTTCTGCGGAGAACAGTAGTGACCGTCATTGGAGGGATGCAAGGGGAAGAGAGGCTTCTCATCAATTTGTGTAGAGTTCAATAAACAAAGCTCAGCATTCCTTTCAGGAGAACGGGACCCTGGAAGCCCAAGCCGCAACTCTGTAGCCTTCAGATTCAGATGACCTTTGCTCCCTTCAGCCACAGAAGGTACAACTACCGAACTGTCCACAGAAGAACAATCAGACAACCCCATATAGTTCCGCTCTTTTATTTCAGAGCCGTTCTGGCACACGCTTTCCGCAGAGATTGAAGAAGCCAGTAGAGTAACATTGCTCTGGTCTTCCCCCTCCACAACACCACTTAGCGGTGGAGACATCACAATTCAAAACAGAAACACGCTTCGTATGCTGCTTAAACATAAGGCCAGTTAGTAAATTGCATATATTCAACAAACAACTGGATAGAATTGCAAAGCAATCGACTCGAGCATATTGTATCCAGTGATTAACTAATCACGAAAGTTCCCCAATCTAATCAAACATCCCGGGATCCGAATTACCATGTTATTAAAACCAAGAAGCCTACAAGCATGAAGTAGAAACTAAAACTGCATATACTACCAAGATCTATAGAGATTCAGATACATTGTAAAAGAAATACACCACTATTGATACCGGGTCTGGAAAAGGTGGCGCCGGGGTGGGAAAGCTGTACAAGGAGCGGAACTAAATTCACACTAAAAAAAAGAAGATAGTTGGGGCTATGTGGATCTAATACATGTATGACGTGTTTTAAAGCTGTGCAGTACAGTAGAGCGGATAATGTCTGCATGATGATATTAATGTTGATGTTGTTATAGATGGTATCAAAGCCGAGTCTCTACGTACTATACTTACAGCAAAATCGAACTCAAACACAAAAAAATAGTTGAAACAATTTCTAATACCGCTACAATTTTCTGCACAAACAGAGAGAACCTCAGCACATAAAAACAGCAAAAAAGAAGAGAAAAACCTGCTTGTTTTTGCAATTGAAGAAGGAGAAGGAGATCAATTTAGGGTTTACTATATTTTCAGAGTAGAGTAGAGAGAGGAGGAAGAAGAAGAAGAAGAGAGAAGACTTGAGCTAAGGACCCTCCATTTGGCACAAAGTAACAAAAGTACCTTTGCTGTCTCATATTTTTTTTTTTTGGTAAGCCTTTGCTGTCTCATATGAAAGAAGCTCTATGCATTAATTATAATTTAAACTAAGCATATAATTATATTTCAAAAAGATTAACAAAAATTGTTCTCTTTTACCTATAAATAAATACATTATTCTGTTTCTTTGCATCTTATCTTAACAATATCAGCCGTTGATGTATAGTTTTGATGCAATTTACTTTAATATAAGTGGGGGAAAGGATAGTCAAATTCCACCAACAACTGTTTACTATGTTATTCATAATTAGTTGAATATATAATACTTTTTCTATTTGTGTTTTTTGTTTTTAATTGCTACATATTTAATTCCAGTTGAAAATATACAGATGGTCGGGTGACGAACCTTTTTGGCTCTTTCTTTAAAATATTTTGAGTGTGGTATTATGGTATGCTTAGTGGTATAGTTTGGATGAGAATTTTGAGGGACATGGAAAGGTATTGTATTCTCCAACCTTTCAATCGTTAATAAAATATGTACAAATAGTTTGTTTGATGCAATCACTTTTTTTTATACATTTCTAAATGGCAGATTGCCATGTCACCATTGCTAAGTATACTTATATTATTCGGATTTTTTTTGCATACTAAAAGAGCTTTTACAATTAAATGGTCTTGTGTTCGAGATCTAAAACTTTCATTTATTGGTGAATTAAAAACACATGGTAATATGAGCATGTCTTGCATATATGTCTCAAACTTAAAAGGCATTCACATAAAGAGGCGCTATCGAAGATCAATATAAAAAGAGACGATAGAGTTTAACTATCAATTTAAACTTTTAGTTCAGTTAATTCTTTGGCAAAAAGTCACAAATATCAAATGTAGTTACTCTAGATCATTGTTTTCGGTTTCACAAAGAAAAACTATTTTAGATGCATGAGACTTGTAATTGTTTGTGGCAAATTTGAGTATCATGTAAGCCCATAGATTAATTAAAAAAGATTGTTTTAGGCCTTTTAGCATCATGGGCCTTGAAGAAGTGGCACAAAGTTTATAGTAGAAGGTCATGCCTACTCAAGTCTTCTATCCAGATATCAACACTTTTGATCGAATTGTTATATTATCTCCTTTGTGATCACTATCCTCAATCAAAAGAATATCATTAGCATAAATTAACTCACTAAGTAATATTCAAGAAAAGATGCTGCCAAACCACTGATGTATTCTAAGGTTGAATTTAAGGGGAACAAATTATATTTTGCACGAATAAGGTTTGGGTGTGTTCTTTCAATTTATTAGCTTTAAACATTTAATTTATGATTTATTGAGCTGGATCGTACCAATTTGTGGGGTTGCTAAAATATATTGGTCCAAAATGATGCTTTGGGCTTAGCTTAATGTTGGGTCCAAGCGATTTACATGGAACCAATGTATGTGCAAAATATACAATTATATCCTTCTATTATTTTATTTTTCAAATAATTTAAGAACCTTTGCATTTCCTGCTGTAACTGTTAGCTGCTTTTCTTTTTTTATAAATTCACGAGCTACTTCCAACCTTGAATGCTCAAATTATAAAAACATATGTTAGAGAAGCGGAAATTGGAATGAATTTCTAATTGCTTATCAAACGATTAAAAGAAATAATCTATTAAATTTCAGGATCTATGGAAGTGAATAAAATGATCTATTACTAGGAAATTATAAATGATCAAGAGTAAAAACTCATCAAAGATTTCTAACCTCACCACATTGAACTTACTCGCTTTGAAGTAGACGATCAACGAACTTAACTAAAAAGAAATACTATTATTTACTTTATTAATTGAGAAAAATATATTTTTTATTTTTTTTTGGAGGAAAATATATTTCTTTATGTTGTTAATTGAACAAAATATACTTGGATACATGCATTATAAAAAATATAAAAAAAAAACACTATCAATCAAAACATTACGGATGAAAATGGATTCAAGCTCTAAGTTTTCTCTCAGTGCTTTTTAGAAAAGTTTCGCATTTATGGACAAAATATAAAATTAACGGTTGAAGAAATTCACACATAAAATATGAAACTTATTTTAATAAATATGAAACTTATTAATAAAATGTATAACACTCGAATTAAAAAGTTGCTTTACAAATTACTTAAGGGGATATTCTATGGTCACTTTGTTTTTCACAAAGTAACTATTACTTTGTTTTGTCAACCATTGGATTATGGATTAAAAACTAAGCCAATGGTAAAAAAGACAAAGTATAGACAAAGTAAGGGAAAAACAAAGTGACCATAACCTACACCTTACTTAAGATCACTATTTGTATTATGTTTATTAAAATTGTCAAAATTTATCTAGTACATACTTATAGGTACATAGGTAACTACAAATTCACCTTTTATCCCAAGGACCGGTTCTGAATTCCCTAAAAAATGCCTAGGAATATGAGAATTACATGCAATAAATTCCCAAGCTACTTATTATTTCTCCTCCACTTAATCTCCAACTAAGTTACGTGTCTTTATATATTATGAAATGCAACTTTACCAAAACATAAACTAATTTTCAAATTATGTAACCAAAAGAAAAAAAAACTAATTTTCAAATTAATTGGAGACAAGATAAGATAATATTATCTAATTTAGTGCCCCTGCAATTTTGCATATCAACCACCCCATTACAATATTATTACTTTTTATTATCGTTATTGGTTAAGTAATGAAGTTTTCTATAGTTACTTTGTTTGATGGAAGAATTATCATATCATTGAATAATATAGAAAAATTACAGCACGATTATAATCAAAGAAACATGAAAGAATTAAATCTCACAAAAATACAGGCAAAAGCCAGTATAAACCGCATAAAGGGCAAAGAAACGCTACAAAGAGTCTAAATACGCCATAAAAGTACTAAAAAACGACATAATAAATCATATACTTCTCAAGATTTCGGATCTGCAGAAAAACAACCGAAACCCATTCTTCAACACTCATGCCCCTCCAGAAAATCGGATCTAAGTCCTTTCTGAAATTGCATTCCCGTAGATCTATAGATATATGGATTAAATCAACCTTTTCCGCTCGTGCTAAATCTAAACGAGCTATAAACGAAGAAAATATAGATAACGGATCCAGATCTGATGACCAAAGAATACTTTAAAAATATATGATGTTAGAAAAGAGGGATGAGAAGCAGGAAAAAAGTAAATCGAATTCGGGGTTGGGAGGAGGAAGAAAGAAACAAAACTTCCTTCTTCCTCCTCGAAATCAAGCTCAGAATTAGGGTTTTTGAGAGAGAGAGCGGCTTGAGAGAGGAAACAGAAGTAGTTAATTTGCTTTTAATAGAATAATCTATTACTATGTTCATTATCACTATTGAATAAATGGAATGAAAATTGATAAAGTAATCAAAATCCAAGTAATCATAACCTTCACCGTATATAATTATAAGAATTTAGGCGTTGTTTGCTACGTTTTAACGAGTATTGTAATGAAATGCTCATTACATTAGAGCATCTCTTATGGTTAAGCACTTTCAACCCATACACATCACTATTACAAAACACTTTCACAATTTAAGTACTCTAATGGTTGGATACACTCACCTTTTTTATTATTAAAAAAATCATATTAATTAAGTTATTATATTTTTATATTCAATTATAGTAAATGGGTCTCATTAAATTAAGTAAAAGTAATAATTTATTTGAAGTCACTCTCCTTTTTTCATGTTTATATGTCACACTTCAATTAAAAAGAGACATGTGGCATTTTTGAGCACTACTCATATTTGAGCATTCTCCAACTTTATGGAGGGACTATTCAGCAATTTTATACTTTATTAAATTGCTGAATAGTCCCTCTTTTGAACCACTAGAGATGCTCTTAGAGGCTAATTCGCATGTTTGGTTAGTCGTATCAATTTCATTCATGAATCACCATTACGATTAGACAACAAATTTTATTTTATATTAAAAATATGAAAAAATAACAAAACTTTGAAAAAAAAGGAGTAAATACATAAAACGTGGAACACAGTAAAATGCAAAAAGAAAAACGTAAAAAACACGAAAAATAGAGAAAATGTGATAACTGCTAAGACAGGAAAAAAAACGTGAAAAAAGTAAAAAGATACTTAAAAACATGAAAAAAAGGAAAAAACGTAATAAATGGAGAAATTGTGAACAAAGTAAAAAACCAGAAAAATACTAAACACGGGACAAATATAGATAGCAAACCCATATGTAGATGCTAGTTCATTTATAAAATCTAAAACTTATAATATATGTTTTGCCATCATCTTATTGATTCGGTTTAGTGTCACACATGAACAAATTCAGGGGGAATTAGTGGGACCTTGAGTAAATATTGAAAGCTTGGTAACAAATTGAAACTGAAAATTTAGTTTTACATGAAAAAAACACTCAATAAATATAAATTTATATCAAAAGCACATATAGCTGACAGTTAGGCCCCGTTTGGTAAAGCGTTTCGTGGGAGCATATAGCGTTTCGTAGGAGCATATTGCATTTTTGTTCCAATATGCTCACAAATAGGTGTTTGGTTATATTTTTGGAACTACAGCATTTAGAGTTAATTATCCAACAACTATTAGCAAACAGCAACAACAAACAGCAACAGCTAACCGCAACAGCTAACAGCAACAGCTAACCGCAACATCTAACCGCAACAGCTAACAGCAACCGCAACACCAAACGGAGCCTTAGTGTCGTTAGATAATATAATATAAATTTTAAGTAAAATATATTTAACAGCCTAGTTTGAAATTAATCTTGGAAGTGAACATATATATACACTCTAGAGATTAGAGTTTAATCAACGTTCAAACCATGCATATACAAAAGAGATTGAATTTGATGTGTAATCAAAATAAAAATGAAATTAAGATTGGTAAAAAGGAACAGAAAAAGAGGGAATTAGCTTATTATTATTGTCTACATTCACATTAACATTAACATTAACATTGAGCAGAAGAGGAGGACACGCAACTGCAATGAACTTAGGAAATTGATCCCCCGGCATCACTACTGGCAAACTCTCTGCTTCCTTTTTCTTCCCTTCCTGCACATTTTTAATTATAAATTCCATCATTCCAATGAATCATTTCATTCTTATTATCCAAAATATTTGTTTATGGACCTTGATCTACTATTTGGTAATATTTGATTAGCACAGGGCTAGTTTTGTATTATTGTGAGAAGAAACAATTGTTGTTGGTGAAAAATAACAATATAAAATAACATAATATCAAAGTCTCTGATTGAAAGGTTGTGAGTTTAAATCCTGACAAGTTCATTTATTAGTGGACTAAAATTAAAAACGTACAGTGAAATGAACATATATTGTGCACCCTTCAAATCTAAGAGGCATTCACAAGAGGGGATGTGTAAGAGGTTATGGTGTTGCAGCTTAACTAACTTCAAACTTTTAATTCAAACAGTTAAGTAACACAAATTCACATATTTTACCAATTTTGATAAGTTACCAGACAAGAGGTACAAAATAATAGATTTATACAAACACTGAAATTACCTGTTGAGGAGGTTGAGGCTTGTGGGGATGGAAAAGGGAGTCATCTTGGTGCTGATGATGAAGATGATCATGATGATGGTCATGGTCATGGTCAGTAGAAAGACCAAAAAGGGATCTAAGCTTGTTCCAGTGGATGCAACAAGTGAAAAAACAACACATAGATAACAATAAAATCAATAAAAGAGCTAATCCCAAAGGGAATCCTACCGAGGGTCGACTTGATTCTTCTTCTATCTCCATTAATTCCTTTTAGTTTCTTAATTTCTTTAGACAAGAAGAAGAAGAAGAAGGTGCATAAGCATATATCCCAATTTATTTGGGGTTGGGTTGGGTTGGGTTGAGTTGGGTGACAAATCACATTTGATTCAGTACAAATATTTAGTACGGTAGGAAATAGAAATCAAAAAGAAAGGAAGGGTGGGTGGGCTCCTTTTTCCATTATCTCATTTCTCTTGTCTCATCATTTCTGTTGTGTGAAATAAATTATTCTATTTTGCAATTAAGTGAGAAAGAAATGTACCTTATCCCTACTTGTATTCTTGTCTACTAATCCCACATGGATATTATTTCATGGTGGAATTGAAAGAGATTTGAGCTTCTCTTACAATATACATGCCAAACTCACCAAATTGATTCTAAATCCTACACAAAAGTTCTCATTATCTACTAGGCAACATCAATGCAATTGCTACTTTTTACTTTATTCAAAATTATCACATTGATGAATACTTATACCCCTTGTAGTTTGGTTGATAATATAGGTTGAGTTTGTAGGAAGTGAATAATGTTTGATTCCTATCTAGAGGAGAGAAGTGAAAAGGCTTAATTGTGAATGTGACTAAATATCGATGTCAATGACGATATATGTGGTCAAGACCAAACAAATATCTTATGGGATTCTAACGAATCAATAGTTATTGGTAAATTTTAGTTAACTCATGCATTGTAATTTTACTCATTGTTAAGTTATAGGTAAATTAGATAGGACACGACTTAATGGTTGAATATCGAGAGGGTCGAGGTAGGATGAAATCGTCACCAAGGGTTAAACATTATTCACATAATTAAAAATGACTAGTATCTTAAGCAAACTTCTAGGAGTCACCACTCAAATTCACTAATATATATACTTGAAGATAGTTTGGATGATAATAAGATTTTCGAAGGGGTAAGGATTACCCGATCCTGCTAGGGGTTCACCCCATTGGAAATGAGGACTTTCATTTATTTTTCTCCATGAAGCATGAATAAGGTAGGAAAAAGAATTTTTTTTAGAGGCATGATAAAATAGGTAAAGAGACTTATTCCGCTCCAAAGATGATTGTCCTCTCAAATTCTTCCATGTAGTTTATATAATTTTATTTTTTTTTTATTTTCCATATAGTTTCCAAACTCACACTGAACTGACTAATCTGAATTCGCGATAGTTTATATATAATTTTTTTTTAAAGAAGTTTATATATGAACAATATTTATGTTTCCACAGTTTGAGGTATTAATTATTAACTATGAATCATGATTGATGTATTTTTTCTTACATAAATATATTGATGCTTAAAAATAATATTTGCTGAAATGTGTTATTTTGCACTTTTAAATTATTGCAGTAAACACAATATTATTTAGGGGAATCAAGAGTTTTGCCTTTTTTTTTTTGATTTTTTTTAACATTACTTTTCCCTTTTCTTTTTATGACTTTAATATTTTCGTTAAAAAAAGAATATCTGCAATGTCTCATGTGATAAAAAGATACCACTAAATAAAGATCTGCCTAAATTACATGGATAAACAAATTATTTAACATTCTATCTTAAAAACAAATTATTTAACATATGGGACCATAAATCATTTTTAATTTTCTTTCCTGTCAACAACTTATTTGCTGAATTGCATTTTTCAATATTATTTTAATATTTTTATTGTATGTTTGAGTAGTGATGATGTGATATATTAAACAACAAATAGTTGTCACATAACATTTTAATCAATATAATTTTAATATTTTATACATAATAAAATTTTAAATTAATTATTTATACAAATTTTAAGTATTAAAATAAGAATTCAATTCTGAAAAGTAAATCTGAACCGTAAATTATTGATATCAAATTTAAAATTGAGCGAATTTAACTCATAAGTTCTGATTATGAACACAAATGGTGGAATTTTGGTTGTTTAACTGATTGAACTAAAAGTTTAAACTTATAATTAAATTGAACAACATTTTCTATATTAATTTCTGATACACCTCACACAAATGTTTTTCAGACTTGAAGCGTGACTAACACATGCCCATTCCATCGTGTGTTTTAATTGAATAAATATTGATGTTGCGAATCGAACTCGGTACATTTCAACCGTAGAGACTATGATACCATGTATTAAAGTTATCTCATTATATTTTTTTAATTCACTAATTAATGGAATTATCGGGACTTGAGCTTAGAACCATTTTACATAAAAAATTCATGGTATGTCAAAGAATCAATTTAACTAAAAGTTAAAGTTAATAATGAATTTATATTAATATCTAACCGTAATTAAGTGAAGTTTGAAAAATATAGGATTCTAATTAAGATAATAATAGGTTGTCTGATCCAATAGGTAACAAGTATTCATAGGCTGCTTGTGATTCCACTTTCAACACCAATATAAGTGGAATATGTCATAATTCGTAACCTAATAAAACTATCACTTTGCATGCTATCTATTGCGGGGCATGATAGGACTATTTTTATTTTTTTTGATAACATTTTATCCAAGTATCTTAGCTCAAAGATCTTAATTTCAAGGAGGTTATATAATACTTGAGTTTGATGCCAAAACAGTTGTTGAAGCGATTAAAATGTGAATATGTCTAAGTGTGGGGGACTTGTTAGGCAAATATGGATCTATTTTAATCAATGAGAGAATTCATTTAGAATATGATGGTTTACGGTTGTTCACTCTTTAATTACGACAACCCGATTATACATTGGTTCTATGTTATGGCAAGAAAACTTCAATTTTGTGGGTAATTTTTTATGCTTCGATTATAAACTTTGCTCCCTTAATCAATGCACATGTTAGCATTCTTTTTCCTTTCCGCAAAGTTTCTTAACAGAACTATGCCATTGAAAAGTTAAAATAATGAAGACAACTTCAAATATCTAATTCTGACTTTTTTGTTCAAGGGTACCCGGCATGTAAATTGGACTTTCATTTGTGGGCCTTAAAACAATTCATTAGAGATGTGGCATTTTTGGGACTGAGCTGACGTGGCTGCTTGATTTCCATCTTTTGAATCTTAATGGGCTTATGGGCAAAGTTTACCTAGTTGCTTACATTAGGGCCTCTGCATTTTGAAATTGGGTCTCTTTTGAATCTGTTGCAGTTCAAACCAATTTGACCAATACCAAACTGACCCGAACTTGAAAACAGATCTTATCCCAAATTAAAATGGCCTTGACCCATATAGATAGTATCTCGATGAAGCAGACTTCTGATTGCCAACTTCAAATAAATTGATATGCTTACCACATATCCTCACCCTTTGATGTATTAAGATACCAATTCTTTTTTTTTTTGAGTTCACTTTCTACAATCATGGGATTTGAACTCATGATCTCACACTCTCTAGTGAAATGTAATAACCATCGAGGCATTGCTTGATGAGTATTAAGATACCAATTCTAATAGTTGAACTCATGATCTCACACTTTCTACAATCATGGGATTTGAACTCATGATCTCACACTCTCTAGTGAAATGTAATAACCATCGAGGCATTGCTTGATGAGTATTAAGATACCAATTCTAATAGTTGAATTTGTCAATTTACTATAACTACCATGTTGCCCGGGGTAAATGATCTCCACGGCATGTTGAAACTCTTTGTCCCCAATTGTGATTCAAATTGAAATATGATATGATTTTGTTTTGATTGACTAATGGTGTTAGGATTGTCAGTATCTACATTACCTTTTAATTAGGAAACAGAAACATATACTACATTTCATTTGCCCCAAAGATTGATAAGGAAAGCAATAAAGAAATATTATTTAATGATGTTTTTAGATCCTTCTATGTTATTCCACTTTCAACTCAAAACAAAATACTACTAAATTTTATTTCACATGATTAAAAATAAAATGCCTCTAGAGATTTGCAAAACTAAACTAATATATTTTAATAAACTCTAGAATCATCATTCATCATCTTCCTCCATATCCTGCAGTTGTAAACAATGCTTGCTTTACATCTTCACAACTTTGCAGTAATTTTCTGTGATCCAATTCCTGTCCAAACAACACATGTAGAATCAAGTTTATGATGATAAAACAATTAATTAGCTGATTAGCAATATCAATAGTAATAAATAATAAAAATGAAACCTGAGAGCAAGAAGCCTGCAATGCAAAATCATTAAAGCAGCTAATAACACAGTGCTGAATTTCAAGGCCCAATGCTTCTAAAGTGGACAATGTTGATAGCAGCAGCCCTGGTTTTGCTGAGCATCTCATCTCTATCTGGGTACCCTCCTTTCTTCTTTCTACATCAATCTGTCCAAAAATCCATTGGTTTTGTTCTTTTTTTAAAAGAAAAGGTTACCAAATTAAAAAATATATTCTTACTTTAGGGGAATTTCTGAGCATGAATTGAGTAGGTTTAGCGTCCTTGAAAATGGGGGGCATCATCATGTGATCATTTGAAAATGAAGGCACATTAATCTCTTGTTGCAAGTTGTTGATTTTGTCTAATAATTCCTTAACATACTCAATTGTATCCCCAACTATTGAGGTTCTGTCCATCTACACACCACAATTAAATAATTAATTAAAAAATTCCGGAAAATTATTAAATTAAATTAAAGTGAAGTAAAACTATTAAATGGAAATTAATTAAATTAAGCAGGGACCTTGGATATGTTAGGAACAATGGACCTAAGCATGGAGAGGCGATCATTCAATCTTTTTCTTCTTCTTCGTTCAGCCATAAGATTCTTGGAAGGCTGCCCTGCAAATTTCTTGCCTCTACTATTGAGAAGTGGAGGTTGAATAGGGTCCTCTTCAATTTTAGGGGAAGGCACTCGAAACGGCGGCGTAAGAAGTGCATTGAAAGAAGAATCAGTGAAGTGGAAATCAGGGGTAGTGAAAGGAGGTGAAAATTGATGAACAAATGGGGAATTCAAGAAATAGTAATTGTTGAAATCTCGTTCAACTGAGAATTCTTGGAACATTTCTTCTGATTCAAAATTTGGAATGCTTTCCCAATTTTGCAGTTCCTCTAGGAACCCATCTTCATTCAGCTCTTCCATTTTCTGATTTTTTCTTTTTTTTTTTGTGGTCCTTTAGAAGCAGCATCTAGTTGAGGAATATATATAGTATACATAGGTACACTCGAGCATATGATTGTTAATATATAATAATGAACATATCCTCGTCGAAGGCAGATGACAAATTTGGCAGTTACAATGTAGTATTTAACTTATTTTTAATAAAATTTAATTGAATTTAATTCAAAAAAATTCTTCTCTTTTAAGTCAATTCAACAAATTCAATTTAGTTTAAATCAGTTTAATTTACCATAAAATACTTAAGTAAAGTAAAAGTTTCGATTTGTTGTTTTCAGTGTATCAAAAAATATAAAATTGAATTTTAGTATAAATTATGAGTGAAATATAGAAAATAATCTAATTTTGCCTCTATATTTGCCTGTTCTGTTAATTCATTATTTAATAAAAAATATTCTGTCAGTTAGGTTTAGTTCTTAATTTTGATATGATTCAATTTTTAATTATTTGGTTCAGTTTTCAAACCAAACAAATTGATGGACACCTCTAATTATACAATCACATACTTTAAATTGTTCTGATTTATTTTTATCAAAATTCAGTTCAATTTAGTTTAATAAATTCAGTTCAGTCTAATTTAACAAATTTTTTTAGCCAAATTTTGTCCAATACAGTTCACTTAAATTTAAGCATACAAATGTGAATTAAATGCTACAGAATTCCTAATAAACATATGAAGGCATACATTAAAACTAACTCACTGAGTTATCGCTAGGTCTCGCCCGTTTTCTCCTAGCCAACTAGAATTTTCTTTTGGCTCAGCTCACCAAAATTCACATGTGGAGTCCTTTTTCTTGTTTTCTACTCAGTGCATTAATTTACATAGACAGTCCACATCTAAGTAACACTAATATCGTTTCTATTGTATTTTTATGGCTTAATATATAATTAACTCTTTGAACTTGTTCATAATTTTCACTTAGCCTCCTCAATTTGTCAAATATGATCTATTTTGCTCATTTGTGCTTACATGACATAATATAAGTGGTAATCTAAAATTCATGCCACATCAGCATAAAAGGGACAAGATGGGTCAGATTTGACAAGTTTAGGGGACAAAGTGGAAAGAAATTACAAGTTTAAGGGTCAAGTGGAAAAAAATTATAAGTTCAGGTGCCTATTAGATTGTCCTTTAAAGTGAGGGGGCTACGTGAAAAATATGGACAAGTTCAGGGGGATGGTTACATCTTAGCCCTATTTTTATTATATACTTAAACCTCTATAATCGGTTTCAGAGACACTAAGGTCCAATTTGGAATTGCTTTCTCAGCTACTTTCGTAGTTTTTCCACATTTTCTAGTTAAAAGCAATACTGTTTGGTAAATGCAAAACTGTTTTTTGGAAAAACTGAGAAAGTAGGGAAAGCTGCTTTCAGCAAAAGCTGGAATTTGTAGCTTCTAGAAAAATCAGCTGTTAGAAATTATGCAAAAAACTGATATTGATAATTTTTTTGCTAAAATATGTTTAACTTTTAATATATTTTAATAAGTACACATTTTCTATTTATATTTTTGACTTTTAGTACTTTTGAATGTATTTATCAAACATTTTACAACTTTTCCCTACTTTCCCTGACATCAAACATCACTTTCTCCAACAACAACTGCTTCTCTCCACAACAATGCCAAACTGGCCCTAAATATGATTAGAAAAATCTTTATTAAGAAATGAGTTCTAAAAATACATTAAATAAAGATCAAGTTATTGGCAAATTTTCAAAAATTAATAATTAGTTGATGTATTATTGTTAGAGCATTTGTAATGGAAGAGATATTTGGTTGGAATGTCACAAATGCGCCCGATGAGACACATCCGATGTTGTTCTACGTGTGGCCGCCCATGGTGGACAATGTGGGTCCGTTCTCCCTCACTTTCAACAATTTTACTTATTTATTTTTATAAAAAAATCAGTAACGCAAATGAAAAATCAAGAATTGTTTCTGAAAAAAATATTAAGTATGAAAAAGTTTAATCTTTATATTTAAGATAAAAGTTTTTTAAGTGAAGTCTAAATAAAAAAAAGAAGATAAAATGTTGAATGAAAGCGAGGGCAGTTTTCTTTTCCCCATCGTCCCCGCCACGAAAGCGGTATTTGGAAAAGTCTTCAGTTTCATAAAACAACGGAGACAGCCCACAATATCTGATTTTAGGGTTTATAGATAGCTTCCATTTTTTTGCAGTCTATTATATTTGTCTGCTTGCGTTTCTATGGCATATGCCTTTATGCTATGGTAGGGGTCCATATTATATACTAAATCCCATTCCTTTCACAAAATAATAGTAACATGGAACATCTGTTATACTAAATCTCCGATATAGTATCAAAGCTTTTACCGACCAAACACGGTGTTGAGTTGAATTTTGGTAACCTCATTTATCGGTGTATTAGAAACATGTGTTGTTGATATTATTTTGTGCAAACTTCAAGCTTAAAGAGCAATATTAGAGATTTATTATAAAAATTGAATGTAAGACACGAAGCGTGATCTAAACCTCCACGTTGCGCCACATACAAGAAGATCTTTGTAGATTCGATGAGAAAACTCATGGCATGCTCCCATGTGGCTCTCCTCTATCAATGCAGCTCCTGAATCAGTATACTCTTGATTACATTATTATTCCTCATTAGTCAAGTTCTTCTAAGACATATGGTCACCACCCCCATACAAGCTACATTACAGCTTACAGATCCTATCGGATCTTCCCATTCTTGATTGTTTATTGACTTGGGAATCAGATCTAGAGCGGAGTTGCCAAACGATGATTCTGAGCCTAATTCATTTCTCTGGTTTACATGTTATGTGGACACCTCTCAACTTTTGGATCGAATATAATACTAATTTCTGTCCATCAATCAATGAGTTAATTAATGCTGTGAACGAGTAATGTTTGTGGTTAAAATGTTAGGGTATTATATTGTGTAGACTAGAAGTGGAAAACTGATGATTGCATGTTATGTTGCCATGAATTCAGAGTCCGCAATGCATAAAAGGCCAAAATATGCAATGCCCTCCTTTGTAGGTAACCTAACCTAACTCAGCATATTAACTTGTTTAGCATTATTATATTTCCTCTGCATTTCCCTTGGCTAACAATCACCAACTTCACCTCATTTTTTTTCTACACCGTTAGGGTACCCCTAATTAACTTTAGTGGTTCTACTATAATGACTAAATTTAAAGAAAAAATGCTGAATTGAAAATATATATTGACATGCTTTAACCCATTCATCATAAAGAAACTATGCAATTTTTACTGCTTTATATCCGCTTCCAGCATCATAGATTTTAGCGAGATCAGGGGCATGCAAAGCCAAACAGATCCTGACGACTACATTCCCATACGTCAAAGAACATGACCTAGATAGCTGCCCAGTCTGAGACTGTGTCTAAGCTTGTTGATTCACTGGATTTTTCTGCTGCCATAGCTTTGACATACAAATCTTTGCTGAAGAGGTGTGTGATGTTAAAGGTTTGAGACGTTATTGAATCTGTCCGAGGGATTTGAAGGCTTGTGTAAGACGAGATTATCTTGAACTAGATTGTTCTTTGTTGCGGTTAAATTGGTTGGACCGACCGTGGTGGAAACGCTGGAAAAGATGGTCACCCCATAGCCGAACATCATACCACATTCGTCAGATGATAAAAGTTTAGATACTACATCAGCCAAATAGAACTGTAATCACCCAACAAAACTTTGATTATTTTCACATTAATTCCAAAAATCATGCTAGTACAAACTTTGACCAGTCTTTCTCTTTTTCTTCAACTTTCTCTCTTATAGTGAGCAACTCCTCTCTATTTGGAGGAGTAACGCCATGTTCTTTTGATAAACTTAGTGAGAGAGAAAACAAAATTGTAGAGAGAGAAGGGGAAAAAGTTATTAATCCAGGAAAAGCCACAAACGGCTATAAACGACAAATACAAACACGTGCATAGCATATGCATACTTAACAGAAAAGAGAAAAGACTAACAAGTCCTTAAACTAATGAGAATAAAGTAAATACAAATAAACAATAAACATTCCTTCAGCCTCCCCTCAAGATGAACTACTCTTCATCTTGCACTATAGAACTAGTGATAGCTTGCTGGAAATTCATCTTTGCTAGAGCTCCATACATCTGAGTTCCAGACAAAGGTTTAGTAAATAAATCGGCAATTTGTTGATGAGTACTGATATAAGGAGTGCAAATAAAACCACTTTCCATATGAGATCTAACCAAATGGCAATCTATCTCAACATGCTTCATCTTCTCATGAAAAACTGGATTTGCAGCAAGGTAGATGGCTGCTTGGTTGTCACAATGTAAAGGAATAGGAAGCTGTGGACTGATGTGAAACTCCTCAAGGACATACTGAATCCACTTCAATTCACAAGAAGCTATAGACATAGCTCTGTATTCTGCCTCAGCAGAACTCTTACTAACTACAGTTTGCTTTTTAGCTTTCCAAGACACCAAGCAATTTCCAATTAACACACAATAACCTGTCACAGACCTCCTAGTGATCTTGCACCTTCCCCAGTCTGCATCACAGAAGGCTTGGACAGTTGATAAACTTGAGTTAGCATCATAAAACAACCCTGCATTAATAGTATGCTTGAGATACCTCACTACATGTTGAGCAGCCTCCATTTGTATCTCTGTTGGATTATTCATATACTGGCTCAACTGCTGGGTTGCAAAGGCAATATCAGGCCTTGTAAACCCTAGATACAGCAGCCTTCCCACAATTCTTCTAAATTTCTCTAGTTTGTCAATAGGTGGTGAAATAGCATCCAGCTTTGCACCAACATTAAAAGGACTACTTAGTGCTGATTCATCTGACATCTCAGCATCAACAATAAGGTCCCTGATGTATTTAGACTGTGATATATGCAGTCCTCTGTCATATCTTGCTAACTCTATACCAAGAAAGAACTTGGCTTCTCCCATATCTTTGATGGTGAAACTCTCATCTAAGGCCTTCTTAACCTCATTTAACAAACTTAAAGAAGTTCTTGTAATCAACACATCATCTACATAAACTATGAGAGCTAGAAATTGATCACCCTGTGTTTTTGTAAAAAGACAGTAGTCATGTATAGACTTTACAAACCCCAACTCAAGAAGCTTCTCTGTAAAAGCCTTGTTCCACTGTCTTCCTGCCTTCTTTAGACCATACAAGGACTTCTCTAGCTTGCACACCATACCAGGCTTTGCCTTATCATAACCTAGAGGTGGCTCCATATATAACTCCTCATCTATGCTTCCATGGAGATAAGCATTATTTATGTCTATCTGTTGAATAGTCCACCCTTTACTGACAGCAACGGCTAAGAAGATTCTCACAGTAGCGACCTTGGTAACTGGTGAGTAACTATCATGGTAATCTATGCCATGAACTTGATCAAAACCCCTTGCCACCAGCCTTGCTTTGTATCTCACTACTGTACCATCTGCAGCCCTTTTTATTTTCCACAACCATTTACATTTAATTGCTTTCTTCCCTGGTGGTAATGTAGTTAACTGCCAAGTAGTTAACTGCCAAGTATTATTACCAGCACAACCTAAATAAACACACTTAGTAGATATATCATCAAATTTTCCCTTAGAAGGATCTGTGTTTAAAACATACCCTTGGCAGCCAAAAATCTTAAACATATCAAGCTTAGGATGGTCTCCATGAAGTAAAAAATAAGGACTCTTCCATTTCAACACCTTAGATGGAGATATATTTAGCAAAATAGTTGCATGTAACATGGCTTCCCCCCAAAATTTTACAGATAAATGTCCCTGTTTTAGTAAAGACCTAGCAATACTTGTAAGACTCCTATGCCTTCTTTCAACCACCCCATTTTGTTGGGGTGTATATACACAAGACTTTTGGTGAAGTATACCATACTTCTTAAACACAGTTTGAGTTTGTATCCCTACAAATTCAGTACCATTGTCTGTCCTAATGGCCTTAATTGTAACATTATAGTGTGTTTTAATCATAATAATGAATTGCTCCAATAAACAGGGCACTTGGTCTTTGAACTTAAACAATATTGTCCAAGTACATCGAGTAAAATCATCCACTAATGTCAACATATACCTATCTCCAGATAGTGACAACATTTTATAAGGCCCCCAACAGTCCACATGCACTAACTCAAAAGCCTTTATAGTTTTGATAGAACTTAATGGAAAAGGTTTCTTAACCTGTTTAGACTGGATACACACATCACAATGCTTAAAACTATTTTCATGTATATCTCCAACTCCATGAATGTGCATCAATTTCTTAACTGACATATGGCCTAATCTCTCATGCATCAATATATCAGCACTAATAACATTTGCAACTAAATCCATATGAGTGAGTGAAATAGTACCTGTGTCTAAAAAATATAGACCATTCCTCAAATGACCAACTGCTATTGGTTTAGAACATGATTCCTGCTTTAGCTCACAACTGGAACCAGAAAAATGCACAGTAATATGTTGATCCTGCAACAGCTTACTCACAGACATCAAATTGTATTTGAAACTTGGCACCAGCAACACATCTGTCAACTGAAACTTATCAGTAAACTTCATAACTCCCTTATATTTCACCTCCTGTGCTTCTCCAGTTGGTAGGTAAATCTTCTTGGGAGCTATCTGAGTAACACTTTGCAAACTTTGCTGATCATATGTCATGTGTGTTGTAGCTCCTGAGTCAATAATCCATTCTATGCTAGCATTACTCTTCAACTTGCTGCCTGCACACACACCAGCAAAAGCAGAGAATTCATTTGAGCTACTACTCTTTTGCACCATCTTTTGTTTGAAAGCTCTTTGCACCTCCCTTTGTATCATCTCCTGTATGTTATCAGACTTATTTGAATCTGGACTCACATCATATTCCTCCATTGGTGTATTGTACTCATTATTCTGCTCATGAGTTAAATTTGCTTGATGCTTAACCACTCCTTGAACACGTCTGCCTCTAAACCAGTCTGGATAACCTTTTAGCTTGAAACATTCCTCTTTCTCATGTCCTCCCTTTCTACAATATGTGCAATACTTGTCTTCTTTACTTTTACCTCCATAATTGCTGCCTGCTTTATTATAACCTCCATTAAAACCATTGTTAGATCCATATCCTCCACCATTATTTGATCCAGACCTAGAACTATTATTGTAAGATCTCTGAGTTCCATCCGATCTTTGATTCTGAGATCTATTTCCAATAGACAAATTTACAAAATCATTATGCACTACATTTGCCACACTTCTCTGTCTATCAATGGTAATTAACATAGCATATGCCTTATTTATATCAGGCAGCGGATTCATCAACAAAATCTGGTCTCTAACATGATCAAACTCTGTATTAAGCCCTGATAAGAACTGCATCAACTGCTCTTCCTCTAACAATCCTTGAGCTATTCTCCCAGATTCTCCACAAGTACACACATTAACAGGCTTCATAACTATGTATTCATCCCATAGCCTTTTCATTTTGCTAAAAAATTCTATGAGTGACATACCTGATTGAGTCAGACTACAGATCTCTCTGCGGAGCTGAAACACCAATGGACCATTACTTTGACCGTACCTCAGCGCTAGTTCCTCCCACAAGCCCTTAGCCGTCGGAGCATACATGATGGTCTCTGCAATATCTCGAGATAATTCATTCAGGATCCATGAATAAACTAGATCGTCGATCTCTTTCCATTTCAAATAAGCCTCTGATGTTCTATCCGCTGGTACTTCATCATTAAAGATAAAATTCGACTTCCTCTTTGCGTTAATCGCCAACATCATTGATCTCCGCCATGACAAATAGTTTTTGCCATTCAACACTGTACTAACTAGCACCAAACTCGGATTATCGTGAGTATTAGTGTTATTTGTATTCATTACTTCTTCTTCTTCTTCGTGAATCTGAGTCTCGTTCAGATCTGAATTTTGAACTTCTTCCAAGTCGATTTGATGACTTACTTCTCCAGAATTTTCTCCAATCGATTCTGTATCACTTCTTCTACTTCCTACTACTTCAGAATAAGATCGCCGTCGCCGAGTCATTCTTCATCATCTCAGGTCGCCGGAATCTATCCTCGTTGCTCTGATACCATGATAAACTTAGTGAGAGAGAAAACAGAATTGTAGAGAGAGAAGGGAAAAAAGTTATTAATCCAGGAAAAGCCACAAACGGCTATAAACGACAAATACAAACACGTGCATAGCATATGCACACTTAACAGAAAAGAGAAAAGACTAACAAGTCCTTAAACTAATGAGAATAAAGTAAATACAAATAAACAATAAACATTCCTTCATCTTTCTTATTTATATTCAACACATTTCAGTTCAGTTCAATATTTTTAAATTAGTTTAGTTTGACAAAATTCAGGAGAATTAATTCAACTTGATATAATTTAGTTCATTCCGTTCAACTTGTTTCAACAAAAAATTAAGAACATTTTTAATAAGGAAGTTTTATTCCTTCTCTATCCCCCCATGTATGTGTTTTATATTGCTTTTTCTGTTTTTAAGTGACTCACATCTATTAATTTCATCGAATTTTTTTTTCCATATGATCTGTCTATTATCCATGATTCTATTATTTATATCTCTTAGAAACTGGAAGACCAGACTAGGTTGATCTTATCCACAGGGTCGCAAATTGAAATTGAAAAGGACTTGGATCCGAATGTTCAAGAAATGGATTGTAATTTTTTTTTTTCTGTGGATTTGGAAGCGCAAGAAATGTACAAGTTATTGTTTCTTTGCTTTTGTTATGACTTTTATGGTCTTTATAGCTCTTTGTAGTCTTTTCTTTTCATTTGTGTTTCTGATACTGACTTTATTAGATCGGATGAGTTTTAGTTCTTCCTTGTTATCTCTTTTGTTATTATGTTGTACACTCATTATTCAATGATATAAACTTTTTTCTTAAAAAAATGTACTGAAAAAGAAACTGATAAATACATAACATTCTGGAGAATGTTATTATTTATACTCCTTTTTTTTTTTATTTTTTTTAATAGGAATTTATACTCGTTTTCTAATTCCCTTTCAAGATGCAGGACATATATCATATATGCAAACTTTGTGTTTTGTCATCATAAAGGGAAAAATAGGACTCTCAAATCATAACTATAGAGACAATTAAAACAGCTGAAAAGTAATTTTAAGAAATGAATGTTATCAGAGAAAATGGTGGAAGTTTTTAAAGGTTGGAATTCTTTTTGATGGAGATATTGTCATCTGTTGCCTTCATTCCAAGTGTGCTTTTCATTGCATTTGCTGCTCCTGTTGCCATGTTCTTCACTTGTTCTCCTGTCTACACCATTTAATTACTATTTACTTAATCTCCAATTCTTTGAAAATAGACAAAAATACAAATATAATGGTTTGGCTTATTTGCAACCGCTCCCATTGTTCAATAAATTACACATATGGGTCTAAGGTTTTGAGAGGTTTGCCCGCAGTTAAAGAATCTGTGAGTCAAATATTCAATCCAACAATACTCGTAATTTAGTTAATTTGCAAAGTCAGAAGAAATGTGGAGTAATTTGTACGGCAGTCTTTTTAATTTCTTCAAATTGCTCCTTTTTGACGTAAATTTTCATTTCAAGATGAACCGTCTAACTCAGCAAATTTTTAAACTACGAGAATATCTTTACTAAGGGATATTCTATGGTCACTTTGTTTTTCACAAAGTAACCATTACTTTGTTTTGTCAACCATTGGATCATGGGTTAAAAACTAATCCAATGGTGAAAAAGACAAAGTATAGCCAAAGTAAGGGAAAAACAAAGTGACCATAGCCTACACCCTTTACTAATCCATCAAGAAATAAGCTTTATTCTTCTATTTTCCCCGGAAAAAAAAAAACAGCATAGTGAAGAGACATGAGATATACCTGTTGAATAAAGTTGGAGGCTTGAGATGAGTAAGAATTGTCTCCACCAGATTGGCCTACTTGTTGTGATATATGAGAATGAGATGCTTGGTTTGCATGCTCTTCCCTTATCAACTGTAACCAACCCCATTCATTTATATATTATAATTGAAGCCTAAATTGCTCCTTGTAATTTGCTTCTACTTTCAATTATGACACTAAACTTATAAACTTAGACATTGCAGTATCTAAGCTTTTCATTTTAACATTGATCCACATGGGAAAAGATATTCTAAGACCATTTTAAGTTTTTTTATTTAATCAATTATTGTGTGGGCACTTAGTTTGTTTTTTTTTTTGGTTACTGATAATCTTCTGAGTGTTAACAAACTCAGAGAATGAATATTTCTCATTAGAAAGAAAAGGGAAAAACAAGCAACAACTTATAGCTGTTGAATAAACAGAGAAAACGGAAACAGAAAATAACAGGCCCATAAGCCTACAAAGCATAACTAAAGATAACAGGCCCATTGACACAAAGCCTGTAATTCTAACACCCCCTCCTCAAGATGAACCAGATGACAACATGTTCATCTTGGCTAAAGCATATTGCATCTGAGCTCCGGTCAACGGCTTTGTGAACATGTCAGCAAGTTGCTGATGAGAAGCAACGAAAGGTGTGTAAAGAAAACCCTTCTGTAGATGTTCACGAACAATGTGACAGTCAATTTCGACATGTTTCATTTGTTCATGAAACACAGGATTAGCTGCAATATAAATGGCTGCCTGATTGTCACAGCGCAGAGGTATAGGAAGTTGTGGCTTAATATCAAACTCCTGCATCAAATACACCAACCACTTCAATTCACACGATGCAGTAGCCATAGCACGATATTCGGATTCAGCTGAGCTTTTGCTGCAAGTACTCTGTTTCTTTGACTTCCAAGAAACAAGACATGGACCAACAAACATACAATAGCCAGTGATTGACTTGCGAGTAGCTTTACATCGCCCCCAATCTGCATCACAATAGCCTTCAAGGATGCTAAGATCTCCATCACTTGGATAAAACAATCCAAAATGCACTGTACTATTCAAGTATTTAACAACATGAGTGGCAATATCCATATGATTCTCTGAAGGATCCCCCATAAATTGGCTTAACTGCTGTGTAATGAATCCAATATCTGGTCGAGTGAAACCCAGATACAACAATCGACCTATCAACCTTCTGTATTGAGCAGGATCAGAACATTTTGGCGATTCTTTTGTAAACTGAACCCCAGAAGGAAAAGGATTAAGAGCTGTAGTAGTATCATCTGTAAACTTCACATCAGACACCAAATCTCTGATGTATTTCTGCTGAGAAATCCATAAGCCTTGTGTAGACCTTGCTAATTCAACTCCTAAGAAAAACTTAGCTTCTCCCATGTCTTTAATAGTAAAAGCTTCATTCAAGCTTCTTTTAACTTCCTCTATTTGATTCAAAGAAGTACCAGTAATAAGTACATCATCAACATAAACAATGAGTACCAAAAATTGTCCCGCACTTTTTCTCGTGAACAAGCAATAATCATGGATGGATTTAACAAATCCCAACTCAAGCAATTTCTCTGTAAAAACCTTATTCCACTGTCTACCAGCTTGCTTCAAGCCATACAGTGACTTCTTAAGCTTGCAAACAAGACCCTTCCCTGCTTGAGCATACCCTGGTGGAGCAACCATATATAATTCTTCCTCTATAGAACCATGTAAATATGCATTGTTAATGTCTATTTGTTGAATTGACCAGTTTCTAATAGCAGCTACAGCAAGAAAAACTCTCACAGTAGAAACTTTAGTGACAGGACTAAAACTATCATGATAATCAATACCATATTCTTGATCAAAACCTCTAGCCACCAATCTAGCTTTGTATCTTGAGACTGAACCATCTGGTGCATATTTAATCTTAAAAATCCATCTGCAAGTAATAGCTCTTTTATCTAATGGCAGCTGTGTCATAATCCATGTCCCATTTTTCTTCAAAGCATCTAACTCTTCCTTCATTGCTTGTTCCCATTCTGGTATTCCTCTAGCCTCTTCATAAGTTCTTGGTTCTTTAATAACAACCACAGAAGATAAACTTGCTTGAAACTCAGCTGAAAAACACACCACTGAATCTGTCACACTTGCTTGATTAACAACAAAATCATTCATCCACTGAGGCTGCTTAGACACTCTAGTTGACTTCCTATTACTTGTCCTTGTGCTGGATTCCATAGATTCATCAGAATGCATCACATCATTCTTAATAGAGGACTCTGCTTCTTCCTCCATCACTTGTATAGCAGGCTGAATCACATCTTGTTCAACCACACCTGCATTTGGTACTACTACATCTTTATTAAAAGGAAAAGATGATTCTAGAAAATGTACATCTCTAGAAACACATAATTTGTGAGATTGTAAGTTGTATAACTTCCAACCTTTCTGTCCTGATGAACCACCCAAGTAAACACAATGAGCAGACCTATCATCAAACTTCCCTCTATCTGGATTCTTATTCAACACATAACCAGCACACCCAAACACCTTAAACTGGTTGTAATCAGGCTTCCTTTTATGCAGAACTTCATATGGACATCTCCACTTAAGAAGTTTTGTTGGTGAGACATTAAGTAAAACTGCAGCATGCATAATAGCCTCTCCCCAAAATTTAATTGGCAAATGTCCATCTTTAAGCAAAGCTCTTGCAATTGTCATTAAAGATCTATGTCTCCTCTCAACCACTCCATTCTGCTGAGGAGTGTGAGGACAAGTCTTGTGGTGTATTATGCCTTGTTGAGTAAATATAGCCTGTGTATGCCTTCCTGTAAACTCAGTGCCATTATCAGTACGAACTACCTTGATTTTAGCCTCAAATTGAGTGAAAATCATCTTCACAAAAGCATCAAGCAACTGAGAAACTTGATCCTTAGTTTTAAACAAAACTGTCCACAAACATCTTGAGAAATCATCAACAATGGTAAGCATATATCTATCTCCAGTACAAGACATTTGCTGATATGGACCCCAACAATCTATATGTACCAATTCGAAACACCTGGTAGTTTGGATAGAACTATGACCAAAAGGTTGTCTGATTTGTTTACTTCTAATACAGACATCACATGAATCAAACATATCACCAGTTGCAGCATGCTGGTGAATATGCTTCAACTTATCTTTTGACATATGCCCCAATCTTCTGTGCCATAAGTCTATATTGTCCTGAGAGAAAACTGCAGCAGCAACTACTGAACTATCATCAAAAGAATCCTGTGTGAGATAATATAATCCCTGCTCCATCCGAGCATGTGCTATCTTCTTCCCTTGTTTATCCTTGAGAACACAACAATCAGCCATAAATTGTACTGCAACATCTTGATCATGTAGAAGTTTACTAACTGACATGAGATGATAATGAAAACTAGGAACATATAAAACATTAGACAATACAAGAGTAGAAGATACTCTAACTTTCCCAGCCATCTTTACAACTTCCACCTCTCCTGTTGGCAAGAAAACTTTCTTGGGAATACTGAGAGATTGCACATCATACAACTTGACAAAATCAAAAGTCATGTGTGCCGTGGCACCAGAATCAACCACCCAAGCATCCTTAAACTTATCATTAGTTCCAGCACAAGCACCTGCAAAAGCAGAAAATTCAAGACTACTACTTGTTCCTTCTTGAACACTCTTGTTCTTCATTGCCTTTTGCACCTCTCTTTGTATCATTGCTTGTATGTTAACATCAGCCACATCATCATCTGATGTGTACTCATCCAGAGGACAACTATGCTGCTTCTCCTTTGCCATATTTGCTTGATATCTAGTTGAACCCGGACCAGCAACTCTCTTCCCTTTAAACCAATCAGGATAGCCATTCAAACGAAAACAATCACTCCTCTCATGACCTGGCTTCCTACAGTAGTTGCAATATAAATCTTCCTTTGACTTCTGAAAATTATCTCCACCTGAATAAGATTGCTTCCTGTGATCTCCACCAGAAGAAGACTGATTCCTGTAATTACGCTGCTGCTGCATATGTCTGTTATAATTGTTGCTAGATCCATTAAAAGATCTATTATTATTGCCACCAGATTGTCCACCTGAATTTGCTGAGAAATGAGCAAACTCATTCTTGTTCTCAAGACCAGTACTCCTCTGTGTTTCTATTCTCATCAACATTGAAAAAGCCTTATTAATAGAAGGCAAAGGATCTGAAATCAAAATCTGATCTCTCACATTATCAAACTCTGGATTGAGACCAGATAATAGCTGCATCAATTGTTCCTCTTGAGATTGTTCCTGCATCATCTTCCTTGATTCACCACAAGTACAATTCAACAATGGCTTAATAATCTTCAACTCATCCCACTTCCTTCTAATACGATTAAAAAATTCAACTAAAGATGAGGATCCCTGTGTCAAACTACAAATCTCCTTCCTTAGTTGAAAAATCATCGGTCCATTACTCTCTCCATAACTCTCTGCTAACTCATCCCATAAATGCTTGGCAGAAGATGCATACATATAACACTCTCGAATTTCCTTAGTCACAGCATTCACAATCCAAGAGAAAACTAAATCATCAATTTCTTTCCATTTAACATAAGCATCAGATCTCCTATCCTCTGGAACCTCATTAGATTCAATAAAACTCATCTTACGTTTAGCACTTAAAGCTAACAACATAGATCTACGCCAAATCAAGTAATTTGTTCCATCCATAACAGTACTAACTAGAATCAAACCTGGATTCTCACTGTTATTCTGCTTCGAATTAGTGGATCTGAAGATCATCTCCTCTTCATCGACTTCCTCAACGTATCTAGGCATCTCGTCTTCTTCTTCTACAATCGAACTAATTTCTGTTACTTCTTCTTCCTCTCTAACAACCTCTACAAAAGACTTCTTCCGTCTGGCCATTCATAAATCCGATTAGAGTCATCGCTTTACCATGAACGCTCTGATACCATGATAATCTTCTGAGTGTTAACAAACTCAGAGAATGAATATTTCTCATTAGAAAGAAAAGGGAAAAACAAGCAACAACTTATAGCTGTTGAATAAACAGAGAAAACGGAAACAGAAAATAACAGGCCCATAAGCCTACAAAGCATAACTAAAGATAACAGGCCCATTGACACAAAGCCTGTAATTCTAACAGTTACGGTCACTTAGTTTATTGGACTAACAACATAATAGAATTTCTCAAACTTTGGTATGGTATAGTCTGATCTATTGGGCTATTGGACATGTGAGACCATAAATAAGTTATACAAATTTCATGAACTAAGAAAAAAATAAATGAAGAAACAGTACCTGTGCCTGACCGATGTCATCAGATTTGTCCAACAAACTTTGGCTTGCCATTTGAAATGTATTTGATCAGAGTATTTGATAAGTTTTGAAGAATTTATAGGTAAATATTATTGAAACATCCATTTAATAAGGATTTAACAACAAATGGCAACATTAAATGGGCCAAGAATTGTTCAAAAGGAATTCTTGGTTCATCTATGTGTCTCACCTTTAATTACTTTTTTTAACCTTAACTCACACAAATAAAATTGTACAAAGTATTATTTTAAATGAGAAATTTTTTATAATACATTGAAAGAAAATGGATCGAGTGCAAAAGAAGAGATGTGATAATAATTAACATATAATTTTGGAATTGGAAAAATAGAAAAATTACATAACAATTAAAATAAATTTTTTTTATAAATATAAGTAGAAAGATAAGGAGCTGATTGCTTAAAATAAAAAAGTTATAAGTTCGAATTAAATTTTACTCTTTTTGTAGTCACATCATATATATACATAACGTTAGCGCAAATATTAAATTTAAATTAGTTCTTTAATCCATAACTTATAGAAATTTAAGGAGAGTTAGAACTTTCCCCCTTAAAGGCCACATAACCGATATATAGAGATTTTAAAACTTTCTTCCTTAAAGGCCATATAATAACTTCAATCCAAAAGAATTGATTGCATTGTTAAACATATAAGTAAAACCTAACAGCTTAGACATATATATCTTTGACAGTCATCACTTCCAAATTAGTCAAATTAAATAATGAAATAATGACGATTGCAAAGACATGCATGCATAGCAATAACTAGTCTATATAAGAGATTCATGTCAATGAATTAAGCCATTCAATCGTTTTTTCAACTGCATTTTCTTTGTATTTCGAATATGGATAATAAACTCCATATATTTTTCCTCCCTTTCATGGCTCAAGGCCATATCATACCGACTATAAACATGGCCAAGCTATTTGCATCTCGAGGTCTAAAAGCAACCATTATCATCGCTTCCCCTTCCATGTCTAAATCAATCCAAACAATCAACAATCTCGGTTCCAAAATTGATACTCGAGTCCTCAAATTCCCTTCCGTGGAGGCTGGATTGCCCGAGGGATGCGACAACTTGGATTTTGTTGTATCACAAGGCGATGAAGAAATGCTAGATAAATTCTTACTTGCCACAACTATGCTTCAAGAACAACTTGAGAACTTACTCCAAGAATATCGCCCGGATGGTTTGGTAGCAGACATGTTTTTCCCTTGGGCCACTGAGGCAGCTGCCAATGTAGGGATTCCGAGGATGGTGTTTCATGGAACTAGCTCCTTTGCTCTATGTGCTGCAGAATGCATAAGGATGTATGAGCCATACAAAGAAGTTTCATCAGATTTTGAACCTTTTATCATCCCGAATCTTCCGGGTACGATTCAGCTTACAAGAATGCAACTCCCTGATTATTATAGGCATGAACAAGATGACTCAATGCTTATCAAGTTAATGAAAAGGTTGAAGGAATCCGAGTTGGAGAGCTTTGGAGTTATTGTGAACAGCTTTTACGAGCTCGAATCCGACTATGTTGATTTTCAAAGGAAAGTATTGGGGAGAAAAACTTGGCATATTGGTCCTATTTCATTATGCAATAGAGAAATTGAACAACCGTTTAATGAACACGAATGTTTGAAATGGCTTGATACCATGAAACCCGATTCTGTTGTGTATATATCCTTTGGAAGTGCGCCGAAGTTTAGTTCCGCACAACTGAAGGAAATTGCATTAGCACTTGAGGTTTTAGGGTTTCCGTTTATTTGGGTGGTGAAGCGAGAAAAGAAAGCCGAAGGGGAGGAAGACAAATGGCTTCCTCGAGGATTTGAGGCACGAATGGACGGAAAAGGACTAATAATAAGAGGGTGGGCGCCGCAAGTTTCGATACTTGAACATGAGGCAATTGGGGGATTTGTGACTCATTGCGGATGGAATTCGACAACTGAAGGTATATCTAATGGGAAACCAATGGTAACGTGGCCTATTTCGGCTGAGCAATTTTATAATGAGAAATTGGTGACTCAAGTTTTGAAGACTGGGATTGATGTTGGAGTGAAAGAGTGGGGTAAAATTTATGCAGATGACATCAAAAGTGAAGCTATAGAGAAGGCAATTAGAAGACTAATGGAAGGTGAAGAAGGTAAGGAGATGAGAAGCAAAGCTAGAAAGTTAAGACTGATGGCAAGACAAGCTGTTGAAAAGGATGGATCTTCTTACACTCATTTCTATGATTTGGTTGACAAACTTAAGCATAGAAAGTGATCTTTTTCTTGTGTTCTCCATTTCCTTTATTTGTTTACTTTGTGAAATAATTTCTTCTTGCATTCAAATAACAATAAACATGACAGATTGTATACATGTAATGCAATGGATTTTACTCTTTGAATCAACATAATTTCTTATGAAAATGTTATAGATATAGATTGATCAACATGATCTTTGTTTACGGACAGATTAAGAGAGAAATTTTTTTTGATCAAAGTAAAATTAACTGGCTATAGATTTTTATTTGATCCATCATACTTTTCAATCCTTAGCACTCCATAAACCTAGACACTGCAAATTTCTTTTAAAAAGAAAAATAAGGTAGAGCGAATAATGACTTTTTTCAATGTCCAAATCCATTCCATTTCTAAGCAAACAAGTCTAATTGAATGCTCCATTAAGTACACTAGAATAGAAAAGGCAAGGCAATAAAATCTACTATTTCTTTTTCTTATTGATGGAAACAGTTGACCTATGAGACAGTTAAATTATTTGGTTGTAAAGAAATTGAAAGAACATTAATATCTTTACTTTCATATCTACCTAAACTATATATAATGGTGAAAGCTGGAAGAACTGATAAAGATGAGTTTTAGCTGGAAATTCATTGTTGTTTCTTAACTCATCTCATTTTTATTTATTCATTAGTTTTCCTTTACCACTTGCTACTCATCAAAATTATCCTATGAAATGACATCAATAAAAGGAATTTGTTGTGCATTTATTATATTTGAAATATTTATAGATACGAGTCTCCCTCAACTATTGAAGAGCAGTTGACCCTAAATAAGAGGTTTTTATTAGAGGGTCTAGGACCTTAAGTAAAACTCATGTCACACATTCAATGGAGGATTCTTAAACTTTACTTAAGATTCAAAACCCTAATAATTTCTTCTCACCAAGAGACGTGTTAGACTCTCATGAATCAGACTCACCTGAGCTTGAAAACATATGATGCTAAGGCCCTGACACATTGGGTCACAATATACTTGAAGGAGATAGAAAAGTGCAACATACATGGATTACTAGGCCCAAACATTTGATTTGTAGTTAAATGGGTTGGGCCTAAAATCTGAATTCTATTTTCCCTTTATTTGGTTGCACAAAATCTTTCTTCAATAACATTTTTTATTATTATTATTTTGTACATTATCATTAATAAAAAAATAATCCAAAACTGGCTCAGACAAAAAAGTTTGGTATTGGTCCAAAATGGAAAGCTGAGGCCACCAAAATGCGATTGCGTCTGAGATCCGAGTTTTTGAACATCTTAAAATCAAATGATACGACCCACTTATTAAAAATAAAATAAAAAGGCCAAATGTTTGTATTTTATTCCTCTTCCTCTTGTTCATTTCCCAAACTCAAATCTCCATTAAAATATCTTTCTCCTCCTCCTTCTAGCTCCCCTCGTCTCCACTTCCGTCTTTCCTCGTCACTCTCACTTTCAGGTACGCCTCTAAATGGATACCATTTTATACGTTAGACCTATTTTGATAACGATCTAATTCCTTTTTGACCTTGATCTTCCGTCTTGTTTTTTCAATTCTTTCCAAGCTTACAGCTATGGATTCTGAAGTTGTCGGCCCCACTCTCTACCCTTTACATCGTACTAAGACCGTCCACCTGGTTTGTGCTTCCATCGAATCTTTAAATGTTTCATCTTTAACTGTTTTAATCCAAAAAGATTACTTACAGGTGAGGCATGCACAAGGGATTCATAATGTAGAAGGAGATAAAGACTATGCTGCTTATTTATCTGAAACCCTCTTTGATGCTCATCTTACCCCGCTCGGTTGGCAGCAGGTTTTCTTTCTTTCCTAAACCTATTTCATTTGGGTTCATTATCTTTAAAGTTTGTTTTTTTTTTTTTAAGATTTTGTTATGCTTGTTTCTTAGAGTTCTGATGGTCTTATGAAAACATACCAGGTTGATAATCTGCGCAACCATGTTCGAAAAGTTGGGCTTAATAAGAGAGTTGAATTGGTTATTGCTTCTCCTCTGTTAAGGTATTAGCTTTTCGTAACGTTTATTTGTTTTCTACGAGATGCTTTAGTGATTGCTTTCCAGAATATTTTAACTTCAAGTAGTCAACATGTCCTAGCATATGGGATTGGAATCATAGGAATACTATAGTGTTGCCTGAAGTTCTGAATAAGATATAGAGGGAAAGTGGAATTATTTTCGATTGCACTTGTTCAGTGTTGAATTATTAGCAACGGTCATTACTGTGAATAATCTGTCTGTTACTCAAAATTTTCATTGACAAGTTAAGTCAATATTCTAGGAAAACTAGGCATTTCATAATTTTTTACCCAGGAATCTCTTTTTGGAGTATTGACATAAATAACTTATTATAGGACCATGCAAACAGCAGTTGGAGTTTTTGGCGGTGAAGGTTACAGTGATGGAATAGAGGCCACTCCGTTGATGATTGCAAATGCAGGGGAAAGTAACCGTCCTGCAATTTCAAGTTTAAATTGCCCTGCTTTTGTAGCAGTTGAACTCTGCCGAGAACATTTGGTACTATTTCTTAAATACCAGTCCCTCAGTGATTTTGTTTCACTCATCATAATGCATCCAGTTTCCAATATTTTATTTCCTTTTCCCCAAGAAAAAACACTGTACTAGAAGTTGTTTTGTTCAAACTCTAATTTGCTTTTTTCTAAATAATAGGGAGTGCATCCATGTGACAGAAGAAGAAGTGTTAGCGAGTATCGACCTCTTTTTCCTGCAATTGATTTTTCACTGGCAAGTAATTCAATTGCTATCATGATTCTTCTTTTCTTTTTAAATTTGGATTGAGTGAAAACAGTTTGTTTTTATGCTGTTGCCATAGATTGAGAGTGATGCTGATGTTTTATGGTTAGCGGATGTCAGAGAAGAGAATGAAGCAGTTGCTGCCAGGGGGCAGAAGTTTTTGAACTGGTGAGTACTTGTATTTGGTTATATTCTGTACCTATCTTATATTTCGTCACTAACCTCAGAAATGTGAGTTTACATGGCGAAATGGATGCAATTTCAATTACTTCTGAACTAATTAGGCAGTTTGTTTGTTTTTTGGTTTATCTACATTCTGATTTTTGCTTGTTGAACTTCTATCATTTTGTGTACTTGTTGGTTCATGTAAGTTATTCTCTGGTCAAATAGTTTCGGATAAAGAGAATTGAAATTTAGACATTTAAATTGGAAAGAGAAAAAATTCTGTATTCTACACAAGCAGCATAAAATCTGTGTTGTTTGAGGATCCATATTTTGGCCCATTTCTGACATACATAAAGAGCTTCTGAGAAAGTGTTGCTTTGTGTTTCTGTGTATATGTTTCAATTATTTAGTGACTTGTTTCAGGTTGTGGACTCGGGAAGAGAAGGAGATTGCAGTTGTTACACACAGTGGATTCCTGTTTCATACACTAAGTGCTTTTGGCAATGATTGTCACGCATCTGTTAAAAGTGAAATATGCACGCAGTAAGTCTTTTTTTCCGGTGGTTAGCAACTTTAAATGCCTTTCCATTATATCACAGCAAAGCTTGCTTATGCGCTCCCTGTTGTTTTAATTATGATACGCCTTTTGACATTGTACAGTGTGTTTGATATGATATGCCTACAGTATCCTCATAATCAAATTTAATTCCTTCACAAAACTAAATTGCTTGTTTTGAAAAGTTTCTGATTATCTCAACCCTTTTCTTTCTATGCAGCTTTGCCAATTGTGAGCTTCGATCAATGGTTATTGTTGATAGAGGGTAAGCAATCTTCTTTTTTTCCTTTTTGTTTCTGTTTTGATAAAGCTTTCCTTCTGTTAAACTAGATGCATGAAATTCATGCATGTTTTCTCTTTACAGTATGATGGGGTCAAATTCTGCAACAACTAATTATCCTGGAAAAATTCCTAGTGGGCTTGATCTTCCAAGTGATGTTGCAGAGGAGAAGCATGCATAGTCTAGTCTGGAAAGTGTGTGGTGTGAGAATAACCCCGGCTTCAGTATCACCGTAAAATCTTTTTTAACAAAGATATAACTAGATGTTACTTCAATATCATATTAGTGGCTATTCAAATTTGGGGGATGATTACACTGTTAGGAAATTCTGAATTTAGACAACTTGTAATACTGCAAGGAGATTTACAGAGATCCATTCTTTTGAAAATGAAGCTTACCCCTCCTTTATTATGGGTATGGCTTTGTGTATTTTACATAAAACTTATAAATTATCTGAACTTTGCAAAAAAAATTGGATGTTGAATGTTTTGAAATGTGTATTGTTTAGGTTTTAAATAAAGTTGGACTTCAACTTTTTGGTTTTCCAACTTATGATGTTTTGGTTCCAGCATTGAATTTTGAATGTAATTTAGTTTAACCTTAACAGATGAATTCGTTAGGCTAAAGAGCTTCAAATTTCTTGATTAAATTTAGAATGAAAAAGTGGAGTCTGTATTTTCCAGTTGGGAATGAAAAAAAACAAAGTTTTAACGTCTCAAGTATGACGATTTTGTCAACAAAGACAATTCAAATTTGAGAGGTTAAATTCAAATAAAAACATGGAACAGTAGCTGGACTGTTGATAGTTTTAACATAAAAGTTTGTATATTGTTGGCCTTTCATATTAGTACTTTAGTACAAATGTTGGCAATAGTATTGAATATAATTTTTCTGTTTGGAGACTGGAGAATATCTGAAATATAATTAAGGAAAGAGGCTACTTTTGCGAAGAATATCCCAATATACGAAAAATGGAGATACCATGTAGCAAGGGCAAGTTGGTGTGGGTGGATGATATTATTATTATTCTTATTATTATGCTGCCCATGTTCCCATCAAGAATCATTTTCTTATGTTCAATACTCATTCTATTTTCTAAGAAAGCCCTTTAATAATAATAATAACAAGGGGTTTTCTATCCTCACTTTGTTTAAAACAAAGTAAATTTACTTTATTTTTTCTATCCAATAGTAAATTGACAAGTGTCAATTTTAATTAAAAGATTAATGATAATATAAAATGAGATTGATGTGTCTTTTTGTTATTGGCCTAAAAAACAAAGTAAACACACTTTGTTAGAAATCAAGTGAGGATAGCGGGCACCTAATAACAATAATAATAATAATAATAATAATAACAATAATGTATTTTATTAATATTCATACCCTTTGTGCCGTAGTTAGCCGCTAGTGTGTAGTTAAGGTTTTAGGCCATCATTCTTTTGTTTCCCGATGCATAGCAACGATAGAGAAGACGATAAAACTGAGGGAGATCGAAGGTAACTGTCAGTGAAAATGTGGTACTCAAGGTTACAGCAAATTAGATTTGTAAGAATGATAATACGAGGAAGAAGATTGTGGGGAGACTTATGGCTTCGAAACCATTGAATTCGTGATCAATGGCAAATACGTTTAACTCTGTTTGGAAGATAAAGAAATGATTTCATGTTTGAGGCATCCTCTCTAGAAGTTATATGCTAAGTATATTCCATTGAGAGAGAGAGACTTCATTTTAAGGGTTTGAATATCAATAAAGTTTCCCCCCATATTATATCGCTTCAACTAGCTTTCCCCTTCATTCAAACAACAGGCTGCTAATAATTTGCATATCTCCATAATCCAACAGTTGCTATTTTCCCCTATATTTCACTAAAGATATTCTAAAATGAAACATTAGAATAATTGACAAACAGGAAAATTCAAACCCCCAAGATCTATTAGAGTTTGAAATATACAAGCCCAATGGCCTTGGTATTGTTTTTTCTTTACATACAAAGCAAATCCTCATCTCATACAACTCACCTATATATCAGAAAAAAATGCCATGATCACAAATTTTTCTGAGGGAAGAAAAAATCAATACAAAAGGAAAGCATGTCACATTATAGGCACAAAAGCCACCTATGACATCCTGACAAGCACAAACCCTATCAAAATTGCAAGGAGAAGAAAGAGAAATACAGCCAGAATACTGAAGTTAAATGAATGGAGAAGGAAAAGAAATGCAGCCACAATATTGAAGTTGAAGGACCCTGAAGATGTCCCCTCACTAACCACACCACTTGCGTTGTTTGTTCCACTCTTGTCGGAAATAAAGCTAGAAGCAGAATGGCTAGGGACTGCGACATCCCAGAATGATTTAGCAAGCAGTGATGCAGCTTCTACTTCTGGTTGGAGAATCACTGAATCATCACTTGGAGCTCTCATACACATTAACTCAACACAATGATCCTTTACGACCTAAGAAGCACCAACATAAACTTACTAAGAACTTTGAACACAAACCTTAAAATTGTGTTCAACAGCTAACACGAAACAAACCTCAAGTGTCTCTGATTGTTGCAAGTAGTCACATATATATGTACCAGCCAACCAAGGAATAAAAACTCTTCGAGGAAATGTGAGAGTGCATCTTTTCCTGTCAAAGGTTGTGCCATGGAAAATATGATGACTCAGGAGGTCATATTATGTTAACCAGTATATCGAACTTTTCAAATGTGCTTAAAACAAGGTATATATAAAGATGCCATAAAAAACAGAGTTCTATTGGGTAGTTGCGGCATGTAGTGAATGCGTAACCTACATCTTTAAACATGATAAATACTCCTCTCTACCAATTAGAACCTCTACATTCAACATCCAAAAGGTTACTAAAATATAATCTATACTTTCCCCTCCCTCTAACAGAACTTAGCTCAGCCCTCATTCCCAAGATAACTAACCACCCTGCAGATCATGTGAGACCGCAGGTTGATCCTTCTCTTTTGTCTTCTTTGTAGTATATACTTTCCACTCCATTGGGGCTTTAACGTTCAGATTATTATTCAAGATATTAGCAGCCCATTCTCCATCAGGTGTCATGTCAACAAAGATGACAAAGTAGATTCCTCTACTCTACCAGAGGCAATCAAATGAAAAACTACATTTGATGCAGCCCACTGAAGGTAACTAGTGAGTTTGAGACAGCAGGAAGAACACAAAAGATGGAAATCTATAATGCCACATGTTATTTAACAGCTGTACCAATGGGTTCACAGCGTTTTATATCCCAAGCTCCTACCCGTTAAATTTTTGGGGCTTCACGTTGGTCCCAGGAATTGGTTCTGAAATGGATTGCACTTGGGATTTTACAATTGCTCTAGGCTCTGCTTGAGAAATAGATAACAGGGACCCCAAGCCTAGATCCAAGGAGCTACTAGAAAAAGAATAAAAAATTAATACGACTATCCTCAGATATCGATACTCTACTCCTCAAACATACCTCAATAAGCTCAGTACAAGTCTGGATATGGGTTTCTGAGTTGGTTTTTCTTGAAAACCTTCTACACTGTCATCATCTACTGAACCGACGTCCTCATCTGCTTCATCACATATGATATCCAGTCTGCTTTGCAGACTCCTAATGATATCATCCTGAAAAATAAAATTAATCATTATTGTGGAACAAAACAGCAACAACCATAAACAGGAGAAAAAAGGAGAGCAAATATAGTTTTCTGGTAATATTTACATTCTACTCCAAAACTTGCAAAAAAAAAATCAACATGTTTGCTGTCATTTTACTTTGAGCATTTGTTCGCAACATACGCATTAACTTCAAATGAAAAGCACTAGGCTTATAGTAATTCCTCCAATCAACTTTAACTGGTTTGACGAAGTGAAGTGCAACCTAACAGAAATTGTGTCAGGGTGTGCAAGCGGGTAGCACAATTGAATAAATGTAAGGTACAACTTGTGCAAGTAAAATAGGTACCTTCTAAAAAAGCTAAAAATGTGGAAATTTTGGGAGACAAAAAAAATTCAGTAACACGTATGAAACGAAGTACCAACATGCCACCCCCCACATTGATTCCAGTACGCACTCGACAGAGTCGAACTCAAAATCAAACAAGATTTCAAATTAAACAGAGACAAAAACAATAAGTTACAGAATACCTTTATATCTGCAACAGCCTGTGACACAGACTCTTTCGAATTTGAGTATGCAAAAGAAGAAACAGACCCACTGAATAAAAGTACACCAATAACGTCCCTTTGTCTGCATGCTGCAGAGAACAAAATAAACTGTTAAACGTTTGTAAAAGATAAATTATATTTATAAAAACAATACTAAGAATAAACTTTGCAATATTTAAGTAACTTCCAACAAACCTTCAGCAAAAGTATTTTTCATGAATGGTAGAAGCAATTCAACTTCATGCGGACCCTCACTTACACATGGTTCATCATCAACAACCTAGAACCATTAAGACTAAAGAAATAAAAACAATCTTCTCACAAAGCTATATATTTGCAAGAAGATGCCAAACCCAAATGTTATTTAAGATTCTATTCTAAAAAAATGTTAAGACATTTCAAAAATAAAATTAACACCAAGCAGAGCACAGCTTAGATGAACTCAGGTACACAACACAGGCATAGTGAAGCTGTAGATGGCTGTAGATATCAAATGCATCAAAGTTCAGAATCTTATCATGCACATTGCACAAGTTTCATGTTTTTCCATTTTAATGATATTCATCAGAATCATAACGTTACCTCATACTATAATTCACAATTTACTCTTTTCATTTTAGATAGCAAAATCAAAATACTGCACTGTACACACTTGATCTGCTTCATGAATGTACAGCACAATTGCTCATTTCTAGGATCTCATTCCAAATACATGAACCACCATACTATGCTAGCTTACGTCAATCAAGAGCATAGAGAGATCCACTAAATATGTGGGTTTCATGATCATAAACTTATATATGAAAAGTTAGAGAAACATTTACTAGCTGGTTAAAGTAGGAATCCGCATTTATGTTCAACAAATCTAAGCATATGGGTTATCATGTGTACTTGCATATTGATTTTCATAAAAAGACCGGGAATCGAAAATAGATTTCAAAAGATATCATATTGCTTCTCACCCAATTTCCATCAATCAATGCCTTTGCACCTCCAAGCTCTTTAGCATGAACTGAGATTCCACGACGAAGAGTAGCACTCAATGTTGATGCATCTGTTGTGTTTTCATGACATATGGGCACACTGGGTAACAAGAAATTTAAGTCCAGCGCAATAATTATTTAGTTAGAAATATCAAACAAACCACCGAACAACAAATAGAAAAACAAGAAAGAAAATATATGCTTAGATTAGGACACAATAATTTGTTAGAGACTATTCAAATATCATGTTGACAATTGACATATGATATGAGCTATTGCAAGTAACTAATTGCCTGTCAGGAAGTATCTACACTTAACAAAAACATTTTCGAGTTGCAACTGGCTCAAAATTTAATCAATAGAATCAACGGGTAGTCCGTTTCAAGCAAGAATCTGGGATTCTAAAAAGTTTTTTGCTTAAGCTTATTCATATTATCACACTGACAGGCAACCATGATGATAAACATTTAAAAGAGGCTGATTAACATTTCCATAAACACGTTTGCAGATTAAAATATTTGAAACACATAATGACCTTAAATTGTCTCAAACGAAGAAAGACATATATAGATTAATGCTTAATCATACGAACTACAATAATGAAAACACACCTGAGCTCAAAGTTGTATGTACACTTGAACGTCTGTACAGAATTTAAAACTTTCCCCATTTTGAAATCACACGGCCTTATGCTGCTTGATGTAATATTCGAAGAAAGAACACAGTTTCGACATGTCCACCTGCACAAGAGTTTACAGTGTATCTCAGCGCAATGATAACAATACAAAGTTGATATGAAAATAAAATGTTATATTGAACTAAGCATCATATAATGGACATGTACTTGGAATTATCAAAGATTAAATGTACCTTCTGGGACTATAACATATATGAATGAGCAGCCTTTCATCCCAATCGGTTTGTGAGATAGGCGCTGCATCTGCAACTTCCTTAACTGTCTGAAGAAGCTATATAACAATATACTAATCAAAATGCACCTACTACTCTCGGATAAACCAAAATATGAAACATAAAAACTACCTGGCTGAGAGTGACAGTTGAGTTTTTAAACAAGCTATCACCAACCCACACATAAATACCAACCACATTCATGCCACCAAGCAACATTCTCGAAACCTAAAACGACATGAGAAACAAAATCAAAGAGCAATTGAATAATAGAAAAACCTAATTAAAGAAGGGGGATTGATGAATGTACTTGACGGGCATGCTCGGCGACCCATTGTTTATCGATGACCAAAGTGGAAGAATCAGGGGCCTGAGATTTGGATTTGGGAGCCTTCTTCTTATCAGATTTGAATGAGGATGTGTTGGTGTCGAGGAGCGAACAAGCAGGGTGGCCGGCATCGTTGGGTGGTGTAGGAATCAAATCATAGACAAAACCTCGGTCTAATGTGGAGCTGAGTTTGCCGATCACGAGGCCGACCTGAATTAGAAAATGAAAATGCAGATTGGTGAATTAATGTTCGAAAAGAATGAAAAGATGTTCGAAGAAAATGAACCTGAGAAGTGAGACCAGATTGGCTGAGGCGATCCTCGGCTAAAGTGAGTTGGGTTTCGTCTCCGACCACAGCTTTCACCATTATTATTATTAGTGTGATGTGATGTGCCTGCAGACGAAACCCAATTCAGAACCAGCTTCTTCTCCCTTTTATGGAAAATGTATTTTCCCTCTTCTTTTCCTTGTTTTTCCGCCTTTGGGTTGTGACTTCTCCATGTTTAGTTCCGATATTGCATTATATACCGTGTTTCATACATAGCCCAAGTTGCTATTTACCGCCCCTATATTATCATCATCATGGCTAATTGGATTGGGCTTAAATAAGATTGGGCTTTTTTCTTTTTAGTGGAGGTGGAATAATGTGCTTCTCTTAATGTAAATAGTGGGCTCGAGCCTTCCAGAAACTCCAACGATTAATTTACTCAATGATTCTAGAGAGAAAGATGATATATTCAGTCTAAAGAGAGAGAGTCTAAAAGTGTACCTTACATCTATAATGGGACATATATTTATAATGTTGTTCATGTTAGGTCAACATTGAATAGTCGAGAGAGGTGCCCAACTTCGTCAACCACAAAGGCCGAATAATTGATATGTTGACCATATTTAAGGAATTTACGGCTTAGGAGAGTCGCCAAATGGAGAACTGCGCTTTTGAGGGTGCCATTGGGCCTTTCTTAGTCTTAGGGTTGCACGAACTCTTGGCCCATATTTTTAATAGTGTCATCAATCATCATTCACTATTTGCTTATAAGATATTTATATTCTTGAAAATTTTCAATCCTCTCAAACCTATCTCGGTCATTGATGCCTCCAATGATGGAGCTGAACTTTTACCGTGCATATAATTTCTTCCAAGAATGATTGAGGCAATGAGGTTGTTACATGATCTTCAGTTCATCCTAGAGAAGAGATGGTCCAAAGCTTTTATAGAAATGAATGTTTTGGATGTAGTTCACGCTCTTCAAACTCGTTCTTCTGATATTTGTTGATTCTATCTTATTCTTGGCTATGCTCAAAGGTTTTGGTTCAACTTTCAGAAGGTTCGTCCAGTCAAGTAGTTCATGCTCTCACTTGTTCTACTTTTATTCATAAATAGACAATCTATTTGAAGTGTTGTTTCAAACAATATTCATAATTTACTTGTATATAATATTTTGTTATTTTTTTTAATAATATTGTGGGTTAATTTCATTTTACTTTAATGTGATTTTATATTTTTCGTAAAATTCTTGTGATTTGTATTTTAGCTAAAAAAAAACTATAAAATACATTATTTACAAAATTAAAAAAATTGTAAATTTTATTATCTGTATCATATTATAATAGAGAGAATCGAATAAAAATAAAGGTATCACTATTTACAGTCCACTTTTTCCGAATTACAGCCCACTTTGATAAATTTGTCCTTTTCATTATGAACAAGTCAGAAAAAATAAAAATAGATAGCTCTCAAATCAAAAAACCTAATTTTGAAACTCTAACATTAAAAATTCAGAGTTTGAGATGTTGAATGACCCAACAAATCCGGAATGGAACAATGATGATCAATCATTAGAAGACGAGGTACTCGAACGGTAAAAAAACGTTGAATTTTTTGTTTTTTTCTTAAAAAAGGGCATCAAAGCCGTTTGCCATATGGAGAAACGGCCTCCATGGCCGTTCCACCATAAGGAGAAACGGCCTCCATGGCCGTTCCACCATAAGGAGAAACGGCCTTGGTGGCCGTTTCACCATAGGGTGGAACGACGAACTCGGCCGTTCCTCCATATGGTGAAACGGCCTCGGTGGCCGTTTCTCAATAAAAACGGCATCCAAACCCTAATCAATCCACTTTTTGAAATTTTTGATCAAATTAACTGTTTTTTGAGTTTGTTTTTCGTAATTTATTCGTGTTTTTGTCCATAATTGAGAGCAAAAGGTGTGATTTTGATGTTAAAAAGTTTAATCTTGAAAAATAGATTGTTAAGAGGACATCAAAATTAAGAAGGAAATTATGAAAGGGGTATTTTGGGCATAAGTGGGCTGTAGTTCGGAAAAAGTGGGCTGTAAATAGCAACCCAGAAAAATAAACCCAACCTTAATAAATAAAAAATGGTATGGACTTAAAAAGATTAAAATAAGTATTTATGTATACATTCTGGGTGTCACATGGAAATCGCAACCGATGGAATCCATGGTTTGACTGGCTTCCTAGAAAATGAATAAACAAAACCCTACTCTCTCTTCTTTTTCATTTTTATTAATTTCACCATTACAGCCGCAAGCAACATCCCACAGAAAAAGTAAACACAAGAAATAAATAAACAACAAAACCCAAATCATTCTTCAACTTGAATACCATTTTCCCTCTTCTTCCCCAAACCCTAAATCTTCCTCTGCAATGGAGAACTTATCCTACTCTTCTTACCCTGAATCCGGCGACTCCTCCCCTCTCACCCGCGAAATCGACGACAACCAATCCTGGGACGACACGCAACAAGCCACGTATAAAGTCAAACTCATGTGCAGCTACGGCGGCAAAATCCAACCCAGACCCCACGATAACCAGCTCGCTTACGTCGGTGGTGACACCAAAATCCTCGCCGTTGATCGCAACGTTAAATTCTCCGTCATCCTCAACAAACTCACTTCTCTTTCCGGCGACAACGACGTTTGCATCAAGTACCAATTACCCGGAGAAGATCTTGACGCTTTGATTTCTGTCACTAACGATGAAGATCTTGAACACATGATGCTTGAATACGACCGTTTATTTCGCGCTTCTGTTAAACCGGCGCGCCTCCGGATCTTTCTTTTTCATTTAAATCCGTCTAATTTCGGATCGGATGATGCTAAATCGGACCGTCAATGGTATGTTAACGCGTTGAATGCGGTGTCGGTGCAGAATAATCCAGAAGGTTCCTCGCCTCCAGCGGCGGCCCCGGGATTACCGCCGGGGAATGCGGAGTTTCTGTTTAGGTTAGATAAGCGGTTACCGCCGGTTCCGATTACGAAATTCATGGATACATCCCCAGCGCAGCCTACCGTACCGGAGATCATCGGGAAAAGCAATTCCGTCGGTTCCGACGGATCTGAGGATCGGATTTTCGTCGGTGATCCGATGGTAAATCAACAGATCTCCGATTTACAAAGATTACAAATTTCCGCTGCGAATGAACAGATTCTGAACAGAAAATTAATCGAGGATGCGAACAATAAGGCTTATGCTATGGAACAATATCAACAGAAAGTGGAAAAGATTGCGCCTGCGCCGGCGCCAGCGCAAATGATGATGCCGGCGGGATACATGCCGGAGAGACAAATGGCATATGCTATCTCGACGCCGGTAAATGAGCAGCAGACGTTTTACCAGGTTCCTACGGTCAGTGGCGCGTACCAAGCGCAAACGATGAGAACAATGACTGGGGGGCAGCAAGTCGGGCAGGGGTATTATGAGGTTTTCAAAGAGCAGCAAATGTATAATCCGGGTCCGGGGCCGGCGGCGACTAGTTCGATTCAGCAGCAGAAAGTTGGGGTTTATAATGATGGAATGGGAATGATGCAGACGAGAGTTGGAGTTGCTGAGCAAGGGTACATGCAGGTTGGATATGATGCGTCTGGGCGGCAAGTGTATTATACGATGCCGTATCAAGCACAAGGGCCGTCGCAAGCGACCGCGGCGTCGCCGGTTTTTAGCACGATGAATCAGGATGGTAAGGTTCAGGTTGTTATGGCTCCACAAACTTCATCTGGGTGATTTTTTTTACTTTGGTTTTTAAATTATTGGGTTGAATTTAGTTTATTATACAAGAATAATAAGTTATTGAATTATTAACTACAAGGTGGTTGGTTGGTCTCACATTGGTTAAGGCACTTTTACTTTAAATCATGCTTACTTGTAGTAGTATTTATTAATGATTGGATTAGATAATTAAATTGCATTGTGGAGGTAAAATAGTCAGACTAATTTGTTAGGATGTTCTGAAACTATTTTGTTTGACAGTTGCTGCACATGGGTGTTAATATTTTAGGCTATAAGTTCCTATGGCACGTTTTGGGGACCTATATTAGATCATATGTAGATGAATGAAATTAAGGGGTCAAGCTTAGGTGGATTTCTTGTGTTCTCTGATCCCTGGAGTGATCCTGTTGATTCCAGAGTAGAAAGGTGAGCAAGAAACCATTTTTAGGATGGTGATTAACATTGAAATAAGTTGAATATCACTTCAAATTGAAAAGAGAGTGATCATCTTATTATTAATAAGCTGAAGATTCAATATATTTACATTGTTTTTAACATTGGGAAGCCTAAGATAAGATGTCGGGATTTGGCAAAGTTGCATCAGGAAATTACATATGCCGGCTTGATTTAAAGCTCTTATTTATGGGATGCCAATAGTTTGAACAATTGCACAAGGTCCTTTTGGAATGGATTAGAAAGTTGCTTAAAATTTCTGCTCTGTCATCTCATCATTTGCTTTGTAGAGGAATAATTATAGAAGAAAGAAATCTGGTTAGCCAAGCTAGGGTATATAGGTAAGTGGTTAGTATTTTAAAACAAATGGATGGAATGATGCATTATTGTGCAAGGATTGGGAGTTGTATAATAGGTTGTGTTGTGTATGGGGAGGCAAGGAAAAGAATAGAGAAGTGAGAAAGTGGGTGAGCTGCACATGTGAGGCATTAATTGAACCGCACTCGACGTGGCCATGCCATTTGGCTACTTTTATTTAATACAACTATCATCATCAACCCACTTTTGGCCAAGGCTTAACCGATACTTTTGCTTCTCCAATTTTGACTTTACCTCCTTGTTTAGGATCCTAATTTGGTAGGAAGCATTAACGATGCCCCTGTTTTAGATGTAATTCTAATGTCTTAGAGTGTTCCGAATGCATAAAGAAGTAAATGAGTTCGTCCGCTTGTTCCGTCTGATAAGTAAAGGCTCCACCGTGTTTTGCTTGATTTATAAATCAGTTGAGCGTCGGCGCGATTTTGGAACTTGATTTTTGAATGAGTCGAGCACATCAGAACTCGGTTTGAGAGTTCATGAAGTAGGCTTGGTTCAATATTTTTTAATAATATTATTTATTTGTAAACGGAGAAATGTAAAATTATATTAGATTTCAGAACCATAAAAATTATGAACATAAATGAGCTATCTGCAAGTAAAGTTAATAAAGAAAATTAATGAATTGGCAAAGATCGCTAACAAATAAACGAGCAACTGACATTCATATAATGCTTTTTAACAAGCCAAGATCGAACGTGATCATGCTTAAATTGAGCTCTAGCTCGTACATTTTTGACCAAGCGGAGCATGAGTAAACCAAAGTTTGGGTCAGATCGAGTATAACTGATGGGCTATTGTACTGATTGAGTGTTCTTAATACGAAACAAAGTTGTCCCCAAGTGAATATCAACTTTTCTTTTCACAAGTCAAGAAAATGAACAACCAGCTAGATAGAATTAGATAGAGACATGATTAATCCAAGTTGTGCACACTTGTGTAAGATCATGATATGATTACTAGGCCAACACTCTTTGCATAAGTGTCAACAAAAACACCTCCTTGATTTCCTTTTGTCATTTCTCTTTCTTTTTGTTGTAATTACAACCGAAACTTACCTTTTTATTTATTAATTATTAGGCCAACTCTTTTCCAACTAAAATTAACATCTACTTATAAAAAATCATATTTAATTTAGTGTAATTTAGAAAAACTGTGTTTTTTTTCCTCAAATAAAGAATTATGGTTTACTTTCTGTTAAAATGTTAGAATTGTAATTTCACATTTTAGTATAATAATAGCTTTTTAACTGACACTATTAAAATCACATTTAACGGCTTAAAAAATGACACATTCCAAGAAATATTGATATTCGAAAAAACTTAATTTCTTCGACTATTTATTTTATTTCGAGATCAATTAAATGGTTTTTGATGATGAGAGAGAAAGTTAATGTTTAAACGGAGAAAAATATAAGAAATGATGACTTTCGAAAACAAAAAATGTGATTCCATACAAAATATAGTATTAAACAACTTTATTCTTTTTTATTTTTCATTTTAAAATTGTTAAAATATATACTAATATTTTTTTGAAAAAAAATGTAAATTTTAATAAAAAGTAAGCACAGCTTTTTATCAAAAAAAAAAAAACAAAAACGAAACCATTGCATAGATTCAAAATATTCAACCACCATAGGTGGTGCAACTAGAATTTTAAATTTAATTATTTTCATTATCCCCTTACATCATATTATCATTTGAACTAAAAGAAACTATTTTATTTCCGACCAAGTTGTGTAGAGTATAGTATAGTATTAAACTAGAGACAGATAGCAAGAAATGTATGGCAGGAGTGCGTGATCTTCTTCACATTTGAAATCTAATATAAATGTTCGAAAATCAATAAAGAAGAGTATTTTATAGGAGGACTTTATATTAATAGTTTATAATGCTTTAAAGCTGTAGTTGGTTACTTTTGTTACATGTTGTCCAAATATTCGAATCCCAACCCAACAATTCATATAGACTATAACAGTATTTAATAAGTTTTTGAATTCCCATTAAAAGAAAGTTTTCTTCTTTCTTCTCAGCTGAGCTGTGGGAAATGCTATGTTGTTGAGCTGAAAAGAAAATCAGACAGAGTAGCTAAAGAAGAAGAAGAAGAAGAAGAAGAAGAAGAAGATGGTGGTTAGAAAAGTAGGGAAGTACGAGATAGGAAGGACTATCGGCGAAGGTACTTTTGCCAAAGTGAAGTTTGCTCAGAACACGGAGACAGGTGAAAGTGTAGCCATGAAAGTACTGGATCGCACCACCATCATCAAACACAAGATGGTAGACCAGGTCATCTTCTTTTTTAACTCTTAATTACTAAACTTTTTATATCAAAGCTCATTTCTTTTTTCTTTCTTTCTGCGGAAATATCTATGCATCCTTTTATAGATATTGTTTTTCAATTTCAATACTTTGTTATTGGACCTTTATCTCAATCTTCACTAAAGTATTTTTGGTGCTCCTGGTTCTATAATTGCTTAGGCTACTTCATAAATTGATTGCTTTGAACCAACAAAGTAAGCTTCTTTTTCGTCTTTGCGAAGCTTCACCCGCAATTTGCTAATTAAAGCGGTTAGCTTTTCCGGCCATTTTAGGAAAATAAAGTAAACTTCGGTGGTCCTGGGTTGGAAGCCGATCAGGGATGGTGGAAATGGATAAGTAACATAGATTCTAATACATGTAGACGCGTTTTAATGCCGTGACAGTGAGGCCAAAGTATCGGATTTGGGTCAAAGAGGTCAATTTTAACCTCTAGTTTCAGGATCAGATTCAGATCAGTTCAGCAGAAAGTTTGCAATTTTATTAGGTTACTCTGAGTGCTTGTAACCCTTTTTTTAAGCTGTGATTTTATGTTCCTATATAATTTGAATTTGGAATAAGCTCTGCTCTAGTCATCATATTATTGCTTTCTTACAATGTCTCCATTTTGTTGTAGATCAAGAGGGAGATATCCATAATGAAGATGGTCAGGCATCCTTATGTTGTACGATTACACGAGGCATGTCATTTATTTCAAAATTCTTGTTCGGACATAAGTTTTTAGTACTCTGTATGATGCTTGGCCTTTTTATTATTGGTTGTGCTGACTTGTACTGTTTTATCTTAGGTGTTAGCAAGTCGCACTAAGATTTATATAATCTTGGAGTTCATTACAGGGGGCGAATTGTTTGATAAAATAGTGAGTAATTTGATTCATTATCTGCACTTCCGTTACTTGATCTCATGTAGTTCTTCGAATATGAGCGTCACTGAAGTTTTCTTGTTTATCTTGTAAAATCAGGTGCACCACGGGCGTCTAAGTGAATCTGAAGCTAGGAGATACTTTCAACAGCTGATTGATGGTGTGGACTATTGCCACAGCAAAGGTGTTTATCACAGAGACTTGAAGGTACGGTTCGGGAAACATCTAAAAAGTTATTGTTCAGCTTCTGCTCCATTACAACTAAATCTTTTTCCTTCCTTTTACAGCCTGAAAATCTTTTGCTTGATTCACTAGGAAATTTGAAAATTTCAGATTTTGGTCTTAGTGCATCACCTGAAGAAGTAAGATTCTTAATAAGAGTTCCGTTATTATATTTATGCATTGTTATTACAGAAGGGGAAATAATGGTTTATCTGTATTTGATATGCTTGAGCAAGGGAGTTAGCCTGCTCCGAACAACATGTGGAACACCCAACTATGTAGCACCTGAGGTGAGTGTAAGACTGCTCTGGCTTGTGTTGAATGCAACCAAATTTTCAATTGTATTTCTATAAGTTTTTAGTGCTTGCTTTAGGTACTCAGTCACAAGGGTTATGATGGTGCTGTGGCAGATGTCTGGTCCTGTGGCGTCATCCTTTATGTGTTGATGGCAGGATATCTTCCGTTTGACGAATTGGATCTCACCACTCTATACAGTAAGGCATGAACTTATACCACATATACTGATACTGTATTCTGCAGAAATGCCTTTTTGGCTTTTATCCTATAATCCAACTCACTTTAAAAAGTAATATAGTGAAAGCGGTGATGAAGTGATCAATAAAACTAACGTATATACATAAAATGTGAATTTATTTTGGTAACTACTCAAATATACTTAGGATCTTTCCTCAGTAGATGCAATGTTTGTTTTTCTCAGTGCATGAGTTGAATAGGCCTGTCTCAATTGTCCGAGAACCACATATCTCTTCACTCGAGCACTTTCTTTTTGCATCTAGCTGACACTAACTGCTGCTTTAGGCATCAATATATATTTAGCTGTTGATTTAATGTAAATTTCTTAAATTCTCATCTGCAGATTGAGAAGGCAGATTATTCATGCCCTTCATGGTTTCCTGTTGGAGCAAAATCTCTTATTCAACACATATTGGATCCAAATCCTGAAACTGTAAGAACCACTGTGCAACAAGGCACTGGACATATTCACAGTTCACATTGTAAATGACATGATTGGAGACTAAACTTAATGTATTTTGAGTTCTCATGAAAAATAAATGCAGCAAGCTTAGATGATTTCTTAGGAAAATGTTTAAAAATACCCAAGGAACTTGATTTGTTGACTCTCACTGATCAGTTGAAATATGAACTCTTTTTCTTAATGGATGTTTGACAAAATGGAAGAATTATATAGAACAATATACAATAGAAGTACACACGAGATGGCTTGTTAGGCATACCCAGATATGACTAGAGCAATGCATGTGTATTCCTCTCAAGAATTTTTTGCATGATTATGCAGTGAAATGTCTCGCCAAACCAAATCTTCTATGAATAATGTTACTATCTAGCATGTAATCTGCCAAAATACTAAATGGTTTAGTGATTCTACACACACACAAAAACATACACACACGCACGCACGCGCACACACACTCTCTCTCTCTCTCTGTTTTTAAGTTCAGAACTAGTTTGCTTGCTTTTAGTTGTTTCTGAGATGCTTATTCTTCCTCTCTCTATCTCTCTCTCCATGCAGCGAATAACCATTGAGCAGATACGGAGTGATGAGTGGTTTAAGAAAAATTATGCTCCTGCTAGACTTATTGAGTATGAAGATGTGAACCTGGATGATGTGGATGCAGCTTTTAATGATCCTGAGGTTGGTTAAGTGCCAATAATAAAACGCTTAAAGAATCTTAAGTCATACTTTTGTTCTTTAATCCAATGCTAGTGCTTGATTAGTTGATTTTGGAAGATAAATTTTTTGATAGCAGCAACTGACCATTTTCTTAAGAACTTGTATGTTGAGTAAACAGTTAAGTTAGGTTATGTCTGCTTTTAGGAGAATTAGACCAAAACAAGCATGCCTAGATGGATAAGTCTTAAATGTTTCTTTATTCTGAATGATTCCTTTTGGTCCTCTCATTTAATCTAGGTTTCTTATTCATGTGCTAATAATCTCTGCTTTATAGTTAAGAAAGGGTGCCGTCTGTAGGTGGATTTGATAATACCCCGACTATATGTATTTATTGAAGTGTTTCATATACTTTTTCTTGTTCTCCTATTAGCACGTTTTCATAAGATGGTTCTGCAGGAAGAGAAAGCTGACGAACAGTTAGGGAATGAGGATACAGGTCCACTGATGCTTAATGCATTTGACTTGATAATTCTATCTCAAGGCTTGAATCTTGCAGCTCTATTTGACCGTGGCAAGGTACGGATTATCCAGAATATCATTACTCTTTTTTTCGATTTAGTTATTTTCTCTCATAAAAAGTTTTTGATTCACATCTTGAATTTCATGTGAAGATACTTACAGGAAACATCAATCTTTCACCATAAACTTAACAAATATGTTTTGAATTCTAGTTGCCATTTCTTAGGACTGCAACTTTTTTGTAAGTGTCAGATGTGGGATGCCTGAATTTCTTACTCTTAACAGGATTCTGTGAAGCATCAAACACGTTTTATCTCACAGAAACCGGCAACTGTTGTGTTGTCGAGCATGGAAGTTGTTGCACAGTCAATGGGTTTCAAGACACATATCCGTAATTATAAGGTAGACTTAGGGAATTTACTACGATGCTGTACTTCTTCTTTGTTGATTACATTTCTGTACTTATTTTGCCTGGGGATATGATTATGTATACTGTAATTGAAAATCCTATTCCTTTTGTAGATGAGAGTGGAAGGTCTTTGCGCTAACAAGACAGCTCATTTCTCAGTTATTCTGGAAGTAGGTTTCCTCCCAATTCTTTACTAGGATTTCTGTTGCTCTAATCTTTGTCAGTAAACAATTGTTCTAATCGTACTCATTTGTTTTCATCGTTTTAATGAAGGTGTTTGAAGTTGCTCCCTCGTTTCTTATGGTAGACATTCAGAATGCAGTTGGAGATGCTGCAGATTACCTCAAGGTTGGGTCGTTTGTTTTGCTTGATCTTCTTCTTTTGAATGTGGGATATTTAGGTTTCTAATTATTATGGAATTTTTTTGTTCTTGCAGTTTTACAAGAACTTCTGTTGCAATCTTGAGGATATTATCTGGAAGCCACCTACAGAATCAAGCAAATCTCGAATCTCCAAGTCAAAGAGCAAAAAACGTTGAATTCTTGTTTTATTGAACCTGGGGCGGACATACTTGACCTCGTTAGAAGTTGCAGTTGCAGCTGCAGCTTAAGATAGATCCATGTTTCCGGTTAATCTCTCGAGCTTTGACATACACACGTGTTGTAAATCTTTATTTAACATCCAGGATTTGAGCATTGTAAATGCTGTTTTTGTAATGATCATTATGTGAATTTGTAACTTTGTAATACATGGTTAATCTAAGGATTGTATTTGCACGTATGTTGCCAAGTCATTTAATTACAATGAGTTTATCCGAGAAACCGACAATCCTTCATTCATGTTCAACAAACAAGATACTAATATATATATTAATTTGTAAATTAGATAAAACAAAAGATGGTTTTCATGGATAAACCAAAATTTCAGATTAAGTTACCAAAATCTGCACATGTACAGCGTCCGTTAGCAAATTTATGAAGCTGCCTGCTATCTCTTATAATGAATTCTCTACTGCATAATACAGACAAAGCTTTAATGAAATCATGGCAATTCTTGCACATTGTAACAGTCTTTGTTATCCGAATTGGTGCATCCTTCTGTGCATTCAACAGCCCGAATGCAATTGCTTGCCTCTCGCTATGGTAAATAACACTGGGGAATGTTTTTCCCTCGTCCTCTTCGTCATCATCTTCATCGTAATCAACAATTGCCTCTGTATTTGGAGGCAGTTCGTACCCGAGATCCTTTGCCTTGTCATGCAGTTCCTCCAAAAACACACGCATCTCTGTGTTCTGGCGATGTAACTGCCTCTTTGTTTTAAACGAATGAACCTTGTCCTTTATGCTAATCCAGCTCCAGTCTTTCAACTTTCCGATTTTTTCATCTTTCATCAATTTTCGCACTCTCGAAACATCTTCCCACCTCTCTGCTGAGATATACATATTCAATAGCTTGACATAAGTCTCAACATCATTTGGCTTGAGTTTCAGCAACTGCTCAGCTGCATAGAATCCTAGCTCTTCCTTCTCGTGAAGTTTACATCCGACAATCAAGACTGACCATATCAGCTCATTCGGCTCCAAATCCATTTTCTTGATGACGTCGAACGCTTCCTCTAGCCGACCCAACTTCGCAAACATAGAAATCAGGCATCCGTAATGGTCCATTACCGGCTTAATTCTGTATTCTTTCTGCATAATTTCAAAGTAAGCAAGTGCTTCATCAACCATTCCAGCATTGCAACAAGCAGCCAGAACACCCACAAAAGTAACCTTGTTCGGTCTAAATCCTGCTAGCCTCATATCCTCAAAAAGTTGAAGCGCTTTCCGAGATTGACCGTGCTGTGCAAAAGTTGTTATCATCGAAGTCCAAGAAATCAAAGTCCTTTTGGGCATCTCGACAAATGCTTTACTTGCTCCCTGAATGTATCCACACTTACCATACATATTAACTAGTGCAGTTCCCACAACCACATCCGATAAAAAACCAGACTTAACGGTATGCGCATGAAGTTGTTGCCCCTGTTCTAAGGCCAGCAGCCTACTACACACAGTGAACATACTTGACAAGGTGAATAAATCAGGCTTCATCCCTGTTCTATTCAACTTCAGGAATATGCTAAGTGCTTCCATTCCACTTTGATGGACCAACATATCGTCTTTTTCCAGATCCATCGCTTGGGCATAGCCTGCAATCATTGCATTCCACGTAACCAAGTTCGTAGATTCCATATTACTAAATAACTTCTGAGCCTCGTCTACACATCCACATTTGAGATACAAGTACAAGATGGAATTCATAATTCGCTGGTTCGATTGATGCCCAAGTTTAATACTAAATGAATGGACTTGTCTCCCCAAATCCAAAGCCAGCATCACACAACTCAAACTCAAAACTGTAGTCAATGTGAACTCATTAGGCTCGATTTCTTCTAGAAGCATCTCAAGAAAGAACCCCAAACCCAATGCTGCTTCGCTATTTTCACCACAAGCAGAGATCATCGCGGTCCATGAAATAACATTCTTTTCTTCCATGCTTCGAAAGACACTAAGAGCAGATTCCAAGCAACCGAATTTCGAGTATAAGCTACAAAGAGCATTTCCAATACTCGGGTCATAGTCATTCTTGTACTTCAAAATGAAGGCATGCAATTGTTTTGCTAATTGAACAGACTCCAAAGAAGAACAAGCATTTAAAACAACTCCTAGAGTGAACGTCGAAGGAAAGCTTCCCGCTTCCAACATACTTAAAAAAACTCGAAACGCTAAATCGGGTTGAGAATTATGAATATAACCCGTCATAAGAGACGTCCAAACAACAACATTCCGCCTAGGCAACTCATCGAAAACCTTTCTAGCAATTCCCATGGCTCCACATTTTGCATAAACATTAACAAGATATGAAATCAAAGAAATCTCTTGATGGGTTCCTGTTTTGATCATGTGGGCATGAATAAGTTGAGCATCCGAAACCGAGTTATTAAAAATGCATTCTCGCAAAAGAGGAACATAACAAGAAGAATCAAACTTGGTAGGGTCTTTAATCATGGAAAGAGCTTCTTGGAAATCCAAAGGCTTAAGTGAGTCTAAACTTCCATTTCCATCCAATTGGGTAGCATTTACAGAAGTTCTCTGGTACGAAATGCTTGGCGGGGTCTGAGATTATAATATGAAGCTTAAAATCAGCAAAAAATTGTAAACAAAAAGGAAAAAGAATTGATTTTTAAGAGAAAAAGAGAGTACCTTGGTGTCCTTGTCGGAAGGGAGAGAAGAAGGAGGATGTTTTTTGAGTTCAGGTTCAAGCTTGAGGGTGGAAGCAAGAGTAACTGAAGCCAGAGAAGCCATTAAAGGAAACAAATCTCTTTTCTTCTCTTCTATCCAGTTGGATGAGAAATGGGATAAGAAAAATGAATTATGGAGGGAAGGAAAACGAAGTCCATCCTTTTTTACTTTTTATGGGATAAGTGCCAAATTTGCCCTTATCAAGTGCAAATTTGCTCTTGATGTATTAAATGATGTATTTATCTCCAATATTTTCAATCAAAATTAATTCTATCATTATAATGCTGAAGTTTGATCAGAGTGGTTTCATTGTTACTTGACAGGACATATTAAAACAAACATTCTAGCTAATTGTTTGTAACTCTATCATTAGCACAATAGAAAGTTTAGTACCAACATTATTTATTTTTTAAATAACTCATGTGAAATATTGGGCTACGAAAGTGGGAGTAATAAAATGATGTAATTTAACTATTCGAACTTGCCAATTCGGGTGTTCTAGGGTTGGATGCTGGAAAAACTCTATTCAATAAAAAAAAAAAAAAAAAACTCAGTGTGGAATACTTTCTTTTTTTAAAACTATATATGAAATACTCAAATGTTGTTGCCCCAAAGAAAGTTGTCTTGTGATAATCAATTAATATTTAATCCAGGTTCTACGTTCAGAGGTAGGAGGAAAAATAATAAATTTGAAGTTCTCCCTTAAAAAAAAAAGTACTCAAATGTTCATATTTTAACATGCTTTTTGGACTATATTAGTAAAATAGAAGTATACAACGGTTAAACTAGTCCATACAACTTTTCTATAAGATAAGTATTTAACTAAGGCTTCACAATAGAGAGGAATCATAATACCAATATGGAACTTATCTGGAAACCTGGATTTGTAACAGCAGTTGACAAAAAAGTTATGTACTTAATAACAAAATTAAATGCATTACAACTCGAAACATAATATAACGTGCACACCAGATATGAACATATGTAAGCGTTCGAACAATTGATCTCTCATTATTGTGGTTCATGCTTGCCTGTAATACAATTTGTGAACATGCTAAATCTCTCATTTTTATTGTTTCTCAGCCACAAGTAAAATTATAATTTTGTCCACAGATAACAACTTCACCGTGCTTTTCGTACTTAGAAAATGAATGATCCTGGAGCTTTCATTGTTACCCATTTTGACACAAATCCCACTTCAGTATGTTCTCCAACAATCGTATCTACATGAAGAACACAATGGCAAACACATATTAGTGCCTCTATTTAGACTAACAATGAGTGTAGCAAAATGTTAAAATATCGACATGTGGACAATGTTATTCCATATACCAATATACAATGTGTTGGCTTTAGAAGCGATCTTCCTACATATATTAATACAGACTCGCAAAACATGAACGAAAGAGTAATATCAAATGCTTTCATTCAAGAAACATATGTACGTAACACGGTAACACGTGGACTACTTGGTGAAGTGAAAGGAGATATATACCTTTGGAGCATTTAGCCTTCTTAGTCCTTGTATTTCATTGTTTCTTTTTCAAAGCCAACTGTTGGGAATTGCTTTGCAAATTCCTCAACATTGTTACGTAGCTGTGCAATCTCGGATTTAATGTCTGCACTAGACTTCAAAGTTGCTGCAAAGTCCTTCAGCTTTGTTCCTAAATACACAGTAAGCAAAAGGCTTATCATGATACAATTTGCAACGTACACTACCACCTTTAATATCAAGTAGAATAGAGCACCAAAATAAACACAAGACTAGGTATAAAAGAACCTTTAGTATCTGCCTTGATCTTCAATGCCAACTTCACAGCTGCATCAAAGAATTCAGCTACTTTCACAAAATCTTCCTCGACAAAGCCCCTAGATGTGAGTGCAGGGGTTCCTAAGGCGCCAGAAGAAGATTAGTTAGTTGATGTTGAAATTCATATTCCAAAATGTGTACCTGATTCAAGAAAGAGCGCACCCATACCCATGCGAATTCCACCAGGAACCATAGCAGATACATCACCAGGTACAGTGTTTTTATTAGCTGCCATGTGAACAGATTCCAAAACCTTCTCAACTCTTGATCCATCAATACCCTGCCAACAAGCAAAGCAAATTTTTGACACTGTTACAGAAATCTCACGAACATGTAACCTTTCTAGGAACATGAAATAAAATCCACAAAATAATTGCATTCAATTCATATAACCATTTTCACTACAATCGAAACAAGGATCCATGCCAGCAACAGAGCTGAAAAGACTGGATTTAAACTAGTGATTTCTAAAGTTTATTGTAACACTTTCAGTATTAAAGCTACCTATCACCTACTGGAAATAGTCCACACTAAGCCTAGAAACTTGCTCTCGAGAATCTCAAGCATCAGAAGACATCTTATCACAGTCAGCATATAGATTCCACCTATACATTGTTATGTAAATCAGTTACAGCAGCAGGAGAAATTATTTCTTTTTACCTTGTTTTTCATATTGACCAGGACCAAATGATTGTCTGTGCCACCAGATACCAGTTCATAACCTCTCTCTTGTAAGCTCTGCATGCAAAAGATGTGCCAAGTGTTTACTACTGTTAAACAATTCAAAGATAATGGGACACAGCATTCACAGGCCCGAAAAAATGGATACACATACCAAAACATGTTTGTATCAGCATAAAGATTAGAATGGGTCACTAAGGATACCTGAGCAAATCTTAAACTGTTACTGACAACTTGCTCTTGATATGCCCTATACTCAGGAGTCATGACCTGAAAAAACAATATATTGAATGACCAAATCATAAAAATGGCCAAAACAACTAATAATTTTAGATCTAGTTTCCAACATCAAAGTCTGCTTTATTGCAACTACTGGAGCAGGACTTTCCTGGGACCTGTTGCAAAAGCTTACCTGCTTCAGAGCAACTGCTAAACCAGATATCGTGTGATTATGTGGACCACCTTGAAGCCCAGGGAAAACTGCCTGGTTAATTTTGTCTTCATAATCATACTTCACCTGTAGTATTAGAATATAAATTAATCATTGATTATCTTATATAGATGTTTAACCATAGTACTTCTATATTCAAGAAACAATAATGAGAGAAATGAATGCAGGAAAAGCAGAGATCATGAAGATCAGTAATTAAGGCATCTGGTCCAAACTCCAAACATCTTTTCATTTGAGATTTCAACTCACTTCTTGCCCTTGTTTATTGATCTCTTTCACCCCCTTTCTGAAGAAGATCATAGCGCCTCGTGGACCACGAAGTGATTTGTGGGTTGTGGTTGTCACGATATCTGCAAATTCAAATGGTGATGGAATAACACCACCAGCTACCAAGCCACTGATATGTGCCATATCAGCCAATAAAATTGCTCTTTGTTTGTCACAGACCTGTTAAATTGATCAGAACCATGATAAGTAAATAGTACAAGTACAATAATCATAAATGACAAATCAGCACATTTGCTTAAGAGCTTCCACTCACTTTACGGATGCGGGCATAGTCATAAAGGCGAGCATAAGCACTTGCACCAGCAACTATAAGTTTTGGTCTAAAAAGTGCAGCACTTTTCTCCAACTGCAAAGAATTTCATATTCACAAGTCAACCACCTATAGAACAATAGTGTACTTCCGACACCTGCATTTTCATTTCGACAAGTATAAAAAAAACTACATGTTCCTTGCCCCTCCTCTACATTGAATGCGATTGTAATAACACATGACTGCAATTTTATGTGATCCACTTGCAACCACAAAACGACTAATACTAATACTGACTCTTATTCTTATATTTCATTTTCCTTTTTACTTATATCTTGTATCTCTTTTATGTCCGCAACCCAAAATCACTAGGTTGCACATCCTGTCCTGTTTTTTGAAATTATGTTTTTCTACATTATCAACACTAATTAAGAAAATTGTCACTTCAAAGTCTAGAGTTTCTAATTAATAAAGTGAAAAATTCAACAACGAAGAAATAGCAGAGTACCTGGTCATAGTCGATATAACCTGTAGTTTCATTCAATCTATATGGCATCGTCTCAAAAAATATAGACACAGCAGATATTTTCTTTGTGTCAGTCTGTAAAACAACAACAAGAGGGATATAAGAATTTATCAAACCATAAAAAATATTACTTCAACAATATTAGCAGAATGCCAAACAGGTCTAGAAAACCAAAGTCCAGATATTCACACAACTAATTTTTCACTTAAATTCCTTAGTGGTATAAAAACATTAAAAGGACAGGCAATCTTTAAGCAAAAAGATTTAATTTTTTTAAAAGACAATAAAATTATAGCAGAAAAATCATGACACTGAATGATTTGACCACAGCATATTTACAATTTCCTGTTATAACCCAAGAGGGAAAAAAATACTGCATAATTCAGTGGATGTGTGCATGTACTTATAGGTACCTGATAACCATGTGAAAGATGTCCACCATGGGGAAGATCAAGGGCCATGATTCTTTCATGAGGTTTCAATAATGCAGTGTAAGCTTGAAAGTTAGCAGGGGATCCAGACAGTGACTGCACGTTGACTGCAATAAGTAAGATATGCATACTCTTTAATATAACTTTAATTTTAAAGAGCAACTTGTTCGATGTAATCAAAATGGAGTAGATAGACTAAATAAATACACGTAAAAATGATCCAAATCAAAACATACATTCTAAAATATAAACCACGCAACTTTCTTTTCACCAGTAATGTACCAGAAGTACTAGCTTTTCATCCAACACAAAAAGATTCTAAATTTTTCCACAACATACAACCAGCAAAGCAAATATCAAGCGTGTGGCACACAAATATGTACAACTAAAGGATGAAATTCTCTTAGCTAATGAAAATAACTCCAACCAGAAGAAGTAAATTCAAAAAGTTCTAACTGGGCTTGCCCCCTATCTTTCCGTACCATGTATAAGTAAACTTAGCCTACTTGCACAGTGGTTTTCAAAAACCCCTGATTGCACTTTTAGTGTAACTTGCCCATATTATGCAGTTTTTCTCATTGCTTCTAAAGTTACATATTCACATAATGAAGAGAAGTCATTTTAGATAATGAAAACCACTGAACTCTCTAATAGTTCCAATTCTGTAATGATTCCAAGAAAATTTTCTAAATCTCTAAAAAGTATCAACAGAGCCAAAAACACATAGAAACTTTGAGATACTAGGCAAGTAAAACCTCCAACGTAATATCATAAGAAGATTCAATTACCTCCCCATTTTTCAGGATCCAATTGAAAAGCTTCTAACGCGCGCTTCTGACACAAGGTCTCAGCCATGTCAATGTACCTAATCATACAAGATTTGCAGGTTACTTTCCATATGGTTTGTCTCTTAAATTGAAATAAAACGAAGATGCAGAAACCAAACTACACAATGCGATCAATCATCCATGATACATTACTTGTACACATTAGTACACAACATAAAACACAACATCAAGGACATGGAGTAAGACTAACATACTCATTCCCTCCATAATATCTAGCCCCAGGATATCCTTCACTGTATTTGTTAGTCATAACAGAACCAACTGCTTGCATCACCGATACAGACGTGAAATTCTCTGACGGAATAAGTTCGAGTCCCTACAAATTCAAATCAGCATTACTTAAACTAGAAGATCAAGCAAATAACATCCTAAAAAGAGATTAAAAATCATAAGATAAACATTGAAGTTATAAAAGACAGCTAAACCATAGGTAAATGCAGACCTTCCATTGCCTAGCTTTCTCAAGTTCAATGATATCAGCTATTTCGGGATCGATCTCCTCTAGCGGAGCATTCAATTGGTTAATCCACTGAACAATTAACAACAAAACTATTACTATTTACAATAACATAAACGTATTGATAACAAAAATAGATCTGAGCGTTAAAATGGAATCGGTAGGAAAAAAGATAAAGAGAAAGAAAGAAAAGGATTACAGTAGCACGAGCTTTTTCTTTTTGAGGAAGTTGAGGATTAGGCAAAGAAGACTGCGAAATTAAGAATAAAGAATGAGATATGGCGGGCAAAGATAAAGTTAAAGGAGATGGAGATGAAGGAATGAAGAAATGACCATGTGATAGGAGGAACCGCCGCCATAGAAATAAGATTTGGAATGATATCTGTTGAGAGAGGAAGTTAATCTGCGGAGCGCCATAGACATTGCTACTGTTCTGCGTAGACGCCGCTGAGGTATGATCACGCTAAAAAGGGATCATACTTCTCGGTTGGTGTGACAGTGAGTGAGAGTGAGTGGGCTCAGTTGGTGGCGCCACCAACTTGTTGCTTTCTTTTTTCCTATAATAATAAAATAACCTAAAATATACATTATCATCCCCTTTTTTTGTTTCTTTATTTCAAAAACCAAATTATTAATAATGTGTAAGCAAAATATTTTAATGATATTTGGATGGCTGATTATGGAATGTTTGTTTAAGTTTTGGGAAATAAGTCAAATAACAAGTATTTATGGTCAACTGTATTTTATTTTAAGAAAATTACTGAGTTTTTTTTAATTACTATCGGTATACATGTTTTTGAATGCAAATATTCGATAATTGAAATTGATTGCTATTTTCTTTCATTCATCTATTGTCGAATTTTAATTATTGGAATCTTTTATTGTCGACAATAAATTATGACTGAAATTTTCGATTGTTGGTGATCAAAATCTTAATGTATTTTCTTTTTCTATATAATATTACATAAATTGAATTAAATAATTATAAATATTTTCATGTTGATTTAAGGTATGAAATATTTTTCAATAACTTTTTCGATAACATAATTACAAGATTATTTTTTGTAACAGTATAAATATCTATAAAGTTAAAATATATATGTTACATTAAAAATTTAAAAAATTGACCAAAATAACCAAAAATATAATTTTAAGGATAAATAAATAAGGACCTGCAAATGTGCTACATATGTGAAAAATTGGTAGTTTAAAGTTGTTTATTTTTTAAAACGGATAGGTGAATCTTCCTATATGTAATTCGTATCCCACTATTATTCCATCCGTACTCACTACCTCACTATGGGAAGCATAGAGATAGAAGCACCACCACCGAGCAAAAAGCTGACCGGCGGCGAGAATGAAGACGACGAATGTCCGATAGAGGAAGTCCGGTTAACCGTACCGACAACCGACGATCCATCACTTCCAGTATGGACATTCAGGATGTGGTTTTTGGGAATCATATCATGCTGCCTGCTCTCCATGTTGAATCAATTCTTTTCCTATCGTACGGAGCCACTCATCATAACACAAATCACCGTCCAAGTGGCAACTCTTCCACTCGGACGCCTGATGGCTGCTGTACTCCCGAAAACAAAGTTCAAACTCCCCGGCTTCGGGGATAAAGAGTTGTCACTGAATCCGGGGCCGTTTAACGTGAAAGAACATGTGTTGATATCAATATTTGCGAATGCTGGAAGTGCGTTTGGGTCAGGGTCTGCTTATGCTGTGGGGATCGTTGATATTATTAGGGCGTTTTATGGAAGAAAGATTTCGTTTCTCTCTTCTTGGCTTCTTATCATCACTACACAGGTATCCGTTTATTTTTTCATCATTTATATCATATATAATCATGTAAAATTAATACATAAATGTACATAACACGATTATGACAGACTAACTCGTTTTGACACCAACGGTATGTGCAGGTGTTGGGATATGGTTGGGCAGGATTACTGAGGAAATACGTGGTGGAGCCGGCGCATATGTGGTGGCCGGGGACTCTTGTTCAGATCTCCCTTTTTACGTAAGTTTCTTACTTGTTTCTCTATTTCATTTTCCAGAGGTGATGTTTGAGTTTGGTGTTATTGTTTGTCAATATCTGAACTCGAATATTGCCAGTAATTTGTTGGGATGGCCTGCAATATTTTGAAAATCCCTAGGGTAGGCCAAAAAGATAGCTTTGTTTTATTTGTTGGAATAGCTGTAAAATCCAGGATATTCCCCAAATTTTGCATACTAGCTAGCTACAATTCGTTATACAACTCTAACGGTTCCCTATATTCCAGCCTGTAGCTCACTTTTTGTTAAAACAGTAAAGAAATATGATCATATGGAGTATTTTTTTTTTCTTTTCAGTAAATATTTGTACATCATTGAGGAAAAAGTACGAAAACAGATTATGTGATTTTAATGATTTTTTTAAACACAATATTGTTTTCAAAAGTTCACAAACACGTACCTTGGAGATTTCAACCGGTAGGAATCTTTTCATATCAATCACGTGGTTTAAAAGAGCGTTTTCATCCTTCTTGAGTGATGGACACATAGAAATGGAAAAAAAATATAATATTTATCTCCTCCTTTACAACATACATGATGTCAATATTAAGTTATTAACTCATTTTTATAAAGATTCTAAAATATATTCATGGCCTTGATCAACCAGGGACTCATAAGATTATGGCTTTTGAATTTGTTCTTGATGTTACTGTATCATTAAAGTTCAAAGTAAATAAAAGGTGTAATTTTTCTTTTCTTTTGACAAAATGATTAGTTTGACTACAGATTAATCATTACCTTTATCTATACCGTGTTAATTTACAGTTTTAGCACCGTATAAAATCTCCATAAATTATGGTCAAACATCTATAATATCTTTAATTTTTAACAAATTTTCTTGCTTTTGGATTTTAATACACTGTGCAAGATGTGTATGTCTGTGTTCATTCATACAATCATTCAAATACTGTATATTTGAAAACCCTTCCTTCCACTAGAAAATTAATGCTCACTTTGTGAATGCTTTGCAATTGACTTGGTCAGAAAAAAAAAACAAATAATGAATAACAAGTAAATCCCTTTGAATTTGCAGGACATTGCATGAAAAGGAAGACACAGAAAATGAGCACAGCATTTCAAGAGTAAAATTCTTTATAATTGCACTAACATGCAGCTTCATCTGGTATATATTCCCAGGCTACATTTTCCAAACATTACAAAGCCTAGCATGGGTATGTTGGGCTTTCCCGAAATCAGTCACAGCCCATCAGCTGGGTTCTGGAATGGGTGGACTTGGCCTTGGAGCCTTCACTCTTGACTGGTCTACAATTGCTTCATTCTTGTTTAGTCCTCTCCTTAGTCCCTTTTTTGCCATTGTCAATGTCTTTTTTGGATATGTTTTAGTTATGTATATTGTTACTCCCATAGCCTACTGGGGCCTAAATCTGTATAATGCTAAAACATTCCCGATATTTTCGTCTCACTTGTTCGACGCGCAAGGCCAATTGTACAATATTACAGCCATCATCGACGATAAATTCGAGTTGGATTTAGTTCAGTATGACAAGTTAGGGAGAGTTCATTTGAGCACTTTCTTTGCTGTCACGTATGGGATTGGATTTGCTACTATTGCAGCTACTCTTACTCATGTCGCCTTGTTCTATGGAAGGTATATATATTTCTACATTTATGAATGTTTCTTAAGAAATTTGTAGCAGAATTTGTGTTCATTATAGAAATTGTTTTGACAGGGAAATTTATGACCGATATCGAGCCTCTTACAAGGGAAAGGAAGATGTTCATTCAAGACTAATGAAGAAGTATGAAGATATACCAGCTTGGTGGTTTTATGTGCTACTTGGTGTGACAATGTTGGTTTCTCTTGTGCTTTGTATTTTCCTGAAAAAGGATATACAAATGCCATGGTGGGCACTTCTCTTTGCTGCTGCTCTTGCCTTCATTTTCACTCTTCCTATCAGCATTATCACTGCAACCACTAATCAGGTATAGTATGTTGCTTTTATCTTCGTCAATGAAGTCATCAAAGTAGTACATCTTTGTCACGAAAGTCAGATCTGGCGAGTTCCTCCATCAGAATAACGATATTTTCTACACTCTGTCAACACATTATAAACATGATTGGAGGAGTAGCCATGGGGAAGGGATGTGTCATCCACATGGATGCTATATAGTTGCTGCTCCAATCATATTTATGAGGTGTCATTAATATCAGCATCCTGGTGGAGCAAGTCGCTGGATTCGGTTGTACTGACTTCATTGATGGATATATGCTACTTTAGACTTTCTTGTCTCAAAATTCTACTTTAGTGGCCATAAATGCAGATATCCTCGTAAGCTACTAATTTATTGATTTGGTTCTTAAAAACTGCAGACACCAGGGTTGAATATCATCACAGAATACTTAATGGGGCTTATATATCCACGAAGGCCTATAGCCAACGTGTGCTTCAAAACCTATGGTTACATTAGCATGGCTCAAGCTATTTCCTTTCTGAGTGATTTCAAGCTTGGGCATTACATGAAAATTCCTCCCAGATCAATGTTTCTTGTTCAGTTCATCGGAACGATAATAGCAGGAACAATCAATATCTGTGTTGCATGGTGGCTTCTGGGTTCAATTGACCACATATGTCAAGACAATCTCCTTCCATCAAATAGTCCATGGACTTGCCCCGGTGACCGAGTGTTCTTCGATGCATCGGTTATCTGGGGATTGGTTGGACCAAGGCGGATATTCGGGTCATCAGGAGAATACTCAGCGCTAAACTGGTTCTTTCTTGGAGGATTTATAGGACCAGTGATAGTTTGGTGTTTACACAAGGCATTTCCAAGTCAAACTTGGATACCTCTAATAAACCTGCCAGTGTTACTAGGTGCAACAGCTGCTATGCCGCCGGCAACTGCTGTGAACTACAATTCGTGGATTTTGATCGGGACAATCTTCAACTTTTTCATATTCAGGTACAGAAAGAAGTGGTGGCAGAGGTATAACTATGTATTATCAGCAGCACTTGATGCAGGAGTAGCTTTTATGGCAGTTGTAATCTACTTGAGTTTGGGGCTTGAAAATGTGAATATGCATTGGTGGGGTTCTGATCCTGATATTGATCCTGAGCATTGTCCTCTTGCTTCCTGCCCCACTTCCAAGGGTATATCCATCGATGGCTGCCCTGTTTTCTGATTTTCACTTCCAATCCTTAATTGAATATCAATTTTTTGTAACAAGTCTATGAATATATTTCTGTAGCTAGCTGCTGAATGTGGATTTATACTTGTCTTTATATACATCTTTTCTTTTCCTGATCGGTTATATATTGATCAAACACCTCTTAACATATATATAACAATACACTGCAAAAAGAACGGTCTCCTAATGGTGAAGAAAACAAACTAAGACTAAAGGGTAAAATATACAGTTAGAAGTATACTAAGACTAACATGTATGTAAACTAAGACTAATAGTATATACTAACATGTATGTTTTAGTGCAACTATTAGTATATACAGTTAGAAATAACAGAAAAGAAGCATATATTTATTTACATACATTTAACTGAAATACGTGCAGCCAAGCCAAAAATATATTTGGCAACAGTAATGATACTACACCATGTTATAATCCAAGCACGAACTTGATAAAACTGAGTGCAAGATTGACAAATATGTACATATGTATTCAATCAAGAAAAAGTAATGGAGAGAAAGGAAAGTTTTAAGAGGAAGAAGGAGGAAGAGACCTGGAAGAAGGAGGAGCAAAACGAGAAGAGAAACCGCGAAATAAAGCATCCTCATCATCATCATCCAATAAACCTTCATCAAAATTCTGAGCATAGCTCAATGGATCATATCTAAACCCACCTCCTCCTCCTGCTCTTGTTTTTCGCGTATCGAAAACTCTCATTATTTTCCAGCCAGATCGTCGTCTTTGTGTTGTCAAATTTGCTCTACTATTTGAGCTACTGCTGCTGCTACTTCCTATTCTTCTCTTCTTGGTCCAAGGAAGCTTCAGTTTCAGCCTCCCCCAGCATGAAAAGGGACCTTCTTTTTCTTCTTCTTCTCCGTTTCGTGGAGATGTCGATGATGATGAGTTTCTCTCCATTTATTTTTATGATGATATCAATACGCGGCTCTTAGTCTCTTCCACTCACTCAGAATAAAATTGTTTTTTGTATGGAATGTTTTTTTCCCAGTAGTATGTATGTGGTAGAGATTCAATTAGTATCTCATAATAAGATATAAAAAATCTGTGCCAACTGAAAGTGGTCCGAGTGTTAAGAGTAGTTTTTATATCTTTTGTCCTGTTTAGCTTCAATTCTCCGCTCAGTTTAAACAATTTGCCAGTTGCCTCTATTTAGTAGACATATCTTTAGGTTAATTATAAAATTCGACTACTTTACATCTTTAGACATGTTGACAACATGCAATCAAACTAGTCAAAATGAATGAAACGCTCTGTAATACCATTCATTTGGAAAGTTGAATGGTTTTTAAGAGAGAAGAGAAAGCGAACGCAAACAGCAAAGTAAATGCAAAAACTAATCCGAGTGACAATTCGAATAATCTTTAAAGTGATTTGAAGACCTAATTTCATGCCATGGAGATGAAATCAGGTTTGCATCCATTTCTAACAAGCTTTAATGTACAAGATATGAGTTTCAGTGTGCATTCCTAATATTTGTATGCTTTATGAGTTCGGAAAGTGTTTCTGGTCACACGAGAAATGGCTAATGGGATTAGTCCGCAAGTATGAGCTCTTTGAACTGCAACTTTTGTTTCTTCGATACGACTGATCCGGGGCGCACGAAATAGTGCTAAATGTTGAAGGTGTCAAGTTGAATACTTTTCATATCTTGAAGCGTCTATGGGCTTATATTCGAGCTATTAATAAAACTTGAACATGTCAAATGTACAACTCTGTCATGGAGCATCAAATTGCGTACTATTTTGCAGCATCCCACGATTGCTAGAGTTCTTGTTAACGTTGTATAACAGCCCCTTAGTTTGTTGAAAATTAATATCGATGGCTTGGCTGCAGGCTCCCCAGAAGCAGCAGGTGCTGGTGGTATATTTTGATCCCCAAGGGGTTGCCCTCCAGGTGCTTTCTCATTTCATATTCCTTCTTCCCTTTCTTAGTTGTTGAGCTTCAGACAACCATGTATGCAATTTCGATTGCTTGGGACAAAGGCTAACATATGCTTTCAATAAAACGTGACTCAACTTATGTTGTTTCATTGCTGAAAACTCAGTCCAAAAGTCCTTAGAAAGTTAGACAAAAATGGTTGGTTTGTTTGCACCATATTGCTAATACGACTGTCGTCGTCACTCATGTTGCTAATGTTAAAGCTAAGAACAATTTCACCTATACTTGGCCATTATAAATTTAGCCAGTTTCAATTCTATACATCGTGAATTGTTGATAGCACCAACAATGGTTTATATTTCTTTATTTATTTGAGAGAAATCTGGTTCGTATTTACATACTGCTAGATGTTGATTCATCCAGCACAGTATTTCAACACATAAACCAACCATTTTAGATTCCATTAAAAGCAACAAGATAAAAAGTCAAACAAATAATTCTATATACCAATTTCTGATTACAACAAGCAGATTGAGATGATGTAACTCTGCTGTGAAAATACTTATATGGCAAAAAAAGAAGAAGCAGGCAAACTAGGATGAGTGTTTATATCTAGAACCAGAGAAGCTCCTACCAAATATGTTCATGAGAGTTTACAAGTGTAAAAATGCCATCAACAATCTATCAGAACTTAACTCTTCAGATTTTGCTAATTTGGAATACATGAAATTATAACTAGTTAAGTAGGATCTTACCAAAACCATTAATGGCAGGTGAATGTTCAGATTTGATAGTATACCAGCCATGGCTATCAAACTACATCCTGACTGCTACCTGCTCTGCTGCGCTTTTCTTAACAACTCCTCTTAAGCAGAGCTCATTCAGTAAATTTAAAGCTTCCTTAGCTAAACCTTCATAAGCTATGCCTTCAATGAGGATGGTATAAGAAATTTCTGTGGGTTTACATCCCCTTGATACCATATACGCCAAGAAATCAATTGCGCGATCAGTTTGTCGAGCCTTACATAGTCCCAACATAATAGAATTGTAGGTGATAGCATTGGGTTTCACCCCCAGACTTCGCAGATCATGAAAAAACATAATTGCTTCATCGACCTTCCCTTCTCTGCTAAGCCCCCCAATGAGTGAAGAATAGGTGATTATATCAGGCTTCAGACCTTTCGCGCGCATTTCATCCAAAAGTTTAACAGCTTCATCCGTTTTCCCCATCTTGGAAAGCCCATCAATCACCGTATTGTAAGTAATCAACACAGGTGAGCATCCTTTGCTACTTAGCTGATTAAGCACCTCAACTGCAGCATCTACCTTCCCATCTTTGCATAATGCTGTGAGTAAAGTATTGTAGGTCACTATATCAGGATAACAACCCCTAGAAACCATTTTCTCTAAATACTCTACCGCTCTTTCCATTTTCTTTTCTTTGCAAAAACCATGGAGCAACGGGTTGTAACTTAGAGAATTCGGTGTGCATCCGTGCTTAGGCATCTTCTCCAACATGTCAATTGCTCGGCCTATTAAACCTTTACGGCATAAAAAATTGATCAATATATTGAAGGTAACAACGCTAGGTGAGCAACCTTTACCAACCATTTCAGTTAGTAGCTTCTCTGCATCCATCCACCTCCCAGTGCTGCACATGCTACGCAAAATGATATTATGGGTAATAACGTTCGGTTGGCATCCGTATGATGGCATGCTGTTTAAGAACTTTATTGCTTCATCCAGCCTCCCTTCTTTGCATATCCCATTGACAAGAACATTATACGTAACTACATCTGGTTTGCACCCCCTACTCCGCATCTCATCTAAGAGCTTCATGGCCTGCCCAACTCCTCCTTCCCGACAAGTTCCCTCAATCAATATTGTATATGTGATTACATCAGGATAACACTCTTTCTGCAATTGCCAATTAAGAACTTCCATTGCTTGCTTCAATTTCCCACTATCACATAAAGATCGCAGAATTGTATTATACGTAACAACATCGGGAGCAACGCTCATTCGGTCCAAAACCCTCAAGGCTTTATCAATTTCTCCTGCCCTGCAATACCCACTAATCAATACATTATACGTAATAACATCAGGAACAGCTCCAGAATCCTCTATTATCTCCATTATTCGAGTTGCCTTCCTTGTGTTTCCAATCTTACAAAACCCTCTAATTAAACTAGTGCAGGGTATTATATCAGGAATATCCCCACGATAAACTATGCTCTCAAGAAACCTAAAACCCTCCTCTAACTCCCCGTTCCTAACCAATTTACGAAGATAATTATTACTCTCGTTTTCATCAAGATTTTGTAAAGAACGCAAGGGACTTGAAGTAGCATGGCCATTTCCAATGTGTCCATTCGACAGCCTACTAAAGTTTCGAACTTTACCATTGGAATGAAACGAATCAATCTCCGAGACAGCAAAAACCCCATTCCAACCCGACTTTCTATCCCTAAAATGTCTATTCATCCTCGAAGCAACTTTAGCACTAACCCTCACTCCAATAAGACTAGTACAACTGATTCTCTTATTTTCTCTAGATAAGTGATTAAATGAGCAAAACCCTTCATAGGTACGATTGGAATGTACAATCAAATCCATACTTTCTCCTATTTAAATGACCGGACCGAAGAATTGAAATATTAATTCATAACCAACATTACAAACAAATTGATTCAGCTCCAGAAAACCCGATGGAGGTCGGAACGAGAACCAATCTGCAGAATAGGTATAACAAACATTATCAGCAAGCAAAAGAGTGATTTAGAATAAAAAGGGAAGCAATTTGACATGAAAAAGGATTAAACTTTGAGAGAATTACAGAAAATAGCAAAGTTCGTCCACAGAAGAAAGAAAAACAACAATGAAAAGGGTTTACCTGTAATTTGAAAAATCAGAACAAGGGTTTGAAAATTATATCTTCAGATGAAGAATTGATGGCAGAATGAAATCAAAGGATAAGAAACAAACTTTCCAGAAAGTGCGGCCGCCAGTTTAGGGTTTCGACAATACTGCACCGTTTCCAGAAACTCAAACTAGCATGCTATCTGATTAAACATGGCTACTACTATCCACCGCCCCTAATTTCTCCTCACAGCCTCCAATTTTCAACTTTGCCCTCCCTTCTTTTAATGATTTTAAATTACATTTTATTACTTTAAAATTTAAAATCTCATCCAAACTAAATTCTAAAAGTTTTCCCTGCATTTCATAATATTTAACATTTTTGAAAGAATTTTTTAAAACAAGATTTGACAGTTTACATTTTTCAATAAATGTTTAATAAACAAATTTCAATTTTATCTCCATGATAAATTTGTAAAGAAATTTTAAACATTAATTATTTAAAGGATTAGTATGATAATTTTAAATAATTTTACCGCTAAATAGTGGATTTTTTAAAAATTGTATAAAAATCTTAAATGACAAATATTATAAAACGAATTGAATAAAAGGTAAATAATTACTTTGCATGTGAATTTTGCTAGTATCAATCTGGTATAGTTTTGTCATTGTAGTCATACTTTGAAGTTGCATGGTAGAAAATAGAGTGTTTTTTGTTCTTATGTAACTAGCTATCGCTTAAATACTGGACATTCTCTTGCTTGCTTTGTTGATTTTGCTTTTGTTTTTATTTTGATAAGTTGTGCACTTAATCTCTAATCCTTACTCCACTAAAAATAATTATATGTTGTAGGTATATTGGGGGACTTATTTCATATATAGCTAGTAAAACATGGAATTCATTCAAAAAAAATTGATGCAATAAGTTGAAAGTATTTTAAGTCTTGTTTTAAAGTATAGGTAAAATTAGATGAAAAAATTACTCGGTTATCAAATTACTGTCTTTATTTTGCGCCTCTAAGTTTTTACTTTCCACCAAATTAGTGTCTTCATGAACTACCCATGTGCTGTTGGTGGTTTATTTCATTCCAAGACATTCATCTATGCATAATATTGCTTTGTTAATTGTGGGAAGCAATACTAATGCGGTTGTGTTTGTCCATTGAAAGAATATAATCACGCATGAAAATATGTTGTGCAATGTCATGTTCTTTTATTACACTTAATCTTCTCTTTACATTAGTGTCCTTGACATCACATCCATGCCAAAGCTTGTACACTTTGACTATGCCCAATGAAAGTGTGTTTTTGAATGGTGTAAGTGGCTTGCGTACCACATGACGTGCATCCCTTGATGATTCTTCTTTGCTAATGCAATTGTAGTCTGCTGAAATTATTGAAGAAAAAATTCTCGCATAAGAAAGATCATCAATTGAATTAGAGGAAATAATTTGAATATGTATTACGTAGGAAGAAGTCATACCCCAATTTTGTTGCACTTGTCGGTGCATCATAGTTCTGTTGTTGTGGTTGGCTAAGTTGAAGACTAACAGGTACATTTAATTCATGTTCAATACCAAGATTATTTGTGTCAAAGCAACTCTTGTTTGTTCCATTTATGTTTCCTGTTCCATATACCTGGAATATGAAAATATTCTAGTGAAGATGGAAAAAAATCTAAATTTCTAATGTAGGCTTAAAATTCATGGTTTGCAAATATAATTTCAAACGAAGTTCAAGGTTGCAATATTATCCAATGTCTACCTTCTTATACAACTTTGTGTTTTCTTGACGAATTAGGTTTACCTTCTTATAGAGTTCCACATTTTCTTGGTGCATGAGATTCCCCTGCAACAAAATGATTAAAGCTTATACTTGAATATCAAAACTGTGAAATTTAAATTAGTAGTCATTGTCTCAAGATCTCACCTTTCTATTTAGCTCTTGTATTTCATCCATTAAGATTTGGTCCTAAGGAAGTAAAACAAATATCACATGTATGTTCTTAATATCTAAGCATTTGAAAATTGGAAGGCAAATAGTTTTAGACTTTAAACCTTTTTCATCCGCACACCTCGGAGACTCATTTCAAGTTGACTCTCTAGATTCTGTAAATCCTTGGTGTTCAACCCAGAAAGCTCCTCACCCATCATTTGCCTGTTATTATTGCATGGAAGTGTATTATTTCAAATATTATCTAGGAACTTTATCGACGTATGCATGAACATGCATAAAGAAATGCATTAATAAATATGCTGAATATTTTTCAATGGATGCTCTCTTTTAAGGTTTTGTTTCACAAAGGAAATTGTTTATACCAAAAGATATCTTGTATGTTCCTTATTCTCTAGTTTATTATGACACTAGTTTCTTATTTGTCATGTGAAATGAATAAGATTGTAGTTTGTGGTTGATCTTCACATGAATTGAATAAATTTGTATACCACAGTACCTTTTTGGTACCTCGTGGCCTATACTATCTAAAGAAATGGTTGCTTCTACATTGAATATTGTCAGTCTTTTTACAGTTTCTAAAACTAACTAAAACTAGTCTAGAGGTCTCTAATTGTAGAAAATCGTGTAAATAGAAAGAAATTTATGGATATTGTGTCATCTAAAAGACTAAAATTTTTAACTTAAGAGAAATGCACATATATATGCATGACATTTCGAAAATCTTACATTACGGGAGATGGTCTCGAACAATGAAGGAGCTAATCAAGGAGTACAACTAGTTATTTCTAGCACTGATGGTTTATCAAACTACAAAACAGTTCTCTTAAATGTCTTTGGCCTTAATTTTAAGCACTATAATAACTTATGGAAACTTTTGAAGACCCATTTAGATTCCATGACAAAGAAAATTGGATCTAATGCAATTAGTTTGCTTTTGCAAGTTTGAACTTGTAGAAATAAAGAATATTATTAAAGTTGCAGGAAGTTTTGCTAAACATATGTTGACAAACACTATATTATGACATCAAAAGGAAGTCATATATAAATAATCAATTTAGGAGACAATAAATGTACTGTATTTCTGATTGGCTTCAAATATATATACTTTATAGAAGTTAAACTCTCATGCATAAAAATCAGGCATGCCTACATGCAGATGCATCGCCCTTGCAGATGTTATACATTGTTGTCTTGCCAAAATGTCGTTTCGTGTGTGCATGTAATTATCACATGTAGAACCACACATTAACATAAAGTGTCTTCCAAAAAATAGTTTCTTTACATGATTCTTGCCATATTTAAGTCTTATTTCTATGAAGGAACTATACGGAGGGAATCATAACATATTATAGATGACAAATATAGTGTTTAACTTCAATAAAGTATATTTGAAGCCAATCAAGAATTTTTTTTCTTATACAATTTTTCTATTTCTTCATAAATTTTACATAACAAAGTAATGCTCATAAGTAAAAATCATACCTATGATTTTCTTGTAAGTCCTGAAGTTGTTGCCTCAACATTGCTGCCTCTCTTTGCCAGAACTAGTGAGCATAAACAATTTGGTTACACATGTTGAATGGAAGTGAAAAATTCAAGTGCACCCTTCGAAACATGACAAGTAGTGTAACAGATACATAAGTTCTAGTTGTAAATTTGAAGGATGCAAATTGTGTGAATACTTTGACTGAAATCAAAAACCAATCGTCACACTCTTTAAATGCAAGGGAAATAAAATTGTTCTAATAAATTTTCAATAACTTTGTATTTAACGTGTTTGATTTTTGTTAATACTTGCAAGCATGAGTTATACCATTTTTTGTTCATAGAGAACTCTCAAGTTATTTTCCTAGCTCCACTTGTATATGTACTCTATGAGATTTATTTTTCGAAAGACTAAGGAGCATTTATTTCAAAGACCCTGTTATTTTTCACTTCAATTTAACAAATTCACTTCAATTTAGTTTAGTTGAACAAGACCTAATACAAATGGTACCATCATATACATGAGGAGAAGAACAATATAGTTTATTTCCAAAATAACATTGTGATAATTGGTGTCAGCTAGCAAACTGGTTTCAGAGCTAGCAATTCATAAAGATGATGAAAGGTATGATGCCTTATAAATATCTACAACTCTCTAAGTAGAATTATGATAATTGGCATCATGATGAAAGCGTTGTTGGGTTCCCAAGATGTGGGACATGATAGAAAGTGGATATGAACAACTAGAGGATGAAGAGGCATTGACAAATGCTCAGAAGAATATTTTAAAGGCGTTAAAGAAGAAAGACGAGAAAGCTCTTTATTGATCTATACGTACTTGAATAAAACGATGTTTGTGAAAGTTTCAATGGCGAAGCCGCCAAAGGAATCATGAGAGATTCTGGAGAATTATTCTTTAAAGGAAAGGACAAATTGATCAAGGTTCGATTGTAAATCTTGAGGAATCACTATGAGAAGATGAAGATGAAGGATTCGGAATCAATTGAAGAGTTATTTAATAAAACTTTGATTATTATTAGTCAACTCAAGCTATGGAGAAGCGATGAAGGATGTGCGTGTGATAGAAAAAATCCTTCAATCTTTGAGTAAAAAATTTAATAATGTGGTGATTGCAATTGATTAATCAAATGATATGGAAAGTATGTATGTAGATCAACTCTTGGATTCATTACAAGCCCGAGGAGAGATTAAAGAAGAGAGAAGAGCTTATTGCTCAATCGTTGTAAGAAAAACTAGTTATGAAAGAAAAAGAAGAAGATAAATTCTTTTGGATCTAGAAGAGGTTAAGGAAGACCAAGAGGTAAAGGTGGTGACTAGATTCGTAAAAATTATGTTAGAGGCAGAGGAGGTTGAAATTTCCAGAATAATGAAGGGACGAATTATCAGAAATGTAATACGAGAGAGGTTTTAGAACAAGCAACAATATACATGGTCATGAAAATCATTGGCATGAAGCTCAAGCAAGGAATCAAATTTAGAATTGAATGCAGAAATACCTTTGCTTCAGAGATATGGTTCCCTATTTGTTGATGTTCCTCCTTGGTTTTGTCAAGATTATAGTTACTATACAGCATGGTGCAAAGATGATTTGGGCAATGATGAACATACAAATTTTGCTGAGATTGAAGAAGGTGAAGAGTCAAATCTGTTGCTTTCATGTACCAGACATGAAGAAAGCAAGGAGTCTACTCGACTCGGAGCAAGCAATCACATGAACGGAAATACAAAGTTTCATTACAAGCTTTATGAAATGAAGAAGGGAACGATTTCCTTTGGTGATAAATCAAAAGTTGATGGTGTGGGCATTAGAGATATTCTAATCAAGTTGAAGAATGAAGATTGTTAATTTATCTCTAATGTGTTATGGCATTGAAGACCAATATTTTGAGTCGACAACTTTTGGAGAAAGGCTCTAAGGTAGAGATGAACACGAATTAATGGGTTGGTTATGAGAGATGGAAGATAAGAATGATAGCAAAATTCCCAATTTAGTTGGATAAGATATTCAAATTGAGAAATAACAATGATCAGCCAATGTGTTTGAAGGCTTCAACATCAAATTATGCATGGCTATACTATTTTTTATTGTCATTAACAAAACAACTTGTTATCTCAAAAATCATGATTTAGGACGTGCCATTTTAAACGTTATTCTTACTGTTTTGTGCAACCATTGCTTGGGGTATTTTTTTTCTTCTGCAACCAATGGTATGTACACACAACACATCTGATTGCATAGTTCTATTGTGTGACTTAATTCTGAAACGATTTACACTGAGATTTGTTTGAAACTATTATTGTCTTATGATCCATCGAAGGTTTCGAGATGATTACGTAATTATAGTGCTATTCTATTGCTTTCTGTATCTAGCTCGACATCTGGCAAGATTAGTTATATTTTTAACTAACAATTTTTTTGTTTTCTTCTTGCTAATAAATTATAAATGATGTGACCAAAAATTAGAATTAAATGCAAAACTACCTTTGCTTCAGAGATATGGTTCCCGGTTTGTTGATGTTCCTCCTTGGTTTTGTTATATCTTGTTATTACTGATTTCATACTGCAAAGAAAAAAATACAATCTTATCAGAGTTGACCATTGTGTCCATTATAAACACTTTAGAACATTATGTCGATTATGAAAATGACATAATTGGAACTTCTCAAACCAAGAAGAAAAGCTAACATGTGAGAATGCAAGTAAATTGATGAAATGAGAATCTAATCGCAACTCTATCAGGGTATCCCAAGCTTTGTCAAGGTTTATTCTTTTCGGTGTAAGAGTTTAATTTAGGGGTTTGAGTTTTTTGTATGGATTAGGATTTTGAGTTTTATTATCTAAATAGTTAACTCGAAATATAAAATTAATCACATAACTGTTAGTATTTTACTGGAGGTGTTGTGTGATATTTGCGTCTATAATAATAACGTAAGATATTATTGGATATCTTAACTGTGAGTTTAAGTGTTTTGTTCAACTATTCCTTGATATGGGACAAAATCTCATATGCCAAGTGTTTTCTTTCTTTCGGTGCTAAATTACTAACTTGACATATATGGATGTAGCGTATACTAGACATATATTAATATCTCTTCTAATAGAATCTTTTTTGTAACACAAAAGTTTAGGTAAGAACATGTCTATCCGATTTATGTTATAGCAAATTACAAATCTCGATAATGACATGAGATGGAATGAACTCTCTTATTAAACATTTTGTTAAATTTTAAAAAAAAAAGCAAAAAAAAACATTATGGTCAATTATAGTGTTTTAATAAATGCAACTTTAGTATGTTTCCTTTTTGGGAAAGATTCGCAGCATATTGTGGAACCCATATATGCATAGTATCTTTCAATTAAAGACAGTATTATCGATAATTGCACAGTGCTGCATATATTTTTTCAGTATCGATGAAATAGTTGAGTTGTTGAATGCTTAATCATGACTTCAATGCTTAATTTATTTATTGAATTATTTATCCTAAGCTAAATAAAAGAAAAGGATAATGAAGAACACATTCACGTGCTCAAACACCCAAACCCATCACTCCCTCTCCTTCATCACTAAACTAGAAATATATTCAGATATGCAACTTCACCTGGCTGTTATCCACTTTTTATTAAAAATTCGCACTCAGAAGATCAGGTGATACTATGATATTATCTGAAAGATTCTAATGATGTATAAAATACCTTTTCTTATCTTTTTTTGGGCCCTCGGATTAAGATAGAATATTTCTCATCATTCGTGAAGTGCTCTTGGTTACAATTTTTCAATTTTTGTAAACAAATAGGATTTTGTTAAATGTTATTTTTTCAAATAGTTCTGATCACCGTATTAATATGAACTCAAACAATTTCAGTCATTAGTTTTCTTCAAACTGAAGAGTAAAAAAAGTTAAATGTCTATTTTTCTTTTGCATATATTAACAGGGTCCATTTAAATTTACGAAACAATGCTCGATCTTTCACAACTATATTTTATATATTGAATAAAAGAAAGAAAAGAAATAAACAGGCTGCTATATATATGAAAGAGCTACTACATGCAATGCATTTAAATGGTGGATTATTTTAGGTTTCACACAATAAATACATAAAATTCATAGTAATTTAACAATGCGGATATTTTGCTTATCTGTTCATAATCTAGTTGAATAATGATAGTTTTTTCTTTTATATTTTGAAAAACAAGGTCAAATAACCCACCAAGCAATGCTTGGGCGGTTATTACATTCCACTAGACAGTGTGAGGTCATGGGTTCAAATCCCATGATTGTAGAAAGTGGACTCTCAAAGAAAAAAAAACAAGACCAAGTACATGTCAAAGAAAAAAAAAACAAGGCCAAATATTGTATGCTATCCCTTACTTGTGTCCTTGTAGAAGTTAATATTTGTATGATATAAAAATTCCAAACATACAATTTTTTCTTTTCTAAATTAATCAATTTTAACTGTTTATAGTTTGATATTTTTTTCAGATTCAACATTAGTTATTCACAAGTTAAAATATCCTCTATAATGATAAACAGCGTATATTGGTTATATATTTGTATTTAAGGTTTCCTAGTTAGGGTTTTATATGTACATAAATTCGCGCGTATATAATATTGCAAGTTGCCTCATTTTTTCATGATATCAAAGCTTTTGCTCTGGGGCAGTGTTAAAGTTTCATCAGAGGTAATTCGAGGGTGCAGGTGCGAGGCAATCACATGTGTTTGGGTTTTAGGGTTTGTAAAATGATGAAGTGGTGGAGCAAGCCTTGAAGTATTTGGAGAAAGTTGATCTAGTCGCAAAGCTGTAATTTTGAGGTGAAACTGAAGTTGTGTATTTTAGTGTTTTCAGACCCTATTTTTATTGGAAACGACCCAACGATCAAGACCCATGGGTCAAAAGACCCATTGGCTCCAGTGGTTTTTGGCGGAATTTAATCATTTAGGGCCTCAAAATGACATTTTTCTGTAATTTCAGATTAATTACCTAGTTTTTCTATTTTGTTTACTTTCCTTGTTGCATTCGGATTAGGGTTTGTGTAAGCCTATATAAAGGCATGCTTTTATTATGTTTTCTTTAGACTTTGATTAATAAAATTATTAGCCTTAAGCTTTTCTTTCCTATTGTCGGTATTCTTTAAATCAACGACTCTCGAAGGTTATTTAGCGGATATTCGTTTATCGAATCAACGTTACACTCAATCAAGCTAAAATGGCCACTTGTAAAGGCATCTCAACTCCTATGTGTATCCAGAAACAATTTCAACATAGTTTAAATGATCTTTTTTTTCATCTCTATTTGTATCCGTGTATATATTCTTGGTAGCATCTAGTATTTATCTTTTCACTTGTACAAACATCTCTTTCTTCATTGACAAACTAGATCAGTTTATACATGCGCATTTCATTAGCAAAGAGTCAAACGTATTCTACATTATATATAGTCTATGCATGATCCAGACATCTTCTTCCATGGACATCTTCTTCCATATATTTCAAGTTTGGTTCTATATTGTACTCAAAAAGTTTTTAATTACTTATAAGTGTGGTCATAACTTAGCCGAGTAACTCAAATATGGTTTTCTTAATTGGAACAAGAATTGAAAATTCCCTATGTAAGTGAATCTATTAGGTTTGATAAGAGTTTTGGAGCTTATACAGGTTTGCAATCCTCTTAAATTCAAATCTTCTTAGGTTTGTCGTATTAATATTTCAATCATTAACAACAAAATTACTATTTGAAATTTTATTGTTTAATTTTCAAATTAATTAATTCAATTATTGAATAATCAAATCCTAACTCATTGATTGATTTTATATCTAATTAACATGTATTAAACATTATCATCAAGTGATAATCATCTCTTGGAGGATCCCGTAAAAGATTAATATAAAAAAGTTCGAGTTTTTAGTTCAATCGGTTAAGTAACATAATATTAAAGCCAAAAGGTCTTGAGTTCAAATTCTAACCACCTCATTTATTGGTGAATTAAAAAAGCATGGCGAGATGAGTTTGTTTTGCGCACGCTTCAAGCTCAAGGGGCATTCGCATGAGGGAGTATGTCAGAGATTAATATAAAACATGTTGTTAGTTCTTAACTATTAGCTCTGAAACCATGTTACTTGACTGATTGAACTAAGAGCTCGAGTTTTTGGTTCATTCTCTTAAGTAATCGTGAACCAAAAGTTAGAGCTTATAATTAGCACTACCAACATCTTTTATATTATTCTCTGACACATCTCCTTACACAAAGACCTTTAAACTTGAAGCGTGTACTAATAAACTTAGGTAAAATATGAGATTTCTGAACTAATAGAGTTGATTTCTAAGAACAGATTTTATTACTATATCTTGCAAACCCTCTCACGATAATGCCTCTATTGGCTCAAAGTGCGTACAATACATATCATCCTACCATATGCTGAAATTTTATCGGCAGATGAGATTGTCAGAGTTCAACCCTATTATACAATGTCAAGGAGTCATTTGAACTAAAAGTTTAAAATCTACTAGTGTAAAACACATCCTCATACGAAAGTCTATTGAGTTTGAAGTGTGCACAACACAAGCTCATCTATACCATGTGTTTAAACCTTCGATAGTTCGGTCAAAAGAGTCTGATTCCACATTAAAGAACCAATTGAACTAGCTTAATCTCATACTGTTCACTCACAAAGGCTAGAGCTTTATTTTGTCTTTTGACATCTAAATGATATACCAACTGGCAGATTAGTAATCGTTTATCCCTCTTCACTTATTGATATATAGCTAAAAATAGTTAAACCTTAATCTCTTGTTGTGATTATTAAATGTTCAACTTCTTGTTCCACATATATAAAACCTAGCAATTATATAATTCAAAACAAAGTTTATTCGATAATATCTGACAAACTTGATTGAATCTATCATCAAGGATGTTGATGTTGTTGATTAACATGATTCCCTAATGTATCTACCACATTGAGGTTCCTTAACAGCTATAGCTTGATATAGTAGTTTACTCATTGGCTTTCCTGTTTCCTTTAGATTAGTGATGTTTGTATACATTTTTTGACACAATGACAAGTCAACACACACAGCTAATTCATTTACAATCTTGTCAAATATATTAGATCTTTGTAAGCAATGTATATTTCCACAGGATTCAGACAAATCATTACTGCACTACTTAACTTTTGGATCATATAAATCTTGAAATAGCCTACACATTTCAAACATGAAAAAATGAATCCAAAGATGAAGAAGGTGAGATCTTAATTAATTAAAGAAGAGTGAGCAGATGATGACCTGGTATTGGAGAAATCATAGAGCTTGCCAGTACTAGAGAATATCATAACTCCAACTTCTGCATCACATAGGATTGCAAGCTCCTTAGCCTTCTTCAACAATCCATTTCTTCTCTTTGAGAAAGTCACTTGTCTGCTTGTTGAGTTATCTATTCTCCGTATCACTATCTTCCCTCTTCCCATTCTTATCTAACTCCTATATATTTTTTTTTTAATATATCAGCTAAGATTCAAAACAATATCACAAATTGAAAAAAAAACAAAGATCCACCAGGACTCCATAGTTAATTAAATTATAGCAGTTGATTAAAATTTAAAAGCAGAAAAAAAAAAAAAAGGAAGGACTTACCAGAAGAAGAAAGAGGGGCGTCAATGGAGACAAAAGGGGGGTTTTCTGAGACGTCGTATTGAGAAATAAATGGCACATCAGCAATGACCTATATAAGGAAAGTGAATCTCAGGAACTCCTAAAACTACTTGTGTTTTTCTCTTTTTGTAATAAAACCGCTTCCTGGTTTTCCTTTTTTTTGTGGTTTTTAAGGTCACGCGCTCCCTTTTAACCAATCAGAGGCTCATATTTAGAAAGGCGCCGTCCACCGTATAGATCACTGACGCGTGGTGTATACGTATTCGTATACCGTATTTTCCATTTTGGGAATAAAAAAGAGACTTTTTTTCTTTCTTACTGCGCTGCCCCATATATATATGTCATGTGTTTCTGCTTTTGAAAAGATATCTGAAATCAACTTAATATTAATTAACTACTGTCAACTTGCTGCTTAATTAAATATATGTAAGTGTATTATCCTCTTATTGAAAAATGTAAGTAAATTATCCTCACAAGAAATAAAAGAAAATTGAAAAAGATGCTATGGTCGAGGGTTACGTTGACTCATTAAACTTTTGTGACATGTCTATTTCTATTTCAGGATTTATGGAAGCTAGATAACATATATGCAACTAGTTAGGTGCTAAGTCTGGAAGAACATATTTAATCAAGAGGATGAGAGGAGATGGATATGGAGATGAGAGGAGGGAGATGGTTAGTTTCTACGTGGTGGGACAATTACGCCGCAAGGAGGCAGGCTCTATCACCTAAGGGCTGTTCTTCCTGCTCTGAAGGCTTTCATTGCTCCTTAGTACTTTGAACCCGATATCAATAATGGTTGTTAATCCACATGTTCAAGGGGTACAATTTGACACCACACGTCCAAGATGTATTTTCGTCCTTTCTTCATCCGACGGCTCCTCTTCATTGCGATCATGACCTCATGAGGATCGAGATTACTTCACGTGGCGAGCCAATCCATAAGGAATATTCCCATAATATTTTAAATTACATGTCTCTATTGAATCATTGGGAGTTTGGCTTCACACTACTGGATTCTAATTTATGGAATTCTTACTCAAGAGTATGTGTTTTTTGTAGCGGCGTGTTCCCTTTAGCTGCACACACTAGTATATAAATGAGTAATAGTAAATGAGTAATAGTGACGCCTTCTTTGTGACATATGTTGAAACAAACGTCTTAAATACCTATAACTCTTTAACTAGTCATTTCTCAAATACAAGTTTTTAACTAATACTTTAGATGCTCTTTAAGAATACGCGTTGCGGTTGATGAATTATGTATTGAGAAAAATCTGAGGAAAAGGAATCAATTTCGTTTGTACAAAAAATCTCATAAATACAGAATTAATAGAACAGTAAAAAGAATACTGTAGAGTGAGTAATCAGTTGTTCGTTGGGTTGTTGAGCTTGATCATGCCCACGTGAATAAAAATGAAGAAACCGATAAGATTTGCAAATTTCTTACTTAGGAGTAATATAATAATACAGCCCACATCCATAATCAATGGCACTCTACACAATGGACAAGTGTCAATCATCAGCCAAATCATATAAGTGTGAGGATCAATGAAAAGATTGTTCTTATTGTTTACCCAAGAGAAAAAAAAGAAAATTTTGTTTTTATTTATTATATATCGTACCAAATTCAGTTAAAAGAATTTTGATGGTTTCACTTGTTGCGTAAGTTTATTAATATAATATAAGAATTTAATACGTATCAAAATGTATAATATTATAAAATAAAAGAGTTGTATATATTTTAGTTAATAGATTGAACTCGGTTCGACTCCGATTGAACTCCGATCAGACTTCGGTTCATTGAATCGGTACCTTTACCGATTTAATGGTTGGTTCGGTTCTGAAAACCATGTAATAAAATGATTGTGGTTTACTTTTTGTCAAAAGTTAGCCTATGATAATGTATTAAATTATTATAAGCTTAATGATCGGGCTTTAAATAGCTTGGAAATAAGACTTTAATTAGCGTGTTATTGTCGAACTAAACTCGAAAGTTGTACTTGACTACATGGCTAAACAAATTGAGATGCATCACCCTCTCTCGTGGCTTATTACTCGTTGTGGGATAATAAATGGAACATTACTTTTATCCACATGTATAGAGAGGGCAGTAGAGCGACATACTGGTTGGCGAATTTCACAAATTCTTTACCTTTAGGTCACCATAAGTTTGATGTGTTCTCTACAAGCCTTCATGATATTCTTGCCGCTAACAATAGAGAAAATGTCCTTATTCAGTGTAGTTAGTTCTTACCTTGTTTGTTTGTTTATTTTATTATTGTCTGCTGGGCCTCTAACCAAAAACGTATGGGCTTAATGATAAATGAGAGATGGCGGTCCAGGCCCATGGAAGAAAGGAAGGTGGATAAAAGAGTAATTAATTGAAAATGGTAGAAGAGGAGAGGAGGTGGACCAAAACTCAGAAAGTCAGTCCATTCCATCTGAATATTGTTGAACGTAAGCTACCAAATCGAACCCCCTTGTTCCAATCGACTCTCTCAATAATCTAATCTCCAATCCTAATTTAAGAGGAAGAAAGGTAGTAATAATTCAGAAAAGTCGATTATAATCTTGTAATCTATCCCCTAATCATCCGTTTGTTTTCAAGGTTTCTTCTTGGCGATATGGCAACAACTGCATCTGAGGAATCTACTACTCTCTGCACTCACTGGTATTTCTATCTTTTCATTATTAATTATATTCCACCTGATCGGGCTTTTGCTACTTCAACGGACATATATATCTTATCACGGATTCTTTGTTTTTGCAGTGACAGACCCGTCCCCTCCTCAAACATTGATTTGCATTTTGTACATTGTTCCCGCAATCTCGAAAAATGTAAAGTTTGTGGGGATATGGTCCCAACAATACATTCCCAGGAACACTTCTTGAATTCTCATGCTCCGGTATGTTCTTTTATTTCAACCTATAAGCTTTATTTCGACCAATCATTGTTTAAGTAGGATTGAAAGGGGTTGACTAAGGTATAAAAGAAATTGGACGAGGATAATTTTCTAAAATGAATTCTTACTAGGATTAGTGCTAATACTTGTCCACTATAATTACATCTTCCTTGCTATATCTCTTGTGAAAGATTAGTGATACTTGAAATGGGTAAGTGTACATTGATAGTCCTTGTTTCATATAGTCAGCACGATTTTTCAAAGGCTGTCGCTTTTTTTTTTCCTTTTATATTTCTATTCAGGATTTACATGCATATGCCTCAAACTGTTGGAAAACAATCAATCTATAAACTTAAGGAAAACGAAAATTGCTATATTTGATCATACATCTGCTTATGATGCGACTTGATTGCAAGTTGCAACGACGAATTACTTAGGGCTACAGGTTTTGGAGAATAGTGGTTGCGAGGTTGAAGGCCAAGTAGTGGGGTTGTGTAAAGATATTGCTTTTTTAGTAGTTTTGTACGACAACCAAATGTTTGGTAAATTCTTTCATGCTTCTCTTTTATGAAACTTTCAATCTTCAGACGTGCCTATAATGCTTCAAGTACCTTGTTTTTAATGAAAGGTTACTTTTAGTTAATAGATTGATAGGCTTCTCTACCAGCTTTTGTTGAATTAGATATTAATTATGTTGTTCCTAAAGGGTATTTTCTCCACACCGTATCTATGACTTCTCACTTGTGGGGCTGAGTTACACATGGTGTACAACTTTTAGACCAAATCACTTTTTGGTGTGCAACCTTCAATTTGGCACAAAAACACAAACAAACTTACTGGTGATTGATTCAGTAGGCACGATCACATGTTGACCCGTGCTTATGTACTAGATCACTATGGGCTTTCATATATACCCAAACCCAATGTAAAATGAAATGGGCAATTCCCATTGTGCATAGCCACTTTTCAACAAGGAAAACATGGATGGAAAAGTAACTTGGGATAAAATCGTAATTTACCACACCTGTGGGCAGTTATGTTTAATGGAATGGTCAAATGATTAGGTTTTGTTTGTGTGATACTATATTTACCTTGATGAGAGCAGGTATCATGTTCCCTCTGCAGTGAGACAATGGGGCGCGAGGTTTTAGCTACCCATAAAGGTGAAAACTGCCCTCAAAGGATTGTTACATGTGAATACTGTGAGTTTCCATTGCCTGCAATTGATCTAGCCGAGCACCAGGTAGGACCATCAATGATTTATATAGATCATAATTCAACTTTTAGTTACTTGATTTGAGTTGTTTTCTTGACTTTAAAATTTCAGGAAGTCTGTGGGAATCGGACAGAACTTTGTCTTAGTTGTAACAAATATGTTCGTCTGCGAGAATTTACCTCCCATCAATGCTTCCGTCTTTCAGCTGATGATGTTGTGGGATCTTCAAGGTAGATATATTGTCCTAATTTCCACTATTAAATAAATGCATTTAGTCTCTTGCTAACTGCCAAAGTTTTCCATTTGTCTTGCAACTGAAACTACGGGCTTGCTTTTACTTTTTATATTCTTCAGTTATAGGCTTTGTTTAGTTCTGCATAAACAATAGAAAAGTTGAGAGAAATCTCGGTGATCATTTGTTAGAAACAATACTAGTATTTATACTAGTGTGTGGAGCTAAAGTAGGGAAGGCAATAAACCTAATTCCTATAATTAAGCTGTTAAATACAATAACCTTGCTAAAAAAATACTATTCACACTTATTCATGTTATAATGTTCAAACTTTTCCATAAGTTGGAGCTTAGATATTTGTCATGTCCAACTTGTTAAAATATTGTTTACCCAAACCTCATTTAAGGCATTAGTTCCAAGTTGCTCATTAGTTCCTGCGAAGGATGTAGAAATGATGTTCTCTTGTAGCTTACGGAAAATACAGATACTTCAATACACTTGGTACGTTCATGGAGCACCAAGTTGGATATGATATGTGTGTCGCTTGATTTGTGACACCATAATAGTGGAGCAGTGATCTTCAATCCAAGTTCACACATGAGATGATGAATCCACAATCCACATAATCTCACAAACCGATTGAGACATTTCCCGACACTCAGATTTTTGAACTAGAGAGCGATACTGACATGTTGCTTTTTGTTTTTCCAAGAAACTAAATTTCCTTTAGTGAAAACACAATAGCTAGTAATGGATCTCCTACCATCCTTGGATCCAGCCCAATCTACGTTAGAGAAATATTGGAACTCGGTGAATGAATCATAAAAACATTCTATTTGGGTAAGACTATGATTTTTGCATAGTATTCCTATATCAGGCCTAGTTACTATCAGATACTTTGGTTTTCGAACCAAATATCTATATCTTCCACGCTCTACAAATAACTCTTCTCATGTGAGATGTAAAGTTGAAGTCATAGGGACACTACATGTCTTTGCACCTGATTTTCCTGCTTCTGCCAATAAATCAAAAACTTAATTTCCTTAAGACATGAAGATTCCTTTCTTGTTTCTTGTCACTTTAACTTCCCAGAAGTACTTCAAAGCCCCTATGTGTTTAGCGTAATATTGAGCATGATGAAAGGATTTTGGAGATAAGATTCATGAAATGTCACGTACTGTAATTACAATATTGTCTATGTAGACTACTAGAGAAATATACTAGATTGAGAGTGTCTGAGAAAATATATTGATCACACTGGCACTTTTTCATCTAAAACTTCTCAACTGCTTGGCTAAACTTTTTAAACCATGATCGAGGAATTTGTTTGAATCCATATAAAGATTTGTGCATACGACAAACTTTGTCATACTCTCCCTCAGTAGCAGACCCTGGTGGCTGCTACATAATAAACTTCTTCTTGATGATCATCAAGATCGTCATGTAAGTAGGCATTGTAGGCATTTCTAATATCCGACTTATGCAAAGGCCGGTAAGAACAATCCACCATTGAAATAAGAAGCCAAATTAAAGTCATTTTAGCCACCAGAGAAATTGTCACAATAACCGAAGATTGATCCAGAATACCTAGATCTTTTTAAGAAGTTGTGTACTCAATTTTAGAGTTTTTCTAGTTTAGACTGTGTGCTGTGTCAGTTTGCAGAACATCATTGTGTATCTTCCTTCTCACAAGTCAATAAGAGGTCAACTTTCACTGTGTTCCTCAACAAGACATGATCCCCAAACATCAGAATGTGCTAATTCACGGGAAATTTGACTATGGTAAATTTATGATTCGTGATTTTAGGAGACACTAGAGGAGGTGAGATAAAACAAAGGTGTTAATCCAAGGTCCCCAAATGTCTACTCACTAGGGAGACTGTAAATTGACAGGAAAAATAGAACCAGAAAAACTGTCCAACAAGTACAACTCTGATACCATGTAGAAACAATAGAAAGGTTGAGAGAAATCTCAATGATTGTCGTTTAGAAACAATACAGGTATTTATGCAAGTGTGGATGGCTGAACCATAGTTATTAAAGCGTCGCCTCAGGCTCGCCTAGGCGCGCTTCAAGCAAGGCGAAGACCAGCTCGCCTTGCTTGAGCCAGGCGAGGCGATGTAGCAAAAGCGATCGCTTTGGTCGCCTCGCCTGAGCCTCGGAGCTTCATCCAAAGCGAGCCTCAGGTGCAAAAGCGGTTCTGTAGGGTTTTTTTAAAAATTATACCGTTTATTTTTATTAATGTCATTTATTAATACCTTAAATACCTAAATAAGACTGTCAAAAAAAGAAAGAAGACAAAGAGTCACATATATCAGATTAGTAAATAAGAATATAGAGAGTCAAATAGAAAACTAGAGGGGGAGGGGGACTGTTTAAGAGTATGAGATTTGAGACATTTATGTTTGGTTAGACTTGAGATTTAAGACGTTTAAAACTTTAGCATACGTTAAACGTACTCTTTGGACATTTAGGTTCGGTTGATACTTGAGATTTAAGACATTTAGGTTTGGTTAGACTTGAGATTTAAGACGTTTAAAACTTTAGCATATGTTAAACGTACTCTTTGGAGTTTATTATTATGTTTTTTAGGTGGTTTAACTTTGTTTGTTGGTCATGTGTGTTTTCTTAGTTTATACCTGATATTGATATGAAATATTCTTGGTTTACAACTAATAGTAAAGTCTCTATATATATTTTTTAAGCTATGCGCCTCGTGTTTTTGAGGCGCTCGCTTTTCGCTTCGCCTTGCGCCTAGGCTCTAGGACCCCTTATCGCCTCGGTTCGCTTTGCGCTTTTAATAACTATGGGCTGAACTAAGAAAGCACTAAATCCCAGTTTCTATAATTAAGCTATTAAATACAGTAATAAGTAATAACTATGGTAATAAACACTATTAACACTTGTTCACATTATAATGTTCACAAGTTGTTATAAAGTTCTTCCACTTGAGGAAGATACCTCGATCTTGTCCTTCATTGTTCTTATTATTTTGAAATTTTCTACTGAGGAAAAGCCTCCCTGCTAAAGATTTAATTGTATTTTATCTATTTGAATAATAAATATTATGCAGTCTAGAAATCAAGGGAGAAGTATGCAAATCCTTGTGATATTGTAAAACAGTTATAATCGTTCTCTTGAAAGTTCTAGATATGGTCTGAGATGAGAAGTTTGATGAGCAAATGCTTATATTTATCCATGTCAGCTGTTATAATTTGTACCATTGATGTCTTGTAAGAAATAAACTCTTAAGCATATAGTTGCAATATCATCCCCGAGATTAGACAGGCAATTACTGTTGTAGTCCTTGCGAAATAAATGCTTCTTTGTCTCACATCCTTCAGTTCAGCTGTTGGTCTACAGGAAAATGTGTTGGTCTGCAAAATCAGTTTTACGAATTCGAGTCGATCTTTATGGATCAATTCAAATCTGGAACATGTATTTCACGGTATACATGCTGCACTGAGGACACCCCATTATTGCTGTTTGATTGAAGTGGTTATTATTATTAGTCATTTATACATTCTCTTTTTTGCCTCATATTCATTGAAGAATTAGAGTGAGTCCCAGATAATGATGTTATGATAAAGCTAATTTTGATGGAATGTTTGAAGGGTGGATAGGGCAGCCGAGAGAGCACAAGGTCCTCCGAGAAGGCAGCCAGATGATTATTCACGGAAACGACTCCTATTCACCATAGCCATAACAGGCATTGCTGTTCTCTTAGGTTCATTCCTTTTCCAGAGGAAAGCTGACACTCATCAAGTTCAGTAGCAGCAGAGACGGTACGGTACACCTTTAGGGCCCGGCTTTTGTAGATGATAGCTCAGAGGCGAGGCTGCTTTGTCCCGTTTATAATCTGGATCTGATCTGTAATTAAATGAGAGCGTACTATTGTTGATATATTTAAAATATATTTAACTTGTTGGGATTGCAATACCACATTTAACTTATTGGTTCAGAGCTTGAGCATTTGCTACGTAAATGGATTGATGATGGCCTTCTGTAAGTTACTTTCGTGTAACCAATTGTGATTCTAGTTTGTAGTTCTTTTCATGGTTGCATGTACGAATTCTTGGCTCGAAATTCTTTTCGATTCACGGGATTATTTATTATTATTATTTTGGTTAAATATTTTATTTTATTTTAATTCGTTTGAAAGGAGTTTTTTTGTTTTCTTTTGGGAACTTTGGAAAACAGAGCAAATCAAACACATACACCAGGAAGGTGGGAAAACGATATAGGCCATTCTCTCATAGCCAGAGATTGAAGTTGCCTAGCAATTTAATGGTTACTTATTAGCTCAGAAGAAAGGCACATTCAGTATATAATGAAACGTAGCTTTATCATACACTGTTTTTGGAGCAAAACAATTCTTATATAAAAGTTTCGCACTTTCTTCTCTATTTCGATTGACATAATTTCAAATTTGAGGTGCATTAGATTGTTGTGCTCCAATATAGTGAGATTAATTTCATCATCATTGTCTAACAAAGCTCTCGCAACTTTCTTTCTAACTATTGCTGCTTCCGATCTAATTCAAACAAAGAAAGATTGAATTATTGTTTATAAAAGCAATAAAAGATGACTACTCATTTACGTCGTCTAAACACAACTATAAAAGCACTTATTGGATACATATGTAATAAAACTCGAAGTTGAATAATGAAATACATATGCATTTGGTGTATAAAAAGATGTCCATTGTTTCAACGATTCTTTTATTCAACCTCAATATACATCCAATACCCTCAATACCTCGTAGAATATTCTAACTTTCCTAACATAGAGACACATGTCAAGTTTCATCCGGAATATTTGAATAATATATTACTTTATAACATATAATGGAATAAAATCTTAAATCAAACCTAACTCATGAGAATTGTCAAATTATCGTAAATATTTCATTCTCCACGTAACTGTCCACATTGGACACTTGATAAATATATAAGGAATTATTTTGAACAGTTCAACGTTTGCCGCCATCAGTTAATTTCCGGGATAGTAGGAGATCTGAAGGGATTATTTCGGATGAGAAAAAGGGTGTCAAGCATCGTCAGTTCTCTCTGCAACTGCGCTTCTTCTTCTTCTTCTTCTGGTACGTTAATTTCTCATCATCCTCGTTATTGTCGTTACTAAAATCAATCTTAGCTTTATCCTCAAATACCTTACATTCATTTGTTTCTTCTTTTCTTATATTTACCCGACTCGCTGTATCTTCCAGATGTACAAAACCCAGAGAGGAATTTTCGTCACGGTAAACAGGTTCTAACACATTACAATTACCAGACTATGGCTCATCATGGAGTTAAATTGCATATTCAAGATCGCCATGTAATTATATTTTATGCGTTTCTATCAACTTCAACTTTGGTTTCATAGTTTATTTGGATTAACTTAGTTCCGTCCATTTCCTACAGGTGGTGATGGATAATGGCATAGTTCAAATAACTTTATCTAAACCCGAGGGAATTGTTACTGGTATACGATATAATGGCATTGATAATTTGCTTGAAGTTCTCAATAAAGAAACCAACAGAGGGTACGTCATACTACACCTACTTAAGTAAATTCTTATTGATTTTCTGGTCAGATTTCTTTGGTATACATAGTACATCTACGCCTTCCTAAAAGATATTTACTTGTATCTAAAAATATGATGTCATATGAGGACCCAAAAATCTTTTGCCGAGAAAATTAATTGATGATTGTATTTAGGATGTTCATGTTCCTATTCAACATGCAGGCATTGGATTAGATGTACTCTGAAAAATTAATTCAGGTCTGATCTAACCAGCAGTGGTCTGCCGATGTTTTTCAATTGTTTTTGAACTGCTACATAAACAATTGGCATCACATCAGTGAATATTATTTGAATGTGCAGGTATTGGGATCTTTTCTGGAATCCAATTGGGGGCAAGGGAATATTTGATGTGTATGCTTCTTCTTCCCACTTGCTTTTTCTACATGACTAGCCAAATTGAATGCAGTTTGATATGGTTGAGCCAAAATTTCACCAAAGATTTTTCTTTTCTTTTCTTTCATGTCCCAACCAATTTGTCTGTCAACAGAACTTCTATTACTTAATCAGCTACAAGTTCTGTTTTTCAGTGAACAAGCTGAAACAACATTTAAAATACCTTTGAACTGAATCATTCCATAGTATTTATAGGTGCTTTTATTTCCAACTTTAATTTTTATATGTTGTATTAAATTTTTATTTCTTGAGTTCAGCAGAAGCCAGTATGGGATCTCTAATAAATTTTTGATGAGTTTTCACCTAGTATTAAAAGATGATAGTAAGGTAAACTTATGCTGATGTGTGAATGGAAAATCGGTTGCTATGCAGTATTAGCGGAACATATTTCAGAGTAATTGTAGAAAATGAGGAACAAGTTGAGCTCTCGTTTACAAGAATGTGGCATCCAACCCTGGAGGGGAAGTACATTCCCTTAAACATAGATAAAAGGTTCTTGCTTAAACTAAATGTGTACAACTATGCAGATTCTTTTGTAGTTATAATGAGATCTTCAGCCACAAGATTAAAGATGAGTTGTATTTTCCTCTAGGTTCATATTGCTCCGCGGTTCTTCAGGCTTCTATTCGTATGCTATCTATGAGCACTTGCAAGAGTGGCCAGGTTTTGAACTTGGTGAGACGAGGATCACTTTCAAACTTCGGAAGGACAAGTAAACTCACAATTCTTTTTTTTTTTTTTTTTAAATTTCTGCTGGAAGTATAAACTATTATTACTGGTCCCTCCTTCATCCTTGTTGCCCTTGCCTTGGAAGTGTGATTTTATGAGGTGCCACAAATCTTTAATTTCATCCTTAATCTAATTCTTAGATACAAAGTTATGCTTCAGTCAAGAACCCTAGCTGTCAATTGTTCGATCCCTCCTATCCCATGATGACTGGATCTGATATGAAATTGTTATGGGCCTGTCAATAGGACATTGTCATTAGTCTAGACTGGAAAATCCTCTTGATTTCACTTGTTTCTTGTGTTCTTTGAGGGACCTATCTTTGAGACTCCATGGTGATTCATCACCAACCAAAATGTCTCAGTTTTCATGAAGTTTATGGTCTAGTTTTCTCGCAGGAAACCAAGGATCATTAACGGTTGCTTTTTGTTGTAAATTGATTCACCTACTGAGATGATATAACAGATTAATGCCATCCCATGTCGTTATATGAGAGTCTATGTCATTAATGCCATCCCATGTCGTTATATGAGAGTCTATGTCATTTGCCATTAGATTTAATCCTCGTCAACCTAGGTGCAGTGAAGCCTTTGCATTATCATTTATGTTTCCAAGAAATCAAATGGAAAATTCTGGCGTCTTGTAATGCAGGCAATTAATATAAGTTAATAATTACTACTTCCTTCTATCTGCCTCATGAGTGAAAATATGATCTTGGCAAGGTCATCCTGTGAGGATTGAAACTAAAGGTTGCAAAGATAAGTACATTGAATAGCACATAATGTCTAATGTTAGATGAAACATAAAATGTATATTCGGTTTGCTCGGTAGGGTTTAAGTCAATTGCTACAAAACATTGGAAATAAAGAAAATAGATTAAATTACTCTGGTTTTTGCTGTTATTTTCTTTTACTACTACTACTACTACTACTTTTATCTTAGTCCTTCTGAATTTTTAGTTTATTTGTTTGATTGGGCAGATTCCAGTATATGGCAGTACCACATGATAGGAGAAGACTAATGCCCCTACCAGAAGATAGAATGCCAGGAAGATGTCAAACCCTGGGTTATCAAGAAGCTGTCCTGCTTGTTAATCCCAAGCACCCAGAGCTGAAAGGAGAGGTGGATGCAGATTTTACTTTTTTCACTTGAATTTTTACGGCCATCAACCTTTTATTGAATAAGTTTAGAGGAGTTGCCATCATTTATTTTCATTATATACAAATGAAGAAACCTATAGAATTTGGTATGTTAACTTTATGCAGGTTGATGACAAGTACCAATATTCTTGTGAGAACAAAGATAATAAGGTCCATGGGTGGATAAGCTTTAACCCAGCTGTAGGGTTTTGGCAAATTACACCAAGCAATGAGTTTCGTACTGGTGGGCCCCTCAAACAGAACCTTACCTCACATGTTGGCCCCACCACTCTTGCTGTAAGTAATTGATCTTGGATGTAGCCCGTATAATTGAGTTCAAGTCTCTAACCATAAAAAATTTTGCATCAAATTTGAATAGATGTTTCATAGTTCTCATTATGCTGGAAAGGATCTGACTCTAATAGTTAGCCCTGGCGAGCATTGGAAGAAAGTTTTTGGCCCAGTTTTTATCTATTTTAATTCAGCATCGCCTGGAGATGACCCTCTTGTTCTATGGGAAGATGCAAATATAAAGGTGCGTGCTTTACACATAAGGATGTGAGGTTTCATGCTCTTAGAAGTTAATGAACAATCACTGACTTAAGCAGATTGGCAGATGAGAGCTGAAGTGCAAAGCTGGCCATACAGTTTCCCAGCATCCGAGGATTTCCCAAAGTCGGGAGAAAGAGGCAATTGTTTTGGAAAACTTCTAGTCCATGACAGGTAGGAGTTCATGAATTTAATATATGGTTACTACTTACTAGTACTAACTACTTTAGAATAGAAAAGGGCTGTGGCCCAAGTATTATAAACAAAGAGCTTGTACACTTCCTGAGTTATTATGGATTTATTATTTATGCTGATGTGGTAATATATGTTTTTCTTTTATCACATTAAAGACTAACATACAATAGTTGCATGATGGATGACTCGTCAGCTCGGTATAGTTTAAAGTTTTAATACATTTGAAGGTTCTGCTTGAAGTTCCATTAATTTTCTTGAGAAATCTGGAAATCCAGAATCTCTTTGTATTTTTAATTGTAAGAACATCACAGATTTTCAGTACTTCATAACATAGACCTAGAGAATTTTATGGATTTCTTTTGATATGGTCTGTTACATGACTGAATTCACTTAATATTCCTACATATGAACGATTTGATTGTTTTGAATATAACTGGTTCCTCAAGCTGGACAAAAGTGAGGACAGTTCTGCAGAAGAGATTGCCCCATGACAAAGAGAAAATAGTTTATAATAAGTCTCTTTCAAATGTAATTTTGTTAAACTTTGTGTTATAGACATGCTGCACATTTCAGCCAGAGTTAAGTTGTGAATACCAGTAAATGGTGGATTAAATAGAAATGATAAATGGTTCTTTTTCATCTTCAGATGTTATTAATATTATGTCATAAACATCAAAATTTTGTTGCTTAGGTATATAAGTGAGGACTATCTTGTAGCTCGCAGTGCCCATGTTGGATTGGCCCCACAAGGTGATGTTGGATCGTGGCAAAGAGAGTGCAAGGTGATACCTTTATTTTTATTTAATTTTTTTATATCAACCCCTTTTTTTTGTAAAGTTATTAAAATGAACCCCTGTATTTTCCCTAATTAAGTCATAAGCCGTGTTCCCCGAAGTGTCCCCCTGTAAGTTAACCTCCTAGAAGGGCTGGTGCTTCCTAGCATTGAAGCCTTTTCTCGGGGTGATGTCCAAACACAGCTTAGCTTCATAATCTTTCTTGTTGCTTGTCATTAGGATTACCAATTCTGGACCACAGCTGATGGGAATGGGAATTTCTTTATTGCAAATGTTCGCACTGGCAACTATAATCTTTATGCATGGGTCCCTGGATTTCTCGGAGATTATAAATGTGAAGCTATCATTTCCATAGTCGCAGGTTTTTTGCATCAGCTATAATCATTCCCCTTCTTCCTGCCCCTTTAAAGTGTCCTATGTTTTGTAGAGTTCATATAATATACAATATGCAGGTTGTAATATCGACTTGGGTGATCTTGCCTATAAACCTCCAAGAGATGGACCGACGTTGTGGGAGATAGGCTTCTCCGATAGATCTGCTGCAAAGTTCTATGTTCCTGATCCAAATCCAATGCATGTCAATAAATTATTTGTCAATCATCCAGATAGGTTGGCTATCCTTAGAATTTAATTTAATTTTGAAGGGTTTCTATATATGTTTTTTTTTACTTGGTTTTTCGGAATCGAAAAAGAATTCACATGATAGGAAAATCAATTATCCTCAGTTCCTCCAGGCTGATGCCTTCTCTTGTGTCCTTCCTATTGGCAGGTTTAGACAGTACGGGTTGTGGGAAAGATATACAGATTTATATCCAGACACAGACTTGGTTTACACAGTTGGTCAAAGTGACTACAGAAGAGATTGGTTCTTTGCCCATGTTGTGAGGTGCAATTTTTTAAAAGCTTTTATGGATGTGACCTTTTTGGTTTTCTAAATCCCGATTGAGATCAATCAAGTAGACAACTATTATTCATCATTGTAATTCTGGTCCACTTTCTTCAACTCAATTGGTGTTCTCAAGTTGATTGATTAAAACAGCAAGCACAATTCTGTCTCAGCTAACAGAAATTTTGTTTTACTTTTTTTTCAACAGGAAGAAAGATGATGGCTCACATGTTGGCACTACATGGCAAATTAAGTTCAAAATTGAAAAACTTGATAATAAGAATTCCTATAAATTGCGTGTTGCACTTGCAGCTGCAACTCTAGCGGAACTTCAGGTTTTGTAACACTTGATGCAACTGCATAGTGCATATTAATATAGGCCTGCCTTCAAATTTGATAACTATTTAAAAGCTTTCTTTTGTAGGTTCGAGTTAATGATCCAAACACGGCACGACCTTTATTTACAACTGGACTTATAGGGAGGGACAACTCAATTGCAAGACATGGGGATCATGGGCTCTACTGGTTGTACCATGTAAATATACCAGGTGCCCGATTAGTTGAAGGGGAGAACACCATATTTTTGACACAACCAAGATGCACTAGCCCTTTCCTGGGTTTTATGTACGACTATATCCGGCTAGAAGGTCCATCTTTATGACCTGCAAGTGAAATTTCTTGTTCATGTAAGTGGAAGTTTTATTTTTATTGGTAATTTGGGTGAATGTATATGTTTTGTAACTTGATTACACTTTTTATCATGTTATATTTTAGATCAGTGAATTTGTAATGAGAGGATAACTTATATGTAATAAATGTCCATCCTGTTCATTGTAGACGTGTTCGTCCATCATCATCATTACTGACAGATCCCTCGGTAAGTCTTCATAAAGCTTTAGTATTATTTTCCAAGAGAAGATTTGGGTCCTCTTAAGTTCAGAATGATCAAAATATCTCAGCCTTTTAATGCAAAATAATTAGTATTAAAATTTAATTCATAAGATTTGAGAACTTGTTACTCAATTACTGGATTCGATTTAGTTATCTGATAATTGAATGGTTGATGTCTGAAAAAGTGTGTTGAATGGTTTAGGTTATTGATTTTTTCATGTTCGTTTTGAACTTTAATTCATTCTTGCCGCGTGTACTTTGAACTTGAGAGGATCTAAATTCCTTAAGAAACAAATCTTTGGTGTCGAAAAGGCAAAAAATGATAACTTTTACATGTACATTATATTTATCTCGGTGAGTTGAGATGGTTGAAGTAGCTTCTCATATCAAATTCAATAAGCATCATGATGCATCAGAGTTCTTGAACTTGAAGTAACAACTTTACGGGGTATTTAAAGGAAGATTATCCACACTGTACATATGGAACCTTCTACTGCAATTGAAAGAATTGATACAAAAATTGGACGACATTAAAAGATGGAAATTGAAGAGAAACTGAATTACTAATTAGAATATCAATCAATCTAAGAATATCCTAAAGTTATTGATAAGTAAGGATAAAAAAAATGAGGAGAATTGATTAAGATAAGAAAAAAAAAGTAGAATGAGGAACAAGGGTTTGATATTGATTCAATAAAAGTTAAAACATTAGACCTATTGATCATGCAAATTTTTGATTTTATCTATCTTATTATTTGGCAACATTTCTTCGCATGACCCATCCTAACTTATCAAAAGTGGTGAAATATCAACTAATGTGGATGGTAAAGTTAACTTTTCTTTTAAATCGTGATCCACCTAACAACATACCGATTTACACAAATTTAATGAAGCTGTTACATTAACAAAAACATTTGTTGTAATGTCATGAATTTTGATAGCTAAACGGACAATTGTTGCCAAATAATAGGTAATGGGAAAGTATCAACATCGTGTACAGCTCAGGAGATGATTGTTATCAAATAATAAATTAAGAGGCAAATACCATAATTTAACTTTAGAAAATGAGGGAGGTGATTGTGATTTGAGCCATAATGTTAATAAGCCATTAACAATTAATATAGATTAAGAGAAAGCCCTTAGAAATGGACAGGTATAATTTTGAAGGGGAAGGATGTAGTTTTATGTACAAATATGAAGTGTAACCAATCTTATACGCATGCATATATTTAGATAGTGGGCAGTGGCGACTAAGTAAAGAGATTATAAACACAAAGTTGTAGTGAAGACAATCCATGCTTTAACTCCAGTTTAAGCAAACTCTCAACTTTAATAGTTACTTTCCTATATGAATGAATATACGTATAAATATAAATGTACACATGTTACGTCCCGAATTATAATCTTGTGTCTTGTTCTAATACTATAATTTTCTTGCTCAAATTCATATGAATGATCATTACTAATTACGATAAACAACGATCTTATTGCAAATAATTAAGGGCCTTATTATGCCACTAAAAGGGGTGAAACTCACTATTCAAGATCATCATGTAATCATATTCCTTTCTTCTTTCATCATATATATTTTCTTTGCATAGTGTGTAATAAATGTCATTGTTATTAATATAGGTGATGATGGATAATGGAATTCTTCAAGTTACTCTTTCAAATCCTGAAGGAATTGTCACTGCCATACAATTCAATGGCATTGACAATCTTCTTGAAGTTCTTAATGATGAATCAAATAGAGGGTAAGCAATACTTTATCACTATATTTGGCTTTTTGTAATGCAAAAAAATCTCGAGATCGTGATTTCGTTTTGATTTTGATTGATTGAGCATTTGGTCATCTATATTTAGTCTCATTAAGTCCACTCATGGTGTGATTTCGTTTTGATTTTGATTGATTGAGCATTTGGTCATCTATATTTTGATTTTGTTTATAGTATATTGTATTTTCACTTCACTAACTCGTGTGATAAATCTCCCTTTGTGTGAAGCCGTCTGATGAAAGTTGAATCCTCAAAAGACGAAAATTAGATTCTCATTAACTTTCAGAGATGTTTCTACAATGTATAAAAATTATGGTGAAATGGAAAACCAAAACCGTTTTGAATTAAGTATGAGGTGTTTGGTGAAGTGAAATGAAAGATCATGGATTCTATAAGTTTTTCTTTTAAGGAAAATAATGGTTTTTCACATTAATAGAGGGAATGTCGAAAACATAGAAACCCAGTTTAATAATATTGCTTGAATATGAAACTCAAATACTCAATTAATTAATGAATAACAACATATGGATTATGAACATGTAGGTACTGGGACCTTGTTTGGAGCTCGTCAGGAACTGCTGGAACAACAGGAATCTTTGACGTGTATGTTCCTTATCTAAGTTCTTTTATGTTCCACATAGAGTTTAATGTTTCGAAACCAACCAAAAGCATGAAAATATAAACTTTGAAGATAGATTTCTTATATTATATCCTTGGACAGACTGCACTTAATTTGTTCGAGGATTAAATGAATTCTTATATTGCTTGAATATGCAGGATTAAAGGAACAAGTTTTAAGGTTGTGATGGAAACCGAAGAACAAGTAGAGCTTTCGTTTGTTCGAGAATGGGATCCTTCTATGGAGGGCAAGCTCGTTCCATTGAACATTGACAAAAGGTCTCTGCTTCTATCTATTAACTTCTTTCTTTAAAACAAAAAAGTATTCAAGCTTACATTAAACAACTTCATATGGTTTGGACCCATGATTTTCCCTATTATAGGTAAATTCTTGGCTAAGAGACCTCCATTAACATATGGGATTAATAGTATTTGATGGTTGAATATTCAATATTGTTGTAGGTTTGTGATGCTTCGTGGTTGTTCAGGATTTTACTCTTATGCCATCTATGAGCATTTAAAAGAATGGCCTGGTTTCAACCTTGCTGAAACAAGAATCGCTTTCAAGCTTAGAAAAGAAAAGTAATTAACTGGGCCGTTCAATTTCCGTTTCTGATTTGATTAATTATAACATTGTACTAAAATTTCAGCGAATATTTTTATAAATATACAGGTTTCACTACATGGCATTAGCAAACAATAGGCAAAGATACATGCCATTGCCTGATGACCGTTTGCCGCCGAGAGGCCGAGCCCTTGCCTATCCAGAAGCTGTCTTGCTTCTCAATCCTGTCGAGCCTGACCTCAAAGGAGAGGTATCCATATTTCTACTGTACAATGAACGCTTCTATATGAATTAATAAGGAAAAAGGTGTTCCAAGGCCTCTCGATCATTCCAATTTTGGTCGATTTACAGTTCGAAATAAAGCTGTTACAGTTTGTTTATAACAATGTTGCACATATAAAAACAACTTCTTTGAACTGTTAAAAATATAAATCAGAATGATTAGGAGTTTAAGATGTTTTCTGCCAATTAGTATGAAGAAGTAATTGTAAAATTGATCTGAATGATGAACAAGGTGGATGACAAGTACCAATATTCATGTGAGAACAAAGACAATGGGGTGCATGGCTGGATTTCCATGGACCCACCTGTGGGGTTTTGGCAAATTACTCCTAGCGACGAGTTCCGATCTGGTGGTCCCCTTAAACAGAACTTAACTTCCCATGTCGGTCCCACTACTTTAGCCGTAAGTTCTTAATTAAGCCATCAACTATTTAATTCATGAGACATTTTACTATACATCCGGCGTTCTCCTAATGAATCAGTCATTATGGAGAAGATTAATCATCTATATGTATGAGCAGATGTTTCTGAGTGCTCATTATTCTGGAGAAGATCTGGTGCCAAAATTCCAAGCTGGTGAAGGCTGGAAGAAAGTATTTGGTCCTGTATTTATGTATTTCAATTCTCTCACCATTGGATATGATGATCCGCTCTCACTTTGGGAGGATGCTAAACAACAGGTTTATATATCTTGTTAATTATCATGAATGTTCAATGAACAATAATAAGTAAATTCTTTCATGGCCAAGTGACAAAATCGAGTTTATTTGATATTAATTCAGATGGAGATTGAGATGCAAAGCTGGCCGTACTGTTTTCCAGCTTCAGAAGATTACCTGAAAGGGGACCAACGGGGGAATGTTAGCGGCAGACTACTTGTCCAAGACAGGTAGGATACATATGTTACATAGTTTGAAATCCTCCTTAAACTAAGAAATATTTTGATAATTAACCAGAATGTGTTCCCTGGAATTGTCTAGAGATTATATATTAGTGACAACTCGAAAACTTCTCTTTTTCCTTTTTTGTCGCTGTCAATTACATTCAACTGATTATATAATATACACAGATTTATTAGTGATGGCTTTATATCAGCAAACGGAGCCTATGTTGGGTTGGCCCGACCTGGAGAGGTTGGGTCGTGGCAGAGGGAATGCAAGGTGATTTTCTTGATTAAATAGTGTATCACTAACTAAAGAAATGGTTAGATTGTTCTTTCAAATAATGGAGAAAATACTAATTAAATTTATGACATATTGGCATACGGTATCACTAGGACTATCAATTCTGGAGCAGAGCAGATGAGAATGGCTATTTTTCAATTAAAAATATATGTACCGGTGATTACAATCTTTATGCTTGGGTTCCTGGTTTTATTGGTGATTACAAATATGATGATGTCATTACCATTCTTCCAGGTCACTAATTAACACAACTTGTTACCACTCTTTTTCTAGTTACATAAATATTGTTATAACATCATGTGTTCTATATTATATACATAAACAGGTTGTGATATAGACATGAGTGTTCTTGTATATGAACCTCCAAGAGATGGCCCCACATTATGGGAAATCGGAATTCCAGATCGTTCTGCTGCAGAATTTTATGTTCCTGATCCCAATCCTTTGTATCTTAATAAACTCTATGTTAATCATCCTGACAGGTTTGTATTACTGGGACATTTTATGGTGTAACTATGTTAGCATATGACTGAATGCTGGATTAATTTGCGGGTTTCACTGGCAGGTTTAGGCAGTACGGATTGTGGGAAAGATATGCGCAACTTTATCCCGATGGAGACTTAGTTTACACAGTTGGTGTGAGTGATTATAGAAAAGACTGGTTCTTTGCTCAAGTTAACAGGTTGCTTGTAAGACTCATTAATGTTATTAATTAGTAATAATTGGACCAGAAGCGCATTGTTAGCGATTAATTGAATTGATATTGTTGCAGGAAGAAAGACGACGGCACATACCAAAGAACAACATGGCAAATAAAGTTCAAACTGGATGAAGTTGTTCAAGATGGGAATTATAAACTGCGGATTGCACTTGCATCAGCAACTGTTGCAGAATTGCAGGTACAGAATTTATTTACATGAGGACATAGTTGTGAAAAGTGACCGAGAGCCTCAGGTGAGAGGCGATCCTTCCATTGCCTCATGCAGTGGAGGTGGTCGTCTCTTACTTTTTAAGATAATATTTGTTCTAAATTCTTAGCAAGTTTTTCTAACTCGAAGGTGATATTCGGTCCTTATTGCCTCTAATCGGCTTTTGCTTTTAAAAACTATGCTTAAGAAGAAATTTGATTGATTGATTTTTGTTTTTTGTTTCTAAAATGAAGGTTAGAATTAATGATCCAAAAGCAAACCCAATATTTGGAAGTGGAATGATAGGGAAAGACAACTCAATAGCAAGACATGGAATTCATGGGCTGTATTGGCTCTACAACATAGCAGTAGAAGGGAATATGCTTCTGGTAGGAGAGAATATAGTGTTTTTGACACAACCTAGAGCCACTAGTCCCTTTCAGGGTCTTATGTATGACTACATTCGTCTTGAATCGCCTTCTTTTACTTGTGCGTAATACTCAGCTGATGTTTAAAACACCGGTTTTAAATTTTAACGGACCAGTGCTTCAATCATCGAGCGAAGTCAGCAACAAACCTATTGGTATAGAATGTTGACTTTGACATTTATATTCGACTCATTGACTGAATCACGGGTTCGTTACAATTCAAATTGGTATAGTAAACACCATTCTCCTTCATCATTTGGCGGGAATATTAATTTGCGAGTAAGAAAGTATTTCATTTTGATAATGTACGAAAAGATTTTATGATGGTATTTAATGAAAATTTGATATGCAAGGGAGCTAATCTTAATTATGCACAATTTGAGCTGAATTTCGATCCCAAAAAAAAGATGGTGTTAGTGAATTTATTCACGCTTGAAATTGGGAAGTAGTCAATTTGTATATTACCCTAATAAGTAACAACATTGATTCCAAATAAATCGTAATCATACGAGAATTTGAATAAAGGTACAACAACACAAAATGATTAATGAATAGTCATGAATCCAAATCCCTAAAAAAAGTCAACAATCTAATTTTCGTCATATCCATTCTAAATGTTGTCTAAGTCCTTTCAACTCCAAGCATATAAATTTAGTAATTTATTAACAAAATTGTGCATTTTGCTAGGTTAAAAAGATGGTTAGACTTTGTTCTTTTTGACTTATTAGAACTTATTTTAAGTTCAGTTCAGTTCAGCAACATTCAGTTCAATTCATTTCAATTTTTAGTAGCATTTAATTTAGTTCATTTCAGTAATATTCAGTTCAGTTCAGTTCAGCAACATTCAATTGAGTACACGTTAATAAATTACCAATAAATATTTATTATTTATGTACAATACGTTAATATTTATTATAATTTTAACTAGTTGATCCAATTTGTTTCCAGAAGTTGCTGGATGTAACTATTATTACTTACAAATTAACATTAGGAGAAAATTAGCATCAATTAAATAAATCCAAAAATCTTATGTATATAATATGAGGAGCAAATTATCCAAAATCTCATTCACTAGAAATTAAAATTAGCAAATTAGGAGCAAATTTAAAAATAGCATATCTCATTCTATTTTTCTAATCATCTTCTTCCATAAAATCCATGATCTCTGTTCAGTTTCATTATCATTATCGTCATCATCAAAAACTCAACTTTATTAAAAATTAAATAAAATTTGTTTATATCATACCGTAATTGAAATGAAGACTTTCACTAGAAAATCTTGTACATGGTGAAATAGGTTTTTAATTTAATATTGGTAAAAGTTTTGAACCTTAAACTTAATTCAGAATATTTTATAAATTTTTAATTTTTTTAATCGTACTCTCCGTATTTATTTTTCAGTTTTAGCAAAATTCAGTTCAGAAACATTCATTTCAATTCAGTTCAGTTCAGCATAGTTCAGTACAGTTCAGTTCAGATTTTTTCAATCCAAAAGAACGAGGACTTAGTCATTACAACTTGATGAGTTTTTAAAAATGGTCACCCTACTCAAAATTTGACTTAATAATGAACTGAACTTTAAAATTTATCTTAATAAAGTTTCTTTGACAATCCACGATTCATAGAAATTTTGGAACACCGAAAAAATAACATGACAATTACATCAGTAAAAATTAACACATCAGTAAAATTAACTTTGTCCATTGATAATTTTTTATGCTATCTACTCCAATCCATATAATCTTTTCAAGTACAAGATTCATTAAAATAACAATACTTTATGATTATTACAAAATATGATTTTTTTTTGAAAGTATTACAAAATATGTTTTGATATACATATATTTGGCGATTGTGGGAATAACTTGTTGAGTGAGAGTTACCGTAATGTGAAGTCATAGAAATGGTGGCTACCTTAGTTTTATTTAAAAGCAATATAGATATGGATAGACACACACACACAAACATTATTCTACAATGCTAATTACTAAAGAAATCAGAAACTAATAACTTTATATAAGTAAGTAATGAATTCGGTTTTAATTATACTTTTCGTCCTTCAAGGTTGGCTGCTGCTGCATCCTGCAAGAAACACTTGTTGTAATGATGAAGAAAGGAATTAAAGAACACAATATCACATTCATACTTCTAAACTACATGATCTGATTATCACGTGATTATTACAATTAAATTATAACCACAAAGTAACTTGGTTATGTTAAATTTTGATTAATTTGGATCCAGACGAATTGATTTAACGAAAATGATCAGTTGATCATGTTTACACTATTTTAGCCCCTGCTCATGTTTACATATCTATTTTAACCATTACATCTCTATTTTGATTTTATGTTAACCTTGTTTTTTTTTTATGTTTTATCACTAAGTAATTTCAATTCAGTAAATTTTAGTCACAAAGGACATGATCTTAATTAGTTTGTACTTAATAAGATTAAAAATTTGACATGAACAAAACATGTGATTTAACTAATTAAGTTTGACTTGAGTGGTAAAGGTCTCTAAACTCTTAAGCTAAAGTCTCGTGTTCGAATCTTAATGTACGCAAAAGATCTCTATTGGGAAAACAACCACTTAAAGAGTTCGTGCACAACCTCAAGCTGAGTGATCAAATTGTTACCAATTAGTAAAAACAAAAATGGACATGTGATTTACATCTTGTAAAGAAAGTCCCGTGTTTTAAACTGAAATGAGAGTCTATCGTACCACCAATATAAAATCCTTGTTTATACAATTTTTAAATAACATGCAAACCACAAAGTTTTTCTTTATGCCTAACTTACCCTTTAATTAATATGGCTACATTTGGCATGTACTTGGAACAATTTATTGAACTTTTTTTAAAATGTGACCCTTAAACAATTAGAAAATACATACAGTTTACCATAAGCTTTTTAAACCAAAGCATGTGATACACATTTTGGACAGAAGCATTGGTCAATTACAATATTTTAAGATAAATTATACTACAAAGAACCAAAAAATATAGTATTTGAAATCGTATCAACCACAGTACATTATACATCAAAAAAGAAAATATACGTTTTGCTAAAATAAAACAAATGTACGTTATGTGTTACCATATACGTATATATAAATGACAGATTTGAATACATTGCAAAGAACTGAAATATCAATTAGATTTTCTTTTGAAATAGCAGTTAGATTTTCTTTCCTTTTTAGTGTACACAAAATAAGAAACTGAAGCATTCAGAGGGATTGGTTTTTAGTGCCCTGATATTATACTTATTACAATTCTATACATACAGAAAAGAATTAGGAGAAACCAAATCTTGATTAACTCATTCAAAATCTTGTTTAAAACAAGATTATTTCTTTGGAATCACACAATAATTGGTAATATGGATTCCCAGAAATTCTTCATATTCTTGTTCTTTTCCTTCTCTTTGCTTTTCTCTGGTTCACCGTCATGCCTCCGGCACATTTCTGGCGATATTCATGAATCTCCTCCACCTGTTACACTCCAAATCCAAAATAAATATGTAAAGTTCAATCTTTTGTTTTGAATTTTCGTGAAATGTTTTGTCCGAGATTAATACAAAAGATGTTAGTAACATGTTTAATATCAGAACTAATTAGTATGTATTGTATTTGTGCAGGCAGTGGTGGATAATGGCTTCTTTCAAGTGAGCATAGCAATTCCGGAGGGATTCGTGGCCGGAATTCAATACAATGGCATTGCTAATCTGCTTGAAGTCCTTAATGATGAAGCTGATAGAGGGTAATTTTCCAGTAAATAATTTTTTATTATTAATATTAATAAAAGTGATTTTAATTTTGCTAAAAATTAAAAGCTGATCAGCTGCTGGAAACACGTGAAAAAAGTTTGATGAATGTAATTGTCGTTTTGGTTATGAGAAAAGGATGTTGTAGCTGTGTTTGTTAAAAATGTAAAGAAAGTTGCATTATTATTTCTAATGATGGCAAGATGATGCTGTTCTTCTGGGTTAACGGGCAAATATTATTAATAAATGACAAAAATATTTTAACTATAATATTGGAAAATGCATAATTATTAGTTAATGTAATTATACAAAAATGAATTAGGTACTGGGATCTTGTTTGGAGTGATGAATCAACTACTCGTAAAAAGGGTAACTTTGACAGGTATGTTTCTGATTTCTTTCTCTTTTATCTATTTCGATGCAGTTTTTCAACCTCAAGAAAATTACAATATTAGATTCTTTAATACAGATTTTGCACCTTAATTACCACTTTAACTTTTTAGTTAAGAACAATTTTGACAGGGCATTACCATCCCACGAGTCTATTTTTGTTGTGATAAAAGACTGAAACAAGTGATTATAGCACGGGCGAGCCTAGTACTGGTCTTGGCCCAATGTATAATTTTTCTGTCGAAACATCCCTTTCCAAAGGTGGTACCAAGTAGTCGGGTGTCGGAACACTTCTGTATCCACCCGTGGAACTAACTAATAATGCAAATTTTTTTATTATGGTTAACGTTCCAATGGATGCAGGATGGATGGGACAACTTTTAAGGTAGTGGTGGAGAACGAGGAACATATAGAACTATCCTTCTCAAGAACATGGAATTCCTCCCTCCATGGACAGCTTGTTCCATTAAACATAGACAAGAGGTTTATAGTAAAGCGAGGTTCATCGGGGATGTACACATATGCAATATATGAACACTTGAAGGAATGGCCAGCATTCAACCTTGACAATACCCGCCTTGCTTTCAAGCTTCGAAAAGACAAGTACGTATTTCTCTATCCACATCCACCTTTTATTATATATTGTATAAAAATAAAAGTGATTCATTAACAACTATATATATACGCTCACCCCGTAAGTTCATTGTTTTTTCTTTAAAACTTTTCATGCTCTGAATAGAAAGTTCTCATTTTCCCAATTAACTTTTAATAACAACAAATTATAGAGAAATAATATTAAGCCTAAAACACAGGATTTATTGTGTATGAATGTAAGAAATATCCGGCAGATAGATTGACCAATTAGAAAATGAAACAGGCAAAAATGAATTGACAAACAAACAACCAAACAAGTAGGTAGATATGAAGAAGAAAAAACTCAAATGCTCGTATATTTCAACCAACTACTAAGTTTTTTAGATTTTTGAGAAGTGGTCCTTGGACTATAACGTAATTCAATGGTTTGATTACCTCCCAAATCTACCAAGGCAATTAATTTTATTTTTATTTTTTTCTTTTTGTTTACTTCATGGAAGAGATTGGACCCTTTTGGTAATAAATATTTGTCCAATTAATTCATAGGGCAATTGACAAACGGTAGAATGAATTAAATTAGTTTTTGGAGAATAATTAAAATTATTTTTATAGTATAAAGATGAACCACAACAACTACAGTCTTTTCAAATTGGATTTCAATTTTTTTACAAAATTGTCATTTCTATTTTGTAGCGGATGTCTGAGAAAATAACAAAAATATATTATTGCAACGGACAAATCGTCGCTAATGGAACATAATTGTTTAAGTGGCGACAAAATGGCTTATTTTGCAATAAATTCCGTCGTGTAAAATGTCATTTGCGACAAAATGGTCTGTTTTGCAACAAATTTCGTCGTGTACAATGTCATTCGCGACAAAATGGTTTATTTTGCAATAAAATTCGTCGTGTAAAATGTCATTCGCTACAAATTGCTTATTTTGATAATTCGTCGTTTAAACTATAATTCGCGACAAAAATGAAAATCGTTCGTCGTGTAAAATATCATTCGCGACAAAAATTGAAAAGCTTCGTCGTGTAAAATTTCTTTCGCGACAATGTGAAAAAATTTGGTCGTAAAAATATCTTTCGCGACAAAATACCTTTCTTTGCAATAAATGTCGTCGTCTTAAATTTCATTCGCGTCAAAATGGGTTATTTTGAAAAAAGTTTCGTCGTGTAAAATGACATTTCGCGACAAAATGGCTTATTTAGCATTAAATTGCGTCGTGTAAAATGTTTGATCATTCGCGACAAGATGGCTTATTTCGTTCAAATGTGTCGTGTACCATAATATGCGACCAATTTAACACTGAATTAGTGTCAAATTTTTTGGTAGGTTTGATTACATGGCAATATCGGAGAGAAGACAAAGATACATGCCATCGCCTGATGATAGATTAAAGGGGAGAGGGGAAGTTCTAGCATATCCAGAAGCCGTTTTGCTTGTGGACCCAATCAAACCTCAGTTTAAGGGGGAGGTAATTAAGTTAAACTAATCTGAGATTTGGATAAAAGAAAAGAATAAAGAAAGGTGAAAAATGAATGAAGTGCAGGTAGATGACAAATACGAATATGCATGTGAAAGCATCAACAATAGGGTTCACGGGTGGATTAGCAATGCCAATGACACGTCATCGGGTTTCTGGTTGATCACACCAAGCTATGAGTTCAGGTCTGGAGGGCCTCTCAAGCAATATCTTACCTCCCATGTGGGCCCTACCTCCCTCTCTGTAAGCCTTCTCTCCTCGTCAACTGCTTATGCTAATGTTGTCAACAATGTATAAATATAACATAAAAAAAAAAACTCCGAAACGTTGTTGTTTTCATAAAAAGAATATGTGTATCAACTTAATTAAACAATATATTTTCTGCAGTTTTAGACCAAAAACCAACTCTCTTGGAAGCTTTGATACATCCATCTCTGGAAGCTAAAAGCAATATACGTTAAACACACGTACCAACATTGCTAAAAGACATTGATACCTTAAAATTGCCTTTAAGAAAAGCTATAATTTGTAACTTTTTAAAGAGAGAATATTTTTTATTTATTTTTCTTGAAATCTATATTTACAACTACAACAATGACAAATCTGGTTACTAGTAAATTAATTTGCATATTTTTATTTATTTATGGTAAAGAAAAGATTGAGCAAGAATTGGGGTGGAATGATGGAACAGGTATTTCACAGTACACATTATGCAGGAGCAGACATGATCATGGAATTCGGAGAAAATGAGGAATGGAAGAAAGTTTATGGCCCTATTTTTATTTACCTCAACTCCAACTCCGGCCGCGGCGACCCGCTTAATCTACTCTGGGAAGATGCTAACCAACAGGTTAAATTCATGGAGTATTTAATCAACAAGACTAGCTTGTTTCAGGGATCAATTTATTAATTACCATTTTACTCCTTCATTAATTAATTAATTAGGTGGTCAAGGAAGTTGAAAGCTGGCCTTACCAGTTCGTTGCTTCCCAAGATTTTCCACCCTCGGATCAAAGGGCTAATCTTTATGGCACATTACTAATCCTAGATAGGTATGTATTTATATATCTATATGCATCCATCATTGCCTTCAACTTTCAATGTATATTTCATCCATGTTAAACTTTGTTCATGGTTGAAAAAACGAAGAGTTAAGGACAAACAATATCTAATAAATACTTGTATATGTATATGTGTGTATATATAGGCATATAAGCAAGGATAAGATATTTGCAAAGGGAGCTCACATTGGGCTGGCAGCCCCTGGAGATGCTGGCTCTTGGCAAACTGAGTCCAAGGTGTTGTGTTTTTTTCTTTATATCCAAATTTATGCAATGATTTTATTTTACTTTTTGGGAGGAACCTTGCATTTCAAATATAAGGTTTTTCCACTTAGTCGTAAAGAGCGTTCATGAACTCGCAAGAACCTTTGTTCATTGATTTTAGATGAATACCTTTTTTTTCTTTGAAAAGAGGACTAATTTTCTTTTAGTTAGTAAAACTAAATACTTTTAGGTTGACATTTCCAAAACGGATCGAATTGTGTAACATAGAAGTCTTTAACTTTGCTAATGGTGAGAACATTTCATAATCTTTTTGCAATACAAAAAAAAAAAAAACAAACAACAACCACTCGTACAATCGAAAAAACCGCAAAGGTTCCATGAAAAAGTGATCAATATATTGAAAGAAGTTGACCAAATTACTATATTGTGTGGGCAGGGCTACCAATTTTGGACGACAGCAGATGAGGAGGGCAACTTTAAGATAAGTAATATAAGGCCTGGCTCCTACAATCTTTACGCATGGGTTCCGGGGTTCATTGGAGATTACAAGTACGATCCTGTCCTTAATATATCCCCAGGTCTTACCTTAATAATCTTTCTAGTCTACATCTTCTAGTTAGTTTCTTGTTTTACGTGATGTAATTGTAATTAATCTCGATTTCTCATGCATGCATGCATGTTGTTAATGAATTAAGCAGGCAGTGATGAAGATATTGGAGATGTTGTGTATGAACCTCCGAGGAATGGGTCAACACTTTGGGAAATAGGAATTCCTGATCGAACTGCAGCAGAGTTTTATGTTCCTGATCCTAACCCGCTTTATGTTAACAAGCTCTATCTCAATCACACTGACAGGTTTTATTTTATTTTTTAAAAATCATAATTGCCTGATAATTTTATCCTATAGATGAAGACTATATTAATAATTTTGATCATATGATATCTGCTAATGAATTGCAGATTTAGGCAGTATGGATTATGGGAAAGATATGCAGAATTATATCCTGATGGAGATTTGAATTTCACAGTGGGCACTAGTGACTATACTAAAGATTGGTTTTTCGCTCAAGTTCCTAGGTAACTGAATTGAACTGAACAAGTTGAATTGTACTGCTAACTGAATGTTGAATGAATTTTGTTGAATTTGTTGAAATATAGAGAACTAAAATATGTTTAATATAAGTCAAAAACAAACAGGTCTGTATATATGCTTTCTCATATCATATGCCCCAAATATATGGTATCAAGATCAACGAAATATTTTATCCATCAGATATAGGCCAATCTTGTATTTAATACTTATACTTTCTCTCTTGATCCAAATTGATCTACTAAACATTATATATTACAATAATTAATTTTCATTTGGTGGTGAAATAGAGTTCGATTAATCAACCATTCTATATATATTTGGTTAATCACACATTAAGAGGAGTGAAATTATGTAGTTAATGAATTAATAATAGTATTGTGATGGATGCAGGAAGAAGAGTAACAACACATATGAAGGAACAACATGGCAAATCAAGTTCAACCTTGACACAGTTAATGAGACTGGAATCTATACTCTCAGATTAGCTTTAGCAACTGCAAATGTTGCAATCTTGGAGGTTGTACCAATTAACATTCCAAATTTTAATTTCATTTTTCATGTCAACTCAATATTTATTTGTTTTTTGGTCTAATGATATAATTTTTGGTTTAAAATAGGTTCGGATAAATGATGGAAACTCAAATGCATCTCTAGTATTAGCAACAGAAAAGTTTGGGAAGGACAACACAATAGCTCGGCATGGAATTCATGGACTGTACAGGCTATTCAATGTAGAAATACAAGGAAGTAAATTAGTTTCAGGGATGAATAATACCATATTTTTTACCCAACCAAACAAGGACTCTCCTTTTCAGGGTCTCATGTATGACTACATTCGGTTAGAGGCCCCTCCCTCCATTTTCTAGTTAACTCATTCATTTGACTTTATCTTACTTTCTCCTATATATATTCTTTTATTTCTTTGTACAAACGATGTCCATTTTGCTTTACTCATACTATATTAATTATACTTGAAGTGTAAGAATGACGTGGTATATATGAGTAACTAATAATTTAATATCGTGTAACAATACGAACCAATAAAACATTAACACTTGGGTCAGCTCACGGCTTATGTGATACACCAGACATCTTGTAAGATTTTGAAAGGTAATAGTTTTTCGAAACTTGGATTTTGAATTCAAGATCTTAGCTTCTTTAAATCACAACAAAGGTAATCTAATAACTTCCATTAAGTTACAAACAATTCAGGTTAAATGTATTGTTGGTCATTAAACTTTGATAATTGTTCTTAACTTTAAATTGTCACAATAAGGTCAATGCGCACAAAAAGAACATCCAAACAGCACACGCGCACGAAGATATAGTAGATTCTAAGTATCGTCTAAAACTTGAGAACTAATCTAAAAGCCTGAGCCCACACATATCAGATGGCATAGATTAGACATAGACTAGTAAATTACTTTTGGGTGTAATCCATTTAGACCCAGCCCACGAAGATATAGAATATTGTAGCCAAATATTTAAAGTAGGGAACAATTGCAGAAATCACTCACATACATATTTTTGTCATTTTATCTTAAATATGAAAACGTAAAACAATCTTTGAGTTGAAATAGAAAAGAATAATAAACTTTAGTTATATTTGGCATAAATATCGTAATCGGTAGAAGAAGTAGTTTTACCTTGCAAGGAAAAATTCTGAAAGAAAGGTAAATCAAAATGGAAGATATCCAAACTATAAAAAGGACACGAAAGATGAATAATTAATTTTATGTTCCTTCCACGAAATTTTAGCTTTTTAAAGAGACAATGTACCTTCAAACTAGAGTACCAAGGACGATTACTTTTTCTATATAAATTAAAGAGTTGTAAACATAATATTTTCGCTTATTATTATTTCTGCACCCAGCTCGAATATAAAGAAGCAAATTAAATCAGTATGTGTACTCCGGGGGTTCGCTTGCATATTCAAGATCACCAGGTAATTTCTCAACTATATACATATATATATATATATATATATATATCTATTTTTAAGCCTCGACGTTTCATCTATTTTTTCTCCGTATGTGTGCAAATTCTTAGTAAAACTCCGACTTTACATTATTGAACGTTAAAATATAGTCAAAGTGAGTGACATTGGAGTAGGAAAATTTAAGTAAGAAGTGAGTATGAACAAATGAAATTTCACAACGAAAATGGAGATGAAATCTTGGAGAGTTATTAGTAAGATATAGATCTTTTAAAGGCGTGAGTGCCAATATATTGGATCTAGAGCAAAGTAAACCATATGTGATGATATTTGATGTGAATTTTAGAAAGTAAATAAGGTTGAATGAGTGGTATGTTAATAAATGATAAAGTTTAAATGGAAAATGAATACAGGTGGTGGTAGAGAATGGAATAGTTGAAATAACATTATCGAATCCGGGAGGAATAGTGACCGGAATAAAATACAATAATGTGGACAATTTGCTCCAAGTTGAGGTTGACGACCAAATTCACAGAGGGTAATAAACCTTTGCTTCTTTTTTTTACTGAATGAAAAATTAACAAGAAAATTGTTTTTTTTTTTCACTCTCAAATTAATGGAACTCATATGCATGTACATTATAGGTATTGGGACCTGGTTTGGAGTAATGCAGGAAGCTCAGGCACCACTGGAACCTTCGATATGTAATTTCCCTAGCTTCCTCATCTCTCTTTGAAAAAAATTGTATCAGAAATTTACAAGTATAATTAGAATTAGAGGTCATCGGAACCACCTTGAGTAGGGGAATTTTTCTTTATTATTAATTGTAAGTGTAATTACACACAATTTTTTCTTTAAAGAAAATCTAATAAAATCGAGAGTAAATGCAAAATGCATGTTATGCAGATTTCAAGGCACAAAAATGAATGTAATAGTGGAAAATGAGGAACAAGTGGAGATCTCTTTCACTAGAATATGGGATCCCTCTCTTGAGGGCAAGCTTGTGTCTTTAAATTTGGACAAAAGGTACTTCATTTATATTAATTAATTTTCTAACTAACTAGTGTTTTTTTGATTCATTTTACTTTGACAGTTAAGTTAACAAAGAAATTTGCAGGTTTATAATGCTTCGTAACAGTTCAGGATTTTACACGTATGCAATATTCGAGCATTTAGGGGAATGGCCTCCTTTTAACCTTCCCCAAGCAAGAGTCGTCTTCAAGCTCCGAAAAGACAAGTACAATTCATGTTATATAACTAATTATTTTGGATAAATGATGATTAAAAACTGAGAGATTAATTAATGGAATAATAATGTTGGTGTGGTGTTGTAGATTTAATTACATGGTGGTAGCAGATAATAGACAGAGATTTATGCCTCTTCCTGATGACCGGTTACCGGAAAGGTGTCAAGTTTTAGATTTTCCTGAAGCAGTGTTGCTTGTTGATCCTATAGAGCCTGAATTTAAAGGAGAGGTAACAGTAACACAATCAAGAATTCACATTATGAAAAAATTATTATAATTGCAATGTAACAAAAATAAGTTATATATTCGGGTGATGCGAGCAGGTGGATGATAAATATGAATATTCAAGTGAGAACAGAAATCTAAATGTTCATGGTTGGATCTCCTTTGATCCGCCTGTTGGATTCTGGCATATCAATCCAAGCAGTGAGTTCCGGTCAGGCGGTCCACTTAAACAGAACCTTACCTCCCATGTTGGCCCCTATACTCTTGCTGTAAGTTAGTCCATCATGCCAAAATTAACAACATTGATTTCTTGTCTCTTTAACTCTCCCATATCAAAATACTACATTCGATTTCCATTCATTTCTGCAACTTTTAATTGATCAAAACATTAATATGATTAAGAAAAGAAGAAGAATAAATGAATTTGTGCCATTTCGTTACAGTTTAATTTATCATTACAAAGTTACACTTAAAATAATGCAGATGTTTCTGAGTGCTCATTATGCTGGAGAGGATATGGTACTGAAACTGAGCAAGGGTGAAGCATGGACCAAAGTGTTTGGACCTGTTTTTATCTATCTCAATTCCGTACAGGATCAATCCAACGCTCTTTCGCTCTGGGATGACGCTAAACAACAGGTTCAATTCATATAACTTAATTTATTCATCAATTAACTCTTTTCCTTGTTAAGTAATGAATTAAATAACAATTCACGACCTTTTCATTGTGAAAACGGGATGGTAGATGCTAAAAGAGGTTGAATGTTGGCCTTATGAGTTTCCAGCTTCTAAGGATTTCCCACACTCTTGTCAACGGGGTCGAATTACTGGTAGATTACTCGTACAAGATTGGTATATTATTTATCTACATTTCATTCATTTCTCGTTACATTATGTTATGCATTAATTAAAATGTTTAAATCTGTGTTGATCATTATTATAATTTATATTTATATGTTGTGTAGCAAGGAGTGCATACCAGCATGTGGAGCTTATGTTGGGTTAGCTCCTCCGGGAGATATAGGATCCTGGCAAACCGAATCCAAGGTAGCTGCTTTTTTATAATAATTTGATGATATGTCACATGAACGCTACCTTCATTACCTAAAACTAAACTACGGTTAAAATGACATATTTTTTATCACAGGGTTACCAATTCTGGTCTAAAGCGGATAAACATGGCCATTTCTGCATAAACAATGTACGAACCGGTGTTTACAATCTGTATGCCTGGGTTCCTGGTTTTATTGGGGATTACCGAAATGATTTCGTTATTAACATAACTGAAGGTACTAATTAATTATTAACTAAGAATTTTTCATGATTAGTTTCATGTATATCCTCTCATTTTATATCTATAATGCCTAATTGAGATCACAGGGTGTGACATTAAGTTGGGTGAAGTAGTGTACAAGCCTCCAAGACATGGTCCAACATTGTGGGAAATAGGCATTCCGGATCGAACTGCTGCAGAATTTTACATTCCTGATCCTAATCCTAAGTATATCAACAAACTTTATGTCAATCATCCTGACAGGTCAACCCTCTTATTAAATCCAAATCCAAATATATAATATAATTATCATTTAACTCGGTTAAGGTTGTCTTGTTTAATTTTGCATGTTCAGGTTTAGGCAATACGGGTTATGGGAAAGGTATGCAGAATTATATCCTGAGAAAGATTTGGTGTACATTGTTGGTGTTAGTGATTACAGAACAGACTGGTTTTTTGCTCAAGTAAACAGGTAATTAATCACCTTTACTTTTAAAAACCTGACCACGAAGATTAAGAAATGTTCATTAATATCAAGGCGGTCTATGTTGAGTTGCAGGAAAAGAAATGACGGGACGTATGAAGGAACAACGTGGGAAATCAAGTTCATGCTAGACAAATTAGATAAAAATGCTACTTATAAGCTACAATTGGCATTAGCAACTGCTAATGTTGCAGAATTGCAAGTATGAAAAGTTTAATACTATATTATGACTAAATCATTGGCTTAAACTAAGTATTTCTTTCTTTTTTAATGGAAGGTTCGGGTAAACGATGCAAAAGCAGAAGGTCCGGTGGTGTTTACGACAGGGGAAATAGGACATGACAATACAATTGGAAGACATGGAATTCATGGACTGTACCGGCTCTACGGCGTAGAAATACAGGGCAGTATGCTTGTGGAAGGCTACGAATATAATTCCATATTTTTGTCACAAACAATGAACACTGGTCCTGTCCAAGGTGTAATGTATGACTACATCCGCTTAGAAGCTCCTCCAACTTCTCCTCACTAAACCCAACTCCTATCTCTTTCATATATATTGTTGCTTTATTGGATATATACGTTTCATAAAGTATCATGATTCAGTATCACCCTTATATAGATAGATCTAAACTTATTAAAATCTTGGAAATGATATCTAAAAAATCCTAAAAGGATATTTTATTAAACCTATATCTAACGATGGAATGATCAAGACAATTCTTGAATTCCTCTTTATGTAGGTGATAAAAATATTTAACATGTTTGATAAATTTCCGCAAGCAAATAAAACCCCTAGTCAAGATTATCTAACGGCTGGATGCAGTCCACGTAATTTGTAAAAAGTTGAGTTAAGTTCGGGAATCGTTGCTGACAACCTTGTCCGAAATCTAAGTTAACAAAAAATGAGAAAAGCATATGTGCATCTACAAAATTTGATATAAGCTGAATAAGCTATGTATATATTCATCATTAAGCAAGTTCAAAAAACCCAATTGGATAAAATATATATCTAATCTATAAATTTAGAGAATGAGGGTATTGATGATGTATTAAAGCTTTACAACAATATTAATTTTAATATTCAGTTAATACATTTGATTATATATGAGAAGACAGAAATTAGAAATCAAGATTTGAAAATGGTGGACTTGGCTCTTTCAGCTTCATCGGCGGCTTGAACCTCAATCTTACTAGCCTGGAGATCAGCTGCCATGGCTTCCTCCTCGCTTCTTGCTGTCACCTTTTTTCCCTATATTTATAATAATAAGTTTGTGTTCTTGAGATAAATATAAAAACAAACAAGAAAGTAAGCAGTATAAATTATTAGCTAACATACCAGACCAACAAATTTGGCTTTGATATATTGAAAAGACTCCTGCACTGAAACTAAGAAGCTCAAACACTCCTTCTCCACCGCCGTTTTTGGTTTCCTATTTTCTGGAGATGGAGATGAAGATGATGGCCTTGTTATCTCTTCCATGATTTCACAACTAACTAAACAAAGATTCAACCAAACAACAATTGATAAGTTATACTAAATCCTTAAAAGCTACGAATAAAGTTAGTTTGATTAGCTTTGTTATGTCAGTTTAAGGCATAAGGCTTGTTGAGGTTTACACGTAATTTGCAGCTCTTACCTTACGTGGTATGCTCCACATCCTCCCACGTTTCTGCCCACTCCAATGCTGCTTAAAGGGCATAATACTTTATTATAAACATATATTTTGCATTTGCCAACCCTTTTGGATTCTTAATCCCTTCATGCAAGTGGTCAAAGAATTCCAAGGTGTTAACTATCCTGTCAAAAGTTAGATTATATACAATGAAAATTAAGTCCCATAATATGAAAGCTTCCAATTAATTCAATAATGCAATCAATTAATTAGGTTAATTTGTTGACCAATAATTAAGAGTTAGTTTGTTCAAGTTGTAAAAACACTCCTCTTCTTACGTGATTTGAGGTTCGAACAACGGCCAAATTAGGAATTGATAAAAGGGACACATTTTCACGAATTTTTCTTTTACATATAATTCTAATTTTGTATAAAAATATCAAAATTAACCTTGTGTAGTTTTGTTTCCTAGGAAACAACAAAATCAATTAATATAGAAAAGCAAAAATGATAAAAATGGAATTAGAAAAGAAAAAGGGAAAATATATAAATTTATTTTTAAGTTCATAAGAGAAAATTAATAGTATAATTGAGAAAAAATAGAATAATATAAAAGTAATAATTTGAAAGGGAAAAATATTGTATAAAATGTGATAATAGTGACATTAATGAGGAAAGATAAAAAGATAAAAAATAAGAAAAACTGAAAATGAAACACGACCTTTTTAATTGAGGTGTAGATGGACTATTGTTGTAAATGAAAGCGGTAAGGATTCGACTAATTGAACCATTTAAATCCATTTTAATGTTCAAAAACTCAACTTGTGTCCAACAAGTTCCTCAATCAATCTCAATTATTCTTCGAAGGTTCCTGGCCGCCTGACTAGCACCTAACGACTTTTACTACACTCTAATAACATTATGATTAAAAAAAAAAATTACTTTTCAAAACCTGTTACTCGGGCCTAGGTTAAATTCAAGGAGTAAATCCCTCATGTGGGCCTAAAATTGGTGGCCCTTTATACTTCATGAGAAACAGAATGGGCCTAGCCTAATTGAATTCAACAAAAGAAGGGTAAAAAAGTAAATTGAGGCTAACCAAAACCAAAGCGACTATATATACCTCGATTCTCAAACGCTAGGGTATAAAAAGCCCCAATTGGAGTCCGCCCAAAATTCATTGCGAGGAAATCCAAATCAAAATCAAAATCACACCTGCTCCATCTTCTTCTTCTACCTTCCAATTGTTCTTATTTTCTGGAAAAAGATTCCAATTTCTCAGGTACCCTTTCCTTTCTTCCCCGTTTCTTGAACCCTAAAAACTGAATCTTTCTCATTTATATTTGTCTTTTCTGCTTTCCTGTCTTTCTTTATGGTACTTGTTCAATGAATTCTTTATTTAAAAGGGTTTATTCCATCTGGGTTTCTCTAGGTTTTTCTTGGGGTTTGGAAAATTTGCCGTTAATTTCAAAGATTCTTCATTTAGTTATTATGTGGAAGGTATTTCATTTGCATTCCTTCAGTTTCCGGGGTTTCGGGTCTGATAATCATGACGATAAATGCTTGATGGATACTAATTTATGTTAGGTTGAGAATGTGTTGTTGTAAATCCCTAATCTTTATTTAGCTGGCTAAAGGTTCTTTCTTTAGCTGATGTCTGCAGATACTCGTTAGATAATGAGGCTCGTTTCGTGTTGCTTCTCACTAACTCTTCTTCCTTTTGTACTCTTTATGTGTCGATGGTTTTAATATGTGTATGTTCCGTTACAGATTCCGGAAAATGGCAACATTTGAGTTGTATAGGAGATCTACAATTGGCATGTGCCTGACAGAGACTTTGGATGATATGGTTCAAAGTGGTGCTCTCAGTCCAGAACTAGCAATACAGGTTCTTGTGCAGTTTGATAAGGTATATAGTTTAACCTCAGGGGATTGCACTGAAATAAATGTCGTTAAACATTTTATTTTATTTTTGCTGATTGTGTTGTTTGTTGTTTGTTTTTTAGTCTATGACTGAAGCTTTGGAATCACAAGTTAAGAGCAAAGTTAGCATCAAGGTATCTCTTTAGTTTTATTTGAACATTATAAATCCAAAATTCAACATCATTGTGTGACGGATTTATGTTTATTCATGCTTGAGTTATTTTTTCCATTTAAGTTTGCAGGCTGTTTGTATTAACTTATTGTATCTGTATCAGCTATGAAGAGAAGATTATAAGGTTTTAAAATGTTCCTATGTGGAGATGTTGTCATCAGTGTTCTGGATTGGTTGGTGAATGTCAGTCCCTATTATAGAATTTGGCTTCAAATTTAACGTTTTGCAACGCTTATTAGTTAACAAGATCCTTTTATCTCCATTTATGTGGAGTTTGTTTAAAAAAAAAAGGATCAACAGGAAGTTGAGTGCTTTTCGGAGTCCTCTATTGTCAAGATGATAAATCAGTTGCTACCTGTGATATTCAAATCAAGTTTTTGTGTGCCTTTGTCTTTTTTTTCTTATGCGAAATTCAGTTAATAACAAAGGCTAATGGACTGGAATTATATTTGCTTCAGGGACATTTGCACACATACAGATTCTGTGACAACGTTTGGACCTTCATTCTACAAGATGCATTGTTTAAGAATGAGGATTCTCAGGAGAATGTTGGTCGGGTTAAAATAGTGGCCTGTGACTCGAAGCTTCTCACGCAATAAGAAGAGAGTTGGAAATGCATTTATCTTCTTTTAGTTGAAAAGAAAACGCTGTCTTACCTACTGTTGAAGAATGAAGATTTAACTTTACTTATAAACTGCCATTATTGAAATCTTGTTATCGGATACATGTATGTATGTTCTTTCTTCATTTTATTTCTCCTCTAATGTACCTTCCTATTGAGACAATCAAAATCGTGAAAACCATGAACTATATTAGTCTTGGTGTATGCATTTTCTGCCTGCTATGTTTCAGCAAAACCCGTATGAAGACAATAGTTTTTTGAAATTTTGTAGTGTCTGCAGAAATCCGTATGTAATTGGCAATATCGGACTATTAAATCCTACTCAGTTTTTTTTTTTTATGTTAATATGATATTGTGCTAAAAATATATATAATGCAAGCTTATTGAGTTCAATTTTTTTGTTATATCATCAACAAATAATGCAGAACTACATTTTGTATCAGAAAGAACGTAATTTTCCGCTTCTCAAGGAGATTATGAAGTTATATATGTTATACGTAAAAATAATAATTTATATATATGTTATACGTAAAAGTTCATTCTGAAATTTCTGAAGTGAAGAAGAGAATCATTGGTAGAAGATGGTGTGAAAATATTTGATGGACAATCTGATTAATCAACTATCGCTTTTCCAGCTGGGTTCGGAACTGTATTTCAGTTAATTCTTTTTTTGGGTCGCATTCTATTGCTTTCTTTCTTTTTCTGTAATTCTGCAATGTCCGTGGTGACTTGGGAATCCAATCTTTTTCTTTTTATTCTGTGATTGTGCATATGTCAATATCTGAGGCTCCAGAATATAGAGATTATTATTATACCTCTTCTGCAGATGTCAACTGTAGAATTTGAATCCGATTCTATTGCCGCCTACATTCCCTTTCCCACTGTCATTTATGCACTACCTTTGATATGGGCTTAAGCTTATCTCAATTTTCTCTGCAATTTTCATCAGAACGGATAAAAATAAAATGAAAATTCTCTGCAATTATATGAAAAGACTATATATCTTCCAACTGCTTAAAGACACTATCCGTCCTTGATTTAAAGAAAATTCCGTCATCTTTTTCTGGTTTTCTATCATCATACTACAATTTATAGTATCTGCACAAACAAAGCAGTTGATGGTATGGCGTCCTCTAAGACTCCCCGAATTCAACATTTCCAGCTCGTGGATGGGATGCAACTTCAGGTAGCAGCCTTGTATTTGCTATTGACTGTCTACTTATTATGGATAAAGAATTCAGGGTCTTTTTTTGTTTCTTGAAGATAAATGTGTCAGGATGTTTGAATGGACACAATGTGAGGATTGAACTTCAGCTCAAGTATTGTACTAGGGTTTGGGTTCTTCACTGGGGTTGTATCTTTCAAGGAAATCCGTAAAAACAAAACCTCAGCTCCTGGTACTTACTGTTTACTGTTATTCACATAGTTTGTCATGTGCCTAACACCTGGTAATTCTCTTGTCATCCAGATATTGGTTCATCCCTACTGATTCGTCCTCCGGAACAAAATCTTATAAGCAAGGCGCATTGCAAACACCATTTACAAAGGTATACTTATTTCTACGGTCTTTTGTCGTTCCTGTGGATTTGTTGATAGAGCATTATAACATAACATAATTAACATGTTATCATCTTGTTGGTGATATATATACATGTTTATATATGTATGCTAGAGTGGAGAATTGTATGTAGTTAATATTGAGCTGCGGGACCCTATGCTTCGAGCTATAGAATTTGTTTTGAAAGATGGAAGCTCTAATAGATGGTTAGTTCTTCTTCCCTTGAGTAATTTTTTTGCTGCTATGATTGATTTTGAAGCATGCACACAATCTGCCTGGTTTTTCTTTTCATTTGTTTACCAGGATGAAGTTGAACAATGGCAATTTCCGAATTGATCTACCTGAACATGATGAAACTATAATTCATCCATCTATATCAAATGATATGATTCAACGCAAGGCGTATCTAATCTGGGAAAGCAAAGGTAGACCAACGAGCAGTCCACAACAGCAAAAGGTGATTCTTTTTCTGGGAAATGAATGTGAATTTTCTTTTAGTTTATTTTTGTTATTATTTATCTTTCTGCTCATTATGCTTTTGGTTTCCATTTTCTTCAGCAAGATTATGATGATGCGGTTAGAGAGCTCCAAAGTCAGCTGAAGAAAGTTTCTTTCAACGAATCCCAAAGTAGCGGCAAATCTGCAACTGCCAAACCACTCTCTGATAATAGAGTGCAGTCCGGCTTTGTACCATCTGCCTACCGTAGAAGACACAATGTTGATCAGTGGCTACATAAGGACGCTGGCCATGGTAAAATGCATGTTTCAGCTTTGGTAGATCTTGTAGAGAGAACTACAGGAGCTGACAAAGAGGTCACAAAGCAGAGCCATAAAGTTGGTGCATATGAGATAGCGGTGAGTATAGTACGAGATTGTATGAAATTAAACAGTGGTTCACCATCTAAAAAGTTCGTTAAATCTGCTGATGTGCACAGATCCTTACTAAAATCACTAAGAATGACCATCACGTGTTGGTCGCTATCAACGCAAAAGGTTCTACTGTTCTTCATTGGGGCGTGTCAAAGTCATCCCCTGGGGAATGGTTGGTGAGTTCCTCACTTTCATGTTGCTTAACCATATTTTATGCTGGTAACTTCGCCTCATAGCTGGTTTTCCTCATTGGTCCTAGGCTCCTCCTTCGGACATATTGCCTGAAAGATCACAACTTCTTGCTGGTGCATGTCAGACATATTTTATAGATGTGTCGACCGGGCAAGGGTCCTTTCAGGTAGTTGTCCTAAACCTGTATTTCGTGCTTCAGTTATGCTTTTATTTTGATTATCTTGTTTCTTGACAAAGTCTTACTCTTTACTCCCAACAAACAAAAAGTTTGTAGATATCAATCTGCAGAAAAGAAATTTTTTGAGCATACAATTTGTGATTTACGTGGGTGGATCGTGGATAAAAAATAATGGGACAAACTTCTTTGTTCCCCTGAATTCAAATGGAAGTGGAAAGGTATAAATTTGTTTACAGATCTTGATTAAATAGTTTCCTAATTGCCAATATACTTGTGAGAGATCAAGGACATGAGAGCATGTTGCCATGATTAGTGGAAAGGTTTATTTTTTATTCTACATTTGTGTTTTATCCAAAGAACTAAACTGGAAAAATGCAAAATGGTTATGGAATTTATGAGGAGAGCATTCCTTATAGGCTTACAAAAGTTGTATGTGATGTATGTAATTTTTTTTAATAATAGTGCAATCGCAGTGGTGCCAGATGGTATTTCTAGATAGGAAGACAAAGAGGAATAAAGAGAGAAAAATTAGTGTTTCAGTGTCCTGACATTTCTGTTCTTATTCTGTAGACATATTTTTATTTTTTATTCATAATTGGAAAAAAATTTGTAGGTTGATGAGGACGGCAAAGAAATTGTCAAATGGTTACTTGACGATATATATCAAAGGGAAAAAGAGGCTGAAAGGTCTTTGATGCACAGGTTAGGTTCGCTGTACTTCATTCGCACAAAAATGTCAGATTGGATTATACTTTAACATATTTTCTGTTATTTGTTCACTAAAACTGTGTCATTATGTCATGTCCACTTGGTATGGCAAAGAAAATAAGCTGTTTGTGTGCTTAATTTAGTATATTTGTTGAGTAAGCGTGATTTTCTTCTTTGTTAATGCACACAGGTATAATATTGCAACCGAATTGACAGAACGTTGCAAAATGGAAGGGGAATTAGGACTTGTTGGTATATTGGTCTGGTTGAGGTTCATGGCATGCAGGCATCTAACATGGAACAAAAACTACAATGTGAAGCCTCGGTAAAATTTTATTAGCTCTCATTGAACTGTTTCTAATAATTTTTACATCCTTTTATTGTGTCAAATTAAACTACTATTCCGGTGATGATCTATTTCCAAGAACCTATGTTATTTTCAACTTTTTTCTTAATTCTCTTAGTGTTATGACATAATGACATAGTAATGTATTTGTATACTGTTCTTCTCCAGTGAAATTAGTGAAGCTCAGGATAAGTTCACCAATTTGCTACAGAAAATATACCTCAACCAGCCAAATGAAAGAGAAATTGTGAGACTGATTATGCTATGTGTTGGACGTGGAGGTCAGGGCGATGTTGGGCAGAAAATTCGAGATGAAATCTTGTTGGTTCAGGTATATTTATTGGATGCATTGGATAAAATTACTTTTATTGTATTGAATTTTACGGAATCACTTGCTTTTTCTTGCTTTGGCATCATCAGAGAAATAACAATTGCAAAACTGGCATGATGGAGGAATGGCACCAAAAGTTGCATAATAACAGTAGCCCAGATGATGTGGTAATCTGTGAGGTATTATTATACATTATTAAATTTCTTTGTCACGTTACATTGAACAATCTAATCTTAGATTATACCATTTAATTCTTCAATCTCAGACTTTTATCTGTTAACTTTGGAACAGGCACTTCTTAATTATGTTAGGTGTGGCTTTAAAAGTGATGTATATTGGAAAACGTTAAATTCAAAAGGTCTGACAAAAGAGAAACTTGCAAGTTATGACCGTCCAATTGTTTCAGAGCCTCGTTTCAGCCCTGATGCTAAAGAAGGTCTCATACGTGACCTTACAATGTACTTGAAGACATTAAAGGTAATGCTTTACGATGTTTGACTTCCGCCTTTATTAGGATGTTTCCTCAGAAACCTTATTAATTACCTCAAAATTCCTAGGCTGTTCACTCAGGTGCTGACCTTGAATCGGCAATTGAAAGTTGCTTGGGCCTTTCTTCCAAGGTAATTGCTGTAGGGATTTTCTGATTTCCTTACAAGGGATTACTAATTTTCTTCTGTTCGAAAGTAAAACCCATGTCAGTTTTTCCTATTATATTTCAGGAAGACCATTTCTATCTTGGTAATTCAACGCCAAAGTTGCGGGTAAACATTGTTTATTTGATTGTTACTTCAGTTTATGCATAGAAATTGTTGTATCTGTCTATCCAAACTGAAATTAATAAGTTTAATTCGATGTCAGGATCATTTGAACTATGTAAGAACTCATGTTAGCGAAACGAACATTGGTCCACTAATGGAGGTTATGCTTTGCAAATCAATTTTGTAATTTAATCATTATAACTAAAAGAAAAGTCGTACTTATATGGGGTTTTTTTTCCAGAAGTTGGTAGAATCTCGCATAGAACTTCGCCCAATGTTACTTACATCTGCAGGAAAGGCAAAAGACTTACTGTTCCTTGATCTTGCTTTGGATTCAGCAGCAAGAACAACAATGGAAAGAGGACTGAAAGATCTCAGCTTTGACCAGCCCCGGGTAGGTTCTACAATTAGATTGCCTACCTATTTTATTGGACCATGTATTTTATGTTCATGAAAGTAAAAGAAACGTGTTTACAACGAAGAAAAATATTTAGTTTTCTTTTTTATTTTGTATAGGATGCCATGTTATTCATTTCCCTGGTGCTTGAAAATTTATGTTTGTCAACTGTCAACAATGAAGGCCTCATTTATTGCACAAAGGTAACATTCGTTAAGCTTCAGTGGTTTGGCCTTTTTTTGTTTTCAAAACTTCTGGAATCAAGTTTAATGCTTTTTCTCGGTGTTGATCTCAAAGGACTGTTACCGCGTCTGTGAATCTTATGTTCCCAACGATGTTCAATGGGCGTTACAAGCAAAAGCTATTCTTGATCGACTTCAGCTCATACTTGCTGATAGGTCTCAGGAGTATCAGCAAAAAATACAACCCAGCGTAAATTATCTCGGGAATTTACTTGGTATTCAGATATCAGTGGTGAGACGATCATGGCTGATTATGATGTTTTCATATATAAAATTTTGTTTCTTTCTTCTTGTCAACTTCAATTTCAAAAAAAATTTCAGACCAATACTTTCACGGAGGAGCTTATTAGGTCAGGTTCAGGAGCTACTCTATCATCACTTATCAATCATTTTGATCCCGTTCTCAGGAAAATTGCAAATTTAGGCTGGTAAGAGTTCTAATTTGTGCTGTGTACGCTCTCACCAAAAGATTAGGTTTTGTAGTATCTTTTCGCCTCGTATATGGCATTTGGGAATAAAAATATTTGTGATTGCAGTTGGCAGGTTATTAGCCCCGTGGAAGTATGTGGTTTTGTGACTTGTATTCATGAGTTGATTACCGTACAGAACAAAGTTTATAGAAAACCAACTGTTATTATTGCAAATAGAGTGACGGGAGAAGAGGAAATTCCAGATGGAGTTGTTGCGGTGCTGACACCCGATATGCCAGACATTCTATCTCATGTCTCTATCAGAGCAAGAAATAATAAGGTGTGTGTTCACCCATATATTGCTAAGTTAGGTTATATTAAAATGGCAAGCATTTATTGTATTTGGAACACCAAAGCTACCCTTAAATCATTATTTATGAAAAAAAAGTAACCGAGACGCATGCGACAGGTATGCTTTGCCACATGTTTTGATCAGGATTTGCTAAGGAATCTAAAACTAAAGGAAGGAAAATCAGTGTCAATAAGCTTGAAGTCAATGAATTTAATAATCAGGTATACGAGTTAAGTTTGTGCTAGACCATTTCATTTTGAGATCCATTAACACCAAAAACCCTCTTTTCTTTCTTGCAGCGATATCAGTAGCAAAAATCAGTCACTTAATTCCTCCGGTTTTACCTCCATTTCCCGGACAGTAAACTTTAAAAGGAAGAGCTTTTGCGGTAAATATGCAATTTCAGTTGAGGAGTTCACTTCTGAGATGGTTGGTGAAAAATCTTGTAACATCAAATTGTTAAGAGAGAGGGTGCCATCATGGATCAAGATTCCACTTTCAGTTGCCCTACCATTTGGAACTTTTGAGGCTGTTCTGTATGAGGATATTAATAAGGTACGAGTTAATCTCGACGACACTTTCTTAGTTTTTTCCATTTCCCCGTGTCCCTTCTTGACTTTTGATTTCTCTTTTCTTATAGGGTATAGCAAACAGGATTTCAAGCTTTCACAAATCCGTAATGGGTGGTGACCTTACAAATCTTCGGTCAATACAAGATGCCATTCAACAAATGAGTGCGCCATCAGCTTTGGTAATATTATTTGGTGGACTACCTATAGGGAACTTATTTTGTATTTGAGTGTTTCTATTGGACCATAGTGTCATCTTGACATTTTATAATTGGCTTTTGCACTTTTGAACTCTGGATAGAGATATGAACTTAAGAGCAAAATAATAAGTTCAAGAATACCTTGGCCCGGTGATGAGAGCGACGAAAGATGGAATCATGCTTGGCAAGCTATAAAAAAGGTATCAACTTCATCAACATCCCCTCGTTTGGTGCCAGTTTTATGTTTCTCTTTCACTGTCATAATCAGATAGAAGCTTTTCACAAATTTTACCATGAAGCTTATCTATTTGCTCTAGGTTTGGGCTTCAAAATGGAATGAGAGAGCATATGTGAGTTGTAGGAAATCGAAGTTGAATCATGATGATCTGCGCATGGCTGTACTAATCCAAGACGTCATATGTGGTGAATATGCATTTGTCATTCACACAAAGAATCCCATATCAGGAGATGCCTCTGAGATATATGCTGAGGTAAATTTCCTTTCTCTAAATCAGAAAATACGCAAATATTTTCATCTTTGTCTGTTCATGTAAAACAGATTGTGAAAGGCCTCGGAGAGACCTTGGTGGGTGCGTATCCAGGACGAGCAATGAGCTTCATTGCGAAGAAAGGCAATCCAAAATTTCCCATTGTAAGCCCAAGTTCTTCTCCATAGAATATTGCTGCTGCGCCTTTTGATCTTGAAACGCGACCTTTTTCATTAACAATAAAAATATAACCTGAATGTAAAAATTTCAGGTCACTTGTTATCCAAGCAAGAATGTAGGACTACATAGTAGGCAGTCTATCATATTCCGATCAGACTCAAACGGTGAAGATCTAGAAGGGTATGCTGGAGCTGGGCTTTACGACAGGTCTCTTTCTCGGTTCCATTTACTGATATAATGTACTTTTATTTTTTATACTAAACCAAAATTCCTATATGAAATCTCGCAGCTTTTATCAGTCATTTCTCTGTTATCTAATGTTGTAACCTTCCGGCAGTGTACTAATGGATAAAGAGGAGAAAATAGTTGTAGACTACTCGAATGATCGAATGGTAGTTGACAAGGCTTTCCAATCATGGCTCTTCGGAAGACTTACCGAGGTGGGAAAAATCATAGAAGGGGTTTACGGTTGCCCCCAGGACATTGAAGGGGTAATCAAAGATGGAGTCGTATATGTTGTTCAAGCTAGGCCACAAATCTAGTTTTGCTGGAGACAGCCACAAGTGAATTTGTATCCTTTAATGATAAATGTTGCCAAATATATCTTTCTTAAAGTTACTATGTATGCTGCTGTTTTTCTTTATCTTCTTGAGAATGATTGGAAGTACCCGAAATCAACTGAAATCCGAGGCGTAAGTTAGCAGTCTCGCTAGTATATAAGACAGTGCTTGTTTGCTAATGAGTAACTAGAAGAGATTATTTAAGACGATTATTACATTCGGAAAAAAGTATTAGATGATCTTTCCTTTCGATGTAGTTTTGTAAGTACAATTTGTCAAAATTTCTCAAAGATGCAGATTCATAGTTTGATTCATAGTTTAGGAATGACAAATCAGGGGAGAAACATATGAGGTCTCTAATCATTCTGATTTTGTTTTACAAGAACTACCACCGAGATACAGCATAGGCAAATTATTGTAAATGTATTCCTATTATTTTCCAAAGAAAGGATTTTTGTTCCCTCTAAAATGTATTTCACTTAGACTTCATTCAATTTATTTTTAATTTTAATATTTTTATTTGATTTTGAGCTCGTTTCGTTTTTGTGAGATATTTTAAATAAAAGCATATCAATGTAATTATGTATTTTGATTCTTTTCTTTTTATCTTAAAATCTATAAAATGAAATCGCATTATACCTAGCTCGGTTTAATAGGATTTTTACATATATAATAATTGTAATTTTCTTTCAAAAAAAAAATAATTATAATTTATTTTAACTAATAGTGAAATTTCATATTCAATGTGCATCTTAATTATTCTATTTTTATGTAACTATTTTTCTGTTTATTTATTCATTTTTTATTGAAATAATCGCTTATCTTCACGACTACTTTTATATTTACGTTTTTGGTTAGTTAATGTCTAACTTTTGGCAATAATTCGATATACATTCTTCGAACAAGGAAAAAAGTTTTCAAATAAATTTAGTTTCCATTAGCCATTTCTAAATTAGCATTCTTAATTTTATTTTTTTTTATTTTGTTCCTGTGTTTAATAAAATTCGGATGTCCTTCAAAAATGAGTTCATTAGGGCAACCTAACTAGGATATTCGGCTACTTTGTACATATCTTTAAACAAATGTATAAATGATAGGATCCAAATATATTATTTCACCCTCGGCCTATAAAAGGTCAATAACGGCCCTGGTATAAATACGTAACATTAAGCAAAACTCTTAATCCAACATATATAATCGTATAGTTTTATCCTAGAAATTCAACTTATGAGCACCGGAGAAATAACAAAAACCAATATATAACGATATTTTTTGTTTTTAGTTTGATTTTTTTTATGTATGAACAAAAACTTAAAAAAATATTTTTTCTAAATATAAATTCTTTTATTTGATCTATTGGTTCTGTACTTATGATATTCTTAATTCTAGTCAATCTGGGGTAGAATTGGTGTTCATATTGAAATAAATCGAAATTGATAAGGAGTTGGTCAATGATGCTTGAACATGTACTTATTTTGAGTGCTTGTTTATTTTCTATCGGTATCTATGGATTGATCATGAGTCGAAATATGGTTAGAGCCCTTATGTGTCTTGAACTTATACTGAATGCTGTTAATATAAATTTCGTAACATTTTCTGATTTTTTTGATAGTCGCCAACTAAAAGGAAATATTTTTTCAATTTTTGTTATAGCTATCGCAGCCGCTGAAGCAGCTATTAAAAAAAAATCAATGGTCATTTCCTACCGTTTTACATAAACAACTATTATAAATCAGGGACCTGTTCGTCCCTGTCGGCACTTTGATGGAAAAGTAAGTTGTAGAGAGGGTGAACAAAGAAAGTATGTATGAATTGAATAGAGCATACCTTAGTCTTGTGCTATTTATAGGATAATAATGGGTTTTGCACGCCTAATAGACTAAGATTTCAATATCGTGAAAAAAAAAATAACATATGCATGAAAGCAGCTATTAAAAAAAAATCAATAGTCATTTCCTACCGTTTTACATAAACAACTATTATAAATCAGGGACCTGTTCGTCCCTGTCGGCACTTTGATGGAAAAGTAAGTTGTAGAGAGGGTGAACAAAGAAGGTATGTATGAATTGAATAGAGGATACCTTAGTCTTATAGGATAATAATGAGTTTTGCACGCCTAATAGACTAAGATTTCAATATCATGAAAAAAAAAATAATATATGCATGAAAGGTACTTGAAAGTTTAATATGTTAAAAAAATTTGGGCCGAAGAAGAATTGGATGGGTTCTTGATACGACCACATTTTATATTAGTATTATTCTCAATTAATTTCAAATTTCTACCGTTTTTCTTACTTTTTTTTTTATAAATTTATAATTTATAAAGGGCATGATTCGAATTCTAAAACCAATTGGTTACTCTCTTTTATAAAATAGTAATAGATGAATACTCATATTATATAGATAAGCTTTAATATAAACGAATTACTTCTTGACATGTGTTTATGTGATCTCTATTCCTATTGTATTTAATTACGCATTCTATTTTATTTATAATAATTAAATTTTTTTTAAATAAGTATTTCACCCAAGATGGTAAAATGAAATGAACAATCTAACTCATTTTTAAAATGCACTTAAAAGAAGAGAATTGTCACACACTTCATATATCGAGTTAATGTGAAATACTTAACTTACTCACGCTCACTCAAAAATATACAACTTGAGCGTAAGCAAGTTTTCTAGGTGACACCAACAATGGGTTGTCCATCATTATTGGACTAGGATGCTCTAGAATCATATTTATATTGAACTTAACTCATCCTCAAAATGCACGCTTGAATGGAGAGAATTCCAGACGCTTATAAATGTTTCATTCCTCGTATATCTAGCCAATGCAAAATATAATGTAGTAATAAAAAGAACACTTAAACTCTGTATCTTGGAGAATCAATTACAAAGACTAATATAGACAATATAATTGTTAAAAGAAATCATTTAAAATAAGTTATGAAATTAACATTTTTTGTTATTTATAATACCAATTGTTGGTTGGCGCAGTGATAGGATGAAATTGAGCTTGGAGATCGTTTTTTCGTACAATATTTAAGGGTAAGCCTACAAACACGACGTGATTTATGTAATTATTGTTATTGAAAAACTAACCCTTTATTTTTTGCTATTTAAATATACAGGGAAATGGAGGAGTCTTCCCCTCCGCTACAGCAACTGAGCGATCGTTTTTGTGCTTGGAGGATGGCTCAATGACGAGCAAATTTTGTTTTCCTTAGTTAATGGATTTGTAATAAAAAATTTAGTACTTGACTTTTAAGTTGTTAGATTATATGGTGTGTTTTATTAGTTTTTTGAAGACAAATATCCTTCTATATGGTGTGTTTTATTAACGTTTTGAACGGCTTCTCCAAAAGATTATGAGTTTGAACCATCCGTTTTTTTGTTTTAGTAAAAGTTGTACCCGTATATACCCTAAACCATCCATTCCTTTTGTTATTTAAAATTTTTTAAGTAAGAAATTTAATTCACTCAACATGCATTAAAAGAAATAAACAATCTAAATCATTTCTAAAACACTTCAAAGAGAGAGAATTGTCACCCATTTCAAATATTCAATTGCCCATATATCTAGTTAATGTGAAATACTTAAAGCACTCACGCTCGTTTAAGAATATACAACTTGGGCGTAAATGCATAAAAAGAAATGAACAATCTAAATCATTTCTAAAATACACTTCAAATAGAGAGAATTGTCACATGTTTCAAATGTTCAATTGCTCATATATCTAGTTAATGTGAAATACTTAAAGCACTCACGCTCGTTTAAGAATATACAACGTGTAAAGTTTTCAGGTTTTGTAGGTGGCACCAACAATGGATTTTTCAACATTATTGGACTAGCATGCTTTAATATCATATTATATGGAACCTAACCCATGCTCAAAATGAGCCTTAAATAGAGAAAATTTTCACACACTTATGAATGTTCCATTGCTCATATACAGTAAAACCTCTATAAATTAATAATGTTGGGACCGGGATATTTCATTAATTTAGCGAGATATTATTATATCGATAAATTAATAATTTATTAATTTAAAGATGTTTTACGTATGACTTTTAAATTTTCAAGTCCAATATACTAGTTAGAATGTATATTAGTTAGAGATGAAAATCCAAATTACAATATATATTAGTTAGATGAATTTACATTCACAAATTAATTTAATTTTTCTAGTTCATAGTAAGCGGCAACAACTTTTCACAACTTTTTGTTGCTATATGAGAAGACAATGCCCCAACTCTTAAGTGCAATGAGGAGATTTAAAGATGAAATCATTATAGATTCAAGAAAAAACAAATGAATATTGATTCATTTTTAACTAGACAATCTTAGAATTTTGAAGTGTATCACACAAACACACACACATATATATATATATATATATATATATATATATATATATATATATATAGAAGTTTATAGTAATTATTAATTTATAGTTTCGTTGGGACCAATATATATACACTGGGGTTTCAGAAAAGTTATTATCTTATTATTTTATCGATTGATGTCGAATTTTACACTGGTCCCAAGTTGGGACTGGACAAATTATTAGTTTTATCGAGTTATTAATTTATCGAGTATTAGTTTATAGAGGTTTTACTGTATCTCCAATCCAAAATATAATTTAGTAATAAAAAGAACACTTAAACTTTGTATCTTGGAGAATCAATTATAAAGACTAATATAGACAACATAATTGTTGAAAAAGAATCCTTTAGAATAAATTAGATGAAACTAACATATTTTTTGTTATTTATAATACTAATTGTTGGTTGTTAAGAAGTTTGCAAATCGATCATCCATAATAAAGGATTTAATACCATAATCTTTGTATCCGTCTCAAATTCTAATTAGTGGACTAAGCGGAGGTTCTCGATACCGAATAAAAAAAAAACAAAAAAAGTGATAAATAATTATTAAAGTAATAATAATGAATTTAGTTAATTAAGTCAATTCATTATGTTATATTATATTAAATAGGATTCCAACACTTTGTACTTTATGTTTTATCAATAATTTCAATTAAGGGCCCTAATGCCTGCGACTGCGTCTGCTGCTTTCACCTCCACCGTGCGCCCGCCGCAGCCGCCGCCTCCTGCTCCGCCGGATAAGAATGGTGGTCGGATTCCTGGTAGTAGTGTTGTCCAACGAAAATCTTGGGTTGAAGTTGCTGCTGATGAGGGAATTTCGTTGGAACCAAGGGTGAGGAACGACCTTCGGGCAGCGGGCAAAGTCCGTATTGAATTTGCTGAAGATGATCCCTTGACACCCATTGTTTCCATTGACCCTGCCTTGAAGAAGAAGTTAATTACTCCATGGGAGAATGCGCTAATTATTAAACTTTTAGGTCGGAACTTAGGGTATATTGCTCTTCAAAAACGAACTATTGAATTATGGAAACCCATTTGTGATTTTTCCATGATGGATTTAGGGCATGGTTATCACCTTGTGAAGTTTGATAATGAGAGGGATAGAGAACATGTAATTAATGATGGACCGTGGTTGGTACAAGGTAATTACTTGACTGTTAGAACCTGGACGGATAGTTTTGACCCGGTTGATGCTTCGGTGGATACCACTATGGTTTGGATTCGCTTCCCTGAGCTTCCTGTATGGTCGTATGATGAGGATGTTTTATTAGCTGTCGCGGAAGCAGTTGGTAAACCTGTGCGTGTTGACCAAACTACTTTACGAGCTACCCGGGGGAAATTTGCTAGGGTGTGTGTTGAGCTTGACCTTACGCAACCCCTCCGTGCTAAAATTGCTTATGAGGGAAGACATCAACGAGTGGAGTATGAGGGTTTATACGTGGCTTGTACCAATTGTGGTAAGTATGGGCATCAGAAGACGGAGTGTGTTTTGCCAAGTATCTTGGCTCCCAAGTCTCCTGTAGTGGAACCTATGGTTACAGATTTAAGCGCTGCGGCCGGCGCTGCTGGTGCTATCCCGGCGGTGTCTGAAGTTGGTGACAAGGGAAAGGTTACTGTGGAGGATTATGGCCCTTTTATGATGACGCCTCGTCGGAGATACTCGAACCGTGGTCGCGGTGCTGGTCGACCTCCTCATCAGCGTTCTGATGGTAATCAAGATCGTCCTAGCTCGTCCACAGACACGGGTGCCTTTGTTTGGGAGAATCCCTTTCGTTCTGGAAGCTTGGATACGTCTTCGGGGCTTGAGGGAGCTTTTCGTTATCGGGGGGTGACTGCCAATGCTAGACGAGGTCGAGGGGGTGCTACGCTTGTTGCGTTTAATGCTGCTAATCGAAACCGGGATTTCACAAGCAAAAATGCTTTTGCCTCTCTAATGGGTTCGGATGGCAGTGGAGATGGGGCTATGGATGTGGAACTAAATGATCATGATCCTGGTAAAATAGGCTTGATCATTGGTCGTGGTAAACGAGGCCGTACTGATGACAATGGTGGAACTAATGTTGCTTCGTCGTCGGCTGCCCCCATGGTTGAGGGTGTTGAAGATACTACGAGTCCGGGTGTGGAGCAGCAGGCTCCTATTGCGCAGGAGATTGGTTCTCCCCATGTTGTGGTTTGAGCTTTTGCTCTTGTTCTTTTCTCTTTCCTTCTACATGAAGATTATCAGTTGGAATTGTTTTGGTGCCGGTGGCACTTCTTTTCAGCGTGCTTTACGGCACTTGGTTCGTGTTTCGTCTCCGGACATTCTTGTGCTCTTAGAACCGAGGCTCCCGGGTTCTCGTGCTGGTGCGATCGGTCGTAAGCTGGGTTTCAATAATGTTGAGGTGGTTGAAACAGTTGGGTTTAGTGGTGGTGTGTGGATGTTCTGGGAGGATTCTAGCATTACTATTTCTGTTTGTAGGAAAAATCTGCAGTTTCTTCATTGTCAAGTCACGTTGCATGGTGGTGATTGGCATGGGTTGTCTTGGATGCTTACGTGTGTTTATGTTAGACCCCAAATGGCTTTTAAACGTGTGTTTTTTGACGATTTGCGTTTACTTAGTAACTCGGTGGTGGGGCCTTGGCTTATAGTTGGAGATTTTAACTGCATTAAAGTTGCGGAAGAAAAGCAGGGTGGTTCGGCTCGTATTTTTGACAGGTGTGCTTCTTTTGCAAATTGGATCAACTCTCTTAACCTGGTTGACTTGGGCTTTGTTGGTCCAAATTTTACGTGGTACCGTGGAGCCACCCCCCGGACTCGTGTGGCTTGTAGACTTGATCGCGCTTTGTCGAATGTTGCGTGGAGAACTACTTTCCCCGAAGCAATTGTGCGTCATCTTCCTCGCAATAATTCTGATCATGTGCCGATTCTTGTGGACTTTAAAGGTGTAATTCCTTCTAAACCTAATTCTCCCTTTCGCTTCCTTGCTGCTTGGTTAGGGCATGGTGATTTTAAAAGTATTGTTGAGGACAATTGGAATTCTCAGCTCTCTTTGGGTGACAATTTGACTAATCTTGCTGGTGTTCTCGATGTTTGGAATGAGAAGGTGTTTGGGAATATTTTTTCTCGTAAAAAACATTTGTATGCTCGCCTTGCAGGAGTTCAGAGAAGCTTGGGGTCTCGTGTAACGAGTGGTCTGCTTCGGCTTGAGCAGCGCTTGCTTCGAGATTTGAATGACGTGCTGCGTCAAGAAGAGCTTATTTGGTACCAGAAGTCTCGAGTTCAGTGGCTGCTCTTCGGTGACCGGAACACGAAATTTTTCCATACTTCTACTATCATTCGTCGACGGAGAAATAAAGTGGAAGGGCTTAAAGATGACGCTGATTGTTGGGTTTGGGATTCGGCGAAGTTGAAGGAGATGGCTGTCCGGTTTTATACTGCTCTTTATACGGAGGACCTTCCTATCCGGCCTCCTTGTGAGTCTTCCCACTCGTTCCCGCTGCTGGGTGATTCGTTCGCTGCTGATTTAGGGAGAGTGTTCACTAGTGAGGAAGTCAAGAGTGCTTTCTTCTCCATGTCTCCTCTTAAGGCTCCGGGCCCGGATGGCTTTCATGCTATGTTCTACCAGCGTCATTGGGCTATTATTGGGGGGTCTGCTTGCTCGGTGGTTCTTAAAGCTCTGAATTTAGGGGTTCTTGACGCTCATTTGAATGACACTTTGATTACCCTCATTCCTAAGGTTGGTTGCCCGGAAAGTTTGTCTCAATTTCGGCCGATTAGTCTTTGTAACGTGGCCTATAAAGCAATCTCGAAGTGTATCGTTAATCGTATTAAGCCGTTTCTTCCTGATATTGTTAGCCCTATGCAAAGTAGCTTTGTCCCAGGTCGCCAAATTACGGATAATATCATCCTGTTACAAGAAGTCATCGGCACTATGCGCAAGCGGTATCTGAGAAAGAATAGTATGGTTCTAAAGCTTGATCTGGAGAAAGCTTATGATCGCATTAGCTGGAGTTTTCTCCGTGACACGCTTATTGAGGTTGGAATGCCGAATGGGCTGGTTAATGTCATTATGGAGTGTGTTACTAGTTCGAGTCTTCAGGTTCTTTGGAATGGGGAAAAAACTGAGGATTTTCGCCCGACCAGGGGTTTACGTCAGGGAGACCCGCTCTCTCCCTATCTTTTTGTTTTGTGTATGGAACGGCTTAGCCATCTTATTATTGACGCGGTGTCGAATCGTTCGTGGAAGGCTGTGCGTGCTTCTCAATCAGGGCCTGCTTTGTCTCATATTTTCTTTGCCGATGATATTGTCTTGATGTCTGAAGCGTCTTTTCAGCAAGCTCAGGTCATTAAGAGTATCTTGTCTTTCTTTTGTGATTGCTCGGGCCAAAAGGTTAGTCTTGCGAAGTCTAGGGTTTTTTTCTCCGTTAATACCCCTGAGCGTATAAAGGATGAAGTTTGTGTCGAGCTCGGTATCTCTAGCACGATTGATCTTGGAAAGTATCTTGGGGTTCCCATTATCCATGATCGAATCAGCAAGAATACTTATAATTATGTTGTTGATAGGGTTAAATTGCGTTTGGCAGGTTGGAAAGCTAAATGTTTATCTTTTGCTGGTAGAGTGACGTTAGTGCGGTCGGTGCTTAATGCGATCCCAGCTTACACTATGCAGACCGTGATGTTACCTGCTAGTATCTGTAATTCTCTGGATATGGTTAGCAGGAAGTTTCTTTGGGGGGCTACGACTGAGGTGAGGAGGATTAGTCTGGTTAATTGGGATACGGTTTGCCGCTCTCGTAATTCTGGTGGGTTAGGGATTCGAAAGACTAAAGAGTTTAATACTGCTCTTGTGGCTAAGTTGGGTTGGAGGATTCTCACCGAACCCGATTCCCTTTGGGCTCGAGTTTTGAAGGCGAAGTATGCGAAAGGTTCGAGTGGGGTTGATGTGTTCAAATTTGCGCAGGGTCAGAGTTCAATTTGGAAGGCTGTTTTAGCAGGTTCTGAGTTACTTAAGAAAGGTATAGGGCGGATTGTTCGTTCTGGAAATGATGCTCGGTTCTGGACCGATAGATGGGTTGATGATGTCCGGCTCGTTGATGTAGCGATTCATACGGTCCCGGAGTCGGAGTTGGGGAAGAATGTTGCTGCTTACTGGACGGATTCTCATAGTTGGAATTGGGAGGCGATAAGTTATTTTCTTCCGACTACCTATTTGTTCCGTCTTGCTTCTCTGGTTATTCTCCATGGGGTTGGTGTTAGCGATGGTTGGAGCTGGTCTTGTTCGAATTCTGGTAATTTTTCTGTGAAGTCTGCGTTTCAACTTTTATCGGGTGAGGCTGCCGGTGATTCTGTTGTTTCGCAGGTGTGGAAAAAAGTTTGGACGGTGCGTGTTTCGGAGCGGGTTCGTTGTTTTTTGTGGCTGGTTGTGCATAACAGAATTTTAACGAATTCAAATCGGAAAATTCGTCATTTGTGTGAGAGTGATCAGTGCCCGGTCTGCTCCAATCAGGAGTCGGTGTTGCATGTGTTGCGCGACTGTCGTGTTGCTGCTGTGGTGTGGCGCTGTTTCTTACCGCCGGCCAGCTGCCCTGAGTTTTTCTCGGCCAATCGGTCTAGTTGGGTGTTGGGAAATTTGAGTTCTGCTGCTAGATGGAGGTCCATTCCTTGGCCGGTGATTTTTTCTGTTGCTTGTTGGTGGATTTGGAGGTGGCGTAATGAGGGGATTTTTGATCCTAATAAAAGTAGCAGGTTGAATAAAGTGGATTTTATTGTTGAGCAGTGTATGGATTTTTGTAAGGCTTATGAAGCTAATGGGACGTTGAGGAGTGGAGTTCGGGGTCAGTTAGTTGCCTGGAAATGTCCGGAAGTAGGTTGGGTTCGGTTGAATTGCGATGGTGCTAGTAAGGGTAACCCGGGGCCAGGTTCGGCTGGTGGTCTTATTCGTTCAACGGAAGGGTGTTGGATTAGCGGCTTTACTTGTAATCTCGGCATTTGTACTGCAGTCTTAGCTGAGCTTTGGGGGTTGTATTTCGGGCTTGATTTAGCTTGGAAGTTAGGTATGAGGCAAGTTGAGGTGGAGCTGGACTCTCAGGTTGTTATTCAACTCGTGACGGAGGCTAGTAGGTCGTTTCATAGATACTTCTGGCTTATTGAGGGGTGTAGGACGCTTTTGAAGCGTGGTTGGGACGTTCGTGTTAAGCATACGTTTAGAGAAGGTAATCAGGCTGCTGACTGGTTGGCAAATTTCGCGGGAAATCTTTCCTTGGGTTATCACGAGTGTGATGGGCCCCCTGCAGGCCTCCAGGATATTCTGCAAGCGGACAAGTGTGGCATTGGCACGCCTCGGGCTAGTCGTTTGTAGTCTGTTGTTTTTGCTTTGTTTTGTTTTTCCTTTTCCTTTTCTTTTTGTCCTCGGGGCGTAGCCCTTCCTCTTCACCAAAAAATGAATTTAGTTAATTAAAATGAAAAAATAAGAATATTCGTGCAAGAGGTTGAAAATAAAAAGACCCGAACCCAACACACAGAAATTACAGAAACACAAACCCACCTAGCTAGCTAGGCAGCCCCGCCCCTTGTTCTGTATTTTTGGTCTCTCTCTATTCTCTCTGTAACAATCAATCTGCCGCTGCAGTTGGGCAATTAGTTTCGGATGTGTATGCATCCTCATCGTCTATCCTCTTTCAGGTTTCGTACGATCTATTGCCTTTTTTTCTTTTCTTGTTTTGAAATTGTAACTGTTCTAGGGCTTTTTATCTATTCCGATTCTCAATTTTCTTTTTTGTTTCTTTGATTATTGCTGCAGTACTTGAAAGTCGATGGCAACAATAAGATCGAGCTTGCCCTCCAGGCTTCGCCAGCTCTTCTCCGGCGAAAGCGTCATCGGCCCCTCCATTAAACTCGATTCCGAGCCCGTCAGTTCACCTCTCTTTTTTACTCTATTCTTTGCTCAATTCACTAGGTTTTTGTCCTGTCCAGTTTGTATTTTGAGTGTCTAGCTGCTCTAATAGTGATGGAGTTTATATTTTGAGTGTCTAGCTGCTCTAATAGTGATTCTTGTTGATTTTTTGCTCTGAAGACTATACAGCAATACATGGCAACACATTGCCTCTTGATTCTCGGATAGTTTAGAACCCAATGCCTATAGTCTCGTCCACGTTTTCTTAGCTACCAACTCTGATATAGTTTAACCATTGATTTTGGTCCTCTCTTGTGGATTAATTCATGATTTGGCACTAGAATGAACTAATTCTGGTTACTTCTCGTCTTGATTCTGTGGTTCCTCTCAAGTATCTAATATCTTAATGATGGATGGCATACTATGTTTATTCCCTGTATGATCACGTGCTTGCTTTAGGGCTTATAATATTTATTTTCCATTATGCTTTACTTTTTTGTCATTATCATATCAGGAAATATAACGTTTTGAGGTTGTAATTTGGGAATTACTTTTTCTTGAAATATTTTTACTTAACAAAGTCCATGCTGGTTATGATCTTTTGTTATCCATCTTAAAATGTCCATTGTGAAACAATTTTTTCGTCTGCTAAATTATCAATCTTATCAACAATAGGACATACTTTCTTCCTGCAAACACCTCTGTCTCCTATTGTTTCCTCTTCATATCCAAATAGATAGATCCTATCTAATTTAGTTGTTTTTTTTAACTGAGCAGCATTGCTGTCTATCCCTGATGTCTCTTTTAGTCCTTTTTTTTTGGTTTCACACTGCTAATTCTATCTCTTTTCCTTTTCGACTTTAGACATCAAGTCCTCTTCTCCAATCCTACACGTGTTCTATATAAAGAGTTATGTTTTGGAATATTCTGTTATTGTAATATCATTTTATCCTAGTTTATGCGCAATAAATGACCCTTGTTTCATTACAAATAGGTAGAACATTAGTGCTAACCCCCCACCCCCCCTAATACCAAGTTCCATCAATTTTCAACTCTGCATCAACATGTATGCTGTTATGAGCAATGCACATTGTTAGATGTTTCTTCTGTGTTGGGTTTAGCTTGTTGACTTAATCCGTTCCTCAAGACTGTGTACTATTTTATTCTATACCATTTTGCTTTTCCATCAAATATGAATACCATAGTTGGTGTGCAAACCTTCTAAACCTGGAAGGTAGCACATCCTCTCCTAAAAATGGTATGATAGCTGTAGTTATTTTTCGTTTTTGTTTTCTTTTATGAACAAGATCACTCTAAAATAGTCCACTATTTTTGAGCCATTTCATGGTGTTCGTTTGGCTGTAAATATGTAATGGTAGATTCCACGTTCTAGATGAAGTTTAAAAGTTGATTTATAGTCTTAGGTTAGTGAAGTTGGATCTAGAGATCCATGCCTCCAGATATTGTTATTTACATTTATTTTCCTTTGCATAATATGTTGGAAATTTCCCAGAACAATTATGGTGAATGGCAAAGAAATGGTTTATATTTTTTTCTTCTTTCACATTAATTGTTCGTGCAAATGGTGTGACATGTATTGTTCATTGCAGCCTCCTAAAATTAAAGCATTCATTGACAAAGTGATTCAAAGTCCATTGCAAGATATAGCGATACCCCTTTCTGGCTTTCGTTGGGAATTCAGTAAGGTAAACCCACGTTGTTCTCTCTTTCACATTCCTTGGAATCCCTCTCCACCTCTTTCTGTTAAAAAATATATTTTCTTATTGAATGCTGCAACTTGCAGGGTAATTTTCATCATTGGAGGCCTTTGTTTCTGCATTTTGATACTTACTTCAAGACATACTTGGCTAGTAGGAATGACCTTCTCTTATCAGATGACGCTTCAGAAAATGATAGTCCTTTTCCAAAAAATGCAGTTCTACAGATACTACGAGTGATGCAAATAATTTTAGAGAATTGTCACAACAAAAGTTCATTTGAAGGCATAGAGGTGTGTTGTGGATCGACTGAAGTCTGATTCATTTTCTTCAGAAGTTCTTAAATTTGTGTGTTTTGTATTTTCTATCATGTTCACTTTACTTTAAGCGTGTTTGACCATCTATTAATCTAACCTGTATATTGGTTATTTCCCTTCCAGAATTTTAAGCTTCTACTGGCATCAACAGATCCTGAGGTTCTAATAGCTACACTGGAGACGCTTTCGGCACTTGTGAAAATCAACCCTTCTAAATTGCATGGCAGTGCAAAGCTGGTTGGCTGTGGCTCAGTAAACAGCTATCTGCTATCCCTTGCACAGGGCTGGGGAAGCAAGGAGGAAGGATTGGGCCTGTATTCATGCGTCATGGCAAACGAGAGAAGTCAGGAGGAAGGGTTATCTTTGTTCCCTTCTGAAGTGGAGAATGACAATGACAGATCTCAACATCGGATTGGTTCAACCCTATATTTTGAAATGCATGGTCAAAATGGCCAGAGTTTGAAGGATAGTAGTGGTAGTGCAAATTCTTCTAGCTCGAGAGTTATCCACATACCAGATCTGCACTTACGTAAGGAGGATGATCTGTTAGTTATGAAACAGTGCATTGAGCAATACAATGTGCCTTCTGAACTTCGGTTCTCATTACTAACAAGAGTCAGATACGCCAGAGCTTTCCGTTCCCCCAGAATATGCAGGCTGTACAGCAGGATTTGCCTCCTTGCTTTTGTTGTGCTTGTTCAGTCTAGTGATGCAAATGACGAACTGACATCCTTCTTTGCTAATGAGCCTGAGTACACAAATGAGTTGATTAGAATTGTGCGATCAGAGGAAACTGTTCCTGGAACCATAAGAACCCTTGCGATGCTTGCCTTAGGTGCTCAGTTGGCTGCTTATTCAGCATCTCATGAGCGGGCGCGAATTTTGAGTGGATCTAGTATCAGTTTTGCTGTTGGAAACCGCATGATTCTCCTAAATGTGCTTCAGAAGGCTGTTCTTTCTTTGAAAAACTCCAATGACCCATCTTCTCTTGCTTTTGTTGAAGCACTTCTTCAGTTCTATTTGCTCCATATTGTTTCATCTTCAGCTTCAGGAAGTAATGTTAGGGGATCAGGAATGGTTCCTACGTTTTTGCCTCTTCTGGAAGATGCAGATCCCAATCACATGCACCTTGTGTATTTGGCTGTCAAAGCCTTACAAAAGCTCATGGATTACAGCAGCTCTGCTGTTACACTGCTTAGGGAACTTGGTGGAGTAGAACTTTTGGCTCAAAGGTTGCAGATAGAAGTGCACAGAATTACTGGCTTGGCTGGCGAGAATGAAAATACAATGATTGTTGGTGAAGGCTCAAGATATAATGATGATTTTATTTCCTCTCAGAAGAGGCTGATTAAGGTTCTCTTGAAGGCACTTGGGTCTGCTACATATGCTCCATCGAACAATACCAGATCCCTGAATTCCCATGACAGTTCTTTACCTTCTACACTGTCACTTATATATGGAAATGCGGATAAATTTGGGGGCGACATTTATTTCTCAGCTGTGACTGTAATGAGTGAGATCATTCACAAGGACCCGACTTGTTATACTGCTTTGCATGAAATGGGTCTTCCTGATGCCTTTTTATCCTCGGTGTTAGCTGGACTACTACCTTCTTCAAAAGCTCTTACTTGTGTTCCAAATGGTCTTGGTGCCATATGTCTTAATGCCAAAGGCTTAGAAGCAGTGAAAGAAACCTCAGCTTTACGATTCCTTGTGGATATATTCACAAGCAAGAAATATGTCTTAGCAATGAATGAAGCTATTGTTCCTTTGGCAAACGCTGTTGAAGAGCTTTTGCGTCATGTTTCTTCACTGAGAGGAACTGGTGTTGATATAATTATTGAAATTGTTGATAGGATTGCTTCCTTTGGGGATAACAGTTCTGCAGGATCATCAGGGACGGTTAGTGCAGAAACAGAAATGGAAATGGATTCTGTGGTCAAGGAAAATGACGGGGACTGTTGTTTAGCTCGTGGAGAGGATGCAGGAACTGAAGGCATCAGTAAGGAGCAGTTCATTCAATTATGCATCTTTCATTTGATGGTCTTGCTTCACAGAACAATGGAAAATTCAGAAACGTGTAGGCTTTTTGTGGAGAAATCTGGAATTGAAGCTTTGCTGAAGCTTCTATTACGGCCAAGTATTGTCCAGTCATCTGAAGGAATGTCTATTGCTTTACATAGCACCATGGTCTTCAAAGGGTTTACTCAGCACCACTCTGCTCCACTGGCACGTGCATTCTCCCAGTCTCTTAGGGAACACATAAAGAAGGCTTTGAATGGACTTGACCAAATTTCAGGTTCCTTTCTACTGGATCCAAGAACAACACCTGAGGGTGCAATCTTCTCTTCACTTTTCCTTGTTGAGTTCCTTCTGTTTCTTGCTGCTTCAAAAGACAATAGGTGGGTAACTGCACTGCTTACAGAATTTGGGAATGGCAGCAAAGATGTTCTGGAGGATATTGGTCGTGTCCACCGTGAAGTTCTTTGGCAGATAGCTCTGCTTGAGGATGCAAAACTTGAGACAGAGGATAATACTACTAGTTCTTCCGCTGAGTTGCAGCAGTCTGAAGTGAATACAAATGAAACTGAAGAGCAACGATTCAATTCCTTTAGGCAGTTCCTTGATCCATTATTGAGGAGGAGGACATCTGGCTGGAGTATTGAATCCCAGGTGTTCGACCTTTTAAACCTTTACCACGATCTTGGACGTGCTACTGGATTTCCACAAAGATTGAGCACTGATGGTCCTTCAAGTCGCTTTGGATCAATTCGTCAACCACAACAATCTGAATCTTCAGATGGAGCTGGTACCGCTAGTAAAAAGGAGTTTGACAAGAAGAGATCGTATTATACTTCATGCTGTGACACTGTGAGGTCACTTTCTTTTCACATTACACATCTGTTCCAGGAGTTGGGGAAGGCAATGTTGCTTCCTTCACGTCGTCGAGATGATACTGTAAATGTTTCCCCCTCTTCTAAGGTAGTGGCCGGTTCTTTTGCTTCCATTTCACTGGATCATATGAATTTTGGTGGTCATGCAAATCCTTCTGGATCTGAGGTATCGATATCAGCCAAGTGCCGCTATTTTGGCAAGGTCATTGATTTCGTTGATGGCATCCTCCTGGACAGGCCAGATTCTTGTAACCCTATATTGTTAAATTGCTTATATGGGCATGGAGTTGTTCAATCAGTTTTGACTACATTTGAAGCTACCAGTCAGTTGCTCTTTGCGGTCAATAGGGCTCCTGCTTCTCCTATGGAGACTGATGATGGAAATATTAAACAGGATGACAAGGAAGATGCAGATCGATTGTGGATTTATGGCCCGTTATCTAGCTATGGAAAACTTATGGATCACCTGGTGACATCATCATTTATCTTATCTCCATTTACAAAACACTTGCTCGCCCAACCTTTGGCCAATGGAGTCTCACGAGTTCCGAGAGATGCTGAAACATTTGTTAGGGTGCTGCAGTCTATGGTACTAAAGGCAGTGCTCCCTGTTTGGACCCACCCTCAGCTGACTGACTGCAGTAATGATTTCATCAGCACAGTTATTTCTATCGTTAGGCATGTTTATTCAGGGGTGGAAGTGAAAAATATAAATAGTTCTAATGGTGCTCGTATTACTGGTCCTCCTCCAAATGAAACCTCTATAACAACTCTTGTGGAGATGGGTTTTCCCAGGCATAGGGTAGAAGAGGCTCTAAGGCAAGTTGGATCCAACAATGTAGAATTAGCTACAGATTGGTTATTCTCTCACCCTGAGGAAATTCAAGAAGATGATCAACTTGCTCGTGCACTTGCCATGTCTTTGGGCAACTCGGAAACAGAAACGAAGGAAGATGATGCAAATGCCAATACTGAGCAGGTCGAAGAAGAGGTGGTCCAACTTCCTCCTGTTGATGAGTTGTTATCAACTTGCATAAAACTTCTGCAAGTGAAAGAGCCTCTTGCTTTCCCAGTTCGCGACCTTCTTGTGTTGATTTGCTCGCAAAGTGATGGGCAATATAGGGCCAATGTCATCTCGTTCATTCTTGACCAAGTGAGGGATCAAGACCTGAATTCAGATTGCAGAAACACTACCATGTTATCTGCTATTTTTCATGTCCTTGCCTTGATTCTTAATGAGGATTCACAATCACGAGAGATGGCCTTGAAGAATGGTCTTGTTAAAATTGTATCTGATTTGCTATCACAATGGGATTCCGGTCGGGCAGACAAAGAGAAATATGAAGTTCCCAAGTGGGTTACAACAGCTTTTTTGGCCATAGATTGCCTACTTCAAGTGGATCAAAAATTGAATTCTGAAATCATTGATCAGTTGAAAAAAGATGACCAAAACATTCAGCAGACTTCAATCAGTATTGATGACGACAAGCAAAACAAATTGCAATCTGTATTAGGGTCACCTGCAGAGCAGATAGAAGCAGAAGAACAGAAGAGACTCGTTCAGATTTCTTGCCATTGTTTAAAGAATCACCTTCCATCTGAGACAATGCATGCTGTGCTGCAGCTCTGTGCCACTCTCACCAGAACTCATTCTATTGCTGTCTGTTTTCTCGAAGCTGATGGTGTAAATTCGTTGCTAAATTTGCCAACAAGTAGCCTTTTTCCTGGATTTGACAATATAGCTGCTACTATCATTCGCCATGTCCTTGAGGATCCCCAAACTCTTCAGCAATCAATGGAATCTGAAATAAAGCACAGCCTTGTCGCTGCTGCTAACAGACATGCAAATGGACGGGTCACTCCACGCAATTTTCTTCTGAATCTGAGTTCTGTCATCTCCCGTGATCCATTGATTTTTATGCAGGCTGCACAATCTGTTTGCCAAGTTGAGATGGTTGGTGAAAGGCCTTACATTGTTTTGTTGAAGGATCGTGAGAAGGATAAGAACAAAGAAAAAGAGAAGGAGAAAGCATTGGAGAAAGATAAATCGCCCACAACTGATGGAAAGGCTACTTTGGGCAATATGAATACAGCGAATGTGCATGGAAAAATTCACGATTCGAATTCCAAGAGTGCTAAAGTACACAGGAAAGTACCTCAAAGCTTTGCAACAGTGATTGAGCTTCTTTTGGATGTAATTGGTAGTTTTATCCCTCCTACAAAAGATGATGTAGTGAGAGATTTACCACATGACATGCCATCCTCCTCTGATATGGATGTTGATGTTTCTGCAGTTAAGGGGAAAGGAAAAGCCATTGCCACTGTTTCTGAAGAGAATGAAACTACTACTCAGGATGGTTCTGCACTTCTGGCAAAGGTTGTATTTATCCTGAAGCTTTTGACAGAGATTGTGTTGATGTATTCTTCTTCTGTTCATGTGTTGCTGAGAAGAGATGCTGAAGTTGGTAGCTGCAGGGTTCCTCAACAAAAGGGTTCAGCTGGTTTGTGCAGTGGAGGCATATTTAATCATATCCTTCACAAGTTTATTCCGTTCTCAAAAAATATGAAAAAGGAAAAGAAAGACGGTGACTGGAAGCATAAGCTGGCGAGCAGGGCAGTTCAGCTTTTAGTGGCATGCTGTGTTCGCTCAGCTGAGGCAAGAAAGAGAGTGTTCACGGAGATAAGTTCCACCTTTAGTTACTTTGTGGATTCATCCAATGGTTTTAGGCCACCAACCAATGATTTACAGGCATATGTTGATCTTCTTAATGATGTATTTGCTGCCCGTACACCTGCTGGTGCTTACATATCACCAGAGGCTTCTGCGACTTTTATAGATGTTGGTCTTGTTCGGTCTTTAACTCGAACACTCGAAATCCTGGACCTAGATCATCCTGACTCACCTAAACTTGTTACTGGACTTATTAAGTCACTAGAGTTGGTTACTAAAGAACATGTTAACACTGTGGATTCTCATATTGGAAAGAATGAGAACTCGACAAAGCCTTCTGCTCAGAGTCAATCAGGTAGGGCTGAGAGTATCGTTGGCATATCCCAGTCAACAGAAGCTGTTCCCCAATCAAATCATGTTTCTGTGTCAATTGACCCTGTTGAATCATTTAATGCTGTTCAGAACTTCGGTCAATCTGAAGCTGTTGCAGATGATATGGAACATGATCAAGATCTAAATGATGGTTTTGCCCCAACTACTGAAGACGACTATATGCAAGAAACCCCCGAGGACATAAGGGGTCTGGAAAATGGGATGGATACTGTTGGTATACGGTTTGAAATCCAGCCTCATGGACAAGAAAATCTTGACGGTGATGAAGATGAGGAAATGTCTGGGGATGATGGGGATGATGTAGATGAGGACGATGAAGATGACGAGGACGATGAAGATGATGAGGAGCACAATGATTTGGAAGAGGATGTGGTGCACCACTTGCCACATCCCGACACAGATCAAGATGATCATGATATGGACGATGATGAGTTTGATGAGGAATTGTTGGAGGAAGATGAGGAAGAAGACGATGATGGAGTTATACTTCGGCTGGAGGAGGGTATTAATGGAATTAATGTTTTTGATCATATTGAGGTTTTTGGTAGGGACCATAGCTTCCCCAACGAAACTCTGCATGTCATGCCAGTTGAAGTTTTCGGTTCTAGACGTCAAGGGCGAACCACGTCCATCTACAGTCTTCTTGGAAGAAATGGTGACACTGCTGCTCCCTCACGTCATCCCCTTTTAGTTGGACCCTCATCACCTAGCTCGACCTCTGCTAGACAATTAGGTAACCTCTTTCGTTTTTGTATAATTGTCTTTTCCTTCACTTGTTATATGTAATTTATGTGGTAACTGGTGGCAGTTTATGAATAAAGAAACTTGAAGTCACTTTAATTTTGTATCACCTAATTGTCTCTTTTTCTCTGCAGAGAATGCTCGTGATACACTATCAGACAGAAACCAGGATTCATCACAGTTGGATTCTATTTTCCGATCATTAAGGAGTGGGCGCCATGGGCACCGTTTGAATATGTGGAGTGATGATACCCCACAAAGTGCTGGATCTAGTGCATCTGTGCCTCAAGGCCTTGAGGAGTTGCTTGTTTCTCAATTGAGGCGACCGACTCCAGAGAAATCTTCTGATCATAACACAACAACAGTGGAACCTAGAAGTAACGGTGAGGCTTTCCAGTTGCATGGACCAGATTCAGCAGAGCCAGATATCGGTGTTGACAACAATGTGAACAATTTGGGCAGCAATGTGCCTCCTTCCTCTTCTGTTGCTGTGGGTGGATCTGGCATTACTGAAATGATACCAGTAACTAGTGACTCTCAGACTGCAGAAATGCAGTTTGAACAGAATGATGCTACTATACGTGATGTAGAAGCCGTGAGTCAAGAAAGTAGTGGAAGTGGGGCAACTTTAGGGGAAAGCCTCCGAAGCTTGGATGTTGAGATTGGAAGTGCAGATGGCCATGATGATGGTGGCGAAAGGCAAGGGTCAGCAGATCGAATGCATTTGGATCCACAGGCAACTCGTACTAGAAGAGTAAATGTTTCTTTTGGTAATTCTGCTGCTGTAGGTGGGAGAGATGCATCTCTTCATAGTGTCACTGAAGTTTCAGAAAATTCTAGCAGAGAAGCAGATCAAGATGGACCAGCAGCAGAGCAGCAAATTTCTGGCGAGACTGGTTCTGGATCAATTGATCCAGCATTCTTGGATGCTCTTCCTGAGGAGTTGCGAGCTGAAGTTCTCTCAGCACAACAGGGTCAAGCCGCACAGCCTTCCAATGCTGAACCACAAAGCAATGCAGATATTGATCCAGAGTTCCTAGCAGCCCTTCCTCCAGATATTCGTGCTGAAGTTTTAGCCCAACAGCAAACTCAAAGAGTTCATCAGTCTCATGAACTGGAAGGTCAACCAGTTGAAATGGACACAGTCTCCATCATTGCAACATTTCCATCAGAATTGCGTGAAGAGGTACATTTAACATTTTGCTTCTGCTACATGAATTTGAAATATGAAATTTAAGACACCAACTCGATGATTTTTTTTTAATTTTTTTTTCTCTTAGGTTCTCTTAACATCTTCTGATGCTATTCTTGCCAATTTGACACCTGCCCTTGTTGCCGAGGCTAATATGTTACGTGAAAGGTTTGCCCATCGTTATCATAATCGCACACTCTTTGGCATGTATCCTAGAAGTCGTCGGGGTGAGTCTTCTCGACGAGGTGAAGGCGTTGGGTACAACCTCGAGAGAGCTGGCAATGTGTCACGAAGGTCTATCTCTGCTAAGCTTGTTGAAGCTGATGGAGCTCCATTGGTTGAGACTGATTCTCTTCAAGCAATGATTCGGGTGCTTCGCATTGTTCAGGTATTCATTTACCAGAAAATTCTGTTTCTTATCCCTTTTTAGCTTACTGATTAATGAACAAATAACTGGTTTTGCAGCCATTATATAAAGGTTCTCTGCAGAGGCTTCTACTGAACTTATGTGCTCATGGTGAAACTAGAACTGCTCTTGTGAAAATACTGATGGACATGTTGATGCTTGATACTAGAAAGCCTGCTGCTAATTTGAATGCTTCTGAACCTTCATATCGGCTATATGCTTGCCAAAGCAATGTCATGTATTCTCGTCCACAATCTTATGATGGTAAAGTGAAATTTAAAATTTGATATTTAATCGGCACTTTTCTATTTGTGAACTTTTTCAAATGTGGTTATGATAGTCTTTGTTCTGGCAATTTGATGGTGTTATTTGCATGAATGAGTTTCCTTTGTCTGATTACTTTTTATTTGTATTTTTCGTTTGAGAGAAATTTGGCTTGTTTGTAGGAATTTTCTTGTTTCTTGCCTATGATTTTGTTTTTTAATGATACTGGTAGTGATAATCATCGTCATATTTGATTTATAGGGGTCCCACCTTTAGTTTCACGACGAATCCTTGAGACGCTAACTTATTTGGCTCGGAATCATCCCTATGTGGCAAAAATTTTGCTTCAGTTTAGGCTCCCTCTCCCTGCACTACAGCAGCCAGAAATTTCTGATCACTCGCGCGGTAAAGCTGTGATGATAGTTGAAGAGTATGAAACAGATGTAAAGCAGCATCAGGAGGGGTATATATCAGTCGCACTGCTTTTGAGCCTCTTGAACCAACCTCTTTATTCAAGGAGCGTAGCTCATCTTGAACAGGTAACGTTTTTCACAGTTGGCATTCTGTTTTCTATTTTTAATTCACTCTTCTTTTTCTGTAGCTGAACTGTTGATTTGCATGACATTGTCTTATTGTTTGATCTTCAGCTGCTTAACTTACTGGAAGTAATAATAGACAGTGCTGAATGCAAACCCAGTTCTTCAGAGAAACCTGTGGCTGCTACTGAGTTAACGTCTGCTCCTCAAACCTCGACATTGGATGCTAGAACGAATATGGAAACTGTTTCATCATCCACAGTCGGTGATTCCTCCAAATCTGCTGGTCCTAGTGCAAATAATGAATGTGATACACAAAGTGTGCTACTGAACCTGCCACAATCTGAACTTCGGCATTTGTGCTCATTCCTTGCACGGGAAGGGTATGATGATGTTTATAATTATTTATCTGTATTTCTTTACTGATGCATCACCTCTCCTTCTAATTTTGCCTGCGTATTTTTATTCTTTCTGTTGTCATGCTATACTTTTTTTCTTGCCTGTATCGCCATTTACCGCTTTCCAATTGTCTGTTGATCTTTTAGTTATTCTTTTTATTTGTTTTGTTTTTTGGACGGGTAAGAGGATGATATGACATTTTAGAAACCCGATTCTTTTTTCAATATTTCCATTCTTGACTTGTCTGCTTGTTTTGTAGACCAAGAGGAATGAGGTCGATATTTATAAATAAAATATCTGTTTAGCAGTGGCCATTTGTGGACTTTGTCAATTATTTTCATGTTTCATTCACTAGGACTTATCCATCGTATTTAATTTGGCATATTCTTATCTAATCCAGACTGTCAGATAATGCATACACTCTAGTGGCTGAGGTAATGAAGAAGCTGGTGGCAATTGCGCCATCACATTGTCATCTTTTTGTTTCTGAGCTTGCTGATGCTGTACAAAATTTGACTAAATCTGCAATGAATGAGCTGCGCCTATTTGGTGAAGAAGTGAAAGCACTCCTTAGGACTGCATCTTCTGATGGAGCTGCAATTTTAAGGGTACTGCAAGCATTGAGCTCCCTTGTTGCATCTCTAATTGAGAAGCAGAAGGATAAGCAGGTTGTTTTGGATAAGGAGCATAGTATCTCTCTTTCTCAGCTAGGTGACATCAATGCAGCTTTGGAGCCATTGTGGCTAGAACTGAGCAATTGTATTGGCAAAATAGAGGGCTATTCAGATTCTACATCGGATTTGTTAGTTCCAAAAACGTCCACATCAAAACCATCTGCTGAAACTCCTCCACTCCCTGCTGGTTCTCAGAACATGTTACCCTACATTGAATCCTTCTTTGTAATGTGTGAAAAGTTAAATCCTTCCCAGCCAGGTGCCAGTCACGACTACAGTGTGGTTCCTGAGGTTGAAGATGTGAGCACTTCTCCCCAGCAGAAAAACTCAGGCCTTGTCTTGAAAGCGGATGAAAAAAATGTTGCATTTGTGAAATTCTCTGAGAAACACAGAAAGCTCCTTAATGCTTTCATCCGTCAAAATCCTGGATTGCTTGAGAAGTCCTTTTCACTTATGCTGAAGGTTCCCCGTTTTGTGGATTTCGATAACAAACGTTCTCACTTCAGATCCAAAATAAAGCATCAGCATGATCATCATCAGAGCCCATTGAGAATTTCTGTAAGAAGAGCTTATATTCTTGAAGATTCATATAACCAACTTCGCATGAGAGCAACTCAAGATTTGAAGGGGAGGTTGACTGTTCACTTTCAAGGAGAGGAAGGCATTGATGCAGGTGGACTTACTAGGGAATGGTATCAGTTGTTATCTAGGGTTATATTTGACAAGGGGGCACTGCTTTTTACAACTGTGGGCAATGAATCAACTTTTCAGCCAAACCCCAACTCTGTTTACCAAACTGAACATTTATCATACTTCAAATTTGTCGGTAGAGTTGTGAGTATCAATTTTTTTTGGATTCTCTTTCCTTTTTAAAAAAAGAAGAAATTTTTAAATCATGTACTCATCATTTATGCTTATCCATCTTACAGGTGGGGAAAGCACTTTTTGATGGGCAACTCTTGGATGTTCATTTCACCCGATCTTTCTACAAGCATATTTTGGGAGCTAGAGTTACATATCACGACATTGAAGCTATTGATCCGGATTACTTTAAAAACCTGAAATGGATGCTCGAGGTATTTTGAGTTTTATTTTTCTTCAGCTTTTGTACTCTTAGGTGCTGCTCACACGGTTTATTTATACTAACTTCATGCATTAAATTTTGGTTTTGCAGAATGACATAAGTGAAATTCTTGACCTCACTTTCAGTATTGATGCTGATGAGGAAAAGCTTATCCTTTATGAACGAACAGAAGTAATTTTCTTTCCCAAATTCGCTCTTATATGTACTGATTTTCCTCTGATGTCTTATCAATGAATTTCTTATATACATAATACAGGTAACTGACCATGAATTGATTCCTGGTGGACGTAACATTAAAGTTACTGAGGAGAATAAACATCAATATGTGGATTTAATTGCTGAGCATCGGTTGACCACTGCTATTCGTCCTCAGATAAATGCATTTATGGAGGGATTCAATGAATTGATCAATAGGGAATTAATTTCCATTTTCAATGACAAGGAATTAGAACTTTTGATAAGTGGGCTTCCGGATATTGATTGTAAGTTCCTTGAAGCTGATTTTAGGATGTTACATCGTAATTCTCTTACCTGCAGTATGTGGCTTGAGGCCCTTAACAAATGTTGTTCAATGATTTTTTATTTCAGTGGATGATATGAGAGCAAATACAGAATATTCAGGGTATAGTGCGGCATCCCCTGTGATTCAGTGGTTTTGGGAGGTGGTTCAAGGGTTCAGCAAGGAGGACAAGGCTCGTCTTCTGCAGTTTGTCACAGGCACCTCCAAGGTACTTATTTTACTTATGGTCGATTTTGCTCTTGGTGTTTTTTTTTAGTGGGAAAGACAAGTTAAGAGATGAATAAAATTATTGCAGGTACCTTTGGAAGGGTTCAGTGCACTTCAAGGAATCTCAGGGTCGCAGAAGTTCCAAATACACAAAGCATATGGAAGTGTTGATCACTTGCCTTCTGCTCATACTTGGTAATCTATCATTTTGTTTCGGTTTGGTTCTTTTTCTTATTTCCAGTGCAACTATTGATCTGATGATACGAAATTATTGGTTGGTTGCAGTTTTAATCAGTTGGATCTACCAGAGTATCTATCAAAGCAACATCTAGAAGAGAGATTGCTGCTTGCCATTCATGAAGCCAATGAAGGTTTTGGGTTTGGATAATTTTCCTAGTCTTTGTGATGTAGATAAATATTTAAATGCGTCTCATTGAGTTAGTTTTGTTAATATATTGTACAGTCCAATATTTAATATGGAAATGCTGCTTCTTTTTGGCAGTTTTTAATTTTGCCAATCTTATTTCTTTCCATTTATTATTATTATTATTATTATTATTATTGTTATTGTTATCTTTTGTCCTTATAAAAACATCTCTCCCTTATGTCCGGTTTTTATGACTCTGAACTGAAAAATTACTGTACTGAAATGCATTTACCCTTACCCTTTCAACTGTTGATTTTTAGAGTCGCCACCAATCCAAATTATGGCATTGATTGAACACCAGTATGGGTAAAAAATTTGATTGATAAGGAGATTTCTCAACCAAAGATTTAGGATTCGTTGTTGGTTATGTGTAGGAAAAAGAACCTTGAGTAATCACTTCTATTCCACCCAAAATTGAGACTAAAAGTATTGCAGAAGTATTGCTAGTCTATTAATTTTATTTGATCGCTTTTATGCCCCTGTGATGTTGAAGTATAAATTGGATAATATGATTGGTTCCTTCTAGTTCATCTAGAGTTGGAGGAAACTCTATCTTATAGAGCAAGTCAAATCTCAGCCCTCCATTTGAATCCATTAGGATTAACAGCAATGTTTTAAAACCCGGTCCAACCGGAATGTTTTAAAACCCGGATCCAACTGGCCGGTTGGATCAGGATCCGAATTGAAAGCCGGTTTTCTGTAATTGGTTTTTTAAACTTTCAACTACCCAAAGCGAACCGAGGTTGAATCAGAAACCACCGATTGAATCGGGAACCAGATTGACTCCGGTTTTCTATTCTTCTCCACCAAAATAAAAAAACTCAAATAATTATACTAAGCTTAGGCCTCAATAATAATCACCATTAGCCCAATAACTTCTATTTGTAATGAAACTTTTAACATTTCCATCTACTTCTAATTAATGTGGGATAATCTACTTTTTTTTACTAATTCTTTTTCTTCCTTTATAATCTATTAACAAATGTATTGGAGCTAAAAATAACTAATTATGAAATTCTCCCACTTAAATTTTGTTTATAAGATAAATTTTTGTTAACTTTATTGACCTACCTATGTAAAATGAATAAATTGACTCATTCCTCATCCTTCTTCTTTATCACCACTTCTCTCTTCCATTATAACTACACTTTCGTTCATCTTTGTTTTTTTCTTTTTCTTCTTCCCCTTTTATTTGAAAATAATAATAATCAAAGATCAGACCAACGAGGGATGGTATGACCATCCAGATTCCGACGAGCTAGATCCTGGCTGGTTCTGGCTTGGCCAGAATCTGGGTATTTCCAAATTCCGACCAGGGGTGGATCCTGGCCGGAATCTGAAAATTATAGATTCCATTGGTTGTAGATCTAATTTTATTTTATTTTTGAAAAAGAAGAAAAATAAGAAGGGATGAAGAAGAAAAAAGAAAAAAATATGGAGAGAAGAGGGTGGAAGAGAGGGAGAGAAGAAAAAGAAGAGAGGAGGAGGTAGAAGTGTTGGTCAATAAGTCAATAAAAAATTAGTCAAATTTGCATTGACCGGACATTGATCATGTGTTAACCGGTTATATCATGTAGATAGGTACTAGTTTGGAAGGTTATTAATAGTTTGGGTACTCCGTTGGGTGAAACTTCTTTTTAAGTACCAGATTGGAAAACAGCTTATGGTTTGAATACCAGCAGTGTAATTTACCCGAAGAAACATTTATAAATTGCTAAAAGAAGCAAAACAAGTGACAATTATTCAGATTGGGGTCATTAACTTCTAGTTTTCAGCCCATTAGGAAAACTAAGCCCATATTTATTTCTACTCTATTTACTAGATCTTTTGCTATTGTTTTTTTGTGATATCAGTTGAAAATGGAAATCGATGTTGTGATGTTGGAATTCTCTATGAATTCTGTTTAGGGACCTGGATATATTCTGATGTTTTATATTCATATTTCCTTTTTTAATATTTTTCTTGATTCTTCACTCTTAAAGCCGATGCTTGGACCTTAACATAAACTTAGCAAATTAAAAATGACCAATAAAATTTGAAGCAAGCAACTTTGGAACCTATCAACTGGTAACATAGATTGAAACACCTCATTGTTGTTAAAAAATAAATAAAAATGTAACCTAGACTGAATATTATTAATTGATATATACGAAAATGACATATATCCTTACATTTGCTTAAATCATGTACATGTTTGTTTATGTTTTGGTTTGTATCGATAACATCAACAGATGAGATTTTGAAATTTGCATTCACTCTCGATTTCTCCCTCGAGGGATGTGTGTTTAGTTCGAATCCAAACTTAATTGAAGATTTTTTCCATTCGGGAAGCACCTAGCTAAATCAAGGTTTATAATTAGATGAGGGGAACAAATGAGATCTTGAAATTGGCTTTCAATCCTAGTTTCTTTCTCTAGGTGTGTGTGTCTTTAGTTCGAATTTGATCTTGATTAAAGTTCAATGAGCTTTCCAATTGCTCTATTGCATTTGTTTAAATGCTCGACTAATATTGTCGAGCATTTATTTGTACTTTTTAACTTGATTTATATATTGTTTTTTATTTTTGGATGTTTCATCTTTATGAAATTTTTTGGTTTTTTCCTTAAGAAAAAGCTCTCAAAATTTTATTTAGAAAAAAATCTCGTACAAAATAACTACTTATGATTTATAAAATTAATATAATACTTAGATATTTTGACAAAACATAATACTTAGTTAAAAAATTCAACACAACACTAAACACTTAAATTTTTGGGCCCTAAAATTTTGGAGGCCTTATATGAGGGATGGCACGTTCACCCCTCGCCTACGGTCTGAGTTGACACGACAAAACACGACACGAGCCGATGAGTTATGACATATTGGGTTGAAATAGAATTGTGAAAATAATATACTTGAGTAAAGAAAAAAAAGAAAAAGAATAGAAACCGCCTTGGGAAATAATAATAAAATAATAAAGAGAATTGAAAATAAAAAGACCGAAACCCAAAAGAAAATACAGAAACAAAAACACAGCCCCCTTTCTTCTTCTTCTTTTTCTTCTTGAATATTGATTCTGGTGTGGGGTTTCGCAATCAATCTGCAGTTTCGGATGTGTATGCATCCTCCTTCTTTTCACTCTCTATCCTCTTTCAGGTATCGTATTGATCTTTTTTGGTTTTCTTGTTTTTATAATTCTAACTCTTCTGTCTAGGGCTTTCTATCTATTCCGATTCTCAATTTCTTTTTTTTCTAGTACTTGAAAGTCGATGGCAACAATAAGATCGAGCTTGCCCTCCAGGCTTCGCCAGCTCTTCTCCGGCGAAAGCGTCATCGGTCCCTCCATTAAACTCGATTCCGAGCCGGTCAGTTCACCTCTCTTTTTCACTCTATTCTTTGCTCAATTCACTAGGTTTATATAATATCTCCATTCTGTTGCTCTGCTTCATATTTTCAGTCTGAGCTCGCCTAGTATACTAATTCTGCTTCTGTGTTGTACTCAATACGAGCCTATAGTCTACACTGTTAAGCATATCACCTTCACTAACTGCTCACGTTTTTCAGAGGTCGTAATTTGGGCATTACTTTTGCTTCAAATATTTTACTAGAAATCTCACACATTCTAAGCATAGTTATTAAAGGTGCGCCTTGGCCAGGGCTCCAGGCTTTGCGCCTCAGTTAGCCAAAGGCGGACTACATTTAGCCGTTTTAGGGTTTCTTTTGGGTTTCAAGTTCTTTTTAATCGAGCCATACATCAGATTAGTGTTATTTAATTATTTGAAGTTCAACTTTGGTCTTTAGTTTTAACTTTTAAGTCGCTATTTTGAGTTTATGATTATATTGCCTTAGAAGTTAACTACAACTTAACTCATGCATTTTGTTGTTTTTATTGTTGGTATTTGATTATTTGTGAGTCTTTGTGACTAGTATTATGAATTTATAATCTTATAAACAATAGGACATACTTTCTTCCTGGAAACACCTCTATTTCCTATTGTTTCCTCTTCATATCCAAATAGATAGATCCTATCTAATTTAGTTTTTAGTTTTTTTTTTTTTTTTTAAACTGAGCAGCATTGCTGTCTATCCCAGTTGTCTCTTTTAGTCCTTTTTTTTTTGGTTTCGGAATGCTAGTTCTATCTCTTTTCTTTTTGGAGTTTGGACTTCAAGTCCTCTTCTCCAATTCTACACGTGTTCCAAATAAAGAGTAATGTCTTGGAATATTCTGCTATTGTAATTACATTTTATCCTAATTTATGCTCAATAAATGACCCTTTTTTCACTACAAATAGGTAGAAGATTAGTGCTAACACCCCCTCCCCCCTCTTATACCGAGTTCCATCAATTTAACATTTTTCAACTCTGCATCAACACGTATGCTGTTATGAGCAATGGACATCCAAATTTTCTAGGCTAAATGCACATTGTTAGATGTTTCTTCTGTGTTGGTTTTGTGCAAAAAAGAGCTTGTTGACTTAATCCGTCTTCCTTAAGACTGTGTACTGTTTTATTCTTTACCATTTTGCTTTTCCATCAAATATGAACACCATAATTGGTGTGCAAGCCTTCTAAACCGGCATGGAAGGTAGCAAATCCTCTCCTAATAATGGTATGATAGTTGTAGCTATTTTTTGTTTTTGCTTTCTTGTCTTTTGAACAGGTCTTCTGTTTTATCACTCTAAAACTAGTCCACTATTTTTGTGCCATTACATGATGTTCTTTTGGCAATAAATGTAAAGGTGGAGTCAACATGCTAGACGTAGTTTAAAAGTTGATTTTTAGTATAGTGAAGTTGGATTTCGAGATCTATCCCTCCGGATATTGTTATTTACATTTGTTTTCCTTTTAACAATATGTTGGAAGTTTCCCAGAACAGTTATGGTGATTGGCAAAGAGATTTTTTATATTTATTTTTCTTCTCTCGCATTATTTGTTGCAGCCTCCTAAAATTAAAGGATTCATTGACAAAGTGATTCAAAGTCCACTACAAGATATAGCAATACCCCTTTCTGGCTTTCGTTGGGAGTTTAGTAAGGTAAACCCATGTTCTCTCTTTCACATTCCTCGGAATCCACGTCTTTCTTTAATAAAATGTATTTTCTTATTGAATGCTGCAACTTGCAGGGTAATTTTCATCATTGGAGGCCTTTGTTTCTGCATTTTGATACTTACTTCAAGACATACTTGGCTAGTAGGAATGACCTTCTCTTGTCAGATGACGCTTCAGAAAATGATAGTCCTTTTCCAAAGAATGCAGTTCTACAGATACTACGAGTGATGCAAATAATTTTAGAGAATTGTCACAACAAAAGTTCATTTGAAGGCATAGAGGTGTGTTGTGGATCGACTGAAGTCGGACTCATAGAAGTTCTTAAATTCGTGTTTTGTATTTTCTATCTTGTTCACTTTATTTTACGCATGCTTGACCATAATCTAATCTGTATTTGGGTTATTTCCCTTCCAGAATTTCAAACTTTTACTGGCATCAACAGATCCTGAGGTTCTAATAGCTACACTGGAGACACTTTCGGCGTTTGTGAAAATCAACCCTTCTAAGTTGCATGGCAGTGCAAAGCTAGTTGGTTGTGGTTCTGTAAACAGCTATCTGCTGTCCCTTGCACAGGGCTGGGGAAGCAAGGAGGAAGGATTGGGCCTGTATTCATGCGTCATGGCAAACGAGAGAAGTCAGGAGGAAGGGTTATCTTTGTTCCCTTCTGAAGTGGAAAATGACAATGACAGATCTCAACATCGGATTGGTTCAACCCTATATTTTGAAATGCATGGTCAAAATGGCCAGAGTTTAAAGGATAGTAGTGGTAGTGCAAATTCTTCTAGCTCGAGAGTTATCTACATACCAGATCTGCACTTACGTAAGGAGGATGATCTGTTAGTTATGAAACAGTGCATTGAGCAATACAATGTGCCTTCTGAACTTCGGTTCTCATTACTAACAAGAGTCAGATACGCCAGAGCTTTCCGTTCCCCCAGAATATGCAGACTGTACAGCAGGATTTGCCTCCTTGCTTTTGTTGTGCTTGTTCAGTCTAGTGATGCAAATGACGAACTGACATCCTTCTTTGCTAATGAGCCTGAGTACACAAATGAGTTGATTAGAATTGTGCGATCAGAGGAAACTGTTCCTGGAACCATCAGAACCCTTGCGATGCTTGCCTTAGGTGCTCAGCTGGCTGCTTATTCAGCATCTCATGAGCGGGCGCGAATTTTGAGTGGATCTAGTATCAGTTTTGCTGTTGGAAACCGCATGATTCTCCTGAATGTACTTCAGAAGGATGTTCTTTCTTTGAAAAACTCCAATGACCCATCTTCTCTTGCTTTTATTGAAGCACTTCTTCAGTTCTATTTGCTCCATATTGTTTCATCTTCAGCTCCAGGGAGTAATGTTAGGGGATCAGGAATGGTTCCTACGTTTTTGCCTCTTCTGGAAGATGCAGATCCCAATCACATGCACCTTGTGTATTTGGCTGTCAAGGCCTTACAAAAGCTCATGGATTACAGCAGCTCCGCTGTCACACTGCTTAGGGAACTTGGAGGAGTTGAGCTTTTAGCTCAGAGGTTGCAGATAGAAGTACACAGAATTACTGGCTTGGCTGGCGAGAATAATAATACAATGATTGTTGGCGAATGCTCAAGATATAATGATGATTTAATTTACTCTCAGAAGAGGCTGATTAAGGTTCTCTTAAAGGCACTTGGGTCTGCTACATATGCTCCATCGAACAATACCAGATCCCTGAATTCCCATGACAGTTCTTTACCTTCTACTCTGTCACTGATATATGGAAATGCGGATAAATTTGGGGGCGACATTTATTACTCTGCTGTGACTGTAATGAGTGAGATCATTCACAAGGACCCGACTTGTTTTACGGCTTTGCATGAAATGGGTCTTCCTGATGCATTTTTATCCTCAGTGGTTGCTGGACTACTGCCTTCTTCAAAAGCTCTTACTTGTGTTCCAAATGGTCTTGGTGCCATATGTCTTAATGCCAAAGGCTTAGAAGCAGTGAAAGAAACCTCAGCTTTACGATTCCTTGTGGATATATTCACCAGTAAGAAATATGTCTTAGCAATGAATGAAGCTATTGTTCCTTTGGCAAACGCTGTTGAAGAGCTTCTGCGTCATGTTTCTTCACTGAGAGGAACTGGTGTTGATATAATTATTGAAATTGTTGATAGGATTGCTTCCTTTGGGGATAATAGTTCTGCAGGATCATCAGGGAAGGTTAGTGCAGATACAGAAATGGATTCTGAGGTCAAGGAAAATGACAGGGACTGTTGTTTAGTTCGTGGAGAGGATGCAGGAACTGAAGGCATCAGTAAGGAGCAGTTCATTCAATTATGCATCTTTCATTTGATGGTCTTGCTTCACAGAACAATGGAAAATTCAGAAACATGTAGGCTTTTTGTGGAGAAATCTGGAATTGAAGCTTTGCTGAAGCTTCTGTTACGGCCAAGTATTGTCCAGTCATCTGAAGGAATGTCTATCGCTTTGCATAGTACCATGGTTTTCAAAGGGTTTACTCAGCACCACTCTGCTCCACTGGCACGTGCATTCTCGCAGTCTCTTAGGGAACACATAAAGAAAGCTTTGGATGGATTTGACCAAATTTCAGGTTCCTTTCTACTGGATCCAAGGACAACACCTGATGGTGCAATCTTCTCTTCACTTTTCCTTGTTGAGTTCCTTCTCTTTCTTGCTGCTTCAAAGGACAATAGGTGGGTAACTGCACTGCTTACAGAATTTGGGAATGGCAGCAAAGATGTTCTGGAGGATATTGGTCGGGTGCACCGTGAAGTTCTTTGGCAGATAGCTCTGCTTGAGGATGCAAAACTTGAGACAGAGGATAATACTACTAGTTCTGCTGCTGATTTGCCGCAGTCCGAAGTGACTACAAATGAAACTGAAGAGCAACGATTTAATTCCTTTAGGCAGTTTCTTGATCCATTATTGAGGAGGAGGACATCTGGCTGGAGTATCGAATCCCAGGTGTTCGACCTTTTAAACCTTTACCATGATCTTGGACGTGCTACTGGATTTCCACAGAGATTGGGCACAGATGGTCCTTCCAGTCGTTTTGGATCCATTCGTCAACCACAACAATCTGAATCTTCAGATGCAGCTGGAGCGGCGAGTAAAAAGGAGTTTAACAAGGAGAGATCATATTATACTTCATGCTGTGACACTGTGAGGTCACTTTCTTTTCACATTACACATCTGTTCCAGGAGTTGGGGAAGGCAATGTTACTTCCTTCACGTCGTCGAGATAATACTGTAAATGTTTCGCCCTCTTCTAAAGTTGTGGCTGGTACGTTTGCTTCCATTTCACTGGATCATATGAATTTTGGCGGTCATGCAAATCCTTCTGGATCTGAGGTATCGATATCAGCCAAGTGCCGCTACTTTGGCAAGGTTATTGATTTCATTGATGGCATTCTCCTGGACAGGCCAGATTCTTGTAACCCTATATTGTTAAATTACTTATACGGGCATGGAGTTGTTCAGTCAGTTTTGACCACATTTGAAGCTACCAGTCAGTTGCTCTTTGCGGTCCATAGGGCTCCTGCTTCTCCAATGGAGACTGATGATGGAAATATTAAACAGAATGACAAGGAAGATACTGATCGTTTGTGGATTTATGGTCCGTTAGCTAGCTATGGTAAACTTATGGACCATCTGGTGACATCATCATTTATCTTATCTCCATTTACAAAACACCTGCTTGCCCAACCTTTGGCAAATGGAGTCTCACGAGTCCCAAGAGATGCTGAAACATTTGTTAAGGTGCTTCAGTCTATGGTACTAAAGGCAGTGCTCCCTGTTTGGACCCACCCTCAGTTGAGGGACTGCAGTAATGATTTCATCAGCACAGTTATTTCTATCGTTAGGCATGTTTATTCAGGGGTGGAAGTGAAAAATGTACATAATACTAATAGTGCTCGTATTACTGGTCCTCCTCCAAATGAAACCAGTATAACAAATCTTGTGGAGATGGGTTTTCCCAGGCATAGGGTAGAAGAGGCTCTAAGGCAAGTTGGATCCAACAGTGTACAAATGGCTACGGAATGGTTGTTCTCTCACCCAGAGGAAATTCAAGAAGAAGATGATTTTGCTCGTGCGCTTGCCATGTCTTTAGGTAACCCAGAAACCGAAGCGAAGGAAGATGATGCAAATGCCAGTACTGAGCAGGTCGAAGAAGAGGTGGTTCAACTTCCTCCTGTTGATGAGTTGTTATCAACTTGCATAAAACTTCTGCAGGTGAAAGAGCCTCTTGCTTTCCCTGTTCGCGACCTTCTTGTGTTGATTAGCTCACAAAGTGATGGGCAATATAGGGCCAATGTCATCTCATTCATTCTTGACCAAGTGAGGGACCAAGACTTGAATTCAGATTGCAGAAATACGACCATGTTATCTGCTATTTTTCATGTTCTTGCCTTGATTCTTAATGAAGATTCACAATCACGAGAGATGGCCTTGAAGAACGGTTTAGTTAAAATTGCATCTGATTTGCTATCACAATGGGATTCCGGTTTGGCAGAGAAAGAGAAATATGAAGTTCCCAAGTGGGTTACGACAGCTTTTTTGGCTATAGATCGCCTACTTCAAGTGGATCAAAAGTTGAATTCTGAAATAATTGATCGGTTGAAAAAGGATGACCATATCGGCCAGCAGACTTCAATCAGTATTAACGAGGACAAGCAAAACAAATTGCAATCAGTATTAGGGTCACCCACAGAGCAGATAGAAGCAGAAGAACAGAAGAAACTTGTTCAGATTTCTTGCCGTTGTTTAAAGAATCACCTTCCATCTGAGACAATGCATGCTGTGCTGCAGCTCTGTTCCACTCTCACCAGAACTCATTCTATTGCTGTGTGTTTTCTGGAAGCTGATGGCGTAAGTTCGCTTCTAAATTTGCCAACAATTAGCCTTTTTCCTGGATTTGACAATATAGCTGCTACTATCATTCGCCATGTCCTTGAGGATCCCCAAACTCTTCAGCAAGCAATGGAATCTGAAATAAAGCACAGCCTTGTTGCTGCTGCTAACCGACATGCAAATGGACGGGCCACCCCACGCAATTTCCTTCTAAATCTGAGTTCTGTCATCTCCCGTGATCCATTGATTTTTATGCAGGCTGCACAATCTGTTTGCCAAGTTGAGATGGTAGGTGAAAGGCCTTACATTGTTTTGTTGAAGGATCGTGAGAAGGATAAAAGCAAAGAGAAAGAGAAGGAGAAAGCACTGGAAAAAGATAAATCGCCCGCAACTGATGGGAAGGCTAGTCTGGGCAATACGAATGCAGCTGTTTCTGGAAATGTGCATGGAAAAATTCACGACTCAAATTCCAAGAGTGCTAAAATACACAGGAAATTACCTCAAAGCTTTGCAACAGTGATTGAGCTTCTTTTGGATGTAGTTGGTAGTTTTATCCCCCCTACAAAAGATGATGCAGCGAGAGATGTACCACATGACATGCCATCATCCACTGATATGGATGTTGATGTTTCCGCAGCTAAGGGGAAAGGAAAAGCCATTGCCACTGTTTGTGAAGAGAATGAAACCACTACGCAGGAAGGTTCTGCACTTCTGGCAAAGGTTGTATTTATCCTGAAGCTTTTGACAGAGATTGTGTTGATGTATTCTTCTTCTGTTCATGTGTTGCTGAGAAGAGATGCTGAAGTTGGTAGCTGCAGGGTTCCTCATCAAAAGGGTTCAGCTGGTTTGTGCAGTGGAGGAATATTTAACCATATCCTTCATAAGTTTATTCCGTATTCTAAAAGTATGAAAAAGGAAAAGAAAGACGGAGACTGGAAGCATAAACTGGCAAGCAGGGCAGTTCAGCTTTTAGTGGCATGCTGTGTTCGCTCAACTGAGGCAAGAAAGAGGGTGTTCACGGAGATCAGTTCCACCTTTAGTTACTTTGTTGATTCATCCGATGGTTTTAGGCCACCAACCAATGATTTACAGGCATATGTTGATCTTCTCAATGATGTATTTGCTGCCCGTACACCTGCTGGTGCTTACATAGCATCAGAGGCTTCTGCGACTTTTATAGATGTTGGTCTTGTTCGGTCTTTTACTCGAACACTTGAAGTCCTGGATCTAGATCATCCTGACTCTCCTAAACTTGTTACTGGACTCATTAAGTCATTAGAGTTGGTGACTAAAGAACATGTTAACACTGTGGATTCTCATAATGGAAAGAATGCTAACTTGACAAAGCCTTCTGATCAGAGTCAATCAGGGAGGGCAGAGAGTATCGTTGGCATATCCCAATCTATGGAAGCTGTTCCCCAATCAAATCATGCTTCTGTGTCCATTGACCCTGTTGAATCATTTAATGCTGTTCAAAACTTCGGCCAATCTGAAGCTGTTGCAGATGATATGGAACGTGATGAAGATCTAAATGATGGTTTTGCCCCAATTACTGAAGATGTCTATATGCAAGAAACCCCCGAGGACATTAGGGGTCTGGAAAATGGGATGGATACTGTTGGAATACGGTTTGAAATCCAGCCTCATGGACAAGAAAATCTTGATGATGATGAAGATGAGGAGATGTCTAGGGATGATGGGGATGATGTAGACGAGGACGATGAAGATGACGAGGACGATGAAGATGATGAGGAGCACAATGATTTAGAAGAGGATGAGGTGCACCACTTGCCACATCCTGACACAGATCAAGATGATCATGATATGGACGATGATGAGTTTGATGAGGAATTGTTGGAGGAAGATGAGGAAGAAGATGACGATGGAGTTATACTTAGGCTGGAAGAGGGTATTAACGGAAGTAATGTTTTTGATCATATTGAGGTTTTTGGTAGAGACCATAGCTTCCCCAACGAAACTCTGCATGTCATGCCGGTTGAAGTTTTCGGTTCTAGACGTCAAGGGCGAACCACGTCCATCTACAGTCTTCTTGGCAGAAATGGTGACGGTGCTGCTCCCTCACGTCATCCCCTTTTAGTTGGACCCTCATCACCAAGCTCGACCTCAGCTAGACAATTAGGTAACCTCTTTCGTTGTTTTTATGATTGTCTTTCCTTGATTTGTTCCATGTAATTGATATGGCCAGTTGCGGCAGTTTATGAAGAAAGAAACTTAAAGTCACTTTAATTTTGCATAACCTAATTATCCCTTTCTCTGCAGAGAATGCTCGTGATGTACTATCAGACAGGAACCAGGATAACAATACATCCCAGTTGGATTCTATTTTCCGATCATTAAGGAGTGGGCGACATGGGCACCGTTTGAATATGTGGAGTGATGATACCCCACAAAGTGCTGGATCTAGTGCATCTGTCCCTCAAGGCCTGGAGGAGTTGCTTGTTTCCCAATTGAGGCGACCAACTCCTGAGAAGTCTTCTGATCATAACACAACAACTGTGGAACCTAAAAGTAATGGTGAGGCTGTCCAATTGCATGAATCAGATGCAGCAGAGCCGGATATCACTGTTGACAACAATGTGAATAATGGGAGCAGCATTGTTCCTCCTTCCGCTTCTGTTGCTGTGGGTGGATCTGGCATTACAGAAATGATACCAGTAACTAGTGACTCTCGGACGCAGTCTGCAGAAATGCAGTTTGAACAGAATGATGCTGCTGTACGTGATGTAGAAGCAGTGAGTCAAGAAAGTAGTGGAAGTGGGGCAACTTTAGGGGAAAGCCTCCGAAGCCTGGATGTTGAGATTGGAAGTGCAGATGGCCATGATGATGGTGGAGAAAGGCAAGGGTCAGCAGACCGAATGCATTTGGATCCACAGGCAACTCGTACTAGAAGAGTAAATGTTTCTTTTGGTAATGCTGCTGCTGTAGGCGGGAGAGATGCATCTCTTCATAGTGTCACTGAAGTTTCAGAAAATTCTAGCAGAGAAGCTGATCAAGATGGACCAGCAACGGAGCAGCAAATTTCTGGCGAGACTGGTTCTGGATCAATTGATCCAGCATTCTTGGATGCTCTTCCTGAGGAGTTGCGAGCTGAAGTTCTCTCAGCACAACAGAGTCAAGCAGCACAGCCTTCAAATGCTGAACCACAAAGCAACGCAGATATTGATCCAGAGTTCCTAGCGGCTCTTCCTCCAGATATTCGTGCTGAAGTTTTAGCCCAACAGCAAGCACAAAGAATTGATCAGTCTCATGAACTGGAAGGTCAACCAGTTGAAATGGACACTGTTTCCATCATCGCAACATTTCCATCGGAATTGCGTGAAGAGGTACATTTAACATTTTTCTTAAGCTACATTAATTTAAAATATGAAATTTAAAACACCAACTCAATGATGTTTTTGATTATTTTAGGTTCTATTAACATCTTCTGATGCTATTCTGGCCAATTTGACGCCTGCCCTTGTTGCCGAGGCTAACATGTTACGTGAAAGGTTTGCACATCGTTATCATAATCGCACACTCTTTGGCATGTATCCTAGAAGTCGCCGGGGTGAGTCTTCTCGACGAGGTGAAGGTGTTGGGTACAACCTGGAGAGAGCTGGCAATGTGTCACGAAGGTCTATCTCTGCTAAGCTTATTGAAGCTGATGGAGCTCCATTGGTTGAGAATGATTCTCTTCAAGCAATGATTCGGGTGCTTCGCATTGTTCAGGTATTCATTTACCAGGAAATTCTGTTTCTCATCCCTTTTTAGCTAACTCATTAATCAACTAATATCTGGTTTTGCAGCCATTATATAAAGGTTCTCTGCAGAGGCTTCTACTGAACTTATGTGCTCATGGTGAAACTAGAACTGCTCTTGTGAAAATACTGATGGACATGTTGATGCTTGATACTAGAAAGCCTGCTGCTAATTTGAATGCTTCTGAACCTTCATATCGGCTTTATGCTTGCCAAAGCAATGTTATGTATTCTCGTCCACAATCTTATGATGGTAAAGTGAAATTTAAAATTTGATATTTAATTGGCAATGTTCTATCTGTGAACTTCTCTAAAAAATATTTTTGTAGAATAATTTTAACTGTGGTTATGATAGTATCTGTCTGGCAGTATGATGGTTTTGTATGCATGAGTTTCCATTGTCAGATAACTTTGTATTTGTATTTCATTGGGAGAAATTTGATACTTCTGTAAGAATTTTCTTGTTTCTTCACTATGATTTTGTTTTATATTGATGCTGGTATTTATAATCATCGCTATATTTGTTTTATAGGGGTTCCACCTTTAGTTTCACGACGAATCCTTGAGACGCTAACTTATTTGGCTCGGAATCATCCCTATGTGGCAAAAATTTTGCTTCAGTTTAGGCTTCCTCTCCCTGTGCTACAGAATCCAGAAATTTCTGATCAGTCTCGCGGTAAGGCTGTGATGATAGTTGAAGAGTATGAAACAGACGTAAAGCAGCATCAGGAGGGGTATATATCAGTCGCATTGCTTTTGAGCCTCTTGAACCAACCTCTTTATTCAAGGAGCGTAGCTCATCTTGAACAGGTAACATTTTGTTTTCTACTTTGAATTCACTTTTCCTTATATGTTGCTGAACTAATGATTTGCATGATTTTGTCTGATTGTTCGATCTGCAGCTGCTTAACTTACTGGAAGTAATAATAGACAGTGCGGAGTGCAAACCAAGTTCTTCAGAGAAACCTGTGGCTGCTACTGGGTTAACGGCTGCTCCTCAAACCTCGACATCGGATGCTGGAATGAATATGGAACTGGGGAGTGCTTCTGCTGAAGTTACTGTTTCATCATCCACAGCCAGTGATTCCTCCAAATCTGCTGGTCCTAGTGCAAATAATGAATGTGATACACAAAGTGTGCTACTGAACCTGCCACAAGCTGAACTTCGGCATTTGTGCTCATTCCTTGCACGGGAAGGGTACGATGATGTTTATATTTGTAGTCTATACTTATTTACTTATGCATCAACTCCCTTTCTAATTTTGCCTGCGTGTTTTTATTCTTTCTCACGTCATACTGTACTGTTTTTCTTGCCTGTATCGTCACTTGTCATTTTCCGTTTGTCCATTGTTCTTTTTGTTATTATTATTTTTTGTTTTTTGGACGGCTGAGAGGACTATATGACATTTTAGAAACTTGATTCTTGGCTGAATATGTCAATTCTTGACTTATGTGCTTGTTTTATGGACCAAGAGGAATGGAGTCTATGTTTGTGAAGAAAATACCAGTTTGGCGGTAGCCTTTTGCGGACATTTTTAATTATTCTCATTTTCAGTCGCTTAGACTTATCCATCATATCTAATTGGCATATTCTTATCTATCCAGACTGTCAGATAATGCGTATACTCTAGTGGCAGAGGTAATGAAGAAGCTGGTGACAATTGCGCCAACACATTGTCATCCTTTTGTTTCCGAGCTTGCTGATGCTGTACAAAATTTGACCAAATCTGCAATGAATGAGCTGCGCCTTTTTGGTGAGGAAGTGAAAGCACTCCTTAGGACTACATCTTCTGATGGAGCTGCAATTTTAAGGGTACTGCAAGCGTTGAGCTCCCTTGTTGCATCTCTGATTGAGAAGGAGAAGGATAAGCAGGTTGTTCTGGATAAGGAGCATAGTGTTTCTCTTTCTCAGCTAGGTGACATCAATTTAGCTTTGGAGCCATTGTGGCTAGAATTGAGCAATTGTATCGGCAAAATAGAGGGCTATTCAGATTCTACATCGGATTTCCTAGTTCCAAAATCGTCCACATCAAAGCCATCTGGTGTAACTCCTCAACTGCCTGCTGGTTCTCAGAATATATTACCGTACATTGAATCCTTCTTTGTAATGTGTGAAAAGTTGCATCCTGCCCAGCCAGGTGCCAGTCATGACTACAGTGTGATTCCTGAGGTTGAAGATGTGAGCACTTCTTCCCAGCAGAAAACCTCAGGCCCTGTCTTGAAAGCAGATGAAAAGAATGTTGCATTTGTGAAATTCTCTGAGAAACACAGAAAGCTCCTTAATGCTTTCATCCGTCAAAATCCAGGATTGCTTGAGAAGTCCTTTTCACTTATGCTGAAGGTTCCCCGGTTTGTGGATTTTGATAACAAACGTTCTCACTTCAGATCAAAAATAAAGCATCAGCATGATCATCATCAGAGCCCATTGAGAATTTCTGTGAGAAGAGCTTATATTCTTGAAGATTCATATAACCAACTTCGCATGAGATCAACTCCAGATTTAAAGGGGCGGTTGACTGTTCACTTTCAAGGAGAGGAAGGTATTGATGCAGGTGGACTCACAAGGGAATGGTATCAGTTGTTATCTAGGGTTATATTTGACAAGGGGGCACTGCTTTTTACAACTGTGGGCAATGAATCAACTTTTCAGCCAAACCCCAACTCTGTTTACCAAACTGAACATTTATCATACTTCAAATTTGTCGGTAGAGTTGTGAGTTTCAATTTTTTTTTGATTCTCTTTCCTTTTTAAAAAAATTAGATATAATTTATCATGTACTCGTCATTTATGCTTATCCATCTTACAGGTGGGGAAAGCACTTTTTGATGGGCAACTCTTGGATGTTCATTTCACCCGATCTTTCTACAAGCATATTTTGGGAGCTAGAGTTACGTATCACGATATTGAAGCTATTGATCCAGATTACTTTAAAAACCTGAAATGGATGCTCGAGGTATGTTGAGTTGTTTTTTTTCTTCAGCTTTTGTACTTTTAGGTGTTGCTTGCAAGTTTTATTTGGTACTAACTTGATGGATTAAATTTCATTTTGCAGAATGACATAAGTGAAATTCTTGACCTCACTTTCAGTATTGATGCTGATGAGGAAAAGCTTATCCTTTATGAACGAACAGAAGTAATTTTCTTCCCCAAATTTGCTCTTATATATACTTATTTTCCTGTGTCTTATCAATGAATTTCTTATATACATAATGCAGGTTACTGACCATGAATTGATTCCTGGTGGACGTAACATTAAAGTTACTGAGGAGAATAAGCACCAATATGTGGATTTAGTTGCTGAGCATCGGTTGACCACTGCTATTCGTCCTCAAATAAATGCCTTTATGGAGGGATTCAATGAATTGATCAATAGGGAATTAATTTCCATTTTCAACGACAAGGAATTAGAACTTTTGATAAGTGGGCTTCCGGATATTGATTGTAAGTTGTTCCTTGAAGCTGATTTTAAGATGTTATATCACAACTATCTAATCTGCAGTGTGTGGATTGAGGCCTTTAACAAATGGTGTTCAATGATTTTTTATTTCAGTGGATGATATGAGAGCAAATACAGAATATTCAGGGTATAGTGCGGCATCCCCTGTGATTCAGTGGTTTTGGGAGGTGGTTCAAGGGTTCAGCAAGGAGGACAAGGCTCGTCTTCTGCAGTTTGTCACAGGCACCTCCAAGGTATTTATTTTTCTAATGGTTGATTTTGCTCTTGGTTTTTTTTTTTTTTAGTGTGGAAGACAAGTTAAGAGATGAATATAAAATTATTGCAGGTACCTTTGGAAGGGTTCAGTGCACTTCAAGGAATCTCAGGGTCGCAGAAGTTCCAAATACACAAAGCATATGGAAGTGCTGATCACTTGCCTTCTGCTCATACTTGGTAATTTTTTGTTTTGTTTTTGTTCGGTTCTTATTCTTATTTGCAGGGCTGCTATGGAAATCAATAATACACTGATGTGAGGATAAAAATTTGTTGGTTGTTTGCAGTTTTAATCAGTTGGATCTACCAGAGTATCCATCAAAGCAACATTTAGAAGAGAGATTGCTGCTTGCCATTCATGAAGCCAATGAAGGATTCGGGTTTGGATAATTTTGATGTCTTTGTGATGTAGATAAATATTTAAATGCGTCTGATGTCGAGTTAGTTTTGTTAATATATTGTACAGTACACAATATTTAATATGGGAAATGCTTCTTTCTGGCAGTTTTTAATTTTGCCAATTTTACTTGTTTCCATTTTTAATAAAGTCTCCCTTGCGACTTCTCTTCTGAAATTTAGAATCTCTCTTGGAAACCGGATACCTAAATCTTTAAGGAATGATGCTCAAAAATCACAAAATTGCAAAAATTTACCATTTTTTAGGATTTAGATCTCTCTAACAATTAGCTGGATTTTGTTTTGGTGCAAAGAGTGTACGTGTAATATTTAAACATTTAACGCTTTCAGTAAAAAATATTATTAACATCAAGTTATTTTTCGTAAAGAATTTTGGTACTCTGTAAAACTGGAAATTGAAGAAGATGCATAATTTGGATGAGCTAGAAGCACAAATTTCCATCTCCAATTTTGCTAGGCAAATCTAAAATGTGGCAGCAAGGGCAAATGTTTGAAAATACATTAGGACAAAAAAAATGCTACTAATGACGATGGTCAAGTAATGATTATTATAATATTTGTAATTGATTGTGGATATTTTCTTTTGTTGATTCTACCATGTTCTATGGAGCTTGGTTTGACAGAGGTACGGTGAAGAAGAAGAAAAAAAAAAAACTTAGGACATAAAGAAAACACATATAAATCTGAACTATTACTTTTACGATCTCAGTTGGGGCTTATGTAGGCGAATCCACAGAGGGGCAATATAAATTTCTAAGAATTAAGGGTGTCAATTAGGCGGGAATATCCTTGTACCAATATGGTATCCAATCTGTTAGGACCGGAGAACTCGATAGAAATCCCCGCGAGGTGGGAATGATTCCATTTTTTACGCGCCAAACGGGTATGGTTTAGTATACCTCCACCCCGAGAATACCCTTACCATACCCGTTTGGCCGGAACTCGAATATCCGACAGATATCCGACTAAATACCCAATTATTAGGTTTTTTTAATGAAAATATTAAAACCTAAGTATATAAAATGAAGGGTAATTGATTATTATGTAGTTAATAATTTTTATTTAGAAGAGATTTGGTTTCTCTTACTCTTCAATTATTTTTATTTTTTTCACAGTAGCTATTATTTATGTTGTCATCTTTTCTTTTAAGAAATTACATTATAATTGAGTTTGTTGGAAAAAGAAAAAGAATTGCACAAATATAAATGGGTATAAGATATACCCGTGGGTACGGATATTACCTGCAGGGCAGGTATGATTTGAGTTTCCTCCCAGTTTATTTTACTGGTACAAGTATTACCCATTTATTTGGCATGCGGGTATGGTTTATGCAATACCCGTCCCGTCCCGGTTACATACGTGAGTCAAGAATCAATTTACTTTTTTCTTTAATCGACTAAGAATCAATTTATTGAAAAATTTCATAAATCGGTAATAGAACTTCGAAAAGGAACGGTCCAACAAGTTCAAAACCGATCTCTAATAATGGAATGCGCTATATATGAATCCATTTTATCCCAATTATTTCAAGACGATAATTCTAACAATCTTTTAAACAAAATCACGATTCAATGTTGCATAAAACAAGGAATGTCAACATTTCGTATTTTGTCAACCCAACTTGATGTTTATAGAGAATTTGTGACAAATGAAAACTCAAGAAAAAGTACACCCAAAATGTATGTGGTTTACACGCTTCTCACCTTGATTTGGTTTTTTTTTTCTTTTCAGTTTCTTTTGTTTTTCCTTTTGTACTTTTTGGGTTCGGATTTCTCTCCATCCCCCGCTTATAATTGCAAACACAGATGTGTTAATTTTTTTATTTTTTTTTTTTGCAAATAGAGATTCAGTGAGTCGAATTGAAAGACGGACTTGAAGATATTGTGTTTCAGTGGCAAAATGATACTAAAGTGTGAAATACAATTTCACCTTTAGTCAAAGTTTTAGTCACTTAAAAAGTCAAGTCAACCAATTTTAAAAGTATGACTAAGAAATCCATTAGTTGTTAATAAAGGTAACTACGCATTTATAAAAAAGATTCCATAAATCTGTGTTTTATATGTGTAAACCACGTACATTTTTTATGTACTTTCCCCAAAATTCAAAGCCTAGCTTGAGATTTATGGACATCCTACATCACGATTAGTTTTTTTGTCATTCACCAAAAATAATAAAAAAAAAAACTCCAATTTTCTTATTTTTGGGAACAACTCCAACTTTTATACAAAACTCATCATCAATTACCTTATAAGTAAACCATTGATGATATATCTAATAACTTACCATGCGACGCCTTGCTTTATTAACTCGTTAACCTTTTCGATACTATCTAACGGTTGCTTCTATGTTCATCAACAAAAGTTAATTAGCCTGATGAAAAAATGTTTGACTACTGTAAAATAAATCTGAAAACTACCATATCTAAAATAATTACAGCCGCTTTCAAAAAAATAAATAAAATAAAATAACTACAACCACCAAGGTTGAACATGCAATATAAATATATTGCTAAAGTCATAGTTACTCTTGTAATCCAAAAATCATCCAACTCGAAGTTATTGATCTAAAATACAAGATACACACACTTTATTCAAAAGCTACCAGCCACATAACCTCCACATTATAGAAAAACTCAGCTAAGATTCCCTATGTATTTTATGCTTAGACTTGCTCTTATTTGTGTTCTTCCTTTTCCCGGTACTAGGACCATCATCAGGACAGGGGTCAACCGTTGGTGCCACAAATGCTATTGGAAGTTGAATTTCTTCATCCATTGCTTCTAATTTTGGTACGACAAATACATGGCGTGGATTATCGCGAGGTTGTTCAACAGTTGCACCTTGTACTGAATCTGCCACGGGTTTAACTACTTTCGGAGCTGCTCGTGCAACTGTTTGTCGAGGATGCACGTCAAGAGGTGCTTCTGAAACTGCCTGCTGGGGAGGATGCACGTCCGGAGCTGCTTGTGCAACTGCCTGTCGAGGATGCACTTCCGGAGCTGCTTCTGAAACTGCCTGCTGGGGAGGATGAAATTCCTTAGCTGCTTGTGAGACTGCCTGCTGAGGAGGATGAAACTCCGTAGCTGCTGGTGAAACTGGTAGTATATCATTACCCTTCGGAGCTGTGCTACCTTCAATGAAGTCCTTTTTATAGAATCTGCTTTTGGATTTTATTATTTCGGACAAAATGACACTTGAAGTAGAATCACCACCATCTGCGTCATTATGTTCAATAGTAAACCACAAATAAGAAGACCATAGAACCATGAAAATAATGAGAATATGGAATAAACGTTTTAGATGACCGTACTAATAAGAGTAAGAATCGAAGATCGGGCTGCTAATTGTTCAGGATCTTTCTTGGTTGTAGCATTCTCCCCATAATAGGTGACACCATTCAGAAACACCGAAGATGCGAAAACTGGAAGCAACCCTTGACGCTGAAGAGTGCTGTAAACGGGCATTTCCATTTGCGTCTTCACTGCATACTCATGCAGGATGGATTTACAAAATATGGTGCCCTGAATTTGTTTAAAATAGGGGAAAAAGGTTTAATTCTCGTAAGAGTTTAAAAATTGATAAACTTGAAGTGCTCATCAAGATGAATGCATATAAATTATATTCCACATGAAGAACACTATCCTTAACTGACCATGTTCAAAACTGCATAATTTCATTAAGACCATTTAAGCATAACACTAATATATGACACGACCAGCTAGAGCTACTAAACTAATATATAGGTAAGTCTCCATGGAAGAGGGACAACAGAAACAAGATTAAAAGCTCTTGAAATTATTAAAACTACAAATTCATTACCTCAAGAATGTTGCCCATGGGGATTTCTTCCTCCTTGATCCTTTTCTGTAAGCATTCTAAAGCAGTTTTTGCAGCATCATGTTCAGCTTCCTTTCCACGAAGGAACACATTTGAAGAAGCAAATTCTTCTTCACCAACCAACACAGTTGCGCGAAACCTCGGCCACTGCACAGATCCTTCATTGAAAGATTGATAAACCGCCATCGGCAATGATGACTTCTGGATGTAACTGTGCAGAAGATTCTTATAGTGTGCTGGAATATCTAAATATATAAAATGAATGCATGTTCATTAATCCATTCTCATTATAGCTAAGGGAGAAAGCAAGTTGTTAGTAACTAAATATAAAAAAATGAAAGTTGTATGAACAATATCAATATCATGGATAAAGAATCGTCGAAATACTTGAATAATAGTTTCAAAAGCCAAAAACACCAAGTGGGGAAATTTCCTTTTGTATCACAAGTAGCAAAAGTAACCATCAATGGTTCAGTAGCACAACAATCAGTTTTGACGATGAACCGTCCCTTCTTATCCACACAAGAGTAACTTGCAAATGAAGCGAAATTGAACCCCACTTTACTGTCTATAAAAATAAATTTTATATATTAATTAGTAAGAAGGGTGACCTTTAACCAACCTTCATTGAAAAAGATTAAAAAAAAAAAGATTAGTGTTGACAGATTGTTGTAGGAGTTCTAAGATAAAGTATATTAGAATTTCAATACTCTTAAATGATTTTTCAACTTTTTGAAGAACAAACTTTTTGAAAAGAACAGATAATGGAACAAAATACATAGATAATAGTTTCATCCCTAACTTGATTTCAAATGGATGATGCATGAGTTAGTGAACAGTGGAGTGTTTAAAAAAGGGAAAACTATTCATTAGAAGTAGTAAACCGTCTCATAATTTCTAGTAATGTCTTGAAATCCTATTGAAGGGATGTGCTTTCAGTCGTATATCAAATGCCCTAGAAGAACTTCTAGTTTTATCATTTTTAGAGATTCTACAAGCTAATAATTTATATATAACTACAATGTTTATTTGTACAATTCTCCATCTAAAGGAGATATAAGTGTTATCCTCCGTTTTTACTAGTAATTCAATATGAATGCTACTATTAGGCAGTTTCACTCTTGGTTTTTCTCTTTATCCGGGCAGTCACCTCAGAGTAAAATAGTTAAAAAAAAAGGTCCAAATGACAGTAGGAAGAAAGGACAAGGATCTAATACTGAAAGCATGATGGGATAAGAGTTGCAATAAAGCCATTGAATATGTTGTAGATAGTCAAGCATACTATTGCATTACATATACATGTGTTATTAATTTCCTTGCAACGAAACCAACACATTAATCTACTTCCAGAGCAGCTTTTCTATATAATTACCCCTCAAAATGCAAAATAAAAAGTTAGAAATTCAAAAAAAAATAAATATTGAATTTAAAACTATTACTTATCAACTATCTTAGGAATCACAATACAGATACTCGTATGGGTGCATAAATCGGCATTTTTGAAATAATACAGGTCATAGATAGAGCGGAGAGACGCCATACATATATAACGTTCCTGAGCAACTATGAATCATAAATCCATAGTAACTCATTTATTAAAAAAACATTCAATGCATCAAACTATTTAAACTACCAAAAGAAGATGGCTGCTATATTATTTTCTTTAGATTTTGATTTCTTTTTTTATTAGGGTTTCATTTCTTTCTCTCTCTTTTTCTGTACGTCCGACACGCATCCGGACACGTAATCCGGATCTGACACTTGGTGTGGCACTCGGAAACTTCAGAATAAAAAAGATAGTACAACACCGAAAAAGGAAAGAATAAATCAGTGGCAGAATTTTGAAACTTACTGTGCTCGATACTCAGATCTATACCCGTATCCAACACTCGTACCCAAGTCCATGTGACATAGATATCAACACCTCCTTTTAAAAAAATTATTAAAGAAAAACCTACATTCTATTCTACTTAATTACGTAGAAGTTGTGTGCGCGAAATGTCTCCATATGGACACTTATTTTCAAGTGTCTGGTGCGTTCAGCACCCCTACGCTAACCTCCTAGAAGTGTCAGTGCCTCCTAGCTTGTATCCCTAGAAACGCCACAAAGCTAAACATGTAACATTAAAATCCCATCATTTCTTAACGAAAATAGAAGAAATTAAACTAGATACTTGAACGGATTTATATACAACAAAAAAAATCATGCAAAGCATTAAAAAGCTCATAAAAGGTATAAATGAGTTACTCACTGGAAGCCAGTAAAGTAGGAGCAGTAACTGTAGTCATAGTTGGAGCCGGAACTGAAGCCATAGCTGGAGCAGGAGGAGTAACGGTAGACATAACCGCAGAAATTCAAAGTAGCAACAGGAGATGGAGGCGGGAAGGGTGTCTTGGTTCAAAAATACAAACGAAACAGCGGAACAAAGTGAGTGTAGGAGTCCACAAGCTGGCTTTCCCTTCTAACACATAAATATCAGACTATGTTAGCAACTATTTCAGCAAGGTATGATGTGTTTTTCATCTAAGAAACAAGTGGTTTTTCCTCCTAAACATGGGCAAGAGAAAAGCTCTCACCTTTTTGAGTTTGGCTCCCACCGGATCTAGTGGGAGGTAGCGGGAGCTTAAACACTCACTGATCGTTGAAAAATGCGGAAAAATCAAAACTTTAGTTTACATGCAAATACATTAAAAGCAACAAAATATAAATTTAGCATCAAAACATCAGTGTTGTGGTGGATTCTAGATCCGTCAATGCAGCCACACACTCTTCATACCTGATTCACTTCTACAGTCCAAGGCCAGAACATTCAACAGAAATTCATCAAAATAAAATAAAAAAAACATATTACCTTGTACGGCGGAATGGATGATGTGAAATGGAAGAGGAAGCACAGATAGGGTTTGTTGAGAAAAAAGAGCAGAGGCGGCACTACTTCAGTCTTGTCGGATTTAAAGTGAGATTTTTTTTCCTTTTAAGGAAGTTGAGATAGGTTAAGAAATGCACAGCGAGTGTCACTGTCAGCATCCCCACGGGTGGATTTTGAAAATGTTTCCCAACAACCCTCTAAAAAAAGCTTTTTTTATTAGGAGACCTCTAAAAAGCGGGGGTTCTTTTTTTAAAAACAATTGGTGCCGGAACACTACGTTATAGATTGCCTATAGCAACCGCAAATAAGAAATTGTTCTCCAAAATCATTACTTTAGCTCCAAATGATATTTACTATTCATGTATATGAACGCATTAATGTAATTCAAATTTTTAATGCAACGGTTATAATAAATGCAACTAATCATCATTAAAAAGTAGGTTGTTAAATACGGGACGCTTTTTATATTCATTGCGGAAATTTGGCATGAAGAAATAATAAAAAAGTAACAAAGATAGTCAAATATATATTGTTACACGAGAAACCAGAATTGCAAGTGATCTGCTGATTATTGATTGAAATGTTCCAACAATAATAGGGTGTTCAACATTCTCGTTCCATCACCGTGAATCTACGAAGTAGATCAGTTCACAGCGTTAATTTGAACCTATATTTGTATTGATTTTGAGATGAGTTAATATGTACACGAGTGCTGTGTGTTTCAATATTTTTAATCCAAACCAAGCCAATTTGCGAGCTTTTCTTAAGTCGAGTCCATCTCTAGCTCGAACCAAGCCTACAATTATAGGCTTGAAGAGTTTTGAGCTCCATCCTAATTCATCTCGAACTAAAGCGAGCTTAAAAGTTTAAAGCTTGATATTCTTGAGCAGAATTGCCTGCCCATGTTTGTACCGTTTGGCTCGTTTTCGCCCCTAGGTGTTTCAAATTGCCAGAAATAGCACTATTCTATCGGTTCATAAATATGCTTATGTATATAAAACTGTTGATATCATGTCAAGAGAATTATCTATTAGTTTAAAGCCCAGATAGGAATCAAAATAAATACGCACAGATCCTACCCGATTTCAAATTTCTAATCTCATTTACATGTTTGGCAACACCTACAGTTATCGTCTAATATATAACCGTCCTTGTGCATCATCCTCAATAATATTGTGAAGGCTAAGTGGGAAGTCACAAGGCCACAGAATTACATCGTCCGTCTCCAAAACCATCTTCGACAGATAGTCTGCTGCTCTATTAGTTTCTCGCCACGAGTGACTTACCTGCTGCTTATCAAACTTCTTTAAGAGTCCCCAAATGTGTTCCAAGTACTTGTCGGCTTTTCCATTGTGAAACTGCTTCCTATTTATGGTTTTCACGGCACTCATTGAATCAGACTCAACCCATACTACTTTGACCCCAAGGCCCTGGGCAAGTACAAGACCTTTCCATATAGCGTACAGTTCAACCAAGAAAATATCATCTAGATACACTTTAGAAACAAAAGCACATACCGGATTACCATTGTAATCACGCAGCAAACCACCTAAACCTGCTTTTTCTCGGTCTATAGATCCATCCGTGTTTAACTTAACCCAGCCAATGTCTGGCTTTCTCCAGCTGCACAATCTAATTGATTCAACACTAGGGCTGTCAATGAGGCCCCTCCAGTTTTCGAGATTGACCAGGTTCCGTACTAAAGCTGCTGCATTTTGTCTATTCGCCATATATGGAAAGTTGCACCGTAACTTCAATGCTAACTCTTCTGCTCTTGCTTTCTCCTTGGCCTTGGGCTGCTCAACTCTTAGATATTCCTTGAAACATCTTTCACAGGTTCGTTTGTTTGGGACTTCATTTGAAATCGGGTTACAATACCTCTCTATGTTGTCGTAATGGAGGTTAGATGTAAGCTGTCAAAGTATATAAGCAAGCATTAAGATAAAAAGATGTTACCAAAGATAATAAGATAAGAAAGAAGGTTGCCGTGAGGAATAATGAACAAAAAAAGTTATTAAAAACAATCCAGAGATTTTTGTCCATAAACTACAGAGTTCCTAGTGTTCTATCACAACAAACATTAACTAATATGCGTACCTGGGAAACCAAGTTTTTCTCCGACTCATCCTGTCCATTCACAGCCACGGTTTTATCTGTCCAGCTAGGAAAATTGTTTTGCCGAGTGGATGAGAAACAAAACCTGTGTAGGAATATGAATATCCCACACACTGAGAGACATTTTCTTGTCAAAAGGAACACAATGTTCCGTATCAGAAAAAATTTGCAAGCGCCCTTGACAAGATAAGGTCTTAATGAAGACATGTAGACATAAGAAGCACCCCAAAAATAAGGCACCACTAATAAGAAAGTCATAACTCCCTTAACATAAGGCCAGAAAGGTATCCTGAGAAGGTAACAAAATGAGGTTTATTAGGAGCTAAGCACAGAAAAAGACATGCAAGTAAACTAAGAATTTCCAGCATATCATATAATGAGTTCAAAGTCATCTTTGATTGCATTCAATTCTATGACAATACATATAGAATTGCAGACTAGTGAACACTTTGGTCAAAGCAATGAACTTTATATGTTTAATACACTAATACGCCGAGTAGTTTAGTTTAGACCAATCAAATTACTATGATTTAAAAATCCCATTTTTCAACCAGAAAGAAATTAACAAAAAAGACATGTCAGATCTTTGTTGAACTTAAACATGACTAGATTATGGAAAAATTTCTCATCTCATTAGTGACGGATCCAGGATTCACTCATAGTGGTGTTTGTGATGCTCTATGGTGACTTATGGGTACTAACTTTTTTCCTTTTCCTGGCGTTTCTGCATGAAAAATTAAAGTCTCGTACACAGTTTCTATAAAAGTTTCAGCGTGTTTTAGCAACGAGTGGGTGCCCCCCAAACCCTCCTGGACCAGTCCATGCAAATATAGGATATGATATACAGCTTTCAATTTCTACTATTATCCAAAGAGAGGTATAAAGGGGATTTCAGAGCGGGAAACTGGTAACTGACTCGATCCCTTTAAAAATTAGGGCTTTAGGTTCTGAAAAAGCAATTAGAATATAAGAATATCATAATAACAGCAATGCAATAGAAAATAGCAGTTGAAAAACAGAAGAAAGTGAAAGAAAGTGAAAGAAAAAAAAAAGCCTTTTTAATTATTACCATAGGAGAATTTTGGTGAATGTGGGTGAGAACAAAGCAGAAACAGCAAAGAGAACCCAGAAAGTAAGACATTGCTTATTTTTGGAAGGTGATCCACTCTCAATGGCACAAAAGGAAGCACACCTATATCCAAAAATAAAAACTTTAAACTCCGAAAACCAAGAAGAGGAAGAGGAAGAGGAAGTGGAAGAGGTACTTACAAGGGTAAAAGAAGAACAAAGGAAGGCCTGAAATTGCATTTGACATTAATAAGAAATAAACAAAGTACATAAAAAGAAACTGAAAAAAAAATGAAGAAAAGGCATGGCATGGCATGGCTTACATACCAGGAAACCAAATTGAAGAGAGAAGGGAAGAAGAAGGGTTCCGAAGCCATATCTTAACACTTGTTGTCCTCTCCTCTGGAGTTATCACAACATTCTTATTTCTTGTTTCAAAGACATTTTTTTCCACCTCTTCTCTTGGGAACTCTATAAACTTGTTCCCATTGGAAGACAAGAAGACCACAAGTCAGCTCGAATTTCCTTGCAATAAGAAACAATTATAATTCTTTATTTTTTCATTTTTCTTACAAGAAGACAATATTTTTTTTATATAATTAAATGTTAAAAAGAAAAAAGATTAAAATTACAAAAATTAATGTGGGTAACTCCACCGATAGTTAGCTAAGGCGTTTGTGATTTTGTTCCTTTCTCGGTAAATATATGAGTAACCATAAAAAGAATTAAAATATAAAAATAAATAATAGTTAAATATTTTAGCTACAGTTATTATTTTGATTATTTAAAAAGAATCACTCTTTATTAATTATTGATTGACGTAATGATAACATAAAATTATGCAATGTGCAGATAAATACCCAAAAGAAATTTATCATAATATTTAAATTAGTCGGTGTAGAGTGATTCGGATTACTGTTTACTATTATGACAGGAAATGTTCAAATATTATGACTCCTTTAGAGATAAGTATAAATACAAAACAAAACTTGAAGTGTATTTCCGGCGGAGCTTTACTGTAAGCGAGCTTGAAATTTGGAGTGCAATGTCGGTGTGTAAAACATTTTTGAGCTCCGTTATCCCTATCCCAAACGCCCCTATGTCTCTCCCTAACATCCCAATCCTCCATCTCCCTATATCAAACCTTCCTACTCGCTTTCCTCATCTCACCGGCGCCGCTCATCCTCACCGCCATCCGCACCCCCTTCGCGCCTCCAATGAAACCCCGCCCCCGCCGCCCCTCGCCGTCTCCAACAACAACAACCTAATCATCATTGGCTCTGCGATTACGGTCACATTGGCTGTAGCTAATCGCGTGTTGTACAAGCTCGCTCTTGTTCCTATGAAACACTATCCTTTCTTCTTAGCTCAGTTCACTACTTTCGGGTATTCTATCCTTCTTCTCTTTTCTCATTCATTTGACTTTGAGTTTGAGAAATGATGATTCTAATGTGGATGTGGATGTGCAGGTATGTGGTCATTTATGTTTCTATATTGTATGCCCGCTATCGCGCTGGAATTGTCACTCATGACATGATAGGTCTTCCAAAAGCACCCTTCGTAGCTATTGGGATGCTTGAAGCTCTCGGGGTTGTTACGGGAATGTCTGCTGCCGGTATCATTTTTCATAGGATTTCTTTTATATTTCAGATGTGTTCGCTATACAAGAAAAATAATTGATTTTTAGCTGATTTTGATTAGTTGTTCTTTTATTTGTTGCAGCCATGCTTCCTGGACCTGCTATACCCATATTGAATCAGGTACTTTTACATAAAAAAAGTAATTTCACTGTTAGTTCTTGCAAATATTCTTGGTTTCTGTGGCAGAGTCATTTCTATTCGTGTGTGTACGAATGTACTTGCAGTGTATATGCATATATGTGTACGTTGTGTTCATTTGATGGCCTCTTGTTTTCTGAAAATATGTCTGTTGCGGAATGGTAAATGCAAAAGGTGAAGGAAAGTAAGGATTTAGGGGGGCGCCTGTATTGTGTGGGGATGGATTTTGTATTGGTGTATTAAGTTTCAAAAGAAAATACAGGTCCGTGATTTGGGTGTAAGTGAATTGAATACTGTTGATTCTAGTTTGGGTGTGTTTTTGGTTTATATATATTTGTACATTTGATGGCTTCTTGGTCTGAAATGCCATGTGTTTTGGGATAGTAATAGCCAAAGATGAAGCCAAACAAGAATTCCATGATTTTGGTGCAAGCGGATTGCTTGTTTTTAACTCTAAAAGAGTAAGCATACACCTATAATGCATTTATTTTGGAATTTGTATGTTTGCTGTTTTATTTGCTGATATTGTTCATTATGTTACACTCAAAGTTGGTCTTTTTGGTTGTTCTTTAATAATTACTTTCTTTTGCAGACATTTTTGGTGTTTCAGCTGACATTTTCTGCCATTCTCTTGGGAAGAAGGTACTCATTCATTCAAATCAGTGGCTGCTTGCTCGTAGCTATTGGTGTTGCGGTGGCTGTTTCAAGGTATGCCAATTAATAACATAGATTCCAACAATCAATTGTATTCAATCTATGGTTTTCCAAAGCTTGAGTTCCCTTTAGCTTTAATTGTATAAGAGGCACAACAAATACTTGTTATGACATGTGCATCGAGCTTTTGAGGAATGCCTGATGCTTAGTTATCTATGTTTGTTAGCAAAACTCAAAATGCTGAAAGACCCCCGGTTTACTGATAGTACTCCTCCATGCTCCTGCGTGACTTGTGGAAATTTATTTTCAGTAGCTCTGTTCTAGAGATTTATGTTTCTCTAGATTGAATATCAATCTTAATTTAGGATATTTGTCATCTCCTCCTTAATGCTGATGCAACTTTGTGTAGTATATTACTGTGAGTGTTTTTTTTTCCGTAATCTCATGAAAGAAGATGATTATGGTATTGGCTTTGTAATTTGTACTGTAAACTAGTGCAGCTTCATGTATTTGTTGGCTCTTCAAGTATTCTATCCTTGCCTACCATTCGAACACTTATTTCGTTCTTCCTTTTAGTGATACGTTATTCTCATATCACTAATCTTGTCTTTTTCTTCATTTCTTTTCTTGAAGATTGGCAAATGTGTTCCTTTTTTCCTTCCGTAGACCTACCTTAGTTTGCTTTCTGATTCCAAAAATTACCCTGCTAACAAAGGTTGATGATTGTTGAGCATATTTAATACATTTTCTAGGTTTTGTTCTACATGTATGAACTTTATGATCATGTTTTTGTCTAATATATCGAAGTACCAGGTGCCATTACTGTGTCCATGGCTTGTTCCTGGTTGGCTGATAGAGTGCTGGTAGGAAACGAATTTGCAAGTTTGGACTGTCATTTCTTGTCCAAGATGGTACGTGTCTCTGGTTTATTATAGACCCAGAAACACAATGAAATCTACCATATAGGTAAAAAACACATAACAAAATTCATTCAAACTATTCTTTTCAATTTGTTTTCTTTTACTAATAGTACCCTTAGCTTCTTTTTTCTTGATGAAAGTATACTTAATTCAGAAAGCAAACTCAACAAACAACCCAATGAAAAGGGTATCACCCCAAACCCAAGTATGCTTCCCCAGTATCTTTATAGGTAAGTTGTAATTTTACACTTACAGGAATCTGTTTAACAACAAAAAGTGGAACAAACAGAAGAAAAAATCAAATAATCCCGAGCACTCCAATCCCAGTAAACAGTGGCAGCAAAAGCCTCCCTTCTAACTCTGGCTTTGAAATAGTTTCCGCTAGCTTTTCTTCCCAACCAACCAGTGTCCTCCAACGTTCCTAGGACTGCCACATCTCACTTGCATTTCCTCCTAACTTGGAGAAGTTACAGAGCATTCGAAGAACAAATGCTTAACAGATTCCATTGCTGCATTACACAGATAACAATCAGAATCGTTTAAGCCTGCTCTTAACTACAAGTCTGTCCTTCAATGCCAACCAGGCAATAAAACTACGCCTAGGAATATGCTTATTCCCCCAAATTATTTTTCTCCAATAAACCGCAGGTTTTCTCTGTTTCAAGAGCTGGAAAAAAGCTGGCAGTAGAAAATGACCCTGTTTCAGAGCATGAATAACGCTGGATGTGGAGAAGGATCCAGATTTATGCTTATTACCCATGATAGAATCTGCTACAAGAGGATTCAAAGCAATATTCTGAATGAGATTCTGAGCTTCAGAAGTAATTGCATGACTTTGATTAGGAAGATGCCACTGGTTATGTCTCCAAACATCATAGACTTTAGCAGATCTAGGAACATCAGCATCAACCGCAGATAGAAAAAGGAATCTTTCCTTCAAACTCATCCCATAACCCAAGGATCATTGCAAAAACTGACATTCTTGCCATTACGAACAACATAAGGAAAAAGCTTTAGAAACCTCCTTTACTCTTATGAATCCACAACCAACTCTAACTAGAATCAAAGGGTTTAAGTTTAACTATACCCCAAGCACTTATTATGATTAACCCATACAGTGCACAAAGGATTTTTCATAGAAATGAAGTCCCTTATCTGTTCACCTACAGCAACTCTATTCCACACCTTAATGCCCTTCACATCCAGCCCTCCTTCACTCTTATCAGCACAAACATCTGCCCAAGCAAGAAGCACCTCTACTGCTTACACTGTTGCCATGCCAAAGAAAATTCCTACTCTTTTTTTTATATATATATATCAATGACATTTAAATAGGAAGAGTAGAAACAGAAGCCCAGAATACACTTAGCTTTGGTTGGTAACAATCCCTGTAGGTTTTCTCATATGTAGTGATTGGCCTTTGCTAAGAGTGATAATATGTTGATTTTTTCATCTTTGCTAGACCAATGGTCTCCAACCTATGAAATTATGTGGAATAATTGAGTATATATTGCATATAGGTCTATTTCTAGTTGTTTATTTTCTTGTGAGTTGTGGTAATTTTATTTCATGACTCCAGTGGATCCGGTTCTGATCAGATGCTGTTAGGAGTTGAGATCATCTGGCCAGCTATTATGATAATATCAACTGCTTTTCAAGCTGGTGCATCTATAATAAAGGTGCAGCTATAATTGGTAGCAAATTCTCTTGATTCTAACCTCTATAGGAAATGTACGTGATTTCGATTTGTCTATTGACAGGAATTTGTATTTGTGGATGCTTCAAAGCGCTTAAAGGTATAACCCATTATTTGTTGGTTCTTTTCAGGACTGGACTTAGTAACATGTTTGTTTAGTTGGAGTCTCTCAAAGTCCTTGGCTTGTTTATCTGTAGGGGAAGTCGCTTGACATATTTGTTGTGAACTCTTTTGGCTCTGGGTTTCAGGTAATGCACAGCTTTCTATCTAGCTGTTTGGATACTATCTCTGTTATATTGTTAAAACTTATATCTGTGCAATCCTCTGGTTGTTTGGTTAATACCCTCACTTAAGTAAACTTCGCAATATTGCACATAGTTCCTATTATTCATTGATTATAATTTGTCTTCCTTTGAAGTGTGATTTCAGATTTTGTCTTCTTTACGATTTGTAGGCCCTTTTTGTCCTCATCTTTCTACCTGTATTATCCAACTTGAAAGGCATTCCATTTGCTGAACTTCCATCGTATCTGATGAAGGGTGCTGGTTGCTTTTTGAACATTGGAAGTCAGCCAGGCAAGTTTCGTTTTCTGTTCTAACATCTTACTATGCCTTCTAACATTTGCAGTATCATACAAGATACGGAAGTTAAGAAAAATAATTGTATCTGAATATATCGCATGCAGAAGCCATGTGAAACTTTACAAAAAGTTATAAGAGAGAAGCTAGTCTGTGACCGGCTTCTTAACAGGCAAATATGCTTTTGAATGTCATAACACGGCTATCCATCTTCCACCCATTCACTAATTTGATGCTGAACTCGAATAATATCAATAAATGGGACCTTATCTACCTCATGATATTTATTTACGGGTCACAATTCTTAAAATGTTGATTGCATATCTTACCTTTATGGTCTTGTTAATTTGACAGTTGCAAATTCTGATGGTTAAAAGCTTGTTCTCTTTGATGGTGCAGAATGCAATGGAGCCCCATTGCTTCCACTGCTCTACATAGCTACTAATATGGCTTTCAACATCTCGTTGCTCAATCTGATGAAAATTTCTTCTGCAGTTGTGGCCTCTCTTGGTGTAACATTGTCAGGTACTCTCTCCCGATACATACATAAAATAACCAAAATCGTTGAGAGTGTTTACCCAAACACGAGCCTTTAGCTAATGTTGTGTATGGTTTGGCTTTGCAGTGCCAATAGCAATTTATGTTCTATCCCTTCCATTGCCATATCATCCTGAAGGAGCAGTTTTGAGTCCATATTTTATGGTGGGTAGCATAATTCTTGTATTGGGTCTAGTTCTCTTCAATGTGGCGAGGCCAACCAAGCAGGCTTCAGATTAGTTAAAAGGATGTCTTTTTTAGAGGTGTTTATAATTCTTGATAAACAACCTCCTCTTATTTTTTACAGGGTTTTCTTGTATTTAGTTTTCACAGTTCAAGATACGGCCATCATCCATGGTGACTATTTTTTTATTATTATTTTTTGTAGCATATCATGGATCCTGTGATTTTCCAACTAGCCCATGCAGTCCAGATTTCTTTCTTGAATTTGCTTTTCAAGTTTCCATCAATATTTAGTTAGAACCCTTGTGTGAAACACGTATTTAACCTACCACGAGACCAAAACAAAATCAGTGTTGTATTCAAGCAACATATATCAGAATAGAAAAATATATACAAAGTTGTTGAAAGAATAGAAGGAAAAATGACATGGATGCGACATGGTTATTAAAGGCTCGAGGGGGTTCTAGTGTCTTAGGTACAAGGCGCGCCGTTGAGGTGCACAAAAAAGAAAAAAATCATAATATTAATCCCAAGCACTCACAAATAGTTAAATGCCAACAGTAAAATCATAAAATGTACGAGTTAAGTCCTAGTTATCTATTAAGCCACAATCATAAACTCATAATACCGACTTAAAAGTTAAGACTAAAAATTAAAGTTCAACTTTAAATAATTAATAACACTCATAGTCTTCTTGACTCTAGACTAGAAAACAACTAATTTTAGACTTCCTAGTATTCTTTTCTACTCTTCATCGGAACCATCATCATCTCCTCTTCATCACTTCCACCATCACATGCTTCTTGAATAAGGTTATCAATCTCATCATTGTTATATTTCTCATCAAGGTACTCATCATCTATAAAGTCTTTTATATCATCTAACAAAGTCATTTTACCCTTATCTTTTGTCGTACCCTTTGACTTAACACTTGAACTAGATGCATTTTCAACATTCAACATCGGCTCATCTCAAGTCCTCATTTAGATGTACTAGATCATCATCATCCGACCCCTCTCTATCCAATCTACCCATCAACCATTCATTAGAATCATCTATGTCTCTTAAAAAAATAAGATCAAAAGTGTCACGAGTTTCATGTCTAAACTTTAGTGCTCGATTATACTTTACAAACACTAAATTATTCATCCGTTGTTGAGCAAGCGTATTCCTGTTTTTTTTTTGCCATGGATTTGAAATATAAAATAAGCAACATATCATATGTTTTTAAAAATTAGAATGATTGAACAACAAATATATCAAACTAATAAAGTCTTAAACGTTCAAATATGCTCCAGTTTGCTCAATATCTAGAGGCACTACACTGAGGCTTAACACTCGCGCATCAAAAATTCTTAATGCTGGAGTGGAAGCTCCATGACAAGTTCACCAATTAGCTGTTACAGCAATAGAAAATTGTATATGACTTAAAAACATTTTTAGTTTGCATGGATGATGAAAAAAGGTTTGAGCTTTTGAGATATAAGATTACGATAACTTGAAGAGGTATGTGCATTGATCATGCCATATGTAACTTTGAACTTATGAATACGTTTTTAATTAATCATGGCATTTGTAATAACATTCAACCGTTTTATTTGAGCATGGCATAAGAAATTTTCGAATAACGAAGATACAACCATATACTTTTTCGAGATAATTATAGATATTTCGATAAGCTTTGAAGAAATTATTTTTGCAATGATAGTACTAAATATATGATTAAATCTTTTTGTCTCAAGCTAGAGCATACTATACAGATATAATTAACTTATCAAGATCAATAAAGTTGAAATAACATGGTGAAAATGTGTTTGCAATATGTGGTTGTGTATTCCATTTGCATGTGAAATTATACGGTGCGTTGATTCTCGAACGCAAAATCAGTTTGGACAAAATCCATCCATTTTGAAGAACTCTTGTGTTTGATCCCCACACAAAACACTATGACGACGTTCTCTTCAATTCGGAAGTGTCCGAAGGTCGTACGCATTTTCAGTTCCTTGTGTCGAATGTAGATGGGTTAGAAGATTTAACCATTCGTGAAGTAAATTTGGTTGCCAATGAAAAAATTCAACCAGAAGGAGTAAGTTTTCAAGAACCGGAGGTTAATACTACAAGGAGAGGGCGACCAACGAAATGTTCCTGCGGTATGTCTTCTAGCTCGAAGAAGAGTCATGATCCATCCTCATCATCATTTATTCGTAACGCTCAGACAACTAATATTTATATTGTAATTCTCATTAATAACTTCCTATATTAGTATTTTAGTATTAATTATTAGGGTAATTTCATAAAAAAAACCATTGTGTTTATCAATTTTGTCAAAATGGTATCCGTGTTTATGTTTATGACAAAACAAGGATTGAGTTTATCTTTGTTACCCAAAATGCGGAAAATCCATTAACGATGTTAAAAGTAATGACGTGGTGAGGGGGTATTTTCATCTTAATTTATTGGTTATGTTACAAAAAGCTCATTTCTCACAACTTAAAGTTGTAAACACTGAATGTTTTAGGAATTTGTTAATAAATTAAAACTGAAAACGTTTTACCACCTCATCACATTTAACACCGTTAATGAATTTTCCGCTTTTTGAGTAAGGTGATAAACACAATCTTATTTTTGTCAAAAATAAAATAAACACAAACACCATTTTGATAACATCGATAAACACAAAGGTTCTTTTAGAAAATTACCTAATTATCATTATAATCAATATTTATTATTTATGGCGGCACAAATATAAGCGATTTTTATTTATTTGATCGACATTCAACCACTCATCCAACCATATTTGAATATTCTTTTTGATGACAACTGTGAATTTCGTATTGTTAGCGACAAAATAATTGGAAACCAGGAAAACTGAGCATTTATAAGAAAAGCAACTATCTTCGAGCTAACTATGCGCCGACCTATGTATGACCAAATTTACATGAGCATTTCAAATGTTTTGGAGATCCATGCAGCCATAGATCATCTCAATTGGTTGAGGTTGTACATAATGTCTTTGTACCTATTGCTACATATTTCAATGGAGTGATCTTTCTTTTCTCGAAGCAACTTATATAATTTTGTACCGTACTTCTGTGATCTTTCTTTTCTCGAAGCAACTTATGCAATGTTGGATTGTACTTCTGCTTCTTTGTGACAATTTTGCACTGGACTATAAAATTATCATTTATTTTGTCCGAAATCATTTTATTCGTATCAACTTACAGTTACAGCCCGACATTTTCTATCCCATGTACGATTCCCCCCAAGTGCAACATTAAAAAAATGGATTAAATACGCCATTGGTCACTCAACTTCAATTTGTCTCAATAAAGTCACTCAACTTTGAGTTGTATCTCAATTAGTTCACTTCAAAATAAAGTAAATACCAAAAAATGATGTAGCCGCCATGTAAGCATAAGTCAATTTTTGGCCGTTGACTTTGACTGCCACGTGGTAACCATCGAGACACCTAATAAAAAATTATGACATGTGACATCTAGGTGGCTACCACGTCGCGGTCAAAGTCAATGGTCAAAAATTGACATTTGCTTATGTGGCAGGGACATCACATTTTTAAATTTTTAAATTGCTAGGGTGACCAATATGAGACAAAACTCAAAGTTGAGTGGCTTTATTGAGACAAATTGAAGTTAATTGACCATTTTGGAAGAATAAACAAAGTTGAGTGACAAATGGTGCATTTAACCGTAAAAGAAATTAATAGTATTTTTTTGAAAGGAGGGAGAGTTATGTAATTTGGTTCCGGCATTTCATCGGCTGGAAATATTGACGCCCTTTCGATATGAAGACTGTTTCTTAAGGAGTGAAGAATAATGGCCACATCAATTTGGAATCCGAGGGAAATTCTCCTCTTGAATAGCTTGAATTGCATAATAGGGTTATCGTACCTCATTTTTTGGGTTTTGGCATCAACAAGTTATGTGATCTGATTCCGTTTTCTATTACATCTGAATCCGTTTCTTCTCCGTCGCCACCACAATGGCAGCCCCGCCGGTCAAACTCTTCTTCGGATTCTTGTTTATTTCAGTCACATTGTGGATCGTTTTCATGTAAGTTCCCCTTATGAGCTTTATTTCATCACTCATCCCCTCTTTCCATCGAATTTTCTATCATCACTTGCGGATACTGGATCTTCATATGCAATGCACTTTCATCAATGTTTTTGGAAATTTAGCTCGATACAATGTATCTACAACTGGCAGAATTAGTCTGATTTTGTATGGAGCACGAGTAGTAGTTTCCGTAGCAGTTTATTTGCCTAACAAGATTTCGCTTCTAGTAAAAACTGAATGTTAGGGAAAGTCTTAATGTAATTTGTATAGTGTAACGGAGGAATGATTATGAAAGTTAGGTTAATAGCAGCATTACAACAAAAATATCAACAACAACAAAAGCCTTAGTCTGGAAATGATTCAGGGACAAGTTAATAGCAGCATTGTAATGGATAATTCATTTTACATTTGTGCGTCCGAGGGGCATTTTATGCCACAAGTTTACCTAGTAGTATCCATTTACCAGATGGCATATCCTGATTAGATTTGGTCACCCGATTATCGATGAAATTTGTAGCGTACTTGGGTTCTTTTATGGTTGATTTTCATGACGCAGACATTGTAATTGTACCAACTCAAAAGAAGAACCCAGAGTTTGGCTTGACCTTGAAATGGATTGCCTACGAATTTTGTGGTGGTTTCATTTGTTGGATAGCTTCTTCAAATTTCAGACATATGCAGCTTACCTTACAAAAAAAAAAAAAAGAAAAAAAAAGAAGTAGAAGAAGAAAGAGAAAGCTGGCCTGGGATGAATTATTGCTGATACTTGAATATCGTTCATAAACTCTGTCATTTGTAATACTGCCTCATTAAGTCTTTCCTATACATTCATAGTGTTACTGTTAACCTACCATGGATTAGAACTCATATGGTGGCTTTTACTCTGGTCTGGACAGAGTTTCTTGGCTAGTTAGCTGCAAAAGTAATTTTTCCATTTCTTTCTTTCTTTTCTATTATCAATCTTAATTAATTTTTCAATTGAAAAAAATCCTTACTATTTTTTTTAAGAGAGAAGTAGTTTGTGAAGTGGGACTAGTAAAATGCTACAGGAGAAACTATTTTCTTCTACTTTTATACTTGGTTGCAACCCGTACTGGTTTCTAGCCCTAGTTATCTATTATGAGCCATACTGTTTCTTAGTTTGAGGGAATTCTAGATGACATTATGTGCCATGAAGATCAACTGATCAAGGACATACATTGCGAAAACATGACATAATTTGAGTTAATGGGCTAGAAGGGCAGGAGAAAAGGCTGTGTTTAGCTTTGAGAAAATGAATTTGAAGTTGTTTTGATAAAGGAAAGTTGATTAACAAGTCTTTACTCTTGAATTTTGGCATTAATTGCATTTTTTGTTTTATTGTCTACGATTTGAAATTATTACTAAAGGACAGAGGTTCAAGTTGTTTAAGTCGAAGCGGCGCGAACGACTTTCAGGCTTATTATTATTGCTTTGATAATGGTCCATTTAACATTGTATTTTTAGTCTAGTTCTGCTTTCGTCATGGATATGTGACTGCTTTGAATTAGTATTGTATGATATAGAATGCTAATATGCCATGATGTGAAATTATCAAAGTTATTCATGGTCAAAGAACTAGCTGATATCCAATTTAGTTGCTAATTTTGATTCTGATCCTTTTACAGTCTTACTTCTAGGCTGCTGGCTTGGATCTTAAGCCGCGTTGTAGGAGCGTCTGTGCAATTTCGGGTTGGTGGATGGAAATGCTTACGAGACGTTGTAGTGAAATTCAGAAAGGTTTTTTTTTTTTTAATCTTAAAGCTATTATTATCAAGTCTTTTCATTTTTACTGAGAATAAATTAGCGGGAGGCTTTTTTGTCTTCTAAACTGGAGTATGGTGATGAATTTGTTATTAAGATATGATACCACTTAGCATCTTTCTTAAACAGTTCAATGTATTCTTTAGCAAAAATATCTGCAATTTTTTATTCTAAAGTGATTGAATTAAAAGGAGCTGCTTTACTTGATGCGAACCATATCCTTGATTTTCCATTTGGTTCCCAAATCATTTATTGTTGCTTCAAGGAATTCTGACACACTACTTATTATCTTGCATTCCTTATGCCAAGACTTTGATTAATTTATAGTGTTTTCTGTTGAGGGGTTCCCAAGTAAATTTTAGGATAACTGTTGGGACCAATGATTTGACTAGACTGCCTTTATGAATCTAAATAGTGAGGTCATGAGCATCATAATGATTCAAAGAACTGTTATGCTTGGAAGCCATACATAGTCATGCTAGATTTTCTGTTCTTCTCTTGTTTTCTTTTTGGGACTATGCGATTAGGAAGTCTTTATAGCTTGATATCAATATCATTTCATTAATTTACTCTTGACTGAGATAAGGTTAAAGTTCACTGGTTTGAATTGGTAAGTGTTCATATACTTGTGCTCTCTACGCTGTTCCCTTTGCTCTTTTGCCAAGTCTGTCATTTCATTTGTTTTATCTTGTAACTGTGTTAGTGCCTCCACCCTTTTCCTCACGTGATTGAATTTGTGTCCCAGTGCGATTATGTAATTCTGTTTTTCTTTATTTAAAATTTTACAGGGTGCTGTTGAATCTGTATCAGTTGGTGAAATTAAACTTAGCTTACGCCAATCCTTGGTCAAACTAGGGGTTGCTTTCATTTCACGGGATCCAAAGCTGCAAGTGTTAATATGTGATTTGGAAATCGTAACGAGGCCTCCAAACAAAAGCATACAAAAAACTAAAAGACGAAGAGACCGGCCCCGTTCTTCAGGTCCAGGTCGAGGGAAGTGGATGGTTCTTGCTAATGTTGCTAGATTCATATCTGTTTCTGTTACAGATTTAGTTGTTAAGGTAAGTGATATCTGGTTCAGTTATCTGCATGTAGAATCGTGCACATTAGTGCAGGGATTCTAAATTGATCTTTTTGTTATTCCTCATGCCTTTTCTTTTCATTCCCTTTATTGGTTTTAGTATCTGCATTGATGAATGCTTAGTATGAACTTTCGGGTTTATTGTATAGTTCTGTTTGGACAAAGGGGTGTGCTTTTACCTATAAAGTGAGACTAGAGTCTGATTTCTCAAATTCCAGATTTCCATGTTCTGTTATTTTGGAAGCGACCTTTTTTATTTCATTTTTTGTGAAGTATTTAATTTGAGAAGAGTACCTAGGAAAGATGCTCTATAAAAATTTAATTACTAAAATGTGCTCTTAATTCATTGCCTCATTATACAGCTGTTTTTTTTTCTTTTGGTTTTCAAATGTATTAAAAAGAAATAAAATAGTTAATTAGCTTGCTCTACCTTAAAACTGCGGAGTTCTTTCTTCTTCAAGAATTGAAGAATGATGAATTTATCTAATGAGAAAAGTAACATCGGCTCAATAATTTTGGCAAAACCAAATAGCCTGATTGATAGTAAGTAGCTTGCTCTTCCTTAAAACTGCGGAGTTTCTTTCTTTTTCAAGAAGTGAAGAATGATGAATTTGTCTCGTGAGAAAAGTAGTATCGACTCAATTTTTTTGGTCAAACCAAATAGCCTGATTGATAGTTATGTCTAAACACTAACGTAGCAATCGACAGAAGAAAATGGAGCTGTGCCACATTTGTGGGCAGCTATGTTGCATGGAAATCGAAACGTTCATAGAAGTGGAAACGGACAGCAGAAAATATCATTTCAAGAAAACATAGGAAACAGAAATGTGAGGGAAACATGTAAATGTTAAAAGAGACACACTTAGAAACATTAACAATGTATGAAGTGAATATAAAAAAGGTGATATTTCTGCTCTGTAGATGATTACAATAGTGAGCTGTGAATAAGAATAGTTAGAAATTGTGGAATAAGAGTTGTGATCAATTAAGAAGTTCCAGCTAAAGTGGGAGTTCCAATTAGCTAGAATCATTGTTGGAATTAGAATGGATGGTGTTTGTCTATGGAAACAGTTTCCTAAACCAGAAACGTGTTTCCTATTTTGTATACTTACGTGTAATACTGGTTTTGGGGCTTTTCCATTTCCAAAATGGAACTGCAATGCAGAAACGCTGCTGAAGAAGAGTTTTAGTGCTACGTAGATGCCCAGGAATTTACACTCTATTTGATCCAACTCTGTAGTACTTTTCTTGTTTTATTAGGTGCTATATATTGGTGGTGTATGGACATGGTGTCATAAACAGTACTAATGAGGATGCTGCTAATGGAGGTGTTATGAAATGAAAATCAGGAGTTGTATTAAAGTACCATAGCTGTTAAATTAATATTACATGCTGCATTGTGCTTATGGTGTATTAATTTTCACTTCGTTTAATCTATTTGTGCATTTCATGTTAAAGATTTTTCCATGTTAATCCGATTATAATTGCAATTGAAATATTGCAGACACCTAAAGCTACGATTGAGATTAAGGAATTGAAATTGGATATAACCAAAGATGGTGGATCAAAGCCAAATCTCTTTGTGAAGCTACAGATATTTCCTATTGCTATTCACATGGGTGAACCACGTGTAAGCTGTGACCAATCATCCAACTTTGATAGTGGAGGAGGCATTTTTGAAAATGAGACACCATCCAGTTTGGTTGAAGGGTCTGCTGCTGCCTTCAGCTGTGAAGAGTTTTCTCTTTCTTGTGAATTTGGTCATGATAGGTAATATTCACTTCGTATTTCCTTTGACTACAGTTGCTATCTTTTATTTTTCAAATTGTTAGCAGTTGATTTTTGATGAGATGAACTTTTGTTTTTTCATTAGTTTAAATAAAGTTTGATAAATGGATACTTAAAGAGGTACTATATTCTATCTTTTGTCAATAATGCAACCTTGGAGTACACTTTTCTTGTTCACAGAGAAGGTTATTGCTCCCACAAAATTTACAAAATCTAAAATGACTGGAGAAAATATATCCTGAAAACCTGATACTAAAGAGTGTACAGAACCGTTGAGTGAACAGAACCTGATACTAAAATCAGAGAAGGTTATTGCTCCCACACTTTTCAAATTGTTAGCAGTAGCTTGCTCCCACACTTTCCTTATTTGGACTGCGGTTATGAAGAACTATTGTTGAGTGACAGAACCGTGGATGGATTTGGAGTTACTATTACAACAAAAAGTTATCTAGTTTGTCAGATGGTGAAGTGCGCTGTGATGGTGAACTGCCCATATGTTTGTTTCCTGATTTGCATCTTGTAATGTTTTTGAGTTTTTTATATCTTCAACATGATGTTATTGAGGCCTGCAATTTGTTTTTGAATTATACGAATGGTTTGATGTCTTAAAATCTGTGTGTGAATAATCGCAACTCCTTTTATTTCTTGGAGGGCCAACATTGGCTTTGGAAAGTTCAGAACTGGCAAATCCAACTTACCGTAGCCTTATGATTGAGGCAGGCACTGAGTTCAAGTTGGGAGTAACAATAATGTTTTTTCTTATCTGTCGTGTTTGGTAAAAATAACAAAAATATTTTTACAAGTTCAAAGGTATGGTTGTCTGCTTAGCATTGAGACTTTTTTTACACCTTTGCAGCAAAGATATGTGGATTGGGTATGGTGGCGAGTGGTTTTCTTCAGTTTGGAGGATTTACTTTTGAGATTAAATGTTTTGGAAAAAGATGTGAGTAAAGACTTATAGGTGATGTGCAATTTTCCTATAGTTTGTGGGGTCGCAAGGCACCCTGAATATTCAGTGGAAATTTTCCTTTCATTTACCCAGGGATTAGATTGGGTTTTTGATTTACCTTGGTTTAGTGTTAACTCCTTGGAAGGATTCCTTTTGTTTTTCTACAACGGGGTTTGAGAGCACCTTTGTCGTTTTTTATAGATTCTATTTGTAATTTCCTGGTTCTTGTTTCGTTATAACTGGGCGTCTTCCATAAATTTCTGACATAGTTCTTCATTTGGATATAACATGGGGTTTCTGTAACACATGTTTTGTCCTTGTAAAGCTTCTACGTCCCCTATGTATATCTATTTGTAATACTTCTTGCACAATTGGACCTTAGTGTTCTCATTTGCTTTTGGTCATGAAGATGATAGTTGATCAGTTACAAGGTCTTATATTTCTCTATTTGAATGCAGGGAAGCTGGTGTAGTTGTCCGGACTGTGGATATCACCAGTGGGGAGGTCGCTGTGAACTTAAATGATAAGCTGCTGTCGAAAAAGAAGAACTCAGATGTCTCTTCTTCAGATAAAGCTGTAGCTGATCCTGTTCTTGAGAAAGATCCCAATAAAAAACAATCAACTCTTGCCAAGATTGTAAAATTTGCTTCCTTGTTTCCCGAAAAGGTCTGTGATCTTAATCTTTTTCAAATGGCTTTCTTACCCGCGCTTCGATTTGCTGGCCTTTGTGTAGTTTGTATTTACTTAAATAATTTCTCCCTCAAAATATATATTCTTCTAGCATTTTCTCGGCAATACAAATATTGATCATTGCACCTTCTCCGCTGATAGTAGAATACGTCAATCTGTTAATGATATTTGCGTATAAGAGATGTGCACATAAGCTCTCTTTGCTATACTTGTGTGGACTGAGTTGGCCCAATATTCTATAGTATGTTCTGTTCTTTTACACGAGTTCAGATGAAATTTGCAGTGTTCAAACATTTCATCCATCTATCTCTTGCTTTCTGTCTCTTTTTCAAAAGGATTTGGCTTTTTCTTGAATTGAGGTTGTGTGTTGAAGTGTTGATGAACATTGCCAAAATAAAGAAGCGGTATTTCCAGTTACAAGGAAAGTCTTTCATGGTCCTCTTTTTGGCCAAGCTGGCAATTCTACCAATTATGCAGTAATTCTAGGATAAGCCTCTGTTCTAAAGACTTTCTGATTTATGTATGGATATTTTCATGAATTTTCCTATTGAGGACATCGGTATGTTATAAGGTATAGTATTATTTCAAAATGACCAGAAACAATTTTAAGTTTGTTAAACAGCTCGTTTGAGCTCAGACCTTAAATCAAGATTTGTATGATTTCCTGGTTTTCATATTATCTGTCATAAATGTGTTAAAAAGCTAAAATATTTTTTAAATTCATATTCAACATTTCCCACTTGTCTAAGTTTCAGTTATTTTCTTTTGTCTAATAGGTTAGCTTCGCTTTGCCAAAGCTGGATGTGAAGTTTGTTCATCAAGAACATGGTATCGTAATTGAGAATAACATAATGGGTATTCTATTCAAGAGCATGAAGTCCCGATGTAATGAAGACGTGGGAGAGAGTACTCGCCTGGATATTCAGTTGGATTTTAGTGAGATACATGTATTAGTGTTAATACCAATTGTCAAATTCTTTTTTATATCGTAACTAGCATCACTTGCTTATCATTAACCTTTCACTCTATTTGATTATAGTTTTTGAATTGTATTTCAGCTTCTGAGAGAAGCTGGCACTTCTGTCATGGAGATACTCAAAGTTGTTGTCATCTCTTTTGTTTACATTCCCATACAGGTGAGTCTTTTATATTTCAATTGCTGTAGCTATGCATCCCTGAAAGATTAACACTTGTTAAAGCTGTAATTTCAAGCTTCTTATAGTTGCAAATAGTCTCTTGTCTGCATTAAGTCTTATTCTCGGTGAGGTGGCTGGTGGACCATCCAATTTTAATGAGGAATTGAAATATGAGGAACTCTTTTAGTTCACATGCCGTGATATCTTTGGCTTTCTCTTTTTCATGTCCAGCTTGAGAGAAAGGCAATTTACTTCTCTCTCTCTCTCCCTCTTTCTAAATTAGTTATTGTTTCTATTGGAGGAGTGGAGATTACCTTATTATTGATATTTATTCACCTTCTTTAACTTATCCTTGGTGTGTTTTTTCTAATCAAAGAAAATTAAGAAACCTATTGATTTTGGATGCAACTTTGGTTCTGATTAATCCTTTTATGGTAGACATCGTTTAGGGGCCCTTCAAATAGGAGCAAATTACAATAGGTGATTTCTATACCCCAAACCCGAAGCAATGCCATATTATGCTAGTTTTAGGATAATTTGTTGATGTATTGGGTGTATAATCAATCAATAAAAAACAACACTGTTCATCCATACTTCATTTTCCGAGTCCAGTTCACTGAGTCATTGTCCTTATTTTAATTTGAAACCTGGTCTGGCTAAGGTGCTGAGGTTGAATAACCAAGAGACATCTATCTAGTTTGCTTGAGGTTGAATGGGAAAAAGGAAGGAACTTGGTGTAGTTTTCTGTGCTTATTTGACCTACACTATGTTTTTAGCGCATTGGCATTTCTTCTTTTTTTGGGTTTATTGTAATCCTTCTGTTCCCCAACTTGGGGGCATTTATGTGAATTTTTTATTCTTCTTTTTCGTTTGTTCCTGTTAATTGTAAGTTCACCTAAAAGATCTAACAATCTGATGCCATTTTCAATAACCTTTTAATAAAGCTAATATTGGTCTTCGTCTTTCCCTGTTCTTTGTTTTACTATATCGAATTCTATTGTTTCAAATTTATGCATGATCTGGAGGCCACCATTGAACATTGACAAACCCCCTTAAGCCCTCTTCCTTTGTTATGTCAGTGTGACACCTAAATAACTTTTCTCAAATATACTCTTTTTTTTTTAATCTTATCCATCTTTGTGGACTACTTATCTATCGCACATCCTGATCTCTTCTACACTCGTTTTGTCAATTATGTTGTTTCTTACTGTGTGACACCTTCATCTTCTTTTGCAATTATAATTTCATTTGAAGATAATAACGCTTTGCGGATTGTTGCTTTCAAATAATAATTGTGTTCTTCCAATACTAACTTTTTATTCCATTTATTTTTTAGTTTTTTTTTTCTTTGAATATCTATAGTGAATGCTGCTTTGATATTTTACTAGATTCCAACTTAATGGTTTGGTTGGTTATCATATTTATTTACTTTCCGTTTGGATGTTTCAATTTCAGCCAACCTCACCAGTTAGAGCTGAAATAGATGTTAAGTTGGGAGGTACTAAATGTAACATTATTATGAGTAGATTGAAGCCGTGGTTGCAAATGCATTTCTCAAAGAAGAAAAAAATGGTACTTCGAGAGGAAGCTCCTGTCATGAAGCCAAAATCAACCGAGTCGAAAGCCATAATGTGGACCTGTACTGTCTCAGCTCCTGAGATGACAATTGTGCTTTACAGTATCAACGGGTTGCCTCTTTATCATGTAAGTGATTGTTTGGTTTTAGTTATTATATTGTGATGTTGAGGCTTTCATCTAGTATATTTTATGTATTAATGCTCACTGTAGATTTATTTTGTATTAAAATCTCTTGTCTATATTATGTTGTGCATTATTTGAGGTAACTGGCAAACCATATGATACAAATGGTAGAGAATAAGAACATTGAAATATCTTAAAGAGTATTTAAGTATTAATGGTATAAGTTGGGTTCTGTTTAGGGTTACTTAAATCTATATCGTATATGTCAACTGATAGACACATCCCTTAAATTTAGCCCGCGATAATCTATTTATATCTTTTGGTTAAATAAAAAATTGTTCTACTCACCAAAAAAAAAAAAAAAAAGTTCTCAATTAAAATATTGACTCTGAAACAGCCACTAACTCATGTTCATGTTCATGCTCCTTGTTTTCTTTTTTCTTTCACTTGCCTTTTTGTTATAGATTTAGCCACTACTTTATGCAATCTAATGATTTCAGCAAAGGTGATGGGAATAGACATGAAACTAAAACATATTATAATCATAGAAAAGGGAAACGACACAAAAGGAGCAGTAAAATTTTTCTGAAACAATGATTTTGTTCTTTCATGGTTAAACAAAAACGAAATTCAGAAAAGATAAAAAATGGGAAAAGAAAGAACATGTATATATACAGATCGGGAGTAGAATAGGAAGAAGCTGGAAAAATGAAAAGATGAAGAAAGCCTGAAAATGGTAATGGAAACCTGGGAGTTTACTTATCTACTATTAAATTTTGTATTAATAATTATCAACTTAAAATAAATACTTACCCATGTAGTTTGACAAAAATAGGATGAAATAGGAGTTCTTGAGAATATTATTATAAGAAATTGATATATTGATAAAACTCAAAAATACACCTACATTAATTGTAAGATTACATTATTATATACATGATTTTACTTTTCACTCGGCTTTAAAATTTTGATTAGCTCCAATGTAGAAATGAAGATTTGGTATTTCTAAACTCAGAAAATGGAGGCACTGTACAGCTGGTCAAGTGCGCCTTACCATCCCTGTTGTACCTAGAATGTTATATATAACATGGCTAGATGAGATTCGTATAGAAATATTTATGTTTTTGAACTTTCATAGACAAACTAATGGCTTCTTTTTAAGGGTTGGAGAGGTATCCTTCACTCTTGGTTTTGGTTTTATTGATTTCCTCAATTGACATTTTCTTACAAAAATCAGTAAAAAAATTTTCTGGTGGAAAATTAAAGCTATATCATCAGACAAGATTTGAAGATAGTTATTCCATGTTGTATTTTGATCATTATTATACCAAAGATTTAATAACATATGTCGTGGCATATATATTTATTTCAAATAGCTATGTGATAGTCGTGATTTTTCAAACTTCAGTTCTTATGGGTTATATACCACATTTCTTTTCATATGTGTGTGTATCTTACGAGTGCTGTACTAAATTAGTTAATTTTTTTCCATGGAGGAGCAGCAAAACAGATCTGATTTTTTTGTTCTTTTGCTTTGTTGTAGTTCTGCTCACAATCATCACATGTATTTGCTAACAATGTGTCAAGTATGGGCATGGCGATACATATGGAACTCGGTGAGCTTAACTTGCACACTGCAGATGAGTATCAAGAATGTTTGAAAGAAAGCCCGTTCGTTATGGAATCCAATTCAGGTGCTTTAGTACATGTAGCCAGGGTTAGTTTGGATTGGGGTAAGAAGGACATTGAATCATCTGAAGGGGGCGGTGCTAGGTGTAAATTAGTTCTCTTTGTTGATGTGACTGGTATGGGAGTCCATTTCAATTTCAAGCGTTTAGAATTACTTGTTGTAACAGCTCTTTCCTTTCAAGCTCTCCTCAAAAGTCTTTCTGCTTCCAGTAAAAGAACAGCACAGCCTCGTAGTGGGCGGTCTAGTAAACCATCAGGGAAGGGAATTCAACTATTGAAATTAAATATGGAAAGATGCTCCATAAATTATTGTGGTGAAAATAGTATGGAAAACACAGTTGTTGCTGATCCGAAGCGGGTCAATTATGGATCTCAGGGTGGTCGTGTTGTAATCAGCATGTCAGATGATGGGTCACCACGTACTGCCAGTGTAATATCCACAGTGCCTGATGATTGTGAGGTCTTAAAGTATTCTCTTTCTCTTGACATCTTCCATTTCATTTTGCGTGTGAACAAAGAGAACCAATCTACGGAGGTAGAACTTCAAAGAGCAACATCTAGTTATCAGGAGCATAAACTTGATACACAAGTAGCAATTTTTGACATGCATAATGCCAAATTTGTACGACGTACTGGCGGACTCAAAGGGATTGCCATTTGCTCTCTTTTTAGTGCTACTAATATTACAGCCAGGTGGGAGCCTGATTTACATATATCAATAATTGAACTTATTCTGCGGCTGAAGTTGCTTGTGCATACTCAGAAGCAGGGGCATGTAAATGAACACAAGGAAGATGCCTCAATCGTGATGAAAAATGATTCCTCTGTGGAATCTGGACATGCTGATAGACCTAAGAAAAAGGAAACTATTTTTGCTGTTGATGTGGAGATGCTGAATATTTCTGCTGGGGTGGGAGATGGTGTTGATGCTACGTTACAGGTTCAATCAATTTTTTCGGAGAATGCCCGTATTGGAGTTCTTCTTGAAGGGCTCCTGCTCAGTTTTAATGGGGCTAGAATATTGAGAAGTGGTAGAATGCAAATTTCTCGTATACCTCGCTCTTCTGATGTGAACCTGTCAGCAGGTGTCACATGGGACTGGGTGATTCAAGGGCTTGATGTTCATATTAATTTGCCATACAGGTTGGAACTGCGCGCCATTGATGATTCAGTTGAAGATCAGCTACGGGCCCTAAAGCTTGTTACTGCTGCTAAAACTCAACTTTTATCTCCTCCAAAGAAGGAAAGCTCAAAGCCTAAAAAGCCTAGTTCCACAAAATTTGGATGTGTAAAGTTTTGCATACGCAAGCTTGTTGCTGATATTGAGGAAGAGCCACTACAAGGATGGCTTGATGAACACTATCAGCTGATGAAGAATGAAGCTTGTGAGTTGGCTGTCAGGTTGAAGTTCCTTGATGAAGTTATTTCCAACATTAACCAACCTCCTAAAGAAACAAATGAGTGTACATCCGAAAGAAAGGTTGCATATAATGGTATTCAGATTGATTTAGAGGATCCTTCAGCTACTCAGAAAGTGCTAGAAGAAATTCACAAACAGTCATTTAGATCATATTACCAGGCATGTCAGAAACTGAAAACTTCTGAAGGTTCAGGTGCTTGTAAGGAAGGGTTTCAGTCTGGTTTTAAGCCTAGCTCTTCAAGAACTTCCCTTCTTTCAATTTCAGCTTCAGATTTGGAAGTAACCCTGAAAAAGGTTGATGGAGGAGATGATGGAATGATAGAAGTTTTAAAAGGGCTGGATCCTGTTTGTCGCCAGGAGAATATACCATTTTCTAGACTATATGGGAGTAATATTATATTGCACACTGGCACGCTTGTTGTGCAAATAAGAAACTACACATTTCCTCTCTTTGCTGCTGCTGATGGTAAATGCGAAGGTTGTGTTGTGCTTGCTCAGCAGGTAAGTCCAAAACATCTTTTCTGTTCCTTCTCCTCCTTCCTTCCCAATTGCCTGTTTTTGTTTTTCTTCTTCATCACATGTATCTTCAGAAATCTTTACTGCTAAAATGGTACGTACATCTATTGCTGTTGACTTGTTGTTAAGGGTGTTCTAAAATCGCTGGTACAAATGAATCATGCTTATAGTGTAGGTTCAGTTTTTTGTTAGTACTTAGTACATGGCAGACTGAGTGATGAGACCAGAGTTCATAATCATTTTATTTGTTTTCTTTCCATGTCCTCTTTGGTTCAGTTACTTGACTACATCCTCCATTTTCTCTTTAACAACCACTCTCTCTATTCTATTTCTGCTTGCAACGTCAATTCTTCGGACTTGATTTGTGCAAAGTAGCTGACAGTTCTACTTTGGCAGACTGAGGGAGTTCTTTCATTAAGGGTCTTACTCAGGGCTATCATATTTGAGAAAGAATAAATTAATAACTGATGACTCAGTGATGTTATGGCAGAGTCATGTTTTATTGATAGAATAACATTGGCTATGTTATTTCTGGACCTGCCAATAGTGATTTTTTCGGAATCTGACTGTTTTACCAACAAATTTCTGTAGCACTGAGATTTTTGATTTAAACCTCAATTGGGTGTCTGTGTTTGTGCCTTTTATGAATGCACTGTGATTTATTGCACTTCTGTTTTATTTTTATGCCTCTATTCTGACTGTAACTATCTCCTGTTCAATCAGGCAACATGCTTTCAGCCCCAAGTTTACCAAGATGTTTTCATTGGAAGGTGGAGAAAGGTGAACTTGCTCCGTTCAGCAAGTGGTACAACTCCTCCAACAAAATCATACTTTAATTTGCCTCTACATTTTAAAACAGCTGAAGTATCATTTGGAGTAGGTTATGAGCCATCTTTTGCTGATATAAGCTATGCTTTTAGTGTTGCTCTTCGTAGGGCTAATTTAAGTGTCAGGAATCCTGGTCCTCTAGTTCAACCACCCAAAAAAGAGCGTAGCTTGCCATGGTGGGATGATATGAGAAATTATATTCATGGAAATATTTCTTTAGTGTTTTCAGAAACTAAGTGGCATATACTTGCATCAAGCGATCCTTATGAAAAGCTTGACAAACTTCTAATTACATCTACTTCCATGGAGATCCAGCAGTCAGATGGCCGCATTTATATGTCTGCTAAAGACTTTAAGTTTCTGTTGAGCAGTTTAGACAGTTTGGCAAATAAATGTGGCTTGAAACTTCCTGCCATTTCATGTGGTGCTTTCTTTGAAGCTCCTGTCTTTACTCTTGAAGTTACAATGGACTGGGATTGCGACTCTGGGACACCATTGAACCATTATCTATTTGCACTTCCCATTGAAGGGAAGCCTCGGGAAAAAATTCTCGATCCCTTCAGATCTACATCGCTATCACTCCGGTGGAACTTCTCGTTGAGACCCGCAGTTCCCTCATGTGAGAACCAATCTGTTTCTTCCTCTACTGTTGATAGCCATGCTACTGATAAAGAGTCAAAGCCACCTGGCAAGCATGGAGATGTTTCAATCAGTCCTCCAACAATAAATGTTGGTGCTCATGATTTGGCTTGGATAGTTAAATTCTGGAGCTTGAATTATCTTCCGCCTCATAAATTACGTTTTTTCTCTCGGTGGCCCCGTTTTGGAGTTCCAAGAATTCCCAGATCTGGTAATTTATCACTGGACAGAGTAATCACAGAATTTTTCCTACGGCTAGATGCAGCGCCCACACGTATAAAATATATGCCGTTGGATGATGATGATCCTGCTAAGGGGTTAAGTTTTAATATGTCAAAGCTTAAATATGAACTCTGTTTCGGTCGAGGTAAGCACAAAAAGTTCACTTTTGAATGCAAGCGAGACACACTTGACCTTGTTTACCAGGGTTTTGACCTTCACGTGCCAAAGGTTATCCTAGATAAAGAAGATTCTACAAGTGTTGCAAAATTAGTCAACTTGACGAGGAAAAGTGGCCAGCCTTCAACTCTGGATAAAGTTCCCAGTGAAAAGCGCAGTAGTATGAGTACTTCCCCTGAGAAACACCGAGATGATGGGTTCCTTTTATCGTGTGATTACTTCACTATCAGAAGGCAGACACCAAAAGCTGACCCTGCGCGACTTTTGGCATGGCAGGAGGCTGGGAGAAGAAATTTTGAGATGACATATGTGAGGTCTGAGTTTGAAAATGGGAGTGAGAGTGATGATCACACAAGATCTGACCCAAGTGATGATGATGGTTTCAATGTGGTAATTGCTGACAATTGTCAGCAAGTTTTTGTTTATGGTCTAAAGCTTTTGTGGACTCTTGAAAATAGGGATGCTGTTTGGTCTTTTGTTGGTGGACTATCTAAAGCATTTCAACCACCTAAACCTTCTCCTTCTCGGCAGTATACACAAAGGAAATTACTTGAGGAGAAGCAGTTACTTGCTGAAACTGAAGTGAAGCAAGATGACACCTCAAAACCCGTTTCTAGTGGCAATGAAGTCAATTCCCCTTCTCACAATGCAGAGACTTCAGGATCTCTCTCACCACCGCCAGATTCAGTTAAAGTAGAGAACTCATCTTCTGTTGGAGTTGGTATGTCTTTAAAATTGTCTAAATTCTTTAGTTTGTGTTTTTCTATTTGTTCTTGTCTGGTAATGTTTTATACAGCAGATATTTACAGTTTGAAGCCAATGAAAATCAGCATTTTCTAGAATAACTTTAAATGCATAAAGTGAATTTGCTTACTTACCAGTTACCAAAGTTTTGATCTAAACTAAATCAATTTGCCTAGCTTCATTTCCGGTGACAAATGCAAGTATAGATGATCTTGAAAAGGGAGGGACTCGCCATTTCATGGTGAATGTCATTGAGCCACAGTTCAATCTCCATTCTGAAGAAGCAAACGTAAGCTGTGAACCTCACTTTGAGAATTTTTTTCCTGCTAAACAGATTTCCTTTTTTTGATTTTTTTTCCATGGTCATGCTTTGAGTTTTCAAATCTATAAGTTGTGTGGTCTGGTTAATTTTGATTGTTCCTCTTTTTTACTTTTTATTGGTTAGAATATGTAATGGTTTTCCTGGTACGATCAAGGGCTTTTTGGTGAGTAAATTTGACATGCATGAAACAAAATTGAGACTGAATATTGTTTACTGAAAATGTAGGAAAGATTCCTAGTTCCTACCAATTAAGTTATTCGGACCTTTTATTACAATTGTAAGGTCTTTCTTAGTTGGTTATTTACTCAGTTGTAATGTGGATTGTAAATTTGTATCTAAAATTTCCATTGGTATGGAGAGATGTGTTTATCATGAAGTGTATGTATATGGGCAAGGCACATCTAAGGCAACACATTCTTTATGGCTTGAGGTGCAAGGCACAAAAAGGGTTATACCCAAGTGAACCGAGCCGCAGATTGTCTAAAATATTATTAGAAAATAGAAATACAACTATAATACCAAACTCAAAAAGAATTATGTTAATCTAACAAATCAAGTCTGCTATAAGCTAAATTTGCAAACCAAAATATTGTTGGTGCAATAAGCAGACAACCTAAAGTTTGAACAGCAGAAAGATTGAGAGACCGGTGTCCACATTAAGGAGATGAAAATAATTGATAGGGAATTTTCTTCTTCTTTTCTCCTCTACTTTTACTTGTACAAGTGTAATTTTTTATTTGTTATTATTCTATATAGATAGGCTGCAGGAGGAGCAATAACATTAAAGGTATTAAACATCTGTTTGTTTAACTTGATAAGACTTTTTCGTGTCTGTAAACAAGCAGTTTTGAACTTGTAGCAGGTCTTTAATGCTTTTAATCTTTTAAAAACCCTAAACTGGAAATCAGGGTTTTTAAACTTCCTAAACTAATCTCCAAACTGAGCAGTCATTTAATTAAAATTAATCACTAAACGTGGAAAACAGATTCATATCCAGCTAGATTTAGCGAGAGAAATGCATGCAGGTAAACTTAACAAATTTATCACATAAAACTTACCAGAAAAAAAGGCTCATTTTCTGTCATTTACTGTTCTATGATATGTTTCCTTTTTCAAGTTGAAAGCACCCTGTCTTGGTGGTCCAGAAGCGCTGGGCATGGAAATCACTGTGCCTAGGCAGTGGCATGAAATGCCTTTGACTAGACTGTGGTTAGAGTATGAAACATTTGAATAAAATAAAATATCATATTATAGGCTATTTGTCTTCTTTTTTTGTTTATGGCTGTAATCAACTTTGCATAAGGTATTCTCCAAATCATATAGATTAAAGTAGGTTCTGAAAAAGAATTCTCTAGAATATAAAATCATCTTAGTCTATGTAACAAATCATCTTGACTCAGTCTACTCATGTTTTGGGTTAACTGGTTTGCCAATCAGGGTAGGTTCCTGCTTGCTGCTGTTAGTGGTCGTGTTTTAGCCCGGTCATTTCATTCGATCCTTCAAGTAGGTCAAGAGATAGTTGAACAAGCTTTTGCCAAGGAACAGACAGAACTTCCTGAAGTTGTTCCTGAAATGGAATGGAAACGCACAGAGTTCTCTGTAATGTTGGAGCATGTGCAGGCTCACGTTGCACCGACTGATGTTGATCCCGGTGCTGGACTACAGTGGCTTCCAAAAATTCGGAGAAGCTCTCCAAAAGTAAAGCGTACTGGTGCTCTACTTGAACGAGTGTTTATGCCTTGTGATATGTACTTCCGATACACAAGGCACAAAGGCGGGACTCCAGATCTGAAGGTGAAAGAGCAATTTAATACTTTTGTTGCACCATTTCTTTTGCTGTGCATCATTATTATTTTCTCTATGAATTGATTTTATCCAAATTTGATGATCAGGTGTTGGTTGTTTTGTTGAATTAGATACTTGATTTGAATGATGTATTTGGCTTTGATTATTTCTTTCAGGTGAAGCCTCTAAAGGAGCTCACTTTCAATACTCATAATATAACAGCAACAATGACATCTCGCCAGTTTCAGGTCATGCTGGATGTGTTGACCAATCTTCTCTTTGCACGGCTTCCCAAGTGAGATTTGAATTTTTGACTTCCCTACCCCGCCCCAATTAATTTAAAATCAAGTTTGCCGTCTAGATTTCTGTTATTTGGCATCAGATCCCTGTTGAACGTAACCCTTATATGTTACAGATTTCCATCCCTTTTTCAGTCTTTTAATATGCCATCTTCATGTCATGGCTCCACTATGTGAATTCCTTGTATCTCTCCCCTCATACTGTGTTTGGTGTGTCCATGTTAAGATCTATATCCCCAAAGTTCAGATTTTTCTAACCTTTGGCAGTGGTCAGATGGTACTGCTGTTCCAGTGAGACCACCACTTTGATTGATCCCGTCCTCAGTTCACACAATTTTATTCATCTCTCATTCTTTTGGCATGTGAAATGATTCCCACATGCTTTATGCATCATAGATTTCCATTTTTTTGACAAGGACAAGCTCAGACAATTCTAGCTGCTCTTAGTAAAGGATTTGATTAGATAACGAATGATTCTTTTATCTGAGAATTGATGTAAATTTGAGTTGTTAGTCATGTAGATATTATTAGGTAATTTATTTCTTGAAATGTGCTTCTGTTTACTCATTGACTGATGCGATTATTTCTTGTTCTTTGAGGCTAATTACTTAATTGTGTGCCAAATCAATGTGTTATGAGATAGTTTGTTTTCCTGTTGTCATTTGTCTCATTGATTTTTATAACCTGTGGTTCAGGCCTAGGAAGAGTAGTCTATCGTTACCAGCTGAAGATGATGATGATGTTGAAGAGGAGGCAGATGAGGTAGTACCTGATGGTGTAGAAGAGGTTGAACTTGCAAAAGTCAACCTTGAACAGAAAGAACGAGAGCAGAAGTTGCTACTTGATGACATCAGGAGATTGTCTCCGAGTGGTGAAGCATCCGGAGATCTGCCTAAAAAGGAAGCTGAACTGTGGATGGTCACTGGTGGAAGATCCACTCTGGTAAGGATTTCAAGTTATATTGACTGCTTTTTTTCCATAGTGTTAAGTGTTAACTTGCTCATCTTTACTAGGAGTTGTGCATCTTTTTGAATATATTCTCACCCTGTGGTTCTCACAGTAGATAGCTGACATGATTTTGATATATAAGAGCGTTTGAACTATTTATGTTAGTGGTCATTGTGCTTGTATTTCTTCTCTTCCTCATTATTCCTTTTTAATGTGAAGAGTATGCAAATGGTTTGCCTAGCTTTGGAGTAGTAATGATATGGTGGGAAGGTCCATCCTGGCACTTTTCCAGATATTAAACTGGTTGACTATGCAGTTATTCTCCTTCTACACTATTTGATGCTAAATTTTAGCAGTGTTTGGTATCTTACTAAGTAGTATATTACTTAGTTCTACAATATGGATCTAACTGTATGTCTGTACCCAGCGATGATGGTGAAAGATTGATGAAAATGTCCCTGCATGAACTATATGTAAAATAAATTTATCTGGGATTGTGCTTGAACTATTTATAATATAAATTAACTGGGACTGTGATGGTGATCGGTTGTGTAGATGATGGTGGTAATAATCTTGACAGTAGCTGTGGCTGTGATAAAAATAGTAGCATAGTTGGAGAGCTAATGTAGTGATAGTGGTTGTCTAACTGATGTAGGATGGGTTGAACAACCATCCTTATGATGCTAAATATATGTAACTGCAAGGTAGAATGGCAATTATGCTGATGTTGATGTGAGCTTAGAACAGCACGTTGGTGCTCTTGCTAAGGTTCATCTTCCAATTATTATGAATTGCTGATAACTAGGATAGAAAGGTAGGTATTATGTTTTGCCATCTTCATAACATTGGCTCTCCTTTTTGTTGTTTCTTGTCTCTTCCTCTTCTGGTTATTGTTTTGACAGGATCAATCTATCTTTCATATACGTATCATTTTCAATTATCTTTTCATCTGATGCTATGTGTTTACTTGTTGACTCCATGTGATTTAGAATTGATGTATTATGTATTTAAGTACATCAGTTTCATGTTTCTATATTCATTTCTCAGTTGTGTGACCAAACTTCATTTCTCCAGGTTCAGGGACTGAAGAGAGATCTTTTAACCGCGAAAAAGTCAAAGAAGGCAGCATCTGCATCGTTAAGGTTGGCTCTGCAGAAAGCTGCCCAGCAACGACTGATGGAAAAGGAGAAGAACAAAAGTCCATCCTATGCCATGCGCATATCTTTGCAGATTAACAAAGTTGTTTGGAGCATGCTTGTAGATGGTAAATCTTTTGCTGAGGCTGAGATAAATGACATGGTTAGTATCCAAGACGATAAAAACATTCATATCTTTTATCCTTCTGCAGTGAACATGAGTGAGATCTTTTGTAGCAAATAAGACTCTCCTGTGATTAAACTTAAAGGTAGCTTTACTTTTACGAGTTTTGCATACTAGTACATAACCAAGTCTTAACTCCAATTGGTTATGCTTGGCTGCATGAATCCTTTCCACTCTGTCCTATACAAAATGTGATCTTTGAGAGACTTCCAATTGGATTTGGACGTTTTAATTATTGTCATCCAGGTCAATCTTAGTGCAGCCCGTTCCTTCCTGACTGCAGTTACTCTTATTCACATGGGACTGATCATAGGCCAGCACTGAACTTGTCCAAACCACTATAAGCGTCACAATTTTGTTTTCATTGAAGTTAAAGCAGCATCTCTTGTTTGAAGAGGCTATCAAGAGTGCTTAACATGCTCTAAAAATGCTAGTATCCATAATGCTCCAATTTTATTTTTTATTTTTTATTTATGCTTGTAAGTTTTTTGTGATAATGCTTGCTAAGATCTTGTATCTATATCATTTTTGTGATAATGCTTGCTAAGATCTTGTATCTATATCATTCTCAGATCTTTGATTTTGACCGGGATTATAAAGATGTTGGAGTTGCTTTGTTTACAACAAAATACTTTGTTGCAAGAAACTGCCTACCTAATGCCAAGTCTGATATGGTTCTGTCAGCATGGAATCCCCCACCAGATTGGGGAAAGTAAGTATGCATTTCCATTTTGCTCTGTTGCTGTGCACATGATGCATCTTTACAGGTTACAGTTAATACTTTTCCAAAGTAGATGAATATGAAGGCCAGATAAAACATATTCTATGGGGTTCTTTGTTAAGACTATTAAACTCTGAATTTAACTTATCAAGGGCTTATTATTTTTCATCTTGTTTGATAATATAATACTACTTAAGATTTTAAAAATATTTAATTTAAATTGTTTAAGATGCATCGTTAGTAATAATATCCTAATATTTTATATAAAATGCTGCGTGTATACTCTTCTTATATATATTTACGTATATATTATGATTTCTCTTAAGAAAAAAATAAAATTTATATATTTTTATATCTTAATATGAAACTAGACACGTTATTTTCAGTATTCATGCAACAACACTATCATTCAATAATTTCAGCATTTATAAACTTTGATGCTTAGAATTTTATACATATTTTTACAGCACTTAATTTTCCAATTTAACAAAGAACATCTTAAGGTAGACTTGTGCCACAACAAGCCTTTTTGTGTCTTTTTTTTTATCAATATGAATGTAATTTTGTGCTGTCCGTGTTTCCGGATGCAGAAAAGTAATGCTTCGTGTTGATGCAAAGCAAGGAGTTCCTAGGGATGGAAATTCCCGTATTGAACTATTCCAGGTAATATAGTTCTGTTGCTGGATCAAAGGTTAAATTTGCCCCTGAATTTGTCAATGAAGTCACATAACCTCAAAATTAACTTCATGGCGAAATTGTCCCCCAGCTTTCCATTTACGAAAGCATTTTCTGAATATAAACAAAATAAACCTCATTGAAAAATAAACATCAATGGTTGAAATCAACAAAATGAAGTTTTTGTGTTATTTTGGTTGAAGTTTCATTTCATATTTAATATTCTCTTTTTCCCCTTAATATACAATGACTGCTTTGTGAAAAGTTTCACTAAATTGCCCATAAGTTGAAAGGTGAGTCATTTGACCATAAATATAAAGTAATTTTGCGGTCTTTTGAACTTCCCTTACAAGTTCAGGGGTGAATTATAACTTTCAATCCTCTTCGTTTTTATCTTTGATTTTGTGTTTTGTCTTTCTTGACTGCTTGCTATGAGCAGTAATCAACATTGTGGGACAATCTGTGATGCATTCTTTTACCTGTTACACACTAACTAACTTATGATATGAAGTGGAGAGGTTTTTTTTATGGTGTCATGGTGGAAATTTTTGAATCATATTACCTACTATGAACTTGTTTTACATAATGGGCATTTAACAGGTGCTCCAAAGGATGAGCGCTCATATCCATAGCAATTTCAGGGTGGAAAATTAAATTTGGAACTATTCCCTTATCTGGTTTCTTTGCAAGGAAAGGGGTAGTAGAGCTTTGAATATAATGCTCTTTTGTTGTTACTGGTGATGACAGGACAATTTAGATGCAACATATACTTTTTTTGTTCACTAGAAAATTGGCATTATTAGGATTAATATTTGGTTACAACGTTCTCTTTATACCCTGAGTTAGTGCTGCTGTTTTCTGGCTGTGTCATATTAAAACATTTTCAGTCAAAAAAAAAAAAAAAAAAAAAAAAAAAAAACTAAGGTAAACTCAAAAAAGTAGTGGTGTTTACAAGTAGTAACATAAATATACATGAGCTGCTTCAAGACCTACTTGAAGGAAGTGGACAAGGACAGATAAATTACTTCGAAATTTAGGATATAGCATGGCGAAGAATACTTGGAAGACTTCCAATCTGGGATGTCAAAGCAAATTCCACAGTTTGCACAACTTGTGTGCACTAATCACTAGCAATTATTTTCCTCCTTTGCTTTAAACAGTTGCAAGTAAATGCTGCCTACTGTGGTTTCTGTTTGAAAACAAAGTGGATATTGTTCTGTTGATTGCTTAATATGATCTTCCCTTGTAATCCAGGTAGAGATTTATCCCCTTAAGATTCATTTGACAGAGACAATGTACAGGATGATGTGGGGATATTTCTTCCCAGAAGAAGAACAAGATTCACAAAGGCGGCAGGTTCGTTACTGCACATACCATCTTTGTATTCACATGGATTCAACTTAATCAGGTCAATGGAATGTAATTAGAATTATGCACTTACAACAAGAAAACTTTTGAAATGGTAGTTATCATGAACTAAAATAAATGGACAATAAGAATCGAATAGGTATTTATTGTGCTTTCAGTTGATGACCGAGTTATATCTAAATGCTAACAGGACTTGTATGGATCTGGTCTACTCATTATGGTATTTCATTTTGTGAAATCAGGACCTTTGGAAAGTTTCAACAACTGCTGGGGCAAGACGTCTAAAAAAAGGTTCATTGGTCCAGGAAGCTCCTGCAGCATTTAGCAGCTCTAGCAAGGAATCTGATGTCGCGTCCAAACCCATTGGGGGTTCAGGGGCGGAGTTGAGAAGGACCTCTTCTTTTGACAGAACATGGGAGGAATCTCTTGCAGAATCTGTTGCTAATGAGCTTGTCTTGCAAGCTCATTCTTCCAGCATTTCTTCAAAAACTGACCCATTTGAAGCAGAGGACTCCTCTAAGCATAAATCGAAGGAGTCTTCGAAGGCTGCAAAGTCTGGTCGGTCATCTCATGAAGATAAAAAAATTGGCAAGTCAAATGAAGAGAAGAGATCTCGTCCTCGAAAAGTTATGGAATTTAACAATATTAAGATTAGTCAGGTGAATTCTGCTGTCAATTCCCATTTGTTGCTTTCTGGTGCAACCGAATAGTCTATACCTAATGTTGTATATGCTGATCCGGGTGTAGGTTGAGCTACAGATTACATATGAGAGCTCAAGATTTAATCTGCATGAGCTCAAGTTGCTCATGGATACATTTCATCGTGTTGAGTTCACTGGGACTTGGAGGAGGCTGTTCTCCCGAGTAAAGAAGCATGTCGTTTGGGGAACCCTGAAGTCTGTGACAGGGATGCAAGTAAGTAGTCTTTGATGTGACACCTCAGAATACCATTTATCTAAACTGATATTTCATGAGATAAGATTGGTTTGATAAATATGAAGTTATATCACCATTAACTCGATCAGACCTGGGTTTTTTTTTTTTGACATATTGCCTTGTTTGTGATTCGTGAAAGATATTAATCTTTGCCTGCTTATTACAACTATTTTTTAGTTTTATATATTATATATACACACAAAAGGGTTTGTTGTTTCCTTAAGACCAATTGTGTCAAGACCTCGAGTTTCCTGGTCCTGGCCTTGCTCTTATCATTATATTTTCTTTTGCATGCTAATTTGATATTAGATCGCTTGCTTTATTCAATTCCCATGTATCCACTTATGATGATTCCTGTTCACAAGAAACCAAGAAGTATAATTTCAAATATCCAATTTTTCGACTAAGCATGTACTTATGATAATCAAAATTTGTTAATGGAAGATGTATACAACTATTATCTCTGTGTTCCTTCGGGGTGCAAATATTGGCAATCTACATAGTTAGCGTAAGATTGTATGTCTCATGAAATAAGCTGAGTATTCACTACTGGTTTTGCAGGGTAAGAAATTCAAAGACAAAACTCATAGTCAACGAGAAGCAACTGGACCTACCATTCCAGACATTGACCTTAACTTTAGTGACATTGATGGAGGTCAGGCTGGGAAAACTGATCTTCCAAACTGGATTAAACGTCCAAGTGACGGAGCAGGTGACGGGTTTGTAACTTCTGTTAGGGGACTCTTCAACACTCAACGCCGGAAGGCCAAGGCATTTGTACTCCGGACTATGAGGGGTGAGGCAGAGAATGATTTCCATGGTGACTGGAGTGAAAGTGAAGCAGATTTCTCACCCTTTGCTCGCCAGCTTACCATTACAAAAGCTAAGAGGCTTATCAGAAGGCACACAAAGAAATTCCGATCCCGAGATCAGAAAGGTTCGTCAAATTTTCCTATATACATGCTCTTGAGATTTTTTGGAGTTGGGGGTATTTTTTGCTAGTTGGTTTCTTTGATAATATATGAAACTAACTGTTGATGGTGAATTTCAGGTTCGTCCTCCCAACAGATAGACTCACTTGGAGAGTCTCCAAGGGAAACGGCATTTGAAGCATTTGAAAGCGATTCTTCGAGTGAATCTTCACCATATGAGGATTTTCATGAGCAACTTGAACAACTTCAGGGAGACTTTTGAAGGCTGGCTAGGCTGGTAAGTCGAGCATATTTGATAACATCTATCTATCCATTGAGGGGAGAGGAATCCCAACCCACTACAAATTTTATTTACTCGTGGTCTCGGCCTTAAGCTGACACTACGAATACGGGGAAAATCAGGTTAATCAAGTCATGAGTAGAGCTTCAGAACCATGATGAATGAAATATTCCTTTTGAGGGGGATCGAGTTCTGAATTCACACTTGTGCATAGTTTTTGTAGCCTATTAAGCTAGCTTGTATAGATATATGTACAAGCTGTTGAGAGATATTTATACAAAGTTAAGTGTAAAGAGGTATGTATGTATGTATATATTGGTAAATAAGTGAACACATACTCTTATCTTCTGAGGCCTCAAATTTGGCGCTAATAAAATTTTGTTTTCATTATCAGTATTTGGTATCATTACTGCTCGCTTTGTGTTTTTGGCATTGCTATGGAAAATACATATTGTTATTCAATTTTCAGGTGAAACTGTGCGAGCGTAATTTTCTATTTCTTTCCCCTAATATGCCCAAGGAGCTAATTGACAGCCTGAAAAAGATATTAAGATTGTATATAAATATGATTTATATACATAGCTAGAATTTTTTTAAATGGTCCACATTTACTAGAACATGTTACTTGCAGGCTCAATAGAGATTATAACGCCGTCCACCTACAATGAAGAAAGAGTACAAGAACAAGTAGATGAATACAAGAGATGGCGAAAATTATACTTTAAGCTATAAGTCTTAAACTTTTTGATATGAAATGATTTGGATAATAAGAAAACAAACAGTTAAAAGTGACTTTTAGACAAGTTTAATTCTTACAATTATAAAATCAATAATAGTGTGGATAGATCAGATGGCAAAAGACTTCTCATGTTAATAAAATGTAATCCAATTTTAAAATCTCATGGTTGTAACATAAGGGCAAAGTTCACATACCGTGACTAATATTATATACCCGATTTTGGTCAGCGCCCAAAAAGATGAAAAGAGTTGGACTACCAAATTTGCAAGTCCTGCTCTTTTTCCCGTTTTCATGAACTTTATCGTTATTTGACCATCTTATGAAACTTTCCAAATATTGGCTGTGGGATTCACTTATTTCATCCAGAAAAGCAAAGCTTTCCCACTGTTTTAAAAGCAAAATTCAATACTAAACTAACCCACGGTAACATTCACTGCTATTAGTATCAGAACATATGCATAAAATACAATTGCTCCTTCATATGACAATGCAGAGAAAAGTGAAATTACATTTATTGAGTCCTTAAAAATGGATCCAAATTCTAATTATGTAACTAATTTCCTACCAAATTAATCACATATATTACATTACATTACAGAATGCAATTGCACATCAATTAATACACTGCACAAACAAATAATAATATATATCACTCCATGGCATTTTGGTGTTAGCATATCACATCCTCGCCCATCCCAAGCCAAATGAACTTCACTTCGCATTACGAACAAAGCGTCAACTCATTTTGCTAATCATCCTCCTTATGAGTTATGAGGTACGTATCACTAACTTTGCCTTTCATACTATACAACTCAACTCAACTCAACTATTATCATCTTCTAATCAAAACTAGCCGGTATATCCAAATCTGTATCCGATGGATTGCTACGCTCAACTAGTCGTTCCTGTAAATAACAGAAACTTGTAAATGAGATACTGCAAGCCAACACTCTAAACCCGTCCTATTCTAAAATGTATAGCACCTATTATGATGAGACTACTTGCAGACAGCATATTATTGTGCACCCAACAAACAGTCATGAATAATCTAACAATAGCTGTTGAAAGAAAAAGCATCGAACTCTGATTTTATCCAACTTCAAAAGACTAGAGTTTATTAGCTCGTATTACCGAACAGTATTGCTGAAAGTCTGGAAATATAAAGCAAGCCACCAAAGATGGTATACCTGATCATCATTTGCTGAAGAGTGAACTCCCATTGGCAAAGTGCTAGTCAGAACTTCAGTAGCATCTTGCAAAACCTGCAGCACATGAAAAAGGCAAATTGCTAAAAGAATGGCAACACGGTAGAATTTCGACTAACTGGAAATTCTCTAGTTTTCAAATCCCAAACTATCAAAAATCAAAAAAGAAAGAAAGAAAAAAGACATAGACACCTTCTGCAGCATTTTCAGCACTGTGCCTATTAGAAATAACTAGCTGCTACCAATTTCTACAATAATTTGAGTAAAGTCTTAGCCTAATATTTGACTCTACCTATGATCAGAGAGGTCATGGGTTCGAATTCACACTCAAGGCTGTGGGGGTTTTCCTTTATTATTTAATGTAAGCACAATTGTGCAATTTTATTTTATTTTATTTTTTAAAAAAGAGAAGCAATTTCGCAATTTAACTTCATTTCACTCCAAAAGCAATAAATGTGAAAGGGTTCCACAAGAATAATTTAGAGAGCATGAAACAAAAATGTATTGCCTAGGTATAACAAGGTTGGGACTGAAATCATACTTCTCCATCTGGATTGACAGAAAGATTACTGGATCCTTCAGTTGCAGCATTGGCAGGATCCTCAGAGGGTCCCTGCATGTTCCACAGTTCAACTTAGAATGATGGAATATGCTGGTCCAGTTTATTAACAAGACAACTCAGAATAAAGAGTACATGCTCATCCTGGTTGCCTGGGAATTCTCCTTCCATAATAGATGGCTTGAGTTCAATTGGAGTTTCCTGCACCACCACCAAATTAAACCGTGGACATCATTAATAAAGGTGAAGCAACAGTGCCATAACATATAATCCAGTCGGGTGAACACAAAAGTAGAACTCCATAAGCAATCAAAGGGTAAAGATATTATTGCATGGCATTAGAGAAACTAAGGATAAGAATCTAAACAACATGAGCTCTTACATGCAAATTCTAGATAAAATTATGGAATTGGAGTCAAAATACCAAGTTTTTCCCAGCTTAAAAATTCACATTTTGGCTCTTGTAAGATAGAAAACAGTTTAAAAAATGTAGATCCAAAAACATATGTACTGAGTTGCGGAGAAAAATTGTAAAACAAAAGGCTGAAGCTCACTATAAGGTGCTGCCTTTTCTCATGGTACTTACAGGTTCGACTTGGTCCATTGGAATATTTCGTCCTCCTTTACTGAGATCTCTCAGTGTTCCCTGCACAACCGACAAATAAATGAGCAAATCACTAAAGATACAGAGCACCAAAAGTTAGTTAGCACTAGAAGTTATCAACAGCTGATAGACATGAAAGATTCTTGCGTCGTTCAAAGCTCATGATATCTAAAAACATTGCACTCTCTTTTTCACGTCGAATACAGTAAAATATCAGTTGTCACATTTAATCTTATTTTTTTTCCACTAACAATACAATTCACTATTACAAAACTGAGCATTCATTGCATATTGACTGCTATAACTGGTTGGGAAATCAGATCAATTACACAGGACATCAGAAGTATTAGCTAACAAGTCAAAACTACATGAGTTAGTGAACTATTATAATTCATAACTCTAAAAAGAGAGAAAAAATGAGTTGATCTGCTAATGTGACTTTTTATTGGAAATAAGACAAAAGGAAAATAAGCTGGCATAGATGAATATGAATGTCACATTGAAAGAACGAGGTGAACCAAATTTATATCTTCTCTTGAAAAAATGAAGCATGAGGAATTTTTATACTTTTATGAGATGCCCATTCCACGATATAACGTGCAACCTTTTTTATTCTTATAGCAGAAAAAACGATAAACAGATTACAGGAAACTGAAGTCACTTAAACATAAACACAGTTTAAAAAATATACAAAGGTATTAGCATCCAACAACTCGCTGCAACAGCCAAATTATAATGAAATTTATGTATAGGCTGATTCTGATAGATACACAGAAAAGTATTAAGGCTAAAAAAAGAGTAGAAAGAAAACCTTATTGGCCCACATCAGACCACATGCGTTACACAAAGTCCTAGGTCCAGCTGGCCCACGACGCATTGCAGGAGTACTATTTTCACTAATACCACAATGTTGGCAGCTTCGGATGCTGCGAGCATAACAGAGATGGGAAAATGAGCAAGAACCATCCAATCAACCAATACCAGTTTATAGAAATGGTAACAATAATTCTTTTTAAAGACAACAAGTAGTAGACACATTATACTTGAAACTCACACAGTTTCAGGACAAGGTGTTCCATCCTGTAGACAACTCTGAGCAGAGTCCCAACTTGAACCCCCCGAACCTTCTTTCACAGATGCAAACTGCCCATTCTTGCGGTGCATCCTAAAAGAATAACAAAGAGAAGTAAGAGTGACATTTTTATTGACATATTAAAGGTTTTGCCCAAAATTTCATATCTTCTCGCTTTCTCACTTTCTCCAGATTATTTGTGGGTTCGCAGAGAGAGAGAGAGAGAGAGGCGGGGATCTTAAGATTTAAACAACTGGTTATTAAAAGTCCCCATAGTGGTCCAACCTAGAGCAAAAATAGTGCCCATAATTTATATATCCCAATTCTCTATTCTGTTCTGCAGTTAATGATAGCTATACAAACAAGAATGCAGAAAAATAAGTAGACTTTGTGAAGGATTAATACACCATGCTTAGCTAGCAACTGCCCAATTATCATTATAATTGCACAACAAAAAATGTAATATACACTCATCAGTTATCAAGAATTTCTAAAATTTCAACATATGCTTTCCTTCAGCATGCAGACTGTAAAACGGGAACAGTAACAAGAAACTGAATTCTGCATATCAAAATATGTGATACAGAAACTATGACCAAGGTAATTTATTCAATCCCCCTAAAGTCAAGATGGAAAGTATTCAATCCAGAAAAAAAAAACAAGTCATTTGAGTTACTGACCAAAATTTCAATAGTAATGAGTCAATGAAAGAAGAAAAAGATTTTCTAAATCTAACATGTTAAAAGCATTAGATATCTTGTTCTCATAATTTGAAATTGACAGATCCTAGCAACTTAATTTCCTATTAGCCAAAAATATCCGCATTTAACGAAATGAGACAGAAGAAATACAACATTAAGGTTGGTTCTCCCACACCATACCTCTGAGCAACCTCCTTTCGCACAGTGTATCGTATTTTCTTGTCAAAACATCTCTCTTTACGCTTCTCGCGGAATCTAACAAGAGAGGCTATCCTTCGTGAAAGATTAGAACGCTTAGGGGTGTCATCTATGCCCTAGAGAAAACAGTAGGATGTGAAGAGGTGTGAAGAAGCAATAAATATATGTTGATAGTTAAATGATTGATTACCGTGTTAATGTGATGATAAGTTAGTTGAATAGTAGGTATAGCAGTAGGTATGTCTGGTCCTCCTAAAAGTAAAAGCACTGCTTGCACCTGCTTTTATGATTGAACACCACCATTGTTTTGGATGAGAAAGCTGCTTAAGTGTTGATAAAAAAGAGAAAGAGTAAAAATGAAGTAGGAAATAGTAGTAAAAGAAAGAAGGACCTTTTGAGGGGTAACGGCAGGGAAAACATAAACCTCTCCTTCAAAAGAAAGGGTAACTTCACTGCTCCGAGAGACATTAACACCTGGATTCATCATGTTATCTTCTTCTTCCTCATCCTCCACGTCATCCATAGCATCACCGTCGTCGTGCAGTGGGTGTGGATTCGCCATATAACAAACCCTAAGCTGAGGTTGCAGCTGCCTGTTTCATTGGATATCTCAAATTCTTCTATAACACAAACCAGAATATCAAATTCCAAAAGATACCAATTTGGAAATGTATTTTCCGGTCCGTAGGGAATGTGCCAATTTCTGTTTACATGTCCAATATATTACTTAGGGCCATCATCCCGTGTGGCGCCGACCACTATAAACACCCTGCTACCCTCCACTCATCCACCCGTTCCTTTCACCTCAATCAACTAAATCGGGTGTTGCAAAAAAAAGTCCTAATTTACATCAACAAAATCCATCATTTTCTATATCTTGAAAACAGAATATTTGTTCAAATGCAAATTATAATCTTTTATTTGCAAAACGTAAAACCACATGACAATTATTTGAAATTAGCTCTATGTTACAAGTCCTTAACTTTTGTTAAATTCAACTTTTTAGTCTCTGAATCAATTTAAAATACCAATTTACCTTTTTATTTATTAAATAAATCACATTTTTGAACTTTAACTAAGTTTACAATAAATGTTTCATAGGTAATTTTCATAAATTTTGTTATCTTAAAAAATGATTAAACATGGCGTCTATGAAGTTATCACGTGGCAGCCAAAGTTGATTTATGTGACATGACAGCCAGAAAACAAACAAAACTGAGTGAGCAACTGTAAATTAAAAAAAAAAACACATTGCAACAAGATTTATACAAGAGTCTGACATCAGAAAAAAGAAAACAAGATTGAATAGCCAGTGAAGAAAGTGTGGCTCATATTCATGACACATCAAGATGAGCACTCACACTAAGCAGGAATGGATGTGCAAATACAACCAAATTAGGTACTTGATTAAACTATAAAAAGAAATTTATTTCATAGCCAACCAAATGGACCCAATTTTTTAAAGGATAAGTACAAGATAAGTATTGGAATGTAAGATTAAGATTCTGCAACATTCATTCATTAAACAATCGAGATATATCATTAATATTATACACTAGTGCAGAGCAGGCTGTAAAGAATGTAAGATATGATCCACAATTGAACAATGCGCAGATTAGAATTAAAGACTCAGAAATATGCAGTAGTATGAAAAACTTGAGGAAAGGCATTAATAATAATAAATAAGGGCACTTTGCATATAAAATGATGGAAAGATGAAGCCGTAAAAGCGATGCATGATCCATCATGAATAAAATCCTCAAGAGCTAGAAGATAGCCTCCAATTCCATGTGTTTGATTAATGATGACACTATAAAATCTGTACATTACAAAGAACAAGCTGAATCGAGTCAAGTCCCCTAGAAAATCTTCAACTTGAATCATTTGCTGTGTAAACCCATTCACCATATTAGAGCTAACAACATCATTTTAGTAAGTAATAAGGTTGTTGTGTGTATGCATTGCGTTTCCCGAGTCTGACTCATTTGCTTCACCTTCTCCCTATTCCACAAACCAAAATATATTACATTTTACAACACAAACCAAGAATTATATGCACAACATTCAGGATGATACCTGCTCTATAGGTGTCAGAGAATGTTCCTGGGTTTTCTTTGACAGATCTCTTAATGTACCCTGCAGTGTGCTATTCTTGTCAAAATGGTTTCCAATTATTATTTTAAAAATACCACATGATAAACTTAAAATTTAACCATTGATCTAACCTAAGTAAGAGTATAACCAAACATGAACATGAAGAGACACAAGACAGAATCCATTCATTCTCTAATTCGACACAACAAACAACAGAGCATGCAATGATCTAGATGATGATTACTCGCCTTTTGTGTTCTGTTTGGTTGACAATGAATGCTTAATAGTTTATTAGAATAACTTAGGTTAAGTATACGTCTCTATGAACCTAAGTTTGTATGGTTACAAGTGTGTGTTTTGGTTCTAACGAGTTACACTTTAACTAGTAATACAGTATTAGTGACATTAGTATCAACAATTAATATTTAGAATTTGCATTTTCTTTTCTAATTTTCTGCCCTCTTCATCAGAGGTCCGCTTTAAGTGGTGCCTGGACTCCAGGACCCCTTAAGCACCTTACACCTTGCAGACATAGGTAAAACAACATGAACAACCCCCGTGCATTCACGTCACATCCACCTTCTACATGTATAATAGTCTTCTATATGGCACTTGTGTTTATACCATCCTAGTACCTCAATTCTTCTTTTTTAAAATGTTCTCTCCTTTACCTATCCAAAATCAATTGTTCTAGGAGCAAAACGAGCGAAACTCCAGTTGTGCAAGTCATCCAACTTCAACTTAGCAATGATTTCAACGACAGAATTCTCATAGCAGTTTCCCTTTCCAATCACCATCACCATGTCTTAATCTTGTTCAAATGTTTTCAGATGAGGAACATAAGACCAAGAGTGACTGCTTTGAGCACCCTTCACTTCAAGTGCAAGTTAAAACAGCATTTTGTTCAAAATGACTTAAGTTTTTATGCACGTGGTATGACTTTAATCAATGTCACTTGGTTAGCTTATGCTCCTTTGTTCTTGGATCTCTTTCAACAAAGTAAAACTGTTGAACTCCTTATTTTCCAAATTGAGAGAATAAACAACGAAATCTTAGTGGCTAGGGCATATTGTATAACTTTATAAGCACAGTTAAGTTAGATAACTTGACATCAACGAAGTATTTTACTGTCATCTACAGTTCCAATTGCAGAATACATCCATGTACATCAGCCTTAAAGCAAATACATGTAGCCCAAAAGATGTAAGACAACTAAAAAGCTCAGCTGTGAATAAAAAATTCATAACAGATACTGACCCTATTTGCCCAGAAGAGTCCACAGGCATTGCAAAGAGACCTTGGACCAGATGGACCACGTCGCATCATTGGAGTTGATTTTGAACTGATGCCACAATGTGTACACCTAACAAGTGCGAACCAATGGGAAAAGATTATTCTTTCTAATCCTTTCCAAAACAAATAAGCACCTCTCTGGCAAGAAGCAATAATAAATACTCTTTTCTATGGTAATTAAAAGTCTACAGAACACAATCAAACTCCCAAGTGGAGAAGACAAAATATGCAGCATATATGCGCAAGAATAAAAGAGAAATTGATATCCAGTTCTTTTACTTTTCTCTCTTGTGCTCACAATTCCACTACAAATAAGATGAGCAGTCGAACTGCACATGAATATGCATAACTTACGAAGTTTCTTGCTGGCTATCATCCTGACCTGAATCCTGACCACCACCCCAACTATACGTTCCATCTGACTTTTTGGAAGAAGTAAACTGACCCTTGTTACGCTGCATTCTGAAAAGGTAAAACAGAAGTGGGTAAAGAAAACTCGATGATTAATTCAAATTCAATACTCCAACAGACCATATGTCATACCATGAATTTCTTCTCCTTAAAATTTGATAACATATGTTGCGTAAAGAACCAAAGAATTGCGGAAAGAACTAAAGAACAACGTACCAACAATATTTTTAAAAAAATTAAAATTAAAAATTAAATTGTTACAGAAAGAATAACATGCTACCACAAAACCTTTATAAAAGAATAAAAATAGGCTAAGAAAGAAATAAAGAAATAAGTAAACTTACGAAAGAAATTCATTCAACATGATTCCATAACCTAACCCACAATTTTCACCAAGCTAAAAAACAGCACCATGCCCAGCTATGAACTGCTTTATTCTCAAATACAATTTTCCTTAAAAGGGGTACTGATTTTGGTCAACTCAACACTAGTAGCATATCTAATGCATACCCAAAAATAAAAAAGATAGCATTATGAAACTGCATCAGGCTTACTTGCCTTGTACCAGTAAAAAAATTTAATTTTCGGCTGGAGGATTAATTGTTTAGCATTATGTACATTGTAACTAGCATACTCTGGGAAAAAAAGGGCACTCGCAACAGCAGCAAGTAGGAGTGTATAGACAAAGTAACAACAAGATGGACTTGTTTTGATTAGAAGACTGTAACCACCTCAATTAAGCTTCCAAATTTAGGTTACGCTTACTAATTAGAGTACCATTTTTCTTCATGGTACTTTATTGTGTCAGTGAATCTCAAATTTCCAATATAAGTTCTTTAAAGATATTACATATCTAGATCCATAATCTTAACACCTTTGAGCACTGCTAAACACAATCCCTTCAAAACTTCTAAACTGCAAGTTCTCTTAAAGAATTTTCAATACCTAGTTGAAAATTTACAGTCAGGTTAAGAAATTTCATAAGAAAACTGCTGAGGCTTTTTATAGATCTGTAACAATAAATTTCTTCAGTGAGAGTTTCTAGCCAGCAAAGTCAAGTTCTTGCAATTATTGGCCTTCTACAGATACACTACTTTTAAATTACACCAGGTATCCACTCAAAACATGAAGTTTTGCAAGGGTTGAGACAATATATTGCAGTAGTCTCCTCTTATTACAGTTATTAGACCCACTTCGATGCCAGCATTTAAATGGTTTATAATACTAAAATCTTATAAGCCAATGAAATAATCGAACTTTGTTACTAAAATTTAGCAAAGTTATTTTATCAAAAAAAAAAATAAAAATTTAGCAAAGTTATCATTCTTAACAAACTCAAGCAACATTCTAGCTTAAAGCAAAATATCAGCACATAACCGCACCTGAGAGCAACCTCTTGGCGAACACTATATCTAACTTTCTTATCAAAGCATCTCTCTTTCCTCTTCTGCCGGAATCTATTTAATGAGGCAGCTCTCTGAGGTTGAGTACACCGTACAGGATAGTCTAACACAGCACCCTGAAAGAACATAGATAAGAGGACAAAAAGAAGAATACTAAATCTACAATAGCAAATTAAAAACACTACTTTCATAATCAAGAATATACCCTTTGGCTTTGAGATGTCACTTCCAGACCATGAGGACCCGAAGTTAATTCACATCCACCTAGTAATAACAACACTGCTTGAACCTGTAAGAATAACCAAATATACCCTGTGAGTGAAACTGCATATTAAGAAATTTGAAATAAGCGAAAGGCAGAAGAACGAAACTAAGTCGAATCTGAAAGCTTGCTTGCCGGGTGGGAGCTCCAATGTGAAGTTAAATTAGACTATTTGCAAACACAATTGAGTCAATCTATTCTTCAATCAGTAAAAAGTCTCCGAATTTACAAACCAATCAACAACTTGGCTTAATAAACCCTAAAAAAAGAATAAAACGGACAATAGAAGTACCTTATCTGGAGTTACAGCATCAAAGACATAAACTTGACCACGAAACGTCAATGTGAGTTGACTAGAGATGTCGGTTCGATGAACAACAAGCTCAGAAGCAGCCCCAGTGGCAGGAACATAGACAGAGTCGGTGTTTACATCATCCTCAACAACAACACCAGTAGCGTTGCCATCTTCATATCGAATGTGATGATGGTCGATTGGTTCACCGGCAACACCATCATCATCATCCCCGGAAACGATCTGATGGTGAACATTCATATGCTGCGAATGACCATACATTGGTAAATCTGGGGGAGAAAGGAAGGAAATTGAAGCATTACAGGGAGGGAAAAGGGGAATAGAGAAAAACCCTAACCCTAACCCTAATTGAGTGAGTGAAGTGAGAAAAAGAGTAAAGAGGGGGAAATCAGGGAGGAGGGAAAAACAGGAAAGAGGTATGCGGCTCTGTTTCAGAATTGAGATTTGAGGTTGCCGTACGATGATGATGATGATGATGATGATGGACGTCGGCCTTTATAAAGTGCTGCGTTTTGATCTTCCTTCCTCGGCATGTGGCGCTATGGTATGGGTATACCATATGGCCGAGTGGGGACCTTGGCCCACTTTTGGGCCTTATAACCAATCTTATAACCAATTCTTGAAAAAAGTAAAAACATCTTGAAAAAGCTTATAAGAATTGATCTAAGTGATAAGACATTTATTTTTTGTTTGAAAAGTTAAGATTTAACTCTTATCAGTAAGTAATTTATAAATTTTACTGTAAACTCTGATCGAAGTCGTAATTTACTTTAACCTTACGAGTGAATAGACGAACTCTTATATAAACTTATGGACACTCAATTTTACCTTTATTTTCGTTTGAGTCTATAAATTTCAGAAAAAAATGGTATAGCCTTTGCATTTTATAGTTGTTAACATAATGCTCCTTCTTTTTCTCTTGATAAATGACTCTCTTGGCCTTGGACTGTACTACCCTCTCATATGCTTCTTCCCATTGGGCCAGGCCCACAATCAAGTCTCATTCATAACCAAGACAATAAATCAGGAATTATTTTTTTTTGTAATGAGTTCCGAAAAAAAGACAAAAAAGACAAACTATCAAATATGAAAATGGTGCTTGAACTACATATATAAGCTATTTGGAGATTTTGAAAGTCTACAGACAATACAATGTACTTGTGATGACCCTATGAATTCATGTTCTTAGTTTTCTGGTGTGATTGAAAAGGATTACAAAATTATTCAAGCTCTGTTCTTTTTTCGTTGAATTGAACTAAATTACTGGGTAAATGTCTAATGAATTTTGCTGAATCGAACTGAAGTTTACTCAAAATAAGTCAAAAAGAACATGGTCTAAGTTTATTAATGAAGTGAACTAAATTTGCTGAATTTTGGCTGAATACCTAATGAAATTTTGTTGAACTTAATTTCTGAAACTAAACTAAATTTTGATGAATTTAACACAAAACCTAAGAGCATCTCTAATAGACTCTCTATTTAAGCTCTTAAGTTAAAAGTTGAAGAGTTTGGATAAAAAAAACTAATTCTAAGAACCTTTTAGTTACTCCTCAAATTTTCTTAAATTTAATATTCTCTATTTTTTTTTAATTTTTTTTTTCATTAATATTTGTTTCACTGTTGGCTAATCTCTCTTCTTGTCAATAAAGATGATACTAGAGAACTAATTTAGTAATAAAAAGAAGAAATAAGAAGTTGTAATAAAAAATATTGTTGGAGGATGTAATAATTGCGACCTCTAGCACATGATATTAGGCAATAAAGAGTCCCAATGATAATTTGAAGTTATTATTTTGCTCATGATCCTCCTTAGGCCACCAAGAATTAAAAGCAGAGGTTACTTCTCTGCAATTTCCATGGCCAAACTTTTTCCAACAAATAAGTGCAATAAAAATGTGGTTGATATGTACGTGATGATTCAAGAGAGAGAGCTATAAGTGTTACGATTGCTATGTTGAGGTAATTAAGATGTTGTCTCTTAAATTTGGGTGGCTAAGTGAAAATAAAAATGGACAAGTTTAAAGTTCACGATAGATATTAATTCTAATGGTAATAATAATGAAATCTTTTGGTCGGTTGTTAAAGAATGAACTCCCAACACAGGATCAAAATTTAGGAGACCATATAAAAGTGTTATGTTGTACAATTTTTCAATTATTTTCTCTTGAAAAAAATATTAATGAAAGAGGCTTATTTTATGTAAATAGACATCTAAACTTCAGGATATTCTATGATCACTTAGTTTTTCACAAAGTAACCATTACTTTGTTTTGTCAACCATTGGATCATGGGTTAAAAGTTAATCCAATGATGAAAAAGATAAAATATAAACAAAGTAAGGGAAAAACAAAGTGACCATAACCTACACCATAAACTTCAAGTTCTTAAAATTTATTAAACTTATATCTAGAAATCTCAAACATACAAGCTTCTTTATTTGGATTTACTTTACACATAAATTTGTCAATTTAGAACCTACATAGAACAATCTAAGTCCCTTTGGGGACATCGATATGTAGAACAATTTAATGTACTACCGATTCGGTAATCACATGTTGATATGTAACATATAATTTAGTCTTTATACCAAGCGACAATTCAGTGCATAATGATGTTAATTAGTGTCCAAAATCAATAAATTTATGTGGGTAACAGACTTAAATTGACATGTTCTTGTATGTAATAAATCAAAATATAACTACAAGAAATCAAAGATTAAAATATTATAAATGCTAACATGTATTTATATACAAAAAATTTAAATTTATATAAAAGTATGTTTTATTTGCTTTTCATTTTCCTTGGGAAGACCAAGGAAGCTCCCCACAAATGTAACACGGATAATTATGTTCCAGTATTGAATTCTGAAATGTCTAAGAAGGTTTCTAGAAATAGGAATTGTTTTTTTGTTTATTTGATTAATTTCTTGGGTTATTCACTATGAGAATACATAAGTTAATCATTGGACTGATTCTCTATAAGGTGGTGGTAGGGAAGAACAAGTCATTTAAGCAAAAGTCACAATCATAATCTAAAGTTATTTTGGTGGTCATCAATCCATCCTTAGACACGAAGAATTAAAAAATAATTACACTTATGGTCCTTCAAGTATCAAGAATAAAACAATAATGCCATTAAACATTATATTTCTTAGCCTGAAAAACATCTCACTTTATTGCAATTTTTTTATACAAATTCCTACAAATAAGAGTTATTGAAAAAGATAGATCACCATAAAAAAAAAAAAAAAGACATAAACCACGTAAGTCACAAAATAAGACATGTCATTGAAGCCAACTCATTCAAGTTTAATCCTTTTCTTATTCAATTTTTCACATTAATTAACAAAACCGAGTAAGATTATGTAATTTTTTACTGAATTGAAATTTGCTGAATTGAACTAAATTAATGCCTGAATGTTTAATAAATTTCGTTGGTTTGAATAGAACTGAACTGAAGTTAGAATAAGCCTAAAGCTAAATAATGTATTATTTTTATCATTTTTTAATTCACATGTAAAAATTTGGCTTAAGTGTCATCCAAATGTCATTTTAGATACTATCATCACCAAAAATTGGATTAAAGGACTATAGAAGAAATATAATGTAAGATTGAATAATTTTCGTGTAAAGAAATTAAGTTTTATGAGACTATAATTCAAATTGTGAAACTTAAAGGACCAGGAATATAATTAACTTAATTAAAAGTAGAGGATATATCCAAACAGTTTCCATAAACAACGTGTCACAATAATAGTAACAAAGTCGTGTTTGATCCGTGGTTTCTAATTCTAATTATGGATGCTAAACAAAACATGTATATATTTTTTTTTTGAGAGGAAAAACAAAACATATATATAATATCCTTAATCATCATTATCCACAAAAGAGAAAAATAAAACCATCTTGCAAGTAAAGCTTCCTGATTGAAGATGGGGCGTTTGAAGAAATTCAGAATTATGGTAGGCTTAATCAAGGATAAGTCTTCCATCATCAAAGCCACCCTATCAACAAAACCCTATATTGCTAAACTACGCATCTCCGTCGTCCAAGCCACCGCACACGGAGGCTCCGCACCACCCTCCGAAAACCGGGTTGACTCAGTCCTCTCTCTGGGCCACAGGTATGACGCCGGATACGAGTGCATCAATGCTCTAATGAGCCGTCTCCATGGAACAAAAAATGCTTCGGTAGCACTCAAAACTCTTTTCCTTGTTCACATTATTCTCACAAAAGGCTCTTTCCTCATTAAAAATCACCTCTCTCTTTACCTCTCCCGTGGCGGATTAAATTTTCTAAACCTATCCAACTTTCGAGAAGATCAACCCGATTATGAACGGGCTTGGGTGAGATGGTATTCATCGGTTTTAGAACATAACATAAAAGTTTCGACATTTCTCGAGTACAATATTTTTTCTTCTTTATCAAATAATGAGAAAGAAGAGAAAGTTTGGGCATTAATGAGCAAAGATTTATTAGGAGAAATAGAGATTCTTGTTGATTTTGTTAACGTAACGAGTCAATTTCCTGACTCGTCGTTGGATATGCTCAAGAATGATTTGATTTACGAGATAGTTAGATTGGTTTCTGATGATTACCGGGCAGTTCAACTTGAAATATTAATCCGGGTTGGGGAGCTCAGGAACCGGATACCGAGTTTGAGTACGGGTGAGTTGAGTCGGGTTATGGGCGAGTTGAGAAGATTGGAGAGTATGAAAGAGAGATTTAGTAAGTTGTTTATGAACAGAAATAGAAATGATGGATTATGGGAGTTGGTAGGTGAGACAAACAAGGAGATTGCAAAAGTGATCAACAAAAATGGGAACATAAAGTTGCTAAAAATGGGCACGGCCACATATGAATACGATTCAACCAGGTGGACTCGTTTTAGCGACGAATTTAATTATCAGGGACAACTGGTGGCTATTTCTACACTTTAATCTCTTCTTTTAAATCAAGTCTTTTTAATTCGATTTCTGATCAATGTATTTGAAAAGATCAAATTTTGTTTAATTTATTAAATTAATTATATATACTACGATTTTTCTTTCATATGAATATTTCTTTTATAAGATATGTGACTTTTGCCCTTTTCGGACTGTAATCTACCTAACACAATCATGATATCAGCACATGATTAGTTTATTTAGCTAGTTTCAAAACCAATTTAACCCATCCATATGTATTAGAAGCTATGTTCATCAGGTTAAGTTTTTATTCCATTAATTAGTCAAACCACTAAATAAATAATATTTTAATGATTACTATACTTTAAAAAAAAAGTGTGAATTTTTAAATTTGAATTACAAAACGGAAAAACGTGAAAAATTTTAAAAGAATTAGGTAAACCTAAAATTTCATTGTACATAAAAAAATTTAAAAATTATTTTATTTTTATATAACATCAATAATATATAATCATCGTCTTTTATAAAAAAAAAATATTTAATCGTCATTATTATAACAACAATAAAATGAGTCATGCGTTTAAAGATGTGCTCGGTACCTTTAATAACAAGGCAACTCATCAATGGGAATTAGTAAAATTATGATAGATTGCAGAGTATTGTTTGTGAATGCGTCAACAAAAATTTATTAGTACTCATTGGAAAATATATTATTACAAAATTTAAACTATTTTTAACACGAAATTATTTCAACTTTACTTCAATATTTTGAAATGCATCAACAAAATAAAGTTGTATTAAGTGGTTAGTAACACTTTCATAAAATTTTTCCTTTTCAGATTTTCTCACGTCATTTTTCGCTTTTTTCTCATTTTTTCTTTTCATATTTTCTTTAATGATTTTACTAGTACGTCCCTATTTTTACGTTTTTTTCTTTTTAACTGTTTTGACATTTTTTATAAATAAATATATATTTTAGGGTTAGGAAATATAGATTTGCTTAAGAATACAAAATCTGAGAAATTTGGCAGAGGCAAAATTTTGAAAGTGAGAAAACAATAAAAATAGAAATGACTAATTAAAGGTTTGAAAATACATGTTCTGCAAGTGCACGAAAAAAAAATGAACTAAAACGATGACCTGTTCTATTTCTACTCAATTTGGAAACCCAAAAATTTCTAGATAAATCTAAAATTCTGTGTTGCTATCAAAAAAATAAAATAAATTCTGTGTCTACTAGAGCACACATTCATGTAATTATGTATGTGACTATACCATTTGATTGTGCAAAAAATGAGAAGTAATTGACGAAATCAGAGAGTAATGCTGGCCGGGTTTTGGGACATGATCCTCACCTAATCCATCCATCCATCCATCCCTCTGCTTATACTTCATATCAACTTTTGGTCTCATCATCCGTGTTCGGATTTGGACTTGACCATTTGTCTACACGTACTCGAGCTTTTTCTACCTACAAATTTCACTCTTTTGGTTTAGTATTCATTCACCATTAACATAAGATCATTAGTGTAGAAATCAGTCACGCTCACTTTGTCTTGACCAACTGATCAAGTAAGCACGGCTGATGTGAAAATGAATATAATCAATATTATAATTACCTCATTGTCCCAGTCTGATTTTATTGTTATTATGGCCAATATGATAGTCTGAACAAGAGTTCCACCAAATATCATTCCACCCCATATGCCCTATTTTTCAATCCCAAAACAGAAGACACATCATCACCCATTATTTTACACAAACATATGGAAATGAACATAATTACTATTATATAAATATAAAAATGTAGGTAGGTACCTTGACACCAAGCTTGAAGACCCATCCCATAAGAATTCCAAGTGGGAGACCAATTATATAGTAGCAGCCAAGATTTACATATGCTACAATTGCTTGCCATCCTGATCCAACTGCCACCCCTGCATCCTCTCATTTTTATTTTTAATATATATTCAAGTTGAAAAATGTACTTGGAAATTTGAGTACAATAACATTAAAGTCTTAGTTCCAAAATGATTCGGGATCATGTTAACATAAATCGTCAGAATGAAACATATACGGACGGACCTGATAAGACAGGTTGAACACTGTTGAGAAGAATAGTAACAGCGAGGAGAACAGCCAGGTTATCTACCTCTTCAAGAACATCAGTAGTGGTTGTGAATATTAAGGCAAATTTATTGCGGAATACCACTATAATTATGCATATTATTACTCCTATTATTGTTGATTCTGTTATTGCCACTTTTGTTGCAAACTTTGCTCCTTTTCCATTCCCACCTCCTAATTCATTTGCCACCCTCACTCTGCATTTATATTAATTTCCACTATCATTTTTCCATTCCCATTCATAAAATTATATTATTCGGAGGAAGAAATTTATAAAAATTAAAAATACTACCCTGTGGCTGCAAAGAAGGCTAGAGGAATCATCATTTCCCATCCATTGATAGACATGCTGCAAAATTTAATTCAATCACATCATTCAGAAAAAAAAGGTCCTTTGTAGCTATTAAAATTAGTAATATGAAAAAGGTATATTTAGATATCTGAAGACGTCACAAATACACAATATTATTTTTACAAGTGGAACTAATTGCTAAGAAAAAGGTCAATTTATCCCAAAGGCGTCCTACTTTTGTGTCAATGTGTACATATATAGGTACTTTCCTCATAGTAAAAACTTCTAATGGTATAGGTTATGCAATATTGGAATAGAGACACCCCCACGTAACTAACAATTCGTGTTATTATAAGCAAGTCCCTTTTTAAAAATAAAGCAGACAACGACTTGAAAGTGAATTTTGATCTCAAACCACTTATGTTCATTAATAATTATTCCAGTCAATTTCTTCATCATCCCAAAAGCTTTTACTCATAAATGATATAGCTAGGTAAGGTCTAATATTATAGCCTACCATTAATTTGTAAAAATATTCAGACATAATTCCCTTTTGAACTTGAAAATATGAACCATAATTGTATTGTGTGTTGAATTTCTTTTATCAAATAGAGTATATAGTCAAGATTTGAACTCTCGACCACCCAGTTTGAGTGACTTCAGCACCATATAAAATAACTCTTTGATCACAGTCATTATTTTCATTAGTAAAGTTTAAGATAGAGATGAAAAAATCTTACCAGATTGACAAGGCATCGACAGCAACTGTTGCATTTTTCAAATATCCAGTCATTAAAATAAGAATCCTATAGTACCAATTCTCCAAGCTGTGTCCCAAACCCAGAAAAAGAAAATTATGAAAATCAAATCCTATAGATGTTATGACATATAGGATTAGATGAGAGAAAAGAAAGATACCAAAGCATGACTCCAGAAGCAGCAGAAAGTTTGAGAAATTCCCACAAACCATTAAAAGCTTCAATGGAAAAGCCGGTCCAAGTTAACGGACACCAGAAAATAACATAAACTAAGAGAGCTAAACCCATAAACCACCATGAAATATCCAAAGCAATAGCAGCACCGATAACCCCGAAATCGAGCACATAAATGAAGAGCCAGCAAGCAAATGCATTCATCCCCAATGCTACCAATGACACCCAAGCTATCACCTGATTCTTTATTTGGCTCTGTAAAAACCTCTGCAATGGGAAAAGGAATGCGAAGCTGAAATGCAAAGGCAGTAGCCATATTGCAACCACTTGTGACTGCTCTGCCACATCGTCAGGCTGCCCTAGCCATTTCAGTAACGGCGACGCGAATACGTAAAATGGCAACATCAAGAAACAACACAAGAAGAGTACAATCCAGGATCTTTGCATGTATATTCCTAACATGTGGTATCTTCCTGCTCCGAATGCTTGCCCGCATAGTGTTTCTAATGCGCTCGCCATTCCTAGCTAGTTTCCAAATTACAGTCCGATCAAACATAATTAACTAACAAATTATAACAGTGTAAACAACACATTCTGACCCTGAAAGTCGGTATATCCGTATATACTTTCGGGTTGATTCTAAAAGATAATTTCGAATTCCTAAACGTTTCTCGTATGTACTTGATTTTCTTTTCTTTTTTTCTTTTTTCTTTTTATTGTTTCTTTTTAATCATTTTTGTTTTTTTTTCTTTTATATTTTTTAAGTTTGGATTTCTCTTCATCCTCACTTTTAATTAAAAAATGACAGTGTAAACAAAATCTATGAGTCAATTTGGTTTATGAACTATCAAATTATAGTAAAGAAAACATAAATTATTCATGTGATATCTTGTTTTGATTGAGTGTTGTTGTGAGGGTTATCTTTTTTGTCCATAAATAAATGTAATTCCTTTTGGAAGATAAAAGAAAGTGCTTAATTTTAATCAAAATACAACGCTGTAATTTAAAATATTTTTTTTAATAAAAACGTATCACACATAATTTCTACGGGTAAACAATTATTAAAACTACAGTTTTAATAATTGTTTACCGTAGAAATATGAATTATTTTTTAAACACTTATTGAATTTCCATCCTCATACGTCTCTACTTAAAGCTTTTTTATTGAGCTTGATCATTGGTAAAGACTAAAAAGTTATAAAAACTTAGAGACTATATAATTATTTTTAAAAAACATATGAATTAATTGTGTAAAAAACCAAAAACTTTAATATTTTTGTTTATAAGACACATATCTCTCACAAATAAACAATATAAGCTTTATTTTTATACTTATCTCCAAATTAAATGTTATTAGCAAAATTTAATATTAGTCTTCACTCTTATTCGGCTCCATGTACACCTAACTTTGGATCATTGTGGAAGTATCTATCATAGTCTTTGTGGATAGAGTATCACTCGTCACACTCATAATTAAAATCTTGAATTCTTGTTATCATGGAGTCCAGCCTCAAATAAAAGGAATGCAGTTTCAATGCAATCAAAATTTGAGAAATAAGAAGAGCCTTTGAATCAAAATTCGTTCATTATAGCATGTATAAATTATTTATTTATTAAGATTTGTAATTTAACATAAAATTATTGTATACGAAGCCTCTTGGCTGCCTAGGCCTACCTAAACTTTTCTATTTGAGTATTCGATTTGGACCGACTTAACTGCCTTGTCTATTTTTTCAACTTATCTCAAAATAATTTTCCGACTAATTCCTAATTAATCTTCAAATAACCTCAATCGCCCAATTAGCACCAAACTTCTTTTACTATACACTAAAAATACGTAATTATTTATTCATTAAGTTTGTAAAATGGTACAAATTTTGTCCCAATAATTACACCATTCCTAAATATTAAGAGTAAATGATGTTACTTTAGATATCGATACAAAATTTCACAATGTCCATAAAATATTGAACCTATTGTGGTACTTCCCCCTAATAAAGAATATCTGTAATTTTTAACATATATCAGTTGTATCTAGACAATTCTGTGTATTGAGTTCAATAAAAATCAAAATTAGGTGGACGAAATTCAATTATGATGGCCAAAATTTAGAAATGTAGAGACGTACGAGGACCGAAATTGAATAAAATGAAAAAGTATATATATACCAGAAGGCCGAAATTGAAGCCGACGATAACAGTATTAGCGATGGAAATGGCAGCAAGAGGAACGTCGCCAAGGTGGCCAGCGAATGCCTGTGTAATGATATTCATCGAATAAGAAGCTATCCGGCTGAAAATAGCCGGACCAACAATTTGCCATAGCTTTTTGGTTTCAATCCAGATCTTCGGTACAAGCTCTTCATGTTTATCATCTGGTAGTAACAAGGCTTCAGTGAGATGATCACCATCTCTATTGCCACTTCCCATGATATTCTAACAAAATAATAACAATAGAGTTTGGGTTAGAATATAAGTCGGAGAGTTTGTTAAATTTACTAAATAAAACAGCAGTGCACTAGTAGGTGAGGAAGTTTAGAAAATAGATATATCGACGTAAAATGGCATGGCATAGTAGGAAGTATATATGTGGATGAGGTATTTCCTTAGAAAATGGATTTTTATTTAGAAAAGTAATTATGCCACCAACTACGAGTCATGGTTTATTTTGGAATGTTAGTTGGTGCATGCATTCTCACTAAATCTTAATTTCTCTTTTTTGCCTTTCTTGTTGATAGGCAATTAAATTTGGTTGTTTTAGCCATAAAGCTAATATCAAATTGGTAAGCGACAGCAAAGGGATAATCAGAAACGTTTTGAACAAATTGAGAAATTTTATAATGTAATCGCGGTATCATGTCATTTATTTTAGAAATGACAAAGGGGTAGGATATTGTAAGTAATACCATTCTCTCGTACCTTTATCCGTTTATTTTAAAACTCTCCGAATATGTCTCATACCTAACGAGTAACACCTTTGAAATACCGCACTCTTACCCGTTTGGTACCCGCGTTTACCCATTTATAAATAATTTATTCTAATAAATTACGAATTCAAGACACATAATTTGAAAAAAACATTCATAAATAATTCGTACACAAATTTAACAAATATTCTAAACAATCTAAATTATTTCAAACTTAAAAACCAAACTATTGAATAGTGAAGTTTTTTGGTTTGAATCGGTCAAGAATTCTCAAATAAAGAGTACTAAAATAAAGCAGCAATGCTCGTATTAAATTGTACCTTTGTGTGAACCTTGGTATATATAGGGAAAGAAAATATAATTAGTTCGCATGAATGAGATTTTACTATTAAGCCAAGAAAATAGACTAATTAGAAGTTCTCTTATCTTGGAATCCGAGTAGTTTTTGGAAAGTCGCATGGCAACACGGTATTGGCTATATTTAATATAGTGAATTCATGATTTTCGTTCATATTTAGAGAAGAACTTTATTTTTGGAGGTTCAATTTGACTTAGTAAGTAGTCTCACAAATAGTGTGACAGAATAGAGGCCCCGGAATAATGCCACATGTCATAATTTATTTTGTCGAATATCAATAAAACGAGAAATTATCACAAGGTTCGAGACCTTAACTACACGAAGCTCCTAATTACCTATTAAAAGTTGTTATGTATGTGGGTGTTTTACAAATTTTTTTATTTGACCAATAGAAATATAGAAGTCTTAAAAAAAATTTCCACTTATGCAATTAACTATATAGGTAAATGATTCTTTTTTTTAGCAAAAAACTTTTAACTAATGATTGACCTACTCACTTACGAAATCAGAGCAAATTACAGATCTCGATGAAAATTTACATTGAAAATTACCCTACTAAAAAGAGTTAAGTTCTGACGAAAGAGTAACTCAAACTTTAAACATTTTTAAAAGTTATAAATAAATGATGTTAATCGCTTTTTACTTTTGAGCAAACCTAACCAATAAAATAGTTTAAAATTGGGTATCAGCTAAATTGTTTGTAAGAGATTGTTCACACCACTAAAATTCATTCCACAAAGGGGGAAATGTTAATACGGTAGGTTATACAAAAACTAATACAATACAATGTCTGAGTTTGTTTCGTGTGCTTTGGGATGTGAATTACTATATACATTAAAACAATTCACTACATTTTCGATGCAATACACTCGGTCCAGTTAAATGTAGACATTTTCTTTTTTACATCAATGATATTCACAAATTGAAATACAATTTTTTTTAATTGATGTATGTCTATTGCACCAAATATACAATAGAACTTCTCTATATATATATAACATACTAATCCAAATTATAAATATATACACAATAAAATTTGAAATATAATAAAGTAATGGGTGAATTCAAAATAAAACTTACGTGGTTTTACTTATTTTTAAATAATAAGGGATTATGATTTAAGTTTTGTCAAAATAATGACCGAGGTTTCACAACACAACTTTAGTACATTGAGAATTTTTTTCGGTTGACATATTAAAATTACCATCAACTCTCAAGAAATACTAATATTGTAAGAAACTTTAATTGTTCTAACTTTTTTTTATTTTGAGATCATTCTTATGGTGTTTAGTGTTGAGAGAAAGAATCAATATTTAGAGAGAAAAATTCAAAAACAATAATTCGGGAAAGCAAAAAAATACAAGTCTATAGTAAATAGATAACAGTTTCAGTTTCAAAATGTATATATGAATTTGAAAAAAAAAATAACTATAATCTTTTAAATATTTTATTCATCTGACTCATAAAACCATCTTTTAGAATCAATCGGCATTCATGCATATGCCAAACCAATAACTTGATGACATATTATATATATTAATTTAGGGTTTATGATTTAAAATCTATAATTTTTATTTTAATATCTAGTGATGACAATATTAAAATTACAAGCCAAAAGCCCATAAAGGCCCAAGATTAAGAAGGGCCAAAGGCACCCCTCAAACCAAAGTCCACTTCTCAATATGGTGATCCCTCATCGGGTGTACGACGACGTCTGCCCTCATATTGCGTAAATATGAATCATGTAACCAACTGACTTCTCTATGCTGACATGAAGCAAATAACACTACAAATATCTCTCCCCCTCATAAATACAAGGTACATTTTTTCGACTCTCACTCTAGACTGAATCTTTATATCTCTAGAACCTTTGACTAACTTGATCATCGGAGTTCAAGCAGGGCCCAAGCCTGCCCCTTATAACAGGAGGAGCACATTCAAACCGGCCCCTACTACAAAGAAAGCCCAATCTGAAGCTCACTTTGATTCAATTGGTCATCATCTAGTATTTTATATAAATAATTTACGGAAAATACATTATAGATTTATTACATAATGCTAAATTGGTATCGGTTGGAGTATTATGTTACTAAGAATTTAATAACCTCGACATACCACATCATACCAAGAGTGCAGTAAAATTTCTAGTCACCTTGTTAGAATGAAATACACTCCAAATAACTTGATAAATTTGACAAATTAGATAATTCAAAGTATCATCTCAGTTAGGTAAAAGCTACTTCTTTCTTTCTTTATTTCTTCTTGTTGCTTGCCATTCTTCAATTTCTTCTTCTTTATGTACTTCTTTACTAGTTGAAATTTAATTCACAAGTGGCTTTGATAAAAAGCCGCTAGACCCTAAAACCTCATCAATTCTAGCTAGTGCATCTCAATTACATCAACTAGAAACCTTTTCCGTATAGCAGCCCTAATGTTAAATCGTTTCAAATCAACCAAATTGGTTAATTAAACTCTTTAATTACGTGTTTTCTCCTAATTATTGTTTGGTTAACATTAATTTAAGTGTTAGCTCGAAAGATGCTGTGCAATACTGGAATTTTAAATAGATTCAAGCATTACAAGACAATACACCATATGCTGTAATGTAGTATGTCATTACCTAACCAAAATAATATATTTTTATTGCTTATCTTGACAATTAAAATCTCCACATATTTTCTAAAAATATTCTTGGATTGATAACAAGCAGCAACTAACATATATAATAAAAAAAAAATAAGTGATAAGTCGCAATAGATTTGTCAATAAAAATGGAAGTTTATTTGTTGTGAAATGAGATTGGTGTCAAGAAAAATACCATATAATTCTCACGATTTTATTGCTAAGTTCAACGGACTCGTACTATAATATTTCTTAAGATGAATTGATCATCTCCAGTAGAAATGTGAAATTATAATTCAAATAAGAGTGATATACATCTGATTTTTGGTTAGATAGATATAATTAACATTTTATTGACTGAATTTGTACAATTGGCTTTTATTTTATAAGACATGAGTCATATAAATGACATTATTTATACTAACTGAGCTTCATTATTTCCATGTGTTTGCAAGACAAAATATTATTTGAAATGAGGCTACTGAATTATACAAATCAATTAAGAGAATAAACAACTCAACTTGCAAATTAAACCTTAATCTTGTAATTATCAAATTGCCACACAAAATATGTATATAACTTGTGAGTTGATCACTCTCTAAATATTACAATTATATAGCAGCTTTCCTTAATCAACCTTTGCTACTTTTGAATGCTAATGGCTTATCCATACTATTCACCTCCACCACCTTCACAACCCCCTCCATCACCGTGTTATACTCCGCCACCTCCGCCACGTGAAAAATACCATGTCCATTCACCACCGCCACCCCCTCCTCCGCCTAAGCACCACCACCACCACCACCACCACCGTCGTAAGCATCCCAAGTCGCCTCCTCCACAAAAACATTATGACCAACCCGTCCCGCGGCCATCCCCACAGTTACCGCCATGTCATGATTGCCCAAGTCCACCTCATCATGAACATGTCACACCTCCACCAAAAAGTCCTTATGTACCACCTCCGAAAAATTCGCAACCCGTGCCCGTACCTTTTCCCCACAAACCCTATCCACCAAGTCAATCTCCTGGTCCGGCACTTCAACCACCAACGTCACCGCCCTATGAACGATCGCCACCGAAACCAACTCCAACTCGAACTCCAGCACTGGCTCCTTCTCCCGACAAGCCAACTTGGCCTCCTAAACCTGCATATCCGCCAAGTTATACACCAATCCCAGCTGTGTCGCCAAAGTCACCACCATATGCATCCCCTCCAACACCATCAAAGTTTCCTCCATATGGGAAACCACCGCCATTGCCACCACAACATGGTGCAGTACCGCCTTTTACGACACTACCACCATCATCATCGACAATTGTGTCTCCGCCTCCGGGAGGAAACAACCACACAACAATAATAGTAGTATGCGTATCCCTTGGGGGTGCATTTTTCCTAGCCTTTCTTTTGGCTGGACTATTTTGTTTAACTAAGAAAAAGAAGAAAATGATTATGGTTCCGGCTCCGGTTCCTGTATGTATGGAAGAACATGAAGAAATTGAAGAAACAATTACGACAGAAGCATGTGGAGAAGAGACAGTGCGAGTGTCAATTGAGGAAGATGTCCAAATACATGAAATTACTGGCTATGGTGCTGCTACTGGGCCTCCTTGTGAACCTCAGGCCTCTGGCTCTACTACTTCTGGTCATCATGCTCATAACACTCAATGCTAAACCTTTTACATGTATATTGGTTTAATATGTGTAATTATGATAAACTCCAGCTACGTACTTTATTTATTATATGTGTGTATCTTAAGCAATAAGTTTGAAGCAAAATAATATGCATGATTGCTTTTAAGGAGTTCAATTGTAATTAGTTTTATTTATTTTTTGTAACTTCAGTTGTAATTATATTAACCAACTACATGCAAATTGAAAGTTCTATTTTTATTTATAAGATTATAACATAAAACGAAAAAAAAAAAGAGACTTGTTTTTTTGACGTAATTTCAGCAAAATTCAATTCAGTTCAGTTCAGTCAAATTCAGTTCATCAAATTTTAGCAAAATTTCTTTTTCATTTAGTTCGGCCAATTTAATAAATTCAGTTCAGTTCAATCAAAAAAAACGAACCAAACAATCGTCAAAAAAAAAAAAAGAACGAACCAGACTTAAGTGGTAAACAGTATATGATCATCAAATTACAAAATATGTCATAGCCTTTAGTAAGGTAACATTTTTGGCTACAAAAGAATGTTTTACATTTTTGTAAGAGAAAAATAGCTTAAAAAAAGTATAATATTTGTTTTGGTTTAAAATTTTCACACATCAACAACTTCATCAGAGGCGTGGATATAGAAATTGACGAGATGGAAGTAAATTACATCGTTAAAAAAAATTGACATCTAACGTTGGTTCCATATCAAAAACACCATAAGTGATCATACGCAACTTTCGTTATTTACTGGTAACACCAAAATCAATCAATAATTAAAGAAATAAAATTGAAAAAAATAGGAAAAATATATAAATTTACGTTCCCATTCAAGAAAAAAATAAAATTACGTAGTCAAAATAATGAAGAAAAGAAGGCTTCTAGGCCCAGGGTTGGAGAGAGCCCAAATATGTAGTATGTATACTTTTATGGAGTTAAAAACAAGCCCAAATCAATGTTGATTGTTGTAGACTTAAAAAGTCCCACTACAATTCCTATAAAGCTCCAAGTAATAGTTAATACTCCATTAACAAATTAGAAAAATTCTATAGTTACTCTATTTTTCACAAAGCAACTATTATTTTGTTTTGTCCACCATTAGATCATGATTTGAAAAATAATCTAATAGTAATTAAGACAAAAAATGCAAACAAAGTAAGTCAAAAATAAAGTAACTTTAGCTTACATCAATTATCGTGAAAAGTCCAAATAATTGTTAAAAATGCCAAAAATTTTTATAGATGAAGCATATCAATTATACTATGACTGCTAAACCTTAAATAGTAGTTACTATTATGTTTTCTTTTCATATATGATATTTGCCCTCTGAATCTTCTCATCGAGACCTCATTTGATCAGTGGATAATGGTCGTCGTTGAGATCCTCTAGAGACACTCTGAAGCCAAAATCTCATGTTTACCTTTTTATGATGATTTTAACTGATATTTATAGATTTATCACTGAACCTAACAACTAATGGCTTCAAACACCTGACAATCAATCTCATGTTTGAGCTTTCCAAACATCTCTCTATTTGTGCAAACCCCTTTTCCTTACTTTCTTGCCTTTGACGAGCCCCATTTTTCTCATGTTGTCGACATTTCATATCGCAGATGTCTTTTATCCAAATTTCTTTTGTCTCTAAGAGAGGTGTAGAATTCGGGTATGAATTTCTTTTTTGCTTTTGCCTCCTAAATTGGTTCAATGCTCTTTCCATTTACCCATGTTGTCCAACTCCCCATGTACCTTGATGTGCTAAGGCACTGTTCTTTATAAATGAACTCAATTGAACTGAATTGAACTAAATTGTGTTTACTGGAAGAAAATTACTGAACTGAACTGAAAATGAATTGAAATAAATTATTGATAAGTCATAAAGAACAAACCCTAATCTACTAATTTCTAAACAATTTTAATCTTTAAAATTAATTTTTCAATGATCAAATGATGATTTTATTGCGTAAGTTGAAGTTTATTATCCTAATGTGGGAAATTATAAAATTGCTCGACAAGTTAACTGAATAATGATTAAAGTTGATTGAATGGATCAATGGCTCGTCCATTAGAGGATTCGTCTCCTTATAATGTTATGGTCAAAGATTGCGTTTCTTTACTCAACGAGCTCCCACATAGCTATCTCGTTCGTTCGTTCGTCGTGAAACGAATATTGTTGCTCATTTATTAGCTAGAAACGTTTTAACTTCTTTTACTCGGAATGAGTGGTTATCTGTATCTCCCAATTTTATTTGTACGGCGCTTTTGCTTTCTTCTTGATTCGTTTCTGGTCGTGAAACAAAAAAATTGATTGAATGGATATTACCAATTGAATATATCTTTCCTCATTCGGGACAAACAAAAATGACAAACGAGACCAACCGAAAAGAGAGAAAAAATTAGTTTGTCTTACCATAAACTTTAAATTTGGGGGGCCAACTAATCAAAACTTGACAATAGGTAAACGTTAATTTGACAGCAAAATTCAACTATAGTGCAATATTTTTATAATAATGATATGACAGGTTAATTATGTATTTAAAGTGTTCCAGTTTAGTTGGATTGTGAATTTTGAAAGCAAATTCCACTATATGAGAGAAGAAGATATGAAATGAAAAGCATAATCATATTACATCCAATCATTCACTTCAAAACAAAACAACTCTTATCCTCTCTTCCCAGAGCCAATAGAGTAATTCTTTTTTTATCTTTTCTTTTATATAACCCACCGTCTTAAAGATTTTTGAACAGATGTAATGTTAACTATTGCTTTTACAAATTAAAACCAATTCTAATTGATCTGGAAAACTTGTATCTAGCTAACATTCTTCTTATATAAACATTTTTCTTTCTATGATCACTATTATCTTCTAAGAGAATTGATTTATACGGACAGTGCATATTCAAATATATAATATTTCATGAATACATTATAATACATGGAGTACATGGTAATTACAGATGGATAAAAAAAAAAAGAAACCTTATCCTAATATATGAATGACTCTTTTCTTTAGGAAAAAAGATATGTGAATTAAAACCCGAGTTATATTTGATTGAGGACTCTTTACCAAATTTAATAAATGGTTAACTTTTAGAAAAGTCTATGATCACATGAATGCATGATCTCACCCTTGTTGACTATTACTACAACTTTAAGCTATTATAAGGGAAAGAAAAATATATTGCTCATGTCACCATTTTATCACAATTACATTATATACTGCTAGTTGTTACTCATAAAAAAAAACTCAGAGAAACATCCATAAGTAATGTATACTTTTATGCTTAATTCACATGTAAGTCTCTAAAATTGTTAAGAAAGATCATTTTAGTTCCTCAGTTTTGGAAATGATTTATGAAAATATGAAAACTATGAAAATGTGGCGTATTGAGTCCATTAATTATGAAAAAGTGGATCTATTGAGTCTTTATTCGATAACATGGCACTGAGTTGGCCGATGTGAAAAATAGTAATTTTAATGTCAACTCAGTGTCACGTCATCAAATAAAGACTCAATAGGTCCACATTTTGATAGTTGAAGAACTTAATAGGTCGTACTGAAGTTGAATGACTAAAATGACATTTTTGGTCAACTTTAAGAACCTGCATATGGTTTAAGCCAATTTTTAAATGAGAGTTTATGGTTTAACAATTTACAAATAACAGTATGTGATATGATTTGTTTTGCAGATAAAGATATGTGTACAAAATAGAGTATACGGAATCACATTATTGAGTTCAGATGATATTTTTATCTTTTAAACAACTTATACTACAAACTATTGATCCCCATATCAAATTGAAAATTTGTAAAATGAACTTAAACATCACTTTAATTCGAAAACTTTCAAATTATAAAAGAACGTAAAATATTCGTAATACGATTTTTTATTTCAATTTAAAAGTGAAAAATGTCGTTAAAAGATATGTTTTATTGATATGTAAATGTATTTTTCCTTAAACAATACAAAATGTACTTCGTTATCATTAAAACGTAAAATTGTAATTTAAAATATCTTATTTTATAAAAAATTTCATACCACATACCTTTATTTTCAAAATGTTAAACCACCGAATTTATTTTTTTTTTTTACAAAATGAGTAAATCACTGGCATTATTTGGATCAGCTGTGATGGACTTGGTTTTTCTCCGCTTGTCTTTCTTCTTTTCCTGTTTTGTTGGGTTGTCTTTGAAGCTTTGTTTCATTAACAAAAAGAAAGTATATCTTTACACATTTTGATTATTATTTGGGTAAAGTATACAAAAAAATAATCTCTATGGTTTGAGCCATTTGTAAACATGGTCATGTGGTTTCAAATTATATAAATAAGAGTATTGTGATTTACATCATTTGCAAACAAGATCTTAAACTGTTAATAGCGTTAAAAAGACGAGTTAAGTGTGTTTTTTTACATTCCATTTGATAAACAAAGTCGCTAATTTTTATTTGAAGTTAACACACTCTGCTTACAAATTAAATATCTTAAAAAATCATATGCATTGACGTCATTAATACAAAAACTGCTTTTGAACAATTAAGAATGTGAATTTTTGATGTGTTTTTTACAGTTAAAATACTTTTTATGACTCTTTGGCTTTGACTGTAACGCTATATTTTTTTAACATGTTAACAGTTTGAGACATTGTTTGCAAATAGTGCAAACTATAGTACCATTATTTGTACAATTTGGAACCACAAGACTTTGTTTGCAAAGACTCAAACTACAAAACCTTTTTTATACCGTACCCTTATTATTTTTCACGTTTATTGTCACTATGTTGAACAAGTATTTAGTCTTTGTTTTTGTTTAGGATGAACATATAGTCTAAGGCCCCATAAATTGAAAACTTATCAAAATTAAATTGGACTGTGTACTGATTTGGTTAAACTAACATGATTTTACTAAAAATAAATAAAAAAGAATAAGGTCCCTAAGTTACTTGGTAATTAAGGTACTTGGCATGTTTATTGTTCAATCGTAATAGACATGGCCACTATTGTAGAAAGAGAGTACGACCTTCGAGAGACCATGCTTGCAAAGGGATCCAATTGCAAAGAAGAAACCTACTTGTAGGTGTACAAACAAATTAGGTTATCTCATAAATGAAGTCATATTGTTGACTCTTTTATGTATATTATATATTTATTATTATTATTAACTAAACTAGTTTTTATCTATTGTTTCCCATTAGTCCCATCATATGTTAATAATAATAATACTAAATAAGCTTCATATTCTAAAGTTTATAATGCAGTTGTAATAAAATATTGAGGTCATATTTTTTACCACTGAAATTGTTGAACTGATATGAATTCAACTCAATGAATTACTGATAAGACATATTTAGTAACTTAAATTATAATAAATAGGGGTTCATTAGTAAAGTGATGGTTAGTTGGTAGTTATGTACACATTTTATGGGACAAGAGAATTAGTTATTTTCTACATAGTTTTGAGACGGAGGGAGTAATAAAAATAAAACCTTGACTCAAAAAAATTCATCTTAAAATGGAGAATTTGGACTAGCTAGTTATTCAATACTTCCTCCGTTCTCGAATATCCTTTAAGCAAGTTGAAAAATTCATAAATGTATGTCGTTTTGTCATTTCTTTCCTATTTTAATTTTTTGTTGTCTATAGTGCATCATTTTGATTATGCTAGAATAAAAGAAAGTAATACAATTATCATATATATAAAACATCATTTGCTGGTTTTTGGAAAATAAACCAAAATTTTGGAGTTATTAAAAAAAAAGAAACATATATATTGAGATGCCAAGGGTATATTAGTATTTTACATAAAGTTCTTAATCCTCCACTTTTTAGCTTAAAAGACACACATTCGAGATCAGAGGGAGTATTAGGTTAGGAGAAATTTTAAAATACACTTGACTTATCAAGTTATCCATAATCAATAATTTAATGACACCTCATATATATTTAGAGTTCAAATTTAAGGTACACAAGTTTTTTAGGATCTAGAGTTTTTATTTTAATATCAAACATTATACAATAATAATATTGTATTAATCCTCCCATTCTCAAATAGATGTCGTTTTAGATAGTTGTTTTTCTTCTTTTATATTTGTCGTTTTCGTTTTTGAAAAAAAAATTGTATAGCTTTTTGTTCCAAATATTTAAAATTAGGAGTTTTTCTACGGTTACCTTGTAAAATACAAAGTAACCATTACTTTGCTCATTATCACCATTTGATTAGTGGTATGAGATGTGATCCAATGGTGATAAAAACAAAGTAGTGGTTACTTCAAAGTAACTATAGAAAGCACCTTAAAATTAGTATTGATTTATGTATTTTTGAACAAATCAAGATTTATTTTTCGATCATCAAAAAAAAGTTATCTTTTTATTAAGTTCACATTTATTGAGTTATTAAATATCTTATTATTATACCCATAAACTACATTATCCGTTGCACAACAATAATAAAAGGTACAAACTCAACTAAAATTCAAATTAAGGGTTTGTTTGGTGCAGCTGTTCCTGTTTGCTGTTCCATTTTGTTGTTTGCGGTTTGCTGTTTGATAATGAGTGTTTAGTAAAATCATAATTATTTATTGTTGTTAGCATGTAAAATGACTAATATGAGCATAATTAAAATCTTTAAATGTAAAATGCAAAGGACAATAAAGGAAACTAAAATTCGCAGAGATTTTTTTTGTTGAAAAAGCAGTATCTTACGGCTTCTTGAAAAAGCAGTTGCCTTTCACCTAAAAAGCAACAAGCGTCATTTTCCAATTCCTAACCAAACACTCAATTAACTACTTTTTAGATCGAAAAGGCAAAAAGGAGTTGGAAAACGGTGAAACAAACGGCCTCTAAATTTCTCTCATTCCAAGGTCTAAAAGCTAGTAGTTTATCCAGTTATATATTGTAGTAGTAATTTTATTTTATGCATAATCTTATAAGGCTTTTATATTTTACTCCATTTAACAGTTTTTAAAATTAAAAAGTTGTATTATACCTCCTATAAATGGAGAGATCCTATTAGCGCAGAATACTATAGATGGACATGATAATTACATCATAAAATCCATTTAACATACACTTGAATCAACATTAATTTTATTCATCTATGAAGATCACCGGTGAGAACAACGGTGGAGACCGGCAAGAACTAAGCAGTAAGTTAATGAAAAGATCCCTACTTTTCATTAATTGCATTCTCTTAGCTATAGGCAATTGCGGCGGTCCTTTGATCATGCGTCTCTACTTCCTCCACGGCGGGAAGCGTGTGTGGCTGTCCAGCTGGCTCGAAACGGGTGGCTGGCCGATCATTCTCCTTCCTCTCTTAGTACTTTACCTCCGTCGCCGGTCCACAAACCCGAACACCCGTTTCTTCTTAATGAAGTTTCCTCTCTTTCTCGCGGCGGCTTTCATCGGAGTCATAACGGGATTCGATGACTATCTTTATGCGTACGGGGTGGCACGTCTACCAGTTTCAACATCGGCTTTGATCATAGCGACACAGTTGGCTTTCACAGCTGTTTTTGCTTTCTTTATGGTTAAACAGAAGTTTACAGCTTTTTCAATAAACGCTGTCGTGTTGTTGAGTGTTGGAGCTGGTGTTTTGGCTATGCATACGAGCAGTGACCGGCCCGAGAATGAGACGACTAAAGAGTATGTTTTAGGGTTTGTTATGACGCTGGTCGCCGCGCTTTTGTATGGGTTTGTATTGCCGTTGGTGGAGTTGACATACAAGAAAGCAAAGCAAGAAATAAATTATACTCTTGTGCTTGAGATTCAGATGGTTATGTGTTTGTTTGCGACTGTTTTTTGTACCGTCGGAATGCTCGTTAACAATGATTTCAAGGTTAGTAATTTAATTTCTTTCCTACTCTTTCTCTTTATTTTAATTATGGTAAATTACTCCTTTCAAAAATATTATGGTAAATTACACTTATAGCATATGAATTTTACCCTTGGCTTCATTATTGGTGTCTTATTTCTTTTTTTGACAGCATTGGTGTCTAATTTCAAAACTTCACATTGTTTTTAGAGACAATTTCAAAACTTCACATTGTTTTTAGAGCATCTCCATGAGACTTCCTATTTAGCTTAGGAGTTTAGATAAAAAAAATCAACTCCAAAAGCCTCATAGTCACTCCTCAAAAAATATCATTAGAATTCAATAGTGTGATTTCAAATAACGTGTTTTGTAAAAATATTCATACTACATACCCGTATTTCCAAATTTTATCATATTATATACATTTATTTGCAGATTGTTAAATTACATACTTCCATTTAAAAATTGAGTAAACCAACAGCTTTTACTTTTCCTTAAAAATAATTACAAAGTTAAAGGCATTACCTCTTGTTTTCTTTAACCATGCCGGCCATGATTTTTATTTTATTTTATTTTATTTTAAAAATGGGCCATTTGTTGGGTCACTGTCATAATAAATCTGATAATAGGAAACCAAACCACTAATAGTGGAGAAATTTAGTATACTTTGCAGTTACCTATATATGTATGTGTATAAATCAGAAGAAGTTGTCTTACTTGGATAAATGCAATCAGCATCAATCAGCATATATATAGTCTTGTTCACCATTAAATTGTGTAAGCCCACAAAATTATTGGGGAAAGGTAGTTGGCTGTCCTTATCTGCCCCTTGCAAGGAGCAATCCCAGTAATTAACAACCACAGAATTTAGTCCATATTCTCCCACATTTTAACTACCAGTAATAAATATACCTTCTATGTTTAAGTAAATACACTACCATAATATGGATAACTAATTACTTTATTTAGCTCTTTACTTCATTTTAAAGGTTGTCTCTCTATTTAATCCATGTAATTTACCATTTTACTCCTAACAGCACATTTCCCTCTTATATTTTTGTCCAAAAAAAAAAAATAAAAAAAAAAGTTTAACCTAACACTTCATATCCAAAAACATCTATGCATATTAATATCTATCATACTCACCCATGTAAATGACCCTTGAATTCGAAGACTATACATGTATAACACACTTATCTTATAACGTGTTTTTAATTCCATAAAAAAGTTAAGTTGCTCGAATTTGAACCCTCGACTGTTTAATTTTAGAAACTCTTATACTATATCAAGAAATAATTGAACTAAAAACTTTACCTCAGACTCCAAAATATGTTTTATAGACCGTATTCATTATTGAATAGAAATAGAAAGAGTCATTCCTTATAGTTTTTCAATAAAGTTTTAACAGAAATTTAATCAGTCCCTATAAATAAATAGTAAAATGCTAGCTAGCTTTTCTACGGAAAATTTTGTTTTTTTCTATTTATCTATTCTGATGGTGAATCTTGATTAGTTTTGCTTATTACAAAATCATTTCTCTATTTATAAAATAATTTTGATGCATTGGGGTGACAAATGGGTATTATTTAGTTTAAGAGTCAAAAATACCAAGTGCCTATTTTTGGACGGATTGAATTATGTTCTTGAAGTTTTGTAGGCTACAATGAAATATTTTCATTGTTTTTGTCCTATCTCAATTCAATTTTCTAGAAGTTATGACCGCAAATTTATATGAAAACTGCTCGAATCAAGATTTATTGTTAACTTTTGTAAGTATTCTTCATTTGAGGAAATAATAAAATTTACATCAAAAGGAACAATGGGGTTGGAATTATTTATGGCTTCAAAATAATGATAATAATAAACAACATTGATCTATGAGATTCTATGTGTTTCATATAGTACAAAGCTAATTATAATGGTAATGTACAATTATAAGGCTAATTAAATTATAAAACTATTATGCTATGGACAGGTGATTCCAAGAGAAGGAAGAGAATATGATTTGGGAGAAACAAAGTATTATGTGATATTAGCGAGCAGCGCAATTATATGGCAGGGTTTCTTTTTAGGGGCAATCGGAGTGATATTTTGCGCGTCTTCGCTGTTATCGGCAGTTTTAATAGCAGTGTTGCTCCCAGTAACAGAGATATTGGCAGTGCTTTTCTACAAAGAGAGTTTTGGGGCAGAGAAAGGTGTTGCTCTTGCTCTTTCTCTTTGGGGTTTCGTTTCTTACATACATGGCGAGCGTCAAACTAAGCTCAACAATCAAATCCCCGCTGATAAAGATCAAAATAAAGATAAAGAAATCCCTCTTTCTTCTAACTCAGCTCTAACGGTTTGAGTTTATATCATGTCATTGATTGTATTATTACCCACCATTGCAAAACTCTTCCTCCCCTAAGCTCTTATTTGAAGTAGGAATGATAGGACGACTCAGATTTGGGGAGCTGAAGACGGTTTAAGAATGTGGTATTAGTTAAGTAAATTATATTAGAAAGCCATGAAAATAGTTGAAATGCATGAATGCCATAATTAAGTAATTCATGCATGCATTGCCAAAAGAAATGATTGTCTTACGTGCAACCTTTCTTCATATATATTTTGTATCTGATAGAAACACACAGATTTTATTAGTTTTCTTTCTCTTATTTGTCAAGTGTGATTATCATTAGTATTTCCTTATAACTTAAGACGGCTTGCAACTCTTATAAAGAAAAAGAAAAATCATAGTAAAGTCGTTCTTTCCCTTTACTTTTATACTCTTTACTTGTTTAAGAATGATCTACGCATATTTGTGTGTTTAAGAACATCTCTAATTCTCCCCATATTGAGCATTGGGGATTGTGAACCTTCCCCACTTGGTCCCCCACTTGTGGAGAATTTACAATATGTTCCCCACAAGTGAAGATAATTTTCACACTCCCCGCTTTGAGAGGATCTGTTGCGCAACTTACTCCAGCCAAAAGTATGTTGCCTCCGAGTTTGTGTCAATGGAGAAGATAGAAAGTTACTGATTATCTTACAGTTTGTGAGATGTGAAATTAGTTTGTAGCCACTGTTAGTTTTTTGCCTGGTTTATGAAGTGATATGAATAGAAATTGGTGATGTAGCCTTCATACAAATAAAAATGCAGGCATAACTCCCAAGGTTCGAATATATGCCAACAAATGAAGCGCAGTTTAGTACCCTTAAATGTTCTCTGGTGTTGTGAAATGCACCAAGTGACTAAAGTAGAAATAGTTTACAAGAAAATAATGAGTGATCAAAATGTCAAAGTTGGGTGGAGCACATCGGCAAGCCCTTAATACAAAGGCAGGTTTATTCAGCAAAAACCAAAGATCCTTACTTCAAAAAAACAGGACGTAGTATCTAAGATTCTCTGTTACCAGAAACATTCCGAGCTTGTATAACGAGCAAAGCACTCATTGCACCTCAAATATTACTCACTAAGCTAAAGCAGTCAAAACAAGTGCATAAAATTAATAATACATGAATCCAGCACTCTGAAAAAATTCATTTGCGGGAGGATCTTCATTGGTTAATCTTTATGTAATTCTGTGTGGATAATCTGCTGTACAGCCTTCGTAACTCATGCTGAACTTGCTAGTGAGTAATTAGGATACAAAAATGACAAAAGGGTTTTAAAATCACTTCAAGGACGATAACGCTACTTCAACGTTTCTTGAGATCCGATCATGTATTGCTTCCTGTATCAAATCACCACATTTTGTCAATGAATGCCTTTTTTAAGGGTACATCAGTGTCAGCTAGTAAGTACCTGTGTCGTTGGCATCTCAAATGTCGATTTAGTAATCGTCTCGTACAAAAATATATATCTGCCATACGACCAAATACCGGAATTCAATATAAAGTATTGTGAGGAATTGTAAATCAAATTTCTAAAGTAGGCCATTGATTCATGACTGGATAAAAAGAACAATTATGTTACACTTGCCTCCATGCCAGTTCACGAACAAGATCTTTAGGAGCATCAGGAAGGATCTATAAATTGAGCCACAAATCAGGATTAACACTACCAAAAATGCATAGATGTGAATTAAGATACATTTAAAGATGTTATTCTAAACTTACCTCATCGTCATATGGATTGCAGTGATCCTTAAACCACAACCTCAAGAACTCCTAAAAAATGGAATTTTGTTTTGAAGGCAATTAGTTTCAAATTATGAGCACAAGTATTATTAGAAAGTCAAAAGGACGCACCTTATCAACATTTTCAGGTTCATGACCATTCTGAAACCGCTCTTCATAAGACTGGGCAATCCAATATCTGCTTGAGTCGGGTGTATGGACCTACCATTATTAATAGACAAGTTAATGCAACATAAATTGGTTTAGTTGTATCCAACACGACGCGTGGAGATGAGTGAATATAATTTCATACCTCATCAATCAATAGAATTGAACCATCCAGTGCCTTTCCAAATTCGTACTTTGTGTCTACTAATATCAAGCCATGCTCTAATGCTACTTGCTGCAAAAAGAACACAGCTAGTTAGATATATGGAGGACCAACAGAGTAAAGGCCGTCAAGGAAAATATGAACTATATTCCTCTGGCGAAAGAGGACTTATAATGCATTAATCTTAGTTGAATTCATAACTATTTGAAGATCAAAGTGAAATGAAAGCTCAAAACAACAATCTAGATTTCAAAAGATTTGATCAACTGAATACATGAAACTTGTTGCATCAGAATTTCATTTTCCATGAACAATTTATCTTGCGTAACACCAGTTCTAACTTCACAAGTTTCTAGTCGACAGGTACAGCAACTCTAATAGTTTATAAGACAGTTAAAACAACTAACATTTCTTTAATAGACACTTGCACTGAAATTTGAAATTCTTTTTGCAGTTTGATTATTGACTCCACAAAGAAAGCTTGGCAAAAGAAAACGTACCTGTCCGTACTCAAATAAGCTCAATGCTTTCCTACTGGCTTCCTCATAATCAGCTTCACTCATCAGCCCTTGTTCAATAATCTTCAAGGGAAAAGATGTATATGAAACAATCAAACCAGCAGCGAAAAGAGTTCCAATATTGATAGTTATATCAGAATATGCAATCAAACCTCTTTTGGAGTAACAGGAACATCATGATCCGCAGCCTTGGTTGTTGGAGTGAGAATATTTGCGGGTAGCTTTTGGCTTTTTACCAAGCCTTTAATACACAAATTTGATAGACTTTATTAGCATTTTACGTCAAGATTTTAACAGGTAAAAAAAAAGAATCAAGGGGATGAAATGAGAAGAATACCATCGGGTAAGGCATTGCCACAGTAATTTCGGATACCGTTTTTGTACACAGTCCATAGTGATGTGTCAGTGCTTCCAGTCACATAACCTCTTACTATAATACAGATTAACAAGACAAGTAAGATTAACCGAAGAACTGATAATAATCAATAACCCTCAACCTCAGACAGATGAAATCATCAAAATATTTCTCTCCATGAAATGAGTACAATGGATAACTAAATCTTATTGTATATATTTATCCTATCAAAATGTCTATCAGCACGTACCAAGGTACTCTAACCAAAAAAGATAACTTCCTAGGCCTGTTCAAGATAATGGGAAATTCTAAAAACCTCAAACTCACCTACAAATTCAACAGGAAAAACAGAACATTTCTTTGCAATTGTAACATTATTATCAGGAGCAGAGACAACTGCATTTTGAGTTATATGTTGCGTTTTACCAAACCACCAAAGACTCGTCTGGTTCAGAACCTGAGAAAAAGAGAACTAATAACATTACTTCTCTAACATGATGAACCCAAAGAAAAAAGGGGGAAACAGAAAAAGACCTGGCCTTTAAAGGGAATAGAAGCCAGAATTCTATCAAATGCACTCTGCCGATCCGTCGTTACCAAAACAAGATATTCCCCGCTATCATATATATCTCTTACCTACAAAACAAACAATTGAATTCCAAAATCAACTAGTGAATTGAGAAGCAAGAAGATAGATAGAGTAAAACTTTTATATAGAAACAGAGTTGAGACCGGACTATTTGTATAACAATTGGCAGGTTAATACCAAGTGCCAGCTTTTGCTGCTAGTTAAAAGCAGTTTTGCATTTAAAATATATTGCTTTCAGCTGGGAATGCAATGCCAAACAGGACCAAAATAGAGGGCGTTACGACAAAGATTCTCAACATTTAGGAGCGGACCATTTGTATAAGAATGAGGAGGTTATTAGTAAATAGAGACATAGGTACCTTTCCTCTAATTTTGGAGTTGAGGCCGGGGACGGTGAGATGAAGGTTAGTCTCCGAGAGACAGTTAGGCAAAGCGGCTTCAATGGCAGTAAAGACCTCAGCTTTGTGGTTACCTTTGATAAGACCATCAAGTGATAATTTGGGTTGCTGCTGGTTTTGATTCTGCTGTGCTGCCATTAGGGTTAATTTATATTTAGGGGATTTTGGTTGAAATGAAGAGACTTTTGATTTGGGTCTCGACAAATTGTTTGAGTTAAGGAAGAAAAGGGTTTTTGGAGGGGTTAAGGATTTCATGCATTCACACATTTTCTCTTTCTCTGCTTTCTGTCGGATACTCTGCTAAATAATATGTTGAAAGCTATATTAAAATTTTAAACCGGCGGCGATGACGACAGAGCTGCGGCGAGAAAGACCGGCGGTGGAAGATTAGGGATTTGGGGTTGCGGTTTGGATTTCACGACCAGACTCTCTGTTTTCAGTTTAAGTATTCTTCTCCTGGTAATAATTTCTTAAATAAAAACTCTTGAATTTTTATGCTAAATGAATTTTTTTTTATGTTAAATGAATGAATAATTTAGTTATTGAATTGTCGACAAAAGTGTTAATTCATTAAATTTGGATTTTTCTAATTTATAATGTTGTCAATAGGTTGAATTCTGACTTACCGCTAAGACTGGATTATTTGAGTATTTTATCATTTTTTTTTTAATTTAGTTTAGTTCATTAGATAAATCTCATTATTGGGTTATTCTATAGTCACTTTGTTTTTCACAAAGTAACAATTAGTTTGTTTTGTCAACCATTGGATCATGGGTTAAAAACTAATCCAATAGTGAAAAGGACAAAGTATAGACAAAATAAGAGAAAAACAAAGTGACCATAGCCTACGCCCTCATTATTAAATTCTCCTTCATTTATTTTTGTGTTTATACATGTTTATCAACTAGTCATTACTAATCTCTTAGGTTCGATCCTCTTACCAAAAATAAAATCTCTTAGGTTCGATCCTTACTTGCCATGTTGCAGTTATTTTATTACATTTTTTTAATAGATTTGATACATATTAAATTTTGGATTTACTTTTTTGCCAAAATAAAAACTATGATTAAGACATTATTCAAAAAGTAAAAAGAGCACTAGTATTGTTAAATACGATGACATACTACGAATATTTTGGTCTTAATTTATTGTTTATAATGTATATGACTATTTTTCAGTTTTTAAATTGTAATATAAATCATGAACTCATATGCTAAGAATTATGGCAGATGTATTCTAAAATTAAAAGCAACTTAGTATAAAACCAAACAAATTGGAGTTGGAGTAGAAGTAAAACCTGAAACCCAAAACGCAAACGTCTGGCATTGATAAAGATAAAAGGTTAATATAAATATAGAATAGTACATCTTTTTCCTTGATGTGCTTCGTTGTTGAGAAATATCTCCTACCTTCCTTTCTTACTGATTTATAATTTTATTCCTACTTTCTCTTCTCATTTTATCTCCCCATCCCTACCACATTTTCACCGGTGAGTTTCTTTTTTTACCCTATTTTTCTTTTTAATTTTCTTGATTTCTTCAAGCTTTCTCTGTTTAATTACGAATTGATTAGTGAATTACTCTTCCGATCTGTGGTTCTTTGATTCTTTATCATGTTTGTCCGATTCCAAGCTACCCCTTTTTCAAATCGGGCTTTTTAGGGGTTTATATAGAAACATATACTGCTTTTTTTATTTCTAGGTTAAAATTGAAATTAGCTGATGCCAACATGATTTTCATACACCCTTTTGCTGATTTTAAACTGGGTTTGTTCTAATTTCTTGTTATTGTTTTTTATTGTAGGAAAAGTTGGGATTTTTCTGTGTGGGTAACTTTTAACTGGATTGTTACATTCTTAGTTGATTGTTTGATGTGATGAGGAAGAAGAGAAAAGGTAGTGAAACGGAAGCGTGTGAGGATGTAAAAACTGAAGTAACAACGACCCATGAGACGAGGACACCGAATCTCAGGTCTCATTATTCTCTAGAAGATTACAATAGGCTAACGAAGAGATGTAAAGAAGGCACGGGTGATGAACCTGTTAGTTCTTTTAAGAGTAGGCTTGCAGGAATTGCCACAGCCCCGCCTTGTGGTGCCTCGTCGTCGTTGGTGCCACCTGGAAGAGGCCTTAAGAGGAAGATAGGGTGCATAGATACGGCTACGCAGACAGGTAGAAAGAACAAGATTGAGGATGATTATGTTAAAGGTGAAACGATTGGGCGTGGTAAATTTGGGTCGGTTTGGTTGTGTAGTTCTAAGGCTACCGGAGTTCAATTTGCTTGTAAAACTTTGCGGAAGGGGGAGGAGACAGTTCACAAGGAGGTGGAGATAATGCAGCACTTATCCGGTCATCCTGGAGTCGTGACATTGCACGCAGTGTATGAGGAGCCAGAGTGTTTTCATCTTGTGATGGAGTTATGCTCTAAAGGACGCCTGATTGATGAGATGGTAGAAGAGCGTCAATACTCAGAACAACGAGCTGCTAATATATTCAAAGATGTAATGTCAGTAATCAAATATTGTCACGATATGGGAGTGGTGCACAGAGATGTAAAGCCTGAGAACGTGCTGCTCATGAGCTCAGGCAAGATAAAGCTTGCAGATTTTGGCTTGGCCATGAGGATTTCAAACGGTATACATAATTTTCACCTACTTGGAGTAATATTGTTCTACTGCTCTCTTTTTTTAGTCTTGTCATATTTGGTTGTTAATAAGATGCAAAAGAGATAGAGAAAAAGTGACGCACACATCCACAAAGTTGTGAAGTATATACATCTAGCAAATGTCATGAGGTTGTACGTAGGTGAATTGTGGGGAATAGTGTAGTAATTTCCTGCTGCATGCATAAGCAAGTGTATAAAATTTGTGCTTGCTTTTATTTCGTCTAAGTACGTGTTTTGGTATATTAGCTGTCATAACGAGGAGGATGTGGAAGAAAGTTAAAAATGATTAATCTTTTCCCATTTTCATCTAGCGTCTAATTTTAGCTGTATTCATTTTAAGAAAGGATGGCTCAGTGAATTAGCGATGAATAAAAATCGCTAGAAAAAGTACTGAACTTAGGCTTTTCAGATTATCTGGTCACCTTCTGAATTCTAGTCCATACTTGTGGGTAAATCCCATATGATATTGTGAACAGCAAAGACATGAAGTTATTAGCATGCATCTTTCTGAACATAAATATGTTGTCTGATCTCTATCATGAATTCTATACTTGCATGTGCTATGTATTATTCCAGAAACTTGTATTGGTAGTTAAGTGTTTTCTTCCTTATAATTATGGGCTGGTTTATTTTCTCAAGGTTTTGTGGATGCAATGAAATGATGAAATGCAGGTCAGACACTGTCTGGTTTGGCGGGAAGTCCAGCATATGTTGCTCCAGAAGTTTTGTTGGGAAATTATGGTGAGAAGGTTGATATATGGAGTGCTGGAGTACTTCTACATGCTCTTTTGGTCGGTGTGCTTCCATTTAAAGGCGATTCCTTGGAAACTGTTTTCGAGGCAATCAAGACTGTAAAGCTTGATTTCCACACAGGGATATGGGAATCTGTATCCAAGCCTGCACGAGATCTGCTTTCAAGAATGCTGACCAGGGATGTTTCTGCAAGAATAACTGCAGATGAAGTACTAAGTAAGCTTCTGCATTTGTAAATTTAAGCAAATTTAAGACCATGGCTTCTTTATAGATTTCAATTTGACTTAACTTGCTGTAGAATATTCTTAAATGTGATAGTTTGCAGGGTCATCATGTCTTTCCAAGTACCATTTTCTCGGTCCTTAATCTAGAGCAAAAACATACTATGATTGTTCCTGTCAGCTCCCTTGGTTATTACCATCTCTTACACATAATTACCATTGGTTTTTGAGACTGAATTCGTGATATACCATGTTGATTGATTATCATATCATAAATTGACCATTTTCTATTTGCTGATATAGGGCATCCATGGATTTTATTCTACACGGAGCGCACCCTAAAGTCACTGTCCTTTAAGTCAAAAGTGAAGAATCAAGTAGGAATAAGCTCCTCGTCCGAGCCTGCAAGTGAACCCACACCCGAGATACAAAGGAGCAAAATAACAAGTAGGTCGATTGGTGAGGATACATATGATTATTCATTATCAGATAGTTTAAGCAGCAAATCGGAGAAGCAGGATGAATGTGGATTGGTGGATGCACTTGCAGTAGCAATTTCTAATGTAAATATTTCGGGACCGAAGAGGAGCAGACTATGTGTGGGGCCTATAGAGCAGCAGCATTCATCTAACCTGACCGCTAACAATCTGTGTAGAGCATTTTGATCTTGGCGATGAACCTACATGTCTCTAACAGCATTATCTCCAATGTGTTCTTTACCTGGGGGTTTAAATTAACAAGTCCAGGTGCAATTTCAGTTCATCACGTTGAATGTACGACAAAAACCCTTAGAGGGAATCTGACCTAATAATAGTTATCGAATGTACAGCACTTGTAAATAGATTAATGGTTTAACTCGAAAGATATTTGATTAGAAGAATGAATTATCGACATCTCAGGCAGTTTTTTAACAGCTATGTCATTGGAAACAGCAGAGGTACTAGTCTTACATGTATATTTAAATTAGATTTTCCATCAAAGGCCGATCTTGAAATAGGAGGAGGCTTAATTTTTTTTTAAAAAAACATAAAAAAATATCAACCTAATATGGCATTCTGAGTTTCCTCTTTTTCTTGATTGTCACCTTTGGACTGTTCTTGTTTTTTTGAGAGGATTAGACTGTTTTTGTTAATGTCAGTTCAAATGTTAGCTTCTAGTATTTACTAGCAAAAAATGGAAAACTAAACTAGTACTTTTTTATCATAAGTTCTTTTTATCATTATGAAAGTGAATTATTTTTTTCCTTCTGCTTAATGAAACCCCTTATTAATCAATATAAAAATTCGTGAGATTAAGATGCTTAGAAAAGTGTGGGATTGTGCATTCACTCTTCACCATCTCTTAAATTTGCAAAAGTCCCAAAAAAAATAAAACTAATAAATTTTGGTTTAAGTAGCAAGAAAGCCTTAAACACCTTTTTGCTCATTGTGGTATTAATTTTTTCTAACATTTGTCCTCTGTGTTATTATTTTGTCATATTTGCCGCTTGTGATTTTTCAATTCGCCATATTTGCCTCCTGAAGTATCTCAATTCATTACATTTGGTCTTTGAGTAGATGAATATATAACAATTATAATACCTATTATCACATATAACTATCTTGATACATGCACATGTCACAATCTTAACAAAAATTTAAGTTTATTATCAATTGGGATATCACTTTTTTTTTGTAAAAAAAACCATGCAAAAAATCCATTGTTGTTAAATTGAGTTGTCACGCGATATTTTCACATATCAAACCGGAACATGGTGCAATTGATAGCGATGTTGTTATATTTTCATCAATTCAAGGGGCAAATGTGACGACTTATGATAGCACAAGAGGCAAATGTGATGAAATAATATCACATAGGTAAATGAAAACATTTAAAATACCACAAAGGTTAGAAAAATGTTTAAGCCTAACAAGAAACTTATACTTCTTTTTGGAAGGTTTGAATTTTAAGTTTTTATTTTCTCCAAATTTAACCATAGTTCATGTACTATTCAAAATTAATTATAAATTCTCATCGGATTGATTGTGGTTTGCCGTGGACTTAAAAATGAGCATGTTTATACTTGCCTAATTTTTTTATATTAAAAAGAAAAAATGCTTTACAAAAGGAAAATAATTTATGATTTTGTGATGTCGGAAGTATATTTTATATTATTTCTAAGATATGCATACATCGTGTTCCTAAAACCACCCCAAACTCAAGATGAAACTAGTCTCCTTCATTTCATATGTAAAACCAGGGATCTTACACTTTGAAATTCTAACAAAATATGGATTTTGAGAGCAGCAGCAAAGCGTTGACCAAGAAAAAGAAGCATTCGTATAACTCCACAAACATCATTCCACCAATATTTGCAGGGCTTTCAGTTCTCATACTTGTTCAATCTCTCCATTCCTTCACTTATCATCATGACACTCAATGGAGGATGACAGGATTACCAACTAATGAAAAAAACACCTCCATTACTAACTTGATCTCAAAGCTAAGAGACTCAGTCACTTTCCTCCCACTTAAAGACCTGAGGTTCTCCAACCATCCAATGGAAGGCCACACTTGGTTTATGAGCTCCTTGCACGACACTCGAAGCAACCAAAACAAAGCTACACATCTCTATTTTCCTTCAGAAATGTCAAAGGGAAGGCTTATTTGCTTCAAAGGAAACAACACAAGAGATGGCACTGCCAATTCATATGCTTTGGCATGGCCTGAATCTCTTCCGCACTCTGCCAAACTCGTACAGGGCTTGACATTCGTGTCCGAAACATATTACGATCATGTAAACCTCTGGCATGGATTGGATGCTATGATCCCGTTTGTGAGTTGGTCTATGAGCAATGAATGCATTAGGCCAGATAGATGGCTACTTTTTCACTGGGGGGAGGTCAGGTCTCAAATGGGATCATGGTTAGAGAAGTTGATGCAGCCCATCTTTGGAGATGTTAAGATGGCACGTCTGGAAGACGTGCCTCACTGCTTCGAAAGAGCGGTTGTGATGAGGGACAATGGAGGAGGTATCGAGATTGAGAAGAAACTTGACGTTTACAATGTTTTAAGATGTAAAGCAAGGAGATTCTGTGGCTTGGATGAAGGAAAATCATCAGAGGTTGATGAAAATGGGGAGCCAATTATAAGACTCACTTTGCTAATGAGAAGAGGTTCAAGATCTTTCAAGAATGCAACTGCTGTCATCGATATATTTTCAAGGGAGTGTGCTAAGGTTCAAGGTTGTGTATTCAAGGTGGCCCACTCTGAGGATCTGAGTTTCTGCGATCAGGTATTTTTATCGAACCTAACATATATAAACCTTGCATAATAGTACAGTTTGAAGCTTCGTTAGTATAAAAATGGGTTCATTTTAACTAGTTTGTGCTCTCCCGGATTATACCACCCCTTACGTGTTGAGTTTTCAGGTAAAAGTGATGAGTTACACAGACATAGTAGCATCTCCTCACGGTGCTCAATTGACAAACATGATGTTCATGGATAGAAATAGTAGCGTGATGGAGTTCTTCCCGAAAGGTTGGTTAGAGCTTGCTGGCGTTGGCCGATATGTATTTCACTGGATAGCAGTTCAATCTGGCATGATCCACCAAGGTGCTTGGTGGGAACCTCTGGACAATATGGATTGCCCCTCCCCACATAGTACTCAACATTGCTTCAGCTCGTTCAAAAATGGTAAACTTGGCCACAACGAAACCCATTTTGCACAATGGACAACAACTGTTCTCAACCAAGTCAAAGCGCGGAAACAAGCCATTGAGAATTCCGTACATAATTCACACCCACAGTCAACACCATGTTCATGTTAGTTTGTTTTCTTCACAACTTCATATTTTACACTTGTATTAGTTTTTAATTTCACTTTGTTTATACATTAAAAGCCAGAAATCAGATGTAATGTCAATCTCTCTTTCTATGTATGATCCGGAAACTGAATCCAAAATGGTTAAAAGCATTTATGACAAACATAAGCTAATGGAATATTTTACAGTGAATTCTACATCGTAGTTTCCATTCCATCCATGGAATAGCCATCCGACTTTGCATTTTCTCCGGTTCCCAAGCTACTCATCATCTTCTAGATACTTTGGACCATAGGTAAACCAGTAAGAAACAAAATAGTGCAAACAGAACCACATGGACGACATGGTTTCCACCGTTCTTAATGATGCTCTTGTTTAGCTTCCGTATGTTGTTCTTCACTCCAGCTTGAGCTTTTATCACGGTCATTTGCTGTTAATTCACAAAATTGAGCTTATACCATAAGATAGTTGCGGGATTATAGCTTATTCTAATTTGGAAATAAAGGCAATTCAGCTGGTACTCTGTGAACCAAATCCTAAACATATCTCTATATCAGCAGGGGAAAAAAAGGAAGCACAGTCTCAGATTTTAATTTTAATAGCATATGGAAAAATAATAATTAGTGACATATTCATCACCAGCATGCTTTCAGATGACAACAAATGCAAAAGAACTTCTCACTCGTTAGAACATCTACTTCTAGCATGTCTCCAACCAACAGTCCTAAATAGAAGAACCAGCAAAAAAGTCGTGACATCACAGACTCCATGATCAAAGACATGGAAAGCAGTCCAGACATAAACTTTAGGAAGAGAAAACGTGGTAGAGATCAAGGAGGAGACGGAAGTCGGAAGAAAGACATGACAGAAATCAACCAACATCAACTTTCTCAAAATTCCCTTTCAGTAAATCAAAGTGTCATTTTCAGAAAGCTGCTTGGAGATAAATAATACTAGCATTTAATAAGAAAAAGAATCCCCTATAATCTCAAACTACTTTCAGAAGCTTGACCAGATCCCCACCACTATTGACATTTTTATGCGGCGAAAACTGTATACTCTTGTTTCCAAAACACAAAGTAAGATTTCCATATGATGATTCAAATAACTATTCCATGGTTATAATTTATCAGAAATCAGATGGATGCAAAAAGTCATTCCAGTATAGGTAAAACAGTAAAACATAACAGATTCCAGTTAGAAAATATACCAGTTGATCCAAGAAATCCTTCTGAAACTTTGCTTCTGATCCTATATCTTGGGCAACCTGCAGCATACAATAACCATGAGCTCTAACAGAACACTGCAGAAACAAAACTTATAACATTCCAGTAACTTTAAGTGATAGCAAGGATTCACACGTATTTACAGAAATTGATGCACATCAACAAAGGTCTTAAACTAAAATTTTCTTCAGGCATCATTTGACCCTTAAAAGATCAGAGAGCTAGACATAACCTTGCTATAGTATCATGAAAGGAGCATTCAGAACAAAAAATCTCGTTCATCTAAACGCATGCCTTGAAAATTCCAGCTTTACGTTGCAGCAAGGTCTTAAAATACAAACATTAAAATCTTATCCATAAAATAAGAGAGGGCAGCAGATGAACATTTCCCTTGAAAAACAAGAACAAAGCAGCATAGAAACCTAGCCTTTTCCCTGATATATATTAGAGCCTTCAAAAACCACAATACCATTAGCTCTCGCTATTCGGACCAAAACCTAATTTCAAAAAATATCTTCTCTAAAAGCAGAATGACAACCTATCCTAATCCAGCCACCATCTCAATGAATATCCCAAATAATTCCAATTTGTCATAATAAGCAACGAAGGACATTTAACACGTCTCCTCACGCGATTTATTTAACCTAAATTGATAGATAAGGGCCAAGATCTTGTAAATGAATCCCTAACAAAACGTGTAAATCGGGAATTTAGAAGGCAGGGTAAAACTGACATTTCTCAATAGCCGGACTTGGCTACGGAGGCCAGAAAGCTCATCGTCGAAATCGGCTTGCATCGGATCAATTCGTAACTGAATTTCATCGGCGCCCGCTGCAGGTCTCGTGCTGAGTCCTTCCCTGCAAGTACACAAATCCAATAAGGGAATACGAAATCCAAGACAACATATAAATCATAACCATATGCCAACGATCCTACCTTGATCTGAACGGAGCAGCACCGCCGTAGAAGGAACCATCGCGGCTCGAATTCACGGCCATCAACGACAATTCGGAGCTGTTAAATCCAAATCAAAATACCGACGTTTTCTTCTTCTTTTCTATTTTTTTATTTTTTTAAATGTGAGAGACGGTAACGTAATTCGGTGATTTGATATATCTTCACTACATTGTATTCGGATGGCGCGAGAAACTCCGTTAACTGAATACACGTGGCATATAGTGATTCGCTTGCTTGACGCATCCTAAGTAAAAAAAAACAGATTACGATTTACAGCCTACATTTTTCACACATAGTCTTTCTATAAAGACGGTTCTACCCTTCATTCGAGAATCGCATACCTTTAATAAAAGACTACAACTTGAAATCTTTTGAATCAGCTATTTTTGGAGTAAAAATTACTGACGGAAGGAGAGACTATGCGGAAAAGGAAATCCTTTTCACATCGTAATCTCCTCAAACTTTAGCTAATTGTTTTTAGAGGACTTGAATTTAAATCGTGTTTTTTTGAATTCGAATAGTCGGGTTGGAATGTTTAAATTTGCGCCTCCACCATGGTGAAGAACGTCTGACTCCCCATCCAAACCGAGACAGAACTCAATTAAGTACGAAAAAACTATCAGTAAGCGCCCTTACTATTCATATCTTTTAAATTAGGGCTTAATACTAAAAAAAAAAACTAAACTTGGTCAAATGTTACAATTGTCCCCCTGAACTTTCAATTGTAACAAATTATCCCCTGAACTTGGCAAATCGTAACAAATAACCCCATATTTTGAGTATGAAAAGTCAAATGCCATGCGTCATGCCCTTATTCGATATTTGAAAAGTCAAAGTGCCACGTGTCATGATTCTATAGGGTGTTTGAAAAGTCAAAATGCCACATGACATGATCTTATAGGGTGTTTAAAAATTCATGCATTATTGGGGGTAGTTTGTTACAATTTGCCAAGTTCATGGGGTAATTTGTTACAATTGAAAGTTCGGAGGGACAACTGCAACATTTGACCAAGTTTAAGGGGTTTTTTGTGTATTAAACCTTTAAATTAGAAATTAGTTAGACCATCACGAAATAAAAATGGAACAAATAAAGATTTTGCCTTAGTTTAGAAAGCATTAATTAAGTAGATTTTCTTAATAATAACACATATATTAAAGATAAAATATACACATTAAAAAGTAAATTATTTGTAACGGTTAATTTCATGAGTGATTCTGTATCTTCTATTTATTTATGGCTGATTGATATAGTGAATTAGATTAGTAAATAATATCTCTTTTTTCCTAAAAAGAAAATCTCAATCATTTTTATAGCTTAATGTGTCTGTTTTTAATATAGCAACTATCACTTTCTATATAATGTCATGAATTCTTGTTTCCCTATATTTAATATTTTCAATGACTATAACACCATAAACAAATGTAATAAAAATATAGATATTAGTATACATTATTAGACCTTAAGTTTTGAACATATGATACAAACAACATCCAATAATATTATGAAACGAAAGTATCCATATCAAAAGTTTAAAAGAAAAAAAAAAGAGAAGTAAAGAAGATGCGTAAGCGTGAACGTAATCTAGCTTTTAATTTGATGAATAAGAAAGCAATTACGAAAATGAAAGGAATGAAATCGAAATATTGAATTGTAAAAAGTGGCTGGATGTTGTATGATGATGCCGCACCCACCCATATGCTTCACATGGGTCAAACTAAACGCGTGTGCACCCCTTTTCTTCTTCCTAATCTCGACCGCTACAGATAGTCCACTGCCCATCTTTTACCCTTCATTTTATACCATTCCTTTTCAAATATTCTTTTGCGGCCTAATATATCTTTACACCCTCAACTTATCAAACTTAATTATTTTGGCCTCTAATTTTATATACTGAATCAATTGTTCTTTTAAATTGCTAAAAGTTTCATCTTAGCTCTCTATTTGTATTAAAAATAATGTATTAAAAATCGCTAGGCGTTAGTAACGCGACCGAGGACTTTTAGAGTCTAGTCGGGATATATTTTGGAACTGGTCGAATTTTCTGCAGTCAAGCGGCCAAATCGATTCAATCATAGTCTCTATTTTGACTGCCTAGGCAGTCAAGCATCCATCATTTGAAAAAGTGAGGTTTAACTGTTTTAGATTTGAAATAATTAATTAGACATTTAATTATAAAGTTTAAAATGGCTGACGCTTCGAGTCACCGAAAATTCTTATTTCTTTGTTGTCAGTTCTATCAAATTTGAAAAGAAATGAGTTTCTTAAGTGTTTGTGGGGCATTTAAAGAACGTGTAATGAATGTCTATAGCAACACTAACGTTATCCAGGTCGGGCTTGGCATGCTAGGGCAATTTTGTGGGATTCGAGTGATAGTTTTATTGGAGTCATGACTTACACAGTGGATGGTTATATAGTTGTTTATGAAGGCGAGGTGTTGAGTTTGCTTTCCGTCATAGAATGAGTTGAAAGCCTCGGGTGGATGAACATTGTTTTCGAATCTAATTCTAAGATTGTGGTGGATACAATTATATCTAAAGCAGAAGATATATAAGAGTTTACTGGTTTGACCGTTAGATGTCAAGTTATTCTTTTTAACCATGGACGTTACTTAATTTGATTTGTTCGACGATAAACTAATTGGGCGGCTCATGCTTTGGCATAGTAAGCTTGCTCATATTCTTGTCCTATGAGTTATGGCTAATGTTCGATTTACATAATTGTATTGCTTTGACACTTTAAGTAGTTTAAGGGGTTAATATCATATTAGTCAAATGTAAAGACTTAATAAGTTAATGTATGCAAATTTAGGGGGTTAAAACGAACACTTTATAAATTTTTCGAGTCAATAATTATTTTTTACAAATTTAAGGGGGCTTAATAATGACAGTATCATTCATCAGGCATGTTTGTGTATAAATAAATGATAGTAGGTTCCAAAGCAATGGGAGCCACGCCACTCCTTTCTGCCAAACATAACATACATTTGAGAGAGAAAGAGAGTTCCATAAAATGGTGAAGGAAGCGGAGAAAACGAGGAAGCCAAGATTTCTATGCCTCCATGGATTCAGAACCAGTGGTGAAATTCTCAAGAAACAGTTGTATACCAAGTGGCCTGAATCTGTTTTCCAGAAGATCGATCTTGTCTTTGCAAATGGAGCTTACCCATCCCAAGGCAAATCCGAAGTTGATGGCATTTTCGATCCTCCTTATTATGAATGGTTCCAGTTCAACAAGGTCCTAAAACATTTTCTTCCCCCCTTCCTTTTTATTAAATTTGATTGAAAAATGAATTAAATAGAAGAAATGATGATTTCAGGAATTCACTGAGTATACCAACTTTGAAAAGTGTTTGGACTACATTGAGGATATTATGATTGAGCAAGGTCCCTTCGATGGCCTTCTCGGCTTCTCTCAGGTACCCGGTTTAATACACTGAACATTTCCCCTTACTAACGTATCCGTGTAAGTTTTACATATCTCACATACTTCAATAATGTGGTTTTCAGGGGGCAATTTTATCGGCGGCTCTTCCGGGACTGCAAGCTAAGGTAGCTACTACCTACCCTCACCCCCACGTTTTTGGTCAAAGTTAATTTAATATTTGTCCGTTTTTTATTTAGTAATTTTTTAATACAAGTTAGGTGAAAAGAGAAGAGAAGAAAAAATTGAAGTGATAGTATAGTGCATCTAGCAATTAATTGATTATAATTTGCAGGGTGTGTGTTTAACAAGAGTACCCAAAATTCAATTTCTGATAATAATTGGAGGGGCCAAATTCAGAGCACCTTCTGTGGCTGAAAATGCGTATTCTTCTACCATTCAATGTCCTTCCCTCCATTTTTTAGGTACTTTTCTTTTATTGTATACTTTCATTTTCTTTCTTTTTGAATTCAACTATAAATGCTAACATGATGATTTACTACTTATAATATGGTGGATTTGTGTCTCTTGGAAGCATGAAAATGGTTAATTTAGTCTTGAATGGGGTGTGTTTGTTGGCTTAGAAGTATTATTTGGACCAGTTAAGGAGCAAATGTTACCAAATAATGGAAGTTGATGGGGTAAACATTAGTAATTTGAATGAATCAAAGGCCAAATAGAGTACTAAAATGTAAAATGTAGTAAGAGGGCAAATAGTGATTTTTAAGGTTGTGTTTATTTGTTACTTTAGGAGAGATGGATTACTTGAGAACATATGGAAAGGAGCTGTTGGAATCATTTGTAGAGCCAGTTGTTATTCATCACCCAAAGGGCCATACCATTCCAAGGCTTGGTATTAACTCACTCTTTCTTCATTTTTCTTTGCTGATTCAATTCTTAAACTTTCCCCATTTGATTATGATTATGATTATGATTTCAGATGAAACAAGTGAACAAAGCGTGCTCAGTTTCATGGACAAAATTCAGAGTATAGTGAATCACGTTCCCAATGAAGCTCTAGTTGCATAATTAGATCACTAATGGCTTCTCCACATTTGGTCTTCAGCACCTCCAACTAGATCAATTAATTTTCAGGAATTTTTGTTGCTCATATATATAGTGATAGTGCTGTGTTATTGTAACTTGTAAGTGACATTAGCTCAATTCAAGAATGCCTTATACTTATTTTGGGATTTCAATGGTTTCAGAAGAAAGATAAGACGATTAAAGCAGCAGTATGTATGTGTATAATGTTCAAATTGGATTTCAACTTTTTTACAAAATAGCCATTTCTATTTTGTAGCGGATGTCCGAGAAAATAACAAAAATATATTATTGTAACGGACAAATCGTCGCTAATGGAACATAATTGTTTAAGTGGCGACAAAATGGCTTATTTTGCAATAAATTTGCGTCGTGTAAAAGCCATTCGCGACAAAATGGCATATTTTGCAATAGATTTCGTCGTGTAAAATGTCATTCGCGACAAAATAGCCTGTTTTGCAATAAATTGCGTCGTATAAAATGTCATTCGCGACAAAATGGTTTATTTTGTAATAATATTCGTCGTGTAAAAATCATTCGCGACAAATGCTTATTTTGAAAATTCGTCGTGTAAAATATAATTCGCGACAAATATGAAAAACTTTCGTCGTGTAAAATGTCATTCGCGACAAAAAATGAAAATCTTTCGTCGTGTAAAATGTCATTCGCGACAAATTTGAAAAGCTTTCGTCGTAAAAATGTCTTTCGCGACAAAATGCCTTTCTTTGCAATAAAATTCGTCGTCTTAAATTTCATTCGCGTCAAATTGGGTTATTTTGAAAAAAGTTTCGTCGTGTAAAATGACATTTCGCGACACAATTGCTTATTTAGCATTAAATTGCGTCGTGTAAAATGTTTGATCATTCGCGACAAAATGACTTTTTTCAGGATGATTCTATGGTACATCTCAAGGTACCGCTATGTACCACTATAAATATATGTTCAAGTCCTTAATCTTTTCTTTTTTTAGAAAAAAGTCTCTAAACTACCATCCGAACTTCATCATGAGATTGTATATTTGTATACACATGTCCAATATTTAAGCCAGATTATCAGTTAGTAAAAAAATTCATTTTTAATTATTATTTTTTTCACAGATAACTCTTCACATTGAAATCAAATCATGTTCTCATTCTATTTCCAATCACTACTCTGTGGTTCTCTGCTGCCGATCTCGACTACCATTCGCGTTCACCACTGCTATATGATCTCTACAATTGTCTGACATTCTTCATTGTTCGGTTGGGTTAATTTAGTGTTTGTGTCTTCTTCCACCATCGTTCTTATTCAGTTTCTAATGATTTTCAACCAATTTGTGTTCTTGATTTTGCCTAGAATGGCTTCTCCGATTGCAATTCTCCTATGAGGTTAAATCGTACTTGAATTCGACTGCTTTTTCTTTCTAAGTAACCAAACAACTTACACAATTTGTCGAATTTACACCCATCCAAACTACCCACAAACCCCCAAATTCATCCCATGTTGATCCATTTTAAACTTCTTTCATCTTCTCCATGGGTCTTTGAACAAACATTCTTGGACATGGTTTGTTTTTTCTCTTTGTTCCTCTCACATGCATGGAAGGGTTCACCGTGTCTTGAAATTTAGGATTAAGTTTTAATGAATGCGTAAATTGGCTTTATTTCAGTTTAATTTTGTTGTATCTGATTTCAATCAACAGACAAGCTTGAATTGTTGATCCAATTTTTTTTCCCAACTTTCTGGAAAAAATTTAGTTTCAATTTTCTTTTGCAAGAAATAGAGAAGAGAGGTGAATTGAGAAGAGAGGGAAAAACAATATGAAATGAAAGAGTTTTGGTGGGGAGAGAGTGCCATGAGAGAAATTTACGAGAAGAAGATGATGTGAAGAGTTGAGGTAAAGAAATAAACATTAACTATTAAGAATTTAATGGATAAAAAAATGATAGGAACTTTGTTTCGGAAAAAAGAAAAGATTAAGGAGTTGGATATATATTTAGTGGTACATGTAAATGTACCGCAGAATTTTCGCTTTTTTCAGTCCCTGTAGAAGTATACATAAAGAACGTAAAACAAAAGAAAAAAATTTTAGGTAAAGTCTGGATTACTAACTATAATTAGTCTGGCATATTGGTTGTAATATATAAAAGGCGAAGGAAGGATAATGAATTTGGTAGGCAGAAGGCGAGGTATGAGATGTTTATTTTTGAGTGTGACACCACTACTAGTGCCTATCAGTCTCGCACATCGCCATAGCTCTTCTTCTTGTAGGTCTTCTTCCTTGCTCAGAAATCCCTCCGTGAGTAATAGTATTTTCTCTCCTCTCTTTCTCTCGTGCTTTACCTTACTTATATATTTAACTAACTCCATGCCATGGACCTCTTTGCTAGACTTCTTCTCTCTCTCCAATTTCAACTTCCTTTTGTTCGAAATCCCTTGAAATATCGTCTATGGCCATGCGAACCATTCAAAATCCAGATTCTATTTCCTACCTCGCCCAGAATGAGGCTGCTCAAATCGATGACATTCTCATGGGCCCCCTCGGATTTAGCGTCGATCAGCTCATGGTCTGTTGTTCATTTCTCTTTTAATTTGTTTTCCTTCTCATTTTTCTCACTTCATTCGCAGGAATTGGCTGGTTTGAGCGTCGCTGCTTCCATTGCTGAGGTAATAATATGCTCTCACTAAATTTTCTGAATTTACTGAACTGTAATTACTGATAAGCCATAAAGAACATGGCCTAACTTATTTGCCTCAGCTGCTCGATTTGACCTTTTAGTATTTGGGAGTAGGCTAGAGAGCTCCAAATCATTGTTGCCACTGTTGAAATCGTAGCTGAATTTTCCGTTCCAACTGTCCTTGCATCGTCTGGTGAAATTTGATGTGAGCTAGTATATGCTTGAACGGGTACATGTCTTTGCAATTTATGATCCACAATAAGCACCTGGTTGCAAAATCATTGTTGCCACTGTTGAAATCGTAGCTAAATTTTCCATTCCAATTGTCCTTGCATCGTTGGGTGAAATTTGATGTGAGCTAGTATATACTTAAATGGATGCATGTCTTTGCAATTTCTGATCCACAGTAAGGACCTGATTGCAATGCTATATGATATTCTGAATTGGTAACTGTACAATTGCTTATGTCCTAATATAAATTAGTGCAGTGTAAACTAAGAAACCAATTCAGGTTTCTTGTTTTAAAACTTGAATCCTTTGTCAGGTTTACAAACCAAGTGAGTACAATCGAATTCTTGTTGTATGCGGTCCAGGGAACAATGGTGGTGACGGTTTGGTTGCAGCTCGCCATCTGCATCACTTTGGATATAAACCATATGTTTGTTATCCCAAGCGTACGCCAAAACCTCTTTATACTGGTTTGGTTACTCAGGTGAGAAGTGGCCCGAGTAAAAACATTCTTCAAGCATCACACAGTGTAGTTTATCAGACTTTTATTTGGTGTTAGTACTTTTGTAGCTGGAATCACTATCAGTCCCATTTTTGGAAGTGGAAAATCTTCCTTCAGACTTGTCAAAGGAATATGACATTGTACTTGATGCAATGTTTGGATTCTCCTTTCATGGTAATCACTTTTTTTATTATGTTATTCTCTTTTCTATTTATTTATTTTTCTGTGTATTGTTTGTCAACAAGTTTATTGGTGCTGAAACTGAGGCTGTAATGTAGAAAGAGAAACTCTCTCTATATATGTTTTTGTCCATCTTCATATATGCATCAGTTCATCTATATACACATCTTGACAGCCTAGTAAGGTTAATATTAATCTTTTCTTATTGCATGATGTATGAAGTGTATGGATTGTTAGATTCAAATGTTCGAGGGAAGTTTTTCCTGCAGTAATTATGCTCTAAGGTTCTTTGAAATTAACAAGCGTATAGGATCATCCATGAAAATAACTATAGAGGCATTATTTTATTGAGTAATACCCCTTTGTCCCTAAAAAGACAGTCCAGTTTGAGACTTTACACACTCTAAAAATCATATTTTGGCACATAATTTTCCTTTTTTATTTGTACTTTAGTTTTGACAATGATTGCTTAAGTCACGGTTCCAAGAAACTTTAATCAATGTCTTCTACATTTTGTTAACAAATAATAACAATTGACATTAGACAGTGGCTTGTTGATGAACTAAAAAAATAACTACGTTGTATAGAAGGAAACTGGACTGTTTTGGGTTTGTTCATAACAGAAATATGGCCTATCTTTGTGGGACTTCGGGAGTAATATTTGAAAATATTTGAGTTAGGTAGTCCATGCCAATATTTCAGTTGATTTTTTTAAGAGCTAAAAGATATCGTTTACTAGTTACAATCTAGAGGACAATACGAGTTCTTTTAATGGGCTGGGTCATATAATGCCCCTAGATAACACTTGTTATTTTCCTTCTGAGAAATCTTTTCTTGATAAGTATAAATTATCTAAAATATGAAAGTTTAATTGCTGAAACCTTCTCTTTTTTCTTTCCTAATCTTCATATTTTGAAATATTGTAGGTTCCCCAAGACCACCATTTGATAATTTAATCCAAAAATTGGTTCAGTTGGATAACAGTGTTCAGAATCACTCCCCAGTCATTGTTTCTGTAGACATTCCATCTGGATGGCATGTTGAAGAAGGTGATGTTGGCGGTGAAGGAATCAAACCTGATATGTTGGTATGGTTTCAATAGGGTTTTATCTTTTTCTCCTCAGAAAATTCAAAACTAAGATTCTAACTTTTAATGAGCTTTGTAGATTCTAGACGGTTGCATGTGCCTCTACTGGGTGAATGATCTTGCTAATGGGATAATAGTATTTTGTAGGTTTCCTTGACTGCTCCAAAGTTGTGTGCAAAGAAATTTTCTGGTCCACACCACTTTTTAGGTGGTAGATTTGTCCCTCCATCTATTGTGGAGAAGTTTAAGCTGCATCTTCCTCTATATCCTGGAACTTCTATGTGTGTTCGAATTGGAAAGCCTCCACAAATTGATATATCAAGTCTAAGAGAGAACTATATTTCTCCTGAATTCCTTGAGGAGAATGTGGAGCCTAACCCCTTTGACCAGGTCCGTTAACTTATTAATGATGGTATTGATGGCAGTTCACATATTATTTTTTTTCCATGCTGAAAATGTAGTGTGGCTATAATTATACTATTGGCATTCTCGTTTGCTGTAGATGTACACTGTTAATAAGATTTTTTTTTTTGTCGCAATAAATTACACATCCAATATACTGCATCAGAAATAAGCAATTTGGCAATATTGTAGTTCCGCAAATGGTTTGATGATGCTGTGGCTGCTTCACTGAAGGAGCCAAATGCTATGGCTTTGTCAACTGTTGGAAAGGATGGAAAACCGTAAGTTGTTCTTCAGCGGTTTACGGCCAATTGTTTGCAATTTGCATCATAGCCCATGTATTTAAGGATATGTGCATGTTTAAAAATCTAGATGATAGAAATATGATAGAAGTTTCTTTCCAAAATTTGAACATCACGTTTTTGTACTCTGAACCAACACCGCAACTTGGTTATGAGGCTGTCTTTTTATCATATCTATGTCTTTTCATCAATCATGTTAAAGCATCAGCTCGAAAATGACACTTTCTGGCTTCTGCATATCTGGTTCTCTGTTAATTTTGAAGACATTCTGTTACGGAATTTTCTCATTAGTAAATCTATGTTTACGTAGTAAACCATCCATTTGTTCTCTTTTATCTAGGGTCAATATTTTCTTTTCGGAATTTATTAGATAAATTGAGGTGTCGATCAGAAAAATCATTTACTTTCAGATACGTTATGCAATCTTCAAGTTTGTGTCGATTATCTTGTGGAATTGCTATATTTTGGGTGGTCTCACTTTCGTTGTTGTTCAAGTTGCACATATGTGGCACTACAGCTAGTTCACGTTCTAATAATTCATTCTATGTCATGTAACTTTCTGCTCCAGCTCATCAAGAATGGTATTGCTGAAAGGAGTTGATCAGGATGGATTTGTCTGGTTAGTCCTGTTCTGCTATTCTCATGGCCATAATGAGCACAATGTTTTGTTTCTAGATCTGCTCGTGCTAGTTTTTATTCTTTCTGAAATGCTTCACATTTTTCAGGTACACCAATTATGAGAGTCGAAAGGCTCATGACTTGTCTGAAAATCCCCATGCATCACTTCTTTTCTACTGGGATGGTCTTAATCGCCAGGTGTTGCATATTTGTCATTTTGATGCTTCTTTTAGTTTCCTTTTTCTCTTCTCTCATTTTCCCTATCTGCATGTGTTAAGATTTCAGATCATTTAGTAGGTAGGTGCTGAACATTATCTTTCTTTGACCATATGGAAAACTGTAAGCCTCCTTCCTTCATATGGCAATTTGGAAAAAAAGCAATTTTGTTGCATTCTGAAACAAGAATTTTAGCCTCCTATTTGAAATCAGTATCTGGAAATATCTAATAGCTGAAATTGGCTGGTGTTTAGGGATTTTTTGTTGTCCACCCCTGCTCCCAACCATTCAACCCTTAGCATCAAAGTTTGCGAAGCACCCTCAAATGATTTTGGTCATCCTTGGATGGTGCAATGCTGTACCTTTTTTTTTTTTGTTGTGCTTTTTGGTCATTGATGACATGGATAAAGTTGCTTTTCAGCTTACTCCACCCAAAAAACGAGTTATTTACTTATTTTTCTGAGAGGTTTTTTGTTCATTGAATTGAGATAGTGACACTTTTTGTCTGTGCTCCATGCTGGACAGCATAGTAGCAAGCGTAAAACGGCAACCTCATTGAATTTTCACCAGTTACTGATTTTAGAAGTTACTATGGTTGTAAGATATGGGAATTGACTTCACTTGGGTTGCAGTTTTTGGAATTTCATTATACCTGACCTATAGCCTTTACTATTTGCGTTGCTTGAAAGCACCAAAGTCATGTTGTTGGTTCTCTTAGAAATATATTGCAAAAGTAGTTAGGGAATATTGTGCTTTTGCTATCATTGAGGACTTAGAAGTTGGTCATTTAATTAACTGTAAGTCTGTAACTTTAAGGTAAGGGTGGAAGGAGCTGTGCAGAAAGTTCCAAATGAGGAATCTGAAGAATACTTCCATAGCCGCCCTCGGGGAAGTCAAATTGGAGCAATAGTCAGCAAACAGGTTCCTTTCACTTTATCAAATCACATCTGATATCTTAAATTAAGTTTTAGAGGCTTCAGGTATCATTTCATTTCTTCCTTCAGAGTACTATAGTCCCTGGAAGACATTTTTTACACCAGCAATACAAAGACTTAGAGGAACAGTTCTCCAATATGTAAGTTGCACTTCCCCTTTCTGAGAGAAAAAATGTGATGTTATATGGTTCATTCTCCTCTAGATGAAGCATCCCAACTGAGGTTTATGATAAACTTCTTGAAAATGCCTCTTGTGCATTTTAGGTAGAAAGGGATTTCTGTTCCTTTATCTTTCCTTCATTCTTTTACATTTGTGAAATATGTCTTCTAGTCTACTCGGCAGAAGCATTGATAAAATCTCTCTCTGGTCCTTTCTTCCGAGTACAGGAGTTTGATCCCAAAACCTAAAAACTGGGGAGGATACAGGCTTAAACCAGAAAATTTTGAATTTTGGCAAGGACAGAAGTCGCGCTTGCATGACAGGTATTGACTTTATTTTCATTAGTTACTCTTTGCTTCCATGTTTGTTTTTCATGTGAGAGAATTGATTGGAACGTCTTCGTTCTAATGTCCAAACCGTAGGATTTCCATTGAGTGTTAGTTAGATTGACCAATGCATTTCTTTGCTTGTCATGATGTGTAATAGGAACTTAGTTAGTGGAACTAGCCATTCAATGGTTGGGACAGTGTTTTCAGTACACAGAGTTGGGCTCGTTATATAAAAGCTTACTTTTGTTGCAGGTTGCAATACATTTGTGAAGAGGTAAATGGTAAACAAGTATGGAAAATTGTCCGGTTGGCTCCATGACTAGTATTTTCAGCTTCTTCGTTGTGAAGTTCATTAGTAATGGTATTTTACTATCTGATCTGCTGCCATGCCATAAAAGAGATGTACAGCTTTTATATACAGCAGTAACAGAAAAAAATATTTGGCTGTTTACTGATATCCTCTGATAGTAAGGTATCGCGATTACTGGGAGATGTATCAAAAGTCAAAACTACTCCTGCTGCATCACTAAATTCTTATGCTTCTGAAAATATGGCCATTTTTTTGGCTACGTCGATGTTAATGATCTCCAATTACTTCACTACATGGTGTTTACTTTGGCAAACGTTTCACTGCACTAAGTGGTTATTTGGTATATATGTATTTATGTAGGCAATATAAAATTTCCATGATTTTCTAATTTAGCTAGTTGTTTGGTTGACATGAAATTGAGAAAATGGGGACACTCAAAATTCATGGGAATTTCAAAGTGGGAAATTAATCACCTAACTCCCTTGGTCATTCAAAATTCATGGGAATTTCAAATTCCTTGATGTCAATCAAACACATTTTGGCTATTTCACGAGAATTAGACTAAGGAAATAATTTAGTATGAATTTGAACTTCTCACGGGAATTTAAATTCCCATGTATACCAAACGACCTCTAAGTGTTTATTTAAATATATGTAGTGTGGTACCATCCGTTTTGGGATGTTTTGATTAAGTGAGAGTTTTATTTAATTTATATCATAAAAGTGATTATAAGCTATCAAACATAAAATTAGCGGACAAAAAGAATCCATTATTTTCAATATAAAGTGTTTATACAAAGACAAATGAGATGAAGTTTTATGTACATTTTAATGCAGGCTTAACTCATATATAGTTACTTAAATTTAGTTTCAAAACTTTACTGTTTTTTATGGATTTTAAAACGTTATAAATAACTTTTCTCGCCATTTTTTATTTTTAAACAAGTTACGAATGACTCCACATGATCATGGTAAGCCAAATATGATCTTAATCTTGAATACACAGGAACACCCAAATTACATATATAAAGATGTCTAGACATATACACATTCAAAAGTTAAGATTATATCTGAATGAATAATGTCTTTGGTAAAAAGATGAGATGAAAAGAGATGCTAACAACATAAAAAGATAAACTTTGAAAATTCAAACTATATCTTAGTACTTACAATAATAATTTTAAGTATAAAATAAAATCTTAATCTCAAAATATAAACACTATTATAAAATTCGGATATTAAAGATGTAATAAAATTTTAAGACTCATCTGATGTCGGCAATTTGAGCTATTAGTCGAAAATAAAATCTTAATCTCAAAATATAAACACTATTATAAAATTCGGATATTAAAGATGTAATAAAATTTTAAGACTCATCTGATGTCGGCAATTTGAGCTATTAGTCGATAACAAAAATCAACTTAGGCTAAATTAGCACACTTGTAACACGAAGCAAACGCGACTCTTCATCCAAAAATTTCTTTTCCCCGCAGAAAAAAAAAAAAACACGTCTTCTTAAGATGTCACAGACAGACACGTATACTTAAGTAAAAAGAAAAGAATGAAACAGCAATAGAATATTCTAGAAATAGGTTTGACCGTTTTTTGACAGACAAGAAATAAACTCCATTGAGACCGTTAAGAAAACAGGTGATACATAAAAAAAAAAATCACTCTGAGACTCTTCAGATCAACAGAACTTGCTCCTGAAATCAATATCTTAGATAGGTTCGAAGAAAACAATGGAGCCAAATCAGAGTCAGCAGACGGTCGATCAAACCAAGGAAAGCATATCAAAATCTGCTCCTCCTCATACTGCGGAATATGCTCCTTACCCGAAGCTCGATCCAAACGACGTCGCTCCTCCTTCTGAGAATTGGGCTGACGTGTCCATGGCTCCTCCTCCTCCTCCTCCGGCTCCCATATCTGGAGCTCCAGCTACTGCTATGCCTGCTGAATCTAATCCTTATGTTTCTCCTAGCCCTGTTGCTGCTTCTTCATCTAAGAGTAAGTTTTTGAATTGGGTTTTGGTTTTTTGTTTTGAGGGATATTGAGTTTCTGGGTTGGATTTTATTTTCAGATGATACTATTGGACAAGTCAAGGATGTGCTTGGGAAGTGGGGTAAGAAGGCTGCTGAGGCTACCAAAAAGGCTGAAGATCTTGCTGGCAATATGTGGCAGCACTGTAAGTTTTCTATTTTTATCACTTTTCTCGTAGCTCCAGTTGATAGTTAAGGTTAACAATCTCTGAGATACCACGAATGAATGCCCTTTGGTTTTGAAGCTCGAAGCGTGCATAACAGATACTCATCCCATGTGTTTTTAGTTCACCGATAAATTGGCTTGTCAAGACAATATCTTTCGGTTATAGAGGCTATGATACCATGTCAGTTAACAGATTAAATTAACTAAAAGCTCGAGTTGATACAACATGTTTTATATTAATCACTGACACACGCACCCCTTTATTCCGTCTGTAAATTGACAAGCTTGTTTAATCTGATTTTGGATCAGATATTCTTTGATCCGATTTTGACCTCCTTCCAAACAAGGGGCTTAAGCTCTTACATATGATGATTCGTGTACAGGGTTTCCGTAGGGAAGTTGTTTTTGCTTCAATATTTATGAAAATCCTTGTGTTTGCTACACAAGTTGTGGTTTCTAATTTTGGATTCGTTGTCTATGCGGAACATTTATAATTATTGACCGCTCTCTCTACTCTTTGAGTTCATAGCTATTAGGGCGTATCGAGTATTTGACGGATAATTCTTCCCTCCATTTTGAGAGTTGGTTTTAGCTTATGTGGATGATATTTGAGATTGTCATGTTTAATGTACTTTTGGTGAAGTTTTTCAGCTGATACAGTTCCTCTGTTACTTGAATCAGTGAAAACAGGCCCTAGCTTTGCTGATGCTGCTGTGGGGAGAATTGCTCATCAAACTAAAGTTCTTGCGGAAGGGGGTTATGAGAAGATTTTTCGCCAAAGTTTTGAGACAGTTCCTGAGGAGCAACTTCTAAAGACATATGCGTGCTATCTATCCACTTCTGCTGGTCCTGTCATGGGAGTCTTGTATTTGTCGACTGCCAAGCTTGGATTTTGTAGTGACAATCCCCTGTCTTACAAAGCTGGCAATGATACTCAATATAGCTTTTACAAGGTATCCACATCATACTTATCAACTTTACACTTCCATGTACTGATTATTCTTTTCATGGTAATCTCATGTGCTATTATTGCAATTACTCTTGGAACTGCAAACTCTTTCCTAGTGTAGTATGTAGGGCCATGGGAAATGAACTTGAGGAATAAGTATTGATCAACTCTGATTTCTGTGCATGGACATGGCTTTAAGTATTTCTATGTTTTTGGAATCGAATTAGTTTCTCATTTGGTTATTGGTTCTTTCCTAAAAGGTGGTTTGATTGATTCATATTACTTAGCAAATGAAATGTCTGTGAATTTCATTCTTTCGTAGAATCTAGGAGTTGCTTTGACACTGGATCATCAGTTTTGTAAGTCTTTATGTGGAGTTTTAGCAAAGATATGGAGTTATTCTGGCAGTTGGAGTGAAATAGTAGGGTATGTGTGTGTGCGTGTATTAGAGTATGTATGTGCTTGTTGATGTCTTTGCAATGTAATAGTACTGCTCAAGCCTCTAAAACTGTGATTTAAGAGAAGTATCTGAGAATCGATAAATGTAATGTTTGGTGATCAATTGGTCGAAATTAGTCGATTTTAAGGGTTAGTATAAGATGCAGGTATAAAATTTGGACTGTAATACGAGTCAGTAGAGACTGCTCAAATCTTCAAGAATCAATTTTTAATTTCTTTTATAGTCAGTATGTAGACTAGAGCATAATAGTCCCATGCCTATCATGTTAGCCTAAAAGCTCCAAGATATTTTGTTGACTTCATACTTTCCTAGCAATATTTTCAACAAAAAGTTTCTGTTGCAACATTATAGTCCTAGGCTTTAATATTCTCTCTTTAGAAGAAGTTTGGAAGGGCTTGATTAATCTTGAAAAGCTTTCATGTTTAGTGGTAAATTTACTGCTGTTGGTAGCAAGCTGGGATAGGTAAAGCCATGAAAAGTTGGTAAGTTTGGAGTTGGCTTTACAACTTTACTTCCAGAGTTGTATTATATAATGCTTAGGACTATTTTACCTTTTTGTTCTTACGTCGAGTTACTTGAAGGGGGTAGCTCAATTATGTCTAGTCTTGAAGTTCAGATTTGAGTTCTGTAAATTTTTGCTAATATGCTGACATGCATATTTGTTATTATTATATACTATGTGCTTACAGTATATATGTGTTGAATAAGATGTTTAGAGCAGATCGTTAATTGGATTCTTTCTGCATTGTGTAAGATTTGAGAATTGTGAAATGTTAACATGGAATAGAAGACAACTAAAACGAGGAAAGAATCTTCTATAAGAAGAAGAAAGCCATAGTACCTGTCCATAACTATTTCTTCAGACTAATATGGGTTAATTTGTGATTGATTGATTGATTTTTGTTTTGGGGACAAACGACAGGTTGTAATTCCATTGCATCAGCTAAAGGGGGTGAATCCATCAAGCAGCAAGGTGAAAGCTGGAGAAAAATACATTCAGATAATATCAGTTGACAATCACGAATTTTGGTTCATGGGCTTTGTACACTACGATAGTGCTGTCAAAAATCTCCAGGAAGTATTGGCCACCCATAACGTCAGCAGCGTCTGATGCCATTTTGATTTTTATAAAATGTAGGTGTATGTATGTTGCTCTCCCATTATGCTCGTACTTGTTTCTTCTGATTAAGTTTATATATAATTCGTTACATTCTTTATCAATAGTAATTTATCAACTTGTTTGCAGTGGCTGTTATATGAAATTTTAGCCTTCAGACTGTAATTTTTCAATATTTGTCTTGATTTCTTCTATAAAGTAGCAATTTGTAGGGATGCATTGTGAGTTGGGTATAAGAAATTCCATATTGGAAGAATTATGAGATGTGTGACTGATTTATGTTGAGCCATTTATCCGTCCAATAGTAAATATCTTTCTCTTTCCCCATACCTCAAGAAATTCCTTCACATAATTCATAAAGAAAATTTCAAACAAAAAAGAAATTGAAAACAAAAGTAAAAGTTACATATATTGTTAATTAATTATCTTGTGTAATTTTTTTTATTGGATGAAGTGAGACATGACATTTATTTATTGGGTTGGCAAAATACACTACATGTTGGTCGGTCGGTCGTATACTATAGTATGTTCTTAATATTTCGGAATTTCCTAGACATAGCCCTTAAAGTATATATTGACTTTGATTTGAGAAATTATAAAGAACTTATATTACTTACACAAGTTTAATTAAAGTTTGAGGTAAATAAATTGTTTTGAACATATTAAATGAGAAATAGATAGCAGTCAAATATTTCAATATTGGAGTCAAATTGTGGGAGTTCATAAAGCCCACATTTAGTAGAACCTTGATGTAGTGTAATTTATAAATTGTCTATTAATAAAAGTCAAACTTTGACGAAGTGGATTTTCGAACCGCAAAACTTTAAGCAAAAGACAGAGTGTTTTACCATCTAAACCAACTCTTATTGAAAACTAGGAACGGAGAACTTTCACTTAAGCCTTGCTTTTTACTTAAATTTAGTAAAATTCACTTTAATAAATTATTTGACATTTAGTTAATAATTCAATTTAATTAGTAAAATAAGAGGCTTAAAGTTATTTGACATTAAGTTTGAAGATGAAATATGTTTGATGTAATTTCCATGCAAGTGATGAATTAATGCAAACGCGAGTAATAAAATACGCAGCAAAATAAAAATTGGTTAATTAAGGAAGGGGGTACGTACCAGAAAAAGCATGGAGTTGAGTTGAGTTGAGGGGCCAGAGTGCAGTCGTCTGGTAGTGTTTCTTTCCCGTCTTGTCACCATCTTTGTTTCTTTTCTCCGTTTTGCAATAAACGGAACGGAAGTAGTAAAAAGAGAGGAGAAAGGAAAAAGAACAAAAGAGAGTAACATATATAGTCACCCTCATATAATATTGATTGGTCTTTCGGGTTTGGTTTTGGAGCTTTGATCGATGCCCATCACATGCATTCCCATACCTTTGTTTTTTTCGGGTCTTTTATGTTTACTTGCTCACTCTTCTCTTTGGACTCTTCCTAATTCCCATTTTAATATCACTTTCATTTAACTTAATCCTAATCCTTTCTAATCAAATCTTAATATTCTTCTTTTTATTTTGACTCTCATAGGGATAGGCTACTCCCCTGTGTAAATCCTTGGTGCTTCATATGTATGATTCCTGTGTTAGTCAGAAAATCTTCCTACTCATTAAACATGAGAAAGTTTATTAGGGACCAACCAATCTTTTTGGACAAGTTCTTTAATCTATTAACTGCGTTTTATAAATTGAGAGAGCTAATAGGACAAAATGAAATGTCAGCTAAATAAGTTTTTTGGACAAGCTTAACTAAATCTAAGTTTAACAATATGTTCTAATTAATTGGTTGATTTTTAGGTTGCTGTTTGAATTCATGTAGAAGATAATGAAAAAATTGACTTTTGAACCCCTTTTTTAATATAATAAAGAGACTTTTTGAACTTAGGGAGTCATGAATTAATAATTAGGGAATAGAGAGAGACCCACCCCCAAAACAAAGTGATAATAATTCATATGAAGTTTGAGTAGGTGGTGGAAATATTAGCAATGGTAAATTCAATTGATGATATTGTCCCATGTTCTCAAACACTGCCCTTTCTTCTTTATCTTACCTCACTTTTCTTTCACACTATCTACACGCTACCTCTGCCATTTCTTTCTTTTCTTTCCCTTAGCTCAATTAGAATCTTTACGTGTATTGGTTATTTCTTATTTTGCCTTTTCACTTTTACTGCTCTTAAAAAGTCACCAATTACTTCTGCTGTTTCATAATATTTGTCGTTAGGATTCTAAACATATTAAGAAACTCATTAATTATCATTAAAAAGAGTTAGCTATTATCATATTATTCTCTAGTAATTAATGTTAAAAAAGACTCTACAAAGTATTAGCCAATCAACATGAGGGCAAAGTCGGAAAAGTTCATTTAATATTTATTGGGAAGTGCAAAACGTCAAATATTTTAGAATTTTTTTTCTCCAAAACGTCATATATTATGAGACGGATGAAGTATATGAGATGTTAGAGCAAAAGGTGAATCGAGACACAAGAAAAAATGATATAAAAATACATAATACGAAAAAGATGCAAAACAAATGAAAAACACAAAACACGGATAAAATGTAGAAAAAATAAAGTACAAAAAGTATACAATAAAAAAGTAAAGTTAAAATATGCAGAACACGTGAAAAATACAGAATATAAAAACAATACAAAATATGAAAAAAATTAAAATATAAGAAAAAGTAAAGAATATGAAAACAATATTCTATTTTTTGATCATATTCCTTACTTTTCTCGTATTCTATGTTTTTCTCATATTTTGTATTTTTTTTCGAAGTCTATATGCTTCTCGTATGCAGTTTTTTTATACTTTAAATTTTCTCGTACTATATACTTTTCTTATATTTTCCGTTTTTATATAATTTAGTATTTTTCTCATATTCTATACTTTTCTCGTATCTATACTTTTTTTATATTTTCCGTTTTTATAGAATTTAGTATTTTTCTCATATTCTATACTTTTCTCGTATTTTGTATTTTTCTCCTATTGTTCTTTTACGAATATTATATTTTTCTTGTATTTTATACCTTTTTTTATTATACTTTTCTCACATTATGTATTTTTCTTGCATTTTGTAATTTTCTCTCTTTTACTTTTCTTGTACTTTATGTTTGTTTCGTATTTTGTATTTTTTTCATATTTTTAAACATTCTCATATTTTGTATTTTTCTAGTATTTGTACTTCTGTCGTATTCTATATTTTCTCATATTATAATTTAATTGATTAATTAATACGGGATCAGAACCTCTTTGACCGAAATGTCATGAGTTTGAGTTCCTTAACATAAAAAGTTAATTAGAGTTGGTCCATGTAGTAAAAGAATCATCTTCTAGTTGAAAGTTCTAGTTGAAAGCTCCGAGTCTCCATTTCGTCAAATTTAATTCTTATTCATAAGTTATATGTAAATTTCACTTTAAACATTTATATTTACTCCCATTTTAAGAGTGGTAGGCCTACCCTCACCAAAAGATTTTGTTTCAAAAAAAATTAAGAGTAGCTAAATGATAGAAAATGGCATTAATAATGATTTAAAGGAAGAAAGAAAGATATAATGGAAAATATATGAAGGCCTTTGGAGTAAGACACCTCTTTTCTGCAGGCCAAGAATTGATGTCCACACTCTCCTCCTCTTCTTATCTTCTCTTCTCTTGTGAATGAATTTTTGTTTTTATGTTTCCTTTCTGTTCAAATTTCACATGATCATCCATCGTCATCATCACCATCATCACCATCCTATATAAATACAAACTTACTTCCACTTCATTTACAGTAATGGCCAATCTTCTAAACAAGAAAACGGAGTAAACAAAAAAGAGGGCCAAAAAAGTAAAGTAAAAAGAATGGATTTTGACGAGCACGAAGACCAAGAAGAAGAAGAAGAACAAATGGTGAGACCCAGAATTGGAGAAGCAGCAGCTACATCAACTAACAGCACCAGAAGACCAATCCGATATAGGGAGTGTTTAAAAAATCACGCTGTGAACATCGGCGGACATGCCTTAGATGGCTGCGGGGAATTCATGGCGGCCGGAGAAGATGGTTCTTTAGATGCACTCAAATGTGCAGCGTGTAACTGTCACCGTAATTTCCACCGGAAAGAAACTGAACAACCCCAATTTTCAACTTACTATCGAGTTCCGGGGCCTGCGGGGTACCTGCACTTAACCCCCAGGCCTTTAGCTCTACCCGCCGCGGGGTCTGGGGGCGGATACAGTAGGGAGGATGAGGATGTTTCTAATCCTAGTAGTAGCGGAGGCGGTGGCGGAGGCACCGGGGGGTCTAAGAAGCGGCATAGGACTAAATTTACGCAAGAGCAGAAGGACAAGATGCTTGAGTTTGCGGAGAAGCTTGGTTGGAGAATTCAGAAGCATGATGAGTCTGCTGTGGATGCGTTTTGTGTGGAAACTGGAGTGAAACGACATGTTCTTAAGGTCTGGATGCATAATAATAAGCACACTGTTGGTAAGAAACCCTAGCTAATTTTATTTTATTTTTCCTGTCTGTAGACAACAAAGAATGGAAATTTACAAACATTTGTTTATGGGCTTCAAGAAATTACCCTATAGATAAAGGAAAACTTGGTTATGGTGCAATTGATCAGAAAGGAAAGCATCATCAAGAATTAAAGTACCTCACAGTTAATTAGGGTTGTTAATTACTTTCTTTCTTTCTTTAATTCAATTTGATTAAGTGTTGTTGTTCAGTGTTAATTTTAGTTGTTGCTGATGGGCTAATTTTAGTTTGCTCCTCAATTCAGCTTATAACCTGTGTAGTTTCTGTGTGTTTGTTTGTTTATATTGAGAAAACCTACAAAATTAGAAGGTGGATCTTTTATTTTATGTACATTTAGGTGAAGGCTAATAATTTTGTGCTAAGTTATCAGAGATTAATGCATATAAATCATAATTAAATTTTAATTATTAATACTCTTGGTTTCTTTTAATATGATATTATGAAGATGGAGTTCTGAAAATGAAAAGTTTAGAAAAATGTTAACGATGAAGATGAAGATGAAGATTAGGTGGATAAAACGTGTATAACATGCAAATTAGACGAGTAAGCTCACAACTGTCAGCTTCTCCTTCTTTCACTCATACTTTACAAAATTGCATTCTTCGTCTTCTCTCATATTAATTAGTTTCAACTTGCTCTAATCCTCTTTCGGATATGGACAAATGTGCTTAGCTGAGAAAGAGAGAGTCAGTTTTAATTTCTGGATTACGTTACCCATTCCTCTCCTTTTTTACTATTAATTTCCATTAATTGCTCTCTCTCTCTCCTCCATTTTCTTTTCTGTTCTTCTTCTTCTTCAGTCCTTGTTGTTCTAATTCTAGCTTCAACTAATTAATAATTGGTTAATAAAGTGACACAAAGTTTTCTGAACTTGTTATTAAACGCGTACTGTAATATGACAGTCTTTTTTTTGCAGTTGTTGCAGGCCTTGTCATTGTTTCATTTTTCTCTTTGCACATGTAACCTACCCTAAATTATTGCACCCAGCTAAAAAAGAACATCATCTTACCGGAAAAGTACTAATTTGTGCCCCCATTTAGCTTACTTTGACAAGTCTAATTATATTAATTTAATCTCAACTCATGAAATCGTGTGATTAACTGATTATAGCTCTGTGTAACACACTTGTCACGTCAAATTACACCAATATCTTCATGAAATACCTTAAACAAAGTTATAAATAAGCTATTATATAAACGTTCGGCTTGAATTTCTATTATTTTATACGTGAAGTCAAATGGACGCCACTCGTGATAACATTCTGGTACTTTATCTTGCATTATTTCTCTTTTTCAATTTGATCATTTAAAAAAGAGCAATGAAATAATTTGTGTGTATGCAATAATATTTCATGCATCCTTATATAAGGAAAGGATATATGTTGGAGAAAGGCAAGAGGGCATTGGAATCTGTCGGAAAAAAATGATCTAACTCAATTTCGGTCTCATGTTAGCTATGGGTTTATATTCTGTTCCGTTGGGTTGGGTTGAGTTGAGATGAGGGACATACATATACACACATGTGGGCTCTGTCCTAAAATATTTATTTGAAAAAGAGAAAGAAAAAAGAAAATGGAACAATAATAAATGGGACTGACAATCCAGCTAATGTATGTGATGTTGTAATATAAAGGGTGGTGGTGGGTTGTCTCTTTTCTTCCATCCTCTCTCTTACCCAATCTTTGTTAAATTTCATACTGAGTGCTCTTTAAACTCCTTTTGTCACTTAGCTAACACTAACTACAAAAACATCAACTCCATCCATCCTTTCCCTCTATCCTCTCACTTCTCATTAATCATCTTCCATTAATCCAACATTTTGTTTTTAGGAATAATTATACACCCTTTTAAACGAAGGTCTATTAGGGTTCCTCGTGTCCGACTCGAGCTCAAAATGCATCTCATCACGTTGAAATGAGTCTCAAAATGCATCCAAGTATGAGTGTTACTTAGTGAGAAAATTATTAGGGAGTGTAAGACTTATAAAGTTGAAGAACCTCTATTGAATGTGTGACAAGTGTATTGCGGACTCACATATATTTGATCTGTAAGGATCCGCAATACACTTGTTACACATCCAATGAAGAGTTTTTAAATAAAGTTTAAGGTCTAGACCGCTAATAATTTCTTCATTTAGTGGCATTTGCAACTGTCGGGCCCAAGCCCGGATAAAGGAGAAGAGTTGCGGTAGGTTTGTGGCGGTCATCGTTAAACATAGCCACATCTTATGACATCCAAAATGACAGTTCATGTTAGCCAACTCTGAATATTTCTGGACTAAGACTTTGTTGTAGTAATCAAAAAATTAAAGAGATATAAGGGCACTGTGATCCGATGCTAGAGGTTCAAGGCAAAGAATTTTTGACATTGTGAAAGAGGAAAACCAAGAAGGGGACGCTAAAGCACGGCCTAACTTCTCTTCCATGAAATTAGCAGATCACAAGCTGAGCCGAGCTTTCATCCCTGAAAACATTCAAGATAGCTAGCCTAGAGGGTGCTTATTTCCACCATCTTCTTTAATATGGTTTTTCTTTTCTAAAAGCCCAGAAGCTGGGCCGAACTGTTGGTTCTCCGCATCAAATATACACATCCATTGGTATAGAATCAATACAAAAAAGCCCAACATACTTTAATTCTAATCCAAAACTAACAAAGGCTAAGGCTTTGTCCTCCTCCTATAAGTGGTTTCATATCCATATCTTAAATTACGTTCACATCAAATGGTCGAAACTTCACTTTTAAAATTAATCATTACTGACTTAAGCATCAAAGTGAAATCGTCATAGATGGTCCTCCTTAAATAATGCGTAAATCTTTAAACATAATTGATCTTCGGTCCTTTTATCAACGTTTTCTAACATATAACCCTTATATTTGGACATAAGAAACAAATATAACATAAGAATGATGATGTGTTTTGGGGAGTATAATTGATGAAGAAAATCATTGTCATATACAACACTACACATTACTTCCATTGTCAGCCTTCCAAATAAGGAATGATATGATATGATAGATTCACAAACTGAAGGAGCCGAGCCTTCTTCGGTATCTTCCAAATCTATTCAAATTGTAACCACCCTTTTTCAATTCCGTTAAACTAACCACCTTTACCAAACCAAGGGTTTCTTTTCTTTCATTACTGATTTCACTTCAACATCATAATGTTCACGCCTCAGAGGAGGCAATCTTCCGGTATCACATTAACCCCATCTCGTACAACCGCTTCAACAATTGGGGGAAAGGGTAAAGCTGTGTCTTTTCTTGACGGGGAACCACCACCTCCAGTCATGTCTCTCGGTGGCCACGATACGGTGTCGCCGGATGATGATAATATGGAAGATTGGATGCGATTTCGTGAAGCGGGTTTGTTAGATGAGGCGGTTATGGAGCGAAAGGATCGACAGGCGATTCTTGACAAGGCGTCCAGACTCGAAAAAGAGGTTAGCTTTTTAGTTTTATGGTTATTGGGTTCTTTAGAATGTTAATTTCCCATCTGGGTTTGGTTTTTGTTTGAATTTTGATCAACTATCATATAGTTTCTTCGAATTAGGATTTTCATAGTCTCAGTTGGGTTTTTTTTTTCTTACATTTCCTATGTCATAATTTGATACGATTTGTATTCAACTTTGCTTGTGAGTCTTACATTGTTTGGATTTATGGTCATGTTGAAGTAAGCTATCTTCAAATCGATTCAGTACTAACAATGTGAGAATATGTTTTTTCTATAAAAAAATTTCACATACTTTAGTGAACAAACAGTATATATATTTTCACATTTGATTTGGCTTAAAAATTCTGGAAATTTTCGAGTATAATGCTTGAAAAGGGCTAGTTGAGCAATATATGGTGTCTAAAGATGTTGCTTGAGTTCTGAGCAATATATGGTGGAGGAATAATGCCACAATTTTGATCCATCATCAATGTAGTGGACAATGGACACCTTCATATTGTTTGCAATAGATTCCGTTTCTGTGGTGCACTTTATTTTCTTTGTCGGTATAAATTGAAGTCAGTTTGTGTATTAGGAAGTAGCAAAACACATTACATTTGCAGTGAATAGCAAATCAGCCGGAAATCAATGAGCGAGATTTGAAGACATGATCCTGTCACCTGTCTCAGCAAATTCTTATACTCCGTCAGTAAACATGAATATCGAAGTTGCCTAAATAATGGGATAAAACTTATTGTCTTGGATGGGCATAAAATAAGTGGACAAGTGATATTTATAGCTTTTTAATCATGGGTGTCTGGTTATGCATGCTAAACTAGCTTTCTGGCAGCTAAGGACAAACCTGGTGCGAGTAGTTTAAGTGGGATTAGTTGAAACATGTTGTATTCCTTCTGACACATGCTATTTATTGTTGCTTCATAGCAAAACGTTTGCGACTAAGACCGGTGTGCTTGATCATTTATTTTCCTCTTCTGGATCAAGTGTACAACCAATTAGTATTATTGGAGAGCTTAAAATTTAGCTTGTGAAATTCCGTATGATAAGTAATTTTTTGTTCTTTTCATTTTGCACAGCTTTTTGAATATCAATATGCAATGGGGCTTCTCCTTATAGAGAAAAATCAATGGAATTCAAAATTTGATGAACTTAGCCAAGCACTTGCTGAAGCTCAGGAAATCTTTAGGCGCGAGCAGACAACACATATAATTGCATATTCTCAAGCTGAAGAGCGGGAAGAAAATTTTAGGAAAGCCTTGAGTTTTGAGAAGCAGAAAGCAACTGAGGTATGCATTCATTTCTTATTCCAGTCTCCTTTTAAGCTCATTGGCATTTTCAACTGTTGTGACGTGTTTGGATTGGATTGTGAAAGTTGCGGTAAGACATTCTTTTTTGCCTTTAGAGTGGATGATGTTGAAAACATTTCTAAAAGCAAAAAACAAATAGAAACTGTTTTGGTTGGGAATTTTTAAGTTTCACTGCAAAATTGAAGGGAAATAGTGGAAAAGGTTTATCTGAGAAGTCTGTAGGAACTATCCTTTATGGGGTTTTGTTGTCCATGTTTATTTTTGTTATTGATAGAGGAATCCGGTCTATTAGTTTCCCTTTGGTGTACATGCTATATGAACATGGTGAATGATATTTTCTTTTTGGTGCGTCTGTCCATATTATATGTGAATATTTGATTTTCTAGTTTGTAGGAAGATTGCTAGTCATACTTTTTCATATTTGACATGAGGAATAGGTATAGATAAATTTACCTCATTTTAATGAAAAACATTTTTTAAAACAACAACACATTTTTTTAACAAAAGAAGAAAAGAAAGAAAACACTTGTAATCCTGTATATGCACACACATAGGTGCAAACACATAACATGATATACCAGATGTATCTCATTCCAATTGCTTGCTCTTTTATAACATTGCTCCATTGAACTTCCTTTTCCCTCATGTTTTGTTTGGGTTTGTGTTTGGTTGTAAAAAATAGCACCTCTAGTGCTGGTTTTTCTATTTCTGGGATTACCTCTTTGATGTGTTACGTAATCTTCATTTTGTGATTCTTGACTCTTTCTTAGATATTTCTTAGGAGCATCTCTTGTGATTCTTTGTATCCATTATCTTCATGGCAAGGTTGTTTCCCTGCTTTGTCGCCTTTATATATATTATCTTTATCAACGCATCAGGTCCTTTTTCTTCTTCCTTTTATGAGTTCTTTTGGGTGTACTGCAGCTTCAAAGAGTACTAAGGGACTTGCAAGAGGAGCACACACAGATCAAGCATGCTTCCGACTCAAATTTGGCAGATGCAAACGTGTTAGCTGTTGGTATTGAAGAGAGATCTTTGGAGGTAGAAGCAAGAGTTCGTGCTGCTGAAAACAAGCTTGATGAGCTCAACAATAAGAACTCAGAATTGGATAAGAAATTGGAAGAAGTGGAAACTCGTGAAGATATCTTACAGAGGGAGCGCTTATCCTTAAATGCAGAGTATTTTTTTCTTCCAGAAAATGTTTAATGAACTAACTGTTAATGCTAGCAAGAGATGGGGCATATTGCTCACAACTCAATTATATCTTATTGATAATCTTAGGAAAGAAGCACACGAGGCAAGTTTCTATAAACAGAGACAAGAAGTACTTGAGTGGGAGAGGAAACTGCAGAAAGGGGAGGACAAATTATGTGAGCTTCGGAAAACTCTTAACCATAAAGAAGAAAGGGCAAATGAGAATGAGAGGGTAATTGAGCAAAAGGGTAAGGATTTAGAGGAGACTGAAAATAAGATTACTTTATCAATTGCAAAGTTGAGGGAGAAGGAAGATGATATAAACAATCAGCTATCTGATTTGGCTCTGAAAGAGAAGGTGGAACTCATGTTTAGCTGTATAGCAAATCTCAAATTCATTTTTTCCCCTTTTTCAGCTTAATTTTTTTGTAAATCTTTTTTTTTTCTGGTGTTGTCTCAGAAAGCTGACAGTACAAGAAAGGTCCTAGAGATGGAGGAGCGGGATTTGGTTGCCTTGGAAGAAAAGCTTAATGCAAGAGAAAAAGTAAGTTGCCTGTGTCTCTTTTGTTTTCAGACGGAATAGAATAACGAATTAATACAAAAAGCTGTTGATCAACGTAAGTAATTGTGTTTTCAGAACTTGTATCGGCGATCTAAAATATTTGATTATCCAAATTAGTGGATTAGAGATTCAAAGTATCTTTTGGGATCTGTAAGATGTTCCTGATTCATGCACAGGCACTTTACATAGTAGATTAACCAAATTAATACCGTGCTTTAGTAAGTGGAAAGTCATTGAAGGAGGTGTGCAACTTCAAATAATCTGAATATACAAACCTTAGGTTGTAATTTGTGTTTTGCTTGATTAATGGGTTTTTGAACATCTAGATACTTTTGTATCATTCTGAACTTAGTTTATATGATGCATTGCAGCTAATGGTAAAATACTATATATATGGCATATAAATAAGTGGAAGTCTTTAACTTGATTTTCGAGCTTGCAAGCCAGCAAGCAACAACGAAAAGCCGTTGCGCCAGTCTAGTTACAGCGGTAGTCGAGCTAGTAGCAGTCATCAAAACTGGATTTTGGGGAGAAGAATAGTGGAGATAGTCTTTTTCATTTTTGCATTGTGTGGTGACTCTAGGAATTATGACAAGCATCCTTAAGCTTAAGGTGTCCGGTTTACCAAGGCTTCTGATTTGATGAATGATTTATCTAATTATAATTATGTGTGTTAGGGCAATGACAGCTAGAGAAAACTTCCATACTCAGCTGGCTCCTCAAAGTTAAATACGATATCTTTTATTATCATTCCTGGACCGCACCAGCATTTGCATCCCATTGGAAATCTTTAGTTTCTTTCATTGCACTTAATTGGTAGATTGGGTTTTGGATCTTTTGCTAATTCTTGTAGTGTAAGTTTTCCGTAATGGATATAGAACTGTGGAGATCTTAACTTAGGCTGAATTCGTGTCGTGGATTTTTGAATCCCCTGATCTGCCAAATGGGGAATATTTGTTCCGGGAATTCTGAAATTTGTACTTCGTAGCATTCTAATGCTGCTGTTGAGAGGGATGTTTCGAATATTGTTGAGACAGAGTATATATCTGTCTTAACTTCTCATTTTCATGGAATCATTAGATTTTTTTTCTTGATGATGCTACTGGGATTGAGTTGATCTTTTGTTAATTGTACAGAAGGAAATTCAGGAGATACTTGATGAGCATAGGGTAGTTCTGGATATTAAAAGGCAGGAGCTTGATTTGGAACTGGAGAAAAAGAAGAAAGATCTTGATGAAGAATTGAGAAGCAAGGTAGCAGCATTAGGACAACGTGAAGACGAGATTCTTCACAGGGAAAAAAAGCTTAGGAAAAGAGAACAAGCTTTAGATATGAAGTCAGATAGAGTTAGGGAGAAAGAAAAGGATATTGAGTTGAAATTGAAAAGTATTAAGGCTACACAGAAGTCAGTCAATGCTGAGCAGAAGAAATTGGAGCTCGAACAGCGAAAGTTGCTTGCTGATAAAGAGAGCTTGCTCGTTCTCAAGAATGAGTGTGAGAAGATAAGATCTGAAGTTTCTCAGCAGGAAGCTCAGATTGATGAAGAGAGTGTAAATCAGAAAATGGCTAATGATGAGAGATTGGAGCACCTTCGCATGCAAGCAGAACTGAAACTGGAACTGGAGAAATGCAAGCTTCAGGAGGACTTCCTTTTGAAAGAAGGTGAAGAATTGAAAGAAGAGAGGGAGAAGTTTGAGAAGGAATTAGAGGTTCTGGAAGGAAAAAAGGATGAGCTGAGTAAGGAGCTCAAGGCAATTAATAAAGAAAGAGAGAAAATTGAGAAGCTGCGGCACACTGAGGAGGAAAAGATGAAGAAAAAAAAGAACAAAGCGGAGGAGTACATTCGGAAAGAGACGGAGGCTCTTAAACTGGAGAAAGAATCATTTGAATTGAGAAAGAAGCATGAACAACAGGCTTTATCTGTGAAAGCTGAAACTTTGCACGATGAGATGGTGCAAGACTTTGAGTCACAAAGAAGCAATTTCGGCACTGATAAGAAAAGCAGGAGAGAGGAAATGGAGAAAGATCTGCTGGAAAGGGAGAGGTCATTTAATAACCGTAAGGAGAGAGGACTTAAGGATTTAATATACCTAAAAGAAGTTGCTAAGAAGGAACTGGAAGAAATACAATCTGAAAGGAGCACTATAGAAAAGGAGAAGCATGAAGTAGCAAAAAGCAAGGAGGACCTTGAGAGACAGCAATTTGGAATGCGCAAGGACATTGATGAGCTTGCGACACTTAGTGATAGGCTTCGCGATCAACGGGAACAGGTTATGAGGGAAAGGAATCGCTTCATTACATTTGTTGAGAAGCACAAGGGTTGCAAGAACTGTGGAGACATTACTGGGGAGTTTATACTTTCTGATCTTCTGCCACCTGACATTGAAGACAGAAAGCTCGCTTTTCTACAGCGGCAAGCTGATAAATTTTTAAGGAACGATCAATATGCTCTGGGTGCTTCTGTTGCTGTAGATAGTTCCCCACATGAGGGGGATTCCAAATCTGGAGAACGAGTGTCTTGGTTCCGCAAATGCACTTCAAAGATTTTCAACACTTCCCCAGCCAAAAAGATTGAGCATGTTTCGGCTGAACAAAAACCTGATGTATTTCATGCAGCTAGGGGAAATATTGGTGGGCATGATTCAGAGTCATTTTTTGGGACCACAAATGATGGCATTAAAGTGGACGGAGATGGAGTCACCATGTCTTTCAATGATCACAGTCAGATAGATAGTAAGCCAGAAGATTCTGGGTTGTCAGAGCTGAAAGGCAATCAACGTAAACCTGGGAGGAGACGCAGATTAAGTAAAACACGGTCGGTAAAAGAAGTTGTTAACGATGCAAAAGTATTCCTTGGGGAGCGCTCAGGAATGCCTGAAAATGGTGCAGAAAATATTCAGCCTAATGATAATAATTATATCACTGATGATAGTCAGGGTATGTCTGTTCATACGGATAAGCGGGGTAGTAACATCATAAGAAAGAGGGACCGAGCAACAACTGAAAGCGAACAGGGCGCTGGTGATAGTGAAGGATGTTCTGATAGTGTCACAACATTTGGGCGCAGGAAGAGGCGACAGGTGGTGGCTCCAGCTGTTACTCCAGGGCAAAAGCGATACAATCTCAGGCGCCAAAAGACGTAAGTTTGGGGCTGTGCTTGATGGTATCGTATTATTTTCCATTTATAGAAAATATATTTTATAATCATGTGCTGATGGTTTATATTTTTTACTCACTTGTGATTAGTGCAAGCACAGTGAAAACTGAGGAAAAAGAAATTGATGATAGTGCTGCTGCAGATCCAAGACCGATCCCTGGAACTGGACCTGTGCTGTCATTTGGAGCTGCTAGCGAGACTGTAAAATCCAGGGTAACATTATGTCTTCTCCTAGAGCTTGCTGGTTTTTGAATCTAGAATTTAAATTCACGGTTTCGTTACTAACATTTTGTCATAATCATTCTAATTCAGTTGAACTCAGAAAACATTGCTGAACAGGAGGAAGTGAAGCCGGTTGAGATTACCGAGATGAGTAAGGAAGTGAATGGTAGAACGGAGTATGGAGAAAATGACAAAGGCAGTACAGTATATGAAGAAGATGATGATGAGGAGGAGGAGGATGAGGATGAGGATGAGGATGAAGATGATGATGAATCGTATAATCCTGATGAATCAATACCGAAAAAGATCTGGACCTTCTTTACTTCATAATTGGTTTCCAGTTCTTCCTTTGCATCACATTTAAACTAAAGTCAATAGCAGAATTACTTCTGTATTTTTGGGGTAATATTAGGTGCCTTTATTCTACCAAGAACAAAGGCGAAATCATTTCTTTAGAATTCTATATTACTGATGCAATTATGGTAAAAGCTTCAAGCTGCTGCTACTTTCAGTTTCTTTAATCAAACATTTAAAGTAGAATTTGTTATTAAATATGTCAAGCTTAACGAGAGCTTATAGCATATTCTTAATGAGAGTAATGTAAAAAAGGTTGATCTTTTTAGAAAAAAGGAAGGAAATAAATTCTTTTGTGAATGTAATTATTCGAACTTCATATATATGGAGTCAAGGTGCCAGTAAAATTGATTTTGTTGAACAGAATGATTAAATTATTGAAGGTAAATATATACTTAAAAAAACTGTGAAGATAAATTTGGATTTTATCATCATCACAACTTTAGCAAAAATAGTGAAACCGGTTTGAAATCACAACTAATTAATTTATAGGATGATAGCATAACAAATATTTTAGCCTTCTTTCAAAAAAAAAAAAGGCTTAATACTTATCCAGCCTCCTAAACTTGTCAATTTTTTTCACTTTGCCACCTCAACTTAGATAACAACCATTTAGCCACCTGAACTCGTAATTTTGTTCCATTTGGCCTCCTCAACTTGTCAAATATGACCCATTTTGCCTCTTTGTGCTGAGGTGGCACAATACAAGTGGTTATAAAAAAATTATGCCACATCAGCATAAAAGGAGCAAATATGTCACAATTGACAAGTTGAGGAGGCCAAGTGGAAAGAAATTACAAGTTTAGGTGGCGAAGTGGAAAAAAAAATTACAAGTTCAGGTGGCTAAGTGGAAAAAAATTACAAGTTTAGGTGGCCAATAGGTTATCCGTTAAGTTGAGGAGGCTAAGTGAAAAAAATGGACAAGTTTAGGGAGCTGGGTAGGTATTAAGCCAAAAAAAACAACAAATATTTTAGCCATTTTGATAGTTTGTGCGCGATCAATTTACATTCAACATTATTGTATTTGACATATTTTTTGGAACTATACTTTAAATGGCTCAAGTATTATTAATGTTTGAAAGTATCGATATGAAAGTCAAATAACAATCAATTCGATGCATTTAAATTTTCACAACACATAATAAAATTGATCTTTGGAAAATATGGATTCCTCCAAAAACATTAGGGGTTAATTTGATCTTAACTTAATTTAATGACCACAAGAACCAAAATATAAAAGAAAAGAAGGCAAGAACACAAAGCATAAGTAATGGTGAGGAAAGTTAGTAAATGTGAAAGCTGAAAGAAAGTAGTTTTAATTGAGAGTCATGTCCGTAGAAAAAACAAAAGAAAAGTAATAGAGAAAATGACATATGAGCCTGCCTGCCTGCCTGCCTGCAACAACTACAAGGGAGCTCTATACGTTTATATATAGGATTAGGAGGATAGGCTCTATTCTATTGTGAGAGTGGGCTAACCCCTAAATAGGTCAAGATATTGTGGTCCATTTCATTGGAGGTCATAAAGATTTTTATTTATTTATTTTTGAGAAAAGTCATAAAGATTATTACCATTACTATTACTCTTTCTTATTTATTATTCTTATTTATAAACAAAAAGAAAAAAAACAAGTTAAAATTCCTTGCTTGTGTTAGGAACTGGAAGACCTTAACAAATTTACATTTTGGGTTGTATAATAGCATTACTCATGTCCTTTTCACCCTCCTGCTCTTATTAAGTAACTCTTTGTCCTTTCTATTTACCATCCAAAATAACCCATTTCTCCCTTTCTTTTTTCCCAAATTAACCTACTAATAATTAATAAAATAAATAATTTTAAAGTTTTCAATTTTCAAGATTTTATAATATGTTTTTCAAAATAGAAGCACGAAACAATATATTATGTAAAATTTTGGAAGCCTTTAAATTATTTATACTGATTAATATAAATTTGTCATTTCAACTTTTGTTTTCATTCAATCGAAATTTTGTGTACAACTATAAAGTAATTTTGATTCTTTTATTTGGTTCATCAAATCAACTTCTATTTGAAATGAATTCTAATTAATAATTTACTCATTTAACTATAGTGACATATGCCAATAAGTTAAACATGACACATTTTAGCACTATTCTCTTTTGAAATAATTAAACTAAGATCATTAATATGATGTCCTGTTCCTTTGTAAAGAAATAATTCTAAATATCCGCACAATGGTTGTGGGTTATACCAACAAACTAAGTTGGAAAAAATTGATGTCCATTATCACAAGGACAATAGTATAAATCTTGTTTTTGGGTCAGAAACTGATAATCTGATATGGAAGAAATTATACTAAAACATAAATGACTTTTTTTGAAAATAAAATAACAATATGGGTGGCAAATTAATTACACCAAATTGAACCTTTATATAAAAATACATTTGAAACCAGACTATTTGTATAACAATTGGAAGGTTATTTCTATATAAAGGCTGGTACAACAAAGACTTTCAACACTTGAGAGCGAATTTATATGTAACAATTGAAAGGTTATTTTTATACAGATTATTCCCTATATATTTAATTTGTTTTTAAGAAAATAAAATTTATAACCCAATCAGCCAAAAAATTTTGTTCTAGTTAGAATGAGATTGGCTCGATTGTGGGGTCCGGTTTTGACAACCACCAAAATAATATATAAACTAATGAAGAAACTAAACACTTATGATCTAGAACTTACTTGTCAAAACCAAACACACCTGAAATGACTCGTTTCTATAAAATAATATTCTCGTCCTGCTTTTACTAAAAAGAGTTCTACAAAATAATAAAAATATCATACAAAAATTAATCAAATATACAAAGTTGAATGACATTCATCTCAACTTAACAAGAACCCTGTCAAGGTTGTATTTATTCCAATTTAAGGAATTTGAGATCAATAATCTTTTATTTGAACACATGGTAGTTTTGATAGTTATTTTTGGTCATGTTAACTTTATGATTTTTGAATTAGGCATGCATGGACATTGAATTTATCTAAAACTCATTACTTTTTTAATTTGCATTTAAAATTATTATATTTTACATCCACTTGAAACATGTATGTGTTTAAATTGTTAAAAATGTAAATTTTAAACCTACATGGAATAAATAAGGTTATTTTAACTGAACTTTAAGTTGAAATTTGACTTTTTGCGTAATAAAAGTCATAATATGACTAAAAGAGCTAAGATACTTAAACATTTTGAAGTGAAAGATGAGCTAAATATATGAAATCAAAATGATAAAAGGACTCATTACTGCGTCTCTGTCAAATTTATTGGTCGTTCTACGAATAATGTTGCTCACAGCTTGCTAGAGCTTTTTATTCTATGCTAGGATGTATGGTTTAGTTCTTAAGACCGCCTGATTTTCTTTTACATTCTCCGTATTTGGTTTAATGAAGCTTCTTCTCCTTTCAAAAAAGAAAGGACTCATTGATGACTTTTGCCAATATCCAACAAAACTAGTGATACTATGAATTTATGGTGATAAATTAAGGAACATAAGTTGTATAAAGTTTGAAGTTGGAAAATCAAGGGCAGTCTATAACACAACATGTATACAAAATCCTAAGTGTAGAGTAGGGATTATAAGGAAAATGAAGCAACAAGAGAGCAGTAGGTATATGGAAAAAGGGTGAAAATAGAAACAAGAAAGTGAAAAAGAGATGAGCAAAAAGCTGAGTTGTGGATTTGTTGGTTGGGTTAGAAGATGAAGATGATGAATGGCAATTAAATGAAAAACACCCAACTCTATCCCCTATTTTGCAGGCTCCTCTTTCCTCTTTAATTTGTCCTTTTCTTTCTCCACAAACAAGGAACACAAAAGCTACTCCCCTAAACCAAACTTTGTCTTTCTTCTATTTCTATATGGTCCCCCCCAATCTCTTTCCTTTTCTTTTTCATCCCTAACTAACTCATTTCTCTATCCCTCTACTTTTATTTCTTCTATTTACTCCTTTTCTACTTATCTTTTTCATTGCCAATCAATTCCAACCATATATATATATATGCTATTCTGTCCATCTTAATAGCATAACATACAAGTTTCTTTTATGATTATTACTTTATTAGAGAAGACACCTCCATGCACAAAATGGTGTTGTATAATGGTAGGCTTAATATTTATTAGGCGTCGGGCAAGATCGTGTCCAGTATTTTGGAGACTCTAGATACTAAACGAAGCAAAACTAAATAAATATTGACGAGAACAATACATTTAATAAATATATTATTGTTAAGGTAAAATATAAAAGATATCACATGGTTTGAATTTTTTGTATATGTAGTTGGAAATTCAAATATTTCGTAAAAGTAATTGTGATCATCGTTGTTTCTACAAAAAAGGTAATTTTGGAAGACATTATGTTCTCTGTCTCATTATTACTGGAAGAATTTGATTGAAGAAAGATAATGTGTATTGTTCTTATCGATTTCAATTATATTTTAGTTAATTGAATTCTTATATTTTATGTGTTTTTTTATGTTAAATTTAGAGAAGGATAACAGTAATTTAAATAACATAATTTCTTACAAACGAGATTCAAAATATTTTATACTTGATTTTTTTTTTGAAATAGGAGACTTATGTAAATTGGAGGCCCTATGCAGCTGCCTATTTAGAGGAAACATGTATAATAATGGATTGCAACTCTTTTTTCGGATTGAGAAATTTCATATCTTTGGTTATTGAAAAACTCATCTTTCGTTAATTAGATTCGAAGCTATATGTCTCGTAAGTATTAGATGTGAAGTTATATTGTCCCGCAAATATTAGACGTAAGACCAAAAAATTTAGCAATTAAAAATCAATGGTACCAGGGTGTAGAGCAGCTAAAACACCCGGTGGTCTCAATCCAATGTACAATATATATATTTATATAAAAACCAGTGTGTGAAGATCCATATATCGTAATCATGTATTATGAATTATCCATGCATCCATCGAGGCATTCGCTTTCAAGGACAACACAAAATCTCCAAAACTTATTACTGCTCTTCTGATCTTGTGTATATATTTACTGCCTTTGCTATTATTACTCCTCTGTTCTCTTCTGTCTTTAGCTTTGAGAAGTGTGCTGTGTTCTCTCTGCTCTCCTATATACTTTCTTTTTCTTCTTTTAGCTCAACCAAGGAAACCAACTTCTTCTTCTTCTTCTTCTTCTTCTTTACTCTTCCCTCCACTCTCCTTTCTTGATTTTTCTATTTCTGCCTTTCTCTATATATTATTACTCATTAAAGACATTTTCTTTCCTCTCTTTTCCTTCTCTTTTCTACTTACTAGTATCCACAAAATATCTCCTTGTTCTTTATCATTTTTCAGGTAGACCCAATTCATGAAAAGGGTTTCTTGGAATCATTTGAGTTTGGTGGTGTTGTGTGTATTGTGTTTGGTTGTTTGGGGCAGTGGCGAAGCGGATATAATCACGGATGGAGCTTCCATGGAGGAAGGAGAGCAAGCAGCTCTGTATTCTGCTATACAAGGATTTGTGGGGACATGGTGGAATGGCTCTGATCTTTATCCTGACCCTTGTGGATGGACTCCTATTCAGGTTCTTTTCTTTTTTTACTGTTCCATTGCTTTTCTTTTTTTATGGTATCCAAAAAGGTCAACCCTTTTGCTTTATTAATTTGAGCCTCTGTCTCACTCTTCTTCTTTTTATTTTGGTAGACAGATACCTCTTCATTCTATGTCCTAAATCTGAAAAATAAAATTGGGATTTTTCTTTTTTGGAATTCCTTATGTGCATTAGAAGTGAAAAAAGTCCATGTCTTGTTGTTACTACTATCTTGCCTAAATTGGAATTTTTCTGTGTATTTGGTTGTTTGGTGTATGTGTCGTGTCGATGTCCGTTTTTGTTTGAAGGCTATTTTATGGATGTTATAGTTTAGAAATAACGTCCATGTATGTATTTATGTCTCTGTAAGAGAGCTTGTGGCAAATCAAATGACCAACTTTGTAAACGAAGGCTGCATTTCTAGACGTTCAAAATCAAGAACCCAATTTGAACCGCTAGACCTATTTAAGCACTACCCGACTAATTCTCAATTAGTCCTCAAAGGTCTCTCTGGCCGCCTGACTAGCGGCTTTTACTACACTGTTTATAGGCCTATGTTTTGCTTAAAAACTAAAATGTGAAGAAAACAACTCTGCTCCAAATTCAAATTCCTTGAAATAGCTTTGCTAATATGAAGTATGCTTTTGTTTTGGGTAACTTTGCAGGGAGTTTCTTGTGATATGTTTGATGGGCTTTGGTATGTGACTGTCTTGAGCATTGGGCATATTCATGACAACTCTCTAGACTGTGCCCCAAATGCACAATTTAGGCCAACACTATTTGAGCTCAAACACTTGAAATCTCTATCTTTCTTCAGTTGCTTTATGTCGCCCTCCATATTCACTATTCCGACTGAGAACTGGGAAAAACTTGCTTCAACCTTGGAGAAATTAGAGTTCAGATCGAACCCGGGTCTTGTTGGCAAAGTTCCTACAAGTTTTGGTAGCCTAATCAAGCTCGAATCCCTCGTGCTTCTCGAAAATGGTTTGACAGGCGAATTACCAACAAATTTGGGTCAGTTAACCAACTTAAAAAGGCTGGTCCTTTCTGGAAATAGGTTTACGGGCACAATCCCTGATAGTTTTGGCATGTTAAATCAGCTTCTGATAATGGATTTAAGCAGAAATTCACTATCCGGGTCCTCACCCTTCTCGTTTGGAGGTTTGAGTTCATTGTTGAAACTAGATTTGAGCAACAATCAGCTTCAGGGTAACTTAATAGGTGGCCTGAAAAACCTGACAATATTGGATGTAAGAAACAACAATTTCTCAGGTGGATTGACAAGTACAATCGAAAACTTGCCTTCCTTGGAAGAACTGGCCTTATCCAACAACCCAATTGGTGGAGACCTCAAGTCAACAGATTGGCAGAAACTACAAAACTTAGCAATTTTAGACCTCTGCAACCTGAGTTTATCAGGAGAAATTCCTGAATCTATTTCCAAACTGAGAAAAATGAGATATTTGGGTCTTAATAACAACAACCTGACAGGAAATCTCACACCAAAGCTAGCAACTTTACCAAGTCTGAGTGCATTATACATCAATGGAAACAATCTGAGTGGACAGCTGCAATTCTCACAAGTGTTTTTCAGGAAAATGGGAAGGCGTTTTGGAGCTTGGAACAATCCCAATCTTTGTTTTTCCAATGTTCCAAGGAGCCATGGTGGTGTTCCATATGGAGTGAAGGCATGCCAGGATGATCAAGAACAAGAAGAAGATGGTACATTGGTAGAACTTAATTCAGATTCAAAGATGTACAGTAGAAAAATGAATCAAAGTTCTGATTTGATAGGTTCATTGGGATTTTCAATGTGTGGTGTTGATGGGTTAAGATGGGTTGTACTGGTGCAGATATTTATGATGCTTCTGATGTTGGATAGCTTTTTTACTGATTTTAACCATATAATTAATTTATAAGTATTCCTGAACATTTAGTTGGCTTTCCCTTTTCTTTCTCTTGTATGTATCTAGTCTAGTTACCATAATCTAACTTGCTCATTTCTTTGAAACTGATCTTTCATATTTCAGTTCTTCAAGCTTTTTTTCATATAATGTAATATGATGAGGATTATGTGATTTGGGGCCAAGCCTACAAGGCCATCTTGAGCACTACCGATAATAGGATAGTTAAATTAGTGTGTTAACGCGTTATTGTTATGAGCTTTTAAAGTATACTAAAATTAATATAAATTAATTTTATAACTAATTCAGCATATTTTCCGTGTTAGCAAACTCTCTTCAGAATAGTTACAAATTTAGCCCATTTCTTAAGCCCATTTACCATTTACATCTGTGAGCTCATCATTTACAAAAAAAAACTAGACATTTTCATTCGTTTTGGACAAAAATGCGCTTGTAGTGTTCATAGTGTTTGTCGTATTTTTAGTATTTACGAGCACGATAAGCACTACATATTACAAATACTACAAGCACGACAAGCATGCCCTTGTATTGTTCATAGAGTTTGTCGTATTTCTAGTATTTACGAGCATGATAAGCATTACATATTACACGTACTACAAGCACGACAAAACCCTACATAATACTACGAGCATGACAAACACTTTGATAGAGTATTATGCTAGATGAGTAAATATGTTAGCTAGGTGTGCTATACTTGTAATTATATACTCATATGTGATTATTATTGATGATGTATCAAAGAGTATTTATACACATTACATATGAGTATATGATTACAATTATAGCACACCTAGCTAACATATTTACTCATCTAGCATAATACTCTATCACACTTCATGCCCATTTTTGTCTAAAAATCTCGAAAGTGTCTAGTTTTATTAATATTGATTCAAATAATGTCTCCGACATGTCTAAATGAGTCTTAAGAAATGAGCTAAATTTGTAATTAATCTAATAAATTGCTTCAAGTTTCTATTAATGATTAAAGAATTGAATACTTAATGTCGAAGAAATATTTAATATTAATATCTGACCCACCTCCTTAAATGTATGCCTATTGAAACTCATAAGGCACATGTTATCCCATTATCTGTTTTTAATTCACCAATTAATAAGATTGTTAGAATTCGAACTGGATTATTAAATTGCAAAAGCTCTTATATCATACCAAGTAACTAAGACCATGTTGTTTATAGCTTAAATTCAGTAAAATTCAGTTTACTTCAATAAGTTTGTAAAAATTCATGAGACATTTTGCATGCTATATGAATAAAAGAAATAAGCAAAAGACAAACAACGCTCTTGTATATAATATTTGAAACTTGTGAAAATTATTAGGCTTAATATATAAATAGCCTCCCGAACTTGTCTAAAAATTTCAACTGTCCCCCTGAACTTTCACACGTGAAAATAACCCCCTATATTTGTTTAAACCTTGCAAATAACCCCCCATTCTTGTTCAACTATTACAAATAACCCCTTATTCTTGTCAACAGTTACAAATCACCCATTGATCTTGTCCAATTGCTTTCAATAACACCTCAAAATTGTTGGTATAAAAAAATGTGGAAACGATCAATAATATCATTTTAAAAATTTCTGACTTCATCTATCATAATCTTGCACATATAGTATGTACCACCTAAAAATTGTACATTTTGATACATTCATTTTGAAACTAGGGTTTATTTGTTACGATGTGACAAGTATGAGGGATTAGTTGTAACGTTTTGAAGTTGAAAAGGTCAATTGCAATTTTTGAACGACTTGAAAGGGTTGAAGATGTATTAAGCCAAATTATTGTTATGATACAATTAATTAGCTACACTCTTTTCCAGAATTTGACTGTTATAACTAGTAGTAGTAATTATCTAGTTAAGCAATAATTTAGTCTATACAATTATTTCAATTGATTAAACACTAAATACATGATTAAAAACAGGAAGATCTTTGTCATTTTAGTTACTTTTAATTATAATAGACATTGAACTCCTAGACTGTAATAATAGATTGGTATACATCATCTATAAAATTAGGGCTTAATATGTGCAATAATAGTAAAAGATGATATCATAATAATAATAATGGTGAAGGGGAAGAGTAAAGAGAAGTAGGATAGTTGTGCAGTGTGCATTATTAAAACATGATGAAAGGAAAGCTGAATCTAATCTATCTTTATTAGCTTATTATTAGCTTCTCTTTGTTCAATGTTTGTTTCTTCATTTTTCTTCACTTGTTGCGTCCTTAATTTGGTTTGGAATCATTTATGATTTGTGTCTGTCCGTTTTAGAGATTCAATGTTTTTCAGAGTTTAGTCCTCTTTTAGAACCTTGAGCTCCCTATTCTATTCTCACTTTTCTGTTCCTTTTCTCCCAGCTTCCAATTTATTGCCTTCTTTATTTTTATTACTGTTTCTACTTCATCCTAATCTGGGGACCCATACATAACTTAATTATTTTAAAACTGTTCATTTTTATTCTCATTCTCTCTAAATTTGTTCAATTAATTAAATCAAAATGTAAAAGTTTTGTCCACAACAAATTGTTATCCATAATAATTAAGATTTAAGTGGCTTACGTGGTCCGTAATTTTTACTCTTAATGAATATGTTTTTCACATTTAAATATTGTGCGTGGTTCTTTCGCTTTTTTATTTTTTCTATTTTTGTGTGTTTGGAAAAAGAATATAGAGAGAGATAGAGAGAAAGAAAGGAAAAACATATGTTCTCCATATAGTTTTGTAAATAATTACAAAGTGAAAACTGTACCAAATAGAAGAAAACATTCCAAGTAGAACATTAGAAAAATAGCTGAACTAACAAAGAAATTACACCCGATTTCCAAGTCCAAGTCATGCTTTCTAATAGCAGAACGATAAAATTTCATCTAAAATTCTAAGTTGAAGAGTAGTAGTCGACTGTATAGTGCCATCTTCAAACAGAATTTGGGCTCCAAAATTTTGACATTTTTACAATTCTTGACCCATATCTTCTTATACATGGACCTTGATTAATTTAATAATATATTGTACGTTCAATCATATGAACTTCTTTTATTGCATAAAGAAAATCGCAAAAAGCCACCAATTTATTTCCCAAGTTGTTTGTTGGAACTATTTTTCCTTAGCAACGTCTCAAAGTTTGAATCTTCTTTTTCTCAAAAAACTAAAAGTTTGCATACTCTCCTCTAAATAATGAAAACAAAAGGTTTAGTTCAATTTGATTTGATATAATTATTCAATTTGATATCAAATTTAGGTTTTTTCTATTATTTCGGTTCAATTCAGTATTCAGATGAACTCGTTAGTCATTTTCCATTATATGAAAATTAGAAATATTTTAAATTAAATCGGTAAAATTAAACTTAATACTTAGAAAATGGAAAGGAAAAATCGTATAGTTACACAATTGTTTTATGAATATTAGGATGAAAGCAACAAGAAATATAGTGGAAAATAAAAGTAAGAAACACGACCCATCACGATTCCAATAAAGTAGAGCAACTCCATGTTTGTATGATAGCATACACATTAAATGCTTCCTCTTAATTAAAAGTCGGTCGCCATGGGTAAAAGTATTTTCTAATTTTGGGAAACAAATAATAATATTAATAACAATAATATATAATCAGCTAAGCATTTGATCCGATGGATGGGATGAATAATCTAAAAATAGTTGACAAATGAGGGTTATACACGTCAGTAAGTAGCAAATTTATCCATAGCACAGCATTCCACCTGTTCTCTTCTATTCAACACGTAATATTTTTGTTCAAAGTCATTGAAGTACCTAACCAGCTGGTTTACATTCTTTTCTTTTTATTTTTATTTTCCTTTGGTCAATACAAGTTAACAAAGACATGTCACCTTGAGTTTAATTGCTTAATTTCATCTCTACACCATTGGTATTATTAACACTTATATTAAATGATCCGTAAGTGTCAATTTTTCTTTTAATAAATCTTAACTAGATAAAAAGTTCAGAAATTAGCAATAACATATATTAGAATAAACATTTGCACAATCATGATGAACAAGAAAGCTAAAAAAACATGCATCTCTCGCAAAACAACAAGATTAGCATTGAATTTAGATGCTCGAGCAATATAAATAAGCAATTGAATTTGCTGGTCTTCTTACAAAACAAACTTTAAATAAGTTGTTGTTACATAAAATAGATTTATAAACTTTATTTTACCAAAATATTCTTACTTTAAGTATATGGATCTGAAACGTGTAAAAGTAGACCGTGCAAATTAATAATTATGGAAATGTCGATCTTATTATTAAATTACTACGAATTAGATAGTTTAGATCAATAATTAAATGAAATTAAGAGTGAGATTAATTACTTTCAACTGGAGACGTACGTATATGATATATTGCAATGTGAAATTGAATGTTATAGTATATAGTATAGTCTATTACAATATATGTGGTAGATAATTGACGGCATTCTCTTCTCTAGTTAAGTTTGCTTTCTTAAATGAGCTTCGCACGCAAAAGATTTTCATTCCCTATTATCCCATAAGATTATAACTTGTGTCTAATAAATGAGACAAAAATTCCCTTCTCAAATAAATGAATCAATTTTTTAAGGGAAAAGTACAAATAAAACCCTTGTGGTTTCAATGTTTTGCAAATAGAGGAATGTGGTATCATTTTTTGCAAAAAGATGCATGTAGTTTACATATTTGACAAATAAAGGAAATTGACTAACAACCTTTGCCACATCATCAAGTCAACCCGCCACGTCTTCAAGTCACATGACATGTCATCAAAAATTTAATAGTTTATTATGCCACGTCAACAAGTCAACATGACACATCATCAAAGTCAATATGACATGTCATCAAATACTAACAATTTAAATGAAATTCCTTTAATTGTCAATTTTGTAAACCACATGCCTCCTTTTGCAAAAAATGAAACCACATTTATCTATTTGCAAATTCATGAAACCACAAAGATTTTATTTGTACTTATCCCATTTTTTAATGGTGAATGAAGAAATTGCAATTCCTATATGAATGACTTGATGGTTATATATTGCCTTAGGTTTAAATTACTTAGGTCATGTTCTTGCTTAGGATAGTAATTTAAACCGGAGGCAATTATAAATAACTATCAGGTCATTCATAGGACCAAATAAATTACTTATTGTAAGTCGAACGCCTAAATGAATTCATTTTATTCGGAACCAAATAAGTCGAACATAACCAAATAAATTCACGTTATTAGCTCCATTTTATCACATGAATCCTAAAAACATTAAACCATGCAAGATCTAATTCCACGCCTACATACATCAAGCCCCCGGAGAAAGCTTTGATAAATTCATTGAAAAATCCCAAAAGATGGTTATTCATATTCCATTATAATTTTCTTTAATTTGCACAGTAACTTGATTATAAGTATCTTGTTGAATGGGGAGAAGATCAAACATGATGTAGTGATACATGAGAGAGAGACCCTTTTATTTAGTAAGGATAATTACTTTTTAATACTTGAACTATAATATGTTTACATTTTATAGTTGAAAATCTATTTTTATACCTAAATTTATTATTTCCAGATAAAAAAATAAAGTTTTTAGATATCAAAGTGTAAACATGCAAAAGTTTATGTATCACAAATGTAATTTGCACCATGTAAATAACAAGTAAATAAAAATGAATAAAAGGACCAAATTGTTGAATATAACAAATATAAAAAATTTATAATAAATTATTGAAAACATAAAAACCAAACATTGTATTTTATTTTAGTATAAGACAAATTATTAAATTATTTGCTAGTTTCTGTATAATATATGTTCTTTTGAAACCGTGTGTATGAATTGCTAAATGCCGAAATTACATACTATAATCTATGTTCGAAATTCACAAGTTACAAAAGGTACAAAAAGCTTAAAGAAAGAAACATGGTATTTACTATTTGCATACCGTAGAACAAATCTGTATTGACCGACAAATTGAAAGTCCAAATTCGCGTTAGTTATTTATAAATATCGAGTTTGATACCTTAAGTCATTCTTTTCACACGAAATTGACGACATAATTTGGATAATTTTGATAGTGTAAAAAAGAAAATGCATCCTAAGATTTTACACAGAATATAATATAAATAAAATATATTTCATTCTCTCGATGACAAGTAGGGTTACTTATTGGAAAGAAAGTCCAAGGCGGCACCAAATATTATAAGAAAATAAATAAAAGCGTTGACATTGCCTAAAACGCGAAGTTGCAGCAGTCTTTTGCGTGCGTTTCACTCCTACATTTACATACTCACTTTCCTTTGAAAATTAACTTAATTTCATCTTATTCAATATTTCCCCCCATGCACTTATATATATATGTATTCATTTCATTCCTCTCTTTCTACCTGCAATCACTTGTTTAATTTCTCTCTCAAACTTAAACTAAACCCATATATGGCCATGGTTTCCTCACATTTTTCTTGCTGCAAAAATGTTTTGATTAATATGTTTGTCCTTTCCCTAATTCTTTTCAACTCCTCATGTTTTGCTGCTAGACCTGGAATTTCTCGAACGGTGGATGCTAGGATTTTGATGTCGTCGGGAGGTGAGAAACCCGATCACCGGAAATTGTACAGAACCGGTTTTTCATATGGGAACCGGATGTTCAACTTCTTCCCTAAAGGTGTTCCAATTCCACCTTCTGGTCCATCAAAGAGGCATAACTCTATTGAGAATTAATTGAGTAATTTTACATATTCTTTTATTATGTGGTTATTTTATTAAATTCAATTCTTTTGGTTCTTGCAAATTGTCTAGGACCAAACAAGGGCAGTTAGAAAACTGGGTTTTCTTGTTACATATGTATACATTAGTTTCAATGTTTTTCATACTGTAAATATATATAGGAGCGGACACAGATAGTAGCTGATTCCCATATGGAGGGAATACTTATACTTGTTTGTTTTTTCCATTGATTTACTTTGATTTTGTAATGGATCAAATTTGAAGCAATTCATTTTGATCTAATTAGTGAATTTTGTATTTTATTTTTTTTACAATATATTATTTTTGAAGGAACATATTTATATGTTGACGTGATATTTGATATTTCTTCTGTCTCCCCTTAAAAAACTTAGGAAACTAAAAACTAATTTGAGAAGAAAAGGCAGAATTTGGGGGGTGAAACTTAAATTATTAATTTCAAACTGTACACAGGAAGTCCAAAAGGTAATGTAATAGTCATTCAATTTGGGTGTGCCTTCAGACCCTCCACATTTAATTGGAGGCAATGGCATACCTATTGTATATAGTATTGTTTTTGTTTTCCCCTTTTAGTTAGAAAGCCCCACTTATTTTATTTTACGTTATTTTTTCTTACATGTAAATGTTATTTGTTTATTTTTGAATAGATTGTAAGGTTCAAAGTTTGAATTTTTGACTCTCCACTCACGCGTTGAGTGTACAGTGAACTACAACAAATTAGTATGTAAATGGTACTTATGTGAAGTATTAATTGTTAGTTTTTTTATTGCCTCGAAAAATTGTTAGTTTTTTTATGAAAGTATTAATTGTACATTAAAATTAAAACATGTAGTAAAGTTTGTGGGACTGAATTAAAAGTTGTCTGAACTGATATATGTAATTAAGAAATTAGGGGAAATGTAAAAGGTGGAAAAACCGTGCATTAAGAAATATATGGTCCTCACTTATTTTATTTGACCTCTACATAAAAGGTGGAAAAACCATGCATTAAAAGTTGCCCCGTATAGTAAATGTAAAAGCTAAATCAGCTAATTTGATTCAAGTTGAGTTTGAACATTTACTAATATGTCTACATAAGCATAAAGCAAATCTTTCCTGATGATCAAACATTAAACTATTATAGTTGTGTCACCAACTACATTATCAGAATGGGAATGTTCTTTTTGTTCGTCACTCTAAATTTCACAATTTTTTTGCTTTGGATCATTATAAATGTGATTCACCTTATACAAATCTCATTAACCATTTAATGATAATTGTTGTGGCTTGAGTTTTAATTGCGTTGTTTGTGTCAATACTTTTTCAAATCTCGAACCACTTAATCTAAAAAAAATGATATATCATGTAAAAAAATCAATTTAAAATGTTCAAATAATTTTTATTACTAGTGCATAGGATGTTAATAATTTTTGCAATAATTAATTCTCAACAGTAGTGTAAGGTCAAAATGACCATATATGTAATTAAGAAGAAGTTTCTGAACTGATATGATTGTGTAAAGTTTGTGGGACTGAATTAATAGACTCCCAAGTAAAGCCAATTTGTCAATGCCTTGCAAATTGTGGAACCTTTAAACAAGATTCAACTTTTGTGCACAACTTGACAAATTTTATTTTTTTTATATCCATAGTAAAAGTTTGTACTTTGATTTCAATACTTAAACAACTCTTTTAAGGTTAAATTGGTAAAAAAAAATAAAAAATTGAACCGACCAGAACTCAATTATTGTTTGAATATCTTGTTAAATTTTTTGAATCCAACTGAAGCGAAATGTGTTGAATATAAGTTAAAAAGAACAAGACCTTAGTGTATAACAGTTTAGCCAACTAATTATTTAATTAGTTTATTACATCTAATATAGCTAGTTCTTTTGTTAAAACTTTTGGTTAAGTTGAATTATAATAAAATGATGTTGCTTTTTACTAGTAAAAACTGAACTTAATTATTAACTGAATGACTAATACATTTTGATGAATTTAGTAAAATGAACGAGCTGAATTTAAGTCAAAGAGAATAAGGCCTAAATTATATATCCCTCCTTATTGCTTTCATATCTCTTTATTTTTCACTATTTATTGCTAACTTAAACACACCACCAAGCAAGATCTACAACGAACTTCAAATGAAATTTGCTATGTAATTCATCAAAGCTTTAATATAATCCAATAGAGCTAATTTGAACTGAACTAAATTGAACTGAATTGAAGTGCATTTTACTGAAGGAAATTACTGAACTGAACTGAATACTACTGAATTGAAATAAATTATTGATAAAGTATAAAAAAAGGTCTAAAATGTATCCTGCAATGGGGTTTTCCAAAATAGGTGCAAAGTGTTTTTTCTTTTAGTTCCATCAAATAGAGTTATTCTAAATTAAATGGAGTGACCAAAATTTGTTGACAATGGATTCACTATAACAATAAAATAATTGGAAAGAGAAGGCGGAATGTGCGTAAGTTATCTATGATTTGCATGTTATGTTTCTTTTAATACTCAAAAAGAAAAGCCATCACCATTAACTAAACACAAGACACATATCCTTAAATTTGTTCTGAATTTTATTTCTATGTTTTTATTTACACCTACACATCTTGTACCTTCATTAAGTACGGTTTAATTTCATTATAATACTATCAACCATGTCCATTTTTTTTATATTTGTCAATGTTTTCATTTTAGGAAAACCAACACCAAGGCACATTTATTTTTCCATCCCCGAGCACGCCTTCACAAGCAAAGTTAGATTTAAAACTTATTTTATACTGCTGGTTCATTTCACCACTTGTTTAGCAACCGGACCAAAAATTGAACCGGATTGACAAGGAAGTCAAAGGTCGATTGGTTCAATTATTAATCTAGATAACATTATATACATTATGGTTTGATGCTATTTGATTCTAAAGAAAATTTGTCGCTTCAATCCAATTATAAAAAACTTATTTGGATATTTGGTCTATTACTGGTCCTTAAGAAAACTTAGCATAACTATTCTATCCTTAAACATTTATTTGTTTTCACTCTGATTATAGAATCTCCAATATCTTCGATCAAATCAAACTATAGCTACATTTTATCTTTTTATCTGTAGTTAAGTTCTCTTTGTCATATTTGTTGTAGAAAGTAAATTATTTATATGAAAATTAGGAATTTTTGAATAAAAAATAAACGGTTTTAAGTATGTTTGTTTGATTTAATTGTTAGCTGATAACAGATTTCTTGTTTGTTATTGAATGGTTATAATATATCGGTTTTTTTATAGTGTGTCCAAGAGGCACGCGTTAAGCTTTGATTTTGCATATAATAAGGGTTATATATAATTGTATCATTATCTCTAATTCCTCGATTTTAGGGATTTTATTTCATTAATTATATTTACATAATTAACAATATTTCAATAAATACACTTCTCTCTCCTATTATATATGTTCTCTAATTTAATATAGAGTTTTCATATATGCATCCCCAAGTAAAAAATATGAGTATATTTTTTATTATACCCTAAATAATCATGGGTGAATCCGTTGCACATATATTAAAACGTAGAAAATTGTAAAATACATTAATTTTACAATTTTCTACATTTTACAATACATGTGCAACGGGTTCACCCATAGTTATTTAGGGTATAATAGAAAATATAAACTCGTACTTTTGGCTATGGGAGTACATAATTCAGAAGAATAATTAAATTTCTCTCAAAAATCAGCTATAGGATTAAAATATTTATTAAATATATATCAATACAGTATACTAAATTGCGGAAAATATAAATTAGGATAGAGAAGTGTATTTGTTGAAATATTTTTAATTATGTAAAGATAATTGATGAGATAAAAAATCTCTAAACTTAAGGAATAAAAAATAATAACATAAATGTGGATAATGTTTATCATGTGCAAAATCAAAGCTTAACGCGTGCCCTTTGGGCACACAATAGAAAAACCGATAATATATTACTAGTATATAATACACTTGTGATGAATTATTATTGTTAATTGGTAATTAAAATGCTTTTAGTAAAAATTCAAATAACAAAATAAATATTAAAATCAAGCACCCAATGAAATAGCTTTTTTTTCCCTCCAATTTCACTCCCGTTAAACTTTAATAATATTTCTACTGATTATTAATGAAATATTTAAATCAAATGGGAAATATGCGGTATTAAAGTGCTAAAATTAATCTAGGTTGTTGCTTTTGAGCTGAAGCCCATAACTTACGTGTTGGGCCGAATACATAGGAAGTCCAGGAGGAGGAAGGAGGCTCTGAGAGAACCTTTTTGATAAAATTATTTATCTTAACAATGATCAGAAAAATTTAATTGAGTGATTTACTAGGACTAAACATTTGTGGCCCATTTTACTACATGTTTTGGCCCCATCAAGTTTAGTTTCAAAATTTATACATGGGTTCAATGTTCAAACCCACAGCCTAGCATATCACTCAATTAAATTTTTCTTGGTCATTGTTAAGATAAATAATTTTATTATATTTAACGACAATGGCCAATGGTTTAAATTTATTTTTTCTACAACAGGGTTTTTATTATTATTATTATTATTATTATTATTATTATTATTATTATTATTATTATTATTATTATTATTGTAACTTAGAGTTAGATAGTAGGTTGAGCTAGGAACAAAATTATGGTTCGAGTTTTACTACCAATATTGAGAGGGAGTGATATTATTATCTATCAAATTGTTCTCCTAAAACTAAATTAGTCGGCATACAATGTGCTTAGAAACATAGTTATATAACAAAAAAAGTGCATTGTGCATGTCCCTCAAGTCCATCAAAACTTTTATATGTTAGTAGGTAAGTAAGGTAGTTTTATTTCCTAGATGGAGTAATATTTAATGGATATATTAGGACTCGCGCGACACAATAGAAATGAAGATATGCCAATGTATGCTATTGATTATAGATTCGAACAATTTGCTGTCCTGTCTGTTTCAAACCTCACAAGATTTGATGTTGTTTTGATTTTTTTGATCCTACAAATCCAAACCCTTTGAAAAATTGTCATTAATGGGAACATTACCAAGGCAAGAAAAGGTAACAATCTGTTGTGGCGCTTTCTTCTTTTCTACTTTCGAAAAGGGCAAAAGCCAAATATCTTTTAGAAACTTGGAACATTTGTTTTATTATTGCTTCAACGGACCTTTTCTATTATTGTTTAGCTTAGTAAATTTATTTAGTTAATATTTATACATTATCGGGCATTTGAATACCAAAGTGAGAAGATACAAAATTATAAATAAAATACAAATTGTAAGACTAAGTTACCTTTATGTGATGAAAAATTAAAATCGGTTGATTTGATTGTCATACGTGATAATTTTGTGTTACTTCTTCCTCCTCTATATGTGTCTGTCCATGCAGTTACTTTTCCTTTGATATTAGTTTCATTTCGTTTGTAATCCACATATCACATTTGATTGCTTTATGTAAAAGAAACAAAAGGAAGAAGACTGCATTCTACTAATTAAAGTTGAAACATAGAGTACAGATTCATATTAATCAAATATCCAAAACTAGCTACCATTTTATGAAGTTAAAGCAAAACAACTTCCCAAAGTGGAATATCATACATTTAAGAAAATTAAAAACAATTTCCACCTTCAAAAGAGAACAAGAAAAGGGTAAAGTAAAGCCCTATACACATAAATGTAATGTACCCCCTGAAACCATCTAACCGTACCACATTAGCTTCATCCCATCAATTAAAAATATTGAACAGCTTAAGTTAAGCAAGAATTAATTAAACTCTAAGCAAATAAACGCTAAGTTCAGGGCCAGAAGAACCATCAGGATTCAACATATAAAAAGCTTCAGAATCTTTAGATCCCACAACCCTCTCAAACCGAGCTCTCATATACATGAGTTCCCCCAAATCGGACCCTTCTTCTCCATTCCCGGCCGGTAAAACCCCAGCACCCATCGAAATAGGCTCCACGGCCTTCAAAACCTTCCAATCTTGAGGGCCACATTCTCTTTTGATTGCATACCCACATTTCTTTCCATTGCAATAAGTCCTCCATAAACACTCCTCCACCAGTTTCTTCTTCTTCGGGTGCTGCTCGTGCTGTTTCTTCTCACATTCCAAAGCAATTCTGACTAACCCAGATGCCATTTCCCTCACAAGAACACTTGTTGGCATTGCTAGCTCAATCAAGAACCCCGGATTCACCTTGGCATCTTCTTGAAATGCAAACTGAACATGTCCCCTTCGGTACCCAAAAAGGGTGCCTACAAGTTTGGTCCCTAACCCAGAACTACTATGGCTTGATCTTGATCTCCCTTTGGTGAAAACAGAAAGGGCGGATCGGAGCTTGGAGACCATTTTTCTTGATGGTGGAGTAGGAAGTAGTGCATTTGGGAGGTGTTCATCATTGAAATCCTCCTCAGATATGAAATGGGAGGAAGAGTTGAAAGTTAAGAATTCTTGATCATCATAATGATCAAGATCAAGATCATCATCTTCAACAAGTTTCTTTTTGTTCCAGGAGAAGTATCTTCTGGAGAAAGAGAAGGAAGAGTCATGAGGGGTCTTGGACATGATTGTCTTCATCTTTTTGTTGAGAGAGGGAGAGATTTTGGGGTTTGGAAATAATATTGGAGAGGAGATAATAAGTGAAATGGGGGGAGATGAAGATGGGGTTATATGGGTAGTTCTGGGAGTGGTAAAAATGTCAGGGGATGTGGGGATAAGAGGGGGCCAAGGAAAAGAGAATCCAGACAAGAAAAGAAGGTGAACAGCCCCCACCTAACAGGGCAGAAAGAAAAACAAAAGACAGAAACAGAGAAGTGGACAAGAGAGGAGATCTTGGAAGGGAAGGGAATAGAGGAATCTTAGACAATTGTTTAGTGTTATTTCTTAATCAACTGAAATGGGATGGAGGGATTCTATTTAGGGGGCCAAAACTGGAAACCAGGATAGGACATGACAAGAGAAGAAGAAATGAATCTCATCTCATCATATGCGTGAAAACAGAAAGCTGAGTGAGTAAATGAGTAAGTGGCATTGGGAATGAAAGTCTACACCTACTGTATCCACCAACATAACATACTGCCGTTTAGTCCTCTCATGCTTCTCTATAGCCCACCTTTGTGTTCTCTATCCCTATCCCTATCCCTATCTACCCCCTTCTTTTTATGTTATGTAATGTTTTAGACCCTTTTTTTTCTTTGAAAAATATTATGTTATAGACTTAATATTTGAGATGTGGCTATGAATTTATACAACAAACTTGATTCCACTAACCTTTTGTAATATATCAATAATCCCCTCAAATTGTATCTAGTAGCAATCCTTCAGTCTTACGTTGCATTGCCGCCAGGGCCGATCCTGAGGTTTCGGGGGCCCTGGGCGAAGTTTCAATTATGGGCCCTAATAAACAAGTGGAAGAAAAAAAACACGACTAATTAAAAAAGACATTTTTATTTATTACATATTGAATTTTTCATACAAAACGATGTCTACGAGCATTTTTAGATGCAAAATCACTAATCATAGTGTCTATATCAATATGCTCTAACATATGTCTCTCGATACATAAAGTGGCTAAGCCATTCAACCTTTCTTGCGACATTGATGATCTCAAATAATTTTTCAGTAACTTCAACTTCGAAAAACTTCTTTCAGCAGATGCAACAGTCACTGGCATAGTTAGAAGAATTCGAAGAGCTATAGAAACATTTGGAAAACAATCTGCTCTTTTGACAAACTCCAAAATTTCAAGGGCCGACTTCAAGTCATTTGGCAAAGTTGATTGCAACACTTTCAATTCTGAAAAAAAATCATCTGCATCAACATCCGAACAATCATTATAAGAAAATGTAGTCACAAAATGTGTGCATGAGTTTCTTAATTCATCATTATCCAATGATTTCAACCTCTTTGAATCACATAAGAAACCAAAAATACTTTCAAATATTTCTAATTGTTCAAATCTATCTTGCAAAGAAACTATGGCTTTATCAACAACAAAAAGAAAATATTTTACTCTAAAAGATTCTTCGGCTGACTGTTCTTCTTCATCATTATCATTATCACTATCACTCTCATCAAATTGCTTTTTCCTAGAAACACGACTCTTTGTTGGAAATGTTGGCTCTATTTTCATATCAAGTGCAAGAGATTTGGCAATATTCATAGAAGATTCAAACCCTTCATCTCTATATTTTTTAAAGTATAGCATCACGTCTTCTATTTCCTTCTTTGTGGTGTCAATGCACATGGATTTAGATTGTAGCTTTTTACTCACCATGTTTATTGTAAATAAAATTTCATGCCAAATAACCATACCAAGTAAAAAAGTAAAGCTTTTAATAGCGTTACCCAAACTTTTTGCTTCACTTTTTGACTTGGCATCATCACAACTCTTACACAATTCAGACAAAGCTAACTTTATTTGGGGTATTTGATATCTTATGGCTTTAACACTTTTAATTCGACTTTCCCATCGAGTATTGCACAAAGATTTCATTGCACAAAGATTTCATTGATATCTTATGGCTTTATCATGTTTCCAAAAAATTATTAATGCAATTATATTAATTAGATGACATTTATCTTCAAAAAAATAAAATAATTACATGACATTTAAAATATTAGGAATTATATATATATATATATATACATATAGGTAACATATATATATATATATGGGGCCCCTGAATATTCGGGGCCCTGGGCGACCGCCCCTCTCGCCCGTGCCCAAAGACGGCCCTGATTGCCGCAATAAAGAGAGTAAACGTGAAGCACAAAACTTTACGTTATAGGGGAGTCCATCAATTTTAATTCATTTTTTTCAATTCAGACAAACTGATGTGATAAGCATATACTATTATCTATTATAATATTATGGTGATTTAGGAGAATGATTAGAGTAGAGTGTGTGTAATGGGTGCAAGCTACAAGGGGAACAATCAGTGATAATTAAGTTGGTGCTTTGGGACGTGTGTTGGATTAGTGGCAATAACACCAAGGAAAGGACCAACAAGTTCAGTGCTATTGTTATTGCTAGTGCTACCCCAGTAGCCCATAATGAATAATGGAGTATTGTGATTATAGGTTTGAGCCAACAAACTTGCAAGCATGAACTTCATAGGGCGGCTAATGGGTTCCATCATTACATTAGATTGTAAATTAGCCTTCCTTTAGGGTAGCTATTATGTTTTATTTTACAACTTAATTAATGTAAGAGAGGAGATCCCGAGGTCCATCAGTTGCTATACAGACAATTCCTGAATTTTGTCCCGCCGGACTCTTGCATGTGCTTCAACAATACAATACTGTTACTATACAACTAATGTTTTCTAAAGTCAAATCGCGTTGAATTTCAGCTTCCATTGTCTCCATTCACATTCCACCTCATCCTCTACCTTGCTGGTTTTTTCATTTTTTAAGGGCCTGCTTGCATATTGAAGTACATAAACAAACACTTCAATAGTTAATGCATTTTTGTTGTAACCAATGTTCTCCAATTTATGATCTTGGGCATGTATTAGACACGCCAAATCCGGCACATCGGGATATCAACAATTGTGTCAATAGCGAACTCCATTGTCCGTCAATACTACACTTTATAAATTAAAAATTAATAAAAACACACTCTTAAATATAATAACGGTAACTTTTTAATGTTTTTGTAAAATGAAACCATTTATATCCGACAATCTTAAAGAACTTTAAAATTGAATAGTTACGTGACTTATTTTAATTTCAATGTATATAAAAATTTCAAGTTTGCACTTCGAAGTTAATATATTTTTTTCTTTTTAATTGTCTAATGCAATTACATCGTCTCTTTTATTGAAAAAAGAAACTCCTAGTGCAAATGAAAACAAGTCATATCAATCGACCTAGAATGTTCAAAAGTAGCTACATTATTATAAACTCACAGACAAACTCAAAATATATATATTTTTTTTTTGGTACAGAAGAGAGGTCATGACCTCGACTTAAAATATATACTAACAATTGAAATATTCAATGTAACAAATTAAGAGATAAAGACATAGAATCCTGATTCTTTTTCTTAATATATTTTTTTAAGTAATGCACCGACCATACCAATATATCAACTAACCATGATCTGCGCGACCCACAATACAATGATGATACATTGTTATGCACTTGGTAACACATAATTAAATCATGGTTAAGTTGATTGTGAAAGATGTGGAAGAAGAGTGTAGAACCAACCAACCACAACTAACAAACAGATCACTTAACTGCATATATAGCTAAACAACCAAGGACCTTATTAGATATTACCATATAGTATTATATAGCAGCTGAACAAGTGTAGTGTTAGTTCTGCTCTGCAACGTACTCACCCACTAGGACTAGGTAAAGATTTTCACAAGATTGGTGGTGGGCTGGGCTAACTCAAATTGGGTGAACCAAATCCAATCATTAAATATCAAATAACTACATTTGTGAAATTCAAATGATATGAAATGGTCCACTGCGTCTTCATCAGACAGACAGACAGCGACTCTTCAGAGCTCAACATATGTGGTTCTCTGAATAGCTGCTTGGATTTTTCACATATTATTCTGTAACTACAGAATATGACGACTCATTTGTGTTCATGGTCCAACATATTTAGACTGGATGAAGGGTACATGTTTCCAATAGTCACTAAACCCCTTGCCCATATGGTCACATCATCAACACTATATACCATTGACAGTGAATGTAAATATTTTATTGTGACACACAAACACTAATAAAATCAACATAACACATTATTAAAAACTAACACCATTGCTCTAATTTTACTTTCGCTTTGTAAATCACATACTTCTTTTACAAGATAAAAAGATAAGCCTCATCCACTACGATTAGTATTAAAATAAAACCTCCATTACGCCCTCATCTCTCTCATGGCTAGGAAAACTTCATGATCCATGATACTCATCCTGTTTTTTTTAAAAATTTACTAAGGTTAAAAAATTTCACAAAGTAATAAAGTAGCTATAATTTAACATCAGTTTACTTTCAGACTAAAGTTTATGGTTAAAGATTTTGTTCATTTTCCCAGTGACAATATCTAACTTCACTTGTAAAACTTACAACTTTCAAGCAAACAAACAAGTTTCACTTTCTACTTCATAGAATCTACTTTACCATGCACGCTATTATATTCTTACCCCATCCATAAAAAGCAAACCAGTAAATTTGAAAGAGGAGACTATAGGGGATATAAGTGATGCAGACACGATTGGATAATGGAAACAACTCCCATCAAATGTAATTGTTGTGCTCCCATTATGATTGCCATTCATTATTCCATAATTAGCACACAAGAGTTGAATATTTAGCACCATTGAATGTCACATCAGAGATACTAAAAGATTCATGCTCCAAAACTTGAACATTATTCAGTAGGACTCTATGCTATCTTACTTCTTATTCTGCATTTTTAATACTAATTTCTCGGTAGCTGAGACTCATGGACAACTGACCGGTAGCTATATCTTTATAATGTTTTTCTGCGATCAAACATACAGTTCTTATTCGTGTTCCGTTAAGAAGTGGAGAACATGTTTATGTGAACCAGAAAGGTATTATGAAGCTAACAGATCACTGGGTGCTGATGTTATATGATGTTCTTTGAATTCCTCAATTCAACTTCAATCTTTTGTTTGTACATAGATTGGTAAGTGATGGCCATTGTTTTTTTAACCTTTTTTTGTCTCAATCTTGTATTCTTGAGGAGAAGATTGGTTTAGCTGAAGTCGAGGATGGTGTTCACAAGTTTCATGTTTCACCAGCTGAACAGAATAGCTCACAGAATGATCATGACTTTGATGGAGAGAGTGGTATCTAACTCGACTACTCTATGTCCACTCCGAAAACAACAATCAGATAACTCTCCATTGAGCACTTTAATCTTTAAAACTTTTGATTTAGTGTCATTCCATGTTGATTAGTTAGTAAAAGAAAATGATTGATTAGTCGGAAAATCTCCGAAAATGGTGATTTGGAATATCTTAGCATTACTGAAAACAATTTAATACTTGAAATTTTTCATTTTGAAGTCGTCAACAATAATTATGAAGTTATTCATAAGGGGATCCAATATTAGTAAAGAGTAAAGTTGAATGACTTGTATGTCTAGTTTTAAAACCGAGGGACCATTACATTAATAAGGGCAAAATTAAGTTACCCTTAACCAACGACATATGCATATCTTATTCTCTACAAATACTTAAAATATATCAAACCTGATATGAAATTGGTTTTATTAAGAATACTTTTCTTTAATGATTGAAATTTGAAGATTAGCTATACTATACCATGGCACAATCGTTCCATGAGCAAAAATTGAACTAACAAAAAAACAATTTTATTTTTTTTTAAATAGAAAAAAACAAATATATTACCTATAGACGATTCTTTTACTAAATGAACTTGAAAAAAACATGACCAAGTATGACAAGTTAGTTAAGAGAAAGAAAACCCACGCTCTCATACCAAGCTCATAAACAAGAGTGAGCCCAAGACAATAAGCTCATATATTTTTATACATGCAAGTCTCAGTGTATCAAAATGAACATAATACTAGTATGATGAATAATAATTCTCCAAAAGCAAACTAGTAAGGTGAACAATTAATTTATCTATCCATACCCTGCATATTAAATGAATATAGGTACATCCCAAATGAGAAGAAATGAAAGAAAACATGGCAAGTTATCAAGAAAAATAGCATTGTATCTCATAATAATGATGCCCAATCTAAGTAAGAATGCTTATCTAACAACAGATTGCTTTAGTAATTAATCACAACTTAAATAGTAAAATGAGATCAACCAAATACAACTACTGCCTTCTCATAGTTTAAGCAGTGTAATAAAAAGCACTATAGGTGCTACTAGGACGGCAGGGGACCTTCGATGACTAGTCGGGGAACTATATTCATTACCGATACTTGCAGCAAAGCATTCAAATTCAAAAGATAAATGAAAAGCTAAGCTAACCTGAAGTAGTAGCAGCAGAAAAAGGATTGAAGCCGGAGAGCACCATCTTTTCCAAAGGCCAAAACAAGGGTTTTGGTAAATCATCCCAATCAAACCACTCCCAACCATAACACTTTTCTGGCTCAAGATTTTGGGGCACTTGGTTAGGATCCTCCAAAACCGCCCTAAGAAACACCGTCACATAATGACACGCCTTTGCCCCTGGAAACACAGTGCTGGTCACCGTCAGCAATTCCGGTTTGGTAATAACCAAACCAGTCTCCTCCATCATCTCCCTTGCTCCGCATTCTTCAAAACTCTCACCTGAATTTCAAAATCAATTTAATTTCAGTATCAGAATATTGATTGTTTAGGACAGAATTAGGTATTGTTGAGTTATAGGTTACCGAATTCGAGGTGGCCGCCGGGAAGAGCAAAGGTGGAATCGCCGATGGAGGAGCGGCGCCGCCCAAGCAACACTGATTTACCTCTCACCAAGAACACTGCCACGCCTACTCTCGGCACCGGTGTCTCGATCTTTTTCTCTTCCTTCTTCTCCATTTCCTTTTTGCTTTTTTGGGGGAATTTGACTCTGATTGATGGAATTTGGAGTTGAAACGGCGTCTTTTCCTTGAGTTTTGAGTTTTTTTCAAGGTCTTCCCGCCACGGATGATAGCACTCACAAGGACGAATTCTATGCGGTTGCATTTAGGAGGGTAGTATACACCTTTTCCAATCAAAGAAATCCATGTCATCTCATTCAAAGTGGGTAACTATTTCCAGCCCATACTTTTCAGATAGCCGGCCCAAAAGACCAAAAGACCCCTCTGTCAAAATTTGAAAGTTTCGGAAAAAATTCGAAGCCTCCCAATCGTCTCAACAGTTTTCGAAATCTAATGATAAAATGAACGGATTAGAATATAAATGCGGCGGAAATCGTAGAAATATGTATGAGGTCAGCGTTTATTCGAGCTTTTAAACGGATTAGAATATAAATGAGGCGGAAATCGTGGAAATATACATGAGGTCAGCGTTTATTCGATCTTTTAATAGTTATTTTAAGTTAAAATATGGTGTGTGATATTCATCCGCGTTGTCAAATGATTGGACAGATTTTTTTTCACAAGTCTATATTTAATCACTACACCTCCATATTTCATAAAATTAGGAAATTTGAACATTCCTAATCCCATGCGATTTAAAAACCGCAAATTCATAATTTTAGTAGATTATGTTAAGTAAGGTAAGATTAGTTCGGTCTTTTACCAAAATAACTTGATTCTTAACCTATTCGTATTTCAGTCTTAACCGATTTGTTTTAGTTACTGGTGGATACTACGTCTAACCCGACTTTACCTTCAATATATGGTTGCCCATTGCAATTATTATATTTTAAAATAATGTTATAAATTTTATTAGTAAAATAGTAAATATGGAGTGAAATAGAAAGTATGATTGGAGTAAATGTGTAAATCGAGACGCTTAAACTTAGAGAGGTGTTTTGTTTTATAGTATTTTAGGGAATGAGATATGGAGGAGGTTGAAGTTACTCTTAAAATGAACCATAATACCTTTGAAGAAAGGGTTGTACGACTCTAATTGGAGGAATAAATTTTGTTTTCGTTCCATTTTGTGTGGAGTTTGAGCTAATCTTCTTTTCTGGCTCAAGTAACTAGAATTCTTCATATTGACATTCTAAGAAGTAACTTACACTAAACATTCTTCTCCAACCGCATTTACCCTTAACATGCAACGAAGAGGTTGTTTGTTTTATGCTGTCGTTTTTGTTGTTTCGTTTGTAAATGGAAAATCTCATGTGTTTGGTACAAAAACCAAAAGCGTGGATTGTTGTTAGAGTACGATTATAATGCACTCAAATATCATTTATGTCAATATTTATCTGGTAAATAAAGTAGTTAACTTGAAATGAAATTTTGTACTATTATCTAAATTAGCAAATAATATCTTCATAAAATTTTACAAATTAAAATATCCAAAAATAAAATAAAAATTACAAGCAAATAAATTACATAGACCAAGCCAAGTATTTTTTTCTATTGATTTAAATAAATATTATTTAATTATTTTTACTAAATTATCAATTAATTAAAACATGTCTATATTAGTCATTTTACATACAATAAACAACAAAACAAATCATGCCTCATTCAAATTTGATATTTAATCAACCTATATCACCAATTCACTAATTACAATTAAATGACCAATTTATGATTAATTTACCCAAAAGTATATGATTTTAATTCCCCGTTGTCCCGTAGAGTGGAGGAGGGTATCTTATTTTGATTCAAAAGAATCTCCCTTTTAATGATTCCATCAATAAATTCCCAAATTCTCCATAAATGAATCTCAAAAGTAAAGAAAAAATCAGCTTTCCCGGGAGAAAAATAGCCCGGAAACTACGACCAATCACAATTTCTCCCAAAAGCTCCACTACCACTTTTTTTTTCCTTGTTGAAAAAGAGCTCCTCGTCTCATCAGTTTCCACGTGGCAAATCACCCGTGGCCTTTCATTTGTACCGTGAAGAATTCCAGGCCCCACATTCGAGTGAATGTTTTCCTAAAAACAAAATACATCTGTGATTGTGTGACTGTGTCCCCTCCCTATCCCACACAACAAAATTTCTCACTCTCAATATTTATTTTTTAAAAGAATTTCTTCTTCAAAAACCGTTATTGCTGAAGAAAGTAGGAGCTGTTTCCGTTATCTGTGAGGTGACTGACTCCGTTTTGTTACAATGACGGACACGACGGATGATATAGCCGAGGAAATCTCCTTCCAGACATTTGAAGATGATTGTAAGCTTCTCGGTAATCTTCTTAACGATGTCTTGCAGCGAGAAGTCGGAGGTCAAATCATGGAAAAGCTTGAACGCAATCGGATCCTTGCTCAGGTTAATCTTCTTAACGATGTCGTTTTTTTTTTTTTTTTTTAAAGATTTTGATTTGTATTATAGGAGCCTTTGATTTTTTGTTTGGCTGTCTGCATGGCTTTGTGAGTTTGCTCAGAAACGAGAGGAAATACAACGAAATGAAAGTATTATAGGTGTTGTATGAATTTAAGAATCTGATTTGGACTGATTTGGATTCTACACCAAACTAGGCGCTCAAGCTCAAATTCTGATTTAGTAGCGCCTAGAGCTTTTTATTATACTGCATAAAAGAGCAACACTAGATGTTGATTGATTATCAAGCTAACAATAAACGACACAGAATTTGTTAATTTGACATTGCCTACGTCTCCGGAAGCGACGAGCGACTGCTTTTATTATGAATCAAGTGAGAAAATCGGTTACACAATACATGTTCAAATCCTTGTAGCTTTTAGATCATGGCGAATATTTACTGAAATCAGCCTTTTTTTGTTGTTAATTATTGGCATTGTCTTCCTTCATTACTAGAAAGTAGAAACAGCTAAACTATACTGATACGGAGTAAATAATCTGCACTGGAATGTTCTTTTGTTACAGAGTGCGTGTAATATGAGATTGGTAGGGATAGAAGATACCGCAGAACTACTAGAGAAGCAGCTTGCATCAGAAATATCAAAGTTAACGTTAGAGGAAGCTCTTACTCTTGCTCGTGCGTATAGCCATTACCTTAATCTGATGGGGACTGCTGAGACTCATCACAGGTAGCTTTCTTTACTATTTTTGTTTATACCTTAACATGCCGTTTTAATCCGTTCATTGGTTGTGACTTGCTGTTCTATATATGAGAAGCATGATGAATCGAGGCTTTCACTAATTGGAAGCAACAAATAAATTAGTGGCAATGTTTTCGGATATTTTCAAGCCTTCGGAAATATATTTTTCTTCTGCAATCTAGAGGGCTTTTTATCTATTATTTTGGTTTCATTTTATTTACGTCATGAGACTCATTATTTTTCTTCCTGATGAACCACCAGAGAATTGGTTAACCAAGAGAAAATAGCGTTATTATGTTATTTATCATCTTGCTAGTTCCTTTATTATTCTGATACTTCTCTAATCAAATCAATTTATAATTGAGAGCCTTTCTTGAATAATTGTGACACATGTTTCATTTTGCAGGGTTCGTAAAGCAAAGCATTTATCACATCTGTCAAAATCCTGTGATGACATTTTCAATCAGCTGTTACAGGGTGGTGTCTCAGCAGATGAGCTTTATGAAAATGTTTGCAAGCAGGTTGATTCATCTCTTTCTGACTTAGTTGAAACTCCGCAGAGAAGCAGCGTCTTTTCTTTCTTTTTCTCTTTGTTTGATACTAAACGCTACACTTGTTACGGACAGGCTTTTGAAAGTAATGTTTTACGTTCTGAATTCGAGAAAATAACAGAGTACCTTATCTCGACTAAAATATTTGTAAATTTCATTTAGTATAAACTTTTGGAAGTTCAAAGGAAAAAACGCATTGAAACTCCTATTAGTTTTCCACATTTTTCAATAACAGTCCAATGAATTGTTACTCTTGCTGGTAATTTTTTTCCCCTAATCACTAAGTAAATTGTAATTAACATTTTAGTATACTATTCAAATTATTGTTGTTACAGGAGGTCGAAATCGTTCTTACTGCTCATCCTACTCAAATTAACCGTCGTACCTTGCAGTATAAGCACATCAGAATTGCTGTAAGCTTGTCATTCCATAAATTACAAAGAAGATGATAATACCCTTGGATATCTTGTTATTACCATGTATCTGAGCATTAAGTACATCTTCCTTTCAGCATCTCTTGGAATATAATGATCGCCCTGATCTTACTCATGAAGATCGTGAGATGTTGATTGAAGATCTGGTATACTTCCTATTTCTTGCCAATATTTCTCTAAACAAAGCTATCTGGTTCTTACTATTCCCTATGATATTCGGCTGGTTTACAGTCTACTCTTGCTTTTGCAGGTGAGAGAGATCACTTCAATATGGCAGACAGATGAGCTTAGGCGTCACAAACCCTCTCCAGTGGATGAAGCTAGAGCTGGTAGACTAATGGACGCCTTTTTCTTGTTTTCTAAATATTTGAATCTACATTACATAATTTCGTATTTTGTAGGAATTGCCATCTCATTCTATAAGAGAATAATAAAGTTGATGGTATGTGCTCCTTTCAGGCTTGAACATAGTTGAGCAGTCTCTATGGAAAGCTGTGCCTCATTATTTACGTCGTGTCAGCAATGCGTTAAAGAAGGTTTGTTGCTACTTCATGTTTCTATCTGTACGTCTGATGCTTGTAAAGAGTTTTCTGGCTTGTCCAGTCTCATACAGACCTCTTATTGCTGGAATGTTCTCTCTTTTATGCCACTTTTCTCCTCATGCAGCTTACAGGAAAGCCACTTCCATTAACTTGCACTCCCATCAAGTTTGGTTCATGGATGGGAGGTGATAGAGATGGAAATCCAAATGTAACAGCAAAGGTAAGGTGTCTTTCTTTTCAATGGATTGTTTCTCAATATCAAATCTTCAATTTTAATATTATCTACTGCTATGCTGTGAGTAGAAATTCCTGTGCATCTGCTCGTAAATTGAACTAATAAAGGCCGTGTGAGTGGGGAAATTTCCTGGTGTTAATTCATCACCATGTTACAGTATTTTAAGAAATCTTCTCCTATTTCTTTAAGCAACTGAATGAGAAGAAAAATCGGTAGAACAGTTCTATTTTCTCCCGAATATTATGCCGTAGTTCTGCTATAACAAATATTATGAAAGAAACTATTTGATACTCGCAGCTTTTTTCCAATTAGAATTAATTATAACTACTTCACTATTTAATTCCATGTGTTGGAGACATTTAGTTTCTGTGTCTATGTGTTGGAGACATATAGTTCTGTGGAAAACATGGGAAAGCTATTCAGTAGATAGGTTCAAAGGCTTTGTCAAAATTACCTCAGAATTTTGTGCTATTAAGGTACTGTAACTTTTGTTCCTATGTTTCCTCTAAAAGTTTATTTAATCAAAACTAACTGAAAAAGTTGTAAGGTTTAGCAGCCATTATGCATCAGTAGCCTTTTTTGTGCTCTAAACTGTTGAAATTGAAGAATCCTGTGTTTGAACCTGAAAGGACTTCGTCGTTGTAGTATTATTGTTCCAAGATTGCAAGAGTTTTCATAGATTCAGACTGCTGTTTCTTTTAATTACGTAATTTATTGAGTAATTTTGTTTTTCAGGTTACAAGGGATGTTTCTCTCTTATCTAGGTGGATGGCGGTTGACCTTTACATTCGAGAAGTTGATAGCCTCAGATTTGAACTATCAATGAATCAGTGTGATGATAGGCTGTTTAAAGTGGCAAATGACATTCTACTTGAAGGTTTAAGATTTTTAAGTTGTTTTTAAGATTCAAAGGGTTTCAATTGAAATATGTGATGGATACTGTTGCCAACTAAGAAACAATAGGCTGCTTAAATCAATATCAAATAAGATTGGCAACTAAACATTTTCAAGTATTTTTAGGTGTAATGTTCATTAGTGAAACCTCAAAGACATGACAAGGTCATCTTAGGTATAATATTGAATAATTCTGATATATTAATGGTGGTGAAATAGAGATGTTTCGTGATATATTTACAAGTAATAGATGCAACTATTAATGAGAAATTATTCCTGAACTGCTATTCTCCAGGTAACCGCCAATTGAATTCTGGTTTTTGTTTTCTAGTATTTATTTCCGGACTTTATGACAAAGGCACTATGGGACTAAATATGAATTAATTGTCCGACTTATTTGATTGTGCTAGTTTCTCTTCTTTAGGCTGAAAGGTTTCTGTTCCTTAGTCCATCTCTCTTTCCATGCCTTCTGCTTTTTTTCTTAATCTTTGTAACTTATAAGAAAAATAGGATTTAGAAATATTTTAGAATTATGATGCCATTTTGGAAAACCTTTCTTTTATTATGTCCTTTCAGTCTTTAGATATTGCGTATGGAAAATTATACTATTTCTTACAGCATTTTCTTGAAATGTCTTAGTTGTGGAAGCTATATAGGATTAAATAAACTAGTTGTTGTTTCTCCAAATTTTCTGGGCGTAGCTGGATTAGAGAATACATTTTTAGATGTCAGTCTCTTATCAGTAGGATGTCTATTGATGATGGTATCATTTGTCAGAATGTTTTGTAGAATTGTGCCTTTAAGAGCGCTGGGCAGATAGGTAATGACTGTCAGTAATACACTTCTTGTTATGTTAAAAATATTTGACAATTCTCAAGATGTTATGCTGCTTTATATTAAATGTTTAATGAGTGTTACCAGCAGTACATTCCGTGTAAACTATTCTAGGGGAGGGTCCACTTGATTTTCATGAAGCTCTACTTGCAATTTCTATTCTCCTTGTAGTAATCTGGTTGCCTAAAATGTGTACAGAAACTCAATCAGATGAACGGCATGAGATTTGGAATCAATCTGTCAGTAGAAATCACACGAAGTTTAGTAGCCAATATGTTCCATCACTGCCTACACAGCTTCCAGCTGGAGCTGATCTTCCTGCATGCACTGGTAAAGAACATTGTTCAAGAAATTTTCAGTGCAAAATGATTTATACTTGAGGTTTGAGCAGACCAGTATCACAATTTTGTTCTCATTTTTCTTTTTTTCTTCTTAGTGTTTATCTGTCAATTTTAAGAATAACTAAACAGAAATTGTTTGAAATTGTTCTATTGTCATTTGACGTTTCCAAGTTTTTTGTTGAATGCATTCCACCTTCTGTACCCTTACCAAAGGATTTACTTATGCACATATATAAGCCATAAGATCTATATAATTCAGTATCTACTTTTACTTTCTCTATTGAAATTGAAATGTTACTACAATATTTGTTTTATCCCATATGTATGCAATTGTCCATTAGTACTTGGCATGGTTGATAGTTAATTATATTTCTTGTATCTTTGTTTAGACTGCAATGATGGCGGATCTGCATATCGACAGCTAGATTTTCCAGGGACTTTGAGTTCTTCAAATTCAGAATCTGCTGGCCAGAATTCCAACCATGTCTCTAGTAAACCATCTCTTAATGAAAGTACTGCTAATTCTAATGATTCCCCGAGTGGGGCAGCACGGGGGTCTATATCTGGTCAATTGCTTGCCCAGAGGAAACTGTTTGCGGAGTCAAAGATTGGAAGATCCAGCTTCCATAAACTTCTAGAGCCAAGCCTCCCTGAACGTCCTGGAATAGCTCCCTACAGAATTGTTCTTGGCAATGTAAAAGATAAGGTATAACTTCTTCCTTTTACTTGCAGGTTCTTGAATAGATGTAGAGCTAAGAAAGATGTAGAATTGTTCTGTTAATTAATAATCACAATTTAGTTGTTGCTAAGGCTTGTAGTAGTATAAGAAAACTTATGCACAAATGTGTTGCTTTGAGAATAAGGTCTTCTGGATTATTAGTTATCGCCCTTTGTGAACTATACTTGATTCTTGATTATTCTGAGGATTTGCAGATTAAAATTCAAGAGTAAATCATACCTTCTAATCAATTTTAGTCCTTTATGGCTTTTTAATCATTCAAGATCAATGGTGTAATTCAGTCATTTTATCAGATCCTTTGTGCAGAATGCGCTTTGTTCCATTCTAGGCAAGCGAGAATGTTCACGGGTAGTCAATCCATTAAATTAAAGTCTTGATTATTAATGATCGTAAGGGCTATATTTTTGGAAATTTTTTATAGGTTAGGGATTGACTGCTAAATTAAGTATCAACAAAACTATGGGAAGTCTTGAAAAAATGAAGACAAAACTCACTGCTAAAATAAGATATCGTTTCTGGAGGACAAATAGTAATCTGTTTATTCTCAACGTTTCCATGATTTTACATCTCTTTGACATGCCATGTTCGTACAATGAACGATTCAACCTGCCTATATGCTGTAAGATAATGAAGTGTCTTTGTTATCAGCTTATGAAGACAAGAAAACGCTTGGAACTTCTTCTGGAAGGTGTTCATTGTGAATTTGATCCTTGGGATTACTATGAAACGACAGATCAGTTATTGGAACCCATGCTTCTATGCTACGAATCGCTGGTAACAATTTTTTTTCCTCCAAATAAAACGAAATTGGTAGTGGTTTTGGCTGAGTTTGAATGCTATAATGATTATAATCAATCTTGTAGCAATCATGTGGGGCTGGCGTTCTAGCTGATGGTCGCCTCGCTGACTTGATTAGAAAGGTTGCTACTTTTGGGATGGTTTTGATGAAGCTAGACCTGCGCCAGGTGCATACTCATTTTAGTTATCTTTGATCTTAATATGTTTAGATATATCTTCTTCTTGCTATTGAAGTTTTGTTGTCTGACAGGAATCTGGCAGACATGCTGAAACACTTGATGCAATTACCAAATATTTGGATATTGGCCCTTATAGCGAGTGGGATGAAGAAAAGAAACTGGAATTTTTAACTGGAGAACTGAAAGGAAAACGCCCATTGATTCCTCCTACTATTGAGGTAACATGTTTTGAAAGCATCCCTGTGAAAGTTGATCTGAAAATCAATGAATGAGAAATTCATTAAGGACTATCACTGTAGTGAACTAGTAAACTGGTAAAATTTCTAGTGCTTGTAGTAAGGGTGGGCTTCCACTCCTAACTGATATAGCCAGAGAAGGAGCTCTCTCTCTCTCTCTCTCTCTCTCTCTCTCTCTCTCTCTCTCTCTCTCTCTCTCTCTCCATTTTTCATATATTTTCCGTACACCAGTAACTTGGCATGGATATGCACCTTTGGTATATCTTAACCATGATGTGCCTTTGGATTAGGTAGTAAAAAGAGACGTTTATCATGATTACTGTCAATAAATTTCACTGCAAGCAAGTGTATCACCAGGAAACGTTCAAGAATCCAATACAATCATATCCTCAAAGTTTTATTCCACATACTTGTTCTTGCTTAGTTATTTTAGTTTAGTTATATAGCATGGTACTCCACCAAACTATTTAGCAGGTGCCATCTATAATTCACCTTTTCTTTCATTTCATTCAATGCCTAAGCTATGAGATACTGTCTTTAAGATGCATTACTAGATATACATGGCTAATGCTAAATTGCAAAGGACTAGGTAAATGTTCTTCGAGTAATAGTCACATGTTCCAATTGTTTTGTTTAACAACTTCTATGTCTGCCTCCCAAATTTGGTGATATAACAGGTTCCACCAGATGTGAAACAAGTTTTGGATACTTTCCATGTTGCTGCTGAGCTTGGGAGTGATTCACTAGGAGCTTATGTGATTTCTATGGCATCCAATGTATGATCCTCTGCTTTTATTCTTACCAAGCCATTCTTTGTTCAAATTTTGAGTGAAAAAGTACTCTTTTCCTTTGAAATTTAATATCAGATGCAGCAAGTCTTAGAGACTAAACATTACTATTTGCTTGAACTTGCTTTTTAACAGGCAAGTGATGTCCTTGCAGTGGAGCTTCTTCAGAAAGATGCTCGGTTAGCTGTTAGCGGGGACCTTGGAAGACCATGTCCTGGTGGAACGTGAGTTTCTATTTCTAGGCTTTGCTTGCCTCTTGTTGATGCAGCAATTCCTATACATGCATACATTATTCATGTAGCATTCTCATCATAAAATTGAAACAGGCTGCGAGTAGTTCCATTGTTCGAAACTGTGAAAGATCTAAGAGGGGCTGGTGCTGTCATTAGAAAGTTGTTATCAATTGATTGGTACCGGGAACACATAATTAAGAACCATAATGGGCATCAGGAGGTATTCATTTTTATTAAGAGATGGTCAAAATTATTTTCGGCATGGCTTTCAATAGGTACTAAATAATTATTGTACTGGACAGGTAATGGTTGGATATTCTGATTCTGGTAAAGATGCTGGAAGGTTCACAGCTGCATGGGAACTTTACAAAGCCCAAGAGGATGTTGTGGCGGCATGCAATGAATTTGGTATTAAAGTAACTCTCTTCCATGGACGAGGAGGAAGCATTGGTCGTGGTGGTGGACCCACATATCTTGCCATTCAGTCCCAACCACCAGGCTCTGTAATGGTGAGTCATTGTTTCTTCAAATCCTGGATTGAGTTTATGAGTGAAATGATTACAATGCAGAAAGATTGTTCTGAGAATGTGAATTTGATTGGCAGGGCACTCTTAGGTCAACTGAGCAAGGCGAAATGGTGCAGGCTAAGTTTGGGCTGCCACATACTGCTGTGAGACAGCTAGAGATATACACAACTGCAGTTCTGCTTGCAACTCTACGTCCCCCAATTCCACCTCGAGAAGAAAAATGGCGCAATGTAATGGAAGAGATTTCAAAAATTAGCTGTGCGAACTACAGAAGCACAGTTTATGAAAACCCAGAATTCCTTGCCTACTTCCACGAGGCAACTCCTCAGGCAGAGCTTGGTTTTCTTAACATAGGAAGCCGCCCCACAAGACGAAAGAGCTCAACTGGCATAGGACATCTTCGTGCAATTCCATGGGTGTTTGCCTGGACTCAAACTAGATTTGTTCTTCCTGCTTGGCTTGGAGTTGGAGCAGGATTAAAAGGCGCATGTGAGAAAGGATATGCTGATGAACTGAAAGCAATGTACAAAGAGTGGCCTTTTTTCCAATCTACTATTGACCTTATAGAAATGGTTTTAGGGAAGGCAGACATTCCTATAGCCAAGCACTATGATGAAGTTCTTGTATCCAAGAGCAGACAAGGGCTTGGTGCAGAGCTAAGGGGGGAGCTATCAACAACGGAGAAGTATGTGTTACTGATTAGCGGGCATGAGAAACTTTCGGAGAACAACCGTAGCCTGAGGAGGCTTATAGAGAGGAGGCTTCCTTATCTCAATCCTATGAACATGTTACAAGTCGAGGTTCTGAAAAGACTAAGAAGAGATGATGACAATAATAAGCTTAGAGACGCCCTGCTTATTACCATCAATGGAATTGCTGCTGGGATGAGGAACACAGGCTGAGTCAAGTCAAGTCTTGTGATAATGCTTTTTCTTTCTTTTCTTTTTGTCCGTTGGTTTGGAGGGCTATGGATTGATTGTTTGATATATGTGGCCAAGTTAGTGGTTTGGGGTCCTTGTAATGAAAAAATTTGTCTATTTTCCATGCTTGGAACTGCTATCAATTTGCTATTTATCAATGTCAAGTATCTAGTTAGTATGCACACACATATTTACCTATTTGTTTGTTGCTAGGAAATCCTCTGATTAGTTAAAGCTATGTGTAGTTAGGTCTTACTTTCTATATTTGGAGAGAAATTATAGAATACTCTCAGTATGTCATGCTCCTTAATAATATAAAAGTAAAAAGTTAACGAATTATACTAGAAACTTTTAAGATATAATAAAAAAAAAAATAAAAATTTATAACCAAAAAAGCGAATAGTAAAGTCCCCCAGATTCGAGGCTTCATTTGATATCAAAGAAGAAATATTTCAAAGTAGAACTAATTTCTTTTGAAATTAATTGTGAATTTCAAAATTAATTTGAAAATAGATATTCTATATATGCTATAATAGGTATTTTAAGAGATATCGCTTGAGACCTATATAGTTGAGGAAGAGAAGAGGTAGCTAGTGACAACAAGTATAGATTATAGTCAACATACATGTTTAGTGAAAAGGACGATATCATGTACAATACTAGGTAACAACTAATGAATAATGCCACGAATTATCCTTAATTATTATGCCATCTTATAGATATGTGTCAAACCATTTAAATTTTAAAACTAAAAAATCTTCACCACCAATAGTGAGAGATATCATATCAATGATGTTTTTATTATAGATTCAATTAATGAAATGATATGAAAGTAGCATTGCTATAACCCATTTATGTTCTTTTGTGAGGTTTAGGTCATCATTATTTATAGGACAAGGACCCAAAATTCCTAATATGGAAATCGTGGAAACTTTTTCCAATGCTCCTAAATAATATCGTTGCAACTACAACTAAAATTAAAAGTCAACTTTTTTGATACTAATATAAGTGTCTTGTTTGCTCCAGTCATTGTTTTATATATCACGAAATTCTACACGTGTGTTTGATTTGAAGGAGATGGGAAGGAAAATTTATGTAATCATGTACTTTTTTAGCCATGTAATCATGTATTTAATTAGACACATACTAACTATATAAAAATCATTTTGCGTAATAACAATTATAATTAAAATAATAAAAAAATTCTTCATACATACACTATATATGATTCAAGTTCATAACTTTTATATAATTATAATGGAGTTTCAGCTGTCAAGTTAGACATTCACATAAAATAACTATATAATATATAATAGGTTTAATACATCATGTCCTATGAACTTGGAAACTTTATACGGGTCTTAGTGTTTGAGACACGTGCTCTTATGATTGTTGCATATGGCAAAATCATAAGGAGAGGTATTCTAAGGCACCGCTGTTTATGACCGAATTGAATTGAACTGAACTCAATGAAACTGAATTTATTGAATTGACTAAATCAGATGAATGAAAAATTTAACTGAATGAAACTGAATTAAACTGAATTAAACTGAATTTTGTTGAAATTAAGCCGAAAAAAACATATATCCTAAACTCTAAACTTAAAGAAAGTCTAGCTAGCTATTTAAATTTAATTAAAGTAATATCTTAATTCTTAAGATAATCTATTACCGCTCTACCGAATATTTTAATATGTTGAATATTTCGATTTTCACAATGAGTTCGTTGAACTTGAAAATGCACTTTAAAAAACTTTGAAGCATACGGCTTCACACTAGAATTCACTTTAATTTTACCTTCCATTTAAAAAATTAGTCATACCACTTTATGAACATAGCAAAACATTTTGTATGTTTAGAAAGCAAATAGACTTTTCTGTTGGGCCAAGATTAAGACCCGTGTAATAATAGCCTTTGGCCCTCTTAAAATCGAGCTTTCAAATCTATGGAAAAAAAAAAAGAGGTTGTGTCCCTCAGTTTCCCTTTTACGTGCAAGCAAGCAACAAAGTGCTTCTTTCGCAAACCCTAAGCCAACTATCAGTAACGTCGTGCCTAATTGAAATGAAAGAAAAAGAAAAGTTTTTTTTGTTTTTTTTTTTTTTCCTTCTGGTGTATGAACTATTCAATTTGAAATTGACAAGATATCCTCTTCAAATTGTTGAAGTAGCTAACGTGGATTTCTAGACTATTCCAGGAGCACCACTAGATACTTAGGCTGAAGGGAAACGAAAAATAACTGAAAACTTTACTTATCAACCCGAAATAAACGAAAAAAAAATGAATAAATCGAATTGATATTAGATCATCTATAATATTTAGCATTAGAAAATTTTATTTTTGACTTTGGTCTCATTTTATAGTCTTAATTATACGTCCATGAAATCAGGCTTGCCATTTCATGTGTTTTAATACGAAGTTTATCCCAAGCTTCTTCTGCGGTTACCAAGTAAATTAAGGGCAATTTTGCATTGCGGTGGTAAGAAACAGTTGTTGTGGGGAATAGTACTGTTGTAGAAAAATGTGCAATACCGTAAAAGACATTAGTTGCTAGTCTAGGATCTAGATTTTTTGAGAACTAATCGGGGAACTATTTGAGGATAAATCGGACTTCGAGCGCCTTGAAGGGACTTAAGCGGTCGAGCGGCCTTCATTTACAACAGTAAAAAAGTGTTGTGGAAAAGAAGCACGAAAAAAATGTAAGTTGTTTGGCAATGCCGACTTTACCCTAAAACCGCTAACTAGTTAGCAATGGCATTATGCACCCTCAATGTTTCAAAGCACCATAGTTTTTAAAAGAAAGATATTCGTTAAAGATGATCCAAATAGAAACATGTAAAAGAAATCAGGAGCCTTAAACAACCAATGTTTCATTTCCCACATGATTAGTCAATGGGGGATACTTTATAAACTCCCTCACGCTCTGGAGCTAACTCATCTCAAAAGGCATCTTAAAGGAGAGGATTGTCACCACATATAAATGTTTCATTTCTCAAATAACTAGCCAATGTGGGATACTTAACACACACTCCTCACGTTCATCAAAAAAAAAAAAAAAACACACACACACTCCTCACGCCTAAGAATATACATCTGGAGCGGGAAGTTTGCAATACTAAACATCTGCGGGTGGCACCAGTGGGCTTCCCAAATATTAGACTAGAGGCTCTGATACCATCTTGGTTTGGGTCTAACTCATCTCCAAAAGCCACTTTTAAGAGAGAATATTACCACCACCTATAAATGTTTCATGCTATACATAACTAATCAATGTGAAATTCTTAATAATACATGAACTAATAATTTACTTACCCTATGCAAAATCACATATCCGCAACAAAGGTTCATTTGGGTTATTGTAAGGGTTAAACAATTAAAGATGGTAACCATGAAGTAGTATAAATTTCAAAGTCTTAACATACAATGGGGAAAGTGGATGCTTCACTTTACCACAACAATACAGAATTATATGGTGCAATTCAAATGATGCCATTACTTAGAAAATATCATAAAAACAAATTTTAACTAATGGACAGTGGATGTGCTTGGTGGTGCTGCCTCCCTTTAAATTTTAATGCCCTCTCTTATATGTATATATGGTTGTAATAATATTGGGCTAGCCACTTGAGAGCTCTATCTTCTGTCCTCGTACCCATAAAACCATGGACTATTTCTCTCAACTTAGAATTTTTGTTTTCTATTTCATCAAAGAAGATATTTTTCGCTTTAAATTGTTTCCCATTCGGGTAACACTACACACTTTATGAAATCATATATAATTGATCATATTGCAATGTCAAAAAGAGAACGGTAAGATTCCACTAATAGTTTTATTAAAATATATGTACAAGCATCTTCTGCAAATAAAATGGAATTAATTGTGTTGGCAAACGTAGCATGATTGTGTAGAAAGAAATCTCAGCTTTGATTTTTTCAACTCAGGAATTGTAAGTGAATGTTTCTATAAGCTCTCAGTATAACTTATGTAAATTCTATCATAAATACAAAATGGATCGACAATGATGAACGAAATTCTAAAAATAATTTTATTACCTTCACAGTAGCAATATATGATTGGTAATACATGGTTTATCCAGACATATTTTGATATACTCAATAGCATTTATCTTTTTGCGGGAGGGTAAATTAAATCTTTCACGAATCGAGATCGTCCCACTAAATATGTGGTTGAATAATTTTAGCTCTCACAGTTTTCCATTTTGAAGTCATCATAAATTATTTTGACATGTCCAACGGTAAAAGTATCTATTATGTTAATAAAGCGCAAAGTCAGAGTTATTTAATATCCGGTTCTGAAGCTTAGAGGTTATGAAATCTAATTATAAAGCTGAAGGGTTCACAAATTCAATTTCAAGAATATTCACACAACAGAATTTGTTAATCATTGGTCGTTCATCACTGTAGGTCAGTTTATCGCCGGTCTATCTCATCAGCGATCTTTTTCGCTTTTCTTGTCCAACTTTTGGTGGAATTCAATTTTGATTCTTTTTTCATGGTGGTGATATTTGATATTTTATTTTTTAATATTGGTTCAATTATTTTCAAAAGCAAATAAATTGGTTAAGAAATGTTAATTATGAAAATTGATTGATTCTTGTTTAAACTAAATACTCACAAAAAAAAAATTATAGATATGTTGTACTTCCTTTCCCGAACAAATTCAAACAGCTAGAAAAATTCAAGGTCATTCCTTTTTTCTACTTCCCTTTATTGATTCCTCACTGTAAAATTGAAACCAAATACCCTCTAATTGGAATGGTTGGATAATTGAAAGGAATTTTAGAGTCGGAATTACAGGATCTTCTCGGGTTTAATTTGGGTAAGCTAGCCAAACAAGCTTGGCCCTTAATGACTGAACTTAAACTTATTGATCAGGCCTGGTTAAAATAAAACAATCATATCTAAGAAAAAAGAAAAGGAAAAGAAGAAAGAAAGTGCTCCTTCAATTTGAATATATTTCAATAAGGTATGCACAGACATGTGGAGAATTCGGCATAAGGGAGGGATAATAAAATGCTAATATAATGAATTATTGAATGTTTCTTTTCATTGATTGATGTGTTGTCGTTTCCTCTAAACTTGACCTTGTGTAATATTGAGCATTATCCCAATTTTAGATTACTTCAATTTAAAATCAAGTTGACTACAATATCTATATACTTAATTAAATTTCCTCGTGATTTAATAATATCCAGAGTTTGTTCCATGTCTAATCATCAATTGTTTTACTATTGTTTTAGACACTTGATTTTAGACAGGATCGGCTCCAGCATTTCAGAGGCTCTAAATGTCGAATAAAAATATATCAAATAGCCTTTCTATTGAACTAATATATAAATTAATGACGAAAAATTTTATAGTGGACCAAGTCCATCACGTGGCAATAAATCCATTGTTTTAACACAATTAATTTTCTTATTAATTAAACTATATATTTATAAATTCAATAAAAAAAAACACGACTAGATGTATCCATAGCAAATGATGGACTTTGTCCATCATACAATTTTCATATAATAACTTTGTCAATACAATTATAAAACTATATACTTTGTAAAATATACAATATTATTTTCTTGATATAACAATTGAAAAAATGTATGCATGTACATGTAATGTAATAGTTGGGGAATTGGCTTGTTTGGGCATGTTTTATTTGCGTATATGATTTTACTCCTTCCTTCAACCTCAGTTACATATTATTTGCAGAAACTTTTTTGCAGAAATTATTCAATCCCATTGGAATCAAGAGGGGAGGCATCGATTTTTGGCCGTTCGAAAATCCAGCATCTACTAACCCTTGTATAGTTCTGCCACTGTCCCGAAATTAGAGGCCCTTTTAAACAGGAGGCCCTGATTTTAGATCATCGATAAAGGTTACACTTCACAGATAAATATTATAAGAACAATTCTATTTTCAGTAATCCGTTGTGATATAAATTATTTAACATATAGATGACTTAATATGTCTGGTTGATAATTTGATATTGCATAATATGTTAACTAATAAGAATATAACATTGTTTAATAATATAATATGTGTCCGCAGTATGTCGTGTATGTGTGTGTGTGTCTATATATATTAGTGGTGTTCACCTAGTCAATAATTGATCAAATATAATTTGGTCAATCACCAAAAATTAAAATTTAAGGGTAGAGATTAGCTTGGTAATTTCATTAGGTTCTAATCTTCACCCTTAAATTTCGGTCTAATGCTAATTGACTAAATTGTATTTGATCAATCATCGACCAGGTGAGTAGCACTCATATATATAATATTAATTAGCTTTGATATATAATATATACTTTTTAATATATCAATTTACTTTATTTTTATTTTTTAAAATATAAGGAGAAAGTAGACAAAGCAGCAGCTGGCGTCTCTGAGAAAGGTTAAGGCGAAAATGTGCATGATTCCCTCCGATCCTTTCCAAATGAAAGCTATGTACCAATTTTATTATTCATTAATGTAACCAAAGTTTTTATATTTGTAATAATATTTATAAAAAGACAAACCATTAAATTATTGTAACTATTAGTAGTTTCTGGCACCTAGCAAAATAACCCCGTTAAGCATCATTAATATAACTTTTATACCAGCTTATTTCTTGCATAATTTTAATAAAATTTAATTTGGTTAAGTTCAGTCAATTTTTTTTAACCATTTAACCAAAATCAACCAGTTTAGTTAATTTAATTTAACAAATTTAGTTCATTTCACCTAAGTTCAGTTTAATTTAGTGACGAAAAATTAAGCCTTAGCATACTAATATATGAAGGTATTAATATCCTCCTACAATTACCAAAACAAAAATTATCGTTATGTGATAAACAACTCAATTGTTCTTTCGTATTTTATTAATAAGCTTGTTAATAAAATAAAGGATAAATATATACATAAAATAAGTTTACCAAATTTATAAATATAAATATGTAGTATGATTGTTTTTTTTTTTTTGTAAAACATGCTATACTACATTACATCGTTAAGTTTTAATGATAACAAAATATATTTTGTATATTGAAAAAGAAGAAGAAAAGTTCACATATAATAATACACGAACATTCTCAGATCAAAATTATAAACCATACAGTCAATATTTTATGTGTTTTTACTAATTTGAATGTTAATGAATGAAATACTTCATATTTAAGTTTATTTTACATGGCTACAATTTATTTCGTGGAATGAATATTTTGTTGATATGTAAATTTAAGTTGTTTAAAAGAGAAACTACTATTAACTGTCATCATAACTCAACAATGTAATTTTGAATATTTTACTTGTAAAATAAACTCATACTACATAAATAAGCATTCTACACAAAAAAGGATATATAAAAACGTTTTTTTTTTTAAGAGAAGTTAAAGTTTTTCTATGTAATTACTTTGTTAACCACTATTATATAAGTTTCCATTCTCTTGAAAAAAAATAAAATATGTTTCCATTAATTCAATAATATTAAATATTAATCATAAGAAAAAACTCATCATAATATACATCAGAAATTATAGGTAATAGTAAAACAAGGATCCAGATACTCCCAAACACTATTGAAATCTACAAATATATATAAATAAAAATGTAAAAACTGGTCAAGCTATACATTATAGTTGTAAGCAGTCTGTAACATAATTTTAGAATATTACCAATAAATTCCTATAGTTAAGTTCGCACGTGTTTAATATCAATCGTCTAAACATCTTTAAAAATGATATCAACAAAATTTAGAAAATTCTCACGATAATATTCCAAAAGTACAAGACCTAATTAATTTAACAGTCCAATAGATAAATATTCTAAAAACTAAATCAATATTCTAAATTTATATACGTGTGAATATTTGGAAAAAAGAAAAAGATAAATTTAAAGGCACAATAAAACGTCAGAAGCAACGTGGTAAAGTTACCTTCATACATACACTATGATTTGATTGCATATGTTGGAAAAATGAAGAAAATATAGAAACTCTTTTCAATTTCAATTGAGATTTGAGGATAATCAGAGCAGAGGAGGACACTTGGCATAATAAAGTGTTGGAGAATCCAATTTTCTATTTGCATACAGTAAAAGTAAACATTGGAAAAAATCAAAAACAATTTTCAGAATTTCAGTCCTTTTTGAGAATCATTATTATTTATTTAATAATTAACAATCATTACTTTTCTATGCAAATGAAAAATAATGTTTGCCCAGAATACAATAGCTATTTTTACTGCCAATATGGATGATTGTTGGGACAATAATTTGTCAATAGAATATGGAATGTTAAATTGGACCCAACCAAATACATTTTGTAATGCTCCAAAATTTGGCGATGCTTTTGTTGTTAGTATTCTTATAAGAGTCTTACCAAAAAAAAGTATTCTTATAGGAGTTATTAATTCCTATGATAGGTTGTGATTATATATATATGCTCGTAGTGAACAAAACAATAACTTCAAGAATTTGTTTGGTGTGAGCATTGGAAAGTTTATGTACAGTATTTTTAACTTTTGGGTTAGTATGTTCTCTAGATCTTAATTGTTAGATATTAAACAACATAAGAGACCTCTAATTGTTCAAGAACTAACAAATCTAGGAACAAGTGATCATATGATATAAGAGTTGTTCGTAATAGAACCCTTAGATCTATATTATTACTTCATTTACATGTTTGAGAGAAATAACTTATCTTCTTGCTTGGTTTGACCGTGCTTTACTATGTTCTTTACCTAATTAATCTTATATTTTTAATATTGTTAATCTGAACTCTAGTTGAATCTTAGTTAGTCAAATAAAATGTTGTTACTTTTCACCAGAAGCATCTTGTTCTAAGCCTAATACGATTCTTCGATTAAATCTTTCCATGTGCATATGATAATTTAACTTGTCCTTTACTATATGAGACATGGTCCTCTTGCCAGAGTGCATATTTACCTCATCTGAGCACTAGACTTGTCTTGCTACGGGTGATATAAGATTAATTATGATGCTTCCTAGATCAAGGATATGGCTGATGGAATTGAGGCAGTGATTCGAGATGATGAAAGAGAGGTAGCTTTAACCGATGCAGCTCAGATAGGGGTTTTATTGCTGGAAGTGGAGGAATTGGCAACTATTGTTCTTGGCCATGAAACCACTATCAAAAGAATGAAATTGAAACAAATAACCTCCCAATTGGAAAAGCGCCTTGAATGCTTCGGGTGTAGTAGACTTTGCTGGCTCGACAAACATATCATTCTTTGGCTTGCTCTCTTTCAGCACTCTTACAAAATTTATAATATGTTCGACGAGATGCTAACCAATCCATGATCGAAGTTGATTGTGAGCGCACCACCTTAATTGCTAATGCTCTTGTTTTTCTAGCAAATCATTTTGTTTAGAAAGTGTAATTTTGTTGTTTCTTAATAAAATGTGCTTTTCAAAAAAGAAAACAACTCATAACCCATAATTTACAATTCAAATGGTAACTTTACACCAACATATTTAGATGTAAACACTTTATTCTTTATACCTTATCAGTAATTGATTTCAATTCAATTCAATCATAACCAAAATAACCTAACAAAATATAAAAAGAAAACAACCTAAAAAGTACATATGCTCAAAAGATAAGCATAGGGTGTGCGTAGAAGAGTTAATTAAAGTATAGCTAGCGAAACAAAGTAGGAGTATATAATCATATAATCACAACCGTACCAATTCTTTGAAAAGTAAAGAAAAGTTGAGATAAAAGACTAGTATTTTTTATCAACTTTTTATTTATTTAATTTTTTCTATGGATACATTTACAACTTTCAAAAATGTGTGTAAACAATAATGACGCAAGCTTTTTTGAAAGAAACACCATAAAGTATGAGCCACAATCCATCAGATTCAATGGGCATTTGCCAACTAAAAGCCTTCAGGAATCCACTTTTTATCATTTATTTATTAACTGAAATTTGACATGTGTATTATACACGAAGTTAAGAGATAATTTTTCTATTGACAGCTATTTTTTTTTCCGAATTTATACTGAACTAACTAATTTAAATTTGAAGTGAATTTAAAGTTATAATATTTAAAATTTTTCTAATTATCGTTGTGGAGGATCGGATTACTATACTCAGCAATTTGTGAGTTAGTTTTCTAGGGATCAATAGTACTCACATATCCAAAAACTGCTTTAGAAGTACTAAAAGCAAACACTTTGAATACATATAGAAAGAATAACACTTAGCTGAAGTTTTGATGCCAGTTGGATGACCTATATTAAAAGTTATTATCATACTGATCTGTTATTAAATATATTCTTAGTACTATGTATTATACCAAACCATGATAATGTTTTGCATACATATATAGTTGTCAAAATCTTGCTCCTTCAAATTCGTAAGCCAGTTGGATTACATATATTAAAAGGTATTGTCCATAAAAATAGAGGCTCTCTTGGTCCACAAAATGGATCTCTTTGGGATTTTTCCTTTTTAGTCAAAGTTTGTATGATAGTTATTATTTTTAAACCTTAATATTAGTTCAATCGGTATTTGTGTCTTCTGAAAGAGTGTAACTTAGGGCTTCAACAAATCGTTTAGCTGATTTGGTCTTCATTAGTTCTATCCTTACATATATAAGCTATTTGTGAAATAGAATAGTCAATTCAATCAATAATAATAAAAAAATGATGTTGGCTTGTATGTGAGAAAATGGAATGGGTTAATTGTAATATATAAATTTTATTAGTGCTCTATGGTTTCATTTTTTTGCAAATGAGTCATTGTGGTTTGTTTTTGAGCAAAGAGAGGGTTACGAAATGCATTATTTGCAAGAAATGGTAAATTATGCTAACATCGACAATTGCATTTTTGTCTTAAAAATAATAAAAATAAAATTATGCCCTCTGACAGTAAACCCTAACCTAACTGGTTAATGGTTCCGTATATGTTATAATTTGTGCTGGTCTAGGGTTTGTGGTTCCATTTGTCAGATATTAATATAAAATATGTTGTCAGCCTTAACTATCAACTTGAGCTTTTAGTTCAATCGGTTAATAAACACATGGTGGGTTAGCATGTGTTTTGTACACGCTTAAAGCGTATGGGGCATTCACTTGAGGTGGTTTGTTAGAGATTAATATAAAAGATGTTAATTTAGCTATCAACTCGAGATTTTGGTTCAATCGGTTAATTAACATGGTATCAGAGCCGATTGAAAGATCCTGAACTCGATTCCTAACAATCTCAATATTTGTTGAATTAAAAACACATGATGGTTGAGTCCGTGTTATGCAAGCTGCAAGCCCAAGGGCATTCGCGTGATGAGGGGATGTGTCTGAGATTAATATAAAATATGTTGTTAACTTTAACTATCAGCTCGAGCTTTCATTTTAATCGGTCAAATAACACCATTATATGTCTTGTTTTATTTTGTTTTTTTCATTTTTTCTTGTCCTATGTTAAGAGTTTAGTAACATGATTTAGCTTTTACATATGCGATGAATTTAAAATGTTGTGTATGAATTTTCAAAGTATAATGCATTTTGTTTTGGAGCATATTGTATGAATTTTTAAACATAGTGTACAATTGTTTAGAACATGATGAATTTTGTTTTAAAACATATTCATCAGTGATTTGATGAGTTTATGTTTTTGATATTGATAGGGTATATTCTACATCGAGATAATAATGATGGAATTAATAACCGGTGTTGGATTGATATGTGTTAAGTCTTGTAACTTATTTTACGAATGTGTTGTAAGAACATAAGACAATCATTTTGGAATACTTACCATAACTTATCTATTGACTTGTTTTTGTTTATATAGTTATTGGTTATGTTTGTCTTGTAAAATAAAATATTATTTTTGGAACATATGATATGTATTTAGAACATTAAATTTTTTCGTTTTAGAACATATTTTTTTTTTTTTTTGTTTTAGAACATATGATATGTTAATCTGAATAATATTACAAATGTTGTTAAAATGTTCTAAGTAATGTTTAATATACTCTAAATATGATTTTTCTTGTTGTAGAAAAAAATAATATGATTTTTCTCTGTTCTAAAATGTTTTATTGGATGTATATTACATTTGGCCATAATATAGAAAATGATTCAGAATATAAATGAGAATGATGTGTTTGCAATGCACGTTATTAACCAATCACCTTTTGATGAAATAGATTCAAAATATATTGACGAGAAGACGAAAATGTACTATTTGTTCAACTCCTCCTCTTTTTTGAATTCATTTTACGACATTAAGAGAAATAAAACAAATTACATCGAACTAGGATGTTAAAAGCTGATCCAATTAAGGCTAACATCCCAAGAGAAGACAAAAAGTAATATCGCTCGGGACTTTTCTAGCCGCATAATCAGCTATCCACTTACAAATTTGAAATACTGATTAAACGAAAAACATTATGTTAACCAAGATTTATGTTAAAAGTTATAATAAGAATGATGAAGAAATACATCTGCCCATGGAAAACCAAATAGTAGTAAAGTAAATTAGTTGGGTGAATAATGGCTAGTATATGTATGTTGTAAGTGGTAGTTGTATCAGATCATATCATGGATAACACCCGACTCCACTTGTTGTTGCTCATGTCATGACTTTATACCTATATATATAAAAGGCTTCACATGTTCTGTTTTTGCAATTTCATGTCATCTCTTCTTCTGTCTTTCTAATTTCAGAGATGATGCCCCCTGACCAAGACACTTCTAGTCCAGCGGCTGGTAACATCATGCTCCCAAACTGGCCGGAAAATATTTCTGTTCATGCTGTTTCGTCAATTAACTCTACTAACCCTTCTCGATCTCCACCTCATCAACACCATAATTCTTCAACATTCTCTGTTTTACGTGAATCCTTACGTCCTATTACTCTTAAGGTACGTGTTTTAATGAACAAAACTTACAGTTCGTTAAAAATATTTGAAATTACATTGTCGTTAAGCTTAAAATTACACTTCATTTTAACTGTATTCTAAGTAATTTTAATCAAAGGCGTGTCATAATTTTGTGTTCTTTTTTTCAGTTTGAAGAAGTTACATATAGTGTGAATTTGTCTGGAAAAGGAAGCATATGTTGTCTACACAATGAACCAAAATCAACAAGAAGTGTCCTTAACGGTGTTAGCGGGATAGTTCGTCCAGGAGAGTTGTTAGCAATGCTAGGCCCATCAGGAAGCGGCAAGACTACCCTTTTAACCGCTCTCGCGGGGCGGCTACCGGGGAAAATCTCCGGCACCGTTACATACAACGGACAACCCTTTTCTAGCTTCATAAAACGAAAAACTGGATTTGTCACTCAGGACGACGTCGTATACCCTCATCTAACTGTTCTAGAGACCTTAACATATGCTGCTCTTTTAAGGCTGCCCAAAAAGCTGACCCTAGAAGAGAAAATGGAGCAAGCGGAAGTTGTTATAGTAGAGCTTGGTTTGACCCGGTGTAGAAATAGTATAGTGGGCGGGTCATTGCTCCGTGGAGTATCCGGTGGAGAAAGAAAACGGGTCAGTATTGGGCAAGAAATGTTGGTTAACCCCAGTTTACTTTTGCTTGATGAGCCCACTTCGGGTCTTGACTCTACCACTGCTCAACGTATTGTTGCCACGTTGAGACGACTTGCTCGAGGAGGCCGGACGGTTATAACCACCATTCATCAGCCTTCAAGTAGGCTGTACATGATGTTTGACAAAGTTGTGGTGTTGTCGGACGGGTATCCCATTTACAGCGGGCAAGCAGGTCGGGTCGTGGAGTATTTCGAGTCTGTCGGTTATCCACCAGGTTCCAATTTCATGAATCCTGCTGATTTTCTCCTTGATCTTGCTAATGGTAAGCTATTCCCATCACATTATTTTTCTTAGAGTTGTTAACTTTCTTTTTCTTTTGCCTTTGTCTAGATCACTACTTTGAGAAAGTCTATACATAATGTTTATCTTAAAGAGAATTGTTTTTTTCTTTTAATTTTTAATATTTTTTGATAAATCCAGTAAATAAAAGCCTAACTCACACTATAATTATTTCAAAGAGATGTATTAACTCACATAAAAATTATGAAATATGCCGATTTTACAAGGATTAGTTCCTCTCAGGACCGACTTTGGTTTACGTTGCAAAATCTGATGTGACAACTGACGACACATGTTTCTAAGATGAAAATGGAGTCCTCGGGACAATCGAGTCCTCCCGAAAATTTCATATTAGGAGTCATATTTAAGAGAACAAATATTTTATACAAGTTTTGTAAAAACCGAGGAAGATTGCCTCACACATACAAAGTGAATATTGAATTTATTCGATATTTATGTTTACGTTGTGATTGAGCTGGTCTAAAATTGGATTGATCTGAAGAGGCAAAGTAGTTGTAAAGCGAAGTGTGTCACAGAAAACATGGGTTAGCAAAGACTTTATATGGAAAGATACATTTATAATTAATGTAGAAAGTTGAGTCCTTATTGCTGGACTTGATGACTTAACTATCTATGCCATGAACCTTACGGTTGCATGCTGTCAATGTCTAACTAGCCGACATCTACCTCTTAATTAAAGTTTTTTTCTGTTTTCTGTTTTTTTCCCATTAAAATTATAAAGTTTTCCTTCTCATAATTTGACAAAGATAGATAGCCCATCACCAATTAATCCCTTTTCTTCAATTATGTTAATACTGTTCTTGCTACTTGTTATTCAAATTGTAGTGAAAGTGATAAATATATAACTTTCTAACCATCTGATCATATTAATTGTTATCAAATCACGATTTATATATCTACCATATCATCTCATCTCTATTTGTGAAGTTGAAGTTCGGGTACCAAAATCTAAAACATGCTAAAGTTGACTAGATTTTATTTTATTATGTGGATGCAGGAATAGTTCCTGACATGAAACAAGACGATCAAGTTGAGAATCATGGAAGATCAGACCATCACGACGATCAAAATGCAATCAGACAGTCTCTAATATCATCTTACAGGAAGCACTTGCATCCTAATTTGAAATCTGAAATGAACCAAAACTTTCAGGACTCTGTTCATCCATATTCCTCGTCGTCACGAACTTTATCAATAAGAAGTATGCTACCTAAAAGCCTGTCTTGTCCTGTTCTGTTTTCATTTATTATTAATTTACAGTGCAGAGATTAATAATGTGCGAGTGTTGTATTTCAGATAATGAGGATCAATGGACGACGAGCTGGTGGCAGCAATTCGTAGTGCTGCTGAAAAGAGGCTTGCGTGAGAGGAAGCATGAATCCTACTCCGGCTTAAGGATTTTCCAAGTCATGTCTGTTTCCATTCTTTCTGGACTTTTATGGTGGCATTCTGATACTTCCCACATTCAAGATCAGGTATTTGGTGTTTTCTATTAGTTAGGAGTCCTATAATTTATTAGGCAGATTTACGTGTTTTATTGTCACGTAGATTTCTATTATTTAGGAGTTCACTTATGAGTTTATATCTTTCAAGCATTGAAATGCAAACTTTTTCTTTTATCTTTTATATTATGTAGATACATGTGTGTATATTATCTACATATTTTTCATATGTTACAGTTTTCTTAATGCATTTTTTCACACATATATGTATCCATTTCCAAGCGAATCATGAATTTATTTTTTATTTTTTGTCAACAGGTGGGACTTCTCTTTTTCTTCTCCATCTTCTGGGGATTTTTTCCTCTATTCAGTGCCATATTCACCTTCCCACAAGAGCGGCCAATGCTAATAAAAGAGCGTTCGTCGGGCATGTATCGCCTTTCCTCATATTATTTCGCGAGAATAGCCGGTGATTTACCAATGGAGCTAGTTCTTCCCACAATATTTGTAACAATAACATACTGGATGGGAGGACTGAAACCTTCGCTGCTCACATTTATACTAACCCTTTTAATAGTTCTCTTCAATGTACTAGTTTCACAGGGCTTAGGCCTAGCCCTCGGAGCGATTTTAATGGACGTGAAACAGGGAACAACTGTAGCTTCCGTGGCAATGCTAGTGTTTCTCTTAGCGGGAGGATACTACATTCAACACATTCCTCCATTCATAGCCTGGTTGAAATACATCTCTTTTAGTCACTATTGTTACAAGCTTCTAGTAGGAGTACAATACTCGGCTAACGAGGTTTATGAGTGTGGAATGAGAATGCCTTGCCGGGTTATGGATTTTCCGGCGATTAAGTATTTGGGACTTGATAATAAATGGTGGGATGTTGGTGCTTTGCTTGTAATGTTGGTGGGTTATAGGCTTCTTGCTTATGTAGCTCTAAGAACAGGACAACCTCACTAACCATTTGTATATTTGTAGATATTTTATAATTATTAGTTAAAGGTTCACTTCATTTGATCAGCTCGGTCAGGTCATATGATTTTGAATCTTTCTGATATGCATTATTTATAAAAAAAAAAAAAACCAACTTTCCACAAATTTAGGATGGATTCTGATTAATGTCCGTAAAGTTGTAGCATTTATTTTCCAGTATATATTGGATCACTAATTATGTACTTATGATTTTTATATATATATGAAAATTCCTCGCCTTTTTCCAGTTTAAATATTGTAATATTTGCTAGCTACCCTTCATCTCAAAATAATAGAAATTTAATTATATGATGCAATACCAATCGTTGGCGGCATAGTGGTAGCATGAGACTATGCTTGGTAGGGAGCTCTGCCGATCTGTCTCCCACAACGACGACTATGAAGAGTTTAAATACTATAATCCTTAGACCCGTCCGGAATCCGAATTAGTCGGCTTAGTGTGGGTTTAAAGACTGCGTAGAAAACCAAAAAAAATTATATAATGCAATTCCATTAAACTTACAAGTGAAAATATAATAAATTTACAATTTTACGTTTCTGATTCTAATACCAATTGTAAGACTCAAGCGTATTACCATGCAAATTTTGTCTACTTTGACCCAGATCCCTCAAATTAGGCCCACGGCTTAAAACACATAACACATATATTAAATCCACATATTGTCCTTATAGTCATCAATTAAGATCGCTACTTATATATGACTGCCTATAATGGATCCACACATTCACTAAATTGTTACAGTTGTAATGTCAAGACCTAATAGTATGTATATATTCTTCGATACGACTCAAATTCATCGCATCGGGTTGTATAACTTTAAAACATGTAATTCTTGTATTTAATTCATATAAAACTCTGTCGTCCCTCATTATTTTTAATTTGAATTGTTGGGGCGACTTAGATCTTCAGACATTGGGTATTGCATTAAAACACAAGGTTAGTATCTATTTTTCGTGTTAAATATTATCAATTATTTGGTCTATGTGGATAATGTTTTGGAAAATTTTATGATCACTTTGTTTTTTACAAAGTAACCATTACTTTATTTTGTCCACCATTAGATCATGGGGTGAAAAGTGATTTAATGGTGAATAAAGCAAAGTCAAAAATAAAGTCATCATAGCCTACACCTAATGTTTTATCCCGTATATACATGTACATAATAATAATAATAATAATAAAAAAAAAAAAAATTGGGCCCATTTTTCCATGAGCTTTAATCCGGTGGATTTTCTTGACCTAGGCCATGTCTGGGCCTGTTAAAATACTCGTTTAATGCATTTATATCAATGTTGGACCTGAATAACTTCTGAGTATTCCAAAACTTATGGGATTGCTCAAATCGCCATGGATGTGTTTTAAGACTAAAATTAACACTTTTACCATATTTATAACAAAAAAAAAAAAAGGGCTAAAGAGAAAAATTTTTCATTAATTTATACTTACTTTAGTGATTTTCAACATGAATTTGTTTGGCAAATAAGGTGTTTCACATAACACGAACGGAATTGAATGGAAGTTAATATGTGATATAAGCTTCAAATAATGTCAGTCAAGAATATATAATACATAAAACTATATATGCCTTGGTATCAGATGCAGCAGCAAGTAGATTTTGGTTTATTCCATTCCAAAATAATAAACCCACCCACGATCTGATATACTATACCTCTTTCATCATCTATTTGATGTAATGTCTGATTCCATTTTTCATCTATAAATATGAGTAGTTAAGTGGAGATATAATACAAGCATTCAAACCCAAAGCAATTAGCAATCCTTAAAAAACCTTAGACAACACAAACAAATATGGCATCATTGAAAGCCGAGAAACCCGCCGCTAAACCTGCTGCTCAACCCACCACTCAGGTGAAGAAATCGAGCACCTCTACACCCAAAGCCCCGGCTTCCAATTCTGCCCCCAAAACGGCTGAACGGAAGCCTCGGGAGCCTAGGAAGAAGGTACCATATATTGTTCATATGCTTTTCTATTAATGTCATATATAATCGTGTTTTATTCTAATAATTAACTTATATACATGTATAACTATGCAGGCAACCGGAAGCAAGCCAGCCTCAAAATGAGGAGATATACAAGAATTTGGAAGAAATGAATTAAGTAGCCATGAATTAGTTAAATTTAATTCATGGTCATTCATACTAATGTCTTCCTTATTAATGTGCAACTTATCTTGCTTTTCACTCTTTTTAGGCTTTGCCTAATCATTAATAAAAATAACTATTCAGTTTAACAACCTATATATGCCTTTTTTTTCATTTAAGGATCAAATTTTGTTTCTAACATTTTTTCTTTAGTGTAGAATGAATTATAATGTACGAAATGCTATAAATTTATCCTAATAGTTCCAATCAAAATCTATTTTAGCCTTATATTACAAAAAAAACTTTATCATGTATTGATTTGCATATCATTTAAGGATAGTACTAAATGATCGACAAAAAATTGTGACACTTTAATAACATTTCTATAGTTATTATGCATAGATATATCTTTCTACTCTTACACTTTTGGGCTCCATATAGATAAGATAGAGATTTTTGGGTAAAAGCAGGTCCAACGTGTTAACACTCTGATGACCATTGAATATAATTGACTATTTAAGTGTCGTATCTAAATCATTCTAATTTGAGATGATTCAAATCCATTCACAGATCTTGTTATGTAAGTAGCTAATTAACTTATAAGTAAGTATTGGACTATATTCACCATGCCTTAATGGTAAACTAGTCAATCAATATTCATGATGCTCGTTGAATGTAATTGGATTCATGTTTTGGGTTGCTTATATTAATTTTGAACATCAATCTCTAAAGAAATTAATAAAAATGTACATACATATATCAACAAAAACAAATAAATAAATATATACATGTTCTTTACTTTTACAATACATACATATTTCTAGTAGTAGAGATTAAATTTATTTAATGACTACAAATGAATGAATGAATGAATGAAGGAATGAATAGCTAAAGATGATTATATGTAGAGGCTTTCTTTAAAATGAATATCCTAGGCATGTGAGTTAGATTTTAGAAAGGAGAAGCCTGATCCACTCATTTTCTGCTCCACAATTTGGTCCAAACGAGCACCCATTTCTTTGCTTAAATAATTGCTCCAATCTCCAATTTTACCCTTTCTATAGAAAGAAGAGTTTTTTATAACAAAAGGAGAATTTTGACAATAAGCTCCACTTTTGTTGGCTTCCAAATCACTCAATTTCTCAAAACTGCAAAAATCAACAATCTCTTGTACCAAACCTTGTCTCTCTTCCTCCAAACTAAAACCACATCCCATAAAATCAGCAAGTTTTTTAGCAACGGAAACTGTATCTTTCTTCATATCCTCGTATACCAGAAACAAAACCTTGTCCGGAAATTCTAAGCTTGCATTCCAAAATCCCATAACATGATCCCAATATGGTCCGTTATTAATAGCTCCTTCACAGAACAATTCAAAGGAATCATGCATGTTGATATAGACATCCTTATCAAGTCCTTGAGGCAATTTTTCTCTAAGGAAATGCCACATTGAAATGAACACATCCTTAGGATCTCTACAAACATACACAATTTTACAATTGGATTCTATTATTGATTTTGGCAAGGAAGTGTATGGAATGTGAGTGGCAATAAGAGGAGAATACTCTGGGCTAGGATTGTTCTTCCTTTTCTTAGAATGATAAGCATCAATCTCGAGAAACGGAACGCAGTCATGGGGTGTTGAGGTTAAAAGAGGGGTGTTTGAGAGGTCGAATTGAGAGCGAGTTAGAATGGTGAAAGCAAGGGCTTTAAGCCAAGTGGTGCCTGTTTTTGGAAAACTACATAGTAATATATGGGAAGGTTGAGCTTTGAATGTTTCTTGTGCTTTTAAGACAGCTTTAAGGTAGACGGAGAAGTACCAAAAACCTTGGTAGTGATGCAGAGGCATGAATTTCCAGTCAGTTCGAGTCGGTAGTCTCGAAAACAACCGTGTGTATTTTGAAGGAATAAGAATATCTATTGCTCGTTGGAGAGCCATGGGAAGTACAATGGAGATTAGATTCATCCATTTTCCCTTATCACCAAGACCCATTGATAGATGCAATTAATAAATAAAACTATCAAGCTATTGGTATGGAGTAATTCAAGCTTATATTTTATGTTGTGGGTGTTCAAGTGCCATAGGACATTTCTCTATTTATAAGCCAAAATGTATGCCCTTGACTAATACTTCTATTATGAGATTTATGGTTTCTAATTTGGGGATTACATCAATCAAAATAGACCAATTTTGGGCAAAATAAGAGATAAAAGTTTTAAAAACAATGAAATTGTACTTAAATGTTTGGAATAGAAAATTTGACCGCTCAGGATTTTACTATACACCAGAATAATGTTGTCTTAGAGTATAATTACAAACATCCTAACTAATCCTTAAAAAAACATCCTAACATTTTTTTTTGCATGAAAAAAGAAAAAAACACCTCTTGTATAAAATATCCAAATAGTATAATTCTGCCAATAAAATTTCCTTTTCTACTTGTATTTATATAATAAATAGATTATATAAAACTTAGTTATATAAGATAAGTGAAATTAAATAATAAGCTTTACATGTCTTTTTATAAATACATGGCTTTTGCCTGTATCTTTGTGAGGTTTAATTCCTCCTTTATTTCTTTAATTATCATCGTGCTGTAATTTTTCTATATTATTCAATAATATGATAACTTTTTTATCAAAAAAAAACAAAACTGATAAAGGATAAATACACCTCAAAATTGTAAAAACTCTATAGTTTACTTTTGGCTTATGTAATAATATGTTCATACCGGAAAACACACTACTAATAAGACTCCGTTCTTTATGGTTGAACTGAACTAAATTGATAGAATGTCTAACGAATTTGTTTAATATCACTAAACTGAATTCAATTAAATTTTTTGCTGAAAATAACCTAAAAAAAAGAAATAAATTATTTAATAGAAACGGATTCTATTTTTAGAACTGATAAGTCTATTATATTTTCTCAAAATAAAAAAATTAAATCATTATATTATGGAAAACATTGATAACGTCTTCAGAGGGATATGACTTCCGTATTATGAAAGTACTATTGTTTAGCTTTTAAGATATCACCAAATTATATTGATAAGATTTTCCATATATAAATAGATGTATATAGTGTCACCCTTCACTAGTATTTTAAATTACTTCATTTTTCACAAAAAAAATAATTCAATAAAAAACATTGCATACGCCATTTGTTGTATGGAATGACAGAAAATTCAGAATTACGTCTTTAAACGGATACTAGTTTCCTATTGTTCTTTTCTTGAAGGATACAAGGTTACCATTTTAAGTGTTTGTAGTTTTGAAGATATTACCAATTGTTCTTCCCTTTTATAAATAATGTACAATTGCATACTTTAGAAGCATGATAATGACAAAATTTCTTTAATAGGTCTGATCATGAGCTAGCAACTGAATAGTAAGTGCTTAAATTTTTTCAGTTTTCTACGACATTAAAACCTCAAATTCATGAATTTATATTTATTGTTTCGAAGTATATACTTTGCTTTCATATTATATACATTGGATGAATTTTTCAAATACGAAAGTTTATTTTAAGAATTATATAACAAAAACACAATTAAGTGATTAAAAATGTACGACACAATTCGTACACCAAAGTCATACTAAAATCTCCAAAGCCTCAATAATTATGGATGAACTGAATTTATTGAATTTGATTGAATACACAAAGGATTTTACTGAATTTTGTCGAATTGAATTGTACTGAAAATAATCCAAAATGAACAGATATATGTCTTTTAATTTTTATAGAATAGTTTTTTTTACACAACTCAGTTATAAAAATACCAAATTGGTATATATTCTTTGAAAGTACTACTTAGTTAAAAGTGAAGTTAGATGAAAATACAAATTTGAATGTAAAAATACAGATTGTTGAGTTACACTTTGTTCGTTTTAATTGAAAAAACATGAAATAAACTAAATTTGTTTAACTAAACTGAACCATCTTAAGGTTGAAACCATGCATAAAGCTTACAGCTTAGGTTTTAGGTATAAATGGGCACATGTATTTTGGTCATTACTGAAAATACTTTTTTTAACAACACCAAAAATGCCTTAACTCTATATTGGATTTGTGATTCGGTGGAGCGTTTCAACAATTAGATGATAGCAGTTATAATTCGACCATAATTCTAACAAAATAATTTAGAAAATTGAATAGTTGATAATTAAATTTTACTGAACTGAACTACTGATAAATAGTTATTGTCGTTTAACCGATTGAAATAAAAGCTCGAGATCATAGTTAATGTTAACATCATTTTTTATATTAATCTCTGACATATCCCTTATGCGAATACCATTTGGCCTTGACACGTGCACAATACAACCCTAACCCACCATATATTTGTAATTCAACAAATATTAATTAGGATGTCAGAAATTCATGACCATTTGATCACGGAGACTCTGATACCATGTTATTATTAACTGGTTGAAAAGCTTGAGGTGATAGGTAAGGCACAACAACATCTTTTATTAATCTTTTGATAAGACATAATTAATGAATAAGATCTTACTCTTTTGTAAGGTTGAAGCTAAAGATAGGATTGGCTGCTTTAGAATTTATTCTAACCGATAAGTCCTAACATCATCAGGAGCCCAATGGTAATAAGAATTGATTGGATTGGATTCATACCACAAAAGATCAATAGATGCTCTACCGAAACTGAAAAAATACCAATATAATATATACCGATCGATCTTTAACATTTGCTATAAGCATCTAATGCCATGCATATTTTTCCAACTTTTTATTCCATTCTTTATTTTTTGGTAATCTTATTTTGTAACTTGTAATTATATATATAGAGAAACGTTTAATCAATGTTTGATATACAGATCAGAAAGCAAGTCCTCTATTTGAGATCAAATAAAGAAGAAAAATGGCAACATTGAAAGCAGAGAAACCAGCAGGAACTCAACTATTTGGGCCGGCAAAGAAGGAGGCTGCCCCGGGCAAGGTTACCGATAAATCTGCTACTTCTAAGTCCGCTGCCAAGAAGCCTGCAGCTCCTAAGGAATCTAAGAAGAAGGTATATAATATATCCATCCCATGCATGTTTTATTTTGAGAATAGATATATTATAATTATTATTATTATTATTATTATTATATACATTTTTCCTTTTCAATTGTTAATTAATGAAATTATTGTCCAAAACGTGTTTTCTATTATATAAATTTAGGTGATTTCTGAGGGCTAGAGGATTTGATTTTATTATGTGCAGGGAAAAGGAGGCAAATCTGGAAAAAAGTAGGCACATGAAGCCTTTGTTAAATATTAACATCAACAATCAGTTGTTTTATAGTCTTACATTTTCTGCTTTTCCTTTTTCAATATTGAGTCCATTATCTTTGTGGATGTCAATGTAATATAAGGTCGTTGGATTTAAAACTACTTAAATAAATTATGGCATTTTAAACCATTTGGAATTTTTATTTGTTAACATTCGCATTTGTGATAACTTGCGTTGAGCAATTTTGTTTTACGTAGTTTCGATCTTTGTGTATTTTTCGATTTTTCTTGATAATTTTTGGGACTTTAGTTGTTTGGCTGTGTTGGAAGTGCCGAACCTAGTTTTTATGTCCTTTCTGTCTTAAGCCAAGCCATCCCATTTTCACTAAGCATGTTGAATATATGATCAACTCATCAAAACATTAAACCATTACACAGCTCACAGAAAGAAATAAATCAAAATAATAAGAACATAAAATTGAAATTAAATTGACATCATAAAAAGCACCACTGAAGAAATCGTCCAAACTATATTAGCTTTTATAGCAGGAAATGAGGTAGTTAACGTTTCAGCTTCTTCCACTGAAAACTATGGCCAAGTGTTACCATTATTGCCATCATAATCATCATGGTTTTGCGGGTAATCTGGCGGACTGTAATAGTAATTTCCTCGTCCACCGTTGGCACCATTATTTTTATTTCGAGGAGTAACATAGTTGACCTTGGTCACTGGTGCTGGCGGTGCAGTTTGAACGCTCCCGGTAGAATTAGGTGGACTGTGGTCGGTGGCTGAACCGGAGTGCTCTGATTCACTTCCATGGACTCCTGTTTTGCTTTGTCCTTTTCCTTCTTCTGTAGTACTAGTACTCGAATTTCCTGCATATATATGCACAGTTTCAATAATTAAATCAAGAAAAATCAAATTCAAGTTAATGTATTTCTTATATATGTATAAAACGATGATTCAATTCATATATACCAGTAGTACTAGTAGTGTTTTGAGGAAGAATATCCTCTAACTTTCTTGCTTCTGCAGCAGCTTGAATCTTTGGATATTTGTGGAGGATAACAAAGAAAAAGCAGAAAATGAGTATGGTGGCGGAAGAAAACACCTTCTTCACCATTCTTGTAAATATGGTTTTTGTCTATTACTTGTGTGAGTTTTAATTTGCATCCATATCCTATTAAAAGAATTTTGGTCCACTTAATAATAATATTAGTATGTATGTTAATTAGTAGTAATTAAGAATTCCAATAGCGTGGTTTGAATTATGAATATGGAATAAGACATAGACTGAGGTGTAAATTATTGTCTTCTCCTCGTGAATAGAGTGAAGTAGACGTGAGTGAACATAGCTGAAGAGGCAACAAGTTGATGCATGATAATGAAGGCTCTAGGAATTCGTATTATTATTATTTTGAACATGTAATGTAGTAAATTATAGTAGTACCCTACGGATGAGGGAATTAGAATACAAAAAGACTTTGACTGAATTCAATTGAATTCATTTCCACCTATGGTTTCTTTCTATGAGGGTTTCAAGGTTTTCATTTCAATTACTTGTATTCTTCTTGAACCATCCATCTCTAAAAAGTTGCTCCTGATTCCGAGCCTTGCAAAGTTGCAACCCCTAAAATAATAATAATAAAAGAACCCCTCTGAAACTAGCTTAACAAATATGCTTTTGTCGAATCAAGTTACTTAACAAAACTTCTTGTTGCCTTTGTTTTACACTATTCCAAATAACAACCATTCTCTCAATTACTGTATTTTTTCTAGACAAAAACATTGAGCCCATTATTACCTTGGTGGATGTCATGTAATATATTTTTTTATTTTTTTTAACAAAACCTTTTCTAAATTTTTATTTGATTACACACTTGGATTGGTGAAATTCCATATTGGTGAACTTTCAAAGATTACTAGCCTACGAGGTAATTCCTTTAGATCACGTAAGAAAGAAATATAGTTGTTATCTTAACCTAACATGGGATTATATTTATTTGTTTTCATGGTAGTCAAAATTTTGTTTAATATACATGCTATTCAATTTGATGATATCTATGACCTATTGGATGGAAATTAAATAATTTCCCTTTTTCAATCCGTTCAATTATTACAGAGATGAGAACATCAATTGAAACAAACTTGCAATCTAAAATGGGACTACAAAATGAAATGTTATCTAACTTTTTTTTTATCTAACTTTTATCCATGAGGAAATAATGTCACCAAATTAAATATCACATGAGCAAATGTCACTATACATGATGTGGGGCCAAAATACAAAGAAATTGTATAACACAAGGATTAATTAGATGCTTGATTCCCACACTAGACTTGTCTTTCTTTTTCATTTCTAATAAAAGGATGATAAAAGAAATAAACGAAAAATTATTAAGCACCATAGTCATGAATTCAACACATAAATTAAGTTTCTCATCAAGCAATAGTTTAGTGATTATTACGAACTCAAAAGAAACGTGTGATCTTGGATTCGATCCCAAAGAAAAAGAAGAAGTGCATTCTACAAAATAAAGGAGATAAATTAAGCAAACCATAATAACACAATCTATGAAAGAAATACATTAAATAAAACACTATTCCAATAAAGATGGACGAACAAATTACATAGGAAAGAGTCTGAAGCTTTGTGTTGATACAAAGTAAACAAAGTAAAAACGAAAATGCAATTTAAATATAATTGAAAAATTAGGATTAGAGATAAGAAAGATTCTCATAAATAAAATTGTCGAACTCGTCTTCCCAAATATTATGGCCAAGTGTAACCATTATTACCATGATATGGATAATTCCGATTATTACCATAATAATTTGGTCTATTGTCATTTGCATCATCAGTATCATCCCCTCCATTATTCTGATTGATATAAAACCCTCCACTATTACCCCCTCCATTATTCTGATTGCTATTTCCTCCAAAATTTATTTGTTTTTCGCCCCCTCCATTATTCTGATTGATATAATATCCTCCAATATTACCCCCTCCATTATTCTGATTACCCTCTCCATTGTTCTGATTGCCATAATTTACTTCACCATTATTCTCATTATTATAATCTACTCCACCATTATTCTGATTCCCATTATTTACCCCACCACTATTCTGATCTCCATAATTTACTCCACCATTATTCTGATTGCCAGAATTTACAACACCATTGTTCTGATTGCCAGAATTTACTCCGTTACCGTTCTGATTAGTGTAATTTACTCCATTATTCTCATTATTACTATCTATTCTATCCCCACTGCTGTTATTCTGACTACTATAATTTACCCCATCACCTGCACCACTAGTCTGATTGTTATAATTTACTCCACCACCATTATTTTGATTTCCAGGAAGAGCATATTGGACCCGAGCCTGCTGTGGCCGTAGTGGTCCCTGGGTCGGCGGTGGTGGTGTCCGGGTAAGCGGTGTCTGGGTCGGCGGTCCTGGTGACGGTGTGACAGTAGTCCCGGCAGAATTACGAGGACTGTGGTCGGTGGCTGAACTCGAATGGTCTGAATGACTCCCATGAACTCCTGCTTTGCTTTGTCCTTTACCTGTACAAATTTAACCATGCAAGAAATGAAATTAATTTACTTTAAGTTTAACTAAGTTCTTATAGAATTTTTATAAAAGAAATGACGGAAATTCTTACTAGGAGTGTTTTGAGGAATATCATCTAATCTTCTTGCTTCAGCAGCATTCAGAATGTCTGGATTTTCGTGGAGGATGAGCAAAAGAAAGCAGAAAATGATAACAATATTAATATTGTTGCTACGTGTGGAAGAAGCTGCCATGTTTGTTACTATCGTTTTGAGCTATTACTTGTGTGAAGCTTGTTTTGGTTTGGGTTCTTGCGTCCCTCCTTTATAAGAATTTCGGTCAACTTATTTTTTTTGTCAACTTAATAATAATAATAATAATAATAATGAAAAAAAAAAACTCTTATTGTTTCAATGTTTTGCAAGTGGAGAAACGTGCTTTCATTTTCGGCAAAGCTAACCTATGCACTTAGGGCATAGGTTAAATGCATTTAATATACATAGTATTTAATGTTAATTTAGGAAATTTCAACTTCATTAAATGCATTTTAACAAAAGTATTTAATTGTTTTATCTTTTTATACAATTAACTAATATAATTAAATTTCTATAGTTATTTTTATTTAATAGGTAAAATTCTTAAAATAGGAGCTACGAGTTTATAATTTGAGTTCGGGTTTGAGTTTAGGATTTTGGTTAGGGTTCAGGGTTAGGGTTTAGGGTTAGAGTTTAGGGTTGGGTTAGTGTTTAGGTTCGGATTTAGAGTTCGGATTCGGGTTAGGGTTTAGGGTTAGATTTGGTTCGGGTTTAGAGTTAGGGTTAGATTTTACGGTTTTGTTTTAGGGTTAGGGTTAGGGTTTAAGGTTAGAGTTTACGGGTTAGGGTTAGAGTTAGGGTTAGTGTTTACGGTTTTGTTGGAGTTCGGGGAGTTTAGTTCAAGTTGTAGTTGAAGGTTAAGAATTTAAAATTTATAAGTTTAGTGTTTTAAAAAATATTGATTATATTTATAGTTTCTAGATAATCAATAAATGTTATACATTTAAAAAATTGTGAGTTTCTAGAGTATATTAAATGCCTTAATGAGGCTTAACCTATGCCAAAGGGCATAAGTTAGCCAAACCGTTTTGTAAAATGATGCATGTGGTTTAAAAATTGACAATTAAAGAAATTTCACTTAAGGTGTTAGTATTTGATGATACATGATATTGACTTTGATGATGTGTCATGTTGACTTGTTGACTATGATGACATGACGCAATAGAATATTAATTTTTTGATGACATGTCATGTTGACTTGATGAGATGGAGGTTTGACTTGATGATGTGGTAAATGGTGTTAGTTAATTTCTTTTATTTGTCAAATATGTAAAGCACATGTATCTTTTTGCAAAAAATGAAACCATGTTCCTTTATTTGCAAAATATTGAAATCAGAAATTTTATTTGAACTTTCTCCAATAATAAATAATAAAACTTTTAAAAAATATTAATAACAATATTGGTATTCTTTTTATTAGAAACATTTTCTTTTGTGACTTTGCAAAAAAGAATAATATTTGACATTACTTTCTCATAGGCTAAAAGCAACTTTTCTAGTTTTCTTAACTAAAAATATTATCTAATAAATGCAAAACTGATTTTTAAAAAATATAGGAAAGTTATTTTCAACTAATTAATGCTACAATTTGTAGCGTTAGGAAAAAGCAATGGTTAGTTTTTATGCAAAAAGCTGAATTTTATATTTTATTATGATTAATAAATTGAAATGGTATTGTTAAAACAATAGATAAGAAACTAATACACCCAACATGGAAATGAATTGGGAAATTTAAAGCCAATTTGACATTACTTTGCAAGAACAATTTTCTCGACTAAAAACAACATCTTAATAGATACAAATTTTTTTTCGTTACAAGTTGTAAAAACTAAACAAAGAAAAAGAAAACTAAAAAACTTGGATAAGTAGAAATTAAATTGTCCGACTTAAATCCTTTCAATACTATAGAATTATTTTTAATAGAAATTATCACTTGTGTGTAGCTTTTTAGATAGCACTAATGTTTCTAACTTATAAAAAAAGTTGAGCTTTTAGTCACAATAATGATAAATTGCATTGGCTATTGCATTGTTATTAAATTTGGACGACAGTCGAAATCACTTAGAAATAGTAGGGAGTTTGCCTTGTTAAAATTAGTATTTCTATAATCCAATTGCGTGATTCGAGTGATAAATGGAACAAGTCATAGAGTGAGTTATAAAATTATTGTCTTCACTTGATTGACCGAAGACATGAAATAATATAGCCAAAAGAGGCCACAAGTTGATGCATGATAGTGAACAAGATTCTAAGAATATTATGTCGTTGTTTGTTTGATGGTTTGAACTCCTCAACTCACGGCATCCAACTATTTTTCAAAATTAATAACATCCTCAAATGTTTCTATTGAATTTAAGATTCATTCAAACGGAGCTAGAGAGATGCATTTAATTTTAAAAAATTGATCAGTAAATATGTAGTATCCTTGTAGTTCCATTAACTTACTGAAATAGAATAAGAGCAAAAATAAAGTCGGACATTCCAGCTTAGTTGGTATTCCAGATAAACTCTCCACACCCGAGCTCAAATATTGTTAAAAAGAATAAGAAAAAGATACTTCAAAATAGAAACAAAGAAACTAAATGAATTGGTATAACATTTTGTCACTGAAGTTATCAGAGAAAAAAAGTAGCAAAAAATTGAAGGAAACGTCTTCCATCACTCGAGCCCCAACAATGAGCGCTTATAATTAGCTAACACATTAGCTATTACTTAACCGATTGAACAAAAAGCTCGAACTGATAGTTAAGGCGCAACAACAAGTTTAATATTACTCTCTGACACCTCTTCACACGAATGTCTCTTGGGTTTGCAACGTGCACAACTCAGTCCATCTCATCATATATATTTAATTCAACAAATATTAAGGTTGTTATTGAACTCAAAACCTTTTGACTAGAAACTCTGAACCATGTTACTTAATCGATTGAACTAAAAGCTGAAGCTGATAGTTAAGGCCCGATAACATGTTTTAAATTAAACTTGATTCCTTACCAAAAAAAATAAAAATTAAACTCTGATTACCAGAAGAAAATGAACTACATAGGTAGAATCACATTCAATCTAGAGTTGTCACCACCAGCACACTGAAGGCTCTTTTATTGCCAAACTTGCAGATTCGAGCTCAGCTAAAAAAGCGAAGGATTCTGCAATCGGATAAGCAAATAAACTCATAGAATGAATGCCCAGTAGAGCTCCGAAAAATACCACTACAACCACTCGGACTTGGCGCACCCATAACTGATGCATATGTACATTGACCTTACTGTTGGGCCTTTTGAAATCGTGATCGTAGGATTCCTAATGTTCGTATCTGTAGAATACAAAAAAAGCAAGAAAAAGTGAAAAAAGTAAGCAAACATCAGAAACAAACCTGGAATGTTATACTGACTAATCACATTGAATTGATAATCACAAAGTGTTTTTATAATGTTCAAATGATTTCAAAAAGGATTGTCACTGCAGAAACACGGGCCAATTTATGTCTCCCATTACTGAAACAAACATGCATGAAGAATTTCCTATTAGACCTCATAAGAAATAAATGTCGATGCATCACGACATTAGGCGCAATGTGAAACAATGTTTACCTCTCCTAGGCGATCCAAAGGGCCTCGTTGTATGCTGAGAAATTAAAATCCCATAGCCTTGATCTAAATTTCCATTTCGGCTAATTATTTCTTATATCTCAAACTCCACGCAGTATTTGAGGTTCGATTCCTACTCAATAAAAATTTAGCCTGTCAATGTCTGCAGTTTGCACCGGTTGATAAACTTCATTCAAAATTTTCAAAATTTAGCCCTTATTGACATGTTACACAAATACGGAGTTTATCGAAGAAACTCTGAAAAGATCATACTTGATTGCATACGAACTTCAAATCGAGTATGACTCGGAAAGTAGTGAACAACAACAACAACAACAAAAACAAATAAATAAAAGAGCTAACTTATACATTCAAACGCTCAATAAAACAATCACACTAAGTTATATATGACAAACATTCCGGAGATATGGAAAGCCACTAGTGAAGTTGAAAAAAAGATAAGTACAATTATGAAGCTAAGCTGTAAGAGTAACAAATGGGGGTCTTCAATTGGGGAATTCTGAGCATGAAAAGAAGATCGATGATTATTTATTTAGGTTGAAGAAGCTCAATTGATCGATGGATGACTGTGAGATGAGATGAGATAACAACCTTGATATCTTTGAGTTTGTCAATTTGGAATTTTTTATTTGTTTACGCACTTGGATTTGGTGAAATTCTACAATGGTGAACTTAGCTTTGTTCTCTATAGCTTATTTTCAGCAAAATTCAGTTTAAATCAATTAGTTTAGTGCAGTCAATTTGCAAAATTTCTTGATCTTTCAACAAAATTCAACCAATCTAGTTCAATAAATGCAGTGCAATTCAGTTTTAATAAATTTAGTTAAGTTAAGTCATAAAGAATGGGGACTTAAAAAATGCTTAGGTAATTCCTTTAGATTACGTAAGAATAGAAATATAGTTGTTCTCTTCCTTAGTTCTGTATTGGAATAAGCTGAAAAGTGTAGGAGAGAATATAAGAAAAATATAAATAATTAACGTTTTCCAAAAGTTATTCTTAACCTAAAATATGTTTATATTTATTTGTTTTTGTGGTATCAAAAATTTTGTACTATATTTTTGTGATATGATCATGTACTATCCAATTTTGTGATATTTGTGATTTGATACATGGAGAGTAAATAATTTCAGTTTTTCAATCAGTTCAATTGCTATATATCTAGAGATGAGAACGTGAAGTGATATAAATCTGTAATCTGAAATAAGTGCATAACAAAAGGTTATCTAACTTTTATCATGAGAAACAATGTTACCAAATTGAATATCACGAGCAAATGTCACTATACTATACCACAGGGGCCAGAATACAAAAAAAAATAAAATAAAAAATGTATAACACTAGGAACAATTAAATGCTTGATTCAATTAAAATATATTCTCACACTATGACTTAGTCTTTCTTTTCCCTTTCAAATAAAAGGATAATAAAATAAATAAATGAAAATTTAAATATGCACCATAGTCACGAATTCAGGAGATAAATTAAGCAAACCATAACACGATTTATGAAAAGAAAAACTTTTCCAATAAAGATGGACGAAATTTACATAAGAAATTAGAGTCTGAATATTCCTGTTGATGCACAAAGTAACACAGCAAAGCTAAAAATACAATTTAAACATAATTAAAAAAATAGGATTAGAAATAAGAAAGATTCTCAATAAAATTGTCCGACAATATTATGGCCAAGTGTAACCATTGTTACCATAATAATTTGGATTATTATTATTATTATCATTATTATTATTATTATTGTTATTGGTATTATTATACTTATATTTTACTCCAAAATGATTATGATATCCGCTCTGATGACTATGATATTCGCCTGCTCCGTTACCCTGGTAAAAGTTTTCTCCGCCATTCTGATTATTATAATTTTGGCCACCATTATTATTCTGATTACTGTAATTTACTCCATCACCCCCTTCATTATTCTGATTGCTATAATTTACTCCTCCATCATTATTTTGATTGCTATAATTTACTCCTCCACCATTATTCTGATTGCTATAATTTACTCCATTACCGTTCTGATTACTGTAATTTACTCCATTATTACTATCTACTCCATCCCCACCTCCGTTATTCTGACTACTATAATTTACCCCATCGCCTGCACCACTAGTCTGATTGTTATAATTTACTCCACCACCTTCACCCGTAGTTTGATTATTACGATTTACTACTTCTCCAGCTTCAGAGTTATTTTGACTATTACTATTTATTTCTTCACTGCCACCATTATTTTGATTTCTAGGAGGAGCATATTGGACCTGGGTCTGCTGTGGCCGTGGTGGTGTCGGGGTAGGCGGTGGCCGTGGTGGTGTCTGGGTCGGCGGTGCTGGTGACGGTGTGACAGTAGTCCCGGCAGAATTATGAGGACTGTGGTCGGTGGCTGAACCCGAATGGTCTGAGTAACTCCCATGAACTCCTGCTTTGCTTTGTCCTTTACCTGTACAAATTTAACAACCATGCAAGAAATTTAATTCACTTTCAAGTAAACTAGTTTCTTATATAATTCTTATAAAAGAGATGATGTAAATTCTTACTAGGAGTGTTTTGAGGAATATCATCTAATCTTCTTGCTTCAGCAGCATTCAGAGTGTCTGGATTTTGGTGGAGGATGAGCAAAAGAAAGCAGAAAATGATAACAATATTGTTACTACGTGTGGAAGAAGCTGCCATGTTTGTTAAAACCATATATGGTTTTGAGCTATTACTTGTGTGAAACTTGTTTTGTTTTGGGTTCGGCGTCCTTCTTATTATAAGAATTTTGCTTTGGAAATAAAAAATATTAAAGCCTTGTTTGACATTACTTTCTCAAATGCTAAAAGTAGCTTTTCCAGTTTTCTCAACTAAAAATATCGTTTAAAAAATGCAAAACTAATTTATAAACAATATGTTGAAAGTTATTTTGAAGTAATTCTACAATTTGTAGCGTTAGGAGAAAGCAATTGTTAGTTTTTATGCAAAAAGATGAAATTCATATTTTATTTTATTTTAGCTAAAATAGTATTAACTTTCAATAAATACCATAATCTTTGGACCCGCCCCGAATCCGGATTAATCGGCCTAGTGGGTTCGAAAACCGGATGGAAAACTAAAAAACTTTCAATAAATACATATTTTTCTTTTTATTACTTGACTTTTGGAATTATTGTAATGCATTTTTATCAAACAAATCTCAGCTATTACATGTTTTCCCCGTAACAACTGTTTCTCCCTATAAAAATGTCACACTGGCTATGTTCCATTGAGTTTTTATTTCCACATATATAATATATGCTAATACGATACTTTTTCTCTTTGTTTTTTGAACACTTAACTTAGAACATAGAACTCCTATAGCAGGACATTGCCAGTTTTAGAAATTTACATCTTTTAATTAACAGTAAAAAATCTCTTTTTATATGCACATGCTTGTGTGTGGTCATAAAAAATTGTAAGAACTTGTTTTTGAGTAAGAATGATAAATTGAAATATCGATTAAATCAGGAAAGTTTTCTTAATTAAATTAGAAGTTCACGTATAAATTATGATTAGTAAATTGAAAAACTATTGTTAATAAAATAGAGGGCAATTTTCTAAAAAACCTCTGTGTTTACATATTTTGTCAAAATGGTGTTTGTGTTTATTTTTTTTTATAAAACAATAATTGTGTTTATCTCCGTTACCCAAAAGACAGAAAACTCATTAACAGTGTTAAATATGATGACGTGTCAAGGGTCATTTTGGTTTTAATTTGTTGGTTATGATATAAAAGCTCATTTTTCACACTTTAAAATTGTAAACACGTGAATGTTGTAGGAATTTACCAATAAATTAAGACCGAAAATCTCTTACCACATCATCACATTTAACACCATTAATGAATTTCTCGCTTTTTGGGTAAGTGGTGATAAACACAATCCTCTTTTTGTCAAAAAAAAATAAACACAGACACCATTTTGACGAATTCCGTAAACACATGGATTTTTTTAGAAAATTACCCTAAAATAGATTAGAAACTTATACACTGAAAATGGAAATGATTGGGAAATTTAAGGTCAATTTGGCATTACTTTACAAGAATAGTCTTCTCAACTAAAAGCAACATTTAATAATAGATACAAAATTATTTTTGTTAAAAGTTGTAGAAACTCAAAAAAAAAAAAAAGAAAAAAGAAACTAAAATACTTGATAAGTAGAAATTAAATTGTTCGATTTATCCTTTCAAAACTATAAAATTACTTTTAGTAGAAATTATCACTTGTGTGTAGCTTTTTAGATAGCATTAATATTTCTAACTTATAAAAAAAAGTTGAACTTTAAGTCACAACAATGATAAATTGCAGTGAATAGAATGTTTGTGTTGTTATTAAAGTTAGAGTGATTCCCGCAGTCGAAATGACTTAGAAATAGTAGAGAGTTTGCCTTGTTGTTAAAGTTAGTATTTCCATAATCCAATTGCGTGATTCGAGTGATAAATTGAACAAGCCATAGAATGAGTTATAAAATTGTTGTCTTCACTTGATTGACCGAAGACATGAAATAATATAGCCAAAAGAGGCCACAAGTTGATGCATGATAATGAAGAAGACTCCAATAATATTATGTCGTTGATTGTTTGATGGTTTGAACTCCTCAACTCACGGCAAAAGTAAGGTTAAAGGTAAGAGAGCTTGCTGGCATCCAACGATTTTTCAAAATTAAGGCGCTGTTCTTTTTGATTGAATTGAATTGAACTGAATTGAATTGAATTGAATTGAACTGAATGATATTGAATTGAATTGAATTGAATTGAACTGAATGCTATTGAATTGAATTGAATTGAATTGAATTGAATTGAATTGAACTGAAATAAATTGAATTGAACTGAATTTACTGGACTGAGTTAAAAATTTATAATTTAATATAGTATTATATATGAGACTGAATAATTTTTGTGCTGGCAGAGTCAAAAAATTTATAATTTAATATTTGTAACACCTAATAAAGTTTTAACTGATTCTGAGCTAAGAATTAATTAAATAATATTAACACCTAATAAAGTTTTAACTAATTCTAAGCTAAGAGTTAATTAACTAATATTAACAACACATATTAACTCCCAACTCCCTTGAATGCATTATTTTCAATCACATTGAATGCAACTATAGATTGTTGAATGAAACTCCTATGGGGTGTAAAGAGCAACTACGACTTGATAAAGATATGTTTATGCGATTAGTAAATTTAATGGTTGAAATAAATTTGTTAGCGGATAGTAAATATATAACTGTGGCAGAGCAAGTTGGCATATGTTTATACATATTAGCCAAATGAGATTCTTATCGCGGTGCAGGTGATAAATTTAAGCATTCTATATCTACAATAAGCAAGTATTTTAAAAAGGCGTTGAATGCTTTGGTTATATTGTCGTCCGATATTATCAGGCCACATCGTGGTTTGTCAGAGATCCCTCCGGAAGTAGCGAACAACTCACGCTATTGGCCTTATTTTAAGGTAATGTTCGACATTATAAGATTGTGCACACTTGGAATACCAATTACACAATATGGTCCAAATGTCAATGGAAGAGTAGATTCAGATATATTTAGTACAAATCGAAAAAATGCCATGTTAGTAGTACAAAATGGTATATCGCAACAAATTTGGCAATCACGGCGGCTAGCGGAAAATGAAGAGCAATCAGATGATGAAGATAAGAGAATGGTTAAAAAAATATATTTATGGAATTTACTGAACTGAATTGAATTATTGAAAAATGTTGAATTGAACTAAACTGAATTGAATTGAATTGAATTGAATTGAATTGAACTGAATTGAATTGAACAGTATTGAATTGAACTGAATTGAATTGAACGATATTGAAATTGAACTGAATTGAATTGAATTGAAATATGTTGAAATTAAATCAAAAAGAACAGGTTCTAATAACATCCACAAATGTTTCTATTGAATTTAGGATTCATTCAAACGGAGAAATATGCATTCAATCTTAAAAAATTGATCGGTATTCTAAGAGTATGTATTATCCTTGTACTTCTTTTCTTTGAAAGAATTATGCTTGTAGTTCTATTAACTTATTTTAAATGAAAATAGAACAAGAGCGTAAATTAAGCCCGACATTGAATAAACCCGAGCCTAAATATTATTAAAACGAGTAAAAGAAAGATACATCAAAATAAAAACAAAGAAAAGTAAATAAATCAGTATAACATCTCGCGACTGAAGTTATCAGAGAAAAAGTAGTAAAAAATGAAGGAAAAGTCTTCCATCACTCGAGCCCCAATAATGAGCTCGCATAATTAGCTAATACATTAGTTGTTACTTAACCGATATTGAATTAAAAGTTTGAGCTGGTAATTAAGGCGCAACAACAAGTTTAATATTAATCTTTGGCACATCCTCACATGAATGTCCTTTGAGTTTGAAACATGCACAACACAATCCATCTCACCATATGTTTTTTATTCAACAAATATTGAGGTTCTAAGGAATCGAATTCAAGACATTTCGATCACAGAATCTCTGATACCATATTACTTAATTGATTGAACTAAAAGCTCAAACTGATAGTTAAAGCCGAACAACATATTTTAAATTAAACTCTGATTACCAGAAAAGGATGAACTACATAGGTAGAATCATTCAATCCAGAGTTGTCGCTACCATCACACCGAAGCCTCTTTTATTGCCAAACTTGCAGATTTGAGCTCGGCCAAAAAAGCCAAGGATTCTGCAACTGGAAAAGCAAATAAACTCATAGAATGCCTAGTAGAGCTCTGCAAAATACCACTGCAACCACTCGGACTTGGCGCACCCATTACTGATGCATATGTATTGACCTTACTGTTGGATTTTGGTACAAATTGTATTAGGCCTGATCCAACTGGTATAAATATTAGAGACAAATTTATTTATTTTGGCGGTTAGGATTTATTGGTTGTATAAATATATTTCCCTACGCTTGAATTTTGCATTCCAACATCATAGTAAAATATTCTAGCTTATTAGAGTTGCTAGACGTAATCATTCACATTAAGTGAGAAAATACATAAAGGATTAGTAATAGAGATTTTTAAAATAATAGAAAAAACTATTTTGACAAAATGTATATCAATAGGGGCTTTAAGTTCGTAGAAATGATCAGGAAGTGCTCCCCATGATTCCAATCCAGAGTATGCTCTGCATAAATGATTATTGCAGGTTTTAAATTTGTTTGCTTTTACTATCGTAGTTACATTAGATCCTAACATTTACATCAACCGATTGGCGGTAAATGCCACTTGACCTGAATCGTATGCAGAGCGCGTTCAACCCTCAGAGTAAGGGAGAGAAGAAGTTACATAATCAAATTCCAAATAGTCCTTTTTTTTATATAATCCGCCTCTTTTATTTATTTTTTCTCATAGTTGACGCAAAGATGAAAAAGTACAAGGCTTTGCATCATATAACTACAAGCATAATTTCTTGTGTATCAAATAATCCAAACTACATGAATGATTGCACTTTGCCAAAGGATCATAATATAAGAACTGAAACATTGTTTGGAGGCGTAAATTACAAGACTCAGTAGTAAACTTTATTAATTACCACATTTTAATATTGCGTAGAACATTTTCGTAAAATATTGAAACCCGACTGTAGTTTAACATAGTAGGTAAACACCGGTGAATTTATTATTTTCTTTGGTAAGTACTGTACATGCAGTTCATTTGTGTATCCTTGTGATAATGGGGTTTCCGTCAGCGTCATAAATTGTAGTAACTGTTGTACCATTGTCGAAGCGATGAGTTTGAACCTGAGGATTTCCATTGTCATTGTTAACAACAGCTTGGTGAGAACCGGGGTGATCGTTGACCTGCACAACGGGTTGTCCGTTCTCAGAACGAACAGTGGAACTGTGCGACCTTCTTTCTCCATTTACATAAACACTTTGAACATGAGCTCCATCTCTTGTCTCACTTTCATATGTCAGGTTATTATTATTATTATTTTCTGGACTCGGCGCCATTGCTGTTCCAAAATTATTACTACAATTAATTAGTATATATACTTTGCAAAAAGAAAATAAATGATTGAGGCAGTGAAGATGGAACTCACCGTCGTAGTCTAGCAATTTTCTTGCAGCCAGGCATCCATGATTTGGAGAAAGAATCAAAAGTAAAATAAGGGAAGAACAGAAGATAATAAGGGAAAAACAAGGCTTGTTTTCCATTCTTATTTTCTTCTTCTTCTGTTCCTCATTAATTTAATTTCATTGAAGTTGCTACTTTATAAAAAGACTCGTCTGTACCAAAAAAAATTAAAAAGACTTCTGGTCCACTTAATAATAAAATTATTGTTTCTTTTTTTTCTAATAATTAGGAAACAAGCAGCCTCATTTTTGTGGATTGACCAAGTCATATTACACTTCCTATTTTATTTTTTAAAAAGAAGTTACTGATTTATTGATTTGTGTCTTGGCACGCACCTTTTAGGTAGTTCAATTTACAATTTAAGTTTTCTGTGTACATTAATCGAACTCGGGACTCGATCTTAGACAATTTAAAACTCTTAACCAGTTAACCTTTAAATTCAACCTAATTGATAAGTCATATTACAGTTCTAATTAGCATATTAGATATCTCAATTTTATTTTTTCCTTCATATAATAAGAAGCTTTTAACATAAAATCAAGTAATATTATTCTTTTTATCATATATTCTCTATTCAGAATGAGGCCATGTCTTACTTAACTAAAATAGTTAGTAAGAATTGAAGTGCATTTTACTTGAATGAAATCCTTAAAATTCGGTGTGTGTGATAATATCTTGGGACCATAACATAAAAAACATGGCTTTGGTCATGTTTAATACATCCTCACCATTAATTGCAAAACTAAAAGTTGAGATTTAATTTGTTAATAAATATAATTAAATATTTAAGATTTACTGACCAAATCACACTCACTAAACGCTTAAATGGTTATTACGCTCCAAAAAGAAGCGTTTCTTTCAATTTATGGAGCATGAACTTGTCTTGGATATCCTATTAGTTACTTGCAAACTAATTAAGAAGAATATGTCCAAGTTAATTAATAAAGAACATGTATGTACACTAAACAATACTCCTCAGACTATACATGGAAAAAAGGCTTTGATGTTGTTGTATAACTGGGTGTAAAAATCGGTCCCCTAACATTCTAACCTTGGACATTATCCTTAGCTCTCTTCGTTTTACGGTCTTTCTTACATGAATTAGATATTGTCTCATTAAATTTGTCTGCCTATTGAGGAATTTTAAGATTTTCTCCATATGCACTAGTTTTAGATTTTTATTAGTTTTTCAAGTTTTCTTTGATCTTATATTTGATTTTTCTTCATGAGTACTCTTAATTGGATTTGTCGAGGGACGGACAACATCACACAGATTGCAATTTTTTCGAAATCAAGCAAGCTTATAATTTGGAATGATTTCATGTGGAATTAAACAATAATAACAATTCCATTTTGATTTCTAGCTAAGTTGTGGTCAATCAACGAGTCACACATCGAAGGTATATATCATTGACTTTTTATGTCATAGTTGAAGATTCAATAGTAAATACTTCACTCAACGGTTCATCTATTACAGATTTTTATCTCATTTTAATAATGTGGTCAAAGATAGTTGTAATTTGCATAACGTCCTTAGAAATATTACCTTTGTAGACGTGATATGAATACCATTGCACATGTTTTAGTTAGAAGTATCTTAATCTTGTTATTCGGGATGACTCTACGTAAGCCCGATTTTCTTTGTAGAAAACAACTTACAGAAAAGTTAACTTGTTATAGAAAAACTTAAGGATCTTTAATCTTGTTACTTGAGAGGGCGGTCCTTTTTTTCATATTGCATTTTTCCATTCAGATTAATAGAAATTAATTAGTTACAAAAATAACTCATGTTACAAAATTAAAGTCAACTCGATTTCAAAAGACTTAAATCTGTTATATTCATAAAATTAAATCGGAGGATTTGAATTCTCTCATCCACTCAGAGAAATTACACGGCTTTCTCAAAATACGTACTCCTTATAATTAAAAAACATAGTGTCACATTTCCAAACGACAAACTCAATAAACTTTGACATTTGCTAAATCTCGAAAACAAGACCAACATGGAATAAATAAATAAATAAATAATAATGTTTCATAGAAAACTAGGAACCACAACGTAAATGGAATTTAGTATCAGTAATAGATCTTTAAAAAAAGAGTGCCAAACTGGAGTAGATAATTGGAGCAATAAAAGATAGTAATACAAAAGTTCACATATTTTTAGTGAACACATGGATGAATATTTATGTATAAACTGAGATCCAGGTACGTATTTGTGATGAATGTTAAGGAGCAAAAGGACTACCAGGCGGGGTCTGATAGTTGATAGTGTAAGGCTTTCCGTCGCTACCGTAGAACGTAACACTTTGAGTACCATTATCATAGCTATGAGCTTCAATCTGAGGTTTTCCATCATTCCCATAAATAGTACCTGCTTGACCACCTGATGTGTTGCGTGCAACAACCTGTGGAGTTCCATTTGGATTATTTATGAAACCTTCTTGAGATCCTGTATGATTGTTTGCCTGCACCACGGGATCTCCATTTGGAGTACGAACTATGCCACTCTGAGACCTCGGTTCTCCATTTACATATGTTATTCCACCATGTGCTCCATTTCTTGTGTCACTCTCATATGTCACATTATTTCTTGGACTTGGTGCTGTACGTTCCCAAATTATTAATTACTTGAATACTTAACATATGTATATATATATATTCAAAAACGAAAATGATTCAGGCAGTGAAGTTGAAACTCACCCGCATCTTCGTCGAGTAATTTTCTTGCAGCAAGGCATCCAAGGTTTGGATAAACAATCAGAATTAGAAGGCAAGAACATAAGATCAGGGAAAAACAATTAGACTTATTGTTCTCCATATTTTCTAATTGTGTTCTAATGCTTTAAATATTTTGTGAGGCTGCTAGCTTGTTGATAGTATATCATATATAGATAAATTGGACCTACAAAGACAAAAACTCAGGCTTTACTTTGTTTGTATATTCATCAGATCAAGTCAAAGTCCATGTTATCATTTCATGGACCGCAAACGTTGCTGTTTTATGCCCCTACTTACAGGGTAACTTGAGATTTTCTTTCAAAATAACTGTCAAATGAATTAAGCAAGAATTGAAAGACAGGAGCAGATTGCTTAGACTTGTTATCAGATTTTTTTCTCACCCAGCAATCCACTGTTTTCAGCCTACAGAAAATGATTGCGTATTTCTGTTTCCGCAATTTCTGGCATGCATCACACTGCTTACCGGGTCCAACACCATGCCGAAACTATTTTTGGAATTTTATTTTAATCATTCATCAGAATTTTATTTGACTTCATTTTAATCAAAAAGTTCTCTTTAGCTTGAACCTGTATACGTGACTGAAATGGCGAGTCCTGTTTTAACCAATATGTAAAACTCAGTTTGAACTAAATTGGTCTTCATCTACAAGTTTATGCTTCAAAATTTGAGCTTCATCATAGTATTAGCCAATAGATTGTATTGTCTTGTTTGCATTTGGTCATTCTAATTCATTACTTAGATAGTTCTTTTGTTGGTTATTAAAAGAACACTACATAATAAGGTAGATTGTATAAGATGTTTTGCACTTGACACTCGTGGTTATTCATGATTTTAAGAATTTTATGTTTATCTTTGTTTACTTTATCTATCTCTGCAACAATGGGAGAATCATACTGTGTCTGCGTGAAAACTGGGAATGGCAAGAGTGAAGTGCAAAACGAGGGCAACAAAATTATGAGCTTAAACTACTGATATGTACAGCAGTGCAAAGAATAGACAAAAATGCTTTTTTAATATATATGAAGTGTTGGCTAGAAAGGGCTGACTTTACGAGCCACTTGGATCATGCATTCAGGTACAAGGCGTTTTCTTGGAGGAGCCACCGCATCTTTGGCTTGTGCCTCCGGATCATCTGCGTGAACCACTGCTACTAAATCTTCGAACATCTGATCTTTGCCACCTCTCATAGGGTCCTGATTGAAAATTTTCTATCATTACTAAACTTGCCGACCAACAGATGGTATCAAAACGAGCACACCACTCTTCGTTAATAAATGAGAGGTTAAGAAGCATTTGCTAACCTGAAGAAACACATCTGTATGAGTCTTCCCTTCATATAAAATGGATTCAGCTCTAACTCCAACTTTTTTAAGAGTTTCAGCAAAATTTGTACTGCACAGAAGGCCATTTCATCATTGCATGAAACAACTAAACTACACACATAGGTAATAAACTGGGGAGACATGGTTTTTGCATTTAGATCAATTTCATCACGAGAGAACTAACCTGGCATCTGATGGAATTGAATAATCTCCTGTACCATGAAAAAGAATCATTGGAGGTAGGAGAGAAACAGCACTTTTCACGTTCGGATCCTGTACAATTATTTCAGGAGAAAATCTTTGAAGAGATTCCTCTCCTTCCATTATGCTGTATGTATACTTGGAGTCATCAGTTTCAGAGAGAGGCAGAGGTTAAGCCATTAACTAAACGAGGAAAATTTAGTAAAACTAATTGAAGAATAAATGCAAGACGTCTGTACCTTAGGAATATCGAACGGTATAAACCACGACCATGGAAATAATCTACCAGATTCAGCAAATTGTACCTGTTAATCGATTTTGCAAGCCATATGTAATTAAAAGGAACAAGTTGTTCCAAAGATAAATACAACACTAAAACTTAGTTCTATAACAACTAAATATAAGGAAAAGTCAGACTTTACTGGAGCAATTAACAAAAACTAACCCTCCTGATAAACCAAAATAAGCCTTAATCTGGGAAACATTCCAAGTAAGTTTTTCTTTTTGGTTGGCCTGCTTGATTGCCTGCTCGACAAGAGCGCAAGCAGAAATATGTGCACCAGCTGACTGCCCCATCAAATAGATCCTATTGAAAGAAAACACAGACAAAATACCACCATTAAGATTTATAAACCAATCAATCTAGAAGCAAGAGTTCGCACATTTCCACAAATCAAGGAAACCAGGTTACCTATTAGGATCACCCCCATATTGAGCAATCTTATTGCACACAAAAGAGATGCCCTCACAAGAATCCTTCACCATATCACTCATGGTTCCTTGCGGGAAGTTTCTGCAGACACTAACCATTTAGAGGACAAAGTAGAAAAAACAATAGAAAAGCATAGTCTTTGTGCAACACTGCAACTATATCAGAGTTATACTAGAAAACTTCATGGTTTGATCAATAACAGCTTTTCCTTGGTGATTGTTGATATAATAACGCTTTCGATAAATATCCATATTCTCTTTGAAAAGCATTGATAGTTATGATTGTAAGATATAGTCAAGCAAATGTATATATAGGACACATGTGGAGTATATTATTCATAAGAAAACTTATCCATAGAGCTTTTTATTTGTAAAATTCAGTAACTATATATAGTAAAATTAAGTCACCTGTAATCTATGCAAGCCACCATTATATCTCTTTCTGATAACTGTTTTCCTAAAAGAGAACCCCATGCTTTGTAACTGCATTAAACATTGAACATCTTCAAATCATGTCAAATAGAAAACCAATATATACTCCATATCCGATATGTTTAATTTGATATTCATCTTGAATATCAAAGACAATACAAATGAACTTGCTAACCAAGTAAAAACAACATTTCTATAGTTGAATAAACATATTTGAGCAAAGATTTTAACATAGAGCTGAAAAGTTTCTTTATAAAAACTCCAATATAAAAGCTGCATTTGCAACATGGAAAAGGGAGCGAGCTTGTTAAAGTTCCTGACACACTAAATAGACACCATCTATGTAGCTTATTTATGATTGTACAATTCTATTTTGTTATTGACTACTGCCCTCATTTGTTCCAGTCAAAACTTGTAGCAGAGTTAAGAAAATTACTTACCCAATAATCCAGGCTCCACCAGTAACAAATGCAACAACTGGCTTTGGCCTATCTTTATTTTTGGGTAAATACAAATCAAGCCTGCAAATAAGAACTCTCTACTGGTCATGCCACCCATATAATTGGACAGAAAGATAGAAAAAGTAAACTCAAAGATACATTTCTACCTATTTCGTGGTTGATCACCATAAACTATACTTCTAATGACCTGTTTGGAGAAGAAATAGTAATATCCAACTGTAAAACATTTAACATAAATTCCATCAAAACAAGTCAAGTAAAACTGCAATATCGCCTGGGAGTTTCTATATGTGAAGAGACAGACCTTGAATAAAACCGGGCATAAGCATGAAAGAGTAACAACCCAGGGCAAGGAATCGCACGATCCATCTGTAACCTACCCTGAATGAAAATGAATGATCAGGAAGCATGTAGTGATTCTGGATATAATCAAATAATACCTCAAGCAAGAAATGCATATAAGATTACTGAGCCAAAATTAAGTTCTCACAGCTCTTCATTCATAACTAGTAAGAAAGCCCAGTTGCATTAATGTTAGACGGACACTTCCCTTTACTAGCATAGCCGTGCCCGTGTCTCTTTTCATTCCAAAGCTATTTTATGAAGGTTATATTTCAAAATAACATTTCCTATATCCCCGTCCAACACCTGTTTATATCCGTGTCCCGGCAACATAGGCATTAATTTATCATGTAAACTATCAAATGATTCTTTCCAGTAACAGAAAGTACACATTTAGGACTTTGGGTGACATTAAAGCATAGATTTGATGAAATCATCATTGATGCAACTATAAATGTGAAAGTGAGTTCTAATTCCCCGATCATCATTCACATTAATTAGCTATAAACACATAGTTAACTTGTGTTAGAGATTAATATATAAAACAGCTATGATCAGCTCGAACTTTCAGTCAAACGGGTTAAAAGTAAGATGGTATCTGAGGCTTTGAGATCGAAAATGTAGTGAGTTCGAATCCTGATAACCCCATTAATTAGTGAATTGAAAACACATGGTGGGATGTACATGTGTTGTGCATGCTTCAAAAGAAACAATGAATAAAGAAGATTGAAGAAAGCAGAAAGCATACCCAATATAAGCCAAGAGCTTCAAGAACAATCTAGAAACCAAATAAGTATGAGCAGTGGGATGATTGAGATCAGCAGCGAAGGATCGGCGATGAGAAGAGGAATCAGAAAGGGAAGGCAAAGAACTCTCACTAGAAATACGACGTCGTCGTTCAGTAGGAGCAGAAGCAGCACCTTCAAAGCTGAGAGTCCTGCAAACAGCAGGAGGCTTAATGGAAATGTTATTCTCCTCATCAAAATAGGGGGTAATGAGAAGCCTGGTTTGAGGATCGTCGAGAAGATCAGGCTTGAGGAGGATCATGTTGGTGGAAGGAGAGATAAGAGGAGATGGGTCGAGAAAGGAAGGATCGGAATTGGGAAAACGTTTGTGTGTTAGGGGAAGAATTGGATTTGCAGACGGCATTGTTGATGATGATGATGATGATGATATTACAATCAACAAAAACACACAGAAGAAGAAGAAGAAGATGATTTTATTATGAGGTCTGCTATGGGATTTTGGAAATGGGAAGAGAGACGAACGAGCAACAAGGATGGAAGGGAGGAGCAGTTGGAAATGGACACTTGGCTTTCTCTAATTGGATTATTCTTTCTCAAATTTCAACCTGGTCGTTGCTTTTCTTCTTTCATTTCTTTCTCCATTCCAAACTGTACCACCACAAATTTTATAATTTTTTACTCATTCCTAAATAGGATCGGGCTTACAATTTAATGACTACTATATCTTAGTATTTATATTTTATAATTTAAGATTTAGAGCTAATTTTTCGAAATAATTTTGAATATATGTTATGTAATTTCGTGTTTTTACAAATAAAATACTGTGGATTATTGTTTGTGTTTTTTGCAAAACCAGGGGCGGACTCAGGGGGGCTTGGGTGGGCTCGAGCCCCCCTGAATTCCGGCACAACCCTTAGAGATGTAGTGACATATTTCGGCTAGCCCCCCAAAATAATGTATATTGATATTAAAGATGATAAAATAGACAAAGTTAAAGGATGGGAGAGTTGGTAAGAAAGATGTATTTAGATCTATAGACTAGAGTTCAAATCCCATCATCTACATTTTTTTTTCTTCCAACATCTTTTTGAGCATTTACTTCCCCTAACATTAATAATGTTTTTCATCAATTTTTAATTTTTTTCTCATAACATTATTAATGTTTTTCATCAATATTCTTCCCCTAACATTATTAATGTTTTTCATCAATTTTTAATTTTTTAATGTTATTTTGATCGAAAACTCTATTTTTTTGTTTTTCCTTTATATTTTTAATAATTTTATCAACAATTTTTTATTAGATCATTAATTTGTTTCTCCTAATTTTATTAACTCTACTTCATTTTTGTATACACGCATATATATAAAAAAAATTACGCTAAAGCCAAAATTAGCCCCCCCGATCTTCAAATCCTGGGTCCGCCCCTGTGCAAAACTAAGCAAATAGTTGATTTGTTGATATTAACAATAACATTTTTTATGTTTTCTCCAAAAAAATTTATGTTCTATGTTTTCTACACTGTGTTTTACGCATTTTTCCATGTTTTGTTTCCTATATTGTTTTTCTATTTTTTTTCTTGGGTTAATTTCAAATAGGTGCTTTGTGGTTTCGTATTTTTGTAAATAAATCAATGTAGTTTGACATTAAGGAAATAAAAGACTGTAATTTGCATTGTTTGCAGAATTCAGGAAATAATCAATTTTGTTGACGTGAATGAATATCATTTTTGTCCAAAAAAACTTTCTAACCTTTGACCTTAACTTTTACATGATCGATCAAAAGTTTGAGAAAATATTTAGACAAAAAATATCCTTGTTCACGTCAACAAAATTTGTCATTTCCTTAATTTTGCAAAATATGGTCATTTATTTACTTAAAATTAAATTACAATTCTTTATTTGCAAAATCATAGAACACTTATTTGAAATTAATTTTTTTTCTTGTTTTCTACATTTCCTCTATTTTATACTTTGTGTGTTTGTCTTTTTCGATGTGTGCTAATGTTCTTTTACAATATTTTATGTGTTTTTTATGATTTTTTTTTTCGTTCTCCTGGTATTTTGTGTGTTTTTGTCTTTTCTTTTTATATTCTGTGTTTTCTACAATTTTCTCGTATTTTTCTGTAATTTGTGTTTCTGTATTTTTTCATGTTGTGCTTTTTTTTGTTGTATTTTTGTATTTCATTTTTTTCTTTATTCCGTGTTTTGGTTTTGCGTTTTTCTTGTATTTTGTATTATCATGTGATTTGTGTTTTTCATGTATTCTGTGTTTTTGTATTTCCGGTTTATTTATTTTTTACATTTTTCTTTAATGGTATTTCTTTTTTGTGTATTTTTCACGTAATATGTGTTTTTAAAATAGTTAATGATAATAATGAAAATTTTAAGATAATTAAAGGGGTCTAAAGCTTTAGGTTTTTTCACTTAAATTTAGCAAATTTCAGTTCAATTCAGTGAATTCACTTTAGTAGATACACTTTAATTCAACAAACTTTATTCAATATGAAAGTCAAATTGTTTTATTTAACTGATTATTAATTCATACTACTGCATTGGAAATGAAAATGGGTGCATATCCAATATCCAATATATAAGATTAATTGTTAACTATGATGAATGATCCGTACACGAAACATGTTAATCGCGTGCGAAAAGCAAAACGTGAAATTATATGATGTGCATGTGGCAATTGTATAATAATCGTAATTAAATCAGGGAGTCAAAATGATTAGCATAGTTTAAATATGGTGTCTGCCTAGTTTCCTACATATATTATCCTCATTCCTTATCCTATTGCATTAACCCACATATTTGGAAAATTACCAAACTAATTACATCTTTCATTTCGTTTTTTGTTTTTTCTTCAAATGATTGATGTTAGCATGTATTATTACATTATGTTTGACATCTTGGTTCAATATCAATATGTAGAAAATTGCATGTATTAAGTGTTGGCCCTAACAAGATCAGAATCACCTAGAGGGGGGTGAATAGGTGTTTCAAACGAAAACTGATATTTTCAAACTTTTAGTGAAAATTCAATTTTCAGAGTCAATAATCCTCAGAGTCAGAGGCAAGCTTATTGAAGTAGCCTCTGAGGGATAATCTGCTTTAAGACAGGTTCTGTCTTTTCAGCAACAGAAGTTCTGAGTAAAGGACTTCTGGACAGTCTTCTGAACACAGACTTGTGATTTTTAAGAGGAAATCTGTTTCAGCACTAAATATGATACAAGTACACAGAAGCAATTAACAAGTATAAGGAAGGGAGAAAGAGATTCAGGAGGTCCTGATGAACAGTTCAATTTATCCAAGTTCGCCACAGAGTTCCTGTGACTACGTCTTGTCCTCTGAGGTCGCAGCCTCCAGAGATTTTATAAATCCACTATTCAGAACTTTTATGGCAAGTTCAGAAGCTCCTTTACATCAACAGAACTTAAGCTAATTTCTCACTTAGTTCTGACTAGCCTAAAATGAGTTAAAGGATTTTCACCAGAACAGCAATACTCTGTTTTCTGGATTTCTCACCCAACTCAAATCTCAACTAGATTTCTCTCTTTTTAAATCTAACTGAAGATCACAACCGATCTCAGTTTACAAGATTTCTATTATGAACTTGTTTTTCTTCACTCTCTCACAATTACAAAGGCTAAGCTAAGAAAAGATTGAGAATGGAAAGTGTGCTCTGTTTTCTTGAATAACAGTGCGTTGAGATTTTTGCTCTATGATCACACACGTGGTTGATGCAGTGGAGCTTTGCTACTATTTATAGTGTTGAGTAGATAACCGTTGAGGATATTTGAATCTTCAAGGATGACAGGATGAAAGTAGCCGTTAATCTTGTCAACTTCTTCGAACGGTCTCAAAACACTCAACTCTGTCAACTTTGTACTTTAATCTAATCCGGTATGGGATTAAAATAAAGGTGATGGAGTTGACTGAACTTGAAGATTGATTTAGAGGGAAACGATAAGAGAGCAGGTTTTGTTTGTTGTGAACAGGCGCGTCCTTCAAACAGCTTTTTGAACTTTTGGCGCCTTGCATTAAATGCAACTGACAAAGCATTAAATGCTTAACTAAACCCGTGATAACGAACTTCTGATGTCCGTATTCCTTCTTAGCGCTTCTGAACTAAAACAACCTTAGTCTTCTGATTGCAAAAGAGAACTTCTGATAAAAGCTTTAGGCAGACAATCAAGACTTCAGAGCGGTTGATCCAGCTTCTGAGAAAGTACTTCTGTCTTCAGCTTCTTTAATCTTCTGAGTTCAATAGGCAAGCAGGAATTCTTCATTCAGCATCTGCTGAGAAAACTTATATAATAACTTAACAAAAATTGTTAGTCAACATTGAAAAGTATATAAGTTAATTTTCATTTTCATCTTCTGAAACGTTTGGACATAATCAAAACACTTAGGGTTCATCATTCTCCCCCATTTTGGTTATGGACAAACCGTGGTCAGAAGGTAAAGATTACTTAGAAAACTTTAAGGTTTAGAAAGTAACTTCCTGTTGGTTATAGTTTTTATAACTTCTGAGCAACTTAACTCCCCCATTTTAGTGTAAATGGTGAACTTCAGCAAATCTGAGACTTAGAAGACTTAAGATCAAGTTATTTAACGATTGTGAAGTGAGTTACTAAGTTAGAAAAACATATAAGCAAGCAGTAATATGTAAGAAGACAGACTGTGTGGAAAATTCAAATAGTATAAATATTCAGAGAACAAAGAAACAACATGTCAGAAGCATAAAGATGAATAACTTAACAAGAAGCTACCCAACCCAGAACCTATGACTAAGATTCTTAAGTTCTATGGATTTGACTATGTGTTTCGAGGTTTCTTCTGAAGAGGAGGAACTCCACTACTTGAACTGACATTAGCACCAGATCTCTTTAAACCAGAACTTGGACCACCACCCTGCTCAGCAGGTTTCTCCCCCATTTGTCCATAAACAACAGGCCTTCCCAGAGCTCCTTGAGATATTAACTTTTGTTGAACTTTGAGAGCAGTGTCGAGCTGATGTTTAGTTGGCCTTAAAGCATTGAGTTGATCGATTTTCTGTTTGAAATCAGCCTCAAGCTTTCTCATTTCAGGGAGAGACGGGCCAGACTGAGGTCTTTGCTTCTGAGCATCTTCCAGGAGCAACTTGATAGCTTGGTTGTTCAAATAGACAGCAGCAGTCAAATATTCATTTTGAAGATAGGTCTGCCCACGAACAAACCGATAATTGTTGTTCAGAATCTTCTCATGCTCTTTGGACTGAGAATGCAGAACCTTCATGAACTCAGTGAGTTCAGCAATTTGTGCATTCTGAGCATGGACAAGGGATTCTATGCTCTGAAGACGTTTATTGAGATCAGGAGAAATATCTTCCACAACTTTGGCAGCCCCAGAGGAAGATTGACCTTGAGCAGAAGATTTCACTTCTCTCAGAACATGATTAATGGTGCTTTGTAGGTCGTCAATCTTAGCTGGGAGAACCTTCTCTTGAGATTCAAAATGTTCATTTGCTTCTCTAACCTCTTGCTGTAGAATGCTGAGATGTTCATTCACATTGCTAGTAGAGGCATGAGCAATGTTCTCAAGTGTAGGAAGGGTCAGAGCCAACTGCCTTAGTTTATAAAATTCATCATAAGCAGCGAGATGAAGGGTTGACAAATTCTGAATGAACACAGAGGGATTTTGCATTTGTAGCATAGTCATCAACTGTAGATTCTGTGCCTTCAGAGCTTGAATTTCTTGGAGCACCATACCCTGTGCATACAAGTCCGCAGCAGGAGTCCTTTGCCCAAAATTAGCCATATTGTGCAACAATCCATCGGAGCCACTTTGACTCATTCTTCTCAAATCCTCAACAGATGGAACACCACCAGCTGTTGAAATAACAGGAGCTCTGTGAGGAATCCCAAAACTACCAAAGTTTGCAGCCATCTCATCTCGATTCAAGTGATTGAACAGATATTCATAGTTGGTACGAATACCAGCATAGGAAGGAGGAGTGGATGTATTGGAAGTTGTTAAGGGATCACACACAGGAGGTGTATGTCCAGAGGATGAGGATCTAGGTATGGTGGATGTGAATGAAGGAGCACTCTGAGTAGTCAGAGGAGGGAGAGAGGAGAGAATGGTAGTTGGTATAGTGGATGGAGGAGTGGAGATTGAAGTTGTAAATCCAGAAGATGGAAGTACAACCTCTGATGGAAGAGATTGAGAAGATGAAATAATGACAGAGTCAGAAAATAAGGGAGCTGTGTTAATATTTACCTCTGAATAGGATCCAGAGGAAAGAATAGTTTTAAAAGGCATTTCCTCAGATGTTGAGGAAATGGGAGGAATTTGAACAGAAGATGTACTTACCTCTGAGACAGAAGTAGGTACAGAAGATGGTTGAGAAGAGTGAATAGGAGATGGAGCAGGAGTATGAGATGGAGATGGTAAAGCTTGATCAGAAGTGTTCTGATCTTCCGGAACATTGGGGTCAAAGGAGCTAATAGGTGTGGCATCAAGATGAGCCATCTTTTCAATAGTGATCCTAGCATCCCTTTCACCAGGATTCCTGCCTTGACCCAGAAGGACATTGTCCATGAAATCGTCGTTATCAACAGTTTCAGCAAACTCCTTAGCATTTTTAAGAACGATTTCAGGAGCAATCACTTCTTCATCACTATCCTCTGAGAGGTCTTGAATAGTAGGAGCACCAAAATCTCCTGCTGATGCATCCAGCATCTCTTCATCCAGAAATTCCTCTTCAGAAGGAATAGCATCTTCCAGCTCAGCACACTCAACAAATAAGTCCTTTTTGTTCAGGATCCTTCTGTGTGCAGCTTTCTTCCTTCTCATTCCCTGTGAAAGTGGAATTTCCCTTTCAGCAGTCTCTTCTTCAGTAGCTTCTGAAAGGACAGCATCACTGTCCAATAGGGCAGCAGCTTCTTCCAGTCTGGCATCTTCCTTAGCTTTTGCCAGAGCTAATCTTTCTTCTGCCAATTTCTCAGCGACTTCAGCAGCTTCCTTTTCTCTTCTGGTTAACTCAGTCAGAGAGACAATCCTTTCTTGTTCTTTCTCAGCTTCAGCAGCTCTTGCTAACTCAGCAAGTCTGCTCTTCTCAGCTTCCTCTGCTGCTTTCTTTGCAGCTTCACTAGGTTTTTCAGCAACCACATTACCAGAAGGTTCAATACTAATGGTAGCTTGAACCATAGAGGGAAGAGGCTCTGGAGAAACAACCTTTTCAACAACCAACTTACTTGACTTTTTCTTTCCTTTGCCTCCTTTGGCAACAGTCTTTCCTTTCTGCTCAACAACCTTCGTACTTTCTTTCTGACTTACAACCACAGAGGAACCAGCACCTTCTGGCTTCTTCGGAACTATACTGTGTTGTAACTTAGTCAGAGGAATAAGTTTGATTGGAGTGCTCTTACTGGTAATGCCTTCACCAGAAATCTCTATTCCAGCAGATTCAAACAGCCTGGTCAGAAGAGAACCATAGGCCAAAGCACTTCCAACCTTCACATTCTTCATCTGCCTTATAATCATGGCAGGAAGGTTGATCTTCTTCTCGTTCATTAAGTGGTACATGAACACCCTTTCTCTGTTAGAAACCCCATTAACAGCCCCAGATTTCGGAAGGAACACATTTGTGGTCAAATAATGTGCCCACCTCTGATGCTGTGTCAACCAGGTGGCATAGGTTTCCTTTGCGCTCTGAACTGGCTTAGCCCAGTTAACTTCCGAAAAACCTTCAGCAGTTCCATCATCCCCAATGATGATTCCTTCATCATCAATGCTAATGGCTTGGGAGATGGAAGCCCTGCTGACCTCAAAATCAGTACCATTTACCACAGAGTGTACAATATCCTCCTCATCAGACCTATAGTTGAGGTTCTGATAGAACTCAGTTACCATCTTGGGATAGAAGAAATCATTCAAAGAAACAAATGAGTTCCAGTTTTGCGCACTAATCCATTTAGAGATGGGAACGGTGGATTTGACTTCATCATCTAAGAATCTAGATGTGAAAACCCTAGATTCGCTAAGAATCTCATCATCGGCTAAGATGTGAGTGATAATGACTTGAGGAACATTTTCTTGAGCCATTTTAGAAAAAGAGATTGAGAAATGTAGATTAAGTAGAAAGATTGCAGAAAATTGCAAGGAGAGTTCTAGCTATGAAATCTGGAGAGCAAAAGATTTTCGAGTGAAAAGAACCTAAGTATGGAAACCCTCTATTTATACCCAAACAGTGATCGCTTCCTATTCAAAAGTAACTAACTACCGTTTAAAAAGGAACCAGTTACCGTTAACAACAGAACGGCGCAGTAATAGCATTAAATGTAGACAACTTTAATTCAAAATCATGATTATCCTTAAACATGCTTAATTAATTCAAACACATGGCAGTTAAGAATTAATAGGACAGTTAAAGATAAGTTATTGAAGTTGATAAGTCATACCAATGCCTTCTCGTAGACTTCTGAAAGGATTATAAGCCAGAGGCTTAGTAAACATGTCAGCAAGGTTATCTTCAGAGGGGACATGAGTGATGAGTATATCTTTCTTCAGAACATGATCTCTCAGAAAATGATGTCTAATATGGACATGCTTCATTCTACTGTGTTGTATGGGATTTTTGGATAGGTCAATTGCACTCTTGTTGTCACAGAAGATGGTCATTGTTCCAGGAGTGATTCCATAGTCAGCAATTTGTTGCTTTATCCAGAGCATCTGAGAAACACAACTTCCAGCAGCAACATACTCAGCTTCAGCAGTTGAGAGAGCCACAGATGTTTGCTTCTTACTATGCCAGGAGACTAGACATTCTCCTAGAAAGTGACATCCACCAGAGGTGCTGACTCTTTTCAACTTGTCTCTACCATAGTCAGAGTCTGTGTATCCTACAGGAGTAAAATTAGTACTACAGGGATACCACAAACCGGCTTCTGAAGTGCCCTTGAGATATCTGAGAATTCTTTTGACAGCAATGTCATGAATCTCTTTTGGATTAGCTTGATACCTAGCACAAAAGCACACAGCAAAATGTATATCTGGCCTGCTGGCTGTTAGGTATAGAAGGGAGCCAATCATACCTCTGTAGGTTTTAATATCTACAGGTTTACCAGCTTTCTCTTCATCATCAAAGTCTTTGCTGACATCCATGGGGATATCAACAGCATTGGATTCCAACATGCCAAACTTCTTTAGCACTTCTCTAGTATATTTGGCTTGATTGATAAACACACCATCATTACTTTGCTTGATTTGAAGTCCTAGGAAGAAGGTTAACTCTCCCATCATAGACATCTCAAACTCAGCTTTCATGTGATTGCTGAACTCTCTGCACAAAGATTCATTAGTAGCACCAAATATAATATCATCAACATATACCTGAGCTAAGAGAATATCTTTGTTTTTCTTCAGAGTGAACAGAGTTGTGTCAACACAGCCTCTGACAAATCCTTTAGAGATAAGGAACTTTGTCAATCTTTCATACCAAGCTCTGGGAGCTTGTTTCAGTCCATACAAGGCCTTCTTCAGCTTGTACACATGATTTGGAAACTTAGGATCTTCAAAACCAGGAGGTTGAGACACATAAACTTCTTCATCAATGTAACCATTCAAGAATGCACTTTTCACATCCATTTGAAAAAGCTTGAAGCCTTTGTATGATGCAAAAGCACATAAGATTCTAATGGCTTCCAACCTTGCAACAGGAGCAAAGGTTTCACCATAATCTATGCCTTCTTGCTGACTGTAACCTTGAGCAACAAGTCTTGCCTTGTTTCTCACAACATTTCCAAATTCATCAAGTTTGTTTTTCAGAACCCATCTTGTACCAACAACCTTCTTATTGTTAGGTCTGGGGACTAAAATCCAAACTTCTGACCTTTTGAACTGATCAAGTTCTTCTTGCATTGCCATTAACCAGGATTCATCTTCCTCAGCCTCATAGAAGTCCTTGGGTTCCAGAAGTGACACAAAAGCCACATTCCCCATATATCTTCTGAGCTGAGCTCTGGTCATGACAGGATTATGAACAGAGTCAATTATGTTCTCTAAGGAATGATTCCTATGAGCTCTAACTTCTCTTGGTAAATCCAATGAGTCTTCTGAAACTTGTTCATCATTTGTTGAATCATATATAGGAGCATCTTCTGGAAGGAAGTTGACTTCTGTAGTTGAATGTTCTTCTGGGACATGTTCAGCAGGAGGATCAACTTCAGCATCTTTAGGAATAACATCTTCAACAGGAGGAGATGATATTTCAGAAGCTTGAACTTCATCTTCTTCAGAGACTTTACTATCTGCAGGGTTAGTCTCATCAAACTTTACATGAATGGATTCATCTAAAGTTTGAGTCCTCTTATTAAAAACCCTATATGCTTTACTATGTGTTGAGTAGCCAAGAAAAATAGCTTCATCTGCCTTAGAATCAAATTTTGAAAGATGTTCTTTTGTATTCAGAACATAACATTTACAACCAAAGGTTCTGAAATAACCTATCTTAGGCTTTCTTCCTTTCCAGAGTTCATAGGGAGTTTTGTTCAAGATACTTCTGATGAGAACTCTATTCAGAACATAACAAGCTGTGTTAACAGCTTCTCCCCAGAAGTACTTTGGAAGCCTTCTTTCATTGATCATAGTTCTGGCTATCTCAACCAGAGTTCTATTCTTCCTTTCAACTACCCCATTTTGTTGAGGAGTTCTGGGAGCAGAAAAGTTATGATCAATTCCCTTGATTTCACAGAATTCTTCAAACATAAAGTTTTTGAATTCTCCACCATTATCACTTCTGATATGGACTACCTTTTCATTCCTTTCATTCTCAAGTTTCTTAATCAGAACTGAGAAACATCCAAGTGACTCATCTTTGCTAGACAGCAAGATGACCCAAGTGAATCTTGAATAGTCATCTACAATGACAAAGGCATACTTCTTTCCACACATGCTCATTGGTTGAACAGGACCAAAAAGATCCATATGAAGTAATTCCAAAGGTCTTTTAGTTGAAATGACTTTCTTAGTTTTAAAAGAGCTTCTGGATTGTTTACCAGATTGGCAAGCATTGCATAAATGGTCTTTTTTAAAACTAATTTCAGGCAGACCCTCAACCAATTGATATCTAGCTACTTTGGCCAGAAGATCCATGCTAACATGAGCAAGTCTTCTATGCCAGAGCCAGGAGGTATCCTCTTTGGACATCAAGCATATATTTTTGCAAAGATTCTCAAGATTCAGCATGAAGACATTTTCAACTCTAGGAGCAGTTAGAATAACTTCCCTTGACTTACTGTCCAAGATTTTACATCCAGAGGAGCTGAGACAACATCTCTACCTTTATCACACAGTTGTGCAACACTCAGGAGATTGAACTTCAGGCCTCTGACTAGGGAGACATCTTCGATCGGAGGATTGGTTCCAATGGACCCAGAACCAAGAATTCTTCCTTTCTGAGCATCTCCAAAGCTGACTTTACCACCTCTTTTAGGTACAAATGTGATGAATGCCTTTTCATCACCTGTCATATGCCTTGAGCACCCACTGTCAATGTACCACAGCTTTGACATTGATGGAGCACTCAGAGCAACCTGCAACACAATCAATTAGTGACAGGTACCCAATCCTTATTGGGTCCTTCAGAGTTAGATTTAGCTTCTACAGGTTTTTCTGATATTTCAGATTGCAGGAGGTTCTTAATGTGATACTTGCAATCTTTCAACCAATGTCCATCTTTCTTACACAACTTGCAAGAAGGAGGATTCTTGGATCTTTCCCTTTGCTTCTTAGGAGCATTCTTCTTCTTCTGGGAAGGTACTACTTCTTCTGGGAAGGTACTACTTCTTCAGAGGCATTAGCACTCTTAGAGGTTCCCACTTCAGGAGGAGAAGAGATCTCTTTCAGAGGAGAGGGAGTGACAGATTTCTTCTTCTGAGGTTTATCATTCCTCAGAGGCAGTTTTTCTTTACCTTTGACTTTTGAGTTATCGGAGGAAGAACTGAATTGTTTACTTAGTTTATCTTCCAATATTTTCATATCAGCATAAACTTGAGTAAACCTAAGAACTTTGTCAGCCTCGCTTTTGTCCAACTTCCTTTTTAGGTACTTGAACATGCTGTACAATTCTTCAAGAGAATCAAAGATATTTTGTTCAGAGGATATGTTTACCTCGGAGTCATAGTTTGCTTCAGGAGGTGCGGAAGTTTCTCCTGTGACATCTTCAGAGGATGGCTCATCAATAGCCATGAAACATATCTGGGCTCGCTCTTCCTTCTCTTCAGGATCACTGCTGGTCTCAGAGTCTGACCAAGCAGCCAGCATAGCTTTCTTGAACTTTTTCTTATCTTTCTTCAGCTCTGGGCAGTTAGGCTTAATGTGCCCAGGTTGCTGACATCCATAACACACAATGGGCTTGTTTGGATCTCTCTTGAACTTTTCACCAGAATCAGGAGTTTTCTTTTCAAAACTTCTGAATGGCTTCTTGTAGTTTCCACCTTTGCCTTTTCTAAAGGCTCTTTTGAACTTCCTGGTCAGCATGGCCAATTCTTCATCTTCTGATGATTCTTCAGAAGACTCTGCCTTCAGGACTACTTGTCTCTTTCCTTCTGACCTTTCTCTTAGGTCATGATTTTTTAGTGACATCTCATGGGTGATTAGAGACCCAATGAGTTCATCATACAAATAAAAGCTCAAGTCCTGAACTTCTTCAATGGCAGTCTTCTTGGCTTGCCAAGACCTTGGTAAGCTTCTGACAATCTTCTTTACTCTTTCAGACTCTTCAATGTCTCTGCCCAAACTCTTTAAGTCATTGACTATCTTGGTGAATCTAGAGTTCATTTCTGAAATAGATTCTTTGTCAAGCATTTCAAATAACTCATATTCTCTCATGAGTTGGTTGACTTTGGACTGCTTCACTTTTCCTGTTCCTTCATATGTGACTTCCAGCTTGTTCCATATATCCTGTGCAGTTTCACAAGAGGAAACTTTGTTATATTCAGTGGCTGTAAGTGCACAATGCAACATATTTATTGCTGAAGCATTTGTTTGGAGCTTTTTCAGAATTTCATCTGAATATTCTCTCTGAGGGATAATAACATTCCCTAGACCTGGTTCCATTCTGGTGGGAATGAAATCTCCATCTGTGATGACAAACCAAGCACTCATGTTCTGAGCTTGAATGAAATACATCATTCTCTTTTTCCAGTAGGAATAATTGTCACCATTGAATAATGGAGGTCTAGTTGTAGAGGATCCCTCTGGGACAATGAAGTGAGAAGAATTCTCAGGCTGGTGTCTACTAGCCATCTCTATTGATTCTGATAGGATCTTACACTTAGATTGTTAGATCTTAAATATACGAAGTGACCTTCGCTCTGATACCACTTGTTGGCCCTAACAAGATCAGAATCACCTAGAGGGGGGTGAATAGGTGTTTCAAACGAAAACTGATATTTTCAAACTTTTAGTGAAAATTCAATTTTCAGAGTCAATAATCCTCAGAGTCAGAGGCAAGCTTATTGAAGTAGCCTCTGAGGGATAATCTGCTTTAAGACAGGTTCTGTCTTTTCAGCAACAGAAGTTCTGAGTAAAGGACTTCTGGACAGTCTTCTGAACACAGACTTGTGATTTTTAAGAGGAAATCTGTTTCAGCACTAAATATGATACAAGTACACAGAAGCAATTAACAAGTATACGGAAGGGAGAAAGAGATTCAGGAGGTCCTGATGAACAGTTCAATTTATCCAAGTTCGCCACAGAGTTCCTGTGACTACGTCTTGTCCTCTGAGGTCGCAGCCTCCAGAGATTTTATAAATCCACTATTCAGAACTTTTATGGCAAGTTCAGAAGCTCCTTTACATCAACAGAACTTAAGCTAATTTCTCACTTAGTTCTGACTAGCCTAAAATGAGTTAAAGGATTTTCACCAGAACAGCAATACTCTGTTTTCTGGATTTCTCACCCAACTCAAATCTCAACTAGATTTCTCTCTTTTTAAATCTAACTGAAGATCACAACCGATCTCAGTTTACAAGATTTCTATTATGAACTTGTTTTTCTTCACTCTCTCACAATTACAAAGGCTAAGCTAAGAAAAGATTGAGAATGGAAAGTGTGCTCTGTTTTCTTGAATAACAGTGCGTTGAGATTTTTGCTCTATGATCACACACGTGGTTGATGCAGTGGAGCTTTGCTACTATTTATAGTGTTGAGTAGATAACCGTTGAGGATATTTGAATCTTCAAGGATGACAGGATGAAAGTAGCCGTTAATCTTGTCAACTTCTTCGAACGGTCTCAAAACACTCAACTCTGTCAACTTTGTACTTTAATCTAATCCGGTATGGGATTAAAATAAAGGTGATGGAGTTGACTGAACTTGAAGATTGATTTAGAGGGAAACGATAAGAGAGCAGGTTTTGTTTGTTGTGAACAGGCGCGTCCTTCAAACAGCTTTTTGAACTTTTGGCGCCTTGCATTAAATGCAACTGACAAAGCATTAAATGCTTAACTAAACCCGTGATAACGAACTTCTGATGTCCGTATTCCTTCTTAGCGCTTCTGAACTAAAACAACCTTAGTCTTCTGATTGCAAAAGAGAACTTCTGATAAAAGCTTTAGGCAGACAATCAAGACTTCAGAGCGGTTGATCCAGCTTCTGAGAAAGTACTTCTGTCTTCAGCTTCTTTAATCTTCTGAGTTCAATAGGCAAGCAGGAATTCTTCATTCAGCATCTGCTGAGAAAACTTATATAATAACTTAACAAAAATTGTTAGTCAACATTGAAAAGTATATAAGTTAATTTTCATTTTCATCTTCTGAAACGTTTGGACATAATCAAAACACTTAGGGTTCATCATTAAGTCCTATTATGTTTTATTTAAAATTCCTTGTTCGTTCACCATCCTCCACTGCTATTAAAAAAAAAAAGTTGAATTGTATCACATTAATTAAGAGGAATACAAACTATACATTATGACTTCAATTAATTTGTTCTATATATGGAAAAAGAAAAATTCAAATTTGAGAAAATATATTTGGTAGAGAAGAAAAGTAAAATAAATTAATAGGTTGGATAAATAAGTAGATAATTGTAATTTGCTAGATGTATAATCATCAATCAATCAATGGGGCGATAGTGGAGGATATGCTCCTAAAATTATGTAGAATTCATTCTTGCACTTTTATTATATAATTTAGGCTGCATTTCTTGAATTCACGTGTGATAAATTCAAAGATGCATTAGCCACATTATCTAACTTAATCCAAATAATTCCGACAATATATAGTTTCTTAATTTTTATGGTTTTCATATAACCTAATTTTTTTTTATCATCAATCAACTCGTTGATAAGTGCATGTAGATGATGTTTATTTGATGCCATTCTTCAATTACAAGTTTTTGGCTTCCAAGATTTGAGATCCCATTATGTATGGTAACATCAAATTCTAATTTATTATTATTATTATCATTAGGATAAAGTACAATAAATGGTTTTGTGGTTTTAACATTTTTAAAACAAGATCTTGTGGTTTCAAAATGTATAAATGAATGACATGTGGTATAAACAGTTAGCAAATAAGAAAATTTTTTGGATGCCCTGAATTACATATGTACATTTGATAGACCTGTGGTATAAGCTGCTTATACCACAAGTCTCTCATTTGTGTATTTTAAAACCACAAAACCTTGTTTGCAAAAATTGAAACTACAACACTCTTTATTTTTATTATTATTATTATTTATTATTATTATTATTATTATTATGTTTGGTTCACATGCATTTCCAAACAATAAGAAATTCTTTAGAATATATACTATGTTCTCATACTTGTTTATAATTATACTGCCTTTTTTTTCTATAATTTGTATGCGTTTATAGAAATTAGACAATACGGTTGATGTACTGTGTTAGTTATGTGTCGGACCAATAAGTTAATCACACTTCAAATATATTTTATATAAAATTTTTGTTCTTTTTACTTAAATTCTATAAAATTCGGTTCAGTTCTTTAGCTCAGTAACATTTAATTCAGTGCAACAAATGTTGTTCAGAAAATTCATTTTAATTCAGTTCAATTCAAAGCCTAAGCCCGATGACAAAACATATATTGTGATCATTTAATAGTTGTTTTATTTTTTAATTCAAAAGATGTCTGATAGTAAAAATTGCATATAATTAATAGATATGAGAATATTCCGGTAATATCCAGCATTTGATGCATTAATAGTTTAATACTGTAACCAGAAAGTTAATAGTTTAATACTTGTTTTTTATGCCTATTTATCTTAATTTGATATATTGCTCGTAGTAATTAGTGGTTCTTATACAATATTCTTTTCTTTGTAGATATATAAGGTCTTATAATATGTTTTACTTTGCATTCAAATGTTTAAATAATTTGATTGTGTTTCAAAAATAATAAAAAAATTTGATTGTTTTTTACCAATATCCAGGAAAAAGAATTCTGATTCTTGCACATGTATTATAGGCAGGAATCATAATCTTCTGGACATATAGTTGAGGATACAATTATATGATGTTTAACCGTTTTGTTTAGTACTATTTGTCGGTTACTTTCTTTTCCTTATCAATTAGGGTATTCCATCATTGTAAAGGAGATTATTGCACGGATTAACTGATAATTAGGCAGCCTGTATGCAATGCAATAAGGTTCATTATATAGAGTGTGGTGCTCACCTAGTCGATAATTGACCAAATAAAATTTGGTCAATCACTATTAGACTAGAATTTAAGGGTGGGGACTAAAATCTAATAAAATCACTTATTTTACTTTAATTACAAAATGGTGTTTTTTGTTTTCTTTACTATATCCTAGATAGTCTCTATCAACCCGTCGTCTTTAGGTGATTTCATTATGTTTTAATCTACAACTCTTAGATTCTAATTTAATGGTGATTGACCAAATTGTATTTGGTCAGTTATTGACTAGGTGAGCATAACTATAATTATAGAGGCCAAATCTATCACCAACTTTATTAGTACATCTTGGAGGGCATATTTATTTATAATGGGGGCACTTTGACCCCATTGTAAATACTAGATTGACACATTTTATTTATGAAATTGCAATTGGGAGTTTTATATAGTTATTTTTGTTTTTATAAAGTAATTATTCTTTGTCCACTTTCACTATTAGATGAGAGACGTAGATCTTGATTTAATGGTGACGAGAACAAAGTAATAATTACTTTAAAGTAATCATAGTTTACACCTAAATAATATTTGATTTAAACTTTTATATATATGTATACCTCTAAACTTCTCTCAACACTTCAATTGTCATTCTCAACTTTCAACCATTACAAATAACATCCACAAATGAAACAAGAAAATGATGGGATAAACTCAATTTATATATGTGGAGAATCGTAATCGATAAATACATATTGATGAGATGATAGTATCGTTATATAACTTATATTAATAAACAGGGGAAAGATGGGGTGACCATCCATTAATTATATGTGTGCTATCCGAATCAGACCATCAGTTTCATGTCTTGGTTTCCTATGCCTACGTTTAAGCCTCAGATTTCATAGCTCTTGTTTTCTTTTCTTGTCTTTTAATTTTTCTTTTATACATTTAATAACTGCAATTATTCTACATAATTCTCTTCTCCTTAACCCCTAATTTTACATCCAAAAATTACATATAATGAAGAAAAATAGGAGTAATCGCTTACTCAAAACAGGGAAAAAGAGACGAGATAACTAAAGAAGGCGGAGACAACACGCGATCAAAGAAGAGAAGAGGCTGCTAGCATGCAATGTTATTCCGATGCTCTCCATTAACTTTTTGTCTATATAATAGAGTAGAAACCGCGTACACAAAATGTTTGGCATCCTATTCTGATCTCACAATCGGTATATAGTAATATACAATTATTCTACATGCATTTATAGCTAGCTAGGGTATATAGCATGTTTGGATTCCATTAATATTTTGCTTAAGTTCCTAGTATATACAATCATAGATAGAAAAACTCACTGCTTTCGGTAAACAAAAATAAAAAAAAAACTACTTCAATTCATTAATTTTGTTTTTAAAAGTTACTCATAACTTTTTTAGTTTAATTGAGAAATTTTGTATAATCTGATTTGATCTCAATCTATAAACTTTTCATTATAAACTTTTCATTACGTGAGCACTCTATATTTTCTTTCATATTCCAGTTCTATCTATTTTAATTTGGATAATTATAAAAACTTTCTCGATCTAGATGTTGAACCCAACTTGACACACATATATACAACTTAAAATTTATATTATTTTTCATACAAATTATTTTTCATGACGTGAAATATGTAAATAATATAAAATTATATATATATATTATTATGACGTGAAATATTCTCACATTAAAAAGCCTAAAAATTTACATTGTCTTTCATATTGAAGTTCAGTAATTGAAAAACGTTACAAACTGAAATAAGTTGACTAAATTAGCTCTTGTCAATATATATTTTTTTTATCTTATCCCTATGATTTATATTTTATAATATCCATATTACACTATAACATAAGAATAACAAAGAAAAATGGAAAGAATATTATTGTAAGCTTTTTTCTGGGGGGCAATTATAAGCTTTCTTAAGTACTGAAATGGAAAATTAGTGATCACAATAATACTTTTTTACTAAAATTAGTGGAAATCTGGCTGTTCTAATTAGAAGCGACATTTGTGAGCGAGACTTAATAAACCAATAATACTCTAACGTACAATAATTAATCTTCTCTAACTAATTACGACCCAATCACCCCTAATTATAGTGATTAATCAAAAAATCATCCTACGATATTACCAAGAAAAAATCATACTATGAAACAATTTTTTTTTTTCAAAAATTCTGAAGGAAGATGATTATAGATTTTAAGGCCTTATCCTTTTTTACTAAACTGAAGCTAATTTGTTGCACTGAATTAAATTTAAGTAAAAAAGAACAAGATCTAATTACGAAAGTGAAAATTGAACCCAACTGGATTGTCACAAGACTTGCTTTCTTATCATTGAATAAACTTCTAAAATAAACAATCCGAACATAGTAGAATTTTCGAAGGATGTCTCGACCCTTGTATGCAAGGGCATATCTAAAAAGGGCTTGGGGCCATCCTTAGGAACCACTGTTATCGAAAGTGATTTATGTCCTTTTATTTGATGAAACTTTTCTTACAATAAGTGCTTCCTGCTTTCATGTTTGAGAAATTTTGTAGTAAAAACTGATTATCAAAGATAAATTCATCAAATATCTGTAAAATAACTTTGTAGATATACTAAATTTCATTGTTAAAATTTTTTATGGAGTATTTTTTTATACACTTAGGTATAAAATCGGCCCCTAACGTTCCAACTCTGTATTCGCCACTGTTGTATGCCATACTATGAAACATTAATATTAAATAAAGCATGGACCCACTTGAGCATGCATATGTTATAAAGCAAGGTCTCTGAAAAATCAAGAAGAGAAAGATGTGGAGGGAAGAGGAGTGAGATCCGGTGGCAGTGTTGGGTATAATTCCGGCGAATATAGGGTGGCAAGTGGAGAGTATATGTTCACTAAGTATATCTTAGAATGTGCTTAGTGTAGTTGTTATTAAATCATATTCTTTTTTATCCCTTAACCTCCATAAATATAGTGAACATTAGCTTCCATTGAAATACACTCTCACTCAACTCATTTCTCATTTTCTTTCTTGTTAACAAGTAAAAGAAAATGGTGAAGTTTTTCAAGCAGTTTGAAGGACAACTTGTGCCTGAATGGAAAGAAGCTTTTGTTGATTATTGGCAACTCAAGAAAGACATCAAAAAATTCCACTCCCTTACTCATAATAATAACTCTAACTCTAAACATAACTCTTCTGCTGCTTCTTTTCTTTCTACTCTCAAGAAGTTTTCCCCGTTTTCACATCCGCATCGAGACCATGGTGCCATTCAAGTACTTGCTTCATTTCCTTGCTCATGTTTCTATGTTTGTAAATCATTTTTTATGGGGAAGGTACAAAGTTAATCTCATTTTATTGTGTTAATAGGTTCACAAGAAACTTGCTTCTTCAGCGAGCAAAGGTGATATGTACGAGACCGAACTTCTCGAGCAGTTTCAAGATAGTGATGCTGTTAGAGAATTCTTTACTTGTTTGGATCAACAACTGAACAAAGTGAATCAGTTTTATAAAAACAAAGAGAAAGAGTTCATGGAAAGAGGTGATTCTTTGAAGAAACAAATGGACATTCTCATTGACCTCAAAACCGCATTCAATCAGCAGCGCGACGCGAAAGGAAATTCTCTTCAAGATTCCAAAGAAGATGCCTCCATTTCATGCACTATTTCTTGTGGTACACCAACATAAATTCACTACATTACTAAACTTGGTTGAAATTGACATGAAACTGACATGAAATTGTTTATCTTATGGTTTGGAACAGAGGAGGACTCTGTTAAGGACAGAGCAGAAGAAGAGCCGGCGGGGCAAGACATAAGCATGGAAGATGATTTGGAGAGATCAGGAGAATTGGGACAATCAATGAGAATGAAAACGGATCAGGAAAGCAAGCTGAGGACATTATCCGGCCGAGCTTTCAACTGCCAAGGGAAGAATTTGAGAATAAACATTCCTCTAACAACACCGTCCCGAACATTTTCTGCAATTTCTTATCTATTATGGGAAGATAAAGTTAACCAGTCAGCAAAAGGAAGCAAGCTAAACATCAACAAAACTAAGTTGCACCATGCCGAGAAGATGATCAAAGGCGCTCTCATTGAACTCTATAAAGGGTTAGGTTATCTTAAGACATATAGGTAACCTATTCTTGTTCATGTTTTAATTTAATTTAATTGAATTTTCAGTTGGTGATTAAGAAGTTTACTTATCGATGATGAATATCGCCTTTTCAGGAACTTAAACATGCTAGCTTTTCTGAAGATTTTGAAGAAATTTGACAAAGTAAGCAATAAAAGCCACCTTTTTTGTTTCACTACTTTCCCAAAAGCCTCTTTGGACAGTGCATTTTGGTCTGCAAATCTAATGAAAATGAAATCTTACCCGTGTTTCCGCTTTTGTTTTTTAGGTAACTGGGAAACAAGTTCTACCCATCTATCTAAAAGTTGTTGAAAGCTCATACTTTAACAGCTCAGACAAGGTAAAAAAATCAATGAAAAATCTGCTTGTAATTATTGTTTATAGGGTGTAATTCTTATATGTTCTCCACTATCTACATCCTCCGCCGACATTTTCAAGTGGCTACTGATCCTAAAATCCATGCCTGCAACTTTTTTATGAACTTAGATATGCTTGTCTATCACCTTTTTCTGTTATTTATCTTTTTCGTGTATCGCAGGTGATGAATTTAGCAGATGAAGTTGAGGAACTATTCATTAAACACTTTGCTCAAGACAAAAGAAAGGGAATGAAATATCTGAAACCGCAACAACGTAAAGAATCACACAGTGTGACCTTCTTCATTGGTGAGTTTCCATTGCAAATTATTATGTAAAAGATAACATAAAATAATTTAAAGTGGGATAGTTTTAATTTAACCAATCATGATCATGGTGGAAAGATATGATTTTGATCTGGTTTTAAAGAAACAAAAGTATGGACCCATTAGACCACTAAAACGAAGGGCTGTGCCTGATTTACTTTATCATGGTGGATTATATATATGATAAAGCATAGGCCCCATCTCCATTACCAAATCAATATTACTAACACCATTTCTTCATCAGATCATACAACAACATTAAAATTTTCTTTCATGTCATGACTACGGAAAATCGTATCCGAAAATATTATAAAAATATAAACATGTGATCCACCATGAAGTACTGTTTCAGATATTTTGTATGAACATTAATCTGACATGTCTGAAAATAATCAGGGTTGTTTAGTGGATGCTTCATTGCTCTCCTTGCTGGATATGTTATAATGGCTCATATTACTGGGATGTATAGAAGGCAGCCTGATAATGTAGTTTACATGGAAACTGTGTATCCTGTCCTCAGGCAAGTGACCGGGTTTAATTCGATCTAAATATTGAAACTTAAAATCAATTAATTGCGAAATTCGAAAGCTGATAATCGAATTTTGATGATTTGCAGTATGTTCAGCCTGTTGTTCCTCCATGTGTTTCTGTATGGTTGCAACATTTTCTTGTGGAGAAAGACTAGGATTAATTACAGCTTCATTTTTGAATTTTCGCCTATCAAGGAGCTTAAGTACAGAGATGTATTTTTGATATGTACCGTATCAATGACTGCTGTAGTAGGAGTAATGTTCATTCACTTAACTCTTCTTACAAAAGGCCATCCATATTCGCAAGTTCAAGCCATTCCCGGCCTCCTGTTACTGGTAACTTGAACAAAAACATGAAATTTTTAGTAGTAACTTAACCTTCCGTGCGAACATGAACTAAATCTTTTACTCCTTGCTATGCACAGATGTTCCTGTTAATGTTGGTGTGCCCTTTCAACATATGTTACCGCTCTACTCGCTACAATTTTCTTCGTATAATCAGAAACATTATATTGTCACCTCTCTATAAGGTTGTGATGGTTGACTTTTTCATGGCGGATCAAATGTGCAGTCAGGTAGCTTCAGTTTCGAAGTATAAAACGAGCATATTGTTGAAAATATTGATACACATACTGATCGAAACTATTATAACTAAATAGGTACCGATGCTAAGAAACCTCGAGTATGTAGCATGTTATTACATAACCGGGAGCTTCAAAACACAAGACTACAACTACTGCATGAGGGCAGGGCATTATCGGGATCTTGCATACGCGGTGTCCTTCCTGCCATACTACTGGAGAGCTATGCAGGTACATATAAGATAAAGATAAATGATTTAACAACTTGAGTTCCTTAATTAATTAGATAAAGTAACTTAGTAGTGTTAATTCTGCAGTGTGCTCGGAGATGGTTCGACGAAGGTGAGAAAAGCCACCTAATAAATCTCGGAAAGTATGTGTCAGCAATGTTGGCAGCGGGAGCAAAAGTAGCCTACGAAAAAGAGAAGAGTCAAAGTGTAGGATGGTTATGTGCTGTTGTGGTTATGTCAAGTGCTGCTACTGTTTACCAATTGTATTGGGACTTTGTTAAGGATTGGGGTTTGCTTCAAATGAGCTCCAAGAATCCGTGGCTAAGGAACGATTTAGTTCTTCGTCGAAAATTCATTTACTACTTCTCCATGGTATGATATTTTACATATTTGTCTATACGGTACATGTAATTTTACGAACTCTAACCGCAAGTTCGATGTTATGATGCAGGGGTTGAACCTGATCCTGAGGCTTGCTTGGTTACAAACAGTTATACATTCAGAATTCGGAAACGTGGATTCGAGAGTGACGGGGCTATTTTTAGCTTCCCTAGAAGTAGTTAGAAGAGGACAGTGGAATTTTTACAGGTAAAAAGGAATGTCATGTTGTTATTATGATTATGAATATATGAAATTGGAGAGAATGATAATATTGGGGAATAATATATGATGCAGGTTGGAGAATGAGCATCTAAATAATGCTGGCAAATTTAGAGCTATTAAAACGGTGCCGCTTCCTTTTCATGAAGTGGATGAGGAAGACTGATTTGATGTGATGCCCTAGCCTATTGGCAGTACAGAATTTTTAGACCAGAATTTTCCCTTATCAATTTGAAAGTAGTAGTAGTAGCAAGCACAAGTTGTTGTGACATTATTCTTCCATTGTACTACTTACTTACTGGGAAAACTTATGGTTCATACTTGTATACACTCTTTTCTCCAACATAAATGAACATTCTAAGGCCTGTTTTGTTCGTATCTATTGTTTGTTAGTTATGGTTCATACTGCTAAATGTTGCCTGATTTTCGTTACGAAATACACTAAATTAAGAGGCATTCTATTCACCTCCTAAATATTTTTTCAAATACAAATATAAAGGAAGAGAGAGTGATTCTGCATAGAGATGTTTGAAAATAGAGTTCCATGCACGACAAGGCATGCAAATGTCTTCAATGAAAATCAATAAGTTACAAAAAGCAAAGAGTAAATATTGAAATTTAATATTCAGGTATGTGTGAGTACATGAAAGGCATTGTGATTAATTTGTCTAAATCACATAATCATGCAAATTAGTTCCTCATTCCTATAACCAATGTTACAGTATATCAGATGGTAGCATACTTAATATCATACTTTATCCTTGATGGCCTTGTGATTAAAACTTGAACACATTGCTAATAATATGAAATTCCATTACGGGGCGTTTGGTTCGTGGGAGTAGTAGAGATTAGGAGGGATGAGACTAAAAAAAGTGGCTAAGCTCAACTACTCCCTAGTTTGTTTGGGGGGCTGAAATTTGAGCTTAGTGCTCTAGTCTCAAAATTGGGGCTGGACTTGTACCTGGGGGGGGGTGTCTTTAATTTGTGAGATGGGGCTTGGAGTCATTTAAGTATGGAAATGACTAAGTAACCCTCAAACAAATAAAAGAATTCTCATCATGTCCCCTTATCTAATATAACCCAACAACTATATCCTCCTTCCTTCTTCGTTCATCTTCTTCCCCTTTGCCGTTCATCTTCTTCCCCTCCGCCGTTCATCGTCGCCGGTCAAACGTGCCACATCGGGTCGGGAAAAGATACGGGTCTCGCCGAGGACGAGATGATGTGTGTAAGGAATAGGAAGGAGAAAGGGAGAAGATGGAGATGAGAGAGAAGACGAAGGTGACGAGCATTATAGAGAGAGTGGTTTTGGTGTTGTCTTTAAGAAGTGTCGCCGATGAAGACAAGGCGGCGGCGACCACGGTGGTTTGTGAAAGCTGCATTTTTGTTAATGATGATAATAATAAGTTGAAATTTGTGTTTGATGATGATGATGAGATGATGGAGTGATGATGATGGAGCTTCATTCAATCCAAATTTTACATTTTGTATGTTATTGGGAATGATATTTTGTATGCAATGTTTGTAGATTCTTGTTTTGTACTTGTGATTAGGGAATTTGTGTTTAATTGTAATCCATCTTGTTTTTTTAACTGTTTTTTTAAATTGCATATGTTATGTTTGATAAAATGCACCACAGAAAAACTCATTGCATTTGTGGAATTCGACCGCGTGCGATGCCTCCAAATCTGTCTGTTTCTTCTAGAAATCGCACGGAATCGAATTCCTCAAACGCGACAATTCTGAAACTTTAATGTGAAACCAAAACTCATCGAATTTGTGGAATTCGACCGCGTGCGATGCCTCCAAATCTGTCTGTTTCTTCTAGAAATCGCACGGAATCGAATTCCTCAAACGCGACAATTCTGAAACTTTAATGTGAAACCAAAACTCATCGAATTTGTGGAATTCGACCGCGTGCGATGCCTCCAAATCTGTCTGTTTCTTCCAGAAATCGCACGGAATCGAATTTCTCAAATGCTATGAACTCTGAAATTTTAATATGAAACCAAAACTCATCGCATTTATGGAATTCGTCCGCGTGCGATGCCTCCAAACTTGCTGTTTTTTCGAGAAATCGGACGAAATCGAATTCCTTAACTGCGATGTATTCTTAAACTTTAATTTGAAATGAAAAGGCATCACACATCATCGAATTCCTTTCGTGCGATGTAATGTGAAAACTTTTTACTTTGAAAATAACTACCAACTGGAAACGAGGCGTTGTCGCCGTTCTTGCTGCCGCCGATATCAATCGGAGATGGTGATATAGAATCGCCGATGGTCGTTTTGTATGGAAGAAAATTGAGCGTTGTGTTTTTTTGAGAGGAAGTGGTAACGGTTGTGGGAGGGGTTTTGTTTTATGGAAAATCAATTAAGAATGATGAGGGCAAAACTGACATTTACTTGTTTCAAATAAAATCTAATCTCTACTACTCCCTTCAAACAAACATGGTCTTACCCAACCCTAACTTAAAAAATGAAGCTAAGCTAATCTCATCTCATCTCAAAAATGGGGCTGAGCTAATCTCATCTCATCCTCAATATTTGCCAAACGCCCCGTTAATGTTAATAATTTATTAATCCCATGACATCACTTAACATAAAATAACAAGGGTAAGCTACGGTCATTTTGTTTCGTTTGAAATATACTGGGCTGGACTTGAACAGAACCTACATGATATTGACTTGCTGTTTTCTTTATCAGACAAGAAGAGTCGTTTAGCAGTGATGGCTGGAGCTGCTTCTACTGGATGCACTTTCTTTCCCGCCACTGCATTTCCGTCTTCATCTTCTTCTTCTTCTTCTTCTTCTTTACGCAAACAGTCTTATCTTTTCTTGAAACCTATTCATTCTTCAATCCCCAGGCAGGTCACTCCTTCTTCATAACCCTAATCTTCTTTTTCATATACCCTAATGTCTCTCCCTTTAGAATTTCAATTTATTACTTACCCTTTTCATCATTATCCTTTTTTCTTCTGTTTTTGTAGGCTGGTAGCATTTTCTCAATCTAAATTATCATCATCAAGAAGATGTCGGCCGCACCGGTTAGCAGCACTTGCTGGATTTGGGGAGGATTCCAATTCTGAGACCTATCCAGATGCGGAACCCAGCAATTCCAATTCAGTATGCATTTTTCAACAACATTTGATTCTAAAAATTCTTACTTTTATTTGTGGTTTTCGTTCTTTCGGTTATTATAACTATATATATTGAATTCACAAATTTGCATATGTGAAAAGTAGAATTCATGATATATGTGATGCCTCTGTCCTGAAGCTGAAGGAACATCCAAAAGATTGTTTTCTCAGTTAGATAAGCTATTTCTGAACAATGTTGTCGAAAGCTCACGACTTTAAGAACAAACCTCCATCCAAATTCCTGTATTTTTACTGGGACGGCTTTGTCCTAGATCTCTTGCAGTCCGTTGGAGTTCACGTTTTATATTCCATGACCTCTACTTTTCTGTTGTCACAGAGTTTATATTGCGGCTAATGTGAAATCTACTTCTCTTCGTAGTCCTGTAATTTTATCCCTGATTCTGTTTGTGGGAATTGTTCTCTTAGCTTAGTGACTAGAGCTGTTACTATAGTTTGATGCAATTTTAGGAAAAATGTCATTCTTTAGTATCATTATATTATTCTGTTGAGTGTCGATTCTGCGTTTAGGGAACTCTGCATATTGATTTATTTCTTGGAAATTGATCCCAGCAAAACATTGGGGGAAATAAAGAAACGTGTGCAATTTTGGCAGAACTTTGTGAATATCATACTTTTTATGGCTCACAATTTCTACAGCATCTCTTTATCAAGATTGTATCTTTAGTACATTGTTACATGTAATCTTTTGTTAATTTTTAATCCGGTACTGTGGTCTAACTAGAGAAGCAACATTTACTTGTTGGTTCATGAGTTTTCTTTTCTTTATTTCTTTTGAATTAGTACTTTCTTCTTGACTTCCAATGTTCTTTGCAGGTTGCAAGTATTGACACAAAACTTCCTAGGAGGAGCTTGCTTGTGCAATTTACTTGTGTTGGGTGTGGGGGAAGGACACAGAGGCTCATAAATCGATTAGCCTATGAAAAGGGGACAGTTTATGTTCAGGTACTTGTTTATGATCGAATGCTGAGAATTGTTCATTGATGATATAAAATCAATGAAGGATCCTTCTAATATAGTTTGATCGTATTCAGCATAAATGAGACGTGCAATTTTAGTTCTTGATTGTAAATGAAAATGTTAAAAACTTAAAATTCACCTTTTCTGGGGAGGTTCTAACTCTAAGACATGTGATGCTACAAAGCTTAGTTACATACAAGCAAAGGTTTACGGAATTTATTCAGGTTAGAGAAATGCCCTAAACAATGCGAATCACTGCAAAGGATGGACATCCCACTTTTTGTCTTTTTATATGGGATTGCTTTCTAATTAAACCTCATTTCTGTTACATTTGCAAAGAAACTGACATAGGACATAATATTAACTTGGATCAACATTACTAGGAAAATGAAGCTTCAGTTCAATAGATGGAATACAAATACTCATGATGTGTACCAAAATAACAGAAAGATCTTTGACCTTGATAAGCATTCAAAAGTCATTGTGGTATTCGTATTTGTAAATGATGGCCAAAATACTTGCACATACCTATATTCCTTCTCTTAATTTTTGGGGACGCATCACCACGTCACAGTTGATGTTTTTACTTGGGAATTTCATCTTGTTCTTCCTTGGTATGCGTTGGAGAGAACAATGACAGTTTGCAAAAAACTTTGCATTTGAAATTTAATTAATATTAGTTATTAGTTATTGAGGAGCTCTTTGCTGCCGGAACAATTTCTTGAACAAACTGTGCAACTGCAACTGTCTTGTTTAGTCTATAAATTTTGCAGATTCATTTTATCTCATCAATGTTTAAACTACCTGCTCATATGTTAGTAAAGAGATTCTTAATGATTTTTTACATTAATGAAGTACTTTCTTGCTGGAAAGCTACTTGTTCGTAGCCTATATGTTTTTTCCTGCTTCAATGGAATGTATAGATTAAGCTTCAGAGTCACATATTCATTTTACAGAATAACAACCTGAGAACCACTAATTACTCTGCCTATTTAAGGTTGATTGTCATTATCTTGAGTCAGTATAACAATTTGCATGTTGATTTGACCACCAAGTGGTTCTTATTATCAGTGTGCAGGATGTCAGAAGTACCACAAACTAGTTGATAATCTTGGTCTTGTAATTGAGTATGATTTGCGGGAGGAGACGACTGACGAGATTGATACAGATCAAGTTCCATAAGTGACGTTGAAATTTAGTATGTATAATGTTTTCGCATTTCTGATAGGCAATTCAAGTGTGTTCATAATTTAAAATTCATCTTTATTGTCTACCAATTGCTTAAGAATTCATTGTGCTAAAAGAATATAAGTAAAAGAAAGAAAAAAAGAACAGTTACAATCCATGCCTTTAATATTACCTATTAATATGAATGTTTAGTTTATCGTATTTTTTTATATAAAATAATCTCTTTGATGAAATGAGATTAGCTAGAAACGGTGTGCTCTAATAAGCAGCAGAAAAGCCGTAGCTATCAAAGTCCTTGCCCACATTCCAGATCTCCCAAGCTGATTCAATGCATTTCCTCCATTCTGAAAAATCAAAAAATTTCAGTATTGTTATTAGAATCTAATGATTCATTGAGAAAGGTGTTGAAGCAATACATACCGCATTTGGTGATGGTGCAGGGGCTGTATCATCAGCTTCTGTATCTGTAGCAGGTGGAGATGGTGGGGAAGGTGGGCTTGGGGGGATTGGTGCCGGAGCTGGTGCGTGATGATGCTTCTTCTTGTGTTTGTGTTTTCTTTTCTTCTTGTGCTTGGGTGGTGGAGATGGTTCAGGAGACGGCACTAATTCCGGCGTTGGGGCAGGCGGTGGAAGAGCTGGGGCTGGGGACGGAGTAACCGGAGCTGGTGATGGTGCAATTGCAGGTGATGGAACTGGCACCTCCTTAGCTGGAGATGGTGCTGGTGTCGCCTTCAGAGGAGCTGGGGCTGGTGTGGCTTTTGCCGGAGCAGGGGATACCGCCGGTGGCGGTAAAGCAGGCGCTGGGGGAAGAATAGGTGGTTGAGATGGAGCTGCAATTGGAGGTTTTTGTGGTGATGGTATTTGAGGAGGTGGAACAACTGGGCTAATAACTGGTGATTTTTTAGGAGATGGTGGAAGCATAGGAGTGGTTGCAACTGGAGATTGTACCGGCGTAACTGGAGATTTTACCGGTGAAGCTGGAGTGGTTGAAGGTGGAGGAGTGGTGGTTATAGGTGGAGGTGTGGTAGGCAAAGTGACAGGTGATGCTGACGGTGTTTGGGCATTGATAATGTTTGAAGAAAGGCAGAGATAGGCAAAGGAGCAAAGCAGCAGCATGGAAGCCATTTTTGCTGTTTTGAAGAATAGAAGATGTAGAAAATGGTGAATTTATAAAGTTATAGAAATGTTTGGTGGAGTTTTTGGAGGGAGAAATGTAGTCTTCATTTGAATGCTACATCTCCTCTAATGATTTGGAGTCATCAGGCTTTCATTGCCACCTATGCAGTTAGTAATGCACAAGCTATAAAATATATGAAGGAAATGCTTTAAGGGACTTTTTGTTCAAGCTTATGGAAAAGAATACAGAACTGCGAGACCGAAAGAATGAACACGAATTCTCCTAGAATGATGTATCTTCTAATTCATTTTATAAAATCTGTTTGCTCAAAGGAGTGATCAACAACTTCCGAGTCTCTTTATGACGGCTTGGTTCATTTTATACATATAAATTATGTATTAATAGTCATCTTTAACTAAAAGAATTGAACTCAATCGATTCAACCATAAAATCAAAAAGCAAATATGCAGGGAAACCAAGGAAATTGAAACAAAGTTATTAGAAGATATGAGGGTTGTGTTGTTTATACCAATTGGGTATGAATAACATTGGTATGATGTCTATTTTGAAGATAGGATTGTTGATCTTTATAAGAACATAACCTTTTTTGTGCTTAAATGACTCAAATCGAACCTGTATTGTATTATGGAGTTCTTTTCAGTTATAGATCTAACTAAACAGTTGAGAGTTAATCAATCTTTCTTTACATGTTCCCTCTTTCAGTTAGTTATGCACACTTTTTAATATTCCGAAAAATGAAGTTGGTTTTTTCGGACAACTATTCTTATTAATATAGATGAATGGCAGAAAAAATTCAAAATTAATAAGTATTTGTGTTCAAAACATAACTAGAAAGTTCAAGTTTGAAACAAATACATATGGTACAAGTCAATTTACGTGCCAATATCAAAAGAAGTTCGAATTACTCGATAATTGAACATTTATTATTCACCAAAAATAATAAATGAACATTTATCACTTTGATATTTGATATTTCATAACAATGTTTAACAAGCATAAAAACTAAAGATATGCAAAGGAGACTAGCTAAATGATTGTCATAAAAAGATGAAAGCGAACCATTTATCAGGATGGACAATCCATAAATATAAGCTGATTATTATAGGTCATCATGTTGTGTTTAAGCGGTTTTATTGCAAGTGTGGTTTCTATTCAGAAAAAGAAATTGATTTTAATGGCAACAAGAATCTTCTAATAACTTTTATGTATTTTATGCAATTTTCTTCTGAGTGTAACGGGTTGAATAACCAGCGTAACATACAAATTTAGCCTATAATTATCGGAAGAGAGTAAGTTTACAAGTTCCACCTTTTTCGTGTACAATTTCGTATTTTAACCACTTTCCAAGATCCAGGAATCCAATATGAAATTTTGTACTCATCTTTCTTTCATGAAATTTGAACATTTGATAAATGTTAGGGTTCATAGAGCATTGTTTTGTGCATGAAGGCAAAATCCTCTCTCCTCCAGTAACTTTTTCTTTCGAGAAGTTTTCTTCATTAACTGTAGAGCTAAATTTGTAACTCACCGTTAAATAACGTGTAGTAATGTAGGAAATAGCACCTAATATTGATTGACCATGATGTAGATCCTAACACAACCAAAACATTGGTAAGCTGTCACACTCAGCAGAAAAACAAGCTCAGCAAAGGATCCATTTTCTGCTCTTATTCTCTTTCTTAACCATACCCTGCTTCTTTAAGACATTGCCATTTATAATTCTTTTCCCATTTCAGCATTTTATTCAATTCAAATGGGAAACGGTTAATCGTAAAAGTACATCACAAGCAATAATTGCAGGATTGTTACAAGTCTTCAAACCAAACGATAAATCAAACATGTGCATATCTTATCTTATTTCTTCAAGGTTAGGTAAATCAATGTTCTAGCTCTTTATCTGTGCCATATACCATCATCAGCTAAATGCAATATTTTAAGCAAATAAGAAAACTATTACCATTTTGATCAGCAGACTTGACGGAAATTTGATGCCATTCTGGTGTTGTTACATACACAAAAATGCATGAAAAACGTCGTGCATCTTTCGCAGGAATTTCGATTGATGAGTTGCAATGGGAAGAGACGGTTGGGAAAGAGCATCTTCATTCTTCACCTTTTTCCTTCTCCTAAGCTGGAAAAATTGCTGCATTGTATCAGCGCATTCTGATTCCATTACCCCCCTTCGGATTGTCATTTTCGGATGGAAAGGATGGGGTGGAGGAGCCTGTTTATCTCTTCCTTCTGACTCATTTCCTCCTTCACTATTAGGAAACAGCCTGCAAAATTTCCGTCGTACATTCTAAATTAGAATTGAAGGAAGGAAAAGTTCTAGTGTTCAACTGATAGCTACTTCAACTGTCATATCACAAAAATAAGACCAAGATCCTTTATTTTGGAACCATCATAACTAATAATAGCTTCTCGCATGTAACCAAAACATTAGACGACACATGCCTATTAGAAGCATTGAAAGATCACTGCTTCTCTTTTTCATAAATTTTAGAAAAACTAAAAATTGATTTGGGGAAAAGAAAATAATAACAAGTTGGTACCTAATCCAGCTTCCATCAGCTCCGAGAAGCTTATTGGGGGCTCCCCATACAAGAGTGTCTATTCTTGCTTGAAGTATAGCTCCAGCACACATAGCACATGGTTCAAGCGTTACATAAAGTGTACATTCCTGCCAATTAACAAATCAATAAAATTTCTTACTCTCACAATGGATATAAACTAAATCAGCACTAATTCAAAAAATATGCAAGCAATTCAGGATGCAGGCAAGGCATAAATTTGACTAACCTAAACCAGACCATTTGGACCCTATATTCGCTAAGATAATTCTCTATAAATAAGAATAACTAAATAAATAGTTCAGTTCAGCTATATGGATTCCAATTTCTGAATACAACCTTGCAAGAGATAACAATTGTCCGGAATCTCTAAATTCAATGCAAATGATTATAGCAGCTAAATTTTTAAAAATTTAGAAACAGAGATAATGACAACCGTTGTCTGCACATTTACAGAATTGCTAATCAGAAATCCTTTTGCAGTAATGGTCAGAAAGGAAGACAAAAGCTACGTATGATGCCTAGGGATTCAGATAATTTCATGCAATTCTAAAAATGCTAAATGTCTACATGGGCAGGGGATAAAACATGGTCTCTGACCATTAGACAATTTGAAGCCTCACAAGTTGACTTATACAAAGAGAATGCCACTTGGAGCAGGACAAATTACAGAGAGTATTCTTAAGAATTTACCGCAAGCCTCCAGGACCGAAGTTGGTTGGAAGCCTCTCGTATACAGATCATCTCGGCATGGGCAGTGGAGTCCCGTAATTGCTCCACTCTGAAACATAGATATCCATATAAAAAACCACAAAGTTTTATAAGACCTCACACACACACAAAGCAAGTTCAATGCAAAGCATTCACAAGTGCATAAGAACTCACAGGTTGTATCCACGAGCAACAATTTTCCCATGTTGCACCAGAACAGCTCCAACAGGTACTTCCCAAGTATCAGCAGCCTTCTTGGCTTCTAACAATGCTTCTCTCATAAACATCTCATCAATTTTTCGTTGCTCACTTTCACGTATATATGCTTCTTCCCATTCATCAAATTTGTCCTTTACAACTTGTTTGTTCCGCTGGAGTCTCCTTTGTTTCAACTCTCCGTCCTTCCCCTCCGACCCTGATACTTCAGTTAAGTTTGCAATAAGAGGTTGCTCCTTCATCTCCATTATACCACCAACAGATGCATCAGTTCTACTACTACCAGTACGAGTGCTCATGCCACTAGATGGCAATGGTAAAACTGATGATCCCCCTGCATCTCTGCTAGGAGGTGAAACATAAGAACTCTTTCCATCTAGGCTCTGTGTTCTTTGAAAACTCTTTATATCTTGTCCCCAGACAAGGTTTTCCTCTTCAGCAGGGGAGGAAACGCCTTTCGATGTCGAACCACTTATGTATGTAGTTGAAGGAGACGATGCATTAGGTGCAAGCTGTCCTATTATGCTTTTTGAATAAAGTGTGTCAGATGCTTCTTCCTGCCCTTGAGTAGAGGCCTCCGTCAGTTGCTGACGATGGGCAGAGGTGGCTTCTTTTGACATGCTTTTTTCCTTTTCTACATTCTTATCACTGGTTTCTTCAGCGCCATGGCCTGAAAACCACGTCTCACTACTAACAGAATCATTCGATGAACTCTTCCCACCGGATCTTGTAGTTGACTTGGGAGTTTCAACACGTGAACCCCAACGCAATTGAGCTACATCCGAAATGAAACCCCAAAGTGACTTCCCGCTCTTCCTGGCAACAGTATTCTCCATTGCTGCATTGTCCTCCGGTGCTTCTGTTGTTGGAGGTTTCTGAGCTGATGGGTCTGTCACATCCCACATTTCATCGGAAGGACCCTTTGCACCAGAAACACCAGAGGGTCTCCTCGAATCCAACTTCTTCAGCTGTGAGACCTCTGAACCAGAATGACTTGCTTTCTTTCTCTTGTCATCCTCACCTTCATACTCCAAATTTGAATCAGAAATTTCAGAGGTCGAAGCTCCATTCTTTACCATATCAATGAATTCTCCAACATACTTCTGTGATGACTCCTCTTGACGCTGAGCTGAAACTATAGTATCATTCTGAGTCTCAAAATTTACAGCTTCCCCATATACCTCCTCCCTACTACCTCTGCCATATGGTTCCTGTCGTGAAGTTAGAGTTTTCCCCTCTGAATATGTGGAGATTGCACTGGAGCTGCTTTCAGAAACTTCTCCAGATACTTCTTGGGTTGATACATCACTGATAGGGTTAACATGAAATGAACCTCGATCTACCATTTGACGAGACGGGGGCATCATGGTTGGTTGTGAGCTTCTGTAACCCCCCGCAATAACCTGTTCCGATTGTGCTTGGGAAACCATATCCAGATTCGTATGAGATCCGGAAGCCAATTGCAAGTTTTGTTCTTGAAAGCAAGATACTTCAGTAGCCTTAAGGGCCTCATCTCTGGTCTTAAGACCAGTTAAGCTTTCATTAATTTGATTGTCCCTTTCTATTGCTTCTTGAATGGGATTTACAGCTGGCACAAGTTCACTTCCTTGATTAGTCATTCTTCCTGAAGTTACTTGAGTATAATTAACTCGTTCAATATCAGTAGCATGCGTTATTGAAACATTTGTGACATTTACTGCTATATTGGCAACATCTACGGAACCTTTTCCGGATAGGATTCTCTGACGAACAGTTTGATGTGCCTGAGGCATTTGCTCTTTTCTTTCTTCAACTGATTGAGAAACAGAAGGCACACTTCCTTCCTGGTTCTTAACAATTCGAGTCTCAGATTGTAAAATAGACGTCTTTCTGCTATTATTGTCATTCATTGATATTTCAGAGTGTCGTGAGGCACTTCTCGATTCAATTTGTTCAGTTATTTGCTTAAATGCTTGCTGTCTTTTCTCACTTGCCTCCCAACCAGACCTCAGAGCCACATCTTCTTCCCGGATTTTCATTCTTGACTCAGACAGACTCTGCAATTTAGTATCTTTTTTAACCACATTTCCTATTTCCGACATTTGACTCTGCTGTAAGTTATTTCTTCTACTGCCCATTCCAGTACTCATGTCAACTCTTTCATCATATCTACCTCTTTTTTGCTCGACCAAATCTGCATCAACTTTCAAATCTCCTTCTCTACCAATGAACTGACCTTGGTACAGAGAACTTTTTGTGTTCATATCTGTGACTTCTTGGTCACCCTTCCGAATATATTTCTTTGTTCTTCCTTTCTCAAAATTGGCTGCCATAGTTAATTTCCCATGCTCGTTACCAATTTGTTCATAAGAACTGGCCACTTTCCCTTTCTCACTTTCCCCGGTCCTTGCTATTCTCGAGCGCAACCTTGATGATTCCCTTTGAGACTGAGTTTCTTCAATCTCAGTAAGTCTCTTCTCAGTTTTCTTTCTCAACTCCCAGTCAGCACTAGTCCTCCCGATACTACTTTTCTTCTCTAAGAACTCATCCTGCTCCGTATCTTCTTGCCTTTCAAATTCTTCCACTTCCTCCTCAAAGCTATCCTTTCTTCTCCACGAATCCCTTTCATATCCGCTCGATGATGCTTCCAGTAAACCAACATTTTCATCTTGTGTTACGTCATCACTCCCAAAATCCCCTGTGGACGAAACCGAGTAATAAGATGAATGACTTGAACTCGGCTTCCTTGAAACCCTTGTCTTTTCTTCCTTCTCATCCCTATCTTCTTTACTCGACCGCTCTTCCCTCCTTCTACGCTCTTCCTGTCTTCTATACCTTCCATACTTTGACTTAGCTGACTCAAATTGACTCGACCCGTCATTCTTCTTCTCGCCAATGCAACTCCTTCTCTTCTCCATTTCCACTCTCTTTCTGAATCTCGCCTCATTTCGATCTCCACCACCTAAACACTCTTCACTCAAAAAGCTAATCACATCCTCGGCATCATTACCGCTACTTAAACATTCCCGTCTATTCAAACGTAACCTCCTAATCCTACCTTCCCTCCTCGTTTCAATTCTCTCCATACCACTCTTCTCCCCACAGGAGCAAGAAACATCAAAACAACCAGAACTCGGGACCCGATAACAGCACGGATCCCTCCCGCGAAAGATCAATCTTTTACAGGGAGACCATTGAATAAGGGTGGATTGTCTTAACCCATAAAAGAAATTGGGGGTTATAAGCACCCTTTTGGTAGGAAATGAAGAAAAAGAAGAACAATTACAACAAGAGCAGCATTGTGAAGATGATGGGTTTTTCTGAAATCTTTCACTGAATAAATTAGAATGGTCATTGAAGGAAAAAGAAAGAGAACCATGAGTTGGAAGTGTAAATAGAGTAGTAGAGCTAAAGTAAGAATTGTACATATCTACAGAGTTTATTTACAAAGGGAAGGAAGAGAGAGCTGCATACCCTTAAATTTAAAGGGTGTTCAGATCAAAACCATGAACTCCTCAACTGGATTCAAACTGCCAAGATGGTATGTATGGAGGATGAAACAGCTCGACTCGCTGAGTTATCCAACTCGGAAAACCAACAATGGAATTGTTTTGTTTAGTTGAATGTATTCTATTGCAATATTGGGCTCCCATTGAACTAACTAATGGGCTTCAACTTCTTTAGTTTCCACATTTTATTTTGAAAATAAGACTTTTTTTTCTTATACCGAAAATAAGATGTTTACTGCAGTACATTATATTAGGTGTAGGCTATGGTCACTTTGTTTTTCCCTTACTTTGTCTATACTTTGTCTTTTTCACTATTGGATTAGTTTTTAACCCATGATCCAATGGTTGACAAAACAAAGTAATGGTTACTTTGTGAAAAACAAAGTGACCATAGAATATCCCCATTATAGTAACCTACACAAGTGAAAACTCAATACATAATGTTAATCGCAACCGAAATCCATTCATCTCATCAATGTCCAATTGTACTAGGGTTGTTTTGATAATGATAGTTCAACTCACTTTTGTAATTAATTGTTGAACATCTAAACAATGTAATTGATTGCTTAACAGTGCTTCAAATCTTGAAGTTACGAAGTGTGGAAACATTATACTAGAACATCATTTACTATAAAATTCTGAAAATGTTGATTCTGAAAAATATAAAGAAAATGATGTACTAAACAACTATAATTCTTTCAATTTTCTATTTTAAAATCGTTAGCGGTCATTTTTATGGTATCTAAATAAAAGATTATTAGTTTGATAAAAATATAAAACCACGCGTCACTTTTTTATCACAAAGTATATTATAATCACTTTTTTGACAATTTTTACAACTGGAAGTATTTTTGTTGTTTTTTTTACGAGTAAAGTATTTTTGTTTTTAAATTTACATAAAGAATTTAAGAGAAAACAATTAATTCAATAAGAAATTAGATTATATTCTGAAATTTAAATTGCATGCACTAAAATTTTATTTAAATCAAATTTATGGTACTCAAAATGACTGTCTTGTAAAATAAATATACTAAAACTAGCACTACATCATCTTCCTTTTTTTATTTTGCTTCACGCATCAATTGATTAATAGTTTGATATTTATAGAATAATCACACTGTGTGTTCTTTTATTTACAAAATATCAATGTCTCAATGTATGTTCTTTTACAACATGTTACTTGTTATCAACTAATGTTAATCAATAGAATAATCACAATGTATGTTCTTTATTCTGTTTCACGCATCAATTGATCTGAGTACTGACAAAATAATTTGACTCTATAAATATTTTCTCTATCTTGGCTGCGTGAGATTCCATTACCCACCTCACAATGATAAATTAAACTTATACTCAATTAATACAAATTGATTATCTTTTCTTGACCAAAAATAAAGTATTATTGAAATGTGCTGCCACAATTGAATGGATAAATCAATAATACTAGTACTTCCTAATTTATATCGAACTATTTGTATAATTTCTGTATCCATTGACTTTTAAGTTTCAGTATAGCTGACTCAAATTGATATATACTCGGAATCACAAAATAATTTAGAGTAAATAATTATTTAACTTTTAAGTTTTTACTTAATATATGATTTCATCCTCTACTTAATTATAAAGTTCTTTAGTTTCCTCACTTACAACTCATTAGTCCTTCCGTTAAAAACTTGGTTAAGTTGAGCTAATTGACTAAATTAACCCTTAATCTTATATGTGTTACTCCGTACATTCTATTCTAGATGTCTTTTTTAGAAAGTTTTTTGTTCTTTTGTTAGTTTTGTTTTCGCTTTTCAAAAAAAATTTGTATAATTGTTTGTTCCAAACATTTAAAGGAGAAATTTTAAAAACTCTTGGAGTACGGATGACATGGTACTCCAGACTATTAATTCGATGAAACGTCATATATGTTAGTATATAAGATCTAGGGTTTTTATTTTAGGGTCTAAAATTTTATATAAATTATTAACTAAAAAATAAATTTATTTTTAATTACACGTTGTCAAAATCTTATTTTTGATGTAACATATGTCAACCATTTATTGATTTTGAGTACCACGTCATCGTGCTCCAAGAGTATACTAAAATCTCTCTATTTAAAGTTAGTTGTTGTAACAAAAAAAAATTTAAGTTAGTCTTAATTCATATGTTTTTTAATAATTCAAGGTTTATTCTCCAATCATCAAAGAAAGATGTTATTTTTTTAGTTAATCCATATAAATTTATCAATTTGAGTGCACATTTATTGAGTTTCTTAATTTGTAAAACACCTTAAAGCGACATTTATTTTGGGAACGGATGGAATAGATCTTTCATCTCTCTAATATCATCCCTCTCTGCTCTTAGTTGATATTTAATAAATAAACAATGTTTTCTTTGATATTCAATAAATTTGTGTGGACATTCAAAATTTGACTTATCACCGTTAATTCTCCGACTAATTTCTTATTAGTCTTCGAAGGTACAAGGCCCCCAACTAGTGTCTAACCTCGTCTACTATAATATCATGTTTTTTAATAATAAAATAAAAGGTCATTGTTAAAGACTTCTAAAATATAAAAGAACAAATTTATAACGAAAAGAATACATACTTTTGATATATCCTAAAATCTCGGGTTATGATTCCATTTATTAAGTATTTATCATTACAGAAAACCTAGATGCAACTAATGAATTCATTTAAAATGTACAACTTATTCAGGGGAATTTTATGGTTACTTTGTTTTTCACAAAGTAATCATTACTTTATTTTATCCATCATTAGATCATAGGTTGAAAACTAATCTAATGGTAAATATGACAAAGTACAAACAAAATATAGGAAAAACAAAGTAATCATAGACTACACCACTTATTCATTGATCCTTTTTCTAAAAGCATTTTTAATAATCTAATGTAACTGTCAGTAACAATTTCATTTCTAACTAAACTATTTTATTAAGAAAAAAAAAAACTAAAAAGCCCTAATAAAAGTCCTCAATTGTAAAAAGAACAAAAAAAAAGCATATTTGCACGTATTGATATTCAAATAAGATCAAGCAATTTGAAACGTTTAATTACTCAAACAAATGCAGTTTTAATATATTGAAAACAAGTGATGAGTGTCGAAGCTACACCAAAAATAATTCTAACTTTTTTTATAACAAATAAATTGTAAACCTGGTTAATAAGAGTCGAACTCAAGTGATTGATACCAATTTAAGTTAAGTTTTCTATTCTCTTTTCCATTTTGAACGATTTTCTTTTTCACTCCGTTATTCTCTCTTCGTTCTCTATTCTTCTATTCTCGTAAATTATTTTCTGCATTTTAGTACCAGAATCCTAATCCTGACAAACAATTCCGAGTTGAGAGGAGCTGTTTCCAATTGTCATGATTTAGCACCCTACTAGTGTCCTGCTTTTCTATTATTCATGTTAAACGTCACCTAATTGTGCCGTTTATGTGTTAGTTAAATTGTCTTTCTTATGGCCTAACCCTCTTTATATATGAATTTAGAAATTATATCTGACTTTGTAATTGATTTCTGTTAATTAATATTCTCTTTTCTCCTAAATAAAAACTATAGATTCACTGTGTCCAATGAATATTAGATTCCATAGAAAAGATTAAAAAGATAATATCTTGATATTTTCTTGTGATATATATAGAGTATTAAAGATCTGGCGTGATTTTGTCCCTATTATAGAGTTTTAATTCATTGGACATCAGCACAAAAAATAAAATAGAAAAATAGATGGCTTCTGGAAAGAAATATAATAATTCACAAAGTTTTTGTTTCCGTCACCATCTTTTGAACTTTTGAACTCTTTAATGTGATTAGTCAACAGGAGTAACAGTTATAAATATTATTAATAAGTGGTAGTCATGATAGTTGACCATATAAAATTTGATTCATTAGATTATAACTTAAAGACAGAGATTAAAATTTAATAAAATTTATAAACTGTGTTTTTTTTTCTATATCCTAGATAGTCTCGTATCAACTAGTCATCTTTAGGTGATTTCATTATGTTTTAATCTCTATATTTACATTAATATAGCAATGCGATTCGAAACCTATCTTTTCGTTCAAAACCTATCTTTTAGGCTTCTTGGGTATTTCATTTCGAAACCTATCTTTTTCTGGTTCAAAGAACATGTGAAAACACCATATTTAGCATTATGAAACGCTTAGCGTCTCCTTCCTTGCCGGGCAGGCTTTGTTCAAAAACCGTTCTTTCCTATCCTATTTTCGGATTACTGATTAGGTAAAAAAAAGAGATAGCTGAACACTTAGTTCAGTTGCTTACTAAACAACCACTCACCTTGTTGACTAGCTTACTTTTTTCGTTACTGTTGACAACATTCTACACTTCGTTCCGACGACACTGTTGACTTCATTCCGGTTAGAAACCTGCATCTCTTATTCTATTCGATCTAAGCCCCGGCTTAGGAAGATGGGAGGATGTTACGGGTAAAGATTAGATTTTGGATTCTTTGCCAAGAGATCGGGCTAGCTTGGGTCTAGTCGGTAAGGCTACCCTACATTCTATGCCTATTCGAGAAGATATACCTTATCTGTGTCTAATCAGCCATTGGCATCCCCGAACTGGCTTTTCTCCCATCTTTTATGTTCTACGAACCTATTCTCTCTTATTCCCTACGGTAAACGGAGATATATATGGACCACTCTGCTTCGTGCTTCGTATCCGAGAAGCACTCAGCTCGCTATAAATGAATAGATAGTACGAGTGTAAACAGTTTCCCTAGCCCTATGCTTTCCTTCCGGATAGCCGTTTCCCTAGCCCTATGCCCGGATAGCCATTTCCCTCGGCGGTACCACCTTTCTTAGCCCGGCTTATACCAGAACTAAGGCTACGGAACCAGACAGAGTCAGTGCATTAGCGTAGTAACAGAGGTGGCCCAGACCAACCAGTACTCTTTTTATTACTGTTCCCTGTAAAGTAGTCAATATTTTCTATTGTTTCAATGAAGCTTGATCGACAAGCTTTTCTATTGCTTACTTAGTCCGAAGTAAAGAAGATAGAGAGTACAGGCGAAATCTGCTCCAATTCGGTACTCACTTCTCTACGGATTCGGTACTCACTTCTCAACGGAATCGAATTACTGTTTGTAGTAAAGATTCAAGTAGGCTAAATGTTTCAATCGAGCTTAGACTAAGTCAATCTCACTTCGAACGAAAGAAGGAGAAAAGGTCTTGGCAGGTGAAGGTGTGGGATCAGACAAGACACGCACAGTTTGAGGCTCGTACTCGTAGGCAGTATAGGAGACCATGCTAGCCTCTTTGAGGCACTCCTCACTCCTAACTTCTCTAAGTTACAGAAAGTGTTGGTAGTTACATGGGTAAGTGCACTTAGAACTATATATATAGTTTCTAGACTCTCGGCGAATAGACCGATTTGAATCGAACACTCAACACCGGCGTGGCGTTTCCCTGAGAGCAGTGTTGTAGGGAAAGTTATTGATCGTAATTACTGTGGTTTTGTTTAATTAGAATTCAGGTTGTCGTCGGCCCGGCGGACTTTGGCAGAAGAACCTAACGGAACTTTCAAACAAAAAAAGAATCTCCACATACATTATTTCATACTAAGTCCTTTTTCAACAATAGTCATTAAAATGGATCTCCTTCTACATTCGAATCCACCCCTAAGCTTATCTTCCTACAGATAGATAGTGGCGCCCGGGACTTCTTTGTCTTGGTTAACAAGCAAGAATGACCCTCTTCTAAGTTACTCCTTTATTTCTTAAGGATGTAATCCGCCAGAAAAAAAGAATGCGTATCCAACCCGCTGGTTGGGTGCTCCGGCCCTTCCCTAATATAATAGTCTCCTTGCCACCCACTGCCACTAAATCAACACCTCCCCAAGTTAAACTGGTGCTTGCTTGTTGTTGCACCAGGAGCCGTTGCACTAGGCGCTAAAGCATGAGTGTTTTTTGAAACTATTGAATATCCATTCAATTGGTTAATGACTAAGGCAGAATCTCCGTAAACTTTGCAGGTTTTTAATCTCATCTCATCTCATCTCTAATGCAGCCCTTCTCTTCTCTTATATACGATACCACCAGACGTTTTTATCAAGTGCCTTACCCGATAGAGCAACCTAGCTTAAAGAATTTCCTTCTTCCGACTTTCACTACGGTGCCGGCTTCTCTTCCCTTTGCCCTTGTATTTGGTCAGTTATTGACTAGATGGACACAAATGATTATTAATATACTACAATGTTTTGGTTTTGATTTATTTAGATTAAATTAACAACTGAATTTTTCTATAGTAATTTCATTAAAAATAAAATAATCATTACTATGTTCATCATTATTATCATTAGATTGGGATAGTAAATTTCGATCGAATGATGACAAAGATAAAGAAATGATTACTTCAAAATAATTTCTATAAAATAGACAAATTCTATGGTCACTTTGTTTTTTACAAGGTAACCATTACTTTGTTTTATCCACCATTAGATCATGAAGTAAAAATCAATCTAATAGTAAATAAAACAAAGTGAAAACAAAGTAAATAAAATGGAAAATCACTATACCCTACACCTATAAAATAACTATATTATACTCCTCACACTTTAACAACTATCATAAACACTAAACAACCACATCGATTGATATGCAATATTAATCATATATAGCCTGCCATTTATGTGCACTCATTAATTCTATATTAATTGCTATTTATGCATGTCTTTTTTTAAAGAATTGAATTGTATTCATCTGGATAATTTGTAAATTTCACAATGAATTTTTATAGGGGTTTATATTTTGATTCGGCCTTATAAATGGATAAATCTATTCGTAGCTAAAAACTTTTGTTAAAAACATAAAAAATTGATAAAAAAATTTTGAGAGAAAAATTGATGATCTTTTAATTAACTTTAAATCATCAAATTTTTAATTTTAAAGTCATTTAAGTTATTATGTGTAAGAAAAAGTAAATATGTAAAGAGAGAATGCTTCAAAATGACGTTTGAAAATTGAAAGTGATGGTTACTTAGTAAATGTGACACAAACGATCTCCATTCTTAAAAAATTTCATTTTGAGGTCGGTATCATTTTGACAATATTAATTTTAAAAATCTGCAATTTTCTGAAAATTACAAACCTCAGTTCTCAAAGATCTAGTTGCAAACATTAGTTACCACCATGCCATCCTTGAGCGCTTAAGTTTTAACTTTAGATTTATTTCTTCATAATCCTTAAAGGACGATCAAATTAAACAGAGGGAGCGAAATCTTAGACTAAAATAAAACAGTAAATGGTGAATACACGTTTATAATAACATTAACAAGGAAGTAATGCAATTAGTAGAGAGAATATTAACATAGCATTAATAATTAAGATTAACTAATCGGTCCTAACAAGAGAGAATTGTCAAAATTTCGAGAAGATGATTGTTTTTTATTGATTACACTTATTATTATTGTCATATAGACCTTGCAGTCTACGATGATACCGTGTGAAGTCATGCATACTATTGAATAATTTTGCAAATTTTTGACTCCTAATAAACTGGAGAAAAACTTTATAACCAAAATTTTTTAATTCAATAATTATTTAAGAGGAGAAAAATGAAGGTTATTTCTCACGAAAAATGTTTCTTTTGGAAATACACTCCCACTAAAGTATAGTTAATTTTGTTCATAGTAATGTTTTATTGTGATTATATCCTATCAAACAGATAATTAATGTATATTTTAGATGAACTTTTTTTTAATTCTACGTACCTATATGAGGATATAAGCTTTCAGAATTGACTAAATTTGATAAATTTGTCTGAATTTTGTTGAATGCCTAATGAATTTTGTTAAGCTTACCAAAACTGTATTTTATTGAATTTAAGCCAAAGCGAACAAGATCTAAGTTTTTATTTATTCAAATCAATTTTATTTAGTTTATACAAAAAAGATAAGAGATTACTTTACTAAAAAAATCCGACACTCTAGTAGCATTTTCTGTAAACAAAATGCACACTTGGACGAAAATACATTTTCAACAAAATATCCACCAAAGTTGGTATAAAAATGTTATTATTTTGTGTGCATTTGTGCACATATTCTTATAATGAATGTGCATAAAGTGACGATAAAATATAACAATTCAAAAAGTAATTAATTCAAATTTACATGTCAATTATCAATTACATTTCACACCACTCATTCAACATTCAACCGTGAAAAAAAATAACATAATTTTTACTTTGTTAAAAAGTAAACATAAAAAAATCTTTCATTCTATACACATTTATAATAGAAATTTGTGCACAATTGCAAATTAAATGATTATGTATTTGTGCAAGCAATGCATTTTAAGAATTTGCATATTCTATGATTGATTTTAAAGCACACTTTTATTTTTGTAAAAGGAAGTTCGAGTGACAAATTAGTTAACACTCCAAAGATATAGACATTATTTAACAAGTCATATAAAACTTTTATAAAATGACTATTAAAATTTCAGGGTGGAGGTTATTGTAAAAATTGAAGTAAAATTACTATTGATGCATCATTGCGAAATTTTAATGGTTATGTCAAAATGATCATTCAATTTCAATTTTGTTAATAAAATTATTCAATTTTAGGTTTTGTTTCAATTAAATCACTCTCACAACTTAAAAATATATTAAATACAGAAAATGTCAGTGATTATCACTTTAGTAAAAGTCAACTTTAACGCTTGACTTTGATTGCCACATAACAGTTACTTATACACCCTCATGTCACCAATTTTTCACAAAAAAAAGTTTAAATAGAAACTAGTAGTATGCAACGTTTAAGCGGCTTCCACACAGCAGTCAAAGTTAACTTTTATTAAAGTAACATTTAATATTTTTTCGATTCCTAAATTGACAAAAAAATGTCTCACAAGAAATAAAATCTAAAGTTAAAGTAATTTATTGATATAACCATTTCTTTTTATATAACCATTTTGATAGAAGCATACAAGAGTCAATATAACCGAGTATTTATTTATGACATAAAATAATGATTAAAATAAAAATTTCTAGAATGGGAGTATTTTCAATAGGCAGCCAAAAATGAAAAGCAATAAATAAATAAAAAAATAAAAAGTCATGGGTTTTTTCCTCTGACAACAATATCAATCGAGAAGGAAGGAAGCAGCAGAGTACATTGACTAATTCTTACAATAAAATTACAATAACATTAAACAAATGTCATTGTCCAAATCAAAAACAGGCCTACTCTTCAACAAACTATACAAACTATGCTTAATTATCATTATTAAAATGTAACAAAATAATAATTATTGTTATTAAAACAATAATAGCGAATTTAATCTGTAGAAAAAAAGAAAGTCAAGAATGGAAGATCCAAACTAAGTCTTCGTTCAAAACGTACCTATTGCGCCACCCTTGTTCATCATCTTCCTCTACTTTTCCTCGTCAATTGAACTTTCAAACTCTTACCATTTTCACTTCCATCCCATGTTGTCTCTTTTCTTTTTTTATTCCATCCCCTATATATTGTCCTCCATTCCAACATTCACTTCTCAATTCCATCTCCCTCTTTTTTCCAACTCTTAATTCAAATTCTTTATTCATATTCCTTCTGAAGTTTTCAAATTTAAAACCCTTTTCCCCAAATACCCTCTACCTTCATCTGGGTTTCTGTGATTCAATATCTTGGAGCTACTGGGTATTTGGTCTTCTGTATTGGGTGTCTTAAAATCACTTTCTTTTGAGCTATTTTCAGTAAAGTTTGTATCTTTGGGGGTTTATATATAATATTTTCAGTAAAGTTTGTGTCTTTGGGGTTTTAGATAAAAATGGCTGGTGGTGGTCGGAGAAGAAAGTTGAGGCTGAGCAAGATCTATTCATTTGGGTGTGGAAAGGCATCATTGCAAGAGGAGCATTCCCAGATTGGGGGACCTGGGTTTTCCAGAGTTGTGTTCTGTAATGAAGCTGAGAGCTTTGAGTCTGGTATTAGAAACTATGAAAGCAACTATGTGAGAACTACTAAGTATACCCCAGCTTCTTTTTTGCCCAAATCATTGTTTGAGCAGTTTAGAAGAGTTGCTAATTTTTACTTCTTGGTTAGTGGTATTGTGTCCTTTACCCCTCTTTCTCCTTATGGTGCTCTCAGTGCTATTATTCCTCTTATCTTTGTTATTGCTGCCACTATGACTAAAGAGTTACTTGAAGATTTGAAGAGAAAGCAGCAGGTAATGTTTGATTTTTAAGTTTGTTTTATGGAAGTTCTGTTTAATTTTAAGTTGAAATGCTTATTTGGGTTTTGATTTGTTGATTGTTTAGGATATTGAGATGAACAATAGAAAGGTGAAAGTCCATAAGGGTGATGGTATTTTCAAGGTAACTGAATGGAAGAATATCAAAGTGGGAGATATTGTCAAGGTGGAGAAGGATCAGTTCTTTCCGGCGGATCTTGCTTTGCTTTCATCTAGTTATGATGATGCTGTGTGTTATGTTGAGACCATGAATCTTGATGGAGAGACCAATTTGAAAGTGAAACAAGCAGTGGAGCAGACTGTTGGCTTACATGACGATTCCGACTATAAAGATTTCAAGGCTATGATTCGATGTGAAGACCCGAATGCTAATTTATATGCGTTTGTTGGAACTTTGGATTATGAGGAAAACCAGTATCCCCTCAGTCCTCAACAGCTTCTCCTCAGGGATTCCAAACTCAGAAACACGGAATATGTATACGGGGTTGTTATCTTCACTGGTAGTGATACTAAGGTTATGCAGAATTCTAGAGCTCCTCCTTCAAAGAGAAGCAGAATTGAGAAAAAGATGGACAAAATTGTGTATCTCTTGTTCGGGATTGTGTTCACAATGTCAGTAATTGGTTCTATTGTCTTTGGTGTTACGACTAAAAATGACCTAGAAGATGGCAAGGTGGAAAGGTGGTATCTTCAACCTGAAGATTCTGAGGTCTTCTTCGACCCGGAAAAGTCTGCGCTTGCCGGAATTTTTCATTTTATGTCTGCCTTATTGCTATACAGCTACTTCATCCCAATCTCCTTGTACGTGTCAATAGAAATTGTGAAAGTTCTTCAAAGTGTTTTTATCAACCGGGATCTTAACATGTATCACGAAGAGACGGATAGACCAGCACATGCCCGTACCTCGAATTTGACTGAAGAACTTGGGCAAGTGGATACAGTTCTTTCTGATAAGACTGGAACTTTAACATGCAATTCCATGGAGTTTATAAAGTGTTCTGTGGCTGGGACAGCTTATGGTCGTGGTGTTACGGAGGTTGAGGAAGCTATGGATTTAAGAAATGGTCCTCCAGTAGTTCATGGATTAAATGGTTTGAGTCATAAGGGTACTGCCACTAAAAAACCGCATGTGAAAGGCTTTAACTTTGAAGATGAAAGGGTTATGAATGGAAATTGGGTTCATGAGCCTAATGCTAAAGTTATTCAAGAGTTTTTCCGGTTATTGGCAGTTTGTCATACAGCCATAGCTGAAGAGGATGAAAACACCGGGAAGATTTCTTACGAAGCTGAGTCACCAGATGAAGCAGCTTTTGTGATTGCTGCTAGAGAACTTGGTTTTGAATTTTGCAGAAGGACTCAAACAAGTATCGTGGTTCGTGAGTTCGATATTGATTCTGGGAGAAGAGTTGAAAGGTCAGTTTCTTATCAGTATCACTTTCTATTCTCTGAAGTACCTATTGAATAAATGCTTACTATAATTTTTCTTTTGCAGGTCATACCAGATATTAAATGTTATAGAATTTAACAGCACGAGAAAGAGAATGTCTGTGATAGTAAGAACTGAGGATGGAAGGCTACTTTTACTTTGTAAAGGAGCTGACAGGTTTGTAATCTTGTACTCCAAAACTTGTAATTTCTCAATTTCAAGCTCATTATATTGTGTTGGAATTAATCATGATTATTGTTCCGATAATGCAGTATTATGTTCGAAAGGATTGCCCTTAATGGTAAGGAGTATGAACAAAATACAAGGAAACATGTGAACGAGTATGCCGATGCAGGATTAAGAACTCTTTTACTCGCCTATCGGGAACTTAAGGAAGAAGAATACAAAGATTTTAGTGACAAATTCACGGCAGCTAAGATGTCAGTAAGTGCTGACCGGGATGCTATGCTTGATGAATTGGCAGAGAAGATGGAGAGGAATCTAGTTCTTCTTGGCGCAACTGCTGTTGAGGACAAACTTCAAGATGGGGTAAGTTGGAAATAATTTTGGAACGAAGAACTCTCGTACAGAGATTTGGAACTGATTTTTTCTTCTATTGCACTTATCAGGTTCCACAATGCATAGACAGACTTGCCCAAGCTGGAATTAAGATCTGGGTTTTGACCGGAGACAAAATGGAGACTGCCATCAATATTGGGTTTGCTTGTAGTTTGCTTAGACAAGGAATGACTCAAATTATAATCGGTTTAGAGACTCCAGAGATTCAATCGTTGGAGAAGGCCGGAGATAAAACAGCCATTGCCAAGGTATTACTTTAAATACAAGGCTGCTACGGGATGAATGTTACTAAAAATTGTCCAAATGTTAATGGTGATCAATTTTTCAGGCATCAAAGGATAGTGTTCTACGTCAAATTAACGAAGGAATGGGTCTAGTCTCAGCACCAAGAAATGGATCTGATGCATTTGCTTTGATCATTGACGGGAAATCACTTGCTTATGCTTTAGAGGATGATGTGAAGCATTTATTTCTAAAGCTTGCTGTTTCTTGTGCATCTGTAATTTGCTGTCGTTCATCTCCCAAACAGAAAGGATTGGTAAGTTTTCAATCTTGTAGTGATTTTTTTTTCTTTTCTATTAATGCATTTTCCACTTAATCTCATACGATTTACCTACTAAAACTACAGGTGACTAAACTAGTGAAAGAAGGAACTGGTAAAACAACATTAGCCATCGGGGACGGTGCTAATGATGTTGGTATGCTCCAAGAAGCAGATATTGGAATCGGTATTAGTGGTGTTGAAGGAATGCAGGTATTGTACAAAACTCTGCTTAATCAAATTGATTCTTTTTGTAAGTAATCTATAATATACTGCATATTTCTTATTTCTTATGCATCTTATTTTGCCTATTTTCTACTCAGGCTGTCATGTCAAGTGACGTCTCAATCGCTCAGTTTAGATATTTGGAGCGCCTACTCCTCTTGCACGGACACTGGTGTTACAGGAGAATTTCATCCATGGTACATTGAATTTTTCTCTAGAGTCTCGGATTCAATTCACTCTTATGAAATTTTACAAAGCTAACTTAATATTTCTTCCACTGGCAGATATGCTACTTCTTCTACAAAAACATCGCATTCGGGTTCACTCTTTTCCTATACGAGGCATACACAACATTCTCAGCACAACCTGCCTATAATGATTGGTTTATGTCATTATACAGTGTCCTCTTCACATCGCTTCCTGTGATTGCCTTGGGTGTTCTTGACCAGGATGTACCTGCAGAGTCCGCCCTCAAGGTATTAGCTCGTTAAATCAGAAATTGTAAAACCTCTAAATATTTGGTACGAGTACAAAAGTATTTACTTTTATACAATCTTTTTGTGCAGTATCCTCTACTTTACCAACAAGGCATCCAAAACTTACTCTTCAGCTGGCGCCGGATAATTTCGTGGATGTGTAACGGATTCTATGGCGGTATCGTAATTTTCTTCTTATGCACAAAGGCATATGAACACCAAGCATTTAACGACGATGGGAAAACCGTCGGAAGAGACATCTTAGGAGCTACAATGTACTCGTGCGTCGTCTGGGCCGTGAACTTGCAAATGGTACTCTTTATCAACTACTTTACCACGATACAACACTTCTTAATCTGGGGCTCTGTTGCTTTATGGTACATTTTCCTTGCGGTCTACGGAGCCATGAGTCCCACCGCTTCTGGAAATGCCTACAAGGTCTTAGTTGAAGCTCTGGCGCCGACTCCTTCATATTGGCTAGTCATGCTATTCGCTGTTGTAGCAACCATAATCCCATATTTCGTCTTCTCGGCTGTTCAAAACCAATTCTTTCCAATGTACCATCAATTTATTCAGTGGATGAATAAAGGAGGTGAAGCTAGTGATCCAGAGTATGCGGAAATTGTGCGCCAGACCTCAGTGAGACCGACCATTGGTACTACAGCACGAAGAGCATCAAAACGAGAAAACCGTAACAGGTAGAAAGTTGGGATAGCTGAACAACATTCGTGTCAGCAGTTTTGTGCTCTTATATGCATCTCAAATCTTGCTCATATTCTTGCGTTTGGACAAGGATGTGAATTTTGCTTTTGATTTACTTCCTATACGTGTATTTTTTTGTATCATATTTGTTTTTTTTTCTGTAAAATTATTTAATTTTAGTATAGAAGTGAGAAAAATTTCATTACTTGTAGTGCTGTTTTTAAATAAATAAACATTTAATTTCTTCTTGTGCCTCTATCAAGTTTCTTGTACTTGTAGTTTCCTTTATCTTTTTTATTATTATTATTATTTAATCAAAATGCAATTGTAAGCAAATATGATAAAGAAGTATAGAAAAATATAAGAATTAAAATTAAAAGTAAGAAAATGAAAATGTAAGGACTAGTCAAAGGTTATACCATAAAATAAGCCACCCACCCAAACTATAAATGGGTTGAAAATATTTCTAATGCATATCGCAAAGTAGTCTTATCTTGGTATAATTTGGGCCCTCAAAAACTAAAAGCTCAAAAACTGAATTCAATACCCAATCTACTAAAAGCAACAATCAACCATCTATATTAATTGAACATCATCAATCAAGCTTCAATTCCCAAACTATTGAAAGCAACAATCTTCTATATTAACTCAACATCAACAACCAAGCTTCAGTTCCCAAACTAGTGAAAGCAACTATTAATCCTCTCAATTAATTCAACGTCATCGATCAAGCATGGAAAAACTAAGGACCAATTTGACATTACTCTATGAAGATTGTGGAAAGTGTTGTTAAGAAAAGTAGGCAAAAACTGAAAAATGCTTAATATATATATACATTTCAAAGTCCTAAATATCAAGAAAGGTTTGAGAAAGCAATGCTAAAACTGGCCCTAGCTAAGTTCGAATTTAATATTGATGTTGTCAAAAGCTCCACTTAACTTATAAGTTGGAAAACTTCTTTTCCGAACAATACAACAACAACAACAAAGCCTAAGCTTCGAAGTTGCTTTCTCATACAAATTGTAGCTTCCCTAAAAAGCAACTTTAACAGTTCCCCAACTTATAAGTACTGAGAGAAAAGAGAGGGATTCGTTTTAGTGATTTATGATCTACCGTAGCTACACATTAATGTTATATATGTGGGATTTTGTTTCTCATTCTTCATTGTTGATGTTGAATTAGATTAGGAGAAATTAATTTTGGGAGTTTAGATTAGAAGCCATATGAGTATTATACGTTTTATCTGTAATGTTTTTGAGGTTGTTGTAACATCTTTTAACGATATTCCTCCATAAATTTATGAAGGAAGATCAATGATTCAAAACGCATTAAGATTTTTGTCATTTTCCGAGTCCTAATATTCATATGCTTTTGCCTATTTTATGGCCTCTATCTATGAAGCAAGTCAGGGGCAGGAAATGACCAACGAAGAAATGTACTACGGAACTTTACATTTAAGGCAACTTCATATTTCTTCTTGTCCTTCTAGGGCCATGTGATCCTCAGATTTTGCGAGAACTTTAAACCGCTTCCGGAGTAGTTTAAAGTGAAATTTTTATTGTGAGATCCGAGTCCTTTAATAAATTTAAAGAACCTCTATTAGATCTTTAATATGTGTAGAAGTGAGTCATAAAAGGAGTCCTTTAATTTTATTAAAGGACTTGAATCGCACAACCCTCAAAGTGAACACAAGACTCAACCCTCTGTTTCCATTGGCTCGGGTGCTTATGTCGTACAGTGCCGACTTTTGAGAGAGACTCCCTAGGCATGTGCCTAAGGCCCCAAAAGAAAAGGATCTCATTTTTAAGTTTATATCCATAAGAATAGCCCATATATAATATAGTTTCCAGAATTAATTTGAGGAAATACATGTTTCAAAGGAAAAATATACTTCAAGTTGAGTGGAGTTAATTAAGGCCCAAATACTTCGAAAAATATATGCTCCTATCTTTTATGGGCTTCAAGCTTCCAAACAGCCTTATTTCCTTTGTTTCTTCTTCTCCTTCTCAAATTGCAACCACTAGTCTCCTTCTCATCTTCCTGAATTTAATATTTTCCTTCCATATTGAATTTATTTTAATCGCTACAACTAAATCCTAATTTACATAATTTCACTTTAAAAATTCATAATTCACAGATTACAACCATAGTGTTAACGACTTTTCTATTTGTCTTTGTCTTCTACGAGAAATTTAAATTTTTATAAAGAAAAGAAAATTTAAAAAGAAAAGGAAAACAAGTTGTGTCTCATTACTTCCTACTCTCCAATAATATTAAAAAGTAATCCTGCCTATCACTGTAAAATATGAGCAATTCTACTATGTTTTCGGTCCAATAAATCCGATTAATAGACATAAAGCACGTGTACAACGTTTTTCTTTACATCAATCACTTTCCAATGAAATGGTATGCTTTTCTTTTCATAGGTCGTGATCATTGCATTCATACCACAATTAATAAAAACACTGACACATTGTAAAGAAAATGCAAGATTAATAAAATAAAAAGGTGGAAAAAATCAAATTAATTACAAGTTACAACATATGGATCGATACAAATTAATGACCATTTTCATCTCATCCCTTTGATGTACAATATCACACAATAGGATCCCCTCGCCGCGCCATTGCTTGCTTGCTTGCTGCAAATCAATCCATCTCCATATCTCCATCTTCATCTCCATCTCCAAATATAGAGATACCTATATCTTAAACAATCAAGCCGATATAGTAACCCCAAGAAAATCAGCAGCAGACTTAGCCATAATATGAGAAAACTCATTAAAACTAATAACCCCATCGCCATTCGTATCAGCTTCCTGCATCATCTTCGCCAATTCTTGATACGTCAACGGATGCCCCATTTTCGCCATAGACCCCGCCAGTTCCGCCGCCGTTATATATCCGTTACCATCCCTATCAAAAGATCTAAACACCTCAAGAAGTTGTTCTTGATTTATTAGAACCTGTTCATTAACATCTGGCAATATAGCAGGAACTAGTTCCTCAAACTCCACGTAACCGTTACCGTTAGCATCCATGTTGGCTAACAAAGATTGAAGCTGATCACCGGTGGGTTTTAAGCCGAGAGAACGGAGGAGAGCGGCGAGCTCGAGCTGGGTAAGGCTGCCGTCGGCGTCCATGTCGAAACGCATGAAGATATCTTTTAGCTGTTGGAGCTGCTCGGCTTGGAGCTGTATAGCCATCAAGTTGGGTGGCGATGAAAATGGTGGAGATGAAAAATGAAGGAAGAAGCTATAAACAGAAGGATTGACGGTGAGGAAGAGACAGAGAAAGAGGAGGAAGAATCATGGGACGGAGCTTGTTTTTTTTCTTGTCTGTTTTTTTTTTTTTGTTTGTTGGAAATGAAAGGCTGGTATTGTTTTTTTTATTTATTTTGATTATTTTTTAGATTTGGTTGGAATAGTTCAAATCTGATTGGCACCCTGTTTATCTATATTCTTAGTAATTATAGAACTAGCCCCATGTGAGAGTCTAATTATCCCATCTTTGTTTTATGAGATTGATAAGTTTATGGATCTAAAAAACAAGTGTTAGTATTTAATCTAATTTGAATTTATGGACCTAATGAATAATGAGCTATGGTTTGGAAAAGGTCAAAACATTATCATTTCGTTGACATGTTCATGTTCATGGCCCATTGGCATGATCAGATCAACAGACCAAGTCCTCCCTGCATAAATACGATTTGGACATCTATATGAAGAGTCAAGTTCAAATGAGACAAGGGTTTAAGATGAGACTAGTTTTTATGATGAGACATGGGGTATTTTTGTAATTCAACAGGGGAAGGTGGCAAAATTGTAATTAAATGAGCACCCCTCATGCGTGAATTGAAGGGAAGGGAGAGGGGGGTGATGTCATCGCTGATGTCACCTCTGGAGAGAGAAAGAGTTTTAATTATTTGATTTAAATTGTATTTTCCCGCTCTTTCCGAACTCATTTTTCAAAAAAAATTATACCAGCGAACTCGTATTAATTATGTGGTCATTTTGAGATCCATTTTTGTTATTTATAGACGATTTTTATTTTTTTTTTATTTTTTTATAATTGTTCCACCGGACTACTCTAATTGTTCCATAGGACTACTCTAATTGTTCCAACAGAATATTACATTTTTTTACACTCCCAGAGTGCATTTAAAAAAAATAATGAAAATATTTTGCTGGAACAATTGGAGTAGCCTGGTGGAACAAATATAGTATTCTGTTGGAACAACCAAGTATCCGACTTGGAACAAAAATAAAAAAAATAAAAATCGTCTATAAATAACAACAATGGATCTCAAAATGACCGCCTAATTAATACGAGTTCAGTGGTATAATTTTTTTTGAAAATTGAGTTCGGAAAGAGCGGGAAAATGCATTTTAAATAAAATAATAAAAACTTTTTCTCTCTCCAGATGTGACATCAGCGCTGACATCACCCTCCCCCTCTTTCCCTTCTTCCTCACGTTGACCATTTGTGTATTTATTTACAAGTTTGCCATCTTCCCCCTTTTTCTTACCAAAATGGTCAATGTCTCACCATAATATTTTGTCTCACTATAGTCTCCTTGTCTCACTTGAACCTATCTCTATATATGAATTTAATCTAATTGGTATTCAAATTCTTTTGGGTGAATAATTTAAAGGTCCCTGACGTTTTGCGAAACACACTGTTTAGTCCTCTCATTTTCAAAAACACACGAATAGGTCCCTAACGTTTTGTGAAACACACTGTTTAGTCCTTTCGTCTGTTTCTGATGACCAATCTGTTAGTCAAAATGTACGTCAGTCAACATCCAATTTAAAAATAATTGGTACCGGGTGAATAACACATTCATTGGCTGTTGATTGAAGTACATTTTGACTAACATATTGGTCACGAGAAACAGACAAAAAGACTAAATAATGTGTTTCGCAAAACGTTAGGGACCTATTCGTGTGTTTTTGAAAATGAGAGGACTAAACAGTGTGTTTCGCAAAACGTTAGGGACCTTTAAATTATTCACCCAATTCTTTTTTATATTTAAGAATATTTTCGAGTCCTTTTTTTTTTTAACAATTTAACTAATTATTTTATTTTATAAATTTTTATGGAGCATGATTCAAGACTCTTTACTGATATATTGGGCTTGTATTATTTGTTGTTATTGTTTTTATTAGTATAAATTATTGAAACTTTTAATTTACCTTTATGATCTACAGTTGTGATTACATGGTGTCAATTCAATAATTGACCATGGAAGCACCATCGATCTAATCTAATATACTAATATGTCTGGTTGCTAAAAAAAGAAAAAGCCTGATTTGACCAATCTGATCCCCAATTGACCCAGCCCATGAATTCTAAACTTAATAATTCTAAGTTTCTAACCCAATTTAGGGATTATGGATAGGACAAAAAGGAAATCACAATACCACCAAGAGTCTCAAACTTTTCCATCTATGTTTGAGGTTTATTTTGGCTTCTAATTGGAAGATAAACCTTTTATTTTCTTTGTTCTTTTATTGGTACAATTAGTCTTTATGGTTGTTTTCCCTTCAGCAAAAAAAAAAAAAGTCATGGAAAAATCCAATTTTGAGCCCATAAACTTTATGTATTGCTGCTCTATTAAACTAATATTGAGTCCTTAGCTGTAGTTATGCTCTATTGAACTCAATATTAAGTCCTTTTCTGAGTTAAGTTGGAGCCTAACTACCAATTTTTCCAGATGAATTTAAAATTGGCAAGTCTATATAATAACTTATGTGAGAAAATCAATTAGAGCATGGAAAATAATGAAGCAATTCAACAAATTCAAACTGTGCAACACTAAAATCAACACTAATATCTTGTTTATCTACATGATCATGAATACATGCAGATGGTGATGAGTTTCTTCCCCAAAAACTTCCAAAAGAAAACTCTCCCTTTTGTGACAATTCTTCCAAAATCCTCTCCACTTCTTCCATGCAATTTCCACTACCAAACTCCTCTACTTGAATCCTTTCAATATCATCAAATCTAATAATATGATCTCTTTTTACCTTCTTTCTCTTGTTTCTGCACGGAATTAGTCCAAGTTTCTTCCTAGCAAATTTTTTCGTCCTTCGCGCGATTTTGCAGGGAAGTTTAATCAACATGAAGATGAGAAGTTGTAGCATCAAGCATTGGCAGCAGCAGGATATCACAACACAGTCGGCGGCGAGCATGTTGCAGTCTTCCATGGCAAGTAAAAGATGAACAAATGATCGAATGAACGGACGAAGGGTTACATTTGAAGGCATGAGAAAATGGCATATGAAATAGGGGTTGATATAGAAGAAGGGTAAAGCAAACACAATAATATGTGGCAATTAATTTAATACAATGCTTTTAGACAAGACATGGATAACAAAATCATATTTGTATGTATAGATTGAGGTTTCAGTTGAGGTTATGGATGATAATAGAATATTGGACGTCAAGGAATCAAGGGTTGTCCTATTCATGTTTCTTTAAATATACTCTTCATGGGAATTAGGAGGTTACTTGAGTGACTTCAAACCTTGCCTTGTGTCTTTGGTCTATCTTTCTTTTCTTTTCTTTTAAATATAACATTCTTTTCACATGTAAAGTGTAAAACTGCATATGCTAGCTATGTACTATGTTTGCACAAACTATTTCAATCGTTATTATTTACAATGATTAAAATACATTCAGTTTTCGCGTAACCATAATCGTAGCCTCTAAAGATGTATCTAAAAGGTTGCCAAAATCAGGTTTAAGCACATACTAGTTTCTGATCTATGTATGGAGTTATAAAATTTGGCAAATTCCAAAAAGAACTATGTAGTTTTACTGATTTGTAGATGGAGACATGTGGTTTACATTTGCGATTGACGTTATTTACAGATCAGCGCGAAACCATGAATTAGTCCCATCATCACATTACCATCATCATTAGAATTCAAAATTTTATCCCCTGATCCCTTGTATTTTCATAAAGAAAAGTGACAGATCCGGGAAGAAACAAGCTATGGAAGACACAAGTCTCATGTACTCAAAGAGATGCAAAAACAGTTGTGTTGACATACTAATAACAGTATGAGTGAACAAAATTTCCCGGCTCTAGTACCAAGAGGAAAGAATGGCGCCATCTACTTATATTATATGCAAAATCTAAAATAATAACTATCAAAACGATTTGAAGCTCACGGAGCCACTTCCAGATATACACAATGCTGTACATTAGCTTGCTTTAACTTGCATACGGCTCCATCATGTCCCTGACAGACCCTGCTATTTATTCCATGTATTCACTATGGCCTTTCAAGTACCCAAACTAACTGGGCTGCTGAAATAATCTGTACTGTAATTCTGACTGCCAAATGCCATCCTCCGGAACAATCTAATTTCTGCAGATTGTTCTGCCGAGTTAAACACCTCACTTTCCCCAACCTTCATTCCGTTGCTTAGGTCTTCAGTTGCTAAACTATCAAAAGCTCGCACAATCTGACATGCACCACATAACCAAGCTCAGAAAACGCTCTACATCGAGATAAAGAAGTTGAGCAACGAGTTTGTTTAGATCAAAATTACCTGTCCCATCCGCGGTCTCTTGGCAGCTAAATGGCGCACACATGCTGCTGCTGCCTCTATCATTCTAAACAATTCGTTTTCATTGTAATTCTTTTCCAACCTCGAATCTACCAACGCATCAAATTCCTCATTCGCTAGTGCATGGCCAAGCAAAGGGCGAGCCTAAAAAAATTAAGGCAGCAATGATTTACTTTTTCTTATTCCCAACGCATCATACTGTTTTGCGTTGTATTAATTCTGTTATTTGACCTTTACATTCTATTTTATATTTTCTCACTTCCACATGTCTGCACACCTGCCTTGAAATTTCACATTTTGTACTGTGCTTGAAGCAAATCTTCACATTTGTTATACGGATTGAGGATCAACTTGACACAAGAGGCCTCGTCTTCTCTTTTTATGGACCAAAATTGTTTGAACCCGAAATTTCATGTTAGACTAGCTAGACTTATGAGATACAGTCTAAGTTTAAGCAAACAAGTGCCTTCTTTATCAAACTAATTTTTCAATGTAAACAATTAGTCGAACGTTAGGAAGTTAAACAAATATGTGAACGGAAGGAAGTTAAGCATATGGGATCTCAATAAGATACAGTACTAGCAGCACAAAAACGTCTTACATTTTATTCTCTCTAAAACTAAGGTCTCCGAGAAGAGGTGAGATATACCAGCAATACCAGTTCCATTCAAGGGAAAAAAAAGGACCACCGAGGGAAGATGACACTATCAAACAGGAAACATGTGTGGTTGGTTCAAACAGACTAAACCCAACATTATATACAACTAGAGTTTTAATCTCAGCTTGAAAGATCTTATAAGGTCATAGCAAAATACATATGTGCAATTTATGAAACCAAAATTAACCTTTTTCAAGTAGTAGATCAGTAACAAGAACCAGAAAGAAAATCCATACCCATTCGACGAGACTCTCTTCTCCCAAGGGACGGGATGTATCTACAGGCTTACATCCAGTTATTAGCTCCAAAAGTACAACTCCATAAGAGAAGACATCAGATTTCTCTGTTAATTTTCCACTTGATGCATATTCAGGAGCCATGTATCTGCATAAATAATCAAATACTCAGATTTGACTATGCATGTTGATATATATTCCAGGTCACAACAAAAACATGTATGAAAATAATGGGCATCTGAACTATTGCTTACCCAAAGGTTCCCATAACACGTGTTGACACATGTGTATTCGCATCAAGAGCTAACTTGGCAAGCCCAAAATCTGAAACCTATAGAACACATTCTAGAAAGGTTAAATCATAATGTGGATGAAACAAGTAATATAGATCTAAGAGAAAGGGTAAAAGTATGCATACCTTAGCTTCAAAGTTGTTATCTAAAAGAATGTTTGATGACTTAATGTCCCTGTGAATAATTCGAGGATGACCTGCATGTAACATCAATAATTTGATTGACATCTACTTAGAGAAGCACACATTACAAGTGTAAAATTCAATGTTGCCTCCTAGCTACCAATATCCTTAAAGGAAATACTAAATGCTTACAGTCTTCATGGAGATAAGCTATCCCACGAGCTGCACCACAAGCGATCTTAACTCGTGTAGTCCAATCCAGAAGCCTACCTTCGCCTAGAAAACGCGAAATTGATATACATGATTATTGAACAATACGGGAAGTTTAGTATTCAAATCTGAGATAGAAGTGGGAGCTAACCATGAAGATGGAAATGAAGGGTATTGTTAGGGACATAGTCATACACAAGCAACCTTCGGGAGTCAGAGATGCAGTAGCCAACAAGTGAAACCAGATGGCGATGGTGTATTCGACTAATAATCTCAACTTCAGCTTTAAATTCTCGCTCACCTTGCCCTCCACCAATCTTAAGCTGTTTTACAGCTACCTCCCTCCCATCTGGGAGGCAACCTTTATATACACAACCAAATCCACCCTCCCCCAAAAGATTTTGTGATGAAAATCCATTTGTTGCCTTCCCTAGTTCTTCAAAGGAAAAAAATGACCTCGAATTTCCCAATCCTCCAGGTTCACTTGGGGAATAAACAAAATCAGTACTAGAACCACTTCCCATCAAGGGTGCTGTAGACTGCATCTTTAAAGTTGAATCTGGACACAAATTATGAAAGTATTCAAATTCCGTATCTACATATCTTCAATTGCATATACTAATAGTATCCAAGAATGCATACAAGTTAACATATGATCCTGCTAAAGAGAAAATACAGAAAATAGTTTTCCTTTATTCTAATTCTTACTAAAAGAGGAAAAAAGAATACCTGATGTTGGGGAAGATCCCATAGGCGATGGCATAACATAACCACCATTGAGTCGAGGTGCATCTTTTCTCTTCTTCCGAATGCACCAGACAAGCAATCCAACAAGGCTAAGGATTATGATGCCTACTCCAGCACTAATAGCCACTACACCTCCAGTACCAATCCCTCCCTTTTCGGGTGGAGGTGAAATTTCTGGGCCACTGGAACTAGGATCATTGTTAGCCGGAGGAGAAAATGGTGGTGGTGGACTCAGTCTTATCAATGGTGGCGGAGGCGAAGATTTTGGGGTTGAATTTGAGGGTGCAGGAGGTGTTGGAGGTAGCCTAGGAGGTGGGGGTGCATTTCTGGGACCAGGGGGAGCTGGTGATGGCGGAGGAGGGGAATTTCTAGGTGGGGTTGCCACTGGTGGTGGAGGTGACCTATTAGGAGGCGACACAGATGCTGGTGATGGGGGTGAAACGGTAGGTGGTTCTGATGGAGGTACTGGTGGTGGTGGGGAAGATTGTGGTGGGTTTGGTGATGTTGGTGGTGGAGGAGAACTCGTAGGGGGATCGGATGGTGGTGGTGGAGATGATCTTGGAGGTGGAGTAGCTGGTTGGGATGGTGGTGGTGGAGGAGAACTCGTAGGGGGATCGGATGGTGGTGGTGGAGATGGTCTTGGAGGTGGAGTAGCTGGTTGGGATTGTGGTGGAGGATTAGAGGTTGGAGGATCGGCATTGGGTCGAGGTGGAGGTGGAGATGGTGGTGGGATGGTAACCGGAGGCGGTGGTGGAACTGAAGGGACAGTGAGGTCTGGCGGATTGGCATTGGGCTGTGGAGGAGTAGACTGTGGAGGTGGTGGATTGTTGCCGGTAGGAGGGTCTGGTGGAGGACTGTTGGTGGAAGGTTGTGGGGGACTAGAAGTCGATGGCTGCGGTGGTGGCGGAGGCGACCCCGTTGAAGTAGGGGGAACAGCAGAAGGGGTTGAAACCGGAGTTGGCGATGTAGACGCCATCAATAGAGTTGCCAAAATCAATATGGCAACCTTTCAATTCAATTTCTTTTCACATACCAAAATTTCAAATCATCATCAATTCATCAGCCATCCCATCATTTCCATCCCAACAACAAAAATTCAGAAACTTTCATAATGAACAGATACCCAAATCACCAAACTTCACCAGAAACTGAATTCACCAAACTTAAGAGTCTTCAAAACACAGTCACCTAAAACCCCAATCACTCTTTTCCCTAAAACCCTGCAAATTTCAAACTAAACCCAGATAAAAAAAATCACATCTTTACCAAAACCCATGTCTTAAAATCACATAAAACAAAAAACCCACTAACTAAACTTCACAAATTCACTATAAGCAAAACCCAAATTACCAAATGTAAACATTAACAAATGAAAATTATATGATTAACACTCCTAAAATCTCAGTATAAAAAGAAAGGGTACCTTGGAATGAGATCAAAATCTTCAATAGAAGTTAAATGTAAGGATTAGCAGAAGCATAGGAAGCTCAAATGAAGAACACGGATTGTGGGGTCTGAATGAGATCCTGAGGAGAGCATAGTGAAAGAGACCCTTTTGGAGTAATTATTCCTTTTGGATTTTGGTATTAGAATTAGAATAATAAAGTTTGTGTCTGTTGAATCATCAGAGCATCATTATCATCATTTTCATAACAATTCCAAACATTTTATTTATTTTGAGCAGATAAAACTGTGGACTTTCCTTTTTTGTCAAATTATTATATTGTTCAAAAAGAAGTTTGTTTGTTTACGTTAAAGTGAAAGATTTAATAAAATACTTGAATAGAAACAGAAAGAAATTTGAAAATTAGTTTTATTCTGATATTTTGTTATTATTTAAATTATTAATTTTGTGTGCGTGTGTTTTTCGTCTAAACGCGGGAACATGTTTAGATAATAGTGAAATTGTATATACAATCATTCTTCAATGCTCTGTTTTTCGTCAGTTTATTTGGAAGTTTCTCTGCAGCCCCGAGTTTGACCATATTTATTAAGATCTAATTTAATCTTTTAATTCTTAATATAAATATTTAACAGGGCTTTTTATCTCAACACAACAACCGTTCCGTCCGCTTTACTCGGCGTTTAGTTAACAGGTTGGCCTATAGATTTGCTCGGTTTTCTCATTTTTATGTTATTTTCTATTATTTTGATGTGCATCTGAGTTTTATGGACGCTAATTTATGTGCTTTTTGCTCTGTTATTGGCCATTAAGACTTTTGCTTTCGAAAAAAATTAAAAATATTTGACAGAAAATAAACAAATTGAAAAAATTTATAATTAAGTAATGAACAAAATAATCAGCTAGGTGAAATATGGAGAATAGATATAGGCGTGATCTTTTTATATGATAACTATTTGAGATCTAGCCATTTTCGTATCTAATATTTAATTCTTTCATACATTTTGCCTACTTTGCCACTTAGAAACTATAAATAACCTTTTGTGCAAGAGATTTTATTAAAAAGTAATAATAGTTCATAAAAAAAACTCATTTTCTAGAAAAATGCAACTTTTGTTGGTAGCGGTGGAGGCGAAATAAAGAAAGAGTAGACTAAAACGTGCCCATGCAAGCACTTTGATTGCTTCACAAATATAGAATTATATATGTCAAGTTGCCTAAATTAGTATTAAAAATGTTGCTTTTACTCTTATTTAATTATCAAGTCTCCAACCATTTTATTGAATTGGTATGTTATTCTATTTTTTTTGTTTTAAGTAAATGTATTATGATGTATATATAATATATATGGGAATATTTCACCTTTAACCAGTAATAGACAATTAAAGATTTAATTATTATAGCTTTTTATTTTACATATTTTATTCAATTTATTGATTTGAAGTTTCTTAGACACCTTTTAGGTTGATTCCTTTTCAATTAAATTCTTCTACACCCATTAAAACTCGAATACGAAACGTATATTAAGTGATTTGTACATTTTAATCACTCAAACTAATCTTAATCAGTTAATTATTAACTTTCAAAGTTTAGAATTTGATTGCAATTACATCTTAGACATTATTTATTTAAAATTATTTGACCATTTGTTCAACTAATTTAAACATAGAAAAAGTCTAGTGTACTTTAAAAAATCTGGGGTCAATAATCATTATCAGCCAACTATATATAATTTTGGCCATAAATGAGACTTGGTCTTCGATCATAGCTAAAATTGAGTTGGGTTACAATCTCTTTGTCAAAATGGTACGTATTGTCTGTATTTTCTAGATTAGCTTAACATCCATGGCGATCTTTTGGCAATTTACTACACTACTAGCTATTTTATCTATCAAAAAGATTTTTGATGATACATCATTAATTACAAGTTGTTAGAGTTTTCAAGCTTTTTTTCATTGTAAGTGAAGTGTCTGATTAATTAAGAAAAATACAATGTTTCAGAATACTAATTGGATTTTGTTGCTATCTAATAGGAATTGACCTCGTACTGAGCCTAAAAGACATTGACCCCTCCATAGCCTTACAGTATTTGAAAACGACGGCCATTTGTGAATGTATATCTCAAATTTTGCATGTCAATTTCGCGTCCATTAAAGAACGACACATTAACAGTTAAACCCAAACGCTAAAATTATGCATTCATTTCATGTCAGGTGTAGTTTTATCACCTCTAATAACCTGGTGAACACTGCCGGTTTCTACATTTAGAAAAGCTCATGTTCCTTATTGTAATTTGTAGATACCTTATTTCACTAGCTCATGACTTGGAAATTCCACTTTCTTCTACGAAAATTACACCTGAACCAGGGAGAGTTTTCTAAAACCTCAACAATATATAGCTACATTTTGGACCAATTCAATACTTGCATCTGAAGCTAGTTGGCAGAATATCAATAATTCAGCACTAAAATGGCATGCATATTCTGAAAGCAGTCAAAACTAACAGACTGCTGAACTGACACTTAATTCCTCAACAGAAACTATGGTGAAGTAGCATCACCTTGATGAACTAGTGGTCTACCGGTTAGTAAATCGCTTTGTAGTAAACTTGGCAAAGATAAACCCCTTACTAATTCCTTCTTTATACAAGGCGTTTATCTAGGTGAAGAGAGCGAGTCTCAAATTAGTAAAGGAACTTGGTCAATAGTACCACAACAAAAACCTGTGACTGAACAAGGCAATTACTTTATCTTGGTAGCCAATCTAGAGTTTCTTCTTGAAATAATCTCAGCCGCCCAACTCTTTCCAATTTCTGTCTGAAATTTTCCTGCAGAGCAATTGTTCGTAAGTATCAGCATAAATGATCACCTGTTTTACGCAATCAGATTTTCTAGCAATACAATGCTCATTGAGTTGATTATACCTGCTGTTGAAATGAAAAATTCATCCAACACCTTCCCATGTTCTGCAAAAGCATGATAATATTGAATGAATGAGTTGGAAAATTTAGGTCATCAGCAGATAAATTCATCTGAATTCTTCTGAATTCTTACCCGTTTCATATTCTAATGCTTGCAAAATCATCTCAACCTAATGAAAAGACAACATATCAGAGTGTAATATCAGATGGAATGCAGAAAAGGGTAAACTGAACAAATGCAAATATATATCTATAGGTTTAAAATTCTGAGAAGTGTTTGCCCTCAGTCAGATTGAGATTTATTATCACATTTATGTGACTGAGTAAGTTCAAAATAGTTCACTAGATTATGTAAGCACAAAAACTAGTTGGATCATTATACTCTTCACGGTTTGCCACAGACTACTGCTTTTACTTCTTAGTTTCCCCTTGTTTCTTATCAGTTGTCTTATGCTTCACGCTTATACTTTCCTTATTAAGCACACACTTTCCGTATTAAAATCAGCACTTTGACTTTTTTTTCTTAAATAAAATAAAATAAAACACTCTGGGCTACCATGGCACATCGCAGCCTCTACAACAGAGTTAAAAGCACACTTACTATGATGCTAATTTAAGCATGTAGTTTTCTAACCAGATAAAGCCAATTGATAATAGTTAGTGAAAACTAATCCTATTTTTAGACAATTCTAATATTTATTTGAAGCCAAATTTACATACTTTGTCAAAATCTTTCACGAGGTTGGCCTCTAATGAAGCGTTGTTCTCATACTCTTCCCACAGTTCCTTGATCTCTTCAGCTGCAGTGAGAACAAAGAAACATAATGTAATGATTAAAGTTTTCTCCTTCTATCTCTATCTTGGAAAAACACCAAAAGAAGAAAACAAAACCTTAAACTGACAATCAATACAATAGTTCCAAGATAAAAAGAGCTACTACATACCCCTCATTCCTCCACCAAGAACTTCACACATTTCATTTAAAGCTTCTTGCTCCAGTCTGCTCTTCTCATGTTTAGGCACGCCATCAGATGGGGTTATATCCCCAACAATAGCTATCAAAGTTGAAAGAAAAATTTAAACTTCTAAAGCAAAGATAGCAAGAAAAAAAGGAAAAGAAAAGATCGCAATATCAATTATTACTGGATTCTTATTGAGTGCCCCCAAAAATTTATCCTTTTCTTTTCTTTTTTTTCTTTTTCCAAAGAATGGCAAGACCGTTGATATACTTATGAGAATAGCAATGTTCTAAACCCTCTAAAAATACAAGGTGTCGGCATGGGTTCACAGTATAGTGCTTGGATCATTCTTCATATGGTTCTTTCTAATTGGGGATTGCACTGCATCAAATAACTAGCTAAAGAACCAACTCTGCCCTGCTACTGCAAAACACAAACATTTGATTTGGGCCGTCTTAAAATCTACTTCAAGGTCGTTAACAATAAATTGGGAGTATCTCATTGGTACATCTTCACTAATTGAAGGTTGGAGGTCTCAGTGTCGAAGTTGTGGTTCATACAATTCCTAATTTCCTGAAGAGTTATATTCTGTACCCTCTTGCAAGAATCTATTTGTGGTGCCATAAAAGTAGTTCAAGTAAATATTTGGGGCATAAGCTATAAAGAGCACTTTTACCAGGTCTATATGGACTCGAAAACAATTAAATAAATAATCACTACCTTAAAGCCACCTTCCCCATAAATGCATCCCAAAAAAATTGAAACTGTATCCATTTCATTTCATTATAACACAAATGAATATTTCATACCAACTGCTGTTGGAACATTCAAGAAAAAAAGTAATACCTTCCGCTATATCATGGACGATTGCAATCTTTATGCACCTGTTCAGATAAGAAGGACGAAGGCATCGAATAAAAAGAAATGACAAGAGGAAATTGAAAGTAAATGTAAAATATTAAAGCAATAGTTTTGTTTTCTCAGTTAGCATAAGAGAATGAGAAAAACAATTTAAGGAGCAGAGGGGTGAAAGTCTAACCTTTCTCGGTTCAAACCTGGAAGATCAGCAGCAATGAGAGCCATCAAAGCCATGAGGTACATATGGTCAGCTATTGATTCAGGAGCTTTAATACCATGATTGATCCAGCCTTTCCTTTTTGTGGTCTTGCAGAAAGAGCACGAGAAAAGATTAATAAATAGTAATAAGCATAAAGAATAAGAAAAGAGGGTACCTTTAAGCGATGACACAATGTGAGGAAATCGATAGCGGAAGAAGACGCGGATGGGGCGATCGCTGAATCACATCTCAACCGTCCAGAAGAAGGAGCTGCGACTATTCTAGGAGATGGAATATTAGGGCGTAAGATAATACGAGGAATGAAGGGGATAGTGGATCGACGAGATGACCAACGATACAATGGAGATGATGATGAAGAAGAAGATGGAGGATGGGATGTATGAAGCGCCATTAATGATTACTGATTCTAAATTCAACAAGAATGGATGGTGTGGTGTTTTCTCCAACAACAACTCAATCTCAATTTGTTTGTTTCTTCTTATAAATAAACTCAATCTCTAATTCGGAAATTCATATCATCCACTTGTCCAATTCTTTCTTTATCACATTGCTAGGTTTCATACTTTACAAACTCTTGAAACTTATTCAAATCTCGCTACTTTAGAGTTGTATGATTAGCTTTTTAAGTCCACATAGTTTAACAAGAATGAATTTCTGAGAAAATGAATGAATTAATAGAATGTGAGAGAGTGACTCAATCAATAAAAAAGAATTGTATCTGTTCAAAAAGTTAATATATCAACTTAAGTAAGTTTGATAGTCAAATAAATAACTTTTAACAAATTCAAGTAGTAAATAAAACACTTTAAGCAAATTCAAAGAGTTAACACAATACTCTATAAATTAAGAAGTTTAATACACTCTTTGAACCAAGTTCAAAAATCAAGAGTCATTTGATACGTTAAATCTTTAAACTATATCAGAACTATTTGACTCTTTAAGCTGGTTTAGACATTCAAAAATTTATTTTATTCTAAAATCAAATACAGTGATGAAAAGTTGAAAAGTAGTGTTGTTTTTTCTATAAAGAAAGAAAGGAACATAATAGTGTAATTAGTCAACAACATCATGCTGGGCTATGGGACACCACAAAATCTATTCATGGCCAGGCCCAGCCAAGCTCGGACTAGGTGTAAATGGCCTGCCTTGATTATGTCAACACTGGGTTTGGTTTCAGCTACGCTAAATGAACAATTTTCAAGTCCACTCCCTCCAAAAATATAATAATATAAAAAAAGTTAATCAAAACCAAAAATCAAAATAAAAATTGTTTAAAATGTTTTATATTATCCACCGAGTGATATATCTTAAGTGGTTACAAAAGTATTAAACATTATTCCACCTATGGTGCACAAAACTATGTACAGTAAAACCTCTATAAATTAATACTCGATAAATTAATAATTCGATAAAATTAATAATTTGTTCAGTCCCAACTTGGGACTAGTGTAAAATTCGACATCAATCGATAAAATAATAAGATAATAACTTTTTTGAAACCCCAGTGTATATATATTGGTCCCAACGAAACTATAAATTAATAATTGCTCTGAACTTCTATATATATATGTGTGTGTGTGTGGCACACTTCAAAATTCTAAGATTGTCTAGTTAAAAATGAATCAATATTCATTTATTTTTTCTTGAATTTCAAATCTACATTGATTTCATCTTTAAATCTCCTCATTGCACTTAAGAGTTGGGACATTGTCTTCTCATATAGCAACAAAAAGTTAGTGAAGAGTTGTTGCCGCTTACAATGAACTTGACAAATTCAATTAATTTGTGAATGTAAATTCGTCTAACTAGTATATATTGTAATTTGGTTTTTCATCTCTGACTAATATACATTGCAACTAGTATATTGAACTTGAAAATTTAAAAGTCATACGTAAAACCTCTTTAAATTAATAAATTATTAATTTATCGATATAATAATATCTCGCTAAATTAATGAAATATTCCGGTCCCGATATTATTAATTTATAGAGGTTTTACTGTACTATAATACATGTCTATTTCTTATTCTTATTATCTCATACTTCTTATCTTGTAAACACCTGAAGTTTTACATCTTGCCACTTTTTACTTCATTGTCACATGTTTTTTCTTATTTTTTTATCACTATTAAAAAGAGTATAGATACTTGGATTTGAATACCAAAACCGGCTAGAAATGTAACACTAAAACAAAATATTTTATATTGTTTTTTTCTAGTTTGCATTAACTTATGTAACTTATATTTACTCAATTTTCTGGTTGCAATAATTATACTTTATTTGGAGTATTTTTACACCTTATCAATGTTGAAATGTTGGTGAGTTGGTGTTGGTATTGGTATTGGAGTATGCACTAGTCTTGAGACGTCTAATTTGTAATATTAACCTTAATCATCAGTCAATCATCTATTAGTCGAGACATCTTGTTCGATATGACTGAATAAAGTATTCAAGATTGGTTATATACTCGTGTTTGTGAGGTTGTACCTTGCCATGTGAGAGTGGAAAGCAACAAGGTGCTAATTTGAAATATCTCTGATCTATTATCATCATAGGAATAACACATAAATAAAAATTAGTATGTGCTTAGATTCTAACAGTGTTTTTCACTTAGTTGCAACATAGAGTGTCAGATCAAAAGCATTAGGGGTTTAAATAGTAGGTTCTAGATGATCTACTAAAACACCATATGGTGAGAAAGTTATGTGTGAGTCTCATGTAATACTTGTAGATTGAGTTCTTCAACCAAATTTGTTTTATTTTATAGATTAGATGAAATACATCGTGGTTGATCGATCACCTAATGGATCTTTGGAGAACCTAAAAAAGCAACTCTTTGGAAAAGCAACAATTTTAGCTTTTTGAGAAAATATTTTTCCACGAGATTTTGTCAAAATTAATGTTAAACTGGCCCTAAAACTTATGAAAGTAGAAGAAGCATGAGAGTTTGTTAATTAATAATCAACAAAGTTAGGCGTGGTGTTGCCTCTTTGGCTTTGGATCTTTATAGTTTCATCATGTGATTTCCATTTTCAATGTGAGAATTAATATTCATTGGGAAAAGGGACAGCAATCCTTGGAACATCCAGTAAGACATGAAACACGATTTATAATCAACTGCAGTGGTCTCCATATCCACATCTATATTTTCATCCATCTCAATCAGACCTTTAGACAATATAATTAAGAGATAAAGCAGCTTGAACAATACCTTCATGAATCGTATTCAAAACCGAGCAACTAGGAATTGAAAGCCATAGCCACATTACCCTACCCAACATTGAATTTCTAGTCACATTAAATAAGAGCATGTTCAATGGGTTAGAATTGAAGTTTAAAATGTACACAAAAGATCTCCAAAAGCCCTCAAAAAACAACTATTTTCATATAAATTTTATTAAATTAAAAAATGAGAATAAATTTAACTTTTGCAAGTTAACCCAATAAAAATCATGAATATTTCCAATCTCACCCCATTATACATGTTCTGAATAAGTAAGATGCCAACGGATTCCCCTACCTTAAGCTTCTACCTGATTAATAAGCCCGACACAGTCTTCATTAACTAAAATTTGAGTAAATTAAATTCAACAAAATTTAATTTAGTTGAGCTAATTTAATTTTAGTTCAATTTAGTAAATTCAACAAAAATATTAAGGTTTGAGTCATTTGCAAATAAGGTTATGTGGTTTCAAATTGTGCATATAAGGCTACTGTGGTTTGCACCATTTGCGAACAAAGGTCCCAAATTGTTAACATGTTAAAAAGATTGCATTGCAGTCAAAGCCAAAAAGTAATAAGTAATTTTTAAACATAAAACTTGGTTAGTTGATAGTTACTTCAAAATTCACATTTTTTTTAACCGCTTAAAACCAGATTTTGTATTTATGACGTCAATGCAGATAATTTTTTAAATTTTTAATTAGTAAGCAGAGTATGTTAACTTTAAATAAAAAGTTAGCAACTTTTTTTATCAAATGAAATGTCAAAAATACACATTTAACTCGTCTTTTTAACATTATTAACAGTTCAGAACTTTGTTTGCAAATTAATGGTGCAAACCACAATACCTTTATTTGTATAATTTGAAACCACAAGACCCTATTTGCAAATGGCTCAAACCACAGGCTCCTTTTTTGTATTTTACCCTAAAAAAACATGGCTAACAAAAGTTTTTAGCAAAGTAACTAACCTCAAAATGCACCTTAAGGGTAGGATTGTTTGATATATTTAAGAAGCTAATATAGCTTCTAAAAGTTCGCAACGTGGGATTCAACATGCCCGCTCACGGCCAATTCTTTTTGATACGTGACGCCAATATTTCTCGCTACCAACATTGCTCAACTATGGCTATAATACCATATTGAACTATAACTTGAAGTAAACAATATGATCTTTATTAGACTTGATTGAAGATCAATAGAGGAAGTAAAATAGACAAGAAAGAAGCAGCCTGTTAACAGTCGAATTAACAGAAAAAGAAAAATGGAGCTAAAAGTTGATATGATAGGAAATAATTGTAACCAACTTCTGCTGGCTGACAACAGCTGATAGAAGTAACAATGTGATGCTTGGAGAAGTTTGGAGAAGATTAGAAATGTGTTCACTCCAACAAAAGTGACACATAACAACATATACATTACTGGTTTTCAGAAAGCCAACACAATACAACACTGTTTTAGGAAAACCACAATCAACTATGTCATATATTTTACTGGATATCAATTTTTAAAGTATTAACAGTCCCTTTAACTTCTCTAATCCGCCATTTTTATTGTTTAAGGCAAATTATGTACAGTTTTGATTATTGTTTGGATAAAGATGAAGGTTATAAAATATTGTAATAATTATCTATGAGAATATAAAAATGTAATAATAAATAATTAATTACAATATCAAGAAGATTCGGGTTGTAGTTTGATTGGATATTTGACTACGTATGATAATTGTTGAAGATGTCTACATAATTTTAAATATATTAATATGAGAAATTTTGAAACACTACATTTCGTCTTTAATTATAAATTAGAATATACAAATATTTTACTATACTTATACCAACTTTTTGGTGTAGGCTATGGTCACTTTGTTTTCCCTTACTTTGCGTACACTTTGTCTTTTTCACCATTGGATTAGCTTTTAACCTATGATCCAATGGTTGACAAAACAAAGGAATGGTTACTTTGTGAAAAACAAAGTGACCATAGAATATCTCCAACTTTTTTACTTCTTTATTATATTCTTAATAAACGTCGTATTTCGAGAGCGGTCTAAGTTTTAACGTGGAATAATAAAAGAGGTAATTTTTTATAAAAGAAAAATTGTGCAATTGCGCTACATTAAAATAAAGTACACATGTTAATCATGATTAGAATCTTTAACTAGACTATGATCTTTACTAAATAAGGAGGTAGTTATTTAGTGCAAAATTACAAAAAATTAAAAAGTAAAAATAATAATTAAGTTCATTTGGGTTATATTGATTTGATTGGGTCTTTGTTTGACCAATGATTATCGAAGATATTAATTTACACATATTTTCTAAACATATTGATAATATTTTTAACATGATGTATTGGGTTTGCTTGAGGATATATGAGAGTGTTTATGGCTTTTGCTTTGTTGTATACAATAGATACACATGGAACATGTTAATCCAAAAAAAGAAAAAAAAGAAAAAGAAATACAATGACGTACACATTCCTTGAATGGTCAAGAATCCAATAAAAAGATGCTGTCGCCCCACTTGATATATATTTGATCAGCCACTAATCTTTCTTTCTCCACACTTATGTCTAGATTGATTAACTTGAGCAACATGTTAATCAACAACAAAAGAATCATGTCAGAGTACTTAATTCTGATCACTACCCATTTCAAATGGTCATTTCAATTCTTGATTCAGCAACTGGGCAAGGGCAAGGGAGAAGAAGAAGAAGAAGAAGAAGAAGAAGAAGAAGAAGAATGTGCAATTTGTCTAAGCAATATTGAAGAAAGAGAAGAGAAAAGAGTGTCAAAATGTAATCATAAATTTCATGGAGTTTGTTTAGACAAATGGGTATTTGGTTATGGACATTTATCTTGTCCACTTTGCAGAGAATCCATCCAAGTTCCATCATATTCTTCTTCTTCTTCTTCTTCTTCTTCTTCATCAAATAATAGAGTTCATGTTTTGGTTTCTAAGTTTCTATCTTTAATTTCTCTTGATGACGATGTTGATGATGGACAAGATACATGGTGGCTAAGATAACTTTTTTCAATATTATTTGTAATCAATCATATGCAATTTCAGATCTCAGGAATTATTTCATGTCCTACTTCCCCTTTTTGGTTTACAATCCTATTCATATTCTTTTTCTTTTTTAATATGTAAAAGAATCTACCCCAACTTTAGATGAGGCGGCAAAACCGCCTATCTAGAACTTTCAATCTAGAGAACCCTTTAATCTCGATTTAAAAAACCTCCAAACTATAAAAAATAGTTCAAGCCCAATATTTATTGTGACATTAATAGTTATTCGCCTACTAAGTTTAATAAAAATTCATATTTAAAATTATTAATGTAGTCAGCTACGAAAAATCTGGATAACTATACTATAATTGTCTTTCTTTTTTCAATTATATTTTCTTAACAACAATAACACACTACAATTTATAGAATCGATGTTTGTAGTAATTGCAAAATTTCGCACATAACTTTTGTCTTTTAATTATATGCAACACTTAGCTCACTTACCACCACCATTTTCACTTCTTCATTCTTTTCACTTTTTATATTTTTCATTTTCGCTTTACATTATTAGTTATTATAATAAATAATTAGTTTAAAAGGTATAAGCTATGATTACATTGTTTTTCTGTTACTTTATTTATTCATTATTAGATTAGTTTTTAATCCATGATCTATTTATTAACAAAACAAAGTAACGGTTTTTCACAAAATAACCATAGAATATCCCAGTTTAAAATGGTGGTAACTGATTTTTGTTTTCTTTTACTTTTTTTTTCTTCCAATTCAACTACCATAAGTAGTGGATCATTTTCCTTGCCGGCATTCCCTCGTGAATTGAAACGTTTGCTTATGTGGAAATTCTCCATCTAATTCTCCATTTGTTTGGATAATAAACCCTAAATAACGAAAATACTTAAAACTTATACAATTCTTCCATCTAAATCATTGTCCCTAACTCTCTATTTCTATCACGCTAAACTTACACTCCAAATAACCCGTCTTACTTCTAATCTTCAGTTTTGCATGGCTACTTCAACCTTTGTAGTTGAATATAGTTAACAAAACACCTTCAAAGGCACGCACCCACACAAATAGAAACAGATTATATTATCTTAATCAAAATTTATATCCTAGAAATTACTATTATTTTCAGTGCAATTTCAAAATCAAATTAAACATCATACTGGAATATAATCAATCGTACATAATTTATTCCACGTAATACTTAAATAATATGGTGTATTCCATTTAGTGTTAAGGTACTACTATATCTTCTTTGGACTTGACTTTTCATCATATCTTTCTTTTCAATATCAATTCAGCACTTCACTAGATAATACAAATTTCAGTTGGCTTCATAGTATTTATCTTGTCCTTTTCTTGCACAATGATGCCTTTTCTATTATCTCCAAACGAATGAAAGTTAGTAAATTTGATCAAGTCTAAATTCAGCTCACTAGAAGCTTCAGGAAAAATAAACTAAGAATATTAATTGGTCAAAATAAGAAAATGTCTTCAGATTTGAATTATATATATCTATTTGAGATTGAAACCAAAAAAATTATTCAAGTTGATTTACCTATTCCCTACACTTATTAATTTATGCGGTCACCTGATTAGAAAGTGATTCTACTCATTTTATTTAGTCACGGAATTGGAATCTGGTCGATTTTTTTAGCGACTCAACAACTTGTAATGGAGGTACTGGCTAAGGCAACTTAAGGTATAGTTAGACTCGTTTTTTTTTGCTTAAATTCAGTAAAATTTCCGTTCAATTTAATTTGATTATATTCATTAAATTTAGTAAAATTCATTAAATATTTAATAAATAATTCAGTTTAATTTTGTTTGTTGAAAATAACCGGTGTTACCGTGCATATCTAAGGCAAGGAAGATGTATACAAATTTTCACACGTAAAATTGCATTAAGGCGACTTCACCAATTAAACTCTAAATAGTTAAATAATTGTGACAGATAAATTACTCAATAATATAAGACATCATCAACAAATAATAACCAACGACAGATCCATTGCATGTAAATAAAAATAAAATAAATAGACACCCCCCAGTACCAACCAGTTTAATAGTGTAAAATTCTATTGAACTCACCCTAATTCAACTTATCCACAAACTTTAATTTGACTATATTCCAATTTTGATAGCAAATTATTAAATAACAAAAATACTCAAAGAAACATTAATCTGCTTTGACCAAACACACATAAGACAATGCCAGAATAATATCAAAGAATAAAGGATTAAGAAAAGCCAAAAATTAAATAATCCAATAGAAACCATCAACCCTCTACTAGCTAGAGTTCATCTTTTGGTATATTTGTTAAACCCTGCAGTTTTAAAACGAAATAAGTCTGTCAGTTATAAATAAAAAAGGTGTATTGTTGAGAATGAAAAATGGTTTACGAAATGGTGTAAATCTTTATATAGAAATATTGTATATAAGAATAACTTTTCAATTGTTATACAAATAGTCAGTCCGAAGTGTTGAGAGTCTTTGTTGTATTAACCTTTATATAAAAATAACTTCTCAATCATCATACAAATAGTTCAGCTCCAAGTGTATTACTATAGTCTTATATTAAAGCTTTTGCCAATGCTTCAAGATGGTTATATATAGTTGGTTCTTCCTATAGATGTTGTACTATCTCATTTTTTCCAGCACCCCCTTGATCTTGAATTTGAATCAACGTGTGAAGAGCAAGTATATGCATGTGGGAAAAAATGAATCTTTTGGAGGACCTCATAAATACAAGAAGCAAATGAAGACAACACTATAACAAATAGCTAGGGCCTATAGCGGCCTTTCTGTGGAAGTCTTAAACAAAACCGCCTCATGGGCTCAAGTAAAGAAAAGGCCCATTACTTTATTCTTTTGCAAATGAAACTCATCCTTGTTCTTCTTTTCTTGCAGAATGAAACTCTCATTTCATTTCACTAAACCTGATTATGTGTTTACCCACTCATTTAGAGTAAAAGGTCTTCCTTCAATATTTGACCTCTTAAGGATCCTGCAAATTCTTCTATCAAGAATCTAAACGGCTATCTTGTTCATCGCTAACAAATGGAAGGCTTAATTAGATTATAACGAATAGTTAGTTTGATGTTCAATAGCGCATTCTTAAATTATTGTTCAATTGATGGCTAACACACTAGAAATGAGGATGACAACGGGTAGGTACTCAGGGGTAGTATCATTTCCGAATTCATACCCATTAATTTTGGCACTTCCCATATAACGGCTGCGCTTTTGAAATTCCATACTCTTACTCATGTAAATAACGCGTACCCTCGGACATCCATACCCATTTATGCATAATATACACTAACAAATTACAAGTTGAATAATACGTATAATTTGAAAAAAAAAGCATCTATAAATAAATCCATATATAAAGTTAACAAATATTCTAACCCATTTAAATTGGTTCAAACTAAAAAATATACTATTAAACTTGTGACGTAAGGTTTTTAGTTTGAATCTAGCTTACATATTATATGTGCATATATTTCTGAATCAGACGAGACGGATAACGGGTATCCACTACCCGTTTGCCGTAAATATATCGCGGGTAACTGGTACCGGATACCCCAGGGGTAATCCCGTACTCATCATCTCTAATCTTATACCCGTTTCGTACCATTTTGGACCGAATTTGGGAAGTCTCATTAGAGGCGGGTAGTGCTAGATATTCGTGGATAGAGTATCCATTATCATTCCTAACTAGAGGTATCTTTTCGCCTTTTTGTCACGGCCAAATAAATATAATTTTTTTACATAAACATATTTCTAACTACTCCTCATTCTATATTAAGAGATTTAAGCAAAATCAATATCTTATATCGGCTCTTTAAAATTTATTAATATAATTTTTTTTTATTTCTTTTAGAAAAATACAAGATACTTAACCTTACATAAACATATTGTTCTAATAAATTTAGATATAAGTTATGGGTATATTAAAGTATAAATTTTAGTGTCCACTTGACAGTGATGTTAGGCGGCAATAATGTTGTAATTTTCTTAGAAAGGCAATAATGTTGTAATTGCCGTCCCTATTATTTAATTACCAACTGGACTTTTAAATTTTAGTTCTCATATTTAAAAATTTAAGAAAAAAAAAACAAAAAGAAAAACACAAATAGGAGAGATTCTAAAATTTCTACACAGGAAACCAAGACTCTAAAGTGGATTCAACTCAAGTCAAATGGTGAAGACTACATAATTTCAGAAAATAATTATTACTAGAGCAAACTTGGCAGTATAGTTGTTTTAAGACCATTAACAAACAGAGAATTAAACGTCTCCATCTCATGCATTTTCATAACTAAGCCAATCTGGATTCCTCCATTTCCATCCATGCTCTCTGTAATAGAAATCATCATTTCATTACTATCAATGGACACTACTTGTGTTTTCTTAGGCTTTCCCCATCCAAAATCTGTTCCATTATAAATCTTGAATTTTGGAGACCAAGAAACCCCAATAAACAAATCACTAATCTCTTTCATTTTCCTCATTTCCAACATGACCTCCTTTTCTTGTTCAATGCTAATTTTATTCACTCTTGTTTCTAATCCTTTTATCTTCTCACTTATCTCTTTTGCTACAAAGGCAATCCCATTTCGAGAAGGAGGGTGCGGGTGCATGGGGAGTCTATCGAGACCTTGAACCCCCGGACTCTCTTCCCTGGCTTCCTCATTCATGATATCTTTTGCATTTATCAACATAATGCATCTGAAAACACAGTTACCAAAATAATTTGGTGGTATTGGAGGGTCCAAACGTGATCTACCATCTCCTCCAAATATGATGCAGATCTTTTCTTTCTTTTCTATCGCTTTTGCTTTAATAATGCAAACTAAACTATAAGCAAATGAAATAACAAAAGGTGACAAATACATATGTTTTGCATCTGCATCTTTGCTAAGAGTCAATACAACGTTTTGTCTGAGTCTATTTATGTCTTGAGGAGAAAACTCAAAATTAGCTCGTACCAAGTTATCAAAATTTCTTCTAGCTCCTAAGAGTTTTAAGCTTTTCGGGTTCGGATCTGAACTTAAAATTACATTGTTCAAGTGAAGCATATCTATTTCCTGTGGGTAAATGAAACTCGTTCGATCGAAAGAAGGAGTCAAGTTAAGTGGTAACATTAATGTTGCCTCTTTCTTTGTCATGTCGAAGTTTTCTTTGCATATATGAGCCCATGCTTTCATAAACATGGTGATGCTTTTTCCATCAAACATTGCATGGTGCAAAATGATGCCAATACAGAAACCTTGACTCTGAAAAAACGTGATTTGAAAGGCTATAACTGCAGCTTTAGAATCTGAAACAGGTAACTCCGGGATATATGGATGTAAAGCTTCTGCTTCCTGAATTTCATTCTGACTCAAACGGTTGAGATCTGAGTTGGACTCAACAACAATGAGGGAAACACCGTCGTTTGGAGTGAAGAGGATGAATGGTTTCACTGTGTCATTGGGCCATATGATATTTCCTGCTACGGGAAGAAAATGGGAGAGAGTGAGGGAGAGAGAATACTTAAGTTTAGGAAGTATTACCGAGTTAAAGAAAGTGCGAGTCGACTCATATTGAGCGAGTTGATAGAAAAATATTTGTTTCATGGGGAAGAACTTGAGCCACTTGATGTCAAAACATGTAAAAGGAAGAGAGAACTCAACAAGAGTTGCAGCTGAGTTAGTAAATGGACTAACTCGACAAGTTTCGAGCATAGTAAGAGAGTTGTTTAATGCCATTAATTGAAGTTTAATTCTTGATTAAGAATTGATATTTATATAGAGAAAGAGAGAATAGTAAAAGTTAAACCATGACTATAGTTTAAATTTAATTAATTGTCTCTTTTAAAAGCACAAAAATTCATAAAATTGGGCTAACCAAGCTTTTGGAAAAGTTAAGTAGACCATCGCAATAATAAAAAAAAGATTCAGGGGGCTAACCATGCTTTTGGACAAGTTTAGAGATCAAGTAACTATATTTGAGCAAGTTCAGGGTGTTAAGAAATCGAATAAATTAGTAGCATCTTTTATATTAATATTCGACATAATTTCTCACGTGAAGTATGCTCAAAATTGGCCCATTACAATGTGTTTTTTATTTAATTCACCGGTAAACTAGGTTCCCCAACTAAACAAAATCAATTTGTCAAGAAACTGATTGAACAAACTTTTTAACTTAATAGTCGATCTACGCCCCCACAACAATTTTTATGTTTATCTTTAACAGAAAAAACTAATGGATAAATATAAATATGAACACCCCCTATACTTTAGGCTTCTTTTTGGTAATAGGTAACAGTTTGGAAGACCCATAATACTTTCAATGATCCTCCGAATCTGCATTTTGCAGCTAGAACATTGTGGCAATATGTTGGTTGAGGAAAATAAAAGAAACCAACAAATTATTGAAGTTTATTAACATATCTTGTACAGTTATTTTATCTGCTCACCATACCCAAAACTGATTCTAGTTATTTTATCTAGTCGCCAGGATATGGAAATGATTGTTTTTGCAACTCGACAACCTCAAACTTAAGGTATAGTTACTGTGGATGTCTGAAGCAATGAAGATTTAGACAAATTTGTACATGTTAAACTGCATTAAGGGCGCCTTCACCTGTTAAACTCTAAATAGTTTAACACTCGTGATAAATAAATTGCTCAATAATATTAACCAATGACAGATCCAGGACCTGTACATATATATTTCTAAGAAAATAAAAAGATAATCCAGTTACCAACCAGTTTTATAGTGTATAATTGTATTAAGTTCTCCCTAATTCAACTTTACATTTGATTTTTATATTTCAATTCAAATAACAACAAATTATAAGAAACTACTCGCACAAACATCACACTGCATTTGGTTTGACCACTCACCGAAAAAAAATTGCCAGAATAATATAAAAAAAAATGTTAAAGGATAAAAGAGAAGCCAAAATTAAATAATACAATAGCCATCAACCCTCTACTAATGTCTGAATAGCATCTTTTTGTGTATATGTTAACCCCTGCAATTTTAAAACCCAATAACTCAGTTATATCATCAAATATTCTTTTAGTTATTTCTTTGAAATGCTTTAGTGAGAATTTAAACCTGGCAAAGATGATAAAACTGCTCTGTATCGCTATGTGAGAACTTCCTAAGGCACTCAGCAACAAAGCTTGTCACATTAATCTGTCAATTCATGTTTCAAGGGATTCAATTCAAGCAAACTAAAAATAATACTCTTAGTAGCACCATAAACTACATTTACAAAATAGAAGTACCTGGTTCACTGGATCAGCAGCAGAGTACAATAGGTCGTCATCATCCCCATCCTCCTCATCCTTCAGTTTCACAAAGCACGAAAGTTTGTTCCCGTTATTGGAACAAATAAATAAAAGAAGTGTATTATTGAGAATGGAAAATGGTTTGCCAAATAACCTCATTAAAAGCTTTTGCCAATGCTTCAAGGTGATCATAGTTGGTTCTCCCTACAGATGCACTACCCGTGGAGTGAATTAAATTTTTATCAGACTTCTCATCTCCTTCAGGAATTTCTTCCCAGTCACTCTCCTGTTACAATAAGATCCTCAAGGTCACATCCATTCCTATAAATTAAGTTGGCAGAAAAATCTGAAACGCAAAACTACCTCATCATCCCCAGCACCCCCTAGATCTTCAATTTCAATCAACGTGTCAGCAAGTATAGCAAGTATCTGTAATACCACAAGAGACGTGACTAGAAAAAATGAATCTTTTGGAAAACTTCGTAAGTACAAGAAGCGAATGAAGACAATACGATTGCTTCAATCAATTTTCAGACTTATTCCTTCGACTATTTCATAACAGTTTACGACACTAGTTCACGTATTGAAGAATACGTCGAAAATTAACCTTGTGGAAAGAAATACCTTTCCAGGAAGGGGCACCACAGTCCATTGATCCGGACATAATTTAGCTTTTGAGCGAGTAGTTATCCCTGCATTAGACTATAATAAAAAAGATAATTACATGAGCATTTAAGCTATTATGCACATTCAAAGCAGATGATTGAAACAAACCTTAATCAATTCCCCTTGTACATTGACTTTCCACAGTTGACCATGCCTTGAGGATAACAGTAAAGCCAAAGCGCTGGTTGTAACTTTAATTTGGTATGCCCCTTGTATCTCACCTGAGCACAGTTAATTACAAAATTAGAAGGGAGATGATAAATCAGTTCAGCACACTTCGGTCTGCTTTCTATATTTCTTAAAAAAAGGTTCTTTCAAGATTTATCTTGTAAAGTGATAATAACTTCAGCTCATAAATGCTGCTGTAGTACATAAAAGAAATAACGCGAACTAGAAAACCTTGAAGGAAATAGTAAATACTAACAAATAAAATAGGGTAAATTCAAAAAATGTCCTTATGGTTATACTGTTTTTTTATAATGGTTTCTGAGGTTTATTTTTTCGAAATTTGATCTGTGGTTGGGGTAATTCTCAAATTGAGAATGCTTAAAATTTGACTGTTACCAACCTCAAAACAAAAATTTCAAGAAAAAAATTGTTCAGTACCATATTTTACTATGGAATAGCACTTTTGATTTTCAGAAACTGCTATTTCTTAACTTTATCTCTAAACATCTATTTTATCTCTCCTCACCAAACAACATTCAATGACCTCAAAACAGAAAAATTAAAGTTCTTTAAAATATTATCAAATCTTAGAATTGTCCACTTTTTAGTTATTAACGGTCATTTGAAGCTATCAACAAAAAAATCCTTAATTTAAGAATTGTGGTTGTGTCCTTAATTTAAGAATTCTTGCAACCACAAGGGTGCAATTTTGAAGAAAAAAAAAAGACACCATTTTGAGAAACAACGTAGCCACAAGGGTTCTCTTTGGAATTTACCCAATTTAAAAAGTTAAAAAAGCCAAGGGATTTGCATGGTTTAGGGGGGAAAGTTGGGGGCGTAGGCAAACTGGGCCAAGCAAGCGTTCACAGAACTCTGGTAGAAACATTGTTATCAAAATCATACGATTCACAATAGCTCATAAGAAATCCATAATTCCTAACCCCATCAGAGGAGCAGCAGTAGCTCCAACCAGAACTAGAATTACATTAAAATTACATTTCTAGACTACAATTTAATAATATCTTAAGTTAAACATTCGAAATATGTTATTTTTTACAATTTTATGAACGTGAACCGAATCTTATGATCCAATTCACCATTCACAAAATCTGGATTTCGATTCTTGATATAAATCCCGATTCGAAAACTATGGGTAGAAATTATAGCTTTAAATTCCAGACTTGAGAAAAACAAGAATAGTGGTGAGATAGAAGGGAAAGATGAAAAGTATTACAGAATAATCCGAGAAAGATAACAGATACACACGTAACATGTAGCAATTAACGCACATAACAATTACACATATACAAGAAATCCCTAAAGTTAAGGACACATAGCAGCCCAGCCACCACCCTATAGTATCTTGTAGCAGCCTATAGTTGGAAGGCATACTTACATTCATTACACTCAAAATTTCTAGGGAAGTTAAGTCATGGTGAGTAAAATTTTTCAGTTTATCATAGCTCACCCAAGAGTCTCATACAAATATAGCATCAACGCGATGGTTTCCTGGAGTGGAATCTCATAAACCTAAACAAAGCTGTGACTTGTGCACAAATCTAAAAACACAGAAATATTCAATTGGAAATAGAAAACTACAAAGACGGAAAACTGACATTCTTGGTTTCAGAAAGAGAACGCTTCAAAGGGACATACCTTGCTGCTTAGTCCATTCAGACATTATATAGACAAAGGAGTTCTCATGGCCATTGGCAGGAATACTGATAAGCATATCAATGAATTGATCTACATTAGGTGCACTCATATGTACCTGAATTTTGAAGAGTGGAAAAATCAATGACCCATACTTAAATGACATGGAGTGCATTCTTAGAAATTAACCATAGATGTTGCACTTATAGAACTATCAACTTAAGCTTGGTATTCAGATATGAACAAGTTAGGATACATATCATTCTGCAGAAAATCACCTACTGTAAAAATTGTTCTGCAGAGAACATGCTTTGAAGCTATAAAGAATAATTTTCTACTGCGCGTTTACAACATTAAAGACAACTGAAAACTAATTACTAGTATTTGGCATTGGATTCGTTCTAATTTTATTATATTCTCAATTAGTTAATTTGATGTAAATAAATTCCAATATATGAATTCAAAAAAAAAAGACATTTTCAAACATAATAAAGAATATTCAAAATTTTACCACCTGACCAGTGGGGAAAAAGTATTCCCAACACAATACATATCGAGGACTCATTTATCAACATTATGAAGAACTTTTTCCCATTTCTACAGTGTAAATAAGTGGTGATTATTTCGTACTCTTAAAATGAAGCAACAACAGTTCATGTGAAATTACCAATCTAGCAAAAATAAGTAACAAAGAGCTTCTCAACCCTGCTATTTGGGCTGACTGCATCCGTCTAACAAGAGCAGCAATCAGGTCTCGGATATGCTGTGCCATTTGCAAAGGCAGGTGTAAAATGAGTTGCAGAATATAACTCCCAACAAAAAGAGATCCTGAGCTTTCCAAATTTGGGTCAAGAAGCCTGCATACACCAGATTTTGGAATCAGAAAACAGCTATCTAAAAAGAAATGTAGTAATAATCATATCACAAGTTCATGGTATACATACAGCTATCACAAACAATTGTCCCTTTATTACTGAAGTTCTGCATGTACTATGCAGAGTAGCATATATGCATATATATATATATATATATATATATATATATATATATATATATATATATACATACATGCATAAGGATCTCCTAAGTTCCACTTGAAAATGTATCTACCAAGTAGCTAAAAAAGCCCAACTTTCTAGTTATAAGTTCTTAGTAAACAGGTGAAATTAGAATAGTTCGTGTTTATAAAAGCGAAGACATATTCTACATGCAGTGGAAGGGAGCAGAAAAGGTCAAAGAATTTAAAAATCTATACACCAAGTTTGCCAGCATCATTATGTCAGTGCTTCTATTTTTACTGACAAAGTTTCAGCAGTAAGTTTTCCATTATTCAATACAAAAAATGATCCACTGGGATAAATTTTTGTCCATTGACAAATTTGGTATTAGGACAATTATGGTACCTATATTCATCACAACACTATTCAAGAATAATAGGTCTCAAGCATTCTCATAGATATAACAGAAGAAAAGATCAACTAACAACCTTGAAGCTGCATCAAGCAAACTTCTTAGCGCAAATCCGGAATCAGTAGCCCAATTAAGTATTTCTTCCCGCCCTCCAGCTATAAAAGCAGCCAAACATTCTGTGGCATTCTGATCAATGATGCATCAGCAAGATAAGAAGTCATATCTAAGGTATTTGTCGAGAACTACAAGATAATAATAAAAAAAAAGTCATGTTAAAAGAAAAATAACCTGCATTTGGCTGTGATCCCCACTTTGAAGAACTATCTGGATAACAGCATCAAAACAAGCATCGTATATTGCTTTTACTACATCAAATGGAGCATTCTGTACAATGCTATCATAAACTGTAATTAGCAAAGAAGGAACCATAATTATGGTGTTGCTTATAGTTGGACAATGACAGAATTAGCATATAAGGAAAACCTTAACTTGCCTTTAATAGCATGGTTACCAGATCCAAAGATCCAGCAACCAGTTCATCAGGCTGCTGTTGCCTCTGAAAATTAACATGAATATCCATTAGGGGGGGAAAAAAGCATCCCAATCACTATTTAGCAAATGAAACAGAATCACTATTGACATAATTCTTAATATATACCTTTATTAAGATTGGCCCAATATGCGGCAAAATTCGAGAAACTAATGGATGAATGCAGCCAGGAGCATTTTTTATTGCCTGACGCAATTTTCAAATGAATACATTTAGTAAAGTAAATATAATAAGTATACAGAAAAAACAAATCTTGCATGATAACATTCATAAATTGAAGTCGGACTATTCCATCAAAGTAAATCTAGTGTGAGCATATACGTGACATGGACATGAGAAAATCCAGACATATTGAGTAGAAAACTAAAAACTCATTATTTTTGTCAAATTACTCATCTCAACACCTAAATGATAGTCTCAGACAAAAGAAAACTTTCTTGAAAAATAGCCAGATTAACAAAGTTGATTGCCCTATTTTGAGTTAATTGACAAATAGTATAGAAGTACACAGAACAAAATGGAGTCAAATGAACCCAAATAAGAGACAATGCAGCTGGTAGCAAGATAAGACTAGCTTCATTTTTACCAAGAAAGTAATACATACATACATACATACATACATACATACATACATACATACATACATACATACATACATACATACATACATACATACATACATACATACGTGTTTTGCCAGCCTTATGTGCACATATCATTTACAAATAATTAAATAAGAAGATGAAACCAGAAAACGGAAAAAAGCTCTTCCTCACAGTCGCTATTGATTCGTGTAATTACAATTTTTGTATCTGTTGTTTAATCGGAACTTCATGGTTGCTAAAAGTTACTTAACCGATTGAACTAAAAGCTCGAGCTTATAGTTAAGGTCCAATAACATCTTTTAATCTAACACACTCACGCACACGAATGCCCACAAGGCTAGAGGTGTGTAAAACATAGGCCCAACTTACCATGTGTTAAAGTTAATCACAAATAGGGATCGTTAGGATTTGAACCCTAGACACTTGATCACAGAGGTTTTGATATCATGTTACTTAACCGATTGAACTAAAAGCTCGAGCTGATAGTTAAAGCCTAATATCATCTTTCAACCTAACACTAAATACTCCCTCCGTCCCATAAATATGTGCACAAATGAGTTTGCACCCTAAACATTAAATATTGTTGATGTTTTACTTATATGCCCTTTCTTAGTGTTTTAATGAAAAAACATTTAATGTATTTCATATTGAGCAACTTCAACCATAATAAATAGGGGGTATATAAGTAAAGTGAGAGTTAGTTGATAGTTTTGTGCACATTTTATGGGACGTAGAAATAAGTTACTTTGCACATATTTATGGGACGGAGGGAATAACTAATTAAACTTTGTGCATAATTTCAAAAATGAACAAAAAAGGACATTCCAGATTCATAAACTAATCGTAGTGGAAAAGATTGAATCAGCCAAGCTAGATTTCCTCAGCAGAAAAATGCTTGCCAGGGAAAGTTACTTACAAGAGAACCTATTTTGTGCAGAAATCTTGCCATTTGTTTGAAAAATTGTATATCACCAGGAAATTAGTTTTTGGAAAAGGGGGTAACAACACCAGTGCAACATTATTTTTATTTAAAGACTACTAATGTACAATATCCTTTTCCGAATCTCAAAGACTTCTGCAATATTTGATTATACTTCATACGTAGCTTTTAGTTTTCAGTCTCTCAAAAAGAAAAAGAAAGAAAAAAAACTTTTGTTTTCTGATTGAACGCAAACAACAGAAAATTCCTTTCACAAACTGTTTTCCACAGCCCAAACAATCAATAATGTCAAAAGGTCTTTAAAGAAAAAATTTCATGACAAATACAGCCATATTCAAATTAATTTGGTTGCTGAAAAGAAATAAACAGCTTGCTAGTTCGAAATATTTCTGAAGGAATACTACTAATATTTGTAAGTTTATTTGACAATGCCTCCACAGAAACCTAAGTGAAACCGTTGCCATCACCATTCTATTCTATCTCTTTCACTATAAGTCATGCAAACGCATGAAAGTTAAAATGTTCCAATCGCTAACCCTATTCATATAAACGCATATAGTTGGTCAACAAAAATTTGGAGAAAATAGTGACGTTGTGTATAGATAGATGATAATTACCTCCAGAACCTCAATTGCATCAATGCTGATAAAGGGATCAGAAACATGCAATGCCCACATATTAAGGATTACGGGAGAGATAATAGACTCGACAACAGCCGATACTTCATGAGCTAAAATCAAAAAATGCAAACATTGAAACCCATAGCTATAAGAAATGAACACAAGAAGCTCCCAATTATAGTCCAACCCTACCTGCCTTAATTGCCGCTTGCATTGTTTCGAGTACAAGGTGTAATGTTTCATCAGATGCCTGTGAGGTTTAGCACAGAGCAACTTCTAAATTTCATTTGTGGTAAGAATAATTTCAGGTACCTAATTTCAGTTTTCTACCTGATGAAGTAGATCTGTAAGAGATGAAAACAATCCCATCATTTGAGGCTGAAGATTTCCTGCAGCATCTGGTAGGAGTTGGGAGAGTGCACAACAAGCACCTATTTTCACAGGTGGGGGCCTGTTAAGATAAAGTTCCATAAAAAAATTATCATTATTGATCATAAAAATAGATACTACAATTAACAAAGATATCTTACACATCCATGCCAACTGCCTGTACTGCAGCAGAAAGATAGTGCTCAAGAGTTCCACGGCTGATCTGCAATATACTGATTATCATTAACAAATCCACCAAAAGTAAGATATAACACAGGAAGATAAGAAAATATAGTAGTAGTTACCACAGAGGAGAACTTAGCAACTGATGTAAAGATGCGAGCATAAAGAAATGGATATTCATGCACCCCTGCAAGACAATCAAATACCACCAACTAGAGTTCACCACTATTAACGGAACCATGAATTGTCACAAGAAAAAAAGAGGGGAAAGATGAAAGAAAGGAGGGAGGGAAGCACCTGCTCCAATATCATTTGTAATTATCTGCTCTATGAGGTTTCCCAAATTGACATTTATCAACCCTGAAGTCTGTTATGAAATAAGCTTAAATACTTGGAAAATACCATCTCATACTGCAGAGAAATAAAAAGCCCCCATCCTTACGGCTAATCAAAACTCAAGAAATAGAGAGAAGATGCCGTAAAACAAACCTCTGCTTCAAGCAATTGTTCTGAAAGTGATGCCACAGCAAAAAATGTTGCCTCCTCCATCTGACAAAAATTTCATGAAAATGAATAAAAACAAAAGAAAATAAGTAAGAATTATATGTTACAACATAAATTCATAGTTCTCAAAGACAAATGACAAGCTAAGGCAATAAGGCCTCGTATCACCTCAAGGCGAGGCGAACGAGCACGCTTATACTACATACCATAAAAGATTTACTAGTTCTAAAGCAAAATGAAACATACTGTTACTTGATTACTCGTTCTAAAGTTCTATTGTTATGTACTTAGGTTTTCTGGCCACTGTTATTAACCCCAAAATATATTACAATAGATAAAATTAGCCGTTAAGTTGCCCGTCATTTATTTTCTTCCTAAAAAACGCAGGGCTTAGCTATGTTTGTGTAAGTTTTTATTCCGTCTTCATCAAACTAAAGTCGATCGATACCCTCAAAACCAGATGCTAGTACTTGATTTCACATGAAACAAAAACAAAACATCAAGCAATTTATAAGTTTGTTCGCTGATAGTGTGTTTGTACTTTTCCCATAAAGCGAGTTCAGTTTGACATAACTTTATTGGTCAGGATTTAAATGTCTTCCATTAACCAATTAGTTATATTTCTTACTTGAACTCCATTTTGACATCTAGCAGTTTAAAGTGTTATGCTATGTTAACTAGATACGACTTCCAAACATTGGTATTCATGATTAAAAGTTAACCAAGACACTCCTTATGCAGTCTTCATTGATAACACAACATTGACCCATTAATTTGAAAAAACACCTTATATATAATCAAGGACTGCAATATCTACAAAAGCATTTATAAGAAACAAGCAAAGCAGCATATTTAAGGTAATCAGCTTAAAAATTTCAAACTGCACAGAAGGAACTCATCAAGGGTCAGATCCAGTAACAAGATCTAACTTCAGAAATAGAATTTCTCCACTTACTTTCCACCAAACTGCGGAACCAGCAGCTTTTTGTTGTTGACACTCATTAAATCTCTCTTTCACAGCATCTACGATGGCATTGATTCCCTCTCCACCGAACGAATTTACCACCTCCTCCAGCAGAAGTATACCTACAGCCAATTTTTATGCAAATTCCACTATAACATGGGCATTTGGGACAGAGAAATTACACAAAATTCACAAGATATATTTCCAATCCTTAAGCTGACAAGGAATCCATCATAGGATGAACTGGAAGCATCATTTAATTGACTAGTTCAGTTTGGCTACCCACTATTTCAAGTCCCCTTCCCGACCTGAAACACGTCCAGTGCTATATCTATCTAAAATACTGAGCAGTATCCTGACACCCGTTATATAGGGATATTTGTCTGTTGAATTAAGGAAGTGAACTAACAACAGCAGCAGCAGAGAGATGAAGCATATATGATATAACCAATAAAAAGGTTCTAAACATGACTAAAAGTAAAAGTAGATTTAACATAAAATCCCACTTGGTGAGAGGTCTCAAAGTAGGTTTTTTCTTTACTGGCACCCCACTTCAGACAAATGAATATGAGAAACAAACAACCAATTTTAAGTTAAGGTGGACGAAATCTCCACTTTAAAGGCATTAATTTAGCAACATGTTTTGCATGTATTGAGTAAAATCCATCACTCTATTTCCAAGTGCCAACTATATTACCGTTGAGGGAGACCAAGTTTTGTTGGCATGTTAATTCATTGATAGCTCTCAAATTCTGGAGGATTTTTTTACAGTTTCTTTACCCTTCCAAAAGCTTATCATATATTTCCTTCCGTTAAGGGACCAACATTAAAAGAACTAGTGAATACTGAATAGCAATCCTTACCAGAAACGCGACAGTTATAAGTAGTATCATCTTCATCAGCAACAAATTGGTTTGCATCCATTGACCATATATGAATCTACACAAATGTCAAATATTTAGTAGCATGACCAACAAAAAAAATACACAAACGTCCTCATTTTAAGACCAAAGTAGAAGTAACATGTGCAGACTCCTGTACCTATCAACAGCGATTATTACAGAACCATTAATTCCTCTCCTTGGTGTCCTCCCTCTATTGGCTTTATAACTATTGATGTTACCCTGACCCTAAACACGACGTCCTCATTTTAAGACCAAAGTAGAAGTAACATGTGCAGACTCCAGTACCTATCAACATAGATTCTTGCAGAACCATTAATTCCTCTCCTTGGTGTGCTCCCTCTATTAGTTTTACAGCTATTTATGTTCGTTCAATCCCGCTCTCGTCCTTGATCTAGATAGTTATAACCAGATGATTACTTTATGCAGTATGATTTGTGGTAGCAAGTGACACGAGTTAAATGAGGTTGTCCTCTTGTGAAATAGAAGTCATAACCTCAAACCACAGAAATCATCCTTCACAAGATAAGGAGAATAACATATTTATTTGGCCATTCCCAAAACCCAGGACATGCAGGCTTCAACTCCAAGTATAAGAGGAAACATTTGCATGCTTAAAATCTACATACAATCTATGAGATATTGTTATCATTACACCCATTTTCATTGTCAGCAAAATTGGATTCTATCCTCTGGAATATGCTATCTTAATCAGCTATTAAGGCTAAATCTAGAAGACTAAATGTGATGCATGTGCACCTCTATACAAACTGAATGATATGTCAGATCATGTATAAAGAAATAAACGACCACAAAAGAATTTTAAAATGCATAGTCACCTGCTGTTCGGTCATTTGCAGAAAAGCTATGGTATAATAAACCAACTCCTTAACATTATTCCAAACCACCTACACAGGAGTTCAGAAGTCTATATGAAATATTTTAAGAGGTAATAAAGAAAGAGAGAATCATAAATTTTTATCGCACCTTCCTTAATTTCTTGCTGCCCAAAATAGTCAACAGAAACTCAAAAAGCTGTATATACAAGAGCTCAAGTCAATTACATGAGAAACGAAAACTAAAAGCATCCAAAAGCAGTAACAAAAACATTTTAAGATAAAATTTCAATCTTACTAATTTATTTATATTCTGTAGGATATAGCATGGAGAATATAACTGATAATACCATAGAGCAAAACATGATCCAGTGTAATCGAAGGCATAAAGAAATATCGCACCCAGTTTGTCCAACTAGAAGGATATTTAAACTTTGCCCAGTCCAACATACTTTAAGCTTTAAAATATGTGGCATATTGCATGTATTATCCGAGCAATATTGTTGGGCTTTGGGCAGACCCAGATGATTAACTACATCTTTGCTTTTGTATCTAATTCAGTAAAGAGAAGAAAGCAGCCACTAAAGACATATAGAAGTCATTATTTGAGTTCCAAATTGACATAAGGTGGCTCTCTTTATAGGTATTCATTGTACTGACAACTATTTAATGAGATTAATTGTCATACTGAAATCAAAATTGTTAACCTGAACAATAACCAAAATTATTTTAAATTTTGACTTGATTCCAGTGCAAGGATCCCCCACTATTACCAAACATCAATTTGATAAGGTTGACTGACCGAATCTTTTCCCCATAATAGAAAGCAGGCAATATAAGGAAAAAAAAATGATTAACTAAACCAGAAAGGATAACTGACAAACTAGACACTTTTACCCAGAGCATTAGAAAATGGGAAAACAGCAGACAGCAGCAGAACTAGAAAAATAATAATTCTGATGAATCAATAGACACATATTCTACTGATAATAATTTATTTATTTCTACAAACTACAGATAATAAGTGAAATAACCAACTAAGAAGTGTGTCATACTTTAATTAAATATTTTATTACCTGAATGACAAAAGAATCAAGACTTATCTCTGCACCATCTGAGTCGTAACTACCCTCGTACGCATCTTCTGTCCCTTCAACTGATGACCGTATGTACACTCTTAAAGACGTTACAAATGTTTGCCACAAAGGTCCAATACTAGCTGCAATAACACGAACTGTTAAGGGGGGTGAACTTGAAAATCAAATTATTAATGAAATATAAAGACTTGCTACAAATTTAACATGTAGCTCCATAATTTTTATCAACAGAACATGAAAAACATGCCTGCAAATTCACTTTCAATGACACCAGAGAAATTCTGAACAACTTGATTCATGCACTTTATAACCTAATGACAACAGCAAATATTTATCATTGAAGCGCTTATTCCAATCAATTACCAAGATAAAAAATCAAAAGAGGAAGACAACCTCCATTCTTAGACTCCAATCATCGGGATCTTCAGATTGCACAGGCTGTTCTAAGATCATAGAGAATTGTCCCATCCACAGTTTAAGCAATGGTGCCATCAACTCAGTGGCTTCAGTCTGAATGATATTGTTAGATCTCAGTTAATAAACCGAACAACCTGAATTTCACCCTGATCTAAAAACATAGAGGAGATATGTAGTTTAAAGAATATACCCTATATACACCGCTCATAGCCCCAAGCACCGATGAGCAAGAATAAACAATCGAAATGGCTTTTGTACGCAAATAGTTGTTATATATCTGCTCCAGCAACATCAAAATGCGTAAGCAAACAGCATATTCTAAGGAATTCTTATGCAATATGTTTGTCAAAAAAAAAGTCCTTCAGAAGACATTAATAAAAAGAATATGTAGCAGAAATTTAATAAATTGGATCATTGACAATTTAAAAAATACGATACAGCATCCTCAAAATCAATCATGCAAGGTAAAGAAGAGGGTCAAGATCTATAAAAATTGTTTGCAGAACATCAAGATCTATAGAGTAGCTGGAGTTCAACTATTTTACCTTACTAGCCAAAGCACTCAAAAGACTAATTTCTCCCAAAGCTACCCCCTCTATACATACATACATACATTATACATACACATACATACACACACATACAAACAAACAAACGTACACTGCCCTCGCTCACACTAACCCCTAATATAAGAAACTCCAGTCAGCAATAAACACATGTTGCCTTCTATTCTTTTTGGCTACCCCTTTTGCATCTACCTCATTATCTATCAGATTGCCTCGCACATATTTTAGAGTGTATGCTGCTATAACTAGATAATATAGGATAGCCTAAGATGAACAATCTCAAACCAATTTGGTTGCTACAATAATAAAATGAGATCAAGATAGGTTAATGGCCAAGCTCTTCCCAATATCCACATAGGAGCATGAATATCCAATTCACATTTTCATTTGCAAAATGTTTCACCTTTTACAAGTCAGAGATAGGCCAAAAGAAGGAAAATGAGTATTAACTGACAAAATCTATCTCGAGTGGAAATATAAAAAGTGAGAAACTTCAAATCTAACCTGTGGGGTTGATACAATTGTATGCAGACATGGGAACAAAGCAGGTACAAGTGTTGGCACCATTGTATCGTCCATGTCCCCAGAGATAAGAGCCAAGCATCTTAAACCGCCATGTACTACAAATTGAAACTTAACGTCATTCGATACAAACTACAGTAGCATTGTCACAATTTGAGAATATAACATGAAAATAGTTTCCACATAGCAAGCAGATAATACCAAGATACTTGAGATTACAATTTTGGCATGGGAACTTGAACTTGGACCATATATAAAAAATCTTGCGAGCAAGCAGAAAACATCTGATAAGTCAGTAATTTCCAGTTAGCTAAAAGCAGTGAAATAGCACCGTATTCTTCAAATTTTAACCGTACTTTTTTCATGAATTATTCTAGCCAATCTATTAACTTAAACCATAGAATATTCCAATTCCTAACTTTATTATTTGTTTGTAAATGATATTGTAGTCGAGTTATTTTTATATAAAATATTTTAGAAGAATAGGATCATGATTCTAATTTAGAAAATCATATATATATGCCAAATTGATTCATTATATCAGTAATCAATCAAATAAAGTATCAACTTATGGCTAAATTGTACATCATCTCAAAGTATGAACACATGGCAATAATTATGAGGTAAATTTAGTCCACTAACATTAGACATATGAGACACAAGCAGAAACCTTCCACAGAGTCGTCATACAATAATAAATTATAATTTGTAGCTCATGAATACATGGATACAATATCTATTAAAAATATAGAAATGACAAGCATAGCAATAAAAATAAAAAATTGCAAGCAACACAAAAATCAAAGGCATGGACAAATTTGCAGAATAAATCTACCTCTAATGAAAGGACAAGGAGTATATGGAATACTTTAACAAAGACGGGATCGCATGAAGGCACGGTTAAGGGGGGTTTCATACTTTTCGTGATTCATGGTAACTTTTGTATGATATGATCACTGAATTAAGTTCACATCTATTCCTTATTAATATAAACGGGGAGTAAAAACCATGATTCGATCATCCTATCTAAAGCCTTTATTCATCAAGTCCATAATACCTCTTCAAATGGATGTGCCAGTGGCAATCATTTTCCAATGTTCTAAATGACTCATGTCATTTCCCTTCTTATGTTTTGGCAGCCACTTGCAGCTCTTAATTATATTCTTTCTGTTTTTGTTTTTATTTTCTTCTCCACATCAAGCAGATACAGAAATTTGACACTTAAAACATCGACACATTATCCATAATGAATGGAACAAACCATCGCAGACCTAGTTACTGTATACATATTTGGGGCTTTAGTTTAGCAGTTGTAACCAACATCTTTAAATCCTAGCCATGGTTCTTGTAGTAGGTTCACACCCTCACCGAAGCCAGTCTCAGAAGTCAGAACAAATTCATACATTTTTTTTTTTTAGTGAAAGAAAACATCAAAAAAAGTTAACAGACATCAACTGAAAATATGAGCACTCCAAGGACCTACCTCCATTCAAGTTTGTTTGATTGGTAATCAACTTCAAAAGGGATGGCAATAAGTCAATCCAATTTTCTGGCCAGTCGTACACAGCAATTGATGCTATGGCCATGCTTATTGCTGTGCAGATTTTCTTATGAGGATCGTCCAAAGAAGCTACAAGAAGTCCGCGTATAATTTCCTGATAATGCAGCAATTATCTTATCAACAACTAATTAAAAACTTATACTATAAAACACTCTCAAAACTTAAGTAGATAAAAGACGTAAAAATAAAAGAAAAGAATTCTACCATAAGCAAAGAAAAATACATATATATATACATATAAATATTCTGAGAAAAATACAAAAATGAACATCATAATTCAAGTTAATTTCAAAAGTATTGCAGGTACCTTTTCTTCACTTGATACCGCAGGATTTTCAAAAGATTCATCACCTTCTTCCCAGTGTTTCTTAATGAATTGCTTTAGAAGAACTGCTGCTAGGTAATGTTATGTCAAGTCTAATAATATACAAAAGCTATTCATTTACACCACATATGGATCTTTCAGTAGCACAAAACATGACATGCATACATCAGCAACTAATCAGAGCAAAAACAATTAACTTTCGAACAATATGAGACAATGCTATCCTTTTTCATCAAATAAAATATTGTGACTGTCACATTCGCTAGCAATGCCAAACTCTGACAAGCAATTGAAATTAAAGACTTTGAAAAGAAGAAGAATAGGAGATTTTTATAATTAACAAAAGCAGCAAGACACAACTGATATCACAACAGTAGAACAAGGATATCTGACGCAATCCCAAAGAAAGCTCCTTGTTTGCAGCAACCTTGGATAGTGCAGCTCCAAAACCTTAAGAAGAAAGATATGATTGTAATTGTCTTTTTCTCATAAAAATACTACACAGCACAACAGGCTACAAGAGAGAGCCGAATAAATAATAGTTGAGAAGAATGAATTGAATAGGTTGTTTTGATTGAGCAAAGTAAGAAAAAGAACCTGGTTGAAGGGAGGCCTGGTGAAGAGAAGCTTCGGCGAAAGAACGGACTTCGAGATTAGGATCTAGAGTAGCGTTCAAGCAATTCAGAAGCCATTGTTGATCTTGATCAACAATGTAAGCCATTGTTCAATTTCCAAAACGAGAAGCGCCAAATGGAATTTGGATTTTATAAATCTTTTTCTGCGTTGGTTTTAGGTGGGAGAGGTTTTGTTTTAGGGTTTTATAGTACAGCGCAGCCTCAGTTGTCGCGGGACATCACCCAATAATTTATTATTTTTCGCGGTATATCAAAACACATTTTTTAACCCGAGTGTTTTAAACTAACACTAGATTGTCACGCATTCAAAAACACGATTTATATATAAAATGTGTGTAAATATTAAACCTTTCTTAATATATCAATTTAATTTTAGTAAAAGTGGGGTACAAGCTTCAAACTATCGGTTCCATTTTATTTAAACTCAAAATTTTTTTCAGAAATTAGCATGTACAGTAATATTGAATCTATCTTTTTTTTATAATTGTTAAATTGGATTTTATTGAAGCTCGAAGATTCAAAAATCATAATAGGTATTAGAGTCAGGTTCAGGTGAGACAATGATCAATTGTGTAATTAAACATCTTAAACGGTGGTAAAATTGTAATTAATAAAACTTCTCCTTCATCCTTTCCTCTCCCATGTCATTTCCTCTTTGTTTCTAATAAAGCTTCATCACCGCTCTAGTCCGGCTTCGCTGATCGTCTCAACCGCCTTCGTCGTTTGCCTTCGCCCATCGTCTCAGTCCACCTTCACCCATCCTCCAATCGCTTCAGTAGTCCGCCGCCGATAGGATGCTTTTCCAGTTCCCTAAGGTATAATTTTGAATCTAGAGATACATTTTTATCTATGTTCATCACTCATCTGCTTGCCTTTTGCGTTTTTTAATTCATTTTTGTTTCAATTTGGACTTGATAATCTACGGGTCTGATTTTTGTTGGCGAAATTAAGGGACTTTTATGCTAGCAAAAGGCAAAACTGAGTGACATTTATTTACGGTTTCGAAGTTGAGTGACAAAAATGTTAGTATGGGAAAAGTTGAGCGGCCTTGAGTGTAATTTATGAATCAAACAGATACTTGTGTACAATGGCTAACTTTACTTTTGTCAAATTGTTGAACTTATTGCAGTTCAAACATAAGGGAGAAATTAATTTAATGTTAGTAGAAAAAATATTATCATCAGGTTAGTTCTGGCAAAGAAGAAGTGAAGATTCATGCTGATGTTAAGGATGGTGGAATGATGATGTTGACAACTTTATCTTCTTGTGTCAACCGGCTTCATGGAAATGTTGATGTCATGCATGAAGTAGGTTTTCTGATATGTTTATTTATGGGTTTTATATTTCCTAACTATTATTGCTTGAGATTTAATCTCACATTGTCTTTAATGTGTTTATTCCAATCAAATAGTTGTTGATGGATTTGCATCATTCCATAGAGCATCTATATCTTCACCAGTATTACGGATGCCTCTCACAAACTTTGGGGGCACAGTATAACATGTTTTCTTTCTTGATTCAGTATTATAAATGCCTCTCGCCAATTCTTGTTTTTAATTAGTTTTTTAAATTATGCTTAGATTAATTATTTTGAGCTTCATTCAATCCAAAAGTATTAAATTATTAGCATATGGAACAACAGAACGTTCATATGGAACAATTTCATAATCCATTTGGAACAGCATAATATTATTTTGTTGAAACATTATAGCATATGGAACAACATAAAGTTCAAATGGAACAACAGAATATTTCATTTGGAATAACACAATATTTTGTTGAAACAATATAGCATATGGAACAACATAATATTTCATTTGGAACAACATAATATTAATTTGGAACAACAGAGTATTTTATTGAAACAATATAACATTTGGAACAACTGAATATTTCATTTAGAACAACAGAATATTAATTTGGAACAATAGAGTAATTTGTTGAAACAATATAACTTATGGAACAACAAAATATTTATTTGGAACAACCATAGAAAAATTAAAAAAAATAAAAATCGTTTATAAATAACAAAAATGGATCTCAAAGTGACTGCCTAATTAATACGAGTTCAGTGGTATAATTTTTTTCGAAAAATGAGTTCGAGAATAGCGGAAAAATGTATTTTAAAGAAAAGAATTAAAACTTGTTCTCTCTCCCTAGTGATGACATCAGCGCTGACATCACCCATCTCTTCCTTCCCTCTATTTCCTACACATGACTATTTTCATTTATTTACAATTTTGCCACTTTCTGCTATTTAATTACAAAAATACCCTCACATCCTTCTCTCGTCACACCTTAAGGGGTTTGTCTCACAATAAGACCATTGTCACACCTGAGTCCTTCTCATGGCTATCAATATAAAGGATGTTAGTAAATTTGTAAACAATGAATGTGGATGTGAAAAATGATACGATTGACTAAACTATCAATGGATTGGAACGATAAGACTCAAACTTCCCACTGAAACCTAACGAAAATATAGCTTGTGTTCTTGTGAGAGGAATTTGGTGAGAGCTTAGACTTAAGTGTCATATGAAAATCATTTATATTTTCTCATGTTTGGAATATATCACGCATGAAAAGTTCAGACTTGCTTTATGTCATTTTTTGTTTTCATTAGAGCATTTACTTGGAAACTGAAAGAATATTACACAGTTGTTTAATTAGATCAACTATACCATGTATATTTGAGGATCTCAACAAAATTTCTAGTATCATGTCTCTTCACACTTAATTGGTTAAATGTATTTATCAACTGAATCCACATTTTTGTAGTGTTTTTTTTTATGTTCTTGCTTTGTGAAATCGTTATATGTCTCTATAAAATAAATAGACACTTGGTGAGTATTGCCCACTAAAAAGTGGTGAGTGTTGTTTATATTTTAAGACTTTAACTATGATTGTAATTATCATATTAGGGTGTAAATGGGTGGACTAAATTTTTTTTTGTTGTTATTTCCAAAACTAGTTTGAATCAAAACTATATCATCTAGCTTTTAAAAAATAATGGCGAGCAATGAATTTTTATCTGAAACAACTTTGTTATGAATTAAGTAACGCATTTGCCCAACTTATTGAATGAATAACACTCATTTTGAAAATTTGATACTAGTGATTCAGTATCTTTTAGATATATTTAGTTTTGATTTCTTCCTTCTATGAAAAATCTAGCCGCTCATTTTGATATCGTCGTTGGTTGATGATTGTTGGTGGTAGCCTTAAAATATCTCGTTACTAATCAAAACAAAACATATATTTTAGTCAACTATCTAATTTTTAATTAGATATGTGGCTTGATATCAATTTTACTGCCTTAAAGTACAGGATAAGAGTCTTTTAGCAATCTAATGAATCTGCCGATCAATTTTTTGCTACATGCATTGAAAAAGAGAAAGAATTGTTACGAAGGATAAGTAATTCATTAAAAATGAATTGATAGAGGACAAACCTGCATATGTAGTCCCGTGCTCCAAGTATACAAAGTTGTTTCTTGAGTATAGACAAATCCAATAAAGTGTAAACGGTAGAACCCATAAGAATCACTTTTTGGATGACACCTATAACAGTCTGTTTCACCTTGCATATATCAAATGGACGTTTGACCGTCTTGTCTCTTGCAAACATTCTGTTACTGTACATACAATTTAAAATAAACTGATATCATTTTACTCATTAAGTACCATAATATCACTTATTCTTAATATTACCAGAAATCTGAAAAGGTGATTGTTTTCAACATATTTTATATCAGAAACTCACAAAAATCAATTGTCATGACACCCATAAATTGCGTCATCTTTGAAGGTGTTGAAAGCCATAAAGTAACAATCTTATCAAGTCCATCGTTTACTATATATTTAACATTTTCTGGCAAGAATGAAAGAACAAAAATGTCACTAACCTCATGTGCTTCCTAAATAAACGGTTAGGTAATGAATGAATTGGTGTCTAAGTATATTTTAATTGTGTGATGTTTATTACAAGCTTTGTATAGTAGTAGAAACAAAAAATCTAGAATGTTGGGACCATTAAGTTGTTGGCTGGTGTGCTGCACTTCAAAGAATGTTCGACTGGACTCTAAAATCTTTTGAAGATCTTTTCTTTTAAACTTCCGTAGATGACAATAATGAACTATTGTTTTAGCACCTCGTATGAGGGAATTGGGGCAATGTCGACTTACTTGGTTGCATTTGGTTTGCCGTAAAAAAGGTTGTTCAACACAATAATTTTATAGCAAAATGCAATTACCTGTAACTTTCATTGCTCAACAACTCCGAGAAAACTTTGGCAACACCTTTTTGGACCTTAATTTCATCGGCTTGAAGATTAAGCTGAATATAGAATACGATTAAACTTTTGCTAGCAATATATACAAGTAAAAAAATTACAAATTTTTCAAAGTTTAGCATACAAGATCCTCCATTGATTAAGCGTTTTTCATGTTTTCATGTTGTGTCGCATGGCTTAGAAGATTAAGAGCACTCAACCTCTTTGAAAAACATTCAAAACAATAATCATTATTAACTTCATCAATTATAGGGATATGAATTTTTTTTTTATAAGAATTACATAATATCCAAATGCGTCGAGATCAGTAGTCCTGTGATCATCCCAATATGTTGCCCAATAAGATTGACAATCGGGTTTCTCTTTTCAAATAAACCCATTTTAAGCTAATAGACAAATTTATTTAAACCCAATAATATATTTAAGAAAAAAATACTCCTACCGTAACAAAACTAAACATTCTAAATGTGTTTATATTCATACCTCATTAATAATTATCTCATTACTAATAATAAGTTTATCCACCAAGAAATGCTTCGTGTTCATTACATTCCACTATGAGTGTGAGGTCATGGATTCAACCCATGATTGTAGAAAGTTAATTCTCAAAAAAATAAAAAATAATAATAAGTTTAATCTACTCGACTTGTTTATTTTACAGATTCCAATATCCATTTATATCACATAATTCAGTGACAATTAATCAATTTTCCACTAACTTCCTCTTGAACCTACCAATCAACAAAGATGTGGATGCAACTATTGTCCGTTCACCTTTTCCAACAGTTAGACATCTCGATTCATGAATCCTCTTGGTTTGACTTGATTCATGAATCATCTTGGTTTGATTCTGTTAAATGACATTTGTATTTCTGAAAATGTCCCGCTGATAATCCTTACTAAGCCATAACTTTTTGAACAATCCAAACGTCAACTTTGTTTGACATAATGTCTAACCTTGGAGAGCATATGAAGAATGATTGGTTATGGATAATCCTTAGTTATTGAGGACTGTTGTTAATGCTAATGGGTTCAATCCAAATCTCGTCAAAAGAATTCTAGTGGAATGGCTTTACGTTTATTGCAGTCCTATAGTTAATTTGATTAATCAGATTCGGGTTGATGTTTTACCTATTGTAAATTTATTTTATGTTATTGAAGCTTTTATCCTTGATAATCGTGAATGAGATGCAAATGGGATGGTGAGCGATTCATTGGCACACATGATCGAGAGTTTTACCTTTCACCTTCAGCAAATTCAAAACATGTAAATTAAGTGGTTTGACCCTTCAACTTCTCTTAATTTCATAATTTACCATTTATTGATTATATTACACGTACTTATTTTACATGAAACTTGTTTCCGAGTCCTTTCATATACATTAACTTGTTTAATAATTTATCAATAGTCAATAGTTAAGTTCAAGTTCAATTTTTTCATTATAATTGTTTTAAAAATACTCAGATAGTTTTGAAATTTATAAACAAAAGTTCATGGTATTACACTTCAATTTTCATTCAATCACATACATTTCGAGTTGAAATTCTGGATTCAATAAATAAATGAAACATTTGGAAGAAGTAAATTAAGAGGGAGACTCAAACTTAATTCAATTCATATATTTTAAAAAGAACAATAAATAAATAGATTGAAAAATAATAAGGGAAAAGTACAAATAAAACCCTTGTGGTTTCACACTTTTGCAAATAGAGGAATGTGGTTTCTTTTTTGCAAATAGAGGAATGTGGTTTCAAACGTTAACAAAATCGCGGAATTCCTTAACACCGTTAAATAATGATGACGTGACAAAGGTACCATCGTCTTTTTACTTAAAAAATCTATGTGGTTTCAATTTTTGCAAATAAAGGAATGTGGTTTGTTTTTTTTTTTGCAAATCTAGGGATGTGGTTTTAGAATTTTTACAAATAAAGGAATGTGATTTCAAATGTTTGCAAATTAAATAATGAATTGAAGAAATTTTAGATAAAAGGTTTCGATAGACAAAAAATAATAATATTGTAGTTGGTGGTTAATAATCAATGAAATTTCTTTCACTGAAAGTTAATATTATGATTTTCTCCTAAAAGAAGCCCCGTGATTCAACTTCGAGGGCCGACCTTGCTAATAACTTACAGCTAACCTTAATTCCAAAACATGCCAATGTATTTTGTGATATGTTTCTAAAATTAGTCAATTAATATATACATGCAATCAAATATTCGAAAAGAACCTTAGAGTAAGAATATTAATAACAACAACCATTAATATAGAACAAAACAAATACCAACATCATATACATGTATAAAGAAAAAGAAAAGCAAAGCAAGTCACTCCCATTTGGTGATGATATGTTGAGGATGTTTGAAATCATAGGTAAGTAGCAAGCTTCCATCCATTCTTTTGAACACAAACCTCTCCACCAAAACATAGCATCCAAATTTCTTCCATCCATCACTTTTCCCTCCAAATGTATCCACTCTCTTCACCCTCACTTCCTTTTCACCACTCCATCCAAATCTCACTTGCTCCCATTTCATTCTCTCAACAACTCCCAAACTTAATCCCACAATCCCACTTTGATCAAGGCTCTTAAACCACACCATTCCATCCATTGATCCATCATCATACATGCCTTTCTTCCCACTAACTTCAACTGCCTCACTTTCTATTACAACATATCCACACACATCAATATTTCCTTCATTAATATTATTCTCACACCAATATATTTGTTCCCATCTTTGCTCAAGTTTCACCTCATAATATCTTGAACTCTCCAATTGGTGTTCAAGTGTTCCTTCTTTGATGAATATGAAAGGGGAGTACCACTTTCCTACTACCACAGATGGAGAAGTATTGTTTTCTGATAAGGGGAATTTTGAATCCGGAAGGCGAGCACGAAGAGCCTTGTCGAGGCCTGATGCTTCAGTTAACGGGACTTGATTTGGTCTTGACGGATTGAATGTTACTTCCCAACCTTTTCGTCTCAGGAAAAGCGGAGGGAACCCATCAGGAGCTACAGATGTCGCGGCATAACCGTAGCTCTTTCTACGTCGAATCTCAAACTGTTGATGAACGTCATGAGGATCAGAAGGTTCTGGTTTGAAATCTTTAATATGTCTACAGAAACAACATGTCGTCATGTCCTCCTCTGTCGAGCTTCGATAAGCCTCCCTGTGACAGAACCATAACAAAATACTCAATGTCAATAGACGAAAATTTGTTAAAAATTACACATTTTTATTTTGTTAACGATGTCAAATCTGTGACAGATTATGAATATAATAAAACTACGACGTACCCTTTATGCTTGCCTTTTCGGGGGATACAATAGTATTGATTGGAAGACAAAGGTTGATTGAGAACAGGAATGAAGATGACACGGTCTACCGAGACGTGTCGTGTCTGTCCAGTTTGAGTAGAATATTCGACCCGTAAGTTGATGTTTTGGGGGAAAGGGAGGTTCCTGACTTGATTGGAATTACAGTATCCAAAACAGCAAGTAGGCTGAGCATCTTCATCTTGGATTACCAAAATACCCGAATTCGGACCTTCTGGCGGAGGCAATGAAAGAGCTGAAGGCTCTTTTTGATACATAGACAGAAACTTTGTCACGTACATTTTAGGATTTTGCTTTATGCTTTCCAAGATTTGATGGATCAGTAAATTTTTATAATGAACATTCAAAATGATGAATTCAAAATCAAAACAATGTGTATGCTAGGAAGCTTCAAAAAGTCAAGATTTGATGGTTTGTTTGTAGTTTATAATAAGTTAGAGTATACAAAAGGGATATATCTTCTTGGAACATTAAGGCCCCGTTTGGTAAAGCGTTTCGTGGGAGCATATAGCGTTTCGTAGGAGCATATTGCATTTTTGTTCCAATATGCTCACAAATAGGTGTTTGGTTATATTTTTGGAACTACAGCATTTAGGCCCCGTTTGGTAAAGCGTTTCGTGGGAGCATATAGCGTTTCGTAGGAGCATATTGCATTTTTGTTCCAATATGCTCACAAATAGGTGTTTGGTTATATTTTTGGAACTACAGCATTTAGAGTTTTGGAACCAAAACGGAGCGTTTCGTGAAAAGCTCCAATTTGGAGCTTTTCGTGAAACGCTAGTTTGTATTTTAAACCACAAGTAGACTTTGACAAAACTACCCCAACTTATTTTTTTAATTTATATTATTATTAATTTATATTGGTAAATAGTATACCCGTATAAGTCTTTTCACATGTCAACAGCAACTGTTTTTATAATTCTTCCAAACACTAATTATCCAACAACTATTAGCAAACAGCAACAACAAACAGCAACAGCTAACCGCAACAGCTAACCGCAACATCTAACCGCAACAGCTAACAGCAACCGCAACACCAAACGGAGCCTTAGAGTTTTGGAACCAAAACGGAGCGTTTCGTGAAAAACTCCAATTTGGAGCTTTTCGTGAAACGCTAGTTTGTATTTTAAACCACAAGTAGACTTTGACAAAACTACCCCAACTTATTTTTTTAATTTATATTATTATTAATTTATATTGGTAAATAGTATACCCGTATAAGTCTTTTCACATGTCAACAGCAACTGTTTTTATAATTCTTCCAAACACTAATTATCCAACAACTATTAGCAAACAGCAACAACAAACAGCAACAGCTAACCGCAACAGCTAACAGCAACAGCTAACCGCAACATCTAACCGCAACAGCTAACAGCAACCGCAACACCAAACGGAGCCTAAATAAGAGATATTTCTGAGTTGTGGATACGACCTTTTCAATTATAAAAACTGACGAGAAATTTCCTTCACATATACAAATATCTTCTCATGATCTGTAGCTAAAATTATCTCATTAAACAATTCCCTAAATCAATTTAAGAATTAGCAGTTAGTAAATTTAAGATCTCCGGCCGGCCCAATTGATATTTTTTGAGGTTTAACCATTTTCAAGATTGTAACTGGTCTCCCATTCTAATGGTGATCTCCTCGGCCCAATCTACTTTTTTTTTGGTAAATCCGGCCCAATCTAATATTATGTGTGAGGTTTAAATTTAATTTCTCGTTTTAATTTAAGAACCACTTTACTCCTCTAATTTATTTTTTAAAAAAACCACTCTACTATATCTTTTTCTTTGAGAATATAGAGTTTGGGTTAATTTTCCATTTTAGAAATGACCATCCATTCATGATGATGAAGTTATATTCTAGACCTCGATCCCAATAACCCACCTAATTCACTCAAGCAATAAAATAACAATACTGAAAGAAGTTTTAGCTAGCAGTTGATGATTAAGCAAGCTTACAATAGTGCTTGCTGCTAATTAAAATATTTTATTCTTCACTATATGGATTCCAGCCGAAAGAGACCCACCCTCAAAGTAATAATTCAAATTATACTATAGAACACGTTTTGAGTTGAGTCCTTTTTTTCCATTTGGATTTTCACTTTATGCAATAAAATTAGATTTTTTCTTTATCCAAATACTGATTAATAATGATCTTAAATTCGCGGCCCTTCCTATTAAATGTAGAATAATAGTTAATCCGAATTTAGAATTTTCCTGTCATTGTCTTCCAAGACAGAACGGAAAGAAAGTTTCCTCATTCAACAAGTTTTCATAGTAACTAATTTCTTTGAAAATAAATTATATAAAATGTGTATTATACAATTAAAGTTCGTAATTAATTAGAGTAATGTTACATTGTAGTTACTTTGTTTTTTTCTACTTTAATATAAATACAATATAATTGATTTCATACAAGTTAATTTAATAATCTAATAGTTTTTTGTTTTTTTGGTAAACAAGTCAATTTAATAAAAAGAACAAACAAAATAATGAAAAATCTTCATTTAACTATGTTTAACTTCAGTCTACGTAAAATAGTTTCAAAAATTGGTAGTGTTACCTTAAAAAAAATGTATTGTCTAATAGAACATTCTAGAGCATTTTTTAAGTACGGTAGTCTTTGAAAAAGCATGGTGAATTAATAAAGATTTATTTCAGATATAATAAAAAAACATAATACTTTATTTATAAATAATAGAGTATTATATTTTAGAAGCGCTCTAATATCGCTCTTGTTAAATGACTGTCTAATCATCAAAAAATTTCAAATAAGTATCTTGTGGTTTCACGAATTTGTAAATTAAGGACTGTGGTTTGCATTGTTTGTAGAATTAAGAAAATAGTCGATTTTGTTATGTAAACGAGGACATTTTTTGTCCGAAATTTTTTCTGACCTCTAAATAGTCAAGTTAGAGTTAAGTTCAAAGGTCAGAAAAACATTTCAGGCCAAAACAATCCTCGTTTATGTCGACAAAACCGATAATTTCTTTTATTCTGCAAACAGTGCAAATCACAGTTTTTTATTTGATCAAAGTCAAACAAGAGTCTTTTATTTGCAAAATTGTGAAACTACAAGTACTTATTTGAAGTTAACACTTGAATAAATAAATACAGAGAATAGTCCCTTAATCTCCAAATTCTTCTTTATCAAATCCCGAAAGACCTGCCACCAATATTTTTTACTACCTCTATATTTAAAGTGAGAAACTCAATAAATATTGTAATGACACCCTCAATCTTTTGAAGATTTTATGTAAAGCATAGTAACTCTCCACATCTGCAGTGCAGACATCTAGTTTGCGTGTAAGATGTTCTTTTACCCCTTTTCTCTTCTATCTTGCAATTTGGATTCAAAACTAATTAAGATGGAATGTTCCACATTTACCCATTTCATTGGATGATAAATACATGCATAATTCGAAACTTGATCAAGGTGACACCAATTAAACTTAGAAAAATTACAAAATTACAAGTAAATTACCAACTAAACTGCTATGTTTTTAACCCCTAAATCACCACCATGTTCATCTTTCTTACTACTAGAACTTGGATTATGCCTGAAGATCCATCTCCAACTCTTGAAACTTTTTCTGCTTCTTTTAATCCCTCTGTCACTCACTGTAATCCTACACGACCCTCCATTTTGATCTCCTCCTACTAGAAAATCTCCCCCTCTCATGCTCCCAAAAGCTGAATTGGCATACAAAGTTTGCATTTCTGATTTTGATTCTGACGTTGGAAAATCAAATTTCAAATCAATAAATCCTGAATCAGTAGTATCAAACCCACTTTTTCTTGGCTCTGTAATAGTAGTTTCACTAAACCCACTTTTTCTATCAGGATCAAAAAGCCCTAATGAATTCCTAGCAGCTGTAACTGAACTTCTAGCAGCTGATATTGAACTCCTAGCACCAGAAAAAGTACCATCTTCAGACCAACCTCCATTTCTGAAACTGCATAAAGACCTTGATCTTGAAACACCCATATAATCAACAACCCAAAGATCACTTCTTTCTTCAATCCCATTAACAGAATTCCTCTGTTCAGAATTACCCTTTTCTTGTTTCTTCCTGAAAAGCTTCCCAATCTTCCAAAACCCATTGCTTTTTCTCTTGATCTCAACACAGCTGCTACTGCTTCTTTTGAGCAAGAACACATCTTCTTGAGCTTTGTGATCTGATTTCAGGGGCTTCGAGTTGACGAATTCAGCTTTCTGATTATCATTTTCAATCAAGAAAGAGACTCTTCCAACACTTCCTACTTCAACAGAGCAAGAATTACGATTGGAATTGGAGGAGATCTCATCAGAACAAGAACAAGAAGACAATCTTTGCTCTCCACAATCTGAACATACCAGTTTTAGCAACCGATCTTTGAGACAGAAAGCACAGATTCCGACAGAAGATGCAGAAGGGTGTTTTTTGCATGGAAGATCAGAGGATTGGCTGTAATTATAATCTTGAAACAAGTCATTGTTGCTGTAAATCTCCACGGCTTTTCCTCTCTCTTTCTTCATATTGATCTCACTTACTGTCTGAATATGAGTTGTGTGGTTAGAGACTGGAGAGTTTTAAGTTAAAGATGAGAGGACAGACAGGACAGGAACTTTTCTTGATATGAAGGAAGACAGGGAGAGATCAGAAGCGTCAATCTTACGTTATTTTGAAATATTTTTTGCTTAGTTTGGGGAGAGAAAGAATAGTGAAGGAAGTGTAAGAAAAAGGAAGAGTGAGTGATGAAGCAAAGAGCACTAGGGGAGAGTGCTATAATTATGTAGGGGAAGTGAATGCAACAGCTTATTGAGTAAAGAAATTGACAAAACTCTCTTTTTTGTTTTTCCATTATTCTTCCTCTCTCTCTCTCTCTCTCTCTAGGTGCTTTTCTCTTTTTTAGTTAAATTCCTTCTCCCTTCATTTTACCTTCAAAATAAAGTGCAACTTAAAATCATTGTTATTGGTAGAAATTGAATATTATAGGGTATTGTTGTGGAAGAAACGGGTAACTTAGGTTGTTCGGTATCCTCGAGATTTTAGGTCTAGCAATAGAATGAAACATTAGAAGAGGATCAGTGATCGACGCATGCATTTTGATGCCTAAACTAGATATGATTGAGAAATGAGTATTTTGATGTGCAAACCTCATTTTCTAGGAATGGAATATTGGAAGTCATCAATATCATTTGGGTTTGGAGGATAGCGGACTGGTCTATTGAGTGAGGAGGTGAATTTCGACGATTGATGTTGATGACTTGGTGTGCGGCGGGTTGTGCATAGGAAGCAATAGACAATGTTTTTATTTTGAATCTTATCAAATATCACCACAACAAAATAACAAGAGATTTTTAGTGTTTATTTAAGTCGAAGATCTTTATTTGTTGATAGTAAGTCGAAGAGGAAATGCTTTATTGGGAACTCAACAACAATGGAAGGGAGCTGATGAAGTCTTGATTTTAGGACTTGTTGTTCACTTATAAAGGATAAAATAAGCATATGAACAATAAAACTTCCATTTTTTGTTGAAGCTTTTTACTATGGAATTGCTAAATAATACTTTACATTAAGGGAAAATCCAAAGAAACTTTCTTCTTGGTGTCAAGCTTTTGAAATTTTTCCGTTTGTGTGCAAAATGATAGAAACTCACTTATCACTCACCACTCAATTGTTAGGTGTCTATCCTTTTAAAGTTATAATTGGTGGGTTTAACTTTAATGTATTGCTATCTTATCAAGAAAAAACACCCATCAAAGTGACATTTAGGACTATTGAGGGGCAATGCATGCAAATTTCTATTTGTATTCTTTTATTACATTAGCATTTTGAGAACCAACCTCCATTACCTCCATTACTATGTCGTTTTGCTATCATATCTTCGGCACGTGTGCACCCCCAAAATCTATTGCATGGTCCCACTTTGAGAGACTAGACATTCTCCCAAGGTTGACATTTTCACTAGATGGACGGTTCTGATACAGTCAACTACATTACCAATAATGTTCCCTATATTTTCTTTTAATAATACGCAATTTATGATCAGGCCCCAAAATGTTTCAAATATACTGTATTATTTTTGTCAATTTTCATGAGGGAATTTATTATTTCACAATTTGGCGCCTAAATATCTGGACAATATTTCAGAGAAATACTAATTTTGGAGATATCTCCTCAACTGGAGTTGGGTTAAACATTTAAACATTTATTTCACTACCAACATGTCGGGCTGAATGTAAGTCTTTTACTTAAAATAATTATTGTTATGAAAATAAAAAAATAAAAAAGAAATAAAGGATTACAAAATGAAATAAAAAAAGAAAAAGATAAACAAAAGAATAAAAAAAATCAAGTCATGCCTGTTAAATACAAGGTAAATTCTATGGTTATTTTATTTTTCATAAAGTAATTATCACTTTGTTTTGTCCACCATTAGATCATGAGTTAAAATCTAATCTAATGGTGAATATAATAAAGTATTAACAAAGTAAAGGAAAAACAAAGTAACCACCTACACCTAAATACAATTATAATTTATATGAGATTAAAACAATACTTTAATTCATTATGGGCTTTATGTCTATCTTGGTAATTTAGGGTCTTAAATTTTTGAGAACACTATGTGAAAGATTAGGTGGACTGACCCAAAAGCCGGCCTTGCTTCCAAAAAATAGAAATCAGACTGATGACAACTCTTTGCGGTTATTGTAGCAAGTGTTTTATGAAATTAAGTATATCCGATTGGATTGTATTTAACACTTTGTCTGAAATTTACTTTTGACAAAGCTATATTGAGTTGAGTAAAGCATTCCAAATTATTAAGTAATGAGATTAAAAGTTAAAAGAAACAAGAGAGAAAGAAAAGAACAGTATGCAAAAGAGAATTAGATGAAACACAAATAAGAAAGAAAAGAATAATGGAAGGGGAAGCAGGCGCCACCTCGCATGCATGCTCAATCTCATGGCATGGCATCATTGGGTTTGATTTTGAGGCACTTATTCTTATTCTTATGTTATGTTCTCTTCTTTACACTAAATTTACCCCTCTTTCTAATTTAAACAAAATTTAGTGCTCTTAAACATCATTTTGTCCCTTTTGTCTTTCTTCACTAATTATTTTTGTTGTTTCGTGAGTTAGTTCGTTATATATGCAAAAATCGCTTTACTTATCTAAGAGTTTATTCATTTACCTTCAAATTATAATATAGAATTATAAAGATTCAATTTAATCAACCCATTTACTAAAGTTAAATGTAGGATTATATTTATGTAAAAAAATTTTAAGCCCCAAGGGTGAGTAATCTCAAGAAAATGAAAAAGAAACGGCAAAAGAAAAAAAGACAAAGAAACTAAAAGCAAATTAATCGACATTCATGTTATCTTCAAATAAAATATCTTAAATGCCTGCAAGAAGCCCTTTATACTCGCGGTGATTCAAAGGAAAAGATCTTATTAAGCTTATCATCAAATTTACAGCATGATTACTCTCTCGATAAGTGTGAATAAATTTGTTCTCAAGCTCGATCCTGAAACTCTTGACAACAAAAAAATAACCCAAGACAAGGGATGGTGCATGTTAACATTAGTCTTCATGAATGGTTTAGAGTTGGTTCTTTATGATTGAAAAAAACTAAATAGAACTGAAAACTACAGAATTGTACTAAACTGAATTGAATTGAAGCACACTAATATAAATGAAACTATTGAAAAATATTAAATTGGTCTAGTACTAAGTACCGATAAATTCAAAAGAATATGATCATCTGATTTTATATTTAAGGGATCGAGGAGAACTAAATGGGCCTACAAAAGGGATGAGTTAATGGATCTCGAAAATGAGTAAACAAATGGACCTTTATTGGGCTTTATTGATCCGACATTAAATTCAGGCACAGCTTATTATGTCTTCCGCAAGAGACAGTTGATATCTAAAATTCCATGAATCTTCTCAAACTCAAAATCCATGGCTGTCTTTCCCAAAAATCCCCTAACCATTATAAATTTAAATCATCATTTTCGTCTTCTCCCTCAATAAGATTCCCCCTTACAACATCCATTCCCTTTTCTCCTCCTCCTTCTTCTTTACCTTTTGGACATGGCTGCTTCACTATCTGCAGTCTTTCTAAACCTGAAGCTTCTTCCTTTTTTGACAACAAGCAACACCATGATGCTGAAAATGAGTACTTGGCGCCCGACGGTCTCGTTTTCCAGAAGACATTGAGGCTGGTGGAGTGCTCCATGTTGGCTGCTGTAACTGGCCTCATCTACTTCTTGAGCAATTCTCTTTCCATTGAGGTTTTCTTTTCATCTTTTCACTTCAATTCATATCTCCCTTCATATGGCTTATTGCTTCATTTCATTACTTACTGAAATTCCATCAAAAGGGTATATTTTTCTTCGAATTTATCTCCTTTTTTGTTGTTATCAGAACTACTTTGGATGTTTCTTTTCCTTGCCAATAGTAATTTCTTCCATGAGATGGGGTGTTGCAGCTGGTAGGAAAACTATGGTATGTCACCATCTATAACCTTCTTTATAGAAATGGAAATGGAGGTTAATTGCTAACCTTTTTTGGGAGTTTATAGAATTGAAAGGAGCGGAATTTGTTGGAAATTGGTTAAAAAGTATACGTTACTCTCATCAACCCCCGATTTGGAGGTTAATGGATTCATAAACCTTCATTTACTCTTTTAAAAACACTCCCAAATGAGATTAAATTATAACTCGACGTTACATTACTTCCATTAACCGCTTAGTGTGTATGAGAGTTGATGATGCTTTATGGCAGGTGGCAACAGCTATGCTTTTGTTTGTGTTGTCTGGTCCATTGAAAGCTTTAACATATCTGGTAAGCATACTTTCACTCTTTCTCATCTAATTTATTTCCTGCTATTGCATATCTGGTAAAGTAAGCTGACTGCTTCATCTTGGTTATCATTTAAGACCTAACATTACAGTCTCACTTTTCAAATAAAGAAGTTACCAGTTGTGAAAGATCTGAAACCTTGCCAACACTTATTAGCAATAGTAGATTTGGATTGTAATCAAGCCTTCCAATTTTAAGGCATAATTAGTTCGAAAATCAAAATGCACGAGTTCACTGAATAACAAAAGGATAAACAGATAGATGAAGCTGTTATCTTTTGAAATTGTATCTTTTTACATCTATCAAGCAAGTTAAGAACATAACCAATTAGAATCATACTGAAACTTTGATCTTGTCTTGTAAAACATAGTTTAAGGGCTTTGCAATGATAAAATTAAGAATCCTTGGAAGTTTTAGTTTCCCATCCTCTTAGGAAATGATCGCTTAATGTTAAATAATGCCTGCTAAGGAAGGATGATCATGACCAGTTTAAGTGCTTTGTGCTGTGGTTTCTGTTTGATTATTCCATATTCTAGTAAAATAAAGACACCAACTTAAAGTGCTGTACAATACCCTTGATTTTGTTAGATTTTGTCCGTGACAAGAGTGTTGGTTTGAAAGCATATAAACTTAGTTTCAGGGAGTATGCTTGAATGTGTTTGCAAAACCTGAAGGATGATATGCAAAACTACCTCTATGTTTCTGATTTTCTGCCTGACATAATCTAGTTTTCTGAAGAAAGAGCTGATGATATAATATCTTACTTTCAGCTAACGCATGGTATAGTTGGGTTCGCAATGGGTTCCTTGTGGAGGTATGCATGTTTACTAGCTTTCTGAGTATCAGCTGCCTATATTTCTCTGATTTTCTTTCTCTTTATTTACTAAACTTGTGCTTAGTAACTCATGCTTTGTAATGTCTCAAAGTTATTTCATGCTTCCTGAGTATCAGCTGCCTGTATTTCTCTGATTTTTACATTATGGCTTATTCATGCTTAGTGATGTATGAAAAAATAAAATCTTCTTTTGATTTGAATAACTTTTGACATAGTTTCACCCTGTTAATTGGTATCATTACCTTGCAAGCATCTGCATCACCTGGATGTGGCAAAGTCATGTTATTGCAACCGAGTATTAAGCTTCTCTTTTCACATGCTTCTGAGTTTGAATAACATGTCTAGGCTCGTCATTGAATTGTAAACAAATGAATCATAATTCTTTTAAGTGTGCATCTTTACAGGTTGGAAGCTGATTGGCGGCTTTCAATATTTGTGTGCACAATTGTAGTGTTTGTTCCTTTTAACCTTATACTTCCTTATAAAGCCTGTTTGAAGCAATTTGCATTTGAAACTGTTCTGACAGACACATTCATCTAAAATGCAGGCTCGAGCAATCGGTGCAATGGGGTATGTTTTTACATCCTCGTTCTTAATAAGAGAAAATATTCTTGCTTTGGTAATTTTACTGCCTTTACTCTGTAATTTTTATCTATTCAGTATCTATCTGCAGTTGAGTTACAAAACTCTTTTTAACATTTCTGCAGATCACAGTAAACATTCATGCTTCTCTGACATTAATATTTGCGGCGCTTGGGATTAATATAATCCCATCAATGAATGCAATATACACAATATTTGGGGTATTGGTAAGTTTTATCCACCTTGATTTGTATTTATTAAACAAGGAAAAGGTATAATATTAAGGTTTAAATGGTACTGTATTGGACAACAGGTAGTCCTAAATAGTGGATTCTTTGTGTTTCTTCTTCACCTTTTGTACTCTGTGCTCCTAACGCGGCTGGGCATGCGAGACTCGTTGAGATTGCCAGGATGGCTGGAGAAGGCCTTGTAGATGATTACATGATACCATCACTTCACTTGTTCACAGAAAAGTGAAGAATCTTCTCATATTAATGCTGCATACTAAAACTAGGGCCATAGCCATATCATTACTCATTTATATATGTTCAATTGTTCACCACTAGAGCTTCAATATGATAGCATTTGGGGAGCCATCTTGTAGTGTAGAATGCGGAAGACCGGATTCCCAATATTTGTACAAACTCATTGCTTATTATTAGCAAAGTAAAAATTTGACTCTTGGGGATTTGGCCTCCATGTAGAAAAGAGGAAGGTCGAATTCGCAACATCTGAAATGATTTTTTTTTTACTGCATTCTATCCTATTGCTTATTGTTAGAGATAAGATACAAAGTTACTATACAATTATTGAGAGAGAGCATATTTGACCTTCAAGTATAAACTATTGCAATTTTAAACCTAATTTCTACCTGTTCAACAAATGACTCTTTTACATTAACAAAATGTTTGCATAGCTAAATTAAGAAGTCTCTTTTGGATAGGACCAGAAATGAGATGGAAGGCTGGAGTGGCAATACATGTTTACTATAGAATTCATTTGCCCATTTTCTTTTAGGATCATCTAGGCCTCAAGTCACCAAATGAGTAACCTAAAACGGATTATGGTCCAGTTTGACATTGTTGTTGGCAAAAGCTGTGTTTAACTTTTAAGCTAGAGAGGTTGTTTTCTCAAAAAGCTAAAATTTATAGTTTTTTCAAAAAGCAGCTTTTACAACTTTCTTATCTTATAAGGACAGTAACATTACATTTACAAAACGTTCGTTTCAACTTTCTTCACTTTTGCAGCTTTTAAGAAAAGCAATTTTGCATTACTTTCAGGTGTAAACCTGCTTTTAGGGCTTAAGAAAGTAATACCAAATTAGCTCTCTACATTTTCAAGCCTCTTGTTTTTTCCTCGGAAAATAATATGTGAAATTAATGGAAATAATCAAATGAAAAATACTGTATAGCTTTTATTTTTATTTTTATGCTATCAAACAATAACAAACGAAAATAAGCCTTTCCATTCTGATTTCCTACCTTATGTTTCTCTAACCAAACACCCCCTTATTATACTTAATTTTCGTTCATTTTAGTAAATTTCAATAATTTCATACCAAAAAATGTATTTCAATAGAGTTGAGCGGTAAAAATGAGGGTCTTAACATAACATTTTACGTGTGTTAGGAAGATTAACGGTCTTTCTTTCCTTGTTTTTTTTTTTGGGTAAATAACGGGCTTTCTTTGAAATCTATGAAGTGGTATCCCTTTGAGTGAGTAGACATAAACCTTAACAAAAATTCATAGGGTTTTATAATCAGAATTCTATCCTGCAATTTAAAATTTGTTCCTCATTTGGGCAGCAATGCTTCTTCAACTTCTTCATCCCTCCCTCCAAATCCCATCCTTGAGCCCCTTGTTCCCAATCAAATCCTCCACCCATTTCTCCCCCAAAAACCTCAACCTCCCCATCAAAACATCCCTCAAACCTCCCCGAATAGCACCCGAATCAGCACCTGCACTCGACACCCAATCGAACAATGGCATCCCAATTGAAGACGTCCAGATACTCGCCAAATTCAAATCCAGATACAACTACATCCGAGTTCTTCAAATCTCTAGACAAACCGATCATCCCCTTGCAGGATCCCGACTCCTCCTTCTCGATACCCCTGGCAATATCCACAGCATTTCCTTCCACTTCAAGTTGCTCACCCAATCCTACTACGACGTTTTCGCAACTCTACCCCCCATTTTACCCCCGGGACCCGTTGGCATTCTCGGGTTTGGAGCGGGTACTGCTGCCCGTTTGATCCTTGAATTCTACCCGGATGTTCCAGTTCACGGATGGGAGATAGACCCATCTGTGATTTCCGTTGGGAGGAAGTTTTTCGGGCTTGAAAAGCTCGAAAAACAACATAAGGACAGACTTTTTCTGTACATTGGAGATGCGTTGGGATCGGCTAGTGATTTCAAAGGCGGGTTTTCGGGGGTTATTGTGGATCTTTTTAGTAAAGGAAGTGTGATACCTGAGCTTCAAGATCCAAACACATGGGAGGCTCTGAAGGGAAGTTTGAGAAAAGGCGGGAGAATAATGGTGAATATAGGGGGCGGATGTGTTGAGGCAGAGGATAAGAGAAGGGATGGAGATGTGGTAATGGCGGATACTTTGAAGGCGATGCGAAAGGTTTTTGATAGGGATGTTTTTGTATTGAGTATCGGTGATCGGAATGATGATAGCGCCGTTGCTCTCACCGGTGAGTTGCCTGATTCTGATGCCTGGAAAAGTGTTTTGCCCAAGTCTCTCAGGTTTTATGTTGATATGTGGGCACAAGTTGTGTGTTAGTTTTTGTATTTAGGGTCTTCTTTTTTGTATTTACGTTTAGAGATTAGAAAAAATGTAATGTGAACTATATAGCATAATCATCCTTAGTTTTTAAGTTGATATGTTAGTTGGCAGTTATATTTACCGGACTTGCAAACATGCACCGACGTACGAAATGATACTTTTATAACATAATCTTCATAAAACTGTCTTCAAACTAAAACAGACACGGATATAAAATGGGCATGGATGCAATATGTGGATCTATAGTAAAGAGAAGCTAGCTTGAACAGAGAGTAAAAGAAGAAGGCAATGTAACATAATTCAAGAAAAAAAATGAACTTGCGGATGAATTTGAGAGTGGGAGTGAAGCATTGTTCGAGTATATTGAAAAGAAAGAATGAGAGAGCTTGATGGAAGTGCCACAAGGCCCATACATAACTATGTGCAAAGTGGGCACAGGGCTCAAAATTATACAAGGGCCCATTTACTTTTATTATTATTCATTTTCAGCTCGAGAAAGTCAATTTTGCCTCGTATGGAAAGACTTCAATCTTTTTCTCATTGCCATTTTCATGTGCTAGATTTTCGACCTCTCAATCAATTCGTGTAATATTTAGACGCTTGTTATCAAGGTTGACTAAGTGACTATAACACTCAAGATTTATGTGAGACATGGATGATAAAGAGATTTTGTACAAAAAAAAGTTTATACACACTTAAAGTCTAGCTTTCTCTCTAACTTAGCTTGGTTTACAAACGAGTGCTAAAATCTATTTGACAGCTACAAAGGTGTCTTGAGATGTTTTTGGAGAGAAACCACAAGAAAATGTGAAGAAAATAAACTAAAATGCATGTAAAGGCAGTTTGAGCGAGATTCTAGAAAATTTTAGGTGGAACTGGGTTGTTCCAACATGTACATGACGTCTTCAACATGTTTTCTCACGTAATTGAGGTTCTTTGAGCTAAGACGAAGAACGAGTGATAAACCATAAAACTTGAAGAATGACAAATAGATGAAATGGTAAAGGCTAGAGAAAACGCTAAGCAAACTTAAGAGAAGGCGATTGAGAGTGATATGAGTATATTGGGGTTGAAGAAGATATGGTAGTTGACAAATTAGAATGCAGTGAGAGAATTTATATTGGTGAAACAATTCAATTTTAATGTTATTTATTACTTCATATTAGCACTGCTTAAATTACTCAGAGAATGGCTTGTTGTTGTTCTATATGTAGAGTTCTAAAGGTACATTTATTTGTTTTGGAGATGAAAACCCGCATGTTATCACAACTATATATGTTTATTTATTTCTAGTGTTATGAAAACCGGACCGGACCGGTCGGTTCGACCGGTCGAACCGCGAACCGGTTAGGTGTCCGGTCTGGTTTCATACTAAACGGGTTGATCATAAAAAACCGGACTGAACCAGTAAACTGGCCGGTTCGACCAGTAAATCGGGTTAAACCAAACCGGGTTGAGTCCGGTTTTTCATAAAAAAATCAAATTAAAAACTTAAAAAAAAATTATATATATTATTTAACTATGTGTTGTTTGATATATGAATTTTAATTTTATGTTTAATTGATATAAGATTTTATTATATATATGATATGTATTTTAAATTTTTTATATATTATATATGTAAACCGGTTGAACCACCGGTTGAACCTATTAAACCTTTAAACTTTTTGTCACGCCGGTTCAACGTCCGGTCCGGTTTTTAAAACATTGTTTATTTCGACAAGGTTTCTCCAAAGTTACGCGAGATGTAGGATTTGCGGCCATCCCTCTGACTTAAATTCTTCATTCAGTTAGATCTCTTCATCTCTTTCTTTTTTTTCATGTCGAAAATTACATAGTACTAGTTTAATCATGACTCGTCCATCAAAAGTTTTATTCATTTTTAATGACATGATCAAAGATCGTTTTATTTTAATTATCGAACTTCAAAGTAGCTATATTTTTTTTATTAAGCATATTAATATTGCTCATGATTTAACTAGATATATGTTCTTATTTTTGTTACTCGAGATGAGCGATACTTTGTACCCCTCAATTATTTTTTTGTAGTTCGCTTTTTCTGATTTAATACTATAAATTTTTATTTAAAAAATATAAAATAATTGATAAAAGTGATAAGAAAACAATTTATTTTCTTCCAATTTGACATATACGATGTCTATGAGGGTGCAAATCAGGGGATAAAAGCTTAAATTCCTTAATTAGAATACATGCAATAATCGAGTAAAAAAGATACTGTCTACCATAACATTATTAAAAGTGTGAAGAAAAACTAAATAATAAAAAGATATGGCGAAAGAAACAAGAAATTGAATTATCCGAGAAGAGCATCTATCTTATCAACAACAACCAGAAGTAAAAGGGAGAAAAGAAAAATAAAAGAAAAACAAAGGGAAAAAGCGTGGCCACATATTTATTTATTGACAGCTCTTTCCCACAGAATCAGTTATATATTTTCGTTTTCTTTTTACTTTTCTCCAAAAAAATCTGGACCGTGAATTAGCTTCCTTAATAGGTCTAGATTACCCTCCCCTTTAATTTCTGTGCATTTTGTTTTTTTGCTTTCTAATGTGAATTCAGCTTTAAATACCCTGATTTTAATGCAGGAATGAAGGAGCCTTCTAAACCAACCAATTCAAATTTGTGGTCACCATTTACTCCTGCAATATTTTATATTTTAAAATAATAATATTATAAGTTTATATTTTATATTTTTAAAAAAATAACTGTTACAATTTAAATATTAACATAAACGTTACAAAAATGTTTATTATATATTTTAGCACAAGAAAAATTTTAGAATACACCTGAAGTACGGGTGATGTAGTACTCCGGACCTATAATTCGATGACATGTCATATTGGTTAGTATCTAGGGTTCATCATTTAGAGTCTAGGGTTTATTTTTTGGGGTCTAGGTTTTTATTTTTGGATCATAAATTTTATATAAATAATTAACTAAGAATTACATTACACATTGTCAAAAATCTTATTGGTTAATGAGACACATGTCTACTATTTCTTGACTCGGAGTACCACGTCATCGTGCTCCAGGAGTATACTAAATTCTCTCTTTAGCACAAATTCCAAAAGCGATCCATATGATATATATTTTTTAAAAATAAAACCTTGCAATTTGTATTTTGTTAATTCAAGTACCATTATTTATCCCTTTTAGCAAAATGAGTAATTTTAGAGTTAACACAACCAAAATGATAGTTAACAACCTCAAACTATAAAATTTTAAGAATTAAAGTTGTTCAACGCTACATTTATTATGTAACTACACTTTTGAATTTTAAAAATGACATTTTTAGAGTTTTCTCTCTCTATAAAATTATTTTCTCTCTCGTAGCCAAACAATTCTAAAATGAACTTAAAATTAAAAAATTAAAAATTTAAAATTATTTGAAAAATATTATTAATTCTTAATATATTAATTTTCGGATGTTATTAACATCATTTTGATAGTTTTAATCAAAAGTCCACATATTTGTAAAAAAATAAAAAACATAGTGTATACTTTGTGATTTACGAGAGTTGCAATATGGTCACGAACGTTCAAATATTCTCAACAAAATTTGAATATTTCGTCAATTAGTTACAATATTGATAATGTGATACATATGCTCAAATTTTAACACCACATTAGTGTCACATAATTGACACTGATGATCACAATATTTTTGACAATGTCATCAAACTGTCATATAAAATATGTTTATTTTAATAAAATTAATTCATTTCAATTTTCTCCCAATAAAATAATCAATTTAAACACTTCCATTTAATTACTCAACTACATTGATAATGTTACACTTATAACTCAAACGTTAAAGGTATGTGACGTTGTAATTTTTTAAGCATAAAAGTATGTTATGTTTAGTCAAATTATTTTTTTGAAATAATAAAACCAACATGTATATTAATATTTGCCTCTGTGCGTTTGTTATGGTCCTTTTTGGAGTTGTAGCATCTAACGGTTTTTAATAAACTTTAAAAAATCAATCAGTAACAACTCCAACTGATTCTTATAACTTTTATCTTAGTTGTGAGACGTTAAGTTGGATTAAGTATACAAGTTGGAGTATCGTGTAAATTGTAACCGATTCTCTGGTTGTAGTTCAATCTCACGTATAAAAAATGTCATGACATTTTTATGTGATTGTTCTGAATTCTATGATAATAGTCCAGTTAGTAGCTCACTCATTAGAAGTTTTAGATCTTTTAATAGCATAGTAAAGATTAATGTTTGCTACTTTAGGAGCTTAAAAATAGCTCTATTTTTTTTATTAGGTTTGATGCGAATAACACTGCATATGTTTTAACTAAAAGTACTTTTAATACCTGTTACTTTAAGTTAGCAATTTTCTGTGTCGTGTTTTTGTGTGGTTTACTTAAATTTTAGTAATATATTTTTCTTTTTTTAAAAAATCCAACTTGTAATAATAGTTTGAAAATTAATAAAATGATTAATATTAGAGCGGATTTAAGTTGAGATTCAAGTTGGTGAAGTTTAATGCATAACAGCATTCACAATGGTGGTGCTTTGAAGTGCATGAAAAAAGAAATTAAGTCCACCACCATTGTGGAGTGTATATGACACATGCCACAACACTATTTGATGAACTTCTCTAAAGTTAATTATTTATATAAAATTTGTAATAATTATTTATATAAAATTTGTAGGCATAAAATTATTTAATTTAAAGAGTTTACGACACATGCCATAACACTATTTGATGGACTTCTCTCACAATGCATGAAATAAAGAGTTCAAAAATTAAGTCCACCAAATAGTGTGACTTAATATTTATGCATCTATTGGATATGCTCTAATAATTAACGGTTGAGATTTGATTTTTTTAATAAATGCTAAGTAAAGATTAAAATTTACTAACTAAAGGTGTAATAGAGGTTAATGTTAGAGGGATATCAAATGTTTTGGATACCAAATCTCAAATGAGATTTTCTTTCCTAACAAAATTCAGGTAAAAAGCTGTAAGACACAATGCCATTTTTCTTGTTCATTACTCAAAATTAGCAATTTCACTGGCTCTCAAAAATCTGAAAAAAATCTCAAAGAATCTGAAACTTAATCAAACATTACAGAGATTTCCCAAAAACAACCCTTTCAACATTAGGGCCAGCGCAACACATATCAGCATGGGGGCAGTTTAGTACAAGGCACAAAACTCGGAAAGTTCGAGGAACCGAATGAAGGGCAAAGAAGTCATTTGACAAAAACAGGGCATACAAATTTCCACCCAAAAAAATCTATATATAAACGTATGGATGATAGCAGCCTCCTCAAAACCAAAGCAAAACCTATAATTACTCTCTTTTTAACATCTCTAAACTTTCTAGGGATCATCATATTCTAATCAAATCTTTCTCCTAGCAGGTGTGTTCTTGTTTTTTTTTCCCTCTTCATCTTCCATTTTTTTTTTAAATCTTATTTATCGGATCTGACCTTTTGTTTCTTGTTTGCAGGATTTGGCGTAAGATCGAGAGTTGTTGTGATTATTTCTGGTTTCAATCAATTTTAAGTAATTGTATTTGTAAGTTTTCCTCTTTTATTTCCTTTAATTTTGTTTAATAATTTTCTTAGTACGTATGTCTTTTTATTTGATTTACAATTTAATCAATGTTATGCCGATGATATATACTTATTTTCTAGGTTGAGTATAAGCTTTTCGGCTAGGGTTTGATCTTTATATGTTTAGATTCGGTTTTTGTTCATGTTTATTAGAATTAATAAATCAATGTTATTGATAATCAAATACCTAATTGTCGTAGGCTCTTTTGATTTGTTTATATTTATTCAGTTTTATTGATAATCAAATATTCCAATCGTCGTAGGCTCTTTTTCGATTTGTTTGTTTTGCTTGCGGTTGGTGATTTTCAATCTCTATCTGATGGTTCTTTTGTGCTGTGTTTTAATCCGGCTGCATTGATTTTTCTATTTGAGTTGATTTATGTTGTTATCATGACCGATCTAATTTGAATGTAGTTTCTTCTGTTCTTAACATCTGATTTGTGTTTGATTTGCAGAACTGAATGTTCTAATGGAGTCGAAAGGTGGGAAAAAGTCCAGTAGTAACTCCTTATTCTACGAAGCTCCCCTCGGTTACAGCATCGAAGACATCCGACCAAACGGTGGCATCAAGAAATTCCGATCTGCTGCTTACTCCAACGTAAGTATTCTTATAGATTCGGGTATTTGTCATGATGGTCTTCATATTGAAATATTTGTTGATGCTAATTTGTTGTTCTCCACATTGTTTGTTTTGTGCAGTGCGCTCGCAAACCATCCTGATATTCTTTACTAGAAGAAAAACCCCGGCCACTTGAAAGTGGTGAACAAAAAAAATAGCTCTAGTTTAGTAGTTTTAATTTCGTTTTTGGTAATTTCTTCCTCTTCGTCCCTATCTGGCTATCTCTGCGACTGCAATTTCCCGACATCTCCTACTGTGATTTTGAAATCTGATCTCCTTGCTGCTGCTGCTGTAAAACCTTTCTGCTTTGATAATTTGAAATGGCTAACATGGCATCTGCCATCGGGTTTGAAGGTTATGAAAAGAGGCTAGAGATTAACTTCTTTGAGCTAGGTCTTTTTGTCGATCCTGAAGGAAAAGGCCTTCGATCTCTGTCCAAGGCTCAGATTGATGAGATTCTCGGACCAGCTGAATGCACCATTGTTGACTCTCTGTCAAATGATCATGTGGACTCTTATGTCCTTTCAGAGTCTAGCCTCTTCATTTATCCTTACAAGATGATCATCAAAACCTGTGGGACTACAAAGCTACTTCTAGCTATCCCACCTATCTTGAAGCTGGCTGCTGCCTTGACTCTCAATGTGAAATCTGTGAAATACACTCGAGGAAGCTTCATTTTCCCAGGGGCTCAGTCTTACCCTCATCGCAGTTTCTCTGAAGAGGTTGCTGTCCTGGATGGCTATTTTGGCAAACTTGGTGGTGACAGCAATGCTTATGTAATGGGAGGGTCCGACAACAACGACCCACAGAAGTGGCATGTTTACACTGCATCTGCAAACTCTGAAATCTCGTGCGACTCTGTTCACACTCTAGAGATGTGCATGACTGGTTTGGACCAGGAAAAGGCTGCTGTTTTCTTCAAAACTCAGTCAGCTTCTGCAAATATCATGACTGTCAATTCTGGTATAAGGAGTATTCTTCCAGACTCTAAGATCTGTGACTTCGATTTCGACCCATGTGGATACTCGATGAATTCAATTGAAGGAGATTGTATTTCAACCATTCATGTTACCCCAGAAGATGGGTTCAGCTATGCAAGCTTTGAATCAGTAGGATATGATCCTGAAAAAGTGAATGTGAACAAGCTAGTTGAAAGGGTTTTGGCTTGCTTTGAGCCAAGTCAATTCTCAATATCTATGCATGCTGGAGTTGGTGGTAAGAAGCTAATGCGCACTTGTGCAGTGGAAGTGAAGGGATACTGTCGTGGAGAGAGAAGCCTGGAAGAGCTTGGAAGTGGTGGCTCAATTGTCTACCAGAAGTTCGTGAGGACTGGCGGGGACTCTGGCTCGGACTCTGGCTCACCAAGGTCCACTCTGAAATGCTGTTGGAAAGAGGAGGAAGAGGAAGAAGAGTATTAGTTTACTATTCTGTTGTTATGATCTTGTTCTTGTCCGTGTCTGTGTCCAGTGTCTTTTATTATTAAATAAAGTTGGCTGCTTTCATCAGGTATCCCCTAATGAATGTAAGCTCGAGTTTCAGTATTTGTTGAATGTTATTTTTCGTTATACAGTATTGCCCATATTTGCTCTCATGTGCCGATAGCCACTTAGGGAAGGGCACCAACTATCTTCGAGTATTAGAGTCCTGGTTATTCATATGTAAACAGATTCTTCTCTGTACTCATTTTATTTCAATTTATATTTGGTTTTTCATTTACAATTGCAGTCTTTTGCTTGAATGCTTGATTGGTGTGATTGAATTTGATTAGTTGATAGAAGTTATTGGTTCAGTTTCAGCTGCCACCAAGGATATAAGCTAACTGGTTCATGAGAATCTCATCAGGATGAGATACTTTGTTTCAAATATTCAAAATTGGTGTTTAGAACTTGCAATCATTTAGCAAATTGCTTATTTAAGAATATGTTCATAAAAACTTCACTGGTAAGCCTAAACTAACAATTAAGAATCTGTCGCAAAAAAAAAAATAAAATTAAAAAAAGAATCTGTCTCAAAAACGCTTTGTAACAATTGAAGACCTTTCAAAAAGAACTCCAATAATTGTAGACTTTAGCCTATGAGTACCAGTGAACCTCAGATTTTCAACAGAACCATTTAACAGATTTGGAGGATGTAAAGAGCTAGAGCTATTTGAATTCGAATCAATAAAATGTGAAAATTGCAATTTAATCATTGACGAGGTGGAGCTTTGCAAACAAGCGGGCAAGAGTAAAGGGTGGGCAAGGTGCCCTTTTGAGCATTCTCATGTTAGGTATGTCTCCGAAGCTCGAAGTGAGAATATCATACGACCTTGATGACGAGTACGAGAAACCTGGCAGTAAGGCTGAACCTCAATATTCATGTTAATGGGGGTCAATAACAATAGGAAGGCAACTAGAGGAAACCGCATGCCAGCATGATCCCTTGAATTTGGTAGGAATTTGTTTTGACCCAAGTAGCAAGCAATGAAGGATTTCAATATGATTGTGAATCACTTCTCACATTGAAGAACAGGTTTCTCCACGATCAAACATCTACAAATTAGTCTATAAAAAAAAAAAATCTACAAATTAGACTAACACCATGTCTTTAATTGCAAAACTCCATCGGGCCCATTGTGGTTATATTGTTCTTATTTCATATCTTGTTATAATTAGTAACCTTAAGTTTTTTTTTACGAAGTTGTAAAGTATACCAATTCATACAAATTTAAAATACGCATACATCAATTCACATAAGGTTAAGATGTCAATAGTTCATTTTAAACAAATTTAAGTAGTAAAAAAAATCACCTCCAACTAGTTTAATGAGATGATGAGACATTATGTAAGTTTATGGAGTCAATCTACTATTTTGGCCGAGTTCAAGGAGTTTTTGATATATCATAAACTTATAAATAACATATTTAATCAAAATCTATAAATGAACCAAAATAATACATGTGGTCAAACATATTTGTAAAGTGAAAGTAAAACTTTCTCAACATCTTGTGGCTGTAGTTTAGTGGTAAGAATTCTACGTTGTGGCCGTAGAGACCTGGGCTCGAATCCCAGCAGCCACATTTTCTTTTCTTTTTTTCTATTAAAATTGGGAAACTTTTTCTATGAAAGGAGTACAAATTGTGGCTGTAGTTTAGTGGTAAGGATTCCATGTATTGACAGAGGAGACCTGGGTTCGAACCCCAACAGCCACACTTGTTTTTCTGGAGCCACTCACTCAGTTTATGTAGCTGCAAACATTTCAGTAATATAACACATATATATCTTATGTGAAAGTATCACCAAAAATATGTTATGATGTTCCATGATCGGCCTATGGGTTACAAGCAGGTCGATCTGTATGCCTTCAAGGAACTAATTAACACAGTAATCCTTCATAAAATAGCCGCCTTAAAATAGAACCAGACACGAATACTGACACGGGTATGCTATTAAGGAAAAGTGTCCGTGTAACATTGGCCACTACTACTATATAGTATAGTTTTATGAAAAAATGAGGATATAAAACATAGCTAGCTTTTGAAAGAGACCAGCATACATATATAAGACACAAATTCTTCATAACATATAGGTCTGGTTTTGTATGAGAATTCTGTTTGTTTGGGTCTTTTACAGAGTTAGTCTCATCTGTTTTTTTATTTGTTTGTTTCAATAATCCAATAAATCATATGTACCTAAACACACCAACAACACAAAACTCATTTCCTAAAATGAAGCATAAAATAAAACATTTATATAGTTCAAGCAATCATTAATTATAATCTTTTGAGTTCGTGTGTGTGGCTTTGTCCCGAGGGGTGTGAAATTAGTTGGGATGTTGGGCTTGGTCGCTAATTTCCTCGGCTTTTATTGAAAAAAAATCATTAAGGCCAATTTCTTACCACTAGTATACATAATATAATAAAGGGATACCATTGTGCTACAATATTACATACCACCAATTCAACACAACTTGTCATAATCTTCCCAGATTCGTCTGCACTTGTATTCTTATATATTGCTTAAGGAATCAATTCCAACTTTTTTCTTTTTATCATGTTTCTACTGTTAATGTAATTGTTCTTGATTTTAAAAACCACCAGTTCAACTCTTCTAGATTTAATTAATTGAATTCTTACTAATCTACTATAGAAGTGGAGGAATTTTCTTGACTGATATGAGGTGTTTTTAATTTTCTGCTTGACAACTTACCATTTAGGACCTTGCCAGTTGTCACTGCTGGAGCCACCAAGACATCTAGTATGTGTTCTAGTGTTTTCCAAGCCTTCCCAATGAAAATAAATAATATTCAGAAGCTCTACCTGAATTCCTACACTTTGCTGAAAGAATAATGTAGCCCTGGTACTTTTTCTTTCAATATCTTGTTCGAGCTCGGTTCATTAAGGAAATAGTTTGTTTGTGAGTTCATGGACTTTGCTCGCAAACAACTTACTGATTATGTTCATTCATAAGCAAGCTCACGAGCATAGCTGATAAACAAATAAACAAAGCTGCACACGAACAATTGTGTTTCCTGTTTATTTCTGTGATGTTAGCAATCAATGTGTTACATCAACCAAAGAGCCAATATTCCTATACTTTGATCAATTATTAATACACTAACTGATAAGACACTCAAAATTTGAAGCTGAAATCCCAGTCAGGGTCTTGTATTTTTAGTGATATTTGGTAGGTTATGTACGTATACAATTGGAGAGAATCAAATCCAGTCCTGGATATTGTAGATTATGCTTTATGATCAATTGTGAAACACTTTCTTAGAGATTTAGCATTTTGTGATGTTAAGTGGGGTGAGAATCACACATGGAGTCCATGGATATAAGGTCCAAAGCATTTTCTACTGGATATTCTAGTAGAGTTGGTCCATATGGTTGTGGCCCATCACAAGTCCTACAAATTTGTTCAATTATTAGGCATCACAATGATGTTTATTTTCACCAAAATATAAATTGGAATCACCTCTAAGGAACAAAAATAACCAGAAAACAAGAGATCTTCCATATACATATATTATTTTCCATGATAAGATATTTTTATCAGAGAATTGTTTTGAGCAGTATCAGTTAATTGTCATTTTGCATTTAACATGGCATGCCTTAAGTGAAAGGTCTATTATCCTTTTGCAAAAGTATAGATTTAGCATTTAAAGAAATATTTAGTGGCAAATCTTTGTTTTATATAAAAAATTTGGCTGCTTTAATTAGTGCTTACTTTAATATTATCTAGGAATTTTCTTTTGTCTTGGCATTGCTCTTTCCACTCAATTAGTAGCTAGCTTTCTCTAATACTTGTAAAAGATGTTAAATCATACAGATTTAAGTGAAGAAGGATTCTGGAAGGAGATAGATATGCACTGTGATATTCATTTCTTACTTAGAGGAAATTAAAAAGCTTAAAGTAAGTATTAGATGTAGTTTAGTGAGTGATTAAAGCTAATAATTAGTGAGACCCATCTGAAAAGAAGAAAACTAAAGTGAGAAAATGAGTACCAAAGTTGATAGACCAAAATAGTAGAGGGTAGGTCTGCGTTTTGTGTTTTAAAGGGATCAAAATGATTCAACAAAAGAAGAGTTGTAGGACCCTTTTTTGACAACGTTTTGGTACTATATATGAGTATGACATCATGGCTCTTCATCTTTATCTTATTGTCTTATTGATTTTACCCAACAAGAGAAAGATGAAGAGCAAGTTACCCTTGTTTCTTCTTTTTTTTTTTAAGTAAAAGCAGGACCAGAGCTTAAGTATGAAGGAAGGACATCCCAACTAGGTCGGCACCCTCAAACACTCCGCACAAAAACAAGGCCTGAAATAGTTTACAGTCGTTGGATGGAGTGAGTTTTGTAGAGTAGATTGTACAATTGTGAATACATTTATACGAGTTGAATAAAAGCCCCATATGAATATTAATATAAAGAGAAAGTAAAAGTTAGATAAAAATAAATATATTATATGCAAATGCAGTACATGAAAAAGAAAAAAGGAAAGGGAGGGGAGGGGGTTATGTTACGTGTGTGGGCATGGAATCCTAAGCTTTTGAAGAGGCAGCTTTTGCAATAGCTTTACAATCATGGCCTGCCTTGCCCTTCATCAAAACATAACATATTATAGTGAGTGGGATATATGAATGAGCTCTTCATCAAAATTTAAAAGTGCTCTCAATGTCGGCAACTAAGAACCATAATACACCTAACATTAAAAATGATACAATTAAGAGTCTAATGTTAACAATTAGATCCAACCTTAGGAGTATTATTGTTCTTGACTATCTATCATTAAAGGCATGTACTCTATCAGAAAAAATAAAATTAAAGGCATGTACAAAGTCTGTCATTTTGTCCTTGGATGAAATGAATAAACATAAAGCATAGAATCATCCATCATCATGAATGTATAGAATAAGAATTTGAGGAGCAGGTTAAAAATTTGTATAATAATTGGTGACAAATTAGGTACAAATAAAAACTAATCAAACTGAGGGAGGCCAAAGGTGAGATTAGGAGTGTGCCAACTACATATTTTGGAGTCTTCTTTTTGAGCTTCTTAAGGGACATATAATACCAACCATTTATCATGTCCTTTGCTATTTGCAAAATTATTCTAAAGCGGCATTTGTACAAATTCAGTGCAATGGTTATTGGAGGAAAACAAATCTAGAGTAGATAACTATCTTTTATTAGTCGGTACAATTTCAAATTTAACACAAAAAAATGAGTTTCTTTCATTAATACAATTTGTGTAGTTTTGAACTTGTGTGGTTCAAAACCGAAAGTTTGAAGATGAACATAAAAATTAAACATGAAAGACACTGATTTTCGCCATTTAGACTTGAAATTCCACCAATTGGTAAATACTATGGTTAAAATTATACTGTTTTCTATTTTAATATTAAACTATCCGTATTCTAAATGAAACTAGCTCTAAACTCTTCTCTCCTATCTTGATGCAAACATAAACTAGTGGTAGAAAAACATCAATTATTTGCTACTCATTTGGGTATCCTTTAGTAGGATTATTTGGCAACTTACCCCACATCTCTTGGCTCCTAACCTTTGTGCTTGAGTTAAAATGTGATGGATATATTGAATTTCTTATCGTTATATATGTATTCGTGGAAGTATATTTTGAACAATTTTAATGGAATTTTTAAAATTAAAAAGGAATTTATTTTGTCAAGAATCTTGCAAGAATCCACCAAATTGATTGCTCATTGGCTGTGGGAAGAACTGCCCCTTAATTTACTAGTAAAGCAAAATGGTCCTACACTTGTTCTAATCATAATTATACGAAGGCCTATATATAAAATGCATGTTCCAATCACAATGTTGATTGATTAGCTTAGTGCTTTTCTAAGTGGCAGTTAATTGGACCCATTCTATATTTGATCATCTCAAAATTCTGCCTACAAAGGACCACCTTAATTTTATTATAGATGGTAAATGCTCTGCTTTATTTTGGAAAAATTGGGTTGGGTTGGGATTCATCCAATCTCAATCAACCACCAACTCAAGATTTCCTACTTTATTTGGATGTAATTTTATTGTCATCCCCTAATTGGTTTCTAACAGCTTTTCTCTATTAAGAACTTGAGCATTTTGCTTAATTTGCACTGGTAAACTAAACAAACCTGATTTTGTTGTTATTATTATTATTTCATATGAACACTTAAACTTATATTTAGTTCTATAACTTCCCTAAATGTTATCAATTTTGAACCCCTAGTACCAGCCTGATATTTTGGAGGCCCATGAGCATGAGCGAGTTGCAAATAGGGGTCTCTTAATAAATTAATTACACTTGGGTAATTAATCAGTTCAAAGTTATTCATGCATCATTAACAGACACATTTTTCATCAAATTTTTACACTCACAATAATATTACGTGAAATCGGAGTTAAGCGATTAGAGACCCTTACAACTAAGCCAAGTACGTACAATTTAGTTATTTAGTTTTGTCATAGTTACGCTTAAAATAACATAAGACTCATAATATCAAAAGGCTCCGATCTGAATAAAAAATTCAAAACAAACCAATATGATTGATGAAAACAACTTTACAAAAAAAAAGAAAAGAAATTTTGAGCTATTTCTTTGGGCGGCGAGCGCTCCTATTGCCCATGCTCAGAGAGATACAATTGTCTCAACAAAAAATGATACTATACATATGGAAAAAAAAAATCAGAACCATTGGAGTCATTGTTTCTTATTTACATAAAATTCATAAAATGTCATAATCTATCCTGCTAGTATCATCCTTATTGCATATTTTGAGAGTTTTAAAGTTTGACAAAACACAAATGAGTCAATTATTTATCTAAGCATATATCATCTATAAATTTAGATATTAGATACGTCTAACATATATATTTGGATTGCCAAACAACCAAAAAGTATAATTATGTATTAATACTTCAATTTTCCTTTGAAAATCAAAATGAACAACATGATTTGCACAAGTAAACCATAAAAAGTTAAATTTGGCAATGAAACTTATCTTCGAGTTTAACCGCTATATAAAACAAATAGATGAAACAAATTCCTTCAAATGAAAGAAAAAACTAGTAACAATGTATGCAACAACACAACTCCAATTCCTTTAAACACACAAAAACAAAAATTAACCGATAATGGCAAAGCGTTAAATAATCAGAAAAGTCAAAATTATTTTATATATCCCAGTGAATTGAGAGAGACAGTTGAAGGAGACGTCATTATCAAGATGTGGAGCTATATGCTTATGCTAAGCCATGGAATGGGAACAAAAGAGCTTGTCTTGTATCCAAACACCCCTTTAATTTGCAATTTTAGTTAAGTTGTCTGTATTAGCTTCTAATCTTATCTTCACAAGAACATTAATCATTGTAATCCTAATCTCTCACAACACAACACAAGATGCTTTGCTTCCAAATGATGATGAATCATCGTTGGTCCAAACAAGTGTTTGAACTTTGAATACTAAGTCAACGGGTCGGGGGCCTCTTTTGCACGTGCACCTATGTATTATGATTACATACATTATGTTTCTGTGTGGGATATAGAATGGACCCACGGGATTCCAAATTTGTAATAAAATTAAGCAATTTAGTATTTCATAACCATAAAATAGGTAGTCTCTCATTGATAATAGTTTAATCAGTATCCCCATCAACCATATGTTCTGTTTTGGACTGTAATATACATGCACACATGATTAATGGACTTTGTTTCAGATAATGAGTATATTTGAGTTTATTAATTTCTTATTTGTAACAAGTCAATTCAAAATAGGGCAGTGCTAAAGGGTCATGGAGAGTGTCACATTTTTATAAATAAATGCACAACAGCATGAAAATACCTCATTCTGAAAAGTGCACCAAGTTTAACGTAAATAGGATATAATTTTAGCCTATAACTTTTACTTGTTACGAAAATATGAGAGGAACAAGAGATTTTTCAGAGGAAAAAAGAATGTAGAAATATTGACTTGGTCTTATTCAAAAGGAAGTGAACTTAGTGACAATACCTTATGAATTGGGATGAGATGGGAGGGGGAGGAGGAGGGAATAGAAAGGACTAAGTAATCCTTCCCTGCCTCACGCTTTTTTGTATTTATTTTTTTTTGAACGTAAAGGTAATTAAATCATTTTCATTTCATTAACTCTCATACCCTTATTTCATCGAGGAATTATTAGAGGATCCCAGCCCTCAAGTAAAGTTTGAGGACCTCCTATAGGAATTTCGACATATGGTGGATGACTCACCAATTTGGTAGAGCATCCACCACATGTCGAAAATCCAACGAAGGGTCCTCAACTAAAGTTAGAGGACCGGGACCTTCTAATAATTTGCCCATTTCAACCCACCAAACAAACGACACCTTACCAATCTCTATTTACCTTTATCATCTCATCTCAACCTCCAACTCCACGTCATCTTGTTCTCGATTTGAAACAAACGCCGTTAAAGTTAAGGAGAGTAATTGAAGTTTTATGACAAGAGGCAGTAAACTATGTGAGGCAATGAAGAATGGAGATGAATGAATGGATGCATAAAGGAAGAGAAAGAGAAGGGATATGCTTTATTAATAAAGATGGTTACTTTATGATACTTTATAGCGACAAATGGCTGAATGTGGAGACATACGGAGTGTATCAGATTCAGTAAAGTAAAGCAAAGCACAACCCTACTTGGTTGATGGAAAAGAAGCATTTCTTAGAAAATCGAAAAAGAAATATCTTAATAACAATAATTCTTCATCAAACAAACATATCTCTCCTTCCTTCCCTCGAGATTCTCTCCTTTTTCTCATAAAAAAATTCACAACTAAAGTAAAGAAAAAGTATAGCAATTTTAATTTGAAGGCTCTCAACTTGTCCAAACATGCCTTTCCAAGTTCATATTATCTCCATAATTTTCGAGATGCTGTTTGAAATATAAACCTCTATATGTAGTTTCAAAATTTGTTGACAATCTGAACTTTTATATTGCTATGATATCTTCTAAAAATATTGAAGATATAGTTAATGGATGCTCAGTTTTACGTGACATATTTGAAGAAATGAGACGATTCTATATTGTTTCGCCAAAATTCCAAAATCCTAGAGCTACGTGGATTTTTGCATTTCTTCTCTTGTAAAACGAGATTGCCACTTTATTCTCATAAGGAATTAGGAGTAAAGTAAAGATAGAGAAAAAAAAGAATGAAAGAAAGGAATTTATAAGATTAAACTCAAAACAAGGGCAGGCTAAAAGAATGTTGGATTCCCCATAGAGTCCACTGTACCAAATCCCAAACACCTGCCTCTATATCTTTCTCTCTATGCGTGACACCCCCATTTTGCCCTTATTTTAATCTTCACTAACACCACTTGAGAAATACTTTCACATTTTTCTAATCAGAGAGAGAGAGAAAGAGAGAGAGGGAATATAATTCTCCAAAAAGCAGTCTTTAAATTAACGAATATATGCATGATTGAAGCATTTTTATTTTCTATTTTATAGAGTCATATATTTTGCATTAATCAAAGATTTGGTTAGGCCGTAGCAACATTTTAGCTTTTATATATTCTTTTTTCTTTGGTAAATCATCCAATGGCAGGCATGCTACTTTGTTTTTCTCCTGCTTTTATTCTACCAAATCCTCTCTCTCTCCCCCTCTGTTTTGTTTTTTTAAACTTGGGTTTCTGACATAAGTTTGGGAAGAAGCAAGTATAGTGAGTGTGTGCAATTATGGAAACCATGAGATATTGTACTCTCTTCTGCTTATGTAATTAGCCTTCCTTTTATTACAATAATACACTAAATCCAAAACCAAAAACAAAACCAACATATACTGTCTTTTTCTTGGTTTTTTCAAATTTCTTTCTTGTTCTTCAATCTGGGTTTCAATGGAACCAAGGGAAAGAAGAAGTTGTTCTATTATGTTTATGTTCTTCTGCTTAATATGGTCTTCTGCATATGGTTTGCTGTCTCCTAAAGGTGTTAATTATGAAGGTAATTTAATCAGCTTCTTACTTACTTTTTTTACTAGATTAAGAGCATAATTAAGCTTAAAGTTCATCTTTTTTTTTTACAGTAATGGCTTTGATGAGCATAAAGGAGTCACTGATTGATCCTCATAATGTGCTAAACTGGGATGAAACTGCTGTGGATCCATGCAGCTGGCCTATGATTACTTGTTCTCCTGATGGTTTTGTCACTAGCCTGTAATATTATAACAAACTTTCAATTATTTCAATTATGACTTCTTGACAGTTAAAAAGAAATGATCATGTGGTAATTTCTTGATTTGTTTGAATTTCTACAGAGGAGCACCAAGCCAGTATTTATCTGGGACTCTTTCACCAAGCATAGCAAACTTGACAAATCTGCAGCTTGTGTGAGTATACATAATAATCTAATTAGTATAGTGTTTTTTGTAATTAAGTTCAGTAGAGTTTATTTAATTATATAATGTATATTTTGCAGGCTTCTGCAGAACAATAATTTAACAGGACATTTACCATCTGAAATAGGGAGACTTTCAAAGTTGAAAACACTTGATCTTTCTAATAATTATTTCACTGGAGAAATTCCCTCTACTCTTTCCAATCTCAAGAACCTCCAGTATTTGTAAGTCTATATTCTTTATCTATGATTTTTTTTTTCTTTCTGGGTTTTATTTGAGTAATCATTATATTAAGGTGGTTAAGTGGAATCTGACATTTTTATTTATTTTTGTTTTGTGAATGGGAATCAGGAGGCTGAACAATAACAGTCTTTATGGACCAATTCCTCCCTCCTTGCCTAATATGAGCCAGCTCTCTTTTCTGTAATTCTCATAAATTCTTACCCTTTCTGGAATCATAATTAAATTTGAGTAAAACTTATGTGAGTTTATATTATTTGATGATTTATTAGGGACTTGTCTTACAACAATCTGAGTGCCCCAGTACCTACTTTTCATGTTAGAACATTCAAGTAAGTCATTTCTTGTCTTCATAATATGAAATTGAGATAATATAATGTTATTTTGTCCATAAAATGTTTAAATAGTAATTTGAAGAATTGAAACAGCATTGTAGGAAACTCTCTGATATGTGGAGATGAAGAAGAATGTGTTGGAATCATACAAACTCCACAATCCCTGTCCTTGAATAATTCACTAAGTAATTCATTTCATTCCTTCTCTTTCCATTTCTTCTACTTGCTAAAAACAATTTTAAAAAAATATATTCTAAAAAGCTGATATTCTTCTGTTCCTTTGGTCAACAAAATGAATGTCTTTTGACTTTAGTTTCAAATCCATGTTTGTTTATCCTTTTAATGCAGTTCAAAACTTTGGAAATAGTAATTTTCTATTGCAGTTCAAAATCTATTATTCTGTTTCATTAATTTATCATTGTTTAACATATTTGCCTATTATATTATAGATTCTCAGACTTCAGGAAACGGAAAAGGCAACAAAATAGCATTGGCGATCGGCTCAAGCGTGGGATGCATCTGCCTGTTGCTTCTTGGATTTGGTTTTCTCTTTTGGTGGAGGCAAAGGCACAACCAACAGATATTCTTTGATGTTAATGGTTAGTAAGGCTTAGGCATTACTTGAGTTTATCAAATAAATCACTAGCACCGTCATTATTTGATCATTGTAAAGGACTGCAGACTCTAGCATAACGTTTGTGTTTTTCGATTTTTCAGAACAGGGCCAGGACGAACTGAATCTCGGAAACCTCAAGAAGTTTCAATTCAAAGAACTTCAGGTAGCTACCAAAAACTTCAGCAACAAGAATCTGATAGGAAAAGGAGGGTTTGGGAATGTTTACAAAGGGCATCTCCAAGATGGATCCATAGTAGCTGTCAAGCGGCTGAAAGATGGAAATGGATCTACTGGAGGGGAGATTCAGTTTCAGACTGAGGTCGAGATGATCAGCCTAGCAGTGCACCGTAATCTACTCCGTCTCTATGGATTTTGTATGACAGCAAGTGAAAGGCTGTTGGTTTATCCTTACATGTCGAACGGGAGTGTTGCTACTCGTCTCAAGGGTAAAACATCTATCAACTCACCTCTTGTAATTTATATTCTTCCCATATATCAAATAATAGCATGTTGAAGGTGAAAAAAAATGCCACTTTCCATTTCCTGCAGTCAAACCACCATTGGACTGGGGTACGAGAAAACGGATATCGTTAGGAGCTGCCAGAGGTTTACTTTACTTGCATGAGCAATGTGACCCTAAGATAATTCACAGGGATGTCAAGGCCGCTAATATATTGCTCGATGACTATTGTGAAGCTGTGGTTGGAGATTTCGGGTTGGCAAAGCTTTTAGATCACAGAGATTCTCATGTTACCACAGCTGTGAGGGGTACTGTAGGACACATTGCCCCAGAGTATCTCTCAACGGGTCAATCCTCCGAGAAAACAGATGTTTTTGGGTTCGGAATCCTCTTACTTGAATTGATATCCGGCTTGAGGGCTTTGGAGTTTGGTAAGTCAGCAAACCAGAAAGGCGGAGCCATGCTTGATTGGGTAAGTTGAAAATTGAGGCTTTTATACAATGCACTCATTTCCCGTTCATGATATAGATGATTCACTCCTATCATTGCAGGTGAAGAAGATTCATCAAGAAAATAAGCTGGAGTTAATAGTTGACAAGGATCTAAAGAACAATTATGATAGAATCGAGCTGGAAGAAATGGTTCGGGTATCTCTACTGTGTACCCAATATGCTCCGAGTCATAGACCCAAAATGTCTGAAGTCGTACGGATGCTAGAAGGAGATGGGCTCGCAGAGAAATGGGAAGCATCCCAGAAAGCCGAAGCAACCAGATCAAGAGCATATGAGTTCTCATCCTCGGAGAGATATTCCGATCTCACCGATGACTCTTCATTACTTGTTCAAGCTATGGAGCTTTCCGGACCAAGATGACACAAGTCTGTAATAAACAGACAAACATTTTACACTTTGACAAAAATTTGTGATAGCATCCAAGTGAAAACAAACTTCATGTATAATATCAAACACATCGGAGGTCGAAAACTGTGTCAAATCTTCTGATATGTACATAATCATGATTTGAAAATGACATATAGTTGATTCCTATGTTACATGTCTTCTATTCCTATTGGTTTTTTCTTCTCTTCCGAGATTTTCTTCACGGGTTGCTTGTAAAAATAATACTAGTAATAAAAATTTGGCTTCTTTTCCTCGCTTTGATAAACTAGAATGGCGGGTTTGGAAGAGAAATAAACAGTGATTGCAACTGGTACAGCTGAAACTTCCTCTTCAAGGCTTGCTTATGAGCACATCATAACAGATTTCAATTTTCATGAAGAAAGATGGGATTTTGATGTTGTTGGTTCACCTAATTTCTGTCTTTTTCTTGTCTACCCCACCTGAAATTTCAGTGATAGAAGCCAAAAAATTTAAAATCTGGACAATCTGCATATTATTAATTGATTTAGTACTTTGGCATCACATTATTATCATACCAGATACTACATTTGATATATTCCAACCATACTTTTGTAATACAAACAAGGACAAATAAAACACAAAGCAAAGAAACGGGGAGGAAGAAACTTTACGTGACATAGACAGGACTTAATCTTCGGGGAATACAATTTCAGCTTCAGCAGAAGCACGTCCAAACCTTAATAACTTAATCAGCATTTTGTCCCTTCTATCCATCACATAAACACAGGGAATGATGCTCATGGTCTGAAGCCGGGGCGAATTCGCAAGCAAAAATTTGATAAATTCCATCTCATGTGGCACACCAGACATATCGGACATCTTAACTTCTTTAAGCTTTTCGAAAGTACATGTTTTGGGGCATTTCCAAAAATCCAAATCAGGTGCTTCTATAGCAGCCAGAGTGTTCGAGGAGCCCTGCAATACAAACCAAGAATGTGAAGAAGGTGCTCGCTTACAACATATGATAAAATGAACAATACCAGAAACCAATACGCCACAACACATGAACCCTTACCGAAATTTGGAGTTCCTTGAGATTGGGAGCGTTGGTGATCAAGCGAAGAACAACAAGTATCTCTTTCATATCTTCAAAACTAACTTGATATAACTCAATAACCTTTAGGTAGCTATAAGTAATCGGAAGTCTTCCTGGATAATCACCTATACTCAAATACTTCAAACCAAAACATTAAGTAAATATGAGACATGGCAATCTAGTTCATTGAATGAAAACGCGTAAAGCATATATACCTAGGAAGAAAGACAAACATGATCAACTTTCCGAGAACTAAAACATGAAACAACATATTGCTACCTTAGTGAAGTAGATATGGCCAATAAGTCTCTCAAGACGCGGAACGCCTCCAAGAAACTTGATAAAATTACAACTCGAACTTTGCTCGAAATGCTCAGCAATGTCATCAGTCATATACATAGCAACAGACATAGCAACTAAAAGAGGGGTATTCAGAAGCCAAATATCCTTGAATTCACCCTCCAAACACAAATACTTCAAATTCGGGGCATCAATGTTAAGAGCCAAACTATCAAAATACGACAAGGAAAGGCTCTCAAGAAGAGGGCAACCAGATATAAGACTCTGAATAGTCTCAGGAGCAACCAAAACCTGATAAAGATTAAGCTTTTTCAAACACAAGAACCCTTTGAAGCCACCCGGTGGATCAAACTCACAACGGGTAAGCTCCAAGCGGGTTAACTTGTTGCAGTTAAAAAGAGAGGAAGGAACCCGAAACCATTCGCCTTCTCCTAACTCGAGATTCAACTCCTTGATATCAGAGCGTGAAAGGAAAAGCAACCACTGATCGATATCGGGGCAGCATTGGAGATAGGAAGTGGAGAGCTTGAATTCATGAATGGGGCCTTGATGGAGAAAGAGAGCTCGAGTGATGAAGTTGATGAGATTGGTTTCTACAGCCCCTTTTTCGGAGTAGAGTGGAACACATTTGTCGTCGAAAATGAGATGGGTCATGGAAGCCCAGCGGTATCTCCATTTGGTGGATAAGATGCTTGTTTTAACAGCATCTCTAATGGGTAATCGAGTAAGAATGGTTTCGATTATGCTTAGGGGGAGATCGGTGATCATGTCTGGGTTCTCGAAATCCGCCATTGATGTTTTTTGGATTAAAGGAGACAACTTTTTATCTGGGTGTGTGAGTGTTTTGGTGTTTGACCATGATTTTCAATTGGGTTCGGCGGATCAAGGACAGATGCAAAATTTATGAAAGTGTAGATAGGAAGAGGTGATGAAGATGAAGATGATGGAAGAAATGTGAGAGAGGAAAGAGATGAAGGGAAGGGAAGATGTAAAAGGAAAGTAGGGTATGGGGATGGAGAGTTTCAGGTGGTGTTGCGGTTGGCTACAGTATCATCGTTTCCTTTCTGTCAGTGCCCAACATGCCTCAATCAACATTCAATACTCGCTCATCCTTCCCTAAACGCCATGCCGTTTACCATTTTTTCTTTTATGGCATACTCACACGTCCCCAAAATGCACCAACTCTTCGTGGGGTGCTCAAACCACAGAAATTAGTAAAACTAAGATTCTAAAAACCTACAAAAGGCACAACAATTTGGATATCTTCTAAGCCTTTGGGTTTTGGAGCTAGCTTGAAAGAAGGGTTTTCACCACGTTATTGTTTAGGTGTATTCTCAAGTAGTACTCGGATCTTATCAATCAAAAATATGTGTTAATTGATATGCATGGTTGATCGAGAGTTGTAAAACTTTAATTTTGAACAAGATAATGAAAATTGCTCTAGTTTGGTTTTGATAAATTCGATTAGGGTTTTTTCTCCATCTAAATTAAGACCATTATTTGTCACCTCTAAATACATAAATCTCATAAACTTAAATTATATAAAAAAGACTATGTACATGTAAAATCAACAAACTATTTATAGACCAATTGTGTAACATGTAGTTTTAGCTCAAATTCATTACCATTAGACTACATGACTTTAAAATATGTCATCCATGTATCTAATTCACTTACTTATAAGCATGAGCCATCTCTCTCTATTTTAGATGTGCGATTCAGTTCGCTTACCCCATTATCATTCCTTAAATGCCGATCTCTATAAAAAATTTTTTTATTTCTGTACAACCACTTCAAACCAGATCATTGTAGGCCCATCAATTTTCACGAGGGCTCAAATTGAGAGTTGCGAATTTACTAAGCCACCAATCAAATGTAATAAAATGCATCCGTAGTAGCACAAGTGCAAGTTTAGTCGACAAGTATTTAAATCTTCCACACCCCGCCACCAAACAGCTAATGACATTGTGGTAGCGCAGCGTTAATGGCGAGCATTTCATCGTTAACATGGCCGCAAAAACTTCTATGCATAGCCTATGCATCTCGACACGCCGGTGTTTGGTCTCTACAAATGCCGTGGTTGCCAGCCCTTCTCATTCTCAACAAGAATTCAAGAACCTCTGCTCTCTAGGACACCCAAAACAAGCCTTCAACACCTACAAAACCGAGATATGGACAGACCCATCTCTCTTTTCTTACCTTATTCAATCATGTATACCCAAAAGGTCCCTCCTTTTAGGACAACAGCTTCATTCTTTAGTCATCACATCTGGGGCTTCCTCAGAGAAGTTCGTCGCGAATCATCTCCTAAACATGTATTCCAAGATTGGGGAATTGAACTTAGCCGTTACATTGTTCAATTCCATGCCAAAAACAAACGTCATGTCTTGCAACATTTTGATTAATGGGTATGTATCGGTCGGGGATTTGGACGCTGCCCGGAAGTTGTTTGATCGAATGCCTGAGAGAAATCTTGCTACTTGGAATGCTATGATTGCTGGGATGACCCAGTTTGAGCTTAATGAGGAGGGATTGGGTTTCTTTAAGGAAATGTATGAATTGGGGTTTTTGCCTGATGATTTTAGTCTTGGCAGTGTGCTTAGGGGTTGTGCTGGGCTTAAGGTGCTCCATGTCGGGAAACAGGTTCATGCTTATGTAATGAAAAGCGGGTTTGAATGCAGTTTGGTTGCTTGCAACTCTTTGGCTCATATGTATATGAAAAGTGGAAGCTTGGGAGATGGAGAGAAGGTTATTAAATGTATCCCGACCCGTAATGTTGTGGCGTGGAATACACTTATTGCAGGGAAAGCGCAAAATGGGTTCTCTGAAGAGGCTCTTGATTTGTATAATATGATGAGAATGACGGGTTTAAGGCCTGATAAAATCACTTTTGCTAGTGTGGTTAGTTCGTGTTCAGAATTGGCTACTGTTGGTCAAGGTCAGCAAATTCACGCCGAAGTGATTAAAGCTGGTGTTTGTTCTGTTGTCGCGGTGATCAGTTCTTTGATTAGCATGTATTCGAAGTGTGGGTGCTTGGAAGATTCAGTGAGAATTTTCTTAGAATGTAAATGTGCTGATGCTGTATTATGGAGCTCCATGATTTCTGCTTACGGGTTCCATGGACGAGCAGAGAAAGCAATGAAGTTGTTTCATGAGATGGAGCAAGAAGAGTTAGAGCCAAGTGATGTTACTTTCTTGAGTTTACTTTACGCTTGCAGCCATTGTGGATTGAAGGACAAAGGATTGGAATTGTTTGACCTGATGGTGAAGAAGTATGAACTGAAGCCGAGACTAGAACACTTTACATGTGTGGTTGACCTGCTTGGTAGGTCAGGTTGTTTGAATGAAGCAGAGGCAAAGATAAGATCGATGCCCGTAAAAGCAGATACTGTTATTTGGAAGACTTTATTATCTGCTTGTAAAATCCACAAGAATGCTGATATGGCACGAAGGGCTACTGAAGAAATACTTAGGCTTGATCCTCAGGATTCGTCTTCTTATGTGCTTCTCGCAAACATTCACGCATCTTCTAAGAGTTGGCAAGATGTTTCAGAGATAAGGAAAACCATGAGAGATCGAAATGTCAAAAAGGAACCGGGCATAAGTTGGGTGGAAGTAAAGAACCAGATTCATCAGTTCTGTATTGCTGATAAATCCCATCCGAGATTAAAGGCGATTCATTTGTACTTGAAAGAGCTGATGGAAGATTTGAAGCTACATGGATATGTGCCTGATACCGCCTCTGTTTTGCATGATATGAATCGTGAGGAGAAAGAGTACAATTTGGCTCACCATAGTGAAAAGTTGGCTATTGCATTTGCTCTTATGGACGTTTCCCCCAGCATGCCAATAAGAATAATGAAGAATCTTCGGGTCTGCATCGACTGTCATACAGCCATCAAATACATATCACAGATAAAACAACGAGAAATCATTGTTCGCGATACTAGCAGATTTCACCATTTCAGAAGTGGCATATGTTCTTGTGGAGATTACTGGTAATTAGAGGCTACATTGGCCATTCAATTATTCTGCACTAAAACTCGATGAGGAATCTTTTCCAGATCGGAAATGATGCAGATTCTCTGTAATTGTTTCGTTGAGACTGCTATTCAAACCATGGAAGTTCTGATATATTTCCATACCAAGCTCAAAGCATCAAAGGCTTAATATCATTCTTTCCTTTCACCAAGTTGAATCTTACAGATCAGAAACTATGATAACGGCTGGCTGTCCTCATCAGCAATGCTTAACAGGCAGAGAATCATGACATATAGGCCAGAATGAAGGATAGAGCTGACCTCCACTATAAGGAGGTTGAATTGGACATGAAATTTTAAGTTACAAGCTGTGGCGGCAAACTTGAAAATACTGCAAAAGTACTTTAGCAATGACTAACTGCTAAAATACTGAGTCTTGCCCAGACTATAATTATAGTTTTCTGTTAGCTGACAAGTTGCAAATAATCAAAGCCAAGATTAAAGCTGGTTTAGCAATGAGAAATGAAGCCTCTCTCAAATTTAAGTCCTAATTGTTGAGATGTTTTGATGAGTGTAAGATGTGTTGGATGAGAAGAAACCAGAGATGATTAAATTCACTATTTGCCAGAACAATGTACAAAACAAAATATCGATTTCCAACTCATAGATGATGTGCTAACGTACAACTTAGATGTGCTAAACATCAGCGCTGCATTGGCTGATGCCGGAATGAAGTTAGTATTACTTCAGCTGAAAAGTGAAGTTGATCATGCAAGCTCTAAAACAAATTTAGAGATGAACTTTTTGGATAAAATTCGGAGGGGGAGAACTAGTGTACATCAAGCTTACAAAAGGACATAGAAACAACAAAAGTTATGGAGCAGTTGCCAATTTGTAAGCAATAGCTCAAGCAATTAGTGGATGTGTCCAAAGCAATGCATTCAATGCTTGTTGCCTCTTTAGCTTATAGCATAAGATATAGGTATCATGCTGTGAATAATTTCATGTAGATATATATTAATCATATTTTATTTTTGCCATCTGTACCACTTGTAATGTACTTGTTAAATTTGGAAGGCTACCAAGAAAAATAAAACAGACCACCTCTTCTACAAAACATAAGAGGAACTTTAAGGCTCATATTTGCCTCAAGACCTCTTCTCAACAATGAAAATTCCTTTTAGACCAGGCCGTGAAGAAGAGAGCATCATACAAAGAGGAAATGAAAGTTCTCCAAGAAGAAACATAAATGTGAATCCCCACTGGAGATGATTTTGGACTAGAAAATCCTTCTGTATACACCAACTCCTATAATACCAACTGATAAAACAAGAGCAACTTTCGTCATATCAAAATCAGAAATCAGGCTTCTCCTGTTTCTTGCTTGCTGAGACCTCTCTCCAAGATTCTCGCGAAGAAGATTACTTAAAGTATCCAACTGATGTATCACTTGACGTTGCCCTCGAGCAATGCCAGATATCTGCACATATATATTAGACTATATGTTAATGATGCAACCTATGACGAGGGAATATAGGTTATTATGCTTAAGCACATAACTCCATGACACTAGAAACTCTACCCATAACAAACCTATTTCTCTGGATAAGAGACAAAATAGATAAGAGTTCGGTACAAGTGCAGCAGTACCTCATCCATTAAAGAAGATTCCTTAGCCAATTGGGAGAACGATGAGGAATTAGGTAATTTGGATCCAGTCAAAGAGCCATTGCTTAAACCAGTGAGGAAGTATGAAGTTGGACCAGAGCCATTGCATGCCTCAGCTTGGAGAGACAAATTCTGTTGGCTCAGAGAATCTTTATTGATGTTCAGTTTGGAGTTCAGTTCTTCGATATGGGTTGTGAACTCATCCATTCTATCATGTAGTGAGGAAATTTGCTCCGAGAGTTGAGTGACAATTCCCTGCACAGAGAGAGTGGAAAAGAAAAATTAAGAAAAACATGAAAAAAAGAGAAGAGTGAGTCTGCACCTTTAATCCAGTTAAAGGCTATTAAGATGGTGTCAAATGAACATTCTCCTAATACCTGGTTTGTTTGCGTTACTGGAGTATCTGAACTTCTCTCCTCATACATTCGGTTGTTTGTAGTATGCTTGGACAAGTTCTTATCCCTTTGAGTTGAAAATGAATGCGACATGCCACTATTGATGTGAAAGATAGACACCATATTAGTCAAGACAACGAGCTTAGAATGTTTCATTGACATCGTTAAAAGTAATATACAAAATGAAATATAACTATATGGTTCTTGAGCAACACAAGCAAACAATATGCTTGAGTAGATTGTACCTTTTTCGGTTCTTACTTTGCAAAGCAACCCTATCAGCAGAGGCACGTAAAAGTACTTCTCTAGGGCTTGAAGCTGATGCCAGATCCTCATCTAGCCTAAGACTCGTTTTCAAATCATCAGGTAAAGCCTGCAAAAGTATTAGATCAGTAATACATACGCAGAAGAAGCCATTATAAGTTCCAGATATTGGCGTACCATGACATCATTTACAAGCTTTTCCAGTTGAATCTGTTCTATATAGGTACGAGGAACATACGAGCCTTCCAAACCTAGCTCCTCTGCCACACCTTTCACAACCAAGCGATCTCTCCCTTGCACCTTTTTGAAGAAAACAACAAGAATGGTAAGTATTGAACAGCTTGCTTAACCAATTCTGATGGTTTTCCTAATAAACCTTGACAGCTTCTGCACATTATTACTAGACCTTATTTAACTGCTAAAAGAGCAGAGTTGGTAGATTGTGAAATACTGTATGAAACAAAATTCTCACTGACTGCTGCAATATTTCATTTTCAACTGAAAATTAATTATGCTTCAGTACAGCTTAAATGCATGATTTATAAAGCTCGTTTGCAAACAACTTGGAAAGAATATGCAAGAAAGGTGAGAAAAAAACCATGTCTCAGATGATTCTTATCATATAAATAAATTTATCTCAACTGCAGTTACCAATGTTGAGTAGTCAGCAAATTTATAGTTCAAAATAAAATTATAGTGATTAGAAATGAAACTACAGTTCGTTCAAAAAAAAAAAAAAAAGAGAAATGAAACTACAGAAGATATTACCATTTCTTTCCAAGACTTTATCAAAAAGAAATAACAGTCAGCAAGTGCAAATATAGTTGCCTACATAAATACTCGAGTATCAATATGTATTATAAATAAGACAACTATGACAAAGAACATTATTTTCCCGTTTCCAGAGAAGTACTTTGTCCACCAACTCGTAAGTAGATAGATGCTCAGACAATAATCCATTGTACCTGAATATACTGACGATTAAGTTGTTCCAGCCAATCTATTTTCACACAAATCTTATCATCAGAGAAAACATGGCTACTTCTCTTAAGAATGGTCGCTATTGTGTATCCCAAGGCCATCAACCCACCAAGAAGCCGCACACTAACTTCAAAAGTGATCCTTGGTGATATAACAAATGGAATATCAGTGACCCACTCCTGAGATTAGGAACAACAAACACATTGATTCATGTAAATACCGTGTGTAAGGTAACAAATGTGCAAGAAACCAGAAATCCAGTTTATGATAGAACAAAGTTGAATTCATATATGATTTTGTTTAACATTTAAGGTCTTCAAGATATTTTATTTTTTCCACATGTCCTATGATTATTTCATCAAATTCACTATATTGCAACACAATAAGTTCAATTTAATTTGTCACGAAAAAAACTGGTCAGCTTCAATTGCTGCAAATACAACAGACTTATTTCAACAGAAATTTAGCCTCCTTTATCCGGCAGCCAAAATAATTAGGTAGATGTTCAATTAAAAGTACATCTAGGGATGTCATCACTTCACATCCATCTCAAAATTTTGGTCAAACTACAATTCAACTTTGTGATGACGATGATCTCATCAACATATATTCTAGTGGTGAATCCGTGACTGCTTGACACAAAATGGGTGGATTTAATACCTAATCCAAGCAGCATTAATACATGAATACTGTTAAGCTTTGGAATTTGAAGAACAATTAGTACAAGTGCTAAGCACACATCCAATAAATGTTTCACTCAGGCAAAAGACGCATGCAATCACAATAGTAAATAAATATCAGCATCCTATACAGAGTCATCAGGAATCCAAACCAACAAGGGGGTTCACGATGGTTATATTCCTTATCTATGAATAGCAACTATTTCTTGTTAACTTATTTCCATAATTAATCTGCAAAACATTTGAGTCGGACACAACATATTGCCATCATTGAAGGAAAAATAAAAAATCTAGCAGGCAAACCTCAAACATAAGATTATATTTTCCCTCTTTGTTCCTCATTCTCAGATATGACTGGCAAGATTCTGGGTCTTCACCAGGTGGTAAAAGATATATATCATAGATCTCCTCCCTTGTCTCCGTATGTTCTTCAGAAAGAACAGCTTTGATCTGTTCTGGTGTCAGGTTCCTAGCTGACTATAACAAGAAAAAAGTTATTGGACATCAAGAAAATAAAATAATAAAAAAGAAGAAACAAAATGAAAGGATCAATCAATGGCCTTGCTTCAAACACAATAGAACAAAGTTAGCATAAGAAACTACCTTTAATATGTAAGTAGGACTCTGGAATCCAGAGAAAGGGTTGAACTTGTTTATTATTTTTATATGTGCTGTTTGCAGATCTGGCTCGATGAAAGCTTTGTACATTGGATATACCTGCAATTCATGTGTATCCAAGTAAGGGGCGAAGAGCTGCATATAGAGCACGAGTCTAAAGCAAGATCTATAAATGCTAACCGTTTCAGATATCTGCTGAATAATTTCCTCTGGTTCTTGTCCAGCACGTTGAATGTCCCTTAAAACTCGTTTTACAAGGTCAAAATGAACTCCTCCTGTTACTGATACCCGCAGGTCTACCAGAGGTCGCAGTTTTTCACTTAAAGCATAGATTCCCTCAATAATCACTATTCTAGAAGTTGGGACTTCAAGTGTTCTATAACAATAATTGCTTAAATTAGGTTAAAAGTAAAACCCAAATGTAAATGTCATATGAATGTAATCTCAATCATGAAATCAACAAAAAGAAAAAAGAGAGGATCAAAAGCAAAACTAGTTTTAAGTAAAAAAAGGAAGCAATCATTAACCTGTATCCAATTCGAGAGCTAGATTTAAAATCATAGATTGGAACCTCAACAGATTTTCCTGCCTTTAAGTCATGGAGATTCTTGAGTAATGTGTCATAGTCTGTCAATCGTGGATCTGTTTCAACGAAGTGTCGGAATGAACAGTATAAGAATACAAGCTTTTCCTCAGTTTCAGACTATTAGACTGAACAAAGCAATGGATCACAAATTTATAACTTGTAAGGAATGCACAAGAAGAGGAACCATAATTTTATCATCATAATAGAATATATACTCCAAATTCTGTCACGGTATTCACTCAATTTGCATCCACGGATGGAGATTTGGGTGGTGCATTGTCCAGTCCAAAATAATAAAGAAATCAATAGAATTGGAAGAAAAATGGTTTCCCTAGAGCAAAGCATATAAATTTTCAACTTAGAATAAGTACATCCCACTCTTAAAAACCTTCAAACTTCAGTACTGCTTTCGTTCTCCCAGACCACTTGAAATTTTTCTTCACACATTTAACACAGTGCTCTCAATTACCACACTTGTCAGCAGCAAAGATGACATATCCATATATACAATTACACAAAATTATTTCTAAAGTCTGCCATGGAATTAACAGACTCAAAATGTACAGCATCCAAATAAACATGGTAGTCATACAGCCAATATTAACTGAATAATAAGACAACATTGTAGGTACAAGTAATGGCCATTAAAAGTTGAGACACAGTAGAAATTCTACCACTAGTAACCACAGGTTTGATTTCCATGTTAACTAACAAGCTAAATCAAGAAAAAACCATGTTAGTAACCACCTTCTCTAACTCCTAAGAGTTCATGACCCCAATTCCCATCAAGGCATGGATGCCTGCCCTACCATATTCTGATCAGATCAAAATGAGATTTGACATTTTCCAGATAAAGCAACCTCTTCAAACGAACTATTAAGTGGCACATGGTTTAGAAGAAGGTTATAAGTTACAATCCAAATTACTTAAAAATTAAAAAATCATCTATAATGATAAGCAATAGGTATTCTTCTCTGATGACAGGCTTCTGCTGCGCAGAGCAGTCATGATGGTGGACTGAAGTAACTGTAATGAGATCATGAATTAGGTTTTTCCAATTTTCTACAAGGCAAAAGTGGTTTTCTACAAGTGAATGAGCATGTTCAAGGCAACGAATCCCAATGCAATGTATAAGATGACAGCAAGTTATTCAACTAAACACCACAACCTAGATCTAGACACATCTTTTATATCAAATATGCATTTGTTAAAAAGAACGATATAATTCATTTTAAAGGCTTAAGCAAGTTAGAAAGATATTTCACCATCAAAATTGCCATCAACAATTCGGCTTGAATCATTGTAGTTGTCCAACGATATGACAGCAACACTTGGCATGAAATTGAGTACTTTCTCCGTAAATACAGTCTTTCCAGCCCCTGAAGGACCCGCCAAACCTACCAGTATCATTCCGTCATTGTTTTGGGCTAACAATTGGCATGCACGGATAAACAAAAAGAATCCTTTCTCAAATGTGTAAGTCTGTTGGATTGGAACAATCTCATAGCGATCACAGTCCTTCCTCTTAACTAATCTGACTTGGTCTTTCAAGAGGCCATGCTTTTTCTGATGTAGCTCAATGCCAGACATTTTGTGCTGGCTCTTATCTGATGCAATTAACCAAAATAAATAAATAAAATTGGTGTCAAGTGAGAGACAGAACAAGACAGATACGCACAGAAATGTTTCTTACTGACATTATGAATTCAAGACACCAAAAGAAACGCATTTTCTAAATCATAACCATATGTTCTTAGAAGAACCGTAAAAGGATTTAAATTTGTCAGTGTTTTTGACTGAATTGGTAAAAACAAGTTGATATTTACTCAAATTCTGAAGCACTAAATGAATGACCCTAATACCAATCGATCATTTGAAGAATCTAAACCCGCTATAATTATTAGTTTCTAACACATAGCATCTCTACATTCAAGCTGGTGAATGAAAATATGCACCACTCTACAATGATGCTCACAATACACATTTTTCTTATTCCATACATTTTTCTTATTCCATTTTAGTTAAGAGTGCAAATACGGGGGCAAAAGAAAAACTTGAGGGTAGACAGGAGTATATGCAAGTTATAGTATGCTTTCAGATGAAAGCATAGCAGACAAATGCAGTAAAAAATGAACTATTTCCTGCAATACTAGAACCCGAAAGCTTGAAGGTTAGCGAAAATGTTGGTTGGTGGACTTAAAAAAACTTTCTTTTGATACCATGAAGGTTGAGGAAGAGAAAGGCAGTTGAAAAGATGAAATAATGAATTGATTTGGGAATTAAAAGATGGAATCCAAAATTAGATAAAACAACAAAGTGTGGAGAATTAGCATAAACATGCATATTCCAAATCTAATACTCTGTGGTGAAAAATAAAAAAAGTGAGTGAGTGAGGTTTGTTGATTAATAAAATTAGAAAAACAAGAATATATAATGATAGAGAAGAGGCAGCATTATTTGAGAAAGAAACAGAAAATAAATGAAGATATGTATATTTGATAAGAGGTGAGATAATAAAAAAGAAGAAGACATTACCTGAAGGAAATATGGATCAAGAGATATGCCGGAGAGAGCAGAGTTTAATTTAACGGCAATGAAGGAGTAAGAGTATATAATAATAATGGTAACGGAGTTTGATTTGCAGAGTGACTCTGTGCTGTGCTGTAGTAGAGTTAGAGTAAATAGAGAAACAAGAGAGAAATTTTTAAGTTAATTATATATAGTATAGGGTAGGGTGGGGAGGTGAGGTGAGGGCTGTTTATAAATTATTTAAACAAAAGAAGAAAAATAGACAAGTAGAAGTGTAAATTCACACGGACTCCGAAATAAACAAACAGATGATATTTTTGTAGCGGTTCCATAAGGCGGTTTACTTCTCCCTGCCTGCCTTCACCCCCACCTTCTCCCACTCTTTTACTTCTTTTTTACAACGTCTTTCCTACTTGCTTAAATCACTTTTAAACTCGTTTGTTTTAATCACTTTAACCTCAACTTGAGAGACGGTATATTTGCTTCATCAACTATTTAAAAGTGTATTTACTAAATTAGGTACATATTACAATATTGAACTCGTATAAGAATAAGTGTAGGTGAAGTTAATTCTAAACCGTTTGTTTGTCTCCTTTCTAATATTGGGAGCATTTTAATCCTTTTTTGTTAAATAATGACACAACTTTATAGTCTTTAGTCAAATGTCACGTGTAGTATGCTGAGTCAATATTATGGTGCGTGCCTATCACTAAGTCAAAAAGAAATTTCCATCATACTTAAAACAGAGGTCACGCTGAGCAAAATTATCAAAATGAATAAATTTTAAAAAATTGAATATTGTTTTAAGTTTATAATAAAACAGTCAAATTAATCTCTAACAATCTTAGAAAAATGTACATCTCTTTCTAATAATACCAAAACCTAAAATCTTACTCACTTTTAGTTGTGATGATCAGTTTTATTTATAATGTAAAAAATTTAAGTTATCGGATTGACGGTAACATTCAACCTTTCCAAATAAACTTGTTATAAACTTAAAGCAGTTTTTATGTTTTGATTGTTTGTTTATAATATAACAATTTTATTTAACTCATTTGAAGTTTTTTGATTCTGTGTGTGTGATTAATATATGCATGTTGGATTTTACTAATTGCTTTTTGCAATATATGTTAATAAATAAAAGTTAAAAGAGTATAAATTTATTTATTGATGTCACGAGAAATGATAACAAAATCATTCCGTTGAGGAAAGATTTCACATTCTATGTGACATCATCTCAACCACTATATCAAAAGAGAAATCACCTAAGACATGTGGTTTAATCAAGAGCTAACGAGCGTTTACTCCTATTACTTTATAGTTTGCTCCGTTTTGCAGGTCCAATTTAATCCAAGTCCTCACCAGAGGCACCACTTACATTAATTATTGTAATTTTGCAATATGCATATGATAAGAAATTTTCTAGCAATAAATGTCCAGATTTTACTTGATTTCCTTCTTTACTTGATGTGTTGACAATAGCAATAGTTATTATACCTTTCCACGAAATTCAAGTTGCTTGATGTGTTGACTCTTGACATTTATGAATGCATACAAATTATTACCAACATTGAACATTGATTTGCTGTATTGAAAGATTAAAAGTTCTTTTTTCATACATAGAGGTAAGGCTTATATCATTAAATAGTAAATAATAGTAGTATTAAAAAAGAAACTGTAGAAGATTAATTGCATTCCTTTTTACGATATATATACAGACAGTCAATAATATACGAAACTAATTTATTGCTGTTATCATAAGGCTAATCAAATATACCATTTGCATAAATCAATACATGGTCAAAGATGTATAATTAATGGAATTATACACGCTGTCATACCTCGTTAGTCTCAATAGGAGGTTGTTGATCACTGAAATTGTCCCAAAAAATTATCAAAGAGCATACACATAAAGTTTTCTGTAAACATATTTTCAATCTAGTAACGCGACGAAACATGTATAAAAGACACAATTCACCATGTACAACTTTTTTCAACATAAAATTTTCTTAGAAACAAACGGGTTTCAAGTAATATTGTCAGGAAGAATCTTTAACAACATGATTCAAGATGCTCACAACATAGATATTATGGGCAATCAATCTATATATTTTTCTTAGATTCTATATTGGGCCAACACTTTGAAAGATGAAGATGATTGCTACTATTAGGTACAGTGGATTAGATGATGATGCAACCAATTCGATATTTGTAACAAATTTATTACAGAATCAAATCATCCAAAACAAAGTTCAACAAAAGTGTAATATATAAATATACATAACATAGTTTACAAAACGTTAATAAATTAGGTGCCTACTCTACTCCCTCTCATGAAACATGTAACATGCCTATCATGAAAGCGGATAGCCGTCACTAATAAGACTAGTCTTGACTTTTTATAACATATGAAAGGCAAACAAACATAAAGACTCTTATCTTTCATTTAGCGGTGTTATTAAGAACGGATACTATTTCAGACGAAAGACTCTATGACTGTTTAAGCTCCGCTTAAACTCTTAAAATGAAGACTTTGACTTGACCGTCGGATAGCCTAGGAGCTAAAAGATTTAAAATCCAACTAATTCCCAAACATAGTCAAACTACAATGGTATAGTATCGGATTAGATGGGCTGCAATAGTGGGTCTCTGTATTAGCTTGGGCAGCGCATTGCCAGGCTTATTTTCCTAATGAAACAGACGCCATAAAAATGTGAAAATGTTTTCTAGCACAATTGTTTTTGGCAAATAAATGGGGACACTAAATTCAAATTTAATAGGAAGATTTAGAAAGAAAAAGAGAGAGAGGGAGAGTTTAATATAAGATGAACATATAAAAAAACAGACAGTAATATTATATCAAATAAAATGAATGAAAGAGAGACAAAAGTTGAATATAATATTGTAGCTTGGTTTACATTTTTTTCCAATAAAAATGGGGTAACGAATCAAGAGCGGAGAGAGGACAGGTATACTATTGTAGGTTGGTTTACATAAAATTGTGTGATTTCACTTCTTGAAATGAAAAACAAATAAGAAGTTAATGAAAAGAATTAAGCAGCTAAATGATTAATTTAAGTGTTAACAAATCTGCAATTCTGCCTGACTTCACCATTAACAAAGGTATCAGCATTTGTAATGTTTCCCAATTTGACCATTGACTCAGAGAATTGCTCAAAGAAAGCAATGGGATCATGAGCATATTTTACTACTAGATTCTTTGTCTGAATTGCAAGCATGCTTGAATATAATTCTTGGTCTGAATTCAAAAGTCCTTCTCCTCTCAATAGAATCTGAAAATACGAGTTGTCGAAAAGGTTAGGACTTTCATAGTCCATTGCTGATATGTTATTGTCTCCTCCTCCCGCGGCCGGACACGTGGATCTTAGCTCTTTCAAGTGTGTTTCAGATATTGGATTCTTTTCTGAAGTGGTTTCCCAATCTCCATAGATTCTTGCTCTATAGTTCTCACACCTTGCCATGCCTATTGTGTGTGACCCTACAAATTCATTCCATATCCAAATTATAAGCACCGGTTTTAAACTGTTATTAATAGTACGTGTAGTTCTATACGAATTAATTTACACACTACATTCTGTATGTTTTAAAGATTAATTTTAAGTCGTTTTATAGCTAATGGTCGAGATGTATTAACTTAATTACATAGTTTGAAATCACAGAATTGAGTTTACAAATCAAGTAATGTTTCTCCTCTTTATAAATAGATGTTTTAAGATTGTACTTATAAATAGAACTGACATTGAGGGTAACTGTACTGTATAATGAAAAGGAGATTAGTACCGGAAAGAGCAACCATATCGGTGATGGAGAGACCCTGATAAACAAACTTAGAGATCATAGACAATAAACCTTCATTTGCATCTGGAATATTTGATTCTGCTGCTTCTTTACTTGCACTTTTTGAATCTTTCCTTCCCACCGGAACATCCCAATACGGTCCACCAACCTGATGAACCAATTATGTTAGTTTGACTGATTAACTGGACCCTTACATTATAACATGTATAAGATGATTAACATTCTCATGTATAAAAGAAGTGAGTATACCAAAATGATAGCATCTCTAGCAGCTATGGTGAGTAAATCAGCGCAAGAGACAATTCCAGGACAGTCGGATTCCAGCTTGTTCTTTATCTTGTCTATTATTTCAAAACCTATCAGAGAGTTTATGCTTACAGACGCTTTCTTCTCTCCTTGTAAAGTTATCGTATCATCTAACAATATCGACCCATCACATCCCTGCAACAATTAATACACAATATATCATTTTAACAATTATGTTTAGTCAAGAAAGTAAAAAAGATAACTAGACAAGGTTATGGTATGACCTGAACAAAGCAGTCATGGAAATGAAGGCGTACGACAAGAGCTGCGTTTCGTGGATCGGCGAGAACTTCACACTCCATTTCTTTCCTAATGACATCAAACACAGTAGGACAAGAAGATGCATAGTAATCAAGAGTTAAAGGAGGATCATCAACTGCATACAATAATCTACTGCTGAAGATGAACAAATGAGAAACTATAATAAGGAAATATGAGAATGAAGGAGCCATTGATTGATTGTTGATTTCTTGAGGGTGGGTTTGAAATGAAGTAGGATAAATAAGAGCAACATTATAATGTGGAGTGTGGAGTGATAGCAAGGGGGGTGTTTGAGTATTATTTGTATAGTCAAGAGCAGATGCAACTAATTGTAATGCAGGCTTGGTTGGTGAGTAACCTCAAACTATAATTACCAAACTCATTGGTTCACACTTTTTACTTATATATCTTGACCAGATGTCTGCTATATTTTACTCAGGTTCCTTTATTTATTGAACCTTAAGACATCATGCATTGCATTGTTATCTCCAATACCCTAATCTTTTATTTAAAACGTGTGGCTATCTAATTTGACCTGTTATGACTATTGTCACTTTGCAGTTTAAGTTTTGTTTTTTTATCCAATTAGTTGGATACATAAGAGAATGGTTCAATTTTTATTTAACTTGTAAGATATGAAGGTCAATCCTCATGTCATTATAAAATTTACTTGAAAAACAAGAATATGCATATTCAGGCTTGCTCTGATTTTCATTTTGGGCAAATCTAGAATGAAGGCAAACGATTCCAGTCATGATCTTGAAGCACAAGAAAAAGACAGTTTGACTTTATCATTAGAATGGACATTTTCTTTGTTTAGAATTTACATATTGCACTCGATATTTTGGGTCGCATTTTGGAATGTCATATTGTGCTCGAACAGATTGTATAAAAGTAAACAGTAGTGTGTATATCAGCAGTACCATTCACCCTATAAATGATTCAGTTAGAAATCCAAATTGATGTCATATTCCAACTTGCATTCTCCTAGAACTTTGAGGCAAAACCGTGCAGGATGAAACCCTTCCAAAACATTTCTTTGGCATAATTAAATGAAATAACAAGAGGTCATGTAAAAAGAAAACGAAAACGTTATCACACTACTTCCTTGACGTGCATTCAAGTATACAGTTCAGAATCAAAAGGATTATCCTTCATGTGGCTATGCTTAGCATCCCCATCTGAGCTCAACTTCAATCCGCGTAGTACGCTTCTCTGCAGTATAGATTTAATCAGGGTTACGCTGGAAGTTCCATGTGCAGGCCAGGAAATACATAGGGTTCCTCTAAAGTTCAGCATCTGGCACCGAGCTAGAAGCGCAGCTGATAAGCCGTCCACCATACTTCCTGATGGAAAATAGTCCAAGTCTTTCACTAATGATGAACCTCCAGAACCATTTTCTTGCCATTTCCTCTCCGCCAAAGTCTCTAGCTTGAAAGCACATGTCTCATCCCGATATAGCTTACCCCGGAAATTCTGGCTCTGAATAGAATCCAATATTAGAACTTTCTCAGGAATAATTTGTCCACCAATGAGTAACTTAGCAACTGCATTAGATCTCTCCGCATTGACAGCACACTGAACAGAAACCAGAAAAGTTGAGTTATCTGTGTCATTTAGTGTATAGATATTGCAGGATTTGTCTAGAAGGGAAGGTTCGACGGTGTTTCCTGAGAAAGGAATTTCAGGTATCAAGACACTGCCAATCAAAGTCTTTGAAGATACATTGTCAAAGATAAAAAGGGATGGAGTGGATAATGCAATGATGAGCAGAGATGGTCGAAGAGGTTCATTACATTTAGGATCAGAAAACAAAAGAAAAGGAGGTGGAAGAGGAGGTGATGAGGGTGCGAAGTTATTGAGATCTTCTTGAAAGAACCTAGAAGGTGGTGGAATCTCTGTTAGTACATCTTCCATGGCTTCCTTTATTTAACAACCTGACCAAAAAAAAAACATGTAATCAGTATCATTGCTAGCTCACTGCTTCCAAAGGTTGTAGTTTTCAAGATTAGATCAGCACCACAATTATGTTAATTAGAATACTTGTCAGAAACGTGTTACTAAATAATTACACAAAAATTATGAAGGTTCACTCACTATAGTAACTTCAGTTTAAACAAATCTTACTGGGAAAATGGGTCCAGTGGATTTGAGTATAATGCACACCACACCCTTCATCTTTTTCGTGTCTAAGAACATTTAATCAATTTTTGATTTATAAGCCCACAAAAGTAGCAAAACTTGAAGAAAACTTTAGAGGAACCATGGGCGCACGTTATCGCTAGTGCTTACATTTTCTTATTCTCAAATTGAAGAAGTGGAAAAGAAAAATAGGAGAAAATAGGTGATTGATACATATGGAGAAAACCCTCCCTCTTCTATGACCGGCCATCTATTTTTGAAATCTTTTCTATTTTTCTCCTCCAAGTACCGGACTTTCTGTTTCTCCTACAAACAGGGTATTGTGAAGATCATCTTTAATATACATCTTCACACTGACACTGAAATTATCTATAAAACCAAACATATAATTCCTAATAAGCATCTCCACATGACACTGACATTATCCATAGAAATTGACCATAAAATGCCATCCCTATAAGCGATCATGTAAAGAATGCATATTTCAATTTAAATCTAGAAAGATAGTAGCTCTTATGTGTTAGAGCAAATACATCAAAACTACCCTAATGGGATTTCTACACCCTAAATAGCTTAGTTATAATTTTTTTTTCCTAAAACGAACTTGCCAGCCTTTTGTACAAATAATTTTGAGGTCGAAATCTGAGTAGCAACACGATAGTATACAGGCAGGAACAAGTTAGTAATTCTGAAAGAAAAATAACAAAATCATGGTAAGACTTACAATGATGTAAACGAATTATTACGAATGACTTAAAGGATATGAAAAGATATATTGTTAAGGCTGACAGAAAAGGCATTAAAGGAAACAGTAATTCAACAAACCCAACATTATTAAAGAAAAAAAAATGAAGTCGTATGCATCCCCAATTAGATGGAGAATCCTAAGCTCTGTTTATGAAATGGAAAAAAACAGTCAACACCACTCTGTATCACTCTGTGGTGATCCAGATCACCGTGAGATTCCCCATTCTTCAATTTCTAATATTCTATTGATCCTCGTTCTTTTTCTTTTCTGATATTTCAGATTTTAAAATATACTGCAATCATGCAAACAGAAACTAAACCACAAAGTATGCATGTAGAAATGTATCAAACATTGAAAACCAAATATTATTAGAAAAACATTAGATTTAGATTGTTTTTATAACAGGATTATGCGACTGTATGGAAACTCTATTCAACGAGAAAGGTCCTATCTTTTGGAAAATACTTTCCCCTATAACCATACTCATTGTGGCAGATCCCCAAAGGAAAGTTGTTTCGCCCGATTTGCAATGCAAATCCCAATCACAAGTCAACTAGCAACTACTAATTCTTAAAGATACTGGAAAACAAAAATCTGAAACTAATCAAAGTTGAGAATTTAACAACCCACAAGCAGTAGCCTAGATGATCGAGATGTCGAAAATTGGTGAAATTAGAAGGTGCAACCTACACCCTAATTAAAAAAAATCCAATAAATGTAAACGTAAACAAACATAGAGAGAGTGACATAAAAACCCTAACCACAAAATGTGAGGGTTTCCCACCCAATATTAACATAAGCAACAAAACAATATATGAACAACGGAAGACGAACCTGTATCGTCGAGGCTGAGCTGAATTCGAAGCTCAAAATGATTTCTTCTTGCTCAACCTCTAAATAATACCCCTTCTTTTAATAATTATATTTCCTCAATACTTGTAGTATTTCATTATTTTAATTTCTTATATTTGGCTTTGAAATTTTCTTTCTTTCAACATTGTATTATCAATTTATACAATTAATTCTTTTTCTAATTATAAAAATCTAATCAGATTTTGTTTTAATAACAAAAATCTAATTAGATTTACTTACATAGTTTAAGGGACGCAATTACAAGTTATTCTTGGAGGGGTTATAAATTTGCTTATTATTATGGTTTTCTATTATGTATGTGAGATTCAATATAGTGCTAGTTATCGACACTCTTACTAGTAGTGGTCTATCTCATTCCTCATATGTTCTTATCAGATTGTTAGGTGTGTAATGAACTTAAATTATCTCATTATGTTGATGGAAGATTGTTCAAATTTAGAGTGGAATTTGATTTGTAATTATGTTTATGACCTTACTAACTAATTAATTCTCTTATGCTTTAAAAAAATAAAAGAATATAATCATTACAAAATAGCTAGAAAATAATTATTGAATAAGATGGTAATATATTTGTAACAGTATATTTTATGATTAATAGTAAATATGTTAACCTCAAAAAGGAGCAAAATAAAGAATCACCAATCGTTATTGTTTTGCTCCTTTTTTAGCCATGACATTCATAATATACTGATACAAAGTGAATTTTGAATGACCAAATAACTATAATCACTTACCATGGAAATTAACACTATTCATCGTTAAATTCTAGTAAGTTTAAATCTAATTGCAAACGATAAAAATTCATTTAATAATTCGAGATTCCTACACTATTTGTGCCATCATAATGTAACATTTGCATTCAGGGAAATTATTTGACATGTCTTTTAGAACTATGATATCATTATTCTTCATTCAAGAAGATTCATCAAACACCTAGATAATGCTATAGGTTCATCTTTGATGTCAAGACAGCATATATTCTGAAGAATGAGAAACCAAGAGTTGTAATCTTACTTACTCCTCCATCTAATTTGCTTTCTTTCAAGTTCTATTACGTAATAATACAGTTTTTCCATTATGTACTGTGCTGCTAAACACATCATCAATCACACTCAAACAATTACATCACTTAGTCCTCAACCTATCACAACTTCACAACAAGCTAAACAAAATTATCACCAATCCCAAGTTCCTCTGCTTAGAAATCTCAAATGCAATATGATGACGATGAACCCTCAAAATTCGGGTGTGGGCTTCAAGTTTTCAAAATCTAAATTTTCTTACAACAGCACAGATCATTGTTGAAACCAATAAATGCTTTCTTGGTAAATCAATAATCAAACCAATTCCATATTGCAACCTTCAATTCCTGCTTTTCCTTCAACATCTCTCCTCAACTCTATCCTCGGGCCCTTCCATCGCACAGAGACTTTCGGATTCTTCCTATTTTGGGTGATAGAATACACCGGGTATGTAAAAAACACGACAACGCTTTTCAACTACAAAAGAATAAAAAAAGTTTGATCAAGTCGAAAGCAAAGTACAAAGCTGCAACAATTTAAAGAGTGTCATAGCATTTTCAATCTGGTGTTCAATCAAACTAAGGGTGTAACTACCTTGTTTTGTTAATCTTCATGTTCATCTTCACCTTCTGAATCTGCACAACATAAAAAGAGGGTCTTTTCAGAACGATTGAATTCCTATCTGGAATCGAAACCAGAAAACGATCCTTTTTTTTAAAAAAAAAAACTTCCTAGGAACAGCTTATATGTCATGATATTATAGACTTTGCATTTCACCCCTTTCCTATAATCATGTTTTCTATCTTCATGCTGCTTTCAACTCTATAAATATCACTTTTGTTTTCTTTTGGTTTGGTTTTTATATACGTACCAGATCGAACATCCTCACTAAGCTGGCCCCTTGACTGGATTTGCTTGACAAGCATCCGATATATCAGGACCCACCAGTAAATATGGAGAACAAGTAAGCAATAGAGAAGAGTATTAAACACATAATAAAAAATTGGACCCTCAAATGGATGTTTGTCCTTGTCCAAGACCTGGATAACTCCATAACTGCAATTGAAGCAAAGAAAATAAGATAATATTTGATATATATGATTAAATAGCTACGAAGAATATTAAAAAAAATTAGAGTCTCGGAGAATTTTAAACAAGAAAGTTATTAAACAAAATCTCCTAATGCATACATATAATCCTACAACATAAATGGATATTCAATCTTTCATCTTCTGGATTGTATGCTAAATAAGGTAAGAAAAATGGTGTAACCCTTCTATGATTAGCAAAACTACACATGCACAGGATGTCAAAGAAAGTAGGGGCTGGCTTGTTTTTGGAAAGTGAACAAAATGGGGCTTCACTTCCACACATGTATCAGAAAGCAAGACAATTAATATAGTTAACAAACCAACAGTAATATCACATGTCTATTTTAGCTTCCCGAAACAGCACATTTACCAGAAGTCCTTAATTTTTTAGTTGATCGTGTGGTTTTCATATGCATCAGATATTCTTTTATGAACAAGAACAATTTAAGGTAACAAAAGATAAAATGAAATAAAACAGTAATAAGTTAAATAGTGGAAATAATATATGCATCCCTGTTCACAGACCTTGTACTCCAAAGAATCCAGAATGGATAGTAAATGAGGCGCAGGATGACCCAAGATAAAACGAAAAGAATAAATGCAAAGCTAGCCAGCCCTTCAGCACCACTGTATTTGGACATCTTTCCTATTTCTAAAAATATGTCACTGGCATCATGAAGAGCTAAAACAATTGAACCAATGCGAGCAAATCTGTAAACAAGAGACAAAGTTGGAAGATACATGAGAAAACTTCGATAATGATCCTTGTATGAAACATAACATCAGGCTACAGAAATTAACAATCCCTAGAAAATAATTGCCATTAGCATCATACATTCATGTAGATGATATGGTTATGACTTCACTTCTTTTAAACAGGTAAATAAACCAACAAAATCATCCATCTCATATAGTGGTGATTGACAATATATTTGTGAGCATAAAAAACACTTAATTACAAAATACAAACATACCTCAATATGTAGGAGAGAACAATGAGAATAACAGTTGCAACATGGTGACTCATAGACACCCCAAAATCTTTACGCCTTGTTTCCCAAAATATCAGTGCAAATATGGAGTACGTGTAAAATCCAGCAGCATACATGTATACTGCTTTCAATTTCAACCTGAAATTCATTTCATATAACTGCAGAATTCATTATCTGACATATGCATATTGCTTAAACAAACAATCAATTATGGATAGTTAATCAAAGAGATGATTCATAAAATAGCAGCTCCTAACAATAATTCAGAAAGTCTTACTTTGTTTTTTGGTCTGGCCAGACTTGATCTCCAGGTCCCACCCAAAAATAAAGTGAGTTACTAAACCAAGGCTCATTGTAAGTAACAGCCAAAACTAAAATCTCTGCTGAAAGGAAGTAAATGCATTTCCAAGCAGACTCCTTGAATTTTCTTATCCTCTTCGTTCTGTCGTCTGATTCAACAACCAGCGCCTCGTTTCCGAAAATTAGTCGTGTTGCCACTTTCTGCAACATGCATAGTTATTTCAGACAGGCCAAACGACATACTAGGGTGAATTATAAGAGAACTAAGAATGACAGGCTAAAGAATACAATAACAAGAAAAAACACATTCTGAAAAAGATCGTCCCATTGTTAAGATGTAGTTATCCTGATACAAGATTTATGAGAAACTGAAATGAAAAAAGAATGGAACATTAACCATAACCACGCATATCCATGTCACTTCTAAATGCTTAAAAGCAATATAATGAAGGTAAAGATATTCAGAGTTGAGTTGACAAGTCAGCACCTTGCAATTCACTGTTGAAGCTCAATAAGCAAGCCTAGTGGAAGCATATTCAGCCCACAATAAACTTGTGCATATGAAAACGTTATTTAATACTGCCCAGGGACTTTTCAATTTTTTTCCCATTAAAAATGCAAAAACCAAACAAACACTACTTCAGAGATTGTATAAACTTTTACTGCTTGAAGTAAAGAAAATATTGCATATCTAAATTGGATAAGCATCATTGGCTAGCAAAATTGCTTGGAAAGCTGAAACATGACTAGAGGCTAGAAGAATGAAGAAGAATTCCATTTGAGTTATGTGATCTATGCTTTTATTGATCCCTACATGAGTTGGCATGCACAGATCATTGATTTCAACAAAGGTTTCCTTCAAAGAGTAAAGCATTCACATGGTGGTCAATGGAAAGCTTTCCTCTCGAGTCTGCCTTGTTAAGCTGGAAGCGGACGTGCATCACGACTTATTTTCACTTTCATCCTCTAACTGACTTCACAAACTCACTCATTAACTCTAAAAATACGATACACGCAAGTGAAATTTTCAGGAGAACTTTTTTATTGTCCTTTTCAGACAAGGAAACCTACTAATCTGTAAATGCATATGCACAAAACAATGAGCACACTAGACCTATGACTCATTATTGTTCTATACTGAAGTTAGTGCTTAATATGCTATCCAAGTGAAATCACATCAGGGTAAAATCAGCAGCAGCAAAACACAGACCAACAGGAAAGTTTAAGTCAGGGAGTATTCTACCCAACAGCCTGAGCAGAAAAAAGGAAAAGATCTCATGTCCACAGCAACCTCTCTGAAGAATCAAATTCCAAAATTATGTCCAAAAAGTTCGAATAGTACAGCGTTTTAGAGGCCAAGTGCATAAAACAGGAAAAGGATCAAGTTTCTTCAACAATGCTTACATGCTAGGACATTTAAAACTTGGATCATCACAGCATCCAAAAATTGGTGTTATCATAGCAACAACAGCAGCACATGTATTATGTTTGTGTTCCCAATCCAGAAAAAGAAAATAAATTATAGAAGCTCCAAAGATTCAGTTACAAAAAAGAAAAAATTGTGCAAGAAACAATCAGTTATAGAGCCTCGTGAAGCTACATGGAACAGCCTAGTTCTCCATTTTTCCTGTTTCATTCCCAGCTTCAGATTTGAAAAACTATTTAATATATCATTGCACGGAAATTACCTCCTTCATACATCAGCAAAATGACTAACATTAATAAAAAATTGAAAACGCAAGGAAAACAGGACTATGAATGATAATTTGGTCAAGTTTAAAACTTCGAATATGAAATTGCAATAGTCCTACTCCTGAACTGAGGTCTTTCAATGCTAGCTTAATCAAACACACATAAGACTCGTATGGTTACTTACAAAATCTAGGATCAGTCAATCAAACCCAAAAACCTGACAACACGTGTGCTAAATGTGACCTATAGAGAAGAAGTATTAATGATTGTTAGTTGTATAGTACGGTTATTCAAGTGCTTCTGGAGTGCTCCATAGTAAGTCGATGTTTGAGCTATCTCCACAGTACATTATCTAAGGAGTTTAGTAGACATGAAATTTATAAACAAGGTATGATGATGACCTTTTGAATTCAATTAGGAGGTCAACCATGTTAGTAGTAGGGAGTAGTTGTGATTGCATGATGATAAGATTACAAATAAACAAAAGAATGAATAGGGTAGAAATGGGAATTAAAAGCAAAGAATAGAAAAGCAACTACTACCAAAATTGCAATAAATGAAAGAGAGGTCATTAAATGAAGAAATCAAAAAGGTCAACAGCAGAAAGAAAGCAAGTATAAATATGAAAAGTAGAAGTACCTGGAATACAAATCTGTCGAGAAAGAAGCGAACAGTAGGGAAGAAAAGAGCGAAAAAGGGCAAAACAATGTAATCATCATAAGAAGGATATGATTCCAACTCCCAATCAATTGAATCCATCAACCCCATAGATAGATAGATTTATCCTATCCTATCTTCTTCTTCTTCTTCTTCTGATGGATCCACAGATTCAACAACAAGAGACACAAGTTATGTTGTTGTCTTCAACTCTGCTTCTAATCAAACTCTACGCTGCTACTATTATTATAATAATATTTGAATTTCTCTGCCTTCATTTTTTTAATTCTTTTTCTCAGGAGGAGAGGATCAATTCTATTATTTACTGCCTACATATTATTATGCTAATTCCTCTTTATTTATTTTCACAAATATTTCTAGTTTTCCTACTTTATTTTATTTTTTTAAATACCTAATTTCGCTACTTAATTCGTGAGTTTATAAATCAAAGATTAAATTTTATGCTAATAAAGATTTACGTACGCCAATGAGTGTTGGGATTGTTAGGGAAGGATGGATCAATTGGCTATCTTAAAAATCTACACTACTTTTGAAGTTGGTACTTCTTGAATATTTAAAGCATAACGGGTTAATATGGGAGGCCGTTTAAAGTATAATAAAAAATATATAAAACTCTATTTATAACGAATGAAGTACCGTACTTCAGAATTGCTCAAGAATCTCTCCTTGATATGTGGAACATGACATTTAAAATTTTGTGATTCCACAAGTAGGTCTAAAGGTTGCTTTGATCTTCTCAAAAAAAAAAAAAAAAGTTGCTTTGATTTTAGAGGTATAATATATATATATATATATATAGGGAGAGGCTCTTGTGAGAACCCTTATGCTTATGCGAGAACTGTTTTTAAGGTGAGAACCCTCTTAAACTACGTAGTTTTATTAAGGATCAAAGGGCATTTATTCCTTTCATTTGAATTAAATATCCAGGAGAGAGAAATGGTGGAGTGATGAGTCATCATTTCTTTCTTTTTTCTTAAAAAATGTTTTCCCGGCTATTCCGAACTCCGATTTCAAATATTTTTATATGGATGGACTCGTATTGAGAAGGCGCTCATTTTAAGATCCATGAAGCCCGGGTAAAAACGACGTTTTCAATTTTAGAACATACAGTTTTAATTTTAGAACATGCGGTCTGGTTTCGTCTTTCTTAATACAGTGTTTTAAATAACGTTATAAACCTTCTAAACCTTATATTCTGTATTCTAAAAGTTCAAGATAATGTTTTAAAAAATATTAGTTGATATGTGCAACATATTTGCATTCTTATTTTATAATATGTCGAATTTGCGACTCATATTTTAAAAAACATAACGTATGTGATAAATTTTTTAACGTGTTCTACAATTTTAGAGTCTTCTTTCTAAATTTCGTCACATAAGTTCTAAATGTTATGGAACAAACACTATGGCATAGTTCTACAACTAATTTAAAGCTAATGTAACATGTTTACTAAATAACGTTACATGTGTTCGAAATTTTATAGCTCGTGTTCTATATAATATTACATGTGTTCGGGTTTGGGTTGAGATTCAGAATGAGGTTTAAGAAAGGAGGGAGAAGATATGCATGTTCTAAAATAGTAACAGTGTGTTCTGTAATATTAACACTGTGTTCTAAAATACTAACAATGTGTTCTGTAATATTAACAGTGTGTTCTAAAATACTAACAATGTGTTCTATAATACTAACAGTGTGTTCTATAATACTGTTAGTGTGTTCTATAATACTAACAGTGTGTTCCAAAATAATTACCTTTGCATTATCAATATAATCTTTTTGTGTTTTAAGCCAAATTTACTTATTATAAAACGCATACATTTATAAATCTAGTTTATAAAATTTCAAATATGAAAAATTATAGATTATGCCTTAGAAATTCTATTTTCTATAATACTGTTAAACCTGTTTGTTTTGTATGTTGTGTCGAATGATAACATATCACCAAAGAGTGCATAGTTCTTTCTACAAACTGAATCAGCCCATAATGCTCTAGAAAGATGAGCTTCATCATCTATTTCATAGTCATAAAAAAAGCAATCCATAAAAGCCTCTTAGATTTGAAATTGTCAACAAACATTTGAGCATCGGATCCTTCAATGTATGCCTTGAGATCTCTATGGAAGTTTTTGAAATCTTGTTTTGATGCACCTACATTATCATATCCGCCAACATACTCTTTCATCTGTCTGTAAGATGTTACAGGACCAATATTCATCTGTTGAATAAAAATAAGTTGCAAATAAGAAATATATAGTTGTGGTTAATTACTGTATGCTGTCTAAATTATTAGACACATGTTCTAAGGATTACATGATCGTGTTCTAAATTAATAGACACATGTTCTGAAAAGTAACAGTTGATAGTAATACTAACCTTTGAATTATCAACTACAATTTTTTTATGTAGTATATTCATGTTCCTGCCATGTTTTTGAAATTTCTTACAACCAGGAGTATATAATGGGTGAGTGTGCCCCTCATGAAATATAACCACTATGAAGCTTCCACCTTCAGAATGTTTCATAACCATTCGTGTTTTGCATCCTACACGTGTGATTAATCTTTTTCTTCGTTTCTCTTCTTCCGTTTCTGGATTCTCAATAGCATTGTCATTCGGCTCTTTCTTACTTTCTTGTTTTCTGTTTTCTTTGTAGCCTTCTTTATTGCATAAAAAATACTGAAAAGATACATTCTTGTTTTTCTTTGTTCTTTTTGTTGTAGATCTCCTTATATTAAAATCAGCAACATTTGCATATGCTTTGTAAAACTCATAACCCTCTTAAATATTAGAAAATTTAATCCCAATGCTAGGTGTTAACTCCGCATTACAACATGAAATCCACTCTTTTGTTCCTCCAGGACTTATTAAAGGTAGTACTTGAGGAGTGTAGGGGATAATTGCAGTAGAAGAAGGATTATGTTGTAAATCTATCAAAACTACATATAAAACATTTGGAACAAAATCAGAAAATATTGGAACACAAACAGAAAAGCTTGAAACATGAAGTTACTAATTATGCTTATGACTTCTATATGTCATATGATTCTCTGTTTTTCTACAAGATCTAATTCCTTATCAAGTTTAAGCACATAAATACAATATGATACATGAGTTGTAATTGTTAACATGAAGTTATCCATTTGGGAACACAAACAGAAAAGTTTGGAACATGTAGTTAATAATTATGTTTCTGATTTGCAATTTTAATCCGATTCTCTATTTTTCAACAAGATTAAATTCATTATCAAGTTTAAGTACATAAATACAATATTTTGTAACATTATCTAAATAATTATGATACATGCATTGATTTGTTACCCGTTTCTGGAGTTGATATTCTAGCCAACTCCTGGATATTAGAATTTGATTCCATAATCAATCAAAGCTGAGATCTGTATTCAATATGATTTTATTTCATCAAATTAATTCATAAATAGGCATTAAACAATTATATTTATTTAACGAACCTAATTTTTGAATTTGAGGTAGAATTTTCAGATCTTCAATTGCAATTTTGATTCTTGTGTCTTCAAAATTAGAATCTAGATTTCGAAATTGATCTTCAAGTGAAATTTGAGCTTCGATTCGAAATTTGAATTCGAGGTATGATTTTCAGATCTTCAATTGCTGTTTTGATCTTCGAGTGAAAATTGAGCTTCGAATCGAAATTGAAATTGAATCAGATTGTATTGAGGACGATGTATTCACAATGGCGAAATTGAATCTGATTGCATTAAGGATCAGACGTTTTCAGTATGCAGAAGGCAGTTTGAAGTTGGAAGATACTGCGTGCGTTTTTCTTTTGTTAAACGGTGTAGTATAAAAGAGTTCTCACCATAAGATTGGTTCTCGCATAGGGAGGGGTTCTCACTTGATCCCTCCCCTATATATATATATATATATATATATATATATATATATATATATATATATATAGGGGAGGGATCAAGTGAGAACCCCTCCCTATGCGAGAACCAATCTTATGGTGAGAACCCATCAAAACTACGTAGTTTTGATAGTTAGTTAGTGTGTTTAATTAAAAAAAATGAAATGAGGGCAGCAGGGTTCGAACCCACACCTCTCCACTCCCAAGCATTGATGCTTACCGCTAGGCCAACAACTTTAATTGATATAAGTGCAACGCACTCCTATATAAACCTTCATTACTTTCTGCCACCAAGCTACAATGTTTGTTGCCATTTTCTTAAAAAATGTTTTCCCGGCTATTCTGAACTTCGATTTCAAATATTTTTATATGGATGGACTCGTATTTACAAGGCGTTCATTTTAAGATCCATGATGCCCAGGTAAAAACGACGTTTTTAGATTTAGAACATACAGTTTCAATTTTGGAACATGCGGTCTGGTTTCATCTTTTTTTATAATACATTGTTTTATAATGCTATAAACCTTCTAAACCTTATATTTTGTATTCTAAAAGTTCAACATAATGTTTTAAAAAATATTGGTTCATATGAGCAACATATTTGCATTCTTATTTTATAATATATCGAATTTGCGACTCATATTCTTTATTAAATTTTCATTATTATTGTTATTATTATCAAAAACATGTTCATTAGCTTTAGATAATACTATTTTTTAAAAATACAGGAAATTAATTGTAGAACATATGACTTACGTTTTAGATTGTATGACTTAATTTTTAGATATATGACATTTTAGAACATAACAAACATCGTTTAGAACATTGCGTTTAACTATTTCAAGAGCATTGTACTTCACTTTTCAAAACAGAGACTATTGCTTTTCGAACACATGTAATATTATATAGAACACGAGCTATAAAATTTCGAACATATGTAACGTTATTTAGTAAACATGTACATTAGCTTTAAATTATGAGTCGCAAATTCGATATATCATAAAATAACAATGCAAAAATGTTATAGATATCAACTAATATCCTTTAGAACATTATGTTGAACTCTTAGAATACAATATACAAGGTTTAGAAGGTTTATAACATTATTTAAAACAACGGAATTAAAAAAGACGAAACCAGACCGCATGTTCTAAAATTAAAGCTGTATGTTCTAAAATTGAAAACATCGTTTTTACCCGGGCTTCATGGATCTTAAAATGAGCGTCTTGTCAATACGAGTTCATCCATATAAAAATATTCGAAATCGGAGTTCGGAATAAGCGGAAAAACATTTTTTAATAAAGAATAAACAAATGATGACTCATCACTATCCTATTTTCTCTCTCCTGGATTTTTAATTAAAATAAAAGGGATAAATGCCCTTTAGTCCTTAATGAAACTACGTAGTTTAGGGGGGTTCTCACCTTAAGAACAGTTCTCGCATAAGCATAGGGGTTCTCACAAGAGCCTCTCCCTATATATATATATATATATATATATATATAGGTGTAGGCTATGGTCACTTTGTTTTTCCCTTACTTTGTCCATACTTTGTTTTTTTCACCATTGGATTAGTTTTTAACCCATGATCCAATGGTTGACAAAACAAAGTAATGGTTACTTTGTGAAAAACAAAGTGACCATAGAATATCCCATATATATATATATATATAACTCTATTTATAAGTAAGAGAGCATGTATTTCAAGAGCACTCTAAAAACATTCTAAATGAGAAGTGTCTTTCTTATGAAATTATTGAGAAAAAATTATTTCTAGAGATTGGAAGGAGGCGAGATGTAGGTTGGCTGTTATTGGGAGTTATCGAACAACTAGGCGAGCGAAACCAACAACAAGTGTGGTGAAGTGTAATGTTCATAGAGCGGTTTTTTCAGGAGAATGGTAATCGTAGGGCGGGTGGGAGTTTCATCGCGTATCAAAGCGAAGTTTATGGTGGGTTTTTTGAACCTGAAATCATAGAAGTTGTAGCACTTCGTCAAAGTATTTTATGAATTATATCTATAAATATCCATAACATCACTTTTGAAATTGATGTCAAAGCTACTTTGGATAGACTCATTTTAAAATTTAGTGGCTTTCATTCAAGAATGTTGAAATTTGTAGGTTAAATTATTTTGCTATAAGCTAAATGAGATGCGTTTAAACACTATTGAATGCGTTTATTGTCTTAAATGGTGAATCAGATTCATCATAGAATTTATCTTTTTCGTTAGAAAATGGTTGTTATAAGTACAATTACATTCTCTTTATGGTACATTAAATCGAGACTTATGCACGAATTTTTAACTGAAAATTACTAAATTGAATTTGAAGTAAATTGAAAATTATATTATGAAAATTCTAAAATACATGCAGTTACAATTACAAAGGGAAAAACATGGAGATACTTCCCTTTATAAACTAAAATGATTACTTCAACTTTTTAACATAATGGTAAAATATTTAATAATTATAATATCACCACCATTCATGCATTTGAGAAACTTTTATAACAAATAATAAAAATAAAAGAGAGAAAATTATATAACGGGAGTTGAAAGAAAAAGTGAGATTTATAATAATGGCTTATTGTTAAAAATAAAATAAAATAGATATAATAATGGCTTTAGATTAACTTTTTTTTATTTTTTTACATTAAAAAGGGCTCTACTTGCTTAGAAGATGGATTGGATACATGTGACAGCCAGCCCAGAAATGAGTTTCTTTATGTATGGAGGGCGTTTTTCCACATTTCTTCTACAACTTGCAAAAACGGCAGCGTCCTAGAATTTTGTACATCAATACAACATTCTCTTCTTTTCATATATGAGTTTTTTTTTTAAATTTCTTTTTTCTTTTCGTAACCAAAAAAAATATATGAGTTTTTTTTTTTTTTCAAGTCATTGTACTTACAATTGATAACAATGAAAAGTACCCTCATTTCGAATGTAGTTCGAACTCATAACTAAAAAAAATCTTAACCACTAGACTAAAATAATTACCACTACTTCATATATGAGTGTGAGCTAAAGATTTTGCAAAGAATTTGATAATGGTGAAGTTTTATAAACTTTGAGTTTTGAGACTTTAGCTGTCATTTTGATAAATTAATCTCTTTCATCATAAAATATTTTATTTTTAAAATATGATAAGATTTATCTTGTATGAACAAACTTAAGTATCCTATGAAAATGTCATAATAATAATGAATTAACTTGTATGAAATATCTGACATTTTGGGAATCATTAGAAAAGATATTTGGGATGCCTTCCAGAATTAGAAGGTCTTCAAACTCACAAAATTTGCTATTCTACTGTTTTCTTCGTTTCCTATTTTCCCGAGCTTGTAGCTCCTCCTTATTAAAAAAATAAATAAATAAAATTATCCATATATTTTCAAGAAAGATTATTACTATTATATGGGAAAAAATGTTGCTGTACTGAAATCATAATAGATATTTGAAACCACACATTTTTTTTATAACTCGCCTTCAAAATGCTCATTGGATTTAAATTGGAGAATCAGAGAAAGAAAGTTGATGTTGGGATCGCTCGTTGGACCCCCAACAATCAAATTAGTAAACTTAATAGATGATACCTCATTGCAAGACACTCTAGAGGTGTATATATATTGTAAAAAGATGTTCGTCCTAATGAGGTGTTATTCCCTTTCTGACTTTAACATAGTGGGTAAGAAAATAACGGATATCTTGGTACTCATACAAACCCATCCATTCAAAGGTACAATCACGTGGCATCCCTCTTCATTGTCATTTTTATGTAAAAATGACCCCCTTTCTTATGGTGTACCTTATGCAGAGGTGATCCCTCTCTTCGTGGTTAGTTATATCTACATGTCTAGGTCTGGCCATAAAATATTGAATCCACCCTCTTGGACAACTCCCTTTGATGGGCATGATGGGCCAGTATGAGGGAATCTCTAAATCTCATTTCTTAATAGATAAAACACACTTGATGACATCAGGGCGAATTTAGATCTATTATCAAATTTAATTTTATAATTATTGGAACAAATTTAAGTATTAAGTCTAATGTTATTCTGTCTTCAACTACCAATTTGACTAAGTATGGAGGAGTTGTGCAAGATATCAAGGATAATTTAAGACACCGACATAATTGTACAGTCCATTTCATTTCTAAATTGACTAGTAATGTTGCTCATGATAACTCGTTCTGTTCGTTTATTACTTCTCAATTTATTAGTAGTGCTTTATGTAATGATTCGTTGATTACTCATCATTTTCAAAAAGTTTAATGTTATCTAGACATGTGAAGATCATATTAATAGAAGATGACTTCTTATTTTCCACATGCAATTTTGTTATCTAGACATGTCAAAATCATTAATGGAATTAGACTTTCTTATTTTTCACATGCAACTTCATTTTTTATTAGCTATTGGTAAAAGGCTACTGCTACTTAAAATTTGCAACTTTCTCTAGCTACCTAATAAGGTTTCAAATCGCACATCTTATGAATGAAAAAAAGTATAATGAGGATTGAAATTACTCTTAATATTCTGTTTTTTTATTAAAAAGAAAAAACTAAATCACTCCCCTCTCATAACCACCGAGCTAACTTTATATGCTAAGGATCATTCTTAAGAAGTGTTGCTAACAATCAAGTGTACTTTACTTCCCTGGCTCTCAGCCTAGCTCTGTCGCCGATCATCGCCAATGATGAGGTTTTACGTTAAATAATCGATGACACATGTCCTAAATGATGATGTGGCATTGTAGTACACTATTAAAACAGATAGTAATGAAATGAAAAACTGAAGTTAAAATGAAAGAATCCAAACAACAGCACGGCTGAGAACGAAGATCATAACAAATGGAGTCAAATCATACACAAAAAATTCCAAAGCAATGAATAGTTGAAAATTCACAAGGGAAGAAGGTGAGTCCCAGCACAGCACAGCACAGCATCTACCTACACCAAACAAGAGGTTACAGGATAAGAAGAAAAGTTGTGATGCCACTTACTACATAACAAGTGGCAACCTTATGCAACTTGGGTTTGATCTTTTCTTTTCATTTGTGAATCTAATCAAAGCAACAAACCCAAATGCCCTACTCTTTTCACCTTATGTAACTTCCTGACATTGCATTCAATTTCCACATAAATGACACCATGTTAAAAACACCCTCATTTACCTAACAATTAATGCTCATATATCAACTCCAATAATCCTATTTGCTTCCTGTTTGAAAATATTTACTGTCTCATATTTCCATTATAATGTATCATCATTTGAGACAGATAGACATGAACCTACTTTCTATCCAAAACTAGAAACAACAGTATAATGACACCAAAATAAATAACATTTACCCAACCTCCTCATGTCATTCCCTCCAACTTTTTCCAAAATGCCAAACCTCCAGCTGAGTCACCCCTTCTGTTTCTTTTGATGACAATTCAGAGAATTGAAGTTGTGCATTCAATAGTAATGCCCACTTCTTTAGCCTAATTAAGCAAATGGGTCTCTTATTTTCTGCTTCTTCTTCAGTGGGCCTCACTTTTTTAGGCTGCTCTTGATTTATGAAATACTCAGAGAAGTAAAGACTCTATTTCTCATCTCACCCTCAGGTGAAACTGACAACTCTAAATGACCCCCTAATATTAAACTACCCCAGTTCATTATACCCTTGAACTTGGATTTTTGTCCTATTTTAGCCGACAAGTATCCCTTCTTTATTATCCTAGTTTGTCATCTTCAGAAATAATGGTCCTGGGAGTGACAAGTGGTGATTGTTTGATCCCAAAAGCTCAATAATGAAGGTTTTATAGGTGTCCCTTTAAAACCCTTCTATAGAAAGATGCCTATGGTTAAGCTTAATGTTCTAAAAACAAAAAAGGATAGTATAATTAGCAACTTTCAAATACAAGACTGGACACTCTAACAAAAGCTATCTACTTCCTCTAAGACTTTTCTTTTCTTTTTCTTTACTTTGCTCTGTCTATAATATTTATTTATACTCTCCTAATGGAGTCTTCTCCAGTCCTAGGTTGTAGAGAGGAATGGAGTGGTACTGAGTCTGGATGGACGACCTACATTTGTTCACCCGTCCACAGCGTTGACAGCGAGGATGATGGTCATAGCTTTCTTGAGTGGAAAAGTTACAAAATGGGCACCTATAGTAATTACATTTGTGATGATATTGAGAGTGATGATTCAATGACCTCAGACGCCTCTTCGGGTCCATCTCGCGTAGAATTTCCGTGTACAAGCAGTGAAAGAAATCTCACCGTGTGTCCTTTCAAGCATCAAAGAACTGAATATTCATCAAGAAAGAAAGCTCAGAAACAAATTCAGCAAATAGAGAATGTAAGGTCAAGGATCAAAGTAGCAAAACAAGTATCCAAAGCATTCCAAGCAAACAGTGCTACTAGTCATGCTAATTGTGGAACCAAGGTAAGGAAATTTAAGTAAAAAAAAGTGCGTGTAACTTCCGCTCGTTCTAGCTGTAAAGTTCTCTCTCGTTTTCTTGTTCATGTTCTTCAAGGGAATGTAGATCTAAATATGCTTTGTTTTAGGATTGCAGACATAAAATGTGAAGCTAGAGTGTTGGTATTTCTTTACCAGGAAAGATAGATTACATTCTAGGAGCATGCATCTCTTTGTCATTTTGTTGTGTTCTTATTCCATCTTGCAGAACAATTTTATCAGCATGAAGCATGACAACTGTATTAATACTCATATTCAACGAAGCTAATGTAATAATGGTAGCTCGAAGAAAGATCACAAGTATCTGATTAATGTTTAGAAATTCTTTTCTAGTAATTGTAGATTTTACTAGTTAAGCTCTTCATAACGTCCACCTATTTTGATGTCAATTTAAGCGATCAATGTTAGATGGATGCAGAATGTATGTGATAGATCCAAACATAAGTAGAGCCCTAGCAAACAACTAAAAGTTACAAGTTAAGGTATGTAATTATGTACTCAAAAAAGGTTCAACTGATTAAACTAACTAATGGTACTTGATTTACAATCTTGAGAGGGAACCGACAAAACATATGAAAAATATGGTATTTACTATGCAACTGACGTGTAGGCTTATGATGCCTTATCTTAGGAGGTGTTAGTCGGCCCAGAACCTATAAAGTTGAGACCTTCAGAATTTAATTTATATGCAATAAGCCAATAACAACAGACCATCGAATATAGGGTGCTAATTTGGTGCCTTGTGCTATTGTCTACATGATTATGATTTTCACAAGTATCATAACACAAACAGTTGCATCATATATATGTATGAATATCCACATTGCTTAGGAAAATTGAATTTACATGAATTCTCTAGACGTGTCACGTTTTTTTCTCAATTCATTTAAACTTTATGTAACAGTAGCAGATAGTGAAAGCATGGTAATGATATAAAGAAAAATCATCTTAAAAGGAATTGCAATAATACAACGAAAAACATGTGAAAAACATTGAGTTTTCCATAATAATGAAGAAAAAAGATAAGTTTGAGGATCCCAATTCCGCTTATTTTCACCCTTCTAGTTGAGGTGTGCTTGACATGTCACTTGAAATGTCTTTTCTAATGGCCATATGAACGAGCAGGCTGCCAACAACACATGGCCTCTGACATATAGGGGAGGTCTTAGGCTTTTTTTGTGAAAGGTAAAGCTTCAGAATTTGTCATCACTATTATTTGTTATCTTCTATGTGGCCTGGACAAGGCCACAGAATCAGAAACCTCAAACGTTATTTCTCAAACATGACTTTCATAAATAGCCCCTTCCAACGGAAACAGACACCGACACGAAAACCTTCGTAACACAGAAACGCTTCTACAAATTAGTGTCTATACAACATACGTTATCTTCAGTCACTGATGTGTTTGAGTAGCGACTCTAATGCTCATCAAAAGAGTAGAGAAATATGCAAAGGTTGAGTCATTATCAAACCTCTGCATTGCTTAAAGTTGAATGTACAGTTTTTGAATTAGTAGTTCAATCCACTTTAAAACATGGGAAAAGCAAATAAGAAAGGGCTACTTAATACTAATCCAAGAAGTTGGCATACATATAACATTCGAAGTATCAAAATGAGTAATACATTCGTTTGCACATAATTTTTTCACTTATATAAGATTCAAATTATATTAGATGTTTCATTGTATCAGGGTACATACATTTAATAATACGAGACCACCTATGAATTTACGTGACTTTTTAGGCACAAAGGTCATTATATCCTGGAATATCAGTTCTCTCATAGGTATGGGATCCAAAGTGATCTTGTTGAGCTCCACAATTAAAAGGCAGCTGATTCCTTTTATGTATGTGTCAAAATAAGCAAGGCTAGCAGACATACCAGGGGTGCTAATACATAGCAAGCCAGACAATTCTACGCCAAGCAGAATGTCGCTTGGTTACTTCTTTTACAAACTCCAGATCGACAAGAAACTTGAGCCATTTGAATCCTTTCTGCTTTCACACTGCTGAAGAAAATTTCTTCCGATGATGATGCTATAGTAAGAGCAGCTACCGATAACCCTGCAGCGCTTGTTGAATTGTCTGTTACCAGTACCTTTCATGTCATTTTTATCCAAAACCTTGTCAACCAAATATCCTTCTTCCTTGTCATCCTTGATTCCAAATATCATAAGTGATCTCATTCAAGAACTGAAGAAGCTCCCCTCTGTTCTACTCTGATCACAACTGATTTCAGCACGTCACCATGTTCATAAACTTTGCAACTGAGCAGCTATTTTTAATGCATGCAACAATTTCCACAACAGAGAGAATTACATTTGTTTTTGTACTTTGCCGTGCTTAATAGATCAAAGCGTTGCAGAGATAAAAACAACAAGCCGTTAATTATTGCTCTTGAAGTGTAAATAAGTACATGTTGACTTTCTAAAAACAAATATCAATAGATAATCTGAAGTTGAGATTGTTCAACTTTACCCAATGGACAATGATGGATCAATGGTTCACTGATAGGGTACTCAAATGTCCATACAGTTTCGAGCGACCAATGGATGATCAAACCCTCCACCAATTATCTAATTTTGTCCTTATATTTACATTTACATTATATATTGATCATCTATAATTTATTTACTTCTAAACTTATTTATAACACAAAATAATGTATATTATATAAGGATATGATATTGATTATTTAGATGAGATGAATAATTGGGCCCACAATATCCCTCCCGCGCAAGAAAGTAGATAACGGTAAAACAAGAACCACAAATTCCACCTCCCAAACTCAATCCCCATAGCCAAAGAAAGCTCAAGAAGTAGACACAGATCGATCACCTACAAGAACTATCAATGCTTCTACGTGGCATTATCTCCAACCCTCTGATCCCTTCTTCCCACCACCTTCAAACCAATCACAACCATCACTCCTCCCTATCAGTCACTAGCAAATACTCCATCTCCGATGACTCTCTCGAGTCCCGGGGCTTCCTTCTCCACCGTACATTCTCCCACCTCAATCTCAATCAACTCAACTCCGTCTTCGTAGCTGTTGGGTTCCCTAGACGAGACCCCGAAAAGATCAAAGTAGCCTTAGAGAACACTAGCTCTCTTTTATGGGTTGAACATAAGAAGACTCAGAAGCCAGTGGCATTTGCTAGAGCCACCGGGGATGATGTCTTCAATGCTATAATCTGGGATGTGGTGGTGGATCCTTCTTATCAAGGGTTCGGGTTGGGGAAAGCGGTTATGGAAAGATTGGTTGAGGAGCTGTTGGAGAAAGGGATTGTGAATATTGCTTTGTATTCCGAGCCCCGAGTTCTTGGGTTTTATAGGCCTTTGGGGTTCGTGGCGGATCCCGATGGTATCCGAGGTATGGTGTATTCCAGAAAACAGAAGAAGAACAAGAAGTAAGAGGACTAGTTATTATCCACTGCCATTTTGTTTTTAATGTTCATCCTTCATTTCTGTGTTGCAGATTTAGTTGAGATCATTTGTTATTGATTTAAGCATACAGTATTTATGATGTTATGGAAGAGGAAACAAAAACTGTAGATAATTATTTATGAGATAATATCATTTACGTTACATGGGAGAAGATAATTCTATTTCTTAGTGTCATATGATGATGCTGCAATTTAGTTCCCTATTTCACCCCAAAGTCAATAGAAACACATTTTGTTATCATGTTACCATTAGAGAATAGCTGCTTTGTTTCTATTTACAAACAACTTGCATTGAAGGAGACGAGATACCCATGAAACAACTTGTAGAATCTGCTTTCTTAAGAACATATTTTAGCAGTACTGTTGTTGTGAACCTGTATACAACTTTCACACGCCATTGCTGGTAGTAGTAGCATTAAATGGTGATGTTTTGGAATATATGCCAGACATATAAGGCCAACAATACATGATGCATCAAAAGCTAATGCAATGCTTCTGTTTCTCCGCACTCGATTTTGGGTGTATTGCGTGGATCGTAGAGTTGATTGCGGTTCAGGGTGTGGATGGTCTTCCAAGATTATCCAAAGTTATAGCAGTTGTAGTAGTTAAAAGACAAAATTTGGGATAAACTTGACATTCAGACACCAGCACTGAGTATGATGCTAAGGATTCTCCAGCTCAAGATCTCTCTTTTTCGTGTTACTATTGATGATTGTAAGACTCTACACAACACTTGTGCTTTGCACAAGTTTATCTGCTAAGCGGATAAGGCAGCCCTCGCTTTCTTATTCTGGTTCGGGCTCACCATCTGGCCCTCCATGGTTTCTTTTTGATGTTTTGTTATTATATGTCTGAGATTCTTGTGAAATGAAGAGCCAAAACAAAAGGGGTGGTGGGTCATTTGATTTGGATTATTATGTGATACAAGATTTGATGATCTCCAAAGGAAGGTATTTCCAGTTTGGCCATCCACATGGTTGTCCACTAGCTAATCATTACAAATACAAAGAGGAGGAGATGATGAGAATTCAAAAACAAATCAATATCCTTTCATCATTTACTTTATTTAATATCAAAAGAAAAGAAAAGAAAAGCTGGAATCAGAAGAATCAAATTAATACAACAACAATTCTGGTAAAAAGGGAGTGAGGAAGGCATGAGGACAATTCAGAAAGAAGCCTTTACAATAAAAAAATCCTAAGGATGAAGGATTAAGGATAGGCATAGGAAGGGTACATCATTTATGTCCTCCAATAATACAGTCAAGTCAGAGCCAGAAGAAGTCCCCTGCTTGATTTTTCACCTGAAACAAAGTCAGTCAGACAGTCGGTCAATATATTATTTGTCCATCATCTTCATCTCACTTTTCATTAATTATTTCCATTTAATTAGATTCTTTTTACTGAATTGGATCATAAGCTGAACGTGTAATAAATTTTGATGAATTGAAATATGTTGAATATAAGTAAAAACTTCCATCCATGGTCGGAGGGAGAAAGACTAAATCTTTATCCTAATATTGGAACTTGTTAAAATAGGAATAGGAATAGGAATAGGAAAATCAAAGTAACAACCTTTGACTAAGGATAGAGAAAGAATAATACCTTGGGTTAGGGAGAAGTAGAGGAGGGCTTGGCGTTGTAAAGAAAAGCAGCAGAGCAAAGGATAGAAGCAATGAAAGTAAAGATGCCTAATCCGATCATTACAGAAAATCCAGCCACCACCAAATCCACTAAGCACTGCACACTCAATCCCATAAACAATACCATCCTCTTTTCTCAATACCCGAAACTAAGATCTAATTTTGAAGACAGAAAGTTGAATTTAAGAAGCATACTTTTGGGATTATGTTTTGTTTTGTTTTGGTTGGGATATTATTTATATGTATGACAAATTTGTAGAAAGATATACTATGTAATGCATGTAGTAGATATGATAAAGGATATGCTGGACCTGTGGGCTGACATGGATCTAATTGGGCCTAGTGCCTTTCTTGAATATGGAAGCGACTACACGAGACCAGAGGCGATCAAACCGATACAATACTAATCTTGATGCACTGCACCTGTTATCCAGATATGGTTCAGCTTATCCTTTTCTTTTCTTGGGAAATCTAAATCTAAATCAAACTCTTCTTTACCAATTTTCATTTTCTTTTCTAAACTTCCTTTTATTCGTGGCATGGACTCTTTTGACTTCTATTCCTAATTACTTCTGGCATTGATGTGCTCTTCAGCAAAGGGCTTTGGTAGAAAAAATAGTTAAAAGCTATAGAGTCTTTGATAAACACATTTCAAAACTCTTAAAAGTCAAAAAATACAAAAGATGTAATTATTAAATTTAGTGAAAATTATGCTTATTTTAATAAAAAAATATCAATATTTATTTTCAGCACAACTTATATCTGTTATTTTTCATATAGTGAACAAATTACAGATATTAATATATAATTATTGACATTTTATTTTATTTGAGTTGATCAAATTACAGATATATAATGATTGATCAAATACAATAGCATAACTGTCTTTTAACATAATAAAATAATTATTCAATTAAATAAAGTTGATTTTTCTCTTATTTTATTATAATTAACAACTCTTCTCCTCAGGCTTATTCATTTGCTTTGCTGCTATAGAAGTATAATTTACGTTTATATATAATAGATAGGAGTTGAGTATATATGTTTTACGTGGAAACTTAAATTTGAAGTCTATGCATAGGAAAAGATGTTATCACAACCAGCAGAATGGACTTGTAAAAATCATCACTTATTTCCTGTTATAGAAAACATTTGATGATTACCAATGCGAAGACAACGTTGCTCATCCACAAAAACCATACTATACAACAGGAGAAGATATAGCCTGTTATAATGCATATACATTTCAAAAACAACATTATAACATTTGCTCTATCAAGAGCCAGTAACGTCAATTTCCTCTGGAATCGCTCCCCAAATCATCTCGCTCTATCACCCCTCTTGTTGGGATGTCAATTTCATGATGAATTCTTCATTTTCTTAAAGGAAATGAATCCCCTTAAACAAATCCTGTATGCCTATTAGCAAGTATTTGATTGAGCATCAGCACCATTCAACCATGAAAAACAGGACAACTAGAGCGCAAGCTGCTATGTTTACTTACATCGTTCATTCCCTTAAAACCCTTTTGCACCCTTTCGGAGTAATTAGATAGAGCCGGGTTAACACAGCTTAAGTGAAGCAGTATTATCACCTCTGGCTTCCCAGCCGTAGGCTCGGACGGCTCATAGTGCTAGGAGGGCTCATAGGAAGTGGTGGAATGCCTGAATTGTTGAAAATCAAATGTTTATTACTATCTAGGCTAGGTACCCAACTATGCGGTGTAGATGGACTTACCAGGCATTTTCGGAATTTTAGGCCTTTGTTTTCTCATTGGTAGAGGCTGTGGTTCCTTAGAATACACTACAACAGCATCGCAAGTCAGAAATGTTCTGGCTACTGATGCAGCATTCTCGATACAACACCGAACTACCTGTTTCGTTGAGCATCATGAGCATTTTATACTTTCATATCCATAATTGAGGAGTTTAATACACTTTTTTCTTGCAAATGTTCAACTTTTGTTTCTTCAAGATGAATGAATTAGCTGAATTAATTTATATATTTTGCCAAATTGATTTGGAGCTATGCAGTATTACAATGACTAATACATAAACTTGAGCTCATCTTTGAGAGACTATAAAAGATTATACCTTTGTTGGATCTATAATTCCTGCAGACATCAAATCCTCGTATCTGTCTCTTGCAGCATTGTATCCATACCTTGGATCATCGTTTGACAGAATCTACATATCATTTAACAAGTTTTTGTATCAAATTATGTTCAGATTGTTGAAACTAATTCCACAATGCATGTGATAAAAAAACTACCTGGTTTATGACAACACTGCTATTTACACCAGCATTCTTGGCTATTAATCTTGTTGGATAGCTCAAAGCTTTTCTGAAAATCTCAGCTCCAATCTGCATGAAACATTCGTAATTATGGTTATGGACCATTCCAAACAAAAATGAAAAAAGGAGGTTGATAATTGTTGATAATGATAAGTGATATCTAGAGACAATTTCAATTCAGATTGATCAATGAGAAAATTTTCAACTCTTGTCATGCTATCAAGACATTTCATGTAATAAAAAGAGAAGATGGAACAAATAAGGTACCTTCTGTTCTTCATTATCCAAAATCTCTTTAATAGCATCCACCTTAGCAGACAGCCTAAGAAGGCTACATCCTCCACCAACTACTACACCTTCCTCTATTGCTGCCTGCGTCAAACTAAGCCAGAGGCTAACTATTTATGATTGACAAACAAAATAAATGGAATATCAAGACAAAGAATCAGCTACCTTGGTCGCATTTAACGCATCTTCCAGTCTCAGTTGTTTATCCTTTAACTCAACTTGTGTTTGCGCTCCAACCTATAATTTGATTATAAATAAAGAGTTCAAAGCAGAGTCAGACTGTTGGTATGTTCACATTTAGGACAAGCTATTGATTACCAGAAATACTTGGTACCTGGAGGATGGCGATTCCTCCTGATAACCTTGCTATTCTTTCATTTATTATTTTCTTTTGGAAATTTTCTTCAGTATTCTGCAAAATAAGAAAAGTGTACTGGTCTTCTCAGGAAGAACAAGCTATTCATAAGTTGGTGTGGATAAACTTTTTTAACGTTCAAACCATCCAACTTGAAGTCCTTAGTGTTGATACATAAATTTGTCATTTTGATCTTGCAATTAATGCTACAACATGAAACTTGGGATATCAAGCTATAAAGGTTTATAATAGGCAGATCAACCTCGACAAGATTATGAAGCTGAGAAACCCTCTTCTGCACTGCTGTTTGTGTGCTTCCATCAGTTACTATAAGTGTAGAATCTTTTGTTATCGTAACTTTTGAAGCAGAACCCAAAACATCCTTGCTAGCCTTTTCTAGGGTGAACCCCATCTCATCTCTGATTACGGTGCCTACAAATAGCATCTAAAAAGTGAGCATCCATGTGAAAAAGAAGAATAAGATTAAGGCAGGAAAAGAACAACTGAAGAAATTAAAGCCAATGGTGGACTTGAGACTCTATAAACCACAAAAACCAAAGCAATATTAGTATTTCTAGTACCGGACATGCATTTGAGAGCATTGAGTAAATAATCCTCTACCTCCAGTCAAGATAGCAATATCATCTAAATAGTGGCTTTTGCGTTCGCCAAAGGCAGGAGCTTTAATAGCAGCTACCTTCAGAACACCCCTGAGTTTGTTCCTAATAACCGGAGCTAGGGCTTCCTGCTCAATGCCCTCTGCAACTATAACAATCGGATACTTCTCTTTTACTGCATTGTCCAGTATTCGGACCAGATCCTTCGGATTTGTAATCTTTTTGTCAACCAAAAGTAACTGCAAACAAAATTATTAGCTACCATTCTCCACTCATAGCACAGAAAAACACACAGCAACGCTTATGGTTCATACCTTGCAATCAAGAAACTCTACCGTCCTCTTCCGACGATCATTGACAAAGTAAGGAGACAAATATCCACGATCAAACTTCATCCCTTTTACTATTTCTAGACTGTTCTCCACACTTTTCCCCTTTTCAATTGTGATTACGCCCTTCTTTCCCACTTCTCGTAGAGCTTCAGATATCATGTTTCCCACTGTATAATCATTCCCCGCACTGACAGCAGCAACATCTACAAGCTCATCATCCTCAACCTGAAGATATACCTTACTTGAAAATGCTTTCTGCTTACTGGGATTTGAATTTTCGTTAAGTAAAGGAGGAACAAAATGAACTCTTTTTAACCTCTCTAGACATTAGTTTGAGTTCAGAAACAAGAGCAGTTGATGTTTTATCGATCCCACGGGCGATTTGGATAGGATTGATTCCAGCAGCAGTCACCTAGAAATTGTATCATCTTTAATATAAATGGTTAATAAATAGTGAGAATTTTGACCAATAACATACATTTCTCTGTTAGAAGAAAAAGCTGCATAGAATTCTAACCTTGAGACCTTCGGTAATTAATCCGTGAGCTAGAACTATAGATGTCGTAGAGCCATCACCTGCAAGGTCATTTGTTTTTGCACCAGCTTGCCTCACCAATTTTACTCCAACATTTTCTAAAGGATCTTCCAACTCAATCTAATTATCCACAAAATCACATTCATTAGAAGAAGTTCTCAATCAGAAAAGGCGAAAGGGACTACATTATCATTTTTTCAGTAATCTAATGAACTTAGTAGTATCATAGAACAATGCCAACCAAACACTTAAATGGATAGTTATTTGTTACTGCCCAATAATAGTTTTATTACAATCTCAGAGACACCCCGCACGTGTATGCGCTGGCCTTGAAGGTGTACAGTACAGCACATGCTCATTGTGTTGAAATTTCACAAATTAATGGGGTTGACGGGATTCGGACCGGACCCTCTACGAGCCTAGCTAAGGTTGAATTGTAGCTTTTATTAAAACCTCCCCTACTTAAGAGTATAATATGCAGATAAAAATACCTGCTTGAGAACAGTTTCTCCATCGTTAACAATCTTAGGAGGTCCATACTTATTTCCAAGCACCACATTTCTTCCCTTAGGACCTAAGGTGACTCCTACAAGCTGAGCCACTATATCCACTCCAGCCTGCAAAACACCCAATCATATCTGAACCTAAAGCTGAAATTTTGGACAGTTGAAAGAAAACATTTAACCCAAATGAATGAACTTTTTAGAAAGAGAAAGTGAGAGTACCAGAAGTTTCTTAGTAGCTGAACCGTCATGGTTAAAGTAAAGGTCTTTGGACATGGCTTTAGGAGTAGAGAATGAAGGAGAAGAGACCCTTCTGGGAATTGGTGGGCTGGCGAAAAATAGAGCAGCAATTGGAGTTGGGGATGAGCATGGCATTGTAGAAGCAACCAGCATTGTTCATGAGTTTGAGTTAAAAGATAGATGGAATGGAATATGGGTGAGTTTCAAACTGGAGGATAAGGAGAAAGATACCCACATTCATTGTTTAAATATCTCTACCCTATACGATTGCTGCTTTTGCCGCTGCTTTGCAACTGTTCTAACTTACTCTAATTTATTTACCCGTCTACCATAATATTATTTTTATAGTATAAAGATGAACCACAATTATTACGGTGTTTTCAAATTGGATTTCAATTTTTTTACAAAATTGCCATTTCTATTTTGTAGCGGATGTCTGAGAAAATAACAAAAATATATTATTGCAACTGATAAATCGTCGCTAATGGAACATAATTGTTTAAGTGGCGACAAAATGGCTTATTTTGCAATAAACTGCGTCGTGTAAAATGTCATTCGCGACAAAATGGCTTATTTTGCAATAAATTTCGTCGTGTAAAATTTCATTCGCGACAAAATGGCCTGTTTTGCAACAAATTACGTCGTGTAAAATTTTATTGGCGACAAAATGGTTTATTTTGCAATAAAATTCGTCGTGTACAATATTATTCGCGACAAATTGCTTATTTTGAAATTCGTCGTGTAAAATGTAATTCGCGACAAAAATGAAAAATTTTCGTCGTATAAAACATCATTCGCGACAAAAAGTAAAAACTTTCGTCGTGTAAAATGTTATTCGCGACAAATTTGAAAGCTTTCGTCGTAAAAAACTATTTCGCGACAAAATGCCTTTCTTTGCAATAAATTTCGTCGTCTTAAATTTCATTCGCGTCAAAATGTGTTCGTCGTGTAAAATGTTATTTGGCGACAAAATTGCTTATTTAGCATTAAATTGCTTCTCCATATTTCTAGTCATTCATCGTGAGGTGACAAAATACACGAAAACATAACTGGCGGTTGTAGAGCTGCACATCCTAGTCCAAATTGAGTATCACGAGCCATACCCAGCTAGCCGGAATCCTACACCTCCGGCGGTCATTTCCACATGCATCTCCACCGCGCCAAACGGCCTTACCTCCTCCAGCACCACCGCAACTTCATCTCCGCCAGGGTCAAATGGGTTCGCGACCCTTACTTAGACACCGCCGTCTCCAAAGAAAAAGACCTCTTTCAAACCCTCTCTCTCAAAAACCAAATCGCATTTTCCCCTTCCAAATCCCTCCCTCTATCTTCCCTTTCCCTCCTCAAACCCCATTTCAATCTCCCCATCACTGCCCACAAATTCTTTGATAAATACCACACCTTTTTCACCCACTTCCAGCCCTCCCCTTCCCTCCCCCTCCACGTCAAGCTTACCCCTCTCGCTCTCTTTGTTCACAACGAAGAACAAGCCATCCATAGCAACCCCATTTTCAGAAATGGGCTTGTTCAAAGGTTAGCTAAGCTTTTAATGCTTGCCAATTCAAAAAGATTGCCTTTGTATGTTGTTGATAGGTTTAAGTTTGATTTGGGTTTGCCTCATAATTATATTACTACCCTTTTGTCCGATTATCCGGATTACTTTAATGTTTGTGATTCTGATAATAATGGAACACTTCATTTAGAGTTGGTTTCGTGGAGAGATGAATTAGCTGTGTCTGAAATGGAGATGAGAGCGGCGTTTAGGGATGTTGATAATGTGAAGAAAGGGAGGAGGATAGCTTTTTCTTTGAGTTACCCGAATGGGTTTGATTTGAGGAAAAAGGTTCAAGATTGGGTTTTTGAATGGCAGGGTTTGCCGTATGTTTCGCCTTATGAAAATGCCTTTCATTTGGATCCGAATGGTGATCGCGCGGAGAAGTGGATTGTGGGTTTGTTACATGAGCTGCTGTGGTTGTTGGTGTCGAAGAAGACGGAGAAGGAAAATGTGTTGATTCTTGGAGAGTATTTGGGGGTTCGAGATAAGTTTAAGAAGGTTTTGGTGCATCATCCTGGAATGTTTTATTTGTCGAATAAGATTAGGACGCAGACTGTGGTGCTTAGAGAAGCTTACAGGAAAGATGTCTTGTTGGAGAAGCACCCTTTGATGGGTATGAGATTTAGATATATTCATCTCTTGAATAAGGCAAATCAGCCATGGAGAAAATCGACTGCTGGAGCTTTCGGCTTAGGGCCCAAAAGGCAGGTTGTCTCGTCAATCAATAGAAAGCAAAGGATAGTAACGGATAAAAACAGAGGAGAGGTAGAACAGTCAAATGACTCTTCTGAGTCTGAATGTAATTACATGGACTACTGTGAACCTGATTCCTACAAGGATGCAAATCATGATGAGGCTGTAAAATCAGAATTTTAACTTTTTCAGTCTGTCAATAATTGGTGTCATTTGATAATGGAGTGAAGTTCTGATATAACTGGCATGGAATTATGCATGGAAAGGCTCATCTTGAAGTTTGAATCAGACTACCAGACGTGGGAAAAAACTTAAAGTTGAATACTCTGAAAAGATATGACCAGCAGAGAAAATAGAAGATTGCCTTTTTTTCTCGGTTGCTAAAAACATTGAATGAAGTTTTTGCTGGCAGCTTCCTGGGCAGTGACAGTGAGTTGTCTTATGCTTTTATTAGTTCAATTTTACTTCATATTACTGTATTCTGACATGAATGCTTCTGAATATCCTAGTCTCTCTTAAACAATTGATTGTGCATCTACTCTTGTATAAATTGCATCCTGTTCTCAAAAATATTTTCAAGTAACTTAATGGACTTCTTTTCTGGAAGAGGATGCTTGTTGTGTTGACGTTAAGATTGATTACATTTTAATTAGACCACTTTATTGGTTCCATTATTTCCCAGACAAGAGTTTTTTAGCCTAAAAAGTAGAATTGCGTGCTATCTAGTCAGCCAGAGGTGGTAATGATTGAAGAAGCATCAGCATGACAATGTATTTTGCTGGTGTCATAATAATGCTTACATTTATGATCAAGTATGGGGCCATTTCTAGTTTTTGTTCAGGCTATCGGTATTTCTTCCCATCCTAGTATAACTTAGATTGGCGTCTAAAATATGCACTTCAGTGACTTGCTTTTGTACTTTGTTGGTTGTCAAGTCTTCTCATTTGACTTGCGTAACCTTGTCCACAAATTATAGTTGGCGTGTATTCGTACATGCTTCATACCCCTTTGTATAAATTTGAACGTATTGATGAATTTTGTTGAAACATGTGTAGGAAGAGGAAAATGTTAAATTACGCTATGGATTGTGGTTCATGTGTATCATATTAAGTAGTTTTCTATCATTATCTTGCAGATTGAAGGTCCAACTTGCATAATCTAAGAACGCGCGTGGGTCAGCTCTCAAGACAGTAAGATTTCTCAATCTGGCTACCTGCTTACAGGTACATTGCTATCCTAATGTTGTTGGTCTCTAGTGGGCTCTGCTGTTCTGTTTTCATCAATAAAAAGTTCAGAACATCACCACATTGCAATTTCTTAACTCTAACCAAATTCATTCATAAATATTATCATTCTTGATGGATATTTTGGTCTAAGTAATTAAATGTACTATCTTCTTCTTGAGTAAAGTATAGATGTTAAATGCAATATCTTGCTAGGTATTTTAGTTTGCATAAACTTTTGTGCTTGATGTGGTAATTGGTTCCATACCATATCAACAAATATTAAAATGAAATAAAAATTTCAGAAAGACAAAAAATTATCAGATGCTAATAAGATTGGGGGAATGAGAACAATAGTATTTTCAATTCTATGACTCGAGAATTAAGATTACAATCTGTATTTATATTACATATCAACTTGTAACTAAATATGAAACAACTAATTGTAAATTGATTGATATTTCACGAGCCTACTCTCTTGAATACTGGGCATACTTTGTAACATTAATTTTTTCCTTTTATTTCATGGCAAAAGATTTGGGTTTTAGGTATTATAGTATCAAAGTAATATGAGATTGTAAAACGTTATGACTCCGATTTTCATATATTTGGCAACACAATTAATTTCTTGATGGGTAGAGAAAGGAAAAAGGCATTCTTTGAATTATTGCAGGCCATATAGAGCACGTATTCTTTGAATATCATCAGTAGCCAAATCCCTTTTGGTAACACCGTAATTAAAGTAAGCAAACATTATAGCATTTGGATCTTTACTATGATTGAGACCGAGCAGATGCCCTATTTCATGAACTGCTACAGATTCCAAGTCAACTTCATTTGGTCCTGGATTCTCACTCCATGTTTCATCTCCATCAAAATGGAACTTCCCATGTGTCGGTCCAGCAGCATGAGCTAGAGTCCACATTCCTTTGTATGCAGCTCCAACCAAAACCAAGTGGGCTATTAAGTTGTGCAATGATTAAAAAATACCCCTTCCTTCTGTCCCCTTCAAGTACCTTAAAATGTGTTGTGCAACATTCATGTAATGTTCATAAGGCTCAGACATATGTTCACTAAGCTGCTGAGTTGCAAAAAAAATATCTGGTCTTGTGAAACCAAGGTACAAGAGTCTGTCAATGAGTCTTCTAAAGCTATCTGGTGCCGTTAATTTACTTAACAACATTGTTTTGATAGCTTGAGGGTAATGGTGATGAAGAAACTGAAGCCAACTCTAAGTTTATCATTAATAAGATCTTTTGTGTTCTTGGTTTGAGAAATACCATTCCTGAAGTTGATCTTGCCACCTCTATGTCTAAGGTGGTTGTAGCTCCCCCAATTGGGTACTTAACATGCTTTGCTCATTCCCTTCTAACTCAAATGTAGCAACTAACGGGTTCATCAAGTCAATCTCCACATAAACCCTGGGAATGTAAGGACTTCCTGATTTCCTATTCTCAACATTGATTTTTACCTTTTTAATCGCACAAAGGTCTCCTCTAATTCTTTCAATCCTAGGAAAACCCATGGAGACGACACAGACGTAGGGCATAATCTTACGGTCGTTTGTATTAGAATCATCTTGATTTTGATATTTGTTAGCTGTTGTTTATCACTGAATGGAACTGTACTGAAGGAAAATTACTGAATTGAACTGAATGAATTGAATTGAACTGAAATGGACTATGCTAAGGCATAAAGAACATGGCTTTATTTTGTATATTAAATTTGATTACATAATATCTAAAGATTTATGTTTTTATTTTGTATACGAAATAACACCTCAAGAATACATTCAGTTTACATATATAGGTGGCCATGGCCGTTTGAATGAGAGTAACTTCAAAATACTTATTAGACAAAGAAACTATCATAACTATATATTTTTGTTTCTAATAAGCGACCATGAATCATTGCAGGCCATATAGAGCACGTATTCCTTGAATATCATCAGTAGCCAATTCTCTTTTGGTGATACCGTAAGCGAAGGTAGCATACATGATAGCATTTGGATCTTCACTATGATCGAGACCAAGAAGATGCCCTATTTCATGAACTGCAACAGATTCCAAGTCAACTTCAGTTGGTTCTGGATTTTCACTCCATGTTTCAGCTCCATCAAAATGGCACTTCCCATGTGTCGGTGCAGTAGCATGAGCTAGAACGCCATGTATGCCATCGAACGGGTTACCATCTCCATGAAATCTCCTAAAGAATCCGATCTCAAGTTCAGCCTCAGAATTTCCAGCAACTTCTTCAAATGTGAAGTGGGTAACTTGTGCCCATTTCTCAAATGCTTTTGCACATATTGACCTTACATTCTCTGTTCCTTGAACTTCAAGACTTGAGACAAACTTATACCTTAGGTGACTTGTCTCAGCAGGCCATTTAAGGGGTCCGGGGAAGAAATTGTAATGAGCTACTGTATGCAAGTGTTTTGGATTTTTGGGTGGAGTATTTTTTGAACCATTGACGATATCCGCGACCCCACATCTAGGCTTCATCATTTGAGCAACGGTCGAATTATCAAGGATTCCAGTGGATTGAAGGTGATAGTTGTGCTGGTAATTCTTGACAGCTTCTTCTAAAGCATCGTCAAACTCGTCATCGTTCGCAGGGTTGTTGGCTTGGTTGAGGTATCCAAATTTTTGAAGATAACCTTTGAGCTGCTTGAGGCCAGTTAGGGATTGACCTTTGTGGCATCCCTCAAGGTTTTTTATAAAACTAAAAGGATCACCACTTGGATTTGATGCAAGGGTGTTTGCTACTAAAAGTAGGAGCATAATAGCCCTCCAAATTGTAAGGGTTTGAGGGCTTTCCATTTTATTTTTTTGGTCTATGGATATTATATTGAGTTGGTGATTTTGGCCTCCATTTATAGTAGTTCTGATTTAAATTCAGCAAGTAAAAGTTTCATAACTATGTTATGGAAAAGTCATAACCGTGAATAAGGGTTTAGAATTTGTGTATATGCTATGTAAAACTAGTCATGGCCGTGAACAAGGGTTTATAATTAGATTAGACTTCAAATATTTATTTTTCTAGAGAATAGTGATTTCCATGAAGAGGACTAGATTGTGTTCATCATAAAAATAATGGTTTACTTGACATCTCAATTTTCCTCAAACGTTCCTTTTAATTCATTGACAAATATATAAATTATATTTCAATTTTCGTCCCTTCTACCCCTTGGTGTGATTTGAACCGGATAAAATTTTAACCACTAGGCTGAGACCTTCATCACAATTTTCGTTAGTGATTACTGGAGTAGAGATACCAAATTTGTGCAAGCATGCAGATCCAACCAAAACCAATTGGTCTATTTTGTCGTGTAATGATTAACACGTTGACTCTTCTCTTACATATTCTGATTGCTTATCAAAGCAATTTCGCACAAATTGCTCTTCAATTACATAGAAATCCATTCCCGTTAGATGAGAATACTTAGGGCTGCATTTATTGAAATTAGTGAACTTATATTATTCATAAACCATAATCAATAGAAACTTCAAAAAATATCCCTCCGCAGATTGAGTCAAGTTTGGTCCAATTCAGAGATTCATGAATTGGAATTTGGAAATTGTTATATAGAAATCTCTAGAACTGGATTGAAAGATTAAATCCCTAGAGTCAGAGAGTTTCAAATATGTTTGGGTAAGTTCGTTGTGGAGATTTAGGGATTTGGTCCCCGTCCAATCCAAACGGTTATTCAATAAATAAAATAAATTGAAATAAACTTATAAGATTATAACAGTTTTGTTCATATGCAATACACATTCACCCTAAAATTAATCTAATGTTTCAAAAATTTATCTAATAAAATTTAAAATAAAAACCTTAGACACTAAAAATTAAACCCTAGATCCTAAATCATCGACCCTAGATACTAACATATGTGACGTGTCATCGAATTATAAGTCCGGAATACCACGTTATCTAGGGTCGATGATTTAGGGTCTAGGGTTTAGTTTTTAATGTTCATGTGAACGGGATTGAAGATTATAATATATTACATTGTCTTAGGAAAAAAAATATTCCTAGTCAGTATAAATAAGTATCTGCTTATAGTCACACATTAATTTCAAAAAGAATACAAAAACAATACAAGAATTACGATAAAACAATCCAACACAATAGGACACAATCACACTAATAGAGTAACAAAAGTTCGTAACTTGCACACCGTCAAACCACTAAAGTGGCGAAGTTAATAGCCTTCATATACAATAGTGACCAAATCAAAATGAATTATTTATTTTGAGCGTCTTAAGTAATGTTAATAGCCTTTATATACAACAGTCACCAAATCAAACGCCTTCAACAATGTTAATAGCTTTCATATACAACGGTGGCCGATCAGCAATACCCGAAAATCTAAGGGTTTTTGTTTTTGGAATTGACCCAATATTTAATGGATAGTTGGATACCAATACTACAACTATATATTCTCTCCTTTTCTGGTTTAGGCCAAAGTTGTGCTTATCAAAAAATCAGTGATTTCACTGTATAAGCATTTATTCCACTTTATTTAGTTTTGCTTCTAATTATTCCTTGTATATCCAATTGATGTTCAAAATTCCGTTATGTTTTTAGTAATCTTAATAATCAACTTGAATTTAGTTAATTAACCTATATCCTAATGACATCCTGCAACTACTTTTTGGAACTGTAAAATTTGGTACTTGTCCACTTCGACTTATATAAATAAAGATTAAAACAAACTAGATGGAATTAGGTGCTTCAGTCTTTAATTTATTTATGTAGAGAAATGCTTTTATTTTTCTTCAGTTTTAGTTTTTTCTTGATTCCCAAAGATATGATCCTCCCAAATCCACATTGTCTAGTATCTAATATCATGAAAAATGCATTAAAGAATACCCAACAGAATTGAAGTTTTGTCAAAATTCTGTTTAATTTATGTTCTATCAGGATTGAAGTGATTGAGAATACTCTAAAGTCAAATTCTATATTAACAAAAAAATAAAATTCACACCTTATCCTACAGGATTAGCATTAACCTCAACATTACTAACATAAACATATATATATTTGGTTCATGTATCCTTTATCTATAGGAACAGAACATTATAATGTGCTACTACTGAAGCCATTTAGGAATTATGCCTTAATCATTTTGTAAAGTTGTGATGTATGTTGCATATATTAGGAATCAAACTCGATATGATGGTTGTGATTAAGAACGGGGACGAAAGATAATTGTGATTAATTAGTGGGAAGGCCTATAGAAATGTTAGTTGTAAGTTGTACAAGTATTTGTATAATGATGAGGCACTATGAGCACCACCATTTGTCTTGTTGCCTCTACTCTCAATTTGCTAATTATTTGGCCTATTTTTCTTTAGTCTTTAGACAAGCTCCACTACCTCCAACACTTAGCTTTGTTTCTTTGTCACATTTTAGTACACCTGAGAAAAGTTTCTCTACCTCTTATAGCTATCAAAAATCTATCAAAATATGCTTATTTCATATTCAAAAAAGATTGCGAAACGAAATAGTCACTGCTGATGGCGGTGAATATCCTTACATACCAAAAACGAAAAACAAAACAAGATGGTTAATAACTGTTATTATAGACTTCTCATCTCATACAAGACAAAAAAGGAAACAAAAAAAATAACCTCATAAAACAAAGTAGTTATTAAGCAAAACATAAAATTAGTAGTGTTCTAATATCTGAAATCTCAATGAAGCAAATCAACAGAGGAAGAGATGGATTGTTTTGAGGATTCTTCAAGATCTCTTAAAGCCGTAGCAGTAAAAGGACTGCCAATTTGGAAATCAGTGAGCATTTTTCGGAGATCAGAAGCTTCTTCTTTAAGTCTTGCATTCTCTTGAACAACATTATCATGAGACTGAGAAACATGATTTAACTTGTCTACAAGGGTATGATTTTCGTTGCGAAGACGAACAACTTGAGACCATAGCTCATCAAGGTGTTTTTGTTTCCTCATCCTCGATCTCCGAGCGGATTCTCGGTTAGAAATCATTCTACGTTGCTTCCTTTCATCAATGACTCGGAGTTGATTCTCATCAGCTTCATCAGAAGTGCTAGAAGTGTTGCTGAGACTAGTGGACTGTTGAGGGAATTCATGGACAGGGTGGTTAAAGGGGTGAGGATTGTTATCATAGAAGGTGTTTAAAAATCTGTTTAGGTTGAAAGAGGGTGTGTTGGTTTCTTGCATCAGACCAAAGTTCGAAGCAGCCATGTTTTCGGGGGATAGATAGTGGACACCGGAAAACTCGAACTCCTCGGAAAGCATGGCTATGATTAGTGTTGTCTGAGATGAAAGTATACTAGTTAACCAAGTTTTTTTGTTAATATGAGAATACTCTGTTAGCTTGCTTGATTGAGAAGAATGGGAGGATTGATTGGGTTTTATAGGAGGGAAATTACAAGAAGTGGGCCAATTAGAGCAACAAATAATGTTGAATAGTATCAGGATATTGCTGCTTACACCAGCTGAAATTGAGAGACAAATTATTATTTTTTAAAAAAAAAGTTTAGCACCATTACATTACAACTTTATGACTTATTATGTATGTATATATCCACATGTTCTATGGTTAGAAGGCATTTCCCATAAAAAGGTAATTAGTTGGAAAGAGAGGTAAAAACCCAAAGGTGACACCCTCTCTCTCATTTTGTTGGATCGATTGGATTCCTCATTTTCCATTAGGAGCTCAATTGCATCATAATCACTCAAGTTTTACATATGTTTCAAAAAAATCAATCTGTGTCACTGTAGTGATTTTTTATGTTTACATTTACTATAATGACTTTATTGAAATAAAATGAAATTTAACTAGTGATTTTTGTGAAATATGCTCAAAATTACATTATTAGTACAATTTACTCATATATTAAGACCATCTCCAACGGAACATAATTTTGATTTAAAAGAAAAAAGATGTGGTGCTACTTGGCCTTCCAATCTGGTATCAAATTGTATCGCACTATTTTGATGCAATATCAAATATGATCCAATTTCATCATATTTGATGTTGCATCCAATTTTTTGATAAATACCATAATCCTTGGATCTGCCCCGAATCCAGATTAGTCGGCCCAATGTGGTTCAGAAACCGGATGAGAAACCAAAAAAACAAAATATCAAACGAGTAAGATTTCAATATAAAGTTTAGTTAACATGCGGTTTATTCGTTTCACTTGCATTCACAACTTGCAACTTTAAGATTTCGAAGGTAACTTTTTAAATGTATTATGTGGTTATAAATGAACTGGAAAAAAAACCCAAAATACATATCGAATAACTAATGGCGTCGAGCTATTTTTCTGTAGGACCTCCCTTACAGTATCTTCACCGACGTAGAGTTTAACCACCAAGTTCGGGATGGATTGGTGCGGTTCCTCATAAATACTGTAATGAAAGGAATGTTGCTAGGTTTTTGACCAAATTATAAAATCGTCCAGTTCCTATAGTACCTATCATTAAAATACTCCTAGAGGGGGATAGGACTAAGCAGAGCGAAAAGAGTTTTTCATGAGATGGGAAATGAAAACTATTCACCCACACGAGGTTTGTGAATAAGCGGTTGTTTGATAATAAGCAAGGAATATTCGTTTTTCTGCTAAACAGGGTGTATTGAACTCATGATAAGTGTGTGCTATAAAAACATAGAAAAACGATGGATACAATCAAAATGATTAGAAACTGTAAAATAGAAAAGACTAAAATATCTTTTACTAAGATATCTTTTACTAAGATATCTTTTACCTCTTGCTTCTTGAACTTTTAAAAGTTATAAATGACTATGAAAAAGTTAACAATATAACCTTTCATAAATGATAGTTTGTACCTTTCAAAAGTTATAAATTAAGAAACTTTTTTAATTGATGGTTCGAAAAGACATTTGAAGTTTTGACACCTATAGATAGTTGTTGGGACGTTTTAGAGGATTAAAATATTTATTAAGAGAAAGACCTATATATATTTGATATACATGCATGTGAGTTAGGTACTATTCATGTATGTATGAGATACAAATTAAAGATGATGAATGAGAAATGGCAATCATCTAAATAAAATATACATATGGATAATCATTTGGCTAAGATATGAAACTTGAAAAAGTAGGATGATGTGAGGATGCAATTATTAAAATGGGCAAACACTAATTGTTTGAGAATGAGAAGAAGAATAAAAAAATTAGAAAATTATATTATGAAGTCAAATATAAGCTCAGCCTCAGGCTCAGGGGAGGTTTTCCTCAGGAGGCTCAGACAGACTAGATATATATTTGAGAATCATAATGGGAATTTGAAACTATTATCAACCAATTATAATACCTTTATGCTTCATGACGTTTCCAAATTCAGTTTAAAAGTTTTTAACTTAATTCTATATGTTAAGTTTACATGATCATCTTTATTACATTTATAGATGACTCATTCACCACTATATTTTAGAAATATAAATTTGGAGGGCTCCATTTGAGTCGAATTATTATCTAAATAAATAGTTCAAATCAAGTACCTAAATCCAATTTCTTCCATTTTCTGTTTATTTGAAGAAACCTTTGTATTGAACTGAAAACTAGCTAGGCAACCAAAAGCCCAATGTTATCTTTTGTATGCATTTGTGAAAATTTTACTAATTTAATATTAATGATTTTATTAATGAGATTAGGATATTAAATTATTGTTCTAATGCATAAATGATAGAGAAGACTTGATATCAAAGTAAAACTTACAAGTAGAAAAAAAATAAACAATAAAAGTAGGAGAAATAATATTACTGGTTTGATGGATGAATTGCATAGTGAATTTATTAACATGTAACAAAAAATTAATTTAACTCTCGTGTAACAAGTGGATGTGCACCTTTATCTTTTACTCAAGTCCATGTCGTTTTCGGCGTGAGTTTACTTGAAATAAAGGTGTATGTATATCCATTAGAGTGTCTCGGACGGTGGGACAAGACCATGTTTCAGTATCTCAAAAAATAAAAATTCAGCAATGTAGATTTAAATCATATTATTGCAACCATTTGCATCGGCTTTTTTTAATCCTCTATATTGAAAGAGTAAATATACACATTTCTTCACGCAAATACCTAAAAATCTTTCTATTATTAAGGTTCTAATACCTTGTCAATAACTAATTGAACATAAAACTAGTGACTTCTCACAAATCTTTTGCATTCTGATATATATATTATTGCTGATCACAATGATTCCTTGCAAACCTTTTGCATATGAAAAAGGTCCAATATTTCACCATAGCTAAAAAGCTTTAAATTGGTGGGTGTTGAGTGTCAATAATTATCAACTGTAACAATGTCAATGCAACATATATAGTCCTATACTATCTAAATACTAAATACTTGCAAAGAAAAAGGACAAAATGATCACAAACAAAACCAGGCCTCAAAATTATCCCTTTGAAATAAAAAATCAAAAGTATATATATACTTTGTAATTAATATCCATACATATAGCTAAAGAATAAAAGAGAGCTTCAATCTAATCTATGTGCTAGCTGTTGCATCACTGTGATGTTAGGGAAGGAATAAGTGCCTCTCTTCAATTAAAATACATCATCTCCTTCTATCTCAATATTCTTTTATATCATATCACAAACATGCATGAAACACCCTTAATTTGCTTTTTCCATCTCTAAATTAACATAATTTACTTTACTCTTTAATATGTACATATGCTTCCATAATGTGGCACCTATTAGTTTTCATTATTTCTTTTGGTTTCTTAATTTTTCTTCAAGCCCATTTGGAATAATATAAAAAGAACAAGATTGATTGTAGAAGAATATTTATTGGATCATAAAAGTCTCGACAAATCTTTGCGAGGCAGCAAACTAAAAATGTGAACGTATATTTCATATTTATTTATTATTGTTTGAATATTCTATCAATATATAGTTTATTTATTTATTTGTTTAGCTTTCATTATAATAACATTAAGTAGTTTAGGTGATTCTCCATTGTGGAACTTCTTTCCTTCGATCTGTTTTCTTTTGCAGATCAGAACATAACATAAAATGAATAATTTATAAAGTAAAACAAAGATCCATGGAATGAAACTCATCCACAAAAGAAACAAAAGCTGAATCAATTAATATTTATATGGCAACTTTAAATTTTGTTTATTTGTTAATATAAATCTAATGGTCAGATTTGCTTGCACTGTTATAAATAGATAAGGGGCTGCCATGATCGATCTGAAATTTGATTAACAATAATCTGTCATATATATCCAATTAATGACTTCAGCAGATGCTTGTACAAGAATCATTTCGAAGACACATGCTGTTTTGTTGTTTGCTTTATGCATCAAGTACTCAAACTGTAAAAATAATTTCTTACTTTGATTTACAGCCACATAATTGAAGATATGAAAAGTAATTAAGCTGTACTATTACGATTTACATGAAATATCATTAGTGGAATATGTTCGCACCCTCCACTTGTAAATATAAAATATTTGGCCAAGTAGTAAGAATATGTATATAAGCTGCCAAAATAAGTTGGACAAGACATAACATTGTCCCTAAGTATATGTATAATTTCTTTATTATTGTTATTAATACTTCTGAACTAGGATTTATAAATGATAAATATATGGGTGTTATTGTATATGCCATTTCTGGAAGGTAAAATTTTGCCTGTCAGCCAATATATTTTTATCAGTGCGTATATTAAACAAATAAATGTGAAAAATTTGACAAGCACGTAGCAATTCTGTAAGATTTTGTCTCCAAATGCCACCCTCCATTTCTTTTACTGGATAGATAATTATGCATGTTCTTTTTCTTTTATATTTAGCAAAATTAGTATACAGCATAACCCAAAAAAAAAGGCAGCCGACCTAATTAAAGAGAAAAATACTAAAATGGATGAACGAATAAGGATATTGGAGGAGTAATTCTTGAAATAGGGTCCTACCCAGATGAAGAAAACAACAAGAAAAAAAGTGAATGGAAGAACATAATCGTGATGATTCATGAACCTTAGTATGAAAATGGAGGAAACATATATGGCTAAAAATATAGTAGACAGAAGGAAGAAAGTGGCAGCTAGGTACGGAAGGGGACTGGATGGATAAAATAAAAGAGGTATATATGGTAATTAATGCCTGGTAAGAAACATTATATTTTGTTAGGGGGTAGGGCAGCCCAACAATATTACTTACTACAAAGCATTAAAATATGTATGTGGATACAAATTCATTATAATCTAGTTCTTTTTCTTTTTTGGGAAGCTATTGCCATTGGTGGCCGGCGCACCACCACTTTGATTTTTCTTCTGCCTGTCAACTGATCACTTTGTAACGTATTTGATGTTAATTAATCAATTGAACTAAAAGTCGAGTTGATAGAAATTTAATAACATGTTTTATATTAATTTGTGACATGCTCTCATGCAAATGTATCTTGGGTTTAAAGAGTACACAATACAAACTCATCCCGTTTGTTTTTCAATTTACAAAATAAATAAGGTTATCATGACTCGAACTTAAAACTTTTCGATATTAGAAGTTCTGACACCATATTACTTCACCGACTGAACTAAAATCTCGAGTTTTTGGTTCAATCAGTTAAATACGTAACATGATATCCAATTGAACTAAAAGCTCGAGTTAATAGTTAAGACCCGATAATATGTTTTATATTAATCTCTGGCACAACCCCTCATGTGAATGTCTCTTGGATTTGAAGCGTGCTCAATACAAGTTTATCTCACCATGTGTTTCTAATTCACCAATAAATGTTATCAGGATTCAAACTCATGACCTTTCGATTAAGGTTGTAGAGGATGTGTAGGAGATAGGTAAAACGCAAAAATAGAAATGTTACGTTTCATTTAGTAAATGGTGGTGAAAATGAAACATGTGGCAAACAAGAATTGAGTTATATAGAAATAGATATATACTGATATTAAAGAGAAATGATAAATGTTGAGATAAAGATAAAAATTAAATGACTGGGATAAAAATATAAAAAAGAAAAGAATATTTTTTGTTTTGAGTATTCATTTTTTTTAATTATGGAATTAAATTCATGATCTCGCACTTTTTAGTGGAATGTAATAATAACATTATCATTTGTGACGTGAGATAAAAATATATATAACAAAACATTATACTATATTGTCTTTCCATATATATGTAAACAATATTTATTTGAAAAGCTAAGTATGCACCAAATCTATATCACAACAAATGTACAACCTATATATAACTATAATGCTCTAATTAAAATCCCATTCTTCTATAAACTTTATAAAAGCAACAGTTTTGGAGATCAATTTTTTTTTATTAGGGGTTTAAGATATATAGAATCTATAAATATAAAGAAACAACAAGATTTGGGGTTTATTAGCTTAGATAGGTACTTATCTACTACAATTTTCAATAGTTTTTAGGTAATTAATAATTTTGGTACCATAAACTGTACTATGCCTGCGTGCCCTTTCTACACTTTTCCCCAACTTAATTTGTTTTCTTCTTTTAATCAAAATTAGAATGCCCCTCTAAAAAAATAATATTAATTACAATAATTAAGATGCCCTGAGATCATCTCAACTTTTGACATTCATTGGTCCAAAGAGGATAAGCTTCTCATCATCACCATATATTATATATCCTCTTCTTCTACACATATATAACTTGTTCAAAATGCCATATGTATTTATTAATTGAACATTTTTGAAAAAAATTGGTGGATGGTGCATTCAGAATAATTAATTAATGGTAATAATTAAACCAAGTTTAGTTAATCATGGGTTTACCAATGTTGATTAAGGTCGTAAGCCACTAATTTTATGTGGATGTTAAAGGTACTTAAAAGTCATTCTGGTGCAGCAATGAATTAAATTAATTGGCAAATTTACTGAAATACTTTTGATAATTCTAGGTAATTGGTTGATTGATTAATTAATCAATGGGTGTGCATTAAGTGTCAATCGATGGATAAGAAATTGAAATAAAATTGTGAAAAAAACAGTATAGAAGATTATTTGAGGATTAGTCACCATCATACATACTTCTTCCTAGTACTATATATTATATATGTAAAGTTATGGTGTTGCCAAATTCGCAACCAGTAGACGTGCCACAGTAAACAATCTCTTTCATTATTTTTTATAAATATAACATGAGCAACTTTAACTTTGCTCCTAGCTAATTTTTTTACAAGTACGAACTTATCTCTAATCTATGAATTTTTATCTTTACTTTTTTTCTTAATTAATATATTTTTTCTTCGTTTTAATATATTCGGCCGGGTTGAGATGGTGTGTTGAATGCCAACTTAAATGGGATATATATTCGGCCTCTTCTTTCCTATCAGTTTTCCGCTTTGTTTTAAAAAAGAAAAAATTGTAAAGCTTTATATTGATCGCATCTTAATTGGTACACTCATCAATGCGTGAGTGAGTAGTTTAGGATTCGAATCATGCTCATTACAAATGTATTAAAAAGAAGAAAAAATAATTAATTAGTTCGTAAACAATGAAGTTCCAGATGTTTGGTAAATCTGATGTGTTGTATAATCATGCAAAGCTTCTTCCCACATTTGATAGGCACTGATCTCGTGTTATCTTTTCCTAAATATATAATTATATCCATGTCATTATCATGAATATTAATTAATCCAACTATTCACACCTGTTTACATTCTGCAATCTATCAAGTTTGGAGGTGAGAGTTTGAAGTTTAAAATATAAACTAGATAGACTTAATTATTGAAGTATCACATTTTAAATTGAGTGATGATTAATAAATTTGATAAGCTGTGATGAAAACTTTTTTTTTATGTTCATCTTTGAAGTGAGGATACATATATAAAGGATGAAGATATGATATAAATGTAGAAAAATGCATGATATATGACAAATTCCAATTAAGAAAACCTGATCAGTGCAATGAAAAGGCCCACCATTGATTAGCAACTTAATTCTTTAATAACATCAAATGCAAAGCCATAGAGCAGACAAAGGTGAAGCTGTGGAAAATGCACAATGCATAATTACTTGTGAGTTATCATCACCATCTTTGAAACCTAACAAATATACTTGGCGTAAGCATGCTTGTCAATTCACAGCTTTTGCCTTCTCCATTACCTAACTTAAAAAAAAAAAAACACCAAAAAAACAAACAAACAAATGGCTCAATGCCGATTCTAGTTAATAGTACAGAAAAAAATTAGCCACTTTGTTAGTTCGAACCTATAACCTTTTTAGTCATAGAAAGAGCCTCAACTATTTCTCATTACTGAATAATACACTGAAAAAACTACGAGTAAAACTTTTATATATGGATTCATCAATTTATAAACAGAGACAAACAATTATATATTTTTTAAAAGGAGCCAGTGTTTTTACTGTTAACAGAAAATATTTATGAACGCCGTTAGGTAACTTAACATGTTAGCTTACTTGAGTGACATGTTAACTTATTAATTATTTACTTCATATGTGGCTGAACTCAACTGAATTTGCTGAATAAATGATGAACTAACTGAATTTTGCTGAAAGAAGAAGAAATTTTTGTTGAATTCGGCTGAATTGAAATTAGCTTAATTGAATTAAATTTTATTAAAATTAAGTAAAAAGGAATATGGCCTTATTAATTCTGATTTCCAATCTAAATTTTTGTCCTTTTATACTAAAACAAAAACATCCAATATAATTGATAATAAATATCGCGTCCCTTAAATCTGGATATTTTTTCATTTAGCCACCCCAACTTAAAGAACATCTTCCTCAACTATACAAATGTAATGCTTATAGCCCGCCGAATTTTACATGACGCTAATGTGGCAAAAAGTAAAAATAAAAAGAGAGTGAAAGAGAGAAAACGGATGAAAACAAAATATAAAAAAATTCAAAAAACTCCTTGAATTTTCCTTCTTTCCTCCTTATTTCTCTTTCTCTTTCCTTTTCTTATTCTTCTTCTTATAAATTTAGAGAAGTCCATCTAAAAACTTAAATTTTCCAGACTAATTCTCACCAGAATTTTGGAAAATTCCAAAATCCGGTTGAAAAGTGAAATTTTTCATATTTTATCCGGAAACTAGACTTTTCAAAATCCAATCAGAAGTTAAAATTTTCCTAAACTTGAGGAATTTTCTAGATTTCCGCCGAAATTCTGGAAAATTCAAAAGTTCGGTTAGAAAGTGGAACATTCCATTTTCCAACATGATTTTGGAATTTTCCAGATTTCGATTCTCCTTTAATTTTTTCTAAAAGAAGAAGAAGAAGAAGAAATTAAATAAGCACATAGTGCAATGATAAAGAAGTGACTCTTATAGTCTCCACCTTGGTTCGATTCTTGATGTCGTTTTGGAGTCGCCATAGACAAAACGATTAAGTAAAATAGTTCGTAAGTTCCTCTATAACTTGACGATTTTACCCTCTTCCGTATGGAAAAGAGAACTTAAATGTTCCATACTGAATATAAAATTTCACAGCCGAGTGAGAGAATGGGTCTTTAAACGCGCCAACTCATATAACCCCAATAATTCAATTTCAACATTTCTGGAACTAAAATTTATTCAAAACTCTCAGTCAACACCGTGTGACTATATCTGTCTAAAAAGTCAATTCTTTTCATAGCTACATAGTCAACCTTTTCTCTCTAGCATTAATTTCTATCAATCTATAAGATATTCATCCATTTCACATATTCCATTATTCATAATCATATTTTCTCTGTAAATTTGCTAAAAGGATCCTCAAAAAGATGGTTTTCGGGTCGAGAAGAAAGCGAAAAGTTAGCGAGAATCGTGAAGTTAGCAAGAATCATGAAGTTAGCAAGAAACTTGAAGAAGTTGCGAAAAAGGAGTTTATAATTCCTGATCATTTCATATGTCCGATATCTCTTGATCTCATGAAAGATCCGGTTACTTTGTCTTCTGGAATTACTTGTGATCGAGAAAGCCTCGAAGCATGGCTCGAAGATGGTAACGTTACTTGTCCGGTAACGGATCAAGTACTTACGAGTTTTGATCAAATCCCAAACCATTCGCTCCAGAAATTGATTCAACACTGGTCTGTCGAGAATGGCCGGAACTCCGGGGTCCAACATATTCCGACTCCGAGGATTCCTATCTCGTCGGTGGCGTTTCCCATCGGCCTGCTGGGCCAAGCTCTCATAGCCTTCAATATATGATTTATGCCAATTAAGCTCATGTATGCTTTTTTTTTTACTAGCCCCATATAAGCTCAAAATTCAAAATTTGAACACTGTAATTTAAATAGAATGATATAAAATGGTTAATTACAAAATTATGTTATAAATTTAACGAAAGGATTAAATCATACGCGTATAAATCCTTAATAAAGATGGCGTATGAAGCACAAGAGGTAACCTGTAAATTGGATTTCATATGCGGATTCATATGCGTATAAATCCTTAAACATTGATCGATAGGCAAGCAAATATATATGATCTTTGCAACAAAAGTTTGTAGAATACATCAACGTCACTCACATTTTACCTATTCAATATGCAGTTTTCTGTACTTTTTATCTCCTTCACACATTTGTTTTTGTGATTTTTCATTTTCTATAATAAAAATTGCTGTTAACATTTTTATTTAGACAACATTACCCTTCTTTACATGTTCTCATTTTGAATATGTATGTTATGTAAGTAAGAAAAATAAGTCAGTTTTGGTATTTTAAAGTTTTGTTTTATTTTCTGCAATTTTAGAGACTCTAACGTACTATTTTGCATATTGTGTCGATAGTTATTTTTGTTTACCAGTAGTTTGTAAGAATCTATTTAATTTTTTATGTAATGCAAAACAAATGAAATAATGTGGCTATTAAAGAGCAAGATAAACAAATGAAAATGATGTGTTACAAAAAAAATGTAATTGAACTTGTACACAATATAGCCTATACCTAAAGCAAATTAATGATTAGATTTTTCAATTTAGTCTAGTTCAAGCCCATACAGCCATTATAGACATGCCACCAGCCCCTAACAAAACAGCAAGATAACACTTGAACTGAAGTTTGATATTTTGTTGAAGTTTAGGGCCTAAAAAATCAGCAGCTAAGAGATCCACAAGTGCCATATAATTTAGTAACCCAGCAGAAGAAGCATTTAAAAGTCCAACAACAATAAGAGCAGTGGGTGAGCTTGGGCTGTATGTTTTTGACAATCCCATTCCCATTGCTATTCCTAATGGTGTTGTTCCTGAAAAGAACATCACCATTATTGCTTTTATCTTCATCCCATATTGTGCCTGCATTTATTTACATAATTTAGTTATCTTTGTTCAACATAATTCTGTCTATATTGTATTAACGAGGAGTATTATTCAATTCACCTGTAAAATGCATCCTCCGAGTCCCATTCCTTCAAAGAGTTGATGAAAGCAAAGAGCTGCGATTAGAGGCCTTATTGTGCATACATTATCTGAAGTTCCCATTGATAATCCTATAACCACTGAATGCACTACGATTCCTGCTTCTAATACCTGCATTACATTATCTAATGATTACATTTTATCATACACAATATAACCAATTTAATCGCGATTATGTAAATATAACACCATCTAAAGAAACTTGATACATCGAATAATACCAACTTAATGTAACATATTTACCTGAGCCACCACTCGATGCCTTAACAAAACTTGAGACCCCTTCTCAATTTCACCTTCCTCTACCTTAATCTCATGATTTTCAATCTTCTCCTCATTTTCTCCTATTTTTTTACACTTGTTATGGTAACTCATAGTAAGCGAATCCACCATGAGTGTCACCACAGCCGATAACATTGCCACAAACGTCGTGAATGGAAACTTCCTCCACGGATTTTCTGGCAAACACGGAGACTGTAGACATTCAAAGGAATCCGGTAACACGTGCATATATCCCGTGGCTAAAATAACCCCCGAGGCAAAACATTTCACCACAGTGAATAAGTTTTTATCCGGGTGAAATGCCTGAACTGTACGCGTAAGCAATGGCAAACAAACTCCTATCATGCTGCTCACGAGAATAGCCGCTATTGCTATAATCTTCAGTTTCAATGCCTTCTTCGTGTTATGGCATATTCCTCCTTCTGATTTCCCGCATTCTTCTGCGAATGTCGATACGGTGAATGAGAGAATAACAAGCAGTGAGATTTTGATCTTTGCTTGTTGGGAAACCATGGCTGTTTTTGTTAGTAGTGTGTTTTGTTTCAGAGGTTTATCTTCCTATTTATGGTTACGTGAATTCAGATTTTGAAAAGTTCAGCTAGAAAGGGAATGACTATATTGCCCTCATGGCAGATTTGGAAGATTTGCTGTATCAAGCGTTTAAGAGATTTGTAATTTCTTAGTAAGTGATAGGTTTTTTGGGTAATAAAAAATGCCCATTGATGGCATGTGTTTTGCATGTCCCACCAAACTTGCTCGCAGTTAAGGTTTATGCTTGTCACTTACTTTGCTGACATGGCAACGTCCTAATCACGAGACTGATCCTCCAACTCTAAATTTCATTTCCCTCTCCTAAAATTTTATAGTTGGTCAAGCAATTTTGACTAGTGTTTTAAAGTAGTGACTCAATTTCAATTTATTATAATAAATTCTTTCAGTTTTTTATTTTATTTCATCTAAATTACCTCAATCGATTCAAGAAAAGACAATAATATGACAAAAAATACAATCCACAACTCAATATAAATTTTTTTATAATTTTATTGAACATAATAGAAAATGTGTCATTTTTCGTGTCCACATGAAATAACATGCTAATTTCCTTATTGTATTAGTTTCAATCCAACAAACACGAACACAAAAAGGAATTTATTTGTAGTATGATTTGCCTTGTATTGATTTTCTGTGATGATTTTTTTCTTTTTGATATTTTTATAGTCTAATGAATTTTGTGAGGAATGAGCGATATTTTATATATAAGTTGCATTTGTCATATAGAACAGATCGAGATGTATCGTGTTGTGTTGACATGTTCGTATTTTATCGTTGTAATTCTGGAATTTTCGTGATTCCGTGTTAAGATCATGTCGTGTTTAAATTTAGAATTTCGACACAAAATATTTTTTATATCGTATTTATGTTTAGTATTTTGACACAAATATAAAAAATTGACACGACACAAAATACGAAATTGCGCCTCAAAGAACTCCAATAAAATGAAGCATTTACTATATTATAAAGCCAACCGAAATGAGAACTTGTGAAGCCGTTATATAAAAATAAAAAATGTTAAAAGTGAGTATAAATAGCGAACACAAAAAGTTAGATGAATAATATGGCAAATTACCGCTTTTATTACACTTCTAAAAATACTATACAATAAAATGGTAGGTTATGAAATATTTTTAAGACTTTCGTTTTGTTTTGTTTTTTGTCCTAATACATCTCCAAGAAATAATTATTTTTTTGATGAAAACTCCAATAGTTACCGTGTCAGCATAAATCAATTTTAAGTGTTAATTTTAACGCCACCTACTTTGCTGACATGGCAACGTCCTAATCCCGAGGCTTATCCTGGACGCTATCCGTTCCAAATATCATTTCCCTCTCCTATCATATCTACTACTCACCTTCAGTAAAATCTCCAGCTGCTGCAAGAATTTCTCTGCAGTCGTCCGAGATGAAACCTCCGATGACGTTGTCGCAAAATATCTCAATCTCATCGTCGCCAAATCTTCATCATTGTACCAGAAGGTCGTTCCCGCCTCCGAAATCTCCACTAACTCTCGGACTCCTCAATAGAACCAGTCACATTCAATTCAATCTTCTTCATCTCTCGCCGCCGACTCCGAACAAGGTTTTCAGTTTTTGTTATTCTTCTGCATTTGCTCTTCATCCGTTTTCGCAATTGACTTCAGTTTTTTCTGCTGTTATTGCCTCGTTTAGGTTGATGCGGTGCGGTTTGATGGTCCGGTTGTGGAATTTGAAGATTGTGAGGTCGTGATAGAGACGTGTGTTACGCGTACTCTTCCTCCTGCTCTGACGCTGGACCACGGCCTGAAGAGTATTAGAGAGGCTGTAGAGGATGTGAAATTTAATACTCTTGTTCCGAGTAACGGAGTGTTGAGATTTCAGGTACTTGTTCGAGTATATATATGTTTTTACTGCGAGATTAGTGGTGTTATTTTGCCGTAGTGCGGTTGATTTTAACTGCAGATTTTAATGCTGATAGATACAGATAAACGAGACTGATTTTAGCTGCATATTGTAATGCTGATAGATACAGATAAACGAGAGTGGTTTTCTTTATGTATCTGTATATGTTTGTGACATCTAGTTGAGTGATGTGATTATGTAATTTAAAATTTAACCTGCCAGAGTATGTCTTTGATGTAGATAATATTATTGTGAATATGAGGTAATTGATACTGATTATATGAAGATGTGATTTGATTTTTCTCCAACTGTAATCGTTGTTCTAGGTAGTTCATCTTTGCCATGTTACGTATGTTTCTATGTAAATCATGTTGGAACACATGAATAATGCCATTGGAAAAGTAATGTAAGGAGAATATTTGATGGAGAGTGATAAGTCTCGATTTGTTAGAGAACATATAGCATGGATCTACAGAGAAGACAGAGTACGAGATTAACTTTGCAATAATTTCTGTGTATCTACAGGTTGCTGTGCCTCCCAGTCCGAAAGCATTGAAATGGTTCTGCTGCCAGCCAGAGTCATCTGGTGTGTTTCCTCAGTTTTTTCTATCTAAGGAGGCAGAGGACCCATCAAGTCAATCTCTTAACCTTGGCAGAACTCGTGGAGTTTTCGGAATTGGAGCTGCTATTTTCTTTGTGAATTCTTCTCGTACATCACAGGAGCAGAGATTGATTAAAAGGTTCAGTTCATGTTTTTTCATTTATTCAGTTTATTCAATAGAGTGTTCATGATGTGCCACTGGGCACTATATTGATTGAGAATAAGTGGCTACATGCTTAACTATACTATTAGAACTTTGTTGCTTTTCAGCATGACATAATGAAGGGATAAATGTACGTAATGGTATTTGTTAATGATGTTTTCAGTAGCAATTTAGGAATGAATTGGTTTATCCTTTGTGCATGCAAAGTGATATTTCTTTTCCCCAAGTAAGAACTATTGATTTGGTTTCTATTTGATGAGGGGAAGGTAAAGGCCATCATGTGATGAAGTTTTTAAATCATGCATATTCTTTACTTTGGAATATGCATTCAGGAAGAAAGTTATCAGTCTGGCTTTCCTGGATATACAATCCTGCAGGAAGCCACAAGCACTCAACTTCAAAAGTGTTGAGGGCTTCCTTTTCATAGTTGTTAACTTCATACATGGTTAAATAATCCTATGCATGTAGTTTATGTGCAGATATGTGTCAAGTGATTCGTTCGAAATAGCAACTTATGGTTTCACGGATATTAAATTTGATTTGGGATCATCTTCAGTTGAGCACGAGGCTGGTTCCTTCTACCTTGTAATTCCTGAGGTACTTACATTCTTTTGTGTCTCTTTGTATGAATCTTTTAGTTTGTGAGTTGATTTGGAAGGTGAATTCTGCATGTGTAGTAATACCTCCAAAGTTGGCGTTTTTTACCTTCAGTAGGTGGGGGCACTGAACTTACTATAGCTCTTACGGGAGATTTGGTTTTCAACAGATTGAATTAGATGAACATGAGGATGTCTCCTTACTGTCAGCAACATTGGCTTGGGATGATGCTTCCTTTTGTACGTTTAAACAGGCAATAGAATCTTTTGAATCATCTATTTATCAGGTAACTGATGCTGTCATCTTATATTATGCAACATTATGATTTTGGGGTAACTTATTTTGATTGTAACTCTTATGTGTCAAAAATGTTAATCACAGTATCTGACAAGATAATGTGACATCTAACTGAACACTTCAAAACTGAAGTCTTGAGTTTATTTTCAAATGTTTTCAACTTTTTAATATGCTAGATTCTCTGTACATATTCTTTGTCACAATAAAACCATGTCTTTGAAGATAATTAGTCTTTTACTGTAGTTTTCTTAACATTTGATAGTCTCTGACTAACTCCTAAGATTCATCTTGCTTGATTGAGAGCCATTATAGTTCATTATCATCTATCCTATCTGAAATCTACTTCAAACTCACTGGAAAATAATTTAATTTGAAAATATCTTTATTTAGTGAAATTGAGCATGACCTTAGCATGTGAAGCTGTATGGTGTATACAAATATTTTGATTTAGTTATCTGAATGTTATTCCAATTCTTGTCAGAATTGTTGCCTTGTTATGTATTTGTTCAACCAGAACGATCCTTAAGAAAAGTCATATTGTTTGCTTGAGCTGTCTCTCACATTTCTATATATCCTTCTCATTCTTCAGGTCAGTTATCATTTTTCGTCAAACAGAGAACGATGCTGTTCGAAATTCCTTACAGTTACTCCAAATAAGATCAATCTACTGGAGGATAAAAAAGTTGCAATGGTATGCATTTTCTTGGTGTAAAGAATGACATCATTGCATGAAAGAGCAGTAGGCATAGTTGCATTAGATGGCTACAACTTTAGTGCCAGGGTGAGTTTTTATACGGGGTTGTTAGAAGGATTCTTTCATAATCATCGATGGAAATTTTCATCAGGTTGTCCTGTTACTGCAAAGCTGTTTCTCTCTACGCTTTTCTTTTCAGAGTCGTGATTACGTTTTGTCTTATGTTTTTCCTAACCTTGATTTGTGAAAGAGATTATAATATAAACTATTATTGTGCCTAAACTATCAGCTTAACCTTTTAGTTTACTTGGTTCTTTAACATGACATGAGAGCCTCCTTAGACCAAGTGGTTAAGGATTCAAATCCTGGCAACCCCATTTATTGGTGGAATTTCAACGCATGGTAGGATGGGTCTGCATTGTACATGCTTCAAATCCCTAGGGCATTCATGTGTAGGTGCATGCCAGAGGTTATAATAATAAAACTATTATTTCGTCTTAACTATCAACTCAAAGTTTTAGTTCAATTTTTTCCTTGAAAATTTGGTTGTATCGCTTTATTGTTAGGCGGACAAGGCCAGTTCATCATCGGGTAACCACTTATTTGGTCTTTTTATAGAACTTACGAATAGAGTAAAGAGGGGAGGGACACCTAGAGGTTGGCTTTGGTGGAATTAAGATCAATAGTAACGGACCTAAAAAGTTAAATTTTATTTCAGAAACATATACTTGTTCTTTGTTTAGCCCTTGAGCACTGTGATTTTATAGGTGTGCTCAAATACACTGTCGTTGGGCAGAGGGGCTTATCAGGATGACTTCTTGGAACTGGTATGAGGGTATCTCCTTTTTCCTGGTAATTGTTAATCCTTTCTGACCCCCCATTTTATTTGATATGTTGTGCTGATTATAGAAATGAGCAATGATATCTGGTAACTTGCTGTGCAGAAAAGTTTCAGTCAATTCTATTTCAGGCATTCACCAACTTTTACTGCTTCTAGCAACATGGTAAGCTTCTAGAGAAGTTCCTTTTTCTTAGTTTCCTGCTTGTTTACATCTATGGGAGCTGGAATGTTGAGGAGCCTTTAGCTTAATGCAGCAAGTGGATTGGAAATGATTGGATTATAAAAGACATGTTCTGTGTTAATTATCAAAGTTTGCTGCTTCATTTGCATGGTTAATTATATTTGATATCTTTTTAATTTCTTTTGGTAACCGCAGAGTTAAGAGCTTTGAAGCTATCCTATTAACTGACTTCTTTGCAAACCATCTATTTCAGCACTAATTTATGCTTATTTTATGTTGCAAGAGTAGAAAATTGCAAGTGCTATATGGTGAATTGTATACCTTTATAAAAATAGTTAAAAAAGAGAACTATAAACATGAGCTTTGGCTGCTTCTTGGGAAAATATGTCTTTAGCTGTCGTATCTCCTTGAACAAAGTTGATGTGATTTTGTATGAGACATTGCGTGAATCTTTTGAATGCATGAACTAAGGTGGATAACTGGATGTTTTAAAAATGTTATTGACTCTCAGTTGTTGGACCATGCTGGTGAAACAAGTCACTCCTTGCAAGATTGTACAAACATTAATGCCGTTTGGGCTTTTCTGATGGTAGAAGAATGTTCTCGTCTTGGACTAACAGTGAGATTTTAGACATCTCTTTCATATTCTATATCCATGTGTGTACACATGTGGTTAATATTTTGTTTCAGTATTTTTGTATTGCTCCAGGATCAAGATCATCTCCCCTTGCTATTGCTGCCTCTATTCATCCCCACACTACTTGTATTGCATGCTTTGATGAGCGCTCATTGGCATTCCATGCTGTTGGTTATGCTAGAGGTTCTCATAAACCAGCAGTTGTCATAACATCTTCAGGAACTGCAGTTTCAAATCTTCTTCCTGCTGTGAGTTCCATTTCATAGAACGGTCTATAATACCGAGTCTTTCATTCATCAGCATTGATGCGTGCGATTGTTTTAAAAGCTATTAATTTGCAGGTTGTGGAAGCCAGTCAGGATTTTGTGCCACTTCTCTTGTTAACTGCTGATCGTCCTCCTGAGCTTCAAGGTGCTGGGGCTAACCAATCAATCAATCAGGTATCCAAAGTTATGTATTACAAAAGTTATCATTATGAAACTAATTCATATTTTACAATCTGTAACAGTTACGTCATCGTTTATCTACCTTTTTTCCTTTTCAAATTTTAATTTATTTATGTGATATCATTTTTGCATGCTTTTGTAAACTTGAGTGACAACAATTGTTTTGTTAAAGTATTTATGAAACAGGCTGCTGAATTTGTATGTTAGGTGAACCATTTTGGTTCTTTCGTCAGGTTCTTCTTCAGTCTCCCTACTTCCACTGATGATATTCCTGCACGGATGGTTCTTACAACACTCGACTCTGCTGTACATTTGGCAACCTCTTCACCATGTGGTCCAGTTCATATCAATTGTCCTTTTAGAGAGCCATTGGATGATGCTCCAAGGAAATGGATGTCAGACTGTTTGACAGGATTAGATACTTGGATCTCTAGTGCTGAGCCATTTACTAAGTATATTACATTAGAAAACTCTATTGCCTGTGATGGTGATAAGGTCTTTCAAATGTCTCAAGTTCTTGAAATAATTAAAGCAGCTGATAGGGGGCTTCTAATTCTCGGTGCAATCCATTCAGAAGATGATATATGGGCAGCTCTTCTCTTGGCAAAACACCTGAATTGGCCTGTGGTAGCAGATATATTGTCTGGTTTACGATTAAGAAAGCTCTTGGCATATTCCCATGTAGAAGAGAATGTTCTATTTCTTGACCATCTTGACCATGCTTTGCTCTCTAATATGGTCAGGGGTTGGTTGAAGTTTGATGCTGTTATTCAGGTATAACTTTTTTAATCTGTTGACCTCTCTAAATTCTTGCCTGTTCTTGGAATTGACTGATGGGTGTCCAGCCTAACATTTTAAAATATAGAGAGCATGTTGAGCTCTGTTAATCATCTGAGGATTCTAAGATGCACCAGGATACCCTAGACTATTGGATATGTTATGTGGCTAACCTAGATCCCGTATTTGCATGGTTTCTACCAACAGTTTTTTAGGAAATCACATAAGAACGTCCATTGTCAAAGCATTTTGAAGGAGTTAGGATTCTAAGAACAGCTGGATAGCATCAGGAAGTAGTCTTGGGATTATGGATTTTTTCGTCTTTTTTAATTTAATAATTAGCTTTAGAGCCCTCCAAAGCTTATGACACGTGATGATGCTTAGTATAGAGTTCAACAGGAAATTGTAACTTGTGTTAATGATCTTTGGATGCAGAGAAATAGCTATGGAACTTAGTTTCTGCAGTGTGAATATGTGTCACTGTCATGTAATTGGCCCATTTTTTGTTTGCCAGTTGAAGTAGTGAAAACTTTCATTGACCTTTCTAATATTGTAGTATAAGTTTAGGTGGTAATTAATTGTCTTCGTGAACTCTGCAGTTGTGTCGACATAGAACTGCGGCATTTGTAAAAAGTAGTTCAACTTAAACTATTTCTCTTTGAAAATGAATTTTGATAAATTCGATCAGAGATTGGGTCAGGAGTTTTTATTTGACAAATTAATTTTGGGAGCCTGTTGTTGAGTAGTTGTGGTATGATGCGAAAAGAGAAAGTAGAAAGTTATATCATAAAAAAGAAGATTGTTTGTTGGACATGCCTTTTCATCTTTGACATCGATAAAAATTGCTTCAGAATTTTATGATAGCTCTAAATCTTCGATCTCTTATACTGAAGTCCCCTGAGCATCCTATATGGGATCAAATATAAGGCTAATATTGAAATGCCATGTTATTCTTGTAATGTGAGTTTTGAGCAGTTTTCTCATATATTCTTTTTTGCATGATATACCTTATGCCTTATTGGTTGTCTTCTTATTCTGACATGTGAGCAGATTGGAAGTCCAATCACAAGTAAACGTATTTCTCAGATGCTGGAGCAGTGTTATCCATACTCTTATATATTGGTCACAGACCATCCGTACCGTCATGATCCATCACATATCGTGACCCATAGATTAGATTGCTCTATTCTTGAGTTTGTTAATAGTTTGATGAAAGCTCCATTCCCGTTTAAGAGCAACAGCTGGTGTCATTTTGTAAGGGCTTTGGATTCGATGGTGAGTGAGCTCTATGATATGATTTTGTTATTTTATTAATGTGAACCAATTTATGCTTCTAATTTTTTGACGGATATACTGAGTAATGCCCTCTAGCTGTATATATATTGAGCTCCACATTTTATGATGTAATTGTACTTCTGCTGGATTCACTAAATTTAGCAACATCTAATCGAATTTTCCCCTCATGGAGAATGCACTAAATTCTTGCAGTTTGTTATGATTATTATTGTTAAAGCTAAAAGAAACTTTATATAGGATGATGTTTTTTCTTCTTGAAGCTAGAAACCCTCTCTGTATGAACCCAGAACTTCAATGATAGCGCTGGGGTAGGATACTGTTTTTGCTTTAATCATTGATAGAAAATGCATGTATGGAGAATTTGATAGTGATTTACATTTGATGTTGAATAGGACTAAAGTATTGTCTTGTGTGCAACTGGTTCCTTACCATATTCTTAGATGTTATTAACATTATTTGCCTGTAGCATTATGCTTGCATTAGAATTTTGTATCCCACTTGAGGTGTAACTTCTTATGTTATATTTCACCTCGTGTAGGTTGGATGGGCATTATCATTTCAAATTTCCGCAGAGAACTCCTTGACTGAACCATATGTTGCACATGCCATTTCGGAAGCACTTTCAGTTGAGTCTGCCCTTTTTATAGGCAACAGTATGGCAATACGTGATGCAAATATGTATGGGTGCAGCTACAGAAGTGATTCTCGTATCAATTCAGATGTAGTATTGAACTCAGAACTTCAATTTCTTGGTATTCGCGTTGCTGGAAACAGGGGAGCTAGTGGTATTGATGGATTGCTTAGCACAGCAATTGGTTTTGCTGTTGGATGCAGCAAAAGAGTAAGTTTGTTTGTTTTCTTTCCTAGAGCTCTTGCGATGACTCTGGCATTTGTTCGAATTGTTTTCCTTAAAATGATACATTTGGTGGTGGTCATTCTAGAAATTTGAAGGGAGTATGAACTACACACAAACATGAGGAATAACTGAAGGAGCAAAACTTGTTATTTACTGAAAACACGAGAATCAGCCCCCACCTACCCCCCAATGAAAACCAGTTTGTTGTAAATGTCTAATAGAATCAAACACTCATTTTGCTGCGTCTCAATGTTGTGTCTTAATTACATTTAAACATCTAACTTCTTAATTTGTATTTTATTGTTTCATAAGTTTGCTTTAATGTTTAGGTACTTTGCCTGATTGGGGATGTTTCTTTCCTTCATGATACAAATGGCTTGTCAATTTTTAATCCAAGGTAGAGAGTTCACTTCTGTTTTCTATTGGCCTCTTTATTTGCATGATGGGCTTTTATTGAGGGTTCTAAAATTTCTGATTCTCATTTGGCTGATTCAGTTTTAGTTGAGACGTGTGTTAATTAGTCAAATACTTGTTTTCTTTTTAGTTAAATGAACTTGCAATCTACTGGTAAATAGCACTTTCCATCTCATAACAAGAACATGATTCAGATACCAACTTTTTTCCTTTAATGTTTATGAAGATTTACTTTGCTTGAAGGATTTCGAGGAAGCCCATGACGGTAATTGTGATAAACAATCACGGTGGAGCAATCTTCAGTCTTCTTCCTATTGCAGATAGAATCGATCAAAGAATACTAGATCAATATTTCCACACTTCCCATAAAATTTCAATTCACCAGCTCTGCACAGCTCACAGGTAAAGAATCTCAATGACTAGTCAAACATGAAGTATTCTTAATAAAGTTTGGGTTAAATTCTACGGAGAATGACGAGCAATATGGTTTAGTTTACTGGTAAAATCAATTTCTACTGGAATTTCCACTGGAATTTCCATGGCTCTATAATTTGATTTCATGTTTTTGACTGAGAAAGAAACAACATGGTTAGCAGAGGTCATTATATGAAATACTGACTGTGTTTTTTCATCGTTTTGATTTTCTTTTACTTGAATGTACTGTCAGCTTTCATGGTTTTATGGAACAAGATTCAATGTGATTCCCTGCGGTATATTTATTAACCAACCAAACAGATTGTTGTTATTGATAGACGCAATGTGGTTGAAGTGTCAATTTTTTCTACAAAACCATGAATTCTCTCTGACTTCCAGTACAAAATTATTGAATGGAGTACAGTGTGGGACATCTACACGTGAAGACAAAAATGGAACTTCTAGATGCTTTACTTATATCTCAGCAAGAGAAGACTGATTATATCATAGAAGTTGAGAGTTGCATTAGCACCAATTCAACCTTTCACAGGTTGTCTATCTTTCATTCAAAACATAAGGTTGTAAACATTTCATTCTATATTCTGCTGATCACTTATAGTTTGTATGACAGTACGTTGCGAAAATCTGCATGCCAAGCAGCAGATCATGCTTTAAATGTCCTTTCAAGACTTTCTTTTACTTATGCTGTTCCAGAACAGTTTTTTCTTTGCAAGATCCTCAAAATGGAGTATTCATTGTACAGGTTAGTGTTTCTAATAGCAACTAGATTTTGTAATTCGAATGGAATATATAGTTCACTAGCTTGAAATGTGGGTTGTAACAGAATTGAACTCGGCGCTCCTCCTACTTCGGCATTGGTGGATCAGGGCGGGAACGAGTTCCATAAGCATGGATACATTTTGTCGTTGTATCTTGAAGATGGAAATGTTGGGTATGGTGAGGTTGGTGGTTACTTATTTGCTTTTCACATATGAAACCATAAAGGTTTGCAAGTCAATGGACTAGTTTTTTCATTTTTTTTGTGACTAAATTATGAAGGACCAAGCAACTATAACATGCCTTTATTTCTGCTAGAAAGTGAAACCTTTGAGTGGCAGAACAACTGTGATACTGGCGATTGTTATGCATATATTATTTTACATTAGTAACTTCTAGTGGAGAGAAATTTTCTTGTGTTTTTTTTTTTTCACGCTGTTTTGTGGTTGAAGACAATCATGGCGAACATGCTATATTTCAAGAGGAGCTACTCCCGTTATTAAAAAAACATAAAAAAAATTCAAAGCCCCCATAAAATATATTTATCATCCATAATCTGGTGGAAAATAATTGAAAAACTAAATATTTTGATGCGTCTCCAGACGATTTTGTGAAATTTGTTGCATTTTAACTTGAAGCTTGACCGTAAGAGACCAGTGAGAAGTTTTGAGCACTGTAACTAATTTAATGCAGTTGTTTGATGAAACCCTCTTCAAACATGTGTATGTATGCGTGGGTGTGTGTATAATTGGTTTCTGTGACCTTCAGCTACATCTGATTTCTTAGTTTACATCATGTTGCATGTTCTTGTTACAGGTAGCACCTATTGAAATTCACAAAGAAAATCTGTTAGATGTAGAAGAGCAACTTCGTTATCTTGTTCATGTGATCAAAGGAACCAAAATAAATATTTCCCTTCCTCTATTGAGTGGTGCATTTTCCTCTTGGATATGGTACAACTTAGGAATTCCGGTGAGTATGAATCCCCCATTCTCTTTCCATGACATAAATATGCCTAGGTAGTCTATTATATTAATTTTGAATGGAAAAAGATGCATTTTTGTGTCGAATATCTTTTAAATTGAGTTGATGGTCTGTCATATTATTATGCAGGAAAATTCAGTCTTTCCTAGTGTCAGATTGGGCTTGGAAATGGCTATACTTAATGCTATAGCAGAAAGAGAAGGTTCTGGCTTACTAAACATAATAGAACCGCTGAGAGGAAATGAAGAGATTTATGAAAAGCCAGTTGTTAGGATATGCGGCCTTATTGATTCTAACGGGACTCCTGCTGAGGTTGCTTATATTGCTTCCTCTCTTGTGGAAGAAGGTTTTTCCGCATTAAAGCTAAAAGTAAGTCTTTCTGTTAGTGGTGTGCCTCATTTTCAACCTGTGGCATTCTTGCCCAAGTTCTCAACTCAAGTTTGTATTATGATGTATTCATTTGTGGAATATTTCAACTATTTATTCCTAGTAGGTGAAGTAAGTTGGATTTCTGAAGATTCTTGTGCAACAGGTTGCTCGTCGGGTCAATCCATTGGACGATGCTGCAGTTATACAAGAAATCAGAAAGAAGGTTGGTGAGGAGATTGAACTTCGGGTAGATGCTAACAGAAACTGGTCATATGAAGAGGCTATTCAATTTGGTCGTTTGGTGAAAGATTGTGACCTGCAGTATATTGAGGTATAATTTCAGGAAGTTGTCCCATCTTACAATTAATTTGCATGTTAACATCAATTAGTTTACTAGACTTTAATTGATGTATACTATTTATGGCTGTTATTTTTTCCGACTGGCAATGGTTCTCCTATGTTTCAGGAACCTGTTCAAGATGAAGACGATATCATAAAGTACAGTGAAGAGAGTGGTTTACCAGTGGCACTTGATGAAACTGTTAACAAGGTTGCTGGAGATCCCCTTGATATGCTTGCAAAGTATTCTCACCCTGGAATAGTTGCTGTGGTGAGTGGTATAAATATTTACTTACTCTTGTCCTCGATCTTGTGCTAGCAGAGGCACAAGCAGCATACTTTCAGTTCTTACCAAATTGTAGCTTTCATTTATTTAATTGCATGTAGAGGGTTCACAGATATTAGATGTGCTAGTAGGGGATGAAGTGATTGATTCACAGTTTATTTCTTTGTCAACACATTATAATAGTATCCTAGGCAAGTTGATCATTAAGGTTGAATGATTGGCTTTCAAGTGTTTCCTCCCAGCCACCTAGTCTTTTTTGCTGGTTCATAGATTTTTATGTTCATCGTTTTCTTTTGTGATCAAAGTTGTCATCAGCATCACCATATTGTTTTTTTTCTTTTTTTTTTTTGCATTCTCTGTATGAGTTGTTCTCTTGTGATTTTTTTTTTTTTCTTCTCAATAACTTGCTCTTCAGGAAATCAATCATATTATATTTGGATTTGATATATTGTCTTCTCAGGTAATTAAACCAAGTGTTATTGGTGGATTTGAGAGAGCAGCGTTGATTGCAAAATGGGCCCATCATCATGGAAAGATGGCTGTGGTCAGTGCTGCATTTGAAAGCGGCCTAGGTCTCTCAACCTATATACAGTTCTCCTATTATCTTGATCTGCAAAATGCTCATCTTTGCAAGGTCATGAACCGAAAATTGCAACCTTCTGTAGCCCATGGTCTTGGAACTTACCAATGGCTTAAACAAGATTTAACAACTAAACCTCTGGGGATTCGCTATTTTCCTTGTACTGGCTTTGTTGGGGCATCTGTCACTGATTCCATTCATTTGCTGCGGAGCTTTCAGATCAATCAAAACGTTATTCTTGGAACTTCTTCTGACGAGCGTGTATGCACATACAATTTGGCTGTCAGCTCAAAAGATCTTTCCTGCTCCATCAAAGTGCATGATATTGGACCAAAAAGTGAGGTATGTGATTGACACATTCTTTTCTTTTGTACATTCTCTTATCACTTCTCTTCTATAAAAATTTATTATTTGATGGCTTTTTGACTATCTGGGTGGTTTCTGATTCATGCACATGATCAGTTAACCTAAACAAAGGATGACAATGTTGCTAGGTTTGGATGTGTCTTTCTGATGTATAATATGATCGAAGTGGTGATTTTTTGCGCTTTATCTTGTTTTGGCTACTAGCACATTATTATTTGGATTTAGTTGTTAGATGATTAGGTTCCTGTGGCTTGATTGTTTAATTGGCCAGTGTGTCAAAACAGCTAGCTTTCAGTTTGGTCTTTAAGGCTCTTTATTGATTGCATCTTCAATTCTGCAACAAACCAATTATTTTGGTGTCATTCTGTTAGTTTTTTCTTTTCAATGACTGCTGCTGATTACCATAGCAATAGATAGGCAGATTAATGCTGTGCAACTATTGCAGTTATGGCCTGTATCAGTTTAATTGTTACCTTCGTCATCACTTTTCTTTTTGATGCAGGATAATGTTGTCGTGTTTCTTCATGGTTTTCTTGGAACGGGTGAAGATTGGATCTCTATCATGACAGCCATCTCAGGATCAGTGAGATGCATTTCAATTGATCTTCCTGGGCATGGAGCGTCAAAGATGCAAAACTGTTCTAGTAAAGATGCCAAATGGGATGCTACTTTATCTGTTGAAATAGTCTCAAATTTGCTGTATAAGTTGATCCAAGAAATAACTCCTGGAAAGGTTACCCTTGTTGGGTATTCATTGGGTGGAAGAATTGCGCTGCACATGGCATTGAGACATGTTGATAAGGTACACCTGTTGTAAAACATTTCAATTTGAGTTGATCATATATAGTTTGATTTAGGTAATAGAAGTAAACATGATATGCAGATCAATGGAGCTGTTATAATATCCGGTAGCCCAGGGCTTGAAGATGAGATGGAAAGAAAAGTTCGTCTGGCTAAGGATGTGTCTAGGTCACGCTTATTAATTGCTTATGGGCTGCATATGTTTGTAGATACCTGGTATGCTGCAGAATTATGGAACAGGTAATTTCATATTTTTCATTCGTTAGTTTGGCAATTTCGTTTTTGAATTCTAAATTCTAATGCTTAAAAAATCTCTATTCTCTTATCAATGTCCTGGATAAATTGTCTACATGCAACAGCTTGCGAAGCCATCCCCGTTTTAAAGCAATAGTTTCCAGCCGCTTGTTCCATGATGATGTTTTTGGTCTTGCTAAAGTTCTATCTGGTCTGAGCGTTGGTGGGCAGATGTAAGTTAATTCAAAATTTTGAGTTCTCCTTTCTGTACTTTGAAGCTCATCATCATCATCATCATCATCATCATCATCATCATCATTATTATTATTATTATTATTATTATTATTATTATTTAAGAAAAGTATGTCCCTACGGTCAATTAGTGTAAATTGCGTTGTGACCTCCAGGGTTAAAGGCATCTCTTTGCAACAGTTTCCATTGTTCATTATGTTAAAAGAATACTGTATAATTACACGATGCACCTTTAGAGATGAAGCTGTAGGTGAAAAGTAGTTGGAGAGTTTATTTGAAGATGATATTCGAAGTGATAAGAAATAGACATGCTTTGTAGAGGGAAGCCATGTGATTGGATTCGAAGTTGAACATGTGCTTAGTAAGACACAAGTACGTACTCCTTGCAAAAGAAAAATCTCTTTTTAGAAATCTGATGTACTAAACTGCCCATTAAAACATATTTATTTACTATTATAATTAAGGTTAAGTATGCATTTTGCTTAATTCTCTTGTTGTCCTAACTATAAATAGCTCCTAGAAAACTCCTGTTGACTTTGGGCACGTATTTCAAGGTTGAATAATATGTCATTGAATTTTGTTTTCTGCAGCATAGAATTTTCTTTCTTCGCATCTCAAGTCTCATTGCATCACGTTGAAATTTCATATTGCTAATATTTTATAAAAGAAATTTGTGGCATTTGAAAAATCTATTGTTGGATAGTTATTTCTTATCTATTCCTTCTGATATGAATTTTTTTTGTGTTGCTTTACTTTCTGAAGCAATTGATGTTTATTTCACCATCATGTTATCATTATCATATCTTTTTTAATTCGGGGTGATCATTGAATGAGAGAGAAATCCATTTTTGAACTGCATAGAATGAAGAACAAACAGATTCCGTATATGACCAACATATTTCCGCAAAACCTTAGTGATTTATTTTACTTGTAGATTTCAATTCAGTATTTTATTATTTGCCCCTTATTAATAATTTTCTGGCATTGTTGTTTTAGCCTAAATCTTTTATGCTTGTGTGGCAGACCTTTGTGGAAGAACTTGAAGCAATGCAGTTTACCGCTTTTGCTCATTGTTGGAGAAAAAGATAGGAAGTTCAAGGCAATTTCTGAAAAAATGTGCAGTGAAATTGGCCAATCAAGGGAAGGCAGATGTGAAATTGTGGTGGTTCCGAGTTGTGGACATGCTGTCCATATAGAGAACCCTCTCTCTGTTGTTGGTGCGCTGAGTCAATTTTTGACCAGGCAGAGCACTTGTCTTTCCCCATAGAGCAGTAGGCTTATGCTTTAGTCAACTATGGATGAAAAATGTTAACTACCGTGCAATTCATTCTGTTTGCTGGTCAGCCTTCGCGTTCGTCACTGATTTTGTACCACAGTTTGATGTAAACACTGGAGGAATTCGGCAAACAACTTGGTCTATGAACCAAAACCTATATTCCCAGTTCATTTTGACGGAATAAGCTGATTTTATGATTAGAGATTTCAGCTCTATGGTCTGGCAGTCCTGGAGGAGGTCGGTGAAATTTACTATTGTCCTGATGTGATAAAGAAATATTATTTGTAGTGCTTAGGAAAACAACTATGAAACGTGTTCAAAGGCAGCTCAAACTTGGTTTCTTCATTAATATAGAACTCGAGTTTGAGAAGGGCTTGTTGTATATACAACAAGGACAAGTCACTAAATATATATAGCTTGAAGCATGTATGACATGTGCATTCGTTCATGTATTTGAATTTTACTAATAAATAGATGCTAGGATTCAATCCATAATCACTTATGTAAAAGATTGTGATATAATTTAATTAAAAACATAAGTTGATTATTGAAGTCCAATAATGGTTTTGTTATTATATTACGCAAGACTGGTTAATTAATATATCTTGTTTACCCATACAATATATATGCATATGCTCTGCCTTTTAACTGATTTGTTTTTCTAAAGAGGGTTGATGGTTTTTATCTCCCTCGCAATAACAGATATGATCTATGCAAAGACATTTTCTATCTTTGCACTTGCATTTTTGGTTAATGCACTCCGAACTATTATTGCAATGGAGAGAAACTACGGGTCCTTTGGCCACATTATCTCCACCAACCACATGCATATCTGCATAAACCAACATATTTAAGCGTTAAATCGTCCTTTAATAAAAATAAACTATTCAATATGAAAACATAGTTACAATATTTACAATTGTGTTCACTAGTCAATAACTGACTAAAATACAATTTGATCAGACACTATTAGATTAGAATCTACGGGTGGAGATTAAAATATAATAAAATTACCTAAAGACGACGGGCTGATACATGACTATTTAGGGTATAATAAAAAATATTATTTATAATTAAAGTAAAATAGGTGATTTCATTAAATTTAAATCTCCGACCTTAAATTCTAATCTAATAATGATTGACCAAATTTCATTTGGTCAGTTATCGATTAGGTGAACACCACTCGTAATATTTAATTGGATTAATATGTATATTTGACTTTGTATTTTTTCTACGATGTAGATTATTTACCTTTATATTAATTTAAAGCTTTAATATTGCCCTTATATTCCTAAATATTATAAAAATAAATATCATAAACTAACAGTTTGTATTTTTGTATAATGTTTAAAAATATAAAAGCATATTACGGCATGAAATTAATATAGGCGACAAATTCATATTGGACTGAAAGTAATATGTATATTGACAAATTTAATTAGTTGACTTTTAAAAAAAAATTGTTGAGTTTTGTAAAAAATGAGGAATAGATAAATGGCGGGGGAGATCTAGAATGACTTACAAGATGCAATAAGGAGGATAGCGGCTAGAAAAATTAGCTTGAATGAAGAGTTGGCCATCTTAATTAGCTATTTGGTTAGTAAATGCAGAATGGGATATATATATATCTGATAGACAATTTAATTTTGTAGATTGCATGAGATATTGTACAATAAGTTTTGTCTTGAGAAACAAAATCTTGTTTATCAGATTCACAAGATACTTACTCACGTATTTTTGCCATTTATAAGCGCTATGATGTACAATCTGAAACAATTAATACTAGATTTGTTGCTGGAATTGCAAATGGGCTGGATGAAGAGGGCCTACTCTTATAAAGATCTGTGTTTAACCTGAACTTGCAAGTATGTAAGTTTATTTTTAGCTAAACTTTATGTAAATCATAAAAAAAAAAAAAAATCCCTTTTAGCAAAGATATGGCCCTTTCCGGATCCTCCGAATTTGATTTATTTTATCTACGTATAGAATGATACATTTACCTTTTACATGGGCTAAATAAAATCAGATATAAAATCCAAAGAATTTATGGTCTTACCATATCTAAAAACAACAATACTTTTTAATTATTTTTTTAAGCAGATCAATGTTAAATATATCATTATCTCGAAGGAAATTCGGAGCTAAAAATGGTTGAAAAAGCTTCTCAAAATTTGATTTAGTGATGAATTCAACTTTGAAATGCTACCTAAAGTTTGGAGTCATCTATAAAATAGCCGCATCATATCACCCACAACTCAATGGACAAATCAAAATCACAAACAGAAAAACTAGTTTAGTCCACCTTTTAATTTGATGAAATGTGACTCGTATTTGTTATAATTGCTACATCTTCCATTTAGCTTGAGTTTCGTAGAAGTGACAATGGTAATATTGATAAAGTGGGTTCAAATGCATTTCCTTAACGACTCCAAGTGATTTACTTTGAACTTTATTTCTCCTTCATTCTTTATCTGTTTTCCACCTTATAATCGTACTATGGGAAACATCTCATTAAGAGAATATATTGACATATTACAAGTTATTAAAAATTTCATTTGTCAATCGATATTAAGTTGACAAATCAAAAAAATATAATTTTGAATAATTTTTACGGCGAGGATAACAGCTTGATCTTTTTGATACTCCAAGAGTGAAATTAACCTTTATTTTCTTATTGTTTCAAATTGATTATTTTTCAAGGTAAATTAACATACATTAACTGTGTTGATACAGACTACTACAAATTTTGAAATCAATGAAATGTAAAGAATTACGATATTGAAAAGTAATCCATATGATATAGTTATTGATGGAAAATTCAAATGGATAAAGTAATTAGGGGTTAATCATAAAATTTTATTTATATTTTATATAATTAATTGTAAGGTAATATTAGAGATTAAACATGGCAATTGAAGTTGATTTAGTCGACACATTCACAAATACGAGCAGCAGTACAGATGCATGGTGGACATGAGCATTTAGCTGTGCAGTCTTCATTTTTGCTGCAATCCTCTGGTGGCTTAAATAAAATTTCATCCCCACTTTTAATCATCTCCTGGCCACCTGTTCATATATTTATTTATTATTTTCATTTCATGTCTCAAAATTAAACAATGAACATCAAAATAAACAAACAAAAGTAATTTGTTGATATTAAATTAATAGACTTACAAGAAGAAGATGATGCAGTGAGTAAAATAGCAACTAACAAAGTCAGCATCATCAAGGAAGATTTTGAAGCCATCTCTCTCTCTATCTCTCTCTATTTGATCTCTTTCAGTATTGATTTGACATAATATGGTTTGAAATGCTATATTTATAGTTGAATATATTATCCAATTTACTGAGAAAATCATTCTTTGATTCTTAAAATAGTATATAAGGCATACACACACATATGGAAGGAAAATCCTCTTGTGATTTTTAATCTGACAAGGAAAGGAGGAACTTTATGATCCCTTAAAGCTGAAAAAAAAAAAAAACATTATGATTTATGCCATATGGAAATAAAGGTTTCAAAAACAACTAAAGCCAAACAAGTTCTTATTTTTCTATTTGAACACAATACTCTACATAAAAATTAAGGCCGATCAAGGCATATGAACGGTTAATATTATGAATTTGAATATATATGAATTTGATTAAGAATACTCAACTTTGGTTACAATATCATCTTTTATAATATTGACTTCTTGATAAGAAAAACAGACCAATTCTACAAACTTCTTTTGTATTGTTTTAAACTAAATTTTTTCTTGTAAATGCAGCAAATAGTTATTTCATACTTTAGCCTAGATTATACTCAAATTTATTAAAAATCTTACCCAATAAAATGTATAATCTGAATGAATAAAACCAACTTAAAAGACTAAACAAAGATTGAAACAACAGTGTTTTGAATGAAGCAAAATCTTGTTCTTTCAAAAAATTGCTTTACATTTCATAATATTTGTCAAAAAGTTTCCAGTTTCATAATCTTGTCATTTCTTACTATTTTTTAGTGCAAAACATCTCTATCATGGAATGGTAAGCGGAAGAGATAAAGAGCTGCTTTCAGTTTATACTCCGGCAACAAAACTTAAAAACCCAACATTTGGTACAATATATTATACAATAATCATATCATATGTAACAAATGTTTTATATAACATACATGAATGAAAAATTTGCAAAATCTAGAATTGTCTTTAACATAATTGTACTTGAAGAACAAATATAACAGCAAATATAACAGAAATATGCGTAATCCTGAACCACACTCTTCAGCCAGGCATCAAATTATCAACACATGCAAAAAGATTGCCTACAACAATAACAGATGACAGTACCCAATCCTTCAATCAAAGCCAAAAATGGGGTTGCAGAAGAATCCATGTCCCTATGAATCTGAAGGGATCTTCTTGGCTTCTTACTTCTATATCAAAACCAACCACAAAATGTCTTCTTTATGTTGTGCTTACTTCTATAGTTCTTCTACATGTATAGCAATTTTCATATCTTGTGAAAAAAATTCGATAATACAAAAGATAGACACTAATTAAAGCATATCACGATCAATCATATCATAACAACCAAGACAGATTCAGATTATTATTATGAGCAAATACAAAACAAGTTGCCTCAGATTTGCAGGATTAACAACAAGGCTTTGAAAGCCATTCAGTCCCGAAAGATGGTTAACTTGGTGTACTGATCTCATCACTGGCAAATAATAGATATACAAACAAGTTGAAAAATAAGAAACAAATTGGAAAAAATGTATGTCTCATGGCTAATCCCAAATTGTAATGGCAGCAACGCCGCTACACAAGGCAATGGAATATGAGACCTGCCCTTCCTGCGGAGGAATTAACCTCAACACATCAGGACATTCATTTCTGACGTTTACTTATGGATTATGCAAACATTGAATTCCCATTTGCTCCAATTCAAGTAAAGTATTTCTTGGCGAAATTCTCCGTCAGACTAACAAAATAAAAGAGGGAAAAGCTACAAATTTAGAATAGAAGAGCATCAGTTTTAAAAAGCTCGATTTGAAAAAGCCTCATGGATGATCAGCTATGAAAATCAAAATGGGTTTTCATCATATGCTGAATTCACAGATTAGGGGTGTGCAGGAAAGAGATCAGAGAACTTTGAAGGTGATTATAAAAATGGTTCCACATGGAATTCGGACAATGGAGATTCATCATTTCTCTTTGAAGAACATATAAATGAAGATAATAAAGAATAGACAGAAATATAAGCTCAGAGTGCAAGATTACCCAGATATGATAAACAGCAAAAGGGTGATACAAACTGCATCCGAGTTATAAAAATGAATATGGCACCTTTAATACCTAGCTCTCGTTCTTTCCTTGAAACTTTCTAACTCCAAGAATCAAGGGGCTAATAGGTGCTAAGGATGATATGATATTGCATTGCAGCTGCCATTTATTTCCTTTTCCTTCAACTCTCACTTAGGATCATTTTATACTGCTTTCCTCGATTAGGGTTTTCATGACACTTTCAATGGTTAATTACACCTCCCATGCTTCACATTTATTTTTTTCACTTTTTCGTACCTACCTTCACTTTTGCCGCGCCTACAATTTAGCTGGGCTTCAATCACGCTCAGGGCCTTAACTAGAGCCCATATGAATCTATATACAAAGCTAACCTACATAATTGCCTCAAATTATACTCGATGTTTTTAAACATGAAACTAATTTAGACTTGATGTTTACAAAAAAAGACATCAAATTAAGTTTCTAAAGTAAAATTTGCCCCAAAATATTGCATCATACATGATTCTATTCTATTCAAGCCTCGCGATTCAAATCCAAATTGAACCGAAAATGTCCATTTCATTGATTGCCAATTTTGTTAGTTATGTATATTTTTTTACCTACTTTGGTTTTTCGGGTTGCTCAGTTCAGTGTAGTTTATTTACTTTTACACTTTTGTCAACTTACATGAGTTATTGAGATTTGTTACAGTTGTACAATAGAGTATTGGAGGAGGCTACTTGGGAGGTTACATTTGATATCATGAGAAGTTCTCATATGTGAACCTTGTGAATAGACATGTCCATGGGTTCGATCAGGCTCAGGTCGAGCCTAACCGAGCTTAATATATATAACTACGATGTCCAAGCCCAACTTCGCCGATGAAAACTTATACTCAGGCCCACCCAACCCAGCCTGCCCAACTAATATATTAATGCATAAATGGCTTCAACTACAGGGTTGATGTTTGTTGGGTGATATTGAGTGCATAAATGGCTGCAACTAGAAATACTATTGTTGAGGATTTGGAGCATTAATTAACATATTAAGGATTTGAGTGCATAATCATATAAAATTCTCTAATAGAATTTTGATCACTGTCTGTGAAATTGTGCCTTGTTTAAATCTTGGTGGGAAAAATCCAGTGAGATAAAAACCTGTCTAAGGAAAAATAGTACACAATTTTTGACGGACCTTTATAAACTATTCTGATTTGGTTCATCACTATGGTTCCTGCTTTATATTTCATTTGCCAGGCTAATAATAGGATATTTCAGATATTTACAATCAAAGAATGGACAATAACAAGACACAAGTTCCTTATTACAAACATTCATGTTTCTTTTTTCATGAATGACACCCTAAAGAAACACTAAAATATCAACTGCATTTACACTATTACACCAAACCATTTCAACACTTCTTCAAAATGTACAATGATATCACCCATAAAACTTAGCTTTCCACAGTTCCCAAACATGCTGGGATTCTTCATTCTTGAGCATCATATATATGACAACTCCAAATAATGCTACAAAAACTACCTTCAAAGCCCGTGTTAAACTCCCACGTTTTCCCACTTTGTTTCCCTTGACTTCGAGGTTCGAAGCCATGTCTGCACTTTTGGGTGTTGACAGGGAAATGTCTGCTTCAGTTTCATGTGGACTTGCATCTCTCGTAACTTCATTTACCTGATTTAGGACAAGCGCATTTATGGAACCCAATGTTAGAGCAAGTTTGCCAAATAACAGATAATTCCATTTACAAGATAATTCAGGTTTTACAGTTCTGGTATACTTTGTGTGAAAATGAATGCATCTTTATCTTTTAATCTTTAGGGTATGCTTTAGATTAAACATAATGCTTTTTAATTGAATCACCGAGCCAATAGCAGCAGAGCTTTGTGGGGTTGCCAAAGAGAACTTAAATGATACTCGAATCAGTTTTCATTTATGCTATCAATAAAATGTGCATGTCCGTTAGGATCTAGACTTGTAAGTTCCAGAGACCAGTAAAGCTCATTTTGCAGAAAATAATGCAAATGTTAGATTAGACTAGTGAATCAGTTAACTTGTGCTTCAACTCTAATACTTATGCTAAGAATATTGTCTCGAACTCTTAATTTGATAAAAAGAAAAGGCATTCTAGATAAGAAAGAACATTATACCTCCCCGGGGACTTCACATAAGGAAACGGCTTCCTCTGAAGCTTTTCTATGTGTTTCATCAGATGTACCATTTTCTGAAATGAGCACCTTTTTGTTTCTATGGTCTCCGTTTCCGAATATATTCATACGAGCATTTCGTTTGGCGTTTCTTAGTTTTTCGATTAATATTGCGTTCTCCGTGGTCAAAGAGAATAGCTGCAGAAAATATGCCATAGCCACATAACTTGAGATTAATATTTCATTCGTGTAAAATGCAACATAAAAAAAAGGAGTACTCATATTCATCACTACCTGATTCTGAATCCGCTCCCTTTCTCCAGCTAGTTGAACGACCGTTTCCATGATGAGTCTGGTCCTCATATTAATTTGTTTTGCACTTGCTGCTTTAGATAGATTGGCTTGCTCCAAAGATCCTTCCAAACTTTTTATTCTAGACCTTAAGAAACTTGCTTCTTTATCAAGTTCCATATTACCTTCGGATAATATTATACATTGATCCTCTACGCTCTCAGTCTTACTTTCTGCTTTGGCTACCTTTGATTTTAGATCTTCAATCAATGTTTCCATATCCCATATGGCTGTATATAGCATATTTTGTTGCTCTTGATTTGCTTCAGATGATGCCTTTGAATGCTGCACTTGGATTTCCAATTCTCGTACCTGTTTCTCAAGCAAGCTCGTCTTTTTCGTGTTACTATCTCCATTACTCTTAAGAAAATTAATCTCTTCTGTGAGCTCTAAGTTTGTATCTGTTAACTGTGTAACTTTGGCCTCGGCTGTCTCAGCTCGACTTTCTGCTTCATCAATTCGCTCTTTCAAAGAATCAACTAGATTTTCCATTTCAGTGAGCTGTTCTTGCATATCTTCATTGAAATCATTGGCATGTTTTAGTCGCAATTCGGATTTTTTCAGCTGTTCCTCTACCAAATTTACTTTTTCCATCAAAATTGGGACTTCAGAGCTTTTCTTAATATGTTCAACAATGCTTCCTTCGAGCTTCTTTAGAGCAGTATCTTTGGCGTCTAGTTGTCTGAAGCAACCTTGGAGTTCAGATTTTAGTTCAGCTTCCCTTTTAAGCGAACCATTTAGATTAAAATGAACAACCTGAAGTTTACCAACTAATTCCTTAGAAATGCCCATGAGAACCTCCGTAGAGTTTTCTGCTTCTAAAAACCTTCCCCAAACCACTTCGGATGCTTCTTCCATGCGCAAGGATACTTGTTCAGTGTAATGCAGCTTTAGTTTCAGCTGTTCTTCGTTCTGTCGGAGTTCAGCCAACTTCTTCTCAAGATATACTTCTCTGGGAGGCGATTTATGCTCCATCATTTTTAGAATCTGTCTTTGTTGTTCAGCTGTCTGCCTTTTCAAATTTGTAATAAGATTCGACATTTTACCGGGGGATGGTGCTGGTAATTCCACACTGCCATTATTTTTCCCTGTTGATGCAGAAATCAATGATTCGTAAGTAACAAAAAAGCAGAGGCTTCATACATATATGTGCCGAAATCAATAAATCTAACTTACAATTTTCAGGTCTTAAAGCTGAAAAAGCCCTCTGCAATTTAGTCGACTGTCTCTTTAAGTCAGCAACCTGATACCTTGTCTTCTTCACTGATTCATCAGACTGCTGCAGTTTCTCTTCCAACATGATAAATAGTTTTGTTGAATCTCCGCATAAATATGTTTTTTGTCGAGCATCAACAATATCCGCTTGGATATTATCCACGAAATTCTCCACCTCTAGTACCTCTGAATCTAAAATAGTGGATAGAAGATCCAGTACCAGTGCCTTCTGAACAGATGCTGCTGCAGTATGGCCGTTTTCCGTGGGCGCTACATCAAAATCTTTATGCTGAGCCAGTAGATGCATCAACAGGGCATGCAAATTTACCAACTTCTCAGAGGAATAAGTCAAACGCATGCCTGCTCGGTTTAAAATATCGATACTACTCTCTATATTTTGCATGCCACCACCATTGGACGAGTTTCCATTATGTAAATAATCTACATTGTTTTGTGGATTGCCAGTGAATGCATAGTTAATATTTTGGCTTTCCATTCCTGCTGCTCAATTCATTAACCTTGAACACCTAGGGGAAGGACACACAAAACATAATTAAAAAAGTGAGTAAGATGTCGTAATCACCTGCTAAAACTAAATGCAGAACATCAATATTAGCAGACATATTTCAAGTTCATCCAAAGAAGTGGGAGTACTGACCCTAGTTCACCAGAATTGGATGGAAGAAAACTAAATTATGAGACTTACTTTCCAGAATTAACACAGATCAATAAAAAACAGTTTATGTCACGGCCTCATCCTCACATACACGAAAGAAATGACTTGCATTGCAACTCAATCATACAATGTCACCCATCAATATAATGGGATAAGACCAAAATCAGCCAATAACAATGGCTTGGGCGGTCTGAAAAGGCGATATAAATGTATACCCAACTTGTAAAAAAGCTACAAGATGATTGAATTCCTACCCATATAGCCGTAACATGCCACCAGTAGAAATCCCATTTACAAAGATCACAACTTTTTGTGCCCTTTTACATCCTTGAATTGAGGGAAACAATTAATCAAACTAAGCATAAAACATGTCAACGGTACACTTAATCAAGCTACATACTGCATTTTACAAAGATTTAAACACACCATCTGAAGGGTTTTAGTTAAAGCTGAAGCTTAATTGTTCAATAATTAGTTCAGTAATAATGGCAGATCTTCTTTTTTTTTAACTCCATTATTGCTTTAGCAGGAAAGCTGCTATCTTTTACTAAAAGAAGAGAAGAAAAAGATAATTTATTTACCTTATGGGAATTTGAAAGAAGAGAAGAAGAAAGATAACCCAGAAGCAGCCATGCAAGAAAGTTGCTATCTTTTACTTAAACTGCTTCTTCTTAATTTCATAAAACGGTTGATTTTTCCTGGGATCTGTGTAATGTTTTGTGTGGTCTGAATAATCGATCAGGAGTTCTAAAATGAGCCGTGGGTGTACCCGTAAGTCAACGTGGTCAATGTTTAGTTAGCAGTCCGTGATGGTTAAGTGGAAGGCGATGTGTGGCGCACGTTAGACTAGCGGAGGCTGTATGTAAAAATCATTGAGGTTGAATTATTCATTGTGGTATACAAAGTAATAATAATATTAATATAACAAAATGTCACGTTCTACTGTTCCACACTCCAACTACTTATTAAAAAGACAACTTTTAAAAAATCAATTATCAAAAGCAGAAAATTATACGACATAGAAATTTGTTTGAATGGGTAGATATACAAATCCGTATATGGAATGATATTTTGGAATGCTCTTCAGTCGTTGAGCTTCTTTCGTGAGTCACGGTTATAGTGATAGAGTTTAAGGAAGAAAGAGAGAGTATAAAAGTCACAAAATCATTTCGGATAAAAATCTCGTTTACGTTAACAAAGTCAATCATTTTCTTAATTTTGCAAACAATGCAAACTATGGTCTTTTCTTAGATATTTGTAGATGTTTAGTATTTACCAGCTGGTCTGTCAAAATGACTTCCACGTGAATTTATATTGTCATAACTCAAGAACGTACCACAATAGACGTGCACAGACGAGTTCATTATCCAGTATGCTTCCATGTTACCCTTACGACACTACTTTAATCTTTCAATTACGTCTAACCAACTCCCAACATTTTTCCAAAAGTCACAAGTAACGTTGCCGATCGAAATTGCCTTCATTTTTAAACACAACACTACTTGTAAATGAAACCCCGTAACAACTTCGATGGGATTATGGCGGATTCATTCTAACAGGCAACCTCTTCGAATTTGAAAAATAAGATAACATAGACAACTCAAGTTAAAATAGTTTGAAGTTCCTTTAGAAAAGAAAAGTTTGAAGTTAAGAACTACAAAAAATGGCTCAAAGACCAATCCAATAATAATGGGCCAAACTTTTTGACATTGGGCTTTTATTATGACCCGTAGTAAGCACCTAATTCATGAATTTAACAAAAATGGTAGAAGCTTTTAGAAAATAACAAAAATGGTAAAATGTAAAAGAAATACTAATAAAAAGTAGGTTTATGATATTAATTTGGTGTCAAAACTATATTATTAAATATTAACCAAGCAATTACTTAAAAGTTATTACGCTCTAAAAGAAAGCGTAATGTACTGAATTCGAATTCTAGAATAGACAAATGTAAAATTTTCAAAATAAAAATGAAATGCAACACCGTTCAATTGATCATCAATGACCAAATCATAATTAATTGTTTTTTTATTAGTTGATTTATAGTCCATCTAATTATAAGAAGCTTAATCCAATGATGAATGACCGTAACGCAATTTGGTTATTGATGACCAACTAACTGTTCTAGAAATGTAATAGTCAAAGAAGTTATATTTTATTCAAAGAGTCATGTCTATTTACACAACGGTCATGTCTATCCATGGAGTATGTTTATTTACTCTAGGGTCTTGCTTTTTGTTAAGGCAAAAATCATCTTGAGACTCGTATCTTTCATTATTTGATGTATTAAGTTCTTGATCTTTCATTTGGACACATTAATTCCTTGATCTTTTATTTTTGGTTCTATCAAGCACTCATTTAATAAAATTGGATGAATTGTTAACTTTGACAAATTAATAAGATTGAAATATTGTGCGGTAATTACAAATCTAGCCCGTTTAGGAGGATTCATTAATTAATATATGTGATTCATTTTGTTTTGTCCTTACATATCTAGACAATATACTGTCTTTTTAAATTTGAAAAAAATATTCTTCCCGCCTATTAGAATGTAGTAATGTCGCACCTCCTCTCTCTCCCCTCCAAATTAGTACTCTTTATCTCTCAACTTCATTTCTCTAATCGTTTCTTTTTCTTTATCTCTCATTTTCTTTATCGTTTCTTTTTCTTCATCTCTCACTTTCTTCTTTTTTCATCTTAGTTATTCTATTCAATTTCGACCCCACAAATTAAGTCCGAATTATTTATGATTGAAAATTATTGAAGTACATTTACTGAAAATTTTTTGTTGAACTGATCTAAAATGAACAACTATTAAGTACTATTACGGCACAAAGAACATGGTCAAACATCACTCATTAGATTTCATCAATGTTTTCATTCTTCTCAATTTCACTTTCAAAATGACTAGAAAATGTGCAAAACAACAATAACTACTGACTGTTTGTTCATTTTAATTTATTATTTTTAATAATTTATTGAATATTCAATCAATTGTAATTAATTAGGTATCACAATATTTCAATTGGTCTTTATTAATTTATCAAAGTTAGCAAATCATCCAATTTTGTTAAATGAGGGCTTGATAGAACTAAAAATAAAAGATCAAGAATCATGTATCCAAATGAAAGATCAAGAATTTAAGACACCGAAAGCTTAAAGATCAAAAGTTTCATGATGCTTTTTGTTTTTTTGTTAATGGCTTTTCACTCATTATAAATACAAATCATTATTTCATTAGTGAATCTAATTTTCATATATCATACTCTTATCAGCTCTGTATAATATAAACATTAAACGTTACCTGATTTCTCAAAATGCATTGTGCAATCAATTAGCTTCCTTTTATCTCGTAAGAGAACTTGTGGAAACTCTATTGTACTATACACGAGATAAATTTTATTAAAGTCAGTGAGGTTTGATATACATTTTCTTTAGTACATATTTCTCAACACATTTTGCATGCTTTTTTTTTTTTTTTTCTCTAGTGGAAACACTACTTTATAAAGTCTTGGACGCAAGGAAGGCATAACTAGAATGTATAGTAGTACACATTGTTTAAGTGGATCACAGAGATCCTCATAACAAAATTGGTAAGCAGTACTGTACTATATATATATAGCATTTGAAAAAAATGAAATGCACCAAAATTTGAATCAATATTACTTGAATTTTATGACAAATCCTATGAATTCACATATGATAAATTGAACATAGTCGGGATAATCTAAAATGAATTGTTTTTTGCCTTTATTATTACTGACTCTGATTACTTATGGGTCAAGAAGATGAACCTAGAGTCCAATTCCTGTATTTAGACAGGTTATTTTTGCTGTCTATTATCATAGAATTTTTCCAATCAATTTTCTGTTAATATTTATTTTATTTTTGTTACCAATTTTCTGTTAATACTTATGGATTGACTGAGCAATACAATTTAAACTGTAAACACTGTTAATAGTTTTGTCAAAAATAATATAACAATGCATTTTATTTTATTTTAATAAAAATGAATTGTAGAGGAAGGTCGTGTCGTCTTCTCATCCCAAATAGATTGTCACCAAATAGAATAAAAAAAGAAAAAAAAAATAGTTCTGTCAAAAAGAAAAGACAGTACTGATATTAATATAACTCTACCAATTAAAAGCAAATTGATTAATTTAGGATAAATAATTTATTGCTCCTTGACGTATACCAAAACAACAATCCTTGTGTTTTTAAAAATACAATATTGTTCAATTATAATCAAAGATGAAAATTATTTTAATTTTCATGCACAAAATATTCTTTTATGCAAATTAAATTTCTTGCAAACAAACAGTTAATATTGTACCATCACTATTACAAGTCAACACCCTATAAGTTAGCTCTTTGGTTCGTGTATGGACTTACTCCCTCCATTCTTAAATATATGACGTTTTAGAAAATTGAAATATTCTTTTATATATGACGTTTTCGCTTTTCAAGAATGTTTAATTTAGTTTTTTGGTCCAAATATTGAATATTTATCTTGATTCATGTGTTTTTTAATATTTCAATGTTTATTAACCAACCATAGTATGAGAGAGAGTTTCTTTTTAAGTTAACCAATGCAAATTTATTAGTTTGAGATATATTAATTTGGTTTCTTAATATGTGTGAAAACTCTAAAAAGACATATAAAAAAGAATGGAGGGAGTATTTTTTATGACTGAAATTTACTAAACTGAAAATTATTAAACTGAAGTACATTTATTAAAGGAAAATTACTAAATTGAACTGACACATCGTTTATATTATTAAGAAATCTGATCCCTTTCATTATATTATGTATAGGAATGATAGTTATTTTGTTTTCTAAAACATATTTTGTTGTCTTCTACTTTGGCTTGTACCTTTAAGGATTTTGTTTATGGTTTCTTGTAAGATGTACAAGATAAGTTAATATATATTTCAAGTAGTAATTAGGGAATAGATCAATATAAAATAAAAGAATTTGTTCACATTAGCTATAGTTAATTACTTCCATTTAGTTATATATCTTTCTCAAACTAATATACTAGTATATACATACCTAGTAAAACCAAACCAATCAATACAAATCATTTTCAAAATCCTAGGGTTAAGTAAAAATTGGGGTTTATTAGTAAAGAAAAGATGGAGGAGATTCCATTATTTTAAAGCTTAGGTCTTTGAGATTTAAAGTCCCAATGCCAACTAATAATGATGACATTAGAAGGAGAGAGACAGAGAGTCCATCAATTGCAATTTTAAAAAGTTAGCAAAACAGCAAGTTAATTAAGTAGTATAGATAGAGTATAATTGTTTATTATTCATGGATGCTCTTGATATGGAAGAAAAGAAAATTGATGAGAATGTACAAGTTATGATCATAGCCATTAGATCATTCAACTAATTGCTTTAATTTTGCAGGTGATTCCCAGTTGCCAGAACAAATTATATAGAATTCCCAAAATAAAATACAATAAACAAGTTTGGGCCCCTTCAAGAGACATTAATTAATTGTTATTATTATTTTAGTTTACTTAATTAGGGCTTAATATTTTATGCCAAGAAAGAATATTTGACAACTTGAACATCATTGAACAAACTCGCATCAAGTCTTTATTATTTTTTATCAGGCAATCTGACCAAGAAATTATTACATTTATGCTAAACATTTTTATGATTATAAGTATTTTCCCTTATGAATCTAATAACTTCTCAACTTGCATATGTCTGGTACATAATTATCACATTTTATATTTACAATAAGACTTCTGGTTGTAACTTCACGTACAATGGAAGATTTTTTATGTATATAAAAAAAAAAACAGCATGGTAGGTAACATATTAAACTAACAAATGATTTGAGAAAGTTAAGATTAAGGAGTACTTGGAAAGCCATAGAAGAAGGGAGATTTTTGTTAAAAATATATTATTTAATGGCTAAAAATATTAATTTCAACGATTTTGAAAGATCAAGGCAAATGAAAACAATGCATCGAAATTTAAAATCGGGACAAGTGAAGTCATTTTTTATTTGGTTAATGTTTGATATGTTATCTTGTAGGCGGTTATATATACTTTCAACTTTTCTTTTCATGAAATCAACTTTATAAAATTTGATTAACTGCGCTTTTAAAAATAAAATAAAATTGATTAACTCTCAAAAAATATTATTTGTAGGTGTTTATGTTGGGAAGATAAATTATGAAGGTCAATTATCTAATGAGAGTAATGGAGTTTACAGGACGTATAAAGATTTAGATATGGTTTTCATTGATCTAAAGAAGACATATAATAAAGTATCAAGGGAGGTACTTTGGTGAGCTTTAATAAGGAAAAACATTTCGAACAAGTGTATTGACATCATGAAGGACATGTATGAGGGAGCTTGCATGTGATCTTCGCCTTCGAGTCATTCTTCAGTATCTCGAATTATATAGATCGATCCATGATGATTCCAGTGAAAGAAACATAATTTAGATAAAAGGGGGAACATCACATTAACAACCAACAAACTTCAAACAACTATAAGAGTACACAACGGAAAAGAAGATGGCACGTTTAGTAAGCATGCCATCTTAACCGAAAATGGCAAATATGCCAATAGGATCACAAATTATTACAACAAAACAAAATAGTAAAAAATAACATCATTTCTTCAACTATTCCTTCAAGGATGTAAATCTTATATGATGTATGTAAAATCAACAAACTTACATAAAGAGTTTGAATATTGCATTGATGTATGGAGTTGGAATTGGAAATGAAAACGGAAACGTGTTGTCATGTCAAAATACAAGATATTTTGAAAACATGTGTTGCACTTTATAATATGGTAGGAAATGTTGAAATAAGTCTTAAAATTGTAAATGACTATCCATAAAGGAGTAGTTTTGTAAATTTCATCTTTTTATTGTAATCTCACTTGAAATTAGACTTGGGCATAGGCTTTAATATCCGCTCGGCCTGCCAGACCCATTTGATCGGGCTTGGCATATAAAATTATTGTTAAGCCTAGCTCGACTCGATCCAAACGTGTCCGATCAAATATCTTTTTTATTATTTCTTTAAATGCAAATTTAAATGGAAATAATGAATTTGAAATTTCAATTTTAAACCCAACCCCAGCTCGAGCTCAAACCCGCCTAATTTTATAATATGTTTAGTTAGGTTTGAGTTTAATAGATTACAATATACAAGTCCGACAAATCCAACCCGAACCTGTCCATATCTACTTGAAAGCAACCCTTTGTAATAGGATTTTGAATTAAACCAAGTGGATAGAAACTTTTGGACTTTTTTTTGGAAGGAGAAAACTTTTGGACTTAAATTAAGTAACCCTTTTGGTATTAGAAGTAGCTTATTAGAAATACAAGGGTGAAGCATAGTTATGATAATGAGGTGTAAAAATGAACATTACTATCGGATTTCCCCCGAAAAATAATAATATTGCCCACCGCAAAAAGACACTTGATTATTACTACTAGAGAAAAGAAATAGAAAAAAAAGAAAGATATTGGGTTTGGTTAGCTTGACCAAAAAATAAAGGAGAAGTTTAAGCTCTAATTCCAAGATTTGAATAATGAGAATACGATAAAGAAAATCCATAATGAGAGTTGGCAATGTCAGTTGCTAGCTAAGAGTAGAGCTATAATTAAACTAAACAAACCCCATTAAATTAAGAATAATAATAATAAAGTGCATTAGTTAAAAAGAAACAAGGTAAAGTAAATATGTTTAGTTGAAGGACAAACAAAGTTAGTGTTTTTAATAATTTTACAGTAGCAGTGGCGGTGGTTAATCATCAAAGCTCTCTTTTTTATGCAAGCGTGGGTATAAATCCACCTCCTTTCTTTCCCATTTCTCTTTCTTTTCACTCCATCTTCTTCATATACACTCTTTCATTTCCAAATCCAACTGGGTCTTTCAAGTTTCATCAGAACTGAACAGAACAGAACAGAGCAAACCCTGAAAAATTTCATAAAGTTTAGGGGAAAGAAGCACACGCAGAGTGCCAAAAGTAGCTCAGATTCTGAAATGGGTATCTTTTTCTTTCTCTTCCTACTACTTTATCACTTGGGTGTTTCTTTTTTGCTTACTTCTGACTAGGGTTTTGTTTTTTTTTTACTCTTGTTTCTATTGGATCCTTTTTGCAGCTTTCTCAAATTGAAGGGTACCCATTGTAGTTCCTTCAACTATTATGCAATTTTTGGCACATGGGTGTCTTCTAAAATCAAAAGGGTATGTGTCACTTGCTTCAAAGAATGAACTTTTCAAGGAATATGTGAATTCCCAACTTACTTCTACTGTAAGTTTGAACTTTTAGTTCTAGGTTTTTGTTTGAAGCTTCTTTTAGAGTGTATGATGTGACCTGAAGAAAAGAGAAATTATTAGATTTGTATTGTTTTAGTAATTTTCCTCTGCTTCTTTAGGTTTATGGCTAATCAATTGCGCTACTGGGGTAGGCTGCCTTTGAAATTTTGAATTAGAATTGGGTTTACTGTTAGTTACGGAATTGGGGGATCGATTCAGTTCTTGTGAAGGAGAGATGGATATGAGTGACAAGGATAAACTAGAGCTGGAGAAGAGGGGTGAGAACCCTATGAATTACCAGTCATCTGCTAGTATGCCCGTTGATTGGCGATTTAGTAGTGGCAGCATTGGTAATTCGTCTCTGGGTTTGGTTCCCACCGATAATCAGATGCCAGTGTGTAGAGGAGATTTAATTGGGGTTTCTTCATGCTCATCTGCTTCTATGGTAGACTCATTTGGTCCGGGGATTTGGGATCATCCAAGTAATTCACAGAATTTGGGGTTTTGTGACATTGGTGTCCAGAATCATGCTACCACTTCTAATCCTTTAGGACATAGGAAGGGCGATCCTCACTCTTTGAGTAGCGGAGTGGATAAACCCCTGGATATGGGGTGGAATCCACCAAGCTCTATGTTAAAAGGTCCCATTTTTCTGCCTGGTGCCCCTGGGATGTTACACCAGAACTTATCTCAGTTTCCTGCTGATTCTGCATTCATTGAGCGTGCTGCTAGGTTTTCTTGCTTCAGTGGTGGCAATTTTAGTGATATGGTGAACCCTTTTGGGATTCACGAGTCTATGGGTCTTTTTCCAAGGAGTGGGGGTTTGACGCAAGCACCACAAGAGGTCTTCACCGGTATTGGTTTGCACTCTGTTTCTGGTTCACAAGGGCAGAAGAATGTCATGAACACGGGTGAAACTTCTAAAGGCACATCATTGTCAGCTGAACATCAGATGGCCATTGAAGAGAGCCCACTCAAGAATGACAGACACAGTGACAGTCTTGTAAGATCACATGATGAAGCAAACCAAGGTGTTGGTGGGTCTGGTAATGAGTCCGAGGAAGCTGAGTTTAGTGGTGGCGGTCAAGACGGTGTATCTATGTTGGATGGAAATGGAGGAGAATTGTCTGCCAAGAGCCTTGGCTCAAAGAAAAGGAAAAGGAACGGGAAGGTTAGTACTGTTTTTCCAAACTCCTCCTTGCTGTTTTGGCATTTTCAATAAATTTTCAATCATATATGCTGCTGCTTTTGTTGTGGCAGGGTATTGAGCTCAACCAGCCTAAAGGAAGCCAACAATCTGTTGAAGCTGCTAATGATAACCCTGAGATTCAAGAGAAGGAAGTCCAAAACCCAACATCAGGTTCTAACAAGGCTGTTGGGAAACAAGGCAAACAAGGCTCTCAAGCTTCAGAACCAAAGGAAGAATACATTCATGTCAGAGCTCGAAGAGGTCAGGCAACAAATAGCCATAGTCTTGCAGAAAGAGTAAGATTCTCTAGTAAATATAGACGTAAAATTGGACTTATTCTAGTGTTTGGCATGTAATTAATCCTTCATGAATACAGGTGAGAAGGGAAAAGATCAGTGAAAGAATGAAGTTTTTGCAAGACCTAGTGCCTGGTTGTAGCAAGGTTTGTCTGTTTGAATTGATTGCTTAGAAAGTGTAGTAGTTGAGTTCACCACTTAACTCAAGTAAACATTAACTGGGTGCAGGTTACTGGCAAGGCAGTTATGCTGGATGAGATAATCAACTATGTGCAATCATTACAGCGACAGGTTGAGGTACGTGAGTGAGATATTTTTTTTTTCATTTTTGGTCCCTTTTCCTGGGGAGTTCAGAAGTAGTTTAGTGCATTTGCAATAAAAGTAATTAATTTTATAATGTGCTATGTTTATAAACTAGGGATTGATAACAGAGTTCTTCTTCTAGTGTGATGGGTTAACGGCTTTCAGTTACATTATGAGGGTTTTCTCTCAAGATCATATTGTTTTGATCAAAAGCAACAGAGTTTTGAATCTTGGCACTTTTCCTATATTCAAATGTCGTATCGTATCCTATTTGTCCCTGGAATGTGATTTATTTTACTGAATTGAGATTCGTTCTTTTATCCTTTTCAGTTTCTGTCAATGAAACTTGCAGCAGTGAATCCAAGGCTGGATTTTAACATTGAAGGCCTCCTTGCAAAGGATGTAAGTGAATGTTTACATGTATTTCATAGAGCTATGTTTCTGTGCATATTTTAGTTTTTTCTGAACAGGGTTATGCCTGGTGATTATCACATGTGCAAATACCAAATTGAGCTCATTATACATGTCTTGTCTGGTCCCGCAATTTATTGGTTGTTCCTGTTTCCGCAGATACTTCATTCACGGACTTTGCCGTCCTCTACACTGGGATTTTCTCCAGAGATGCCTATGGCATATCCCCCTTTTAATACATCTCAACCAGGACTAATTCAATCTTCTTTTCCCGGAATGGATAGTCATTCGGATGTACTTCGGAGAACTATTACTTCCCAGTTGGCATCAATGGCCGGAGGATTTAAGGAGCCTACTCAGGTACTTCTTGGGCGACCATCTTGATTTTTTATTTTATTTTTTGCCTTTTCAGGTGACATAAGCACTTCTATATTTTAGCATTCGTTTGCATAATCCGGCAGATATGAATATTAGATGGTGGGAATGGGATGGAAAACTAATGCTAAAAACTAATTAGATCTTCATGTATGTAATATTGTTGAGAACCAAATCCAAACATTGATGCCATGAGCGAAGGAAAATAGTCATTCCACTCTGCCTTACAAAAGTATTGATGTTAAAATCCGTTTTATTGTAATACACTTACCAGCTACCAAATGCATGGGATGATGAGCTCCACAATGTTGTCCACATGGGCTTTGGAACCAGTGGTGCAGATGAGAGTCAAGATGTAAGCGGTAAGGTTTTTTCCATATGGTGGAGTAACCTCCCATTGTGCGCGCGTTATGTTCCAAGTGTTTTCAACTTATAAGAAGTAATGTTTGATGCAGGATCATTGCCATCAGGTCAGATGAAAGCTGAACTCTGATATTTTGGGTAGCTAACTTAGATGCGACAAAGAATGCAATTCCCACAAATTTTGGTATGAAAAGCGCTCAACACTTGACCAAGTATGGCGGGTGAGAAGCGGATGCTTTTGGCTTTTGTTGGAGTAGGCAGATGGGTTTTGAGGGAGGGAGGGTTTGTGTGGTGTGAAGGTGCATGGTTGGTAGGGTAGGGAACCAGGAAAGGGAAAAGAGAGGTGTGATGTTGGAATATGATAAATATATGAATTAATATATATGTATGTAGGGAAGAAAGAAAGATTGTAAAGATTTGATTTGATATTCCAATCCAAGAAAAGGGGATGGGATGTGGATGTGGATGTAATGTAACAGGGAGGGAGGGAGGGAGGGAAAAGAAACTAATCTAGCCTTGTTTGTAGTTGTAATTTATGGAACAATGAAAAACCATATTCCCATTTTGTTCATATATTTAATATGAATTACACTGTTTTTGTAGCAGCATTCCATATCATATAATATGGAGTAAAGCATCTGAAAATTTTGAAGTGTGTTTACTGAAGTGAAATTTTTGGTATATATTGGAGTTTATTGAAGTGAAATTTCTTGCATGCAATATATAGCCGGAGTTTTGATCGTTATTGTAAGAGTCTAAGATTGAACTTAAATCTAATGGTACTTTTTTTTTAACTAATAAATAAAATTCTCATGGTACTTTTTTTTTAACTAATAAATAAAGGCTTAATGCACGTGTAATCCCCTAAATTTGTATCTTTTGGTCATTTTACCCCCTCACCTTAAGAGACATCCCTTTTACCCCCTCAATTCTTCAAAACTGGTACTATGTAATCCATAAACTTGCATCTTTTGGTCGTTTTACACTCTCATCTTAAGAAACTTTCATTTTACCCTCTCTAACTCTTCAAAAATGCTATTATGGTAGGAGTTATATAATTAAAAAAATGCAATAGGGACCAAATATTATGTTTATGTTTTCGTTTTTTTAATTACAAATACTGACATGTCCAAATTTAAGGTGTTTTAAAGTTAATCAATTGTCGTTGTACAGTCTCCTTTTTTCCGTTGAGTTGAGAAATGTAGGACACATAGTACCACCTTTGCAGAGTTGAGGGGGTAAATGACCAAAAGATGGAAGTTTGGAGGTTAAATAGTACAACTTTTGAAGAGTTGAGGGGGGTAAAAGGATGTCCCTTAAGGTGAGAGGGTAAAATGACCAAAAGATACAAGTTTAAGGGGTTACATGTGTATTAAGCCAATAAATAAATCTCATCTATACTTGATTTTATTATATACATTGAATTTGGAATTTACAACTATCAACATTATATTATTTATTTTGTTTTCTTTTAAAAAAATATAGATTCATAAGAAATTGGGATTTGACCCTACACCAATTTGTTGAATAATATCTTGAGAACAGTAACAAAATGTGGTTTTCCTATATTGATAACAACTTTGAGAGTTTTGATTAAATACATTGGATTTAGAATTTAAAACTGTTGTCCTTCAAAATACGAACTAGCTGGAACATATTCTTGCTGATTTGTTCTGCCAGTGACCGGCGAACATCTCCGATGCCAAATTAACTTGGCAACTTGATATTCTAAGAGTAGTATTAGACAAATGCGATATTTAAGTAGCTGAATTAAAACATATTTAAGAGAAGAATTCGGTTATGGTTATATAGTATAGTTTGTTGTTATTTTGAGGAAATTATCTAATAAATACTTATACCATATTTAATTTTTTTACATAAGAGTTCTTACAATTTTTAATAGTTTTTTTATTCGGGCACTAATCAAATTTTAAAATTTTGGTCTTATTTACTCAATAATGATTTTTGTAAAAGTCAACGATACAATTCAATTAGATTCTAAGTAAAAGTTAACATTTCGATACAGTTATGTATTTTATGTTTTGGTATTCAATTGGATTCATCTCCAATTTGATACTTTTATAAACATGAAAGACACTTTACTAGGGAGACACATTTAATACTCCATACAATATGACATGTTTATTTATTAAATTTGCCTTATATTTCCGTACAAACGAATTTATTTCCCGCCAAAAATAGACGGGAAGCAGAATGATATCCAGCTCCACCAATCAGTATTGCTCCTTATTGAAAGTATGCTTGGAAAGAAGAAACCAGAAGGAAGCAAAGAAGATTCATTGCCATATAATCAAACTCCTTATAAATCCAGAACCTTTCTTACACAACAACCTCATCAACACCTACGCCAAACTTGGCAACTTGAAGTATGCACGCCACTTGTTCGATCATATGCCAAACCCAAATCTTTTTTCTTGGAATTACATCCTTTCCGCCTATTCCAAAACTGGCTATCTCTCCAAAATGCAGGACCTCTTCAATCTCATGCCAAATCGAGATGGGGTTTCTTGGAACTCTCTTATTTCTGGGTACGCCTCGAATGGTTCGGTTAGTCAGGCGGTCAGTTGTTATAACTCCATGTTGGGAGATGGGGTTGCTAATTTGAATAGGATTACCTTTTCGACCATGCTTGGATTGGCATTGGGTAGACGTTGTGTTGATTTAGGGAGACAGATTCATGGGCACGTCGTGAAATTTGGGTTTGGAGCTTATGTTTTTGTTGGGAGTCCTTTGGTGGATATGTATGCTAAGTTGGGTTTTGTTTGTGAGGCTAAACGGTTTTTTGATGAGATGCCCGAGAGGAATGTTGTGGTGCATAACACGATGATTACCGGGTTTTTAAGGTGTGGAATGGTGGAGGATTCGAAGATGGTGTTTTGGGGGATGAGGGAGAGAGATTCGATATCGTGGACAACGATGATTACGGGGCTGATTCAAAATGGACTTCGGATAGAGGCTATTGATTTGTTTAGAGAAATGAGATTAGAAGGGGTATCTATGGATCAGTATACTTTTGGTAGCATGTTGACTGCTTGTGCGGGTTTGACTGCTGTAGAAAAGGGTAAAGAAATTCACGCGTTCATAATTAGGAGCAATTATAAGGATAATGTATTTGTTGGGAGTGCACTTGTCGACATGTATTCCAAGTGCAAAAAAGTACAGTATGCAGAAGCAGTTTTCAAGGGGATGGCACATAAGAATGTTGTATCATGGACTGCTATGGTAGTGGGTTATGGGAAGAATGGGTTGAGTGAAGACGCTGTTAGAATTTACTGTGATATGCAAAGAAACGGGGTGAAGCCTGATGATTTTACTCTAGGAAGTGTGATAAGTTCATGTGCGAACCTAGCCAGCTTAGAAGAGGGTGCTCAGTTCCATTGTCTAGCCTTAATGACTGGCTTGATTTCTTTCGTTACAGTCTCGAATGCGCTTGTTACTTTGTATGGTAAATGTGGAAGCATAGAAGAGTCTGCTCACTTGTTCAATGAAATGAACTTGAGAGATGAAGTCTCATGGACAGCGTTGATTACAAGTTATGCTCAATTTGGAAAAGCCAATGAGACGATAGAATTGTTTGAAAGAATGGTGGCCCGTGGGTTCAAACCTGACGCAGTTACATTTATAGGGGTTCTTTCTGCTTGCAGTAGAGCAGGATTGGTGGAGAGAGGGAAGTATTATTTTGAATCATTAAAAGAACATGGATTACGTCCGGGTCTTGATCACTATACTTGCATGATTGATCTTTTTAGTCGAGCTGGAAAGTTAGAAGAAGCGAAAAATTTCATTAAAAGGATGCCTTTCTCTCCTGATGCAGTTGGTTGGTCTACTCTGCTTAGTTCTTGTAGGTTTTATGGTAACATGGAAATTGGAAAATGGGCAGGTCAGTCTCTTCTGGAACTGGAGCCTCACAACCCAGCGGGTTATGTCTTACTTTCAAGCATATATGCTGCAAAAGGAGAATGGAATGATGTCGCCCAACTAAAGAAAGGAATGAGAGAAAGAGGAGCACGGAAGGAACCTGGATTTAGTTGGATCAAGTATAAGAACAAAGTACATGTTTTCTCTGCTGATGACCTTTCAAGTCCATTTCACGATCAGATAAATGCTAAATTAGACAAACTGAACCAAGACATCATAAAGCAAGGCTATGTGCCTGATACTAGCTCAGTTCTTCACGATGTCAAGCAATCGGAGAAGATCAAGATGCTTAACCGACACAGTGAGAAGCTTGCAATTGCTTTTGGGCTGATATTTATTCCTAATGCCCTTCCCATACGAGTAGTTAAAAATTTGAGGGTATGTGGGGATTGTCACAATGCCACTAAATATATTTCCAAGGTAACTGGGAGAGATATTCTTGTTAGAGATGCTGTCCGCTTCCATTTATTCAAAGATGGAACATGTTCATGTGGAGATTTCTGGTGATATATGCTTGAAAGACTGATATCTATGGTTTGGGCTTGAAGGAGATTACGACTTAATGTGGCATATTTTATACCTCCTGAAAGTTCTATTTGTTTTCTTGGATCAACAATACTTCTTTATCTAAAAGAAAGTTCAGAATTGATGTCGATGATCTCCTCAGTTAAAAACACTGGTATGCACAAACTCTATTTTTCTTTAAGAAATTGTTGTGTTGGCAACTGAGCAATTCACATGTCATCAAGTGTGGTTCTAGCTTCTCCACATGAAATTTGTTTTCTTCTTTTATCTCTAATCCATTAATAGTTGTATGCATATATTTACTTATATAACAATGCATTTTCAAGCACATGCATGTCAAATAGCAGAGTATGCATAGTTCCCTGACTTGGATTCATATTATTTGGCAAACGATTGCTGTAGGATTTGGCCAGCATTTAATTTTTGTTTCAAATAAGAAAGAAAAGAAAAAACATAGGAGCATTATCTATTCTGAAAATTCAAAGTAATAAAACATGTGAAGGTGAATCAGAAGAAATCATGGATGATTAAGACAAACTTCTCTCATCCCTGTGTTTATAAGACGGACTCCTCTTGACTATCCTGCTGGTTCTGCATCAAAGTGCAGAAAAGTTGTTTAAAATGAAAGCACACCAGATAAAGCCTTAGCATTGGATTAAGAAAGCGGAAAACAATTACCTGCATTTTGCTACAGATCTCAATTACTTCAGCTGTAGGAGCCCAATCACCGAAATTCCTTTCAATGAACTGGTAAGCAATGCCACTCTTTCCGTTGCCAACTATAAATAGTCCTCCTTTAATTTCTCCCTCCCCTTTGAAGTTTTGCTTTATTCCCAAGGCTTTTGCACGCTTGTAGTTTGCAATAGCTCGTGGGTTGAATACAAATCCTGATATGAACTTATCCTTTAGCAGTTTTCCTCCACCAAGAGCCTTGAAGAAGTTCATATCCCGATCATGGAAAACAGCTCCACCCCAGTATCGGGGCCAGAAGTCTTTTACCTGGATGAAAACAAAAGCAATAGCACGTCAAACAACGTGGATTTTGTGGTGAGAAGTATCTTACTAATTGGCAAGAAGTTCACTGGATACCTCTGACTCTATGTATTCATGGAGTACTGCAATTAGTTGAACTCCTAGTTTATCAAATATGGGTTTTTTGGCATACAGCTGGTGAGCTTCAGCTCTGCACATGATGCACCTGTTTCGAAATTCAAGACACGCAAAAGATTAAAATTTCAATTTTTCACCATTTAATTGAAAACTGGAAAACTGGAACATTCTGATCTTGTGTTTCTGTATATTCTTGTAAATGCTTATGATTGCTTTTGTATACACAAATTGCTTGGACAAAAATTGTCATCTGCATAAGAAATCCATTTAAGCAAACAGAATAGTGGTGTTACCCGGGACGTCTAATGCAGAGGAGCACAACTGGTTTATCTCGCCACAATGCGGAGGCCTTCATTGGGGGTGCCCTGGTTGTGACCAAGCGTTCCATGCCAATCTTATACTCAGGGGTTAGTTTCTCAATTGATATATTCTCAATATAAGGATAAGGGGCTACTTCCTCAACTACTTGAGGAGCTTGTACACATCCACAAGCTCGAGGTTCTGCGGGCCCAGAAGCAACAATTCCTTTAAAGATATATCCATCTTTAATCTTAAAATCCGCTATTGATTCTTCAATTGATTTATCGAACTTTTTGCTATATGTAGCTGAAGATTTTGACATACTCTTCACATATTTTGAATTGACAGATCCCAAACTCTTGAAAGTGCTATTCTCTGTAGTATTTTTCATTGAAGAGGAGAAAGCATGTGATTTGACTGAAGGTTCACTACATTGACTGCTTCTGTCGTTGAACCGGGCTAAATGACCTCGCTTCATTCCAAACTGGGATGATAGGTCTCCAGAACTTAAGCTTAGAAGCTCAGGTAAACATTTCTCAGATTCTTCAAGCCTATCTCCATACTGCATAAGAGCTCGATCGTGCAGGTACGATCTTATTTCCAAAGCATCCTATAAGAGAGGCAAGCTCAAACCTTTTGAGTAATTTTATCATGAAATTTAGTCTATGCCGAACTTTTGTTCTAAAAAAGATATTGAATAACTAAGTGTGACAAACCTTTTGTTGCTGTGTCATGTTGAGTGCATCCATGTCTTCCGAGTTCATAATCTTTAACGTCGGGACATCATCCCAACCATCTTCCAATAACTTTGGAAGCAGCTTCTTCAAAGCTCCATTCCCTACAAATTCTTCTATTGAAAAGGAAGCCATTATCCAAAATCTAGTTTCAGAAAGAGTCCTAGGGTGAGGTATAAGAATTGTATTGTTACTGTCAGGTCAACCTCTGAGAAATGGAACAGAATACACACAAGAGAAATGAATTTGTGATAATTATGATGAAACATGGATTGGCTTTTATCTAGTCTTATGTGGGAAGGTTAAAATAATAATAATAATCATAATAATCCATTACCTTGGTGGTTAGTTCAACAAATTGCCCTAAACTATATTGTAGTTATTTCACTAAGATATCTGTTACCATGCCTTTAGTCGTTGATATGATTTGTATGTATTAAAAATTCATGCATATCTTATATAATTGAATACGTCCATTCACATGTGTCATTTTTAAACTCTTAGATCAATCGATTCTTTGACATGATATTAGAGTCTTTCTAAGACCAAATGGTTGAGCCTCTCTACATAATAGGATAAGTTATAGGGTATTCACGTGATAGGGTGCATTAGTGAGTAGTATAATAATAATAATAATAATAATAATAATAATAATAAAGGTTATTGCACTTTAACTTGCAACTTAGCTTTTATTCTATTAGTTCCTTGATAATATGGATTTTGAAACGGACATATATGGACTGCAAACTACATATAAACAAATGGCAAATGCTATGAAGAAGGTAATACCAGTTAAAGGATATGCTTGCTAAAATCCAAAAGCTAAATGCAAAATGAGGTCTACTAATATTTTCTTGGAAACAGTCAAACGATGCTTAGAGAGGTTGAGGAGATATAAGAGTTCAAATATTAAATAGGCATAAGCAATACCCAGGCCAGGAGAATTAAACAATGATTATAAAGTTGGTGATGTTTCATTGCCGGCTAAAACTTTCTTCTATATTATATTATACAAGTGGCCTATGCAATTGTTTTTTCCTTGTCAATATTATTGTCCAACGTAGTATTATATTTTGTAAGTTATGACACGTCTTTTAACTAGAGTTTTGCAGACAATATTGAGTTGATAACATCCCTTTCAGCACTAAAGTGTCTTTGATGTTTAATGTTTCCAGTTTTTATCCATCTTGTTCTTACTATTTGACATTTTCACTGAAAATAAAAAATGATTCCATGTACAATTAAATGAGAATTCCGTTTGCTTAATTTGAAAACTCAGTAGAAAGGGAAGTCATCAACTCAATATTGTCTGCAAAAAAACTGTACAAGCTTTTCAAATTAAGCAGAAAAATTTAAATTTAAATGAGAATTCTCTTTGCTTAATTTAAAATAAATGTACAATTTGTTTGATCTTTTCTTCACCAGTTGAACCCTTAGAATCCATAGTTGGAGTATCTTATGAATATGAGCTGTACTTTCCTTGTTTTTACTAGGAGATTTGTACACATACTATGCAATTCTGCGATCAGTATACATAAAAATTGCAGAATATTTCCTGAATTAATTATAAATAATAAGGCATATCAATTTTGCTCATTTCTCTTCCATTGTCAAAGCTGATTGCTCGGTTTCTAGCTTAATAATTATCTTTCTGCTGACTGCATTTTATTTATACACATCTGAACCTGCTTCAGTAACATTAAAAAATACAACTTTGTCGCAAATAACGAAAAAAGAAGAAGTTTGGTTTTAGCTAGATTCTAATGCTTACTGTAATAAAATTAGATTATTGTGATAGTTGATGGCAGCAGCAGAGTTTAACTGCATTTGCTTTATGAGTTATAAATAGAATTATGAAAATTAGGCATCTTGTTCAAAAGCCTCGAAAATTAGGCGCTTCTTTTCCAGGACTTTTTGTTTCTGTATAGCAGTATTAATAGGTTCATGGATTCGATTGACAGATTTTGCAAGGCAACTGCTGATAATCTCTGAACTTCATTGCTTGATGTTTTCATGAGCAGCTCTGTAAATCTCAAGTTATAGTTTCTTGCTGTTGACTGCTATTCAAGTTGATTGAGGTTTGTTATGCATCTAGCCATAATGTCCACCAGACTTTCAAAGTAAGCACTTGCATACCCGCTTGTTCTCAATCCAGTTACCTGGGTTTGATGTATCATTTTTGAAGGATTTTAGGGACTGATTATTTCTGAGCTTAGACAGAATTTTGCTAAAACAGCCTGCCTTTTCTATGATTTCTGGCATTGTATGGCAAAGGAATGAGGTTTCAGAGTGATCTGCGTAGTCTCTCCGTTGGCGTGTATGCGAGACGAAAGTTGAAAGAGCAACTTGATTATGCAACCCCAAGTTCATGATATTGATGAGTTCAAAGAGGCAGTATTTTCCGTGACAAAGGCGATGGTCTCCATGAATTTGGGGTATCAGGTCGATATTTAGTTCATAAGGAGTGGAGTTATTAATCATGTAGAATAGATGATGTTGCCCAGAATTGTCTCAAGTTATATTATGTCCAGGGCTGTTTAGTGTTTACTGGGAAATTCTCAAGTTCGTCGTACATTCTCTATAGTATTGTAGTTAAGCTCTTCAGATATATTTAATGAACATAAAATCTAAAATCTTTTTCCACACACTCATGTAACAATCTAAATACGAGACATGTAAGTGGTTAAAAATATACAATCAACATAAAATAATATGAAACAAGAAAAATGGTACTAATCGTGATATTAAAATATATATTAAATTAATTAATAGTTTTATAAAATACTACCTAACCAATAACTAGTAGTAACCAATAACTAGTAGCTCAACGGTAGATGGTGGACTGAGCTAGAGAAAAGATTACAGTCTGAGTTTCAATACCATCATTAATTCTCATTACTTATTTAGAAAATGACCAGCATATTATGGTTTCATTTTCACTACCGACATTAGTTCTCATTATTTATTTGAAAATGGACCTACATAATACGATTCGAGTTTCACTATCAACATTATAGTTCTCATTCTATCACAAAAAAAAACATTATAGTTCTCATTATTTATTTAGAAATGGATCATGGTTAGGTGGAACCCAAATCAATGATGAGGCCCAATTTATTTAGAAATGGACCTAGAGATCCATCCATCAACCCATTATTGGTTCTCATTTCCAACTTGGATATGGTTTGCTGACAAAACAGAAATGAGGAGATGATAATGTAATGATAATGATAATGCTATTGATAATGATTAAACTTTTACTAAATTGAGCAAGAAATCAACATACATTCTATTGAAGTCCCCCTCCTATGATCCTATCCAAACACGGTCGTTTAAGTTAAGCATGCAAAAAAAGACAAGAAACAGATGACACAATTTCCATGTACATACAAACAAACTAATTAAACATGTTGTCTTTTAAGTCATCAAGGAGCCACACTTTCTGACTCACCTGATAAGAATGCAAGCTACCACTGCCTATTTCTTCTAATCCATCCATATTACTTACTACTAATTTATATAACTAACTAACTCCCACTTTCCTTATCCAATCAGAATTGACATGGGGACTGACAAGAAAACTCAAGAAGCCATAAGCCATGAAAACACACCATTGCTCCCACAAACTCATGCAGATGATAGGAATGAATTTAATGGAGCTTCATTTGTTGGAGCAGTCTCTAATCTTTCTACTACAATTATTGGTGCAGGAATCATGGCATTGCCTGCTACTATGAAGGTTTTGGGACTTGTTCTTGGAATTGCTTTGATTTTGTTTGTTGCTCTTCTCACTGAACGTTCCATAGCCTTTCTTTTGAGATATAGCAAGCCTCGTAAAGTTTCATCTTATGGCGGACTCATGGCGGATGCTTTTGGTCTTTCTGGCAAGGTTTTGCTTCAGATTTCTGTGCTTCTTAACAATATTGGAACCCTTATTGTCTACATGATTATCATTGGTATGTTTACCGCTTACTATATGCCTCGGGACCTGTTTTTACATCATTTTATAACATTATCATCAGTTCTTGAAATTAACTGCTAGTTGTCATAATGTTAGAAAAGGAAAAGTTGAGTTACTTATTCGTAAAGTTAAGTGGACATAGGTATGGTCTACTACAAAATCAATTGTGTGTTTGGATTTGGCAGTCCTTGCCATTTCGTAATAGAATCTTCATACGAGCTTATCGTGATGATTGAAGTTGCAGTAGAAGGCTAAGCCATAGAACTTCAATCATTTCTTTTAATGATTTGCGAAATGCTGACTGCAATATGTTCAAAGTTGTGGCTCAAGTCGGTTCATCTTTTGCACCTGTTTACTTTTGGACTACTATACGAGTCCATGCTCAAGAATAACCCGAAATGCTTAGAGAACACTTGAAAATAGGAGAAAACGCGATAAAACTCAAACAGAACATAAAAAGAAAAAACTAATCATGAAGCAGAACCATAATAACATACTAAAACACCACTAGGAGTAAACATTAAACATGTGTGGAAATTCATGTTATCAATAATTTAAATGATTTGGATGGTTTTCACAAAATCAGTTAGGCAAAAATGTTGTGCATGTAGATTGGATTTTTATCATTCTCGTTTGGTTGGTTGAGTAGGTGATGTGATTTCCGGAACATCTTCAAGTGGAGTTCATCATTCTGGACTATTGGAACAGTGGTTTGGTAACTACTGGTGGACGGGCCGTACTTGTGTTCTTCTTTTTCTCACTCTTGCTGTGTTTACTCCACTAGCATTCTTCAAACGGATAGGTCAGCCAAACGGATAGGACTTATTCGTATCTTATATACTTCAATTCCTTTCTACCACTGCATAACTCTTGGTGATTTTCCAATTCTTGCAGATTCATTGAAATACACATCGGCCTTGGCAGTAGCACTTGCAGTTGTTTTTCTGGTTATCACTGCTGGAATCACAGTGTTCAAGTTGGTGAATGGAAGTATTGGGATGCCTAGATTGCTTCCTGATGTTACCAATTTAACATCTTTCTGGAATCTTTTCACGGTCGTGCCTGTTCTTGTCACAGCATTCATCTGTCATTTCAATGGTAACTTTCTGTTCTCATCTTCAAACGCTTGATTTTTCGAATTGAATATCTAAGTAATTAAATCCTTGAATGTTGTGCAGTTCATACAATCCAAAATGAGCTGGAAGATTCTAAAATGATACAGCCAGTTGTGTGGACTTCATTAGCTTTGTGTTCAACTGTGTATATTATGACAAGCTTCTTTGGTATTCTCCTATTCGGAGACTCAACTTTGGATGATGTCCTCGCAAACTTTGACACCAATCTTGGAGTTCCTTACAGCTATGTCCTCAATGATATAGTTCGAATCAGCTACGCTCTCCATCTTATGCTTGTTTTCCCTGTTGTTTTTCATCCGTTGCGCCTAAATCTCGACGGTCTTCTTTTTCCCTCAGGCAGGCCTTTGGTTTTAGATAACTGTAGGTTTATATTGTTAAGCATATCGCTCATATCTGTAATCTTTTTCGGTGCCAATTTCGTCCCTAGCATTTGGGTTGCTTTCCAGTTCACTGGAGCTACTTCTGCTATTTCCCTTGGATTTATATTCCCAGCTGCCATTGCACTGAGGTGTGTGATGCTACATTCTGAGTCTTTATCTTCTTCCAGCTTAACAAAATGTTTCTTCTTCTGCTCTAAACTCTTTGAAATATTTTCTAAATTTTCAGGGATTCGAATTCGCTAGCATCGAAGAAAGATAAGACTGTGTCCTTATTCATGATATTTCTTGCTATGTTCTCGAGTTTGGTGGCCATATACAGTGATGCCTATTCCCTTTTCAGAAAGAGTCCCTCTCCGAGCGAATGATTTCCGTAGAAAAATGCAAGAAATGCCGAGACTTGTGTACATATATAAATATGTAAAGTTTTGCAGGGTCTATCTCCATTGTAATTTTTGTATTGTTCATATAGCTTGGCATGGGTTGTACAAGTATTCTTAGCAAATCACTTAATATTATTTTTATATAAATACGGCACAATATTTTTTCCATTAAAATACCGATGAAACTACAGACACGAAAATTGACCAGTAATTACAAAATTGATGTTCCTGATTACACAAGTTCCAAATTGCAAAGTTCGGCTGCTGGGTAAGATGGTTAAGAGCGTTAGAAAAAATCGATCTTGTATTATTGATGTTGCTACAATTTACTTGCCAATAGTAATAACCCTATAAATTAATGAATAGAGAAATGGTGGTCAACTCCAATGCTACTTTTACTTTGAAGCTGCTTTATTTTTAATAAAGCTTCTGAAATATACTGCGGTCAAAACATCGATAAGCAGGAGCAAATACAAAACAGCCATCCATCTACAATCTTGCTCCTATCTGATGCAGCTTCAATAATACTGTTTCTTCTACGGCAACTGAATGTAGCTTCCCTTATCCTGCACCAAATGTATGTCATTTGGGTACAATTTGATGCAGGGGATCTTGAATTGGATACGGGTATCTCACTATCTCCTCCAACTGGTTGTATATAGTTCCTTATCCTTTTAAATATGTACAGAAACTTTTGTTGGAGCCCAATTCGTGTACACCTCGAGTACTTTTCTTCTCTGCATTTCCTACTCATGGATTGAGTAAAATGTGTCAATGAATACATCGGCTATCACCTTGAGGCTGAATGATACACATACTATAATTTTGGAGCAGTTAAGTTGAGTATCTAACTCCGGCTAGTTGAAGAAATAGGGAGAATCCAAAACTTCTCTGAGATCAAAGTCCCCTCGCTCTGGCAAGGGAGGGAAGTTTAACTTGGGGAATGCCTTCTCAAAGCTTTCCAATAACTGCATGTACCAAGGAATAGCATAGTTAATATCATATGCCACAATTATTCAGTTTTTTAAAAGAAAAGAAATCTACAGAATGGGATACTTTACATTCTCAAGTATTGGTGTTTCATAGAGTTCAACAAACTTTTCGCGAAGTATCTTGTTCATTACATCAACATCACATGCATGTGTCCAGTATGAATCATGGACTCCTGTAGTTAGAGAAATAGATAAGAAATAAGATTTTCAGGCATATATGTGGATATTACTTTGTCAAGAGGGCCACCATGGGAGTACAAACCTGCAAAGTCTAGACCTGCTTCTTTGCAGGCAACAGCAGTCATCATCATGTGAGTACTGTCCAGGGAGTGAACGAAGTTTGGAGGGAAAGCTGTTCTTTGCCGCTTCACCATTACCTATAACAAGAATCAGAAGAAATGCAATCAGAAATAGAAGATAATGCAATATAAAACTGAAAGAGATGCAAAACTATTCAGAACCTAAATTACATGCTACATATTTGTTAAGTTCTAACAACTCATAGCAAATGTCAATGGCAACTACCTTGTCAGTCTCTTTTTGCAGAGCCAACATCTGAAGAGAAGTCTTAATCTGCACATTATTTCACAAACATCTTAGCATAGAGAAATACTTTCTTGGTTGTATCAAATTGCACAAATAAATAAATAAATAAAATAAGCCAATTTTAAAGTTCTAATATTTCTTTTTAACTTACAAGATGCCTTCCCAGCTGTCTATATGGTTGTACAACAGGAAGCCCAAGAGGAGAGGTCCATCGAACAGGTTCATTTTCTGAAGCTATTATCTGTTAATGTATATATTTAATTGTCAGCATCTGCAGAATGACTATAAATAATTCTGAAGAGATGAGCAGGTTAATGTATCCCAATGAGTAGGAGATCCCTAATTCTAGACAGGTAACTGTTTCTAATCACATCTTAACTTCGTTACGAAACTGAGCAATCAGGAAAATTAAGAAAACTGGTAAATAGAAAACCCAATTTTACTCAGATGCTACTACACCATATATAGTAGAAAAATAAGTTTACATGGTAGTTCTTTGTCCTTCAATTCGGAATCTTAATTCTCATATTACAATCGATTTCCATAATTCCAACTAAATTCGGACTATTCTGATGGGACCAAAGTTCAAAGACCATTTGTCAAGATGCATAGGTAGATTTATCAATAATCCTCGAGCACATTTTTTAACAAGTGAGATATATAAAACTGGAGGATACCTTTGCACATTCCCCAAGCCAGGCCATGATACTTCTAGCACCTTCGAACATTTCTTCCAAAGCCATCAATGTGGTCTGTCCATGCAGTCCAAAACCATTAAAATCTTTCATCAGTACGAAAGCACTCAAACAAACACATACTCCATATTTGCTTACCTTTGCTGCATAGCAAGAAGCACCATACATGACTTGTTCATCTGCAATGGCACCCCGCTCTTTTAGCCTCTTTTTTATTTGGTCTCTGGCACCAATATAAGTGACACCATACACTGATGTCATCACAGTCTGCTTTACCAATCTCCTGTCCACCTGAGTTTCCAAGTCATGGAGGGAACAAATTAGCTACATATGAAAGTCATTCATAATAACAATCATCAAAAGCCCAAACACATTGTGTTTGGTCTGTTATCAAATTAAAAAGAACAGTTGCAAGTTTTAGCAATCCAAAATAATACTTAATTTGAATAATCCAATACGCATTTAGCACCACAGAAATAAAGGTACCTGGTCAATCAAAAGCTTAGCATGGATTCCATCTTTAGAAGAAGGATCTTCTTCTGCATGACTCCTCATTATCTCAAGAACCCTACAGTAAACACACCAGCTTAAACAAATTAGTGAGACTGTATATTCAAAGAGCTATAAAGGCTATTCACCATATTCAGTAGGTACTTTCTAAAAAAAGCACCACAAGAGCTTCCCAATAACGGCCATTTATTAGCTGAATTCTGTCACTCATATGAAAAACTTGGCTGCAGTTAATATGTTTATATCCTAAAAATCCAACTAGGAGAGAACTTGGCATTGTACCCCTGATGTGCTTGATGTTAATAATCAATCCATCATTCCAGTTTATTTACACGCTGCAGTAATCTTCACGTACAACCCAATTTAATATGCCACAAGAGAGAGAGAGAGAGAGAGAGAGAGAGAGAGAGAGAGAGAGAGAGAGAGAGAGAGAGGAATCTACCTGGAAGCAATTCCCGAGTACACATCTGCAGGTTTCTCTCCCCTAACAAGATTAACTGCAGCTGCTCCCAACTGCCAAGAAGGGTTCAATTTTTTCAGCAAACAATGAAACCTAAAACAGATTTTGGACAGAGAATGACTAACTTAATGGAATCAAGTAAAAGTTCATTCCAAAAGGGAAAGAAAAATCCTTTACGTTTCAAACAAAGCTTGAACTTAGTGAATTAAATTCGAATATTTCATGCAGCTTTCTAATTTCATAGAAAACAGAGTTGCTTACCTTGTCTCTGCCAAGGGCAGCATAGTGTTGCAAACCGTTACAAGAACCATCCTAGAAAAAGAAATGACAACAGATATAAGAACATAATGCTAAAAAGTACGCATTTACTTAATGTTGTCAATAAAATTATGATATTATGGACATAGAATACGTACCTGGTGAACAGGCATATGTGAAATAGCAGATTCTGGAGAAGACCTTCTAAATGCTTCTGCGAGATCAATGCATGTAGCCAAGCACTGAAAAGGATCTTCTGCACCCAACCACCAGCGTCTTCCTTCAAGTGGTTTGTCAGCAGAATCAAAAATGTCATCCAGATGGTCTTCTGCAAAAGCTATACGACCCTCATTGGATAACTTATCTACACCATGAGCATATACATTTGCTAAATGTTTTTTCAGCCACTGGAAGCCCGAACTCCCAAGAGGACGCCCTTCAGCAAACTCCAAAACTCCCCGACACAAATCAGAGCCAAGATGATTCAAGTATGGATGCATGGGATATGCACGGCCACGAAAGTCAAGATTGTGAGGGTAGTAGAACCCTTCCTCATCCTTCATCTTCCTAGCAACCTGCTCCAATAAATACCATCAATATCCCACAATTCAAACAATAACATTCAACATATCCCAAAATTCAAACAATAACATTCAACATATCCCACAATTCAAACAATAACATTCAACATATCCCACTTAAAAGGGAGCTTCTTACAGAGAGTTTAAGTTCTATATCACACCGTTGTGAATGCCTCTCTCTGTTCTCTTTTCTCACATTTTTCATTTTCCACTTCCATTTTCTAATTTCTGCTTCATCTTCTGTTGCTGGTTCCTCAGGCAGAGGAACCTTTAAGAATTGCACAAGAAAAAACAGTGAGAAGAATAACACAATAGAAAACATAGGAAACTAAACAGCAAAGCTAGAATGAAGATCTATATTTTTCCCCAGGAAAAGGTTACTCACATCTTCACGGTCAACCAAGCCAGCAACAGAGCCTCCATTTGCCCATATTCTGTCAACTACTGCAAGCACCTTCTTGTTTATTCTCCACTTGGTATTGCCTAGTGTATCCAAGGCCTGAGTTAAACACGCGCAAAAAAAATATGAAATTTGCATTTTTAATACAATCCAATCAGGAGATTAAAATTCTAGTATCAAATGCAAATACATTTACAATTTTTTCTAATAGCATTTCAGAGAGACAAGTAAAGTATATTTTTCTCAGACCTCAAAAACAGGTTGTAGTTGGTTTTTTGGAGTCCGTTTGACCACGTCACGTTGTTGTTTTGCTCCATGCGTCCGCATGACGTAAGACGGCAAATAGAAGTACGAACCTTGGTCATACCTAAAATATTGTTATAAGTTAATAAAAAAAGAATAAGAATTTGCAGACAACACCAATTATCAATTTCTGCCAGCAATGTTTCATTTATGAGTTATACTGAACATAACGTTTATTTAAACATTAATTATTTTTTTTCAAGAACTACCAAGAGAATTCGAGACTATTATGTCACAAGTTAAATTTTAGTTGATAAACTACAACTATTCTTAATCCAAACTTCATAAGAAGATAGAGCATGAACATAGAATATAAAGCATAAATTAATTACCCTGTCCAATTTAAAGGAGGCACCAACATTGGCATGTAGGGGATGACCATGTGTCTGGCCTATACACAGGAATACACAAGTTAATGTTGCTATAGTAGTACCATATAAGTTAAATATAGGCAAAACAAGCCTGCAAAACATAATTTGAGATATATCAAGAGCAATAATGTTTTACTTACAGATTTCTCAAGGCCCTTACTAACTAGAGGGTCACACTCAATAACACCATATCTCCGGCTAGTTTTCCTACCATAAACACAAAATTTTAGACACAACTGCACACTGAACAGAAGTAATCATTAATTAACAAGAAAATGATCTACTCACTGTGCATCTTTCATGACATTTTTAAGGGAGTGCACAAATGCTGGCCGAATATCAGGTAGACAATCTCCCGATTGATTGATAGGAGGTTGTATATAGGCTGTCTCCATTAACAAATGAATCAAGCGGCAACCAACCTGAGATGTTAAGCATTTATAAAAAATAAAATGAGAAAGCAAGAAAAATGCTTGCAGGTATAGAACTACAGTTATTACAAACAAACCTTCACTTGACCTTCCTGACCCCAGGGCTTTGAGTTATCGTGGGCCTTCACTAGTCCTCTCACTTGCTGAACTTTTTTCTTTTTCATTAGGTAAGATACTTTCTTCCTAAGCTTTTGCTGTTCTTCAGTAACTTCCTCATCGATCACAGGATTTGATTCATCTTCAAGTTCTTTCTTTCCTGATTTTTTCTTCTTCTTTGTCTTCTCCAAGAATTGATGTATCCTTGCCTGAATCATGCAGGAGGCATTTAAATAAGGACTGAATACTGATTGGATACTTTATATACAGTAGCAAAATGACATAACTTGAACATCATTTATATGCAAAAGATTTTACACATCTATTTCAACAAATAAAAATATGGAGAAGGTGCAAGTACCGCAGCAAAACTTACGATTTCAATTTAACTTTAAAGTAACTAGACAAACATAGAAGATAAGATGAAGGTAATTATACATATCAAAAGAATGTGGATTGCATTTTACATTTCTACTAATACAATTATCAGCTACATGACTTCGCATGTGAGATGATACTATGACATTGCATTTGGTATTGTTCATTAATCATATAGGTCAAAATAGAACCAAAAGAACAAAGCTTTGCAACCATCCTTAACTTACTTCCATGTACCACATTATCTATAATTCAATCTACTACTACTATTTAAAACTGTGAGAACGTTGAATTCAAGGCTGCAACTAAATCAAATACGAAACTAAAACCACAAACGTTAGCTAAGCTCACTCACCTCATGCTCAATTGCCTCGCCTACTGCCAAAGCAGCTTGAACCACCCTCACACTTCCATTTCCCCCATTAAGAGTCATCATCAATCCCATCATCTTATGCATAGTAATAACCGCCATCATATCCGCTGGCAGAGATTTCAAATACGGTCCATGAGACACTCTACACTTATCATCCCCACACAATTTCTGCTCCGCAACAATAGCATCCCTAAATGGATCAAACCAGCCAAGAAACAAAGACTTCACATAAGGCAAATTGGGCGCCAATTTTTTCTCACACATATCCGTCAACAACTCCTGATACTCCTGAGCAGCCTCCTCCCAAGCCTGTGTCTCAATCTTGACCTGCCTCTTTTTAAGAATGTTATATTTCGCTGTTGTCATCGCCTTCTTCTGTTGTGACCCGAATTGCAACTCCATATGCCTGTGCTGTTTCTGGGTTTCCTTGATATGTTCTTGCAGCTCATCCGGCCCGGAAAAGTCAGACTCATCCGTGGAAACAACTGTCTCTGCGGATGCCGCCGCGTACCCTTTGGTGAGAAAAGCAAAAGGGGTTATGGAATTAGTGAAATTAGGGCTAATGGGGGCATAATTATGAGATGGGAATAGGGTATTTCGACAGAAACCCAGAAGAGAGCGAGTAAAATTGGGGTGTAAAGGTGTGATTTTTTTGTCTAGAAGATGGAAATTGGTGTGATGTGATGATAAAGGTTTGAGCTTTTTGGAATAAGAAGGTTGTTTGGGGAAGGTTCTTCTCCACATGATATGGAACTGATTGACAAATGAAGAAAGATGCAAGGTGCAGAATAACAGGGAAAAGAAAATTCTAAGGAGAGAAGAAGAAGAGGGACATTGATGGAAGAAGAAATCAGATTCAGAAATCAGAATGGCAATCAAAGAAGGGAAATAAAAGTAGCCGCCTTTAAACCCTCCTTAAAACCTACGTACGATATAACATAAGAGAAGCTTTTCTGCCATATGCTACATCGTTTATCCATGGATTGTTATTTGGATCCGACCCGATACTTGAGACATAAGTCCATAATGTTGTTGGGTTGGACTAGGGTGGATCTCTTCTGTCTGATCCAATATTTCAATTTCTGCCTGTTTGAATTGGTTTATAAAGTTTTGATTGGTATTTTCGTAAATTGAAGGCATTGTTTGTAGTAAATATGGTGATAAACAACTTAAATTCTTGAAATTTTTTATTTCGAAGTTATTAGCAGTTGCTTTTTATAAAATCAAACTTATAGAACATTATTTTGAAAAGTTATGTGAACGACATAGATTAATTAATCATCCATATATTTCTCCAAAATCAATCTAACCACATATTGTTATTTATAATTTTAGTTTACCCTAAAAGAAGGCCATGATACAAGTGCGTATATTGCTTAGACACACAAATTCAAAGTAGATGCTCTTGTGATGCAACTGAGCATAGTTAGGCAGTTGCTCTGGGAAGATGATGAGAAGAAGCATAAATTAGTTTTTTATGCCAGAACAAAATCTGTTGGAACATATATAATTTTCGTAATTACACAAGTATTTAACAGGAACTTTGGTACTAAAAAAATTTCATTAGAATTTTATTGAACTAGTATTTGCGTTTTTAAGTAATAAAGGCCAAAGCTCATAAACCTCAATCTATGCGGAAGTGCTTAAATAAACCGATCTTTGAGTTTCAGATTACTGTATTCTGTTCTATGAATTCAGGTCTATTTATTCAATTTGGGACCTGATTAATGTTGCCTATTTACTTTATCGCGTGTGCCTAAAATCCACGCCATTTAGTGACAACGTTTACACTGATGATTTTCGCAAATATCGCACTGGAAACAGACTGCATAGCTGTCTTCCAAAGGAAATGGAAAGCAATGGTAGCAACTTGAAATCTGAAGAAAATAAAATAGGATCCTCAAAATGGCATTCATAAAGATGAAGCAAACAATGGTGTCCTGTAATCAATCATTTACACCCCACAAATCCCTTTTTTTAAATCCCAACATTTTCATGGCCACAAGCACTTCCTATAATTTATCCCACCATGAATTCTCTTTGCCCTTCTCCTTTCTCATGTATAGCTAGCATGCATTTATTTCTGTGGAGTGGAGGCTTAAATTATATAATGCACAAAATTTCCTATTACATTAACACAAGACAATACAATTCAATCTAATCTTGCCAAGGATCATTCTCGGTCCTCACTTCTGATGGTTCAATTACTTCGGTTTCCGTGGCTTCGCTTACAGTTGCAGTTGATTCTACAGCATTATCATCTGCTTCCTCATCCTCCAACTCTTCACTCCTACCCCATCTCCCTCCCAATGCCATAGTCATCATCTCGTATATCTTATTACCCAATTCAGCTGGGCTATCAGGCTGCAATTTCACACCATATTTATTAGTTATTCAAATGCTAAGCGCCATAAAGGAAAAGAAAAAGAAACAGCAGTCTATTCTCACCGAGAATCCACTGGAGATTAATGCTGTGTCATATAGGAGGTCAACGGCTCTCTGGGCATCACTGCTGTCCGGGGCATTTTTGCATGCAGCCTGCAAAATTACTTATCAGGTCACTATATTCACCACAATGCTCCTCTGGTATAAAGAAGAAATCTAAAATAGAATACTTACATTCAAGTCTTTAACGATAGGGTGGTCTGGATTGATCTCTAGTATCCTCCTTCCTCTCATGAATTCCAAGCTGGATGTGTCCCCAAGAGCTTGTGCTTTCATCAACCTACGAAGAGTAGGAGTTTTAAATACATGATTTGAGTTTTTAATTGATTGTATCTATGGACAAGGGAGTCCATTCATACCTTTCCATATTGGCTGACCATCCAAACTTGCCAGAAACAAGCACACAAGGAGACGAGCTTAGACGCTTTGAAACTTGGACTTTGGCCACCTTCTCCCCAAGTTGCTGCTTTATCCAATCACAGAGGAGAGTGTATTCCTGTTTTGTTTCTCTTTCTTTTACCTCGTCCTCGTCACCTGGTATTTCAACCCAACTCATTATAAAGAGGCTCATTGAAGCCGCGCAAAGACTAGATGTTGTAAGCTCTAACAGAAAATAAAATGAATCATAGCTATATATCAGTATCAACTAATACAAGAGTAGTAAGTTCTAACCCAGTTCTAGATCTTCCTTGCTGATATCAACAAATTTCTTCTCTTTGTAGGTCTGCAGGTTCTGAATGGCAACCTCATCAATTGGCTCAACCAAATAAAGAACCTGCGGAAAATAATCAAACCACATCAAACCCATACCAACACAGGAAGCCTCAAATTATGATTCAAGTATGAAGGTAATATCAAACAAATATTGTCAATGCAAAAAGGAGGACTAGGATATATGTACATCCATGAACGGTCATCCACTTCCCTATGTCCAGTTGCAATCACATACACATCTAACCACAATTGGACATTCATTCAAAATGCTGAGAGCTAAATATATACCTTAACCTAAAATCTGTATATGAACATACCTCAATGCCCTTCTGAACCAATTTCTCCAAAAATGGAGCAGTCTTGGCACTTTGCAGACTGTCTGTTGCCAAGTAATAGATAGCATTTTGGTTCTCCCCCATGTTCTCAACATAATCATCTAAGGTTGTAAGTTCATCACTTTTTGAAGTGTGGAATCGCAGAAGCGGAGTTATGCGCTTGTGGTTGCCAGAGTCTTCAATGCAACCTAGTTTCAGAAACCTACCAAAATTCTCCCAGAATTTCTTGTAATCCTGAAATCAGGTACAATTTTTGTTAACAGAACTGCAAAACAAGAAAATAAAGTTCACAAGAAATTATCTCGACCAACCTCCTTATTTTCACTTTCAGAGAGCTCTTGAATCATATCAAATGTTTTCCTAACAAGTCTCTTTCTCATAATCCTCACAATTCGACTCTCTTGAAGAATTTCTCGAGACACATTCAGAGGAAGATCATCAGAATCCACTACACCCTTCACAAAGCTCAGATACCTTGGAAACTGCCAAAATCACAATTATAAATACTCCCTCTGAGAAGATCATTGTTTTACATATTCAAACGTTTGACTTAATTCATTACAGGGAGCGAATTACAGCAACCCCAGGTCATTCAAATATCAAATAGTGACAATTTATACTTCCAGAAAAGCAACCATAAATTTATTAGCCACTCAATCCACATAGAAAAGGATACAGTAAGATAGTTCTCCAATTAATTTTATGTTTGTAGCAATTTGAAATGTATATGGTAGTATGGAAAAGCAAATAGCATTACCACTAAGTTATAATGCTATAAAGATCAATTTTCTAGGATTTCTAGGAATCATGTGATAGAAAAACTTACAAGCTCTCCATCAAAATCATCTGAGATGAACACCCGCTTCACATACAAGCGTATGTTCTTTGTTTTGGGATTCATAACTTCCTCATTATTTAGAGGTCCCATTCCAGGAATGTATATAACACTCCTAAATTCCACCTCCCCCTGCAAAAGTTTCCATACGAAGCTTGTTAGTAAGGTAACACAAAGCAACTAACACAACTAACACAGTTCTACTATTTTGGTACCAACCTCTGTGGTGAAATGTGTGTATGCAAGTGGCTCCAAGAATTCATTAAATGCTTTCTTGTAAAATTCTTGGTACTCATCCTTCTCAACTTCTTTTGGGCTACGCATCTGCAACATAGCAGGCAAAATTAATACACATGATGGTCAACAAAACACTACCCATTATAGAAGAGAGAAGAAAGAAAAGACAGTTAATTGCGAATTTGTTGTCTCCCTTCACCACATAGACATGCAAGAAAAATTAGGACTTGGTACAAATGTTATAAGCTTTCAATTCACTCACCCATATGGGTTTTGTTTCATTGGCTAACTCCCAATCCCAATATTTCTCAGTTTTAGTTGTCTTCTTCATTTTCTTCTCCTCCTGCATAAGATCAAGCAATCAAAGCAGATTTAAATGCCATAATTAAGCACAAATATCTGGCAGAACTACACTAAGAATTTGAATCCGAATTTACCTCAGGCTTTGCTTCTTCACCTTCTTTTGGTTCTTCCTCTTCTTCAACCTGTCAAAAAGTTTCAATTCAGATGCCTGATTAAAAAACTAATGGTTGCACTCTTTTTGAGGACAAACATGATAAGAAAAACTTGGATTATACCATTTGGCCCAAGTGATACCCTCTTGACATATATGCATCAATACTCGCACATGAATTTAAAAAACAGTAAAAAATAAACATGCTAAGAGACATAGGAAAATAAATAACAAATTATCTTAATATAATTTTTCTCAGTCACCAATAATCCCAAGAAGATGATCGAAGACCCCAAAAATCTTACCTCCACAGTCCTAGATTTCTCTTGCCATGTAAAGATGGGGAAAGAAACAAATTGTGAGTAGTTCTTCACCAAACCCTGAATTCTGGCTGGATCTGAGAATTCATACTTATCATCCTCCTACAGTAGAGATTGATATATTATGTATTAGTACGATTAAGGATGAGACTTAATATAATATCTTAACTCAAGACATTTCAAGAAGACTAAGAGAGGCCATAATTAGTTTCTTTTATAAAAAAAAAAGAAGCTATATGCATCAAGGTGTACCCTTAGATACAGTGTAATTTGTGTTCCACGACGTAGAAGCTTTTCAGGATCCGTTTCTTCCTTGATCACATAAGAGCTGCTGTCAGCCATTGCTTCCCAGACATACTGTTTGTCTGACCTTGGGCTCTTGGTAGACACAGCCACCTGTTTTCACACACCATAATATAAGTGAGTCAATAGCAAACTACCACAAAGATGATTTGCTTCTTAGAGAAAAAGAAAAGGAAGCATTATATTGAACTCCTAAAAAAAACCAGAAATACCGCACCTTCTCAGCTACAAGAAAAGCAGAATAGAATCCAACACCAAATTGACCAATCAAACTATTATCTGCTCCAACATCTTGATTTTCCTGTTCATGATAAGGAATAACTTAATTACATACCATGCCTGATATAAGATGGCCAGGTGATGGAATTTACTGCAATGGAGAAGAAACAGAAACCTTAATAGCCTTTAGGAATTTAGAAGTGCCACTCTGTGCAATAGTTCCAAGGCAATCAATGAGCTCTTCTCTCGTCATTCCAATCCCAGAATCTCTGCAAGTTCAGGAAAATCAGTCCAAACAAATTACACCATTCATTTGGAACAAAAACTATGAAAAACAAACATGTAACATACGTTATCGTAATGGTCCCATTGTCCGGATCAGTCTTTATGCGTATCTCCAAGTCACCAGCATCTCCAAGCAACGCTGGCTCAGTCACGCTTAAGAATCGCAACTTATCTAAAGCATCACTTGCATTACTGGGGCACAAAAACAGAAACAAGTTAACACATAAGTTGGAACAAGAGACTACACATTTCTGGCTTATTAAGTCAAGACCACAAGAACTCATTTGTGTCATGTTTCATCAGAGATTTCACGGGTAAAACGAAACTTAAACAAACAAAAAAAATCACACACCACCAGTACAATTTTGCTTTCTTTCCCAATAAAGATAAAAACTTTACCTCACAAGCTCTCTTAGGAAGATCTCCTTGTGGCTGTATAGACTGTGAACTATCAAATCCAACAAACGGCTAACCTGAGATGTTAATAAAAATTATATCTTGAAAGTGGATAACAAGAAAATTTCACTCATTTAAATTGGGGAAAGCCCTCAAAAGCAACCCATAAATTAAAATCCTAAAAGGGTTTAACCACATCATCAATTCTAATTAAAACAACTATCTGAAATTCATCAACAGAGCAGAAAAAAGAAATCTTGAATGACCTACCTCAGCTTGATACTCAAATTTCTCCCCAGAAGCATCAGCAGCCTCTTTCTCAGCAACAGCAGCCTCACACCGGACAGCGAGTCGATTGTTTCGCTTCTCAAGCTTCCATTTAAGGGCGGCAGAGGAAGAAAAACCCTTATTGAGAAGGCGGGAAGTGGGCAAAAAGGGAGTTTTATGTTGGGAAGAAAAGGGTGTTGAAGAAGGAAGAGATACTAAAGAAGCAGCAGCTGAACATCTACTAAGTACAGGAGCCATAGATAAGGGAGAAAGATGAGAGCTTTGGGATAGAAATGTAATGTTGTTGGGATGGGGGGGTTATCTAATTGAGGAAAACCAAACCCTCGAGGGGTTTAAGGGGAAGAGAGAGATGGTTCTAGAAACAACGTTTGGGGTTTTGTTTTTTGGTCTTTGTTTGAATTTGTAAGGCCTAGATGCTGCCATCTCACCTTCTACAATATCCTCTTCCATTTTTATTTTATTTTTCATGTTTATTGTTTAGTTACCGGAATGTAGTTCTAGTTCATGTGTTGCATGAGTTTTCTTGTCATAAGACTTCGGATTATATGCTAGGAATGAGGATTATTAACCGTCATTGAGTTTCACACTTTATGCTACTATTTTATTTGATGAATCTGTTTTGAGGTTTTTTAATCAATATTGAGATGTGGTGTAGACATCTTCATTGTGGCGAAGCTCGTGTTCGATAACGATTATAGTAATTATATATTTGCAATAAATCACTATAGTGGTCCGTTTTAATTGCTAATTAAAGTGTGAACCTGATAATATAACACATAAAACATTTACTTTAATACTCAATAGGGGAAAATCCTAATCAATTCGTACATGACAACATTCGGCTGAGAATCAACGTCTTTGTTTACTGTAATTCAATATTGTATTGAGACTTGAGTCAACCAACAGAGAAATTCAATCATTCCTTCAAGTGTGTATGTGCACTCTTGATGTACTCTCTATAGGTATGATTAGTTTAAAATTATGTGATTTTGTTAGTTTTGAAGATATAACTAAAAGTTTTCATAAAGAAAAACTAGTTAAAAAAATTCCGCACAACGCATGGAGGCATGGAGCTTCGACTAGTTATATACAATTGTTACATAATTAGATTATTCACAACCTCGAGAATATATAATAACATAGTTCTAGAAGCTCTTTTCTACTCTTATACATTAAGATGCAGATTCAAACTCTGTTGAAGTATTTCTTAGTTACATTTTTCCATTATTTGTATTGAGTTGGGCACATTTTTTTCTAATGAAAATAATTAGATTCTACTTAAAAAAGAACTCTTCTTCTTCAAATTTACTATCAATTTATTGCAGTTATGGGAAGGGTTGGCAAGATGTTGATTGCATCCCTATCCAATTCACTAGAGTGGAACCTATAGGTAAAGAGATAATCTAGGGGTGTTACACTTGCACCAGAGACTCTTTTTGGTTTGATTTATAATTTTGCAAATGACAAACATTAGATCCTAACCTCTTTTCTACTCTAAACCAAAATCCAAGACATTGATTCCAACAAGAGCACACAATTATGATGATGACAGCATATAAAAAACAATCTAGTGCTGAAATTAATAATCAATTAGCACAAGAACTCATAAAAATGATAGAACTGGTAATAGGATATTGCAAATTTCTCATTTAAGCTTCTGATACATTTTGCTTCAAACAGTCAACATTGCATAATCCCACAGATCTAACCATATCTCCCAACCTGCCATATATAATATGTGAAGGCAACAATTAGTCAAGACAATAGTAAACTCATTAACAAACACGAGAACATCTAGAGCGCTCTTGGAGTACTACTCCTTGAAAATATAAAGTACGACACATTGATATGAGAGAGGGGTGAAATAAAACAAACTAACCGATCGAAGCTATTTCTTGGTTTGTCGGCTTGGCCGTCAGTGCTCTTCCTTGCTTTGTTTGGGCGATCAATGCTCTTTCTTTTCTTGTCTGTGCTTGTGCTTCTTCTTCCTAATGACTCTCTGCTATCCGTGCTTAACCTCGACTTCTCGCTCTGTCCATTACTAGGCCGAGATTTCTCATACGTATCATCTGTGCTTGGCCTTGACTTATTTTCCATGGCGTTTGAAGAGCTAGTTTCAGTAGTCTTGTGCTGCTCGGGTTGATCCGTTGATGCGTTTTGAATATGAGGAGGCAGCTTTTGAATGGCAGATATGAATTTCTGAAGATGCCTCAAGTATTCAGGAAAGAGTTCCAAATTGCAGTGGTTTCCTCCTTTAAGCCATAACGGTTCGTATTTGTCTTTGCAAAGCTCCCATAGTTGTTTCCCATGTGAAAAATCCACCACTTCATCATCAGTTCCCTGCATAGGAATATATATTCTCACCACCTTATAGTTTAACTAAGCTATATATGTGATTACAATATATGCGAATTGAGGGATGCTTACATGAATTACTAGAACTGGACAATTGACTGAAGGAATCTTGTCGATATTCTGTCCAGAAGATTATTTAAAGAGGAAATTAAACAAGTTGTGTAAAGGTAGAAATGAAAGATAGTTAATCAGAACGTATTTGTAATATATACCTTGTAAATGTCGAACCAGTAAGTTTTTTTGAGAGGATACATGACGCGAAGGCCAGAGAGGATCGGAGTGTGAAGAATTAGAGCTCGAAAATGAGGGAAACGAATAGCCAATTCAAGAGAAGGTCCACTCCCAACAGATTGTCCATACAATATGATGTCTTGTTGTTTTGCACCATATCTCTCTTCCAGGCATTTGTATGCAGCCTCTATATCCGCATATGTATCTTGTTCACTTGCCTATTATTCTTATAAATATTATATCTTCACATCACTAGTCTCATATATATATGACACTGAACACCCAATTAAAAACTCTAACTATATAATGTATCTATGCTATAACTATATAGATATTAGTAATAAATTGATTTGTATAATAAAACTCAACATCACATGCCTATATAGTCATCTCTCCCTCCCTCTATCTGCCAAATGGATGAAACTAACATATGTAGAATTCCCACACAAGTATTATTAAGTCAAAATCTCGTTTATATATATTGCAATTGTCAATGAATTTCCTTTGTTTGATTAAAGTCATTAAACTTTAGTTTTAAGTTCGATGAGATTATTCTAACAAATGAGCTATATTTTATACTCCATTGCAGCTGCCAAGTCACTTTTACTAATAATTATTTTAGTGTATAGTGTAATGACTTTGTTGAAACGAAATGAACTCCAGTGACTTTTGCTGAAACTATCACGAATCTTTGGTATCATTAATGCAATTTGGCCCATTCTATTATGCAGTAAAGAGAAACCAAATAATTATAAACAAACAACAACTTTAAATATATTCATTACCTTTCCTGAAGATTGACCATAGCCAGAATAATCATACCTGCAAAATTAAACAAGATGCTCAAAAAGAAGAGAATTTTGGTGTTGAAATACTACCCAAAACCAATAAAAGAAGACAGAAAAAAAGATGGTAATTAGTTAAGTGACAGACATACCCCATAAGATTAACGTTAAGATGCAAACTAAGTTCAAGAAAAATATGAAACATGTGGCCAAGATCAGCAGCATTTCCATGAGAATAAAGAAGAGTCAGCGAAGCCGATGGATTGTTGACATACATAGCCACTATCTCATTCCCCTTCTTTGTCCAAATCTTCAACACATCCACCACTTGCTCTTCACTTATTTGACTACGTCGAACACCCGACATTCCAAGTCTTCCAGTCGAATCCTCCACTTTTAGCGTGTAAGACGGTGGATTTGGTGGGAAGAAGGCGAATTTCGCTGCCATTGACGACGTTGTATTTCCCATAGGAGCTAGCTACAAGTGAAGTTTTTATTTGTTTGACTGTTAAGTTACGAGAGCTAGGTGCATGGTTATTTGTAATTTTCAAATTTATTGTGGAGCGGCAGAGAGAGAAATAAAGTTTGTGTATTGATGGGAATTCTAGAATTTGGGAGTGTTTGTTTCCTGAGAAAATCAATCAAAGTGTATATAGAAAGAGAGACGAGATATGGAATGAACTAAAGTCAGAGGAGAAATTATTGTCGGTTATTATTAACCATGAGTGATTTTCGGCCTGCTATGTTTTCTTTATGGAAATATAATATTCTTGTCTTCCAAATACCCACATTTCTTATTGTGTTAAACTACGATTTTATTGTTACCAAAAACTACGATCCTATTGAATATATTTTCACAAATATATGTGATTTTTATTTTTGTTTGATAGTACTATTAATTATTTAAAATCACTTAAAATTTCGAATATTCATATACAAAAAATGATCAGTTTAAAGTATGCTCAGTTTATTTATCAAAATTATGTGATTAGTCAAGTAATAAAGTATAAAAATTGTAGATAAGTCTTGCCACAATCATAGATTATTAACAGAAATGTTACCAACACCAAATCAAAAGTTATTGAAAACGGTAGAAATCAAAATTTTGTACCATTTTTTCTCAGTTATATTATTTCTTGAAAAGTAAATACTTAAATGGAATTGAAAAAAATGGCCAGGCTTTGATTTCGGTCCGCTCTATCTTTCTAAAATTCCTTAAATTAATCATATTACGACAAGTGAAAATATTTGAAATTTGAAGTTCCCTTTCCTTAAAGGCTGTAATTTCTGCACTAAAAGATGATAGAGTTAGGACATCATTTGATTTTCTATATGTAATAAAGGTATAATACTGCAAGGTATTCTTTAATTTTGAGTAAATACTGAATTGGATACAAAAAAATTTATAACTCGGTAATTTTCTCACTTGGTTTTGAGTTTTTAACAGATGAGCTAACCATCATAAAATCAAAATTTGTTAGAGAGATATATTCTTGATATGGTAAAATGGTCTTTAACTGGGTTCACTACCTTTCAATTCATTTACCAAACAAGAACATTTTTGTATCTTTTGTTTTTTTCACTATTGTGGTTGCAGTTTTCCCATTGCAAGGGTATGTTTTTAAAGTCAATGAAAGGAAATTAGGGGTGGCAATGGGGCGGGGAATACCCATGCCCAATAGGTCCCGCCCCATTAGGGTCGGGGAATACCCATTACCCATCATTATAGGGTCGGGGATGGTAAGAAAAAGTATTCCGTTTTCCGGGGATGGGTCGGGGATGGTAATAGCTATTCCCGCCCCATGGGGATCCCCAACCCATTACCGTTAGGCTAACCCATGGGGATATCCATGGGTATACCCATTAATATATATTTTTTGTAATTATAGATATATATTGTTATGTAAGTTCTCAAAATATCCTAATTAGACATTTAAATTTAATTATTTTAATATGTTAAATAAATCTAATTAGGCAATCAACTAGTAAAATAAAACCCTATTAATCTCTCTATATATATTTTCCCAATTCCACTCCACTGCCGCACAAAAAAGAAAGAGGCTTGATCATTCTCCAGCAAACAAGTCCCATCCTCCGTTAGCAGGTAATTAAGTTATGCTTTATTGAGTGTATTATATGTTAGGGTTTATAAATTAGGGTTTATAGTTATAAATAAAGATTTGAATGGACCACTTATAGTTCTTTATTTTATGTTATAATCTAATTATTTGTATATATATGTTTTCTATTTATATTTCAGTTCGTAAGAATTATAATAGGATTTTAGAGTACATTATATATTCTTATTCCTTAATTTGTTTTGTTTTGTTCTACAAGAACCTGTTGAATCCGATTGCATCATATTAATCGGTTTTGGGTAAAAAAAAATTATAATAGGATTTAGTTGTACAAGTTTATTAGGAAAGTGAATGGTGATGGTGTAATAGTTTTCTCAAGCTTTGATTAATATAATTTGTTGTTTAATGTAGCTAAAATGGAACCAGTGAATGGTGATGGTGGAAATTTAGTCCAGAATTCTACACAAGTTGAAGGTTCTCAACAAGCTATTGGCGCTAGTGTACCAACAACACAAGTTCAAGATCCTAAAAGTGTAAATGCACAAGAAGTTAATTTGGTGAACAAACGCCCTTTAAAATCGGTTGTGTGGAACCACTTCAAGAAGCAAAAAATAGGTGCAGCATGGAAAGCAGTGTGCAACTATTGTGGTAAAAAACTTGGAGCAAACGCTACTGATGGTACTACTCATTTGCGAACTCATTTTGAAAGATGCGCGGCTAAAAAGAATCATGACATAAGACAAGCAGTTTTAAAACCTAAAACTGATGGTAATGGCAAGGTAACACTGAAGGCTTATTCCTATAATGAGGAATTATCGAGAACAAAGCTAGCTACAATGATTATTGCGCATGAGTATCCTCTGAGTTTGGTTGACCATTGGGCATTCCGTGACTTTGTTGAATCCCTTCAACCATTATTCAAAGTTGTCTCTCGAAATACAATTAGAAGTGACGTGATAAAGATATTTGAACATGAAAAATCAAGAACATTGGCAACTTTTGAGAAAAATTCAAGTAGATTTGTCATTACAACGGATATGTGGACGGCAAGCAATCAAGACAAAGGATATATGGTTATCACTGCACATTTTGTTGATGACTCTTGGAAGATGCAAAGTCGAATTATAAGGTAAGAGTTATTTTCAATTTTTTACATTTTTAATTATTATTTTTATCTTTGTACGTAAATTTATATATAACGCTTTTGTAATTTATTTGAATAGGTTTGTACATGTGCCATGTCCACATACTGCTGAAGTACTTTGTGATGTGCTTGTTCATAGTTTGGTGGAGTGGAATATTGAGAGAAAAGTGTCAACATTCACATTGGACAATTGCTCAACAAATGATAAATTGGTAAATTTAATTTTGAAAAAAGTTCCTAGTAAGAATTTCTTGTTGGGTGGAAAACTGATGCATATGCGTTGTTGTGCTCATATTTTAAACTTAATTGTGAAAGAGGGTTTGACTATTATTGATAGTGCTATTGAAAAAGTTCACCAAAGTGTTGTTTTTTGGACCACCACACCTAAAAGATGTGAGAAGTTTGAAGAAACTGTACGCTTGCTAAAAGTTCCTTATAATAGGAAGCTAGTTTTAGATTGCAGGACTAGATGGAATTCTACGTACCTGATGCTTAGTGTTGCTCTCTTATATAAGGATGCTTTTAATCGGTTGTTTTTGCTAGAGCCTTCTTATCAATGTGTGCCGCTTGAAGAAGAATGGGAATTGGCCAAAAAAATTTGTGACAGACTAGGTTTATTCCATTCCATCACTGAGTTATTTTCTGGGACCAATTATCCTACTGCTAACCTTTATTTTCCCAAAATTTGTGAGGTCAAATTGGCTTTGAGTGAATGGCTAGTGTGTGGTGAACCTTGTATTGAGGAAATTGCATCAAAAATGATTGAAAAGTTTGAAAAATATTGGTCCCAAATTCATGGCATTATGGCAGTGGCAATAGTTTTGGATCCTAGATTCAAATTGATGTTGTTGGAGTTTTATTTCCCTCGTCTATTTGGTGCTCAAGCAAAAGATGAAATACAAAAGGTTAAGGATCTTTGTTTTGAACTATTATTTGAGTATTCAGAGAAAGCAAAACTACTAGCATTTAATAGTTCTCAATCTTCTTCTATATTGACACAATCTTCAAACACTCAAGAAGATCATTTGAGTCAATTTGACATGTTTGTTGCTTCTCATGGGTGCCAAAAAGAGAATAATGTTAAAATAGAATTGGATCTTTATTTGCAAGAGGGGGTAATTCCAAGAACCATTGATTTTGATACTTTAAGCTGGTGGAAAAATGCGTATGGATACCCTACATTGAAGTTATTGGCTAGAGATATATTGGCTATTCCTGTATCTACTGTGGCTTCTGAATCGGCTTTTAGTACAAGTGGAAGGTTTATAAGCCCACATCGTAGTAAGCTTACTCCTGAGCTTCTAGAGGCATTTGTTTGTGCACAAAATTGGATATGGAATGACAGAAAAGGTATTGAATATTTTATTTATTTATTTTGTAATTTTAAATTTCATCATACATCTCTATTATAACTATTTGACATTATTGGTCACTGATATAGGTTCAACTAGAGATCATCCTCATTTTCAACCATTTCACGAGGAGATAATAGATGAAGAGGTATTTTTTTACAACTTGGCGAATTCTTCTTTTATATATAATTTTCAAATGCCATATGTTGACTAAATTAGTTTTTCAAAATTTAATGTCGTAGGGAAAATCTACTATGAACACCAATGAAGTGGAAGATTTGACTCGTTGAATTGATTAATGGAGCAACGAGGAACGCAAACTTTTTTTGTTTTGGAACGGACAAACTTTATGTTTATTTAATATTTCAATTAGATATTTATTTTTGTTCGGATATTTTATTGTTATATGTTTTAATAATTATTTTTGTTATGAATGATTTTGTTTTATTTATTGTATGATATTTAAAAAAAATATATATTTACGGAATCGAATACGTTTGATATTGGTTTTATTAAACAAAATGGGTCGGGTATCCCCATGGATATAACCGTTACCCATTGGGGCGGGGATGGGGATGATTTTATCCCTATTTCTCTTAATGGGTCGGGGATGGGGAATCCCCATTTATAATGGGGATGGGGATGGAATAGCTCGCCCCATCCCCTACCCGCCCCATTGCCATCCCTAAAGGAAATAGATTATGTGAAGGATTTAATAGAAAACAAAACTTAAAAATCTCTCTATTTTAAAACATTCTCCCATCCTTTTATCAAATCCAATTATACTAACATTTACACTTAACCTTTTTTTTCCCCGAAAAGAACATTTAACACATAAACACTATACTAAAATCGACTTAAAGTCTCAATAGCATCTCATGACTCTTGCTTTGATCAATGTAATGTAGACAAATATCCGAGACAACAGAAAAAAAGGCAATTTTTGCTCTCCAAAAGTTGAAGAATGATGATTATGTGGGACAAATGTGCACGTATACACAAATATCCAAAATTAAATAAGTTCAAAAATTAATTAATTCATATATTTATATGAAGTAAGGAAGAAAAAATTGGTGGTGGATCTACTTTTGAGGGTAAGAGGGAACATCTCATGATTACATATAAGTAGATAACATATATTTTTTTGATTTTAAAATCTGACTAATTTTTCTTTCTTTTTTAAGTGAGAATTTGTGGTTCTAAATAATTGCTTTTCATGGCAATACATAACCCACAAGTTTATTGTTGATGTAACAGTCTCATTCAAGTGGTGAGTGACTCTCTAAATTAATTTGAAGAGTCACCATTGGATCAAGGATGTTTTCAATCTAATGGTCTATAATTAAGGAGAAATCACCATTAGATTGAAAACATCTTTGATCCAATGGTGACTCTCCAAATTAATTTGGAGAGTCACTCACCACTTGAATGGGATTGGTTGATGTAAACTAAATAACATAATTCTTTTCTTCTTTGAATGCCAGCGTTCATGAAAAGTCTAAAAGGCTTATATATTACAGGTTACCAACTTATCCAAAAATATGCATTTAGTTGCTAATATATTATTTATTTATAGAATGATGCTCATCTAATCGATAATTGACCAAATAAAATGTAGTCAATCGTCATTAGATTAAAATTTAAGGGTGAAAATTAAAATCTAATGAAATCACATATTTTACTTTAATTATAAAATGGTGGTTTTGTTTTTCACTATAACCTTGTCCCGTATCAACCAGTCGTTTTTAGGTGATTTCATTATGTTATAATCTTTACCCTTAGATTCTAATCTAATAGTGATTGACCAAATTGTGTTTAGTCAGTTATTGACTAGGTGAGCACAACTGTTTATTTATATTTGGTCATTAGAATTATCTAAAACCCAACTTTTGTGTTAATTGAGATTCTTGCATTACTATTACTTTGACAATTTTTTGTTTTAGTGAAAGTTTTTGTGCTAAATATATTAGTATAATAGTTGAGATTATTCTTATCACTATAAATGATGGATTCGAACAAAACAAAAAATTTGAGATGAAACACTAAAGTATGGAGGTGACTCTATGAGAATTGAGGCACCATTATTCACAATATAGGTAAAGATGTGGTTATAAGTTAGATGAATTCCATCCCGAAAGAAAAAATTGATCAAGATTTTTATACGATTCAACCAGTGTTGTTAGGACCGGTTTAGATTGCGAATCGGAATAAAAACTGGTTTGATTTATTTGTGGTTTTCAAATTCACAACAAACCTGGTAGAAACGGGTTCAACCCGTGCACGGCGGTCAGACCAAAAATCAGGTTAAACCCGATTTTTTAATTACAACTTTTTAAACTAAAATTAACTTTAAATTTTTTTTTAAAAAACCAAATAAAACATATTATATTCATCATATTTGTATTATCTTTACCCAACAACAAAATAAAATGTATCTAAAAAAGCATTAATTATGAAGTATTTAGTTTTATAAATTTAAAATTATCTATGAATATATCATATCATTTTCATTTTAGTTGGATATAAATTAATGTCTTTTATGAAGTTAATTATCTATATTTATTTTGTTAAAATATATTTAAATTATATATAAAAAATATTATTTATTACATCATCTGGTTCGACCACTCTGATTCATGTGGTTGAACCACATAAACCTCAAATCCTTTAAAATTTCAGTTTACTGTCAGGTCCAGTCCTGACAACATTAGTTTCAACATTAATTCGAGAGCAAAATGAAAATATATTTATGCAACATTCCTTCTTTGTGTCGACAAAACCTGTACCATAACAATGCAAAATATTTACAATTATTATTTTTACCATTTTATTACTAACTGCACAGATTTCTTGTGCTCTATTAAAATATATATAAAAGTTATTAGAGTATTTTCAAGAGACTCTCTATTTAGGCTTTTAAGTTAAAGTTTGAGGAGTTTGGCTAAAAATTCAACTCCAAGAGCCTCTTAGTCACTCCTCAGATCACTAAGGCTTTGTTTGGGAGAAGGGTTGAGGAGGGTTAATAAAGTAAAGTTTTAAAACTAACTTATGTTTGGGAAGAGTGGTTTTTAAGAGGGTATGGGTTAATAAGGTTTTATGAAAGGTTTTTTCTTCTAAATTACAACACTCCAAATTGGAGTGTTAGGAAAGGTTGGATACAAAACCATCAAAACCTTTCCCTAACGTTCCTTTACTAACCCCTCATACACTCCATCCAAACATAGCCTAAGAACCACACTCTCCTTCCTCAAACTTAAGAGTCTCTCTTTCTCCTAACTTATTTTTTATTAATATTTTCACTATTGTCTAATCTCTATATTCTTCCTATTGGTAAATATATTAATAAAGAAGTAATTTTAGTGATAAAAATTAAATAAGAACTTGTAATCGAAAGTATTGCTGTAGATGATAAAACTTAGAGCCTTACTAAATGACTTAGAGTCAATATTTTATATTATTTTAGAGAGTGAGTTAAGAATCTCTTGAAATAAGCTCTTTGTAAAGAAAGATTATTCAAATATAAAGTAAGTATTCTTATAAACTTGTTTTGTTATATTACGAATTCACTAGATGGATCATATATGGTATAGAAATGACAAAATTACTTGCAAACTGTGACGTTATTTAGTGACGTTTTGAAAATATTCCGTAAAGGCTAATTGGCGGGAATAATCCTGCTTTTCTTGTGACGTAATGGAAGACGCTTTTATTAATAACGCCACTAAGCTTTCAGCTGATTAATATACAGTATTAAAATAATTAAATAAAATATAATATAAAACATAAAAATAATTAAAAATATATATAGAGTAATGTTGTTTCTAGATGATTCTCCCAACCCTAGAAACACGATGCTTCTCTTTGGATTCTCCTGTGAAGAAACTAAATCGAAATCCTTGGAATCTTGTTTTGTTGTCAGTTGAACCATGATTCTCCCCAACCCTAGAAAGTACATGATGGAGTTTTGACCATTGATAGATCTGTGTGATTGGAATGATTATCACCCATGAGTTGTTGTGTGATTTGCGTGGTATGGAGTTGTACTGAAATCAAGCTCGCCATTTTACTTATTAGTGTTCCTAGATAGCTGCTATCTTACTTTATTATCCAATACCCTCCAACTTCTCCTTTCACTCTATTTCTTCCGCCCATAAATTTAAAGGTATTTCACTCCCAATTTCATCACTTTACTGCTTCCATGAATCAATTTCATTAGCTTATTCCGAATCTCAAGTCTAGGTCGATTGTGTTAGTTTATTTTGTTTTTAATGGTACGGACTTGATATATAAGATCAAGTTTATGTGTCTTGAAGATGATTAGCTTATGGATTTCAGTTGTTTTTTATAACTTAATACTGAGTAGATGCAATCGTATTGGCTTATAAATGACTTTTCTACTTGAGATTCATTGATGCTTCTTTTAATTTGGAAGCTTTGCTCTAGATTTCTTATTAATGAACTGTCTCAATTTCTGTTTGTTTTACATGAAGTTTAAGAGCTATTGCATATGGTTAAAATCCTTCTCTGCTGTAGATTTTTTTTCAATTTTAAGGTCCATTCATCCATATTTTGATTGACAAAAAGCTTAAGATTAAGTTTGAGAATGGAATCAAGTAGTGATGAGAACCGACAAAATTTGGGAATTGAGGAATAAAAAAGTGCAACTAAACCCTCCTCTTCCCACATTTAACCAAGTTATGGATAAATACATGGAGTTAATGTGTGAAAGATGATATTGGTGCTATGATATACGTGTCTTTTTACATGGTTCTTCATGTGTATCTACTTGGTAACATGATTGCATTCATTGTTAAATGATCAAAAACAGAAATGTTCAGAGATAAAATGGTTCATCTTATCAAAATATACGAACAGAATCAACATTGGGAAAAACATCAGTAATGGTATAAAAGGTCATCTAACATTACAATATGACACACTTAAACTAGTCTTCTTTAGGTTTTACCATCTTTTATACGCTAACAAGGTGTTCAGCTGTTGTGACAAGATATCAGTCGGAATGTATAGCTTTAGATGGATTTAATGTTATTTTGAAATAAATGACAAGTGTCCTCTGGAGTAACATGTCACATGCTGACATGGTATGCCAGGAGTATTGTAATTTTTTCCCCTTATCTTCATCTTCTGTATTTTGTGCCCTATCTAAAAACCCAATCCCCAAATCTCCAATCTCCAAACCGCCGATTCACCTTTGAGTGGCTATCTTCTCCAAGGTATGATTTCACTTGTGAAAATTCTAGTTTGAGCAGTAAGGGTTAGGATTTACCTCAGAATAAACAAAACCTCTATTTATTAGGTATTTTGTTGAAAATTTTGCTTAATTTTTATATTAGGGCAAGAATAGTGGCATTTTTTCTGTTCTAAGGCCATTTGCATTTTGTTAGATCATTTAATATCATATTTTGTTAGTGCCATTGATTAATCCTCATCACATTGTAATTGTTTATTGTTCTATTGGATCGATATCGAGATGACCATACTTTTTCCTTGAACTTACAGATCAACTGAAGAACCTAGAACGTAACAACAATTACCTCTTGATCTGTGAATGGAAAAAGAAGGGAGAATTACTAAACATGAGGTTCTCGTGGAATTGCCAACAGAGATTGTGATTGAAATTCTGTTGAGATTGCCAGTGAAATCTCTCTTGAGATTCAAGACAGCCTGCCAGTCTTGGTATTCCATTATAAACAGTACCGAGTTCGTAAAAAAACATCTAAATCTTGCTCATGCTGCTCGTTTCAATCAACACAAGAGTTTCATTGGCATTCGTATTCCTAAAGAGCATGCATCGTATCCTTGTGTTTTGTACACGGAGGATGTTGCTGGCATACATGCTAGAGAATTTGAATTTCCGCACAAGCTTTTCGTTGTTCACAATGGTGAGATTAGGGTTTGTAACTCATGTAATGGACTAATATGCTTCACTATCACTTGGGATCGTTCAATACTCATTTGGAATCCATGTCTTCCTACTGAGTATAAGATAATACAGTCCCAATGGATCCCAGAAAATGAACCAACTACAATGGTTTATGATCCTACCTCTGATGATTATAAGATTGTTAAGTTTCCCATCCATTGCTATACATATGAAGAAGATTACATTTCAGTTTCGATTTTTTCATTGAAAAGTGATTCATGGAGCAGCAAGAGAATATCCATCAACAAACCGAGTGAATTCCATGTTTTCATTTATGCGAACAATGGTATCTATGGCTATGCAAGTATACTTGAAGCTGAGGAAACAGACTGTATTGTATATTTCGATTTAGCGGAAGAAAGTTTGGATTATATGAATTTCCCTTCAGAAGGTATACATCGTCGCCTGATAAATTTCAAGGAGTCTATAGCAATTGTAGGGATAAACTCTGAAGGCCAGCAAGGATTGTGGGTTCTCGAAGACCGTTGTGGGATGAAAAGCTCGTGGAACAAGATTTTCAGCTTAAATGTCACTGGCCCTTTATTGTTCTTCGATCACTTAAGCTTTACTTTGAATGGTGAAATTTTGGTCTGCACGTACAGAGGTGATTATAACAAATATGACATAAAAGATGGTAGCTTGGAGCCCGTTGAAGTTCAAGGCGATAAGATTGCGTATATTGAGGAGTGTTCTTACTTATACTTGTCGGCATCTCCATATATTTAGAGTTTAGTTTCGCCAAGACAGTTGCAGTAACTATGAAAGTTGAGAAGTAAGTGTAGCTGATGAATTAAATCTTCAGTTGAATGATTTAGTTGTACTGGAACAAATTATTTCATGCTTGTTAAAGCTTGGGAATATGTATCAAACTGAGTGTTTTCCGGTTTTATATAAGGGCTACTCTATGAAATTAAAAATATATTATAGGACGAAAACTAATTTCTTGAGCAATATTAACGACAGTAATAATAAAAACACATTTGTACCGATATTTTAATAATTAGAAATATACATATTTGAGTATTAAGTACTATTTAAAAGTATATTTTCTTTAATTATATATGAATAAACTATGTTTAGTTTATGTGAAACTTTAAAATACATGTGTTCTAGGAGAATTGAGGAATAACATTTTTCACAATATAGGTAAAAATGTACTTATACGCTGCTGAAGTTAGATGAACTCCATCCCAAAAGAAAAACTGATCAGGATTTTTACACGTTCCAACATTAGCTCGAGAGCAAAGTGACAAGGTATTTACGCAACATCCTTTCGTTGTGTCCACAAAACCTGTACAATAACAATGCAAAGTATTCATATTTATTATTTCTAGCATTTTATTACTAACATGAAACTAAAATATATATATATATATATATGGGATATTCTATGGTCACTTTGTTTTTCACAAAGTAACCATTACTTTGTTTTGTCAACCATTGGATCATGGGTTAAAAACTAATCCAATGGTGAAAAAGACAAAGTATAGACAAAGTAAGGGAAAAACAAAGTGACCATAGTCTACACCTATATATATATATATATATATATTTAGTTAATGTTATATAAGATAATATGAAATGGCTATAATTAATAAGTGTTCTTACCATAGTTATTAGGATTATTAAGCATGTGGATAATAGGAGTATATAAGTCATTATAGACAAGTTTGATTCCAGGAAGAGTAGTCTGTAAAGTTTTTAACATATCCACAAGCTTTTGATTGTAAACCATAGAATCTTTATTTTGATCCTTCACACAATTCTTGTCTACTCTCAACTCCCTTTGAAATGGAAAACAACCAATTGGAGCTAAGCCACTTACAATTATTGAGCGGCAACCGATTCCATGCAACTCCTGAAATTTAATTTCTTTAATCATGTAATAGTTAACCAAAAAAATAATTACGTTATGTATTTATAAATGGATGCTGTCATATCAAAAATGTAATAAACTCAAATTTGGTATATATTTAACCATTTGTCAGGAGATAATCATATTTAAGAAGTAAAAATGTTAAAGGATGATTGGAAATAATATTTCTTACTTTGATAAAACTTTGGAGCCTATTCAATAGAAAATCTTGGTATCCATTCACATCATAGGTTGCTTTTCTTGTAGGGATGTCATAATAGTTGAAAAACCAATCATTTGATCCGGCACTAAGAACTATCAAAGAACTATTAACGATCATCATTGTCTTTTCTTCTCCAACAAGGCCCTTTAGCTTAATTAAGTGGAGTTTAAAGTTTTCAATTTGTTGAGAAATTGAGATAGCTTTACTAGCAAGACTAGTCAAATTATCAAACCCCGATCCTCCCGAAGCAAAATTAACACCAGTAATAAGATCATTATTTGAAAGGGTTGGATCCAAGAATGGAGGAAGAGATTCCTTAATTCCTAAAAAAGAAACTAACATGTCAGAAAGAAGTTTTCCATTTGAGAATCTTCCTGTTGGCAACTTAGATGTATAATTTTGACCGTAGGGGAGATAATTAGCCTTGAGCATTGCTGTAGGTATATAATTATTATTGCCTGTATCCATGAGTGAATCGCCAATGATAAAAATGGCTGGAAATTTTTTGGATGAAGGAGAATTATTAGTGGATGCAGCTATAGGTTTTGCTAAAGCAAATTTATACGTATAAAAGTAGAAAAAGATTGCCAAGTATTTGATAGATGACATTTTGAAACTTAACAGGAGAAATATTAAAATTATGACCACTAAGTTTCAATTGGTAACAAATCCATTAACCTAATGTTGTAATATATAGTTGAAATTTCATATAGAGTTGTTATAACTGTGTTTGTTTTGTTTTGGTTTTTTGGAAAGCTGTCAACGGTTTTTGTTATTATGATACATATGCATTATTAATAGTTTGAAAAGAGTAGGAAATTTCTATTTTTTTGAAGATGCATATGTAGTAGTTAATATTGTTTACCAAAATCCCTATTCAATCTAAATAAGGTCAATAATTGGTTGATTCATTTTTCATGTAAGACTTTGACCGTGACATAATATCATATATATGGCTTTTATTAGGTAGATCCTCAAATTTCAATTCTTACTAATACTCCTGAATTCTTGCTAACTATCACTCAATTAATAAAATTTTAACATTGATAATTAATTAAAAATACATTTTTAGTTACATAATTATATAAATATTAGGGAGAATTCTGAATGCTAATCCATATAACATAACCTTAAATTATTGGTCCGACATATAGATCACATAGTACGCCAATTGTATTTTAAAAAATTTTCCATTCATAACATGACTTTGCAATGTGAAATGATTAACCCTTTAATTTATATGTTGACGAGTTTCGGTTAGTCGAAACCTAAAAAGGAAAAGAAAATACCCTTCTGAAGTTGAAGCTATTGAAAGATAATTTGGAGTAAAGAGTGAGAACAACATACCATGTTTGTCTAATTGGTATCTTAATATATATATTAAGAAAGCTATGACATATCTTCTTTAATCATCGTTTGAATTTTAAAAGTCTCCATTTTTTGAGTAAAGTTAACATGTGTATTGTAATTTGTGTATGTTCGTCGTTTCATTTCCTTCAATAATGTCCGAGCGGATGAAACTGCATACGAATACTCCAAAAATATGTTATATTCTCAAATGGTAATAAAAGCTATTTTACAAGATTCTTAGAATTCAGTTGAATCCGTAATATGTTTTGAGTTATTTGGTTCAGTTTTTTTTTCTTTAACAACTGTAGTTGAAAAAACTATCCCGTTCTTACATTAATCTTGGAAATGATAAGAAAGAAATAGTTGAAAAAATGAATCAAAATCTGAGATGATGCCTTTTCATTTTCTATGAAGTCAATTCAAACAATGTATTCAAATGATTCTCGGTACTAGTATTTGATTAACATGAATAAATTAATTCTAGAGTAGTTAAAAGTGTATTTGATTTTGTATATAAATATATGTATGAGATTATAGGGTTTTTGAAAATTAAAATGAAGAGACAGGTATGAGTTGATCAACGATATAGTAGTTAGATACATAGGATGTTAGAGTAGGGATGAGCATGTGAGTTTGTATGGGTTTGAGTACAACAACATGCATCTCTTCACAGCCCACAATCACAAGCACAAGTTCCGATTCAACAATTTGTAATCGATCCACACTTAACTCTATTGCTCAAAAGCACCCCTATCCTTGTTCATTTTCTGAACAAATTAATTAAAGCACTAATTATACTCTTCTCTTCTTCAATTTTCTATGTTTCGTTAACTAAACTGAACTGAATTGAATTTTTGACTGGATATATGTCTAATGAATTTTGTTAAAATTACTAAAATGAACTGAATTTTACTGAATTTAAGTAAAAAAAAAACATAAATATTTTGCTTTTGTGAATTGAATTTTATTTTCCATATGCACTAGTATATTAAGAAATTTTATAGTGCTACTAGAAAAAGCCCAATAATTTAATATTATACGATTGTAATTTTCAGGAGAAAGTTTACTACCCGTTATATATTGTTATTTAATCGATTGAGCCCTCGAGATGATAGTTAAAGCTAACAACATTTTTTATATTAACCTTTGATATATACTATGTCTACTTTGTTTGTGCATCCAGCCGATAAATTAATTAGTAATATGTAATTTCTTGATTCGATAACTTTGTAAAACATATATCACATTCCTTGCATATAGTAAATCGGATCCTTAAAGTTTTCTTTGTATACATTTTCAATTTTATTCTATGGACTCATAAGTCGAAAATTTGCATATACAATTAATTAAATATATTTGCTTGTATATATTCACCATCTTGGGATGCTGTGGGAAAAGACGAGAAAAAGTTAAAAGTAAGCATTTTTTTAGTATAACGAGTTAATAAATATATACGTTTGGATCCCCTACTCATCAATTTTTAATTTATAACGAAATGTAATTGCATGACGGCAGACAAGAGCAAAACAAACGTACCTTCTATTCCACGTTATTGTATATATAGAGGTTGTTATTCCCACAAAATCTTGGTTTACTAGCCAATATGTACCATTTATCTCTCTCTAAATATACTTTTATATATTACTCTAAATGCACAAATATCATGGGAATATCATATTTTTTGTGTTCTTGGGATATTCACATTGACCTCTACAATTGACACATTTTCATACATCCCAAGTTTCCTTGTATCAATCTTTAATATTTTATACAATAAAAATAAATATTTTCAATATATTAAATGTTGGGAGGCGAATGTATGTTGTTGGTAGTAGTATAACATAAAGTCTTAAATTTGCATTGACCTAGCTGGGTATAAATTAAGATATTTTGTTAAAGTGTAATTAATCTACACAGGAATATTATATTTAGTCTCTAAAGAAATATTAATATTGTTTTTATATTTAATCTGTTTAGGCGTGTATCTTAGTTAGGGTAGAAAAGGTTTTCCTAATTTGCGTAGGACTTTTTGTAAACTATATATACGTACATCGTGAATGAGAATTAAGAGGAGAATTTACTGTAAAAAAATTTAACATATTTTGTCTGCTTAGTAAGTAGTGTTGAAAATCTCTATAAATCTAAGTTGTTTTGCTTTCTTTTGTTTTTCTCTTTTGCCTGTCAGAAATGGGTGCTGTTGGTTTCAATTCCATATTACTGCTGCTAGTAATACTTTTGTTCACTACCATTATGCTCTTGACTAACCATCAACTTGCAAATGAAGGTAATATTTTCTTTGAAAAAGTTAGAAAGATATATATAGGAGATGATGCTATTTGTTAGTTTAACTGTTGCATGGCATGGTTTTTCCTTCTATCTTCTAATTTAAATTTTGAAACGGAAATGCAGTTGTAGGAGATGATGCTGTTTTATTTCGCAAGGTAATAATAATTTTATTAAATTATTTTGCTATATATTACAGTTTTGGTTGTTTGTTTATTTATTTAATTCCATTTTATTTTAGGTTGAAAAGGCCCTTTTGGATGAAAATGTTGGTGCAGAAGGAAGGAAATTATTGGGTAGAATGGAAGGGAAAAGAGAAAAGATGGAGAAAGTGGATGTAAATGGAGAAATGAGGAAGAGAAGAAGCAAGGCTTATAATAGCAAGGAGAAAAGGAATCATGAGGATTCTGGTTTTGTGTCTTTAAATTCTGATTATCATCCTCCCAGGCATCACCCACCTAAAAATAATTAACTCATATATGCAAGATTAGACTTTCATTTATATTATATATTATATATGTACTTTAGTTACTGCTATATGCTGATGGTTTGCTGGACCAAGTGTTGTGCTTATATTAAAGCAACCATAATTAATTTTGGTTTTTCAATAGATAGCTATCGTCTTTGCCTTTTTTAAGACTATGTTTTTTATGCCTTATAAGTAATTAATTTCAGTTTAGTTTAGTAATAGCATTCAATTCAGTTCAGTAAATTTCCATTGTAGAGACAATGGCCTAAGTTTCTATCATACCATATTTGGAAGAAAGTTTGTATTTTGAATTTTAAGCCCGTGTGATTGCTCTATTAAACAAGATTCGTTTTCTTTCTAAATGTGGATTTGATGAGTTAAAATCGATTTTCTTTAAATGACTACTTTTTATATAAAGGGTCAGTTTGACCTTGATGTAGAGAAAACAGACAAAAACTCTCTGATTTTTTAAAAAGACAGTTTTGCATTAACCAAATACTGTTATTAGTTGGAAAAGTTGTTTTTAGGGAAACAATGCTAACCAGAGCTAAAATAAGTAAAGGTAACAGCAGATTATTTTTCTTTTCCTTTTCATATGAAAACAAAGTGTAGCCAAGGCAACACCAGGAGACTGGAAAAACAAATTTCCAAATAAACTAGAGCTTGAATGTCCAAAATAACATAATCTAACAAAATACAACTTTCTCTTTCAGTACTGTTGCCACAAACGAAAATTATCCAACTTTTGGCGATTCATAACCAAAGTTTTACAATTCATGGACATGGGTAAAAGGAAGAAGAGTGGGAGCAACAAAGACGTGCTTGCCTTATTCAAATGAAATTTATTTCTTATACCATTTAAAGATATCATGATAGCATATTTCGCTTCCAAAGGTTGGGGCAAGCTAGCCATGATTCTTGTGCATTTGGATTTTAACTCTTTTATAAGTTTTTAACAAGGAGAATACATCACACTTTTTTTTATGCCTGTGAGCTTGGGCTTCAGCAATGTAAAAGTTGGTTAGGGTGAGGCCAATTTGAATTTGGTCATCTATAATGATCGAACATATCTTTATTTGGGGCAAAATCAAGAATCATATATTTTTAGTAGGAGAGAGGCCCAAAGGGATGGAAAGGGGTTTTGGACATGTTTGCCTTCACATCATACTCTCCATCAAAAACTTTATCCTTATTCTCATAACTAGAGAGATGCCCTCGCTTTGCTTCGGGAAGAAAATAAATCTTCTATGTTACAATATTCTTCAAAGAAATAAATTTTAATACTATCATCAAATATAATGATATAATTAACATCACACTTAATCATCAATGTGCATTTATAAACCTCCAACTTAAATATCTCTGGATATATGTGTGTCAGATAAAAATAATTAAATTTCTTATGATAACTGTTTTTTAACCAACAATTTAAATAATTGCTTCAAGGACGATGGAACCTCGTGTCATCCAAGAGAAAGCTATCTATCAACCACGATCCCTTTGCTTTTTTCTAAAGCCCAAAAACAAAGCAAAACAATATAAATAAGCTATAAAGTTTACAACATAATAAAAAACAATCGAAAATTCTCATGAAAGAAAATAAGGCAAGCTAATTAGTTTTACTTTGGGATATTTTTATTTTTTTTATAACCTACTTATGCTCTCTTCAATTTGATATCTCTGAGTTTCTAGTTAATTTGGTTCTTATATAAACCTTATTTTCGTACACTCATCATCACATTGGTAATCAAGAACTCCAAACTTTCACCCTAATGTATACAGAATTTTATTTTTACTATATGACTATGGGTAAAAACAAATTCATGTGGTAGAGTAAATACATTCAGACTATAAACCAACAAAATTAGAACAATACTAAGATTTTCTACTCTGAATAACTTTGTTTAACACATAAAAGAAGAAATTGTGTACTCGGATAGTCCTAGAAGAAAAGAGCAGATTATTAGATTTCAGTTGCAACTGGATCCTGGAAACTACAATCTAAGTTTTGGAAATATAAGTTGATGCTTCTAATTGCAATCAAAAGATACAAAATCAGTAAATAGGTCTACCGAAAAGCTCATGAACTAATTCGAGAAAGAACAAAGGATAAATGAAAAAACATAACTCTATGAAAAATCGATATGAAACGACTTGGCGAAAAATTATTGAAGAAGCATAAGTTTACCTGAAAACCAAAGTGATTTATTGTTAATAGTTCACAGACCAGCCGATCTACTTATTCCAGTCTTAACCTGAGACGCCAATACATCAAAGCTGAAGAAGATATAAGTGACAATTAAAACCCAGACCATAAACCAATAATTAGGAAAAGACACTATGAATCATATATCAATCGAATGAAAGGTGAGCATAGATTTGAACAGAAAAAGTGATAACAAATCCATGATTCTAAAATTAAAGAAACAAACCTTGAAAAATTAAAGAAATAATGAGCATATTGATGATAAAGAATTGAGGAGGAAGATTAAGCGGAAGGGATAGTGAGTGGATGCCGAATGAGAGGTGGAGGAAGACTGAAAGAGGATGACAACAATGGAAAGACCATAATATCCCTTAAGACTGTTGGAAAAAGACTATAATACCCTTTAACACTGTTTTCAATCCAATTCCAAATTAATACTGTTCAACCTTTTCTCTTTTATATTATAGTATATAGATTGTCTCCTTTATTTATGATTGCTGATTTACCTCCTTTTTTCCTTTCTTTGGCCTCAATAATGCTCTCTTGCTCCATCATTTTTTTTCCCTCAACTACCAACTTAGATGATCTAATTGAAGACTTCTCAAAATTTGCAATCTATTTGAAACTATATACTATTATGGACAAATTTGACTCTTTGTGAAGGTGCAATTCGAGATCTTCACTGGTTCAAGCTCTAATTTAATTTCCTGTTATTACTAAGTTGGATGATGTGTCATTTCGTAATTGGTTTTGTAATGACTAGACTAACAACGTGTTTGCCAAATCAGCTTGTACTTAGTTTTGAGTATAATTTTAGTTTGGTATAACACATAGTGGTCAATCACCATTAGATTAGAATCTAAGGTTATCCACACAAAATATATTAGATTTTATAATAATAATTCAATGCTGTTAGCAGTAGAGCAACAGCATCATATTTCATTCATCTTCTCCCAATTTTGATTTCCCATCTCAATCAAGAAAAGTTTCAGTCACATTATTTGATTCATCTTCCCAAATAATTGCCGCTTACTTAGAAGTAATACGTGTAAGAATTTGACTCTTTCAAGTCCCATCGTATACTTATTCTAATCCATGCAACTAAACTATTTACAAAAATACATCATCTAATGTGATAAAACTCTATGTCATCATCGCAATTAATATTCGTCAATTCACAATACAAAAACTGATTTTGCTTTGCTACTTCATCCTAAACCACACTACTAGTAGTAATGCTATATAATAGAAGGAGGATCAAAGTGTACATACAACATATCCACCTATGGTAAATCAAATATGAATGTGTCGGGTGAGAGATTCTAGAGCGCTCCCGAAGAAACAAACTCCGCACATCCTAGTATTCCCTTACCCGGCGCAAGGGCATTTGCTTCCACTACTAGATCTCACCCACCAGCTATGTCTCCGCAAGTTCATCATCACCATCATCACCACTCCTAAGAACCTCACCACTCTGACCCCTCTCCTTTCTGCCCACCCAAACAACACCCACACCCTAATCCTCCCTCTTCCTCCCCACCCGAAACTTCCCCCGGGTGTCGAAAACGTCAAAGAACTCGGAAATGCCGGAAACCTACCTATTACTTCAGCTCTTGCTAAGCTCTACGACCCTATTATCCACTGGTTCCGTTCTCACAATAATCCTCCCGTAGCTCTCATCTCTGATTTCTTCCTCGGCTGGACTTTACGTCTAGCCAATGAAATTTCAATCCCAAGATTTACTTTTTTCTCCTCTGGAGCTTTTCTTGTTTCTGTTACTGCATGTTGTTGGGACCTCCATGGTGTTGTTAAAGGTTTGGAACTCGTTGACTTTCCTGAGTTGCCCGGAACGCCGTCGTTTAAGGAGGAGGAACTGCCGTCTATCTTCCGGCTTTATAAAGAATCCGACCCGGATTGGGAGCTTATCAAGGATGGGATGATGGCTAATTTGTTGAGTCATGGTTGTATTTTTAACAGCTTGGAGGTATTGGAAGGAGGGTATTTGCGTCATTTGAAGAAGAAAATGGGTCATGAGCGGGTTTACGGGGTTGGCCCGGTTAGCCTATTGGGTCCTCAGAAATCTCTTCCGGTCAATGGTGACCCAACCCATGTTTTCGATTGGCTAAACGGGTGCCCAGATGGATCCGTTCTTTACGTGTGCTTCGGGAGTCAAAAGTCGTTGAATAACCAACAGATGGACGCGTTGGCTTCCGGGTTGGAGAAGAGCCTGGCCCGGTTCATTTGGATATTGAAAACCGGTCAAGTTAATACCGCATGTGAGACACTACCCGATGGGTTCGAAGAGCGGGTTAGAGATAGGGGTCGGGTGATCCGAGGGTGGGCCCCACAGGTTGGGTTATTGGGTCACCGGGCAGTGGGTGGGTTCTTGAGTCATTGCGGGTGGAACTCGGTTCTCGAGGGGATAGTGAGTGGGGTAGTCATATTGGCATGGCCTATGGAGGCGGATCAGTTTGTTAATGAGAAATTATTGGTGAATGATTTAGGGGTGGCAGTTAGGATATGTAAGGGGGGTGACACGGTTCCTGACTCGGACGAGTCGGGTAGAGTGATTGGCGAGGTGATGAATGGTGATGTGCATGATGAGAAGAAAAAGAAGGCTGAGGGATTGAAAAGAGAGGTGGTGGCCGCTGTGGAAAGAGGCGGGAGGTCGTTGGGAGAGTTAGAGGAGCTTGTCAATGAGCTTTGGAAATTGTAGGGTAGCATATCTAGAATTAATGGTCCATGTTTTAAATAATAGGCCAAGTGGCTTCATGTTGTATGCAATCATTTTGAATTAAAAAATGTAGAGAAAAATTAAATTAAATAAACTTGCAGTTGGTGGCTATGGAGGCCTTGTAGATATCATGGAGACAAACTTCAAACAAAAATACAAAGGGCACACAAAAAGAATGCTCCTTCATTCCTGCAAATATCAAAACAAAACATATTAACCATACAGCTTCTGTCTTGTATATAAAGAAAGTCATTCCTCCCACATTTCACCAACAAATAACAAACAATGGCTACTTCAGCAAAAATTGTCTTTCTTGGTTTCCTAGTGCTACTGAGTTCAATCTTGATAAGTGCAAACAGGCTTCTTTTAGAATCTCAGGATGATAATCAGGTTGGAGAAATCGGAATCATCGACGCAGGAGATTGTTTTTCCTGTTCACCTCTATGTTTCAAAGCGTATGTCCATGCATATCACATACAAAATGATCAAGGAGGCGGCTGGATTGGCAGCGGAAGCTGGTTGGGGAGTGGACCTTGTTCCACATGTTCTCCACAATGTTTTGAAGCGTATGATCTTGCATATCACATGCCAAACGATCAAGCATATCACCATCTTCGCAAGAAAGAAGCAACCGTAGCCATGGGCATGGATATGGAAGAGAGCGGTGCCGGTGACCACATTAATGATTAATAAGAATGAATAAAAGATTTAGCATAAAATATTTACTTCTTATTTCTCACTGTATTTCAAATCAAAAGATAAATAAATAAGAAGTTCAATTTAATTTAGTTCTTTTCCCTTCAAATATTTTTTTCTTGTTTCAATATTTCAATCACTGCCAACAATGAAACCAACAATTTTAGCCAATATATCAGCATGAATGAATGGGACTAAATATAAATCATAGAGAAATCTAGTAACCGTTAAATTTTTAAAGAACCTAAATTCATGAACTAAAATTTCATATAAATACCTTCACATCGCTCAAATTGATAAAATTGATTTGATCACTACATAATAAAATGACTTTTAAGCAGAGTGTTGCAGATATCTTGTAGGGAAGCTGAGATGAGATGAGATGAGATGGGTGGGCAATATCAAAGAATGAATGCTCGTCTCTCGCCGGACAAACCGGTAAATTTGGGACAAATCGAGGAGTTTAACATCTGTTATCCCTATCATAAATCAAAACATATAACATCAGTTTGACGTACAAATACATAGCATCAACAGTGAATAGATTATTAATTAGGATGGTCATCACCATATTTTTGTGGCATTGCTCTCAAATCTTGAAAAACCTTTGACTAGCTAAAGATGGAGTTCAGGTTGCAATTTCTGCATCTTCGAGAGTAATTGATCATTCATTATAGAGAGAGCTTCACAGCTGCATTCAAGAATTCTACACACTCTCCTTCACGTTTAACTCGCATCATAATTATCGGCACACATCCTATATCCCATTCAGCAAAAGTTTTCTGGCATCTAACACATAGAGTCTCTGCATCCCACTTGCCAAAAGAAAATCAAAATTGGAAATCAAAGCAAAAGTACAATCTCAATTTTGAAAGACATGTGTGTATCCAGCTAATCTGCTACTCGTTTCAAAGGAAATTGAATAAAAACACAGAAAGAAGAAAACCTGCAAGCATTGATGACCTCATTGGAAAAGAATCAGGACAGCCAGCCAGTGAAAGTGTGCTTAGAGAGCTTAAGTTCTTGAAATAGTTCAGGATGTAGTCATTCGAAGCAATAGAGATGAACATGATAGGCTTAGCTAGATGCACATCACTTTTAATGCCTCAGTCGAATATATCTATTCGCTTATCCAAGACAAGCAGGTTCCCTGCACCCCAAAAAGAAAACACAAAACTTTTCAACTTTAGACTCAATGAAAAATTGCACAAATGACAATTTTGTTACCTCTTCCAGTATCCAGAAGAACAACAGGACAGACGCATAATTCAAGCCTGTCGTTACTTTACTTCTAGCCTTCTCTGAAAGATTCAAGTACCCAGGGGGCAATGGCAAGCCAAGAAATGTAGCTGCAACAACAAGAGAGATCATTGGAGTCCATACTATAAGACCGATTGTATGAAGTAAAAGAATTGCCTACCAATAAAATCTGCAGATGTCATGTCATTGGTGAAATGACCACTCTTTAACTGGCAGCAGGAACTATAATGATGCTGCAGAAAATAGGGTTGAGGCTCATGTTAGATGGACAAAATGCCTGACTGAAGGATGCTGCAAAAATACTCATCCTTTTTTTGGTAACGAAAAGTTTAGGTAAGGTTAAGCCTACTCAGTCTCAAGGCCAGCGCAAACCACAGACCTCGATGAGGGTTTACAGTGGAAAATACTCATCCTTTGAAGCTCCACAATGATTATCTTCACCTGCTTCTTCGTGCACAATATAATTCCCCTGCAAAAAACAACATGAACTTGAACTTTTTGAAACTTGTTTACAGCTTTAAGAGAAAGCAACTGTGAAACAACATAAATGACAAGAAAAAGACAAGCCATGGGAAGTTGTTAGACTTTAAATTGTCAATTTATGAACATGTTTTCAAATTAAATCCATATCTCACAGATAGATATATATAAGAGATGTGAAGTTCTTTTTTCATGCAATACCTCATGTACACAGTGAGCACTGAAGGTTCAGCTAATCCATCTGAAACCTCTTCACATTTGATACGATGCTTGAGAACTGAGAAGAATACTTCTTCATTGACAGTAAGCCAAATTTGATCATCACAGCCATTAATTCAAACTCATAATTGACATTGCCACCTCGTCGGAAGGCATTAAGCATTACTTTACAAATTTTGTGATCAGGATAGACACCATCAGATAGCATCATGCTGAAAAAGTACTTAGCTTCAGTTAATAGACATCGCTTGCATAATCTGCTAATTACAGCACTATAATCTTTAATAGAGACTTCAAACCCCCTCTCCACCATTTGACGGAAGTACATCGCTGCCTTACTGACATCTCCTTGGCCACAATGTGCCTTGACTATTGTGCTGTAAGCGACTTTACTCAGATTAACTTTTTGATCTTGAAGAGAAGCCAGAAAGTAGTCAGCATCTTCTAGGTCACTGCACATACAAAGGCCATTTATGAGGATATTGTATGTAGCTTCTGTAGGCTTAAGATTATGCATCAACATCTTCTCAAATAGTTGACATGCATTTCTCATGTTCCTGGCCTCGCAAAATGCTTGGATAATGGTATTATAGGTGATTTGATCTGGAGTTAGACCCATAGCATGCATCTTTTCAAGTACTTGACAAGATTCTTGCAACATCCACTTTTTGCAAAGCCCTTTGATTATTACAGAGTATGTGACATGAGTTGGTTCTATAGCTTTTGTCTCCATTTCTGAGAGCAACTCAAGTACATTCCGCATATTACCTTGTTCGCAATATGCATTCATTAGGGTGGTATAAGTTACTACACTTGGCTCCAGCCCATGTAGCTTGATCGTATCAAACACCCTTTGAGCCTTGGCTACATTATTTATTTTGCAGAATCCAAAAATAAGCGAATTGAAAGTAACCGTTGTAGGAGATATCCCTTTCTCGCCTATTTGTTTGTATAGTTTTATAGCCTCCTGAGTAGCACCAAGTTTCACATATTTATCAATCATTATATTATACAGCACAACATCAAGTGTCAAGTTGTTCCTTATCAAAGAATCAAAATACATTCTAGCTTCTGTTATCGCTCCTTTGTCACAAAGACCCATCAAAATAGCTCTGTATACAAAAGTATTTGGAAGAATTCCATTGGCGTGCATTTCATCACATAGCTGGATAGCCTGTTTGACTTCTCCTCTTTTGCACAGACCATGAATGAGGATGGAATATATTACAAGATCTGGTTCCAAGCCATTAGCTTTCATTTCACAATGTAAACTCAATGCTTCATCAACCTGTCCACTTTTACACAAGCTGCTAAGCACAACTGAGTATGAGAATATACCAAGTTCAAAACCATGTAACTTCATTTCTTTATGCAACTTTATCGCTTCCTGAGTACTTCCCATCCGGCAATGCCCATAAATAAGTATGGTATAAGTAACAAGATCTGGGCTAAGCCCCTTAATTAACATCCTCTGAATGATCTCCGATGCACCACCCATCAAACCAAGTGAACAAAACCCTTGGACAAGTATGTTATAAGTTACTATATCAGGCTGAACCTGGTGCCTTTCCATATCATCCGCGAAATCTAAAGCTTCTTTCATTGAACCAGCTATGCATAAACCATGAATAAGGATATTATAGCTGTATTCATCAGGGAGAAGTCCATACTTGAACATCATACAGAAAAGTGATTTTGCAACATCTACATATCCGAATTTGCAGTAACTTGATATGATAGTATTGTATGAAACCACAGAAGGTCCAAGCTCCCCCTGTTCCCCATTTCGTAAAAACAAAATTGCATCTTTAAATCTAGACTGCTTGCACAGGCCATTTACAACTATCGAACTAGTGTACTCACTCTGAGAGGTGCCACTAACTTTGATATAATTGTACACATCCCACATGATATTACTCTGCCTCAGATTGTACAACAGACTGTCATAGGTTTGTATTGAGGCACTAAAGTTGAGGTCTTTCATCTTCAGAAGCACAAAGAGAGCATCATGAACCATCTCACATCTCGAATAAGCACAAGCCAACAAATCCCAGACGACGTTACTTGAATCCCAGCTCCTAAAGTCACTCAACAATATCTCACAAAGCGTAGGAGCTGACCCAGAGCCTAACAGAAATCACACCAAATCTATAAACAACAAAGTGAGCAACATTAAAAATTTCAAACCCGGGAAGCAAAACTGAATCATACACAATCACAATATCACTTATCATCACGAACTATGTCATTATTCACAAGATTTCAATCACAACGAGGGGCGTATGTCTGGGAGGGTGGCCCTCGGAACTGCACCTAGCATGGATGGTTTTGGTACCCCCATCCGATGAAACTTACCCTACAATAAGTGTTTCGCCCCCCGGCTTGAGAAATTTACTAGAAAATGATAATTTCCAACAACAAATTCGCCGAAATCTGTAAAATGGTGTCGAAATACGATAAATTTTGTTGGAAATTTGAAAACATCTAAAAAATTTGCCTGAAAATTGCATTTTTCATAAAAAAAAATTGCATTTTGTTCCCTCTTTTTGACAAAAATGCATTAGCTATAACCGAAATTTTAACTCCAGGAAAAAAATTCTTACGAAATTTTTTGTTATATTCCTAGGTGTAGAACTGCCCCCGGACATTCCTACTCTAGATTCGCCACTTATCACAACACGTTATCATGAGCTCAAGGAAACATAAAATCATACAATATACAACTATAATACTCACATAATAAACAACTCATTGTTCAAAAACCATGAAGTAGTAAACTAAACAAACCTTCTTCTAGCAGCATTTGGTCCAAAAACCATCGTAACTCGTTCAACCGCCTCTTTCTCGCCAGCGCGTGTGAGACAACAAGCCTCGAAACCCTCGAGTGTCGGAATCCACATTCATTCCTCAAATAATCAAAGAAACCCAATGCATAATCCGCATTGTCGATACCCAAAGACCCCATGATTTGATCAACCTGATAAGTACTAAGCATAGGAATGAGGTTCTTAAAGTTTCCACCTTTAATAAATCTACTAAACCCCAAGTACTTAAACCCGGATAGAATCACGCTAACGGGGTCTCCAGCGCGGGTGGACAGAGCGGGTTTGGAGATTATGAGGGTAGAGCTGAAAGCAAAATGGAGGATTTGGGGATTTCTCCATTTGGCAAGCATGAGGGATTCAATATAAGGCGTGTTTGGAAGCTGCAGATGTTTGCATAATGGAAGAAGACGGGGGAATTAGGGTTTTAGAGGACCGTTGCTTTATTATTTCCCGGCAATTTTCAAGTCTGTCGAACATCATATAGGGTTTAAGGGTTTAGTAAGGCCATAAAACGTAGTTTGAAAAAGATCATGAAGTAGATATTGGGTGGAATATGTCCCGTTGTTGTGCTAAAAACAATTTCAAGTAGTGTCTACTATTATTTTATATCACGATTTATAATATTGAAGATTCGGATTCAAGTTTCTAATGTATTGTTTGATTGAAATTTTTTAAAAACTTATGTCGAGATGTATTCTTTTTTCAATGAATGAAATGATTTTTACTTTATTACTAAAAGAATCAACTATCCACCGTCAATGAGGTCTTTGAAAGTTTTACTGACTAGCTGGTGTAAGCAGCTCATGCATTTATTAGTTTGGCGGAACTTTATAAAAATATGTTCTATTATGAGTGACGAAACTTGTGCTTTTTTCATATCCTTTGGCGTGATTTTATAACAATATGTCCTATTATGTCATATCTTAATGTCAATTCTACGAGCATGTTTGTAACCTAACTAACAAATGTTATGCCTATTTACACCATCATGAACTCGTTGTTACATAAAACAATTTGTTTTGTGCTTTGAACTTAATAAATCAAAACTATGCGTTTTAACTCTTTATCCCTAAAAATAACATCAAAAGTTTATCTGACATAAAAATAGAGAAACTTTTAATTTTAGACAGAAGAAGATTCAATAATATTATTAATTAAAGGAGAAAATAGCACAACAAGTCTAGTAATTAAGGAAACAAAATATTGTATTATGAGATGAAATTTCTTTGTCTAATAAGGCAATAGGTATGCCTCAAACCTTGAAAACAAAGGAGTACAACTCAAGGATATTTGGTCCCATTCCCACTTTATGCTGAGTAAAACACTGCAACTACAAATTCTTATAAGAATTTACTGTCCTAAGATTAAGTGATATTCAAAATGTTTGTAATTATATGCATATCTTTCTTCTCCTCTATATAAACTTCAATCTTTTCGGTCACAAATTTAAATTCTTAATCATGAGATATTGAGTTACTACATAATGACAACCACCTATATAGTCATTAACTTCATGAATATAATATATAAGGTACTCTCCGTGTATAGTAAAACTTCTCTTAAACCAGTTAAATCGACTCAAATTTATAGTCTAACTATATGTTAATTCCAAATGGTGGAAACAAAAGAATAGTATTCTGTCAAAAATAAATAAAAGAATAGTATGAAAAATAAGAATAAATCATAAAAATTTCATCAATAATGAAATAGAGTGGGTAGAGTCAATTAATGCAAGTTGAACAAATTTATATTTAAGATTTGAATATCTAAATCCAAAACTTTCTAAACAGAAAAGGTTAAGAAATATTAAGCATATTATATATACTCAATTATAAATTGCTTAAACAGCAAGACCATATAATTAGACAGTCCAAAATGAAATTCACACTTGACCAACTTAGGTTAAGAAATTTTGAGAATAGAAATGCCACCAAATCCCCTTTATACCAAAATAGCATTTATATATCTTTCTCTATCTATCTATCTTCCTAATTCAAGAAAGATATTTCTCACACTCCAACACTTTCTTGAATTCAATATATTCATCAGTCATGTCTAAAACAAAACATGTTGTGGAAAATAACAACAATTTATTCATGAAACAAAAAAAGAAACCAATTCATGAGCAAGGATATTTTTTCAAGAATTTAAAGAAAGTCTATCCTGTTGGGCTGCACAGAAGCAATTCTTCACTATCTCTATCATCTTTATCACTATCTTTGTCACAGAATTCTAACGACTCTTCACTTACAGATTGTTCTAATACTCCACTTGAGAAGAAGATATCTCTGGCTCTTCGTCTCATCTCCGATTCGCCCCAAAGAAGAGAAGCTCCTGCACTCTCCAAAATTGTTCATCAGCCACACCGCGACGAACCGGATGCTGGGGAGACCAAAAGGTGCAGTTGGATTACTAACAATAGTGGTATGTTATTTTAATCTTTTTATATGTCTCAATTCTTGGAAAATTATATACATATGATCATGAGATTAGATATAGTAGCCAAATTAGGAATATAATTATGAACAAGTGCTTTGATTATTATCTAGTTAATGCATTAGTGATTAATGATTGGACATGATACAATTAAGATGGAATTAATCATTTAAAATTTGGTGTTGACCTTCCCTCAACTAATTAGTTCACAAGTTAGTACCTGCATTATACAAATTCAACTACTGCCAAGAAAAAACAAAACAAAAAAATGAACTATATGGCAATGTCAAATTAGATGCATTACTTAGGATAAATTCTACAGTACCATACATCCGACTAAAATAATGTAACTTAATATACATTTATTTTTTAACATCAATTATTTATCATAAACAGACAAAGTGTACGTGGCATTTCATGACGAATGCTGGGGAGTTCCAATCTATGATGATAAGTAAGTGATTAGTTATTATACTTTTCTTATTTATTTACACACACATCAGCCAAATAAATTGAAATGTTAATGAATTTGGACAGCCAATTGTTTGAGTTGCTTGCTTTATCTGGTATGTTGATGGACTACAATTGGACAGAAATTCTGAAAAGGAGACAAGTATTGAGGTAAGTAAGATTCTGATATTAAAAAAATCATATAATATTTATATAATATGGTTGGTGATTTTAACAAATTAATAATTGAACAGAGAAGCATTTGGTGGATTTGATCCAAAAATAGTAGCAAAAATGGGAGACAAGGAAATAACAGAAATAGCGTCCAATAAGGCAGTGATGTTGGCTGAAAACAGAGTCAGGTGTATTGTGGAGAATGCCAAGTGCATCATCAAGGCAAGTTTCCATTTAGTTGATCAAATTCAAAAGATGTTAGCTTAATACATCAACTGCTCCCGAGTATTAACCCGAAAAAAAAAACGATTGATCCTATACATTTCAATTTGTTTAAATCATCTTTTGTTCTACTACAAGAACTTAAAAGGGTTAATCATCTCACTTTAGACAAGCTCAATAGGTAAATGAGACATTTTATAAGTTTATCTAGCCCATTGAAATTTAAGTTCAAGTTCACGGTTGACTGATGTATTAATGACATTGCTTTTGGACCTAAAAACAACATTTCCAGCTTTTTCATCTAAACAACTTTCACCTAAACAACGTGTGGTAATTGCAAAGTTCTTTTCCTTAGAAGCTAGGGAAGTTGCAAATGAAAGTGTGTTTGATAAATGTAATGTTGAGATCCTTATAAGTTGTGATTAAACGGAGCTTTTGGCAACAACAATGTCAAACTGTACCTAAGAATTGAAATGTGTGATTAATGGGAGTGTGAACTATAATGCAGATGGAAAGGGAATATGGATCATTTAGTAGCTTTATGTGGGGGAATGTGAACTACAAACCAACAATAAACAAATTCAAATACTCAAGAAATGTACCATTGAGGTCACCAAAGGCAGAGTCAATAAGCAAAGATTTAGTGAAAAGAGGATTCAGAATGGTTGGGCCAGTGATAGTGTACTCATTTATGCAAGCAGCTGGATTAAGTATTGATCATCTTGTTGATTGTTTTAGATATTCTCAATGTGTTAACCTTGCTGAAAGGCCTTGGAGGCATTTCTAATTTCTTTTCTTCCCTTTCTTTATTCCTCTTATCTTTCCCTTTTTGCAATCATTAATTCATTTGAACTCCTAGTATTCATTGTTTCAGATCAGATTGATGACAAAATTATATAATATTGATAAAGTGAATATGGCTGTGATGAGAGTTTTAGTATGCCTTGTACAATATTACATGTTATGAGCTTATTATATATGAAATGGAGGGACTAAGATAGCATCGGTTTTCTATATAAGCTATCTTTTATATTGTCGGGCCTACGTTGGGCCATCTTCTATTTCCGGTATGTATGAGTATAATTGTAGTGCTTGGAATGGCTAGTGATTAGTTGTGTTGCTTGGAATGGTTCATATATAAATGTACTTACGCCACTCGAGATGGATTATGAATATGCTTGATGTCATTGAGAACGATTTATAAATGTATTTACGCCATTTTGGGAGGTTTATGGATATGACTGTGACTAGTCGGGACGGTTTATTAATGTATTTATGCTACTCATTACTGTTTATTAATATGGTTCGCATTACTTGAAATAGCTTATAAATGTATTTACAAGCTGCTCGGAATGGTTTATGAATATGACTAAGGCCTTTTGGGAATGCTTCTAAATGTGTTTATGAATGCATAACTTGGGCCGGCTACAAATGTTAGTAGATCGTTTGAGAGGGATATGATTTGTTTAAGCACTAATTGATACTTGTATTGGGCCCTGTGGCCCACGAACTACTGCTGACTAAAATTAAGGAAAAACTAGCCCTAAAATAACATAAAATGAAAAATCAAAATTCCCAAAATTCCCAAAATTATATAAATAAGCAATTTCTATAAACTTTAATCAATCTGATAGAAACTTTATACATAAACAGTTAATGGAAGTATTAAAATTTGAATAAAAAATTGAACATAAACATCATCCAAGTTAATTGAGACTGTAACGATTTTGATCAAAACGATCATTAATTTAATTTATTAACCTTCATGTTATAAACCTATATTATGTTGTCAGTCATTAAAACATATTACAAATACAAATACATAAGCAACAATTACAATTTGAAGAATTTATCTTGTGTTCTGCATATGTTAGACAAAAAAAGGGAAAATTCAAATATTTGTCTAGCATTATACATTCCATCTTGAAATATCTTATAAAACCGCGTAGAAATCGGAAAAAACATTCTTTTTTAACCATGCAACTGATACATAACACGAAAACAAAATTTAATAATGGCCGAAACTGGTCTATTTTATGAATTCAACGTAATACCTTGTTCCGTTGATGATATTAGCCATAAAATTGCTCTTAATTAAGAGTGTTTATATAAATAAGAAATTCAGGTCGGGAAAAGAAGAAGAGGCAGGAAGGATCGTAAAGAAATGAAAGGTGATGATATATTAAGTTATCTAACTTATCCTGTGGACCTACTTTATTTCAACATGGTATATATGTTTATCAATATTATCATTGACCTTTACCAGATCATGAAAACTACATAAATCTACTATAATACTGTAATACATATTAATTCATTATTTCTGTAATTTTCATCTGCCTTTAATATTTATCTATATTTCTCATTTGCTTGTTAGAGTTTTAGTTATAGTAGTGGAGCATATAAGAGCCTTGTTTAGTTTAGTTTTATGATCTAATTGAGGAGGTTCTGTTGTGTCCTTAATTTAACAAAGCTAAATGATGATGCTCACATGTGAACAGTAGGATTAATAAGAGAACACTTTTATTTCATTCTACTAATTGAGTTGGTTGATTTTAAAGATAAGTTGAAAGTGCTTTTGCTTGTCACATCATATCATATGCTATGTCCCTTTTCATTATCTTAACTATCATTTTGCTTCCAATATTATCTATCTATCTGGCATTGGCATATACTAAAAGTGACCCTTTGTTTTATAACTTTCTCATGTATTATTCATCAAAACTCACAGGCCAAAACATTTATTTTGAAAATCAATAATCCGTAAGAAAATTCCAAATAGTATTAATTAATGAATCATATAATTACGTTCTAGAGATGATATGCTACTCCACCTAACAATATCAATCAGACAAAATCAAACCTTGGAAAGACAGTTTCAAACAGTTAGCCTTTATTTTTTTTATTCAATAGACAATTATCATTTTTAGTTTTGAGACGAGCCAACAAGCCTAGTCATGACAAGCAAACACTAAGATGGAAAACTCGGAGTAATGAGAAATGCTAAGCTATGCAAACAAGAATTAACTAAATTTTACTGTGAAATAGAGAGGAGTGATTAGCTATATTAATAAAGTTTGTTTTCAAATTATACAAATGTATTTTACATTATGAGACCTAAACTATATGAAGAACCAAATAGATAATAAGTTGCTAATGTACTCTTAAAGTTATTAAAAAATGTCGTTTTAACCACCATGTACAAAATAATACTACTTTAAGTTCAATGTTATGAAATAATGCAACGACATTTGATAGTGTTGACACATTAATAATTGGTGTTGTTTTATACATAATGATCAAAATGAGATGAGTCGTTTAATGACAGTGATTCATTTATAGGATATGTGACCAACATCAAAATAATAGTTAGATAAATATAAAAAGGGGCAAAAAAATGAAAGAAGCTAAGGATATCTGCATATGGTTTTGTATTATAGAGAACATAATTTTGTTTAGAAGGAAATTCACAGTAATAATGTTTGGTAATGCATGGACTTATCTTGGTCGATGAGAAAAGGACAAAAAGAAGAGATTAGGATGCCACATACACATTAATGAAAAATGGTAAATATCTTGGTTGATCTATTGTTGGTTGCCCTCTCTTAATCCATGTGCTTGCTATGTTCACTCTAAATCGGGTATTCTCTTGTCTCTCCTCAATTGATAGTAATACATACAGCTAGTGAGTGAGTTTGTTGTTGTTAGTATTATTATTCACCAAAATAGACCCTTCTTTTTATACATACAATTATGACATTCCTAATTTCTTACTAATTTCAATTTTAATATCTGTCTATCTGTCTTGAGCTCAACAAATTGGAATAAAATGATTTGCCAATGGATAATTATCTAGTCATGGCCAAATGAAACTTTTTTTTTATATTCAAGTTGCAATTAAATAAACACCATCAATTTGATCATAACATATGATGTTCACTTATATTATTTATCAGGACGGACAAAATTTTATGAAAATCAACAGTGTATCTTCAACAACCATGACATAACAATACTAATGTCTTTTTCCATACACCATTAATAATATAATAACACCAATTTGAAAAGCAATCTTTTATTTAGCCCCAATTGCTTTGTAATAATATCCACCAGAGCACACTAATTTTCATCTTCTTTAGGGAATTAATACAGATCATCAGGAGCAAAATGTTGTTGGAAAAAAATAAGACAGAAGGAGAATGAATAAGTGAATGAAAGCACATTCAAAACCAAAAGCAAGTCACTATATACATAACATTCTTTCTCTTTTCTCTGAGATTTCATTCTACATATTATTTATCAAACAGACCCTCAAGAGTGACAAAAAGGCCAAAAAGAAATCAAAAGAAAAAAAAAATACAACCAAATCTACTACTGGGTTCCTTAGTCTTCACTCATCTAATTCCATGACACTATTTACAGGCATTTTGTCCCAAACTACAACACCTTTTCCAGGGACAAAACCCATTATCCTCCTATCCTACTTATCCAGATACCCATCATTCCATGCAAACTATAATAACTCTTGTTATTCATTCCGAGTATACTCATACGTTACTCAAAACTGGCATGACGTACCAAGCCTCTGTCTCTGCCTCTGACCTAATGTCACAGATTTTCGTTTCGCAAATGCTGGATACACTAGTTCCTGAAATTTCTCCAGAAACAGGATCCATTCATCTTCCCTCATGTCTGCCACCTCCACAAAACTCATGCTTGCAGGAAGCTGCTCATTTGCACTCCTATGCCCGCTCGATGTATTCATATAATACCCATTTCCTGGCTTCATTCCTGACATGTTCAGCGATTTCTGTTTTTTCTCACTCAACGGTGTATTCTTAAGTGACATTGAGAGCTTTGAGATGCTTGGCAACCGCTCCACCGAGGGTTGAACAGAACGTTCCTTTTCCACAATGCGCTCCTCTTCTTCTTCCTCCTCATCTTCCTCCGGTATACTTTCCTCCAACTTTGAAAGAGGGTTGCGGCAATTCCCCACTCCAGATACAAATGGGAAAGAAGATACTTGAGACATGTATTCTTCCACAGTCATCTTTGTGCCGAAGTCCGATTCTGTTTCATTTCCCCAATCTATATCAAACTGAAATTCCACATCCCCCAGATCAGATCGGGGAGATAATGCCTCCATCTCTACAATCAGCCTCTTTGCCTCAATACATACAACCTCAAGCTCACTGGGTTCCTCCTCACCGGAACGAAACTCCCTGCTCATCATCTCACCAATTTCAGCAAGACACAGACCATTTCTAGCAGCTTCCTTGAGGAAAATTGTGCAGAGAACTAAGACCCGTAGACAAGCCTCTCGAACCATAGGGAGCTCCCTTCGCAGCATCTCACAATCTCTAATAGGGTCAAGATTCTCTATGTACTCAAGCTCATCCTCTGAAAATGGGATTGAAGCCTGTGGCCAATGGATCCACTCAAAATATGGATCCTCTAATGTTTCTGGCAAGCAAAGACCATGATCAATCGGAATCAACTCTACCTGCCCAAAACGCCCAACACCATCAAGCTTCCTCACTAACAGGTTTCCAGCATGCCTGTCTGTGTTAAATATCCTAACATCTAATATCCCAATTCGATGCACAGCGGAAACTGGGAAGCTTGATGTTCCATGATCGCTAGCATCAAAATCATGAGGTATGAACTGCTGGAAAGATGCAATCTTACTAACCTGCTGCTTCTTATGTGGCTTGTTGCCATTGACCCCGTCATTAACATTGAAGATTGAGTGGGTGATCTTCACCAAGGCAGTAGCAGGCACATTTGCAAAGTGATCATGATCAAGAAGGTAAGCAGCAACCTCCCTGAAGCCCGTCTCCCCAACCCGCACAGAGCGCTTCAAACCCGGTTGCCCAAGAGCCTTACCAACAAATCCTTTCGGGTTGTTTGGTGCAAAAGGTTCTTCATCTGTTGGTTTTACAATTGCAACACTCTCACCTCTCTTATTCCTAAAATAATATGCACCTCCAAGCCCACTGTGGACAGGAATCGGATCTACTCCTCTATTGATCGCCTTGATACTTTCCTTGACCAATTGTTTCATTTTATCAAACCCATTTGACTGCCCTATTATCTCAATAACACCACTCTGATCCCTTTGCTGGATATCCTTTCCAGTCGGCGAAAGACAAGGAGTCGACGAGCTCCTGTGCAAAAAGTTCCGTGTTAAAAGAAGAGGCGAGTCATGACGAACAGCACTAAGGTCATTATTCAGCACCATATCCCCAAAAGTCAAGGAACTCTCCTCAGTGGAGACATTAAGCGCAAGCTGCAACCTTCTTTTCACCGTGTGTGCATTGTCAGTACGATCCAATTCCATCCCCAAGACACAACCAGTGTCGGTCTGCACAAAAACCCTTCTCCTTCCAGTAGGTTGTTTCCCATCCATATTCCTGCTTCCATGGTATTCCCCACGGAGCGGACTCTTAAAGACTGCCACTGCCATTTGTGTTTGAACTGGGCTGTCTAACTTACGAGACATACACGTAGAAAGAACCCTGGGCTAAGCGGCTGGCAAGAGAGGCAACAAAGAAGGAAGAGAGCTTCTTCCCTCCGCAGAAAGCCCCAAACACCAAAGCCGAATCTGATTGAGTTCGTAACAAAAAACAGAATGTCCTATCAATCATCAAACTGAAGACCCCAATCTCAAACTCTATCCACAAGTCAAAATGCAGAAACCATCACCCAGGGGGGAAAAAAGATTTGAAGCTGATTCTACATTCAGCAAGCCATATCTTCAGTTTTGAATGCTTAAAGCATCTGAAAAAGAACAAAATAACAAGAGTCGTATCAATACCAGAAGCAGCAAATCACAACAATAAAGATACAAAAAGAAAAACTATGTGAAACATTAAATCAGGATGGATCCTTTTTCCTAATGCTCTATGATGCACGGACACTTCTCCGTATCCATGTCTGAGACGTGTCGGACACAATTTTTAGGCTATTATACGAAGGTTATGTTTTAGAGATAACGTTTCCTGTGTCAGTATCCGTGTCTGGGATGCTTCTCAAAGTATTAATCACTATTGTTCTGTCTTTGGCATACATAAATCTCAAATTCACCCAGTTATGAAGAATCTGCAGATATTAATTAAACTCTAGCAGCTAATTCTAAAAAGTCTATGAAACCCATTTAAGAAATCATAAAATCCAAGAAAAAGCTCACTTAAACTTGCTAAATCTGGGTAATTAAGTAAAACCCAAATGAAAAATCTACCCAAAACACCCTACCAATTCTAATCAAGTACATTGATTAGCAGCTCAAATTCAAGAATGAAGAGTCATGATCACAATACAGATAGAAGATTGAAGAAATGAAAATGGTATTCAAGAACTCACCAAGACCACGATTTCCGACAGAACCCACCAATCAAGAATCGAAGCCGAGATAATTAATGATTAAAATCTTGGAAGAAAAAGAGAAAGAAAATCAAGAATCAGCAGGACGAGAAAGGGTAAAGTTGATGAGGGGAAAAGAAGAAGAAGATAGAGTAAAGAGGGGTAGAAATGGAATTAGTATTGACTGAGTTTAGTATTCAACCAAAGCTGAATCCATTAAAACCACCTTAAATACCAATTCTTGAATTCTTTTTTCTTTTCTTCTTCTTCTTCTTCTTCTTCTTCTTCACTTGTTGGTTTTGTTTCAAAGATGGAGAGTTGGATCTTTAACCCGGTGAAAGGCCAGGCTAGCGTTACAACTTAACCATGGTTACTTATTTACTCTAGTCTTGGTCTATTTTGTTTTTATGTTTGCTATGGGATTTGGAAGGGTCTAGAAAATTAAGGAGAGGCCGTTGGATTCAGAAACACGTGGAGGGAGGAAAAGCGTTGGATAGAAATGTAGACAGAGGGTGGGGACGTGGAGATAAGGCATTGGGTAATGACGTGGCAGGACTCACCGGCTTAGCAGGAAGGAAATGTCAGCGAATATGATTGGGGGGATGTAAATAAATAAGTAAATAAATATAGTTTTTACTAATTTGTCCTTTTTATGAAGAGCCAATCCCGGAATTGCTAAATTGCCCTCTCTGCTGCTGTAATAAAATGTTTTCCTTTTCTCAAAAAAAATAAAAATGTTTTCCATTGGAAATTGAAAAATCTTTTATTTCTAGATTGTGATCTCCTACTACTAAAACTTGTTTTAGTTAATTTTATTGTATGCATATTGAAACTGGTTTAAGTAATAACTTCTAGTTACTTATTGGTCATCTCGACTTTTTTTTTTTTATGATGTCATCTCGACTTTGAGTTTTGATATTTAGAGATAAAAAAAATTGACAAAAAATTAAGGATAATAATGAGTATAAACTTCGCAATTAAACGCAAATTGTGTACAAAAATGGTATGGGATGATTATGATATGCAAAACATTATCAATTCGAAATTACTTAAAATGGAGCAAAATCACATTATACCTCTAACATCATAATCGTAAACGTATGACCCATCTCTTGTAAGGAGGATCTACATACATCCTTTTTTTAGGGGATAAAACTTTTGGTTCCGAATCCTTAATGTGAAGGTGAAAAACAAGTTTAAAACCTGCCATTTTGGTGAAATGATACTGAAATCGGTGATGAAACCTTAAAACGGTTAAAAAAGTAACTAAAAAGTTGTAATTTTATAAAAATGAACATTTAATGTAATATGCCAATAAAAACTAAAAACCCTCAAAAGAATATTATTGTCACATACTAGTAATCCTTTGGAGGAGCCTTTCAACAAAGAAAATGTGCGAACACACCAGAAATATGAGCCTTAAACAAACGTGAAAGAAGAGACTTGAGAAGACTTTTTTTGGTCTTGAAACTTGGTTACTGACTGTATAAATTCGAATAAAACGTTTGATAGAATTCAAAATTATCTTAAGGATCCTAGAAACTAATTTGTCGTCTCTAACGTAGGGGTCTGTGGCTCTAAATCTCAACCGCGGTTGGATGGAAGGAGAAAGTAGCAATATTTTGTGCGATTAAAAGATAAAGGGCCTTTTGGTGGTCTTTTAGGGTGCAAAATCGCGGTATCCATAGTATGTTTGCTTTGTTTCTTGGGTTAATTTTAAATAAGTGTCATGTACTTTGCACTTTGGCAAACAAATGACTGTGGTTTGACTTTGAGCAAATAAAAGACCATGGTTTATATTGTTTCCAGAATTAAGAAAATGGTCAATTTTGTTGACGTAAACGATGACATTTTTTGCACTATTTTTTCAAACCTTTAGTTGGTTATGTAATAGTTAAGATCAAAGGTCAAAAAACGTTTTTGGACAAAAACGGTATTCGTTCACGTCAACAAAATTGAACATTTCCTTAATTATTCAAACAATGCAAACTATAGTCCTTTATTTGCTCAAAGGCAAGCCACAATCCTTTATTTTCAAAAGCACAAAATCATAAGTCAATTATTTGAAATTAACCTTTGTTGCTTTTAACAGTGCCAAAAAGTGCTTCAAAGAATAGTCTGAAGCTATTCTGAGTTTGGCCTTCAACTGTATGTCTAAGGCTTCGTTGGTGGAATTATTGACCTCTTATATTCAGATTTAACATCTTGCCATTTTGTACTTTAAACGTAAGGCTGAAGCCTTCAAATGTATTTTGCAAGCTTCAAACCGTATAGCTAAGGGATTTAGTCTTATGGCTCAAGGCTTTAATCTTACGTCTACGAGCTTGATTGATGAGCATAAGAAAGAGGATTTTTTTCTCTTCTTAATCTTAAGGAATGACTTGTTTTGTTCTTTCGATTGGACACTTTTCCAACTTCATACGAGGAGCTTAAGTAACTGCTTTTAATAAGTTTCGAAAATCAGTGCTCACAATCATTACTATCATAATCCATTTGGTAGGAATATCAACAATACCCCCTTTGCACGAAAATTTGATCTTTTGATGCAATTGGAGAGAACTCCACCCAAAGGATGAAACCATGGCAGTTCCATCAACAAAATGAAAGTAACTGGGATGTTTAAACTATCAAAGTTAATCATGGACTTTATAAGTCTTTTGACCACTTTTGCTTTAAAGGTATCGACCATATTTTCCTGTGTGTTATCATATATTCCTTATTTAGATGTTAGGTGTATTAACAAATGTTTTTAAACGGTAATGATTTTGTGATTTTTGCACTTTTTAATTAATCTTATATCATAAACTACATTAAATTGGTTAAATGGTTTTATTTTATTGTATCCATTTATTGTAAATTTTAGCTAAACGGACTAATTGAGTCAACTCGTATAACCCTTTAAATAAATATATTGAATTATGATTGAGCTTGATAGGTCATGAAAGTAAGACGACACGACTCAATTATGACTCGCTAACTCATATTAACACCTCTATCACAAATGAAAAAGGTCATGGCAACGGATTGATTTCCTTAATCCCGTAGATAATCTCAAGGATATTAGTGAATCAGAACAGTATAGTTGAAATTTTAAATATATGAAGGAAGATAATAGACGAATTAATTAATTATTAACAGGAAAATATAAAAGAAAGAGATATGGAAGAAACGGCAGTTGCAGGCAGGCACAAAGGACGTGCAAGGCGGTCGCTGGTTTCATCTAACCCAATTTCAAACATGAGGAATCATGAGCATTGCACGTGATGGTGACTCATTCTTCTGTAATGTCTTGCCACGTGTGACACTAGAAAATAAATAAAGTACTCCTATATTTATTCGGATAATAAAATCTTTGTGCTGTGTGCCCCAAGTTTTGGGCAAGTTGAAGGAAGCACCATGATTTTAGGTTCCAGTTTCACTCCATGTACTTTCTCCTATATACAAGTTGCCATACAAACTAATCTACCACTTCTCTTATTACTATAATATTACAGCTTTAAACAATGAATAAATTGCATAAGATTAAAAGTAAGTTTGACATAGCTCTATGAAAGAAGGGAGTTGATGTGAGGGAGGTGTTGTCGACAAAAACAAACATAAATTCTGAAATGTTCGATAAACACATTTTAAAAGTGTTAAAACTCATTAAATGATAAAATAATATATTTCTCAAAATATATTGAAAGTCGAACATAATTTTGTGAAAAAATATAAATATTAGATTTCTACCTAAATTCTAATAGTTGTTTTCTCCGGATGCACCAAAGTGTACTTTCGCTAAAAATAAATTTTTCTACTTTTCGATAAAATAGTTTTACATTTAGCAAATGCTACTTTTAATTGAGAAAGTTGTTTTTAGCAAATAATTATGTAAAGGTTGTTTGATGGATGTATATTAGATTTTAGTTAGCAGAATTCTGTGAAAGTTGTTTTAAGGTAATGTATTTCAACTACTAGTCAATTATGAATATGTATATGGTTGGTCATTCATGGCCTATGGGAGACAAGCATTACAAAGTAATTAAAGCTCCTCATATGTTTTTATGCATTTTGTATTTAAGAATGATACTAAATTTCAGGAATAATATGTATAAAGAGAGAAAGAGAGTGGCTGGATACAATGTATGTATGTATGTTGAATAAATTTTATTATCCATACATGTATAATAATTTTAGAGAAAGAGAAATGGGAAGAAATAAAAGAAGGGGATAGGATAGGATGGGATGGAGGAGATTGAAACAGTTGAGGAGGAGAAAACGACAAAGGAAAGGAGACACGTCAACATTAGTACGGATGAATATAGAGAGGGAAAAAGGGAAACAAATAATGAATATCATGTGAAGGGTAATGGGCACTCTCATCACAAAGAATAATATCAATTCCAACCTTGTTATTTCTTTTCCTTTTTAGCCAAACCAATCTCCCTTCTTTTAAGGATTTTTTTTTTATGATCATTCTACTTCTCATTTTTAATATGTACATATCAAAATAGTTTTAAATTTTTCAAAAATAAGATGATAATAAAAAAAATGCAAAAATAAGATAAAGCTAACATATTCATACAACATATTTGGTTTCTTTCTAACAATGAGGACTTTTTTGTACCTACTAAATAAATAAGAATTAAATTTTAAAAATATAGATCTTAGAGCACTACAGAAATATATAATTTCTTAGTTATAAATATAGATTTATGCATTAATATTACGGTAGAAAATCTAAATAAATGAGAAACTATCAATCTATCATAATTTTTTATGAAAAACTAACAGAAAATAAATAAAATATATAAAAGGTTAATCTTTTGAATAAAATCGAGATAATTCAAACTTAAATTTGAATAAAAATTGTTGAAAATTTAAACAGAATTCTCGGCTTTCTTGTAAATGTTTCTTTGAAAAGCTTAATTTTTGAATTGTTTCATAAGTTGCATGATTTAAATTCACAGTTTTTTTTATTTTTTGAAAGTAATAACCGATAAAATATTGTTCGGTTGAAACAATATCACCAGAAAATTTTTGACATTAAGATATTTTTCTTGCACAAGAAGATAATGCAATATCTATTACGTTATTACCATATGCTTATAGAGGACCTATCCAATCATGGGAGCAAATGGTAAAGATTCCTTAATTGTATTTGAAAGTTTTAGGTAGTCCTCATTCAATGCCTTCCCAAACTAACGGCAGTAACTGACACATATAACATTACTATTCATACTACTATTTTTATTTTTTATTTTTTTATAGCATTCATCAAGACTACTATAATACACTCTTTCTAATTTAAATTTAATTATGTCAAATAAAATAGAATATAGAAAAAAGGTAAATCCCGTATAAAATTCATGTAGTTACAAAAATTGACAAAAAAGTGATTGTGATTAAATTTGAGACAAAAAAGTGACTGTGGTTTCTATATTTATCGAAAACAGGTAAAGTCATATAGCACTGTTAAACTGATGACATAAATAGGGACAACTTCGTCCATTTATTTCAAAACTTCATAAAATTTAGAAACATTGTGCAAATAGTAACATACCTTATGATCTTCGAATCACAAACATGAACCTCGAGCGCAACTAGAAACGTTGCTTTCACTCCGCACCTCCACATTTTAACAGAATTCGTTGATTTGGTATGATTTTCGAACGAAACGATGTGGAAAAGAGATGATTTTTTTTACATAAACCCAACTTAATTCGGAGCTTTGTTCTTTAAAATAAACAACAGGACATGACTCTTTATTTACTGGGCAAATTTTCCCCTTGCCATGTTATCAATTTAACGGTTTTAGATTACTCTGCATGTTTTTGACAAAGATGAAAAATCATAGTCAACTTTTTGTCACAAACTTACCCACATTCATTTTTTCGTCATTTTTGTGACCACAATAATTTTTTATACAATTTACCTGACAAAAAAAATATGAAAGAAGTGATGAATTAGCAAGTGGTGAGTGTTTAATGTAAGAATGTTGCTGATTTGTTGGGCCTTAAAATATGTTAGTGCAGGCCCACTTAATAAGAGAGATACAACAGTACGGGCCTGTATTGGATACATACCAACGGACCAAACCCCTATGTAATTGACTTCCAAAAAGATACACCTGAGCATCTGTTTTCCAGGCTTGTAGCAAAATCAATGAAAAATCTTGAATTTTTTTGGAGGTGAGCGTAAATTCCTTCCAGAAACTACTTCCTTTAGGGTTTTGCATCTATATATTAATTCTAACGTTGGCTGCTTTTAAGAGACATGCATATATCAAGATCAGGGACATCTTCAGGGAGTGTTCACTAAGCGCTCACCTAGGGCCTCAAAATTTTTACGCTCTCAACTTTTTCATTTTGTTTGTTGTTCTAAATATGAATAGTTCAGTTCCATTGTAAATAGGAAAAACCTTTAGGGAGCTCTCTAAACCTGTCTTTATGCAAAGCAATGCTTCAGTTTACTAGACTATAACGTTTTGTCTCATTTCATGGGTGTTTTCTTGATTGTTTTGTTATGTTTAATGTTACGTTATTAGAAGAGTGATCTCCACCTACAAAACCTGTTTACAAGATGATAAAATTTCAAATTTCAATTTGGTTAATGGAAGATGAGTTTTTGCTTTCACTAGTAGATGTATAATTTCATATTTTAATTAATGATTTGAACTACAGAGGTGGGTAGGAGAGCAGGATAATATTTTGATAATGATTCTATCATTTGTTTTAACATTTTAATTGCAGAGGTTAAATCCGCTCTTTTCAGTTACCATGAAAATTAAATTTGTTCTTTATGCCTAGATTCAGTTAATTGATTAGACATATTTTAAATAGTTTTTATTCTTTAATCTAGTTAAGCAACTAGAAAACTACTATAGCTAGTCAACTTTGATTGAGAACGGTTTAATATGAGGGCATATGATCAATTAGAGCTTGTAGAATTCGTTATAATAATTTTTTTATGATATCCTTTTAATAGGGTTTTGGTGTCAAATTCCTACAAATAGTGTATTACAAAGGTATAAAAATGATGTATTAACGTGGATTATAGGCTAACCTTTGTGTTTCTTGCAATTTCTCCAAGGGATTAAAAGTCTATGCATGAAACTGAAAATTCAAGTCAAATTGGCAATCAAAATTTTAACTGAAGTAAAATTTCATGCCTCTTAGTTAAATAACTGTTTCTCTGTATTGACTTAGCTAGCATATTTGTACGGTACGAAACAAAGTGCAAAAGAAGACTATTGAATGAGTTAATTGAATACCACATGAGGTAAAAAAAGAGTATTTAACCCAAGGTAAAATCATTCTTTTAATGTAATTAGTATATCTTATTGGTGTAGACAATTAGGAAAAAAAACTTGAACGATATGAAAAAGAAGGGAAATTTTATGTACAAATTGGGCTTAAAGCCATGAATACAATTAATATGTGTGCTTTCATATTATAAGAGTTCCAACTAAAAAATAATGGAAACCTTAAAAAGCATCAACATAACCTATGACATACATACATATATATACATCACTCTTGCTCTTCCTTAAAAAGCATCTCTTCTACATCTGTCCTCTCTCTTTCGTTTTCCAATACCTTAGAACTTCATCAAACTGATAACAAATGAATAAATTAACACCAAATCAAATCATACATATATTTATAACAATCCTAAATTATAATTACCATTACTAGAAAAGTATCTTATTAACCAAACTCCATACCTGCTTAAGTTCCTTATTACTAGGGTTGTAGTTGCTTGATTTGGAGAAAACAATTTGCCAAGATTCCTCTTGATCATTATGTTGTTCATGATCATTATGTTGGTGATCATGAACTAATTCTTCTAATTGATTTCGCTCGTTTACATCTTCTTCAGTCGCACAAGATGATGGAAATTCCCAATTATCGAAATCAATACTTTCTTGCCTATCTCTCGCTCGGAGGCCAAATTCATTAGTATTAGTCTTACCCTTTTTGTCAAAACTAGGACCGAACATGGAACGCCTAACGAATTCTACCGGAATAGCTACAACCTTGTAAATAAGGTAGCTAAACAACAAAGGCAAGCTTATAAACAAAAGAAAAGGGACGAAAAAAAAGAAAAATATACAAGCTGGAAAGGCTAGAACTATAATTGCAGAAAATATTAAGAATTTTAGAAGGGTTGGTTGCTTCTCAAGAGTCATTGTGATGTGTTTAAAAAAATTGAAGGGGTTTAATGAATTTGAATGCCCATTGTACTTTGATAAATGAGATTTTTGGTATGGATGAGTTTGAATTATATGATCCATTTCCCGTAATTCGATGTATATATCGTCACTAATACTGCCAGAGGCGCAAAAATGTTCACTAATTTACCCTTTTGTTTGGTTAACTAATGATTAAATAGGAGAAAACACTTGAATTAATTAATTGATTCTTATGTTTTCTCCTGCCACCCCTTTAATTTGTTATTCCTTTTGCCCTCTATCAATCTACTTTCCAGTTATGAGAAATTAGTAGTATTTATATGAATAAATAAACAAATTAATAGATGATGATTTGGTCAAAGTGTTTATATATGGGATGAGTCCAGGGGCGGACCCAGGGGGGGCTCGGGTGGGCTCGAGCCCCCCTCAGTTCCGGCACAACCCTTAGGAATATACCGATATGTTCGGGCTAGCCCCCCCAAAAATAATGTGTATTAAAAATAAAGATGATAAGGTAGACGAAGTGAAAGGGTGGAAGAGTTGGTAAGAAGGGGTGTATTTAGATGTGTTGACTAAGGTTCAAATCCCACCATCTACATTTTTTTTCTTTCCAACATTATTAATGCTTTTCATCAATTTCTTTTCCCCTAACATTATTAATGTTTTTCATCAATTTCTAATTTTTTTCTCCTAACATTAATTGCATCAATATTTTCCCCTAACATTATTAATGTTTTTCATCTATTTTTAGTTTTTTAATGTTATTTTGATCGAAAACTCTACTTTTTTTTGTTTTTCCTTTCTATTTTTAATAATTTTATCAACAATTTTTTATTAGATCATTAATTTGTTTCTCCTAATTTTATCAACTCTACTTCATTTTTGTATACACGCATATATAAAAAAAAATTTACGCTAAAGCCAAAATTAGCCCCCCCGATCTCCAAATCCTGGGTCCGCCCCTGGATGAGTCTACTCCACACAAATATTTGGAATGATTTGGAGAAATTTTCTGAGCTATATAAATAAATGAATATGATTTGAGAGTGGAATTAAAAATAGAGATTTTGTTTATCCAGTAGTATCTCAGCCGCTATTCCATCCACATGTCATCACCCTGCCATAACACTACATCAATTAGCTGTTATTTTATTCTATTTTCTAAATATTTTATCTGGCATATTGTTCTTCATGTAATTTCAGGTGTTTCCTAATGAAAGTTTGTAGTATATACTAAAAATAAACATTTCGTTGTCAAGTGTTGGTTTATTTTTAGACGTTTTTCTGGTTGTATATTAGCTTTATATCAACTCTTGACAGTTAATTCTAATTTTTGTGTTTAGCAAATGAATGTTGACCGAACTGGCCTTCAACTATTATTATAGCAACTAATTTAACCATTAAGAGAGTTGAGTCACTCTATGATCACTGCATCAGTTTAATAATAACTGATATATGACGATCATGAGATTGCTTGAACTCCACATAACCTGATAGCAAAGAAATGTTAGGCTAATTAAGGACGGTCATTGACCAATAACTCTTTCTTAATGTCTAAGTGGTTTTTTGGGGGACATTTACCATTAAGTGATTTATATGAATCCTTAATCTTTCTTTCATGGGCATTTTGTGTTATTCATATAATTCCGTATTTTAAAAAATATAAAAATTATTTAAGCGCAATAACCGCGCCAAGTACTTTTTTGACTCAAGGATTTGCCACTTCGGGACTTTTAAAAGGCATGAAAATACCAATCCAAAGTGAATGGATTCAAAACACTCTTACTGCATGGATCATGATTAAAAATTCTCCCGTTTTCATCCATTAAATAATATTTGAGTACTTGAAAAGTCTGTTTTAAATTGTCAAGTTTGAAATATTTAATTATCGAGATCTGATTATGAGTTATTAAATTGAAATATTTTAATAAAAAAAAATTCGCAATTTGAAGGGCTGTTCCTAAAGGGCCAAACGAATTTCTAATTGAAATTATAGGATCTCTTTTACTTGATTCTTTTATTCCATTGTGATGTTTTACATTTCTCAAGTTAGTGATGCATTATGTAGAATGTAACCCGTTCCATTAACATCTTTAATTTTTTCTATCGAGTCAAACTTGTTTTTCCCTTGATAAGTAAAGAAGCCATCAATTTTACATCTCTTAGTTTCGTTCCAACAAAATTATGCAAATGCAACTAGACTAAACTTGTTTCCTCTTTTCACAATCATTACCTTTTACTCTAAGCTTTATAATATTCCAATGAGTACACAAAGGGGCTCTTAGAAAAGATAAATTTGAGAATACTACTTTAATTTGCATTGTGTTACTGTATTATCCTGGATTGTATTTTTAATGACTAATGAATATAGATTAAAGTTTGTGTATTTTCCCATCCAAACAATCTGTTTTGTTTTCATTTAAAAGAGATTTTTTTTTTCATTGATACAAGTCCAAATTAGATACGACAGTTAGAAGAATAAAGACAATTCATATATAAACAAATAAATTTTCTTTTCTTCATGCTTAAACCTGAAATGTTTTTTAAATAAATTTTCTTTAACTAAAAGTTCTTATTAGATTGTATATACTTGGCTACTTCTTTCATTGACGTTTCAGTCACTTATGTTGGTCGTTCTGCGAATAGAGTTGCTCATCCCCTTGCAAGTGCTGTTTTTTCATTGTCAAAACATATGGATTAAGCTTTAAGACTTTCAAAGTTTATGTTGTAAACTTTGTACTTTGATTCTATTTAATGAATTTTTAAAAAAGAAAGTGTTTTTATATATATTCTTTCAAAAAATGGCTTCCATGTATATGTTTTCATAAAAAAAAAAAAACTTTTTAAATTGGAAACTTAGCTTAAATGATTGAGATTTTTAACCAAAGATAAGTAAAAGAAAAAAGGGTTAAGCTCACGGGAAGAACATGTGGCATCTCATATAGAATCAATCCCTTGCTCTGTTTTCTTTTTTACAGAACAACCTATTGGCAGCGGCGGAGCACCAATTGAACCACCGTCTTTCTCACCGGAAAACAATATAGTCAGGGCGGCGCTACCCTCTAATTCATTTGGGTATTTTTGAAGCAGTAAGAATGAGAGGGAAAGGAAATCAAAATCAAAATCAGGATGAGGATGAGTATGATGATGAGGATTTTGGTTGCAGAAAAGATGGGCCTTCTAGTAATATTAACAAAGGTGGGTTTTTTTATCCTTGTTAGATCCAGTTTTTTTTTCATTATTTTCTTTCATGGTCATTAAAGTTTGAACTTTTATGTTAGTATTATTGAATTGAATTGATACATTGTGGGAATTTTGATATGTTAATCTCAGATGGGAAGAATAGTGATAAAGCTAGTGCCATAAGATCAAAACACTCTGTCACTGAGCAAAAGCGAAGAAGCAAGATTAACGAAAGGTATAAAGATAACTTCTTTTTTGGCATTTGAGGTATACACCACACTTCATTTGTCTAAACACAAGAGATTCTTCATATCTATTCTATGTCTGTACTTGTTTTTTCCGCATATTCTTTCATTCCATAGAGGCGGATAAGAAGTCGGTACTACTACTAGAAAAAAAAGAGAATCTGAATGAGGCACATCTTTGCTTATTTTAGTATAGAGGATTTAATGGCTTTACTGTCGTTCATTTATTAGAAACAAGGTAGTTTGAGCTTATTTTCATTGAGGTGGTAGCTACCTGGTTGGAAATCATGTCAATCTTGTGGTTCTTTTAATCAATCAGTTTAGGTTTAAGTTGGACTTATCTGCTTGAAAGTTTATGTTTTGTGCTCAAGTTCAAAATGTGGGACTGCTTTTTTTCAGCCAATTCTTCTTGGACATTGGAATTTGTCATTGTATCCTCGTCTTTTGTGGTTTTACACATTTTGGGAGATTATAGACATATGTTGATTTTGCTGCTAAGATGTTGATTGTACTCCATGCTATTCTTTTTTCTGAATTTTCTGGCTATAGTTGTCTGATTTTGTTAGGTAATTCAACAGAATTCACCTTAATCATGAGTTATGTATAGTTATATCGTGCTACTATCTAGAATAGAGTTATATAATTGCTCAAAATGTACATGCTTTTTCGAGCTGCTAGTCTAATTTATTTTATTTTTCGAGATTTTGGAATCATGCATTGTAGTGTGAAGAAGTATACTGGTAGATAAAGACAGGTTCTTAAATTTTGATACGCAGTTAGAGCTATATTCCTTCAGAGATTGATATGGTTTAGAATAATTATCTGTCGTTCTTCCTTATCAATAAAAATAAAATCTATAAGTTTTCGTTAACCATTATTTATTTCTTCCAGATTTCAGATATTAAGAGATATTATACCTCACAGTGATCAAAAGAGAGATACAGCATCTTTTCTATTAGAGGTATGACTTTAATATGGGAACTAACTGTAGCATAGTAGCTTCCATTTGAATTCTGTCAGCAAATATTCGTTTCAAATCCGTTTACTGATATTAATATTCTTCCACAGGTGATTGAATATGTCCAGTACTTACAGGAAAAGGTGCAAAAGTTTGAGGGTTCATACCAGGGATGGAATTCTGAGCCCACAAAGTTGGTGCCATGGGTAAGACTCTAATGCTCAGTCATGTATTTGGTCCGGTTAGTGGCTTTATATAGGTGTATGCAACAGGCGTACTGTCTGCCATCCCCTGGTAGTAGAATTGATGTTCACATTTTGCTCATTCAAATTACTAGAAATTGAATAGAGGATTTCATACATTGTGAACCTATTGGGAAGTGAAATGCTTGATTTACCATGCATGTTTTGATTTTCTAAATATGCATTAAGCATAAGAGGAATCTGTAATCTGGCTACTGGTTAGCAACTCTACTAAAATTCTTCATAATCCTTGAAAAAAGCATATATACAAATATTTTTTGAGTAATTGGGAAAGAAAACTATATTTTCCTGTGGAGTCTTTTGGTTCTATTAATTGATGCATTTATGTATTGCGGTGCACAAAAGGTTCAGCAGTTTTTGTTATTTACGGGTCGACTACGGTACTAGTTTTTGTAAAATGATAAAAGAAGGTAACTTTTATTCCTTTTGATCAGCCCTTTCATGCTTGTATGTTGAATTGATTAGTTTTTTCCAGGTATTTTGGTTTTAAATTTGGCATAGAATATGTTTTATTAGAGGAGGAAAGTTGTATCCTTAAATATGTGAAGGATCTTTTTCTTATTCACTCGTATGCTTCTCCCTGCTCTTTTGATTCTAAAGGGAAAGAATGTAAACATTTAACGTTTGACCTCTGCTTATGCTTCCACTTTAGTTTCACAAGTGTTCCAGTTGAGTTTGGCATATTTTGCTTCAGTATTGTCAGCTTATCCAAAAGATTTCTTGCTCACTAGAACTTCTTGCAAACTAAATACGCTTAAGCTTCCTCTTTATTGCTCTAATTTTATATTTTTGTTATCATTTAGAACATTTTAGATTTACTGTGGCTTTTCTTTTGAAATAGAGAAATAGCCATTGGCGGGTTCAGAACTTCTCGGGTCATCCACAAGCAGTAAAGAATGGTTCTGGTCCAGGGTCAATAGTAGTATCTGGGAAATTTGATGAGAATAACATCGTGAACCATCCCATTCTTACAGGCACACAAAATCAAGTAAATTCCGACCTTAGAATAGAACAACAAACTCTTTCTATACCCATGGAGCCAGCCATTCCCACACCTGTTCAAACTGAAGCTATTGGTGCTAATCCTCTGCAGCAAACCCTATCTTATACACGCTCAGTCGAGTTTCCCACTACTAGTGATACTCTGGTCCAGCCAGAGGAGCTAGCAATTGAAGGAGGGACCATCAATATATCCAGTACTTACTCTCAAGGGTTGGTGCAATATGTTCTCCCTTTCATTTTTTTTATTTTTCTTTTATGTTTGAATAAGAATCATAGTATGTTATATGGTGCATTACATCCATCAACCTCCAATTATCATAAATGAAACTATAGTGCCATAACACTTTAATTCTTAAGCAAAAAGCATCCAACTTCGATTAACATGTCATTTATAGTTCTTTTGACTGGATTTCGGCTACTAAACTCACTGGAGATGTTACATGACAGTCACATCATGTAATATTTCCATGCGGCATAAAATGTATTTTTTTTAACGTGTGTTGCTGACCTATGAAAAGTGAGTAGTTGATAGTCGATAAATGAATTAATATTTGGGTTAAAAACCGATTGTGGAGCATTTTTTATTTTATTTTTTAAGAAAATAACTTTTATGCCACTTGGAAAATTTATGAGATTTGGCTACAACGTGCGGTTTTCAGTGAGCTCATTTATTGGATTTCAGTCCAAAGGACTATGGATTTCAAAGTTGGATGATTTTTGGATTAAGAAATGAAATATTATGGGATTATTGTTTCATTTATGATAGTTGGAGGATGGATGTTGATCGTAATTAAACCATGATATATGGAATGCCTATTCTATTATTTCAGCTTTTCTTGCCATTACTCTCTTTTTCTTGGCCTGTATGAAATACATTTAGGATCTATATAGAATGTCCCTTAGTTTCTATTATTGCTTGAAGATGCTTAGATTTTCTTGAAGAGCTTCATCTACTTTTCGTGGATGGCTTAATATAATCTAGAGCATAGGGCTAGTCAGGGTTAGCTTCATCATCTATGTATTAGAAGGTTTCCTTGTGGTTAGGTTAGTAATTGACATAAAGTATGGGATATTGTGTGAATCAGGTTACTGAACAATCTTACACAAGCACTACAAAGCGCTGGCGTGGATTTGTCGAATGCTAATATATCAGTGCAGATCGATCTTGGGAAAAAAGGAAATAAAGGACTGGCATCCTCAACATCTACAGCTACGGTATAAACCTGAATCTCTTTCTAGAAGGCTAGTATGATATTTACAATGCGCCAATCTTTACAAGTCTAGAACTGCTTTCCAGGATTCGCCGAATATCGCTTGTAGCAATCAAACAGCAACACACCTCAGGGATATAATTAGCAGAGAGGATTCAGACCAGGTGCACAAGCGGCGAAAGACATGACAGGAAAGCATAAGGATTTTTTCGTGTACTCAGTACTCGTACTTGCTGTGCTGTTTTTTGGGTCCCTTGGTGTAAATGGTTGGTTTTGGTTTGTGGGACTCTTAATATTATTTGCTGAGATTGATGTTAAGGGGTGTTTAGTGAAGAAGATGATATGTTTAGAAATGGATTCTCCTTGTCCTTGTAAATCTCTGATCAGGAGACGCCATTGTCCATATCGTCTTTGTGTCATACATATATATATATAAGTTAGTTCTCAGCCTTTACATTGTGTCGTATGTGGTTTCTTCAAATTATAATTAGTGAAACATATTTTATCTTTCTGTATGTGAGACTTAAAAAGGAGGTCTTTCAAGTGACATCTACATAAAATCTTGGGCAAATTATAACGGCTAAACACATGACTTTAAAGAAAGCTCCTTAATAAATTTGGCAAAATGAAACTTTTAAAATGTTGTTAGCTCTCACGATATTCTCTTTAAGAGAATAAGAGTTGAATAAGACAGAGAGATTCTCTTTAAGAGAATAAAAGTTGAAAAAGAGTGGATGTTCAAGTATATCACTTTTTACGACTTCAAAAAGTGAAAATATCATTGTAAACAGGTTTTAGGTGGTCAATGATCCTTTTGAATATGAGCAAGTTTAAATCAATTACCGGAGCAAATGGCGTATTATTAGTATTATTATTATTATTTACTATTATTATTATACTATTAACTTCATATTGTTTCCTAAATAGGAATGATCTAGGCAATCTTTTGCAAATCTTAATGACTAAACAGATAAATGATTTCCTAAATTTGTACTATAAAATCCTATTTTCTACAGAAATATTATTATTATTTTGAAAACAAGAAATATTATTATTACTATTATTAATTTCATATTGTTTTCCTAATGAAAGTTTAAAAGGCTAATTAATTACATTACCATTTACACATTTTTTTTTTGATATCATTACCATTTACAAATTGTTCACATATATAGCAAGTGAAGAAAACATTTTCTAAAACAATCGAGCAGGGCTGGTATATATAGATGGATCACATCAAACAATTAGAAGCAAGCACAAGAAAGAAAGTATTACAAACAAGTAAAAACAATGGAAAACACAAGTATTTTGAGTCTGCTTTTGATATTTTCCATCACAACCTCACCAGTATTTTCCCAATACTACTCTCAAACTGTCCCATATCAATCTCCACCAGAGAAAATAACCAACCTCCATTTTTTCTTCCATGACACACTCAGCGGTAAGAACCCTAGTGCCGTCCTGGTGGCCCGTCCTAACATCACGGCCAGCCAGTCAAGAACGCAGTTCGGGGAAGTTTACGCTGTGGACGATCCTCTAACTGTTGGTCCTGAACTCACTTCTGAAGTAATAGGCAATGCACAAGGTCTTTATGTGTTATCCGGTCAAGATTTATTGTCGCTAGTATCATACTTGGATTTTGGGTTCACGAAAGGAGAGTTCAATGGAAGCTCTATTAGCGTGTTGTCAAGGAATCCAGTGTTGGAGACGGAACGTGAGCTTGCGGTCGTGGGAGGTAGAGGGAAATTTAGATTTGCAAAAGGGTTTGCTCATCTTAAAACTTATTTTGTTAATGCAGCTGGTGATGCTATTGTTGAATATAATGTTACTATAGTCCATTACTAACTTGTTGTCTCAGAATTTTTATAAATAAATTGTAAGTCATTTTATGTGTTTGTTAATTTCAATCAAATTGGTGTTCCGAATTGCATTTTTAATTACCTTATAGTCAGAAATATCCACAAAAAATCACTAAAATGTGTTATTAAAGATCATATTTTAGTATATTACCAAAGATCACTAAAAGTTTCTGCATATATTATGAATCATGACAATGTGTTTTTCTTAAATTATCTATTATCATCTGCAGCAAGTATTATGTTAATTTGAAACTCTCCCTATTCTTTGACAAAGTCTGTTAAGTTACCAATAATTTTAATCAAGAAAGCATAATCATAAGCTGTTTCTTCGGACCGACCAAGGAGACCACCTTCACCAAAGTGTCCTCCTCTCATATCCGTCTTCAGAATCACCGACTTGGAGCAATTTTCACATGAACTATCGCGTATTCTCGCAACCCATTTTGCTGCTTCCCAAACTCCAACCCTAAAACCAGTACAACAAGATAAATGAGTCCAAGAGAGTATACAGAAAACCTTGCATCAAATATAAAATTCTAGATAGTGAGAAATGAATTTACCTTGAGTCAAGATATGAGGCTGTAACAAGCATCGACGGAAGGCAGACATTTTGAGGAATGTTGTCATAAGGAGAGTAACTTCGAATATACTCAAACTCGGATTGCATCTCTGGATTCCCAAATTCTTCATAGTCCAGTAAGGTAAGAGGTAAACTTGGATCCAACAGTGTGTTACATATATCAACAAATGGAACCTGATACAACACTTAACATTAGTTCCAAGATCTTAAACTAAGGTGTACACGGTTTAGCTCCATTCGCGCAAAAATCTAATCAAAGATATAATAATTTTAGAAAATTTAAAGCTAACCAAAACTGAATTATATGAAGGACTAAATCAAAGTCTCAAGTCTTTGATTTCTCGAATATTAGCACCAATAAAGCTTAACGTCAAACAAAAGAAGAAGTAACAATTGCAATTTGACTCGTAAAAAGTTTCATATTTTCTTCTTTACCTTCAAGATTGCAGCTCGAAACAAACTTGGGTTCATATTGATAGCAGCTCCTACAAGAAGGCCCCCAGCACTATACCCAATTGCAGTGAGCTTATCTTTATGAACATAACCCTCGTTGATAAGATAATCACCACATGATATAAAATCATACATGGAATTAAGTTTATTCAACCCACTACCGGATTTATGCCACGACAAATCCCCTTCACCGCCTCCTCTGCCCAAGCAGAAGATGTGAAGCTTTTGAAATATGACTCAAAAAATAGTATGTTAGAGGCTCAATAGAAAATAGATTAAACTCATGAAACAAACCTCACATCAGCAAAAGCTAAAACCCAACCACGATCAAGCAAACTCACTCGATCTGCACACCAGCTTTTATCCAAAACCTCTCCATAAGCTCCATAACCTTGTAAGAGTCCAGGAGACAACTCCCTCTGCCAGGATTTTTGAGAGTACAATATTGTCAGAGGAATCCTGACACCATCGTGGGAAACTGCTTCCTTTCTTTCACAATAGTATGTATTGGAAAAATCTTTCCATCTTCTCAATTCAACACTGTGGCCATTTTGATCCCCGTCATCTTTCACATCTATATCATGGTTTTGTAAGCATGTTCCATGATCATTATGCATTCCTCTTACTTCCTCTTGCTGCACAACTGAGAATGTCTGCTTTGACATCTCATAGTCAACTATCACATCAGGCATCTGTACATCCCAAAGGAATCAAATTAGGTACCATATGAAGAAATTCATGAGTCGTGATTGGGAATTTGACTTTATATGTTGAGAAAATTATAAAAATAAATGACAAAATTCCTGTTAGATGATCGCTAAGTACTGTGTAGACAATTCAATAAACCTATGTCAATCAGAGAACAACAATGAGAGTTGAACTAAAATTTCCATGAATTTTAGGATATGATATAATTTGAGCTTGAAACTAATTATTTACGCCATTGCAAATAAGATTATTGATTGTAAAAGGAAGTTATACCACTGGAGATGACACCACCACACGGTACACTGAGTTCATGAAATCATGGTTCGACCCTGGAACAATGCTGCATTGGTTTGAAGGTAGAGGGAAAAACCATGGTTGAAGATCCTCAATCTCCAATTCACTCTGTAAAACAATCAGGGAAAAAAAGAAATTGAGCAGCAAGCATTTTCAGATATAAAACTAAATATATGCTGCTATCATTATCCTCTCGTTGACCAAATGCAATTTCATGGCATAGTTAAGAAATAGTTTGAACAAGCACACAAAGGAAGAAAACACAGGACATAATATGCTATGATGTTGAACTAGGAGTTAGCAACCATGCTTGTTTCCTACTGAATACAAACAACACTGACAGAGATCCTTATTATAAAATATTTCTCTTCACTATTGCTTCTCATATTAGAAAAGTTAGAAACCACCAGTAACTAAGCACGATAACATGTCTTAAACAAGGAATTGAATGCATACTTCATTACTTGTTAATTCATCAACAAGATTAACTTTAACCTCTTAAATTAATAAGTGACAGATGCAAACTTAAAAGAATCCTACTTGTGAGTATTATTAGACTTCTCTAAAAGAAAATGCCAATACCTTATTGTCGACCTTGATAGGCAAATTGATGGAACATAGCATAGGTAAACCTTTCTTCTGGAGAGAAATTACTAAATGTCCATTAAAAATGTCCATATCCTGAAAGTACATGTCTTCACTAGGAAAGATGATATTCTGTAAAATGATTAAGAGTTGGGCAAAAGGTGAGGGAACGGGTAAAATTTAATCATAAGAAAGGTCTAATCAAACAATTGATGTTTTTGAAGTGCAGACCTTCCACTTGGACATGTGAATATGTTCAACCCCACATGTAGCCAAGTAATAACTTTCACCTTCCCACCCGCTAGAAGGAGCATTTGAGAGAATGTAATAAAGATTATGGTGGTGTTCCAAGAAAAACTGCACACCAGAAACACGCTTGTGTATTCTTTGCAATCCATTAAGTGGTTTTGTTGCATCAATAACATAAACCTGTAACAAATAAGACATGATATAAGCCCCTCCGAAAGAGTAATCCTAGGAGTGAAAGAAGTTTAAATGGAAATAAGTAAATTCCTTCCTCGGAAGAAGTTCTTGAGTTCGAGTTCACAGTTATGAACTTGCCATCTTTTGTGCTTGTTATATCCACACAAAAGCTTGAATCACTTTCAGTGTATACAGGGACATCGTTTATCTCTTCAGATCCTAGTTTTGTGCAGACAACCCTATCAAACATGAGAGATGCCACAGATGAAATAATGCTAAGTCAACAAGGATACAGTTACAAAGTAGCAAAAAAGATTTGCCTGTAAGGACGTTGATTCTCATCTGGAATTGTATAGAACAAAGTCTCGCTGTCTTGAGCCCATGCCAAACTAACAACATTAGTTTCTGATCTTGGAACAGCTTTCCCATTCCTGAGATCCTTAATTTGAAGAATGAATTGTTCATTTCCAGTAATATCAAGTGTGTATGCCAGAAAGTTGTGGTCAGGTGAAACTCGGCATGAACCCACATGTACATAACCTGCAATCACAAATGTACAATATCTAATAAGGTTCATTTTTATAAAGGAAACGAAGACTGAGCTTTGACAACACATGTTCCAATATTCAGACAAGTTAGGGCAGCGATGGCAGTAGGAAGGATTCTCTGTTTCTGTTGAAACTCCTTGTCATGTCCCCACCTTGTTTCCCATATATTAAACTACCATCCATATAGAAACATGCCAAGATTATAATTTTATCATGTTAAGATCATATTTTTCTTACATTATAGACTACGATCATAATCAGATAGCAAACGGATCTTTAGAGCTTACAGACTTGCATATGTATTTATCTCAATATACAATAACAGAAAAATCCCATATGAATACGACGGGGAAAGACAAGAACTTGCCATATTGCTCTGCAATTTGATTCCAATCGAGCAAAATTTGTTCTTGTTCGCGACGTTTTCCAGACTCTAACCTCCTGCATAGAACAGGGTATTGCTTTCCTTGGGGAATATACTGAGAGTATAACCTGCTCAAGCAAAAGATGGAATCTTTCTTAATCATTCCCATTACTGATACCATTAATTCAAACCAGAACCTAAGGTAAATGTCCCACTTGCTAACTTGGAAAGCTAAACATCTTCTTAAATATAACAAGCAATTCTGTACTCTTAGGATGGTAACAGAGTCATGGTTGAGCAATGTTGGAAGCTCCGCTGAAATGGCGTCAGGCACCAAATGAATTGGGCGTGAGGGGGCTGATGAAATTGATTACATAGCAAATTACAAAAACACAAACACCTAGCGCGCAACCCATAATGCCCGAGTTAGCATTCTTGAAATGAAAAAACAAATTCAATTGAAAATGCAAGTAATAAAGCAATGGATTTTCATAAAAAAGGAGAAATTACCAGGGACCCCAACGTTCGGGAGGAGTAGAAATTAGAGCGGGAACTCGATTTTGCATCTCATGAAACAAAGTTTGTCGGAGAATTAAAGTGTCGGACATGAAAGATTGAGCATAGGAATTTTCTTGGTGAAGGTAGTTGATAAAATCGGGGTGAGTGGTGTTGTGCATCCAGTGATATGGATCATGCCATGTTTTTCCATGAGCTGAAACTGTGAATGGAACTTTGTTTGCCAATGGAGGAGATTGTGTTTGTGAGGGAGATGAGAAAGCAGAACGTGAGCACTGAGATGAAAAAGAAGAACAAATTCCGAGAATGGAGATTCTCAGCCAAGGTTTTGAGGTTCGGAGAGCGCGAAATGCCATCATATGAAATCAAGTTCAAGATGCTGGCCTCGCTCAAACTTCGGTCTTTAAACGAAAGCTCCACTCTATTAATCTATTAAATCAAAATTAATCGTATTTTAATTTTGTTTCCGTATATTTTATAATATTTTATTATTAAATATCTAATATTAACCTAATTCTTAAGAAGAAAAAATACACCATCTAAACTAAAATCAATATTAATTGAATACTAATAATACTCTTAAAAAAAATCAATATTAATGAGGTAATATAATAAAGTTGCATTTTTTTTAAGGTTGCTTTTATTTAAAGCTAATATAATAAGTCGGTGAGTGGAAGGTTAAAAAGGTCAAAACAAAGTATGCCAATCCAACGGTTCTTTAGAAAAGGAAATAAAAAGTATTCTGATCCGACGGTCGCCGACATAAAACTGAGTTGCATTCTTATAAGTAGATCTAGTTCCAGCGTTTATTTTCCGCGGCAAGTTTCAACTTCTCTTTTTAAGAGATTGTGCAACGAAGTAAATTTAGGGTTACAGAATTCAAATTCTGCTTCTGCAACTTTGTGGGTAATGATGCGATGGGATTTTGTGGGTGAAGATGCGATGAAGATGAAATCGTGCTTGTAATGGTGCGTACTTACTGAGCATTCTATTTAGGGTTTCGATCTATTATTCTCGTATCAAATGAGTTTCGACTTTTGTTGCATATGATTCTAGGGTTTTGATATATGTCCCTTTTCTCTATTTAGGGTTTCTGATATTTACTTTGCCATATTATTATCGGTCGGAATATTTCAATGATGTTTGTCTCTGAATCTGTTTGGCTTGAATGATGTTTCTCTTTGATAAGTTTAAATGAAACTTGAAAACAATCCCGGATTACTTCGGTTGAATTGTCCGTCGGAAAATTTGCATAATGTTTGTCTCTGAATCTGTTTGTCTCTGATAAGTTCAATTGAAACTTGAAAACAGTCTTGGATTACTTCTGTTGAAACTTGAAATGTGTCTCTCCCCCCATATCTGAAATTTTCATTGTCTTTTGAAGTATCCCTTCAATTGAAACTTGAAAAGAGTCCCTGACCCCTAACAGACAGAATCTGAATTATTTTGCCTCGTCTCTGAGTATATGTTCCATGTTGAGCTGTCATGCTATTCTAATTTGCTTGATGAATTGTGATGTTGCAACAATCCGATTGATTTTTTGGCGCGTATTTACTTGTTTTATACTGTTTTTTACCTCTATTTAGGGTTTGGATTAATTGTTGTGGTGTCGAACCAACTCTGATTTCTGTTCCAAATGATTCTAGGTTTTGCGATATTTATTTTGCGGATTGTTGTCGTTTGCTAGATCCTAGCTCTGTATAATTTTCAAGTTGCCTGATTACGGTGTCTTTGCTGGTAATGGGAAGTATTCTATACTGAAATCGGATCTGAGATTCGTTTTATTTTGAAGTATCACGTGATTACTAACTTCGATTGTTGCAGTTCACTAACACTTTTATAATACATATATGGCTCATGCATGAACGGTTTGTATCTTTATATAAACAATCCATCCTATGTCCCTTATGTCCCTGATTTATCCTATGATCAGTTAACGAATTGACGAATAATTTTTAGGGTTACAGAATTCAAATTTTGCATCTGTAACTTTGTGGGGGTGAAGATGCGATGAAATTTTGTGGGTGAAGATGCAATGAAGATGAAATCGTGCTTGTCATGGTACGTACTTACTGAGCATCGTATTTAGTGTTTCGTGTTTTGATCTATTATTCTCGTTCCGATTTCTGTTGCATATGATTATAGGGTTTCGATACATGTCCCTTTTCTCTATTTAGGGTTTCTGATATTTACTTTGCCATATTATTGTCGGTCGGAATATTTCAATGATGTTTGTCTCTGAATCTGTTTGTCTTGAATGATGTTTGTCTCTGAATCTGTTTGTCTCTGATAAGTTCAACTGAAACTTGAAAACAGTCTCGGATTACTTCGGTTGAATTGTCCGTTGGAAAATTTGCATAATGTTTGTCTTTGATTCTGTTTGTCCCTGATAAGTTTAATTGAAAATTGAAAACAGTCCCGGATTACTTCTGTTGAAACTTGAAAAGCGTCTCTCCCCCCATATCTGAAATTTTCATTGTCTTTTGAAGTATCCCTTTAATTGAAAATTGAAAAGAGTCCCTGACCCTAACACACAGAATCTAAATTATATTGCCCCGTCTCTGAGTATCTGTTTCATGTTGAGCTGTCCCGCGATTCTAATTTGTTTGATGAAAAATGAGGGAAATTTTTGTTGGAATTGAAAAGAGTATCTCCCTAAAGTATATACTACAATATGTATATCCCTGAATATCTATTTCATGTTGAACTATCTCGTCCCTAACTCGGTACATGCTACATTATACAGCCCGACTCTAAATATATGTTTCATGTTGAACTATTCCGTGATTCTAATTTACTTGATGAGGATAAGTTCAATTGAAACTTGTAAACAGTCCTAGATTGCTTCTGTTGAAACTCGAATATTGTCTCTCCCCCAAATCTGAGATTTTCATTGTCTTTTGAAGTATCCCCTTCAATTGAAACTTGAAAAAGAGTCCCTCTCCTAACACACATAATGTATTGAATTATTTTGCCCCGTCTCTGAGTATCTGTTTCATGTTGAGCTGTCCCGCTATTCTAATTTGCTTGATGAATCGTGATGTTGCAACAATCCGATTGATTTTTTGGTGCGTATTTACTTGTTTTATATTGTTTCTTACCTCTATTTAGGGTTTGGATTAATTGTTGTGGTGTCGAACCAACTCTGATTTCTGTTTCAAATGATTCTAGGTTTTGCGATATTTATTTTGCGGATTGTTGTCGTTTGCTAGATCCTAGCTCTGTATAATTTTCAAGTTGCCTGATTAAGGTGTCTTTGCTGGTAATGGGAAGTATTCTATACTGAAATCGGATCTGAGATTCGTTTTATTTTGAAGTATCAGGTGATTACTAACTTCGATTGTGGCAGTTCACTAACACTCTTATAATACATATATGGCCCATGCATGAACGGTTTGTATCTTTATATAAACAATCCATCCCATGTCCCTTATGTCCCTGATTTATCCTATGATCAGTTAACGATTTGACGAATATTTTTTAGGGTTACAGAATTCAAATTTTGCATCTGTAACTTTGTGGGGGTGAAGATGCGATGAAATTTTGTGGGTGAAGATGCAATGAAGATGAAATCGTGCTTGTCATGGTACGTACTTACTGAGCATCATATTTAGTGTTTCGTGTTTCGATCTATTATTCTCGTTCCGATTTCTGTTGCATATGATTATAGGGTTTCGATATATGTCCCTTTTCTCTATTTAGGGTTTCTGATATTTACTTTGCCATATTATTGTCGGTCAGAATATTTCAATGATGTTTGTCTCTGAATCTGTTTGTCTCTGATAAGTTCAACTGAAACTTGAAAACAGTCCCGGATTAGTTCGGTTGAATTGTCCGTCGGAAAATTTGCATAATGTTCGTCTTTGAATCTGTTTGTCTCTGATAAGTTCAATTGAAACTTGAAAACAGTCCCGAATTACTTCTGTTGAAACTCGAAAAGTGTCCCTCCCCCCATATCTGAAATTTTCATTTTCTTTTGAAGTATCCCTTCAATTGAAACTTTAAAAGAGTCCCTGACCCTAACACACAGAATGTACTGAACTATTTTGCCCCGTCTCTGAGTATCTGTTTCATGTTAAGCTGTCCCGCGATTCTAATTTGTTTAATGAAAAATGAGGGAAATTTTTGTTGGAATTGAAAAGAGTATCTCCCTAAAGTATATACTACAATATGTAGTTTGTCCCTGAATATCTATTTCATGTTGAACTATCTTGTGATTCTAATATACTTAATGGGAGATGAGGATGAGTTCAATTGGAACATGAAAACTGTCCCTATGTATACTGAATATCTAATTCATGTTGAACTATTGAAACTGAAAAGAGTCCCTAACACAGTACATGCTACATTATACAGCCCGACTCTAAATATATGTTTCATGTTGAACTATCCCGTGATTTTAATTTACTTGATGAGGATAAGTTCAATTGAAACTTGTAAACAGTCCCGGATTGCTTCTGTTGAAACTCGAATAGTGTCTCTCCCGCAAATCTTAAATTTTCATTGTCTTTTGAAGTATCCCTTCAATTGAAACTTGAAAAGAGATCCTGACCCTAACACACAGAATGTACTGAACTATTTTGCCCCGTCTCTGAGTATCTGTTTCATGTTGAGCTGTCCTGCGATTCTAATTAGCTTGATGAAAAATGACGGTAATTTTGGTTGGAATTGAAAAGAGTCTCTCCCTAACTGTATATACTACAATATGTAGTTTGTGCCTGAATATCTATTTCATGTTGAACTATCCTGTCCCTAACACAGTACATGCTACATTATACAGCCCGACTCTAAATATGTGTTTCATGTTCGAACTATCCCGTGATTCTAATTTTCCCTATGGGAGATGAGGATGAGTTCAATTGAAACATGAAAACTGCCCCTCTGTATATTGAAAATATCCAATTCATGTTGAACTATTGGAACTGAAAAGAGTCCTCCCTAAAATAGTACATGCTACATTATACGGCCCGACTCTAAATATATGCTTCATGTTGAACTATCCCATGATTCTAAGTTACTTGATGAGGATAAGTTCAATTGAAACTTGTAAACAGTCCCGGATTGCTTCTGTTGAAACTCGAATTGTGTCCCTCCCCCTATATCTGAAATTTTCATTGTCTTTTGAAGTATCCCTTCAATTGAAACTTGAAAAGAGTTCCTGACCCTAACACACAGAATGTACTGAATTATGTTGGCCCGTCTCTGAGTATCTGTTTCATGTTGAGCTGTCCCGCGATTCTAATTTGCTTGATGTAAAATGAGGGTAATTTCGGTTGGAATTGAAAAGTGTCTCTCCCTAACAGTATATACTACAATATGGAGTTTGTCCCTGAATATCTATTTCATATTTAACTATCCTGTGATTCTAATTTACTTTATGGGAGAGATGAGGATGAGTTCAATTGAAACATGAAAACTGTCTCTGTCCCTATGTATACTGAAAATCCAATTCATGTTGAACTATTGGAACTGAAAAGAGTCCCTCCCTAACACAACCTGACTCTAAATATATGTTTCATGTTGAACTATCCCGTGATTCTAATTTACTTTATGAGGATGAGTTCAATTGAAACGCGAAAACTGTCCCTATGTATACTGAATATCCGATTCATGCTAAACTATTGGAACTGAAAAGAGTCCCTCTCTAACACAGTACATGCTACATTATACAGCCCGACTCTAAAAATATGTTTCATATTGAACTATCCCGTGATTCTAATTTACTTTATGGGAGAGATGAGGATGAGTTCAATTGAAACATGAAAATTGTCCCTATGTATACTGAATATCCGATTCATGTTGAACTATTGGAATTGAAAAGAGTCCCTCCCTAACACGGTACATGCTACATTATACAGCCCGACTCTATATATATGTTTCATGTTGAACTATCCCGTGATTCTAATTTACTTTATGGGAGATGAGGATGAGTTCAATTGAAACATGAAAACTGTCCCTATGTATACTGAATATCCGATTCATGTTGAACTATTGGAACTGAAAAGAGTCCCTCCGTAACACAGTACATGCTACATTATACAGCCCGACTCTACTTATATGTTTCATGTTGAACTATCCCGTGATTCTAATTTACTTTATGGGAGATGATGATATGTTCAATTGAAACATGATAACTGTCCCAAAATAATTACAGGGTCTGGATAAATGTACTTTTTCCCGATTTGGATATTTACTTTGCGAATTTATTGTTGGTATCCAAAAAAAATTTGCCGAAATCCTACGGTTCCTAATATCGTAGGACCTAAATCTTGGGAGATTAATTTGTTGCCTTGATGAAAGTGTAAAATAATGTGAATTATGTCCGTCTTTGAATCTGTTTCATGTTGAACTATCACGTGATGAGGGATAATGATAAGTTCAATTGAAACTTGAAAACAATCCCTCATGAATGATAGGGATAACTACGGTTGAAACTTGAAAAGTGTCCCTCTGTAACACAGTATATACGAAAATTATATCACGTCCTGTCTCTGAATATTCTTTCGTTGTCTTTCGAAGTATCCTGTGATTTTAATTTGCTTGATGAGGATAATTTCAAGTCCCTCCCCTAACACACAGAATGTACTGAATTACATTGTCGGTCTTTGAATATCTGTTTGATTTTGTGCTATGCAGTGATTGGAAGAGTTCAACACATTTTTTAGGGACAATTTTTCTGCTAGGTTGTGCTGTCACTTTCACTTTCACTTCGTGGCTCTAAAGATACAAATATTTGTGTGTACTTGATATGTCTGTAATTAGTAGTATGGTTTGGTACAACAATCTGAAGAAAAGACGTATCCGTTCCCTTAATAAGCATAGGTGGTGACAGCCTGGACATTCATGCACCTGAGTAAAGATGATAGAAAATTCATTTGGGTGGTCTACTATTGATGATTGTAGAATACTGTTTACTACATGATTGACAAAAGGGCTGTGTGGTCCTTTGTAGGGTTTCATCAGACATTGAGAGCTTAATATTTGAAATTCTACTGGTATTTGCAGGCGCTTTACGACATTCATTACAGGAAAGGCTAAGTAAGGGATCTTCTGGCAGGCGAGATGAAATATATTTGAGACCGAGGACAACTGCAGGTTTGTCCAAGAGTTCTTGTTGTGATTTATTTCTAAATTGTGCATGGAAACTGTGATGCAACAACAATACTAACGCGTAATTTTTGTCTATGGATCTGTTTGTCTCTAATAAGTTCAATTGAAACTTGAAAACAGTCCCGGAAGTAAGGATTACTTCGGTTGAATTGTCCGTAGGAAAAATTTGAATGATGTTTGTCTCTGATAAGTTCAGCTGAAACTTGAAAACAGTCCCGGATTACTTCGGTTGAATTGTCCGTCGGAAGATTTGCATAATGTTTGTCTCTGAATCTTGTTCGTCTCTGATAAGTTCAATTGAAACTTGAAAACAGTCCGGATTACTTCTGTTGAAACTTGAAAAGTGTCCCTCCCCCCGTATTCGAAATTTTCATTGTCTTTTGACGTATCCCTTAAATTGAAACTTGAAAAGTGTCTCTGACCCTAACACACATAATGTACTGAATTATATTGCCCCGTCTCTGAGTATCTGTTTCATGTTTAGCTGTCCTGCAATTCTAATTTGCTTGATGAAAGATGACGGTAATTTCAGTTGGAATTGAAAAGAGTCCCTCCGCGTAACACAGTATATACTACAATATGTAGTTTGTCCCTGAATATCTATTTCATGTTGAACTATCTTGTGATTCTAATATAATACTTAATGGGAGATGAGGATGAGTTCAATTGGAACATGAAAACTGTCCGTATGTATACTGAATATCCGATTCATGTTGAACAGCTGAAACTGAAGAGAGTCCCTAACACAGTACATGTTACATTATACAACCCGACTCTAAATATATGTTTCATGTTGAACTATCCCGTGATTCTAATTTACATTTACTTTTTGGGAGATGAGGATGAGTTCAATTGAAACATGAAAAATGTCCCAAAATGTTTACAGGGTCTGGATAAATGTCCTTTTTCTCTATTTAGTGTTTCAGATATATGCTTTGTGAAATTATTGTCGGTATCCAACAAAAAATTTGCCGGAATCCTACGGTTCCTAATAACATAGGACCTAAATCTTGGGAGATTAATTTGTTGCCTTGATGAAAGTGTAAAATAATTTGAATTATGTTTGTCTCTGAATCTGTTTGATGTTGAACTATCACGTGATGAAGGATGATGATAAGTTCAATTGAAACTTGAAAACAATCCCTCCTGAATGATAGGGATAACTGCGGTTGAAACTTGAAAAGTTTTCCCTCTCTAACACACTATATACCAACATTATATAACGTCCCTTCTCTGAATATTCTTTCGTTGTCTTTCGAAGTATCCTGTGATTTTAATTTGCTTGATGAGGATAATTTTGAGACCCTCCCCTAACACATAGAATGTACTGAATTACATTGTCGGTCTTTGAATATCTGTTTCATGTTGAGCTATCCCGTGATTGGAAGAGTTCAACATGGAAAGATGAGGGTAACATCGATCGGAACTTGAAAAGAGTCCCCCCTAACACAGTATATACTAGAATATATGGTTCAGTTGTGAATATCTATTTCATGTTGAACTATCCGTGATTCTAATTTTTGTTGCCCGTCTCTGGATATCCATTTCGTGTTGAACTATCCCTTGATTGAATATGTCCAGCACTTGCAGGAAAGCATATACAAATATTATTGAGTAATTGGGATAAGAAACTGTGCTTTCCTGTGGAGTCTTTTGGTTCGAGGAATTGTTACATTTATGTATTGCGGTTCAGAAAAAGTTGAGTTTTTGTCATTTACCGGTTGACTGTGGTACTAGTTTTTGTAAAATGATATAGAAGGTAATTTTATTCCTTTTGACCAGCCCTTTGATGCTTGTATGCTGAATTGATAAGTCTTTTCCAGGTATTTTGGTTTTAAATTTGGGATACAACATTGAATTTGTTAATTTAAAGGCGGAAAGTTGTCTCCTTAAACATGTGAAGGATCTTTTTCTTCTTCACTCGTATGCTTCTCCCTTGGTCCTGGGGAAAGAATGTAAACATTGAATGTTACTTTGCAAAATTATTGACGGTATCCAAAAAAATTTGCCGGGATCCTACGGTTCCTAATAACATAGGACCTAAATCTTGGAAGGTTAATTTGTTGCCTTGATGGAAATGTAGAATAATTTGAATTATGTCCGTCTCTGAATCTGTTTCATGTTGAACTATCTGTGATTCTAATTTTCCGGTTAGCAACTCTACTAGAGTTCTTCATAATCCTTGAGAAAAAGCATATACAAATATTTATTGAGTAATTGGGGAAGGAAACTATATATTCCTGTAGAGTCTTTTGGTTCTAGGAATTGATGCATTTATGTCCTGTTGAGGAGTTATTGTTTACGGGTTGACTATGATACCAGTTTCCGAGCAAAAACGGAGAATAAGATTCTTCTTTTTTGGCATTTGAGGTATACACCACACTTCTTCTTTCTAAACATAAAAGATTCTTCTTTTTTGTTTTGTTAAATCATGGTTGGTATTGCTGCATATTCTTTCATTCCACAAAGGCGAATAAGAAGTCGGTACTACTGCTTGAAAAAAAAAAAAAGAGTCGGAATGAGGCACAGCTTTGCTTACACTACTGCCATTGATTAATTAGAAACAAGGTAGTTTGAGCTTATTTTCATTGAGGTGGTAGCTAACACGGTTGCTGTTTTTTTGGGTCCCTTGGTGTAAATGGTTGGTTTTGGTTTGTGGGACTCTTAATATTACTGGCTGAGATTGATGCTGAGGGGTGTTTAGTGAAGAAGATGATATGTTTAGAAATGGATTCTCCTTGTCCTTATACATCTCTGATGAGGATGAGTTCAATTGGAATATGAAAACTGTCCCTCCCTAACTAAGTTTATATTAGCATTATGTTGCTCGTCTCTGAATATCCATTTCGTTTTGAACTATCCCCTGATTGAATATGTCTAGTACTTACAAGAAAAGGTGCAAAAGTTTGGGGGTTTATACCAGGGATGGAATTCTGAGCCCACAAAGTTGGTGCCATTGGTAAGGCTCTAATGCTCGGTCATGTATTTGGTCCGGTTAGTGGCTTTTATATAGGTGTAAGGGATTAGAATTGAAGTACACATTTTTATCTCCTGGAAATTACTGGAGATTGAATATAGGATTTCGCACATTAAACCTATTGGGAAGTGAAATGTTTGATTTACCATGCATGTTGTCAGTTTCTATTTGCTCTTTGAACTTTCAAATGCATTAATCAGAAGAGGAATCTGTAACCTGGCTACCGGTCAGCAACTCTACTAAAATTCTTCATAATACTTGAGGAAAGCATATACAAATATTGAGTAATTGGGATAAGAAACTGTACTTTCCTGTGGAGTCTTTTGGTTCTAGGAATTGATGCATTTATGTACTGCGGTTTACAAATGGTTGAAGAGTTTTTGTGATTTACTGGTTGGCTATGGAACAAGTTTTTGTAAAATGATAAAGAAGGTAATTTTATTCCTTTTGACCAGTCCTTAAACCCTTTGATGCTTGTATGCTGAATTGGCAAGTCTTTTCCAGGTATTTTGTTTTAAATGGTTATGTTTGATCTATGCTTATGCTTACAACTTTAGCTTCACAAGTATTCCAGTTGAGTTTGCCATATTTTGATTCAATATTGTCAGCTTATCTGAAAGATTTTTTGCTCACTAGAACTTCTTTCAAATTAATTACGGTTAAGCGTCCTCTTTATTGCTCTTGATGCTGAAAACTAGCGGTTGTGAAAATGCATCTGGTTTCATATTTGTTACCATCTAGAACATTCCAGATTTACTCTGGTTTTCCTTTTTGAAATAGAGAAATAGTCATTGGCGGGTTCAGAACTTCTATGGTAATCCACAAGCATTAAAGAATGATTCTGGTCCAGGGTCTTTTTGAAGCATTTAGAATGCAAGGGAAAGGAAATCAAAATCAGGATGAGTATGAGTATGACGACGAGGATTTTGGTTGCAGAAAAGATGGGCCTTCTAGTAATATGAACAAATGTGGGTTTTTTTATCTTGTTAGATCTAGCTTTTTTCTATACTTTCTTTCATGCTAATTAAAGTTTGAACCTTTTATGTCGTTTTTGGCGATTAACATTGATACATTGTGGTAATTTTGATATGTTAATATCAGATGGGAAGAACAGTGATAAGGCTAGTGCCATAAGATCAAAACACCCGTCACCGAGCGAAAATGGGGAAGTAAGGTCAATGAAAGGTTTGTTACTCGTTTGACTTCGATAAAGATAACTTCTTTTTTTGGCATTTGAGACAGACAATAATCTTCATATCTATTGCATGTCTGTATTTTTGTGAGTTTTGTTAAATCATGGTTGGTATTGCTGCATACTCATTCATTCTGTAGAGGCAGATAAGAAATTGGTACTACTGCATGAAAAAGAAGTCTGAATGAGACACATCTTTGCTTATTTTAGTGTAGATGATTTAAGAACTCTACTGTCGTTCATTAATCAGAAATAAGGCAGTTTGAGCTTATTTTCATTGAGGTGGTAGCTAACTGGTTGGAAATTGATAGAAACGGTAATCACGTTCTCTATCAGAAATCATGTCATTGTGGAGCATTTTGTGGCTCTTTAATCAATCATTTCAGGTTTAAGTTGGACTTATCTGCTTGAAAGTTTATGTTTTGTGTTAAAGTGCAAAATGTGGGACTGCTTTCAGCAAATCTTCTTGGACATTTAAACTTGTCGTTGTATCCTCGCCTTTTGTGCTGTTACACATTTTCTGCTCTATTGACAGATTACAGATGTATGTTGATTTTGCTGCTAAGATGTGGATTGTACTCTTATGTTATTCTTTTTCTGAATTTTCTGGCTATAGTTGTCTGATTTTGTTATGTATTCGACCAGAATTCTCCTTAAATTGGGGGTTCGTAAATATGCACAGTTATATCTTGCTACTATCTAGAATAGGATTATATAATTGCTCAAAATGTACATGCTTTCTGTAGCTGCTAGTCTATTATATATTGTTTTTCGAGATTTTTGAATCATGCATTGTAGTGTGAAGAAGTATACTGGTGGATAAAGACATTTCTTAAACTTTGATGCAACGTTGGAGCTATAGTCCTTCAGAGATTGTCATGTCATTGTTCTTTATTGATAAACATGAAACCCATTAGCTTAACCATTATTTGTTTCTTCCAGATTTCAGATATTAAGAGATATTTATACCTCACAGTGATCACAAGAGAGATACAGCATCTTTTCTATTAGAGGTATCTCTAGGAACTGACTGTAGCATAGGAGAATCCATTTGAATTCTGTCAGAGGTCATACATCCTCTTCCTTCTTTGTAATTCATGCTGGTGTTTCAGGTATGGCAGTTTCTTTTCAGTGGAGGCTTGCATGAGTTATGCTTTGTTCTTACAGCTGTTATTTGCCTGGGATCTGCTGCTGATTTAATCAAAATTGCAATGATAAATATATACTCTGTCGTTGTTGGAGTTGGCGACTCAGAATCTAGCTTTGCATTTGCAACTAAGATTCAAATGCCGAATTCTCTTGCAGGTACCTTAAGAAACTTCCTCTCAAATTTTGTTTTCTTGTTTTTTTTTCTGCTGGAACAGTTCTATATTTCAGAGATCATTTATGCATGAGAAAAGAATATGCACTGCTATTTTTTTATTTTCATTAAAAAGATCAGGACGTAAATCAGGTGATGAAATAACAATTGTTAGCAAGTATTTTATTGGTTTATATTTCAGAAAGAAACAGTTAAATGTCATAGCGTAAATTTTCACTTTTCAAATATGTTTAGTAGAAGGTCATCACTTCTTACGATCCCTTGATTAATTTTTCATTGTTGATACGTATCTAGCTATACTTTAGCAAATTCTTGATACTTATTATTTGTTTATTGCTCCTCTCAAAAAAAAAAAAAAAATTATTTGTTTATTGCATTTGTTTGCTGGGTTTGGCGAAAATTGGTGGCAATTTCTTTTAACTAATTCCAGGTACATGATGAATTAGTATTGGCAGTTGATCCTTCCTTGGTCAAGGAAGCTGCATAATTGTTACAAATAGGCATGGAGAAGGCTGCTTTGCTTCTTGGTATATTCCAGTACTCTGCAGGAGTTTCTTTGAATATTTTTGTAAAATTATTTTTATTAACCTCTTCTACTATACCATACAGTTCCTTACAAGTCAAACTTAAAGCTGGAAGAACATGGGGTTCTTTGGAGCCTTACCAAGTTGATCAAAATGTAGACAAAGTTATTATGTTCGATTCATATATATGTGAACTGAGGATGGAAAATTTTGATAATTTTCAGGGGTCAAGATTATTGGTAAAAGAACTAATTAGTAGCTTATGGTATTTGAGATTATCATCTCAAGATTTTCTGTTTTGTGATGCATATTGACTTCAGATATTCTGAAATTGTACTATATGTGCAGAGATGCCGTTAACAACTGGGTTAAGCAACACAGGTCCTGACTGCACAATGTGGGAAAGGGGCAACCCATGCAACGAAGGTTGTAGGTACAAACAGGCTCCCTAAGGAGGTCATATGGTTCCTAAATTCTGTAAATTGGGTTTCCTCATTTTGATGGGTGTACTGATCCTATGGGTTGGTTGAGCCATTGCAATCAGTTTCTCAGTCATTAGCCAGTGAAGAAAAGGTTGGATTGGCTTCTCCTTACGTAGAAGTTAATACTCAACTTTGGTTCCTCGAAAGTTGAAAGGGACTGCCCCTACTTGACATGGACAGATTTCAGAAGTTATTGCCACGGTTTGACCCTTCTATCTGCACCAATAAATTGGGGGAACTGGCTAAACTAGAACATACAGGGCTGCATGATACAAAACATGGTTTGAACAAATGGAACACAACTACTACAAGGGATTGAAATGTTCATTAGTATGTTACCGGAAGCCATTGCACTAGAAATGGAACTGAAGCTGTCTCAGGATCTTACACTGCCATGAGTTTGGCTCGGTTCTGTGAGTGTCGAATTACCTTCCAGTCAATAGATGTTACCAGCAAGACTACTGCTAGAAGCTCCCAGCAGGTACAGTTAGTTAAGAAAAAAATTCAATTCAATTTCAATTCAATTCAATTTATTTCAGACATATCTATCTTATGGATTGTCTTGGTGGTTGTTTGGGCCATGGATATCATTTTTCTTTTATATTTTTGTTTTTGATAGAATTATTTTGGCATTTGAATGATTGAAACATCTCGGACCTATTATGGGTTTTGGTGAGTAAACATACACATTTTGAAACCATTTTCAAAGTCGAACAATATACATCGACGTTCATGAAAGTGGGCAGCTTGGTCTCTGTTTGTTGTCATGAGCTCAGATTGATGAAAAATCATGCTATTAAACATAGGAAGATAGAAACAGAAGGATATGGTAATTATTACTACATGTTGCTGGTTTGCTACAACAAACTCAGAAATTATGTAGATCCAAATATGTTTGGTATATAATTACATTATGATAAAAATTAAATAGACATAACTTGTAGTACTCAAACATACACTATTTTGACTGAATATATGAAACTAAATATTGATGCAGGCCTCTAGTTACAGAAGAAGAAAATGGCAAACAGGAACTGTTCCGAGTTTAACCTTGAGCACTTGGAAAGCCAAATGTTCTGGATTCCAAGCTGAAATATCAGTATGGTAGACATCTACAGCTTTAGCCTTTGAACCATCAGCTGCCTCCAAGGTAACCATGTAAGCCTTTGTGGTTTTTGTAGCATGGCAATAAAACACAGTGTATGCATAGTTCTGTTTATGGCACATCACGGACTTATCGCCTTTCATCTTTGTGTACTTAGTCTCCAAACGCTCATTGTTTGTTTTTCTCTTGACCATTTGTTTTGTATGTCTACTTGTTCTTTTGAGTACTTCTATTAGTTTTCGAGTCCCAAACATCTTTGTGTACTCTTAGCTGTGTTTTGAACAGATCTCCTTCCTCTAGTTGGCTTTTTGTCCAAATTAATGTAAGGTTCTTTTTGTATTAGCTATTTCACTTTAGTGGTAATGTCAATTATTTATTTATTTGTCTCTATGTTTATCTTCGTGTTATCTAGATGCTTATACAATCTATTTCCCAGGTTGATTGTCTTCAGGTAGATGGAGTTTTACAGAGAAGGGATCTTGTATACTGTGCATCTACAAGGTATTATACTGTATGGTTTGAGTTAGATTCACGACTTCTATCAGCTCTTTTAACTGTAAGCATAAAGTACTCCCTTTTTGAATTGAAAGCTATTGTATTTTGAGAGGTTGAAAGAAATTAATTTATTTGACTGATTTTCCTATCATTGGAGTTCCTGCTACATGTTTTTTAAACTGCACTTTAGAAAATCATGATTGCAGTTCTGTGGCCATTTTCAGGGAGTTAACAGAGCATTTCCGTTTGTTTCAAGCACTGAGGCTGATGATATCATTGAGGTCCAAACACCAATTCTTTTCTGATTGGTAAGATCATATGTTCTTTTATGTTTTGCAGTGCGAAAGAAATTTTGTTCTTATAATATAGCTACTTATTGATATGCATTATAATCAGGGAACAATTTTGTTGATCTTTAAAATTTATGCAGGTTCATTCAAATAACTTTAATGTAGGAGTTCAGGCATTGATGCTTCTTGATAAAATCTCTTCCAAGAACCAAAATTATCAGCTACTGACTCTATCGTGCTTTGTGATCTTCATGGCTGTTTGTCGAAGTGTTTTCTCCATTTTCAGAAGAAACAAGCATCCACCTCAACAATCAGGTTATCTTTCTTTTGCCTTACTAATAAATTATCACATATTAATTCCATGTTATTCAGAGAGAGCAGATACATAGAATATAGTGTAATTTTAGACCTAATGTTACCCCGTTGGTGCAATCTTAACTCTAACTAACGAAAAAAATGAGTTTCTTTTATTAATAGAAGATGTACGTACTGTTCCAAACTTTATTGGTTGAAGAGAGCGCTAGATTTCGAGGGTAGCCAAAACATGAAGAAAAAAAAAACCGTTCTTTTTTGTCAATTAAACTTGAAGTTGCACCAATTGTTCAATGTTTTGGAGGCTAATCTGCTCTTTCTGAATAACCATAAGTCAGAATTGATTCTTATCAGAGATTAATATAAAAGATGTTGTTAGCTTCAACTATTAGATCGAGCTTTTGGTTCAATCGGTTAAGTAACAACTCTTTATTCCTAATCATATAAAAAACATGGAAGAGGGATCGGGGTCACACAAGGTCTGTTGTTCCCAGAATCTCGAACGAAATAGAAAAAGGGAAATAATGTACAAAAATTAAGAACTAGAAGCAAGATTGAATCAAGAAAGGAGATGAAGGAATTGTATTGAAGAGAAGTGAGTTACAGAGTGAGAATTACAAATATAAACTGCAGAAAAATCAATGATACAAAACGATGTCTAATCTTAAGCTAATCTCTAGCGTAGTTAGTTAATAGTTGTCTTAACTAACTTGCCAACTTGATAATCTCTACATTCCCTCCTTAAGTGGGCAAACAGAAGAATCAATGATCCCCATTTTAGACAAGAATGGTTTGAGCTGTGAGCCTGTCATGATCTTGGTGAATAAGTCTTCCAATTGGTTGTTAGTAGAAATGTGAGAGGTGTCATTAGAAAACCTTCTTCAACATAATCTCTGATGAAATGAATGTCAATTGCAGAATTGTTATACTTTCGACAGTTGATAGGAATAGGCAAATTGACTTGAATAACTCCTTCATGAGGGAAGAAACCCACTTCACGTCACAAGATGTTGTTAGCTAAACTCCTGTATGTAGCCTCTGCTGAAGATCTAATAACAGTAGATTGTTTTTTGCTTTTCCAAGATATCATAGATTGACCGAGAAATACACAGTACCCTGTTGTTGATCTTCTAGACTCCTTGCAAACATCCCAATAAGCCTTTAATTCTCAGTTCTTGTTGTTTAGGGTAAAAAATGCCTCTATTTTCTGTGCCGTTCAAGTATCTTAGGATATGTAATGCACCTTCAAGATGATGTTGACAAGGAGTCGACATGTGCTGACTTAATTGTTGTGGCAAAGCATATGTCTGGCCTAGAAAGCCTAGATATAATAGTCTGCCAATAATTCTTCGATGATCTAGGCAATCAAGCTTTTTAGTAACTAAGTGATCTTGAAAACCAGAAAGGTAGAGGAGAAGAAGCAATTGTTGCATCTTGCATGTTTGCATCAGAAATTAAGTCTCTCACATATGTATTTTGTGAAAGTATCATTCCAGAACTTGACCTTGCAACTTCGATTCCTAAGAAATATTTTGCATAGTCCATGTCCTTAATAGTAAACTGCTCATGTAAAAAACTTTTTAACAGCTACTATTTTATCTTATGAGGCTCCAATGATCAATAGATCATCGACATATAGGACCAAAACTAAGTAATCTTCATTTTCTCCCTTAGTTTACAAGCAGCGATCGTGTTTTAACTTTGTGAAACCAAACTGTTGAAGTTTAGAATCCATCTCTTTATTCCATTGACGACCAGCCTGTTTGAGGGCATATAAGGATCTAACCAGTTTGCAAACCTTTCCTTCTCCGGCCTTTGTATTCCCTTCAGAAGGCTTCATATACAAATCCTCTTCGATATAACCGTGCAAATATGCATGGTTGATATCAATTTGGGGGACAGGCCATCCATGAGCTGCAGACAGTGCTAAGAATGTTGCAACTGTTACTACCTTAGCGACATGGGAATAACTATCTATGTAATCAATCCCAAAAACTTGGTTTTAACCCTTGGCGACAAGGCGTGCTTTGTACCTCTCAACCGTACCATCGGGATTTCTTTTGACTTTAAACCACATTGAAGCTATAGATTTCTTTCCTTCTGGAAAATCTGTCGACTCCCAAGTGCGGTTATCCTCTAGAGCTTTTAACTCTTGGTTCATGGAAATGACCCATTTATCATCCTTTGCTGCTTCTTTGTATGATTTGGGCTCTTTACACTCATCAATTTAAACAAGAAGGCCTTATGTGCATCCGAAAAATTAGGAACCAGACAAGTCCTAGTAGATGAATCAGTATGAACATTGGCCACAAAGTTTGTAAGCCAAGCTGGTTTCTTGACTTCTCTTCCTTGTCTCGTTATGACTTGAGAAATATCAGTGTGAAGAGAATCATTGGTTGATACGTCATGAGAAACTGGATCTGAGAATGTTGAAATAGGACTTGTAGAGATAGGATTTTCAGCTTCTGTATTTGTCAGTTGTTCTTCCATCACAACATCATCAGTAGTGATTTGAGGATCTGCAAAATGGTCAAAAACAGAAGGACCAGCTTTGAGTGAAGAGTTAGTAGATATTTCCTTAAATGGAAATATATTTTCATGAAAAACGAGATCTCTGGTGACATGAATTGTTTCAGTCTCACAATTAAGCACCACATAATCCTTTTGTCCTGTTTTGTAACCCAGGAAAACAGCTTTGTGAGCTCTTGCCTCGAATTTATCCTTATGAGGTTGGAGGTTAGTCATGATAGCTAATCCCCGATAAGTGACTGATAAACCAGATTGAAACAGCAGTGATCTAGCTACCTCTAGTAAGTGACGATGTTCCCTTTCAGTGACTCCGTTTTGATGTATGATCCCAAAACTGTTAAGACTGACATGTACGATTTGTAAATTCAGATCCATTGTCACTCCTCACTAAGCATCAGCTTTATAGGAATTAGGATTGTCCATAATGCACGAGAGTAATCATCTGCTATTGTTAATATATACCTCGAACCGGTAGTACTATGTAGATGGTAAGGTCCCCAGATCTAAACTGTTTGGCTAAAGGACACACTTCACAACAAATTGTTTCCATTGATTTTAACTCTTTACAATCAATTTCTGCCATAATGCCAAAGTAACTTTGGATCAACACATTGCTGAATCACATTACAAATCTTTGCAGATGATGCTACATTAGTTTTTGAAGAAAAATGCAGCAAAATTGAAGTCTGAAATGATCTTCTAGTTAACATGTACAGCCCATCCTCCAAAAATCCAACAGCTAACACCTTCTTAGTCCTCTGGTCCTGTAAAATACAGTGAGTAGGATTAAAAGTAATCTGGAGACTTGCTTCTTTCAAGAACTGTCCGACTGAAATCAAGTTGAACATAAAACAAGGTACATGTAAACACGTTTGTTAATCTGAACTTTGTGGTAAAATGCGCAATCCCTGAATGTAAAATTCTTTTTGGAAGACCCATCAGGCATATAAACTGTATTTGAGAATCAAACAGGACTAAAATCCACTAAGCTTGTTAACTTGGTGCACATGTGTGAAGTGGCACCCGGATCTATGATCCAAGTATCATCGTTCGAATGAGGAAGTAAATGAGAAGTAGTGGTATTACCTGCAAAACCAGTAAAACACAAGTTTGCCATGTCATTGTTTTTCTTTGTGCTCATGAACTTCTGAAATTGTTTCTGAAACATCTGAGAAACCATGGTGTTTTGATCCATTTCTTCTTCATTTTCATCAAACGAAGAGCTTCTAGCAAAATTAGCATGTTGTTTCTTACCATTACCATTTCCTCCCTTTTTCTTAGCTTTAACCAATCTGGAAACCCTTGAGCTTAAAACAATTTTCTTTCAAATGTCCAGGCTTACTGCAAATGATTTCTTCCTTACGCTTACTTTCGTTTGTCCCTTGTTCCCCAACAGAAGAACCATTAGCAACATTTGCAATTTCCATTTTCTGGATCATGGCATAAGCTTAATTCACAGATGGGAGAGGATCCTTCATCAAGATCTGGTCTCTCACATTAAACCCATTAAAAATTGCATCAAATGATCAGCCTCAATCATATCCATTACTTTCCATATAGAAGATCCAATTCACATATTAACACAGGTTTAAGATCAGTTAAATCTTGCCAAAGTTTCTTCGATCTGGTATAATAAACACAGAATGTCATATTTCCTTGAACAAGATTGTTCAATTCTTTCTTGATTTGATAAACCAAGGGTCCACTAGACTCACCAAATCGTTGTTCAATCTCAAGCCATAGCTCTCTTGCAGTTTTGACATCAAGGAAAGATTCAGTTAAATCTTTAGAAATTGGTCCTAAAAGCCAAGACAATACTATATTATCACAGTTCTTCCATTTTTTGTATAATGGAGAGTTAACAGAAGGCTGTAGATCATCACGTAGAACAACATCTAGCTTGTCTTTTGCAGATAAACCATTTTTGATAGATATTGTGCAATGACTAATCAAATGCTTTCAGGCATGATGTTCCTGTGTTCTTCCTTTTTCTCTTTTAACATTCAGGAACATGGTTATGCAAAATGAGTTGGTGGATGAAGACCTTGAACATTTTGAAGATATAGTAGAAGAATCTGATGTTAAGCCTCACATGGCAGCAAAAGTAGAACTGATCTTAAATTTGTTCAAAGTAATGATAAGGCTAGTCATGAATACAATTCCTCAAGATGATTCTCCCGCTCCTAACTCTGAGGATAAGAAGAGTGAAGATGATCATTCTGATGACTCAGAAACTGAGTTTCTCATAGAAAATTCAATTGAAAGAATTCATGCATCTCAGCCTCAAGTATCCTCTGCGGGTTCTTTCCTCCCAGGAGGGTACGATCCACGTCATAGGGAGCCTTCTTATTGGTATGTTGGTTTCAATATAAAGTTACTTTAGCTGCAAAACCTTTTCTTTGGGGTGTGGTTATGACTTTGAAGAGAAAGGAAGTTAGAGTTTGTCATTTTCTTTGAAGTATGTTCATATTTCACTCGAGTTTCAGATAGATGTCAAATATCCTCTTTCTGCATATACAGTAATGCAGATCGTTCAAGCTGGTGGGAATTGCAAGCACTTGCTTCTCATGTGCTCCCATCTGTTGCTACAATGGCTGGGACAACTCTATCTGGGTCCCGTATTGTTTATAACGGTAACCCGTTAAATGACCTTTCACTTACTTGATGGAAGATGAGGATGAGTTCAATTGAAATATGAAAACTGTCCCTTCCTAACTTAGTATATACTAACATTATATTGCCCGTCTTTGAGTATCCGTTTCATGTTGGACTATCCCGTGATTCTAATTTGCTTTTTGCTTGATGAAAGATGAGGGTAACTTCGATTGGAATTGAAAAGCCCGTTATTCTAATTTATTTGATGTTCTATTGAAACTTGAAAACAGTCTCTCCCTAACTCAGTATGTTGCCGTCTCTGAATATCTGTTTCATGTTGATTCAAATTTGCTTGATGAAAGATGGGATAACTTCGATTGAAACTTGAAAACAAACCCTCCATAACTCAAAATATTCTAGCATTGTATAGCCCATCTCTAAATATCTGTTTCATGTTGAACTGTCTCGGGATTATAATTTGCTCAATGAAAATGAGGATGCCTTCAACTGTCATTGAAACATAAGTTCGACAATTCTCGCACACTGTGTATTCATATGTGGCCCTGATATGAATGATTTGATTTATGTTGAAGTATTCCTTCATACTAATTTGCTTATTTAGTGCTTTTATGTTTTGGGTTAGTGGCTGTCTAAAACTTATTGCCCGTGAAAGTGAGTTTGAGACAAAGTTCCTTAAACTAGATTTATCTGTACATTGCTTGGTACCTCTAGTATTACCTATTAGAGGATAACCTTCTTTTCTAAATGGATGGGTAGGAGATTTAGAGGCATTGGAATTCCCTTCTATCCCATACAAAAGAAAATTTGAGGGATTTTGGTTATGGGAGGGGGAAGCTCAATCGATATAGCTTATTTTCAATCATCTTTTATGTATAATATCATCTTGCATCAATGTTAATTGCGCTTGTGGAAAGTGATGTCAATTTGCAGGTCTGCAACCTGTGTCTATATATCATTATTACATAATGTGGCCTGGATTCATTTTGGGCAGCTAAGCAAGTGCATTTATTTGAACCACTTAAAATGATGAATGATGTATTAGGTCAGTCTGCTGCATAAAGCAAATTTAACTCTCATTTATGTAGTTTCTGTTTTTAGAGCAATTTCTACCAATGGATTTGATAATGGTTTTTTAACCATGTTTACTTGGTGGGAGTACAACTCGAGAGGGTTTTAAATATAAATAAATTAAAACCAAGTTTAAGTGTAGTGTGCAAAAAGCTAAATTGAATTTGACTCATATAAGTCAAATTTTGTTAAATCTGTAAAAGTCTAATAAATGAAGCTCGGTCAAGCTTGGGGCTATTAAAGTTCGTTCAAAACTCAGCTAGAGTGGGTTAATACAAAAGTCTAACAAGCCAATATCAAGCTAACCTAAGTTCTGTATTTGGCAGTCCACCATTAACCATTTTTTACTTTTTTTTCAAAGGATTGCTACATGTATATCTTTTCACATTTGAACTTGTTGTAATCTTATTCCATAAAATGTTTCTATTGTATCAAAAACAAGCCTCAGTCCCCTAGAGCTTTGAGCCATTTTTTCAATATGCCAAAACAAATTTTGAATTAAAATATCAACTGAATGAAGAAATCTGTACAAGGGGTGAAAGATATTGGAGGTACCCTAATCTTTCAACAAACACAAATAACTTATCACTGTCCAGCATATGTGAATAATCATAAATCATATCTATACTATAATAAACCGCAGACTTTGTGCACTACCCATCTGGCATTTGCACCAAACTATTAATATGTGATTCTCGCCACTGCCACAGTGAATTCTTTAGGCTCGGCAACTTCATTTCACCATTCCCCTTTGTTACCCTTTACATATATGCGTCCTTACTTTTAACCCTGTATCTAACCAGTAGAAACAGATGCTTTCTTTGAATGCTTCTCATCTTCAATATCCTGCAAATGGACATACAATTCAAACAAACTCTTTCATAGTATAATAATTTGAGCAAGTGCTTCAGAATAGATTTCTTCCCTAAAATAATAATCATGAGAGACCAAGTGATTCAACTACAATGAATGATAATATCAACTCACAGAATTATCGATCTTGTCAAAATCATCATCAAAGCTGCCATCACCTTCGGCATCACCTAAGAAATGTTGCACAGGATTAACCAACTGAAAGTGGAGAGCACAATAGGAAACATACATAGTCTTCAGTTTATCCAGCATTTGTAATAATTTAACTCCTTAGAATTTGATTATGAGGAACCAGTGTTGCTGTACGAGTAAAATCCTACTCATATCAAATATCAAACACGAAATTCATACGTCTACTGTATAATTCCTTGAAGCTTTTACTTAATGAGGTTTCTGCTGGATTTCATTTTTCAGTATCAGCCTCTCAAGATATAGGACATTGTACCACAAACTTACTCAACAGTTCTTTCAGCACCAGCATGGCAGCCTAGTACTGGCATTTTATAAAGTACATGGCCTTGCGACAAAATTAATCTGACAAGTTACTACATATTCAAGGTTGAAACAATATACCTGCATCCCCATCACTGTCTTCAAGGTCTCCCAAAAGGAAAGAGTCCAAGTCCTGCTCAGCCGACGATGTCTTGCTTTTCAGGCTTGTTTCTTTCGTCTGAGACTCACTGTTTTCTCCAGATACTGGACTTTGATTGGATTTATCATCTTTTTTTTGTTCTTCACTTTTGCGCTTAATATCCTCCATATACTTCTTCTCATACCTGAGTTTAATATGATGTCCATTTTGTTAATTCAACATCAATCTCTCTATATATAGATAGATCGACCCAACAAACCATGGCACTACGAGTCTATGATGGGAAATCCATCAATAGCACCGTCAGCCCTATTCGTCTTTTTTTATAATTTGGTGTAGAACCAAGTAAACAACAAAAGATGAATCTATGAAATAAAAAAAACCCAGCTGAGGCAAAACATATGGGCGTTAAATGTTAAGAATCACATACTTCTCAGTTCCCAAGAGAATATTTAAAATTAGAAACTTGGAACGATGATTTAACAGTGCATGGACTGTATATGTTCACAAATCAACCACTTAGAACCTTATGATATCTATCAATACTCAAGTCTAAAGAAAATTAACACGAACTTACGTTGCAACATGAGTGCTCACAAGAGTAAAGTAGATCCTCCAGAATCTCCTTTCTTTCATTGCACGAGGGCATAATTCATATCTTAACTTCGAGATTTGCTGCATTACATTAACAATCAAAAAGAAGTGCAATGTTACTTCTAATTCAACATAAATGCAATCCAAATTACAAAACAACAAAAATCCTTCCATGAAAAGGTAAAGAACAAATTAAGACTAACATCAAGACTTTCCAAAATTAACAAACAACTAGACACAATCAAGAATTACCTTGACATTAGTGAGAACAAGAGTGGCATGTCTCTCCTGCCAGTCATTAAGATCTTTCCGGACATTCGAGCCCGTAGCCAACACATCAGACGCGTCAGCTTCATCTGCAAGCCAAACAAATGAATTGACATTGTTAGATACAGCTCATAATATCGCAATGGCCTCATAATGTGTTCGTTTATACCTTGAATAGGAAAGTTGCTGAAAGTAGTAGAAGTGAGTCCCTTAACAAAATCTCTCAAATCATCAGTAACCCCAAACTTCAAGAGCTCATCCGGATCGGAAGCTGTGGAGGAGTCAGAAGAAGAGACAATTGCGAGGGAGGAGAGCTGAGAAGGGATAATATCGGAAATGGACTTGAGTTGGATCTGATCGGCTTGCTTGAGAGCTGCAATTTTGAACTGATCGGCTTTTTTAGAAGCTTCGAGTGCAAGCTCTTTGGATTTCTTGGCAGTTTCGGCGACTAGATCGGAAATACGGTTGGAAGAGGTTAGGGTTTGGGATTTCTTCGCCGCTTCTTCAGCATATTGCTTCGCTCTCTTCCATATATCTTCCATGTTTCTTTCTTCTTTTCTTTTCTTCCTCTGTGTCGTTATATTATATTGTGTTCTTCTGCCATTGACCTTTCTATAATGTTGTGGAATGGCGTCGTTTTTAAGGCATGCCAAATTTCTATTGGGCTTGTCCGTCTGTGTTTTCGGGCCAATTTGGAATTTGATGTCTCCACATTGAGGCCCATGGTTGCTTGGTGGTCTTCTTATTAATTAGTCCAAGCAAATTATAGAATTGTTTTAGAAAGATACTATGAGCACATGCAAAGTCATTTCAACTCCTATGTGTACCCAGGAAGAATTTCGCCTTAAACATGGCGAGAATAAACTTGTTCAATTTATGCATGATCCAACGTTGATACATTGACAGGTTATTAAGAATCTTGCTACGTTTTTTGCAATACACTAAAGATTATTTATGTTCCTTTGTTCTTCACAGCTATACTGATATCGATTGGGCTGGACACTTTAATGATGGAAAATTTACCTTGAGTTATGCTCTCTTCTTAGGTCGGTCTCTCATTTCTTGGACGTCTAAAAAGCAACAGTCTTCCAGTAGATCATATCCACTGAGGCAAAATATAGAGCCCTTGCGATCGGTGCATCTGAACTTGGCCAACTTCAAGTTCTGCTTCATAAACTCAATTTTCAACTTCCCCAACCTCCACAAATTTTATGTGATAGCATTTCTGCTACGTATATTGCGATAAGTCCCATTTTTCACCACCAGAATAAACACATTAAAGTTGACTTTATCTTTGTCCAAGATTGATACAAGCTGCTTAGTTCCAAGTTGAGCTTTTGTGCTTCTCATGCTCAATTTGAGGTACGGTAATAGAATGTATGTAAGTATATTAATTTAATATATGTGTAAAAATATTATCTAGGGTCTCTTTGTAATGTTTATATATACCCAATTAACCCATCAAATAAGCTCATTACCACAGTTCTATAAAAGGCATGCAATCAAATATACAACTTCTTAAGAAAACTTGAAACAAAAACTCTGATAGTTAAGGCCAACAAAATCCAGCTAACAAAATCTTTTATATTTAATCTAGGTCACACCTCTTCACATTAGCATAAACTTTGATACCATGTTACTTAACAAATGAAAACAAAAGCTCGAACTCATATTTAAGCTTAACATCTTTTATGTTAATTTCTGATAAAAACCTTAAAGTTATTTTGGTACGCAATCATTAATTTTATATTATTTTTTATAATTTAGGCTAAAATATCCCATAATTAAGTACTAAATTTGGTGCTCAGTGACGAATATATAGACATACAAAATCAGCCTGTATAATTTGTTGCTGCATCTCAAAACCTCAAAAAACCACAAGCTGAATTCATGGGTAGCATAATCTAAATTAATAGCCAGCTGGGTCCTCTTATTGGCTAAAGTTATCTTAATTATATTAAGTACTAATTTATGTTGGTCAATCACTTAAACGATACAATTAGCCATTCAACAAAAACCTGTACGGATAAGAAGTGATTTGCTTGCTTCACCTACCTATCTTTTTTTTTTGGAAGAAACTTCACCTACCTATCTAGCTAGCCAGCACTAACTTCTTTAACCACATACTATATCATATGTTTTTATTCCTAGGTTTTTGCAACCAAACTACTAAATGTCGGAATTTGAAGTTGGAAATCTAAATATTGACTCATCAAAGCAAGAGAAAAGTTTGGTAAGAAATTAGAGATACTCTATATTTTTATTATTTATAATAATCTAAAACGAATACAAATTGAGGGGTTTAGTGATACAAAATTGTAGGGTTTATGTCGGCCATATTGTACAACATATTAAAACAAAAAATGTAAAGTTAAGGTGTTGATGTGATTAAACCCATCCATCCATGTTTCATGGAGCAACCGGCAAGGATTTGTTATGGATTGGACGTCTTCTTGTAACATGACGATAATCCATCGTTAGATATTCCGATGCCTCCATCCATTCTTTGCTTTGCTTCTTCTTCTTTTCTCCTTTTTCATTTGCTTTTCCTGCATATATGTATATATGTATTCAACTTCTTAATCATTAAATGTGTATACATATGATAACATACATACCAAATGTTATTATTTTCCTGGACTTATGAGCTTGTACTGAATAAGTGGCAGTGAACTCTATATAAGCTTTTATCTTATTCAGAAGACTATATGTACATTTCTATAATGGCGTGTCTTAATTAGGATAGTCTTCCTCTTTATAAAGATGACATACAAAATATTATTATCTAGTCCAACTTAATTACGATCTTGACTAAATATGTGATTTGAACTCCATATATAGAAGCTTTTATCTTATTCGGTACACTACTATCCTATTTTGACCATATCACTTCTATCTTATTTAGGATTCCTTTCTGGATAGTTACACATATATAGTTTGATTAGTATACCCTAATAAGGACTAATCTTCATATATAAGGCTTCATTAGCCACCGATCTGCTTCTTTTACAAGCTAGATTGGGTCAGCAAGCTATTACCTCTCTAGTCCAACTCATGAAAAATTCACTCTTTTATTAATACATATATTTCAAACTTAGAAATGAAGTTTTGCAACATTATATCGTCGCTATAGTACCTGACTTGTCCGGAGTAAAAGTCTGAGTTGCATCATCATCAATGGTTACACTCAACACTCGGAGCTTCCTTGGAAGAGTCGAGGAAGAAAAGTGGAGTTCTTTGAGTATGCTACTGCTTGCCTCATATTTCACTGATATAACTGAGTGTTAATCACTGCATTAATGATCTAAGTAAGAAAAATTAGGAAGAAAATGATGCTTAAATGAACGATACCTTGTGCATGTGAAGATGATTGATCTTGAATTTGAGTAGTAACACAAGGTGTTGCCACCATACAGAAGAAAATGAATAAAGTTAAAAGCTGATCCATTATAAGTCTTTTCTAAGTAAGTACTCACCTTTTTTGCATGGCAACTAAGCCTTACTTATACTACTCCAAAACCTGATTAATTAAGTGATTAAATTAACATATTAGTATATAAATAGAGAGATAGGGAGACACAAAGCACAAAATAAAGAGTTCCAAAAAACTTCTTACTTTTTAGGAGATTTCACACAATTTGAGTTGGGTTGTTTTGTCACCTACTATATCAATTAGTAGGACCCTTGTAATATCATGTGTTAGCATATCCCCATCATACTCAAATCAATATATTCTCTTCAAATTAAACAATTAATACAATTTATAATCTTTTTTTTTTTGGTAACTCATTTTAGTTGACGGATGCAAACTGAGCCAACTCATGTCTCTTTACTTGTGCAAATCTAGAAGCTGCTGTATGCATGTTCCATTTGCCTCTTTATGCACCAGGAAATTAAGAGTTGTATGACTCACTCAGGTTTATGACTCACCACTTTTTATTAGTTCTCATTGGTGTGTTTGGTATATATGAATCTCTTTTACTATAATATTAAGGATACGGTTGAAATTTGTAGGTTAATATAGTTTCAAAGATGTAAATATACCTCAAATATAAGAAACAAGCTACAGTTTTTATACCATGTCACTTTGACCTAGTTAGGTGCAAAAAAAATGAGACAATGTCCACTTCAAATTAAAACGTCAATACCAAATTTGAACTTTATCCCAAATAGTTTCAAACCTGATGTACACTTCAAAGAGCTAAAAGCTGAGTCCGCAACTTCTGAGTTGCAAGTACTTTACACTGAAAACATGAAGAATAAAACTCTATCATTAGATATCTATATCCTAGTTATTAACTTTTAAAGTATCAACAAATAAAATATTAGTCGGTATATAGTAAGAATTCAGATCAAAGTTGTAGAATGTTATGAAATTTGATCCCAGAGCGGTGTGATTTCATTGTTCTTTAAGTAAAGAACACTCAAAATCACTAAAACTAGATATTTTTCATTATTTTCGAAGTCTGTTCTCTGATTTAAGAACAATTAGTAAATATTTCTCGGGTGGGGACTCAAATTTAACATTCAAGGAGTGGGAGAGTTATGTCCTGGACAGTTAAATGTGATGCATCTGACGCATACATCAGACTCGCCGTCAATATTTGTGGCAGTGGCGGATCCCAGCAGGTGCCACTACCACAAAATATATCAGTATGCGATACTGTTATCGTATATCTCATGGCAGCATTTATGAAATGCATTCCACAAGTTGTTAAATCTAAGAAGGCTTTTTTATCAAAAAAAATAAAATCTAAGAAGGCTTTATTCAATCAAATGCACGAGTTTGCAAGGAATGATGAATAAAGGGCTTTTGGTACTGCAATACCAATTTAAGATAGTTCATGGACCAGCTAAAATTTGGGACAAGACGAAACTCCATATGATATTATGGACGCTTATATCATATAAAGTGTAACATGATATTCGAAGATGAGGGACACATGTACATCAGATCCTATCTTCTTGAAGCACATTGGTCACTCAGCATTTAGGACGTTGGAATTAGACCTCCTGCACGTATTGCAACTCCTATTGGGATTTCGAGCTGTCTCGAAAATGATTCACTTATCCGTAGATGATGTGGTAAAAATTAAAAACATAGTTTACAGAAAACCAACCATTGGAGATGCCAAATAATCAAAATTCATAAGATATATATATAATTACATTGCCTAGAAACATCAGCTGATGGAAAACTAATATGCATAAAAACATTTATTACAAAACGAAAATGTCCTTCATTAGCAGTATCTTTCCTTTTCCAAAAAGAAAAAATAATCATGTGATCTAGCCTAGGTGTTCTGTTTTCCAACTTACATCTCTCATATTGAAGTGCATATGCATGTATGCAGGGAAAGCAGATAGTTTTGTTTCAACCTTGTGACAAAACAGAACATGAACCTAAACTTAACTAATAAATTTGCTTCAAAAGTTCTCCAAAATAAACTTTCTAAGGATTTTTACTGCAGAACTGAACTTGTTAAACTGAATTTTACTACACTAAATTCATTGAACACCCGAATTGGGAAGTCTGAATAGCTAAAGCCCATTATTTTTATTACTTTCACTTGGTCACAGGCCTGAGTTACATGCGCACAAGGATTAGTATACTCTACAACTTGAAAACAAGTGTTAGCACATAGTTTATAATTAATGAATTATTCAATTAAATCATATAACTTCATATATAAGTAGCCTCAAATTTTTGAATAATATTTTATTGGCATGTGACTCCTGTACTATCAATTAAGCATTTATACAATTGAAGTCTACATTTTAGAAAAAACTAATAATAAAAGGATGAACATGGAGGCCGACCTTCCTATAGAATTGAGGAGCCAACCGGCCAAACCATCTCTCACTTCAAGAAATATCAATGCAGAGAACGAGGTTTCATTTGTTTATTTCTCAAGATATACTTTACTTACCCACTAAGTGATAACTTAAGTGGTTATTACGCTTCAAAAGAGCGTGATCGTTAAATGTAAAAATTCTCAAAGATATATACTTTACTTTAATCTTTTTCTGGAACTTGCATTTTTCTCCCATTTCCTACTACTATTCTAAATACAATCAAGAGAGGGATTCAATCAATAACCACACCATTAATAACAAATATCAAAACTATAACATAACTTAACTCACATTAACCTAAATGCAATTACATTCCAAGAGAATTTGACTCATGTATATTTATACTCCTCCCTGAACCATCTATATTCTTTTTCTTCCTTTACCCCCCTATATGGACACCGTTCAGAACCTACAGCAAAGTATGGCATGCCTCCAACCCCTTTGCTTTCTCATGCATCTCCGCTCTGCTTTCGCCATTCTCACCGGACTACTATTCCATTCTGACTGCAATCTGACCAAATCATACCCAATATCACATTTTTGTATAGGGTCAGATATAGAACAAGTAATGAGTTTGATTGTTATCTTACACTGGGAACGCAAAGGAGCGGGTGCTCGTTGTGCTGCTATCTGATCTAAGAGACAGACTGCCAGAATAAGTTATTGGTCCCGAATAACTTATCAGACCCGAAATAGGAACGCCAGCAGCTGAGAAGCTTGACTCCCCTTCACAATACTGAAGTTGACATGAAAAAGGTTCCGTTCCAGTATCTTCAGGCCTCGATGAATTTTGACTCTTTGCATGCCCTGAGCCTCCAGGTTGAGAACCGTCTCCTCCTTGACTTGCAGTGGGTGCAGAAGAGTTGGACTCTAAGGTTATGCTTCCGGTCTCCAATCTACTATTTTCAAATTTATCTCCAACTGTTCTGTTTGGTTCAGAGACTACATCAATATTATGACTGTCTAATGTTTCCTCTTTGCTACCAATTTCTGATTCTTTAACCGTAGATTCTGCAGGACTTGATTTGCATGTTCTCTCATGATCATGGTCTGGCGCCTTAACTGCAGGTTCTGCACAATGAATTTGTAAGCTTGCCTGATCACAGCCGCAATCAAAACTTGATTCTTTAGTTGTAGAAACAGTTGTAGGATTGACCAACAACGGTTGCTCATTGACATTTTCAGATTCTTCGGAAACATGAGACCATGTCACTATTGTGTTTTCATGTGGCCTCTGCATTAGCATTAAAACATAAGTTTCAGACTTTCAGTGCCTTTATACCTACATATATTATAGAAAATCAAGCTGAAGTATATTTAGATTATTATGAAGCAATCAAAACACTTCTGTATCACTTCGATATGGAGAGAACTAATATGCTAGTTGTTGTCAGTAAATTCATTGAGTTAAATGCTTTACATCAAAGTAGATTATGCAATTGGTGCAATGATGTAGTCAATTTGGAATTCATATTAAAATACACACCTGAGCTAGTTGATCAACATCGTCCGCAATGTCATGTGAAGACTTGGATTGTGAAAGATCGGCACGCATCTTTGACATTAAAAGCAATTCACCAAGGGAAAAGAACTCTTTTGATGCACCATTTGTAACTTTCTTTGTTGCATCCTGCTCTGCATCCGCAGTAGGCATCAAATCCTTCACATTATATTCACTTCTTGAACCCTTTTTCTCAGAGGATACAGCATCATCGGGAGTAGGATGACCTATAGCTAAATTTTCTTCTGTTGAAGACACCTGCAATTCTGGAATATGCATATCTGGATCACCCTTTCCTTGTGCTAATCCACTGTTTTTCTCTTCAGATATCAGATATGTGCACAGTTTCTGCTCATCTAACTCTGTGTCGAACAAAAATTTGTCATTGGATGGAACTCCATCGTCAATACATATATCCTTCACAATCTGGTAAGTATTCTCTTTGTAACAAACAACTAACTCGGGTAGTTCAGGTTCCATGACACTTTTATCTACATAGAAAACAGAATCCTTCTCAAATGACTCAATTTCTAGTGATGAGCGACTCAATGGTATTGGTGCCACAAAATGTCTCAATTTCTCCTCATCGTCATTTCTCAAATCATTGGCACGCATAGAACAATCAAGTTTTGGAATTCCCCAACGATCTTCATCACTGAATACATACTGTAAGCGATCTGTTTTGGCTTCACCAGACTTCAGGCCGCAGAAGGCCCCACTTTGCTCTTTAGTCTCCAATCTATGTTCAGACCTGAGTCCATCAGAGTCAATAGCACCATTGTTGTCTCCCTCAGGTTCTGTTCCACGGAAAAGTACTGCGTTACCATCTACAAAATAAAAAATTGAAGCGGTTGTGAGACCTGAAAACTGTAGTGAAGCATTTAAAGTCTGAAGCATATCACTATCAAATAAATTTGCATGTTAATAATCATAATTAATAAGAAGACTTAACTAAGTTGCATTTTTGAATGCAAGATTCAATGGCAAGAAAAAATGATTATTGGCTAACACGAGAGAAGCAACAACCACCAATTCCACTCAACAATAACTTTAGCTTTAAAGGTAAAAAATCTAAATTTGAAGAAAATCATGATTCCTCCCAAGTATAGTAATGATAAAAGAAACAAGAAGATATCATAGAATGATATTGGGTGATATAAAAGAGATACTGATCATTACCAAGCTTCATTTTTCACATACGTTGCCTAAGATGTAAGATTCTGTAGTTCTTCAAGTTAGTTTTAGTGATATCGTTAAGCATAAGCCACTCAACCCAGGAAACTGCTACCTATCCTGTACATTAAAATTAAGAAAAAAAAAAACGATCAAAACTCTGAAACCCACCCAGAATAAAAGAACTTACTATCAAATACCGAAAACACCAAAACTCAGCAAAACAAGCAAAAAAAGTTCTGCAACGACTAAGAAGAAGAAGAAGACAACAATAACAGACAATTAAGATGAAAATGATGATACACAGCTTTCATTCTACAGGTACTGAAAACCTTAGCTAGTTGAAATACTCTAGAATATAAAGATATAAACTTTAGGAGATGATTGTCCTAACCCATTTGAAATTAACAAAGTATCGTCGGCGGAACTGGTGGAGATGATTGATGACAAACTTTCTGCAAATATAGTCCTAAACCCATTTGAAATTAACAAAGTATAAACAAAAGGGTGAACACATGTTTGGTCTAATAAGAGCATATAAACAAGATGAACAAAATCAAACATACCACATAAAAAAAATACAATTGAAAGGAAGGAAATAAACAGAACGCATGATGAAAACAAGTGAGCTGAATGTCACGAAATTAGTGTAACGAAACTAAGAAAATAAAAGTAAAATGACTACAAACAGAAAGAGACCCAAAAACTTTCGGCCAATAATAAGGGTGTCCTCCGTGGAAGCAAAAGGACAAGAAAAAAATTTCAGCTTTTATCGAAAGCTTACAAAAACTGCCAAACAAAAAAAGAACATAAAAGAATTCACCAGTTCTAGTCCTAAGAATATCATTTTCTTTTTGTTGGTAACCTTATTATTAGATCTAACCAGCAACTATTACAATTTAATTAAAAAACTAAGCAAGGCAAAATCAGGAATCTTACAAAGAATTTAACTTTTTAACTCAGTAGAAGAAACCAAAATGAAGGAATAAAAGAAAGAGAGATCTGGAAGCAGATCCCAACAAATAAATTTGAAGTAAAAAGTAATATTAGTTAAATAGAATTATAATATATTCAACATACCAGATTATTAAATTAGAGATGAAGAGAGAAAAACTTTTGGAGATGATGGAATTGGAAAGCAAGTAGTAGTGGGGAAGAAGAGCAAAAGGGTAGAAATAAATGCAGAAACAGAGACAGGGTGGAGGTGGTGGATGTAGAGAGAGAAAGTAATGGATGTACAGGAAAGATTGATGGTTAGAGAGAGAAAGTGATAGTGGTGTAATTAAGTAGTAATCTGAACCTTAACTTGAAAGAAATAAAAATAAAAAAGAGGGTCAACTTATTATTAACACAACACAAAGAGACACTCTCTCTGTAATTAATGCAGCAACTTATTAAGATGTGCAACCAAAACCGTTGTTTGAGTCACGCGCATACAATACTAGAAAAATACAGATACACATATGCATAGAGTGTCATGTTCAGGTATTAATTAGGCTCTGTTTTAGCCATTAATACACTCTCCAACTAACCTATTTCACTATCCATTCCTTTACTTACCCTCTCAAATTAAACACCCAGAAAAATGAAATAATAATAAATAGTTAAGGATTTAGAGATGTAGCATCAAACCCGAGAGAGAGGTTTATCCTTCTGGATTGTTCCATTTGACTGCTCTGCTCTGCTCATGTTAATCCATATAGTATTGGGTTTCTAGTTATGAATTTGTTGAATAAATAAAAAGGGAAGGGAGGGGGGAGTTGAAATGGATATAATAGAATAGAAAAGGAGGTTCAGAGAACCATAATTAAAAAAACCAAAAAAAAAAGGTATACAATACAATACTAGAATACAGTGATAAAGTCAAAGATGGAGGGAAAGACAGATGAGGGGTTTTGGTTAAATAATGTTTGTTTATAAGTTGAGTGAGTTAGTTCGTCAGTTCGGCCGGAGATAATGACGGCAGCCAGGGAGGTGGGAGATTGAGATTCTACACATTAATAACTAACTACATCAAATAAATAAGGGTATATTACATATCATGTCCTCTAAATTTGTTCGAGAACTTCAACTGTCCCTTAAACTTTCAAATGTTATAAAGAACACTTATATTTATTTAAACGTAACAAATAACTCTCTTTATGTTTGTTTAAAAGTTACAACTGACGACCCCACAACGGCGACTAAAAGGGGTTTAAATATCATAATTCTTTGGGTCCATCATGAATTTGAATTAATCGGCCCAGTGTGGGTTCAAAAACCGGATGGAAAAACCAAAAAAAAAAAGTTACAATTGACCTTTAATTCTTTTTTTTATATAGAAATACCTCTTATTCTTGTTTAATTGCTTTCAATAGCCTCCTAATTCTAAAAATGTCTATATCAAAATGCGAAAATGATAGATGACATCTTTTACAAAATTACTCATTATATTGTAAACTTGCACCTATAGTATATATCTTCTACAGTTTGCACTTTTTGATTCATTAATTTTGAAATTAGGGGATGATTTGTTAACTTTGACATGTAAAGAGGATTAGTTGTAACATTTGGAACTTGAATTATAAAATTTAGAATATGTTAAGGGCTATAAATGTATTAAGCCCAAAAAATAAAATAAAAAAAATAAAAAGGGCGTGCAGTGTGTCAGGTCGTTTATGATTTGAGCTGGCTCTGGCTGCCTTTCTTCCTCATTCATTCATACCATATTCATTCTTTCTTTTTCTTTACTTTTCCCTTTTTCTTTCTCTGTTTTTCTTCTCTTTTTTTCTCTTTTAACAAAATACAAAAAGCATCTTCAATCCTCCGAATTATATTCTTTTGTATTTGTTATGTTACCAGTTTAAAAATTATTGTTCATATACGACGGTATGTTATAAAATTACTTCATATTTTTATATTTTCAATAATAATGATTTTACTCTAAATTCTCACATTTATAAGTTGAGCTCATTTTAGATGTTCTTGAAAACTTATAAATAGTATGTTTCTGTATTCGGCATCCGTAGTTGCATTTTAAATAATAAAAATGGACGCTAATATTTTTTATTTTCATAGAATATTTGTACAGTTGTGCTCACCTAGTCAATGACCGATCAAATATAATTTGGTCAATCACCATTAGATTACAATCTAAACGTGGAGATTAAAATATAATAAAATCACCTAAAGACGACGGGTTGATACGGGACTGTCTAAGGTATAATAAAAAAAATAAAAAAACACTATTTATAACTAAAGTAAAATAATTGATTTTCATTAGATTTTAATCATCACCTTTAAATTCTAATTTAATAGTGATTGACTAAATTTTATTATATTTCTGTATTTGGCATCAGTAATTACATTTTAAATAATAAAAATGGACAATAACATTTTTAATTTTCATAAAATATTTATATCTCTAATTTTTTGTGTAACTTGTACACATCAGTGTAAATAAGTGACAAAATAAAAGGCATAGATACTAGAAATAACAATATCAGTAACTGAAAAATAATAATTTGATGAACGATTACTCCATTACCTGAGTTGTTAATGTTAGAGGTAAAAGTATTCTTAACTGTAAAATTCATGTTTAATGGTAAATATATTTTTACACCTCACATCTTTGTTTTTGGACATGTAATTCAGCTTTAATTGTAAAAAGTAGAACTCTGGAAAAAATTAATAAATAATTTGTATAATTGTGCTTACATTAATAATAAAGAGGAAAACTCTTACCCTACTTTTGGTGTAATTTCGAACTCATAACATCTCTCATCATAAATGTAGAGTCTTTAACCACTAGATTAAGATCTTTAGAGTTTTATTCATTTGATCCATTTTTCAAATTTATATTTCTGAAATTTCAAAATTTAATGTTGTATGGCTTAGCAAAATTGTAAAATTCTTACTATTAGATATGTAAGAATATTGTAGTTTCACAAACATGAAACTTTATTACCAACACTGGGTGTTACTAAGAATTTTCCCACAATCATATATAATGAATAGCTTTAAATATATTCTTTGTTAAGGAGTGTGTAGGCAATTGTACTCTTACAAGTTACAACTAATTAATTTGGTTAGTATAGATTTTTGTTCTTTTCTGAAAGGTGGTTACTATAGGTTTAATGCAATTAAAAAAATAATTCGAAAAAAGTTAGAATAAACTATACTAGTATAAATTATGTTTTTTGGGTTTCGAAAATAAAGGGGACCATATGAAATGAGTTTCATCCTTCCCACTCAATCTCAAAATGTTTATATTCATCATTTTTAAAAGATACACACATAAGGGGACCATTTGCCATATCATATGAAATGAGTTTCATCCATCCCACATTAAAATTAAATATTGTTTTTATGAAGGCCTAATGAGCACACACAAACAAAAACCCTTATTATTTTCACTCCGAACTTTCAACTGTAACAAATCACCTTCTCAACTTGTTTAGTTCGAACTATTAACCTAACAATTTTATGTAGTACCAAAAGTGATACCCATACTTTACCAAGCGTCTAACAACATCTAATGAAAAAAAAAAATTAAATAAAATTACTTAAAATGATAAAAAAAAAATCTAAACTCACTCGTCTCGTGTCCTTATCTCATCTCCTACTGCCTTCCACTTTTCTTCTTCAATTCTTTTTCTCCAAAGAACCAAATCTTTGGAATTTCCTTGCTAATTGTTGAAGTTGTGTTTAGGGTCGAAAATCTCGTCGAGCAGTAGGATGCAGAAGAGAACAACAACAACAGTTAGGTTAAACGAAGGCGGGTGAGAGCCTCTATCGAAATTCGTCTTATCACCTATTTTATTAATTCGTTTTATTAATTTATTCATACTGGATTAGCTTTGGATAGCAACTTGTTCTTGATTTTTATCGAGATAATTGAGTTCATTACAAAAAAATTGTTCAAGTTAGATTAATTTGGTAGTTTTGGGACTTTTCTCATTAATCTTCACATCACCTCTTGGAGGCCATGGGATAATGGCTCCAAAAAATGCTAAAATCCAAAAAATTCAAGTTTAAAGGGCTTGGTTTAAAATAATTCTAAAACTAATGTCACTTTTTTGACCCTAGTTAACAGAACCCGGTGCCTCAAACACCGGGTTCAAAATTGCAAAAAAAACCGGTGCTCCTAGCACCGGTTTCATAAAGAAAAAATGCAAAACCCGGTGCTCCAGTCACCAGTCACCGGGTTCATAAAGAGAAAAGTCAGAGGAGGCATGTAACAATTGTTTTTGTTTTATATGCAAATATACTGACTCTTTTCCTTTTTGGTACCTGTATCAAAATAACTGTTCTTTCGACGAACTCCTTAATTTCTTATTTTCATACAGTGAGTTCATCAAAAATAATCACGAGCATATACATGATTATTAAGAGCAACGGAATATCGTATAAATCTCAAACGTAATTTTAGAGCTTCTGCTTTAGACTAAAAAATTACGTTTGAGATTTATACGATATTCCGTTGCTCTTAATAATCATGTATATGCTCGTGATTATTTTTGATGAACTCACTGTATGAAAATAAGAAATTAAGGAGTTCGTCAAAAACACAGTTTAGAATATATCTCTAAAGCAGAAGCTCTAAAATTACGTTTGAGATTTATACGATATTCCGTTGCTCTTAATAATCATGCATATGTTCGTGATTATTTTTGATGAACTCACTGTATGAAAATAAGAAATTAAGGAGTTCGTCGAAAGAACAGTTATTTTGATACAGGTACCAAAAAGGAAAATAGTCAATATATTTCATATAAAACAAAAACAATTGTTACATGCCTCCTCCTGACTTTTTTTTTATGAACCCGGTGATTGGAGCATCGGGGTTTGCATTTTTTCTATATGAAACCGGTGCTAGGGGCACCGGTTTTTGTGTAATTTTGAACCCGGTGTTTGAGGCATCGGGTTCTGTTAACTAGGGTAAAAAAAATGACATTAGTTTCGAAATTATTTTAAACCAAACTCTTTAAATGTGAATTTTTTGGATTTTAGCATTTTTTAGAGCCATTATCCGAGGCCATAATAGTCACATGCAACGGGGACGAGAGAGGGGACGTCAACGTCAACAAGGGAGGGAAGAAAAAAGACATTTTGAGGGAAGAAAAATGATGCTTAGTTTGTTTAGGGGATGTTTGTTTCTCCGTTTCACAACTGTTTTTTGCCTTTTCAATTTAGAAAACAGTTAATTGGGTGCTTGATTAGGAATTAGAAAAAATTATTTTTTTTTCTTTTTAGGTAATTAACATGTGTTATTGCAAAAAAACAACAAAATAAGGCAAAATACATTTGTTTATTAATATTTTATTAATTTGTTTCATGTGTTTTATTTTTTACTTTAAAATATTGTTGATGAGGCGCAAGTATTTTTGACATTTTTGTTTGAATTGAACAAATGTCGTAAATAGAGGTAAATTGTTACAATTGAGAGTTTTTAAACGTAATCTATCACAATTAAGGCAATTGGGGGAATAGTTTTGTTACAATGGAAAGCTCAAGTGACAATACCCACATTTAAATAAGCTCAGCCCTTTTATATATATTAGGCTTAACTTCACTTCAGACCATTCTAGTTAACACCTTTTTTTCATTTAGACACATGAACTTTGGGGTTTTTCACTTAGCCCACTCAACTTGGCTTTTCACATACACTTGGCTCTTTTTGCACCAAATCTCACTTTCACTAGAGAGAGTGTAATACACTCGCTTAAAAAATTACATTTTTGGTCCCACACTTTTCTCTCTTTTCTTCTTCTTCTTCTTCTTCTTCTTCTTCTTCTTCTTCTTCTTCTTTCTCTTTATTTTTTAATACAAAATTTAGAATTTCAGATTTTATCCATATTTCAAATCCGGAAAATTCTCAAGTTCTTCCTGATTTGAATTTTCAGATCATAAATCTAGAAATTCCAGATTTCAAATCTGAAATTTTCCAGAATTTATGATATGGCAATTCTAGATTTTCTGGAATTCTAGATTAAAATTAGAAAAAAAAAAGAGAAAGTAGAAGAGGGAAGAATGAGAAGAGGAAGAAGAATAATGAAATTAGTTAGGTGTGTTTTTGTAATTCACCATAATTTTTTTTTTACCATTTTAATCTTTTTCACTCTCCTCATTATGTTGGTGTTACCAACATGGTGCCACATAGGCAAAATGTGTTTAAGTAGTGTGTCTCTGTAGAATTTAAATGTCTATGTGAAAAACCTCAAAGTTCATGTGTCTAAGTGAAAATAATTGCCAACTTTAAGGGTCTCAAGTGGAGTTAAGCCTATATATTATAGAAACTTTCAATATTATGCATTCCTTTCTTCTATTTGCAAATTACAGTAAAAGAAATTGCACTTTATTCTCATTTTCATTAAAGGCAGACAACTAGATCAATAAATAACACATAAAAGAACAATAACAAAAGAAAGCCCTCCCATTTTATTTAAATCTATTTGGCAAAATTTAACAACTTTTTTTTTTTTTTGGGGAAAACAGGAGGGCTAGCCCAGGCGGAAAAACAAAGCAAAAGAACAATTTCCTAATATATATAAACTTAAATATTCTTGTCGGTACATATAAAATTTGAAAAATGCACATTTTAAATAATATATAATTTTCATTTCTTCTAAAAATAAAATTGTTTTCATCTAAATTTAAGCTTGTACTTTTTCATCTGTAGTCAATGGAAAATTGACATAATTATGAATTATTTTTTTAAAAAAAAAAACGTTAATTGCCTAAATAACCCCTAAATTGAAAATTCTAGAAATTTCAGTAAAAACTATCAAAAGGATCAAGTGAGGAAAAAAAGGGCTATTTAGAGTTAAAAATGGTGCAAGCTTATCTTTAACATTGACAAGTTTGACCAATTTCAGATATCATGAAGATCTCTCTCTCGTCGTGAATGGTTTTACTTATTTCTATTACATGCATGAATCATGTTATGACTTATCCATATTAAATCATCAATACATGTTTATTGACTTCAAGTCAAAATGGATGACACATAGATAGAAAATTCGAGCAATAATCAATCCGTACTCACCCTATTCTCATTTCTACAATATATTCCTCTACCTAGCTAAAAGGATCGATTGATAATGCTTTATCCAAATATATGAGGTTATCTGAATGTTTTGTGCGAAAATGGAGATATTTGAATGTTTTTAAGAAGTTTAGAAAGCAATTTAATGTTTTTTAATCTTAATAAGTTATAAGCCTTGTTAAAAAGAAAAATGAAAAAATGGAGGCATGCTTATAGCACGGATCAACGAATGAAGCGTTATCATAAGCGTTGATTACAAGAAAGATAAATGGCATTAGCATGACTCGCTTTATGTAGTATACACATAGTATGCATTACAAGCATACGATTTACATGACCCTCACACCTATAATTAAATTTAAGGTTTAACACATACCACTTGTCCAGTTGTTTCTGTTTGACATCCTCTGTTTATATATTTGGACTGATGGCGCCTATAAAATTTGTTCATTTTAAACATCCAGCACCTTTGTTTATTAATTTGTCAAATTTTAAAATTCACATCACACCATCAAGTTGACTTGATGGTGTTGCAAATAATATTAATCAATTTTCTTTTGAAAAAAAATAAAACCACATTTCTTTACATGCAAAATTTTGAAACCACCAAGATTTTATTTGTAATTTTTTCAATAATTGAAAAAAGGAGACCACCAAATAATATTTAGTAATTACTATATTCCCAAAGGAAACATATAGGGATTGATTATAAGGCTTGACAAGAGTGAAATTCTAAAATAAAATTCCAAAAGCCCCTTTCGATGGGCCGGAGTGGGCCGTGAAATGGGTTGGATAAAACATAAGTTGGGAGAGGGAGAGTGTCGGCGGGATTAAAAATAGCAGCTCCAAAGACATCGTGTCCTCCTCCTCCGTCAAATTCCGGTAGTGAGTCAACTCCATTAATGGCTCCTCCCTCGACCTCGAAGGTAGCTTGTTCGGTCGGTCTTCCTTTGTTCTCTTCCACTTATTCATTCTTCTGATATTTCTATTATATTATGTAGGTTGACGATAATGCCCTACCGGATCTCGACTTATCTCATTTCCGGTCACTTCTTTTCCTATTATTCCTTCCACTTAATACTACTTATGTCTTATGTTTACTTTACATTTCTTGCTTCTATTCCTAATCAAATTCCCGATTGGCCGGCCTCACAAGCTCTTTCTATCTGCATTACGGAGTAATAATAATAGCATATATATATATGTTAATATGATATTGAAGCTCATATAGGTGGTATTTTCCATCAATTAAATGAAAAATGACAGTTGCTAAATCAACGCAACCTCCTTTGCTATTGCCAACTTACTTTTCTGTTCTACTTTTACCTAGTAGCATTCCTATGATGTAATAAAATTAGATGCAGAGTGAGTTAAGTCTTACTTTTGCGATATTTCATGCCGATTCTTTATATTATCAACTTCCTTTCTGCACTAGAGCCATGTGTATTCATTATATAGTTTGTATCCTTTATTTTACTTGCAACTGAATATTTTTGTTCAATACTGGACGTTCCTTGCAATTTTAGTCTTAAAACAACCATTTCCAACGACACTGAAGAATAAAGAGACAACTATTGTTCTGAAACTTCTTTCTCTCCTTAGTCTTCATAGTGGACCGAATTAATATTCTGTATATCTGCATGTATCGATGCAATATTCTGACCTAAGTTTATTTCGACATGGTTAGAATTCTTGGCAGCGCGGAAAACATGGAAAAGTACAGAAAATATGAAGCTGAGTACACACGTCGGTTGATGGGAAAATACTTCTCGAAGAAGAATTTGTATGGAGGTATCACACTCTCCTTATTTTAACATTCTCAATGATATGGTGGTCTTCGTATATTTACTCCCCATTGTTGTTTTAGACTTGCTCAATCCTCACTCATTTTGCATCAGTATTGTGTTATTATTCTTTTGATGATTGTGCTACTTCTTTCTCATTTGGGTTTACCATGTTCGAATTTGATTTATATGTATTTTCCAGGTATTGCAAAGTTAATAATGAAGCTAATTAGTTTCTTTGAATGCAAAACTGCTAGATTGTACATCAATTATTTTTCTCATTGTACATTATTTGAATGATGGTTGGCCATATTATGATTATAATTATCTTGTACTTTACCCATTCAGACAACATATTTGATGGCAAAATGACAATAGAGGGACAAACTATAATGTCAAGCAGGTAGGAACAATATTTCAAGAAGAGCATAAAATATCGATTCTACCTTTTGCATTGGTATGTATTTGCTGTAATATAAGCCAAGTGTTCTGTGTCATCTGTCTGTAGGTGGCCTTCCACTCGAACATTTGCTGATCCAGTGAAGTGTTTTGAAGAACAGAGTGCTGTTGGTTCAACCTCTGAAACTTGAGTAGCTTTTCAAATGGCAAGCACCCACCAAAATATGGCCGAGTTATTTCCTTTCTCTCTATTGTTGTATTGTATATAACTAGACATAGTTAATGTGGACAAGGATATAGGAATGACAGGAAAATAAATAAATTCTTGATTTCCCATTCAAGTGCCAGAAAAGTAAAATATCAATGCACTGGTAGATATATTTCTGGTTTACTAATTATAAAAAATCAGATTCTTGTCATGATTTTTATTTTTCTGCAAAGATATAAGAACAGCTTTCTCTAGTAACTGAAGAAAATGATGCGACCGCCAAATGCTGCATGGATGGTAGAAATATTGAAAGTGCGCTGCTATATTCTTTTGATGATCATGCGGAGCTATAGCTAAATATAATTTATAAGGTTAAATAGGTATGAACAGAATGCAGTAATAGCATGTCAAATACATATATATCCACTGAAAATATGTTAGCTAGTACAAATTTATAAGCATTAAAGATAGAGGTTTATCCTTGTTGAGAGAGTAAATTAGGCACTGGTAAGCTTTCAGTTATGTGTGTGTATATAATATTTGATAGTATGAAGTCATGGAGAATTTTTTTTTATCTTCACCATGACGCGGAAACTTAAATTGAACAAAGTTCCATGAGTTTCAGCTTCTACTTGTCAATAAGTCAAACTCACCTTGAAGACGGTTAGTGCCCCAAATTTTATCTTCAACTTTGGTAGACGGAAGGAGGTCAGACAGCACAACTTGAAGGGAAGAGAGTCTTTCCTTGAGCTGAGAATTGTCTTGAAGAATTTGGTGGTTGGTTTCTAACAAGTGAATAACCTTGTCAGAAAGCTGATGATTCATGGTCTGGAGATGATTAACCTGACTTTGGAGCTCTTCGATCTGCCTCTTCTTGCGCATACGTGAGCGTCGAGCAGATTCTCGGTTGGATTTCATCCTCTTTAGTCTTCTTTCGTTGGGAGTCCCTGCTTGACTTTCAATTGCTTCATTTAGAATAGAGTCAGTAGAGTTAGTGTTTGGGGAGAAAATGTGGGGTGGGAAATGGATTGAAGAAATAGGTGAGAAGGGTGTATTGAAGAAACTAGAGGTGGACTCTTGATTCAGAGATGAAATGTGATTGGTGGGAGGAGCTTGAGTCACAATGTTTTCAAAGGATGAATGAGGAAGACAATGGAGTTGCTTCATTCCATGTGATTCCATGCTTGGAGAAGGAAGCTTCTAGGGAGAAATTTTGAGGGTTTAGCTCAAGGATGAGTTTCTTGTTATGCAAGCTTTATATATATATATATATATATATATACCTCTTGAGTATGTACAAAAAAACTTGATTGACCTCTTGAACTTTCATGTTGTCTTAATATGTATCTCAATTTGCATAAAACGTAGTCAATTGATCCTTCAGTTTGTTCTACATTTGAAAACGTCTTTCCTATTTGTTGAACATTTGTTTCTCTGATTTGGTTGTTTGTGTCTGCGGTCATTGTCAATTGAATTTACATTTTAAGTAATTTAAAGAGACTATAGAAACAAATATGAAAGTTGATGGTGTTAATATGTGAGCTGGTGTGCATGAAGAAAGTAAAACCATGATACCATTTACTTCCAAATAAGTAGACTCTTTAACTTTTATATTTAAGATCTTTGACAACTTCATAATGTGCAACGATCAAAGAATACTTAAGCAATTAATCGTATTGCCAAAATGTTAAAATGGAAAATTATTTATTTTTATATTTAGGGCTTTTTGTTCTGCTTTTTGTTAATCTTTCTAATAAGGGAAAAGAAAGCTAGAACTTAGAACTTATTATTTTCCCAACATACCACTAATGCTCCAATTGATAATCAAATGTATATTAGATAAAAGAAACAACCACAAGTAAAGATGATTTGACCCTAAGCCTCTAGTTGGCTTGCTTTTTCTTTTCATATAAAAAAAGACAGAATTATGTCGAGAATATTCGAAAAGTAATAGTTTTTTCTATTATTATTATTGTTATTATTATTATTATTGTGTACGGGTGTTGCAATGTGTCTGAAACTATTTGAAACCTCGTATAAAAGGGTCGGGATGGAGAATGGAATCTGAAACATTACCTATACTATTGGTCCATTAGGGTATGAGCATACCCACCGATATCACTATCGCAACAGTATTACTCAAAAAATCGGACAAAATAAAAGAAAACAGAAATATTATTGAATTATATATTGGTTGGCTCAATGAATTTAACTAGTTTATATATTTATTTTATGTTATTCAATTTATTTTTGTATTATACAATAGCAGTGTTTACTTGACAGACTAGGCTATTTGAAAAAGTGTTTCGATGTTTTCAAATTTTACATCCTATGTATTGTCTTGGTGCTTGAATTTTGATTTGTAGATATTTTAGAATGCCAAGTTTATATATGTTTTTATCAAATTTATGATTTATTTGTTTGTTTAATTCATAAATACAAACGAGAAAATTTAAAATAGAAAATACCCGTGGATTAAATGAGACAAGTAATAATATGGCACTATCTGCAAGTATTTTAGCCACTATTTATTATTATTTCATAATTAGAAATTGCAAATCATGGATAGCTCCATTGATCTAAAAGAAATATTTAGCATCAATTGCAACCTAAAAGTAAGACCTATTAGGCATTGTAATTGTTCTTTTTAACATTACAGTAGTGGTTTATTTTCAAGCCAAAGTATGCACGAATCAAGTATGGTTTATCAAACCTTCTTACTCTAATGTTTAATTAGATTAAATTAAGAATATTGGATATTACATTTACGAAAGTAAAAAGTTAAACCAAAAGCACAGAAATCAAAATGGAGATTTATAATAAATGCATCATAGTTAATAATAATATATTAATTAATGGCATTCCTTCAATTAGAAAAAAGTTTAAAATTAATTGGTTTTGTTCGCAAATTTTGTGGCAAAGTATCCATATTTTACGGTAAAAATAATCACCAATAATTCCAAGGTGAAAATATAGGTAGGAAAAGGGCTAAATGAACATGAAAATGAGTTGTGACTAGGATTTATTTATATAACTTGTAATAGAGTACAATGGTTTATTTTCTGTTCCTTCTTTTTTACTTTTGTGTTTGCATCTACATATTATAGTAAAAGAAAATCATTATTTACTTACTTATTACTATAATTTCTCTAGCTATTATTCTAAATTAGGTTACAGTAAGTAATAGTAATAAACATTTTTTAAAAAAAGGTCATATATACTACAGGTATTATCAGTTGTGTTTTTTTTTTATTACCGGTAGTATTATGGACCGAAAATACAGATTGGAATTCAATAAAAATAAATACAGCATTTAGGTGTTTGGTTAAATAGATTTTATAGGTTAAATTAAATTATTTGATTGGGTTAATCTGTTATCATAAAAATGATATTGAATACTTACATGTGTTATTATGTGTCTTCGTATATTTATATGACACCTTAACGTGATTAGTAAAACTGTATCAGTATTTTTGGTTAATTGAGAGATATAGAACTTTGCTCTAACATGCAATCTTGGGGTGTTACGGTGTGCTACCAATTTTGTGAATGTAACCGCAATGTTGATTGGATAACGATTTCGCAGAATCTACTTATTTAAGTCATCATAAGTTTGATGTGTTTCATGCAAACCTTCAGGTTCTCCTTTCAGCGGATGCAAATGTGGGTTTTTCTAAACTAGTTTCTGCGTAGCTTGTTCTTACTTATTTTTTCTTTTGTTTTTCCTTATGGGTTTCAACCCCTCCATTTCAAAAGAAAAAATAAAATTACATATAGTGTGTAAACGTAACACAAAGGTAGATAGGGTTTAGGTAAACATTTGACCATTTCAGGTCTGATTTTGCTAATGCCACATGCAATATAAAATCACAGGTGACTTACGCACACTACAATAATTTGTTTGGCACGAAAATGAAATGTTTTGAATTGGGTTAGGGTTACTCATTGAACATTGTTAGAAACCGGCAGCTTGTTGATTATATGTGTAATGAAATATTAGCCATGCAATGACAAGAACAAGAAATTAACTTGATTCAATTAATTTTTGTTTACATCCACGAACAAGACCGAATTAATAATTCATTAGTAATCAACAAGTTCATACAACAGTAAGAAAATGTCTACCTTTTTCATATATATATATATATATATATATATATATATATATATATATATATATATATATATATATATATCCAATTACTTAAGTTTGAGGTTGTTCAGGCACCGTTTAGGTGACACCTCTTAAGAATCGAATTTAGAATTTTAATTTAAGCGACCATATACTCTTCCTACTTAAGTCTATCTTAATTTGTGGAATATATCATCTTTTAAGTTTTAACTAAGTCCATAAGACTCAATCTTTGTTTGTTAAAAAAAAGCTAAACTTAATTATTGATTGTTCGGTGAATTTTGCTAAATTTGCTGAATAAGATTAATTGAATTTTGCTCAAATATTTGTAAAACATGCACCCAAAACTCAAACATATGCATATTGCAAGAGTACAAATCCTATGAGTGCGTTTCTCATGAGACATGAACTAAGTAGACAACTCTTGCTTATATAGATATTTTAGTATAATATTTTTTCTTGTAGGATTCACTAAAAGAGAAACTTCTGGCTTCTCAATTTCTATTTTGATCGTGGAAACATGTAATTGAGCTCCTGACGTGTTTTTACTTTTTAATTTACATACTTATATTAAATAAAAAAAAAAAAAGTCATCCTACTTCACATACAGTTCGAATTCACAACTTCTTCAATCATGAGAGAAGTGTCTACGGCTAAGTTTGAACCTTCACCACATAGTTCTTTGACATGTTTAATTTTAATTGCTCCTTGCGATTTTATAGCGTCGGGTTCTGTTTCGAGGGTGCCAACCTAGTTGGGATGTCCGACTCCAGTTTCCTGCGTTAGCTCCCGTTTTTATTCAAAAAACTTGAAAATGTAATCCTTAACTTTTCTCCCTTTGTAAAATTAGTTTAAAGAGTTTTTGTATTCTAATTAAGATTTAAATTAAATAGCATTTTTAGATATAATAAGACTATGTTCTTTATCACTAAAATTTACGGGACTGAATGCTACTGAAGTGCATTTGCAGGGCTTAAGTCCCAATTTTCTGGTAAATTAAACACCGAAAGAATGAAACACAATCCAAGAAGCAATTAAACTTAAAACCGCATAAGTTTCTCAGAAGTTCTATACTGTAGACAATATCTAAAATGAACTTGAAACCGTGACCAAGAAAATTTTCCAGGATGCATCTAATTCACATTAAAAAGGATTTGTTTCGAAATTTAATTGGTGAACACCACTTGTTTATTTTTGCTTCACCGTTATTCTAGTCCAGGCTCCTATAAACTTGACGAGTGTCATTTTGTTGTACATGGATTTCATTATGAAGAGTATCCTAAACCATTTTGCAAAGATTAACAATTAATCCACATTAATTTCAGCACATAATAACTAGTCCATTTACGTTAAGGTTAATTATTGACAAAGTAATGAGCTAAATTCACTGATGTTCCTTCAAGGTACATATTGCTTCTTTTGAAAGCAACTTTGGAACTGCACTACCTACCTACCTACCAACCGTCCATAAAATCATCAAAAATTTTGTAATATTCCCTCTCCTTGAAATCACTCTGGATCATCCTCACATTCATCAATTTTATCCCCAATTATGATGCATTCATCATGAAAAGTATTGAAGTTTCACATACCTCAAGTAGCTTCATTTTTTTTAATCTATAGTAATGGTTTTACAACCTCTATACCTTTTGACTTGACCTTAGTTTTAAGTCAATCCCTGTACTTGTAAACTTTAGACAATCTAGCTCCTGATCTAACAAGCACATCTCTTAACAAGATGAGATGTGATCTTATTTGTTTATAAGGAGATTCTTTGCCATGTGATGTGACTAAAATCCACATCCAAGCAGGGTCAGGTCGCCCTAAGTTGAACAGATAACCCAATCCAAAATCTTCAACTCTTCAGAAGAATTGCCTATCTAAACAATTGATAAAACCTATCTTCCACCATTTTCATCATTAATAATCAGCATTCATGTAGTTATCACCTGTCTTTGAAGATGTAGTCAACAACACTTGCTAGAAAATTGTAAAAGAATCTGTCAATCTCTGTGTAATAACAGAATCTGCTAACCCTTTGCCAGAAATATTCTTCAAATCTTCAACTTACGCGGCTATGCCAAAAAAATCCGATCATTGGACTTTAGCAAGAAAAATGCAAGCTGACATGTAAATTCTGCTTTCGGTACCTTGTGCTAACAAATCCATCAAAATGAATAGGCAGCCCTAAAATTAATCTAGGAAAGAATCTTCGCGGGACAAGACAACCTTTCAGTATCCAATCACACCAGATTATCAAAAAAAAAAATCCAATCACACCATCAGGGAAAAATCTCAGTTGGCAAAAAAGTTCAGAATCAACCAAAACATCAAATGATATTAGGGAAAGAAAAATTTCCCAAGAGTACATGGAAGCAATAATAATGTTCTTAAATTCTACTACTCTCACCAAAATACGTAGACTATCACTATCATTACAACGAGAAACCAAATCAACTCAAAGCTGCATCTACATTCTTCACAAATCTAATGCTCAAATTAAAAAAAAAATATCAAAATGCATACAAGATTAAGCGTATTACCCATTAAAAGCGGGGCCTATTTGCAACGGCTCTTTGAGCTACTCTTCTCCGTTCATAATCTTGATCGTCTGTAGGCAACTCATATCTACATACTGGGCAAGTATTCCTAATTCCCAGCCATGGCACGATGCACTCCCCATGATACCTGTGGGTACAAGGCAGCTGCGTTGCCCTCTCTCCAACATTAATTTCATCCTTACAAACTGCACAAAGTGCATTATTATTCTCCACGTCCTCCTTTGCCAAAACAACAGATGGAAGCTTGTCCACAACAGATTTTGCTGCTGGAGGCCGGCCCATAAACGCACTCTCATTCTCCGTAAACTGACCAAACAACATCTCATACTCCGAAGTGTAGATATAATCATCATGATCCCCAAAATATGGCTCAGCATTATGGTCTTGCTCGCGATCTGGATTTGAATCCAAATTGTTAGCATTCAATAGGACTTCCCACTCTAAATTCGCCAATCCCCCTGCCCTCTCTATACTATCTATATCCTCGGGAGCAATAATAGGCGAAATGGAGAGAGATACAGAGGCCGCTTCTTCGTCATCAACAAACATACTTAAAACCTCTCTCTCGTCAACACGGCCATCAACTTCCTCCCACTCGAAATCGTCATTGTTTTCTCTGTGATCCTCCAACTGAAGCGAGTCCCAACAAAGAGGAATTGTAACACTTTCATCTTCTTCCTCTTCTTCATCGTTGTCAAAATTATTATAACTATCATTATCTAAATTGAGGCGATCCAACCCATATTCATCCCCTGAATGCAAATCTATCGTTAACGAGTTCTCATTCTCGGAATCAGAATCAGATCCAAACCCAACAACCCGTATCGCGCTAGTGCAAACGCTAACAGTAGACCCAGCCTCACCAATCCCGGCACGCCTTCTTTCCACAAAGAAATCATCCTCATCCACATCCTCATCGTCATCCTCATCAATCACAATATTATTATTAATATTAAAACTAGGATTATCATCTAAATTAGAAAACTCACAATGATCGTGACAGTCGATACCAAACCCTAACCCTAAATCCAACCCCAACTCCAAATTTTCCAAGCCTAATTCACAATTGTCTTCAAGAAGACCAAAATCAGAGTCGTCAAGAGAATCAGAGACCACGTGAGAAGCACGGCCCATAACCTGAGACTGTTCGACACGCTGTTGAAACAGATCCATGACGAAACTGACCTGGTTGTCGCGGTCGAGAAGATCGGGGGCTCCGAGGATTACAGATTCAGGATCCGAAACGGCGTCGTCGTCGAATGTCCGGATGCTAAAATTAGAAGGCTCGGAAAGCGGGAAGGGGTCATGAAGATCGGAAGAAAAAAGAGGGAAGAAACGGTCGACGGAACGGTTACGGGAGTCGTGGGATGTACGGAAACGGTGGTGGAGGATGTCGTCGTCGGAATCTGGACGGAGGTGGTGGTGGAGGTAAGAAAGATTTGCCATGAGTGAAAATTAAATCGGGGAAGAGGGAGTTATTTGATTTATTAAATATTAAATGTGATTTGGAATTAGGAGGAGTGGAGTATATTTCTCATTTTTATTTCGAGGGGTTGAAAAAGATTGGCGCTGAAATTGTAGGTGTGTGTTGTGCTGTGGTGGGCCTATTTTCTTTCTATTTATATCTCCTTAATTGGAATTTTCACTGTTAACTACTTGTTACCGGGACTAACTCCGACTTTTCAATTTACCTTTCAATTTTACTATTTTCCTTTTACTTTTTCTATTTTGTTTCCCTACGACTACTTTTTCAGTTAATTTTATTTTTACCATGGCTACTATTTTTTTATATCTTTTTTTGCTTAAATTATATTAAACCTGCTAAACTTGTTTATTTTTGTGGTTTTGCCCACTAAACTTAAAGGTGCATTTATTGGCCTCCTCAACTATTTATAAGTGTATATGTTTAGCCTCTTACTTTGAGTTTATCATAAATAATTTTTAACCTAGTATTTGACATACGTCAAAATATTGACTTCACATATAATACTTGACATTTGATTGAAGAATATAAAGTCATGTCAGCATTAAACAAAGAAAAACTAAAATGCAATCAATACTAGAAAAGAGTTAAAACAGACGACTTACAATCAAATTCACATACATTTATTCATATGTGAAGTTGATATTTTGGCGTATTCTTAACATCATGTCAAAATTGTTTCCGTTATACTCATAACAATGAGTCAATAGATACATTTAAATAGTTGAGGGGTAAATATGCCATCCCTTAAATTTCAGGGGTAAAGTGGCAAAATAAACAAGTTTAGAGAGCTAAATATAATTTAAGCCTTTTTATTGGCTTTCTTTGACTTTTATGATGTCTCTTAGTTTTTCTGTTTTACAATTGACTTGAAAATGTTACAACATACACTCTCCTTTGTTAATGTTGGTTATTTTTGAGAAATGAATCTTTCCATAAATGTTGGTTGTTTTAATCATTTATGGTAATAAGGATTAATGTTTGTCAATTATGCTCTTAAAATTAAAAAAATGATAAATTAGTATTTTGTATGCTATAATTAATGATATGTAGTATACATGACACAATTAACGTTTTATTGTACTCCTATACATAATTAGTTTGTTATTTCCTTATGTAAAAGTTATATTGTCACTAATTTGGAATTCATTAGTTTGTTATTACGGAATATAGTTTCACTGTAAGACCATAAAGAAAACATGTGCAATGTGGGAGAAATCAACTAGAGTTTGTTTGGAACAACAATAGGCCAATGAAGTAGTTGAGTTCACCAATAGACCAAATAATCATTAACAGTATAAAGCTACTACAATTAGAGCAGAGCACAATGCATTGGTTGAATACCTTAATAGCATCCTTTGAGCATATCCAACAGCACATTCCTACCTATATATAAGGTTGAAGCAATTCTGCTAACTCCTTATTGAAAAGCTACAACAAAACAACTCAAGATTCTCATATACTTCACCACTTGGATATGCTACAAGAACAAGAAGAGATCATGCAAACTTACTACCTGCCATTTAATAATAATAATTATTATTATTATTATTATTACCTGGTTTATAAGAAAAGTTCTAAAAAAAAAGAAAAAAGAAAAGTCTATAAGAGACTATTCTTCAAAAAAATACAACATTAATGAATGGCAGGTAGTATATTACTATGATAACAAAATAGGTACAATCTGCTGAGAGTGAGCAATGAAATGCAACCATTTACTATATCTACACTAATCTAAAACGAACAAGAATGAGATTACCTTGAACCTAAACGATATCCAACAAACATTTTCAGCAGTTTTCAGCTCTAGAAGAAAGAAGAATGCATTAAGCAGAGGTATTTTGGTCATCAGTAAGATCATATTGTCCTTGGTTATAGATAACCCTTCCAATCTTGGTTCTTCTAATGATCTTTAGCTTGACGACTTTTTGAATGGGTTAGAGGGACGCTGAGGTTTTACCTGATTTGTGTCTTCTTTCTTGATTGCATCTTGATCGTTCGATGACTTGAAGAATGGATTAGAAGGGCGTTGGGATGATTGTAATTTGGCCATTTCTCCTGCAATCTTCACCTGTCCCATATTATTCATATTCACACCACTACTATTCCCTTCTATCTTTCCACTTGCAGTTTGGTTCTTATCACTATTTTCCTTTTCAAACTTATTCACTTTCTTGATAAAACTTGGAGCTGACAGTTTCGGTGATGACAGCGAAGTACTAGGTTCCGATGTTTCTGTTTTTCCTGATGAAGTTAAGGTCTTGCTGACAGTAACATTAGCTGTAACGGGCACAGCACTGTCTGGATTTGCGGTTGAGCAGCCATTCTGAGTTTCTTTAGATTCTTTCAGCAGTCTCTCCTGCAAAAAAAGAAGAAAAATTACAAACTTCCATACCGAGGAAATTTAAAGATCTCCAGAACCTCAATAAATTAGGAGGTCTCACCTCATATATTGTGTTGAAACGTTCAGCAAGATTAGGAAGCTTCAGGACAGTAACTAGCTTGATTGCTCCTTTCAGCGATTTTTCAAATGATAAAAGCTTCGCTAATTCGGTGGCTCTAACTAGCTTGTCACCTGAAACAACAAAAAATCGATAAGAAAGTGAATCCTCTTCGTCTTTCTTCATTTTCATTTCCAGAAAAAGGAAATATCCAACGATTAAATTAACATGATAAAAGAAAGACTCACCATGGCAGCAAGATGCAATCAGTCTTAAGATGCATTTATCCTGAGCTGCCTCCATATTGAACGCCTCATCATCAATGGAACCAGTGTCCAAACCAGCAATTGCTGCTTCTTCCATTCTTCTACGAATCTGCATGAACAGAATTAATGAGAAACAATCCCGGTAATGAAAGAATGACAACAAATATGAATAGGAGTTTATTATTAGGGAAGAAGAATATTGGAAACCTGAGAGAGGTGCATATTGTTGAGGATAAACTCATTTTCAAGAGCATCAGCTCCAAGATCAGAGGAAGCAAGGGGAAATGACAGATTCACCAGGGTAAGAACTGGTTTTGGCATCACCTGTAGGGAGAAAAATGCAATTAGACAGGGAGGAGGGGAATTATAGTGAAGATTAACCAACGATATACCTGGGGGTATAATTCGGGACTGTTGCATACGATACAGAAAAGTTTGCTTGTATTCAGTCCAACCACCCAATAGTTTTCATTAGATTTCTTCTCTTTGGCAGCACTGCAGAATAGGAACTTTGTTATGAACAAACCCTCAATGAACTACTTCAAATATTAAACAGAATAATCTTGAACCTGAAGAGTGGAAACCAACTGCCACCATATTGACTTGTGAAAACCCTCAAGACACCCTACAAGTTATTCAGACTCGGATTCAACATCGTAATGGAAATCAATGTGGTAACAAGGGCTAAGAAGAGAAATTAACACACCATAGAATCATACGAACTTAATTGACCTTCTTCACTAAATCCAAACCAAACTAGACGTGAACCTGGGCTCAAAGGAAGATGTCCCCTAATCGGTTGAGTCCCATTTGATACATCAAATACTCTCAACTCTAACATCTGCAAATTTCAAATTTAACCATCCATTTTCAGTGAAAGCATTTATCATAAGATCAATTACTAGATGAATTGCAAACATAACTTGACAAACAGATAGCTTATAAATATAAATCACTGGATCACACTCTCCTGATCTAATATAATAATAAAAATAAGCAGCAGCTGTAAACATGAGACCTGGTCATTTGAGGGAAGACAATCAGACGCATGAGTGACAACTGCAAGTTGATTTCTGAATCCCGATGCAGTCACCACAGGTCCATCAAGTGAAAGAATATGCCTCTGTAATACAGAATTTGGAACATAGAGAAATTGAGAACATGGGCTTTCTCATGATCAGAAACAGAAATCTCAACGGAAACATGCCAGCTTTTTCAGTAGCAATAACATGACTTCAAATTGATCTCATATAAGAGAACTGACAATCGAAAACCACAAATTAAGCACATATTGACTCAATATAACATGTTATGGCGTACCTGCAGACCACCTTCAGTGTAAATTCTCAAAAAATTAAGACTGGTAACTGCAGCTACCCAAGCAGTGCCAAGTGTCACAACTTTAACTTCCTCATTTTCAAATCGCATGGACCACTGGTCGGCATATGAAATCAGCAGATATTATATTCCAGCAGTGCAGATGGGCCACAAAGCAACCGTAAAGGTAGTTCCATTGACTGCTGTAATAGATAAATAAATAACATAGAAAAGATAATTTGGAAAATTACCTCACTGTTATTGGCCCAACTGCTAAATGGCCGGTACATGAGAGTACTTGTGTTGTTCTCACCCTTGCAAGGATTTGCAAAAACACTTCCATTCTCATTTAATGATGCCATTGTGAAACCAAAGTAGTCAGTCATCGAAGGAACTCGTGGACCTCTGCTGGTATCATGAAAATCTATCTGTATCCAGTGAATTATCACGAAGAAGTTAGCGAAGTTTTGCTAGAAGCCATTTTGGCATTCTCTCCTTGTTTATCAAGAAATTAAAGATCGTCAACCCACTCTGTCCAAAGTAAATACCAAAAGAAGAAAAAAAAAACAAAAGGAGCATTAGGCATAAGCAGCATTACATCTATATGGGAGTATCCATCATGTTCAATTGTAGTTATAGTTCCAAGCATATTGTAAGACAAAAAGCGCCGTTTCCCAGTCTGGATTGGAGTTGCTCCAGGCTGAAAAGCCTCCTGCAATTTTGACTTAGAGGATGTAGCGGTGCTTCTTGGTCCCCCATTTCTCTTATCCATGAAATCCTTGCCAGCACAATGCACTTTCTTTTTGGGTTCAGTCAAGTTCAAGTCATCATTTATGTCTTCATCCTGTTCTTCATCAAACTCTGAGCGTTTTCGTAACCTTTTCCTGCTTGATGGTAGTGTATCACCAAGGCTATCTTCACCAAGATCACTTAAACTACCAGATGCACTAGGCTCCTCATTATCCTCTTCAAACAAAAGAAGTCCATTATTATTCCGCGATTGCAAACCAGGAATATCTTCAGTTGGAGATTTCATTGAAGAAGGAACAACTGATTCCCAAATACCATACTTTCCCATGACATCAATGACAGCCAAGGTGTTTCCAATTGGCTTCCATGCCATAGAACATACCCTTTCATCAAATTTCTGCCTATCAATATCTTGCTTCTTGCCAACATCCCATATAAGCACCTGCTTATCTAAACCAGAAGTAGCCATGTAGTTACCATTAGGCGACCAAGAAAGAGCACATATAGGCTGCACATGATCACCTCTCAGTGTGAACAGTTTTTCAGCAGTGTCTCTATCATACATCACCACATCATTTCTCAAACCCGGGACAGCTAAGGTCTCCCCGTCAGGACTCCAGCATACCATATTCATCATGGAAGTATCTGAACCAGTGTCAGGAGCAATGCCTTTGAGGTTATGCAAAATCATCCCGGACTGCAGTTCCCATATCATAACAGTTCCAATTGAGTCAACTGATGCCAAGTACTCCCCAACAGGATCAAAAGCCAGTCCAGTAACAGGCCCTTTATGCCCTTTGAGAACCCTGGCAATTGAGCCATCTATCGTATTAACAAGTTTAATGCCTTCATCATCACCAGAAGCTGCGAGCATGCTCCCTGACTTATTGAATGCAAGAGAACGTAGTGGAAGTGTGAAACGAGTAATATTGGTTTCAAACTCACCAGCTGTTTAAGCAATAAAAAAAAGAGAAAGAATCTTTATCAAACTAGAAATGCAGAAACCTATTGATAGTCAAGCATGGCTCAAAATTCAATGGTACAATAGCATTCCAACTTAATAACAAAGAGTGCCAAGATCTAAATTCACATTATCAAATACTAAAAGTAGTAAATTTCATATAACACTCCTTGTAATCTTGTAAATTTTTAAAATCTGACACGATTATTCAATTAATGATTTCAGTTGAAGATTGTGCCATACGAAGAAAACCAATGGAAGAACGTTGATTTTAATAGCATTAGCAATAACAAGACTGTTAAATGTCCTATATGCCAACTCTTAGCAAACTTAACTAACACCAAAAGCGCTTTAAGGGGATAGAATTGTTTGTTATATTTAAGGAGCTATTTAGCTTTGCAACTTACCAACGTGGGATGCCCCCTCACGCCCAATTCATTTGGTGCGTGAGGCCAACATAACAGGGGCTCCTACATTGCTCAACCATACCATCTTAGCCAATTGAACCAAAAGCTTGAGATAGTTAAGGTTAACATATTTTATACTATTCTTTAACCCATGTTACTTAACCAAAAGCTCGAGCAACAACATCTTTATATTATTCTCGGACACACCACTAGGCCCAACACAACATCTGTTTTTAATTCAACGAATGATGTTACTTAACTAATTAAACCATAAGACAAAGGTGATAGTTAAGGTTAATAATATCACGGGAAGATGTATAGCTACTTAAATATACAAGGTAATTCTATTCCCTTGTTTAGTTAGACCTTTGTTAGCATGGTACAGCCATTGGCCAATGTTGAGAGTCCCCCGCTAAATTGGGGGGCACAATTCAAATGATTGGGCGCGAGGGGTGTGTGTTAAACGTTCCACATTATTTGATCACGGGATAACAATCCAACTAGAAAATAACAAAAGTGAACATTAATAATCCAATTAAAAAGAAAATAAACAAAGTACCAGGAAACTTGTAGAGCTTGACAGAATGATCGATAGATCCGGAGGCGAGGCAGGTAGAGTTATTGCTGAGGGAGAGAGCAGTAACGCCATCGCGGTGGTGGGAGAGTGACTTGGGGGGAGTTGAAGGGAAGAGAGGGTCGTGGATACAGATGGCTACGTCAGAGGATGAAGCGGTGACAAGGTGGTTGGCCTGATTGTCCCACAAGATCGAGCAGAATGATGCGGCGGAGGATTTGTGAGCTTCTCGCAGCTTCAGCGTACGGATTCTCATGGTGGAAATGAGATTGATCTCACTGTCAATTTTAGGGTACCCTTTCTTTCTATTATAACTCTAATTTTGGATTTCGGCGGGCAATTTTGGGGGTTTGGGACTTTGGCGGGAACACTCATTTACAGACCTTCGTATTCTTGGGCCGTGTCTATGTTGTTGTAATGGGTTTCTACTGTATTTGGGCTTTACATCATTTTTACTCTTTTTTTTTACAACATTGATCAGTTTTACTGTTGAGTTTCTTACTTTCGTTTTCTGTATGAGAAGAAATGTATAGATATATACAAAATGGTGAACTTCATAGAAATACTAGGTGGTTTGAGTCATTTTCAAATAAGGTGATGTGGTTTAAAATTATATAGATAAGGATATGTTGTTTGCACTATTTGCAAACAAAAAGATGTTAATAGTGTTAAAGAAATGACGTTGCAATTGAATGCAAAGAATCATAATTGACATTACCTAGTTAGTGGAGAGCTTCTAAATCAATCTTATATGTACTTAAAATGTACAATTTTAATTATTCAAATGCAGTTATTATATTTGTGTCGTAGTTGCACATGAAATATTATTACACAAAGACAATTTGCAAGTTCATCAGAGTTGATCTAATCCTCTCAACTGCGACAACTTTTGTTATGCTAGTTGACTATCAACTACTTTTGAGGTTAGTTTCTAAAAGCTACTACACTTACTTTCTCCTTCTTGTATTATGTATATAAACAACTTTTCTCGTTCATTAAAAATCATCTTCTTCATTTGTATTTTGACTCGTTCTAATAAGATCTTTCTTTATTTTCCCGTTTCCATATAAACTTTATACAAGTCAATCTACTTTTTCGGTCAAGAGAATTTCTAATGTATTGAGCCTTAGCGATAAAAAAGAAAGAGAATGCACGGTACATTAAAATGAATAAAAAATGAAGGTTGCATGTGAGGATGTTGGTAAAAGGGAATGCGGAGTTCAACTTTCTGAGAATCAAAGTTTAAACCCAATACCATTTTTGTGGAAACCAAAATCAATATCACCCTTTTTCTTCAACTTTGAAATTTTCACTCTATACAAATCCACATTGCTTTTAGAATCCCTAAACACTAATACCTTCAAATTCTGCATTTCCCGTACACATTGGGTACACTAACTACTAACCGAAACAAAAAATAATCAAGGAATTAAATTCATATTATTTGGATTTTGAAACATTCATATGTTTTCGAATCTTTGCATTTGTTCCCATTGGAATTAATTTTGTCAACATTTATGCATTCTATTCTTATCTTCCTCACAGCACTCATATAATATACTTTATTTATGGTAATGAACTAAACCATACGCATTTCTTAAACTTGTCTATTTTAGTCATTTGCTTCCCAAACTATTTAAAAATGAATTTATTGGCCTCTTGTTTTTAGGCACGCCTTAGAGTATTGACTTTGTATATAAGAACAATCGTACATATGTGAAGTTAATTGTAAATCATCTATTTAACTCTCTTCTAATATTGAGGGTATTTTAGTCTTCCTTTTTGTTAAATTATGATTATGACACGGCTTTATATAGTCTTCATTCAAATGTCACGCGTCATATGCAAAGTCAATATTATGATATCTGCCTAACAGTACGCCCAAAATTATTTCTATTATACTCAAAACATGAGGTCAATAGATACACATTAGGTCGTTTCTAAAATTCGAAAGGTAAAGTGTGACTAAAATGAACAAATTTAAGAGGTTAAGTATATAACTTAATTCTAGAATTTTTTTTTTAAAAAAACAACTTAATTTTAGTTTTTTTTTTTTTAAAGAACTTAGTTTTAGTTATGAGAAGTAATATGATATAACGACAATTCTCTTAATTTAGTACATGAATGTAAATATAATCATGTGCCTTTGCCGACTATTCCGCACCATGTTGCACAGTTATTCTACATAAACCTTCGATTAAATAAATAAAGAAATTGTTCATCGTTTCTTCATTTTAATTATACTATAGCTCTATTTGACCATTATGATTTAGTAGAGGAGGATCGAGGACAACAACTCAGATTCTTCTATTATTTAACCAAAAAATTAATTCGCTAGATTAAATTAAACCACACAAAATGCATGTAATATTAAATTAATTAGCTGTTATACTGCTTGATGTCACCCGAACTAATTAGGGTTTCTGATATGATCATAGTATGTATGATGGAGGGTCATGATTACATTATTATAGGCCGTTCATGCGCGCATATGGGTAGGAGGGACGATCACTCAGGAGCCCAACCGAAAGTGCATCCAAAATTTCCTATTTCAGGTACTATCTTTTAAGTGTGAATAAATTTTGAATGAAAATAATGTCATTTAAATGGTGCACGAATAATCTTAAACTGATCAATTATCATGATATAATTGATTTCCTATTGTAATTATTTATTAAGAGAGTTATTTGCTACTTCATCCATGGACATCTAAAATCTAATTAGGATCAGCATTGTATGTCTATATGAGTCCCACATTTCAAATGAAATTATTTATATATGTGCTGTAAATGTATTATATTTAGGATGAATAGTGAGCGGGAGTGTGAGAAGTTTAAGGCTCTATTCTTTTATTTTAAACTGAACTGAATTGAATGTCTAACTTTATTAAATTTACTAAATTAAATTAGATTCAACTAAATTTAAGTCAAAAGGACAAGCCTAACATAGAGTGAGATATAATTAAGTTGCATAATGTCAAAGATTAATAAATAAACCATAATTAAGCGTAACTATCAGCTCGAACTTTTAGTTCAAGCTATTAATTAACAACATAATATCAAAGTCTTTGCAATCAAAAAATTCTGAATTTGAATCTTGAGAGTCCCACTAAATTTTCAAACTGTTAATGGAATGCATGGCAGCAGACACATGACCTACGCTGAACACCCAGATCTTCAAATCACACAATAAATAAAATGGGTGGTCTTTTTCCTAAAAATTTCAACTTAAATCCATATATCTTTTCAGCTTTTCCTTTTTGCTTAACCGAAACATGTCAATTCAAAGGTTTGAACATTGATTTTGGTGGTTGGAGTTTCCCCATGCATATGTTTGCACAAATCACATGTTGATTACTCCGGCCTACCATTTTATTAGTAATTAAGACAAATTAAGTGGAGCCTTTAAACAATATTAATTTTTGGAACCTTAACTTTGACCTGCATGCTTTTGAACTCTATAAAGACCCACTTGACTTCATTCTCTCTTCTCCCTCTTGTTTTCACTAACATTACTACTCAACATGGCGTCTTCAAGCTTTCTACTTGTCTTGTTAATTCTTCTACATGCAAACTGCTTAATTGTCCAAGGTATAATTAGTCCATGTATGATCATTAACTACCACTTTAATTTAAATCTTCATTAACTAATTTTCAATTTTTATCATTTGTAGCTAAAGAGAAAAGACCAGCAGCACAAGTTGTGGCCGGCAATGGAATAAGATTGTTACAAGTCATGAATAAGGTATGATATATGAAACCAGAATAAGTTAAGTGTTACAAATACTTTTGGTGGTGTAAAATTTTGCATATTACACCGGTATGAAGTTCCTCCATTTATTTGCTCAAGTATCAAAATATTTAGAAAAAAATTCAGCAGGTTTTTTTAAAAAGAAAACAGAAATTATCCCATTGTAGCTCTCTACAAAAATCATATATTTGCAAGTTAGGGAAGAAACCTGAGACTTGACGTTCGTAAACTTTTAAGCACAAGAATGCATTGATAGATTAATTTGCGAACTGTAAAGTGTATTTATCCCTAAAATAAAAGAGTTTTCAGTATTTTTATGTTATATTCATTATTAAATATGCTAAAAGTTGATTTATTCAAATAGCAGGAAATATCTGGTGATGTTAGCGGTGCAACCATGGGTCGGGAAGTTAGAAACGAAAGGCTTAAAGGAAGAAAAATGATGGTGAAGAAAGAAGAAGGTGTGAAAGTAGAGGAGAGAAAGATGTCAGGTGCAGGAAATTGTGAAGATACAATTAGGAACCAAAAATGCAAAATGATGAGTATTAGCACTAGGAGTAGGAATCCTAATTTGAAGGATAAAATGGTTGATTTTACTGCTTTCACCGCTGATTATCACTTGCCCAAACCCCATCCTCCTAAGCATAATTGACTTGCTAATTAACCCCCAAAAAGATGGCTAAGTTTCTAGTTATCTTTTCAATTTTGTTTTCCTTTCTTAGGAATATTTTTTTTCTTTGAAAGGTCCGTTCTTAGGAATTTTATTAGCTATATATACATACTTGTATGTACGGAAAGCTGCTTAACATTAATTCAATATAAATTATTTCCATTTTTTAATCCAACTTCCAAGAGTAGTGCTTTTTAAAAAGCCGATTAACTAACGATGTTATATTTCAATTTGATTATATATTTTGGATGTTGGAAATGCAGGAAGAAAGGATATTATATATCAACAAAAGGCAAGAAATAATAGAGGTCGGACTAGCGCCGTTACAAAATGTTCATCGTCTGAGAAGCTTCACATAAATCACGATCAGACGTCAAAAGAAATTGTTAATTTTATGAATAAAGACTATCCAGGAGGAGGAGGTCCTCTTCACATGCCTCCTATCCACCATTAACTGATCACTTCTCTCAATGATTCATATCTATCTTTTTTGTGACAACAATTTTGCCCTCATCTACACAAAACACTATTTTGCCACAGGTCCTACTCGGCACTAGATATTTTTTTTTTTTTTGAAAGAGGCACTAGATATTTAATTGCTTCAATAATTTTTTTTTTCTTTGTCTACGAGGACCTACTCAACACTAAGAAAAGAACTTTTATAATACCTCATCTACTATATTTGATTTGTTGTGGTTGTTTGAGTCCTCATATGTAGAACTATGTAATCTCTCATAATTTCATAAATCTTTCTCACTTTGGGGCTTTCCAACCATGAAATAGAGTTACTCATTAAACTTTTTGTAAAATTTCTATAGGTATCATTTTAAGAGTTCAAACTTTTTGTATTATTATAATTTGGGGCTTTCCAACCATGAAATGGAGTTACTCATAAGTTCAAACCACTTGCAAAAGAAAGAAGTTGAGCATCAATCAAAATGTTGTTTGTTCACGAGAATATTACACACTCAAATGGAAAAGATACCACAACCAACCAAAACTACAGTGGCTACAACGTCAGGAGTGATGTAATGGCCTAATGTGAATGACTTTTATGTACATCTCATCACCCTAGCGTGTTCATTTCTTTACAACTCTATTTGTCTTGGCATTCATTATCATTATATACACCACAGTTGTTCCAAACTTTTAAATCAAAAACTCATTAAAACCCAACAAAATTAATCCAAACAGCCTACCCTTTTCACATACTTAGAATTACAACCATGTCCATCTCCGACAACCCTCATATCCTCGTCTACCCTTTCCAATCATCCGGCCATATTATCCCTCTCCTCGACCTCACCCACCGCCTGCTCCACCGTGGCCTTACCGTCACGGTTATTGTCACACCCAACAACCTCCCTTTGCTTAATCCATTCATTTCCACCTATCCCTCCTCTCAATTTCATCATTTAGCCCTTCCTTCCCCTCCAATACCCTCCGATTCTAAAAACCGCCTTGTCGCTATGATGCGCACCCTCCGTCACCACCACTATCCTGCGCTCTTAAACTTTTTCCAGTCTGACCCTTCTCCTCCTGTTGCTATCATTTCTGATTTCTTTCTTGGCTGGACACAAGAATTGGCTGCCCATTTCGGTATCCCTCGGATTGTTTTCTCCCCCTCCGCTGCCATTGCTTTCTCCGTCGCTTCTTCTACTTGGCGCCACCACTTCACCAGAACTGACAACCCGGAGAATCCCGATGACACGCTTGTGGAATTCTCCGGTATCCCGAATTCTCTTACTTATCCATGGTGGCAACTCTCCCATCTTTATAGAGCTCCCCGGGACTCCGACTGGGAGTTTTTCAGAGACGACCATATGGCTAATCTCTCCAGCTGGGGGATCATCTTCAACTCATTTGCAGAATTGGAGGGAATCTACATTGATCACGTTAAAAAGGATTTCCCAAACGACAACGTTTGGGCAGTGGGTCCGGTTTTGCCATTGGATGATGACGTGGCAGGGCAGACTAATCGCGGTGGCTCTAGTTCGGTGCCATGTCACGACGTGCTGACATGGCTTGATTCTCGTAAGCGAGACTCTGTGGTGTATATTTGTTTTGGAAGTCGTTCGTTTCTGACGTGTAAACAGATGGATGAGCTGACAAGTGCGTTGAAGAAAAGCAAAGTGAGTTTTATATTGTGCGATAGGCAACCTGATGATGGAGGCAGTGACATAGGGGTTATACCAGATGGGTTCAAGGATGATGTAGGAGAGAGAGGGTACATTATAAAAGGATGGGCTCCACAAGTGGCTATACTAAGGCATCCTGCAGTGGGGGCATTTTTGACTCATTGCGGGTGGAATTCGGTGTTGGAAGGGATATCGGCTGGTTTGGTGATGCTTACATGGCCAATGGGTGCTGATCAGTACACAAACTCGAAGCTTTTAGTGGATCAGTTAGGTGTTGGGATCCGAGTTGGTGAAGCCCCGAAAAAGATTCCTGAATCGGGGGAGTTAGCGCGGATTTTAGATGAGTCTGTGAAGGAGAATTTGGAAGAAAGAAAGAAAGCCAAGAAACTACAAGAAGCAGCTGGGAATGCGGTACTGAAAGGAGGAAGCTCAGATCAAGATTTGGATGCATTGGTTGCAAGGCTTTGCCAACTTAATTCCAAAAAACTGATTATTTAGATGCGATGATTAGCCTTTTTTTTATTGGAAATTGCTTGTTTGACTTAATTTATCACTTTTTATTATTGTGTTGTCTGACATTGTTTATAAGACTATGTAGTTTATAACTAAACTAAATTTAACTTCATTTAATTTTTACCAAAATTGAACCGAAGTAAACTGAACTAGAATTGCTTAACTTTTAGTTGAACTGGTTGAATGACTAAAGAATTTCGTAGAATTTGGCTGAATTGAATGAAATCTAACTAAACTAAGTTTACTGAAAATAAGTCAAGGAGAACAGTGAGTAAATGAGAATATCAAACTGTAAAATTTATAATTTTAAAGTTTTTTGTAGACTCAAATATAAAAATAGAAGTATCATAGATTCATGAGCGTAAGTTTGACAGCTCATACAAATACAAAAGTGTCAAAATGTGATGTGGCCAACCTAAAAATTGAAATGCAATGTAGTAAGTATATAACTTTTGCTAAAAAAAAAGGTCTGTAACTTTAACATTGTTTGGAAAATGTATACATGAATCCGAGAAATTTAGAGTACTTTTGGAGTACATGTTTCTTAAATATAAAGGACAGAGTTCATACGAAGATTATTTAGAGTAAAAAAACAAATAAACATAGAGCTCTATTTATAACTAATGAAATATATACTTTGGACGCGCCCTAAAATCTCTCAATTCGAGAAAAGTTTATTAAGAGATTTTAGAGCATTTTCAGAATATATACTCTCTTAATTACCAATAGAGTCCATTATTTTATATTATACCTAAATAGCTCTCATATTTAAAAAATTAATCTTTTTGTTGTTAATGAACATAAACAATGGAAAGGGACAAGCTATTGTCAAGAGAATGGCTGCGTGAACATAATCGCAATTGCCTCTATAACAATGTTGATGCAAAACATAAACAAATCTTGATTTTTTAATACAATCTTTGCTACGTTGAGGCTCATTTCAGTAGAGGCGGCAATTCGACATGTAACACGACAACACGACACGAACACGACACGAATTTTTTCGTATTTGTGTTGAGCATATTAAGTAACGTGTCATTTTCGGGTCGACACAAAATGACACGCTAATTTCCGTGTCGTGTTTGTGTCAACACGAAAAACACGAAACTGACACGAAAAATCTAATTACTTTTCTACCCTTAAAGAGTTAGGATTGCAATTGGAGGTATTTAAGTCATCATTATATAAAAATCTAATATCTTTGTATTCTAATGAACTTAGAACTTTGTGAAAATTGAGTGGTTAATTTTGTATATAAATTGACATCTTTACATAGGTCGGGTTGAGTCGAGTCGGGTTCGTCAGGTCGGGTCGTTTATAAATTATCGTTGTAATTTCCGTGTTTCCGTGTTTGGAGCAGGTCGTGTTTGGGTTTGGAATCTCGACACGAAACATTTTCCTTGTCGTGTTTGTGTTTAGAGTTTTGACACGAACACGAAAGTTGACACGACACAAACACGACACGAAACACGAAATTGCCACCTCTACATTTCAGTGACAAGACTAACATAAGACAAACAACACATGTAAAGGGAGATAAAATAACACCTATAAATGGAAAACCTCGTCACACCCATAAAAAAGACAAAATAACATTCATACAAAAAAAACCTCAACACACCCATAAAGAGACAAAACAACACGCATAAAAGGATTACCTCATCACACTCAACTCATAAAAGGAGAGACAAAACAACTTTTATCTTTTAAGACCAAATAACACCCATAGAAGGAAAACCTTGTCACACCCATAAAGGGAGATAAAAATAAAACTTTTATCTTTTAAGACATAACAACACTCCAAAAGGTTACCTCATCAAACTTATAAAGGGAGACATGATAACTTTCAAGTCTTTCACTCACTCGTCTTGTTACTGAAATGAACCTCAAAATTTTTTTAGTGTAAATATATTAGGAGAGTGGACTAGTCACAACTTTAGAATTAATCTCTTCATCTAAACTAGCCCGACTTCAGCTCGATGTAAATACATATAACAACAACCAAGAAGACACTTTTGAGTCAATCCATCGAGCCCAAGCCCATGCCCCATTTTCCAGGTACGGCGGCTCGGATACCAAATCCCCAAATCAAACCCTAATTTTCCCCAAATTCTGATCTTTTAAATAGTCAACAATTTGCCATTCATCTTCATCCCTAAATAGCTCCCCTAATTTTCTCTAATTCTGATTTTTTCTTCCTCAATTTCATCAGGTTATGGCTTTAATTACTCTAATTTATATTAAGCCATGGCCATCTGTAATCGAGCTCGATAAATTGCTGTCTGGACTGGTTAAGATGAAGCAATTTCAGATGAAATCGGTGAGAATTAAACGCGATCTTTATATCGATTGCTTCTTCCACTGTGGATCTTGGATTTTCTGCTCTTGCCAAAGTTTTGAAGCTTGGTTTTCAACCTGACATTATAACCTTCAATATAATTGATCGAGTTATAATGAGAATTTCGCTTCAAATTTTCCCGGATTTGGTATAGAGATTGTCGCATTTGATGCTATAAAAGAGACCTCTAATGGGTGTCTTTGCATTAGTTATGACCGTCTTTGTATCAGTTATCGATATGGTTCTATATCGAATTGTTTTATATATTAGGAAGAAGGATGATGTGGTTGGGTTGATACGTTTCTAGCTTTTTTTTGTAATTTTTATTTATAATTTCATATGATCTTAAAGTGAATTTGTATTGAGTGAGTGTTCAATTGATTACGTTGATATTATTTTTATGAAGTTTTAATACGCAAACTGATGAAGAAGACTGAAGAAGATCCTTAGAAATTCAAGGAGACAACTTCAAACTGATGGAGATAAGAATTCAAGATAAGTTTGCAAAAAGAACTATAAAATAAATGCTTTAAACTAAAGAACGAAAAAGTAAAAAAGAAAAGAAAAGAAGTGGATTACAATGCTTATAATAGTGTCTTCAATGTTTGCATTTGAAGACTTTTTAATAAAACAGAACAAATCACTTGGATGATGCAAATGATTGAACGCAAATAGATTATAAGTAATAAGTGTTGCAACGACAATTGCATCATACTCACCAAGGTTGAACTCCTATTTCTAAATTGACCTAAAGGTAAAAGATGATGAAAACAAATTCTGAAATTTAAAGTAATTAGTTCAGATTTACATCCACAACCCTCATTTAAAACACATGATTCATATGGACAATGTTAGGAAATCAACTAATTCTAAATGATTTAGTTGAAGAAAACCAATTACATCTTTTTACACGAACCGTTCTTGAGGTTCATTTAAGTTTTTCAACACGGTGCTGAAATTATAAGAAAAGTAATTGAGAAATTATTACAAAATAAAATAAGGAATTTTATAAATAGTGTATTTTTAATAATTAATAATGGCTACAACTTACCAATGGGCTACTGCATCGGTTCGCCCCATAACACCTTCCACGATGAGTATAAAACATAAATCTGTTTGAAGAAAGGAAAAAACAAAATATTAAATTCAGCAAAACCAACAATTTAAATACGAATTTAGCTTGCAAAAGGTAGAAATAAGATAAAATATATCTAAATAAGGAATGCTAGGTAATTTCAAATGTGTCATTTTGTTTTTCTTAGTTGTCAGACGTCGAAGGAAATGAAAAGAAAAAACGGAGAATATGACCATAATCCAAATAAGAGCAAAAAATACAGAATTCAATACGGAATTGTAGCAACGATGATACCGTATATGACAAATATCACAAATCAATATTTTAAAAGTTAAAATAAAAAAAAATAACACTAAAATGGGAAACGCTTACTTGATGAAACACCTATCTAACAAGATTATTCATTTTTAATGAATGAAAAATTTCTAATTCGGAACTGCGGATAATTTTTCTAGCTAGTTAAGAAAAATTTCAAATATTTTTCAAAGACGGAAAAAATTCCTAATTGACGTATAATATTCTAATTGGAATTAGTATTCTTAAGTCGAAGCAACTAATTAAGTTGTTTAAGTTGTTTTGTTTTCCTGTAAATTTGAAGTCGGTCTTCGAGATTGTAATGCCAATTGGTGTAGAGGCTTTAGGGTGGATATTAGGTTATGTACTTCTTCTCTTGTTGAGCTTTGGGGTGTTTATTTTGGCCTCAAATTAACGTGGGACAAAGGTTACGGAAATGTGATTTTCGAAATGGATTCTAAAGTGGTGATGAATTGGATAACTAACTCTACTGATGTGCACAACCACTTTTCTTGGTCGATTGAGCGATGTCTTTACTTCAGAGATAATGAGTGGGATATTTGAATTATTCACTCGTATTGAGAGGGCAACAGAGCTGCTCACTGGTTGGTGAATTTCGCAGGTTCATGTCCCTTGGGTCACCATGAATTTGGTGTGCCTCCTGCAGGCCTCCAGGTTATTCTGTTGAAAGATTGCGTCAGATATGTCCGCAATAGAGTAGTTTGTTCTTAGTTATGTTTCTTGTTGTTGTTTTTCGGGCTCTTTGAGCCTTCCACCGTACCAAAATTATTATTTATCCATTGATCCAATTGCTATTTCATTATTTTCATTACAATTTCCAAATTAAATCAATTGCAAATTTTAAAATTGAACTAAATCATTTTGTATAGAATTAGTTTCGATTGCAATTAATTGTCTTTTATCATCACGCATGTAATCATACGATTTACATCAACGAAATAGACTTGTGTCACAAAATTCCTTTGTGATTTTTTGCATTAAATTCCATTCAATGCTAACCATTAATTATCTAGTTAAGCTTTTATAATGGAGCTACCAATCTAAAGGACACTTTAAATTATTGCATCTTTTATCAATTGTTAGTACGTTTTTGCGTGCATAATTTACAACTTAAATGGTTCAATTGATTTGGGAGATAGTAGTCCATGAACATCAAGGTTTATAGTAGTAATATTTCACCTATTAATCAATATTTAGTGGTTACAACGCTCCTAAAAAAATATGGAGTCTTTACTTTGAGTATCAAAATCGAAAAAAGTAATAAAACTTTTAAAAAGTTAGTAATTTTTCAAAAATATCCTTATCCCATTCACAAAAAATTATCTAGAAATCTGGAATTTAAATTTCTATACCGTTAGTCAAAATTCAAAATTTGAAATTTTATCACAGATGTGACGATCTTATTACAAGATCTACACAAAAAATCTAAACACTAATAAGTTACCATTTATGAAAGAAATTGATTTATAAAAATAAATGGGATGCCATGATACAGAAGAAATCCAACAAAATTATCATTCTTAATTAATGGGTACAAAGTTTTCTAATCCAGAATTGTGAATACTTTTCCTTACTAGTGTAAGGGAAAATTTGAAGTTTTAGAGACAGAAACAATTTCTAATTGAGGACTAATATTCTAGTTGGGGATTAGTATATCATTTTCTTTCAATCTAACAAGATTTTGCACTAGTTCATCAAAATCCTTCATTGAACTTCCGTTATCTTTGATTGCATGCAATGCTTGCTCACTTATCTTCTTGGCTCGTTCCTTCCCGACTCCATTATCATTCACAGATTCCTTGAAAATGTTAGCCAACTCGACCGCGTTAGGCACTGTTTTGGCACCTTCACATGCCCTTACAGCTACCCCTAACTCATCAACCAATAAAGTAGCATTAGTAAATTGATCAGCTCCCATTGGCCATGCAATCATCGGCACGCCTGCTATTACAGCTTCGAGGATCGAGTTCCATCCACAATGAGTCAAGAACGCGCCAATTCCTTTATGACTCAAAATCGGAACTTGTGGGGCCCACCCCGTAATCACAAGTCCTCTCCCGCACACACGATCTTTGAACCCTGATGGAACTTTATTGTATTTTTCCTCCCTCTTTTTAACACACCACACGAAATGGACCCCGCTTTTCTCCAACCCGGATGCAATCGCCTCCATCTGATTGTTGGTCAACGAGGTTTGACTTCCGAAGCAAACGTAAACCACCTTATTTTCGTCACAGTTGTCAAGCCACGTCAATATACGATCCAACGGGACAGAGTTGGGGCCACCTCTATCTTTAGACATAGACTCGGAGATTGAACCTTGGGTAAGGAATGCAGGTCCTACCGCCCACACACGATCATGCCCTAATTCCCTCCTAAAATGATCTAAATAAACCCCTTCCATGTCGGTGAAAGTGTTAACCACGAGTCCCCAACTCGTGAAATTACCGCGGAAACAATCTTTCAATCCTTCCGAATCGGGGTCTCCTTTCACGTAGCTACGATACATAGGAGAGACTTGCCACAAGGGGTATTTCAGACATTTAGGCAACTTCGAGAACGAAACAACAACGTCGTCCTCGTTAATCTGGGGCATGTCATGCCAGAGAGAATAAATGACTGACAAAGCCAAAGCACCTGATGGGGAGAACACAAGGCTTCGAATGTTAAGGCTGGAAGCAAGAGGGTGGGTCCACCCGAGGAACATATCGGCAATGATAGCAACCGGGGGTGAAGGATGAGACTTGAACCAGTCAAGGAGAGGATGATAGAGTTGCCCTAAAGCACATATCATGGGAGCGGGGCTACTATGCGGGGGGAGATCTTTAGCATTTTCGACACCGGGAGGGATGGAAGGGTGTGTAGGAAAAGGGAGAACTAAGGTTTGGATAGAAGGGTGGGAAGAGAGAAGAGGGTTTAAGAGAGGAAGGTTTTTAGGGGTTATTAAGATGGTTATGGTGAAGCCATGGGTGGATAAATGATGAGTTAGGTCTAGAAGAGGAAGCAAATGCCCTTGAGCAGGGAATGGGAAAACCAAGATGTGTGTTTTAGAATAAGCTGAATTCGCCATAGAGAAAAATGATTGATTAAAGGGAGATTGAGCTTCTTTCTTTTTTTTATAGACGGAAGAAATGAATTTTACGAAATTAAATGGAGATTGTGATAATCAAACATTTGGAGGAAAAAGGCCAATTAAAGCAAGTGTTTTGGATTTCTTTCATGTTCATTTCCAATCAAGAATGGACAACAATTATAGAATGTGCGGAAATTAATTGTGTTCATCCGTTCTATATATGCACTTTCTTTTCTTGGATATTGTCAATTATATTCATGATATTTCTAGGATTTCCTAGATTTGAAAATAATACTAAATACCGACACTTTCTAAATTTTTCAGTTATAGATACTGTACGCACTTTTTAAAATATGTCTTTTACAACACACAAAGAAAAACATATTTTTTAAAATTTTAATTGTTGTTGCACCAAATTCTTGAAAGGTACTTAACAATATAATACTAAAAATAAAAATACCCATACTTTCTTAAACTTTTCAGTTATAATTACTATACACACAGTTTATGATATAGTACGTAGTAGAAATATGTCTTTTATAACACACAAAGAAAAACAATATTAGTATTAAATTTTGGTAGATGTTATACTTACTACACTATTATTTTTAAGCATTTTTTGATGGAAAATTCTATGGTCACTTTGTTTTTCACAAAGTAAGCATTACTTTGTTTTGTCCACCATTAGATCATGGGTTAAAAACCAATTTAATGGTAAATATGACAAAGTACAAACAAAGTAAAGATAAAACAAAGTAACCATAGCCTACACCTTTTTTGATATCTAAAAAAAAATATTTTCTTTTGAATGGGAAATATCTAAAAAGGTTTTAAGAGTTAACGGTCTACAATTCAATTTCATTGAAATTGATCATATTTATAAATATAGTTTTAAAAATAAAAATCACTTTTTTATAGAAAAAATACATCACTTTTTAGTTTTAAGGTAAAATTGTTCCCTTTATTTTTTTTAGAAAGGTAAATAGTTTTTTATTTATAGCACACAACATTCTCATGATAAATATTTCACTTTTAACTAAATCAACTTATTTAAATTTTGCTGGTGGGGTTTTGAAAGGTAGATAGATTTCAGATTATGAGAAATAACTTACTTAGGTGGATTTCAGATTTTGAAATCAGTTTTAGTTGTTTAGCTTGGAAAAAATATAGAGGAGACAAGTGTCTTTTCCCGTTAATATAACAAGTGTCTTTTCACATCAGCTTGAACAAACTTTAGATGAGATTTGGACAATTAATTTACTATATAACAGCATTTTTTTTTTGGACCATATTATATTTATTTATACTCACTCCTTTCAATTATAGATATTATATAAAAAATAGTTTAAATACAAAAAAAATAAAAAATATAGAGTATAGAAAGGACAATAAAACAGAGTACACGATAAAATGCATAATATGAAAAATGTAAAATATAAAAAAGGATACAAAGTATAAACAAATGTAGAATTCTACCAAATGCAAAAACAATGCATTACCTGAAATGTATGGATAAAAAATAGAACACATGAAATTACAAAACACAAAAAATGTGCAAAACAATGCAAAATATAGGAAAAAGCATGAAAAATGGAGAAAAAAATAAAATGAAAAATAAAAGAAAAACACATAATAACAAAATTTAAAAAAAAATGTAGAATAGGAGGAAGATGTAAAAACACAAAATACATGAAAAATACATCATACTACAAAAATATAGAATACGAAAAAAAATGCATATAAAAAGAATACAAAACTTCAAGAAAAATGCAAAAAATATAAAAATACAGAACTTAGAAAAATGCATAAATAAATAAATAGTAGCAGTTAATAGCTGATGTTTAGTGTAGAGTCTAGTCCACTGGGACAGGCCCATTATGAAGCCTATTTACGAGGAGAAGTGGACTCTATAAGTAAATAAAGCGGTTAAGAAGTCGGCATTAATATTATAGTATTATCATAACTGACTCCCGGGAAATTTCAGCCGGGCGGGATGGGAACCTACGCGCCGGACGTCTCTTTTGATTTGCCGCCGAATAAACGCCTGAAAACCCTAAACCCTAATTCGGAGGAGGAGGATGATTCAGATCCGCTAACCTGCGGAATTTGTTTGTTTGATGATAATGGAAACGCAATTAGAGGTCAAATCGATAGCTGCGATCACTTCTTCTGTTTCGTTTGCATTATGGAGTGGGCTAAGGTCGAGTCTAGTTGCCCTATCTGCAAGCGCCGCTTCTCCTCCATTCGTAGACCCCCGGATCGTGCCCTCTTTCGATCCGAGCGCATTGTCAATGTTCTTCAACGTGATCAGGTCATTTTAATTCTGTTTATTGTGTTTTCATGCTCTATTGTTCTAGTTGACTTCAACTGCTTGTTTTGTGCTTTGATTCTTAGCTCTTTACTTTTCGGTTTTCGTCAAATTACAACTATGAATCATAAAATCTGTAATTTTTTTCGATCCGTAAACTCGAAATTGACGTAACAGGTTACTACATTATGATTGAGTTCTATGTATGCGCAAGTGATTATATTAAGTTTGGAGTAGTTGAAATGTTTGTGGGGCTGGATTGGGTAAAAAAAAAAAACGAGTATTGAAGTACAGTGGTTAAAGGAGTCCAAATCAAACTACATGAACTAAGTGATGAAATTTAAGAGTAGGGAAAAGTTATAAAGAAAAATAGAAAGTTATATATTTATTAAAATATATGTTCTAACACGGTTTTTCCCAAAAGTTATAAATTGTAGTTTTTGCTGAAAGTAGCTTTCCCATAAAGCAATTTACCAAACACAAGAAAAATATGTAATTATTAAAATACATCGAAAGCTAAGCATATTTTAGTTAAAAAAAAAAATATCAATGTCAACTTTCTGCGTAAGTTATGACAGCTGTTGTTGCTTTTGGGGAAAACAGTTTTCCTTACTTTCCCAGTTTTCCCAGAAAGCAAATTTGCATTTACCAAACGTTGTTTGCAATGTCAAAGTGGGCCTTAGTCTAGTATATGGTTGAAATTATACCTTTTTCCACTGATGTCAATAAAGGTTCTGGAAATTTTTGTTATGAAGGTTAAATGTTTGTTCTTTCTAGAGCAACTTAACTTAGCTTTATATGGTGTTGATTCAAGAATTCTATCTGGAACGAGCTCATTTATCTGATTCTGTGGTGATACTTGTCAGAATTATAGTCTCAGTCAGTGTAGGCAATTTATCAATAATGGAGTTCCTTTGCTCATACGCTAACTTAATATTTGTTTTTTTTAGGTGTACTTGCATTCTGGTAGCGCCTCTATTGGGGCTTTTGATCCATATGCACATACTCAATGTAGTGTTTGCCGCACTTCAAAAGATGAAAATTTTCTTCTTCTGTGTGATCTTTGTGATTCAGCTGCTCATTCTTATTGTGTTGGCTTGGGATTCACCGTACCTGAAGGGGATTGGTTTTGCCACGATTGTGCTGTTTCTAAGACTGAACATGAAACTATTCAAAAAAATGAAGAGGATGTCAATCAAGATTTACCCATAAAGTCCAATGAAGTAAAAGCAGCTATATCTGATACTTTACCTGATGTTGCTATGAGCAATCAATACATCTTAGACAATGCTGATGCCGTTCCAGTTAATCGCGCAGATGTTTCAATTTTTGATATTGTATGTAACTCAGACGAACCCATCCATGCCTGTCTTCAAGCAAGATCGGCTTCTTCTCCCCATAAAAGACAGCCCAATCTTTCAGAGGAATCGAATCTTCCAGCTGAAAAAACTCAAACTGGGCGCAGAAAAAAACCTCAAAGCAATTCGGAGAAAAAGATAAATCAAAATGGTGCAAGAACATTGAGTCGGTGTCGTAATATTTGTAGCTATGTGCAAGCACTGCGTGATAATTGGAAAGCCCTCCAAAATGGACGCTTGAGATTCTCGTCCACTTCAACTTCGTCTACAAAAAATGGCCAGAAAGTGACAAAAAATGACAGTTTGCACGAAACCTCTGCGGATAGTAGATGTTCTTATGGTATTGATAAAGCATGGAAAATGTTGGATAAGGCAAAGTTAGTCAAACAGGAATCTAGACGAACCAACGGTGTTGACTCTGTGTTAAAAAATTCTCGTTTAGAAGGCAGCTCTTCAAATACAGCTGCTATTGGAAGTTCAAGCCTACATTTGTCAAAAAGACAACTACTTGCAAGTAGAGAGTTGCAAAACAGTAGTATGGCTGAGCAGCAGTTCAAGTTTTGTTCCGGTGAGAAGGAAACTCATGAGCATATATCCACCAAGTGGAGAATGCAAAAGCATAGTTCGAACATGGCCAAAGCAATGGCAGGATCTTATGATAATCTACCAAATCCTCCACTTGAATCTCCTGCATCCGTTTCTCTATCCATGTCATCTCGGAAAAACCAAACTAGCAGTCAAAGAAATGTCTTCCATGAAAATCGGGAAACACACGCAAAGAAAAGACTGTACAATGCACCGGAAAATGTTACTGATAAGCAGGATAGATCTGGCAGGTCAGTAACTTCGGTTATGCCAGTGCCAGAAGCTTCTAAATCATTGAACATGAAAGCAGAAGTTAGCATATTTTCCTCCTGTAGAGCAGATGTTTCTAAGCAAGATGTCAAAATAGAAACAGGAAGCACGGGAAGTAAGGCAGGAAAATATGAGGATGCCAAAAGTGAGATTCAGCTTCTTGTCAAGCTCAATCTAAAGCTATTAGATGGAGAGAAACAGTTAGGTAAGATATACATATATTTTTCTTTGAGATATTAGATGTGATTAGAAGAAAATTAAATAAGGTTGTATCAGTTTATTTATACTGTTATTATCTCAAATTTCAACGATTGATGGAATGTGGAGATTGAATTATGCAGGGATAAATGGGTTCAAGGAGGTTGCAAGAGTTGGGACTCATACCATATTGGATGCATGTGGTTTTGGGCAGTCAAGACATGTTTTTCACTCAGTTCCAAGCTTTTTTTGCAGTCACTCGGATGGCATTCAGCAACTCCGTAAGTCAACTCTAATGCCAAATTCATGCCGAGAATGTTTTTATGCATTTGTTAGGGACGTAGTTAACACAATAGTCTCTGATAAATTATCTAAGGCAGGAGCCACATGATGATAAGTTATTAGGAAAGCTGGCTCCTGCGAATCCAGACTGGGTTATTTTGGTACCTTGTTTGCGTATCTTTTTTTTACTTTTCTCGTTCATGTGAAATATTAGGACAAAAGCATTACTGGTGAAAATCTAGCCAGAATACTTTTTTCCTTCTTTATTTTTCATATTTAAAAGCACAAATGCTTTGTGCATATCTGTATACTAGTCAAATGTGTAATTACTTAGATTGTAAATTGGAATTCACCGACAGTGAAGGGTGTTTTCCGGTTGTTTTGAACTTGCTCTCAGTTTTCCAACGCATTCCCAAAATGGTATAACAAGTTGGATCATTGAAATGGCTTTGGTATGCTATTTTTCTCCAATTTCTTCTGGACCATATTTGGACTTGAGTACATTATACTATTGTTATTTAATTTACCGGTAGGTAAAATGCCTTATAAGTTTTAGTAGTCCATTATTTTTCTTAAAACAGTTTTACCATAATTTAATCCAAAATCAATTAATTTTGATCAATCTTACTAGATGATCTATAAGCATAACATTTAAGAATGACATATCAACATTTTTGTGACATGGTTTTTAATTATTACAATGACATGCAATAAATTTGGCCTAGAAATTTAATGGATTAATGATTTTGTAGAATCTAACACGAGTTGATAAATTATGGTGATGGGTTATCTTAGTGTTATTACAAAGTTCATATAAATTTAATAGTTATACTTATTAAAATAAATGTCAACTGGCAATATGAATTCAACAAATATAAAAGTATGTAAGGTTGCTTATAATATTATCTCCAAAGTTTTAGCAATATGCCTCAAGCCAATCCTCCGAAAGATTATTTCTCAACCACAGTTTGCTTTTGTTCCTCGGAGATAATCACTGATAATATTCTTATAGCTTTTGAGGTTATTCACCATATGAAATGCAAGACTAGAGGGAAAAGAGGAGAGGTTGTTGTAAAGTTAGGTATCAGCAAGGGGCAAGACTAAGTTGGTCCTTCTTAGAACAAATGCTTCATCAATTAGGTTTTCATCACAAAATGGGTATCTCGGATCATGTTATGTCTTAGGACAGTGAATTACAGAGTGTTGATTAACGATTTTACTGGCGGGGCCAATTTCTCCCCAGGGTTGGCCTTCGCCAAGGCTATCCGCTCTCGCCTTATGTGTTTGTTATTTGTATTCAAGGACTTTCGCTTTTGATTGTTAAATCAGTGAGCACGGCAATCTTATGGGAGCAAAGATTTTAGGAGATCACCTAGCCTATCCTATCCCAGAAACTTTTGTTTCAAAGTGTTGTAAGGCCAAATGTTATCCTACATATACTCTTTTCTCTGCTGGGTTAGGAGCAAATCCAAGTTATACATGGAGAATTGCAATTCCCGTTTCATTTTGGAAAGGAGTGTCAGGTGGAGGATTGGAAATGGGGGCTCTATTTAATGTGTGTCATGAACCATGGCTTCTGGAGGGTGCAAACAGTTTATCTCTACTCCTATGTACCCGGCTTTCAATCCATTAAGAGTTCAGGATCTGTTTGCCCCAAGTTTTAGGGAGTGGGATGTTGAACTCCTTGAAGAGATTTTCAATGCAAAAGATGTTTCCGCAATCATTAGTATCCCAATTGTTGGCCTGCATCTTGAAGATTAGATTAGTATGTTTGGTCTTTGACTAAAAATGCATGTTATACTGTGGGATCCGGCTATCATGTTGCTATGACTTTTGAGGTGCCAGGCTTAAATTCAGAGCTTAAAAGTCTAAATTAGAATTATATTTGGCGTCTCCATGCCCCTCTTGACGGGCTGCTACAGGTTGTTTACCAACCCGCGGTAACTTGCAGAGCAGAGGTATTGTTGTCCACTCTCACTGTCTCTTATTCTATTGTCGAAAATTGTCGTCGTGATCTTGGCTTTTGGAATACCCTTTATTCTATTGCTGAATTGAATGGCTTTTAAGGTTTCTGATAAGTTTTCTGGAGTTGATGTTGGGAAAATATGTGTGGTCTTATGGTGTATACGGAAAGCAAGAAACAATTGCCTATGGAATGGGGGTTTGGCATATGGTGACCAAATTGTTATTTCTTGCGATTTCTTTTCTTTATGATTGGTGTGCAGCCCAAAATTTGACAAACATCCATGGTGCATTTGGTGGAAGAAGCCCCTTCATGATCTTTCAAAATCAATATTGATGCATTAATTTTTCATGAAGAGATTAAAACATGTGTATGGATGGTTTTGAGAGACAGCATGGGTGGTTTTATTGCTTGCCGCTCTGTTTTCACGTCTGGTACTTTTTATGCGAGAGAGGCAATAATATTGGGTGTTAAGGAGGCTCTTTCTTGGCTTAAATATATGGGTATTAGTAATGACCCAAATTCTCTTGTTGTTGTTAATGCTGTAAATTCTAGTATTGAGGATCTGTCAGAGTTTCGTTCCATTGTCTCCGAATGTCAGTCTTTAGTTTCTTTGTTAAATTCAGGAAGAGTTTATTTTGTTCGTCGACAAGCGAACTCTGTTGCTCATTATATAGCTTGGGCACCCATTTCTATGTTAGTCATACAGTCTGACGGGAGATGTTTGCTTTTATTATCAAGCTTTTGTATTTTCATTGTAATCATGTTTTTCCTTTTCAATGAATTTGTTAGTGCTCTTTTTCCACTTCGAGTTTTGTTCACAAAAAAAAAAGCAAATATAATGCAGAACATAGATTGATTTCATAAAACAATTGTTAACCCGAACTAATAAAACATTGATTTTCAATTTGAATTGTTTAAAGAAAAAACACCAAAGATAAAGTAATATACAAAATTAGAAAACAAATTAATCCATTTTGATTAATAATGAAATGGAAAAAAAAGACAGAGAAAAAGACTAGTGAAGTTAAACAAAAATGATGAAGAAACTTGTAATTTAGACACGTAATTTTGTTGGGAAGTTTCACTTGAAGAGTTTATAGTGAAGATTAATGAAATTGACATTTTATTTCATTAAATTCTAAATCTTAACGTCTTTTCCTTTTTTTTAAGCTAAATCTTAACTTTCAAATTAAGTTCTTCTCTCTTCTTCTTTTTTTGACAAAGATTAGGCTTACTCATAATCATATTGGGCTTACTCTAGTCTTAATCATCACTTATCTGAATGAATGCAATCTTAAGTCTATTCGGTGGCAAAGGAACTTAAAAACCAATCAAAAATTGAAATTTAAGTTTAAGTTTATGTTTCCTTCAAATTTTTTATACTAGAAAAAGATTTGGACATTAAATAACGCTGGTGTATATAGAAAAATGAACATTTGTACGAACAAGTGGTTGTAAATTTTAATTTGCCAGGAAAAGGGAAAAGGTTTTTTGGTGTGTTCTATTTTGGGCCAACATGGATAACTAAAGAGTGACTGTTGCTTCAGTTTTTATCCTACACTAAAAAATGTTGTTGTTTTGAAGAATGTAGTTAGACATCACTCCCTCTATACAGAGAATCAGTAAATAAATGAATGTGAAAAACTGAATTCAAAGTGGCTACAAAATTAAGTAAACACACATTTTCTATATTTTGTCAATCTTGATTTATGAAATATGTTCCCATTGTCTTCATGAATAACTTGCTTTTGTTTTGTTTAGATTTTTTTGTTTCAGTTGTTTAATATTGTCCGTAAGAGTATTTAATACCGACTACAATGATTAATTCATTTCTTAGAAGTATTTCATCTTAAAAGGTTGGACCGTTGGCTACGTATTTTTTTTCATAAAATGAGAATCGAGCCATATATTAAGGGAGAATGAGTTTTTACCACTCCACCTCAACTTCTTGATTTTTTCATAAGGTGAGAATCGAGCCATATGTTCATCCTGGAAAATAATATTCTACAATTGTGAAACTGAATCTCGAAATAGAATCATAATGAGAGTCTAATTTCTTATGATACGCAGTAATCTCTAAAAAAAGCTAAGTCATATTAAGACATAAATTCTTCTCAATACCCTATATACAGAATGATAATCATCAAATGAGGTACACAATCACAAATACTATTCCATTTGCATTCTAAGTCTTTCTCATACTGACTTCGGCGTCAGAGAGTTTCTCTATAATCACATCATTGAATCTGTTTTGCAGGTCACACACGTATTAAGAAGAAGATTTTTCATCTAAGTTATCAGATAATGAATGTTTAAGACTAATTTTGAGTACAAGCATTTTAGTAAACTTGAATGAGTAAAAGTAAATCTAGAAAAATGACTAAAGTAAATAGGCACATTTTGTAACTAATCTAAGGAAAGGGAATAGAAGAAAAGAGAGGTAGCAATTAGCACATCAAAAATGAAAATGGACCACCACAATGTGGTCCTTTCATTTCATAAATTTCACAAATTCTGCTCACTTTTTTTCAATTCCTTTTAATTTTAATTTGTTTAACAATTAATTACATAAAAGAATTCATTTTTAAGTTAAAAAGAAATCCAAGAATCTGAAAGGATGGGTTTGACACAATAGATGGGGACACTTGTCACGCAATAGGTGGGGCCACGATTAAGGTGTCGTGACCAAAAATAAGAAAAGAAAAAAGGCACGCGAGCCAACCACGTGAGAAAGAAAGGACACGTCATATGAGATAGCAAGTAGATCATAGGTTTTTTTTTTTTCACAAATGGTAGATCGTAGGTTAATGTCATATGTAATTGACGGATTTGTATTGTTTTTAAATTTTATTTGAGGATCATATGTAATTTCTATATTATCACTTGAATTTGTAAGCGTTTGATTGAAAAGAGGGTATGGAAAAGTATAAGAAAAACGAGTTCAGATAGTTAAATGTAATTGGGCTCATTTGTTCTTTTTTTTTAGATGGTAAAAATTAATGGAACGCTTCATATTTGTTCTTTTTTTTTAATTGAATTTGTAATTGATAACAAAAAAAACCCTTTTAAATTTTGGAAATGGTTTGACTTTCTAATTATAATAAGAGTCTCAAATATTAAGCTAAAACGTAATTTTCAAAATAACTATCTGCAACTAACATTAATTAAGATGTTACAAATTGGAGCTTATTTGTCAAAACGACTATTGAGATTTTTTTTTTTAGTAAAACGATGACTTTTGCTTTAATGTTGTCAAATTTACTGTTGTTGACCATAAATAGAAATATTTGAACAATTACAACTTTTTTTTTTAGAATTTATATTTTGCAATCTTGAAATTCGACCTAAGACCTCATGCTTCGTTTTTAAAACATAATAACTATTAAATTATTACTTGATAGATTCCTTAATTACAATATTTTAATCTCATAAATCACGGACAAAAGTATCCAAAGTCGTTCTAGTTTGGCTATTATCTTACTATGGAAGTGAAGTTTAGCTTTGTGTCGGTAGCAGCTGAGCAACCTTTACTGAGTGGATTTCATAAAATCACTTTCGAGAGTTTGTAAAAAATAATTCAACATATTAGGATTTCATTGTTTCAGTGTATTAGGGATTAAAAATATTAAATGAGCACTTACAGGAATAGACACATCTTTATTCTTTGAAATGAAAATATTTTTCATCTATTGTAAATGAAATTAGATGTGTAACTTTCATATTCTAATTTCTAGTGAGAATGATAAGTGATATTAGTGTAGTATTATCTGATGTTTTAGATGGCGGAAACTTGTATAAGATAAGCAAAATGTAATGTAAATGGAGTTGGAAATCGATGCGACTCTCATTCTGACGGACAAGTCGGATAAAGTAACAAAAAGGAAGGGACACTGGGACAAAAATAATATAATAAATGTAAAGATATCATTATGAGATTTTTCATTGTCATTTATGACAAAAGCATGTGAGTACTCTAAACACATATCATCGTTTGAGTGGTCACGCAGCTTATGGCGGTTATAGAAAATTACTTAAAATCTTATGCTCACGTGTTGTACGTTTCTATTCTCCTGATTGGACATCACGTTTTAAACGCTTAGTTTGTGTGGAAGATTGGTGGAAATGTGAGGCATAACATGAGAAATATTGTTTTACATATGATCTTGTCATGTATTCACGTGTTATTTTCTCTCATATTAATAAATAAATTAATAAATACTTTCATGAAGAAAGATATGCTATTTCAAACTATAAGTTATATGTAATTTAATTTCTTTGAAAAAATGTGACATAAAAGCATATGTTATGCAGTAACAAACCTGTTTATGGGTTGAGCTTGATCAGATCAGTCAAAAGACTAAGAATTCCTTATATTAATAATATCATATAAAAAAAATAATATATATATGTATGTATGTTCATTTTCAATGGTTATTACCCATCAATAGATATTACAATAATAATAGTTCGATTTTAAATATGATCATTAATTATTGATGAGCATATTGAGTTTCAGGCCCATAAGTCCAATGGGCCCCACCACAGACTTTCACCCCGGTTGCTGGTGTCGACGGTGATGTGCCCTCGACACCTTCGAGGTACCCATAATTCTACGCCAACATGATCACTTTGACCGGAGGCTCGGACGTGTCGAGGTGATCTCAACAATGGTCATATTAAACTCTGAAGCCCTCGGACATCATAAGGGATACGTGGACCAAATCAAGCTGTCTAGTCATTATTTTGGGAACTTGACCCCATTAACTTATAAATAGGACACTCAACCTAAGGCTAGAGACAAGTAACATATTCACTCTTAATCACTCTTCTTCTCTCCCATTCTTACTAAAATATTATATCAACTTGTAGGGACTCACTTTAATCCAATCTCACATCAATTATTATTTCGGTTTTTTAAAATTCATCTAATTAACACTAATTTCTATAGTAACCAACAAACAAAAAGTTAAGAAATTTATTTGTTAACTTTTATAATTTCAACAAAAATTATATAGGGTTTAATTGTACATTTTAGCTATATAGGTATGTAATATGGATTGGACTAGTTTTGTAATAAATTTCAAAGTGAATCCATAAATTAGAAAGTTTTTGAGGGGGTGAGGCTAAAAATCGAAATTATGTAGATTAAAAGCCCATCCAATTATAAACAGGCCAGTACAGATTGAGCGGAGCATCGGATAGTAGAAAGTGTTTGTGCAGTAATAAAATCACAAAAATGGTAATTAAGTTGAGAAAATATGTTAATTTAGCAGCAAAGATGAGTTGGGATGGGAGGGGCAGAGCACATGCCCCCACTAAGCGATTTTTGCTTTCTCTCATTTTTCTAAAATAAATAAATGTTAAAGGTATGTAATTGGGTGGGCCCTTTATCTTCCCACCACGTGACACCGTCACGAGAAAGCGATAGAGAGAGACGCACCGCCTAAGTCTTACTGCACGTGCTCTCACGTACTCTTTCTTCTTCCTTTTTATTTTCCCTAAAACTCAAATTCCCAATTTTTGCCCATACAATACAACCTTCCCTTCTGTCTTCCAAATTTGCCCTTTCAATTAATCATTGCTCCATTTACTTTCCTTCTTATTTTTGTTTTGTCTCCAATCATAATGCTCTTTTTATTTTATTTTTTCTCCTACAACATTATAATCCTACCTGTAATAACATTGGTATATTATCTAAACAAAATGGATTCGAAGCTGATAACTTGTGTGAAAGTTATGTTGATACTCTCTCGTTGGAAGACTGTTAGACGTGGATCTTTCTTTTATTAGTATTCTGATAATTAAGTTAGTATTTAGATGAAAAATATAACATTTCAGAGTAGAATATTTTTTTGGAATAATGAAGGTATCACTCGTCCCTTTCTATTTGGAATTTATAGTGCACATTAACCTTAAATGGAAAGTGAATTGCTTAAAACACCATTTACTTATAAGCAAGAGAATATCTTTCCGAATGAACCTTCCACACGAATGTACGGAGATTTAGTTACTGCCACAACATTCGTTTTATGTTATACCATGTGAATACAACGGGAGGATCAAGTCCATAAAGTGGGCGTGTCATGTATGATAACGACACTTTTTACCATATGACATGGCGTGTCCGTTCCTTCTTCTCGATTTGTCTCATTATGAATCAATCTTTGCGCCTGCTTCTGAAAGGCGGATTCATTTGCTTCTGGAACGTAGATCCATTTGCTTCTTGTGGGCAAATATATTTTGCCTTTTACGCGCGGATCCATTCGTTTTCTGATGGCAAATCCATTTTACTCATTGGGCTCGTCGGGCAACCTTAAGGTTTGAACTTTGAACCTTTTAATAGAGATATTATAAACGCTTATCCTTGTAATATAAACTCTTACTATTTTCTTATATCCCCCAACTGCTATTGATCTTAACTAAACCACAAATAACTCATTTTATCTAATATTTGCATTAGAATGTCACCTTGTTATGGCATCAGAAAGGTTTGCTAGTTGCGAACCTCTTCTAATATGCTTTATCCATTCCAAATCATCCAATATAACATTTTGAGTAGCTCATACTTTGTAGTGTCCATCGATAACACTTGACGAAGTGAAAATGACAAAAAAAGACGTCTCTACCTGGAGAAACAATCAAGCTACTCTTAATGAACCACACTTTTTAATAATATAAAGATTATATCACGAGCATTTAAGATATAGTGAGAAAATATAAATAAAGCTTATAACTAAAGAAAATACATATAATTTATAAAGAAAATAAAAAGAATAGATGTTAAGTATACAGTAAAATTTCTCTCAAGGAGTATGAACGTAGATTCACGGACGTGAATAAATAAATAATAAAAGGGCGGAGGGCGAAAGGCATACGAAGCAGTATGGCAGGGGATGGGTGCACGTGAGCTGCTAGAATACAAACACCAATCACCCTTCTCACGTGCGCAACTTACTCTTTATTTTTCACGGCAATCAATCAATAAAACTTCCTAATTCCCTTTCTCTGCACTTGTCTGCGCCGATGCCCTTTTACTATATTTGATTCAAACATATATTGTTTTATAAATATTTATCTTCACTTCAATTCCTTTTTACTGATTTTAGCTAATAAAACAAAATTCAGGTACAATAAGTTAACCGAACTAGGGTAACTAGATAACTTTCTTCACGAATATTTTATCTTCTAGATTAATGTTTAAGCTAATAAATAGCATCCGCCGCATGGTCGAATATATGTAAAAAAAGATATATACAGTGTGAGAGTCGTTTTGATTCAATCAAATGATGATATGGTTTTTTAAAGTTGTTTAAAAAAATTATTTTAGTTTTTCAATTTTGGGAGCGACTTATTAAGTTTCTCCACTATCAAAATGTGATCTATTAAGTTTCTTAACTATTAAAATGTGACTTGTTGATTCCTTATTCAATGACGTGACAATGAGTTGACAAATGTGAATAATATTAATTTAATGTCAACTCAATGTCATGTCATCGAATAAGAACTCAATAGGGCCACATTTTGATAGTTGAAGGATCTAATAGATCGTCCCCAAAATTAAACGACTAAAATGACTCTTTCGAACAGTTTTATAGATCTACATATAATTTAAGCCTATAATTTTCAATGTTGGAGCATCAATTTTTTATTTTTTTTAAAAGATGAATTGGTGAATTAGAGAGCATGCTAGGCATCAAGGGAATTCTCCTTAGGCGAGCCCAGAAATTTATTTTTTTACCACAAAATTTCACCAAATTTATAATATTAATAGTTATATCAATTTTTTCTTTTACAGAACACATATATCAAGTTCTTAATTGGATGGTTTTTTTTTAACAGTTTTAACTCTAATTTGACTCGTTAAATATTAATTGGTTGAACCTCAATTGATACATTCATCAATGTGTGAGTGGAAAGATCAGGGTTCGAATCATGCTCCTTACAGTTTATTAAAAAAAAAATATTTGACTGATCAAAGGTCAGAAAAATATTTCGAATAAAAATTGTCTTAGTTTATATCAACAAAATCAACAAATTCCTTAATTATGCAAACAAATATACCACAATCTTTTTTTTCTCAAATGCAAATTTTGTTTCCAAAATTTCGAAACCACAGTACCTTTATTCAAAATTAATCCTGTAAAAATGTCTAAATATATAAAAGGCTCATTTAATTCCTCGTTTATTAAAAAGGAAAATATATTTGTGAAAAGGGGTGGATGGAGGAAAAAACGGGATGATGCAAAAATAGATGGGACCTATTGCTATAGCAACCGTGAGTTAGCCACGTGATAATGGAGGCGACGATATGGGTAGGCAGCACGTGATACGGCGCGGATTCCACGGAGCAACTGACATGTGTCTCATAAAATAATACTCCTATTGAAACGGGGGAGAAAGAGAAACAATTGTTAACTGATCCCTAAACGGATTCCTCAGCAAAAGAATTAAGAATGTCCATCTTACACTCCGTCCCGTTGCTTAATCAAATTCTTAAATCTTAATAATGATAATATTATTAGTTTACAACTTAATTAATTTAATTTAAAGGGGTGTTTGTTTGGTCGGGTTTGGCTTAGGAGTTGATAACATTTTGTCCGTTGATTCGCTGTTATTGGGTATTTAGCAACTGACTCTACACTTGTTATTCCCTCTTCTATTATTTGTTTTTTTCTATATAATAATAATAACTATAATATATATTTATCATTTTTTTTTGAGAAAATATATTTATCATTTAAATTCACTGTTGTACCGTACGTACGTATTTTCTGTTCACTTCAGTATATAGAGAATTCGGGTCAAAACTTCACTATTTGCTCAAATGCATTTTTTTTATATACGTGTGTTAATTTTCACCCACTTCAACAAAAATAAAAACTGCAGCTTATTTTGTTAGAAGATTGAAGTTACTAGTTTCTTTTGCATCAATAGAATTTTAATGGATTAACCACTTTTGTTTACTTATTGGGGTATTTAAAATATTGACATTTGTTTCTTATGATATTATTTTAATAGATTTGTTTAATGTGGTATTTCACCTCGTCGTATTTGCTCTATGTGATATCCTAATTCGTTACATTTGGTCTTTCACAGGATGCAAATATAGTAATTATGTTACTTATTGTTACGTGACACTATTGTGATACATATGCATATCACAAGACTGTTTGATATTAACAAAAATTCAAGCGTATAATCAATTGATATCTCAATTTTTTAAAAATTTATTGAAAAAAATTCTTCTGTTTTTCAAATTGAGCTATCATCTAGTATTGCCACATGTCAAATTGTTGTCTTTCCATCTATTTAAGGGTCTAATGTGACGAATTAGAATACCACATTGGGTAAATACGAAAAATATACCACATTGAATAATGCTAAATACCATAGTAGGTAAAACGGTGTTTAAGCCAATTTTAACTGTTCGTGAACTAGTTATGAATTGGAATCGTTAATTATTTAACTTTTCATTCGCCCTTAAAGCTTGAGCACCCAAAGAATGGACTAGACGCTAGATGTTATCATGTTAGTAGTGAATGAAAACGCCAAACGAAGCTGGAAAAATCACTACCTCCAAAAACGATGACGGTTGCTCCCTATCTCTAACCAAGCTTCAAAAACCTTGGAGTGCACTTAACATAACGACTCGAGAAGCAGGAGCCCTAGACACTTCTCAACTCAAACATACCTACTATGCCATCATATACCCTATACAAGGAGGCCTTCTCCTCCATCCATTATATATTAAAATCTCTCTGAGTGTTATATTGATATTAGTAAGAGACTTCCAAGAGATGAACATGTCCAACGAATTCTAATACTCATTCCGTCCCATAACTATGTGCACAAATGAGTTTGCACACTAAATAAGAAAACATTAAATATTATTGTTGTTTTACTTATATACTCTCAATTAATGTAGTGTTTTAATGAAAAAACATTTAATGCATTTTATATTTAGTAACTTAAATCATAATAAATAGAGGTATATTAATAAAGTGAGGGTTAGTTGGTAGTTATGTGCACATTTTATGGAATAAGAGAATTAGTTATTTTGCATATAATTTTAGAACGGAAGAAGTAAAAGTTTTTTCACACCGTCATCGCTTCACTTCAGAAAATTCTCCACCCTAGTCATCAAGTATTATGAAATTTGACAATAAAGTAATAATAAAATGTTTAATTATCAAGGGAGTAGCAATTTATTTTACTTTCTTAAGATAAAATTAGTATTTTATTTGGATTAGGGAAAAAGAAATGCCTCCTTATAACAAAAGATTCACGCGTCTAGACGACTGACTAATCTGTAAGTCACATGATTGTTCTTTCTATATATAATAACTTTAAGAATTATGTGACATTATTATAAGCTGAAATGTTAATTGATTAATCGTTAATCAATTAAATAAAGGTGCAGCTCATCCAGACTTTCTTTGTATATAATACATATATACGTATGGTTGCCAAAGATGACATCAAATTCAGTACTTAATGGAGATTTCATTACTATAAATAAATTAATTACGGTTGCCTATTAGTTCCTAAAACACCTAAGAAGGTAGCCATTGCCGATGCACGGCAGTGGTGATATTTAAATTGATATGTAAATATATTTTGTTAGCTGACAAAATATTTATTTAAATGATATGCATAACTTTACAAGTTTACTAAGAAATGATTTGAACAAATAAAAATTTGTATCAATTTAATCAAATTCAGAAAGATAGATTATTTTAAATAAATTTTTTAAAACAGTAATAGATTATTTTACGTAAGTTAGAGTGTTAATAAGCCATTTTAAATAAATTAAGTTGATTAATATAAATCTCTAGCTATAAGCAAATATATTAATATAAATCTTTAGCTATAAGCAAATATACGAGATTATCATGACAATTTGTACGTTTAGAAAATCAACTTATTTTTTAGACCAAGTTAGGGGTCTAAAATATGAAACAATTATAAAGTAAATTAATAAATCTGAAAAAAAGTAACGGTCAATTCTTAAAAATCTTTTCACAAATTGTAAAATTATTGCTGTGTTTTATATGACCATAAAGTATTGTGGTTTCTGAAATTTTTTAATTTTTTAGAATAAGGATCTCTTATTTAGATACTTTAAAAATGATTGTTAATGACTTTAAAAATAAAAGAGCAAATAAAAAATAGATAATGTTATAAGTAATTTTAATTGTTCCACTTTTAGTTTGGGTAATTTCTTAAAAACTACCTTTGTGTTTACAAATTTTGTTAAAATGGTGTTTGTGTTTATTTTTTTTTGACAAAACAAGGATTATGTGTATTTTCGTTACCCAAACGGCGAAAAACTCATTAACGTTGTTAAATATGATGACGTGTTAAGAGATATTTTGGTTTTATTATTGATTGTGTTATAAAAAACTCATTTCCCACATTTTAAAATTGTAAACACGTGAATGTTTTAGGAATTTACCAATAAATTAAGATTGAAAACTTTTTGCCATATCATCACATTTAATACCGTTAATGAATTTTCTGTTTTTTGGGCAAAAGCGATAAACACAATTCTCTTTTTGTCAAAAAGATAAACACAAACGTCATTTTGACAAAATCCGTAAACACAAGGTTTTTTTTTAGGAAATTACCCTTTTAATTTTAAAGACATTTGGGTGTTGTTTGATGAGGAGAGATAGATGGAATACTTAAAGAGAAAGTTTCAAATATATTTGATTCCAGAAAATAAAAAATACGGTAGTAAATGATATTTTCAAATTTGTACTTTAAGGTCTTTAGCTGTTATTATAGGATCTTCAAATAAAAAGATTTTAATTTTTGACAAAATAAAAAATTATATTCACTTTTTTTCATGCCAATATAAACCACAATCACTTAAAAATTTGTGTTACCCATATAATAATACTATTCCAATACTTATATACATATAAATGAATGTTTGAAGACATAAATTTGTGGTGCCAAACTAATGTCTAATTCCAACCGTATAGAATTATTAGAACAATGAAAGGATTACCAAGGTACAACGTATTCTTAATGAAGAGCAGCCCTTGCCATGTTCTTTTGAATTTTATAGCTAAGAAAAAGGAAAAACAAAATTATAAAATATACTGTCATTCCAAGCTGTGTCTTTGTATCTATATATGTTCATGTGTAAATGGTTGACATGATTGTCGGAATTTGGTTTTAAAAAACTAAACATAGTTACTCAATGAAAGATATTAAAAAACAAGTTTTGACAATTAGAGGAAGATTCCAATAAACTACAAAATAGAAACTAAGAACATATGACGTAGAAGAAAATTAATGATTTGGCAAAGGTTAGGTATATATGGCGCTATAACGTGTCATAAAAAAAATATGTAGGAAGATGTAGAAATTAAGTAGTAGTACTTGAATCCACAGTATCCACTGTATATAAAATAGTGGATTGCTAAATGTGACCTCTAAACTACCACATATCGACCTAAATGCCCTTTTTGAGATGTTTTGTTACCTTTTCTAATTTAAAGGGCACAAGCATTCCTGGAATCCTCCCTCTACAGAGACGAAAAAGTGACCGAATTCCGCCCACGCGGTTGTGGGAACGGAGATTAAGTTCCTCCTAATGGTAGAAATTAAGTAACATAGTAGCACTTCTTCAAGCACCAATGAGGATAAGTGAAAGGTGAAACTCATCCATCTCTATGGCTCCAATTCGGAGGTCTATCTCACCTATTAGCCAATGTGTTTTCAAACCCTTGCACACATGGTATCAAATACCTATGATGTAATATTCATTGTGGTAGATACCTTTGAGGTGTTATAGGAACGAAGTTTTCCCTTTCTAACTAGGTCTCGAGGAATTAGAAGTCTACCTCTAATTAGGTCTTAACTAATTTAGAAGATTTTGGTGAGCAAAAATAACCACACGGCATCATGTTATTGATTCACTATTCGTAGGAAAATATAGTTGAACACTTACTTCCTCGTCACTAATTATTTATTTTTGACCTTCACAAAAGAAAGACTAACTCATAATGTGGACCTTACTAATAGATCTGGTGGTTTAGCTTGTGTCACGTTGCCAATGTTCATTTAAGCGGCCATCAAATACATTTTTTTATCCCTATAGTTAGGGGTTTAAACCCTTGGTTGTGCAATTTTATTTCGCAATTTTTTAATTGCATGCTAAAAAAATCCAAACATCTTGTGATGTGGCGAACGAGTCACTACTAGCATCAAAATAACAAAAGCTTGAAGAGATATGATTGATTTGCTACCACTAATATATATCCTTTTAGTTTAAAATCTCATCGAAACCCATTTCTGACCTAGCCGAAACGAATTCGTGAGACTTCTACCCATATAAAAAAAACATGTTGTTCATATGTTTTAAGCTACGTACTGACAAACATCAATTGTATATAATGTTATATATACACTTGGTTACCCATCAATACAATTGCTCTCGTTACCACAATTCCATATTTGGAACAATGAGATTAAATTAAGAACAAGGAAAGGAAGATTAGTAACTAGGTATTGCAAGTATTATATTGTGGGATTTTAGTTTGGGTGAGAGTATATGTTAGGCAAAAAGCATCCTGAGGTCCCTGATCTTTCCCTTTTCGGTGCATTAAGTCCTTGATCTTTTATTTAGATACATTAGGCCCTTGATCTTTTATATTTGGTTCTATCAAGTCCTCATCTAACAAAATTGGATGATATGTTAACTTTCACAAATTAATAAGATTAAAATATTGTGGCACAATTACAAATATAGTCCATTTAGGAGGGTTCATTAATATATGTGATTCACTTTGCTTTCTACTTACATTTCTAGACAATATTGTCTTTTTAAATTTGACAATTTATTTTCCCGCCTATTGGAATGTAGTAACGTCGCAGCTTATTTCTCAAACGTTTCTCTTTATCTCTCTCCAAATTAGTACTCTTTGTCTCTCAAGTTCATTTTTGTAATCGTTTCTTCTTCTTCATCATCTTTGCTCTTCTCCTTTTTTTCATCTTAGTTCTTCTCTTCAATTCCGGCCTCACAAATTAAGGCCAAATTTTTTATGACTGAAAATTACTGAAACACATTTACTGAAAAGAAATTATTGAACTGAAATGAACAACCGATAAGTACTAATAAGGCATAAAGAACATGGTCAAACATCACTCATTAGATTTCATTTATGTTTTCATTCTCCTCGATTTCACTTTCGTAATAACTAGAAAATGAGCAAAACAACGACAGTTGTAATTAATTAGGTGTCGCAATATTTTCAATTGGTCTTATTAATTTGTGAAAGTTAACATATCATCCAATTTTGTTAGACGAGGACTTGATAGAACCAAATATAAAAGATCAAGGGCCTAATGTATCTAAATAAAAAATCAAGGACTTAATGCACCGAAAATGGAAAGATCAGGGACCTCAAAATGCTTTTTGCCTATATGTTATATTCATTATGGGGGGCACATGGAGATAGGAATTTCATAAAAATACGGAGGCTACAAAATTAAAGTCCCGGAATTTGCGGCACTCAAAAGGGGGAAGGAGTAAGCACGTGATGTTTCCTCCTTTACCACCAACATAACATCCGATTGACTACATATAATTTACTAAAGTGGAGTAATGAAGTAATTAAACTAATCGGGATCTGTGCACTAATCATCACTTTGCAATGTAATTAGCATATTATCTCTCAACTTTGGCAGACGTGTCAACGCCTTACTGTGTTTAAGTCAATACCCTCACGTGACCGGAGCTAGCTAATTCAATCTCCTTTTCTATTACACATTAATTGTTTTGTTTCCCATGAAAATTATTAGTATATCATACAGAAATTTTAAAATAACATTTAGTGTACCAAATCAACCATATATGTCAGTCATAATTTAGGGATATGTTATAAAGATTGAAATTTCGAATTTACAATTTAGAATTTACTGTTTATTTTATAGGATTTAGATTTTTATTTTAGTTACATTTTTGTAATTATTATGCATATTAATATTGTTATACTGTTATACTTTTGGCACCCACATATATAAAGTAATAGGAGTAATTTTTTGGTAAAAATAAATTTTGGAAATTTTTTAGAGCGCTTTTAAAAATGTACGATGTTCTTTGAAAATATAAAATACGATGTTCTTTGAAAATATAAAGAACGATGAGTTAATGCGAAAGTTATTTAGGGTATTTAAAATAATTGTTTCTTATCTCAATTCTTCCATGAGCTTTGCAAAATTGCAATTAATGTTATTTCTATAGCTCATGTAAATTGATGTGACCTTCAATTGTTAAGAATATATTTGATGTAAAAAAATCCTCTTTTTTCTGTGGTATATTGTTGTTTCAATAAAAGTTTTCCAGATTTCTAATGTATATTATTATATAGTACAATAATTGGCAATGGTTACCTTATACAAAAGAAAATAAAGGAGAACCTTTATTTTTGGTGTAAAGTTTGAGTTGCTTAGAAATTCAAGCTTGTCACTATATGTGATCCATTATGAGATTGAGCTTAATTTTTTATACATTACTTTATTACCACTGGCAGCGAATAATCTGAGTTCCTTTAGAATTACTCTAACATGCTTCAGAATCTCAATAATTAATTAAGTTTGTTCCAACTAATTAACTAAAATAGATAAATTACAAGTTTTCCAATTTTTCATGCTCATTTAAATCCCACCAATGTTAAACAACACTCACACTGTATGAATTGGCTAATTAAGTTATTTAATTAATTAAAAATTTGAATTTATTTCCAACTATATATTTAATTTAATATTATCAAATTATACATGCTAGTAAAGGTTTACCTAAGTAACAAGATATGCTTCAAACCTTAATAGTAGGTTGAGCTTTGAGTCCATGCATTCCAGAGATACTCGTTACCGTAATTAGACGGTTACCAATACTTTCACGACGAATGGTATGAGTGTAAAATGTCACTATCTGTGTATACTCTATTTGATGTCATCCCTACCAGTACCGCCATATATAATTTAATTATAAATACAAGTGTTGCTCTTCCTTTTACAAACTTAACTAATCAACCAACTAAAATAATAAATGACAATACTCAACTAAATTAGATCAAATAGCTTCTCTTTTAGGTTCTAGACACTACCAATTTCTACTTTCTCAAATACAATCCTTAGTTTATATATCTTTGAACTCTCAATTCAAGTACAATCCTTAGATTAATTGGTTCTTCATCTACCTACTCTGCTCCAGTTTTTAATTACTTATCTCATACTCACCCAAATTCATATAGCTCTATAGCTCTAAATTAAGATTTCACAACCATCTTCAAGTCCCTTTTTATTTCCTATAAATCGCGCTCAAATCCTTGACCTTACCTCTAAGTTACACAATATTCAGCTCAATCACAGTTCTGAATACTCAGTCATGATTTTTTAAGTACCTTGTACTCTCCCAAAGTAGGTGTACTTTACCTCTAAATTTAAATTTTATAGCAATCTTCAATTAATTTTTATGTTAGCCATAAAAATCTTCGACTTGTAATTTAGAGCCCCTCAAAGTTAACCAAAACACTTCTACATGCAAAACTATTTCAGTCAGTTTTTAGATTCAAATCTCACACTTGATCACTTAGCTAAATCCTCTGTTTTACGAAACCCAATGTTCTGAAGAAATTCCATGATTCCTTAAAATCATCGAGACACTGTTTCTGCAATTTTACAAAATTTAATTGAGTTTTCCAAATCATTACTCATAATTAAGCTCAATTGTCACCCTCTCCTCACCAATCCAACACAATATTGATATTCTTAGATTTAAAGCACACTCTCACGCTCAAAACACCATGCCAAGTTTTCTCGTTTCAATCTCTAACTCGTACATATTTAATTGTTGCTTTCCCTTCGTTGCAATTTTAGTTTCACAATTTTCTTTCCAATTACTCATTTCTATGCGAGGTGTAATTATCGTTTGTAATTACTATTATTCTCACTTACTAAGCAAAAACATTACGAATCAATAAAACAAAAAGCAAAGAAATTAAAAAATGTCTCTATATAGATTTTTTTAAGCTTTTCCAAGATTGGTAGCCGAATAAGGATCCAAAACGACTCCTTGAGTTTATCACTAATTTCGTTAGAATTTACGAGGTTTTAGACACATTTCATACCATTAAATCTGTTTAATAAATTAAAAATATATTTCTCTAGCACTCCCAAATTTCTCTCCACATATTCAAAATTGAAATACACACGTATTTTGTATCTTTCCAAAATATTTCAACAGTGCTAATAACAAATTCATGTCACGTCCGCATAAAATGAGAAATTTGGTTACATTTGACAAGGAGAATGAATTAGTTCAGGTGACTGATAAATTATCTCTTAAATTGAGGAACTGATGAAAAGATAAACAAATACAAAGAGTTACCAATGTATTAGGCCTTTAAAACATTATAGCGTTTTATAAATGATATGATATTCAAAGAATTATTTCAATACAATCAAACTATATTTAAATGATATAATATTCAAAGAATTATTTCAATACAATCAAACTATATTTAAAACATTTGTTAAAATTATTTAAATAGCATATATAAACTCAAATATACCTTATGGAGTAAATACGAAATGAATTCTAATTTTAATAACAAATACCATGTATGTATATATTGATTGTTTGTATATTTTCGGAAATTCATTTCAATACTAAGAATTAGAGTAAGTTAAAAGAAATAAATCTTATAGAGATAATACTTAAGAAACTATTCCTATCAAATTATGCTTATAGTTCGATATAGTATAAAAGTTTTTACGATCAAATGGACATAAATTCGAGTTCTTGTAATATCATTTGATGTTATAGACATAAATTGAGATAAGCCTATATTATCTACGCGTCAAGAAAAAGACATTTAGAATTCATTATAATTTAAGTTGGAGAAATTTATTTCATATGCACTACATCAAATTAATAGATAGTCATTACTAGCCTCTTCAATTAATGAAATTTTAACAATGTATTTAATTAAAAACACATTCGTTATTAGTTAATTAATTATTTAAAATATTAGGTGTTAAAATAAGAATTCTAAACTTTAAATTGTAAATCATAAATACATTACATGTAATTAAATTATTGTTTTGTCGTAGGTAGAACGTAGTGTATTTTAAAATTTATTTTAAGTTAATATATTTTAATTTTTTTTACAGAAGTTAATAGTTGGGTTGGTTGTTACTTGAGATAGATAAATGCTTAAAGAAATAGTGATATGGGAAGCATATTTTATAGTAGTAAGTAGATTAGAAAAAGGATTAGAAAAATAGAACGGCGATAAGGGGATGAAAGTTGACAGATCTTGTGTTTGTGAGTGGGGAAAAGACATAATCCGAGTAAAATAAATAAACAAAAGCTTATCGGGATTGCCAAAAACATTAAAAACAACACAAACTTAATTATTGAGTTCCGTGAACCATACTGCCACACCCTGTTCTGTTCTGTTCTGCCTCACTTAAATCTTTATCATTTTAAAATCCCTTAACCTCACACCTTTCTCCGTGATCCTAACGTCGTTAACACAGCCGCAACACAACGCCGTTTTTCCGTAACGGAAAGCCATGAATCTATCTAAGATAACTGTATAAAACTTCTCAAACCAAGCTCCTCCCAGCGAGCGAGAGAGAGAGAGAGAAAAGGGTTTTTTTTTATTTTTTTTCTCCACTCTGTACCATTTCTTTGACAGCGCTGAATGTTCTTCTCCTCTATTTCTTAATCTTTTCCTTTCTAAAGTTGCAGTTTTTTTATCATCCTCTTTAAGCATTTCTGTTTCTGGCAATTCACTTCCCGATTCACCATCGATCGGCTTCTTTTTATTTGAAAGCTTAATTCGATTCTTGCTTCTTAATCGGTTTTCAGCTGATTTTCAGCGTTAATTTCCGTAATTCAGATCGAAGGTAAATTCTCATGTCCTTAACTTAAATTTTCCTCTTTGACTTGTGCTATGGCCTTTTCTTTTTACCCGATCTTCCATTAAACTGTTTGAATTTTGATAATTGCTGTTGCGGTGAATTAATTTAATAACTGTTTTTTTTTTTGGTTCAGGTAATTGAGTGTAGATTCGACGATGTACTTGAGCTGCTGAGAAAATTCTCGAGTTGAGAACTGTAAATTCCCGAGTTCTCGCTGAAAAACGAAATTGAGCAACCGGCAATCAGCTTATCAGTGTTGAAATTCAGAGGCGAATTTGATCGGGAAGTGAATGCAATTCCGATCTCAGGCGGAGGACTTGCATCCTGAGAAACGGATCTGACATAAAGGAAGCTCGAATTATGCATTTCGAACACGCAACAATTTCCGATTTGGTGAATTCTAGTCGGGATGTCTGACCTCGTCTCAGCTTTTAATTAAAAGAAAAAATATCCCTTCAAACAAGGAGAATTGTTGAATTGTTTCAGAAAATTGGGTGTTTGGAGATTTATTTTTTAAAAGTTACGAAATCGGTTGGTGAAATTATCAAATATCTCAACCGTGGATGGAGATTCCTCAACAACAACGTCTCTTTGAAGCTGAAGGTATTTTCATTTTCATTGTTTCACTTATCTTTTTTAATTTTATATTTATGGATTAAAATGAATATTTTGAAAGAAGATTAGATTTAAAGAGCATATTAACTGTGGTTTAGGAGCATATTTTCTACAGGAAGGAAACCAACACACGACTTTCTCTCACTCTACAGTCATTCAACTGCCCAACAAGATCCAAGACCTACTTCTCAAGGTACTTTCGTTTTATTTTTCTCCAATTTAAGATCTCAGAAGAATTCGGTCTGTCAATTGTGGATTCGTGTGATTCGATCACATAACCTAACATTTCCTTACAAAATGTAATACCTACCAAGCCATTATTTATTGGTGTCTTTTATTGTGAATGAAATCTTTATTGTTCTAAAAACTTATTATCATTATTGTTAAATTTTTTTGAAAAATTCCAAATATGTTGAGGACTTGATGTTTTACATTTAATGTGGGGAAAAAATATGAATTACTATGTATGTATGTATGTATTATCTTTTATTTGACGAATCAATGAAGATTTGTCAATGCACGTGATGCGTATTGAATCATGGATCTGGGCCTAGAAAATGGGGGTGGGCCAGCTCGGGTTATAGGGATCGCTAAATCCGAAAAGGAAAGACTTAGCAGTTAGCAATTAGCACCATCAGATTGGGCGCACTGGGGTTATGTTATGTTGATGGGATGGGATCATGGGACCCATTTGAAAAGAGTTGGCCATGATCTTCATTATTTGTTGTCACATGATTCACATAATAATCTCTCTTTTTGCACATCTGCATTGCATGTTCGTTGCAATAACATTTCATAAATCCTCCTGCACATTTGATGAGAGAGAACTAACATTATCCGTTCGACCAATCAAGCTTTGTGCCTGATTTAAACTGAATTTGCTGAATTGGCTGAATTACATTGAACTTTGCTTAAATAAGAACATGACTTTAATCAATTAACTTACATAATGATTATTTATAGTTTGACTAAAGTTTCGCTTATAAGAATTTCTTGATAGCACAAGTGATCGAATCGGGTTAGAAGGAAACGATCGCAGTAATCAGATCCCTAGTTGAACCTTTAAAACACCATTTCACGTTACCCAAAAGGTTTATATAACTGTTTGTACATTTATGAACTTGTTAGTTTTAGTGGGTTGTAAATCTGAAGCAAGCATTGTTTTTGTTCAGGTTCCCTCAGAACTCATGATTTTTTGCTACCACTAGAGCGGGTAGAAGACGGAGGAGCTGCTAAAGAAGAAAACCCAGTTGAGATATCATCGTCGGTTGAAAAATCAGCACCAACCTCCGTGGAGCATATCCTTCCTGGAGGAATTGGGACTTACAGTATTAGCCACATTTCGTATTATAATCAAAGAGTTCCAAAGCCAGAGGGGGGAAGCCCAATATTCACGGTAGCCCAAACTAGTAGTACAGATAAAAATGAAGAGCATTCCAACTGCAGTTCTTATACCGGAAGTGGATTTACTTTATGGGAAGAATCTGCATTGAAAAAGGGAAAGACAGGGAAGGAGAATGTGGGAGAACGATCTAATAATAACAGTGCCAGAGGTAATATTTTATTTATTATCTATTGTTGCATGTGCATGCAAGTCCATTAGTGAAGGGATATGAGGTCAAAAAATTTACTTTATTAGTTGGTGGTCTGAATTAAATATTAATAATGACATATGAGGAAGAAAAGTACAAAAAAAGATGAAATTGATACATGACAACATACCCAAATTTCCAAGAAGAGAGATGTACAGTACCTTCAACTGTAGCAGTTTTGGTTTTGGGCTAATTGATGAAAACATCTCAATGTCCTTGCTGAAATCCACGTTGCCATTTTCGTCACTAGACTTCATTTTTTTTGGACTACTGCCTAATCTATTCCTGATTCAGTAGATGCTGCTAACAAATTAGTTTTGAGGGACCCAAATGGAGAGAGAGTTTATTGTGAATGTCGCTGGTCATGTGCATGCACTGCTGCTTAATGTATTTAGGGATAGGGCCCAAATAAACAACCCAGTCAGTTGTTTGTTTGCCTCTTATATGATGAGAAAGATGATATTTTTTTTTTTCAAAATTGGAAAAGTGAACAAGGAACGTAATTAACCTGAGAGGCGTGCGGGCATTGTGCAATTAGTCTAGTTACCGGGAAGATTCGTGGCAAAAGATAGCGTCAGTCAATTTAAATGGAGGTCGGCCCGGTGAACTGATGCCTTTGACATTTTCTGGGACCAGTACTAACTTCACAAATTGACATTCTCATGATAATACTAACAATAGTTATGCAAACAGAAAAGAAAAAAAAAAACAATAATTGATTTTTTAGAAGATAATAATTAATATTTAGACAACTGAGTACTGACACTGTTCCTTTTTGCTCCTCTATGCTCTATAATTACTGTGTCCTGTAACAAATTAAATGTCTTTCGCTGTCATGAAAAGTTGAGAAGCTGAGGAAAATAAAATTGGCGGCCAAAAGAACAAGTTAAATTATTAGTCAACCTTTGTTTCTTTAATATAATTTTGTATTGAAATCTTTTTTTTTTTTTTGCCATAACAGATGCTGCACCAAAGGTAGGAGCACACTGGACGACGTCGGAGAGGCTATCTCAGCTGTCGACGAACAACCAATATAGCAGCTTCAGCTCTCTGTCTTCATCTCAGTATGTTCCTTTCTTCTTCCAGTTTGTTCTTTCCTTGTTTTGTTTTGCAAGTCTGATATTGACTTATAATCATTGATCACATGGGTGAATCAACAGGCCAACAGGGCAGAAGAGCCAGAGCTTTATGGAAATGATCCAATCAGCTAAAGGTTGTAGTCAGGATGATAATTTAGACGAGGATGATGAGTTCGTCCTTAAGAAAGAAACCCCTTCACCTATTCATAAAGGTTCGTTCCTTCGTTTGACTCTGCTGGTTTAATGTCGATTCTGCAGAGGTGCTGAATTGCGGTCATGTCTTTCTTTCTCATTAACAAGGCTCTTTCAAATTCAATTGATAACACTAATTTTCCATCTTGAAATGGTTTGTTATTGAGAATGGTAATCTTATGCTTCGTTTCAATTCTAATTCAGCTTCCTCTTTCAATTTACAGGGGAATTGAGGGTAAAAGTGGACGGGAAGAGCACTGATCAGAAGGCTAACACGCCACGGTCAAAACATTCTGCTACTGAGCAACGTAGAAGAAGCAAAATAAATGACAGGCATGTCTTACTTGATTCCTATTCTAAAATCTAACAATGGTGCAGCTGGGGTAGATGTTTTTATTCGATGAACAAGTTGGGATTCTGCTATGCGATATTACTCTTTGGTGCATTTTGCATTTTTAGGATCTGTGAGTCAGTTTTGGTAAAAAAATAAAATAAAACTCTGTGTCTTAGTATATTAGTAAAGTCTTTAAAACTGCTCCAAATGGCTCCATTTTGAGGAAACTAGCCACTGCAACTTTTTTTTAATTCAACTTGAGTTCACAATCTGCACAAACCATAGAACTGTGAAATGTGGAAACAATGGAGGTAATTCAATTTGTGCCTTTTAGTTTGACTGGTATAAGAAGTCTAATAAGATGAAATCAAGCTGAGGGACGGAAGGGCAGGTCTTACGTAAATCTACTACGTTTCATCATCTTTAGTTAAATGCGAAACTCAATTGTGCTTGATCCTGGTTTTCCTTATATGAAGTACATTTACATTCAGGGAAAATCATGTGTACTATGAAATGTGGAAACAATGAATGTAGTTTAATACCATGAGTGCATTTAGGAAAAAGAATGTATACTTAACTTTTACATCTCTTTTGCAGATTCCAGACGTTAAGAGAACTTATACCGCATGGTGACCAGAAAAGAGACAAGGCATCATTCCTATTAGAGGTACCAATAAGTCCCAATAGTTATCTGTTCTTTTGGTCTGCGCTATTATTTAATCTCCCAATGATGAATGTGATTTCTGAAACTTTTTTCAGGTCATCGAGTACGTTCAGTTTTTACAGGAGAAAGTACAAAAATATGAAGGCTCATACCAAGCATGGAACCAGGAACCCGCAAAATTGATGCCTTGGGTAAAATTCTATACTCAATGCTTGCCTTTGTTTTTTGCTTGGTATATAAGCAACTCAACAGCATGGTTTTTGTTCGTTGCAGAAAAATGGTAATAGACCCGGAGAAAATTATGTGGATCAATCTCGAGGCATCAATGGTGCTGCTGCTTCTACTTTACTATTTGCTGCAAATTTGGATGAGAAAAGCATTTCTCTGTCGCCAACCATTACAGGAGGTGCACATAATGCAGTAGAATCTGAAATGAATTCAGCTGCAACGTTTAAAGCATTGGATCACCATCATGGAAAAGCAATGCCGTTTCCTATGTCATTGCAGCCAAACGTCTTCAGTTCTGGAAAAACTAGTGGAACAGTTGCTCAAATGGCACCTAGAATTATACTAGATGATGAGAATATGGCAACGCAACCCCATTCACATCACACCAGATCATGTTCTAGTGATGGTTTTGCCGATGCTGGTGATAAGTTGAAAGAACAGGAGCTCACCATTGAAGGCGGTACCATTAACATCTCAAGTGTTTATTCTCAAGGGTGAGTTATTGAACCATTTTGCATTCTGTCTATATTTTTATAACCCAGAAATATTGTTTTGGGGTTGAAAAAAATTAACTAGAGTAATATTGCAATGGTGCAGGTTACTAAATACTCTAACACAAGCACTGCAGAGTACGGGAGTAGATTTGTCAGGCGCGAGCATCTCAGTGCAAATTGATTTAGGGAAGCAAGCGAGTAGAAGACCAAGCATTCCAACATCAATGGTAAAGGTAAACAGACAACCTTATCATTATTTTGAAATAACTATAATGTTTCATGAATTTGAAAGCTCAATCATAACTTTGTGGATAGGCATAGCTAATGTTATGGTCTGCATATATATGTAGGACAATAAGGTTGCTTCAAGTAATCAAGGACTAATAAGGACAAGAGTTTCAAGTGCTGTGGAATCTAATAATCAAGCCCAAAAGAAACTTAAGACAAGTAGAGTGCCATAACTATTATTAATTCTTTTTTTTTTATAATTATTATTATGATCATTATTTGACATAATTTATTCATTTTTTTGATGCCCCTGCTCCATAATTTATGGGGGTTATTTATATCTCCTGGTTAATGAAACTATCCAGTTGAGACCCAAATGATTGATTGTACATGCTATTGATGGTATGCACAGAAATTCCATACTTTTCTTTTTGTGTATCTTGCAAAGAGGCTTATTATTCCAGTTGAGAAGCTGCTTTTTCATTAAAGCTTCCATTCATTTAAGACCTTTCCTAATTGTTTACTCTTATTGACAACTTTTATGTGTGGGAAATCAGTTCTAATTTTACAATCTTTTTTTCTCTTTTAGTAGGAGTTCATTCCATTCCAAGTTTCAGATTTTGTTTCTAACGAATTCTCACCTGCATTATGTGGATCTAAACCCCAATTGATGTTCCACAGGTTGATGATGGGTACAATCAGAATAGTAATAAAGAAAAAATAAAAAGTATGATTTCATCCTATAACTGTTTGATCAACTAAAATTTAATAAGCTGTTAAAGCAGAAATACATATATAAGTTAGCATGAAACATCAATGAGTCGTCGAATTCATTTGCAAATTCTACTAGATTGGAAGGAATTGGATTAAGCGTAACTAATTCCACATAATTCCTACCAAACATGCATATCTCCTATTTAGAAATGAATTTCTCATCATTTATACCAAACAAAGCCGAAAGTGTAAGAATCTTGGATGAAAAATTCTAGAATACTTCCGAAATACCGCATTTCTTACTAATAATATAGATGGTTAACATGTTGCTTAGAGATTTTAATTGTATAAAAAGTTGTATTTAGAGCAGTTTCGGAGTACACATTCCTCATAAATATAAGGATAAGAGGGCCTGATAGAAGGGGTATGTAGATACTCCGCATTTTCATTAAAAATAAATAAATTCCACATTTATGTGTAGTTTTCCCTTGCTATTATTACTAAGAAATGTCTGATACTTCTGAGCCCAGCCCAACTGTTTGTGGCTCAAGATCCTTCAAAAGTTATAAAAAGTCAAATCCATAGGTGCTGTTTATTTGCGGCATAGTAAGGAATAAAATATCTATTCTTTAGCTATTTCTATTCTTATGTTTGGTTGGATTTTTCAAACACGTAATAGTTATTCTACGGAATAGCTATTCTAAAAGTAGATGCATAGTTATTTCTTAATTGAGGGAATAAAAGAAATTTATATTTCTAACGTTATTTATTCAAATCTATTTTATAGAATAACTATTTCATTTCATCCAATTTCATGAACCAAACGGCTCAACTAATTTTCTGCGCATATATATAAGAATTAAGCTTATATCATTGTTATTCTTGGCCATTCAAAATGTTGATGTGCTCCAATATTATCTTTTTGTTTTTTGGTTGAGATGAGATGAAAGAATATAGAAATGATTAAGTAGTCTTTACACTCTTCCTTTTTTTTATAATTTTAAATGGTACTACTTAATGGTTTTCACCATTTCCTCTCAACTCTTCCCTCCTACCAAATAAGGTATGGCTCAACCAAATAACACTTTATCAATTTCGTTTTATCTCACAATTTTAATCTTATCTCCATCTCAACTCCAAATTATACCAAACGCCTCGTGAGTACCCGCCGAACTTTCTGTGGCGCTAGCCCTACTACAATGGATCCATTTTTTTCATTTAAAAAATATTTAATATATCAAAACCTCCTTGAACTTGGCTGAAAAAATAGATTGGTTCTGAACATTTAAAACGTCATGTTAGCTTCCTAAACTTGTTTAAAATAACATCATTAACCATTTAAGTCTATGTGGTAGAACAAGAGTGAATTTGGAGGAATTCTAAATTATATCACTCTAATTAAGTTCAAGATGCAAAAATATCAGTTTAAGCAAATTTAGATAGCCACTAGATTATTAAAGAGCTAACAAAACACAATATAAATTCATAAAATCAATCCGCTTTTTGAACCCAAGTTCAAAGTTTATAATCTATCTAACCTTTGTAAAAATAAAGAGAAAAGTAATAAAAATATCTGAACACACTAATAGAAAAGAAAAATAATAGAAAAAGCAAATGTTATGAATGAAAATATTTAAAGGTAGTGCAAATCCTAGTAGGGAGGGGTGCTTGTTGACGCTCAATTCTATTCTAGTCTAGTCTAGTCTAATGTAGAAAAGCAACAGCATAATAAAGTGTCAAGGGGAAAGAACACCCTACTCGAATTTTTTTTCCATTTTTTTTTCAATTCAGGAGTTTGTAAGGTGTTCTTGTAATTTATTCATGTAATTTTGATATCTTTTAGTCGTTTGTTGATTTTTTGGTCTCAATTTTTATTTTTTTTTTGCAAATTGGAAAAGAAAAAGGGATTGAGAGAATTTGTGAAAAAAATGCTTGAAGAAACGTAAAAGTGACAAAGGACAAAATTATACAAAAGTGAGCTGTAATGTCGAAACATGAGTTGCATATAGAAATTCACTAAAATTAAATAAATTGTTAAGTGGTAAGTCAAACAATAATTAAAGTTGTCTTAAGGGACAAAAATCTCCAATCCTTACTATTTTTCGTCATATACAATGACTTCAGTTATCTATACAAAATTATTAAGAATGTTTTTTAGGAATAAATATTACAATTACATAAGACTAACTCACATTTTACCTCTCCAAACCGTACTACAAAACAAACGGATACAGTTGGTTTAATTCCTTGTACTCGATAATAACAAAATCCAATTAAAACTAAAAATAGTAATTAACGTTGGATTTGGATCAGGTGAAATATCGGAATCATTAACCAAATTTGCTGATATTGAAATGAGGGACTATTTTCATAAGATGTCATGTCAGTCCAAATTCAAATGTTTGATGGTAGGTGAGAAAGCTATAGAGTGTTACCAAATATTACTACAAAACAAATAATTACCGTAAAGATTTTCATCATGGGATATTAATTACAACCAATCTTATCATTTAGTTACAGTTGCTGTTACTGTATTTTTTCATTGTTTTGAATACCATCGCTTTCATTTCTGGTAATTTTAGTCGTTTCTTTGATATTTTCACTAAGCAGGTTTTCTTAGACCCTTCTGACGGGATTGTGATGTAATGCCACAATTTTTTCATTAGCTAGGATGGAAACTGGTTAAATATTTGCTTGTATGTCAATCCAAAATCCTTACCCATTTATTTTGAATTATATGTTATTGTCCCGTCATCTCAATGCCTATATTTATTCGTATTCAAATTGCAAGTACCCACGGACCATTTGTTGAAAAAATAATGTAAAAATGTAATTTTACATGTATTGAATAAGTCATTTTGAGGCTTAAACATATAACTGATAAAATGATCATTAGAATGATGTTATTATATAGACATATTCTGTGTCATGGGAGCTTTCAACGGTAGTGAATTCATAGTAAAACTTTCTCCCTTCTTATTCACAAAACACACGTATATATAATTCTTCTCCTTAGAAAAGTAAATCTCTACTACTATTTCAAGGCAAATTGCCTAAATAAACAAAACTTCATATATCATTTATAATTTCCTATTCAACATACAATTAAATTCCTTGACACCTCTTCTTCTTAAGTTGGAAATGTATGTCACAAATGTCCAACTTGCATAACAATACTTAAATAGTACTTTTCCAAAAACTTTTGTAAAAATGTTCGCAAGCTGGATTTCTTTGGAACATAAGACGACAAAGTAATCCCCTCTCGAAGCGCACCTCATACAAAAACAACAATCAACCCAATATATTTCATACGTTCATGAAAAACTGAATCCTTCGCTATATACAATGTTGATTGACTATCACAAAGTACTCACATTCCCTTTGAGTGATTAACACCCAATTCTATAATAGCCGCTTCAGCCATATCAACTCACGTAATAGCGTTGACTGGTACTCAACCTTATCAGAATGCCGAATTTTTTTATGTTGCTTCCTAGTTCTCCATGAAATAGGCAAATAACCAAGTAAAATCAACCCGACTCGTCAAGGAACGTTGGGTAAGTGAACAACTCGCGGAGTATGAACAGTCGATACGAACTGTTTGCTTAACTGATTCTCTTGATTAGAGCATAATTGATTAGGGAATACCATGAAAGACAAATGGAATCCACTCTATAAGTAATACAGTTGTTGTTGTCGTTATTCAATTGGTATAAAACTAAATAAAAGCATATTTATATTATTAATTGATATACTAACAAGTGTTTGTTGCGGGCCCTTCACTAGTCTTTGTCTTCCATTTCATGTTTAATCCCAAAAAACAAGTCATCATCCTCTCAAAAGCACTTCATTAATCATCTTTATGTCTTTATTTAACTCCCATGGAATATTAACATCCAATCAAAACATAACTTGGACCAACCAACACCAGATGCAACTGCTTATCTCTCCTATTTCCGTGAATAATATAATAATCATCAACTTTAATTAATTAAGTTAACCTTCGTATTTCTGTCAAAACTTATCCTACACTACAATTAATTAAAGATATAGTTACTTGCATCTAATGAGATTCCACAACCAAATTAATGAATGAATGTAACCAAAACGTGCCCTTTGGCATGCCCACAAGCATCTTAATAATAATAATGCATAAACATTACTCCATTTTTGAATTTTAATTAAATCCCACTAATATATTAATGGCACCACCCTACCATAGACTACCATATCAACAACTATTGCATTTTTTAGTTTATGGACCACACATAATATTCCACAGATTGTATCAGGAAATCATATCCTTCGTAAGAGGAGGCTATATGCAATAATGATTTGAATTTCAACATGGGCAACAAAGGAATCTCTCATAAGAATCTAGAACAGAAGAGGAGCATTATAGTACTATCAATTTGAAGGGAGGCCTAAACAAATTAGGACAAATAAAGGCATTTACATTATAGCTAACCCAAGCTTAAGGATCATTCTACTCTCAGAGAATGTGTGAATGGGGGGTACTTATAAAATACCATATCCAACAATGCAAGCGAAAATAACAAAGTTAAACAAAAACTAGATGGAAAGGTGTGGTGGAGAGAGAGAGACCTTCCTTGAGGCCATATATATCTAATATATTTGCTTCGCTCTGTGTACAACCCTGTAATGGCAGGGCAGCCTTCTATACATAAGAATTGGATTATTGGCATTTCTTTTTACTAACACGATATCATTACCTGACTGCTTGCTCCCCTAGGACCCGACCATCCAAGTCTTCCTTCCTGCAAAGTCACGTATAACTTTCTTCTTTGCCCTTCCCATAACAAAGTCTTCTTGGCAAGAAAACTATGTTTCATCTGTGGTACAATTACTAGGACTGTGGAGAGACAAGACCAATGTGTCAAAACGTCATAATCTCCTAAATTATGGTCACGTGCTGCTCAAGGGATAATCATCTGAAATCTGGAAACACTCTTCTGGGTTTGAATAGAAGTAATCCTCTTCTTTTGGTCTGTCTGGGATAACCAACCTCTTTGTCGGGTTCCCCATCCGATCTGAATGTGCTTCTTTTACAGCATCTGAAAACTCATCCCAACTCAAGGCTCCGCCATTGTATCTGTCTATTAAATCGACCAAAAGCCCTCTGTCTAGTAAAATTGTCTTCTTGAATCCAAGGAATCTGAATGAAAGCACAAGTCAAAATGAGAGGAAACAACAAGTGCTTAACAATCACAACGCATACGGAGGTAGGATCAGAGACATTATCAGCAAACTAAACAAAAGAGAAAATATGTTGATGACCAAATGATAAAAAAAGAACAATCATATTAAAGTAACTGATGACAGATATATACCTCCGGTGGCCTTCAACAACTTTAGCCATGTTTCCATCATAAGTAGGAACAAAGATATCGCTCTCCAAAGCAACAAGATAATCTAATGCTGCCATCTGAGATGAGTGGTTCTGAAAAAATCTCAGGTCTAATGGTTCCAACAGGGTTTCCTTTCTGACCTGCATTACAAACAAACAATCAGTAAAAGTGCTCTACTATAATTACTAAAGTTTAGGCAGCGGACACCAGCTTAGCTATCTAACTAACCACTCTTGGATAAGCTGCTGTAAGGCTTGCCATTCTCCTTTCTCCACCATATATTTCACCTGCTGCAATGTATATTTGTATGCTTGGATCGATGTCCAACGCTCTCAATGTGAGAGCAGTTTCCTCCGGTGTCAAAGGACATAATCCATCTTTCCTTTTTAGATCAGAATTTATTATTTTCTCTTTCCACCAAGGATAAGCATACCTATTCAGACAACAAAAATCATGAACTGGGTATGAGAATGATATTTCTATCTTCAGGTGCCAAATTATTATGTAAAATATTTGAATAACTCACCTCATTCTCGTCAATTCTTCTACCTCTTCATTATTGCAACCCTGTGTGCAGCCCGAAAATGCTAACATGTCCATTTCATATCTGAGGTGAAGTACTAAAAATGGACCATTTTTTCTAAGAAGATTTATAACTCTTTTGCCTAACTCCTCTATCTGAGAGGTGAATTTCAGAGCACTAAAGTTTACACGGCAACGCAGCTTCTGAATTTCAAGAGGTTGATGATTATTGGCAAGTCGAGCATCAGTTCTATTAAGATGTAGAACCTTGTACTTCTGTATCAAAGGAAGAATCTGAATGTGGCAAAACAAAAAAAAAACCTCAATGAACAAAAGTAAATGCATGAACAAGGTTGTTCGACATATCAATCCCTGCTGGAATTTCTAACTAACTGAAATCTGAATTAAAATTTCAAAAGAATTACCAAAATAACAAGAAAAAACAAGTTCACCTGATTGCTATAATAAGATATATCAGACCAACTGACTGGTGCCATGGTATATGTCATCCCCAGTTCCACTCTGCCCTTCAGCCTCGGAGGCAATTCTTTCAATATCCGAACTTCATCTCTCAATGATGTAATGAAATGATCAACATCAAATATATCTTGAAACTCACTGCAATAATGAAATTCATACTCATAATGAGAACACAATAATATAGAAAACTTTCACACATTCAATAGCCTACAAGACTTTTCTAGTAAAGGTATTCTGACAGACCTGGGATCAGCCCAAAATGAAGTTTTGTCCAGCTCAGGAACAATAAGTGTGACATTCAAATACCTTGCAATAGCAACCATATCACATATCTACAAAACAACAAAACCATATCAATTGTCAAATATATGCTCAGACAAAAAGATTCAGCCACAGTTATATGCACGCATCAACTTTAAGAGCACTCACCGCTGCTCTCATTTGATTGAGACCTCCATTGCAGGAAACCATGAGATATCCATTGTTCTTATAAACCCCTAATGCCAAAATACCAAACATTTTCCATCAGAAATAGAGAAAGGCCCCCACTAACAAATTATCACATATTGAAACACAAGAACGACAATCATCAAACAAATTTTACTCATGTAGCTAGAACGAAGTTATCGGAGGCCAACAACAAGTAATCCAAAAGAGTGTATGGAGATAAAAGCCTATTTAATGAATGTGAAAACTTGCAATCAGTTCAATTCCTTCAACCTACTAAAAGGTCCCATTTCTAAACGACAAGCTACAAATTGCAAAAACAACCAGCAAGTAGGATTTTTGAACTTAAAAATAGGCAACCTAGTAGGGAAGGATGAATAAAAACCACCTGAAAATAGCAAGTGATAAATATCATCTAAAAAATGTACATCTACTCTACCAACCCAAAAAACATCAAAGGGAAAGAATAAAAAATCCTGAATTTCTCAAAAAACTCTCAAAAGGGTATGCAAAAACATAGCTAGAATCCAGATAAATTGACAGTAGACTCACTTTTCGGGGGCAGCAATCGAGCAGGAACAGCAGGGAGATTATTCTCAAGCAAGGCAGCAGAAGATTCATGAGAGAAACAAGAGGGCCATCCTTTCAAAACCCTAGGTCCCCACATCTCACCGATGGTCGTCAATTGAACAATACACGTCCACAACAACACGGAAGTGGTGGCGCGTATCATCCACATCTTCATTTTAGACCTGGATATACTCTTCTTCACCTTCTCAACTCCTTTACCAACCCCCATAATCCCTAAACCCGAATTTAACTCTCACTCTATCCTATCCCACATTCAGTCTTATCCCAAAATTTGAACAATGTAGGATCCTCAAAGCAAACAGAAAGCCTTAATTTCGGAACAAACAGATATAAAATGTGAACAAAAACGTTGCTTCTTCCCCTAGATTTCCTACGCAATCTTCCAAGATCCAAAGTTGCCAAAAAAGTAAAAATAACAGATCAAGAATTTTAAAATAATAATAATGGAAAAGACAACAAACCCAGCATTCTATTTCTTATCCCTAATTCTCAAATTTACATCCACCGACACAACAAGAAACCACACCTCGCCGGAGAACCAACCAGACCGGCGTATGGGTGAAATGCTGAACCGAACCGAACCGTACACCGCTTCGATGGATCGCTACCCAACCGAAATAAAAATGCTCGGTTTGTTTCTCTTCTCTTGTTCCCTTCTTCTTTCTTCTTCTATCTTGTCTTTATAAACCATGGTTAAGAGTTGACTACTACTGGTTAAGTTCTTTCTATAGTTAAGAGGAAGAAGCAGCCAATAAATGCACGCCAGCTACATACTGAAGCGGCGGGTCCTACTGGAATTATTTTTCATTGACGTGGCGGTGTTTTGTGCCGTTGATGTTTGATACGTGGCGGCATCCGATCTCGGAGATTATTTAGCCACCGTATAATGAGTTGGTTTGAAGTTTGTACTCGACGTTTCGTCGTCGGGGATATTTATAAGGACGCCGACAATATATCGCGATATATTGCGACGGTTCGCCGTCGTACGGATCTACGGAGTCCACTCCGTTTATTCTCTTTTCCTTTTATTATTACCATATCATTATTGGATCACAGTAAATCCTTAAGTTAGCAATGGTATTTAATTAGCGAAATATTTTATAGTTATTTTGTTGCTATATAAATTATAAACAAAGTAACAGTTACTCAGTAATGTTCAAGTGGTCCTTAATGTCCAAATTGAATTTGGACATTGAACATTAGATCTAACAATTTCGATTATATTCACATTAAAAATTAAACCCTAGACACTAAAAACTAAACCCTAGACCGTAAATCATCGACCCTAGACACTAAAAACTAAACCTTAGACCCTAAATCATCGACCCTAGATGATGTGATACTCCGGACTAATAATTCGCATGTTAGTATCTAGGGTTGATGATTTAGGGTCTAGAGTTTAGTTTTTAGTGTCTAAGATTTAGTTTTTAATGTGCATATGAACGAAATTGTTAAATTTAGGATCAATGTCCAAATTCAATTTGGACATTCAATGACCACTTGAACATTACTGAACAGTTACTTTATTTTATAAATTATTAAATTATGCGATATAAACTAATTTTGTAGATTATTATGTGATAGTTTAGGTTGCGATATTTTGATGACTAATTAAAAATAGGTGGAAACTGTTCGGAAATAAGTCAAAAAAATTAACGTCTAAACGCTTAAATCAATTCAAATCGAATATTTTGATTTTGAGTGTCTAGATGGAGCTTAAATGATTAGCGGCCTTTCGTTTACAATACGATAAATAAAAAAAGGTTTGTTAATTTTTCTAAACAAAATCGTTCAAGAGAAAAAAAGAATTTTCAAAACAAAAATGTTTTCTCAAATAATATCTTCAGTGCAACTAGCAACTGCAATCTCTATTTGATTTTCTTTCTCTTTAAATTACAAAATTCATGTCGACAAAATTACAAATAATTGAGATTAAAGACCCTAAATAGCTCATGGAAAAGGAAAGAAAGGGACAATTAACTAGCAATGGTTCACAGATTATCAAACATATAATTGGTAAAGACATTGGAAATTCATAATGAAATATATTTTGAAACTATTTTTGGTATTTAGTTTTGAAACCAATTTTGCATTGCTTTTGTTATTTTTATAGCGTAAACTAATTTTGACCTCACGTAAGTATGAAATTTCTGCAAAACAGCAAACGTAAGTTAAGGAGACAATTGCTCAGCGACTCCACTCTTATGCCTAAGTTAACAAACGTAACTTGGGATATGAACATACCAGACTATATATATGAGATAGAATCTTAACCCTGACACAATAAGGACTTGATTATGAACTCTAATGACGGTCAAGAAGATTCATATTCAACCGAAGTTTCCTAATTGAAGAAAGATGTTGTAATTGCTCGAAATAGATCTTATATTGAACATCAAACCGAGATCAATATTTGAAATTTTATTTACCGAATTCATTTTTTATTTACTGAACCTGATTTAATTGTGGCGCTCAAATAGAAAACAAACTTGTCTGCCCGAGGAGTTTCGTGATGCACATTCTGACCCTGAAATGTGGTATAATGTGAAAAAGCGAAAGGATAAAGCTACTCTAATAAGTCAGTCAGAGCCACCCGTAGCTCATAATACTCGTACGTATTTTCGGATTAGTTTGAAAAGACAAGTTCAGATTCCTAAACGTTTCTCACCTTGACTTAATTTTTATTATTATTATTTTTCTTTCTTTTTATTTTTTTTTGTTTTTTGTTTTTTTTTTTACTTTTTAAATTTGTATTTGAATTTCTCTCAATCCCCCACTTTTAATTAAAAATTGAATCATAAATTGAAATCAATTGAAATTAAACCGAGTTAATTCAAGTTTTAATGGTTATTGAATTTTATAAAAACACATATCAATTGATTAACATTATCATTTTTAATATATGTTATTTTTACTAAGATAAAAGAACCATTAACTCCAATCTAATTCTCTTTATAACATTTAATTTGATGACAGAAAAAAAGTATTTGTTATTTTAATTTACATTTATTAATTATGAAACTCGAATTAAAAACTTCATACTTCCTTTTCAAGTGTGATATTATCAATAATAAGCTATTAAAGAGATATAACATTTGAATTTTATATACATTTACGCTGATCTATTATACACTAGCCAAAAAATATGGATAATAATGACATGTTTTCAGTTTGGAGATTATGAATATATAGAAGTCCATCCTAATGCACCTTTGATCCAAAATTAGAATAATAGTAATATTTTTAAAAGAATGTGTGAAATTGACAAATGTTAAACCCTAATTCTCCTTCACCAACCATGTATCTGTAGAGTTGAGAATATTATACGAAGTTCCCAACAAATCAACATGTTATTATTTTATTTTTTATACATGGAATGTGAAGGTTAGGTAAAAGTGTGGATTTGGTTGACTATAAACAAATGTGGAACTAAAATATTGTATGATGAAAATATAATATCACTTCAATTCCTTTCTCATTTGATAATATTTGTGCTTAACTCCCCAATTGAGAAAATAGTTTATTGCTAACTAAATAGAGTAGCTAAACAATTATTAAATCAAACTTAACGAGTTTAATAGTGAAGATATCACTTCAACTAATTGACAATCAATCTTTACATTTTTTAACTATTTAACTTCATTAGTTAAGTGTTAATCACCTAAATATATCCACTCAATTCATTTAGAGCTTCAGCGACATTCATTTATGTCCATTGAGAACCCTGGGTTCTAAAACGAAGTAACTCTGATAGTGATTTATAGGTGTTTTTATATATTTTTTATGAGGAGCAACACTAATCGGGCTAAAACCCAAATCACTGCCAAACCTTGAGATGGTGGGTCCACCTGCAAAGCCCACATCTATATAAGTCCGGGCTATAATGGTTGCAGTAAGGGTGTTTCTACTTTCTATATTGCTTCTTTATTTTTCCTCACCTTTCTCACTTCATATTATTGAATCACTCCATGAATTTAAAATTGATTCCTTGTTTTTTTAGATGCTACAACATTAAGGTTCTATTCTTTCTATTGAAAGAAAATAAATTGAACCGAACTAAAAAAATTGAACTGAATTTAATTATTAACCGAATGCTGAATAAATTTTGTTAAATTTACTAAACCGAATTGAACTAAATTTAAATATGAAAGGACAGAACCTAATATAACAAGCATATACACGTCATATACACAAATATGAGATAAAACAATTTTAAAAATGAATTTCAAGTGCGACTAAAGAGCGCACCTAGTTAAGCTAACTCATTGTATATGTTGTGTCGGTGAAAACAAATTTATGTAGATATGCTACACTATGAGTTAGGTCCCCTCTTTTAAATGCCAACAAAAATTTTATTACCCATTTTTAAGTATTTTCTTTTATATGATTGTGATAGATGCTACCATTAATTCAACTTCGTGTCTGTAAACCAAATCAAAATTAGACACACATTAACTTAAGGTATCAAATAATTACATATTTATTTCTGTCTTTCCCATAGCATTTATGTTTTCATGTGTCCACCACTATATAAACACATTGTTTGTTTATATAATTTAGGATATGATACAAAAATATGAAAATGGAATAAGAGACAAACAATTCATCGGACTTTGTAGGACTACAACTCCTGATTCTTTTCCTTTTTCTCTAGCAGGGTAGGAATTTTGCTAGATTTTCTACACAATTTAAATTTGACTTTTGATTTGGAATTATTAGCTAGCTAGCTCATATTCTTATAAGATTTTAAAGTAGGATGTCAAATTAATTAGCAAGTTTTAGGTGTTTAATCCCTAATGGACATAACATATATATTCAATTAAGAAAAAATAAATTGTTGCCATCTTCAAATTAATAAAGCTGAGTAAGCAGGTAAACATCCTTTCTTAATTTATTAAGCATCCATTATGAAGCAAGTCTCTTTCCCATTGCAAATCTGAAAATGCTACCAAAAAACAATGATAAAATAAAAAATAACACTGTAATTTATATAGTTTCATTTCCGTAATTAGTTTGATAGTGAATTATTTTTCTCAAAGTCTCGAAGAAAACAAAAGAAAATAATAAAAAGGGTTTTAAAGACTATTGAAAGGAAGAATATATCGATATTAGTGATGCAATAAAAAGGTGGTAGATCAAATCTTTCCTTTGACTGTTGAGAACTACTGTCTTTGTTTTCAAATTCTTAATAACAAAATTGTCAAAAAAGAATCCGACAAAAATACAATTAGAAGCACTTAATAATTTCTTTTAGAAACCGACGAAACAAATAGCACATTACGAAATTCGAGTTATGGTGCTAATGAACAAGGAGCGACTAACAAACTTTCTTTCTTTTTTATAAATCTTAGGGATGAAAATCCAGTAGTTTTTCTTTAATCATATGCAAGTAAAAAAAAATGTAAGAAAAGAAAGGTGCAGGGTCTTTTTCTTAGGATTAGTAGTCCGAGTTAAATTTGCAACTCATGTACGGTTATAGATAATAATAAATAAGCAATGTCGACCTTCTCATCTATTAACTAAAATCTGGAACTCAGACTTCCTAATCATTTAAATAAATTTAATTGAAGATATCGCAAACATCCCATGACAAGTTTTAAGCTATTAGCTAGTGGCGGATGTTCTTTACATGTTTGTTAAACGAAAATTAAATTTTATTTGCTAAACATGCCATGAGCAGAAAAGAGTTTACCCCCGTTGACCATGCTATTAATTGAAATTGATTCATATTAAAACTTTTATTTATTTTTGAGAGGAAAAATAAACTTTAATTTTAAAAAAGTAGGTAAAATTGCCATTTGGAGTAATTAGCTAAATATTGGGTGTATAGTAGAATCTCTTATATTTAAGGGTAATTGGTATATTTCATAATTTTCAAGATTAATTGACAAACTAATAATGTATGGTTTTTGTGAAATTTCAGAAGCAATTTTAATTCACCCATCACTCAGATCTCTCATAGTTTTTTTTTTTTTTTGCAATGCTTCTCTTTTCCCTCTCCCTTGCTGATAGACATACCATAACAGCAAATGGTGCTTGTAAGTTATAATTGGGATCGCCATTTTGCTTATTACGCATGCTGTTCAACAATTACCATTAAAAAAAAGCAGAGATTTTTTCTTTCCTTTTCTCATCTCTAATGGAAATCCCCAATTTCCGGCTCCTTTTCTTCTTACCAATCTTCAGTTATGTTAGTTTGAGTCTGGTTGATGTACTGATAGATAAAATTAAAAGCAATTTGAGGAAGTTAATGCGCATAGAAAGTATTCAAGAAACATATGCGTCTAACAGGAGATTTCATTGGTTATGTGACAATAAATTTGAGACCTTTGTAGTAGTGTGTTCAAGCTTTGGAAGCTCCATCTTGAATCGTGAGACTAGTTTTGTGATTTTTTTTTATTTTTTTTTTGAATAAAGACGGGGGAAGCTAACCGGAAAAGAGGGAACTAGTTTGGGGATTCCCACATGCCACAAACATTTTTTTGTTTTTTCGGGGCAAAAGCCTTCTAATTTTCGAGTCAAGTATTTTTCTATTTGTTCAGTATAAGCTAACAGTTCATCAACTTCATCTCATCTTTAGCTTGAAAGAGTGTAAAAGAAGTAATGATGAATATAAATTATTGTCTAAATACGATCTATTATATAAAGATGAATATTTTCCTATTTATATACCATTCCTAATAAAGTGTGTGTATATATATTATGGAGGTAGAATTTTAATGAATGAACAAATGAATATTCTTTATATAGAAAAGAAACAGAAGGAAAGAACATACAACATTGATAAGGTTTACAGTTGGTTTCTTATTCAAGGTGGTGATGTTGCATCCCTCTCTTAGAATTCCAGTAGTCAATCCACATTGTTCCTACATGATTTACTCTTATTTCTTTTTCTCATCATCCTGCAAGTCAAGAAAATTACAGAGCAACATGAGTGCTAATGTATGGCCACAAAGGAGAAAAGTAGACTTCATATTTTTTTTCACTGTTTAACCGTTTCAAAACAAGTTCTACAAATTTTACAACTCCCCTTGGATGTTATTTATGATAACCTATTCTAAATGCACTTGGCCCACAAACAATGGGCCTCGGTGAGAAGTACAAGTTACACAACAAAGTAGATTTCTAGTTTAATGGATAATAGGTTCTATAGGTTAAGAGCCTTCTTATCAACATCACTCTGTTCTGGATACTGGATAGACTAGACAAACTCTCCTTGCTTATAAAAGTTGACTTCGGCTTTGATTGAGAGGGAGATTTAGAGGGGAATGGAAATGAAGGGTTTGGGAGGGTATATATAAACTCTTGTTTGGGAGGGATGGGTATAGGAGGATATGGGTTTTCAATGTTTTGAAAAGGCTTCCTTCCCTTTCCATTCTTTTCCATTGCATTACTAACCCCTCCATACCCTCCTCCTAATCAAAGCCTTAAGGAATGCTGCATTTTTCTCAAGGCCCAGTTGTGGGTCAGGCCCTTGATCAAGAATCTATACCCACCTCATTTAATATAGGATACCACACCTCCCACACGTGTCCTCTTCCTATTAAGTCATTTGGGACAAGGAATGATGCCTGAGCTAGTCTCGTCTATTCCACATTTATTGCTTTGTTCAATAACTAGCCAAGTTCATTTACATATTTTTAATGATGGTTATAGTAGTTTCAAACAATATTGGACCAAAACCCACCAACTCAAGGGCCCTAAATTCCAAATTTTGTAGTTGCACTTATGTAAGAGAAAACGAAAATGATTGTATTTGTACTTACAGAACTATCCACCATCTTGTTGAAATCATCATCAAAGGGTGCACCATCATCATCTGTAAGACCGCACATATATAATTAGAACATTGGACTCCCAGTTGATCCTTTCTTGAACAATTCAAATGATTCATGCCAAACTGGGGCATGGGAAACAAGATGTAAAATCCACTTGGAAGACCTTACTGGACGATTAGATTCAAGTGCTAAGAATATAGTTGCAAGTTTGCATTTGACATCCATTTATGCTAGTGCTAAGAAAATATAAACCAAAGGTTCGATGAACAATTACAACTAAGTACACACCTTCACCATCATCACTGTCTCCACCAAGGAGAAAAACATCCAAATCTTGCTCAGTAGATGATGCTTTACTTATCGGGTTTGGATTCCTTAAATCAAGTTTGGGAGTTATGTCAGCTTTCTGTTGTTCCTCCCTTTTATCTTTTCTTAGTTCTTCGGATTCATCTCCAGCATCCTCCACGTACTGGTTCTCATACCTAAAGCCAATGACAGGATGTAAGGTTTTTCCATGTAAAACAAAGTCATTGAGAACCAAGTAAAATAAGCAACAGGTAAAAATTGCAGAGATAACAGATAGTGATATAAAGGAACATGCAATCATTTCTATTTTTTCAACATCTCTTGTAAGGCTTTAGGCAAAAAGAGTACTCGTTTACATTTATTAAAGCCATTAACTTCGTTTTCAAATGCTATTATTGGATATACGGCTGTTCCCCACTATCGATGATTATAAGCTTTTTACTGAGAAACAATCATCAACCATCGTTCGAAAAGTATTCATCTTTTCCCCAAAAACTGATCCACCAAATAGAGGAGACCCTGGACGTACAGTTTGTCAAGTGACAAGTTATAAAGAGAAGCAGCAATACCTACTGCTATGGATAGAAGAGAGGAGAAAAGATTCCCCCCAAATGACAATAAAGATCAACCATAGCTTAAACCACATAAAGAATATGCTAGAGCGAAACCAGAAACAGGAATAATGTAGTGTCCTAACACCTGCATGCTTATAGATAGTATCCGACTTGCTTGGTTTTTTTTCTGTTCTGTGCTTCTATTGCAAATAACAGTATTAGTTTCATGAAATATTTTATTGTCCTTGCAAGTCGGATTGCATGCAAATTTGCTTTACAGAAATCTAGTTGGCAAATTAACCAAATAATTCTCCATGAAACAGCTCAATAATGCATAACCATACTATGCATGCTTCTTGTCAATTGAATCATATATTAAGCAATGTATATTTAAATGCATATTGATTTACAAGAGTCTTATCAGATGTTCTGTTCCTCCCGCTTCCTAGCTTCCCCCACCACCATAACAAATAGTTTTGATAAGCAAATGGAGTCTAGAACAGAACGGTAATCCAATAGATATTTTAACAATTCAGTGGAATAAGAATCCTACTCATCAAAAGAAAAAACCCCAGCTCAGCATATCATATTTCCTTTTCAATTTCTGTGTAGTTTTTTGTTAGGATCAATTTTCAAACTGCACTTCACAAAATAGTTATCTGATAGTTTAAATTTCAAATAAGATTTATCTAGTAGTTAGGATGTAATAGTTGATTTCCATTTAAAGCCGTCAGAAAATGAAGTTAAAGCATGATTCATCAGCAAGTCAAATAAGTTGAGATCAAAGAGTTCTAATGAGACCTACCCTTATAATCTATCAAAATAGGTGATAAGGGTCTAAAAGCCATTAAACCAGCTCTTCCTACACAATGAGAATTTGTTCTTCAAGGTACCATAACCATAGATCAAACTAGTGCATATAAAAGACGCACATGCAGCATATAATTGAAATAGCAAACTTCAATCGCACAGCTGCTAGAAAGGGAAGACTTTTACAGGGCAAAAATATTTAACTATTTGATTTCCATCCAAGAAAACTATGAAATTGTAAATAGAAAGAAAAATACAGATCCATTTGAAAGGGAAGTTACGTACGTCGCAATATGATTGTTCACTAGCATAAAATATATCCTCCAGAACTTTCTTTCTTTCATACTACGCGGGCATAACTCATATCTTAACTTGGATATTTCCTGAAACAAACCGCAAAATATATTTTCAGTCAGTAACATCCACAGATTTTTAGAATAACAATTGCAGATCAAACAGATGTTTCGGCAAGAGGCTTAAAATATTCTGAAACCATTCAAGAAGATCATTAGCTATCTACTAGTTTGTGGATTGTTGAACGAAAGATATGATGTTGAATGAACTATTTAATCTCCTCAGCAGTCACATTCATTAGAATCAAAGACAAATACTCGTATGACGAGAAAGAAAGAAACCTTGACTGATAAAAGAACGAGTTTGGCATGCTTCTCTTGAAACTGCGAAAGATCCTGCCTCACATTTGATACTGTAGGCACGTCCGACATCTCCGAATCATCTACAAAGACAACAATCATATAATTTAAAACACGAAAAACGGAAAATCAATATCGAAAACATCAATGTACTGCATAACATAAATGCCTATGAAAAAAATCCTGAAATGGTTACACAATGTACCTAGTAACGGAAAATCCAGAAACGTGCTAATAGTAATTTCCTTAACAAACTCTCCCAATTCATCCGTAATTCCGAACCTCCGTAGCTCATTTTCCGTGACAGAATGAGGGGCAATTCCGTCAGTAACGGCGAGGCCCTTGATGTGATCAGCCATCTTAATGGCTTCATTCTTGATCTGATCAGCTCGTTTGGAGGCCTCGGCAGCGATCTCGGAAAGCTTAGGGGAACGTAGGGAAGCTTGAGAAGCGATCTCCTTGGAACGCTTAGCGGTTTCAGAAACGAGGGCGGAGATCTTGGAGGAGCCGATGGAGAGATCTTGGGAGCGCTTGGCGGCTTCCTTGGTGATTTCTTGAGTGCGTCTTGCAGCTTCCTCGGCGAAGCTCCGGGCTTTTTGCCAGTAGTCCATTACGGGAATTTGGAGGCGGACGGAGGAGTTAGTTTGATTGATTACCTACTTTTTTACATCACATATTGCCAACGTGGCGGGAGTGTCTTTTTATTGTTTTACAACTGAAGTGGGCCTTGTTTTAAGCGATTTGTTTTCTTCATTATTTTAATTATCAATCAATCTTAAACAATGTACGTTTTGATTGTCTAGGCTCGATTTTTAGGTGTTTAAAATTGAGATTTCACCTTGACCAATCTAACCGTTTAAGTGCCGAAAGTTTGACTAATTTCCAACTAATTTCCGACTATGCATCAAAAGTCCTCAGTCCACTTACTAGTGCCTAACGATTTTTAATACACTATTACCAATACTCTCCAACTCCATGTTGACTCGAGTAATATCTATCATAGGAATATCATATTTTACCATATAACCAGTCCTTAACTAAGAACTGTCTATGCCCGGCTTGGTAACAAGAGCCCGTGATCGAGTGGAGGCATGAGATTGATGGAACATGGCTACGGCCCAGAAGATTGGGCTTGTTGTGGCTTAATTTTGGCCTGCCCATTCCAAGTTGGGATTTGGGCCGCAGGATCTAGGCGAATGCCCATATTACTCGGCCCCTAGAGTGGAGGGTAAAGTGCGGGGCTGGTTTTTACAGAACCAAGAACTGTCTATGGCCAGGGTACCCGCTCAGCCCACACAAAAATGGGCGGGCGTGAACACTAAAACTTTTTAAAGGCCCAGCTTGGTCTAAACCTGAAAAGCCCACCTATTTATGGGTTGAGCTTGACTTTTATAACATAAGCCCAAATCAGGCCCAACTCGATCTAAATTAAATATGATAAATTATTATCAAATAATCTAATTTTCACTTATTCCACAGCAGCACAAATCTCTCCAAAACTACATGTCCTAATTTTGCTAAAAAATATATATGCTTTTTAATGAAAGGAATTATGTAAATTTTTTGAAATATATATAGGTGGACTTTTATGCGTTGAGTTCGAGATTTGATTTGGAGCTTGAATCCGAGCCGATTTAATTTATTAGCTAGTTGGAACATGCTTGGATAAAAGATTTATTGGAAAAATCCTGCTAGGCCTGACTTGTGGACATGTCTATCTTAACCCAATGGGATGGAATTCACGTATCGTGTAAAAAAACTTATTTGACTAGGCATTTCTACAAATCAAATATATGTGAGTATTTTTATAAAAACGAACGTCGAGGTTAAAGAAATATTAAAACATAGAGTTTAAGGCGGACACTCTATTAATAGAGGAATTATGTGAAAGGTGGTGTAAATATGAGAGTAGAATGGTGAATAGCAAAGATTCATCGTTAAATGATTACTCCTTACTTTTTTACTTTTTTTGTGATTATGTGTATAAACTAGACACTTGTTGTGGTATGAATGACCTTTCATGTTATGGCGATGGAAATTCACCGAGAAGTTTCGGCTCACGTGTCCAACACGTTTGCTCCTAATTGCGCTAAGTATCCAAGGCAGTTTACTTTTATGAGTAGCTAACGAGAAGCTGAAACTTGGTACGGAAAATTTTCCTTTCGTAGGATATTCTCATGTGTCTTCATGATATTTCTTGTAATATTCACACTCCAACATTATAAACAGAAAAGCTAATAATTTAAAGTTATGATGTAATATTATAATATACTAAATTGTTTTTCTTCACTTTTTAACCCTTTACTCAAATGAGTAACATTTTTACAAGTGATTTCTCACCATACTCTATTCCCAAAGAAAAGTCATTTTTTTCATGTAACTTCTCCTACTCGAGTAATACTTGATATCCACCATTGGAAATAGGGATGTCAATGGGATGGGAATCCCCGATAAGAAACCCCATAAAACGGGGATGGGAGGAATTATATACCCCGTGGTGGGGATGGGACGGAGATGGAGAGAGGCATCCCTACCCCACGAGGATCCCCATCCCCATTCCCGCCTCATTATTCCTCCCGCGAGGATCTCCGTTGGACTCTCCATTTAACTTTAATTAATTGTTACTTTTATTTGTATGTTATATATGAAAATAATAAAATATATGATATAAATTATAAAAATATAAGATATAACTCAAATTTCTACTATATAGCTTTTAATTTGAAGCACAATATATATATTGTTGTGTGTGATTTAGTTATTAGAGAGCTATTAAATTTTCTTTTCTGCAGAACGATTAAATGAGAAATGAGAAATGAGAATACTCGCGGAAATGAGGAATTCCTGCGAGATGGGGATGGGGACAAAATTGTGCACCATTTAGTTCGTGAGGTGGAGATGGGAAATCCATGTCATATCACAGAGAAGGATAGTAAACATGATCTCCACCCAGTCCCATTGACATCCCTAATTGGAAAGCTCTTAGTAATGTTCATTACAGCCTATTAAAGTCAATGAGGAACCTAAGTTTATTTTTTAAGTAGACTTTGCTTATCCATTGTAACATTGATAAACGTAAGAAGCCAATGGTTTAAAGCTGGGGAGGTCGTTTTAAATTCCAGCTTAAGAATGAATCAAATTGATTGGCTAATAAAAAATGAAGCTTATCCTAAATGGAGGTGTGTTTAAGAATCTTTCGCTATCTAAATTTGTCTAGCCTTTTTCGACGCATTTTTAAATTCCCATAAAAAGAACTTCTGACAACTGAGCCAATTGTCTCCACCAGACAACATATTTCCTTTTGTTCATATCTATCCCATTACACGTGTACTTTTTTAATATAGATGACTGTGTCAACCGTCAACGGCTGTACTAATAGTAATCTAAACTTCCACTTTCAAAATTTCAAATGAAAAGCATAACTTGCACTGAAAAATTTGAACTTCACTTCACTTGAGCTGTTCATCTCATATGAGGTAAATAATAATATCCCCACTTTACTTTTTTCTGTTTCTAGAATGTGTTGATTTTTTTATTTTTCTTTCCCTCTGTAATTCTTTTTGGGATGGATCTGGGGAGATAGCGGCGTTTCAGCACCTACTGGTAGTTGAAAAATTATAAATTTTTTATAAATATTATGTACGAAACTTTAGTTTACATGCGAAACACATATAAATTTAACATTAAAAACACCCACTGCTAGCAGTGAGTTCTTGATCTGTCCTTATTGTTGTCAAACCTATTACTTTGGATTGGATATTTGATAATGTTTGCTCTATCTATTTCCTCAATTTTTGAGGTTCTTCATTAATTGTGTGATTTGATTAGTGGATTTTTCTTCAGGTTTTGATTTGAGTTGTAGGTGTTGTTTAAAATGTTAGTTGTAAGCATGAATTCAAAACGGCAGCGGCGCCCAAATGTTAGGCTAGGGGAAGTTGGGGATGTTCCTGCAGCTTTTGCTTGTGGTTTCTCTCCCAGAAAGAAGCAAATTTTAGGGTATGATAGTTATGAAAATGATCATCTGCTAAACCCCGATTTTAGGCTCCCGGATTTGATGCACAACAGCGAGAATAGTAATCCGAATTCTGATAGTACCGATATGGCCAAGCTGAAATTGAATTTCGGTACCATAACTAGGAAATGTAGAGTCATGAAGAGACGAAGAAGTCGCATTACAAATGTTGCTAGTGATGTTTGGAGTTCTAAAATTAGTAGTGATGAGAGAAAAGACTGCAGTTTGAAGGACTTCGTGAGGTTTTCTTCAGATGAATTCAATGATTATGTCCCTGCTAATCGCTCTAAGGACTCACCAGTCCGTGAAACATCAGCTACTACGAGTAAAGAAGCTCTTAAGTTTAATGCAGAAGAAGCTACTAACAATGCGGGACAACAATGGAACTCGGATGAGTTCTGGCAAGGGGATGGGAATGACTTGTCTCCGGTATCTGATCATGTTTGCGATGAGATGAATTCGGGAGGAACAGATGTAAATAGTGTCTCGAGATGGTTAGAGGAGAAAGGGTTTGGTAAATATGCTGGTGCATTCGAAATGCACGAAGTGGATGAGGAAACTTTGCCGTTACTTACTCTTGAAGATCTCAAAGAGATAGGTGTGCTTGCTGTCGGGTCTCGAAGGAAGATCTACACTGCAATACAACAAATGAGAAGTGATGTTTGTATTGACGACAATACAAGTGAATGAAGATGTTGGTAATCTTGTTTTTGTTTTGTTCGTCTTGACCGGATATTTTTTTCCAGGAAACGGTCACATATTGTGTATATGTTGTGTAAGCTTTTTCTTTGACTTCCTAACATGTTTTCTTGTTTGTGTTTCTCATCTTTGTGAATAAATAAACTACATGGTGCGTACTTGATTATATGCCGCCGAGTCTTTTGCTCGTTTTTTCTTTTTAATGTCTCCGTATGTTACTGTAAATTGCTGACTTGTATTGTAACTGTAAAGTTTGTAAATGACAATCACATAACTTGATATTGCTGCCTGAGATTGAATTGTGCTGCTGTTTGTAAAATCTCCGCCTAGACGAAATGCTTTTGTTTAATTGCTAGTTGTTGTTGACTAATCAAGAATGCAAGCATTCCCCTTTTTCGGATGAACTCTCTGACCCTTATATCATTTTACATTCAGTAATGATCTGTTTTGGGACATGCAAGTCTTAGAAGAATTTAGGCTTACTTTCATGTGCGCCATTGGATTTCGGTCGTTATTTCATACTGTGATTTTTAATATCAAAACCATTCAACTTTGATTGTGGTTTAATACGTGGCTGAATTCAAACGAATTCATATCGGCGATAGCAGAAATTGCTGTACCCTGTTATATTATTGTATAAATAGCTAGATTAGAGAACTCATAATCAGTTACCATGATGCAGCTTAGTTTATCTGAACTGGACTCAAATCATATTTTTAGATCTTCATATGAGATGTCTATCAAAAGAAAAAAAAAATCTTCATATGATATGTAAACTTAAAAATCCCAAAACAGGTAGCAACTGTGATCCATTTGAGAGAAAGAAAGAAGCATAGTTGAATGATTGTGATTGAACAATAAAAAGTTCATTAATAGTTGAATAAATCAAACCAAGCATACAGTGAGGAGGCAAGCTAGATGGTCCAAACAAGACTTGTAGCTTGGTGTAGTCTTCTTCCTCTATAAAAGCTGTCAATTTATGACACGATAACATGGTTTACAGAGACAACCTATTTGACACGATATCCATTTTCATCATTTATATCATGTAAAATAATGTAGAATACATAACATGTTTATGAGATGCTGACCCGTTTTGACGCCTCTTAAGAACAATGCCTGTCAAATTAGGGGCAATTTTAGCTCTTATAAACCATAATATTACTAGATTTATCCTTTTATTTCCCCCAGAATGATATATTGAAACTATAGTATAATCCGTCAATGTGTTCCACCTAGGCCCGTGTCTTTTGGGCCAGAGTTTTTTAAAAGAAAATTGACTATAGGTTCAGCCCAAATCCCTTTAACTCCACCTAGTTTTTAAACGGGCTTGCGAGGGAAAATAGCTTAGCTCGGTCTGCCTTGTAATATACAAAGTTTAGTTTCATAGGTGGTATTTGAACGAGTGTAAAATCACATATGTATAAACAATCAAATAAAGTGGAATTCTATATCTCTCTCGTTATGCTTCCACATCAGAAATGATAATGTGTCACTTCTGTAGAATTTTATTTTTTTTTCCAAAAAATAAAATACGGCTCTCTTGCTCTTGCCCGTTACTATATACCATATTCATTATAAGCAGCGTCATTTTGAAGTTATGTTCCCGCGAGGGTTCTGTTTCTTTGGGTCCATATATGGATTTTGATTGTTGGTTTGATTCGGTTATCTTCTGGTAATATGATTTGGGTCAATCATTATTCTTCTTTGCAGATTTGACTCGGTCTTTTAATGGGTGATTTTGTTTCTAAAAAGCGATAGTCCATTCACATTTGAGAATTTATTCCAATCATAACAGTGTATGACACAACTTTCAACCTTCAAATTTCTTCCTCTTTTGAGGCATGTCAGCTTCAATTGTACATGTGCCAACTGATTATGCATGGTTCCTTGATTCTGTATCAAGACGTATCAAGAGCGAGTTGTCTGTGAGGCTCCAGAGAGCCAATGTATTCCTCAATTTGTTTGTGTAATCAAGAGTAATGCATATAATATTTGGAAATCTTTGATTTCACTAAGAAGTGCTTTTTCCATAAGCCATATGATCAGAGACCCAAGGGCTAGATTACTATACAATAGAATAGGCTTCCAATCTAGTTATGTTTCAGTACATTATACTTATCCCTACGAAGAGGTTATAGTTTGTTTTGATTACATTATAGTCCCTCCACACAAAAATCCCTTAGCAAATCTCATTATCGATGAGTTTGATTTGTAATTTAATGAACACTCAATGAATGGATGAAGAAGTAGCAAATATATATAAATCATTGTCCAATCATTTTACATAATATCTTTGGAGGGTTGTTGAGAAACGGTAAGCACAACCAAATGACTTAAATTATATGCCCATGTGATGAAGCTATAATTAAATAATGTTAACTAACTAGTCTATTTAATATTAATAATGGGTTTGGATAACTGTTAGTATAATCCATCCAAAAAGATGCAAATATAAGTATGTAGCAAAATTAGTTGGAAATTTGGGAAAAGTCCACATCCCTACACCTGTGCATGTTTGGAAAAACCATTATTATGATTGAAGCGTCGTTTTATTTTATCAAATCATGAAAACGATATTAATCACATTATATAAGTATGTTACTCCAGAGATATTTTAGATACTAGTGCTACAGTTACCAGTTTCTTTAATTTGTTTTGTACTCACATATATATTTCAGAAACTCAAAATATCTTCCCAAAACTCAGAATATTTCAGTTGGATTATTAGTCATATACATATATATATATTAATATAGTAACATAACAGTCATTTTCGACATGAATTGAACTTACATGTTTTAGTCATACAATACCAAAATTAGTTCAAAAATATAGTTTTGGATACCATTTTTTACTTTCCTTTAAAAGGATACTTTCGTGAATATTTTATATAACTTATAACCGTAAGCCAACATTTCTTGGTTAAGGTCTTGACTTTCAACCCTTAGATAGGTTCATATACAATTGATCTTTCAATTCGTTAATAAAATAAAATTTGGCTCCTAGAACTTAATTTGTGATTTATTAGCTTTTGGATTTGTTTGAGAAAACCTTTTAGCTGCGTGAATTTCTTTAAAATTAGCCTTTAAATGTTGTACTTGCAACTGATCTATTAGTCTCATCAACTTGCTTAAAATGTACACTTCAGTTGGTCTAAAAAAGTTTGAAATCAAATTTTAAAAATAAAATTTCGATTTATGATTCTAAATTTTCAAAACAATTTAACATTTATATTTCTAGACTTTTTACAGTTTTTTTTAAAGACATTTTATGTATGTTCATATCTGAGCAGTAACCTTATCTACTCACCTTCGTTCTGCGACGATGATAGTCCCGACAAGGGATTGTACTGTTCATAGTACGCTTTCATCAATGTTTATGCGTTCTTCTTCTTGATGGGTGTGAGCATCGTTGTCTGGCATTATGAAACTGAAAGCTTAGAGTAAGATCAATCCACACTCACTGCATCAATTTTTGTTATAGCATAAATTGAACTTGACCCGCGTAAGCTTGAATTTCTTGCAAAGTAGTAACGTAAGCTACGAAGGGTCGTTTATCGACGACCCAACCAGATGCCTAAACCGTTAGAGAACAGTGATCGGATGGAGTATAATTTGAGGGCTTCAATGCATGGATAACGTACCCTTAAGGTATGAATATACAATGTTATTTTATAGGCTAGGCAGACTTAGAACTCTTTTACAACAGTAAAATTAGGACTTTGATTGAGAATTCTATTGGAGGTTGATTATGAATTGGATTCCTACTTTGCTGGAGCTTTCTTAATCTGAGAAATGATTACGAAATAAGAAGTAGAATCCAATGAGGACAGAAACTTCGTTGATTATTCTGAAATGAATGACGTAATATGTACGACTTTTGTATGTTAATCGAGACCGAAAGAAAACTTTCTATTAAGGTAGAGTAGTGAAGATATTAGAGTGATAAAAACAAAAACGAGTTGGGCCCAACACAAACTAATTGAATTCCAAAAGTGGCAGAAATTACCTGCCGAATCGGAATTCTGATTCTTCACACACGGTTTGGACCACAATCTGTCAGATTCTACAACTAAATAATAAACCAGAAACATTCTCTAATTATTTTTTTATTTTTTAAAAACGTAAATAAGTTGTAACTAAAATTATTTTTTTATGCCTTCACTTCTATTTAGAAGCTTTTGGATACAGCATCTAGATTAGCTCGTTATTTTAAAATATTTCTAAGTTGGGATGGGACTACCAAAAGAAAATAAAAAAAGGTCTCCTACTGGACTCATCATTAACTCTAATCAAATGTTATATAAAAGTATAATTTGTTTATTTGTATGAGAACTGGAAAGCAACTATTGGCATCTAATTAAATTCAAGCTAAAAAATACATGTAATTTATCTTATAATGTCACGTGTCGCCCAAACACAGCCTTTTTAGTTGGTATTCTTAATAGGTTTTTTTAACACTAAAAAACAGGTAGTGAAGTGTTTTCGACAGCTAGAGAAATCCCATTATCAACACCAATCAAAGGAAACAATTAATTAAATACCATATAATATTATATGGTGGATCAGATTAGGCCGTAGTGTCTATTTTTCAGTTGTATTATGTTAATTAAACTACCACCTCATCGTAAAATGTGGCAAAGAATACTTCATTTTATTAAGAAATATACATACATATATACACACACGTATATTTGTGATAAGCAATCTTCATTTCTTCAAGTATTTTCTAATGCGAGTTTGCTCCTTCTTTACATTTTATGACTACAATTATTTCGATATAAATACATATTTTGACTTGAAAATAACAAGTTGGAGGCTTCTTCTTTTTTCACACATGTCACTGTCAAAGTTTGTCATGCAAGATTTAATTGGTTTATGGAATCTTGGGAAGAATATAAAAGAAAACATATGATATTCCAATCGATTTGTATGAGTAACATGGTAATATTGGTCTGATTTTCTATGATGAGTTAATTGCTAAGAAAGAATAAATTGTGATTTAATAGGGCTGGAACCGTTGTCTTACTCCGATGATCAAATTAGATGTGAAAAAGAGGAAATATGACTTTCATGTAAAAAGATAAATGTCAATAGTGAACATACATCAATTAAGAGATTATTCGTTTGCTTTTTACAGTGAATTGATATGTTCTCTAGACAAGTGTCAGCATCACGTTGGGACGAAAGGTTCTGTCAGTTTATAGGAAATATCCCAAAAGATTTTGCCCACGTGCCTAGCACGCTTTTCAAAGATGGATGTGTTACATATGATTTTTTCACCGAAACAATGAGACAGCACCACGTGAAAAGTGGAGTGCTTTTCTTGTCTTCATGTGTCCAATATCACTTCTCTTTGTATCAAATGCTCTCTTACATGTGTGGCATTCTTTTAGGATTGCCGAGGCGACTTGATCTATGGGGGTTGAGGCCAAAATGACTTCAGATTATTTCAAAAAATAAAAATTACATTTATTTAATTGTAAAAATACAAAATCACAAGAGTTTTTTTTATGTATTCTACCATTGTCTAAATGTGCATGGTTTAATCTAAGAAATAGATTTTATTAAGAGATTAATAATCCAATGTATGTCTATGATGTTTGATAATATTGAATCGATTAAGAATTTGATGAAAGAAAAAATTATTTTGTGAGAATCAGTAAAAACATTATAGACCTTTCTATTTTTATATTAGAAGGAATGAAACCAATAATAATTGAGATTTCTTACGGTTATGATTCAAGAAAATCTTAATATATAAATGTTTCTTTAACTTGGCTCAAAAATTAAATTGTTTGTATATTTATCTTTCTGAACTTACTTAAAGATATATAATTAACTCATTAAGTCCACGTGACATAATAAAAGTAGATTTTTAATCATTTTATACAAGTTTAAAAATTAAATATATCAATTTAAATAATTTTAAGCTGCCAGTATACCATTTTAACAAAATTGAATAACTTGTAAATCACTTTAAGCAAATTTAAAGAGCTAACAATGTATAATACAAATTCAGAAAGATCAAGTTAATAAATAACCTTTTCATGTATTAAACATTACTAATAACCGAACATACAAATGAAGTTGACCAATTATGACAAATTGGATGTATTATTGGATGTATTGATTTTGAAGGAGAAAAGCATAAGTTGAAATTTTTCCTCATAATTTATTATGTGATTCAAAGTGGAATATTTTCTTAAAATGGAAAACAAAATAGAAATAGCAATTAGCAATAGCATGTGTTGCGGGGCCCAATCACCACATGATAGGTGGGCTAAACAAAGCCCAAAGTTGGTGGCTTCAGATGTTGACATTTATACATTATATTACATTACATTTTCAAGGTGCACTACACTACACCCCGACGTATCTTCTCTTATCTTATGTTTGAGGTCGTGAAATTAATGAGGGAGTTCTTAAGGGAAATTGATTTAGTCGCCTCAAAAGTTCTTAACGTTATAAAAACTCAATTTGTCTTATTAAAAATCATAAAATTATAATATGTTTTTGATAAAATTACAATGACAGTTTTTCGTCTAAAGCCTTGCTGAAGAGTTGACATTACTTTTCAAGGTTGAAATGTTAGAAGGAATATGCTCATCTATATGGTTGAAGAAATAAGGTACAGATAATTTTTATTCAATTGTTAGTTGGTTAGTTTTGGTTAAAATTGATTTTTACTTGGGTTAGGAGGTTAGCTTAGTTTAAATTTTATGCTTTTAAATCTACTATGTGCTATGACATGGCTTGATGTGTCATAAAAATTTGAGAAATAATGTCAGATGACCATCTTCGACGAAACATTGAATGGAAAAGAGACATTGTGATTTTACTGTGACAAAATAAAGATTTTATAATTTTAATAAGCCAAGCTGAATTTTTGTAAACATTCATAAAAAGTAGCTACGAAAAGCTTTTGCGACCGTTGGTGAAATTAATCCTTCATAAATAGTTTTAGATGATTTTACATTAAGAATTAAAATTGTGTAACATTATTGTATTCTATTTCTGATAATTAAAGTACGATGAATGTAATTAACCCATTACTGGGAATAACACCTAATATTTCCGTGTGCCCCCATTTCCATGTGAGCTTGCTTCCATTCTAACTGATTTTAATCTTCATCTTTTTTTTCATGAAAGATTTTAGTAGCATCAATTTGCTTATTCCTTGAAATTCATGAGTATTGCCGTTTTGATGAAGATTGAATTTGTCTTCTTAGCCCCAGGACCTGACCTGGATGGTAACGTTTTAGGGTGTAAATTCACAAACCCATCATCAACAACTATAAGTCAAGGGACGGCTTGATTTAGTATGATGAATAGTGAATGGACGGTTGAACTTGTCTGTAGAGTGGGACCTTAGCTATCATCCGGTATATATTTGTTTGAATACCATCCAACAATAATTACCCTACCCTGATTTCTACGGTATGGTGGACATGGGTGAAATGGAGACTGCAACTATTGTATGCACAGTTGTATGTGTTTCACACTTGCACTGTAAGCACCAATGTCGACAACTTGGTGAAAATAATTTCTTCGCACAACCTCCAACAGTAATGTTCAAGTGGTTCTTGAATGTCCAAATTGAATTTGGACATTGACCCTAAATTTAACAATTTCGTTCATATGCACATTAAAAACTAAACCCTAGACACTAAAAACTAAACCCTAGACCCTAAATCATCGACCCTAGACACTAAAAACTAAACCCTAGACCCTAAATCATCAACTCTAGATACTAACATGTGACGTGTCATCGAATTATTAGTCCGGAGTATCACATCATCTAAGGTCGATGATTTAAGGTCTAGGGTTTAGTTTTTAGTGTCTAGGGTCGATGATTTAGGGTCTAGGGTTTAGTTTTTAGTATCTAAGGTTTAGTTTTTAATGTGAATATAATCACAATTGTTAGATCTAATGGTCAATGTCCAAATTCAATTTGGACATTCAAGGACCACTTGAACATTACTGCAACCTCCAAAGCAGAATCGACGATGTGATTAGTGGAAAAAATTTTGATGCTCAAATTAATAAGAAAAAAACTTAAATTTATAAGTAATTTAGAATGGTTTTTTTCGAATGTATAACTTATTTGAAAGAACATCAGTTTACATAGAAGGTTAATAGAAATTTGTGTCATAATAGAACTTTCATTTTATTTGGTAGATAATCTCTTAAGGAAATAGAATTAATGATCAAACTCATATTCTCGAGACTGCGAGATTCACTATCTTTGGACATTATCTTCCTGAAGATATTAAAAGGCAGACTGCACTTCAGGCGGATCCCACTCTTTGGCGAATGAAATCATATTGCGGATGTCGAATAACAAGTGAGTTCTTTACTGAGCTTTTATCATGAGTTTAGCGATTATAATCTATCCAAAACGCATATTCAATTTTCACGCAGTTATCAAAAGTAATAAAGTTGGTAAAATTGTATTGATTTTAATGGTGAGATTTAATTACTCAATAAATGAATAATTACTCAATATTATTGTTCTTATAAAATTGAAAACCTGTGAAATCTTTTTTAATGGAGAACCTACAATTTGTAGCTTTTTATAGAAAAGTTGCTTTGCCGCATATAAGTTAATTAGTAGAGTTTTTGAAAACATAATGTCAATCTGGGTCGTTCATTGCATTCAACATTTAATTCCGAACACCATTGCATTATATAAGTGCTGAGTCAAATACAACGGTTTGAAAAGGGGCATGCTTCATGTTGTGAATATATACTTTTGAGCCAATTTGGCCATTAAACCACCTCCTCATCACCTCTTAACACTGTAGAATCGTCTCATTCTTAGCTTAAGAATCGTGTCTCCACCATCAATCCAGCACATGGAACACAATACCTCATCATCTACATTTTCAATGGATCACAAAATCATTGGGAATTAGTTATCATCCAAAGAGAGAGTCATGCACAAATCAATTTTGATATTGGAGTATGGACAAAGATAAATAGATCACACCGAAGTTCATAACTATTTTCGTCAATATCGTTCGAGCTAACTTAATAGTATCACCTTCACATTACAATGCATCCAAACCTCATATGAATACGTGGGTTCCCTCCAATTTCTTTAACCAACATATATATTGTGTCATATGCATATAAGTGAATTTGTAAACTTTATGCGAAAGTTTTGATAATCAAATTAAAGTTTATGATGTACTTGATTATCATAGAATTTAATATGGGAGAAAAATATCTACTAAATCGGTTGCCATTTTGGATTAGTATTTAGGTAAAGAGAGAGGGGTCCAAGGATAAAAATGTACTGGTACTAGTAGTAGTGGGACACAGCATTAACAAGTTGCGCAATACATAACCAGATATTATTGCGACCTTTCTTGTCGAGTTTATTATTTATCATTTTAGCACTCGGGTGGGGTTGGAATTGGACCAATTTTGACATTTGAGTTGCCCATTATTTTATTTTAATTCTTCTTATCTATCTATTTCAACCTCCATTTTAGTTCATATATAGTATTAGGTCTTCTCTTTGAAGTTGTAAATCAAATTTAAACTTTCAAAAATCAAATCCCTATTCATTTCTCAACATTATTAGCTGATAAATATATATTATATAACCAAATCATTTGTAACTAACTTCCTGCCTCATAAATAGAACAGTTTTTATTATCATCCAAATAGATAGTTTAGGTAATATTGTTATAATGCCATTAATTCTAGGGGTAAGTGAAAAATGCTTCTTTATAAATAGAGATATATAGTTTAAAAGTTTAATTAATAGAAATACATTTTTTCAGCTTAAAGAAACTTACATGTACCCCAAATCTAATTAACTCAAAATCTCTAATTTTTTTCCAATTTTATACTTTTCAACGGTCCCTAAAATAAATCTCTAAATTAAGAATTGAATCCCCTATATTTGAGTAAATTTAGGGTTTTATACTATTCAGAACTCTAAATGAAGAGAATGATAATTTTATTAACTAATATGTTACTTTCTGAGTACACAAGTAAATTTGTGATAAAATTAGTAGGAGACATAAAATAAAAAGATGAACATTTTTTTTTTGAGTAAAAAAGAGAGTTACAAATTAAGACAGAGAATTGGTAACAAAATATAGTGTAATTATATGACAATTCTCAAATTAAAACCACAAATCTTGATGAATATTATGTTTTCTTTATGATTATAAACTATATTGATTTGCATAATTGCAAATCAATCCAGACATTCATGTTTTCTTGATATATAAATAATTTTTCTTTCTTAATATATACTTGAGTTATAAATCTTGCATATTAAATATTGATCATGTAATATAATTGTAAACTTTATTGTAAAACGAAAATTTTCAGATTACGAATGTTTTTAAAAAAATTTCATTCGAATTTCGAACCCATACTGAGTGTACTAATATGAATTTGTGGCGGATCTTTTCAGTTATTGTTGTGAAAGATCGATCCGCAAACTTTTCTAATTCTATAATACCATTACATCAACCAACAATTGACTAAGAAGATTACGAATTGATCAAATACAAATATCACAAGGGTTAATATTATAATACTGAGCTACCGAATATTACATGAACAAAAACAAATACAAATATCACAAGGGTTGGTCCTAATGAAGATGTAAGGGTGAGATACAAAGTACAGTATCTGTTTAGAATCGTGTTTATGATTTTGGACAAGTCACCAATTCAAACGTGCAACGTGGCATTCTCTGCACCATTTGTACTGACACCGATTTAGCATCGCAGATAAATCGGGGGTGGCCGACAACTAGACACCCTGATTTTGTGATCAGCACCTCTTTCTCCTTCTTACCCGTCCACGTGTTACTCATTCAACGGCTGGATCTTCTTCCATTCCGTACGCTTCAACACAAATTCCATTATTGCCCTTTCCATTGTCCCCAACACTTCTCTTCTTAAATGGCTAATCTCGGGTTTTCACAAATTCAAGGATATTTCCAGTAAATCTTTGTTTTGTGCAAGGACTGTTTGGTCTTTAGCAGGATTAAAATATTACTAGAAGATTTTGAAGCGGATATTTGTCAGAGTTCACGCTTAACTTCTTTCCCTCTCTCTTCCTTCTCTTGGCGGTAGTCTCTATCTTCTTTTCCCTTGAGATTCTTGAGCTCTGATTTTCATGCTCAGTTCAATTTAATGTGAATGTTTCATAACGAAACCACAATTCTTTCGACGGCCGATTTACAATTCTCATTGTTATCAATATATTAACCCAGCTGAGATTGAAGCTAAAATTAAGATATGCAAGACATCCACTCGATTGGAGGCGGAAGCCGTTTATTTAACGCCGGAGCAGGAGGTGACCGGAGGTTGAGGCCACAAAGCCACCAGAATCTCCAAGCATTAAAGTGTCCGAGGTGTGACTCGCTCAATACTAAGTTTTGCTACTACAATAACTACAACCTCTCACAGCCACGTCACTTCTGCAAGAGCTGCCGGAGATACTGGACTAAAGGCGGCGTCCTCCGCAACGTTCCTGTCGGAGGCGGCTGTCGCAAAACAAAGCGTTCTAGCAAACCTAAACAAACAGCGACTTCCACCACAACAGATACCACTACCACCACCACCGCAACTGCAGCTGTTACGAGAACGCCACCCGAGCAGCCGCAGCAAGAGCAACAAGATGAACAACAACGAGAACGAAGATCTTCAAATTCTCATTCTAGCAGCGAAAGCTCGAGTCTAACCGCCACGAACACGGCCACAGCGGGCAGTACTGGGGCCTTGGAGGTAGTATCTACGCATTCGTCAAGCTCTGCGTCAAATAATTTACTAAATGGAAACAGTGAATCTAAACCGTTTGGTCATAACAACGTAAATACAAGTTTTCATGGAGGTATGCTCGAGCAAGGATCAGACTGTGGGATATTTTCTGAAATTGGAAGCTTTACTAGCTTGATTACATCGGCAAACGATCATTTAGGGTTTGGTTTTAGTAATATAGTGAACCAACAAAGTGTTGAGTGGAAACAGCCGCAACAGAAGATAGTCGAATTGAATGATGGGATGAAGCTGCCCGATTCAATGACGGGAGGATTTATCGATCAGACGGCTCAAGTTGAATTATCAGATTTACATAATAGTAGAGCAGGAAATGGAGGATTTGGAACGTTGGATTGGCAAGGAACGGGTGATCAAAATTTGTTCGATCTTCCTAACGCCGTTGATCAAACTTACTGGGGCCAGAGTCAATGGACTGATCAGGATCAACCTAATCTATATCTCCCGTAAATTTCCTCATCTTTTTTAACTTGAAAATGAGGGTTTAAGATATTGAAGAACAACAAAAAAATCTCTCAGGCAAAAAGAAGAGTTGATAGTGAAAATATAAAATATGATATGACTTTTATGTAAATTTATTTTAATATTTGTTACTTTTTTTGGGAGGGTTTATTTGATTAATCTGGAAATGATGTTTGGCTTTGATTTTAGAAGTTCATGTCATGTGCAACTAACATTCATGTTAGTTTTCCTTTAATGTTTTCTTCATGTATCCAAATATTTTTGGAGGTTTTCTTTCTATTCCTTTGATATATTATTTTTTTCTAATGTATTTGGAATGAAAATAAATGAAAAGAAAATATAGAGGATGTAACTGTGTTTTGTTTGGTTCCAAATTGGATCTATAACGTTGTTTTTGGCATCGTAACACACTTGAGATTAAGGCACGTGAACACAAGTGAGGGAGATAACGGAACGGGATAATAAGTGGAAGATGGAGATGGGTTAGGAATAGATAGAGAGAGTACGGAGGTACGAGTGGGATTGGGTGGGTGGGGGTGAGGGTCCCACACATATAGGGACGAGACCCATGCGTGATAATGACTCCACGTGGCGGTAGTGGGGGATGGGCCAGGGACACGTGGGGACGGGTGATTGGAAGTGGAGAGAGGGAGGTCGGTTTGTCGTGGGGCGCAAAGATATTGAAAGAGATGGGGAAGTGTGAGGGGATGACGTGGATGGAATGGAAATATTAGGGGCCTAGGTTAGGTGGGGGTGGGGGGGTGGTGGTGGTTACTAGTAAAAGGTGGGGACCCCTAAGGCATGTGCAACAGAGTGGGTGTCTCTTACCAGTCACGCATAATGACTGCCAATCACGGCACCGTATCCTGTTAGAATGAAGTTGGTTAGGAGGACTAAGACTAGGTCTATAGGACTACTACCCAATGTTTATCCATACCTTATGTTTCTACTTCATGTATTTATGAGATATGCTTCCTTGCAATTGGTTTGTATCATTGTTTGCTTCTATACTAGGCTGGGTCATAACAACTTGTCTCAGTTTCATTCTATTTGATACTATAAGGTTGAGAGGCAACGTCCTTGACCGTGGATGGTCTTTAAGATGTATGAATTACTAAAATGTAGTATGGTAAGATTGGGAGGCAACGTCTTTAATTTTTGATGGTCTTTAAGATGTATTAATTACCAAAATGTAGCATGGTTAGAGTTGTGAATATGTCGAGTGATTTTGAATTCACTAAGTATGTTCAGGTTTTTTGACAAATGAGTCAAGTTTTTGAGTACTGTTTTAAGGTTCCATTTAAGTACGGTGAAACTCAGTTCTGAAGTTTGTAAGCACGCATACTCGTTTAGGATTGTGAATAATTCAAGAACAAACTTTAGTCTTGATTGTAAGTTTCAAAATCAACATTACATAATCTTGGTTCCTAATATTATATATATTAGTCTTCGCGAGCAATTTATTTAGTTGCTCATTAAATCCGCACAACATTAGAGAGTTTTATTGAAATAATTTTATCTGAGCTGTATTCAACTTTCATATTATACACCTAAGTGAAAGTTATACATATTAATAAAAGCTTTTTTTAATAAATAATCGCTAATTTCCTTGTACTTAACCATCACAAGTATTAACTTAACTCTGAAACATTATCTTGGCTAATGATATATTTTATTTATGTGATGTAATGGTAAACTATATTCTAGAAATGACAATTATATACAACTTATAGTTAAACAAACTTCAGGTGGAAAATTTATGAACAAATTCGATTATAGATTCATAAACAAGTTTATGAACAAATTTGATAATAATATTCATAAACAACTCAATTATAAAGCTCACGAACACACTTTAGTTTTAATTTTAAGGTTCAAAATATATCGGCGCTATATAGTTTTCCACTAGTAATATTATCTTTATGTAATAATTAAATATATTTGAATTTAGTAATAAATGAGATTTTTTTTTTTTGTTAAATTTTGTCAATTCTAAGATAAAAATAAATTAGATTTCACCAATACAACAGATAGGATAGAACAAAAAAAAATTAAAAAATTTACGAGTAATTTGTTTATTTCGTCACGAGCTTTACTTTGAAATTATTGACGAACCGCCCCTTAATAGAGTGGGAACAAGTAGATGAGGTGGTCTGAGGATAGCTTCGTACTCTACATCCGAGTTAGCATGTTGAAACTGAAAATGAGGTAGCATCCCACTCTACATTAGGTGTGGTGGGGAGACTAGATTGTAGTGTAGATGACCATTAATTTACTACCTATCCTGCTATTCTAAATATATTCCTTTTAAATTACAAGGACATATGAAATTGATTGAAAAAAAAGAAAGAAAGTATGAGAGTTGGGTCTGTTTTGGGCTGGCAGAGTGTGGGCTTACTTCCCACCTAAATTTGGGGAAGAATAAAATGTAGCTATGGTGGGAAATTTTCGATCTATGTTAATTATCTGGAAAATTAAAATGAAATTTGATTGGATGGTTGGATAAATTTATGAGTGCTATGGTGTAGTGGAATGGTCCAAGGATAGGGTAGTGATAGTGTAATTGAGACATGACCTGTTGAGGTGGCAAACAGCCCATCACATTCATTTTCTAATTGGCCATTGCAAGAAATGACTACCCAAATTTATTATCTTCATACTACTCCATTAATTAGTTATCAATCAATGATATTTTTTCCTTAATTATTACATTTATTCATTCTATCACTCTTAATTTCATCGATTTCCTTAATAACCCATAATTATAATTATCATACATTATACAAAGTCATAATAGAAATAAGGAAGGAATCAAATTAAAAGAAGGAAACAATCAACCATTATTAATATTGATTGATACTAAAATATGAAATCAATATTGGTTGTAATTAAATGAATAAAAAAGAGTACTTACAAGTAATTAAGAAAATAACATTAGTCTACACATGATATAGTAATTTGATTAGTACTAGTTTTTGGCCCGTGCTATGCACGGATTGTGAGAACGTATATTTTTTTGAAATATTATGTTAACTTTATGTCAAATTTTATTACAGTTTCGATTTAAGGGACCCGACGGATAGACATGTGTCAATTAGATACATTTTTTATTTACACCAATCATCTTCTAATGAGATGGTATATTGCTCTAATTTCATTTGCTCGGATTCATTGCACCCGGTTCATAAGAGAATTTCTCCAGATTCATTACCTAAATAGTAAATACCATACGAATGACAATATAAAACAAAATGCATAACACATAAATATCAGTCCATTCTTACAAAAATTATAATCTCAATTGTTTTGCATTAATTTTATTTTATAATCACAAAAAGGAAATTTTCATAAAGGGTTGTAAAAATGAAAATGCTTTAATTTCCATTTTTCTTTTAAAAACGGTTTTAATTGTATTTATTATTAGCATAATTAATGTTAAGGTGTATTGTCTAGGGAGGGATGTCAATGGTTACCCTACCCCCAGGTATCTAATACTATCCGCTTCTAATTGGTCTACCCATACCTGGTCTAAAAGGGTACGGAACGGGGATGAGATTAAAAACACTACCCGCTACGGGCATGAGATTACCCTCTGGGGTACTCGGTAGCCGTGATATATTCGAGAGTAATGGGTACCCGTACTTGTACCCGTCCCGTCTCGTTAGAAAATAATACATAATTCATACACTCAATAAAATTTGTTTTGACAAAATATACACATTAAAATATTACTAAATAATGTAAGATATGTTTATAATAATGTCTCATTATTTGGTGAAGCTCATTACAAATAAACACAGTATTATAGTTCATTTATGTATGGATGTTTTTGGACACTTTTTTCAAAAAAATTATGTTTTTTTTGTTTAAGTTGTAATTTGTTAGTGTATATAATGTTTAAACGAGTATGGTTATCCGCGGGTACCCGCTATTTACACGGATAAGGTTATGAGATTGCAAAAGTGTTTCGTTAGGGTAATTATACGGGTACGGAAAGTGCCAAAATTGATGGGTACGGGTATGAAAATGACATTAGTCGCGAGTACCCTATATTAAACTAAATGACACTAAAATTTCTCATGCAGAGAGATTTTAGAAATAAGGAAATGAAATTTTATTAAAAAAACTAATAATCCCTCAAAATAAGGAAAAATTGACACGTAAGAAAATAAACCAAAAAAAATGAAAGCTCGACAACTCATCGTCATTGTTACTCCTTTAATTTAATAACTATATATATAGTTTTCGAGAAATTATAGAGTATAATTTAGGCAAGGGAAATGAATCATTTGAGATTTTTTGCGCATTTTTTATTTTTATTGTTTTCTTCAATTTTGACTTATTGTTTTAGAATTGAGTTTACAAAATAATATAATCGACTAAAAATGTTTCAATAAGCACCACATGTTTACTCAACCCATGTTTCCTAAAATTCATAAATATAACTTTTATAAATGATATTAAAAATGAAAAATCAAAGGTGTAGGCTATGGTGACTTTGTTTTTGAGTTACTTTGTTTGTATTTTGTTTGTTTGACCGTGATTTGATTTTGGGGTGAAAATTGATCTAATGGTGAATAAAGCAAAGTACAAACAAAGTAACTTGATAATTTCAAAACAAATGAAAATTAAATTAATAAATAAACAAAATATGTTCTTTTAGAAAATATAGTTATTAATTGCAAAAATGAATACCTAATTTGTTCCATATTTTTTTATTGAAATTTAATTGTTCTGAATTTAAGTTAAGGCAAAAATAATTGATTGAATAGTTAATGATGGTAAGTAAAATCATATTAACTGAAAATTAAATATCTAATAATTTTAAAAGGCAATTAAAATTTCTATTAATGTATGAGTCATTTATTATTATTTATATATTGCCTTATTTCAAATTATTAATTATTAATATGTAAACTATATCATTTTTTGATACTAATTGAAATATAAAATCGGAAAATAGGAAAGTAAATCACGTAATTGAAATCTAAAACTGCAAAATAAGAAAGAAAATCATGACAATATTAATATTTGATTTAAATCTAAATTAATGGAAAAAATAAATCAAAAAATTGAGAATTTGACACGTAAGCATTTTTTGAGTGAAAAAAGGAGACGATGACACCTCATCGTTATTGTTACTCATTTATATTATACTAGTCTTTGGCCCGTGCTATGCACGGATTGTGAGAACATATTATTTAAATTGTTGTATTAATTTTATGAAATTTTTTACTACGGTTTCAGTACAATGTGATTTTATAGCAAATGAAATGATGTACTTAACAACTTTAATTCCTAAATTTTTTTTTATTTTAAATTTATTGACGGTCATTTTTACGGAATCCAAATGAAAGATTCACTCTTGTGACAAAAACAAAAATTTACTTTCACTTTTTTTTTTATAATTTTTGTAATTATAATTATTTTTTTTGGAATTTACCCTTATATATTTATGGAAGTTTTAACATATAAAATAAATAATTAATACATAATTTAATTACATTATTTTGTGGAAAAAATATTATGGAGATAGATAAAAGGTAATAAATAAACTTTCAAACAGTAAAGGAATCAATCTTGAATGTATCATTATACATTTTTTTGATATATTTAAGCCTCTAACATTAGCCTCCACCTTAATTCACTCTCATTTATGCTTACGTGTCATTTTCTTATAATTTTGAATTGTTTATATATTGACTATCTATATATTATTACTTTATCTTTCACCAAATGAGATTTTATTCTTTTATTAATTTAAATTTATTCCCATTTTATACATATTACATTTTTAACATGAAATATTAAACTTTTTTTTCAATTAATTTGTTCCTTTACTGTTTGAAAGTTTATTTATTACCTATTCTCAAAACTTTTCCAAATTAATAATTTTTTCTCACCTGTAATACGTTTACTCCCTCAATTCTAAATTAAATGTCTTTTTGGACAAAAAATTTCAGAAATAAGAAATGCTTGAAAGTATCATTATACCTTTATTAATTACTCATTTAATATTTAATATATCTATTATTGTTGCCATTATTATTAATTACAGAATATATTTACCATATTATGTAAGGTTAAAATGGGGGAAAAATAAGAAAAATATTCAAAACGACTTTTAATTCAGAATTTCACTTATTGTCTAGAAAGACATTTATTTCAAAGTGGAGGGAGTAATAGTTTGATTGGAAAAAAATGGAGTTGGAATGTGATATTAGTTGAAAGAAATTAAGAAAAAAGTTCAATTAAATTTGATTGAGAAGAATTATGGAAATAAACACCTAAAATTAATGTTGATTAGATACCCAAACATATTTAAGGGGGTGTATTCATTTAGGATTTTATAGGATTTTTTTGGATTTTAAAAGTCTAGGGGTATTCAATATAGATTTTTAGAAGTCCTTTGAAATCTGGTGGTATTCAATTAGGATTTTTATAATTCCATCAAAATTGAGTGGTATTGAATATTTCATTGATTTATAAGGATTGTACTTGTTGATAGACTTCCTAGTATTTTAACTTCCTAATATAAATAGAAAACTAATGCATAAATCTCTCCTCTTTAACGTGGATTTTAACACTCTGCTTCTTTGGCTCCTCTCGCCCAATCTCATATCCGATTCTTTTCCCTCTTTCAACCGGAGAAGAAAAACTTTGCGCCGCTCTTCTATTCACTGAGATTTTTCTCCTTGATGCTGGAACTTTATCTCTTAAACCAGTTCATAGAGTTGAGATGTTATCTGAATTTCTTGTTTTTGTTTTTGTTTAAAGAGATTGATGAGGTCTAGGAATCCCCAACACAAAGATCGTGGTTGTCTCTCAAGTCTGATTATGATGGATATTACAACCCTAGCCTCTAGAGTAAGCTCAAATTCGACAATCTCATAGTACAGATTTGAAAACAAACGGGTAAGCTAGGGTTCCTTCTTCTCTTTTAATTATCATCTCTGGCTTTTGAATGTAACTAATCATGCTAGAAATTGTAGTTATCAATAACTAGAAATTGATTCATATAGGAAAACACAACCTAACATGACGGATTTCTGAAGTGGCAACTCTGCAGATTCTTTCAAGTATTAGCTTGTAAGTTTATTGCTTAAAGCTGATTGTATCTGCTATTACAGGATCAAAGAACCACCATAACAAATCCTAAAGTTGCTGAAATTGAAGTTTCTCTTTATAGAACCTTCAAGGTGGTTTGCATCCGCTCTTTTTTTTAATCATGTCTCACCTATTAATCTTGGATTGTTTTCTTTCTGTATGTGCCTATGTTGAGTGAGATGGTAATCCTAGCTTGACATATTACCATTTGAAATTTCATAACATGAACTGTATTGCAATCAGTAGTTAGACTCCTTACTTAATCCAACGAATGTGATTGGATATGTTATCGTGATGTTGTTCTAGCTTTCATTACATTGACAAAATCATTATTTTGCTTTTTATTGCTTAGTTGGTAAGACCAATTCCGAGTTCTTTGTTTAAAATTTTCTTGCTTTCAAATTTAGCTGTGGTTGGATTCAATCTCCTTTCACTTTTGGCTATGTTTTTCTATAATGTAAACTTGATTGGTGGTATCTCTTTTCACTTTTTGGTTATGTTTTTCTATAATGTAAAATTGTTTGGTGTGTGGGTTTGTAGTAAGCTATCAATTTCTGAGTATAATTACTCTAGATGAATTTAGTAATTGGATTCTTATATGGATTAGTTTGATTAGAAATCTTATATAAAGTTAACTTTTCTAAACTTAAAATGTGATGGACGTATTCAACCGTCTATAGATTTTTGCTTGGATTGGCAGTTCTTGGATAATGATGCGACTGAACCAATGTTCTTAGCCTCCTGGATTACAATGTAAGGCTATGAGATAAAGTGAGTTTATCACTTTGTGACATACTAGCCTTTTTGTTATTTTATCACTTTCTGATTCACCTTTATCTATTTACATGTATGGATAACTAGCTTTGTTTCTATTTTTTTTCATCAGTTAACTATGGTCCTATTACTTCTGTTTTGAAATTGAAGCACAAGGGTCAAAAAATTTATGCTCGTGGTCTATGAATTGATCTCTATAATTACTCCTTAAATGGCTACAAACCTAAGAGGTCCTCTTGTCTTGGTCTATTAGGAACCTGACTATAAATTCTGTGAGTTTGTGATTGCAGTCTATGTTGGAATCGTGGAGCTAGCTTGTGTTTGTGTTCTTGGTCTAACTGACATATGTCACTGATGCTTTTAGAAACAAATTCTTAATCACTTTTATCTTTTTTTTTTTCAGGAATATGGTGGAAAATTGATTATGAACATGAAACAGTTCGAGGTCTATTTTCTTTTATCTTTGTTGATGACATTCTTTGAAATATTGTCAAACATTAACCATTTTGGTAGTGTTGATTTCTGATTTTGTTTACTTTAGTTATATTTATTACCTTCCTTGTAATTAATGTAATACAAAAGACATGATGAACCTTGTTTAATCCAAGTTTTATTCTGGTCTTGTATAGAGAAAGAGTTCCCTTCAATCCAAATAAATTATAAGCATGCGATAAGTTTTAGTAATTTTTGGAAATTAATCACCGACAAAAACTTGTTGGAAATTTGGCATTTTATGGTATATAACAATCTGTAGACTTTAAAAAGTTTATGAAAACAATCTAATAGAATCTGCATAGATTTATAACAATCCATGGAATTAGCAGAATCCTTTAGAATCCATGGATTCTAACAAGTCTGTCAAAATCTTTTAAAATCTGGATTGAATACGCCCCTCTTAGTTTTTCGAAAGAAGATATCAAAACATATTAATAAACTATTTTCATAACAAATAATTAAATATTACTATAAAAGATAACAAATATGACTTTTTTTTTTTAAGGAACAAATATGATTTCTTAGGAATATATTTTGGGAATTAAAAGAGGCATATGAAAATGACATCTTCATAAAAAAATAAAATATTAAAAATTCAAAAAATTGATAAAAAGAAAAAATATTCAAAAAATTAAAAGTTTAATATAGCAGTCTCATTCTCTTGGTGAGTAACTCTCAAAATTTAATTTAGAGAGCCATTATTGGATTAATAATAATTCAATCCAGGTGTGTATAACAATCCTAACCGTAACCATAATCTTAAACCAAAACCCTAACCCTAAACCCTAAACCTAATCCTAAACTCGAATTCTAACCACAACCCTAACTCTAAACCCCATCATCGCCAGAATTATTGTCAACGGCTGCTTTGAGTTTGGTTCGGGTTCAGGTTCGGGTTAGATTATGATTGTTATACACTATTGGATTAAATTATTATTAATTCGATAGTGACTCTTCAAATTAAATTTGGAAAGTAACTCACCAAGAGAATGAGACAGTTAATATAGAGTTGATACGTGAAACTATAAGTAGAACTTTATATTATATATCGTGAATGGAGGAAGAAGAAAAAAAAAAGGAAGAAATAATATAACAAATAAAAGGAATACAATTAATTTAAGTGGTAAGAAAATGGAAAGTGAAAAATCAATGTTAAAAACTAAAATATTAATTCAAATAATTCACAAAATAACATGATCTAGAATTTTAATATCGAAGAAATCAAAAAAACGAAAATAGAATTAGAATAAGAATATTAAAAAAAAAATCAGTGTTCAAAATCTTTGCTTTGCACTATAGTTTTATGATATATACCAAGTTAGGAAATGAAAATATTAATGTTTGATTTTATTATTTTGAACGGATTAATTTTGATTGTTTTCGGGTAGAGATTAAATTTTGATTTTTGATTCTTGAAATGTAAATTAATTTAAAAACTAATTCAAATATATCTTACTACAACATAGAATTAGGAAAGTATATCATTTTATTAAATTTCTATATTAATTGAAATATAAAATCAAAAAATAGGAAAGAAAATCATAAAAAAATAATTCAAAAATGTGAGGAATTGACATGTGGAAATTAAAGGAGTAAAAAAAGGAGAGCTTGACACCTCATCCTAATTGTTACTCCTTTAATATATATATATAGATATAGATATCTAAGATCATAATCATTAGTAGCTATATTTAAATTTGCTCTTTACTTTTGAAGAATGAGATTCACACAATTTTTTGAGAATCCATACAATTTTAAAATATCAACATAAAAAAAGTGTTACGTTGAAAGTGAACAAAGAACTTACGTAATGATGACGAAACCCAAACTTAAGCCCAAAGGCCCCTTAAGCCCATCAAGTCACTAAGCCCAACAGGCTGAACGAACAACCTGGGACATAAACACACTTCGAAGCCCATAGGTGTTCGTCACCGTCGAGTAACACATGAGTACTTCGAGCAGAGCAAGTGTCCGAATGCTGTGACATCAGCATTCGAGCCCACACACAGATAGAGACTTAAAATCCTGGAGCTATAAATAGAGAACAAACCCTTTTGGCTAAGGGCATTGAATCCTGATCTATTTCACTCTTCTATTCTCTCCCATTCTTACCAAACTTTATTTATCTTATAATCTAGGGGCTCACTTTAATCCAATTTGTCATCACGTAATTTAGGAGTTTTTTAATAAATAAATAACTCAAAAATTATGGCAAGGCTGCAGATTCAAGGACGGTCTGATGTGCTTAATTTGACATGTCTGATGCATGCAACATATTAAAACGAATATGGCTGCCGTGCATCCCTCATACTCTTCTTAAATTTTTCATACTCTTCTTTTAAAAGTTCTCTATACTTAGTTAGAAAGAATGAATATATATTAACCATTGAAGCGTTTTTCATGTATTTTTGATAGTGTAAGGACAAATAAAATAAATCATTCAGAACTCTTGAACATATTAAACACTGATTCTATCTAGCATTCTCTACTTTTTGCAAACATTACTCAATCTTCTTAGGGAGTCCTAATTGCTAAGCAAGACTCCCGCCCCACTAGCTAGACCTCCTTCTTAAATTACGCGACTATATAGGTATTTTTTTTTTTCAAGAATGTCAGATCTAGTTATATAAACTAACAAAAAAGATGAATGGCAGAAATAATCAATTAACTTTAGGAATGTGAAATAAAAGGAACTCCTAACATTTAACAACAATTCCATAAAAATATGATTAGCATGTCAAATTTGAAACAGTAGCAAGCAATACAAGAGCAATGAAGCAAATGCATGCATAAATACATACATAATATCATGGTAAACATAATAAGTTTGATTAATGAATTGTTGTATTTCATCAAAAATGTAACATGAGATTATTACATAAAAAAAAAGAAGACATATAGTATTTGATTAGACAGCTCTGCAGCAAGAAAGCACTCTCCAACGAGGATACCAATGTATGGTTTTCCTCTCAGCTGCCACTATTTGCCCCTGCCTTGGTGGACTTGGCATTACTTGTGGTGTCTTTGTTAATTCTCCTTCCAATCTGTACATCATTAATTTCAACCATTAATCGTAAAAATAACAAATAGATATCGATAGATAGATAAATAGATATATGACGAGTGGGTTCGTTCGATGATCTTACAGTGGGAATGCAAATGAGGCTCCGCTTGCACTTGACTGAATTGACCCTTGACTACCTTGCCGTTGTCTTGGCACTACAACCGAAACAGATCCTCTTGGATTCGGAATGTTCCCTTGTATCTCGCTTATGCTGCTCAATGTAGTTTCGTTTTCGCAATCATCTTCTGATGATGATGATGCCTCCCTAATCGTCCAGCTACCTTGATTGTATTGTATTTGTTCTGCTTCCTTTTCCCTAGATGCCAATTCCTTCTCACGTATCTACATGTAATTAATAAACAATTAGGATCGCGAGTACCGAATTGCTACGACACAGGATATTTTTCACATATAGTTGTATATATAGTTCAATGACACACGCACTTAGGATCAATTACTACAAGAAATCTGCCGATTAGTGTCGAAATATTGGGACAGAATTAGGCATTTGACGAAATATATTAATAAGCAAATGTGACATTAATAAACTAATCACCTGTTTGGTTGAATGAACAGTGTGTATGATCTTCTCAACAGGAGGATTCTCATTGTTGGAACTACGTTGATCTTGAATTGAAACATCGAAATCTTCTTCCTCATCATCGCTTTCCATACCAAATTTCAATTCATTGGCAATGCAGGTTAATCTTTCAAGTGTTTCTTTGGTTGAGTCGCAACTTTCGGAGTCAGAATCGAGTTTATAATCATTAGTAATGAAGCACAATCTTTGTAGCGTTTCTTGGGTCGAGTCTGTGCTTTCAGAATCAGAGGAAAATGTGTATTTTTCTAAGGCACAATCGTGTACTTCAGATAAGACAACATTAACATCCTTGTTTAAATGATGCTTTGGTTCGACAACAAAGGAAACCAATTCGGGCATCTCATGGATGTTTGCGGGTCTGGAATAAGCAGTAGCATATCTCGAACGTTCTTGTAACGATTTGTGCCAATCATTGTAACTGTCTGATTTTCGTCGCAGTTTGGGTTCTAGTACTGGTTTCAATTCCTGAGTTTTAGCAGTGGGACTGAAACAATTATGAACTTCAAAATTGTCCAAGCTCAGTTTCTTCCCGATGTGTCTTGTAGTACCTGTCACACCTATGAATATATTGATTCATTAATTTCTACATTCATCCTATTTATTAACATTAGCTTCTTTATTTTTCTCAATGAACAAAAAAGGTTTTTGACATGCGTTGTCGTAGTGTTGAGCCACACGATTTTATTGAAATAAGAGGTGACAGAAAAACATAAAAAATGATTTATTTTAGTGGAACAAAACAAATAAACGATTTTATTAAAACAAAATGAATATGAATAATCTTTGAAGGAAATTGTCATAACTTATACTGGATTAATCAACATCCAATATAGTATTTGAAAACGTAAGTTGACATGGATAGATTGCATGATCTCTTTCATTAATTTGTGGTGTGAGCAAGTATTCAATTACATATGAATAGCTTTACATTTTTCCAACAGTATAATGTTATTTGTTTTTTACCACCAAAGTCTCGCTTATCATATGATACATAATAAATGTAAAAGATTGTAATAGGACGGTATAAAATATACGTACCTTTATGATCATCATTGTCGTAGATCATACTCAATTCTCTTATGAAATGAAACATTGTAGCCTCCTTAATTGGTTTAGCAGAATTTCTGAGATTGCAAAATCTCAACAGAGGTTTATGGGCAACCTAGACAAGCACCACCACTACAATATAAATATGTCAATTAATAAAATAATATGGTAATAAAGAATATTTCATACCAATAAGAAGAAGATCCTATGAATTAGGAATAGCTTTGTCAATAATATTAAATACAAATCCCTACGCAAAGCTTAAGAAAGCAAAAAACAGAAGTTGGTATAGAACTTTAGCAACCAAAATCGTAATAATTAAAACTAAATTATAATTTTGTGTAGCAAACTGGAAATACCCAAAATTGTTTAGAGTATCAAAAAGATATAACAAAAAGAAAGGAAGGTTAAGGAATGATAGCCTTGAATTTAGGAAAAACAAATTTCCTTGTAGATATGTAGATTAATATGTAATGCTTTGCTCATTATCATTAATTCTTAATCAACAAATTCATTATTTGTTGAACAGGTCAAGCTTCCCAACCATTTACTTACTGGATTAGCTTTTTTTGGTAACACTTACTGGATTAGCTAGGATGCCCAAAAACAGTAATTATTTGTTAACTCTTATTAGTTACATATTCTTATCTAACTAACATATTTCCTTGTGGATTTAAAGCAATGTTTTTCTCCTGTAATTTCTTATACATTAATCTCTTTTTCCTTATACCAAAAAAATAAATCTCTTTTTCCTTATATTAAATGACACTCCATTTCACATTTGTATCACTTTACAAAGGTTTAGAGAAATTCTCCTCGAAGTGACATTTGGATAATCTTCTTAATTCGGAAGTAATGATCCTTAATAAAACTCTCAAAAACCTTGTCATCATAATTCTATTATTCGAACGTCTTCATTCCACAACTCTTTTTCAAAAGTGCATTATTCCGAAGTCAAATCAATAATATATAATTCAAGATTAAAGAAGTTTATTCATTTCCAAAGATTACTTTTATCTATACATAATGGGGTTTATTAGTGGCATTTACGATTCTTCACTATTCTAGTATCTCATATTGGATCTTCAATGTGTAATTTACATTTAATACCATCCATATAACTGTTTAGATATCTAGATATCTACAACCCATGAGATCGATCAATTGCTTATTCATAATAAGAAGGGTAATTTCCTAAAAAAAACCCTTGTGTTTATCAGTTTTGTTAAAATGGTGTTTGTGTCTATTTTTTTGACAAAATAAGAATTGTGTTTAGCGCCATTATCCAAAAAGCGGAAAAATCATGAACGGTGTTAAATCTGATGATGTGGCAAGGCGTATTATGGTCTTAATTTATTGGTTATGATATAAAAAGTTTCTTTTCCACACTTGAAAGTTGTAAACACTTGAATTTTCTAAGAATTTACCAATAAATTAACACTAAAACCACCTTGCCTCGTCATCGCATTTAACATCGTTAATAACTTTTCCGCATTTTGGGTAACGAAGTTAAACACAATCCTCATTTTGTCAAAAAAATAAACACAGACATCATTTTGACAAAATCGGTAAACATAGGGTTTTCTTTAGGAAATTACCCTAATAAGAAACATTATTACATGCAAGTCTCAACATTTATAGTCCATTGTAAAATACACCAACTTGGGATAATAAGGTTACTTAGCATATTTATAATATTCAAGTTTTGTCTCACTTTATCTTATATGAACACTTGATTGTAATGAAAATAATTTAAAGACCCTTTAACTATCGGTAAAAGAATACCTTCAAATATCAAAATGTCCTACAATGGATTGTCTTTAAGACACATATTCCGACAATACTTAGTCAGAAGAGAGCAGTACCAGAGCTTCATATTTTGTAAATTATTCTGATTAATTTGACAAATACTTGAAGTGTAAGTCGTTGTGGCAAGAAAGCGAAAGTATATTGAGGAATGAACTCAATTGTTCAAGCATATCCCAACGTCAACTCATTTGAACGTCGAAAGAACTAACAACTTTAAAATCAACAATGAAATCATCAATCTGATCATGATTAGTATCATCTCAAAGTTTTAGGTTGCCTAGCGATTTTCCATCCCCGAAGGAAGTTGTTTTTCCATCCCTAATACTTTCAAGCAAGGCTAGAAATAAAGTCATAAAAAATCGAGCCAATACTCACAAATGAGTGTTTCTCGTTATTCTAGCTTTTTTGCTAAAGGTAACATCCTTTTTATATTTAGAGATCTCCTCCAGCTTCAAGGAAAGCTACGAGGTCGCAAGTGAACAAAAAGGTGAGAATAATATTATTTCGATCAAATTTCATACTCGCGGCAATAATGTTGACGATTATAGTTATATTATGTGTATTTATGTATACTAAATGTAGGATATAAATGATGAAAATAGCAATTGTGTCAAATATGTCATGTGAAACGATTGTCATGTTATCGTATTAGAAATTGACAGCTGCACGAAATAAAAGGGCAAATGGGTAATTGGAGAAACGAGTTACCAAAAAAAGGAAGAGAAAATTCAAAATCAAAACAGTTTCCCCTATTTTGTCACACTCAGTCCACTCTCCTCCTCCTCCTGAGTAGTAGAAGAAGAAGAAGAGTAATAATCAAGGTATGTATGATCCCCAGCAGCATTTCCTAGATTCAAAATCATCATGGCTCTCCGGCGACGACAACGACAACTCCTCCCCTATTCTCCGGCGATCTGACTCTCAAACAACAGCTTCCTATGTTCACCGCGATATCGTCAACGATCTAGTTGACGATATCACTGAGATGGTCCCTCTTCTCGAGACCCTCATGGTATTTTCTTTTTCTATTATGGAAATTTGGTCTTTTTTTAGCACTTTCATTACTTCTTAACGTTACCCTGATCAATATTAAACACAAAGTATTCAACTTTTATATTTATTTTATCGATTTCTTCTGTTTTGTAGCATCAGAAAGCCACCAGTTCATTTACCAGGCGAGGTTCTGTGACCTACACCAAGACGCCTTCTCGAGATTCTTTATATCGAAAGGTATCATCTCCGTTTTCTTTATTTGACTCTTATATCTGGAATGATGATGATGCTATTGATTGAACAATTCTTAATGTAATGCACTAGAATAGCTATAAGTATTGGCAGCTGTTTCTAAACTCAAAGTGACAATTTTAGCGAACAACTTTTTTACTATGCGCGATCCGACAAGAACTAGTGATAGCTATTTGACCTCTTTTCACACTCTTGACCTACAACTGTGTATTCCTTGAAGTCGACATGGTGTCTAAGAAGTAGACCATCAATTATGTTTATGAACATAAGAGGTGGGTTAAGTTAAGACAAGGGTGAAATTTAAGGTCTGAAATAGAGGGAGAACTGAATGAAAACTAGTGGAAGTTGTGTATACATCAAAGCTAGGATCTTTATTATCCAACTCACTCGTTCTTTATTTGACCAGATGTCTGGTCTTACAATATAACAAAATGTCATGTACCGAGTTTCATATGAGATCGATCAGTGATTCCTTGTTCTTTTGTTGAGAAATAGTAGATTTTGCCCATACGTGTTTTTTTGGTCGCCCATTGCATTGACTCCTATATATTCCATTATCTGTTCAGTATGCAGCACTTATGCACAAGCCAACAACATAACTAAACTTACTCTGAGTAAATTCCTTGTGTTTTGTATGCTTAGTTACTGAGATTTTCTTTGAGGCCCTTATATATGTGTGTGTGTGTTTTCTTTCTTTCTTATTCCATGTGATGGAGTATATGTATGAACAGAAAGTCATAGGCTTTTTGGTGTTGCGGGGATTAATTCTAGTGAGTTTAAGTTATGGAAAACCATTTTAAGGAGCAGTAAAGTTATATACATTTGAACTCTCTATCTTACAACCCCCTGAAACATATAGCTTAGTTGACACCTGTTATTTTGATGATTAATGTCTTTTGAGTTTGTGGCTTGTTCGTTCTTTATTTTCTTTTGCGATATATCTCTTTGAAACCATGGTTCATGTGAGGTGGTTTCGATTTGCTTTGGAAGTTCCAACTGATTCTATTGTGTTTCTTTAATTATTGGAGATGAATGGTCCAAAAGGGAGGAATGTCAGTCAATCTATTCCAGCAAAAAAGAAAAGGGAACATGGAGACGGAGATAATGCAATGAACACTGGTAGCAATCAAGATGCTGATAACATTTCAGTGCTTTCTTCAAAAGCCTTGGTTGCAGAGGAGATTGAAGAGTTGGTCACTCTGCGGGAGCAAGTTGAGGATTTGAAAAGGAAGTTACTGGAGAAAGATGAACTTCTGAAAGCTGCGGAAATTTCGAAGGATGAGATGGATGTTGTTCAAGGAAAAGTGAATGAACTGAAACACCTAGTTGCTGAGAAGGAATCCTTAATTAAATCTACTCAAGCTCAGCTTTCTGATGCAAAGGTACTGATCTGTTGTTTTGTCTGTGTTATTTGTTAGCATTAGCACATTGAATATTTAGCGACTTCAATAGAAAAAAAATGCTAATAATTGGAATGAGGGCTAGTTTGGGAATTCAGGGACACAGTGTGAAAAGAGAGGGATGCAGTTAGGGAGAGGAGGGAATGTTTTCGAAAGTTATGTTGTTTGGCTCATTTAAGTTAAGCTCTACTCATTGAGTAGAGAGGGAAGAATATCTTCCTATGGGGTTAAGTTTTACGCTCAATCCATTTTATTGTTATCTTTTCATTTCATTATCAGTTTATTAGTTTTTTGAGTTCTTCAATCTAACAGATTACTGTATGGTAGTTTCAATCTTCTTCTCTGTATTTGTGTTTTGTTTTTATCAGACACGATTTGATACTTCAATATTCATTATCACTCATTAGCAAAATGCTGATAGAATTGATTAATGCTATAAGATTGAGTTGCTCTGATTTCTTTTTTCTAGTTGTGTCTTTTGTGCTTGTGTGTGTGTGGCTTTTCTGTTTTATGCGTGTGTGATTTAAATAGACTCCTTGCTGCCTCATGTGACAGTTCCTGACAGTTATTGGCTTGCAGGCAGTTGTGAATTTAATGTTTACTAATAGAGTAGAGTTTCACGAACAGAAGCTAAGTTCCTTTTCGCCAAACAAGTTCAGAGATCTAAGGCTCTCTTAGTTAGCCTTGATGACCGGAAAACATAGGTGCCATAGGTAAAAGATCAAAGTTTTGTTTTGGAAATTCTGAAATTGAATTTGTATCTCAAATATGATCAAATGGGTAATATTAATACAGAGAATAGAACATAAATTCGGAAACTAGTTCTAATAGATATCCCTTAAATTTTCAGTTTTTACATAATACAATATTCTCTAATATTAAAATTGAGCTGCTCAGGCGCTTAGTAAGAAGGTCAAGAGGTTTCCCCGGAGCCATTAGAGTGCATATCAAACCATTATCCAGTTTCTCCGTGATGAAATGCCTGTACAACTCAATGTGTTTCATTCATTCATTTATTGTATCATGCTGAACTGTGTTATGGATTATCTGTATAGTTGATCTATTATTGCAGTAGAGTTTCAAGGACCATCCCACTTAATCTTTAAGTCGCCAAGAATAATTTTCAGCTAAAGCAGTTCACATATACCATCTGCCATTGCACAAAGTTCTGTTTCAGCATTGGAAGGTGATAATGCCCCATGCTTCTTGCTTCTAACATCTTACATGATTCCCTCCGTATAATACCTTCATGCCAATCTCCTATCAACGATTGATCATGCAACATCAGAATAAGCTTCAACTGTCATACTTCCATTTCTCTTGGACAAGTTTCCTATTGTAGGTGTTCCCTAGAGGTATTATGCATAAACTAACTAAGCAAGCTCACTGCATATCCTATATTAGGTCTTGTTTGTGCCAAATGTATAAGCCACCTACAAGGTATGTTATGGTCCATAAGCTAGCGACTGTGAGAATGAATCTAATTCTTGTATTCACGTCTATGCAAGTATGGTATAGTGTCAAGTCTATTATCGATATATGGGACAATTGGTTGTTAGACTCCAATCTACAACGGGTATGAACTTTGATTTTCTAGCTAGTACCTACCTTTGCTCGTTGATTGAGGTTACAATACAAAGATCTTAGATGTCTGAGTTTGTTTGGTCAAAAGGAACTTGACTTCTGTTTTTAATGACATCACATGCTAGAAGAATTTAGATCTGCATTTATGTTATAATTTAGCTTTTGATGGATTTTGATTTCATCGAGGTTCAACAAGTTTCGTACCCACCAATTCTCATCTACTTCAAATTGTCTGTGTTGGAAGTCAGTTCGTTTATCATTGACATGTATAGTTAACTTCATGCAGATTAAGCTTGCCGACAAGCAAGCTGCTCTGGAGAAGGTACAATGGGAAGCCATGACATCAAATAAGAAAGTGGAGAAGCTCCAGGAAGATCTAGAGACTGTCCAGGGAGACATTTCATCCTTGATGGTTTTCTTTGAAGGCTTGACAGACAGCAATTTCACAAGATCGGCTGAAGATTATGATGTGAAACCCTCTTATTTAGAGTATCGTTCTGATATCGTAAGTACCTTGCCGTTTTTGTTTCTCTATTCTGTTTACTAAATAATTTCTTTCTTTCTTTTCCTTTGGAGGTTATATATTTTACTGTACTGAACACCTAAAAATCATTTATGATGTATAGGATAATTTGGACGAGGCGGATATGCAAAAGATGGAAGAAGCACGAGAGGCATATGTTGCAGCTGTTGCTTATGCAAAGGAGAAACAAGATGAGGAGTCAATTGCTTCTGCAGCCCGCGCAAGGCGCCACCTGAAGTCTCTTGTTTTTAAATCCGATCATGGAAACGATCTTTCAAATGGCGGGTTCTCGCGGTCTTCTTCTTGAGAATTTGTACACTAGTTAGCTTAGATTGGGTTCAACACATATTTGATAACACACAACTACATGCTTCTTTTTGCGTACTCCATGTATTCTTGACATACTCAATTGGACTGTGCCTTTTTGGCTTTGTTAGTTTTCGGGACTCTCCTCCTTTCTTAATCTATCTCTCAGATTATAAATTATCATTACAGTCTTGTCATGTCACATTATATTGGCGCATTGTGAAAGGGGCATGAGAAAAATAATTGTTTGAAAACAAAAAATGTTGTATTTGTAGCAATTTGGAGTCAAAAATAAGAACAAGTAAACAGTAAGCTTGGTGACGTTACAAGTTACAGTAATAAAACTTATACGAGTATCAGAATTTACAACAATGAAATGGAATACAAGGAAGCTTATGTTTGGTTGCATCTCTATATCTATCTTGTGATGTCGGCATTAACGTAGGACTTCCCGTCAGCTCCCACTCCAATCTGAACAGTTTCGAGCTAAGTTTAGTAAACCATATGAAGCTACTGCTTTCTACTTAAGTAATATCAACTTATAACTTACACAGGAAAAGAAAATGATGCACTGCTGCTACTAGAGTGATGGAATTCCGTCGACAACGTTCTAGACTCTCCCGTTTCTTGGAACTCACTTCCAGTCCCTGAATCAGGTTTCTTTGTGTCCTCGGCCTAGCACAATTAGAGTAACCAAAGAAGAAATTGAGAGGAAGAAATTAATAAGAGGCAAGTAATTAAATTTAGATTACTAACCTTTGTTTGTTTCAATATATCAAACACACCATCCTTTGTAAACCCGAAAACAATGAAGTCCTCGTCGTTGAATTTAAGACTGTTTGATAGGTTGCTCTTCTTTTCTCTTGAGCTTGCTTTTCTTTTGATCGTTTTGTCTTTCTTCCTCTGAGGACTCATATTTTATTTGGCTCGTAATCTCTAATGAATCACGTTTAATCTTACAAGAATATGTAAAATATAGTTAGGAGATAAAAGAGGAATATTTGAATTTTAAATCAGGAGTTACATAACATTTATGGTGAGCTGCATTTAATTTTAAATTCATTTTTTGTTACCATTTTTCTTATGTTGATTTACTATATTAAATTTGATAATCTCGGTAGCAATTCCAATTTTCTAATTTAAACATGTAGTTCCCATTTGTGCTTGTTACATATTACGTCTTACTATCTCATTTCAAAATACTCACCAGAATATGATAGTCCTATACTCATTGAAATTGACGTTAAGATTTCATTCTGAAGAGAAATTAGCAGCAAATATAAAAATAATCAATCTTATTCCATGAAAGAAAACGTAATGCAATCGAAATATTATTAAACTATGCAAAATTTAATACCCAATAACTGAAAAGGAAAAAAATTACTCATTAGTCAATGAGTCAATAATGTAACAAAGTGACATTGTATCCAATTATAGCATCCATTTGATCCATCGAATGCGTCTTCGCCAAGCAATATCCCCGAGCAAGCCGGAATATTCCAGTTCCACCCACGACTGGCATTTCCCTAACCTCACTCATAACCGGATTCCGACCAAGTACACTGAATGAGCTACCATTGTACGGTCCACTTATAAACGCATATGTTAATGTCATTAGAAGGCTCAATTCATTTTGTTGGGATGACATGGCATATATTCCTTGTGCTCGCCCGACCACTGTAGAATTCGGGTTGGGTGTGACGGTTAGCGCATTATCCATCACGAAAATGGATCCAAACATTGCAGCGATGGGGTCTGGGCTTGAGAAGTTTCCCTGCCCGGCAACCCGGACAGCAGATGGATTTGGGCCACCAACAACATCATGCATGTAGAATTGCATATTTGTTTTCTTGTGTTTTAAGGCATTGGTGCTGGAAAGGAAAAAGAAAAGAATTGCAAAGAGAAGGAGAGGCTTGGTTTGTAGTGCCATGGCCAACACAATTAGAAAAGAAATAATTTTTGGTTAATTAAGAGAAAGTGTAGTGGCATTGTATATATAGCTATTAGTTTACCAAATTATTGGTGTATTTTCCAAGCAATGGAAGAAAATATTGGATACGTCGGGGATTAAATTCCAAATTGTTGAATTTTCTTTGGGTTGAATTACCTAATGCATTCTTGTCGGGTTTGCAATTTAGAATCTTATTATGATTGCCATGCATTTTTTTTGGTAAAATACACCCACAGTCCCTCAATTAGAGCTTGCTTTCTTTATTGGTGTCTCAACCTTAAAACCAGATATGAAAGTCTTCAATGAACTTTGTTATGAACTAATATACATATAAAACAAATGATGAAAATGATATTTAAGAGGTTTTAATTCTTGAATTTTTTGATTTTAAAATCATTTAGGTGATCATTCTCATAAAAAAGGGAAGTCTACAATTTTGAAAAACTAAAACGTGATTCTTAAAAAATGATATTTCTTAGACTAGTTTGTTTTGAAGTCATCAATGATATATTTTTTTAAGGTTGCTCGTAAGGTTACATTTAAAAGTAGGGAACAATAAAGAAAAGAGGTCGAACATCCCAACTAGATTAGCATCTCCAAACACTCAACCGTGCGCAAGGTTGCTTGGATGGTTAAAATCAGAAATTTTTATGTACCATTTTAAAGTTGATGGACCATAAAAAACGTAAGGGTCAAGTTGAGAGATCATGAGTGTAATTAATCTGTTTATGTCATAATTTCATATAGGGAAAATCATGGCGTGGAAAATAATAAAATAACCAGTAGATTAACTGTTTTAGGAAGAATAAGATACACCCTTGAATTTTCAAGGTAACTAAAATTCATCAAAAAATTGACATTTCAATAAGCTTGAAATTTTGGAACTTGTGTTTTTTCTTTTCAGACTATAGCATCCTCTTTTCTGTAAGATCATAATGGCCACATAATTTTTCAAAACTTACTAGGCAATTAATTGGAAAGGAGAATTATTCCATTGCCATTTCCATATATTTATATTATAATTTAAATATTTTCAAATCAAATTTAGCATAAACGAACATACTTGATAAAACAAGGGAGAAATAGGATATAACATTAAAATGAAATGTGAACAAGTGCTTACTATATATTGACAAATAATCATAAGGAAGAATGAGTGACCAATTTGTTCTACCAAGGAACTAAGGATCAAAAGTCACTAGGTTTGGCAATCTTTATGCTCTGCTCCACCAAGAAACCGGTAACGGCATTTCTTTGCCAACTCTTGAAACTCCTGCATTTCACATTCCTATTCATTAGTATAAGCAAGCAGCAGGCTCTAAATCTATTTTTCCAAGAACAATAAAAATATAAAAGGTTCTCCCTCAATATGTACTCCCTTGAGATCTTAGCTACCAAATAGAAAGTTAGAGGTGCTATTATAATACTTGAGTGAAATTATTTTATTGAAATGACTAACTTGTGATCAAGATGCGCCATCACTTCTCCACCAGGAAAAGCTGACTTGGTAGCCTCAAATGCAACTTTGATTGCTTCCCTCCAAGTTCCCGCCACAACATCAAGATTCGCTGGTCCTTTTTGTCGGCTTGGATCTTCCATCAGCAAGGAATACCCGGAGAGCAGATGACCTACCCAAACCCCATCTTTTCTGAACCATACAACATTCAATTAAATAATTTAAGTTAAGCTAGTAGATCGAAATCTTAACTGCAGACTAATATGGTTGGCTTCTTAAACATGACAGGTACTTACAAAACAATGTCCATATGCCTTGGTACATAATGCCCACCTCCTATTCCAAGAAGGATTTTCTCATTGCTTTCTTTCCTGCATCGTCCAAATTTTTTATAAAGAATACAGCAGACAGACAACCAAAAGAGCAGAGTTTATGGTTGGCTTATGGATAAAACCTTTTCTTCTCTTCATCTTTTTAAGGTATAATTTTACTATTTCAATTGAACAGGAAGAAATCATATTATTGTCTATAAGTATCTTGATAACTTGCAGTTCAATTGCTCCAGACAAATTTTATCAACTGCAAAACTGCGATTAGCACGTAGATTTTAAGGTTCTTAATTTTTTAAAAATATAAGAAGTATAATCATTATTCATTTCAATTATGGACTCGAATTATTACTAACATAATAAGAAAATTAAGTGACCATTCACATAATTAAACTGGAGTAGGCAGAAGCTGGAGTCACTTGAACTAATAACAGAAATGAACATGCCACAATAGAAGCAATATCCTATTACTCATCGAAGCTTAAAGAAACCTCCAGATTTACACCTAACAAAGCCTTATAAGTGAAGCAAGTTATGAAATGGAATGCATAGCTATAAAATTACCGGTTGATGTAAAAGTTGCTCTAAAGAGACTGATTATGTACCTGATCCAGTCTCCCACAGCAGTTCCTCCTCCAAGCCCCAATCCTTGCCACACTAACTTCAAACAGACAGTAAATAATTTTATTACGTAACTGTGTGACAAGACTTGTACAAATTTACTTATTTGACTTATGTAGATTAAGATCCCAGCTAAAATAAAAGAAAAGATGAAAGAAAATAGAAATTCAAAATCAAATGCAGAAAATAGTGAATTTTAGCAGGAATGCTTTGAAAGCATGATATTAATTAAAGTGAGAATAAGCTTGAATTAGTGAAACGAAATTTGTTCTGTTCAAATGTAATGAGAAAATAGCACCAAGGTCATTTGTACACATGCACATACAATGCCTTTAAAGATTTGCTAACTAGTTCTTCTACCGAGTTCCATTCAAATACCAAAAGTTCCTATGCTGATACTTCTTATACTACAGAGCCAATGCAACCGTTTAACCTTTATACTTTGTGCACAGTTTCGGGGCTTTTATCCATGACCCTAACAACTGATTTACTGATTTACCCAAACAAGATAAATCCATGACCCTAACAACTTGTTACTGGAAGAAGGCACGATTGATCCAAATTGCATTTTTGTTTAGAGGCAAGAAGCAGTATATGATTGCATTTATTAGGATATCCAAGCACAAACCATAACAGCAAGCACTGAGGTGGGGGAGGTTAATAGGCTATAAGAACACCATAGACCTCACAAATGGGTGATAAACCATTTAGAGAGATGACTAATAGTCCATAAGAAGACCATAAGCAGGGGCAGACATATTTAACATTCATTTGGAAGAAAAAATTTCATTTCCTTCATAATTATTACTACTCAAGAGATTGGTAATACATTGCACTGAAAAGAGGCATCTGTACTATATTTTTAAGCATATTCTGCAAATAAATACCCACTAAAGCAATGGCCTGTGCAGCATCCTGCCTCCTCCAGTAGTCTTCTGTACTACCTAAATAAAACAGAAGAGGCAACATATAATAAACTGAATCAGGAAAACCCACAACCGGAAGAAATTATTTAAGGCATCAAATATTACAATTTTGATTCAAATGCCTAGCCTCAAGCAAAAAGAGAGACAAAAACAGAGAAAAACTGGAGCAGCAGTTAGTGGAAAAGGAAGATGAAAAATTTGGGGTTAAAAGCTTACCGATTTCTACAAACATGGTTGGCGAATTAGTAACTGGCCCATGATGAGTTGCCTCCAATGTAACCTACAATATCATAAAACAGTCAAAGGTTCATTCTGATTCAAGCGTTACATTTCCGGATAAGGACAAGGCAAATCCGCATTAAGGAATTACAATATGCATCATATAAATTGTGACCTCAAATTCAGGAGAAAGGCTATGTTCTGCAGCAATTATCCTTAAGAGTCTGAACCACGGTCCAATCCTCGGATTAGGAGGTGCTGCCCATCCCGGCTTCCCACCAGCAACCAAAACCTCTCCTTCACTAACATGAGGAGTACCTGAACACAAACTGCAATTCATATTAACCAACATCACACTCGTCATTTCAACTTTAGCATTTTCAATATCTTAGAAAAACAATTGAATAAGAACGAAACAAGACATTTGTAACTCCATTATGAACTTTGTTTATACCAATAGGATGAATAGTGAGAGCAGGCCGGTTCGACGAAGCAACATGCTTGCTGAGAAATATAACCTCATCAACAGGCTCACCGGTTTTCTCTTCCCACCTTTTATCTAAGTGATCCTCATTGACCAGACGGTTATCCAGTTTGATAAGCCTCACATCCCTGTTCACAAAACTTTGTGCATCCTCCTATAAAATTGGAGCATAAAAATCCAAGCTTACTGTAAGAAAAAGAGCAAAAATAAGTGAAGGAGATATCAACTAACCTCCCAGGGAGAGCCTGGCTGCCACCCGGGCATGGCTAAGAGAGCTGATGCCGGACCGATGGACGCCGGGTCCACGGTCGTCGCCACCACCAGCGTCACCATCTTCTCCTCTCTTTTTTCACCATAAACCCACCCGATTGTTTCAAGCTAAATAATCTAACGCTCCCTAAACTTAGTAAGCTATGCTTTAGCATTTTGTTTACTCTTTTTCGATTTTATTTCATTTTAACTTTTTACAATATAGTAGTTTTTTTATTTTATTTCCGAACACTATATTAAATGCTGATTAATTCAATTTCGAAAGAACAATTTGATAGATTGTAGTACTAAATTCTCTCTCAATGATGATTATAAAATTTGAACCGTAATCCTTAACGCAACCCACTACCTACCATTAAACTACCGACCATTAATATTTACCTTTATATAATTGTGTAAATTATACTTTTTATAATATTAAATTTACATATTTATACTTATAATTATACGTTAATTTAAACTATTATTTCAAATAATAGTAATATAAATTTATGTTTTTAATTTCTTTTTTAAAAATATTACATTTAGTAGGGATACATATGGATTTCAAAATTTATTTTAGTAAAAATTTATATATATTATGTGGTATTAAATAACTTATTTTTTATTTAAAATAATAAATTTTTGTAGAAAAATAAAATTGAAATATTAGAAAGTTCAAGTATCAAATTATAATTGTTTTCAAATAAATAAAAGATAAATTAATAATTTAGAGAAATAGATAATTCCCTCGTAAAAGCTAAGCTATAAATGCGGGAAACAACCGTCTAAACTTGAACAGAAACTGAGGCGCGCGCAGAGTGAGAGAAGAAGAAGAAGAAGAAGAAGAAGAAGAAGAAGAAGAAGAATGGCGGAAGACACAGTAATCGAAATCCGCACTCTTGCTGGTGAATCCGGTAGGGTTAGCGTATCATCTAACCGCAGCATTAGCGACCTCAAACTCCTATTAACCCGCACTTTTCCTCCTGCCTCTTCTTCCCCCAATTTCCATTTATTCCTCAAGGTATCTTCCCTTTCCGTGTTCTTTTTATAATCCTCGCGCTTCGATTCTGGAAATCTGTTGTGCATTTGTTGAATCTTTTCTTTTCCAATTATGCTTACTAGTTCCGATATCGAAATGTCACACGATTCCTTTTGTTTTTATCAAGTAGCTTATACTCATTGGATCCTGTTGGTTATTTTTGTACAGGGAGAGAAATTAAGCATGGAAATTCAAATTAGGTCACTTTCAATGGAGCCTCATGAGTTTATAGTCTTAGTTCCTTTCATCAAAAAAGTCCGTCCGCCTCCCCCTTTAAATCCTGTTTCAGCAGATTCTTGTGGTCAAAGTTCGAATTCCGGATATGCAGATTTGGTGTACTCAGATATGATGCAAGAATTCTCCTTTTTGCATGAATCAAACACTACGCCCAGTTATGAGCCTAGTAATGCTTTTGTCGGAGATAAAAGGAAAAGAGATGATGTTAAGGTGAACGATGACGGTAAAGAAGAAGAGACAGCGTTGTATACTTTCTTATGGAGCTTGCTGAAGGTCCCAAGCAAGAGCAAGAATCTTCTTGATGATCAGAACTGTGGAAAGTTTGTTGAGATTTTGGGAGCCTTGAATTGCTTGAAAAATCCACATTTTGGGATTTGCGCATTGTTAAGATATCGTGAGGATATAGGTATAGAAGGCGACAGTAAGGTTTCGTGCTTGTGTCCAGCTTGGCTGCAAAAACTAGTGCAGGCGTTTACTTTCTTGAATATCTTCTCTGCTTACTTGCAAATGCAGAAGGAAGAGATTACGTCAGACCTTTTGAAGGAGGCACTGCAGAAGCTTCATAAATACGGGTTTGGTGCTTGCTTTGAGGATATTGAGCATATATCTATTCTCTGTCCTAAGGTAATTGTTTGAATTTTAGAGTTTTTTATTCATTAGGAGTCTATTATTTATTAGGCAGATTGTGTATCATTGTCTAGCAGTTTTCTATTATTTAACTAGGTCTGTCTCTCCTTTTGTAATCGTTTCTAGTCTCTTATAGAGAGACGTCAATTAAAAAAAGCATAATTTTGATCCTTAACTCATAGCGAGTTCAGGAGATCGGGTTCTCTCTGTTTCAGTCTCCCTTTGACGAGCTGAGAAGGTTTCAGTTTCCCTTTAACGAGCTGAGAATTATCCTAATTAGTCTCCCTTTAACATTATTCATACATTGGTGGTTGCACTGTCTGTGTCTTCTGTATTCTGGCTGTATCCCATTGATACTTCAACCTAGATATTGTGATAACAGAGTAAATTGATGTTAGGGAGTATCTTGATGGATCTACTAAAGAACTACCAGAAATTGGATAAATTATTTTACACCAAGCTGGGAATGATCAATGTCTATGTTCCACCTTGAAGGGAAGTGTTACAGATTGTGTAGAGTGGACATATCTTTAAGCTAGTTGTAATAGATGTAAAAGAAAAATCATTGGGATTTCCTTTCTAGGATTGTGAAAACTATATAAACTGAGTAGTCTCTCTACGAACAATATACAACATATTCTTCTCTGTCTTTCTGATTTACAAGTTGAAACATGACTATGATGACCCTTGGTTATACTTTTCTTAATATGCATATTTCTAAGCTTTTGCAAGTGTATTTGATATGCATACTTTATTTAGTCTCGAGGGTTGTCCTTTGGATCTTGAGTTGTTTAATAGGTGAAACAGTCTGATATTTTATTTGGTCCATTGACATTAAATTCCTAACTCTAATATTATTTTTGAAAAATCATCCATGATTATGATGGTGGTTCGAAGTAACATGTTTTCTATTCAGGTTGTGTCCTTCACTAAGGCGGAGCTTGCTTCTGAAGGGCTCATTATCAATATTTCTGAAACAGAAGGCAAAGAAATTGAGCACAAAATTGGTACACTGAGTAACCTTTGTACCCATTTTACATCTTTGCAGTTTAATTTACCAGGTTTTAAATGAATGGCCCTCTGCTAATTTCCCTTTCTACAGGAGGTAAAGGCGGTAAAGCTATGTCTTTATCAAAGATATTTCCGACAATGAGAAAACGAGAAAGATCTTTTAGAACTGATCTGTGGACATCTGCTAGACTTCTGATGGTATGCTTGATTGAATCTTTTTCCACTCAAATTTTATGATTGGTATGTACATAGACCCTTCATATAGATGTAGGTTATCTCCATTGCTAATGCTAGATGGACAGCAAGTTGTAATTTAGTATCAGCTATAGTTAAGGTTTTCTGACATGAATATCTGTTCCTTACGCTGCTTTTAACCTTATTGAGTTTTATTTGTTTCTTTTACTTTATCATATGACATTCTATGCTACTATCATATTTAGTTTGAACTGATATTTTAACATTCTAGGGGTCATTTACTTGGTATGATCAGAAGATTTCTGGGTTTTGGGTTACCACTCTCGAAGGACCTTAAAACTGTTTGGCTTCAGTTTCATATGGGATTAGGGATTACTAAGCATGATTTCCAGTAAAAAGATGATGCAAATATTGAAGTTTTGAGGCTATTCGCCGAGCAATGTCTTAGTATTGTGATGAATCATATGGTGAACAATTTTACTTTGATTTTGGAGAGTTACCAATTGATTGAGCAATAGAGTATTTTCTACTGGAAGAATTAATTGAACAAACTTCGTCCATAAGTTGGATTCGTAATTGCAAACCATGATGAATTATTGAAGTTTTGGGCCTATTCGCCGAGCAATGTTTTGGTATTGTGAATCATATGGTGAACAGTTTTACTTGGATTGTGCGTTTAACAACTTTCGTTGTAGCTTCAGAAAATCATAATTAGTAGATAATTGTCTTCTTTTCTATGAAAGATGATTTTGATTTCCTTGACACCTTGACATAATATTTATGAATTTCTGTAATGTAAGTCCTGACAGAGGCACTGGATAGACATTGATACTAACTTTTCATGATGCAGTGCAAAAGCGGTAACACATCTACTGTGCTCTTTTTCTTGGAAGACTTGCTCAATTTTGTGAAGGTAGGCTGTGCCACTGCAAGTGAAAAGAAAGTGAAACTGAAAAAGGGGAGCTGGTCCTTTCCACAGAGATCTAATTCCTCTCAAAAGGGATGCCATGTATGTTATATCTGTATACTTACCTGTTAAGTGATTGTGGTGTTTCAATGTGCCTTCGCTTATTATTCATGTAATTTTATATCAGTATACTTACCTGTTAAGTGATTGTGGTGTTTCAATGTGCCTTCGCTTATTATTCATGTAATTTTCGCCATAAATTATGAAAATGAAATCAGAATATTCAATAATTATTTTTCCAAACTTATTTGATACTGTAATGTCTATTCATATTTACATATTTTGTAGTTCTGAGTTATTATGTTAACATTAAAATAAATATGCAAGCAAATTCGTTTCACAATATTTTTGGAAGTGGTGTCAGGAGTCATCCTAAATCTATCTCTCACTCTGTCTCTTTTTTCTCCAAGGAGAAGTGCTACAAAATCATATGTTGACCTTATAAAGATTCTATTTCTATTACTTCGGGATACTAGCATTTTTAGCTATCTCAAATTTGTTTGTTCTTAGTCTCTGCATTGTTTTTTGGTGTTGGATATGAATTTTTTTCTCCAACGAGCTTTTTACTTGACAAAACAGGACATCAAACCACTGGCACCTTTGGAAATGGTTCAACATCTCAAAGAGGGCTTGGGATCAAATGGACAAGTAATTTAACTCTTGCTGTACTCTTAATTTTGGGTCTTCTAATAGGATGCATCAAACACCAAAGGAGTAGGATTATTTTTTAGTCATTCAATGATGATAAAAATTAAAGATGCTCTGTTTCAGTTACAGCTGCCTACTTGCTTAAAGTTCAAATTGATTCGGTCACTGTATACTAGATGCTGAAAGTTGTATAATGTTGATAAGTCATGGTTATTCAAACATGAGAAGATTGCAAACCTACCAAACATCTGTTTGATGGTACAAGGGAGCAAATCGAGTTAACTTTCGGGCTTGTTCGAATTATTTTTCTTCAATTAACATGCTCAGTTCTAAATTCTACATTTTTCAAATGAACCAGATGGTGCATGTCGAAGACATTGTTGCAAGAAAAGCTATACATGTGAGAATTCCAGAGGAACTCTCTGACAACACGAAATCTGCCCTGAACCGTATGGGGATCAGTAACCTATATAGTCACCAGGTTTTGCTTCTTATCTTTTTTTTTTTCTCTTTTTGCTTTCTTAACACATCCTTTTGAAATAATATTTCCTCAGTACGTTTTAGCTCTTCTGATATTTACAGGCTGAGTCTATTATGGCCTGCCTTGCTGGGAAGAATGTGGTAGTTTCAACAATGACATCTAGTGGGAAGTCCCTTTGCTATAATGTTCCAGTTCTTGAAGTATTGTCACAGAATATGTCATCATGTGCTTTATACTTGTTTCCAACTAAGGTATACTGCAACTATTTTTCCATATCGTACTTTAGGCTTCCTGTGCTTTCTACTTCTGCAATTATCAACTGTGTAATATGAATTGCTCATTTACACAGGCCTTAGCTCAAGATCAACTAAGGGCATTATTAGCCATGACAGAAGGATTTGATACTACCTTAAGTCCTGGCATATATGATGGTGACACTCCTAAAACGGAAAGGACTTGGCTACGTAATAATGCTAGAGTGGTATTATGGCTTTAATTATCCAAATAATGTTGCAATGTTATTGGAATAGTAAAACTTCACCATGTAGAGCTTAAATATATGCCACTTTTGGATGCAGCTAATCACAAATCCAGATATGTTACACATGTCAATCTTACCTTTTCATAAACAATTCAGTCGAATTTTATCAAACCTTAGGTAACACTGAAGTACTGTTATATTTTAATTTGAAGCTTAGTGTTTACAACTATTTATTAATAATTTAATACTGTTCATCCTCTTATTTATATATGTGATTTTGATATATATGCTGTGCGATATATGTTATTTTGAACTAATTGTTTCCATTTGTACTCATCAACAGTGTTTTTTAATTAAATTTAGGTTTGTGGTGGTAGATGAAGCTCATGCTTACAGAGGAGCATTTGGATGCCATACTGCTCTTATATTTAGAAGACTTCGCCGAATCTGTTCTCATGGTACAGTTGCCTGTTCTAGTTATGAATAAGAATTTTGTATTCTTTCTTTATCTACATCAATACTATACACACACACACACACACACACATACACATGTGTGTGTGTGTGTGTCTGTGTGTGCATAGAAATAGTATGAATAGTAAAATATAAAGCTTTCTTTGATATGAAATGCAGTTTACGGCAGTGATCCTTCATTCATTTTCTCAACTGCAACTTCTGCTAATCCTCGTGAGCATTGCATGGTATTTTTAGAGACTGATCAGTCACTTTGATATGTGTTTGTCTAATTAATAAATTTTATTGTGGTTTTCTTCTTTTGGTATATATGTATTATGGCAACTTGTAGTTGTCCTCTCTCTTTTCTCTTTCAAATCTGTAAAATTCATTTTTTGGGATTGAATTACACACGTGGCATTTGCAGGAAAACTAATAAAAAAGAAAAAGAAAGAAAAAACCCGATTGTTGTTTGGTTTACTTTACATATTGGAGTACAGTAATCATGAGATGATCATAATTGGTTTGTCCTTGTGCATTAGCCATCTCACCGTTTGCTTTGATGAACTGCAGTTCCTAATGACACCAACAATTTAGATTTGGTGGTTACTTTGTCCTTTATTGCATTTAGTTTCTCTGAATTTAGTGTGCTCTTATGCTGACTAGCTTCGTGATTCCTCAGCTTGAAACCTACCAATACAAACTATGTAGTTCAAACAGATTTTCAGGATAAGATGCTCATTTATGATGAGTCCTCCATGATTGAATTTTGAGAGTTTGTTGTGAAATATTTTTCTGAGTTATGTTTTGATTGAATTGTAACTGAGCCCATGCTTAGGAACTTGCAAACCTTTCAACATTGGAGCTGATCAACAATGATGGGAGTCCCTCTGCACAAAAACGTTTTGCTCTCTGGAATCCTGTTTTAGATTTGGGAGTAAGTGACTTGCTTGTAATCACAAAAAACTTGCTTAAGTAATTTCTGGACATTTATTTCTCATCAACTCTACTGGATTACAGGAGTCGGATAAGAGATCAAGTGAAGATGGTAGTGCCTCTGAACATAAAAGAACAAGGTGACATTTTCCTGCATCTATATCATGTGAATTAGAGTATCAATTTTCTTTCCATTGTCTGCATGATGTCACCAATGGCTGTATAGCACCACTACTAGGACCACTACTCTTTCAATACATGCTTTTAGTTGTGATTTTTCAAGGTCAAACGCAAAACGGTATCTGCAGTTATGAGTGTTTTGTAATTGTGTTCCATGAATGTGATGTTTGTAACATGTCCAGAATGGTATTGGGATTGTCATAGCATGTGACAAAGTGAAAGCATGGTTTCTTTTTCAGCTTTCTGCACCTTTTTTAGGTGAACATCTTCCTTTTATCATTTCTTATTTTTGGAGCATATTTCACCTGCGAGGTAATCCAGTGTTGCATCATTATAAATTGGAGTAGATAATTTTATAATATGTCGGTGTGTGTGACTACTAGCTAGGATTTTATTACTATGCTTAATGCTCTTTTTCTTTTCTTCCCAGTCCAATTACCGAAGTCTCACACCTCTTCGCGGAAATGATTCAGCATGGACTCCGTTGCATAGCTTTTTGCAAATCACGCAAGCTCACTGAACTTGTTTTATCCTATACGTATGTAACATTGGCTTCACCACTATTAAAGTCTGTCATTTAAAGCCTCACCTATTTGGATGTGTCATTTTACTTTTAGCTTTCGTTCTAACAGCTTATGCTAAAGGGAAATGATTTTCCTAATTTTTATGATTGCAATAGGCGTGAGATACTTGAAAAAACAGCCCCCTCCTTTGTGGATTTGATATGTGCTTATCGTGCTGGCTATACTCCAGAGGTTAGTAGGATTTTCTTTCTCTTTTTAACATTCAACATACAATTATGAAGGGAATGACAAGTATGATTGCTTTAACACTTTGGTGATTGACTATATAGTTCATTTATTTTTTTTTGCCATGCAATAGAGAATACCTTAGTTTGTGAAAAATTTATATCAAGACGATACCTCATTTTTTATATTGATGTTCAACTTTCCATTTTTATGTTTATAAGTTAATGCTGTAGTTGCTGTTTTTTCCTTTAGCCTTAACTATATACATACGTCTATCCAGAATGAGTTATTTTTTTTGTAATATTGATTGATAGAGCAGGATCGAAGGAAAATAGAGAGAGATTTTTTTGGTGGGAAGCTGCGTGGTGTTGCTGCAACAAATGCTCTCGAGTTGGGCATAGATGTTGGCAGTATTGATGCCACATTGCACTTGGGTTTTCCTGGTAGTATTGCTAGGTAGATTTCTTGATCTCTTGTGCTTTTGACTAATATTTTTTATCATTTCTTTTCATTGGGAGCCATTTTATCTTTCATTCAGCCTGTGGCAACAAGCTGGCAGGTCTGGTAGGAGGGACAATCCATCTCTTGCTGTGTATGTTGCATTTGAAGCACCTCTGGATCAGTACTTTATGCAATTTCCTAAGAAACTCTTCAATAGTCCTATTGAATGCTGTCATATTGATGCTCAAAATCAGCAGGTTTCTTATGGGCAACATTTTGTTGAATTGATTTACCTTATCTTAGGAAACATAATGGTCTCATTATTTGGTTGTATTCCTCTTTCTAGGTGCTTGAACAACATCTGGACTGTGCCGCTTTTGAGCATCCACTGAGTTTGCTTCATGATGAGACATACTTTGGCTCTGGTTTAAGCAAGTCTGTAATGCTCCTTAAAAATAAGGGGTGCCTGAGTTATGATTCCGCACGTGATTCTTCTTCTAGAATATGGAATTACATTGGGCATGAGGTATGGTATTTAAGTGCACATGTAAAATTTTAACGTATCCTGATACAGAAATCTAATAGAACACTTAACTGTGTAATTTCTCTCTCACAACACCTTTTCTTTGCTTGTAGAAAATACCTTCACGTCGAATTAGTATTCGAGCAATTGAGACGGAAAAATACACGGTGATAGACAAAAAAGACGATAAAACCCTCGAAGAGATAGAGGAAAGCAAGGCTTTCTTTCAGGTTTCGAACATCTCATTTTCCTTTTCATTTTCAAATTGTTGACTCTCCATTTCGTAATAAGCTGCACAAGTTTACTCCTGAGTTTAATTGCTTATTTCTGTTCATGTTCAATATAGGTGTATGAAGGTGCTGTTTATATGCATCAAGGAAACACCTATCTGGTTGAGGAATTAAAAATATCACAAAAAATAGCTGCTGTGTGTCGTAGAGCTGATTTGCAATATTACACAAGAACTCGTGATTACACAGATATTCATGTCCTTGGTGGTGAGCTAGTAAGTTAGACTTAATTTTTGCCTATTTCTTTCTTCTCTTTTCTTGTGTTGGTGGATATTCAATTCTCCTATTCTGCTATATTATTCGAAAGGTTAGTAATTAGGAACTATATGTTGTTTGGCGATTGAAGTTTGTTTATTACAGGCACACGGGGAAACTTGAGCTATATAGTTGATTGCATAACTTTTAGGTTAGCTATATTGTAAGGGAAATACCACATGCATCATCTTTTTGTTTGAATGTTTTTCCTCATTGACAATGGATTGTATATTTTTTCATGCTTAGTTTACTTTCGTAAAAAAGGAGCAGAATAAAAAGTGTAGACCAGAAAAAATACCTTTAGCGAGAGAACTGCTAATTTACTGAAGTGTGATGGGGATAGTTACTGCATTGGTGCATGAGTCCCATTGTAACATATTTACGGGCCCGAAAGAACTGTTAATTTACTCAAGGACAAGTGTTTTACTATTTTATTTGATAATCTGAACATGACATTTATTATAACGTAAACTATGCGGTCCTCACCACCTGGTTTTTCTGCATTTGTGTAGGCCTATCCAGCAAGGGGAGCTAAGAATCAATCCTTAAAAACAACAGCTCAAGTAAATAATTGCCAAGTAACAACTACTTGGTTTGGTTTCTATTGTATAGAGAAAAGAACCAACAAAATCTTAGATGAATGTAAGCTTTCCCTGCCTAAGTACACGTATGAATCACAGGTAAACTTACGAGTTTTGTAGTTCATTCGTTTTTGACAATCCTCTCTCCATATCCTTGTTTTCTAATACTCCTTCTCATTGATGGAAGTCATTTTTCTAGATCTTATTTTCTATATATATTGTTACATACAGGCAGCTTGGATTCAAGTTCCTCAATCAGTTAAAAACTCAGTAGAGAAGAAATTCTCATTTCGTCAGGGTTTGCATGCTGCTTCTCATGCCCTTCTTAAAGTAGTCCCTTTGTAAGTCTCCTGTCTTTATGCTCTTGCGAATCTTTTCTTTGTTTTCCCAAGATGGTTGCCAAAACTCTTTTTGCCCAACTGATGAAGTTGCAAATTGCAATTAAGGTTTTGAAGTTTCATATGATGTTCCTTCATTGACTGCTCTATGATGACATGGCACGCAGATACGTAAGATGCAGCTCGTCAGATTTGGGTTCGGAGTGTCCAAACCCTCACGAGACAAGGTTTTTTCCTGAGAGAATTCTAGTATATGACCAGCATCCAGGAGGGACTGGTCTCTCAGTGCAGGTGATTTAAAACATACAATGTTAGACACAAACCTATCACTTGTCTTTTCTCCTTACTTCTAATTGAGAGATTTGTATGTGCAATAGGTTCAAACCTATTTCCGGGAGATTCTAAATTCTGCTTTGGAACTTCTGACATCTTGCCGCTGCTCTGGAAGTACTGGTTGTCCAAGTTGTGCACAAGTATGTCTCGAAGCTCATGTGATTTCAAACGTTTTAGTAATTTCATAAATAGTAATTGTTATTTCTGGGTGTTGTAGAGTATGGTTTGCCACGAGTACAATGAGGAGATACACAAGGATGCAGCCATTATGATCATCAAGGTTCTACCTGAACCACATGAGCTCAAAATATCCAGTCTTTTGTCTATTTATTTGTTTATTTTGAGTTGCTGATTGATTGTCCATTGTTTGTTCAGGGTGTCCTGGATGCTGAGAAATCATACTTTGAGAAAATCCATGATTCTCCTGAGATCATAGAGAATAACTAACGTTGTTATTGTATTGTCTGGATTCATTTTTATCATTTGGGTCTCTATTATTTATGCTTTGTATATATTTATCAGTATCTAATTTCAGTTCATCAGTAACTTTCAGTAATTTCAATTTAGTTCAAGTCAAATCAATTTAGTTCTCTGCAATTTAGTTTTGTTTTCAGTCATAACGAATGAACCTTGGTCGAACTTTTTTAATCTCATAGCTAATGCCAATGTTGATTGATCAGTTGTCCATCTGATCTGATGTGAATGCACATCAAAAAAATTTATCAGCCCAATGCAAATCAAGTTAGTTAGACGGTGCTCAGAAATAACAGAGTTTTGTTAAATGATGCGGATTGATGATTGTCATCATTATGGCCTCTGGGCCCATCTCTATTCAAATCTCTCTCGATTACGAGAAGTAACACTTTGTTCTTCCTTGTAAAAAAAAACAAAAAGAAACTTTATTCTGTTATCTTGTTTTGTCTCACTTTTTACTAAGCCAAGCTTTATTTGTGGTATTGTATACGGATGGTAATTTTGGATTTTATCTCGATATCATGTAATCTCATATATCCGCACCATGTAATTTCATATATCTCTTATTTTTCCCATTTTAAATGATTATTTTCTTTGGAAAAAATAACTTGATTATTTCCACTGAATTAAAAAAATAATAATTTGATCATTCAAACTTAGAATCAAACGCTCATGCTAACATATGAGCATATTGATTCGTTGAACGCTTAACAAAACTGTTTTTACAATTCACAATGTCTTGTAACAAAGACTTCAATCAAGAATACGGGTAAACAAAGAGTGAAGAAAAAGAATACAAAGAAAATGGTGGAAAGATAACCACAGTCTAGGTCCAACCCAGAAAGACAGTGAACTAAGACTGCTATTAATAATTGACTCAAAGCTATACATGAGGTTCATGCGTAAAATCAACTGCTCAAACTGACACATAAGCATATTGATTCGTTGAACGTTTAACAAAACTGTTTTTACAGTACACAATGTCTTATGACAAAGATTTTGTCAAGAATACGAGTGAATAGAGAAGAAAAAAAGTATTTAGATAACACTTTAACTAATATTTGAGAGTTTGAACCTACCTTAATGTCACTCAAAAAACAACACATATATTATTCATATATTAAGAAGTTGTTCAACTAATTTCCTTTCTTTCCCTTTCCCTTTTAAACAATGTTGTAAGGACCAAACAACCAACCAAATTTTTAAAGGGTCCGAGAATTACATGGTTCAACTACATGAATCAGAGTGATCGGACCGGATGATGTAATAAATAATTTATATATATAATTTTAATAATTTTAAATAAAATACATTATAAATATAAGTACATTTTAGCACAGTAAACATAAATTTATCAAATATAAATGACATAAATGTCATGTATTATAATTAAACTTACAAAACTAAGTTGAAGTTTTATGTTTGTTGGGTAGAAAATAATAGGAACAACATAGAATAGGTTAGATTTTTATGTTTTAATTAGTTGGGTTTTAATTTTTGAAGTTGATCTTTTAATTTTAGAAATAATCAAAAACTTAGTTCGCTCCGGTTTCCGGTCCAAACCAGATGGACACTGGTTGAATCTGATTTTACCCGAATGGATTTAAAAACCAAAAATGATTCAAACCGGTTTTCAATCCGGACATTGGTTTTAAATGATTTAAGGAGGAAAAAAACAAGCATTGGCGGCTAAATAAGGTAGGCAATGAGAGTAGTGATACATGAGTAGAGTGGGGAGAAGTCTCTCTCATTAAAGTCGGAAATGGGGTGGGCAATCGCACTCCACGGTGGTGCCGGCGACATACCACTCTCATTGCCACCGGAGCGCCGCCTACCTCGAGAGGCCGCTCTCCGCCACTGCCTCCAGATCGGTGTTGCCGCCCTCCAAGCCAATAAACACCCCCTCGATGTTGTCGAACTTGTGGTATGTACTCCATCAATCCTTTTTCCTCTCAATTTCATAACTTCCTCAAAATATCTCTACCATCATTACAGAATCCTTTTAGATATTTCCTCTAAACCTTTCAATTTCAGTTGACATATTTTGACTTTCCAGTGGCTATGTGTTCTAATTCGGGGGAAAAAAGATCAATCTTTCTAGTTTACTCGGTTCTGTATGATCTGTCAAAATGCAATTTATTGAACGATAGCCGGACAAGTGATCCAAGCTATCCGACAGCTGAGAAGCCTTGTAATTCTTGTAAAACAGAGAGATCATTAGGCACGAGTCCGCTACCTCTCTCCGATGTATGTAGATGTAGTCGGTTACCTTGGAGAGGTAGAATCAATTATTAGCAATTATAGATACCTAGGAGTCAGATACGTAATCCAGGCCAAATAAGGAAAGCTATGCGGATACACTTAATTTAGCTTATTTAGGAGAACCGATCCAAGTAGGATTCTGTTAACTTCTTACAGGAGAACTCTAACAATGCAAGAGTGTGTGACGCCTTCAAAGAAAGTCAGATAGTCCAGTGTGGCAGAGCAAAGCTCTAAGATGACCGTCATGTGGCACGTATTATTTTATATCGCTGCTATTGTTATCCTGGATTACTGTTAATTTTATCATGATATTTTCTTGCATACTGATCTGGTATTGAATACTATGGAATTGGGATGAAGTTGTAAATCTTGTGAATATATGTATCTGTATCTGATTTGTTGCTATTGTCTCTGAGTAGGTTCGTGAACTCGAAAATCACCCCAACTTCAATGCTGGCAAGGGGTCTGTATTAACTACTGCTGGCACGGTTGAGATGGAAGCTTGTATTATGGATGGAAAAACTAAAAATTGCGGAGCTGTTTCTGGGCTCACTACTGTTGTCAATGCCATTTCATTGGCGCGACTTGTCATGGAAAAGACTCCTCATATCTATCTTGGATTTGATGGAGCAGAGGCTTTTGCTAGGGACCAAGTGAGTTACTATCTTACTCGCCTTATGCAAATATATTTAACCACACGATTGTGCCTTGGTTATACCATGGTTTTCAGAACCGGACCGGTCATTAGACCGGTAAAGGTGCCGGTTCAATGAACCGGGGTCTGACCGGGGTTCAACCGGAGTCGAACCGGATTCAGTATATTAACTGAAATATATAGATTTTTATTATTTTGTAACATTTTACATTTTGATACATACTAAAATCTTACATTGTATTAGTGAAATTATCAATTTTGGAAAAAAAAGTAATAGTTAATATTTGATAACTATTAAAATGTCCCTAAATAGATTCAATTACAATAATTAACAGTTCAAATTCAAAGTTCATAAAATTAGAAGACGTGATAAAGTTTAAAGTTCACTATATTAAAATCATAGTTATCAAAATCGTACATATCAAAAGACTAAAAATAGTCAAGAGTTTAAAATTCATGTTTTAAAATTAAAATAAAGTAAATTAATAACAACGTAATAAAAATATACTAATAAAAATATTTGTTACATACTAGTTAAAAAGTATTAAATATTATCATTTGACACATTTTTTTTACAAATATAGTAATATATAATATAGGTTAATACTTTTAAATTTTTATTAGTATAAATTGAAATATAACTAATATAATGGTTTAAATGTTTACTTTTAATAATAAATATAAATAATTATTAAAGTTATATATCAAAATAAAGGAGTAGCATGGTGGTTAGCAATAAAGGCTTGTAATTCAATGACTAGGGTTCAATTCCCCTTCCAAGCAAAAGTTGCATTTTTTCTATTTAAAATTTGAGAGAGTCAATAACCGGACCGGTTCGCCGGTTCGACCGGCCGGTTCGCCGGTTCTTGGGCGGTTTTGAGTTGCTGAGAAAACCGGCTAGAAACCGACCGGATAGGGCACCGGTTCCGGTCGAACCCGGTCCGACCGGCCGGTCCGGTCCGGTTTTCAGAACCATGGGTTATACTGTGCCGTATTTTTCTGTTTGTTCTCTATGTTCAGATCTCCCATTATAAGTTTTAGCATCATTACATTTCAATGCAAAAATTTATTAAATTTGCCGGTTGACAATATAAGTTTTGATAAATACATCCAAAGTTTAAGGCCTAATCTATACTTATATCCTAACTATTTTTAGGGTGTGTATGTTTAAATTGACAGCCCAATCTCATATTTGCACTATTATTTTCTTACCATGCTTCCATTGTATAACTCAAGAACTTCTGTGCTTGCCTTTTAGCAAATACCAAAGAACTCATCTTATCTCAACTGGAATTTTACTTAGTTATTTGCCTGTGATATGTCAGGGCATTGAGATTATTGAGTCAAGTCATTTTGTGACCCCGGAAAACATTGAGAGGTTGCAGCAGGCAAAAGAGGCCAATAGAGTTCAGGTATGCTCTATGTGTTCTATTGCTATTCTTTTTTCTCGTTCTTTTGGCTTTAGATGATTTATTTCTGCTATCATCCAAAGATCGATTACACACAACCCATTGCAAAAGAAGAGAAAGCAGAAAGCTCAATCGCTGATGGAGATAGCCAAATTGGAACAGTTGGATGTGTGGCCGTGGATAGGAATGGAAACTTAGCTACTGCTACTTCTACTGGTGGATTAGTGAATAAAATGGTGGGTAGGATTGGAGACACACCAATTATAGGTGCAGGAACATATGCGAACAATCTTTGTGCAGTTTCGGCTACTGGGAAAGGAGAAGCAATAATACGTGGTACTGTTGCTAGGGATGTGGCTGCTCTTATGGAGTACAAAGGTCTTTCTCTAAGCGAAGCAGCGACTTATGTCGTGGAGAAATGTGTTCCAAGAGGAAATGTTGGGTTGGTTGCTGTATCAGCTACTGGAGAAGTCACCATGCCATTTAATACAACTGGCATGTTTCGTGCTTGTGCTACTGAAGATGGCTATTCTGAAATTGCTATATGGCCTTCTACTCAAGATTGAGTGGTACATACCCTTACGGTAACTTCAGTAGCTTAATTTTTATTATCAGCACATAGAACCTGCACAATATGTGTAATGAATTTTACTCTGTGCTATATACAAAGTAGCTTTCATATGAATACCATGAAAGTTTCAAACTTCAATCGTTTATACACAAAATAATTTGTAAGAAGTGTTTTACAAGGAAAGTTTGGAACTTCTACTATGATGCACGTGGTCTAATCTGTTTCTGAAAAAATTGTAAAAGATGGAGACAAGATTAAGATATGGGTAATAAATTAGTAATGTTCTTGAATATGAGTTGGTTTGTTGATTTTTGAATGCTATTAACACCTCTGTTTCGATTGATCGTCTATGGTTTGTTGTTGAATGAATAGATTAATATCTCTCAGGATAGCTTGCCTTAGCCTGATTGGGGACGTGCTAGCTCGACTCAGAACATAGACGAGTCCTCCATTAACCCTTACAACTGCAAGGGTCGTGATTATTATGCAAATAAGTGTTCGTCACCTTGTTTGCATCATGAACCACAACCCTAACCGTCTTATGAACAATTTTGCCTCCCCACAACCGAATCAACCTTGGATCATGAATACTGAAGTTACTCATTATCTTAGCTTTAATTTTGATAATCTGCAGTTTAATTTTGATAATCGGCAGCTTCATTTAAAATATTAAGGTATCAAGCAATTAACAAATGTGGTTTCTTTTTTCAAAAAGAAAAAAATACTCGTGATTACAAATTTATACAAAAATATGACTCGTCAATTTAAAACGCCGAAAATAATCATTTAACAACTTCAAAATTGAAAATTCAAAAGAACTAAAATTGTTTACGATTACATTTCGTATGACACCACATTATTTATTTTTCAAAATCATTGTCAAAACCATAAAAAATGAATCCGAACTCGACAAATGATTGTAAACAGAATCCAAGAGATTAATACTGATTCAATTACAGTATAAAAACAAAACAAACAAATAAATGCAGGGGATTTTGGATTTGATTCATGCTTAATCTTTTCAGACCCTTGGTAATTAGGCAAGGCTAAGTTTCCGTTTCGACTTTCGCTTTTCAAAACAACTTCAAACTGGAATTTCATTCAAAGTAGCTCCAAAACAGTCTAAATGATTTTTTTTTACAAATTAGTAAGATAAAATATAAAAATAAAAGTAACAATAAAGAAACATATATACTTATCATTTTAAGCACTCATCATCTTTCTTCACCAAATATGTCTATATGTTAAACAATAAAAATTGCTTAAAATATATTAATTTCTTTACCAGTTACATGCGTTTAGGTCTTTAATTATCAATTTTTTTGAATTTGTGAAAATATGTAAGCTCACAAGTCTTTAAAAAATAATACATACACATTGATATATATATATATTTAAAAAGTGGTTTAACTAATCTCCTTTGTCCCTCTTGTCGTTTAAAATTATTATTTGAGAGGGAAAACAACAACTAGGAGTAGAGTGTAAAAGCAGCAGGGGGGGACAAGTCTCTCTCCCTCCAATAAGCTCCTTGAAGTTGGAAATGGGGTGGGCAATCGCACTCCACGGTGGCGCCGGCGTACCACTCTCATTGCCACCGGAACGCCGCCTACCTCGAGAGGCCGCTCTCCGCCACTGCCTCCAGGTCGGTGTCGCCGCCCTTCAAGCTAATAAACACCCTCTCGATGTTGTCGAACTTGTGGTATGTACTCCATCAATCCCATACGATCATAACAGAATGCTTCTAGATATTTCCTGTCTCAGTTGACTTATTTTGACTTTCCAGTGGCTATGTGTTCTAATTCGGGAAGACAAAGATCAACTTTTCTAGCTTACTCACTTCTGTATGAAATGCAATTTATTCACCAATATCTGGAGAACTCATCCATGCTATCCCACGGCTGAGAAGCTTTCAATTCTTGTACAATAGATAGATCCTCACCTAAATCAATATTGGATCTAAAAGAAAGAGTAATTGAAACTAATACAACTTGAGTATAAGAAAGTGTGATACATTCGTAAGACCTCCTTAGGAGATGTAGTGAGTTACCTTTTGTTAGCCTTAACTATCAGCTCGAGTCAATCAGTTAAGTAACACCTTGACTAGGTAGAATCAATCAGACTGTCTTAGCGATTATAGACTACCTAGGAGTCTTCACGATACGTTCCGAGCCAAATAAGGAAAGCTACGCGGATAACTACTATTTAGCTTATTTTCTTAGAGGAGAACTCTAACAATGCAAGTGTCTGACACCTTCAAAGAAAGTCAAATAGTCCAGCGTGGCAGAGTAAAGCTCTAAGATGATGTCACGTGGCGCCTATTATTTCATTGGACATGATTGACTAATTGGGATCAGTTGCTGCTATTTTTATCCTGGATTACTGTTTTTATCATGATATTTTCTTGCATACTGATCTGATATTCAATACTATGGAATTGGCATGAAGTTGTACGTATCTGATTTGTTGCTATTGTCTCTGAATAGGTTCGTGAACTTGAAAATAACCCCAACTTCAATGCTGGCAAGGGGTCTGTATTAACTACTGCTGGCACTGTCGAGATGGAAGCTTCTATTATGGATGGGAAAACAAAAAATTGTGGAGCTGTTTCTGGGCTCACCACTGTTGTCAATGCCATTTCATTGGCGCGACTTGTCATGGAAAGGACTCCTCATATCTATCTTGGATTTGATGGAGCAGAGGCTTTTGCTAGGGACCAAGTGAGTTACCATCTTACTCGAGTCCCTTGGTTTTCTCAAGTTGTCTTTTCCTTTTCCTCGGTTATACTATGCCATATTTTGCTGTTAAGTCCCCCATTATAAGTTATAAAATCATAACATTTCAATGAAATAAATTCGTGGTTAACTACATAAGTTTCGATAAATACATCCAGTGTTTAAGGCCTAATCCATACTTTTAGGGTCTGATCTCAAACCTATATCCTAACTATTTTTAGGGTATGTATGTTTAAAGAGACAACCTGATCCAATATTCGCACTCATGCTACCATTATGTACCTCAAGACCTTTTGTTCATGTGTTTTAGCATATATACCAACAAACTCTTCTTATCTCAACTAGAATCTTACATATGTATTTGCCTGTAATATATCAGGGCGTGGAGACTATTGAGTCGAGTCATTTTGTGACCCCAGAAAACATTGAGAGGCTGCAGCAGGCAAAAGAGGCCAATAGAGTTCAGGTATGCTTCTTTTAAGGATTTCCCAGTGCCAATCTATGTGTCCTACTGCTATTCTTTTATCATGTTCTTTTGGATTTAGATAACTTATTTTCTGCTATCATCCAAAGATCGATTACACACAACCTATTGGAAAAGAAGAGAAAGGAGAAAGCTCGGTTTCTGATGGAGATAGCCAAACTGGAACAGTTGGATGCGTGGCTGTGGATGGGAATGGAAACTTAGCTTCTGCAACTTCTACTGGTGGGTTAGTGAATAAAATGGTGGGTAGGATTGGAGACACACCCATTATAGGTGCAGGAACATATGCAAACCATCTCTGCGCAGTTTCAGCTACAGGGGAAGGAGAATCAATACTACGTGGTACTGTTGCTAGGGATGTGGCTGCTCTTATGGAATACAAAGGTCTTTCTCTAAATGAAGCAGCTGTTTATGTTGTGGAGAAGTGTGTTCCCAGAGGAAGTGTTGGGTTGGTTGGTGTATCAGCTACTGGAGAAGTCACCATGCCATTTAATACAACTGGCATGTTTCGTGCTTGTGCTACTGAAGATGGCTATTCTGAAATTGCTATATGGCCTTCTCCTCAAGATTGAGTGACACGTACCCTTACGGTAACTTCAGTAGCTTAATTTTTAGTATCAGCATTTGGAACCTGCACGGTATGTGTAATGAATTTTACTCTGCAGTGCATTTTATATTCAAAGTAGCTTTCATATGAATACCATGAAAGTTTGGAGCTTAAATCGTTTATACATAAAAGAATTTGTAAGAAATGTTTTGAGCAAACTGTATAAAATAATTTGACGGATAAACAAACATCAGTTTATATATCTATTTTGCAAGGAAAAATTACAGTTTATGGATTTTGTACAGTCAAGTTATAAAAAGAACCCGATATTATGTATACAGGGAAATATTCTTCGTTAAGCTTTGTACTGGTAAAATTTTGTTAATTTGAAAACTTCTGTTTGTGTGTTTACATTTAGATGCCAGGAATATTTGTACCAAAGAAATAAATTTAAATGTTTATATCAGAAGGAATTGTAGCAAATGAGATTTTATAATTAGAATTTAATGTGGATAGGACACTGGTATATACAAACCGGAGGCAACGGTTGTTACATTCCTTGTATAGAAAGTTTGACTTGTAACCAAACTAAGTTTATATCAAAAATTGTGGATGAAAATGCCTACAACATATGGACGACTAAGCAATAAAAAAAAACTATCGACGAAACATTTGTTTGAAATTGCAATGAGTGAGTTGTCCTCAAACAGCTTGTTCATGAGTGTTGCTAGTGTGAATGTTTATGAACATCATTAATTACTTGTTCACGATCAAAATTCATGCACTTGATTAATGAGTTGCTCATGAGTAAAGTTTGTAAACAAAATGAGCAAGTTGGTTGTCACTAAAGCTGGTAAATAGAGAAACATGATTAAAAGAAGAAAAGATTTGGACCAGTGACGGATCCAGGACTCTTCGATAGGGGGTGCTCCACCGAAAAGACTTTTTTACTGTGATATGAAGTTATCCGAATCAGACCACATTAACAATGATGATAACGTGAGTTTTCAAAAAAAGAAAAACAATGGTAATAACGTGATATGATATATATCGTTATAGAGTAGTTCTCAAACTACAGAAATTTTTTGAATGGTTATAAAAGCTAAAATAACTATGCCTAAAATCATGTTGTTACTTTTTCTTTAAAGTGATGTGTTTAAGCTAATCTATGAATTTTTGTAAGTACAATGAATAAAAAAACAAATATAAATAGTTCCTTACTTGCTACAATTCCAACTTTTAATTAAAGTTGAAACATAAAAAAAAGTATAATGTATTCCTCATATTTTAAATAAATCAACTGATGAACCAAGTAATTTAAAGAGTGAGATTAAAATTTGGTTTTGAAAGGTTTGGACGAATTAATTTTGGAATTTTGGTGGAGAAAGAAGAACTTTGATTGGGCTTGAGAGAACTAATTTGGAATTTATTTTTTATTGTTTTAAACTTCCTTTCCCAAAACGACATAGTATCAATAGGTGAATTAAAAATAAATAAATAATTAAGTCTTCTTCTTCTTCCACAAATGTTCTTTTTGTCTGCAACCCTAAAAAAACTTCATGTTGATTTACATAGTTAAAACCTTTAAAATCCGACCATTAAATTATCAACTATTCATCTTAATCCATAATCTTATGCAAACTAATACGTATGGGTGCTCAATTTACATTTTAAGGGTGCTTTTATTCAAAAAATTTAAGATTCATCTATACCTCTAATGAAATTTTTCTGGTGACCATGGGTGCTCAAGCACCCCCCTGCACCCCCCTAAATCCGTCCCTGATTTGGACCAAGCCAAAAAGCTCAGAACCCAAATCCACAAGGCAAGCTTCAATTTAGAATTGAGTAGACATACCTAGGATTTGGTTGTGCACACTTAGGAAAACTATCAGTTAAAAGTCTTTTGTATTTTATGGTTGGTCCTAGGGCCAAGCATCTTATGTAACTAGTGCATTGCACGAAAATAAAACATACATATAGCTATCCTTAAAATTTGAAGAATATTTTGTAGCTAAGGACAGCTAAGCATATAGAATAAGCAAAAATTCAAAATGATTATTGAAATAGGATTAGTATAAAGAGCTCTGCAAAGCAATGTATAAGAAATAAAAGTCCAACCTAATTTAGAATAGAATAAGCTCCGTTATTTTTTTTCTAATTTTTGTAAAATTCAATTTCATTTAGTTGAGTTCAACCAACCAAAATTCAATTTCATCCAGTTAAATTTAGCCAAATTCAACAAAATTTCTTTTTGAGTCAGTCACATTTAGCCAATTCAACAAATTCAATTCACTTCAGTTTCATTTACTTTTGTTCAATTAACCATAAAGAACCGGACTTACAGTTCTGAATTTTTTAACTGAACTGAACTGAACTAAATTCTACTACAACGAACTAGATTGAAGTGAATTTATTGAATTAAACTAAATAAATACTACTAAATAAAACTGAAACTAACTAAATTTTAGTTAACAAAAGGGAATTGCGTAGCTTGGAAAGAATAAAATCTGTTATGACGAACAAGAAATGGGTTTTGTGAGTTGGAGTTGAATTAAAAGATAGTGAAAGCACACCATAGTTGATAGTATATTGAGTTGACTGACTAATTCTTCTACTACAACTGAGTTGAGTTGAGACGTGTCTGTATAAATGTTTTTGTGTAAACTTACTTTCCACGAGTCAAGAATCTTACTTAGAAAAATACAATATTATTAATCTGGGTTCGCATTATCATATTTAAACTACTAAAATTACATTAATTGACTAACGTCATGGATAGGAGACTAATTCAGCTCATAACAAAAAAAACAATAATATTATATGCTAATGCCATGGATTTACTGCCGCCTACCAACTTTGGATCTTATATACAATTGTGGGAACGTATAAAACAAGGTATACTTATATTCTTCCAAAATTTTCAAAAGACAAGTTATATCTTTTTCATTTACATAGTCAACAAGTTATAATGCCCTTTTTTTCTTTGTAAAATTACACGTGCTTATATTTTATTTGACATATATACATTAAAACTTTTTATATAGAAATACACATGTTATCAGATTATTTGTACAATAATTGAAAAGTTATTTCTATATAGAGACAAAGATTTTCAGTACATAGGATCGAATTTTTAAATTGAAAGGTTATTCTTATATAGAATATCTCTATATAAAAGTTCTACTGTATGTTTGTAACTTTTGGTTTAATCGTTTATAATAAAAGCTCAATTTATGTGTTTGTATGTGATACTTTTGTATAATTTTGGTTAATATTTTATTGACTTTGATAAACATTACCATATTATAATTATTTACTCTAAGCAAAATTCAAAGTGATTTTTGAAGTGGGATTGGTATTTTCTTTCATTCATTACAAATATTTAGCATTGTACTCTATTAAGATAATTAGAGATTGTCTCTTGAAATATGGGATTAGTTTTTTCTTTCTTTGATTACAAATATTTACCATTTTGTTTGGTTAAAATCAACACTTTTTTTCTTTTCTTAAAATGAATACTTCATTTGCTTATACATAAATGGCTAAAACGTATAGTTCCATATATAAACAATCTCAAATTTTGTTACATCTGACCCATACAAAAGTGATATTAGTATATATCAATGGTATAAAAAAAAATTTAATATTTATTTATTTATTAACAAATAAATCTCTTATAACTTTCCGGATTTGAATAATCATCTTCTCTTAAACATGTAAACGATATTTTGGGACAGCAAATAAGTGATTAGCACGTGGCATAGTGAGGCCATATTTCTCAGTCATGTCCAAGTCACGTGGCGCCATACCATCAGGCATCTCCCAATTAAAGCAATGAGCTAACTGAGCAACAACAAGTTTAACGTTCCGTAATCCAAGGTTAAGTCCTGGACAACTTCTTCGTCCCGCTCCAAATGGTATCAACTCAAAATGTCTGCCACGAAAATCAACACTTTGATCTTTAAATCTTTCAGGGTAAAACTCCAATGTATTCTCGTTCCACGCATTACAATCTCTCCCGACCGCCCACACATTTATAAGAATTCTCGCATTTTTGGGTATATGATAACCATTGACAGTGACATCCTCCAAGTTTTTCCGAGGAATAAATGGCAATGTTGGATAAAGCCTTAAACTCTCCTTAATTACCATATCTAAGTAAGTTAATTGCGGCAAATCGGATTCCTCTACAATCCTATCCAATCCGACGACATTTTGCAATTCTTCTTGAAGACATGTCATTACCCGTGGATTTCGGATTAGTTCGGAGAATGTCCACTCGATAGAAGATGCCGAAGTTTCAAATCCTCCTATGATAATATCTTGTATGATTGCTTTTATACAAGTTCTATCAATGACATATGATGATGAATCTTCGGCTTGGGAGGATTTATTGTTCATTAAAGAAAGCAAAACATCTATAAAATCTCTGTCCTTTTCTTCTTTAATCTTCCATTGATCATCCTTTTCATGGCTGTCGATTATTTTCTCGAGGACTTTGTCCATCCCTTTTCTATATGTTTTCATCCTTTTTGTCAATCCCTGCACGTATATGCATTAATTGCTTGGTATTAATATTGATATTACTATTTTATAGTAACCAAATAATATATTTCTGTTATAATTTCTATGAATTGGTAAGACAATTAATACATGCCTATCTCAATGTATTATATTATCATATTAATATACCATATTATTAATATAAGTCTTAAAAAGATATTTACTCTCAACAATAAAAACAAAAAAATATATTTTCGTATTAATTTTGGAGAAACATTTCTCAAAACTAAAAATATTAAATGACCGCTAGAATTTGCAAAATTTGACAAATTGGCACACTTTTTAATAAATTGAGGGAATTAAAATCGGTTGTATATTTTGATTAATTTCTTATAAATCACCAGTTTGAGGAATAAGTGGATACCTAAAATTCAATTTGGGTTAAATTACATTAATGGTAATTTTGAGAACATATACCAATGGAGAACATATTTTCTAAAAAGACAATAAATTACATAATGAATATAAAATGTCTCAAAATCCATGTATGTATTATAAGGCAGTATGGCAACATACAATAAATATATAGTCAAATTTTGATCTTTTGTATGTTGAGTAGTAGATTTATTTTTTATAGAATGAATAGTAGAAATTTTAGTCTATAAGTTGGCTGAAGCACCACATTATTAAATTGCACAGAAAATACCAATAATATAAATACTAAATACTAAATATAATACCACTAAGATATGTGACAGGACTCAAATTATTGTCCAGCACACATATAGTGCCTTCCCTGGCATATGATAATTGATGCATATAAATTAAAGAGAGAAAAGAATAGGATGCATACCTGAAGGTCAAGGGGTCCAATATATTTAACGTAATCAGCAACATTAACAGCTCCAACAAGATCCAATGCCTCCTTAATAAGTGGTCTTAATTCAAATTCTTCACTAATACGTTGTCCGAAAATCATCCTGCAAATCAAGTTTTCGCTGAGATCACCAACTCGAGCTCCAACGTTAACCTTCTCACCCGTCTCACAAGCTTTCCTTAAATTATGAACCATCAATTCAACCTCTTCCTTCCTCAAGCCGGCAAAAGACTCAATTTTAGTACTACTGAGAAGCTGCAAACTACAAACTTTTTTCACATCGCGCCAATACGGACCATAGTCATCGAAAATCATGCCCTTTGAACCATAAGACAAGTAATCAGATACTATCATTCTTGGACGGTTCGCGAAAACAAGGTCATTTGATTTAAGGAATAGCTCGGCTGCTTGTGCGGATGAAACCACGACGGTTTCGACAAATCCGAGTTTTAAGAACATGATTGAACCGTGTTGTTTAGCTAAATGGTAAAGGCTTTGATGTGGGAGGGTCCCTAGTAAATGCAGGCTCCCAATTATTGGGAGAGGCCGGGGGCCTGGAGGAAGAAATAATCTTTGATTGTGTTTTTTATTTTTGGGCTTCGGAGACCATAATATAACATAAAGATTGTAAATTAGTGGCAACAAAGGTGCAATTAGGAAGAAAAGTGCAGCTAAAATTGCAGGAGACATTTTTGTTATATGGTTTGAGAATTAAATGGAATGGAATGGTGGCAAGTATTTATAGAACAAGGAAGTATTTGAAATGGGACAATTTTGCATTCAATAATCCAAAATAAAATAAAATAAAAGAGGTGTTGCTCACATATTTACTTGGAACTATTAATTTAATTTCCATATTGTCTCACTCATGTCACTATCTCTATTTTCTTTTTTTCTTTCTGAATGCGCACTTAATTATACGCGTCTGCTCAATGAAAATATTGTATACAAGTTTTCAAAAAAAATAAAAATTTTCTCTACAACATTTTATTCATATATTGACTTTCTTAAAACAAAAAATATTGCACTTCCGTGCAAGATGTTTTACATCTTCATTTGTTCCTTCCTCCCTAAATTAGATTTCTCCTTCTTTTTTCAGGATAGTTAACCTCTTTTTTCTCATGTTATTATTGCAAAATAACACATTACTACGCATGTACAATTTCTTTTTCAAAATACCAACAAACTAGCTCAATTAATTGGAGATGACAACTAATTTAAGTATGAAAACAGTAGCATAATGGCCTTTTAACCCCATAAAAGTTATAACCAAGAGTTTTTAGCCTAGAAAATCCTATAATGGGGGCTTTTTGGTTTTGAAAAAACTTAGGTTCAAAATTTTATTTCTATATTTTTCGTAAAAATATTGTTTTTTGGCCCCTACTCCATTGATCTTTAGGCAGACACTCCTCTTCTACATGCTCATACTATACGTAAAGTATAAAAAATAACTTCTGGTCCAATTTGCAAACATGGTTTTCGTGATATAAAAGTTAACAAACAAAAATACATGGTATGATTTCTTTTAGCAAATGGTTATTTTAAATTATAGCTTTACAAATCAATAAAACATGGTCACGCTCATATTGAGTCATATGTTATCTTTAGTAATTTGATAGTTTATAAAACTAAATTACTCTTAAATTTATTGGAACACAACTACAACTACAAATTGATGGGGATAAGTTTTTTAAAAGTTAAAAGTATAATTTGTTAAAATGTAACTTAACATACTTATTTTATAAATATAAGAAAACACACCACATTATATCTTTATTTGTGTATACTTTCCCTGGAATACAATGATAAATTCTAGATTAGTGTAGTCAAATTAACGAGCAAAGCAGCATAGCAGAGTATTTGTGTTTGTAAGAGTATTTGTGTTTGTAATTGAAGTCTTGGGTCTTAGCCTAGATTTAAGACCCAACTCACACATACTTGCTCTTTTCTTCGGCACAATAATAATTTCAGGATGGGTCAAGTCAATTATGCACTCGCAGCCGTATACCTTGAAATTCTCCCCCAACACCTTTCTTTATTTATTTTATAAAGGTTTTTTATTAGTATAGTACTGGTATTCCCTTCACTTCACCTCTAGAAATTAAGCAAGCAAGCAATATTTTAATAGGGAGATGAATAATTGAAGTGAATAAATGCAAAAATGGATCATAAAAGAAAAGGCAGTAGAAGGTCAGGTCAACAGATGAGGCTGCTAATTACTGTGTAAGCAGTACGTATTTTAAGTCAAACCCTACAGGGGAACACAATGTACACGTAAATTTTTCGACAGCATAATGTCCACGTAATTAGTTTCACCATTTAAAACTGAAATTAATTGTTGAATTAGGAAGTTTATTTTGTTAATAAGGTAGCAAGTAGTGCTGTTTAAGTTAATTATGATAATGGTGGCAGCTTCTAACACACCTCACTTTTGTTGAATTTTCCAAATTCTGATTCCAACTTACCTATATCTATATGCAAATCCAAATAATAATAATAATAATAATAATAATAATAATAAAAAATCTTCATCGCTTTTTCTTACTCGTTGGTTAAATCACTTGTTTCTTCTTCACAAGATATTCAATTTCATATTCACCAAAAAAAAGATATTCAATTTCATTTGTATCTATACTTTTTCGAAATACAAGCCGCGTCATGTATCATATATGTTAAACCACAGATGTAACTATAAATATATTTGTCTAATAGATTTTATAGATTTCATTGAATGTAATAGATTCAATTAATTGTACCAAAAAAAAATAGATTCAATTAATTTACGGTCCGGCTAACCTATGTCCTTTGGCATAGGTTAAGAAGCATTTAATGTTTACATAGTTATTAGAGATTATCTAGAAACTTTAAACTTCATTAAATACACTTAAATAGAAAATAATTTTTGTCATTTTTTTCATACTACTAATTAATTTTGTCTTAATTATTAAATTGCCAAAATGTTAATTATTTTTGTTTAATGTTTCTCTAAAACTCTAACCAGAACATGAATCCGAACCCTTTAATTCTAACCCTCACCTAACCCTTAAACTCTGACCCCAACTCTAACCTAAACCCTAACCCTAACTCTAACCCTAAACCCTGAATCCAAATTGGAACCCGAACCTCAATCCAAGCCGAACCCAAAGTTCTAACCCTTAATTGTACCAAAATTCTAAATCCCTAACCCTAACTTTTAATAGTATCAAAATTCTAACGCTTAAACCTTACTAATATAAAACGATAAATTCTAAACCGTAACCCATAGTACCAAACCCCTAAATTCTAACTCATAACTTCTTAAACCGAGAGATTCTAACGTTTCCGGAGTATAATATACTTTTTGTTATAAATAGAGTTTTATATTTTTTATTATACCCTAAAGAGCACTTGTACCAACCCGTCGTCTTTTATATTTTCAAAGTATCGTACTCCAAAACCAAAATTTTCTAAATATATTATAAATTTAAAATTAATTTCATAGATGAATTTAAAGATATTTAAATTCATATGTATTATGTATTGGAAAGTCTAATAAATCATTTAAAATTAGGGTGATATATGCATTTAATGCTACATTAATTAATTTTACATAAAATAATAACTAATACCCCAGGGACAATTCTGTCCTTTCACTCTAAACCTGTGCCTTAAGGGCACAGGTTAGCTTTTCCGATTAATTTAATTGAGATTAGTATATATTGTAGAAAACTGGTAAGGTTCAGTGGGTTTTCTGAATATTGAGAATTTTATAACAAAAAGTTAAGACAATTCCGAGGCAGGGGAAAATGGGATGGAGCATAGTATGTTTGTAGTCAATGAGTATCAGAAATCAAAACATAAAAAGTATACAATGCTCCAACAACAATTCAATAACACAAAATCCACACATATCTTAAATTCTTCAAACCTTGACTATACAACCAAATATTAGTAGCTTTCTCTCATTCATCGCATTTGTAATTTTCAGAGAGATTGTTTCTCTAGGATATAAATATTCACAGTTAATGGGCTCTTGGGCCCACTGGTAGTTTTTGGGCTTGTAATCTAATGGGCTTGGTGGTGCATTTTTGGGTCTGGAGACAGCATTCAGGAACGCGAACCTGAGCCAGAGCCTGAAAATGGCGATAATCCAGGTTTGATATTTGTTAGCACTATTTTGAATGACGATAATCATTTGGTGTAGATCTATGAATTTGACATTGAGTACAAAGTGTAAGACGAGTTTCATTCAGAAGGATAAGGCTCCTGAACGGAGGCCTACATCAAATTGAAGGATAGTAGGACTCGGATGCCTACATCAAATTGAGACTGATGATCTAGTGTATTCATGGATAATCTATGTTGTAACATAAGATATAGAAAAATCTTACGTGCGTGCTTCATTCTCGAAGCATTTGGGAACACCTAGGAGAAAGATATGGTGAGAGTGACAAACCTATGAGTTTTCCACTGCGCAATATAGTTTATCGCAAAGAGCTTCGTCCTCTATTGAGTTTTTCAATCAGATGAAACAAAAGTGGGATGTGTTCACTATAACTAAACCTTTGATGAACTGTAAATGTGGAGAATCTAAGGAAATTCATGCAGTATTCGGCTCAGGATGGATTTTTTTGGGTTTGCACTATATGAAATACGACATTGTTAATTACATTTCAAGGATAATTGAGAGCAACTCAACTCAAAATTACATTTCAAGAATCCTCATAGTGACATTCATAAAAACTGTAATATGTTCAAGGATAAAGAAAACAGACAGGAAAAAATGTCTGCGGTCAGTTACATTATAATCCGAAAAAGCTGGAAAAATTATTACAAGAAATTGCCAAGGAACAAATGATTCTAACAACTTGCATAAGGGGAAAAGGAAACCCTATAAACCCGAAAAAAAAATGAATTCTCCACAACTTTTCACCTAGTATTTTAAATTTCTTTAATGGTATATAGAACTTGTTCTTTCCTTTAAGAAACTAACGTAACTCCTAAAGTCAAAATTTTCTACTTCTGAATCTACAATAATGCGATTCCCGGTTGAGGGTGTAGAAATAGCAAAAATCGCACAAATGATCGATAATGAAGTAGCTGATTTTAACTTATGACACAATCTTGGTAATAAGGGTGACTTCGATTTATGTACCTTTCCCACAGAGGCTTGTATCTGGCAATGGCCAATTTTAGCCATGGTTTCATGTTTCCATTATAGTGAATAACTGCAGCACTTTCAATCAAACGGTTGTCTATGTTCATATCATATCCTAGTCCTAACACATGCCATCTTCGATCAAGCGGCTCTGTTAGTCCATAAAATGCCAGAAGTGCAGGAGGAAGAGTTCCCAGCTTCCACAGCGTTCGATCAACATTTTGCTCCTGCCAATAGTGATATCGTGTAGTGACATTGGCCTTTCTCCATGCAATCAAATCAAAAACATTCATACCGAATGCCCAACCACAAGCCTGCGGGTCAAACTTCGAGCTTATGATTGGGTTTGAGAAATTGAGATACTTGTAGTACCGATGATATGCTTCCAAGCAAGTTTCCACAGCTCCATTGACATTTCCGTGCAAATCCAATGAGAAGAGTTGTGTAAGATCCTTCTGAACAACAACATCATCATCAAGAAAAACTATCTTTTCCAAATGCGGATAGATCTCGGGGATGTAAAACCGAAGATGGTTCAGCAAAGACAGGTACTTTGGATTCCGTAGTTTTGGTTCAACCTTCATATCTTCATACCCTGAATAATAAAATCCGCTTGATTCTTCATCTAGAAGCTGCCTAATGACGGGAGCATAAGAAGCATTGAACCAAGAGAACTCTTCTACATTCTTCACTTCTACAGTTGCTCCTTTGAAGTCATTGATATGGAACCATGCCTGCATAGCTCCATAGCTCACTCCATTTGTGACTATATGGAAGACTATCTGTGTTGGATGTTCGGCATTGGAGATAGTGGAGTTGACAACCACTGAGGTTGCAAGAACATTGTCTGAAAATATGCAGAAGTGATAAAGATTGTTATCCACAAGCCTAGGGGAGTTTCTCATCTCCTCTGCTAGACCCTGAAGAGGCAGGTTGATAAGCCAATCAGTTGTAAGCTTCAATTTGAAACAATGGAGGCTCTTTGGTATAGCTTCGGCTGCCAATTGTCCAAACACCGTACTCTGGACTGTTGCTGCATTTGCACGTTCTTCAAGGGCTTGAATATGAGATTTCATTGTCATTATTGTTGTTGCCACATCATAATGAGCATCTTGTGCCTTGAATATTAGAAGAGATAAGCTACTGATTATCGGTTCTGCTTCCTCTAGTGTTATGGGCTGCCCTCTCATGGCTGCTTTTGAGAGCAAGAGTTGACAACTTCTGATCTTTTTGCTCAACTCCCATGCAAGGTGGAGATTATTGTGCTCTTTTGCAATAATCACATAAGCCTTGGCAAGTGTCATCTGCTCCGCCATCTGCCTTGAAAACGAGGTAGCACTCAATATTTCAGTGGTGAAGTTCAGACCTTCATGATTAACTGGTTCGTATTTTTCAGGATTCTCCTGCAAAAATGAATGCCAGTATAAGCCTATTTACACATAAAATTACAACCTTACAATTTCATTTTTAATGTCTTGCATACAACTCCATAAGCGAAACAAGTTATGGATTTATTGAATGAATTGATCATCTAAAAGTTCAAATTTGTAGTTATGCAAGACAAGAATGACATTTAGGAGCATAATAATAAGTGATTAATGATTTTCTACAAGAACCTAGATCCCCAACCATTTTCCTTTACAAAATTAATTGAGCTTAACCTAAGATAGAGTGACATACATGATTAATGCAAAACATGTTTGCCACAAATCTCAAGTATTTATTTGCTACTGCATTCTGAAAAAATAAAATTGAATTGGGATATAATCATCTCGCTAGATATAATATGAAAGGTTGTCTGAAAAATGAGTTGTGAAATTGAAAGTGTTCTTAATATAGCTAGATTACGAGCGATAAAAGAAGCCCCGTGATCATCATTGAGGAAAGGGAAAATAATAAGATGCCGCAGTAATGTCCACTACTTAATAAAGTTTAACACTTCTGGAAGAAATTGGCAATCTGCACATAAACCAATGACAGAAACATTTAAGCCGGGTAAATTTAGCATCCTATTGCCACAGTAGCTTTCTATGATTCTAATCTCGTACATACTAACTCCATAATATGAAAAAGGGGAAACAAATCTTTAATTGTATCCTGATCCTAATTGAAGCAACTTTACCGGCCAAATATATAGTATTGACTTCAAAGGAATAATAGTCAAGCTCTCAGCATAACAGGGACAAGAATTACTGTAACCATTACCATCATCCGACATGGATGCTAATAGAGAACCCTATGGCCTGCAAAAGAACATATTAGAAAAACAGTACAGAACCATTTCGTGTGAGAAAGGAAAAACTACTCTGATTTTACTGGATGCCAAGATGTACTTCTTCAGTAAGTTAATCATTTTGATTTAGACCATTGGAATAACCTAAGTTTGTAAATAAATAAATAAGTTAGATTCCAGTGGTAGCATAGCGCTACTTGGAGACTCATAGGGGCCTTGGCCCCTTTCTTTTGAGCTTGCGTTATATTTACAATTTATATTTGATATGGTTCATATAGAAGATATTCAATTGCCCCCTAAAAGTTGCAAGTTGCAACACTTTAATTCTAAATACAAACTTTATTTGCCCCCACCCCCCTTGGAAATATGTAGCCTGGTACAGCCACTGCTAGAGTAGTTGGTAGAGAAGAAAAATCATCCTTTCCTGGAGGGCTGTACTAGAGTTGAAACGAATCAAACCACAAGAGTTTGAATTGTCCTGATCTTATAAGTGTTAGTAATGCAGAACTAAAACCATGAGGAAGTTTTGGGAGAAAAGTGTGTTAAAATAAAAAGCTTCCTTTCAGTTTTAGTGTATAAACAACCTGCATTGAAGTAGTAAAGATGTATTGTCAAAATGGAATCGTGTAAAGTGGAGAAGCTGTTTATACAAGAACCTAATAGTGGCAGGCACAAGAGAGTAAGATATTAGAGGCTTCCTTCTATGCAGGACGCTTATCTTAGTATCATCCATATGAACACAAGGTGCTGACAGCATGAAATTAACACACAACTCTTTATTTTGGAGCAGCAGCAACTCATTGAAATAAGAACGAGTACAAGTTTAAGATCACTGTTATATTCATCTACTAAACAAAAAGTATAGCTCTGAAAGATGCACAAACAGATAAGCTGTCATTAAATCTCTGAGCAGGATAATGTAATCGCTTGTAAGAAATAAGGGTCACAGCTTTTTTAAATCAGCTAAAATAACTAATACTGACTATGAATTCTTTAGGATTCCATATAACTAGTATAAGGTCTTGTGTCCCTATGTCGATCTCTATGAACTAACTACTACAATTCATTCAACAACGAAATACTTGTATACTCTTTATGTCAGAATCCAGCTATTTACTAATCTACGTCACAGGAGATCGAGTTACAAACAATGCAGATACTCCAAGGTCATATATGAATCAAAAATCAAAGATTCTTCACATGAATTATAGGAAAGCAGAGTCGAAGAGAGGTAGGAAAAGACCTGAAGGGGGAGGATAATGTGATCTTGATGGTGATAATGATGGAAAACAAAGAGGACAAGAGCTGCAATGAAGAACATGGAAAGAAGAGCCCAGATCCATTGCGAAAACCTCCTTCTAACCGGGCGCCGGTAATCGGCAGCCCGCCTCCGCATCTTCTTTCGATCCCAATTCACCGGCAATTCAAGATTTAAAATCGGCGGAGGAGGAGGAGCATATCCGAGATATAATAATAATTGAATAGAATAGAATAGAATAGAATAGACAATTAAGACGTCACTATTGAAGTAGTAATTGTCAGCGTCGCATCAACATAGACAAAAGTAGGAAAGAATCAAGAGTTGAAAATGGAGACAAGAAAGAATAGTAATCAAAAGAAGCAATAATAACACAACTCAAGATTGGAATATGGTTATAATAACAGAAAGTGATACTGATTTAGGAGCTGTTGTTGTTGTTGTTTAAGAAATTGAGGATTAAAGAAAGGAATAAGCAAAGCAGAGGAGATGGGTTGTTTGTTTTGGTGGACTCAAATGGTTTTCTTCTGTGGAATACTAGAAAGTGAAAGTTTTTTAGTTTAGGAAGGAAGAGGGAAAGCTACAAGGCTATGGAATGTGATTGGCCACACCACATCTTATGTCATGTGCTGATTTTTTTTTTCCCCATATGCATTCCCTTTGCCTCTATCAAAATTATTCGATAACTAAAATTCATTAAACATTAGTCGATAATTCAGTTCGATTTAATTTGTTCGAGTCCATATGAATAAAGCATTAATTTATTGTTGTCATAAAGGTCAAAAGAAAAGCAAAATTGAAATATTTTCATGATGCTATCTTTTTAGTTTCGTTATAATTTCATTAATTTCTCTTCAGTTCACTTAGGTACTTTATAGTTTATTGAATTATTATTCATAGTTTTATGATCTTATAGAGAATGGCTAGCTCATTAATATAGACAAGGGTATTTTGAGTACAAGTCTTTACTAGTGTTAAAAGTATGAATCATTTGTTATATAAGGCTTAGTTATAGAGTAAAAAGGAGAATTATTTTAGGTTATCTTGTGATTGTTATTGCAAATGTTGTACTTTGATTGAGAGGGAGGTTTCTCAATATTCTATTTTACATCTCATCCTTGAGATTGTGTTTTTTTTATCATTGGTCCAATCTATTGGATTCGACAACAATACCATGGCAAACACAAGAGACTCTAGTGTTGGAGGATTTGTGAGAATTGAAAGATACGTTACAAGGCTTGTTGGAGCCGCCTATTTCCTATGGCAAAGATCTAGATGAATGGTTATTGCGCACTGAGACTTACTTTCGCTTCAATCGAATACCGTTGGAGGAACGATTCTCTTTTGTTAAGAGATATGTATGGATGCTTACATGATCCTTCTCTATGAGCTACTTCTGCAACTCCGCGCGAAGAAGTAGGGGAGAAAAAAAAGTAGAAATTTATATTAATTAAGTTGTAGACTTGCTTATAAAAATGGGGGAGATAATTGAAAATTGATAGGAGGTAGAGTTTAAAGTTTGTTAGATACATGATATTGATAAATGTTCTTAATAAACCTCAATTGCCACTATATCGGGCAAAGTCATCCTATGTATCTAGCAAAGATCTTTAAGGGTGATCATACAACCAAAAATTATTCTCTTCGATAATCAAACACCACCAGAGATTGGTTCGAAGGACGAAGAGGATAGTTCCAGCCTATGCTACTTCGATACTAGTCAAGATTCAAAAGTTGATATGAGCAATGGTTTTCGATCCAAATCCAAAAGTATACTACGTGCTTATTGGTTTTATCTGCTTAAAATGAAAACTAAACTGCTTATGAATTTTGAGAAAATTTTCTACAAATTCAACAATTCTAAAATACCTTTAATTCTAGAGGATTTTTCATTCACAAGCAAATTAAAACGGTGGTACTACTAATGGAGAGATTTTCTTAACCTAGAAAATATTAGTTCTTCTTCCATTCAACTATAGTTTAGGCCTGAGGAAGAATGATAAACTTTTATATTTTGACATTATCGGAAGAAAGAATGATCAGAAACTAATAATACATACTTAATTACTTATTTTTTAACTATTAATATTTTTTCCGGATAAAAATAGATCACTCTAAAGTAAATTTAATAGATTATATAAATCACATCAAATATATTCATGTGATTAATAGGTTTATTTAAGCAAATTTGACATAAAAGTTTAATGTTTAAAAAAGTTAGGCACAAAAGTCCGAAATTAAAATAAATAAAGGGGTAATAGTATAATATTGAAAACTAAGAGGGAATTATCATGTAATATGACAAAATTGTGATTCGCGTTTTATTTAATTTTATTTTTTGAAAAATGTGTGACAACAGTTTAATTTAAATAGATTCGTTAATTTAAATAGATAAATTAGAAAATAAATAAACCGCCAGTAGCTGCAATTCCGAACTCCGGCGAATCTGCAACCATCAAAACGTCTCTCTTCCGCCCTCCAGAATTACCCTTTGCCGCCCAAATCCCCTGAGAATTCCTAATCTTCAGGTTCCTCTTTTCAATTTTTCAATTCTCGTACTCATATCCGTGTCGGACACCGTATTTTTAGTCTATTTTATGAATGTTATATTTTAGAAATAACGGTTTACGTGTTCGGTAACATATTCTAACCTATCGTTCATAATAGAAAAGCATAAAAGATATGTTATTTGTTAGTGTATTTGCAGGGGGTGAGAAATGGGTCGAAAGTCTGAGAAATTTTCGACAGATTTTATGATGGGAGGGGCGGCAGCTGTGGTATCGAAGAGTGCTGCAGCTCCGATCGAGAGGGTTAAACTTTTGTTGCAGAATCAGGGAGAGATGGTCAAGAGAGGCCATCTTCAAACACCATACGTGGGAGTTCGTGATTGTTTTGGTAGAATCTTGAGAGAAGAAGGTCTTTTTTCGTTTTGGAGAGGTAACCAGGCCAATGTCATTCGATATTTCCCTACTCAGGTTCTTCTCTTGCTCTCGGTAGTATTTCCCGGCATTTTTTCCCTTTGTTACTGTGATATGTAGCTGTTTTTGCTTGCTCTTTTATTGGACAACTTATTACTTCTTTTGGAATGGTGGGGGCTTTCCGCCATTTAATGTCGATTGCAATTCTGCTGGTTGTTGCATTAAGCAAGGCATTGAAGTTATTGGACCCTCGTATTTCAGTTTGAGATTTTGGATCAAGTGGTTGGTTCTTAATGAGACCTTCTAAAGTAATAGTTTTTCTGTGAATTGAGAACAATTAGTTGCGGTATTCATATGAAAAGTTGTATCTAAAAGTTCCCGAGCTGAGCAAATAACTTTTGTCTGTAAAGCTTTATGATTTTCTGAAGATTTGTCTCATTAAAACGTTATTAGTTATGATAGTAATTGTTGGATGTACTAGTAACTTAACTTCCATGTGAAAGACAATAGAACTAACAGAAGAGAACCCTGATCCATCACAAACTGACAACTCGGACTCTCAAGAACATTTATCTTTAGTTTCCTTTAGTTTACTAGTTTTCCATTTCATGTCATTGTTGAATTTGAGTTCTAGTTATAATTGTTGTTTTAAACTCTGAATCAAATTCTAAGTTCCTTATTTATTTAGGTTGTATTATGATTTGGTGAATCTAGAACAATGCCTTGTACAACACTTGTCAATTGTCATGTTTAATTGCAATTTCTATTTTGTTGTGTGCCATTAAAGAGTTCCAGTTTCTGAGGACATGCCTTGACACGGAACAAATCATCAGACATTTTCACCCTGTAAAGCGACTATCTATATGAAAATTAAAGCCTAAACAGCTATCAACGCCAAGTCAAGGTGCTTGAAAAGGAGAATTTAGATCTCCTCGTTCTTCATATGTTAATATGTCCAAGGGTAAAGAAAACTCTTTAGAGTTCAAAGTCTTCTTTCTTAAAGATTTTAATAATTAGTTTGTAAGATTACTAATTGGTGTCTAGAAGATAGAGGTGGTCAAAATTTCTTTTGTTATGTCCAAAAGTGCAGTTTGACCACTTTGCTATAGTAAGCTAGAGATAGTTGTAGAGATACTGCATGGTTTATCATTCCTCATAAACGAGTATTATTAACTTTCAATTTTTGTTTCCTTGTACAATCTAATTTGTCATTGGGTTCTTTTCATGTTTCCCTTCCATGGAAGGTCCCTTGTTCTTTTGTTTACTTCTTTTGATCTATTCAACATTCTTCCTATAATTTCTACATTAGTCTGCATTCAGTTTTCTTGTTCTGATGTGGAATGCTCTTTGAGGTCCTTCAGTTTAGCCTACAGGGTTAGGCTAAATTCCGCTAAGGGGAGAGAGAGAGCATCTATGTGACTCTAGTGCTATTTCCTATCTAATATTCTCCACAACGGAACACATCTAAGGGACTGGGTTTTTTGAATTAGTGTGCACTGTAATTTGATAACTTATTGTTTTAAGTTTATCTTATTGAATGATCCCATTATCCTCTTGTGATATTTGCCTAATTTAATTACTGAAACAGATGCTCGATTGTCCTTAGGCTTTCAACTTTGCATTCAAAGGGTACTTCAGAAGTGTTTTTGGACGGTCAAAAGAGAAAGATGGTTACATCAAGTGGTTTGCTGGTAATGTGGCTTCAGGTAGTGCTGCTGGAGCAACAACTTCACTGCTCTTGTACCATTTGGATTATGCACGTACTCGTCTAGCAACTGATGCAAGAAATAGTCAACAGCAATTTAAAGGGTTACTCGATGTGTACAGGAAAACCTGTGTAAGTGATGGAATTTCAGGGCTGTATCGTGGATTTGGGGTTTCAATCGTGGGAATTACTCTCTACCGTGGCATGTATTTTGGCATCTATGACACCATGAAGCCCCTCATTTTGGTGGGACCTATTGAGGTAAGTTCCTTCTTTGGTGTGTGAAGCAAATGTATTAAGACTAACGCTGTCTGAATTGATAATGGTATTTCTATCCTCACGAACTCAACATTTGTGTACATTGTAGGCTAATTTCTTTGCTAGTTTCTTGTTGGGTTGGAGTATAACCACAGTATCCGGTGTCTGTGCATACCCATTTGATACAGTGAGGCGGAGAATGATGATGACTTCTGGACAACCCTTGAAGTATCGCAATGCCAGACACGCATTTCATGAAATCATTCGCCACGAGGGCTTCAGAGCACTCTACAGAGGCGTTTCTGCAAACATGCTTGTTGGCGTTGCAGGTGCTGGAGTGCTCGCAGGGTATGATAAGCTGCAGAGAATTGCACTGGTTCATGGTTACGTTATAGAAACACAAAAAAATGTATTAAAGTGAGCACGGAATTTAGATTCTTTTGTTGCAGATGCATCAATTTATTCTTGTGCACTGCCATTGACAAATTTGTGAAAATTATACATTACATAATGAAAGAGGTACATAGCAAGTGTATAATAATTGCATTTCCCTCGTCTTTTTCTTAATTTTGAATTCCGAAGGAACACTAAGCAAAAGAAGTCATTTTTTGCAGTTGCAGTTAAGAATAGAAACTTGTGCAATTAAAAACAAGAAGCTAAGCCAGAAGCCAGAATTTTTTATGGCGCTTGGTAGTGATCGAGTATCCTCCGAGCTTTTTTCCCTTTCTCCTGACAGCAATGGTCATGCATGAAGAATTCTGAATGCAATAATCTGCAGCTCCGCAGCTGCTGTTCCTCCTCCCTCCCAACCGCCTCATCAGCCGCCACATTATCGAGCGTTTTCTCTGCCCCAGTACCAGTAGTGACACTCTTCTTTGCTTTGCTTCTTCCACTATTATTGGACCTTTTTCTTTCCCTTCCCGTATATCTATCTCTACTTCCACCTGCATCAGTCATATCCTTCAATTAATGAATTTATTTGCTTCAAACAAGTAATTTCTTGCCCGCATTTAAAAGTACAACAAAGCAGAAGAGGGGTGAATTGCAGTAAATATGAGTTAACTCACCCCAGGCCTTTTACTTTGACAGACATTTTTCATGGAGTGAAGAAGTTCATAAGCTCTTAAATTAGCTGCCTTCTTGTTGGAATCAGGGCCTGCATTGAAAATTTTAATTTAACTTCCTTAACATGAAATTTAGAAGGAAATATAAGGATGATAAAATTGTGATTAGGTGCACTAATTATGTACCTGTATGTTTGGAGGGCTTGGTAACATAAAGAAGAACCATAGTATCTTGAGATTGAACAGTATGGGACAAAGCCCAGTCAAGAGCTCCCTTAGCTTGAAGGGTAGAGTCTACAACCACCATAACCTTGTTACCATTACCCCCTCCAATATTCTCCAGTCCATGCCCCAAAAACTCCACCCTCTGCTCATCAAATTCAACCGATTTCGATTTCGATGATTGTTTCCGGTGAAGAGACGGAGAACGAATGCGAAGTTTAGGCGATCTGATACGTGTTGCCATCTCCTTAAGCAGAAAATAAAATGAAGCAAATATGTATATGATGAAAAGAGATGCCTGTGTAGACCGACTTATATACATGAAAAAATTTACAAGCTAGCATAATTGGATATAGTAGTGTCGTCCTGATTGGTGTGTACTTTTGACTTTAAATTAATAAATTGGAATTTGTTTGGTAGTAGTGTTTTTCCATGTTGTGGAATGGGGTGGCCTCTTATTCAACGTGCTACCATGAACATGAACTTATAAGTTATATATGGCATCCATGTTTCAATGATGGATGATAGACTAATTACTAATACTATAGTAGTATTTTCTTGTTGAATTCTTAATTCATTAATTTATTTGTTGTATTTTAATAAATGTTTCCACACGATTGTTTCCATATGACTCCAAGTTCATGTACTCCATTTGGTTGTTCATTTTGACTTCTACCAGGAGACATTTTTAAGAGATAAAGATTACCACTTCATTATATCTCATACTATTATTTTTGTTCGAATGAATCTCATACTATTATTATTATTATTATTATTATTATTATTATTATTATTATTATTATTATTATTAATTCTTCATTTATTAAAATTTTAAATTTTGGTTAAAATTCCTATTAATTTCAAAATTAATTTCCATGATAAATAAATAAATCCACTCTTTTTTTTGTCCTCTTACAAAGCTTCGCAAGGGCTGTGAGGTATTCTCATTCTTGTTCCATACCATATATATGGTTAAATATCATCTTAAATCATTTTATACCGCATTCAGGTTGTCCCATTAGAATTGAGTAGTACTATAGATACTACGAAACTCGCGCCCTTTGATATTCTTACTCTCATTAACACCACAAATGAGGTTGTATCATGATTCAGTCTACATGTACAAATTAAAGCAACTCTAAATATATAAAGAGCTTACCTCAATTTATCCCATTACCATGGATCAGTAAATTCTAGATCTTTATTCAAAAGGAGCTCATAAATCCACAATGGAGAGGAAATGGGATTATGTATTGCATTTATCCATTTAATAACTTGATACAATCACAAAGTTAGAAAAAAAAAGGCAAATTAAAGAGAACAGGAGAGCATCTCGCTAGAATTTCCCAGAATGTAATATTATGAGTGCAATGCTCAAATACAAAACTTATGAACTGTGCTCAAATCAATAAAACTGAAAGTACAATATTTTAGCATTTAATTACACAAAATCAAATAAAATAGTTATTGCATTTTTTTGAACTAATTCAACACTTTATAATCAATATATTCAAGCAAATCATGTGCTATATATATAAGTGCCCCACCACTGTATATATAAAATGTAGTGTCATTATCTACAAAAATTATTCCTTAAACATCCGATAAAACTGAAATAAAAAAAAATGGCATGAAAATCTTCACAGTAAATTGTACATTTTATCTTATTTAACTACATTATTAACTTAACATTAACGTTGACGCATCAGGCAGATGTGGCCATACAAGGAGAGATTTACTTACACATTTTACATAGAGTACATTATTAAACTATGTAAAGAGTGAAAAAAGAAAGCAGTAATTACATATACAAGAAATTTGAAGACAGCTTAATTTATAGCATTACGAAATGGAGCTGTACTATAGATAAAGGATCAAACTTGAACATGTTTTCTTGACTAGATTGATTATAAAATAGGATTCCCAGATTGCCCCCCCAATCAACAACAAAAATTCTACCTTTCACTGGCATGCATTGCTTAGTTAAGATGGGGCAACATCCAAGCAGGAAGGAGCACATTTCCTCGCTGTTGGACGCCTATTCTTTCGTCCTCTCCTCCATTCTCTCTTTCTGGATACGCGCTGCTGCATTTCAAACAATTTTACCCTTCTCAGTAATTAAAATACCTTCTATGCATATATGTTTTGGTCTCATCATGTGCTTAATTTAACCTCTTACAACATTTTAGAGATATGTTTGGTATGCAATATGATAATTGCATTGCATTATTGCATTTACATCTTAACCATATAACTTTTGTAACGGCACACCATATGCATATATATACAGAAACACATAACTAAAGAGAGACCTTGTGTTCGGGGCTGGAATTGGCAGAGACGAAGAGGAATCTGCACTGTGATTTTGTTGCTCCCGCTCTGTCTGCCGCTCAGCCAGTTCCTTCTCCTTCTCCTTTACCTGATTAAATTTCAATCGCGTAGATAACAGAAAATCAGAAAAATGTACTGATATATATCACACACACATCTCAAAGTAGAAAATACAAGACCTGTCTGTGAAGCTGTTTGTTTGCCTCCTCCATTAGCTTATCCTGTAGAGTACAACTGGTAAGTGTTACGTCAAATAAGACAGTTTTAGGTAGATAAGTACTTAGCTGAATAAAGCTGTGTGACTTTCTGTGGATGAGATTTGCGGGGAGTTGCTTTTAAAGTAAGGTTCGCCTATTAATATTTTCTTTTCTTTTTTATCTAGGTAGTATTCTTAGGAGATAAGGAAAGAAATCTTACAACACTGCACCTTATCAATCATATTCGATAAAGTGGTATGCAACTATTTTCTTGATTCGTCTAGTGTATTTCTCCAGAGTACAATAAAACTCTCCATACAAGTAAAGTGAATTGAATCTCATGTCCGAAATAGATAGAAGAAAACTGAGGTTTATAAATAAGATGTGAATCCAACTATACTCCTCAAGTTGGAATTTCTGGAAAGGAGTAGATATAGATAGATGCAGGAAAGTTCTGAATCTTTCTTTACATGCTTAAAATTTCAATTTACTGAAAAAAGAATGGGCAGATAATCATTAATATATATTTTTTTCATGTAAGGTTTAGGAGATTTATATATTCAGATGCAGGATAAAAGGGTACAGCTGCTAGGACTCACCCTCTTCTGCATATCTGTCAGTTGTTCATACAACAATTGGTTCTGTAGAAATAATGAAGAGAGCGTAAAATTAGTTGAATATTTGTATCCATGTTGCATCATCAAAATCCTCTTAATTTACAAATAATACCTTTCTTGATCTAATGTGCTTAAGAGCAGAATCAATCTGTTGCTCCAAACTCTGAAGCTCTTTGAGGGTCAAACAATCAAGATCTTCACCCATGTAGTGCCTGAAAATGTAAATAAACTTTTTAAAAAGGCGGTATCATTCACTTATTCCTTTTCTTGTTGCTGTATCAACTCAGGGGTTATGTCATTGATTTATGTTCATACTTTTGGTTTTTCTGTAGAACCTCCATCCTTGCCTTCAGCTTTGCATGTTCTAAAGTCCAGCTACCCTGAAAATAAGTATTGCGTTCATTAGAATATATTTTCGTAATAGCGTCTACAAACACATTTGCAAGGAAAATGGAAGAACATATATTAAGTTATGTTCAGAAAGAAAAGGTGTTATTCTTTCTGATTCAGTTCCAAATTCCAACATGATACAAAAAGTAATATAATAAGTAGAGAAGGCATACATTTGTTTCAGTATCAGTGGCATGAAGCTGTCTCTCAGCATAGGAGTATCTCTCATATCTTTCAAGGATCCTTTCCATGCTGTTGTCATATAAATGTAAAATTAACTTGCTTAGTCCATCTCATCCAAAATCATATATGATTCAGAAATATAACGAAAAGTTACTAATTCATTCAAATTTTATGTTTATAAAGAAAACAAAGTAAGTATTCAATTCTTTTATATATTGTAGCACAAGGCAAAGTTTGACATTTGCAAAATCACACGAGTGAAATTTTACAGGAATTCAAATAATTTTCTGGCAATGATCAAAATATCATTAACGAGGAACTCAAATATACTTTTAGAACACATCAAAAACATGTTAGAAGATATCTTAACATTATTAACAATGTCACCTAAAATGAAGAATGAAGCTAAGGGCATCAGAAGCACTGGAAGAGAAATGGAGACTGAAATAGAAAGAATGTATAGTTAAATTATGATGAGGGGAGAGGTTGAGAGAAAGAACTGATAAAGGTTTAAACCCTAAACCAACAAAGAAAATACAAATGATTCAAGGGATGAGATCCCCAAATATTGTGTATGAGCCCTAATTTCACTGGTAGATGAATTAAAAGTTGTCTTACAATAGGAAAGAGATGAGTTTATATCATCTTTTAACCCTAACAGGTAAAACTACATCAAGTCCAAATCCTCAATTATACGAGAATTTTGCTTGTGCAACGGTAAAATCCCACATCTTTGGTTTGTCCTTCCGTATACTCCACAAAACATCACCCGAAGTCTAAGCTTCAAATATGAATTAATTTAGGCACGAGTAGTAAAGACTTGTTAGCTCACTATACACTTTGTTATGAACGCTTTTCGGGCCACACAAACGGTCAAAGTAGTTTTCTTTTTATGATGCTCCATCATGTTCATTCCAACTCATTTTGAACATACTTTGATAAGAATTGATTGCTCATAACCGGGCGAAAAAATTCTTATATCTCAATATATAGTCCTCATCTGCGACTAAGACCGAATTATTTCCTTTATTCTCGTGCGTCCTCACCATTTGATTCCCCTAACCCTATGCTCCTCCCTTCAAATCGATAAGCTTTAACCTTTCCACTTCAACAAACCAATAAGAACACTCAATGTCCAGAACTCCACTTCAACTTTAAGCTTGTAATCCTTACATTTATCATCCAATTGCATAAGTTATCACCTCCATCATTGTTACTCGGAAAATTCCCAAGCACCATCCCTTCTTCATTACTCACATCTCTTCATCATACTTCTATAGGGTCTTCGTTGGTTTTACCCCATAGCTTGTTGGAATATCATTTGGAACTCTCTTATAATATTATGAAGGTTCGTATATTTTTCCTAAGAGATTAAAAGCTCATTTCAATAGCTTACATTTGTTCTTGGGATTGGATTATGAGTAAAGAAGTTTAGGTTCGGAAATGATGGCTCTAATACCAATTGATGAAAAGAGGAGTTGAGAGAAAGAGTAATGAAGGTTTGAAGTTTGAACTCTCAACTAACTAATAAAATCAAGCAAAAATGCTTCAATGAAATTCCTAAACATTAGATATGAACTCTAATTTCACTTAGAATATAAACGTTGTCTTGCAATAAGAAAGAGATGAATTAATACCCTTTATAATCTATAGGGTAAAATATATATTAAGCCACAAAGAATCAAAAACTGATACATCAGACTTAAGGCTATACACAAATCTCTTGCTTTCTATCAAAGAGATAATAATAATTATCACAACCATATACTGGTATCAGAATCCAAGTGGTATTATCTCTTAGCTTCATCAAAACTCAGTTGTTATCAGGTAGTGGGCTGGGTTCTGGAGTTTTTTATCAACAAAATTCAACCTTTAACATTTTCACTAAGTATTGGACTTTTCTCCTGAATGTCCATTTATAAATCAGTCAGGAAAATCAATTTTAAGGTGTTATTTAATTGTTGTAGGCTTTTTAATTACCAAGTAAAATTAATTGTTTTAGGGTTTTTGTAACTAGAAAGTCTTGCTAAGGATAAATCTATCACAAACTTCGATGAGAGTTTACGGGTTGTCTACTAATAAGAGCCAAATTTTGATGAATCGAATACTCGAATCTCAAACCTTTTAAATAGAAGATGAAGCGGTTTACCACTTAACCAAATTTTATTGGCAAATGCACTATATTTTGGTTAACCTAAATATCAACCCATGCAGCAACCATTACATTACAACCCTTGTGGGCCCCTGATAGATGCAGGTTTCTAATTAAGTTCAAACTATGTTAGCTGCTAATGTCTTGGTCGACCATATCTCAATCATCTGAAAAACCAATTATTCATATTAATGAACGTTTGATTGGAAGTAGCAATAGAAGTATTTTTAAAAGCATATGACACATGAAGTCACAGTAAACACTAGGTTTTATAAATTCATGCATGCATGTACACACGCAAAAACTACAGGAATAACTTCTAAGTTTGTCGGCTGCATGTTTCTCACTAATTGTTTGATGTGATTGTTATAGCCTAGTTCTTGGACGAACCATGGAATATGCTACTATAAACCTCATTTCTTTTTCTCTTCTATAATTGAGGCTGATTCTGTTTGAAAGTTGATTAAACAGTGACTTGTTAAAAGTCAGAATCTTATCTAGTTAACGTTGTGTATGATAGAGATATCGATGTATTATTGTGCATATAAATCAAAGATATTGGTTTACTAAGAATCAAAATATTTATTGGTGTAATTTTTTTTTCTAAATATCACTGTATAATGTTAGAATATATACGGATAACCACCATATACAATATTGAGGATTTTAGTTGTTGTAAATATCCATTTGTTATGCTCTTGACTTATTCTTTCCTACTTGTATTTTGAATTACTAACTAATTTAATCACTTATCCTGTAATTGACAAATAGGCTCACTCAAATACAAACTCACTCAAAAGTATATGCTTTCCATACGATGGAATAAATTGTTGGAGATAAGATGAAGTAAATAGTTGGAGGTTAGTCTAATGATAGATAATTAGATCTTCATTGAGTCAAAATAAATTACTAAAATTCTCTTGATACAAATAAATTAAATCATTATCCATTGAAGATGAAAATGATTCTATGTTTAGATTAATATTTTTTATATATATAAAAATATTTAAAATTTTAATAAAAACAACTTTAAAAAATTAAATTAATTATATATTTACTTTAAACAAAACAGTAAAATATATATTACTGCAAGAAACATTAAAAACTTTTCATAACTATTAAAGGCATGCTCCATCTGATTAATTAGTCGTCACCTTACTGTCAATCAAAGTGTTTTCCTTAGCATAGTGAGACATAATAGAAGATCGACATTTCCATACTCATAAACCTTCAGCTATATAGTGCAACAGGTTTGCATGGCACTTATAATGATTGTACAAAGTATCAGCTTCTTTGGTAACTAAAATTGAGAATTAGCTAATCTGGCGTGGTTAACTAAACTCACAAAGTTAAAGATATATAAGAAACACAATACTTTCAACAGAAACACATGAGCAGTTTTTTGAAGTACTGTCATACTTGGAGCATTCTAAATTTTCTCCCAAGACCCTAACTCTCATAAACTTGATTGACGTGTATGTGTTAATGTTTTAGTGCTTCATGATACTACCCTTAAGAAAACACTTCGCCATCAAATTAGTTATCATCTAATGAATTAGACTTTCACATCGACTTCAGATACATAAGTATCCTTGTGCACCCTTGGTAGAAGTGTTAGGGATAGTATGCAGATATTATACTATGTAGATGTTTATTTTGTTATAAAATTGTCTTGTGAAAATTAAATTCAAATTTGTTTCAACTTTACGTTGTAAACACTAAACATTATCTCATGTAGAACTTTGAACGGAAGTTTTTGGTTGAAAGAAAAACTGTTTCATCAGAGGTCTAACTTTTGGAACTTGGTCTTTATTACGCGAAGAAAGAAGTTGGTGTGTCCTATGTTTATATGTACAAAAATACGCACCGGGAAGGCGCTGCGGGCTAGGGAGTCTGATAAGGTTGTTCTAAACCAGAATAGCCAGAGAAGACTAAGCAGAAAGCTGCGGTCCTAGGGTTCCGGCAGGCCGGGTTCATAAGGCCAAAAACTAGGCTTTGAAAGCCAATATAGGATTACCAGGTTGGAAAGAGGCCTAATCGTGGTCATACTGAAAGTCGAACTTCGTGAGACTACTCTATTTCCTAAACGAGTGTGTTAAACATGACTAATTTTCTTAGAGAAGAAGAAAGCTAGGGTGAATAAGTTGGTATGAGACGATGGATATTTTCATCAAAGCTTTCTCAAGATCTAACTAAACTAAAACAGAACTTTGTGGTTCCCTAGCTATAATACATGTAGTGAAACTGTTGTTATAAAATTTTAAAAAATCAAATGGTTTGAGTTGTAAACACTATCTACAAGAGGTCTATGATTTAGAAAACCCTTACTAAGAGTCTTTGGTTGAGAATATCTAGAAACAGTTTCCAAAAAGAACAAGAAAAGGAGAAGAACATAGTTTTGTACAGCGTTTCTTCTCGCACGAAATAAGACAAATGCATAAACGTTACCCATGCAGTGTTACTCTTTCAATATTCTGTAAAAGAAATTAATAGTTTTGGGGTTAATTTGTGAGTTAGTAAGAAAATAAAAAAGGTTAAAAAGAAAATATGGTCGACATACGCAAGTTCTGTCGTTTAGGGATGGGGAATATGAGAATACTAGTTGCAAGTTAAAAAATAATAATAAACAAATAAATATCTGACTTTGTTCTTTTTTCTGAATTTTTGTGGCAGTAAAATCTAAACAATATACTTGGTGCGGGATTTAGCAAACAATATAAGACAATCCTCTCCTCTCGTGACATGTCATTGGTGCCTCAAGTTCTCCTGCTCTAAAAATAAAGGAAAAGCCAAAGATGTACACTGTCCAATAGCACTACATAAACTAAACTAAACTAGAACAATGAGGTAAGATTAAAGTTCATTCTTGAATGGATTGGTATTTTTATTTAGTTTACTGTATAGCTGAAACCGATAAAAAAAATTTCTAGTATCTTACTAAAATAACTAGGGTTTTTTATCCGCCCTCCCCCAAAGAAAAACCGTAACTAGGGTTCTAACTATAGTAGTAAATGTTAATTAGTAAACAGTAATTAAATTATTGGCATTGTTTTCAATCCCTGCTTCTCATATAAGAGTTTTTTTTTTGAAAGATTCTCATATAAGAGTTATTAATATTATTTTAGTAATTAAAATTTTGTGTCTTGATTGATTGAAAAAAAGTTTAAGGGGGGAGATAATTCCAGTCGAGGGGAAATGAAGGCCGCAAGACCATAAATTTTAATTGTTCTACTGATATGTTTCTCAAAAATAGAAGAAAAAGAAATTATTCCACTGATACTAAATTACCTTTGCTTATGGCATGAACAGCCATTTTACCATTGAATATGTATTCAAATGTTAGAAGCTTTGGAATTTGAATCCCAATCTCCCTGCCAATTTTGGAGGATGTGTCAATTGGACTAAATCCAATTTGTAAAGTACAAGATTTTAACAACTAAGAAAATTCAGAATTTCAAATAAAAATGAAAAAATGAAAGCTAAGATTGCAATATTTTTTTTTTTTAATAGGAGATGGTTAGCGAGCAAGGGAACTATTGTTAATCCGAACTAGGTTGGCACCAACAACAGAGAATCCCAAAAACCCGAACCAAAGCTAAGATTGCAATATAAGCATCCTAAGGTGAGTCATTAATAAACTTGATCTAACAAATTGAGTTTTAGCTCAATCGGTAGACTTATCAATGTGTGAGTGGAGAGTTCGAGTTCGAATCTTGCTCCTTCCAATTGTAAAAAAGAAAAAAAAATTCTTGACCTAATATATATCGAAGTTTATATATCGAGTTAAATAGTTTTTTTTTTTTTTTTTTTCTAAAATGACCAAAACTAATAAAAACATTAAGCTTCAAAATTTCTTTTTCATTACTCGGAGCCATATCTCACAGATCAACTTAAGAACTATGTTCTTGTGCATTAGAAATTTTGTTGTTTATTTGTTCCAAATTATTTTAGATTATTTTTGTCCACTGTTTTTCATTTTTACAAATTTCTACCTATTAAATTACTATCTTATTTTTTGAAAAAGTAACAAATTGTCTAATATTGAGTAATTCATTAGCTACACACTATATATAGCCTTGGTATCTTATCTTTCGCTCTAGCTAAAATTAAACCCTCACTTCCCTAACACTTTTACAAATTTAAAAATAAAATGTAAAGAAGCACAAGTGGAGTCAAAGACTAATAAAGTAGGATTAAACTTGCCTACTGTGGTATCCAAAATGTTGTCATTTGTTCCCTGTAGTATTATTTTGTCACTTTTGCCCCCTGTGGTATCTCAATTCGTAATATTTGTCCACTATGATATTCTAATTTGTCACTTTTAGTCCTTCATCAAATGAAAATATAGCAATTTTGACACGTATTGTCACGGGCCACTATTTTGACATATGAACATGTCACTTAACCTGTTTAATTCTAACAAAAGTTTAACTGTATCTTCAATTGACATCTCTATTTGTTGAAGGTCCATGTCCAAATATCAAACAGTGACGTGTGTCAATAGATAACACATTTTTTATCTTTACATCCATTCAGGGGTTAAATGTGACGAATTAGGATTCCACATGAGACAAATGTAACGAAATAATAACACAAGAGTCAAATGCCAACATTTTGGATACCACAAGGGTCAAATAGGTGTTTAAGCCAATAAAGTATATATAACTCGAAAGGTTTTACTATGAACTGGATGCAACCGACTCGACCAATAAAAATTAAGATGCATAATATTTCATTTAAAAATGATTGGTGTGAAGAAAAAAACGCACATTTGTCATACTCATATCTTATTCGTCGAATCTATTTCACCTATTCCTCTATTGGAAAAAAATCTGATATCCCCACCATTGTATCGCTTATATTATGTCCCTCTCACATAAAATCATATTTATTTATTTATTTTAAGTAAAATATTGTGTGAGCCTTTCATACCTCACTTATTAAAAAAAAAAACTGATTTTATGTGAGAGAGACATGAAAAGATATACAATTGTGGAGACATCAATTTTTTTTCTACCTCTATTCAAGTAGTGGTTCTACTTCCCTAAATTTGACATCAGTAATTGGTCTTATGTTGCTATACTTTTCTTTTTCCTTTCCTAGTTGTTGTAATTTTTAGAGTTAGAGCAAGTATAAAGGCTTTAAACTTTAATTAAAAGTACATATATTTATTCAATTAATAGAAAATTTTCAACAACAAATAAAGGCCTCAACTCAACCTTTAACAATGCATATCAAAAGGGTATAGTGAAAAACAATCATTTATTAATTTTCTTTCAATTAATGCATCTAAACCAAAACTTACTGTTTTTTCCCAGTAAGAAGGAAGCCCCAAGGCTGGCTAATAGACATAAACGGGAAGAAGGCAAGCCCACAGTATTTTTCCTCATAGAAATATTAATTAAGACAACTTTTTTTTCCAAAAGATCCAGAGGAGGTAGTTTAACTCCAAATTGTGAAAGTTAAATATAAAACATCTTGTTTGGCATGTAGTTTTTGATTCAATCGGTTAAATAATTTAGTATCAGAGCTCTACGATCGAAAGGTCATAAGTTCAATTCCTAACAATTGTGACTATGTTGTACACGCTTCAAGTCCAATGGACATTCACGTAAGCTGGCTGTGTCATAGATTAATATATAAAAATATGGTTAGCCTTAACTATTATCAACTCGAGCTAATAGTTACGACCAACAACATATTTTATATTAATCTCTGACAAAGATTAGGAAAAGTCCAATGTTGCATAGAGATTTATGGGAAAATATATTGCTCATATTGATAGGTAATAAATTTATTTATTTTTAAAAAAAATTGCACAATTGCGTTTATATAACAAAAAAAATAATTCTCATTTTGGTGTGATCCAAAATTCATGACCTCCCTACATAGATAAAGTTTTAACCACTAGGTGAAGACTTTCTCCACATTTGAATTTACCTTTCACTGAAAATCCTTAATTAAATATGATTACATTAATTTTTGTAATGTTAAATTCACAACTCATAAAATTTTATCCCCCTGTTCGATTCTCTTTAATTAAAAAAATTAAGTTATAATACCATTACCATGAAGATTTAAATTGAAATTTAAGGAGAACTTTTGTTTAAAGGTACAGTGTTTTTTCTTTTTTTGTAACAAGGACGGTTATGCACCATAAAAACAGGAAATTTAGAAACTATTCTAATTTTGATGTACATTTAAATTGCTCATATGTTTAAAAGTCTTAAAATACCTAGTAGAATATAAAAAAAACTAGTCTTCTACAGTAATTTCTACTTTGACGTACATTGAAATCGCTCATAAGTATAAAAGGAAAAAAAAGGTAATGCACAAGGTACGCTCAAATATGGAGTTTGTAATCGTATCTACCATCTGGTTTATCACATCACATCACATGCTGTACTACCTTTTGATCATAAACCATAAGCAGCTAATTCTAATCTCTGTCTAATTCGGATGCTTTCAGCCACTAATTTTTATCTTAAAGATGCTATATATACTTTTATTTCTCAGGTGTACTTGTTATTAATTAACTATAGTACAGTAATTCTAATATTTTACTGGCTAATACAACAAAAGAGACTGCATCATCCCAATGAGATAACTCTACTAGTCGTTTTACTGACATGCATTGCTTCTCTCTCTCTCTCTTAACTTAACCTCCCAGGTCAAAAATAATTTTTTAATATATACTATAGTAATCTCATTTTTTGAACTAGCTAGGGAATATTTTAAAATTTTAATTGCACCTAATGTAATCTCATTTTTTTACAATAGTCTAAACCTGAAGATAAGATATAGTACACAAAAATCACTGTACCCTTTATGCTTATTGGCTTGCGATTCTAATTTCATTTGAGAGGCTTAAAAAGTAAAAAAAATCAACAAGAGGAAGCTCAAATTCATACAATAAACCACAATTATCACCTGAGATTCAGATATTTTTACTTTACCGCATGACACCAACAGTAAAAGCAAACAAAAAATCTAAGGTTTCATATACATAATTTTATTAGAAAATGACATTTTCCGTTGAAAATTCATCGTGGAAAGCATTGAAACTTTTTCATAGAAAACAATCGTAACGCGTTAAAATGAAATTGCGATGAAAGAATTAGGAAAGAGGGATGAGAGAGATAGGTACCAGGAATCAGTAGAGTAGTCGTAAAGCTTCCCTTTGGTAGAGAAGATGATCAAAGCGACCTCAGCATCGCAAAGAACAGAGATCTCATGAGCTTTCTTCAACAAACCAGACCTTCTCTTAGAGAAAGTGACTTGCCTGTTGATCTTATTCTCGATTCTCTTCAGCTGAACCCTACCTCTCCCCATTTCCAATCTCCGATTAATTAATCGATTTCAAAAGAGGGGAAAAAGATTAATTAAGAGCAAGTTAGCTAGCTCAACGGAGCGAATAGAGTATTTGGGAGTGCAGTATATAAATTATATGTGTAGTAGTATTATATAAGAATGGAGAAATACAAGGTAGAGAGAGAAGGAGAGAAAGAAACAAGCAGAAATGGAAGGTTTGAGAAGAGAACAAATACTCAAGGGAAAGAAAAGGAGCGGTTTGATGTGGAAAAATAGTAGTTTTGCAAAACCAGGGTGGTTTCGTCAAATACGTTGTCGATTTATTATTGGATGTGGGAACCCAACACTTTCTCTCTCTTCCCTCTTGCCAGCAGTTTTTTCTTTTTTTTGTATTTGTCCGTACAGTCTTTTTTTGGGTACGTAAAAATGCAAAATTCTTTTCCATTTATATGGGAACTTTTGTAAGTTAAATATGCTAGTTAAAAAAAAGTTGTAATTTTACGAATTTACCATGCGTTTGTGGACACCACCAATCAGTGATTGACGGCGCCATTTTACCCTTTGTGTATTTGTATGTGTTCATTGTTTTTTATACATGTTTTGTTTCTTTTATCAGATTTTTACATGATTAGGCAACCTTGTGTTGTACCTTTCCATGAATTTATCATATTTCAGTATTTTGAAGGTTTTTATCTATTGGTATAGGCAGTGGCGGAGCCAGGAATTGAAAATTGGGGGGCTAATTTTAACCTTGGCGCAAATTTTTTTTATCCTTGTATCTTTACATGAAAATAAAATTAAACTATGTACAAATTTTAGCTTTCTTTAACGATGTTAACATATATATTACTTCAACGATAATAATGTAAGTAATCTTTTTTATAAAGTATTAATTGCTAACAATATGGAATTTACTGATAGGAGATCTCGTATATTAGAAATGTCACATAATAATCTAATAAAAAAGTGAAAGTGAATCATATTAATAGTAATGAATGAAAAAATTAAATTTGATAATAATGATAACAAAATTTTTAGAATTTAATAGTAACACTTATCCGGAAAATAACTAATATTAGATAATAAAATTAATTAAAGTTAAAAATAAAATGGAGGAAAGAATTAAAGAATGAAAGAGTGGGGAATGGTTTATAAAAAGAAATGGTGTAAATTAAAAAATGAAGATACTAGGGCTCGAACCCACATCATCAAATACTAGAGCACGTTTCTACCAACTGTACCAGGATATTACTTTGTCTTTCTTTACATCTAAACTTATAATTAATAAGAGAAAACTTAGGGGGCTGGTCGGAAAAACATAACCCCTACCTAAGGGAGTCGCCGGAGACCGGGGGGGCGCCGGCCCCCCCGGGCTCTGGGCTGTCTCCGCCCCTGGGTATAGGAGAAATTTTAGAATACTCCTGGAGTACGGGTGACGTGGTACTCCGGACCTATAATTCGATGACAAGTCATATCGATTAGTATCTAGGGTTCATCATTTAGGGTTTAGGGTTTATTTTTTAGGGTCTAGGGTTTTTAATTTTGTATCTAAAATTTTATATAAATAATTAACTAAAAATTACATTTTAATTAATTACACATTATTAAAATTTTATTGGTTAATGTGACACATGCCAACTTTTTATTCGCTTGGAGTACCACATCATCGTGCTCCAGGAGTATACTAAAATCTCTCCTATTGGTATAGATATAGGCTTAAATGAGCAACTTGTTGAATCTCGAACCACTTCTACTCGAAACCTTCAAGGATTCAACTAAAGTTTAGAAGAAAAGTGTTGATAAAAAAATTTTGAATATTAAAATTGTCCTATTACATTTGAAATTAATTCCTCCCTAAATTGTAAAAGAATATCCAAAATTGAAATTTTAAATTGAAAATAAAACTTAAAAGAAGAATTTTCATAAAGTCCAAAAGGCTCTAAATAATGAAAATTGGAAAAAAAAAAAACACAGATCACGTCAAGATTTAATCTTTAGCCCATTCAAATCAATCTAAGGTATGAAAGTGCAAAAGTTCAAAAAATGAGAAAGTTGAAATATCAATGAGAGATAGAGTTAGCCTATTCGTTATGGAGAATCAATGCTCCGGGATGAATAGAGCTTACCTCTGGCGCCGAACTTTCTCAAGCACATATGAGCTTGCTTAGCTGCTCTTAATAGACCAGTTGGGCTTCCTCTCTGTCGGCCATTTTCCTTACCTTACCAATGCTATATTGCCATGTCAAGTTTCCAAAATATTGCAAACTATCCCCTTGAGTTCATCAATTGGGTTTAATCCAATCTATGGATAAAACCATCACAAAGAAAATAAATTAGTTTGGGCATATTGGGTTAATATATTTAATGGATTTGTTAATTTTCATACATCCTTGCTACTCCCTTCATTTTCGGATCTATGTTTTTTAAGCTTAAAAGTGAAATATTAAGAATTTTGTGTAAAATACTAATATACCCTTGTCATCTCAATAGATATGTCTTTTTTCTCCATAACTTCTAAATTTTTGGTTTTATTTCCTAAAAACTAGCAAATAATTGTATTTATATGTTAAATGTATTACTTTCTTTTTTTTCTTGCGTAATGAAAGGAGTGCAGTATAGACAACACAAAATTAAAATAGGAAAAAAATGACAAAATGATATAACATTTGTGAATCTTTCAATTTGCTTAAACGACCTACATTCGAAAACGAAGAAAGTAGTAAGTAAGGTGCTGTTGTTTTTTACTAATTTGAACTTAATTAAAGAATTAGAGTTAATTGGATGTATTGAACTGAATGATATTGAATTAAACTGAATATTACTGAATTTAAGTAAAAAAAGAACATGAGCTATTAGTTTAATATAAATGTAAAATATAATTAAAAGCAGTTATAATGCATTTCACAATCTTTTAAAGAGTGTAATTCGAACTTCGAATTTGCCATTTATATGTCGGTAGATATACCAATTGGGATAACTTCAATAAAAATATTGCACTTTTTTTATATAAAATTAATTAAAAGTAAAAGATCTACTTTATAACCCTGATAAGCATCTACGGTTAGTTGCAAATGGTGGATGGGAGTACGTAGACATTATTATCATTAAATTGATAAAAAGACCTTTGTCATCAAATATATATGTATATAAATTTTTGTTTCTTTAGAAAATAAAGTGAGAAACGTATGAATTAATGTTATTGGCTAATAATGATAAATGATGGTGGAAAAACAGAGCAATAAAAAGAAAAAGCAACTAGATGATTAAAAGAGGAATGAAACAATAGAACTTGCAGCTAACGTTGTTCTTTCTAGATTGGGCAAAATTTAACATAGAAAGAACGACCTATCAATCCAATCAATAGAGACAAAATTTAAATATGTATTGAAGCATCATACACAACTTGGTATATAATTCACATTGGTAACGGCATCAATATTATATTTCTATTTCTACTTCGTCAAGTTGGCTGAAGCACAAATTGCATAGAAAGAGGTAAAATAACTTGTCTTGTCTTTAAAGTCTTAACTAAGTTGATTGGCTAAATTAAGAATTAATGACTGTGGATGATAATGATACTTTGTCTTTGATAATATGTCTGCAAATTTTTATTTATTTTATTTTATTTTTTTTGCCTAATTGGTGATATCTTAAATGAAAGGCATCTACCTATCTGGGTTTCTTTTGCTTATTTGGGTTTCTCATTTTCTTTTTCTTTTTACTTTTCTATTTTTACCCCCAAAGCTCATGAATGTTTTTGCAGATCAGATACGGTAACATCATTTTTTGCTTATATTTACTGACTATATGTATGGTACATTTGTAGACTGTTTATCATAACAAGTCTCATATGTAGTTATGTACCTCTCATGTTTTTTTCCTTTTTTCTACTGGATGCTTTTGCTTATATTTTCATCTTACAAGTATATATGTTCTGTATATCATTTTTTTACTAAAGAAAATTTGATTCCCATATTTCTCTATTTTCTTATTTGTCTTACACTAAATTTAAAATTGATGCTTGAGAATTTATCACACTTTAACCTAAGTTAATATGACTAAAAGTCATGATTAATGTTAATAACATGGATGAGTCTAACATTTTAGAAGCCTCAACTAAGGGGTGAGCATGCAGTGGTTTGGATCAAAAACTAAACCAAACCGAATAAGAGGATTTTTCATGATCCAAGTCGAAATATTTCAGATTGGTTTGGTTTGATTTGGTTTCGTAATAATTAATCAATCGCATTATCAAAATAGCTATAATTTCATAAAACTGTAATTTTATACTAATTAATAGTCTAGAAAATTAAAATAAAATAAGATACACAAAACTAATTCGGTTTTCAGATTTGTTCGTTTCAAACCGAACTACTTCAAAAATGAAATTCTAACCAAACCAAACAAAATATGGTTCGGTTGGTTCAAATCGAATTTTTCGGATTTCCCTTTTTCGGCTCGGATTTACTCACCCCTACTCAACTAGCTCTCATAGTTAATTATCTTATTGACAATAGCAAGAATTGAACATAGTGCTTAGGCGGCCCATGACCTCCAAGCCCATGGGAAAGTCCCAGGTTGCACTCGCTTGTTATCCATGACCCTGCCAGAAGAATACCATCGACAAGGAAGGTGTGATTTCTCTTACATATTTCCTGTTTAGCAAGATAATATCGAATAGCTAGAGATCCCGTAATCATAGGAATTAGGATCTCATTATGATTCTATTTTCTTAGGGCGATAGATGCTAAAGAGGAATAAAAGTCCTATCATATCACGAATCCCTCTACGCCTATATATACACAACGATGACCAACGTATGAGGTACATTCACAAATGGTTATTTACTTGTATTCTAAGTTATTTTCTTATTCTCTTTACTGACTTGATCGTCAGAAGTGAATTGGGCGTCCCAACATCAAGTCTTTCACATGTCCCGTTGACATTCAAGAGGATTTTAAAAGCCAAGTTATCATTGGTGCAAGGGATGGTAGGTGGAACAGTTTTTAATGGTCTCACTTGATCTTCAACCTTCATTGTTATGGCATGTATTATGCTTGTCTGGAATATGAGATGTCTGAGAGGGCTGGGCTCGAGATCGCTTCAGAGACATTTCTCTAAGCAAGGAATAAAATAAAGTAGAATAATGACTTTTCGATCTGTTACTCACAGACAACACCAATTGTTGTAGTATGAACTAACCAGTAAAATTTGTCAAGGGAAGGTTGATTGTTGGAACCTTGATGAACTTCGACGGAGGGAATTAATTTTCAAATCTTAAGGAAAGCATACCTCCCAATAAAATTACGTTTGACATTCTACACAAATGATAATTGAAATTCTTTAAAGTTGATGGTTGAGACTTTTGAATCGCTTGAAGTTGGCAGTTGAGGCTCTTAAATTCCTTAAGGTTGACGACTGAGGCTCGTTCATCTTTCTTGAAGTTGTACGTGTTGCAATGTGGAAAACGTTCTTCCCACAAGCACTTTAATGCATAAGTTAGTTAAGGTTATTTGCTCTGACTATGTTTATGAACTTCCAATCCTCCTAACATTATATGAGAAGTTATTTATAGGGTCAAAGTGGAGATTACATATATAGATGGTGGGAGTTATCTAGAATGTGGAAGTTATGTTCAAAACAATATAACATGTGACTTTCAAAACCATGCAATACATTCTTAAACGTGTTTTTAGTTTGACAACTCCATATTAACTTCTAAGGGTGGGGTGAAGGCGTTAGCTACTACAATAAGTAAATTAATTACGTGTATAGGAGTTATATCAAATATATATTAGAAACCAAATATAATTAATTATTGTACATCACAAGTTAGAGGTCATGTTTTTATGCCTTATAGTAATTTATTTCAGTTCAGTAGTATTCAGTTCAGTTCAGAAGTAAATGTACTTCAATTCAGTTCAAATCAGCTCAGTAATATTCACTTCAGTTCAATCATAAAGAACATGGTCAGAGTTGAAACAGTAAATCAGGTAGAAAACAAATATATTTTAAAAAATATGCCACCACCAAATTTCTGTTTTTTTTTATAAAGAAACTGCCGAAGTATACTTCAATCTTACTGAAAATGAATTTCAACATTTCTTTCTGAAAACAATTTATTTTTACTTACAATACATTCTCTTGTGTGGTCCTCGTATTGTATCTCTCCTCCACGAGAAATTAAAGAATAGAACAATAAGTAAAAAATATTCCATGGCAGACATTTAGTCCAAAATTCTATCCTATATCCACACATGTATATCTCACCGATATGAGACCAAACATATGAATACTTAATTAATCAATTCTTGGATATGAATAAATAAGTAAATAACTTTAAATGCATATACACTGAAAAATGAGAATATTACACATTGTACTGTCAAAAGAAAATAATAATATCCTTAAGAAAAAAAAAAAAATAGAAAGAGAGTAGATATTCGAGTCTTTAAAAGGGTGTAAGCTATGGTGACTTTGTTTTTGAGTTACTTTGTTTGTACTTTGCTTTATTCACCATTAGATCACTTTTCACCCCATGATCTAATGGTGGACAAAACAAAATAATGATTACTTTGTCAAAAACAAAGTGACCGTAAAAGAAGAATATATTATTATATTATATATTAGACTGTCAGACGTATATTCTGTCGCCAATATTGTTTTAAGTGCAAGTAATTGAAGACTTTGACATGGGCAAAAACAAAATACCAGATCAGAAAAGGCTTTGATTATCGAAGAAAAAGCCCAGTCCATTTACTCTTGTTGGGCCAGCCTTCCAATCTCGATTAAGAAATTCATTATCTAACCAACAAGACATTACATAATACAAAATTCTATAAACGTTGCAAAAAAATTGGGAAAATTTGGTCCAAAAAAATTTTGAAATTTTAGGAATTTGAAATAGAACAAAATAAGAAAGTCTAGAAAACCTTTTTTTTTTTTTTGATAGGCTAGAAACTTTTTTGAATTGCATTCATTCAATAGAATCAGATGTTCCCTAACCTTGTTAGTGGATAGGCTTATCTTTACCTAAATTTTTTGTAAAAGAAAATATAGAATGAGATGTTAAAAATGAAGGAAATATACATGGAAGCTAGATTTGATATATAGGTTTAAATAAAGCATATCGGACATTAATAGATTGCTCTTACACCTTACAAACATTGAATTATTAATTGTCTTTGAATTACATAAATAAATACCACACATTACACAACATATATATCATTACAACCACAAAGTAAATATATGAAGGATGGTTTAAAGCATCCAACCGGGAAGGAATCCATTGACATGAGCAGCACCACCATTAGCTTGATGATCTGCACCCATTGGATTGTATCTGTAGCAAATGGAATTTTCTACTTTTGGTTATTTGATTTCGTAGAATTGGATATTGATCACGACATATTAGGAAACTAAATAATTGATTAGTATATGTTAAGAAACTGATTGAACTAAAAGCTAAATTTAAGTTGATAGTTAAAACTTAACAATGTCTTTTAGATTAATTTCTAATATTGCGTACCCAATTGGGAGAGTGTGGAAGAAGGCTTGAGAGTGAGGTAGGAGAGGAGGATATGTTTGAGTTTCCCATGATACTCCACTCTCTACTTGATAATTGCTTCCATGCAACTGCTTATTTTTGAAATTCAACTTAATTTATTTCTTACAAAAAAAACAATAATAGAAATATATGTATAAATAAATATATACCTTCATCTTCAAGGCTTTGTTCACTTCAACAAGTTGTTGTTCCTGCAAAATTTAGCATAATATATACTATCAACTATATACATGATCACTTCATTTCATATATATATTGAAAGATATTTGGCGTTATATTATACTTACCCTGTTTTGCAGATTAGCAACTTCATCAAGCATAGACTGCGTCTGAAAAAAAAAAATACCAGGAACAATAATATTTTTCAGTTGTTAACTAGTAAGTAATTGGCAAAAAGCCAGCATCTTTTTTATCAAAGAAAAAGCTAGCTAGCATCTTCAATACTTTTCGAATTTACTTTCACTCATTTTACACATTTTTCTCCTCATTATTTAAATATATACATGTTGAGTTTTAATTTCAAAAAAATTCATAAACTTGAAAATTCTTTGTTCGAAATAATCTATATATATATGGTAAAAAAAAAGAAAAGAAATATATGATGAAGTGGAAAAAAACAGTACCATTGTGGACCTTATTAGTTTAAGGGAAGTCTCCAGTTGATCCTCAAGCTGCTCTAGCTCCCTTCCGCTTAAGGCCTCCAAATCCTCCCCTAGAAGGTTCCTATACACATTTTATATATTTTTTCCTCATCATTAAATAATTAGTACATAATAATAATAATAATAATAATAATTAAGAACAAAAAGAATAAATTAGTAAATGAAAAAATTACCTCTGAGACCTCTGAAGGACTTCAACTCTAGCTTTTAGTTTCAGATAGTCTTGATAATTGCCCTGCTTCATTGTACATCCAATTGCTCAAATTAGTAGACTGTATAATTATAATCATGTGTGTAAATTAATTAAGAACTAATCGACTCAAACTAATCTTAATTAGTAAATCATGTGTATACATATATACCTGAGTGTCCCTGCTTGGTTGTCTGGCTTCTACACCACCAAAACTGCACTTATGGTACCTTTCAAGTGTACTCACCATGCTGAGATACCATAAAAACATTTATAATCAAGCTAGCATGATCATATTGTATGAGATCATATATATAAAATTCTTCTCGCAAGCCAATTTTTTAACCTTTATTAGATAATATTTAATTCCATATCATTTAAATAAATACATAAAAAGTATTAATTAATGGGGAAGACAGATTTGTCCCTACTGACTCTATATCTCAGTAAAATATCGGTTGATTATATTATATTAGTTAGGGTTTCTATTAGATGCAGCTTAAGCTGGAAAACCCATACACTTTTATATGCAATATTAATAATAAAAAACAAAGAGATAACAGAAGTAGACAAATCTTTATAATATCAGAATATATAAGTTCAAAATACAAAATTGTGTTTTTTATAATTGAAAAAAACTAAACTGAAGTGTATTTAGTCAAGTGAAACTACATAACTATACTGAAACTAAATACTCATAAGTCATAAGAACTGGTCACTGTTGAGATTTAGAGAAATATATGTAGTATTTTTGCAGCATAAAGTACAAAAGAAACAGCCTTGAACTCATGAGTAGTGCTAAACTTATTATTATTATTTATTATTATTATTCTGCACCTTTTTTAATAAATAAAAGAAAGAAATATATATTGAAGAACACAACAAAGACCATCAGATTTTCACTGCAAAACATCACATCACCAGTGCCAAATCTCAACAGTGAGCATGTCACATCTCTCTTCTAGCCTTCAGTATCAATCATAACTCTGATATTTTTTAGATCCATTCAATTAAGTATTTATTATTAACTAACCCATCAAGTATTAGCTAAAATTCAATTGCTAACCTCTCCTGTTAACAATATTATACTCCCTTAATCTCAACACAAACTCAATCAAAAGAAAAACAATAGCCTTAAAGAAAAAAGCAGAAACTTGACGGGAAATTGAGTAATTTATTACCAATTAGTCTGATTACAATTAGTTTTAATCTTAACATTGCTAAATTCGGGTTACTGAAAAAATTTGTCTCCTAGAAGTTGATATGTAAAATTATATTTGAACTAAAATGATAGTGTTTTCAAACTTCAAGGACTACTTTGATCCCTAATTCTAATTTTCTAAATTAACAAAAGCAACTTGGTAGTAGAAAATATACTCTTTCAAGATCTCACATAGAATTATAATCCATATTTATTTATTTTTGGTGACAAATTATAATCCATATATTAAAAAGCAAGTTCAATGCAATATTTTTTGGAAAATCTAAAAGATTGATCTGGTAGAAGCTTGATGATGAACTGGAGAACTAAGTTCATGATTTACTGCTACGGCGTAATGTCATTTGGGCTAAAAAAATGCTTAATATCGTCTCAATCTACAGATTTAGACAGGCTAACAAAAAAAAGAAGATGATTTCTTAAAGTTAATAATGAAAGAGGTCGAGAAGCCCTAGCAAAATGCTGAATTGAAGAACACAGATCACCTGGAGGAGCTGGAGAATTCGAAGAGTTTGCCGCGGTTGGAGAAGATAATAAGAGCAACCTCAGCATCACATAGGATGGAAAGTTCATAAGCCTTTTTAAGCAAACCATTTCTTCTCTTTGCAAAAGTGACTTGCCTGTTTATTTTGTTCTCTATCCTCTTCAATTCTACTCTCCCTCTCCCCATCTTGATCTATCTCTCTTTCTTTTTCAATCAACCTCAAAACAAGCCTAACTTATACTCACCAATGGAATAACCTAATCAGGAGAGATGATCATATAAATGTAACCTTTTCAGAGAAGTGGCATCTGCTTTTATATATGTTTCCCAGTTCACACTCTTAACATAATAATAATAATAATAATAATAATAATAATAATAATAATAATAATAATAATACTCCCTCCGTCCCATATTATTTGTCGTTTTGGAAAGTCAATTTTGTCCCAAATTTATTTGACGTTCTACATTTCCAATAAACATTAAATGCGGTTTTTTCAACTTTACCCTTATGATGAATGGTTAGAAATTTGTAGAGAATTTTAAGCATTAATTAGAAGAGGGCAATATTGTAATGTTAATGCATTTTTAATGTTAATTAATGAGTTTCTTAACATTTGTGTAGAATTTTCAAACGATAAATAATATGGGATGCAATAGTAATAATAAAAAAGTATTTTTGAGACTTTAAGACTTTGTTCTTTTTGGCTGAACTGAACTGAATTTTGCCAAACGAAGAAGGAATTTGAGTGAAATTTGCTGAACTGAATTTTGCTGAACCTCAACTGAATTTTGTTAAAATTAAGTAAAGAATAGAACCCAACTCCTAACAACAACATGAGACAAGATGTGTCTTGTTTTTAGTAAAATTTTAAAAGTTTTTATAGACTTCAAAGTTATACAAGACGCATTCATTTTATCATATATTAAAATTTCTACAATGAACAACACTATGAAGATTTGAACATTGTATTGATTGGTTCAAAAAGACCCCATGAAAAAAACATCAAGTGAAAAAAGAAATTATATTCGACATTTCTATATAATTGATTAAATGTCAGTTCTGAGGTAAAAACAATAGAAGTGTGTATTTGTAAATATTCATGCTTAAGAATAACAAATATTGTTTTTGTTTGTTATCAACTATGTTTTTGAGTTTGAGTTATTTGAATTACTGTTTTATCAGTTGTACTAGTGAGAGAGACAAAATCAATTTCACTGTTTTATCCATACTATATTACTAAGGGTAAGCCACAAAAATCACATTACATGTCCTTAATCAACCTTTACTTGTATATCTCCTTATATAGAATCAAACCCATATTTTAAATTAATAAATAAAAACTTATAACAAAAAGCAGAAATTTTAATGGTACGGGTTTGTTATTGTATGAGATTGCCTTCAAATGTCTGCTGGACGTCACATTAGCATTAAAAGCAATGAGCTTTTTGATTGGACATGACTCGACTTCACATTGGATACCATGCTTATATCCAATGTGCATTTCATTTCTCTTCATAATTCGATTGAAAATTGTTTAGCATAAGTAATATTTAAAGTTAATTGACTAATCCAATAGTTTGGTTAGTCAGATTATAATCTTATCATCTATGTCCGAGAAAGTATGGCCAATTGGTTTTACATGGTATCAAAAGCATGGTTAATTAATGTTGTTAGCTTCAACTATATTGACGTCACACATTTAATGAATTGGATATGAAAAGCGTGTGTTAAATGTCTCGAATTTCTAACTTGGAATGATATATGGCTCAAATGTAGAAAGTATTTATATTCCATCAAAGTGTCTTTTGTAGTCAGTTAAGACATTAGTATCAGAGGTCATCTAAACACCTCAACTTTTATTTAACGTGTATAAAGGCTATTTCGACTATCTACCAATAATCGAATACGCCATGTCCATGAGAGATACACTATGGATGATAATTTCGAGTGACTTTTAACTATGAATCCACATACCTTTCATGGTTATCTTCATATGGCTAAGGGTTCGTTCTTTATGGCTGAACTGAATTGAATTGGCTGAATGAATAAATAATTTTGTTGAATTTAGCTGGACTGGATATAGCTAAACTAAACTAAATGAAACTGAATTTTACTGAAATCAAGCCAAAAAAGAACAGGACCTAACTCTTTTATACTATTATTTAAATGAGGAAATTACCAATCGTGGGTTGGCGCGGTGGTAGCATGGGGTTGTGCTTGGTAGGAAGGTCTGCAGATCGATTCCCCACAACCGCAACTGGGAGGAGTTTAAATACCATAATCCTTGGACCCGCTCCGAATCCAGATTAGTCAGCCCAATGTGGTTCGGAAACCGGATAGAAAACCAAAAAATTTAAATGAGGAAATTACAAAATTGGGCTGCTAGGAAAGCCCAAATCCCTTATTATAATTCTATAGAGATTCTACAGCAACTTTTTTTTTAGTGAGGAAAAGTTTAGCTAAGATTAGGGCTACTCACTCGTAAAGGAGGGCAAACCACATATCTCAATAAGGGTTTACAGTGGTATTTACAGATTACCTACCAATAAGAGCTAATCTGTAATTTTACGGCAACTCTTATTGGCATTCTACGGCAACTCTCAGCTTGAACAAAACAAATTAATTAGTAATTTTCTCATTACAAATATTAGAATAAATTTGTGTTTTCCAAAATGATAATACAACTGATTTGTTTTTTCTTTATATAAAATATTACAGTTGATTTTTAAATAAATTTATTTTACAAATTAAGATTGGCTAGATGGATGGTTAAGGGCTTCAAGCTGCTTAAGTGAGTCTCGGATTCAAGTCTTGATGTTTACAGAAAACTTTAATTGAGAGAGAATCCACTTAATGGATGCACAACAAGCCTCTAACCGGAAAATTGGCAAAATTTATGAAAAAAATATTTTTTATTTTCAGCATTGAAATTATTCCGATGAATTAACTTGCATTTAACGAATCAAATGATGTTAAAGATTTTAAAATAAAATTAAATTTTTTTTATTTTTTTTAATAAATTTTGTAAGGAGCAAAATAAAAACTTGGAACGTTCATATATTGATATGCGTATCAAATGGATTACAATCAATTTGGTAGAACAAAAATACACTTATCTCCTCGAATGAGATAGTATCAAATAAAATAAGAGAAAAATGGTTTATGAAATATCCCTAATTTTCTGGTTAACATATTTCTAGAAAGGATACAGTATAATTCCATTTACAATTGATTGTAAAGTAAATAAAAAGAATATAAAACTGAAGAAAGATATTGGCAGCAGCCATTTGCCTATCCAAATTTCACCAGTTAATTAAATAACCGAAGTCACAGATATGAGATAGTAGTAGATTTTATAAAAAGAATTGAAAAATAGGTATATATTAGTATATAAGTATTAGATTAGATTAGATAAGTAGAGATGTAAGAATCAGAAAGACGTCAAAAACATCCGGTTATGAAGAATTAATTATTGCACTCTAGAGATCATAAACGCAGTCTAGTTAGTGAGTGGTGTGCAGTCCTAGTAGACTTTGTCAGAAGCATGATATTTGGGGTGAAAATTAAAATGTGAAAGTGAAAATTGGAAGAATTGGAGATTGAAATGAAATGAAATTACCGTCACTGTTACATCTTACGTGTCAAAATGGGTAAAACCTTGATGAAATCCATCAAACCGTTGGTGAAATAATGATTCAGTTATGTAAACCACTGGAACCTACCCTATATATAGTTGATCTCTTTCATGTTCGTTATGATCATTATATAGGGTAAAACCTTCTAGGTTGAAGGGAAAGGAAAATATATAGGATTAATACATCATCATCCTCTCAAGTTGTCTAAAAACTACAATTGACTCCTTCAACTTTAAAACATTACAAATTATCTCTTATAGACTTGTTTAAACGCAATAAATAACTTCATGTTCTTGTTCAACTATTACAAATAACCTTTTATTCTTGTCAACAGATACAAATGATTCATTAATTTTGTCCAATTGCTTTCAATAACCCTCAAAATTCAAAATTGTTCGTATTAAAATGCGGAAACGATCAATAATATCATTTACAGAATTTCCGACTCCATCTATCATTATCTTGCACCTATAGTATGTATCAGCTAAAAATTGTACGCTTTGATACATCAATTTTGAAACTAGGAGTTTATTTGTTACGTTGTGACAAGTATAGACGTTTAATTGTAATGTTCTAAAGTTGAGGGGGTCAATTGCAGTTTTTGAACAACTTGAAAAGGCTGAAGATGTATTAACATATATGTATCAGAATCTACACCACAATATATATTGTTTTCATATGGTTTGTTGTTCTAGATATAATTTTTTCTTTATTTGATCATATCATAGATTATAAGGTAAGGTTTTTAATTTAATTTAATTAGAAAAAACAAAAATACAAGCAATAAAAAGAAGTACCAATGCTTTCAAAAAATAAATTACTTCTTTTCAATACAATCATAGATAACTCATAGAAATGTGTTAGTCAACAACATCCTTATTAACGTCATTTTCTTTCTCAGAAGCCAATGCTCTTGCAAGTATCAAAATCTCAAATGTAACGAGACTCTCCCAAGGATTCAAATATGTAGTTGCCAAGGAGTATACACAAGAAGTGCACATATCTTACTCAGTCAATACATGTTTTTCACTGCTTCTCCTTGGTCATTATAAGTATTAAACATGACGTGTGACCTTCACATTTAAGCTTCGACTCAGTTTGGGACCTCTTCACCAATAATGAGAAGCCCCATGAATGTCACGACATATCAAAGAGTAATCGACATAGCACCAAACGAGAGAATTAGCATGTTGATGACTAATAGCTTAGAGCACCTTCAAAAATTGCATTGCAAGGCTTTCTGATTTCGTGTAAAGTGAAATACATGAAGTCATAAAATTCCAATTCTTTTCCAAACTTCCATATACTTTAGCTCGAGTTCAATCGGTCTTGTGCCTAAGTTTAGTTCTAAGTGTTGAGTTAATTTATACGTGACTTGATCCAGTTGCTAAGCAATCAAGTCAATAGAAATGGAGCATTCTAAACCTTGTGAGAAACTCACGCTAATTCACTAATATTGAGTACCAAACTACTATTAAACGTTTTTTAAGATAGGACATAAAAAAACTATTTAACCATTTATACTAATCACCCACATCTAGAGTATTTAACCTTGTATGTGATACCTACACCTACATTTTAAAGAATTGTTTGATAATTACCTAATATCTCAATCATTAGATTAAAAGTATACAATTAGTTTCGAACGGTAAATGTCTAAATACAATTAATTATTGAGGTTCAATTAGAACACCACTCATGGGTGGTGCAGTTTCTCATTTTCCGTGTACGACAAATACGTTGCAAAGAAATCTTTTTCATGGCCAACAATTACCCTATGTTGTTGGACTTTAGAGTCCGAGATTGCAAGGCCCAAAGTTTTGACAAAGTCTTGGTGATGCATAATAATAATAATAATAATAATAATAATAATAATAATAAATAATTTAAAATTTAAATTTTTTTTATGGTTATTTTGTTTTTTACAAAGTAACCATTACTTTGTCTACTATCACCATTAGATTAGTGGATAAAATCTAATCTAATGTTGATAAAAACAAAGTAAAGGTTACTTAAAGTAACCATAAAAAGCACCTAAAATTTATATTATTTTGTTTGTCATAATTAAGGTTCTTCTGATTTTTTTTTCTCAAAGTTAGTAAATATTTTGGTATGAACGTGCAAACATCATAACGAATCACAAAATTATTTTATATCAAAATATATATTTTAAAAATTAAACATGCTAAGTTAGAATATATAAAATAGAGAAAAAGTAAAAATTAATTATAATAAAAGATGAGACTAAACAGATTGGAAAGTGAAAGTTAAGTTTGATTTTTCTACTTCCACGCCAAGTTGAATTATGAATGCAACACAATTGAGAGGACAACACATTCTCGAAGAGCAAGTGCAATCCATAACATCGAATTTAATTTCAAATTGGCCCACTTCTTAATTTTATCTATTGTATTGAAAAATACACATATTTTCAAATTTTTCTAACCACTCAGAATTTATAAAGCCCTTCAAACCCTTTTCTATAACTCACAATTTTATTATTCAATTTTCGTTTTTGGAAAAAAAAGTATTATGATGCTTTTTAAGTCAAAAGCAGCCGATAACAGGCAAAAGGTCAACAAATTAGAATCCAAAGCACTCGGTAAAGCATCAAAAGAAGTAGAAGTAGCATAAAAATGTTTTTGTGTAAACCAGACCGATATTTGGCTATGTTGAGCAAGACTAAACTTTCCAAAGAAGGATAGTGTGTAAAACGGACAGATATTCGGTCTTGTAATGTGTGTTTTTCTTCATCTTTTTTAAAATTGAGAGAAAAAAAGAGGTTTAGAGAAACAGAATTGACGAGTTTTGAAAATTATGTTTGAGAGAAAATAAGTTATGATAAGGGCATTTTTGTTAAAAGTGGACAATAGCTAGTAAAAATTAGACAACAGATGGCAATTCACTAGTATAAATACTTTTTCTTTACTAACAGAATGAAATCTTGTATCTCTATTTGCAAACGATGAAATGAAATCACAGATCGATATATGCAATGGTGAATCACAAACTTCTAATCCCTAAAGTTAATTATGTCCAATTTACATTTATGCTGAAGGTTTTAACTTAGTGGTTGAGACTCTTCTATAACATAAGAGTTTATCGGATCAAAACACGTCCGAGAAGAGTTTTTTTTAGCCTCATGAAACTTTTTAAATAGGGCACAACACTACAAGGCCCGGTGCTCTTTCTTGCAAAGTTGATCTTTTTGTTTAATGATGTTGCTCATCAATAAAAAAAAATAGTGCTGGATTTGTCTGTACAGTACAGTATCCGGGCCTAGTTGAAGTTGAGAGCTGCAATGCAACGTGAGGAATTTCTAATAGGTCATATTGTAACGTAAGGTCGGGATGGAATTCAATGCATTAATTCTGGTACAATGGCTCCCTCAAAAATAAAGCATCTTCTCTTCTTTATAGTCATTCAATTCAATAATAGTTTCATAATATGGCTGTCACTATTTGTAAAAATAATTAGGGTCAGTTATAAATAATCCCTCGTGGTTTTACGAATTGTCAAATTAGTAATTGTAGTTTATTTTGTGAATAAAAAGTGGTGTTTTCCAAAACAATCATCTTTTACCTTAACACTGTAAAATGATTGTGAATTTTTGTTTTGCGAAAAGTACGAATAATTTTTTGTGATGAGATTGAGTTGAATGTGGAGTTTAGATGAGAGGATGATGACGTTAAACAGTTATTTTAGTATACTCTTATATCTTAGAATTTAGTTTTTTTTCTCAAAGAATATCTCAAAATTTAGTTAAATTAATAATAATGAAAGATGATCCTACATAATAAATTATGAGGCAAAATAAAAGGAATAGAGTGCAGACAAGCAATTGAAAGTTGCAGGAACATAACATTCAATGATGTTTCAGTTCCATTACTTAATCTACAATAAAATCTATTTAGAGAATGATATTAACAGATTAATAAAACATTAAGAATAATAAAGTAAGATGTCCTTTTGTTTTTTGTCTTTATTGATCTTTGTTAGCAAGTGAAGTGATGATCATGGTCCATTTTTACTAAACAAAGTAACAAGCAAGTTGAAGAATCTTTCAACCATACCTTTCTAAATGAGTCAATGTCTGTTCCCCCAAACAAAATCCAATCTCCACTCTTGTGTAAATTTATCTTCCATGAAGTTTGGGACATTTAAATCATTATCACTGAGTTTGGGTTAGTCAATTTCTGTACACAGGTAAAGCAAACTGCTTTTTTCCATTATCATTTGAGTAACTTTTACCTTTCTTTTTTTTCCCATTTATTGAATACTTTTTCCTTCATCACTATCTACACATCGTTTTTTTTAATGGGTTCTTCACCTTTCTTCATTAAATGCACATTTTTTTTTCTGCTTTATCTTTGTGGTTTTTGCTTTGTTTTTAATGGGTTTTCTTTGATTTTATTATAGTATTAGCAAATGCAGTCTTGGAGGTATCTCCATGGAGGGAAAGATTCAGAATCTTGTGAAATACTTCCATCTGATTATGCTGAGGATGTAAAAATGAATCCTTTTATAGTTAACATGGATACTTATAATTCTGTGGAAGATGACTCAAGTTCAAGGCTTTCTTGCTCTGTCATGGATTCTAATAATAAGGGTTGTTCTTCTGTTGATTTGAAACTTGGAAGGTTTGGGGATCTTACAGAAACTCAGAATTCTAGAATTTCTAAAGGAGGATCTATCCTGTCTTCCTCGGAATCATCCAAACCTACTAAGAGACTAAGATTGGGAGTGAATTTCCACCGCGCTCGTTGTCAAGTTTATGGTTGTAATAAGGACCTCACCTCTTCTAAAGAATATCACAGGAGACATAAAGTCTGTGAAGTTCATTCCAAGACTTCAAAAGTTATAGTTAATGGGATTGAACAGAGGTTTTGTCAGCAATGTAGCAGGTATATGTTTGTTGACTACTTTGAATATCTGATCAAATTGATATCTAATTTAACCAATATATGCGAAAAAGAAACCTTCTTGTTGAACTCTTTTCCAGTGTCTTCTTGTCTAAACTATGTGATTTTGTTTTTAGCACTATATGGTAATGTAGTATATGTATGTTTGCTGATAATTTTGTGTTGTTCAGGTTTCATTTGTTGACTGAATTTGATGATGGAAAGCGTAGTTGTAGAAAACGCCTTGCAGGACACAATGAACGTCGGAGAAAGCCTCAAGTTAATATTCATTCTGGAAGAACTGGGAGGCTACTTCAGTCATACAATGGTAAATGACCTATTTGATTTCAGCTGTTAACTATTTAATCTGTCTGTTCCTTGCATTTACTGATCTTAGATATTCTTATTTCAAGAAATTTTGTGATTTACCATTGACAAGACTATGAAATTGTCATTTTACTGAGCTTTGCACCCGAAGATTGTTATGTATTTTATAAGATCTATATATAAGTTTGTTTGGTGAAATTGAATTCTTGAGATGAAGATTGGAAAATCAAAAGTTCATTGTTTCACTCTGCAGCCATTAAGCATACACACTTTGATGTGTGATTTCATGACACGTATAATGGACAACTTTCTGAGCACAAGTTCTTGATTGTTCAGAGTAGAAAGTACCTAATTTTTTAAGGGACAGATGTAAGCCAATCTTTCCAAGCACATTGCTAAGGTTAATGATAAAAATATCCATTTGATGATAAGTGTTGTGTGGAAACTCCTCTTCAATAGCATTGCCGCGTTTTATGTCCGTTCGTCTCCTAGATATGTTTCTTTCTTAACAAATAACATTTACGGTGTGTGTTTCTGTTTCCGTTTCGGTTTCAGTTTCTTTTTTCCTTTTCGGTTTCCGTCCAGCATAGATGCTCTATGTATCCTAGTATCTTAGCAAATACTTGCATATATCTGGCCAGTGTTTTGTGTTTTAACCATCTTAGTGGATTGCTGCTGTTTACCATATAAAGTGCGTGAAATTTCTTTTGCAACCAAGCTCTAACGTCTGGTTTGAGAGCTTAGAGCACCTGTTAGATGCATCTTCCATAACCCTCCTTACATGGCTTTGTGGGATATGGTCATAAATGTACTAGGAATATGCTCCTCGCGAGGTTCCATAACCAAGCTTATTGCAGTTATACTCCTGATAGTCCTAGAAATCCAAATTTTATTCCATATATCCTGTAAGTGGTGTGTATGCTCTGTTAGTAATTTTATTCCATTCGATGTTTTTGAGTCCCGAAAATGCACAGAGATAATTATTTTGTTTTCACTTATGTTCTCAAACTGGGATACTTGAGTCAATTGTTGCAGATGATATTGATTGACCTTCAATTGATTTTGCAATCCACTGCAGGCTTTGCTACCAGCAGATATAATGGGACTTCATTAACATCTTTTATCTGCGAAGATCTACTTCCCAATGTCCCACTGCATCTTGAAAAATCTGGATCAAATAATTGGTACCGACACGTAAAAGTTGAAGACGGGTTTGATTATAGTCAACTATCTTCAATTCCTATTACAAGTGGCCATTTTCATTCAAAACCTGTCTTCACTTCTAATAGTTCGGAGAAAGCATTTCTTGATTTTCATGTTAATGAAGTTGCAACTGCAACAACGAGCGTTTTCAATGATAACACAAACCGATACGCATGTGATCTGACTGGCTCAAATACCGGTTCACATTCATTAATGCAAGATAGCTCATTAGGAAATGAAGAGTTTAATAATGCTTTTGATCCAGCATCAACCATTCAAGGATTACCAGGGATCACAAATTCTGGTTGTGCTCTCTCTCTTCTGTCATCTCAATCACACAACTTTCCAAGCCAGTCGTCGGGAATTTCTGTTGCCTGCCCATTGTTAGTGCCTGGCAGCAACAATCATTATAGTGTTGGTCAAGTCTCCGAAAAGCTGCTCGGACTTAGCTCGCAGGGTTCAGCAAGCGAGGTAGCTAAAAAGTCATGTGAAACAAGTTCTGTACACGGTAATCGCTTCAGGTCAACAGCACTCATGTGTAATAGTAGTGATGCCATAAATTTCGAAGCCACGGATACAATTTGTCAAGGGTCAAATTTTATGAATGCCAATGACGGTCTTCCATGCAGGGATGATTCTACAATCGACTTGCTTGAGTTGTCATCTCAGCTTCAGCGAGTCGAATGGCAGAAGCAGCAAATGAAGCAAGAACATGATGGTTTCTACTGGCCTCGTATCTCTTAAGTCCTTTACAAGGAAGGTATATATACTAATCCATTTACGTGTTTAAGTTATATGTGTTTTTTCTTTGTTTAAACTGCCTGATTCCTGACAATACGATAATGATTTCACGAGATTGAATGTGATTGATGATCTATTCACTTGGTCGGTCTTTAAAGAGTAAATTCTTGCAGTTTGGAGCAAGTAGTGAAGTATGTAGCAGCATGTACGCCGGCCAGATCTTCTGAAAGAGCATAAGCTGGAAATAATGGTGAAAATTCGTGTAGTTTGTCCTCGTGTCTTGACAAGCAATTTCTGTGAAGGAACAAGTTTATTAGGTGTTAGTTCCTGCAGTTTCATGTGAAGAATTTGATCAGCAAATCGAGTGGCTGAACCAAATCATAGTAAATTGTACAAGTGTGTGGTTCATGGTTCAAATATAATATGATAGTATGTAAATAATTGAGTGATAATTGTTCAAAACTCTATGTTGATTATATGGGAATGGTAGAATAAGTGAAATGAAATGAAACATCAACATTTCTGAATTTGAAATTTATTGGTTATTGCTAGATATCATATTATTGTGAGATAAATAGTGTTAGGGTGGTTGGTAACCTAAAACTAAAAATTTCAGCCTAAAAAGCCTGGCTGCAAATGAAATGGCTCTTGTATCATTCCGAATCAAAAGCTCCAAGATTTCACTCTATATAGACAAAAATAAAACATAAAATAATCCTACTTGATAGTATGAAATGCAAATTTATCATCCACCGTTAGTAGATAGTACTCCATTAAAAATACACAAAGGCAACCAAAAAAAGTTGGTCTAAGTGGTAAGATACTTCATCTTCTACTTGAAATAACCTTACAAATAGATAGGTCTACCATTAGCTAAACTTTTTATTACCAAAAAAAACAAGAACCCACTCTGCTCTTTAAATGCCGACTAAACCGGCAAATTAGAAGTTTTCTTTTAAGAGTAAAGTAAAAAGAAAACATTTGTGATTATAGATTTTAACAAATAAATATTTGTAGTTTTCTTTCAGAAAACATATCTGAGGTTATATAAATTCACAAGCAGGGTTTATCAAACAGAAAATGGGCTATAACGGTTCTGTTGGGTCAGCCTAGCAAACTCATCAAAAGCGCGTTGTCCAAGAACATGGGAAACTCGACACTAGAAAGATGGATCCATCTGATAAATTTGATCGAAGGCGTAGAATGTTCGTTAAAGATAACTGCCTGAGGGTAGGATATGCCCGAAAGGAGGGGAACATTCCTGGATAAGAATGATAACAAGGAAGAATGAGATGTCATCATACTTTTCGCACGAATGAGTGTGTATCAAGATAACCATTATTTTCATATTCACTGAGTTAAGGGAAAATGTAATAACACCTCATTAGAACAAACAGTTGTGTTCACTTAGTCAATGACTGACCAAATAGAATTTAGTCAATCACCATTAGATTAGAATTTAATAGTGTAGATTAAAAACTCATGAAATCACCTAAAGACGACGGGTTGATACGAAACTATCTAGGGTATAATAAAAATAATAAAAAACATTGTTTATAATTAAAGTAAAATAGGTAATTTCGTTAAGTTTGAATCTCCACCCTTAAATTCTAATCTAATGGTGATTGACCAAATTATATTTAGTCAATCATCGACTAAGTGAGCACCACTCTTAGAACAAATATCATCTTTATATTTTATATATATTTCTACGGTGTCATGCACTGAGGTATCTTCCGAATATTGTAAATATCGTCTCTTGTACATACCAATTTCTGTTATCTCTTTACTAATTTTAGCATTATTGATCCATTAGATGATCACAATGCCAACCCTTTTTCTAGGAATTGTGATTCAAGTCTGGTGAACGTTTTTTGGAGACACGTTATCACTTTTCGATAAAATCGTTACATCTCTCATTTTGCATCTTTTAAAGGCAAATGTTAGCCAAGTTCAAAACATTTCAATCACTAATCATAAAATCAACGGTTGATTAAATTTTCAATAAATACTAATTAAATATTAAAATACACAAATAAAATCTTATCGGTTTATTTTAAAATCAATAGCAAGAGAATCATTATATCAACATGAAAGCATCTTAATCTCTTTGTTATTATCTAATGTGTGTGACTGAATTTAATTATTTTTGTAGTTGTTAACAAATATCTATATAGTTTAACCAAAGTAGGACTCTTAGAAATGAATAAGGTGGTAAATTGAAGAGTTGAAAATCGATTTTTGCATTCATATATTGAGGAAGAAAAAAGTTGAGCTGTAATGTAAATAATAATGGTGCTGGAATTTGCTGTCCATGGCCGGCCGGATCCATTTAATGAAATCTACACCACATGTAAACACCATATTTAACAGCTATTTATTATACTCAAATAATTCACCATTAATTTTATTTTCCTGAAAAGATTCTTTTTGTTTTTATTCAATCATTATTTTTCCCATTCTAAAAAAAACAATTGCCGGAGAAACCGATTGTTTTTTCTTTCTTTATTTTCATACCATTCGTTAAATACGTTGCTTTTTGACAAGGCAGACACCATCAGCTCTCTTATCTTTTTTATTTTTGTTCATTAAATATTTCATTTTATTGTAATTTTGAAAATCTGAAAAAAAATAACTGTAAGCAAAAAATTCAGTTAAAATAACAACATTCATTTTGTCTACTTCTAAAGTTCATAGTTTAAAGAACTCAAAATTATTCTCTTATATAATAGGCTCACAAGATGTATTTTATCTTATAAAAGTATCAATTTAAACTATAGAAAACGCATCTGAAACTGCTAACTCCATTTAAATGACTTTGATATTTACAATTAATTATTTTGACAATGAGTGCATATATAATTGATTGAATACTTAATATGTCAAATTAAAATATTGTTGGTTTTATAAAATAGAAAATATTATTTTTTAGTAAAAATAAAAAATAATACGCCCTATAGATTTTTTTTTTCTATAGAACAAATGCAACTTCATTCAACTAAAAACAGAATTATACGTGTCCAACGAGATGAAACTAGCACGGTGAAAAAGCTTTAATAAACACTTCGGTAGACGAGAGAGACATTGCATATTTTGCCAATGCATAAGTTATTTGGTTGCAAATTAAATTACTTTAACGCCATGTCACATCCAAATTTGGAAAAGACGAATTTTTTGCAACCTATGAATCTTATGAGAGGCTTACAAATTATAAATAAATTTTGTATTTATTATTGTTAGAAATTAACATGATTGTCTTATGTTTAACTATTAACTTAAGCTTTCAATTCAATCAGTTATTTAGCATGGTATAAAAAAAACAAACAATTCCGAGCTCAAGTGATGACAACTTCATTTCTTGTTGGTGAATTAAAAATGCATGGTAAGACTAGCATGTGCACGCTTCAAGCCCAATTAGCGTTCATGTAAAGAGGGTGTTATATATTAATCTAAAAGATGTTAACGAGTCTTAACTATCAGCTTATTCGATTGGTTCCTCAATAGATCTTAATACTCCTAATCAAATATCAGAAAAAGGACTTAAAATCTATTTGTCAATAGTCATTTGTTGTTAATTGTTTAATGTTGCAATTCGGTGTTATGTCAGAAAAATAATAATTAATATTTAGTAAATCTCTGATTTAATCTCGATGTTAAGTTGTAAAATATCTAAAAAGACAAGAAAATAGTCAAAAAATTTCTAAAATTTGGCCTAAGTGACTTATTGCCTACTGAAATTGCTCATGTTGATTATTTGACCCTCTAACCCTCTAAAGTTGCTCATGATGGACTAACTGAAGCTCTCTTATCCAAACAACGCATCATTGAAAATAACGATTTGAACTTTGGCACATGATTTATGGAAATTTTGCAATGAAAGTTGATTAATATTAACACCTCGTCATGTTATTTTAACACATCCGAATGTGGAGGGTTACCAACCAAACCTTTATTCATGTCATGTCCATCTCACTTTGAAAAGGCATATACTAATTGGGTTCCTTTTATTTTCAAGGAAAAAAATCTGAACTTGACAAAGACAAGTCAAACTTAGATTTTGGAATTTAATCAATGTCAAAAGTTTTGAATAATCATCAAAAAACACCAAAAGAGCACAAAAGCTTAACCAACAAAATGCACTACCAAGTCCTCAAAGTAATAATAATAAGCTCAATCATTGTTAATTCAAAATAGCTATTGAAAAGGAAATTCCGCCTGAAAAAAAATAAATTAAAAATAATAATCTAAGCTTTCTCGTACCAAAAGAGCTTAGATCACTGTGGTTTGCCAAGATACAAGCCTAGCCTTGAACTAAAGGAGAGAACAGAACTGTGAGCTAGCTATAGCTTCTCTCCAGCTATCAAGAAATCTAGTTTTTAGCACCATTCACGGCTTCCGCGGAGTTTGCAGATGGGTTCAGCTCATCCCATGCTTCAACCCATGTGATCATGGCATCTGCTAGCTTGATAAAGTATTCATCAACCTTACCAAGTTTTGCCCTCACTTGCTTCGAGAGCTCAAGGTAGCACTTCTGGACAGTAGTACACTCCTTGGGAAGGACTGCCGACTGGAAAAACGGAATGAGCTCCTCTTGCCAGTAAATTCCTTTGTATTCCTTCTTCAAGTTCACGAATGGGTTGCTTGCTTTGCTGTGATAGATATACGGCAATCCCGTCTTCACTCCAAAGCCCAAATGGTCACATATAACCTATCAATTCAATGAAACAACTTAACATGAGTTGCCAGAATCTTCAAAATTTTAACCAAAGATAATGATTCTCAATAAAAGTGTTAAACAAGACAGTTGCACACCTTGGTGCACCATCCAGCCCACATATCGTCGTAACGACCGATCGGCTGACCATCACCCATGAGACCGAAGTACATTGCTGGTCCAATCAACTCACGGTTGAATGCAAGATTCATACCGCACATGGGGAACAAGGTACCCTTTGGTATTGTCATCACAGCATCGACATACCTGACAAAACAGATGCAGAATTAAAATTTATTTCTATACTATAGATAAGCTACTGCAATGCATTAGATCAGATCAGGGATCTTCTTTCTTACCTAGTGTTTCTTTCAAGAGGCTTGACAAGTTGGGTGGGGGCATCATAATCGGGGATGTTGAGCCACAACCCATGGGATACAGCAGTAGCAACACCCTCACGGAGGCTAAATGGATATCCACGGACGAAATCTGTGCCAGTCCTGTATGGGTCATACAGGGTGTTGAAGAAAAATGGGGTGGATGGACACAGAAGGTTCTTGATGTGCTGCTCAAGCGCATTAATATCATGGCCGGAAGGATCCTTAGCAACCTGCAATTACCCAAGCAATACACAAAACATTAGACCCTACTCCAAAATTACTTCACTGCAACAAGTTTAACACACAATTATACAAGTACATAGACAATGGAGCACCATTGGATAAACACACACAAAATCGAGGCATTACTAAATGGCCAGTTAAACAATTACAGGCGATCTTGTGCAACACAATTCAAAGAAACCAAGAATCACCATTTTAATTAACAGGGTAAGCCAGGCAAACAGATCTAAATACTATGTGAGCATGCACAACAAAACATTCTTCCACCATTACACTACAAAGTGGATCCTGAGATACAACAAAGCAACAGAGACCATCTTGAACTACGGAATCAAATGGATAATTTGGAATCAAGATCAAGTATATCAATCAAAAATAGATGCTTTGATTCATTTTGAATATAATTTCAAGCAAAAGCTTCAATGATTAAAAGCAAAACCATAATCTTGACATCAATCATACCAAGAACAACAAAGCCTCAGTCCCGAAATAATTCAGGTCAGCTAAACCATATAAATTCTCTCCCTCCACTCCGTCCTATCCACTAACATATTTATCTCAATCCCCAATAGACTCATTGCAATCATCAAACCAATCAATTAAGGAAAAAAATAACAAAGCTTTAAACTTTAACATCACAAAAAAAACATCAGATCCAAACACTGAAGAAACTGAAGCAACACCAAGTCAAAATTCAAAATTCTAGATAAACCCAATTCAAACTCGGATCTACAAACCCTAAATCTAGAAACACAATTCAAAATACCGACAAAAAAAACACGATCACAACCAAACTAAAACCCCAAAACCCAAACAAGTAAAAAAAAAGGCAACAAGATGAGAAGCAACTTACAAAGCAATCATCATCGATGGTGAAAATATACTTCTTCTTAGAGACCATAAACCCAAAACAGCGACAAGCAGAATCCTTAAAGGAGATACAAGAAGCCTTAGGACCGAGAATCTTATTAATGTCGTTTCTGTTGTAAAGCTCATAATCAAAGCCCTCAGGGACCTTGATGACCTTAGAAGGATCTCCATCTTGGACAATGATGAGATGGTATGGCTGGAAAAAGGGTCTCCACATCTCCAAGAAATCCAAGTTCCTGATAGTTGGGATGACTATGTCTAGCTCATCTTTCAACAGAGGTGTTGGAGAGACAGCCATTGTTGGATTCAGATCCCAGAGAGAAAAGTTATTCAGTCTGAGAAGGAGAAGGAGAAGGAGACTTGTGAGTATGAAGAAGAAGAGGAGACGATGAGGGGGTATTTGTAGTCAGAGAAAGAGTTTTGATAGGACTCAAGAAGAAGAAGAAGAAGCCGCGTAGATCTAGCTGCCCTGTTTTTTAATTTTTTAAATATACTTTTTTATGGAAAGTTAAAGAATTTTCTGAATCTGTGGTAATTATTGATAAATATACTTACCATATTAACAATTCATATTGTGGGTCTTATCTTTCGTGTGAGGGTTTGGGCCAAATTTTAGATACAGCCCGTGAGTTTTAAAAAGGGTAAAAGTCCGGTTACTACGAGACGAGAAAACTGAACTGGAATGGATGTTATTCAGCTTAACTCAACTCAACTTAATTGAATTGAAAATATGTATCGATAAGATCAAAAGAACAAGACTTAATTACAAAATTGACCAAATTTGAAAGCTCACTTACATATTAAGTATGGTTTCTACTCTCTTTTTTAACCAATCTAGCATATTACACTCAATTTGGACAAAGATACCCCTACCTTTCTCACTTTCATTTTTTTTCACTCTTCGGTTGTTGAATTCCTTGCGACAAAACACGGCTTTCCTTTAGATTTTCTCCCTTCCATTTTCGGCATGTTTTCTTGTGATTTACTGCGAATCATCAATCATTTCAACAACATAAAAATCATAATCCTATAAACTGAAGAAAGAGACAACACGCAAGTTCATGGCAGTACGTCATCGTTTCATCTAATTTTTTACATTGATGCAGATTTATATGATTTTATTTTCAAATTAGACTTCAAGTGATGAAAACTTAGTATGCCTCGGACACTTATGTAGTCCATATTGTCATGATATGAGAATCTGAACTGGCTTAATCGATGTCTCAAGACACTTTTGCAGACATCACTTCCATATCCTCGTCAAGAAAGCTCGACGAAATCTCATCTATAAATACCTCCAACATAATAAATGATATACAATTACACAATTTCTCTCTACTTTGCTTCTAGTTTGCACTCTCTCTCTCTCTAAATGATTATTGACTTGATCGTCAAAGTGTTTTCAGAACCACCATATAAAAAAGTAGTCTAAGATCAGATTCAAGTCACTAGAAGAGCACTAGTTTGTATCTATTTTATCGTATGTGAATGTGCAGTATGAAAAAATAAACGAATACATTTACTTAAAAACCTTCAAACAAGATTCATCTAAAGGAAAAAAAGAAATTGTCAAGGACAAAGTGTCTTGGGTTGGCGACGACTTGAAAGGTGTCTGTGTGGTTTAGATCTTTGGCCCTATGCAAGCCGTGGAGGAGAAACGTATACTAACTTATTATCTATGGCGCTTAACATTGCCTTATGGTGGATGTTCTCATCCTGTTCGTCCATCTAACATCATGGTCAAAGGCGTTCACTCAACAACGTGTTCACTAGTTCAAATCCAATGGACTGACCTTTCGAATTTTCTTGAACGGACAAGCCTTCTATTTTCTGAAGGACTTGATGTATTTTGTTTCAGAAGTGGTTTCAATTTACAAAATTAGAAATACAAAGATAAGTTTAGCATATGATATTACGTACTATTTTTATTATATTGTTTTTGAGGGAATTACGTACTATTTGATAGAACAACTCAATTCCTTTTTCTTATTAATAAAGCAAAGTTTTTTTTTTTGGAAAAAACAACAAAGAATAAACCCGAACAATCAATTCTTTTTAAAGGATAATTAGTTAAGCTTAGAAAATTATGAATAATATAGTCATTGATTAATCAGATACTAATCGATTTTGAATGTTTATAACGAACCTAAACAGTTTGAAATTTTTAATTTTGAGCATCTAGACGAGAACTAAAAGATTAGGCCGCATTTTATTTTGTTTATTTGGTAAATAGGGAAGATTTAAGCACAGGAAGAAAAAAGCACTTCATGATTATTTATAAAAAATAAAACAATCACCACAAAATATTGACTTTCAAATAGCCAAAATATCATATTCCTTTGTAAGATTAGAAAGGTAATTTTTCGTTTATTTTAAAACAAATACTATAACTTTCTACCAATAAGAGTTGGTCCAAGTGGTAAGTCTTAATTTTATATTTGAAATGTTTGCGGTTCGAGTGCTCACTTCGTCAAAATTTACCTTCATCGAGATATGTGGTTTGTCCTAATTTTGCGGATAGATAGATCTATCATTAGCTAAACTTTTTTTTTCTAAAAGTATTAACTAAACTTTTTGTACAAAAAATGTATTATAACATTGTGATTATTTTTCAAAGAAAAAAGAATCATTCGGAAAAACCAAGTGAAAGAGACCCCCTAATTCTTCTACTAAAACAAAGGGAAGATGGAAGGAATATGTATTATTGAAATAGAAAATCTCTGACTAAATTAATACTATATGTAAGAATCAGAAATGAATGTTAATTTTGGGTAATTGAAAAGAAAAGGAGATTAGGGGTGAACAAACAAGAGCGCCAACTGGCCATGGAGGGCATTAGAAAGGAGGATGGATGTATTTGGGCACATCTCTGCACGTTCATCCCACCAAAACATTCATCTTTTTCTAAATATGAAATAAAAACTTAGTAGAAAGATTGTGGAATTTTATTTTATTTTTTTAGCAAATTATGGAATTTTTTATTCATAGCCAAATATACCATTATATTCATGAAAGGCAGATTGTCAAAAACTAGAAAACTACTCCCTTTGTTTTAAATAATAATTTAATAATACATATTCCCTCTATTTCAATGTTATATTTTGGAGGTTATGGGAGCTTGTAAAGGCTGAAAAATAAATAAATAAATAAATAGAGACATGAACAGTTTGGAAAAACTAAAAGCTAGTTCATGTTTCCTGGAGGCTACTTTGAGAGTGATATTGAATGCTAAAAAGGATCGTTTTGGACGAAGTAAAGGCTGGAATTTTAAGATTGGATATAAATAAGGAGATTGAAACTAATTTGGAGGGTAAAGCTAAATTGTAGAGTCGGAATAATTTTGAAAAGAGGTCCCATAAAGATTATTTTTGATGAACTTTCAACCAAGTGAAAAATTCAGAAGCTTGTTTATATATGCCTTTTTAATTGATTTAAAATCAATAGAAGTTTCTCAATATGATTGAACCAAAAGTAAGAACAGGCTCTATGCTTGAACCAAAAATCATAACGATCACGAGGGTAAATCCTCCCCTCGAGGAAAGTAATGGTTGACCAAAAGACATTTGTGAGTCCAAACATCTAAGGAAGAGGAAAAAGGATGACATGTATGAATCTTGACATCACGGAGAAAAGGGGCCTCGCTGAAAATAAGAAAAGGAAAGAAAATGCGATCTTAATGGCAATGAGTTGTTTGAATAGCTCATACAGGAGATTAGTCCTCAAGTGTTTGAAGCAATTAATGTCGTTGGATTCGATAATACACATCTATCCATTCGAGAAAACAAATCCACATTATCACCGAGCATCTTAGGCGCCGAACCATGCCCGCCAATTTCAAACATCCCCAACTGGAAAATATAACCGTACATTCTGTGGTGCATGGCAAGAATTTCCAGAGGATCTTGGAAACCACAATAGCTTGGGATGCCTTGATATGTAGTCTTTTGCCCACAATATTGAAAGACACTGCAGCGGAGTGATACAAACACTTGCCTCAGAGCTGCATTCACATTTTCAACTAGCTAGCGAACAAGTTCCTTGAACGATCACATCTATCCCTAAAGTTAAAAGAATGAGAAATCACAATGCATCAAAGAGTTCCCAGATGAGAAACTACATGATTTTGGTGGAAAGATTCCAAAAGATTGTCATCCAAGTCTAGTCATTAGATATAAAACAAGTAGCAACGACCATGGCTTCGAATTGCAGGTGTGCATGTATGTTTATCTCTAGCGCCACTACAGAAGCTCCTCACAACTTCCAAGAACTCATTGCAGTGTCTCAAAGTTATGTTGAATGGGACACTCATGAGAAGAATGCATCAATAAAAGATATGCTTGGACCAATTTCCAGCCAGTTGGACAAGCACATGGAAGAGCTCATTAGAAGATGTGATGCTCTAGAGAATGCTAGGGAAGAGATCCAATGACTTTGAATGTCCCGATGATGTTCTGGGCAGAAACGAACATGGAATAGCACATTTATCCTTGATAAATGGAGCAGTAAAAATAACAATAGCCTCTACTAATACTTCCATCAGAGTAGAGGCCAAGACACATAAATTGTTTCCAGTTAGTAGATAAATTGAGAAGATGGCCTCTAAAGAGTCTCCTCATAAGAATCATGAGCCAAAAGAGAAAAGGAAAGATGAAACTTGTCTCCAATGTGAAATCAATGTTATCGCGGAAGGGCACTAAAGCGGGATAGTTATAGTAAACTTCAAGAAAAGCTCAGCTCAGCTCTAATGACATCGAGTAGTTTGTGAACACAATTTTATGGCTCAAAGTTTATTCTTATTTTAAGCTCAGTCAATTCAACCGAGATTAACCCATCAAAACACAATGTAACACAAACGATTTTAACTAATCGAGATTCATTTTAATCTATCAAACAACAATTATAAAACCCAATTAAAACTTTATATAGGTTTCTCAGATTCCAAAGAGAACATACAATGAAAACAAACCCTAACAATCTGAAACAAACTCTAAAACATAACATATCCTAACCGCCAAAACCATAGAGAGTCCTGCCTTGTCTCTTCAAAGCATAAACAACATCCATAGCAGTAACAGTCTTCCTACGAGCATGCTCAGTATAAGTAACAGCATCACGAATAACATTCTCGAGGAAGATTTTCAGAACCCCTCTTGTCTCTTCATATATCAGCCCGCTGATACGCTTAACGCCTCCACGTCTAGCCAAACGCCGAATAGCAGGCTTCGTAATGCCCTGAATGTTGTCCCTCAAAACCTTACGGTGTCGTTTAGCTCCTCCCTTCCCCAATCCCTTGCCTCCCTTTCCTCTGCCTGACATTTTTATTTTTCTTCTTCTGGATCTCTATTTGATTTTCTGATTAAGATATGATAATATTGGAGGGATGAGGGATTTTTTATAGGAGGAGTGATGATGTTTGTGGCCGTTGGATTAAGTTGCTATCCGTGTGAAAAAGAGGGGTTCGATTATTGACCGTTGGATTTAGTGTTTTGTCGATTTGATTGGCGGGGATATGGGTAGTTTGGATCGTGATGCTTGAAAAATGGGCGCGTGGTTGAAACTCAAATTTAAAATTTTTGTGAAATTTTCAAATACGGCCTCCCTCCCAAAATTGTTTTTAGGCTACATTACATACAATAGAATGCCTTAAATTAAATCCATTCATCTACTAAATTTTGAAATTGAATTTTATTTGTTTATACTTTGATTTTGTTCTAAGTCAAGATCATTGCATCCATCTTTGAATTAAATTGATACTTTTTTATTTATTTCATTGAAAAAATAAAAATTGGTTTTCATGACGAATATGAATTTGAAATCTAGAAAGCTCACTCACAACAGCTTTTTTAGGCCCATTTACGCTCTGTGCCAGACATCTCAAAATAAACAGCACGGTCTATACTAAGAAAAAACACCCTTCGTCCAACACAATAGACGTTTCATGTAATAAGGACCCGAGTAGTTTCCCAAGTAAGGACCTTACGTGGCTAAGTCAGCTGGCTACGTGATTCTTTATAAATATCTCAAGCATTGAACGCACAAAGGGCATGTTTGTTCTCTCTTTTTCTCTCTTTAAGACTTCTATCTTTATTCTTTCTCTCTCCCTCTCTAAATTATGATTTATGCTCTCTTCCATGTATCCAAACTAACAAAAGCTTCAGAACGTATTTCAGTAAGACTCTGACGAGCTCACTACTACTCAACCAATTTTAGAAGAAGCATTCATTCGAGGAGCAGATTTAAGAATGAATGATATTTTTAAAGTGAAAGATATGTACACATACTAATTTCTTCGGAAAAATAGGGATATTTGACAAAAGTAATATGAATTTACTACTTTTTGACAATTTTAGAACCAATTGGAACACTTGTATATATCTACTTTAAATATGAGTTCCATACAGCTTATATCTATCCTTTTGAAAAATATGTTTCAGGTCCTACACAAACCAACTAATGTAAGCTCTAAATGGGCTACGTTATGTTTGGGCCGTAATTTTTTTTATCAGTCAAGGACAGGTCTAGCATTCCCAATTTATATGGATCTAATATCATATTGATACTTTTGTATCCGAATATGAATACTATTTGCTTGCTACTTTTCTGGTTATTTATTTATTTTTATTTTTTTGAAAAGTTTTATTTTTTTTGGTAAATTTTGAAAAGTTTTATAATAAAGTGTTTTCTTATGTATATAAATTTCACTTTTGTAAATTAATAAATTTAACCTAAAATCCTACAACTACTTTTTGAGCTTGCTACCAGCAAGCCATTTCTTGGTGGTTTTTCTTTATGAAGTGTTGTTTACCTTAAAATAGGTTATAAATAAGAAATATTCAAAACAAACCTAAATAGTTTATCCAAATAATATTTTTTTAAAAGATCAAATAGTCAGCCACCATTAAAGTCTAGCTCTAACTAACTATGACTTACAAAATCCAATATAAGTCGTTTGTTGATTGAAACCACTATTTCTAGATTCCTAGTTATTAAAATAATTTCTAACTTAAATTTTAGTTGTCGTAATTTATATGAGAAATACGATATAATTATACATAAATACAAATTAATTCTCCTTATCCTAATTTATAATTTGAACTGAAGTTTAACATTCATATTTTTACAAGAAGAAGATTTTTTTTTTTTAATGAAAGAATAATGCTGGTCATTCTGAAATTGACAAATTGGCAAAATTTATGAGAAATTGAGAAGAGGAAGAAAAAATGGGCAAGAAGACAAACATAAGTAGCAAAAAGGATAGATGTGAAGATGCCAAAGGAATATATATAAGAGCGTATGACCTAGCTATCATATACTAAACTAAATTTTCTTTTGATGTCACAAGTTGAGAATACATGGAATTTTTATTCATCATCAGTAATTTGCTTATTGGTGGGGATTTAATTATATATTATTTTTTTATCATTTACTTTTCTTAACAAATCAAAAAAGTTTTTGAATGTGACATGATCAAATGAAGCAGAAAACAAAATCATAACTACTAATAACAGGCGTTGACTAGATTGATTTAGCAGTATAAATACCACCCTCTTCATTCTTGCATTTTTCATAGATATAAAACCATGTCTTTTTTCAAGCTTCAGTGGTTTTTTGTTGCATCTATTATGACAATTTTACAAGCAGGTGATTTCTGGATTAATTTATATACATGCCAAAACCAAATACACAGTGTTGTAAATTTGTTAATGTTTTGTGTTAATGGTTAATTATAGATGGTTATGACCCATTGGATCCACATGGGAGCATAAACATTAGATGGGATATAATGTCTTGGACTCCAGATGGGTACGTGGTGAGTATATTTTCATCATTTGCTTCAGTGACGAATCTAAAATTTACTGACACTTTATGTGCTTTGATGTTATATTTATACTTTTTTTTTTGCGTTTTTCTATATACACAACTAAAATGTTGTTCAAAGTTTCTATAGATTTTTCAGCATTATCCTGGATCCGCCACTGTAGTATTTATATGATAATGGGTGGTATTGCAGGCAGAAGTGAGCATAAAGAACAACCAAATGTACAGGCAAATAAGGAGGCCGGGGTGGAGACTCGGATGGAAATGGAGTAAAAAAGAAGTAATATGGTCAATGGTGGGAGCAGAAGCAACAGATCAAGGAGATTGTTCCTCATTCAAAACCAACATTCCCCATTCTTGTATGAGAAATCCAGAGATAGTGGACTTGCTTCCCGGTGCGCCGATGACTCAACAGTTCAGAGAATGTTGCAAGGCTGGGATTATGGCTTCATCTTTATGGGGCCAACACCCTTCTGCTGATGATGTCTCTTCATTTCAGCTAAGTGTTGGGAAATCAGGCACTACAAATAGAACTGTTAAACCACCAAAGGACTTCTACTTGCTTGCTCCTGGACCCGGTTATACGTGCTCTGCGCCTTCTACTGTCTCCCCTTCTGTTTTCTTTACGCCTAATGGTCGGCGGAAAACCCGAGCCATGAGTGAGTTCGTGTTTAAGAATATTCATTTCTTGGTATGCATGCATGCATGCATTTGGGCTGATTGATACAATTAATTGTGCAGTGACATGGGTTTTGAGTTGCACATACTCGCAAGTGATTGCATCAAAGTATCCAAGTTGTTGTGTTTCTTTGTCTTCCTTTTACAACTCTAAGATCACTTCTTGTCCATCTTGTGCTTGCGGCTGCCATGAGGACGCCAATTGTGCTAGGCAAGTATATGTGTCATCTTCATGTCATTTAAATTCTTTAAAATTATAGGCTATAGTAGTTTTGTCTTTAAACATTTTAAGATGAAGAAGTTATAATACTCATAATTAATGGGTTAAATTGCAGGAATGATGGTAAGATTGAGAGTGTGGTGAATTCCAAGGGTGAAAAACTAGAATGCACAGAGCATATGTGCCCAATCAGAGTGCACTGGCATGTCAAGCAAAACTATAAACTTTATTGGGTTGTGAAGATCACAATTACCAATTTGAATTATGGGATGAATTATACACAATGGACTCTTGTTGCTCAGCACCCTAATCTCAACAATCTCACTAAACTCTACAAGTTTATGTACAAGCCACTTATGCACTTCTACAATCCTACAAGTAAGTATCTCTCAAAAATAAATGATTCAACTAAAAAATCAAACTAATAGTTAAGGTTTACCGACATTTTTATATTAATTTCTGACACACCCTTCACACAAACTGTTTGGTCACAAAACTACGATTGAAGTAAAAGTTTAAGCTCATAGTTAAGGCCGGACCACATCTGTTATATTAATCTTGAACAATCAACCCAACTGGATTAATTAAGATTTGATTAATGAATTTTTGATGTAATTATATAATAATGTTGCAGATGACACTGGAATGTTTTATGGGATAAAGTATTACAATGATGTGCTCCCTGAAGCTGGAAAACATGGGAATGTTCAATCAGAAATGTTATTTCAAAAGGATACAGGAAGATTTACATTGAACCAAGGCTGGCCTTTTCCTTCAAAGATTTACTTTAATGGGGATGAATGTGTGATGCCACCTCCTAATTCTTTCCCATTTTTGCCCAACTCTGCCCCATCTTCTTCCTCAATCTTATTTCTCATCTTCATCTTCCTAGCCTTTCATTTTACCTTGTCTGTACAAGGATATTTATAAGGACATTTTTGAAATGTTAAACTTCAATTTGGAATACTATATACCCACATACATTCAGCCTTAGTACTACTTTTTGTTTTGGTACTTGTATGTATTAGTATATAATACAAATTGAAGAAGCATGTATTCATGGAGACATTCAAGAGATTAAATTTAACTGAAATACAAAAGAGTCACAATCACCCACCTAAACTAATCTAAACTAAACTCCAAGCATTGTTGATTTCATTTTTTGTTGATTCCAGTTAAGTTCTCCTTTCATTAGTCCTGTTCAAATATCCTATTAATTATTTAGTTACTTCTAAAATGTACGCTCTATTTTACAAATTTATACTATTTAATTTATTCTAGCATTCACCAATGTAGTAATAGAGACAAAAATATGAGAACATTAGTGTACAACAATTGCCCTTTTTTTACATAACCAGAATTTAAATAAAAGAAACTATCTATATGATGTTTAATTACCGAAGCAATTTGAATTTTCTCCCTCTTAAATCCACCCTTATTTATTGTAACAAAGAGATTGAGTACTAATGCAAATAGTTCTAATTAAGCAGGAGTAATAATCAAGAAAGAAAGAACTTTTGTCATAGAAAATAGAATTTTAAGGAAGAGTTAATATGAAATAAATTTATCATTTTAATTGTTTTATAAACATTATATTAGTTTTGATGGAAAACCTTAAATGCCATATAAAAAAAAGGATTACATGATAAAGAGAATCAAAAGTGAATTTTAAATTTTAACCAAGTTTGTTACCAAAAAGAGTTTTAACAAAGTTTTTAATGATATTTTATTTGTTAAATTGATCCAAGACACATGTGTCGCATTAAAAATTGGAGAAGTTCTATTGTACACCGAGTGCAATTTACACTGAAATCAAAAGGGGGATGGATATGAATTCATGGAAGATGATTGGTGTTAAGAAATAAATGTCTACATATGTACGGATGCATTGCACCAGAAGTATACTAGAATTTGACATGTATGAAAAAACCAGCGATCATATGCTACCGTAGATCACTTGCGGACCAAGTTAGGTAGACAAAGAGTGAATTAATTTGATATTTGAAGTTAAGATTAGAGAAATATAAAGGAGCCAAATTTGAGCCTTATTATAGTAGGGATTAGTTAGTGTATGTCCAATATATAACAGTAGATTACTTGAATTGAAAGCAGTCCAAAAGTATAGTAGCTGCAGAAATTCATGTGACCACTCAACTCACCATGAAATTGAAAATTGAAATTACAGTTGAGATGTTATGCTCAAAAAAACTCCCGCCCGCAATCTACCAGCTTTTGCATCATTAGTCTCCAGAAACAATTTTGCTTAAAGATGCAGATATCAAAAATAAAAAATGTTACACTCCAACAACCAGTTGGTGTAACATCTTCAAACATTTTCATTTTCCTTTTTAACATCATTCCTTCCTTTGCCTTTCATCGATCTCCTCCCCAGAACTTCGACATGATGCCGACAAAATGCTGCTTCTTTTCTCATTTGAAATTCATTTTCTTGCTTTCTATACCTTTCTTGATGTTTCCCAATTCAGGTAAGAACACTTAAGTTTCTTGACATCTTAGTTTCATTCTTTGTTCATTTAGTCCAATCTAATCTAATGAATGAATAACGAATGCAGGTGCGTACGACCCTTTAGATCCTAACGGGAATATAACCATTAAATGGGATGTCATGTCTTGGACACCTGACGGCTATGTGGTGAGTATCATCATACAAACTATATTACTTATATTTCGTGAAACAATTTCAGAATTTATATATTGGTTAATTTATATAGGCTACGGTAACCATGAACAACTTTCAATTGTACCGGCACATAATGAGCCCTGGATGGACCTTGTCATGGTCATGGGCTAAAAAGGAAGTAATATGGTCAATGGTAGGAGCTCAAGCCACAGAACAAGGAGACTGTTCCAAGTTTAAGGGTAACATACCTCATTCCTGCAAGAAAACTCCTACAGTTGTTGACTTACTCCCCGGAGTCCCTTATAACCAGCAATTCACCAATTGTTGCAAAGGCGGTGTTATTGCGGCTTGGGGCCAGGATCCCGGAGCTTCTGTCTCCTCCTTTCAGGTCAGTGTAGGACAGGCTGGAACCTCAAACAAGACTGTTAAGTTGCCTAAGAACTTCACTTTGCTTGGTCCGGGGCCTGGCTACACCTGTGGCCCTGCAAAGGTTGTACCATCTACCGTCTTCCTTTCCGCTGATCGCAGACGAAAAACTCAAGCACTCAGTAAGTTTTTTCTCTGTAAGTAACTATGAGTTTTGCAAGTGGCGAGAACACAACATAAGATGTTAGAATCTCTTTGTATGCAGTGACTTGGAATGTAACTTGCACTTACTCACAGTTTCTAGCCTCGAAAAATCCAACCTGCTGCGTCTCCTTCTCGTCATTCTACAATGAAACTATCACTCCTTGCCCTTCTTGCGCTTGTGGTTGCCAGAACAGAAACAGCTGCATCAAGTATGTCTTAAATAATTAGCTTACCATGTCGGTTTTATCAGAATTATGGAAGAACTCATTAGTGGTGCTTTCAAATTGTAAAAAACTGCAGGAGTGCCTCCAAGGAAGCACACAGAAAGGGAATAAACACACCGAAGAAAGACAATTCACCTCTTCTACAATGTACTCATCATATGTGTCCGGTTCGTGTGCATTGGCATGTAAAGGTCAATTACAAAGATTACTGGCGTGCGAAGGTTGCTGTTACCAATTTCAATTATCGAATGAACTACACGCAATGGACACTTGTCGTTCAGCATCCGAATCTCAACAATGTGACTCAAGTGTTTAGCTTTGATTACAAGCCTCTTGTACCATACGAGGCCATCAGTGAGTACACAAACCATTCAAATATTTCCATTTTCATTCTCATTTGCAGAAGCTCAGCTCTAGATAAAATGACACTTACAAATGACTTTGTTTGTGCAGATGACACTGGCATGTTTTACGGCATGAAATTCTATAATGACCTTTTAATGGAAGCTGGCCCTTTCGGAAATGTACAGTCCGAGGTGCTTCTTAGGAAAGACAGTAATACTTTCACTCTCAAGCAGGGATGGGCGTTTCCCAGGAAAGTGTATTTCAATGGTGATGAATGCAAGCTGCCGCCACCGGATGCATACCCGTATCTGCCAAATTCTGCGCACGCAAAGTCACTCGCGTTTTCAATGGCAGCTTCTTTGATCTTGATGTTGGTGTGCATTTGGTGACCAATCTTCTATGGGAAACTGATATAGTTTAAACATTCAAATCACTTTGTAACAGACAATGCAGAGCAATTTTGAAAGCCAGAACATTTTTTTATAGCAGGTATACAAATCGTTATTCATTCTTACCTACAAATTAGAAGGAAGTAATGTTAAAGTGCCAAAGACTGACCATGTTTGTCAAATCTACAGTGCATCCTTAAACAACTGCAAATTTGCAGCATTATTTGCCTTTTATCACTTAAATTTCTATGCTTTTGGCTTTCTTTTCTGTATCGTAGGATGAACATAATGGTAGAAACAATCCATCAATCAAGTATAAATTCTTCACGAAGTTGCTTATTACATTGATAAGAACATATATATGCTGTGAATATTCTACAGACAAATTAATCAAATGTGTAAAAGAAGAGACCTAAAATACAGTTTACTCATAAAATACACAACAGCAAAACAAACAGCTATAGCTTGAGAAAGGATTTGTGGAAAAGATATTCTAAAAGACAATTCAAAAATTCAGTCTTTGCTGAGATCTGTGTAACATGCTACCGCATACTCCTTCTGTATTGTTTCCTTGATGTTCCGGTGTAGATCAAATCCATTCAGGTTTACAGATTGTTAGAAGAATATATAGCTTTTAGTGTTTCCACTCGGACATGTTTCATCACACGAAAGCAAAGAAGATGGCAATATACACTAAGAATCCCATGGCTGGACGGATTATTGAGATAATTAGACGGGAACTGTCATTTGGTAACCATGGATAGGCATCTGGAGGTGGCATAACACAGTTATCACCATTAAAGTAAATTCTTCTAGGGAAAGCCCACCCTTTATCGAAAGTGAATGTTGATTTATCCTTTCGGAAAAGAAGCTCTGACTGCACATTCCCAAGAGGACCAGCTTGTGAAAGAAAATCATTGTAGAACTTAACTCCCCATAGCATAGCAGTATCGTCTGCAACCACAATTAATTTCCACAATCAGAAATAAAAAAAGGATAAGTTGAAAAGCGATAAATTATCCAGGAAAGAATTTACTCACTTAATCCATCGTAAGGAGTGAGTGACTTGTAATTAAAGCTAAAAAGCGTAGTGAGGTTGTCGAAGTTGGGATGCTGCACAACTAAGCTCCACATTGAGTAATTCATTTTGTAATTGAAATTCGTGATTGTGACCTTCACACGCCAATACTCCTTGTAATTGAGCTTAACGTGCCAATGGATTCTAATTGGACACATGTGGCTGGTACACTGGACCAAAGGTGTATTGTCTTTGCTTTGACTAACCACAGATGCCAGATGCGGAGTATTTGGACTGTAAGAGAAATGAAGGACGAAAGCTCATTAAACAAGACCAAGGGAAGCAAAAACATATGTTAAAGTGTAAGCAAGAAAATAACTTCATTATATAGAAAGATCGAGAAAACTTACTTCACACAGCTCCCAGGTCCTGTTGTGCTGTTCTGGCAGCCACAAGCACAAGTCGGGCAACTTACTATTGTCTCATTATAGAAAGAAGACAGAGAGACGCAACAAGTAGGTGTCTTTTGAGCGAGGAACTGTGAATATGTACAAGTAATATTCCAGGTCACTGCAACGACATGCAAGAAAATGTTAGATATGTACAGATGTATTTTAACATAACGGAAGGCATATTACATATGTAAACAAGAGGAACAATTTATCAACATCAATCAGATACTATATCAGGCAACGGCTCATAAAAGGAAAATTGTTGACTGTAACTACTACAATTAATTTGTGGGTGAACTATAATTAAACAAAGATCTGATAGAGGGGATAAGCTACATATAAAAGCAATAAATAGCTCCTCATATCTATTAACCATCAGCACCAGCTAAAAGTATGCACACATGATAAAAGAAAATTGAAAATCGCAGTTCAGTCAAGGACAACTTATTAATATCATTGGTCACAAAGACTTGTCATAGAACTTACTCAAAGCTTGAGTGACTCTTCTTTTATCTGCCGAAATATATTTGGTAGGCCTCACAATCTTAGCTGGACCACAAGTGTATCCAGGCCCCGGTGCTTTCAAGGTGAAATTCTTTGGCAATCTAACTGTCTTGTTCGTGGTTCCAGCAGCACCTACGCTGACCTGGAAAGAGCTTACAGCACCTGCAGGGTCCTGTGCCCATGAACTCATTACTCCGCCCTTGCAGCAATTGGCAATCTGCTGGTTGTAAGGAGTTCCGGGCAATAAATCTACAACCGTTGGATCCTTCTTACAGCAATGTGGGACATTTCCTTTGTATTTAGAGCAATCTCCTTGCTCGGTGGTTTGGGCACCCACCATGCTCCAGATTACTTCCTTTTTCGCCCACGTCCATCCCAATGTCCAACCTGGTGCTTGAATGTGACGATATTGCTGGAAGTTGAACATTGTAACAGTTGCCTGTTGTCAAGAGAATATGCCAACCAAATTAGCATTAATAGAAGAACTTCAAGGTATCTATCGAGTTTTAAAAGAAAAACACAATTCTGTTAAAGAAACAAAAAATCACTACATAAACACTGAGGGAAACAATGAAAGGGAGCTAGAAAAGATGTTAAACCTAGCTAGGATTTGAAGAGATAACCATTCTTAATACTACAAGTAAGGACTAATCCAAAAGCACATCAATGAATCATTTCGACTAAACTTGTAGAATGGTAGCAAATCAGAAGCTATTATAGTTAGAATTTCACATCTAATAGCTTATGATTTGCAACATCTAATAGCTTCTGATTTGCAACCATTCTACAAGCAGTAGGCGCTAGTAGGGTGGTTAAGGACCTTCAGAGCCTAGTCGGGGGGACTAGTTGGATTTAGAGCAGCTAGTGGGTTGGTTTAAAAGAGCGTGTGAAATATAAAAGTGAAAGATGGGTAGACTTACAACATAGCCATCAGGAGTCCAGCTGATAACATCCCATTTGATAGTGAGATTACCATTTGGATCAAGAGCATCATAGGCCTCTGCAAAATTAAATCAATTACATTTATTAAGTTGCAAAATCTCACAACATCCAATAAGGTAGCGCTCACTGAATTGAATTATTGAGCGAATGTGTAAATTGAAAGATCTAGAATAAGAGATGAAAAGAAAGTAAAAGATGTTAGTAGAAGCTAGAAATAGTAATAGTAATGTAAGATTTATTGTTTTGTAAAATACAAGTAAAGAAAAAGAAAAAAGAAAAGAAGAGAGACCTGAAGGAGTGAAAGTAGAGGAAGAAAGCAAGAAGAGCAGGAAGAGAATAGTTGAAGTAGTGATGGTTCCAGAGAATTGGAACTCCATTTGTTTTCTTTGTGATTTGCAGAATTGAATTCTTCAAGTATTCCTTACTTGAGCTCAAGATCTATCAGCCTACTGCATAACAAAACAAACAGCTGTCTTTGTGTTGGAATGCACACTTTCTTCTCACTCACATGTAATGGAGAGAGAGAGAGAGAGAGAGAGAGCTTTCTTTCTAACTCATTCATTTACCACATGATCATTATATATATATATATATAATTATAACCACCACACTTCAAACATACATTCATTGATTCATGCAGTTATAATTTATTTATCTCATCCTCTTCCTCTTCTTTTACTATATTAACCTTCAACTCATTTCTTCTTTTTAATAAAACATACAAACTAAATACCTTTTTATTACTTGCTACAAACATTCTCACTAATTAATATGTATATATATATAAAAACACTATTTAATTTAATACTTCTAACTAATACTAGTAGTATGTACAAAACTATTTCAACTTATCAAACTCTTTGATGTGACATCCAAACCAAATACATAAATATAAAATGAATTTTATTATAGCAATTTACATATTTTCAAAATCAAATGAATAAATTTTGATCTCACCATTGACTAAATAAGCATCATTTGATTCATTTTGTTAGAGATTTTCGGTAAGCTTATAAACTCTTAACCCAAATAAGGTTAGTCATGTACTTTAAAACTAATTATTTACTTTATCTCCGTCCTTTTTTATTAGAAAAATTTATGTAATTATAATTATATAAAAGAAATCATTATTAGGCGTCTACTATATTCAAACCAATGCTCTCAATTATAAAAATAGTCTCAACCATTAAACTAAGCGCATCATTGTTTATCTCAATGTAATAGCATTAGTAATTATAGTAAAAATACTAATAGAGATGCTTTATTAGGGAAAAAGAAATCACTTCTTCCATTACATTATCTATAATTTTTTGATGTATATAAAACTTATTAAAAGGATTACACAATAGAGAAAAAAGTCTTTGATCCAAGAAGAAATTTTTTAATTAATTTGAAACTTTTCTAATCACGGAAGGATTGTTAGAGTCCACATAGTAAAGAAGTTCTTTGTAATTTTAACAATTTTGAAACAGATAACGTGACATCTATAATTTATAGACCAAAAAAGACTATGCATCCACTAATAAAAAAACTTGAATAAATAACAAATTTATATGAATAAGTGGAAGTAGATTATAAAATTGCAAGCCAGCAACAACAATTTGTTCCTAAATGTAATTAATTTAGTAAATGGACCAAAAGAGGTGAAGAAAAATGAATTGTTTGCAATATTTTAGTGATTGTAATTGGGTAATTTGGGTAGTAGTTAGGGGCAGTAATGGTAGAAGAGAAAATAATAATTGAAAAGAAGAAAAATAAAGAGAAAGCATATGGAGGGAGGGACAACAAGGGGATGAATGAGGAGCAGAAGAACACGACGCATTCCATCTTAATCCCAAACTGTCGGTGCACATTTTAATATTCATTTCCTTTCTCTCTCTTCCTCTAACTACATTTATTTATTAAAACAATAATGATTTTTTTGTCGGTTTAAATCAAAATATTATTTATTATTTACATATTCAATTTTAATTATTAAGGCGTTGTTCTTTTTGATTTAATTTCAACGTGTTTCTTTTCAGTTCAATTCAATTCAGTTCAGTTCAATTCAATTCAGTTCAACTCAACAGTTTTCAATAATTCAATTCAGTTTATTCCATAAATATATTCAGTACATTCCATAAATACATTCAATAAATTCAGTTTAATTTAGTAAATTTATCATTATATGAAATACATTAAAACATTTTACAATTTAAGTGGCTTACCTATATTAGTAAATTTATCATTATATGAAATACATTAAATTCAGTTCCCGCATCTCTAATTGGAGACAAATATCCAAGAGTATTTGGATATCCCGAATCTACTAAATAATATTTTCCTAAAAATTATGAGAAACATAAAATTAGAATCAATATTACTTTGTTATGCGTAAAAAATAATAAATACAATTTTACCTTCAGGTGGGAGTTAATACGGTGGTTAAAACTTTATTAGGTGTTAATATTATTTAATTAACTCTTAGTTTAGGATCAGTTAAAACTTTATTAGGTGTTAATATTATTTAATTAACTCTTAGCTTAGGATCAGTTAAAACTTTATTAGGTGTTACAATATTTTGAATCTGTCAGCACAAAAATTATTCAGTCTCATGTATAATACAATATTAAATTATAAATTTTTAACTCAGTCCAGTAAATTCAGTTCAATTCAATTCAATTCAGTTCAATTCAGTTCAATTCAATTCAATATCATTCAGTTCAATTCAGTTCAGTTTAATTCAATTCAATAAAAAAGAACAGGGCTTAAGTATCAATTGACCTTAACGTAGTTAGTATACTTGTGTGTAGAAAGTGTAGAGCTTTTAATCTATGTTTATATTCGGATTCTTTCAAGTTGGGACATCGTCAAATTGATAAAATGAAATTCATTTTAATCACTAATTATAAAATTGACATCCAAATTACTTATTTGCCCTCATAAAATAGGGTGCTTCTATTATATATGTATCTGGTCGGTTTGAAACTCGAATATCTTTCAGACGTTTCTTCTTAACATTCACTTGTAATCTAACTATAAATGAAATTTTATTTATTCATCGTTTTTAATAGTTCATGCTGCTCTGATGCCGCTTTTTTCCATCTGCTGTGAAGTCAGGGTTGGCATCAGTGTTGCGAGACTCTATTAGTGCTTTTTTTTGTCGTCTGGATGCAAATTTGTAATGGTGTTTGAGTGGTCAATGACGAGAAAGCTTATGCTTTGCTTGAGGCACTCTTATGGGATGGTGGAGATGGGGTATGATTCAATGGTGTTACAGTTGGATTCACTTTCGATAGTCTTGACGGTTAATGAAGAGTCTGAAGATGTTAGTGAGCTGGGGGATCCATTCTTGCTCAAAAAAAAGGTTTCACAATCTACTTCATTCGAAGATTAGCTAATAAGTTGGCATATGCTTTTGCTCGGTCTTCACATTTATATATTAATTGATAGGGATGAAATATCCCTATCTTTTCGGGTTATTTACGGTGTAATTAAATGTTATTTTATTACTTTTAGTATTGTTTCAAGTCTTTTTATTATACTTTGTGAACAAATTAATTCTTAATCACTTAGTATGAATTTATCTCCGTAAAAACACTATTTTCACCGAAAACCGTCAAAGTAACTCATGTTTATTTTGCTTATAGGTTTCACTTCAAAGATTAAAAATATCCAAGGTGGAAAGCAACTTCCAGACATGATTAGAGGTGTTTTTGTGCTAATAAAGAGCTAAGAGACAAGGAGATTTGCAAATAATTCAAGGAAAAAGCCAAACTGCCCAGAATTTGCTCTTGACACGGACTCGTGTCCTCAATCCACACGGTTCGTGTCGAGCCTAAAAGGTCCACACGGGTTGATTTTGAGGGCGTGTTCACACGGTTACTGAAGGACACGACCCCGTGTCAAGTGGGACACGATCCGTGTCAAAATGGAGACATTTAGTCTGCGCGGCGTTTTAATTAGCAAAAATCCAAATTGTCGAGTAATTAATGTGACACGACCCGTGTCAATCCACACGACCAAGGACACGTCTGAGCTGATTAAAATCATTTTATGCATTTTCTTCTTGACACGGCGTGTCACTTGGCCCACACGACCCGTGTCAAGCTTTATTTTGCACTTCGATGAGATTTTCAAGCATGTGTTTTGAGGATTCACATTTGTTCACAAAGCCAACTTTTCTGTATAAATAGGGGGGTTCTCTAGCCAGAAAACTCATCCCTCTTTACTTGTATTAAGCTTCCATTTAGTTGTAATTCTTTCCATTTAGTTGTTTAAAGAGGTGATCCGAGTACAATCCGTATTCCATTTCCCCTCTTTGTAAACTTGTAATCCATTTCCATTGCATCAATACAAAGTTACTAAATATTTTCCTTCATCTTCATCCATTATATTCAAATCTTCAAGTTAGCAAAGAGTTCATCTCCGAGATCATAAGCGACGATTGTGTGTCCGGTGTAGCACGGTAAAAGGGAGTAGCTAATCCTTTACCTTGTTAAACTAGTTGTGACCCATCTATGTGCTAGGTTCGGTAGTATCATCTTGTTCCTTTTCATAGTTTATACAACAAGTTTGTATAAATTAGAATATTTGATTTACCATCATCATATGCTTTTCTTATGCTTATTTATAAATACTTGATATGAACTTAACATTTCTATAGGATTTATATAGGTGTTGCCCCCATCGGAAGTGACAAGCCGGAAACCGTAGATATTGACGACATCACGGAACTTAAAGGGCCCTAGTTTCTAAATCCATTGGAGACACTTAACCTTGAAATTATAGGATTAAATAAGTGTGTGATTATAAGTTCATACGTGTTAATAAACATCCTAAGAAGTTAGCTATGATATTTTGATTAATCTTAAGTCTATTTTATCTCTATTGTTATATAAACTTATCATCACCATTTCATGCTAAGGAATATGGAAAATACTTGTGTGTTGTAGTTTAGGAGTAATTAATTAATTCAACCAAAACCATAAAGAAATATTCGCCTAGATAACAACCCGAAACCGAGTAGTTTTATACTTATTGTTATAAATCCCGTGGATTCGATACCCGGACTTAAAACCCCGGATTTTATTATTTGATAACGATAGGATACACTTGTCCTATTATTGTTGCCTTTTTGTAGCATTAGCTCGAGGCGCATCATTAATCTCACTATCATTAATGTTTTACATGTTGATTTTGGTTCTCGTTTGTTGTTATTTGTCCGTTTAACACATCAGTTCCTTTGGCTTTTAAAAAAATAACATTCTCCCTTTTACGTTATCTCAATCTTGAGATCCAAAATATTTGTTAAGATATTGAAATAAATCGAAAAGTAAATTCCAAAAAATAAAATCATGATGTGTACTTGTATATCCTCCCTCTTCCTCTACCTAAAGTCATACATTTTGAAGATATTTTATTTCATTTGTTTATAATTGTATGAAAAGCCTGGCTATTTCACCAATTTATGTTAGATTTGATTATTTGACCTCATTTCATTCACATCAACAGCTGTTTTAATATGATATAAGAAAATTAATTAAAAGAAAAAAAATATGATATAATTCTTTCTAATAGATAATATTATGACTTAAAAAAGCGTATACACAACCAATCATCAAATAATAGCTTAAATAGCTATTATACTTCAAAAAGAAAGTAAGAGTTTTTGGACTAATTTCAAGATCGACAAAATGTGAATATCTCTAACAATTTAATATGAGTTCACCAGTATCTTTCGACTCCAATACAATTTATATTAATTTGTTTGTCGATCATTACTTTAAGTCGGTATATTTTTGGTAACTAGAACGGTTAAATATTTTTGGTCTTTTCATTCCTTTCTAATTGTTTTGATTTTAGAAGTTAGAAAGTGAAATTCAATTAGTTTTGAGAAAACTATAAAATCTTTGGGCACTGCCGCACTTTCCACTAAGGGAGTCAAAACAACTATAACAAGTTTAATGTAATCATGCTCTAAAATTGAGCTTTTTCATTGAGCTCATAGATTATTATTTCGTGACATTGACGAGCTTCTCAGTGCAGGTATAATTGACAATGATTACGGTTAGTTGTCGATGTAATCGGTTCGTTATTCAAGTATCTTTAGGCAGTCACTTTTCCAATTAAAATTTTGAGCATATACTAAGAATTGAACTCAAAATCCAGTTTATCCCACTAGAGTCGTTTACCCTTAATTATACTGAAATAACAATATTCAAGTAAGCTGTGCACAGCAGGACACAGAAAAATTTCCCAAAATATGAAACACATCATAGCCATAGATCTTGAAATAGAAAAAGGAAATCATACAATTTTTATTTGTGTAACAAAAATAGTCTTGGCCAATTCAAATCATATGACTTACACATTGATATACCTGAACTGCAAAACACATTCGGCTAAGCTTTTGTAGGTGTTTTCTGGGTCAGGAAATATGAATAATAACATGTCAAATTCCAAGTCACTGCAAATTAGCATCAAAATCAAATGTTAGAAAAACCATAATCAAAAACTTAATAAAAATAATAGTTTGACTTGTTGTATATATAATGTAACAACTTACTCAAAGCTTGAGTCATTCTTCTTTTATCTGCTGAAATGAATTTAGTAGGCCTCACAATCTTTGCAGGTCCACAGGTGTATACATTCCCTGGTGCTTTCAAGGTGAAACTCTTCGGTAATATAACCGTCTTTCTCGAGCTTCCAGCCATACCCACGGCAACTTGGAAGGCGCTTACGGCATTAGCAGGGTCCTGTGACCATGAACTCATTACCCCGCCTTTGCAGCAATTGGCAATCTGCTGGTTATAAGGAACTCCTGGCAATAAATCCACAACATTTGGATTTTTTTTACAGGAATGTGGGATGTTTCCTCTGTACTTTGAGCAATCTCCTTGCTCTGTGGCTTGGGCACCCACCATGCTCCAGATTACTTCCTTTTTCCCCCATGTCCATCCCAATGTCCAACCTGGTTTCTGTATCTTACGATGTTTCTGGTAGTTATACATAGTAACAACTGCCTGTCAACCGTAACAGATTATGTCAATAATCAGAGCCAAATACTCAAAGGGGTCAATTGACAAAAAATAAGCAGCAAACTCATATTTTTTTGGGATTCAGAACCTTCCCTCACTGATATAAGTTGGTACAAGTTCTTTAGATTACAAACTGTCAATTATTTTAACTTATTTCAATGGGAATGTGGATATTCTAATAAAAGAAAAAGGCTTGTTATTTAACTAAAATGGATTAACAGTTCACAGTTTTTAATTTTACAGCAATTTGGTTACATGCAAGCATAACAACTTAACAAGCCTTTATGTGACATACATTTGGCTCAAGGCATTAAACACTGAAAGTTTGTCGATGTAAGTAGACTCCACATTTTTAAAGGAAGCTGACCACTTGGGGCGGATACCGGATACAAGAATCTGAAGGGTCAATTTCACACATGTATTTTTCAAAAACTCCCATAATCTTTAAGAGATTAGGGGGCGTCGAACCCATTATTAGGAGTCACGGAAGCCTATAACCATCTTTTCGTAAGGGTGGTTCGGCATAACCCCCAGCTAAGCCCCTGCCTCCAACAAGAACTTTTTCCATCAAGAACCATATCTAGTTTGATGGATCCTAATAATGCTCCTATATGTGATGGCAGGATGCCACCTTCGTCTGCGTTTGAATAACATTTAGTTGACGGAATTTTACGTTTGAAGGTGGCATTTTTTTTATCATGTGGGGATTAATGCGAAAAAATAATTGAAAGATTTGGAACTTAATGCATCCAAGTAAAAGATGAAGAGCTTAATTACGAAAAGGATGAAAGATTAGTTCCCTAGAAATGCATTTTGGAAGTAACAATTGAACAACTTGAAGGTATACCGAACCAAATTGAGTGTGCATGGATATGAAGAGATGTGAATTGTTGTGAAACATAAAAACGAAAAATATACTTACAACGTAGCCGTCGGGAGTCCAGCTTAAAACGTCCCATTTGATAGTAATGTTTCCATTAACACTATAGGCATCTGTAGTTTCACCAAATAGAAAATGAATTTCATTAATTAATTTTGGAAAACAAAAAAAATGAAGGCCAAAGCATATATATTCTTCATATATGGAAATTGAGTAGATAGAGAGACCTGAACAAGTGAAAGAAAACAAGAAGAGGACACAAATGAGAATGGATGACATGAAGTGGAATTCCATTTTGCTCAAATGCAATGCAATGCAATGCAATGTAGATGATATGAAGAGCTCAATCAAGATCTTAATTTGTGACGTTGACTTTCAAAGTCTTCCTTCCTTCCTTCACCTTTTTTATTACAAATTTGAAATTTTCTTTCATGGCAATAGCATATTCAATTATTCATTTCTTTTTTGTTTGAGGGACGGCTGAGTTTGTTTGTATGGACCAAATGGCGTCACAAAGGCTTTTCCTATTTTAAAAAATACCTGCTTTTTGGATTTGTATCATCTTAAATTGAAATTTATCAAGCTAATTATATCTCAACTTTAAATTACAAAATTAACTCTCTTGACATATACTTGTTGAATCTGATACTCTATATTGATTTGATTCTTAATTGTCTACAAGATACAATAGATATAAACAGAATATAAACAGAACGAGATATTCTAAGAGATAAATGGAGCTTCAAATTCAAAGGAATTTGACTAAGTAATTAATTAATTAATTATTCAAGATAACTAATTAATTATCAAATATAGTAAGAGTGTCGGCCACTTGATCATCGGTGAAAATAAAGCGGACACTGAAAAATCCATGTTGAATTTCTCCTGAATAAAAGGATAATTCAGCTCGATGTGTTTTGTATGGGCATAAAAAACCAGGTCGACCGTTTGATGCTTTTCTTTTTGATAAGGAGTAAGATTAGTTGGATCATCTTGGCCCAAACTGAAGCCTGGAGTGGGCTTATAGTCAGATGTTAAGGCCCGACCAGCCTGGGCCAAAAATAAAAAAACACAACCCTTTGATTTTGTAACATCATCGGACTGCAAATGAAGCAATTTCAGAACAAGCTGCATACCAAAACCTCACTCGGGTATGTTTATTTCTTTCTGTTTGCTTGCTGAGAATGTCTATTTCTTAAACGTTGATTACGTTTCAATTTCTCATGAATTAGTGTTATATTAGTTGCAATGTTCTGAATGTCTTAATGACTACATTTCAGGTACTATGATGCTTCTTGATGGCTTTAAAGAAATTCTCAAGATTCACAAATTTCGAACAATCATTTCTTACACTGGCTTTTATTGCTTCACTCTTCTCCTCAACGTTACTCTGCTTATGTCAATAACACGTACTTGAGTCAATCAAATGTCGACGTTTCTTACTTAACTGGTTGTTTGTGGTATATCATTTATGGCTCCACTGCCGACTTCTTATTCGAAACAACTACTTTCCTCTCTGTTTTAAGCATTGGTTGATAATATAGAGCTACAATAAGCTATTATGCAGAGTTCAAAATTGGCTATCAGATGATTAAACTATCAAAATGCTGGCAGAACTAGAGCTGGATATTCCAGAGCGGATCAATTTTATGCATCGTATCCTGCTGGCACTGAACTTTAACAGACACTGCCAAGGTCTGAGCTTATATTGATTTCTTCTGGCAAGGAAAATCCCCATATGCATATCACGCAGTAAGTTTTTACTCTGTTATATGTCTGCTTTTATCCGTCTGTCAGAAAGAATTGCATTTTATTCAGTGTGAATATTGAGAGCATATCAAATGGCTTTCAAATCCTCAAGGGTCATTATTCAGTTGAACATTGTTCAAATTCTCCCTCGATCGGTTGGCTAGATGTAGAGTTTTTCTACAAAGACATAATAATGCTAAAAAAATCTTCCTAATATAGAGAGGACCATGTAAGTAGAGCCTCTATCCTTTGTGACATGCAAAGACGAGGAAATTTTTTTCATGAAGTGGTCCATTTTTATGTCATGCCGTTTTAAGTAGAAAACGGGATTTCCTTGTCAACCCATCAATATCTGATGGATGGGTCGATCACGTATGTGATTTCGGTAGTCAAGTAAGTAGAATGGAAAGGAGTGATAATCTTGTAGTAATCAAGGAAAAAGTTAACCATTCTCAATAATATGCCCTTAGCAGTAGGGTAGGTGGCAGATATTTGGAGATGCAATGCTTCTAACTGAAACTTCATTGGACTCGTGTTTTGTCATCTGTGATCGTTTTCTTTCCTCCAGGGTATTATCTTCGTTTTGCCAGTCATTTTTCCGCTCACTGCTCACTTTCTAGGATGTGTCCGTACTAGGGAATGTATCCATAATTAATGGTGCTTGACAATGCTTCCAGATTTTGTTTTGGGGTTTCTTGTTTTGGAAATGAGATGGGTCGGTTAGCATCTGCAGGATTAAAAACTTATGTTGTCTTATGCACTATAAGTCATTATCTTGTTTTGGCTTATGCGCCATCTTAAGTCTCTATCTTGTTTTGGCAATGAGATGGGTCGGGTAGCATCTGCATGATTAAAAACTTATGTTGGCTTATGCACTATCTTAAATCATTATATTTTATGTCTATGCAGCTATATATGGCACATCTTCTCTCCGATGGCCAACTTGATGGAAGCGGCTAAAGTGGTGTACTGTATTTTGGGTGCCGGATGGATTGAACGTATGCATATGGTGTTTGCAGATGATGAAAACCCATTAGAAGTTCGATTCTGCTAAGTGGGATCTTTTAGGTGATTGCAGAAAGTGATGAATTTCACAATTATATTAGTATAGATGGATATCTCAATCTCGCCATATCAAAATCACATAAAAGCAATCTTGACTCTCAAGCAAGTGATTTGATGATAGAACTTCTGTGTTTTCTAAGCTAGACAAGTTGTTTCCCATTATGTAACCAACTTTTGGAGTGGAATTATTAGAAAAGAAATCCTGTAACATTGATTATTCATAATCAACTTTTTATCATTTAACCCCTTGGTATTAGGCCAGTCAAGTAAACAATCATATTTGCTGCAGTTTACAGCTAGATGAGCAACTTATTTGTATTACAAGGTTGATTCAATGAATAAATGTGTCGGGTTCCACGTTCGAGATCCCAAAAGTCCCGATTTCGGTGTTTTGGCAAGCTCCACAGTATTTAATGATAGGATGTACAGAAGTGTTTACTTATATCGGATCACTCGAGTTCTTCTACCAAGAAGCGCCTGATGCTACGAGAAGTTTGTGCTTAGCGCTATCACTTATTACCGTTAATTACTTGAGCTCCCTTCAGATAACAATTGTCACAAATATTACTACTAAGGATTGGAAATCGGGATGGATACCGAAAAATTTGAACTACATATTGATTATCTTTTCCAAGTATTGGCTGGGGTGAGTGTGGTGAATTTGGGAGTGTTTATCTTCATTTCTAAATGGTATACTTACAAAACATCGGTAGGAACTCTTCAGTGACCAGTCGGCCGATGTCTAAGATATGATGCTGCAGTTTTCAATAGATTTAGAAGTGTATATATAAGTATTTCATTGGTGTACCAAAATGTTTCTTGTAGTGTAAAAGTTTACATTCTCTTGTTTATAACATAGATGAATCCGAATAATGGAAAAACATATTCACACTTTAATCTTTAAAAATATTAACTGAAAATAGAATTATCGAAAGCAATTTATTATTGCTAATTTCACCAAAATAGACATTTATAAAGTGACTAAAGCATCAAACGACTACCTAAACTAAATAAAGAAAATCTGAACATACAAAAAACTACTAAATAAAACTAACTCAAAAAAGCGGATACTAACCGATTAGATAGGCCTCTAGTTCCGGTCGAATGGGTCCGACTAGACAGTCTGGTCCGGTTTTGAAAACCATGGTTTAAGAGTGAGGATTTGAATGGGAGGATTATTGGAAAGTAGGATGGAAAACAACAGCAGCTTAGAAGATGGAAAGCTCCATAGACAGCTGAATTCCTTGATCGTTGCTCATCTTCGCGACACCAATCTGAACCAGGTCTCTTGTTTAGTACATTTGATTACTTAAACTGCACCCTAGGGTTTTTTTCTATCATTTTTAATATAATTTAAATGTCTCTTCTTTCAGGCTGCAAGTGCAGTTGCATCAGCTACAATGACACCATTGAACGTCGACGCTCCTCCTAATCGTCTTCTCGAGCTTTTCGCTAAGGTTTTTCCTCACCTTTGTACAAAGTAGTTATCCGGGTTAAAGAAATGTACTTTCTGGATACTAAGATCATAACAGGGTCTTGCAGCAGAAAAAGATGACATCTTAAAAGGTGTTTCTTCCACCGCTATGTATGATTCCGGTACCCTGGCACCTACCGTGTATGGTTCTGTTCCAGCTTCTCGTGCTGCTTCTGTTGATTTCAGGTAATTTTATTTTTAGCTATACATGTAATTTTGCAAAATATCACAGTAACGAAAAGTTCTGTCTTTGTTTTCTTGTCCTGAGATTACAGCTAATTCTGGTCGTGAAGATCAATGATTAGTTTTAGCATTGCACTTAAAATTACTGTAAAATTAACGACTCATCTCTTGTGTCAAATCAGTGCTGCACAGGACACAAAAGGCTCATCGAAAAATTTCCCAAAACATGAGACGCGGCATCTTTCTGAACACAAGGCAGGAAATAGAAAAAGGACTATATATTTTTGTTGTAGCAAATTAACGTTGTTAATTCAAGTCACATATGACTTAGGGATTGATGGTTTGAGTTTTCTAGAATGTTGCCAGATGTGCAAGATTTAGTCCGGACGGAAGGTTCGTTGCTACAGGAAGTGCAGACACATCGATTAAGCTCTTTGAGGTCTTCAATTTTTCGCCTTGTTATGATTATTTGACGTGTTCTCTCTTCGAATAAGCATATATTGCATATCATAAATAAGCTCCTTTTCTTTTCTGCAGGTTTCAAAAGTCAAGCAGATGTTGCTGTCAGATGTCAGGGATGGTCCTGTCCGACCTGTTATCCGGACATTTTATGACCATCTACAAGTATTTAGATCATCATTATCATTCTAATACTACAAGTTTTGCATGAAACGTCCCTACACTGAATTGATTTATTGAATTCAATAATAGGACTTGGGCAATACTTTATTATCTAATACTTTGTTGATAACTGCAGCCAATAAATGACTTGGACTTCCATCCTCAAAGTACTATACTTATATCAGGAGCCAAAGATCACACCATAAAGTACGTTATCTTTACTTCTAAGAACCTAGTCTTGTATGGTCTCAAGTTATATGCAACCATTATTCTGTTTGATGTAATAAGCATAGTACTTAAATGCTACATGAATTATAAATTATGCAAATAGATTCGTAATGTTAGTTTGCGAGTAACCAATCTTTTGATACTAACTTGACTACATAATAACAATGAATTGGAGCTACCCTTTTTTACATGAAGCCCATTAATTCTTTCAGATTTTTTGATTTTTCGAAAGCTACCGCAAAGAGAGCATTCAGAGTTATCCAGGTTTCTTTTTTGTTAATGGTCTAGGCCTGGTTTTTAGTTTTCTGGTGATTCATATCATAAGCGTTTAGCACTAACGCATCAATATGAATTTTTACGTGTAATGTCACAGGATACTCACAATGTGCGATCTGTTTCTTTTCATCCTTCTGGCGACTTTCTTCTTGCAGGTTATTGTTCTTTAAATGTTTTACCTTTGAACTTATGTCTCCACAATTTAGTATTTGTGTTATCAGAAGATTAAACAAGTTCAATAGAGTTTTCCAGATGGACAATATGTAGAGCCATTTCTTTCTATTTTCTTGAGGATAAGTTCTTGAAGCTGTCAACAATCAATCATATTACCCTGTTTAAAAATGGTTTAACTAGATATGAATGTATTATAGAGAAGCAGCATGAAGCAAGAGATAGTTATCTAAAAACTGTTAATGGTATTTTTTTTCTTGTGGCAGGGCCTATTAAATTTTTTATCCTTGTGCTCATAACTTAATTTTATTTCATGTTTTACATTATGTGATGCTATGCGTTCTTGAACCCGAGGTATGATGCATATGTTCGTATCTAAAATACTTTTATTCCGCCCGTGGCCGTCAAATAACCATTTGAACCAAAAGCTTAATCTAATAGTAAGGCTCTAAAGTAGCTTTTATATTAATCTGTGACACACCCCAGCATTGTGAATATGGCTTGAAGAGTATATCATCTTAACATGTCTTGAAATTTCACCAATTAATGGGACCACTATGATTTAAACCCTCTACCACTTGGTCTTAGAAGCTTTGATACCATGACTATTGGAATAAAAAACTAAAGCTGATAGTTAAGGTGCAATAATACCTTTATATTAATATCCGACAAAGCCAAAAGAAAAAAATACTCCTTAAAGGTTACAACTTCGTATAGAGAAAATGCACTAAAGTTGCTAAGGGTCTTGCCAAATATTAAATAATCCCAAATAAATAAATTGATGTCTCATGTTTCCTAATTGTAAAAGGATAATCTTAACATCAACATGAAGTCAAAATTCCTAACAAATATTTACTTTTTGGATTGTACGAGTGGCGTGAGCGTGATTTTCCATCTCAATTAAATGATAATTTCAGGAGCTTGTGTTTTAGTACTAGTTGGTCGAGCTGAAAGTTCAAGGTGAAATGATGATCATTTGTTATGATGACGCAGACATATTTACACCTTTTCCATTTTTCAGTATCATGTTATACCATAGAACAAATACAACATAGTTTATAGATGATGTGTGCTTGTCTTAAACTAAAACTCAGTAAGAGTGGACTCCGCATGTGTTGTCTATTTATAATCTTGACTGGGTTTATTGATGTTGCTTTCCACTTTTTCCAGGATTCTGTCACAATATTGTGTATGAGTTTTTGAGGTTGTTGCTCCCTGCTGGATTCTCTCTTTCTTTAGTTCATTTTAAAGTTTAGCAAGTTTACTATCTTCTTGTTTACTGCTTATTTTTCTCTAGAGTTATCTGCGTTGAAGATCAATGCTTGCTTATTCCTTTCTTTCTCATTCTTTTAATTCCCTTTCAATGTGCTACCATTTATAGAATAAGTCAGTGACTGCCCTTCTGTGATTGGCCTAATGTTACTAAAAATTGTCAGGTACGGATCATCAAATTGCACACCTATATGATGTCAATACATTTCAGTGTTTTCTTTCTGCTAGTATTCCCGAAATTGGGATCAATGGCGCCATCAATCAGGTATTGCCAATGATGTGCATTTTTAAATTTTATTTTAGAACAATCACATTCAGAGAGGCATTAGGGTCACGAAAACACCTACTTGGTTATGCAGGTGAGATATTCATCCACGGGGGGCATGTACGTTACTGCATCAAAAGATGGTGCTGTTCGGTTGTGGGATGGGGTAACTGCCACTTGTGTGCGATCCGTAGTTGGTGCACACGGAACAGCGGAGGCCATAAGTGCGACATTTACAAAGGATCAAAGGTACATATATGTGTATGCGCTTTTACATATATATTTTGTTTTGTGCTCTATGTGCTTGCAAGCTTTATTCTGTTAATAGATAATATGAAAGTACATTTCAAAAGGAAATAAGCATATTGAGGCATCGAGGTCCACTACCTTTGCGATTTTGTTGATTAAACCCTACATCTTTCAGTTTGACACATTGAGCTCCTGAGAAATTATAACTGGACCACATTGACCCCCTAGTTAACAAGACGGTTATCATGAACATGAGAATCTGTTAAAAGTGCAACAGTCATTTCATCTACGTCTAAAACTGCATGTCTTATGGGTCAAGTGAGGTTTTTACAGTTTTCCAGTAGCATGCTTCGTTAAAAATACAATAACAAATGTAGATAAAATAAGTAATGCACTTTTAACAGAGTTTGGTCAGCTTACTTTCTTAGTAACCAAGAGAAACTTCTACGTGATTATAATTTATCGATGGCTCAATGTGTCAAATTGAAAGGTCATTGGTTTAATTAAGAAAATTGAGAAGATCAAAGGCCTCAAGTGCTTTTTTCTTATTTCAAAATTGGAATAGGTGTATGAAATGAGATGCAACCCTCAAAGTTAGCATGTCTTGCCTCTGGGATGGATGTAACTGGTACTAGTCCCTACTCCCTACACATGCATAAACTGTATTCTAGAAAATTTTACTTTTCATAATAACAGCTAGTTGTTTTTACTGCCTTTGAGACTGGTTAATTTAGTTATGTACAAAAAATTGCTGCTCCCCTCTTTGGGATGGTACCTCAAAATGAGTTTGTAACTGGAAGTTTGACTTTTGTAGGTTTGTTCTCTCATCTGGGAAAGACTCTTCGATTAAGCTTTGGGAGGTTGGCAGTGGAAGACTGGTCAAGCAATATCATGGAGCTACACGTACACAATTGAGGTGCCAGGTGTGGTTGAAAGCCTTTTTTCTTTCTTTCTAGAATTCGACACAAAAAGTACGCCTTTTCTTTTCCCTTACTAATAACCTTATTGTACACCTTGGTGAAGGGCGCTCTTGTGTATGGTTTACTATAATGTGGATCAACTTGGCACCGTTTTTGCCGGCATCTGTATTTGTTATTTTATTTTAGCAACAAAAAGTAGTCCTGAACAAGGAGAAAAGTGTTGCAGTATGTATTCAGTTGCATTGCGGGTTGTCTACAAGGAAGCAACTAGTTCAACTAAATGAACAAATAATAGTGCTGTTTGTAGATGATATGAAATCCATTTTATGGTGTTTGAATTTATATATGCGGTAGATTTGATCTAGTGGTCTTGTAATCATATTTGCTTCTCAAACATGTTTTGGATGTCTTCGCTTGGTGAAACACTTCTCAAAGTAACATCTGCTTATACTTTCTAGGTTAGCTGTAGAAGTTGGTTAAGCTATCAAAAGTTTTTCCGCATAGTACGCGATTAAATTATACTTCCAAACAATCTTCGAAAAGAGGAAACCAAAATTTTATTTTTCAGAGTCACTTCTAAACTGTTGTTGGATGCTTCAATCTGTTATCTGCAGGCTGTTTTTAATGACACTGAAGAATTTGTGCTCTCGATAGATGAAGGAAGCAATGAGGTTTGTTCTGCATCTCTATTTTACAGTCATTTGGCTTTCTGAAATCATATTTATATGATTATATCCGAATGACACAGATTGTTATCTGGGACGCCTTAACGGCAGACAAAGTGGCGAGATGGCCTTCTAACCATAACGGGGCACCCCGTTGGATATCTCACTCACCAACAGAGGCCTGCTTTGTTTCCTGTGGGAGTGACAGGTCCATACGATACTGGAAGGAGACTCCCTAACTAAAGTTTAAAGAACCTTAGCTTACTTTACCACAAAATCTTCTGTACAAGTTAACCACATCGAGAAAAGTTTAGGTGTTAGGTTTCAAGAGGCGGACCTAGTTTTCTTCATGATAGCTTTAGTTCTACTGTACACTATTTTCAGACTTACATGAGTTTTATTTTGTTGGCCTAAATGAAATGTTATTTAAATTTGTATTTTAAATGTGTAATACTAAACAGAAATGTGTGAAATTATCTGTCAACAAATCATTGCTATAACTAAACCAGAAGCATATAGCTGCAGTTTATCGTCGCAAGTTGATTTTTTGGTTTGCGCCCGAAACATAGAAAAGAATTTAGAGTTAGTAGTACAATATATTTGAGTTCCAGAAGCTGCTGTGAGAAAAATGGACAGCAAACATTTAGTCATATAACATATCAATATAAGAAATACAACATGCAATCAATATGAAAAGAATTAATTGGAACTCGGCATTAAGAGTACATGTCAATGATGTTAGGAATTCCACATCGGTAAATAGTTAATGCTAAAGAGGAGCTGAAACATACTTACCTGGATGGGTACATGCCCTTAATTAATAGTATTAGGGCTTTTTTAAAATGTGTTCAAAGAGCACACGTTAAGCTTTATTATTGTACAGAATAATATTTAATCATATTTATTATCTTTCTTTAATTAGTGAAATTCTCTTTCATCTCTATAGTTTCTACCTTAATTAGAAAGATAATAACATTAAACGTATTGTATACTATAATAAAATTTAACGTATGGCCCTTGAGCACATTTTAGAAAAACCGTATTAATCACATTTTGTTAAAAAACAAAGACCAATATTGTTAATACTGAAATATATGTGTTGAAAAAGAAGAAGAAAACTTCCAATTTTTTTGAGAAGAAAGAAAAATACATTTTAAAAAGGTATTTGATGCAATACATACGGGACCATTTGAAAAGGAAATACTCAAAGTATAAAATGCTTCTAATTAGTATAAAAATAGATTAGATATACTTAAGGATTATGTTAGAAAAACATGAACTTATTATAGTAATAAGTTGATCTACATTGTTTTCAATTATTTAAGAAAGTTTCACCTGAAAGTTCCCACTTCAAATAAAAGAAATGACATTGAATGATTGATACAACTAAAAAGCTAATAAAAATCTCTAATTGAAACCAATAAGCTTCATAGTCATAAGACATGTATAATTAAAACAGTGTTGTTAGGATTGAAACCAACATGTCTTTAAATTAGTTATAAATATCATCGTACCATCAATTATCTGTTGTATAAATTGTTGTATTAGAGAAGTTCTAGGATATTGCACAGCTTTCTTTTTTTTTCCTACAAAATATGTCAATTTATTTCTTCAATTTGCCCAAATATTATTTTAGACCTTTAATCGGTTATGTGAGAGTAAACTCAAATGTCAAAATTTGTTTTGTATAAAAAATATCTTCGTCCACGTCTACAAAATTGACCTTAATCCTATAAACGATGCAAACCACAATCTTTGATTTGCTTAAAGGCAAACTACAGTCTTTTATTTGCCAAAAACGCAAGGGTACATAGTACTTATTTGAAAGTAACCCTTAATTATGTATGACGCGTACAAAATGGTCTTAGTGATCATTGTAATCATATAATGGTGAATATAATTATATATATCAACACAAGTTGCATAATTAGGTCATGTTTAGACCCCATACCATGTATCATTAGGATAATTAAAGGTTTAACAAATCTCTATTCACGTATCTTTGTTTAAATCAACATATTAAATCCCTCAAGTGGCTCCATAATTTTAGCTCAGTCAATATGCTTATAGTATATATATGCTTTAACTTGTCTGAAGTTGCGAAATATTTTAATCAACTTCAGAAAATAAATATGACCTTTTTAAAATATACGTGAATAGTTGATTTCTTCTACAACTACATAGGCTGGAGATCAATTAGGTTAAAATTAAATGAATCAATTAATCAAACTTTTGAATTAACTAGTGTGTTGAGTATGAAATCTTTGAAGCCGCCACCTCCATTCTCTCTTTCTATATCTTTAAAATGATAATAGGATTAAATATCATATTTGTACCTTCCAACATGATTTGATTCTGCTGCAAAATGTGATTTTCCCTAGCTACGGAAATATATTGATTGCACCATGTAAGAATATATGATATGATTAAAAAACGTAGTTAGTTTATTAAAATTTAGGCACTAATTTGTATAAAACTGTATTAGTGGGTCCATAGAGAACATAATATATAAGAACATAAAAATACAACTTTTTCGTGAGATGAAAGCAAATGTTGGAGAAGCATCAAACAAGGATATTACAATGGTCACACTACACATCATTACTAATTAAAATTGCGCACTATACTTCACCACGCATGCAATGTAAAGGAATACTGTTTTTTTCAAACATTTTTTTTTTCTTGTTTAAAAAAAATAAATCTTTTCTTTTATTATTTTATTTTTTTTATGACGAGGAACACTAATCGGACTGAAGTCTAAATTACTGTCAAACCCCGACTTCTACTATTTTCAAAACATCTTAATGGTTTTCTAATACAGTCAAAAAAATTTCATTTTTGATAAGATAATTAAATACAAAAGCATTATTTTTACTTATACTTGCGTCTGAAAAAGACATTTAACAATTCATATAAATTTATTTTTTATAAAAACCAGTAGCATTAATAAGCTACAATTGGACAAAAATTCAACAAAAAAGAATCAATAAAACTCGGTAAAACATAAAAAAAGAGGAAATAGCGTAGAAATGGGAAGAGCGAGAAACTCATGAGTCAACCTGTTAGCTAAATGCCTAAAAAATCAGACTGAATAAACGCTTTGATGAGATAAAATGTCTCTGCATTGATAAATTAAATCTCCAAACTCGTTCGTTTCTAAATCTGAAGAATTTGATTATTGCAGTGCACACCGTCAACGCATTGAACTCCACGACTACATGGTTATTCACACTTTATCTCTCTATATTAGGTTTGACGAATTGTGATGAGAGAATCAATGGGAAAAACAAAAAGCAACTAGCATTTTTATGTGTGGATAAAAATGACAAAACTGTTACATTAAAAAAGATATACAATGTTGTTTTATATATTGGATATTCAAATCCAGTTTGCATCTTTTCTTTACAGGCAAGAAAAAAAAGGAGAAAAGCTTTTAAAATTTGTTCTTTAAAAATATATATTCTTCTTTGTTAAGATTTGGATCCTAATAAAAGAGATGAACCATATCAATATCATTGTTATTTTTGGGTTCTTATTCGATCTTCAATCATTTAATTATTTATTTGAAGTGTTTTTATCAAATCAGAACAAAGAAAAAGATAAAGAAATTCTCTGATTTAAAACCTGAAGCTGAGGAATCTTAGTTTTATTCAATTTACACAATGCAAAGGCTAGTTAGCTATTTGCAAGGGATAAAATTCCAGGAATCATGCAACTTAGAATAAAGATGGATAGGGAATTAGGAAAAAGATAGGTACACAAAGGCTGTCTTTTCCTTAAAATATATATTCACGAATGTTAAATTAAGTTATTCGATAGAAAACATACGGACTCATATGATATTCATGACGCATCACCAATTCACATTTTCGTGGTAAAATCCGATAATGCGGATTCGGTGAAGTCTAAGGATTATGGTATTTAAACTCTTCCAGTATCATTGTCGGGATCGATCCGCAGATCTCCTTACCAAGCGTAACCTCATGCTATCACTGTCCCAACTAACGATTAGTTGACCAATTCACATTTCTTTTATTATATATATGTAGCCAAAATAAACGGAATTTTTCGCTCGTTATTATGTTACTTGTCTAATGATTGACGAAGTTCCAATGTATAAATGAAAATAAAACGAAAGACACTTAAGATAAGTAAATATAGACATGCTGATATATACATTTTATTTTATTAAAAGTTGTGTGTATAAGAAAAGTTAGAAAGTCGTTTTACATCTCAATTATTGGCACTTCAAAAGTGGCTCCTAAAATACTCAGACATGGTGATATATAAATGTTTCTATTAGAATAGTCATTACTGGACCATAAAAAACTAAACAAATTAGGATAAATTTGAGATATATATATATATATATATATATATAATATAACTTTGTATTTAATTTCAAAAACAAATAACTATTGCAAAAAAAAAACATGTATTCCAAGTATCATAGTAGTAAATTCTTGTTTGGTTATATGGTTATTATAAAATAAAGATCAACTATAATGGTAATTCGGTTCTACCCTTTTGAATTTGTCCAAGAATTTGAATTAGTACTGAACTTTTAAACTTATCAATTACCTCTTATAAAATGACCATTATTTATTTTTGTTCAAACTTATTATTACAAATAATCTAGTATTTTTATCCAAAAATTACAACCCTTATTATTGTTCAATTTGTTGGAGTAATTTTTTAATATAATATTTATAATAATCGTTTATAATATTTTTAATATCATGATATTCATTTATAATATTTTTGACTTCTCATATCATAAACTTACGCTTATAATATGCACCATCTGCAATTTACACGGTTTCATTTATCAAATTTCAAATTAGGGGCTATTTGATACTTTTGCAAGTATAGAAAGGTCATTAAGGCTCGTTTGGTAAAGCGTTTTGCAAGAGCATTTCGCATTTCGTAGGAACATATCACAATATTGGAACTAAGTAGGTGTTTGGTTAAATTTTTAAAACTGTAAGATATAACATTTCAAAAGTAAAAAGGGAGCGTTTCGCGAAAAGCTCCGAATTTAAGCTTTTAACGAAACGCTAGTTTGATGATTGTAGTTTTTGACAAAATTACCCCGACTTTTTTTCTTATATTGACAAAGACTCTATTTTCTATCTTATTAATTTTTAATATATACGAATTACTTACGCTCTATATATTTCTAAGTTAACCACTATATTGTATTATTATCTTGCAACGTTAGTTGATCCCGCAATTTCACAATTCGATCAAACCCAATTTTGTGTCGTACGATTATAAATCCAATGATATCGATATAGATGAAAATCATAAGTATACTAGAACAACTTAGATGAATGGATTGAGAGATCAAATCGTTTATAATCTATATTGGAACAAATAATTTTTGAAGTGTGACATGTCATAAAGTTTTATTTACATCTTTGCGTTAAATTTAAAAAATAATAACATAAATATTTATAAAGTTATGGGTTTTTCTATGGTTACTTTGTCCACTATCATCATTAGATAAAGATAGTGAATTTTGATTCAATGGTGATGAAGGTAAAGTAATGGTTACTTCAAAATAACCATATCCTACACCCAGGGTCGGCTTTAAGGGGAGGCTGCATAGGCGACCGCCTAGGGTCCCCAATTTAGGGACAGTTGAGGAACTAAGGGAGGGTTAGCAAGGGAAGGATCTCCGACCTTTCGGAATGCACAACCGTAGCCGACCCTAATTCAACGGAATTCGTTTATGCTTTAAATAATGAGGTAGAAGAAAGGAACCACTTTCTCAAGGCACCCTTTCAATTAATGGGCTCTAGTAGTTACTAGAAAAACAGTTCATCCCAAACCTAATCTCAAGCCTATTATACGCATAAGATATTCTCTTTTTTTCCTTAAAGAGCTAATTACTCTTATATAATAGTATATCATTAAAACTTAATGTTATTCGTTTTGATTATTTTATCTATGTCTAGGGCCTTCAAAATGCTGGAGACGGCTAGGCCTACACGTAAAGTTATTATTTATTATTTTAATTTGTTTATTTATTGATAAATGATATATCTATATTAGTGTTTTTACATGTTAACAACAACTTCTCTATATATACAAGTCTTTCGGACACTAATTATCAAGTAGAAACAACTAACAGCAAACAGTAACAACTGTAAAATGAACAGTAACCCCAAATAACCTACTTATTATTTTAGAAAATACAGAGGAACGGTTAAAGTCTTGAGATAAAATCAAGGAAATGTATTTAATAAATATAATAAGGCTAAAAAAGATCAAAATAGTTTTGATACAACACCAACTACTTCAATATCAATCTAGAATTTTACGTATTAAATTTTGAAATAAAATAATTATTTGACACCATAACAACTATTTATCTTGTTTCTTCTCAGCCAAAAAACCCCATTATAGAAAACTTGGAAATATTGATATGACGATAAAGACTCAATTTCTTTCTTATTTTGTAAAAGTTGAAATTTTTGCCATATTTGTTTCGCGTATTGGAAAGTCAATGAAAGACGAATCTCAACAAATTTATATTAGACGATAAACTGGAAATGATAATGATTTGAATTAGGATTTCTCTTAATTAAATTGAGTTTTTGGCTAACTTGAGTTTATTAATTATTGATTTCCTTGTTCAGTTGAAGATGGATAGATCAACTTTTAAGTCAAAGAATTCACACATCACAGCTTTATCATCTAAAACTACACTCTTAACGGCATATAAACCTAATATCATTTCATGAGATACACATGAACTTAAATATTATATACTATATTTAATAATACATATAAATTCACATATATTAAATTCATGAAAGAAACATGACATTAAATTGGAATATAAATTGAAAAAGAAACCAACTTTTAATTGCATTCATATTCATAAAAACTTGTATACACAAAAGCAATGAAATTTCATGCCAAATGCTATAACAAGTACTAGGCCTGATTAATTTAATTAAACAAAAACCTGCAGCAAATTAATTAATGCTAGGAAAAAATAAAAACTACAAGAAATAAATAATTATTCATCTCCTCATAAAGGTTTCCAAAATCATGAAGGAGAATAAATAAAACCAAACTAAACCAAACAAAACCAAGCCGAACCAAACTGAACTGAGTTGATAATGTTATCAAACAGAAACCCTAGGCACAACTTTGCAAATAAGTGACTTCTTCATCTCCAAGGAGAGCTTCAGAGTCTCAGATAAGTCCACACCAAGATCATGTTCCATTGGAATCCATTTAAAGCTCTGAAGAAGCTGAGCAAGCCAAATCTCAACACTAGCCAAACCCATAGCCTTACCAGGGCAAACCCGTCTTCCTGAACCGAAAGGGGCTAGCCTAAGTTCAGAACCCATGATTGAAATTTCTTCTTCCATGAACCTTTCTGGCTTAAATTTTTCCGGCTCGGACCAGAACTGCTTGTCATGTGTTATTGACCACATGTTGACCATAGCCGTGGTTCCAGCCGGGATAAAATGGGGTCCTATTTGGGTGTCATGAATGGCTAACCTTGCCCAGGATAGGAGAGGACCAGGTGGATGCATTCTTAGTGTTTCCTTCACAATGGCACGGAGGTAAGGGAGGTTTGGCAAGTCTGAGTCGGACACTGATCTGTCGGATCCGACCACCGTCTCAATTTCGGATTGTGCTTTTGCTTGTATGTCTGGATGTTTAACCATTCTTGCTAAGATCCATTCAAGCAGGATTGCAACCGTATCTGTGCCTCTAAATATCATTTCCTGAAACGTCAAATTAATTTTAACTTTAGTGCAAGTAATTCAATAGGACAAGTGAAAGAAAAAAGAGAATAATTTCAAGGGACAAAGGAGAAAATATTCATATTCTCAACTTCATTGGACACAAACGAACCATATTCCTATATAATTTGTAAAGCTGGAAAGTTTCAATTAACATCAGAAGAAAATGAAATATGAAATATGTATTTGGTTATGAAATTAATAATAGAACAATTCAATAAATAAATTCAGCATCTATTCCACGTAAAAGATGAGAGTAGATCATAAAGATGGAATCTTTACATACAATAACACAAAATGGCAATAATAGAACATATATCATTAAGGTAATCAACATGTGAAATAACCTAAACAAAAATTCATAAAATCTAAATAAGAAAATCTAGATAGAAATAGCAAATTGAGAAAAAAATATAAAGGAGGTACATACCCATAAAACAGCAATCAAATCAGAGTCATTTAGCTTGTTTTCCTCCTCCAAATTGAGCAAAACATCAACAAAATCACCTGAATTCTCACAATTCCTATTTTCAAGACCTCTCATATTCCTATGTTCCTCTATGATATTCCCCACAAAGACATTAACCTTAGCAACTAATTTCCTACATCTCTTTCTCACACCTTGCAAATCCAAAAACTCTAACATAGGAAAATGATCACTCCAATTAAAAATCCCCAAAATTTCATACCCTTCACTAACCAAATTCTCAAGCTCAGAAGCTTCAAAATCCTTATGATCATTGAATTTGTAACTCTTTCCAAACACACTTTTCATAACATTATTTAATGACCCAAAGTGCAATATTTTCCTAACCTCAACCTTACCATCTCTCTCCACTGAACCCTTAATTTCATTCACCATTTCTTTCCCTATTTCGCTCCGGAACTTGCCAAAAGATGCAATCCTTTTAGGGCTAAATAAATAAGTAGATGAAATTCGCCTCAAATTCCTCCAATAATCCCCAAAAGGTGCAAACCCCATTGCTCTATGAAACAATAGTTCATAAGCTGATTCTTTAATGGGTCTATCAGCAAAAGCTGAACTGTTCAGAATCTCTTTAGCCGTTTCGGGATGGCTAGAGATAATGAACCGGGTGAACCCAACTGAAAAGGCCATCAAGGATTTAGCTTTAATGCACTCAGAGATTCTAGCAAGAACTCTATGAGTTAAAGAACCGGTAAAAACACAAACCATACCAAGAATAGGCAACCCGGACGGGCCAGGAATAGCAGTTTTCGAGTGGACATTAAACCGGGTTTTGTAGACAGCCCAAGCTAGACCTCCTGGAGATAACCAGAAAGAGACTAGAGACACAATAAGAAAGAGACCAAGAATGACCTCAAAACTGAAAAGTGGAAACAACCCAGTTCTTGAAAACAAGGGAAAACATTCAAAAACAAACTCTGGTGACATTTTTGTGATTAGTTATGAAATGGGTAGTTGAGAATTAAGTAAAAAAAAAGTGTTTTTTTTTTCTTTTTGGGTTTTTTGGATGGGGTTCGAGTAAATATGGAGCTGAGAAATTTTAAGGTTAAGGAAGTGGGTGCGGATATTTAAAGACGATGAAGAGAGTAAATAAGGATGAAAAAGAAGGGCGGAAGGAAGCTGGATAGACACTGAAACGTTTTAGGGAAAGATGAGAAGTTGCAGGTGAGAAATGAAATGAGAGAAAATAGGCGGTTATATAACAACGCCTTATGGAATCCATTTAACCATGGTTTAAATATCTAAATCATTGAATTACCAATCAAATTAATATCTACTTTTTTATATAAATATAGGATTCTTTATATAAAAAAATTGATTTATCGATTTGAAATGTTTAAATATCGTTTATAGTTGATTCAGCTTTCAAATAAGATTATCCAATTTAAGTACTTAATTATTTCTTTGTTTTATGATATTTGTCCTTTGAAACTACACAATATTAATATTAAAAATGCTAAGAATATTATACTCCAGTACTTTCTTGCTATTAATGTTTAAACTTCTCTATAAATTTCTAGTCATTCAACATAAGAATAAAGTTAGAAGAAAAAACACATTTAATGCTTATTGAAAAGTATATAACGTCAAATGATTTAGAACAAATTAACTTTAAGAAAAATAAATATTATGGAATGGATGAACTAATTGTCTAATTATTTTCAAAAAGAAAAATAATGATATCTCATTTATTCAATAAGTACTAAAATTACTAGTATTAATTTTACAAATAAGTAGTTAAGTAATATTGTAAAGGTAATAATAATATCCCAAGGAGCAGTTGAGTACTTTATTTCTTGATCATATCCATTAACTATATAAACATTTAATTCATATTTTCAATTTCAACATCAATTATCAAGAATGTTTGAACTATTTTTCAAATTATATCTTTTATCAGCAATTATATAGAGCATAAAAAGTACTAGTATATATGAAAGTTTCTTTAAAAAGTAAAATTTTGTACTTTTTTTTTTAATTAATCCAAAAACAAAGTGCAATAAGATGATACATTTTAGTTATTAAAGTACATTAAAAGCATAGAGTGTGGACCTTTTCTCTTCTTTTGTTATTTTATTTGTTGCATTCATATAATTTCTTCCTCATTTTCTGAATATTCTTTTATTTAAATTTGTTATTTGGACAGATTTATTAATGAAACCACAATTGTGCCACTAGAACAATGTTTGAGGAAGATTTGGTGCGTCTCATTAGGGTTGCATTGATTACCGGGTAGAGGCAATGATTGGGCCGCAAGTTAGTGACAATTTAAATGCTTTCAATTCAATTTAATTTTCTGTTTCAGAATATTAAATTCCATTAATTACTACATTATCAGAAATTTATCTTCTTATTTTCGAATATAATAACTTGCTCTATAAGTAGTTAGTTATTTTAACTTTTATTTGGTAAATAAGTAGTTAGTCATTAGTTATGCTTTTCGATTAAACTGTTATATTTTAAACAAAAAAAACATGAAAAATAAAGCTATATGCATCATCAAGTGGGAGGTTCGGGCAGTTTGGTTAAGGTGTTTGGAGCATATGTTCATGTTACTTGCATTTATATATTAGGAAGGAAGGAAGTTAAGTTGTGGATGTTTTCGCGAAAAATATGGTGCTTTTTCTAGAATTGCTTTCATCATTTTGAAGGTCTTAACTATTTAATGAAGTAAAAGCAAATAAAACTACAATTTTTGAGACAATTTGTTGTAAAGGAAACATTTAGTAATTATATTATTATAAAGGTGAAGTATAAAAAAAATCACATCATTCATATGTTGGACTAATAATTAACAAATTTTTTTTTAATAAAAGCCAAATTTTGACGAAGCGGAAGCTCGAATTTTAAACCTTTTAAGTAGAAGACAAGTGAATTACACAGTTACCAATCTATATTTCGCATTGTCTTATGACCAATGAGAATCGCTTTTCACGCCATGTCGGCTTACATGACTTAGCCAAAGAGTCATACATGTCAAGTCATTCAATTTGAATAGTCAAAGTTTCTAGGAGTTTTTCTCTTCTACATGGTTCTACTTCTAGTCATTCATCTTGAATAAGAAAACTTCCACTAATTCGGGAACATCTTCTAGAATTCTCTTAATTGACCTTCATATATGCTCCTAAACAGGCTTAAACCAACTAGGAACTAGGATCCTATATTTCCTTATATAAAAGCAGGTATATGCACACTTAAGGTACGTTCACTGCACTCATTCCTTGGATAAATTCTTCCTTCAATCACTAAGTTTGTCGACTAACTTAAGCATAATGACCCCTATTTAGCTTGTGTTTGTTATTTTGTAGATTCAGCTTACGTGAACATCCAAATTAGTTCATCAATAACAACTACATGGACCAACTTTCATTGGCAAACAATAAATAAAGTTAAAATGGGTTGTAGAAGAAAGAAAACTGTGAGAAGGAGAAATTTGAGCATTTACTTTGGGAAGAAGATGGGGGAGAATTTAATTTGCCATTAGTTTGTGTGTTTTCCACACTTCACTAGCCAATCTTATAAACCGGAAGGTAACCTTTCAACCAAATATTTTTAATAAACACGCATTTAAATTCTATAAAACAATGTTCTTGTAAATAAAACAAATTACATAGCCCAATATGTTAACATTTTTAAGCAGTTTGTTTTATTTTCAAAGGAAAAAGATGAGTATAGAAAACAAAATAAAATCTCAGTCCATGATAGCTTAGTAAAGCTTGTTTTGTAGCCTTTATAAAGAAGTTTTCCATAAGTTAGAGTTATGGCCAATAATGATATGTGATGATAAGAGGTTGATGTTGCAATAATTATGCAATAAGTTCTCTAAATACGTATACAGATATGCAATGCTTTTTTTTAATTAGACAATAATGTTGTATGACATGAATATGATCATATTGCAACATCATTTTTACACGTGTGTTTTATCATATATCATCATCTTTTTCACGTCCCAGCACGTTGTAGTTTCTAACCAGTCAATTCTATATTTCTAATAAGCAACTTTTGTTAATTAACAAGATTAATACGAGTTCATTAGGTTCCGTTTTTATGCCTGAACTAAAATGAACTGAATTGGTTGAATTTAGCAGAATGAAGTAGGAATTTTGTTAAATTTGGCTGAACTGAACTGAATGAAACTAAACTAAACTGAATTTTACTATAATTAAACAAAAAATAACAGAATTTAAATGCACTTTAATTCAGTTTATTTCAATATTTTTTTGTTGATTTCAGTTTTTTCCACTTATAAGAACATGACCTTCATAGTTTGTTTCGCATTAAGAACTTTTTTCTCGTAATTTAGAATCATATTGCAAATTATATTAAGATGATATAATAGTCTAAACTAAAATTCATTATTAAATAAAGATTATAAGTCATTGATGAAAAAAAAAACTATTGAAAAAGTAATCTTAATTTGCATATGTAAAATAGAAAAATGGTTAGTTTCGTATAGGTGTTATGTGGTTTCACGTTTTGCAAATAATGGTTGTCCTTTGCGAACAAATAAAGAAATTTGCATTGTTTGTGGAATTAAAGAAATAGTTAATTTGGTTGACGTGAACGAGGACATTATCCAAATAATGTAAAATTACGTTCATTTATTTGGTCAAAAACAAACCACATACATTATTTGTAAAACGTAAAATTACAAAACATTTATATAAAATTAACTCTTTTATTTTTATTTTTTTGATGGAAATATAAAATTAACTCTTGAATATTCGTTTCATGGCTGAGGATGCTCTTTCTGCATGTATGGAAAAGATTACTCTTAAAAAAAGACATGTCGACATGTTAAAGTAAAAAATATCATAAACAGTAAATAAATCTATAACAGTAAATGGTGCTTTAAAAGTCCTTTGAATTAAATATTTCTTTTGGTAGAGTCCTTTAAATTAATTAGTTACTGCAACTCTTCAATGCCATGCATCGCATGCGTTTTCTCTGAGCTGTCTCTACAGTAAAAATTTAATTTGTTATAATATGGTAAAACTTGATTACTCTCACTGTTAAAGTACTCAACAATTTGGTAACAATATAATACAGACAAAATAAAACTGACAATATAAGTGAGAGTAATAATAAGATTGACAATATAAGTGAGAGTCTTTCATCGATTCGGCTCTCTCTTTTTCAAAACACTAGGTGTCAAAGAAGGGTTTTCATTCTTCATTCAGGTTTTGTGGTTTTCTTTCGACTATTGCTTGGTGGATATTATCAACACTGTATTAGTGAGTCTCAAAATGTAGCATTAAATATTTTCTCCCTGAGTATATAAGAAAGTCATTGATCTATCTTGTAACCATCTAATGATTTATTTATCTTTCTCTTGAATAAGACTGACTTCATTTCCTCTTGATCTACTCCATTTCCATACATTTTGTAATAGGGAGATCCAACTGATCATATGTACATAACATGGTACACAATCTTCCAAGATAATAACTGCTCAGTCAGTCAATATCACTGCTCCAACCCCAACATAGTACACATCAATAATATGGGTGCTGCCAAAAAGAATATGAATGAAAAAATCAACAAAGTTTGTGATTAGAAAATATATATACCAATCGTTTGGCGTAGTGGTAGCATGAGACTGCGCTTGGTAGGGAGGTCTGCGGATCGATCCTCTACAACGCGACTGGGAGGGATTTAAATACCATAATCCTTAGATCCGCCCGAATTCGGATTAGTCGGTCCAATGTGGTTCGGAAACCGGATGAAAACCAAAAAAAAAATATATATATATAATAAGAATAAACTTAAGATTTCTTCTAACAATTTCACATAGAGAATGGATTTGAATCTTTTCAAGTTTAAATTTAGTCAACTTAGTTATATTGGAGTGATCTCAACTATTAATTGCAAAACTAATGATTGATATTTAATTATTTAATAGATAAATAATCAAACTTTCACCATTAATTTTGTAATCAGCAGTTGAGGTTAAAACATGACCAACTTAATCAAATTTGAACTGGGAGGGTCTCAAAGTGAAAAAGTAAAAGAATAACATTTTCGAGTTATTTCTAATAAAACTCTGCAAGTAGAATAAAAAAATTAAAAAATGTAGTTTGTAAACTGGAAGTATGTCTTGAGGAAGAAAGTGTAAATGGGTGGTAAATTATGCAATTAATTTTAACCAGAAGTAGAAAAAGTAGACTGAGTATGCGAAAGTGAAAGCACAGAAGATGAGTTTTACAAAAACATGCATGTCCACAATAATAAATATTTGTGTTGTTCATTTATTTAATTTTGCAGTTACAGTCCGAGGCTATTCTGAAGTATAGAGTAGCTAATAATTAATCAGTATCATCACTCACATGCTTTGCAATAATTTCTACCTATTCTTCACTTTACTCTCACCTATTTTATATATGATGATTGCATCATTATTAATTTCTTCATCTTTTCTGATTCCATCTTTTGATTGTTAAAGATCATATTCCTATTTTATTATTAGCAGAATTAATAAAATGTTCTCAACACAAATGCCAATTTAACCTCCAAAATTAGTGAAATGATGTATTGGTATCAAGATTATTAGGGGAGTATCAAAATTAGAATCCGTGTTTATGATACGGTAGCCCTTCATTATTCTTTAACTGTTACTTCTTTAAATAAAATTTCAAAGGAAAAAGTTAAGGACGTAATATGGATTCCACTCTTTATTTGTAGTGTTACTCCAAGCTTGAGCTTTATGTGATTATTGAACTCTCAAGTAAATTGCATCATTGTAATGACAGATCCATATAAGAAGAATCTCCAGAAAAGTATTGGCATTGGACGATGACAGATCTCCGGGAAAATGCAGCAAAAGAAGCTCATGAAATATTATTTTATACCGGGGAAGTTGGTTTCTGTTACGAAAATTCAAGCAATGATTATTTGGTTCTGTTAACAAGTTAAAAGCTCATTAGAGAAATCCATGTCTTCCTTCACAAACATCACTTATCAATATTATACAATCATGCAAACATTAATTGCTTTCCAAAATATTTCATCAGATGAACTCTATAAGCGTATACATCAAACTTATTACGTATAAAACAGAGGAAAAAAACTCGGAGAACAAAATGTCGTCTACATTAGATGACAATTTGAAGCAGTTTTATTTACCTGTGATGATAAAGCCACAATGCTGGTAGTAGCAGGACTATCTTTATAATTAACACGAATGCTGGTAAATGCATAAGCTAGATCAACTGTTAATTGACGGAACCCCTACAAAAACCAAATTGATGGTCATGGTATATCAGAAAGAAACTCCCACTTGCAATTCTATAAATCCTGAGTTCTTCTCCATCAAAACTACACTTTCAAATGTTATTGATTATCCATGTTTCAACTTTCAACAATTAAACGAGAATCCATGCCCTTTTCCAATAGAAACATGCCTAAGTCGCCAAGAGATAACAGATTTAATAAAAGATGCCATCTAAGAACATGGTACATCCATACAGGTTAAGTGAGAAAACCAATAATGATCTAATACTCGACTGTAAATCGTATCAATATACTACAGTAAGATGCTAAATTTTCCCATGATAGCAAAACACGGACCAAGTTTTTCCTATGAAAAGGAAACCCTAGTATTACACAAGTTCTGATTCTCCTTCAGCTCAAGAGTCGAAACAAAGTAAAATCTACATCAAATTTGATAGGAAACAAAAAATGGAAAAGACAAGGTTCTAAGAAAATCAGGGATGATGTAAAGAAAAAGGGTTCCGAAAGGCAAAAGGTTCCCCAACACTAGTACAAACAATGCTGCAAGAACCAAAAGGAGGAGGAAGATCAAGAACACACCCAGTGATGGAGATCAGGAATTGAGGGGCAAAAATATCTTTTCTTTAGCTCAGAATTGTAAATAAGGTACACAAACAAACTTGCATTCGTTTAGATATGAGAAGCAGACTGAAAACTAATACACATGAATTTGAGCCCCCATCACGAATACATAACAAATTGTGCCAACAGTGCATTTCATCGGTAAAGGCAGAGACACCAAAACATTGAAGATAAATGCAGTATGTAATTTTTCTCAGTTATCTTCTCCTAAAATATCCGAGTGGTAAATTAAAATTAGTAAGAATATTGGACCATAAGTCCATTAGTTTACCTCATCATAGACTATTAGTTTACATCATCCAAAGCTTTCATGCAGTCCTTTGATGTTAAGATATCACAACCAGCTGGCATCTCATGTCAGAGGAATATTTTGACTGCAACCATGAAGAATCATTCAGAAGCAATAATCTCTGCTAAACAAGACCTTCCATGAAGGATTTCATGTTTTTGACATCTTCTTTTGAATCAGAACTCATTTGTGGTTGAAACAATTTCCACAGTCCAGTAGGATGGTGACTTTGAACCTCAACATCTCCGGAAAACCTCCCAAACATTTTACTGCACTCTGGATATGGCTTGACATAAAGATTATAGAATTTAAGCCTACTCAACTTTATCATACCCTTTAGTGTTACCTCATCACCAAGCCCACCTTTAGCACGCAAATACTCGATCACATTGTAACGGGGAACAATCTGTTTTTCAAAACTTACACCCAAATACTCAGGAACTTCAACCAAGCAAATAACATCAAATCCCATAGTGTTCACTAAAAACTTAATCTTCTTTTCAATCTCTTCTACATCATAAATAATCACCCTAGGTTCTTTCCACAAAACCTTAAGAGCTTCCCTGCGAATCAATCCATGTTTGCACAAGCAATCAATTCTTGATTTTACTTCAAACCCAGCTCTAAGTGGTCCATCACTAAAGATCCTTAATTTGATTGGTTCGCGACATTTCAAAGAATTAATTAAGTCCAAACACTTTGAAAGTTCACCTACCTCCAGACTAAGAAAACGGGGATCCCTAATGATCTCTTTTGTTATCAACTCTTTGCCAAATCCCAAATCCTCAAACTCACGAATCAGTGGGATCAGCCTATTTTCAATCCCTAATCCTGCAGCCTCGGGATACAAATTTAGAATCCAATCAACCTCGTCCCTAGGAATCCCAATATGCATATAGAATTCAATTCTCCTATGTATTTCACTTTTCGTCATCGTAATCACTCGAGGAAATCCCTCCAACACCTTCCTCATTGTAACTTCACTAAATCCTAAACCTTTTAAGACTTTCAAACTCTTCCTAAACCCATCTGGATCAATCTGGAACCTTTTAGCATGTGCCAAAACACTTCTGATCACCAAAGGGGAAATGCTCAAATCTTTGGACTTCAAAAAACACGCTTCCCATTTCTTCAAAAATTCAAATTCTAAAATCCCTGGACTTTCAGTAATTAAAGAAACAAGAAGCTTATGCGGGATTTTGAAGGATAAGAGAATAGCCAGGGACTTCTCAGTATCGTGCAAATTGGAATTCATAAGAAAACGATTTGTACTCACGAAACTGTGAAGTTGGGAAGCAGGGAATCCATACCGTTGGAAGAGATTAGCAATTGATATTTGTTTCCTATACTGGGATACATGTTCCGTAGTCCGTTTTGTGGAGAAGAAATGAGATCTTACATCGAGGAAATAGGGTTTCCGTTTTGAGGATGATATGAAACAATGCAGTAAAATTCTAGTCTCACGGATCTTAGTTGCCATTCACCACATCCGAGATAGCACATACATACCAAGGTAGTTTAGAAGAATATAAATCTTGTTATCTCAAAACCAAATGACACTGCAATAGCAATAAAATGATAATTAGATAAACAAGAAAGGCATAGGCCATGTTCTTTATGCCTTACTAATGCAAAACACCATTCACAACCTTCATTCACGAAAACAAGAAGCAAAACACTGATAATTTGGGAAAAGATCAATTCATTCAAATGAACAAGATGAGCAGAGCTCAGTACAAATACCAGAATAACAGAAAACAGAGACAGCTGGCATACCAGCAAATCCCGCCTAAAACACAAATGTAAAACGGTGCCGTTTAACTAACAGCACGTGACCCACTTAAAACTACGCAGGTGATCTTATTTCATCAAACGCACACATAAAATTGTTGCTAAACAGATTTGTTGAAAATCAAGCTAATAAACAAGAAATAAAAGCCGATAAACGAACACAGAATTTAACAAAGTTCGGGAAATATAGCCTACATATCTGGAAGCAATGAGCGACTGTTTTTATTGACTGTTTTTACTCCACTCCACTCGCTCCGGGATAAGGCTCTGAAGAAATTATGAGCCACATCTAACAGGATTGAACTAAAAGCTCGAGCAAATAATAAAGCATTCAAACATATTACTTAATCGATTGAACTATAAAAGTTGTAGCTATCTTTTAATCTCAATCAAGAAAATCGAAATTTGACATTGATTTATTGAATTGAAAACGCATTTAAAAGAAAACAAAAATTACCTCAGCCTTTCGTCCTTCAAGATATAAAAACCGAACCTCAGGCTGAGGCTGGAGGACGAGGAGATCGACAACGGCGGAGTTCAGCTGGCTGCCGTCCTCTGGGCTTTAGAACTAAACGAATTCAGAGCACTACTTAGTAGGAAATGGATTGGGCTAAACCTATTTTAAAACAAATCAAATTGGAGGACTCACTATCTACTATTGGGCTTAATATATCAAACCCTCCAAACTTGTATTTGAACTTCCGACAATCTATTAGCCAATTGAATTTGTAATTTTATTTTCACTTGGCCTTCTCAACTTATCAAATATGACCTAGTTTTCTCTTTGTGGTGATATGACATAATATAAGTGGTAACAACCAATTCATGTCACGTCATGTCAAAATGAGCCACATTTGCCGAATTGAGGTGGCTAAGTGAAAAAAATTACAAGTTCAAGTATCTAATAGGTCGTTCATTAACCTAAAAATACTAAAGGAACAAAATGGACAAGTTTGGAAAGCTACAAGTATATTAAGCTAAGTATTGTAAACATTGTTTTTGTTAACTAAATGATTAATTTCTATTCGTAATTAAGGACTTTTTATTATCAATTGGTAGTTATGCTTGCTATGAATATTATTGTGCTTGCAAACATGTAGGATGAGACTAAAGTCTAAAACTAGATGATTTTAGGCATTTTTAAAGTTGATTCTAGTCATTCAATCAAATCGAGCAAAATTTCTTAATAATTCAAGTTAATTCAGTGCATTCGATTCAACAAATTTAATTATTTTAGTTCAATTTTAATAAGTTTAATTCAATTCAAGTATAAAAAATGAATAAGTTGTGGAAAGTTAAAATGGAGAAAGCGAAAATGTATATTACGAATGAAGTAACCTCATTTATTTGTCAACTCGGAGTTAACCTTCCCATGAATTTCTTTTTTTCTTTTTCTTTTTTTGTGGGATGGAAACTTTTTCATGAGTTTTAATGTGTGCATACAACAATAAATAATAGTAGTAAATAAATTAGGTTGGTTGCGTAAAATGCTTAAAGTATTTGACAGAGATATGGTATGTATTTAAGTAAACTCTGAACCCTTTATTCATATTTTCTGGGTTTGTCAGTAAATCCCATTAGAATAAAGACCCATTAAGCTTTCTTTTTGCCTTTTTCTTTCTGGTTATCTGATTTAATTAAGCAAATAAGGTAAGGTTGTTTATTTTATATATATAAAATAATATAAGAAAAGAAAAGCAATCTTATCTAGTACTATTGGAGGTTGTAGCTTTAGCTTATTGCTTATTTGAAATTGGTTTTGGCTATTGTTGTCATTTCTTTGCCACATTTACTCTCTGCAATCTGACCAAAAAACTCTACACCTTAATTAATTGATCAATTCAACAACCTCATTTTCTCCATTCTCTTCTTCCTTACAATTACTCTATATCTCCTCCCTTAGGAAATACTAAACCATATCATTAAATTATTTTTTAAAAAAAAATCATATCAATGAATGCATATCTGAATTCTACCATTTGTTTCAACTAATTAAAATTGACTTGAATAGTTAAAATCTTAAATCGCTTAAATTGAATTTTCAAATTCTATGATGCACTAAGGAAAATTTAATTGGAGTATAATCTACCTTAAAATAGTGTTAACAAACATTGAATTGAAAAACTCGATAAATTATTAAAATTTTATTATTATGTCAAACTTAATATATATACTAATAATAAAAATAAAAAAAAGAGCTCAAAAAACCTTAAGATAAATTGTTTAATTAACGAATGATAAAAAAATAAAACATTATTATAAATTAAAAGAATGTAAAAAATATGAAAATAAGAATTTTTTATGAATACTTTGTTAAACAAAGTAATCCACTACTTTATCTATTACAATTATTGGATGAGTGAGATGGAATTTAATCCAGTGATGAATGAGACAAAATAACAAATAAACACGAAGCTAACATTAGACGATAAAATCAAACTATAAATAAATACAGAAATGAAAATATTTAATTCAAACACCCATAAAATTAAATTTTCCGTCTTGATCCGAACACAACAAAAAAATAACGTGTGTAAATTCAAAAATGATAGTTTACCTATTATCTTCAACACACGAAAAAAAATCCGTGTCGTGTTGATGTTACATGTATTAGCAGTGTAAAACATGAGATAATCACAATGAAGTGAATTAAGAGCATAGGATGAAGCGATAGGGCCCAATACCCATAGTTTGAATGGGCCATACCAACATGATCCTCACCTGAGGGCCCACATCAGACCGTTGAATGGACGCCACGTGTAAAATAAGCCCCCTTTTGAGCCCATGGGAAGAATTACTGGTGGTATAATCTCAAAATTAACTTAACAACACACTTGTTTAACCCTTCCTTTCCTCTGTTTTGCATGAAAAAACAAATATTAAAAATTCGAAATTAGAGAGTCCTCTTCCATCCCTAAACCTTACTTCGTTTCTAATTAATCTCTCCGTTCGTTCGTTGTTGTTTCATTTGGGGGTATAAAAATTATAGAGAAGCGCTCAAAAATATTTTCCCCCGAGAAAAAAAAATGAGGTGGGAGAAGCTCCATTTACAGCAGCAGGAGCATGGAGGAGGTAATGGGGGGCCAGGAAAGAGGTGGGGACATACTTGTAATTCTGTTAAAGGCGGCAGATTCCTTTATGTCTTTGGTGGTTATGGTCAAGATAACTGCCAGACCAACCAAGTTCATGTCTTTGATACTGGTCCGTACTCTTCTCTTCTCTTCTTCTTTTTTATGTCTTCTTTTTTTATAATGTCAAAACTAAACTCTGTAACATGTTTTTTTTTCCTTTTTTGGTTTATTGCAAGTTGCTGAAATTACCATTTAGGGTTTTTGTGTGTTTATATCGGTGATTTAGTTGTTTTTGGTGTTAAAGTTGCTATCTTTCGTTTCCTTTTTTGTTTTTTTTTTTAGTTAGTTTTGTTGGGTGGTGGATAGTACGGAGTGGCGGGATAGAATTTATGTTGCTGACGGGACTTGAGTTTCGAGGTTCTTAATGATGGTTCATGTTAGCTGAGTCATTTCGGGACTAGGGCTTTGTTGTTGTTGTTGTTGTTTGTTGGGTGGGTGGGTATAATATGTCTAATATGGAGCTCTGTTTGTTGGGTTTTTTTATGGAATTGTTTTTGTAGGTACCATTTCTGGATTGGGATTTGTTTAGCATTAGTTTGAATCTTGCCATTTTTAGTTTTGTCCGAGTGCCCTGATTTTTTCACTTCTTTTTCTTGTTCCCGGACCGCAGCTGTGTGTTCCCATACACTGCTACCGAATTTCATTGGGCTAATAGACGTTTTAGTGAAGTTGGTAATGCTAGATGTTCGTCTTCTTTGTTGTGCTTTTTTGTTCTCTATGTACATTGTTGATGTGAATTTTGGTTTACTCTATCTACAGTGTTACTGCAGGAATGTATTTTCTTTGAACTTGAAATTGGAGGACATTTCTTTTTTTCCCCAAATAACAAAGGTTCTTTTGCTGGTGGTTTGTAGTGATGCAGAGTTGGAGCCAACCTGCGGTACAAGGTACACTGCCAACTCCAAGGGACAGCCATAGCTGCACCGCTATTGGTGACAAGCTGTATGTGTTTGGGGGCACAGATGGGATGAACCCTCTCAAGGATCTTCATGTATTAGATACGTGTGAGTAACACATGTCTTTATTTCTTGCCTGTCCAATTTCCATTCCATATCATGTTGTTGAAGCCATTTTCTTTTCCACTGGACTGGTCATGTTGAAAAAAGAAGTGTTTGGTTCAGTAGCCAAATTGATTATGTTAATACTGTATTTCCAGTCATCATGGGCATGCATAAAGGCTTTCCCTTGTGCTTTGAAGGGATTGGGAAGTGTAGTCTTTCCTATACAGTCGTCCTAGTCCCTCCCATGAAGTTAGAATTCCATAGGATTTACTATTCGGATAAGAGGCGGGTCACACGTTTGAATATCATTGTCTGTTTGTTTCAACATTGATGAGTTAAATTGTTTCAGCTGCATATCACTTTCTTATATGTTTTATTGTAGCATCGCATACATGGAACTCTCCACCTGTAAGAGGAGAGGGACCGGAGGCACGGGAAGGTCATAGTGCAGCTCTTGTTGGTAAACGCCTTTTCATATTTGGTGGCTGTGGAAAATCATCAAGTACTGGTGACGAGGTGTATTACAATGACCTTTACATATTAAATACAGGTTAACCCCTTTTACTTGATTTTAATGTTGTTTGGGAGTTTGATCCATACTTTTCAGTGAGCATGTTTATCTTTTCCATTCTTCTTCTATGCTTCTATGCTCTTTCTATACTATAGTTTTTGGTTTTTGTTGGGGTTGGTTAGCATAGTGAAGGGATTAAATTTGAATTCAGTAATTTCACGGATCGTCAATTTTTAGTAAGTTGTTAATTCAGATCAATAAATGGGGATATCATTTTCTTTGTTTCTATTTGACAGAGACATTAGTGTGGAAACAGGCTACAACATCTGGCATTTCACCTTCTTCACGCGATAGTCATTCATGCTCCTCTTGGAAGAACAAAATTATTGTTATTGGTGGGGAAGATGGACATGATTATTATTTGTCTGATGTACACATTCTAGATGCAGGTTATCCTTGTTCTCATCTGTATTTGGTTCATGTAGACCGTAGAGATATTCCTCTTGAACATTATATATGCTTTTATGCAATATGTTTTCAGAAACTCTTGAATGGAAGGAGCTCAACACGTCAGGCCAGAAGCTGTCTCCTCGAGCTGGTCATTCTACTGTTGCTTTTGGCAAGAACCTATTTGTTTTTGGGGGATTTACAGACGCACAAAATCTTTACGATGATTTGTATATGCTTGATATTGGTATGTAACTCCTATTACTTATGTTTTTTATTGACTTCAAAGTCCACTTCCTTATTTTTCTCTGTGCCTTTTTGAAATAAAGTTTCAGTAAGATAACTAAAAAATCCTTACTTTAGAAGACTGATGCTAAGGGTTGGCAAACTTGTTAGATCATTTGAAAGACAATGCGGCACCGTCCCAGTTTTTTTTTTTTTTTTTTTTTTTTTGAGAAGAGCACTTCATTAATCTAGTATGAGCCTAATCTGAAACCAATTTGTTTCTTTTTGACGGTTCGAAACTATGTTTTCAATTTGGAGGCACTAATGTTACAAGGAATAGAAAAAGTGTAGGAGTGATATTTCTCCAGTCTTTGCAAAGTAGATGTATTGCATATGGATCGAGAAGCTAGTTGAGTTTTTTTTTTTTGAAATGTGTATAGTGGCTATTTGATGCTTATGCATTTCCTCTCTATGGATGTGGAGTTTAAGTATCTTCTGAGAGGCTATTTAAAAATGAGATGATCATGTTATGTACATATTGAATTATAATCAATCAAATTAGATCATGATGTTCCATTATTAATGCAGATACCGGTGTATGGACGAAGGTAATAACTACCGGAATTGGACCTTCTGCAAGATTTTCAGTTGCCGGGGATTGTTTAGATCCACAGATGGGTGGGGTACTTGTGTTCATAGGTGGTTGCAATAAGAGTCTTGAGGCATTGGATGACATGTATTACTTGCACACAGGTTCAATACCGTCATATCAGCTTCTTCTTTTTTCAGTTTAGAACTAGATGGGTTGTGATTTTCTCGTATCTTGAATAGTGAATAAGCTCAGGGTTCTATCTTGTTTGGATGCTCTAATAAGCTGCCCCAATTTCAGGACTTGCAAGTCTACGAGATGAACAATGGGTAGAAAAGCTATCCTTGAAAAAGCAATTGAAGCTAAAATGCCAAGAGCAAAATCTTGATAAAGCTTTGGTTAGAATTGAAACCAATACCGACTTCCATCATTCTGTACCTCTTTATGCTCAACCAAGTAAGGCTTCTTTTTGCTGTATTCTTTATGTTTATTGGTGGGAATAATTTCATGGAAGGGAATTGCAATTGCATATTTTGTTTCTTTCCAAGTGTCTTTTTTTTCTTTTGATACTTTGAGGAAAAAATCAAGGGATGTGAGCTCTGTTTTGAATATATTACTTTGTTGTTTGCAGGTAGAGAGAACTTGGTATTTGACCAAATGTATCTTCATCAAGGAAAAAAGACCTTCCAGGCGAAAGTCACTCAAAGCTACCCACATGGATACACCGTAGAAACCATTATAGATGGGAAGCCTTTGCGTGGCATACTATTTGCCAACAAGCCACTTTCCCCTGAGATGGATGATCAAAGTAATACTAGGTTAGAGAAGACTAATCTTTAGTTTCTTTGTTCACCAGTGATATATTTTTCTTGAATGATGTTTATCCTACAATGCAATTACCCATATTCAGGAAAAGAACTGGTGGGGAAACTGCTAATTCTATGTTGAATGGTGACCACAATAACAAATCAAAAATTTCAAGAGTGGACAAGCATGATGCTGCTGATCACATGCAAGTAGATAATGTTCCTGGAAAGGCCATTGGATCATATGAATCCGAAGCAGCTGATGTTTCTACTGAGTTAAAGAATCTTACTTCTGTTGTGCCGCTGAACCATGAGGTCTAAATATTTTCCCTGTTTTTTTTCTTTAGGATCTGAATGATGTCAATCTCTTTTTTCAAGTAGAAATGCACTGCATTGAATGACTGGATGACAAAATTGACATTTTTTCATCATTGTCGGTTGTGATAAAAATTGGATTGTACAATGTTGTTGAAGTTATTATAAATAAAAAAAGGTTAGAAAAAAGCTTGCATGGTATTGCCATCAATGCCAGCATATCAATAAAATCATTGGAAATCTTCTTCAGGAACTTGCAAACTATTGTTTTGCTAAGGCTTCAGAATGTTTAGTGATAATGTAACTAGAAAGTTTGTGTCTTTAAAGTAATGAACTTGTTTAGCTGTTGTTTCCCGCTTCTCTTTGAATTAGGGTAAAAAATTAAATTTATAAGTACTATGAATTTTGAATCTCATACACTTGCTTTCAGTTAGATTCTTTTTCTGGTATGTATATCTATATCTAACTTGCCTACTCTTTTACTGCAACATATGTTAGTCTTAGGTACCCATTTTGTTAATGACATGATTAAAAGTTGGCTCAAAGTGCAAGTGATTGACCTATTAGTTTTTTATGTTATCTATTTTGTTACCTGCAGATCCCTGGAAACCTGGAACCATCTGTACCTTCTCTAAATTTGAATGATGAAATGATAAGTGATGCACCAAACTGTGATACTGAATTTATGAGAGAGAATTCTACATCAGCCAATGACTCTATCTCTTTGTCCCTAAAGCAAGGTACGAATATAAAGAATTTTTAAGGGGTAGTAAAATCTATTAGTTTTGAAATCATGAATCCATGGTAGCAGTCCATGAATTTCATTCACAGTCTATTTATTTGTTGGAATCATTTGATGGAGGGATGATTTATTTTACTTAGATCATATTCATATGTGGAATTTTGAATCCATGGCTTGTTTTTTAGCTGCTATGATTGTGATCATATAGTATGAGTATCAACTTTGTTTCTCGAGACTCCATTGAGGAAGGGTACAAGAATTTACCTAGAATCTATTTATATAAAGACAATATCTTTTAATCTTGATATGTTTTCTTGATTTTGCAGCAGGAGTTGAAGTAGCAAATGATCCATCAAATTCATAGAAGGACTAACCGGTTTGGAATAGGTTTGACAAAAACCACCGGCCGCTGTAGATTAGTGACTTGGAAGGTGGTGATAGATGATGATACAGATTCGGCTCTCTAACTGCCCTAATGTTTTGTTTTGTCTTTAGAACAACTAGTCTTATTTTGGGTGGACTGGATTTATATGTAGCAGATTTCTTTTAGTTAGTTTAGTTAGTGCAAGCAAAGCAATCTTATTGAATGACATGGAGGACAAAAGTTGGTTATTAGAAAACAGCTAGTGTTTCCTATGATGGAATTTTGTTTTTAGAGGAGGGAGCTCTAGTAGTTTTGAGCTTCAGAGGAATCTGTTATTGATGTAACTTGTGTTGCTTAGATCTAAACTGAAAATTCTTTTTCCTCTGTACTTTGATGTTTTTATATCAGTACCTCGCGTCCAAATCTAGTAACGGACAAGAAAGAAAAAAAATATGGTTTACATCTTTGAGCATCTTTTGTCCGACTTTTCGTTTTGGATTCTACAGATTGTTGAATCAAGGCCAGTAACCAAATAATAGCTCTGTCTTATGTATCGTATGAAACATAGGTTTAATGTCTTTCTTAATCTCCACCTCCAACTAAAGTCAAACTGATGAAGAATGCCCCTCTAAGCTTCCTTTCTTTCAAACCTTTCATTTTGAAATATAGATACAGTAAAACCTCTATAAACTAATACTCGATAAATGTGTAAAATTCGACATCAATCGATAAAATAATAAGATAATAACTTTTTTGAAACCCTAGTGTATATATATTGGTCCCAACAAAACTATAAATTAATAATTACTATAAACTTCTATATATATGTGTGTGATAGACTTCAAAATTCTAAGATTGTCTAGTTAAAAATGTATCAATATTCATTTGTTTTTTTCTTGAACTTCAAATCTATAATGATTTCATCTTTAAATCTCTTTATTGCACTTAAGAGTTGAGGCATTGTCTTCTCATATAGCAACAAAAAGTTGTGAAGAGTTGTTACCGCTTACAATGAACTTGACAAATTCAATTAATTTGTGAATGTAAATTCGTCTAACTAATATATATTGTAATTTGGTTTTTCATCTCTAACTAATATACATTATAACTAGCATATTGGACTTAAAAATTTAAAAGTCATACGTAAAACATCTTTAAATTAATAAATTATTAATTTATCGATATAATAATATCTCGCTAAATTAATGAAATATCTCGGTCCCAATATTATTAATTTATAGAGGTTTTACTGTATATGGTTATCATAAAATTAAAAAAAATACATCTCTATATACAGGAACAAGTTAGAAATCAACAAACACACAAAAACAAAAAGCCAAAAATAAATACTTGTTATTCTATGTCAATGTATAGTTTGATTTTTAACATGTTCATTTATTACATAGTTTTTAAATGTGTAAGGTGGGTCGAGTCAATAATGGCAAAATATCGCCTTGAGGCTCTCGCCTCTCGCACGTGAGGCGACAAAATGAAAAATTGGAAAATAGCTCAATTTTTTAAAATATACATTTACTTTTAAATTTTGAAGCCCAAAAAATTAAAAAATTTAAAATTTATCTTTCTAAAAAAATTCTTATTGTCATCTATTTCCCTCTACACTATACATTTTTTTTCTAAAATAACTATAATTAATCATTTATTACTAGAAACTAATTATGCTCGGAATAATAAATTCAAAAAATAAAGAGGTATGAGCCGAGACATGAGTCTTTGACTAAATTTATATAATTTAGTACAAATTTTACAATTTTATGAATGATAATAAAATTTCTTCTATTAGTGAATCTCTTCATAAAATTGGTTACAATAAATTAGAGAAGATAAAGAAGAATTTTGCATCAAAATATTAATACTTAGAGCATTTCCAATAGTAAATGCTTGGGAGAATGTGATATCTATTGCAGTGGTGAATGGTGCTTAAAAATTGTTGGCATTGTTGCCCACTTTCGGCACCAATGCTTAATATTATTATTATTATTATTATTTTACTATTAAAAATATAAAATTTAGCATACTTTTACATTTTTTAGAATAAAATAATACAAAATAAATGCATGGAATTGTATTGGCAACTTTAGACAAATGTCCAGCATTGGAGCATTTTGTAACCGATATTGTAAAAAATGAGGTGGAAGAAAGAGACTATAAAATTATTTATTTTTAGATAACGTGTAGAGTTAGATAATTTTATAAGTAACTCCATTGAAGATGCTTTTATATGTATAATCCTGATAATTAGAATGTGAAAGGAAAAATGTTGTTTAACTTGTCACAATTAATGGAGTTCCATCAACCACCCACGAGGAATTGATCTACGGCCAATTTGACCATTGTAAATGAATTTAAGAGGTTGATTTGACCCTTTCTTCACCCTTTATAATTAAGTGCAATTTCAGTCTAAAACTTTTAAGATGTTTAATTGAAAGAGAGAAAATAGTTATTTAGAGAAATAAAAACTCAAAAAACAGTGGTCTGGAAAATAAATACTTCTAAACAATTTTAGATTTTTTTTCAACAAGAAAAAACCTTAAATTAGAAAGAAAGAGCAGTCATACATACAGGATATAAGATGAAAGAAAAGAAGGGGAATCATCTAAAAGGATTTCAGGAGAAGAAAGACAGAGTACCCCATTTAGCTTATTCATAAGCAACACAGTTGGCTTTTCTACATTCATAAACAAAACTTGAGTCTTAAAAGGCCCAAAGTTCCTAGATATTCTGACCCACAACATCCACATAGCTGTTATCATTCTTAGACACAAGGCTAATAATTTTATTTCCTCCTTTTAAAAAATCATCAGTTCTTTTAAAAATGGTTATCAAGTTAGTAAGGTACAAAATTCATAAATTATAATTTTCGGTTTTGAAATTCACAACCATAATGAAAGTAATGACACATTGAAGAAATTCAGAAAGCAAATGAAATGTCTTACAAAGGTCCTAAGGTATTCAGTCCATTAGTTAAGTTTAAGTGAAGATCACTAGTACTACCAAGACATGTTATATTAATGACTCGCATTAAGAGAGAAAATCAAACTAAATTGGGGTACATTACTGGAATAGTGAAAATTTCTGTATAACCTTTGAGTTTTGACTGAGAAAAGGAAATCTGGCATACAATTGGATTCTTAGATTCAAATCCTATATAACAAATAGGCCAGGATTGATAGGAGGTAGTTGGTAAGCACAAAGTGCATTCCAACCTTTGATTAGTTTAGTTCACAATAGAGTACACAAGGCAACTAGAGGCCTACTTTAGAGTACTATTATATCTTCATCGTATCATAAATTTGCTAAGAAAATACCATTTTTCCTGAAATTCAAATTGCTCTTCCCCGCAACATCAAGCAATTCCCCGTTGTCTCTAACATAACATCTCATTTGCTACTGCCACCAAACAGGAAATCTAGTGAAGATCCACCACCGGGAGCTGCATGGACCTTTGTTGTAGGGCGATCCTGCAATTGTAAACTTCAATATCAATCCATAATCTTCATTTAAAGAACTTAACAAACAACCATTCTTGGTGTCTAAAGGCTGCAACTAATCTAACCACAACAAATTCCCCCAACAACATGACAGAGACAGAGATATGCTTCTTTTTAAAATTAGAAAACACAAGAAAGTATCCCCTAATATCAGATGTGTTAAGAGTCATGCCAAGATCAGCAAAGATTATCTTCTGGATCTCCTCTTTTTAACAATGATTTGCAATGTGACCACACAAATTGCTATACTGATTCCTCACACTCCCCCTTCCACCACATATATACACGGCGCAAACACATGCACAGAAGGTCAGATCTTTGGTTTATAAATTTAATGTAGGAATATCATGTAAACTTCCAGGAAGAAAGCACTTGTCTGCAGCCGTAGCTTATCCTACTAAAAGTGAGACCTAACGTTGACAACATTTTAGCGAGGTTGTGTTACAAGTACAACCGTCGGCAATTTAGCAGAACAAAAGTACTTCTTAGTCTTACTATAAATTAAAGACAACATTCAGTAAGCCTTAATCCCGAAATGATTCGGGGTCGGCTAACATGAACCATCATAAAGAACCGTAAAGCCTAAGTCGCGTAATATTGTACTAGTAAAAGACGGACTTCAGCAATGACAAACTAAAGGGCAGAGTCACCTGGGTAAGTAAGGATCAAGGATGTAAATACTATATGGAATAGTGGCCAATCCAGCGTTCCTCAAACTCCAAAAAAGATTATTCATCAAACAATATACAGTTCAAGTTTAGGCTGCTCTTGCCAAACTGCTTATTTATATAGCTACTATATTTGATCTTTCCGAAACCAAATGCAGCCACCATCTACCTATTCAATCAATGTGTATCCATAGTTCTTAATGGCAAGGCCACGGCGCAGCCCATGGCGCCATTTTCTGGCCATGTCGCCATGGTGCGCCATGGCTCCAGGACCCCCTTGCGCCATGAGACTTTAATAACTATGTGTGTATCCATAAAATGAACTCTTAGATCAAACATTCAAACTGCAACAACTATGGTGTTTGTAAAATCAAATGGCATTACAGGAATGAGGCCTTCATGATAAGATGTTCCGCAGACTCTATCTTTACTTGACCACAATGTGGATCAAAAACATAAATAGCAACCAAGAAAATAGGAACATTACAGTGAGGAAGTTGCCGCAGTTCTGGCCTTCGGCACGGAAATAGTTGTTAGTAGTGGCAGCAGGAACACCAGCTGGAGTCTCCTTGCTGATATTAGCCGGAGCTGCATCAGAAACGGGCTTTTGAACAGCTACATTGGTTGCAACTGGTGCCGGAGCCGGTGTCGGTGCCGGAGCTTCAACTCTGGTATTGTTAGGTTTAGGAGCATCACCACCTCCAAAGAGATACCCCAAAGAACTCTGTCCTCCACCACTGCTAACTCCGCGACCCATTTTCTCAACTTTGAAATTGAACCTAAACCCTTGGATCTGCAAATATCACATATCAAAACTTTCATAAATTTTACCGATGACTTGGTAGTTATTAGGCCCTATTCTTTTCTTTTTGACTCATTTTCAATGAACTTCAGCTCGATTCAATTGAACAGATTCATTAAAATTAATTAAACATTCAACAACTAATTCAGCTTAGTTTAGCAAATTTTAGTTCAGTTTAGTTCAGCTGAAAAGAAGCATAAGGTCCAAGTTCGAATCTCGAGATTGACAAATGTACAAACTATCAACTTCTAAGCAAATATTCACACGATCTAGACAGTACATATATGAATATCAACCCTAATTATAATGTCTTGTATATATATATATATAGATGAAATCTTACAGATCCGAGGGAAATGTGCGTTAAAAAGGAAAGGAATAGTAGGTAGTGTGAGAAATAATGAAGCAGCAAGATTTAAGTAAAAATGCAGAGAAATGTTGGAAATGAAAAATGGCGAAATCATAGTTGAAATAATGCATACCAAAATTTTCTCGGAAGCCAAACAGAGATTCAAAAGCACCGATCTACAAGTGATTTTACGGATTGGATCTGAAGCTTATCATGAGTGTTATATGGGTTTTTAAAATTTAAATTGAGGTGGGGCCCGTTTGATATTAAATAAATTTATTTATTTTTTGAATATTTAACTTTTTTATTATAAATAAAAGGTTGAATACACAAATAACCTCTTGAACTTGCGAAAGAGCCACAATTTGATATTAATTTTAAATTGTATAAAATTTGTTACTTTATATTTAATCTATGTTTTTGATTTAATTAAAAAAAAGTTAATCTTAAAAAACCAAAATTGAAAAATAAAATAAAATATAATAGACCAAAAATTAAATTCTTCAAACAAATTTTCTTTCCCATTTATTTCCTAATTGATCTAGTCATTTTTTAATATTTTCATCCAATTTGAACCAAATAAAGAGAAACATAATCATAAAAAGACCGATATATAACTAAGTTCATAAGTAAATTTAGATTGTGAAATATTTGCTTCCATATAAGGAACTAAAGAATGTATAATTTTGTTGGATGATTTTAGATTCTAATAAATTTTCAAGTTGGAAGAAATGAATTTGGAATTATTATGTGATAACTTGTTCTTCATGTTCCTCGGAAATGTCGTTGGAATTCATAAATGTGGTGAGCTCTTCGTTGCCGAACTCACCTCTACTGATAAAGTTACAACAAATACAAGGAAATAGAATTCTAAATAGTTAAAAGGAGAAAGAGTGGTGTAAAAGGAGAAAAATATTTTAAATAAATAGTGATTATGTCATTTCCTTTGATATTTAGAGTTTTTGTAGATAAAGAAAATAAGGCATTTTGATATCTTCGATACTAATATTGTGTTGACACAATACATGCCACGTGTCGTCGCTTTGGCACGACGCAGGTGAATCTTTTATTAACTATTCTAAAATCCTTGATGATTCACCCTCTTAGGTCAGTTTTATTGTCGTATTTGATCCTCTTTATACAACCTTTATCATGTACACTCTTGTATGTGAGTTCTATTTTGAGCCTAAGTACTACGTCATTTAGGTCTTGATTCATCGGAGATAAGTAGATAACAGCTAAGTACATCTATGATATCACTATAAAATTAGGGAAAGAGAATGTGTTGTAGATAAAACCTATTTTGATTCTTTTTTCCATTTCATTTGGTTCAAACTAGATAAAAATGTTAAAAAAAATAAAAAATCTATATATCAATTAAAAATTTAACAAATTAAGAGCTCAATGTGAAAAATTATATAATTAGAACCTAATTATTAAAACCAAGAAAATTTAGTGGCTCAATTATAGGTTTTGCCATGAAAATATTTATTTTTAGTTTCTTTAAAAAATAAAATGCAAGGGTGTTAAGTTAGTGCGAGTAGCAAACTAATCTATCCTTGTTTGCCCTTTGGTTTTTGGTATTGTGAATACTGACTGTCTACAACCGATGCCGACGACGGCGATCAGCACTCATACCGCCGGAATTAATCTTGACCCTACCCACTACCATAGGTTAGTTTTTAGTTGCTTTATTTTTCTTCTTGATGTTAAATACATAGCCCTAACATTGTTGAACCATTTTAAACTTTGTTTGTTACTACATGCTTATTTCTGCTTAATTTATTACTATTATCAACACCATTTTGACTCACTAACTTACCATTTTAAGCATTTTCATTGTGCCAATGTCGTGTCGGAGCAATTGATGTACTTATCATCAATAATATTAATATTAATAATGTCTCCTTCTTTTGTTACTTCTGCTGTTGTTTGAGCTCTTTCGGTAGCGTGTGAGTTAGGCTTTTGAATTCTTTTTCTCCGTCTTGATGATTTTCAATACGCGATAATGAGACAGTAATATCTCTACTTGCATGGCGGGATTTTTCGAGAACTACATTTGATTTAACGGCTTTGGTTTCTTAGGATGCTCAGGAACAACAAGGATTTAAGTGTAGGTCTTATTCTTGGAAGCTACTTTGGTTGAAATGTAGTAGTGATTGAGAGAGAATTTCATTCTTAGTCGAAAAGTTAAATAGTTGATTTTACGATACTGAATCGACTTCTGCTTTTTATGATGTCACTCTCAAGGGGGTTAAGTTAGCTGGTAAATATAATAAATTTTTTTTGATTGGCAAGTATGTTTTCAAAGAGAAATAGCATGGAATAGCATTTGGAAAATAATTCATGCTTTCCTCAAGGTTAACATGATAATGCCTAAACTCATAATATTTTTATCCCTCTTCTTCTGTTTTTGTTGTTTTTTCAACTCTATGAATTTGATCTGTTTGAAATATTAGGTTTCTATTTAGCTTATCAGTTGGCCTTCCTAAGTATAGGTTTCTGTTTAGATTTTAGGTATGAGATTTGACGTTTTTTCAAAATTTTGTTCTGAAGTATTTGAGCCCGGTCTTGGTTCTGCCACTAATTAGAATGATGCGTTTTATTTGGTCCTGTTAAAAATCTTTACTTTTTCTTTTAATGTTGCTGATAGACACTGCTTGAGCTTCACTTTAGGCTCTATTGACAATTTGGTGGAAGCCAAACCGAAGGTTGAAGTGTATTCTAGGTGAAGTCCGTGATGTTCAGTCAAGGGAGTTTTAATCCTCAATCTGGACAAGGTCCTCAAGCACCCAGGCCTCCTCCATATTTACAGCATCCACCTGCTCCACCTGTTCTATCTCACAATTTCCAGCAAGGTCCTCTGCTTCCATCACCTCAAGTTCATCAACCGGGCCGTCCTTTTTATCAGCATGGTCCCATGGCCCAACACTTTGCAGCTAGGCACGTTTCACCTGGTGGGATGCCCAATTCTGCTCAGCCTTATTTGCCTCCACCACCACCAATTCATGGAAGTGCTGCATTACCTCATATGTACACAACATCACAACAAAGAGCACCACCTTATCAGCATCCAGGTAGCTTACAGGGCCTGCACCAGATTCCACCACCCCCGCCTCCTCGTCCCTCTTCTAATTTCCCACCTGCTCAATACTTTAGTTCTTTGGAGCCAGCAGTTGGAAACTTGCAAAAATGTTCCATGGCTCCACCAATTCCTATTCTGCTGCCACCACCACCCCCACCCCCACCCCCACCACCACCAGCATCTTCTTCTCCACAACCTGTTCCACCTCCACCTGTCTCTTCCTCGGCAACAGTATCTATGCCTCTCTCAACTGGAAGTCTACAGGAAGGTGCAGGGCTTAGTAAGGTAGATACACTTGTGGAAGATGGACTATCGTCACAGAGAACTATGACATCTGCCGATCCTCCACCAAAGCCAAAAGAAGAAAAAATTATTGGCAGGATTGAAGAACTTTGCCAACTCATTGATAAGAATGGTCCTTCATATGAGGATTTTGTTCGTCAGAAGGAATCTAAGAATCTAGAGTTCAAGTTTTTGTTTGGTGGTGAACCAGGAAGTGAAGCTGCAGTTGCACATGATTATTTCTTGTGGATGAAAACACAATGCCATTTGGCATGTGAAGTCAATGAAATGGTAGCTAGTACGATCACTAAGAATTCAGCAATTGCACCAGATCCCAATGCATCTGCTGATTCTGACATGGAAATGGAAGGTTAGTGTTTCTTCTTATGCCGTATGGGAAGTTATATGTTCTAATATGATAGTTAATTAAAAATTGTTCATTATCTTGTACATCCATGGTTGTGCATTATTTTGAAGTCTGTTGTTGGAAGTTTCTTTCGAAGTTAAAATGTAATGGTTGCTAGCTGTAAGCTATTGTCTGACTGCTGCAAAGATCTACTTCCATTTTTGCTTGTCAAATTCAATAGAATGCAAGTGATGTATCTCTACCTGTATTCCATTTAGTTATCCTCCAATTTAGTATTATAGTTGACTTTAAATTAGAGATCGTTTTTTTAAAGCTGAGCAGGCTCTTGTTAAGCAGAGGAGATTTTGGAATTGTGAAGCTTGTCACCAACGTTTCTAAAGGCTTTTTTATTTGTTCTTATGTAGAGCTTACCAAACATCAGTGGAGGTTCTAATTTCCCAATTCTCAACTGAGTTTAGGAAATTTAAAATGGATCAGTTTATAATGATGTCGGGACTTTGTTCCTTTTCCACTTTAACCATTCTTTTCATTGTCAAGTTGAGGCATTAATAATTCAAAAGTGAGTAAACCATGCTACTTCTTTTTATTATTGGTACTGATGTAGATAAGCCATTACTTTATGTTCTTTGCTTGTTTCTGGAACAGTGTTTTGAGAGTGATGGTCTGAATATGCTCTTGATGTTATCTGTTTTATTTTACAATTTATTCTGCAGCAGTCATTTTATAATCTACATTTATGGCTGTTATAATTTGTGCAAGATGATATATAAGCAATCGTGATTTAGAGATGGGACTGATTCACCAAACCTTAAATCCAGTAGGCAAGAATTAGGTAAAGGGGTGCACCATTTAGTCTTCAGCAATTCTAGGATATTTTAGATATTTCATTGCATTCAAAATGGTGTGACGCTACACAATTGTTGTATTATTTGTATCCTTCCCACCAATGGAGTAGCAACGAACATGGCCTCCCCTCATTTGGCCAATGTTTGGGTGGATCATTTAGTGATGTTCCTTTCTTTTACAAACCGGTTCACATCATGGAAAAGTGATTTCTGGCAGGCTTGTACATTACTAATTTTTCAAATCCACTATTTCTTGGCAGATGCAGTCAATTCTTTTCGTATCTTTGAAAAATCGTTTTCTGCTGGCCCTTAACTTGAGCTGTTGGTCCTTAAATTGGGACTGATTCAATCTATGTAACTCAAGTTTGAAATTGAGTGTTGTTGTTTTCTTTTGCTGGAAAGATTCTTCAAGGTTAACCTTTGGACATGGGGGGATTTAAGATGAAGGGGTCTCAATTGATATTTCGGCTTAAACTGCTACGAATGAGGTTTATAGTCCACAGTTTTTGAGGTTGGATAAATATCAAGCAAGATTAAGTTTATTAATGTTGTTTCAACTTTGTGCCGGATTCAGAATTATATGCAGTAAATGATTGTACAAATTCAAGTATTTAGTTGAATTATTTCTCTCCACCTGGTTTATGAGAAGAAACCTATATATATATATATATATATATATATACTTCTTAACAAGAATAAACTACTAAATCCTTGAGAATTTTGTTATACTATTAAATATGAAAGGCATCCTTTATCTGCACTTGCCGGTTTAACACTGGGTGGCCATTCCTTGTTTCATTTTTGTTGCTTTGCTTCCAAGTATTGATAGGTCTGTCTCAGTTGAAACATAGAGTTGTGGACAGTGATCAATCTATATAATTTGGTAAAACATGCTTAAAACTTAATTCCTACCTTGAATTTCTTGCATATATAAATATTGAAGTTCATCTTTTTTTTTGTTATTCCTTTATGGATTGGTGTATCAGATGATATCACTGGATCTGAGATTGACCAAACAGTGAGTCATCCTACTAAAGATCAACATGAAGCTACTGGTTCCATAAGCAATAGGTTTGAAGCCAAGGAGCAGTTACACATGCCGTCAAGGTCAACTAGAGTTGATGCATCCATGACATTTTCTGATGAAAAAGTTTGTTCTAGCTCTTCAAGACAGGATGAACAGGGTAAGTTTTTGTCCCATTTGCTGGTTTTCCTTCATTAAAAGTTGAGTATTTTCAGTGAATGTTATCATCTTTCAATAAGATATTTTAATTGCTGTGCAGCTTTGTCCTTCTCTTTAAACAATAAACTTGCTTGGCTGCTTGCTATATCATCTTTTTATAATTGGGGGGTAGAAGGGGATGACTGTTGAACCTGGACCAATTGGATTGTTGTTTGCTTTCAATTTTTTGCATACTGGTTAATAGTTATAGATGATTGAGCAAGAATGTTCCTTGGAGGTTGTATGTTTCTTCTTACATAGGTTATTCATACCAGAATGTCAATCCACTGCTCATCCAATAAGTCAAATTTGGATATGATTCTCAGGGTTGAAACATGTCTCCAGTCTTGATGATGGGACATTCGGGAGGTCATGCTTTAGAGTGCAAGGCCCGGTTACTATTTCAGCGGAAGTTGCTGAATTTCCATTTGCTAGCTACAAAGATGATTCTCCTACACCCATTACTGGCACTAAAAGCTTGCGTCGGGAAGAAGGAGCTGTTGCTAATAGCATGAGTGCTGACAAATATTCTGGTGAAGCCATAAAAGACATTAGTCCATTCACACTTCTTCAAGGTTATGCATCTGATGACAGTTCCCAAAATGACAAGGATCCATGTCTTGAAGATGCTAATAAAGAAAGAGTTTCAGAGTTAGTTTCAGGCAGTGATAATAAATTGCATAGAGATACTGGAAAGGTGGATGGTGTGTCTAACAGTCCTAAGACTGAAAAAGGGATAGATTTGCTTTCTGAATCTGGCCTGTCAAGCACATCTCCATTTTCCTTAAATTCACAAAGAAAAGCTAAGAATACTACACCAGTATCTGAGATGATGCCCAAAAATCATTCACTTCATGGCCGTGTTGCTTCTCCCAAGGCTATCCCTAAAGAAGATATCTCTGCAGGTCCATGTGCAAGTGTTGCTTTGAGTAGCAAAGATGAAAAGAAGAATGGAGATAAAAGGTCAAGATTACTTTCAAATGCACAGAAAGTTGATAAGTTTGGAAGGTTGGTGAGAGAAGGTGCCAGCGATAGTGATTCCGATGATTCTCACCATGCTCGGAGGCCTCGTAAAAGAGGGAGAAGCCGGAGCAGAAGCCATAGCCGGAGCAGATCACCACTAGATAGGAGGAGGAGGTGGAGGAGGAGTCCTAGGAGAAGAAGAGAAAAGAGTAGATCTCGCAGGTCAGCAACTATATGTGTTAGTTCACTTGATGAATACCTTGGGTGTTTTACACATCCTGTGTATAAACTGCACTGCACAATTGTTTTTATTTCTTCTAATTAGTTTCTCCTTATTGTTATAGCTGGTCTCCTAGGAACCGAAGAAGTAGAAGCAGGTCTCCATCTTTTAAGCAAGCAGGTAGACGAGATAGGGGTCAGATTCCAGATTGTTTTGACTTTCGACGAGGCAAGTGCTATCGTGGTGCATCTTGTCGCTTTATGCACCATGGTTCTGAGAAAAGTGAAGGATCAACGCATCATAAAAGCAAGCAACTTGCTCCCAGTTCTAAGAATTATCATTCTCCGGATGATTATAATAAACTCTCAACAAAAGCGTCATATCGTGAGCAGGAAACCATTAACCAGGAAGTGCAATACAACCATGATATTTCTGTTATTCATGCTACAAAAGATGACATCAACATTCATAACAGGGAAGATTCTGTTAACATTAGTGTTGCTGATTCCGAGAATCTTAGGGAGGTTGCAGCTGAAGTGCCAAAAACTGTAGTTGAAGAACAGCACCTAGATGGTATTAGTAGTGTATGTGGGACATTACAGAAAGCCATGGACTCTAACCAGGTTGTTGCTTCTGAGGAAGTGCTAAGTTCTTCCAAGAATTCCATTGAGCAATCTCAGATCAATGTGTCAGATCCCGTCGTTCTAAATGCTGATGACACTGCCGAAGCAACTGATGATTCATCTGTAGCTGATACATTATCGAACCAAACATCTAAATCTTCTCCAAAGAAGCCTTGTGTTGAGATACTTCCGAATGTTGATTCTATGCATAACTCCTCACAGCTGCCCCCATTTATCAACTCTGGTCCAAATGTGGAGAGCAATAATGCTCCACCAATGACACATATTCCAGGAGATTACAACTTGATTCATCAGAGTGCAACAAGTCAATCCCAATCTGCTTCGGAAATTTTTCCTTCGTATATGTTACCCAATAAAAGTTCTCTCTTTTCTGTAAATTCATCTGCATCCTTGCCACCACCCCCACCCCCACCCCCACCCCCGATGCCACTACCATTACCGCCACAGATTCCAGCTTTAAATTTTGGAACTGCACCAGTTACTTCTCAGTTTCAGCAGAGTGGCTTGCCTCCAAGGAGTGACTTTGGGTTTCAGATGTCGAGACCTTACTCAACTAGTATTTCTCACGTTGGTGATTTTCAGCATCAATCCTACCCTCCAGTACACGAGCTTCATCAACCTCTTTTACATGCAGAAGATTATAGGTTGAATCCTCTACCTGGAAGCCGCGTATCCGATGGCAAATTTGGAGTTACTGGTCTTTTAGAAGAGGATTCTATAAAACGGCATCCAGTCCAGGGATTGAGTGCACCAAATACCTTTGCTCAGAGCAGCAATTACCTTCAACCTTCTTCCTTAGAAGAATCACCTGCAGCCAAAATGCAGTCGTTTCCTGGTGATAATATACCTCCAGGAGAGATTTTAAAGTCTTCTCAGGTTCATCCATACTTACATCAACAGCAGTTTCCATATGATTTGCATCATTCTGGGCCTACTGTCTATGGTGTGCCTGGGAAAATTAGTGCTTCGTCTACATATCCTGCAGATCTTCAGGACAGAAATCAGCCTGATTTTGGAGTAACAAGAAGTTCAATTCACTTTAATCCATATGCCTCTACTTTTGAGAAGCCTCTCAGCTCCAGATTCAGTTCTAATGTCTTTCAGCCTGAAAAAGACCCAACCTATAATAACAAACATGACTGCCCTTCAAGTTTGAGCCATGTTTCAGTTGATGAAAGGGGTGTTGGATCAAGGCAAGGAATTTCTTCACCGTTTTCTTCCAGTGGGGGTGGAAGAGTTCTTCCAAGGCCAGTTGATGATCAATATGATCCACTCTTTGACAGTATTGAGCCATCAAACTCGCATAAAAAATCTGATCATATTCAGAAATGGGAACCTCCTGGTAGTTCTGACATTGCACCAATGCTCACGCAGTCAAACCTGCTATTGGATGTGGAGGAGAACAATAAGAAGAAAGACTTTGGTAGCGTTGCTCTTTCTACATCTGATAATGAGGAATTTGGGGAGACAGCAGATGGAGAAGTTGGTGATGTTGAAAATGGGAGCCCGAGTGACCCTGACCAGATTAATTCGTCTCCAGGGAAGAGGAAGAAGAGCAAAGAATCCAGATCAATGAAGCTTTTCAAGGTTTGCCTTGCTAGTTTTGTAAAGGAAGTCCTAAAGCCTTCATGGAGACAAGGGAACATGAGCAAGGAAGCATTTAAGACTGTTGTGAAGAAAACTGTTGATAAGGTGTCAGGTGCAATGAAGAGCCACCAAGTACCAAAGTCTAAGGCGAAAATAAATCAATACATTGACTCATCGCAACGAAAATTAACAAAACTTGTGATGGTAAATCTTCATCTCAATTTCCGTTTCTTTTTTGGCTGTTCTGATGGATATAGTCTTACTTGATGTTATTAAGAATATTATTACCCTTCTCGTTTCCTGGATTCTTATTTGTGCCTAATTTTGATTCGAAGTGGTAATTTAATTTGTTGCAGGGGTATGTGGATAAGTATGCTAGGGGGTAAAAGTTGATCATACCATCTATGGTTTGTGTTGACATTTCGTTGATATGGGCTCGTGCAACTTCCGTATCGTTGGAGTGGCAAAATTGGGTTGATTTCATTTGGTGCGGAGTTTTGGAGGTAGATCTAGAGTTTCAGATGTGTTTTTTGGATTGCTAAAGACGTGAATCCTGCTACCACAAGAAATTTAGTAAATCCTGGACCAAATGATTTTAAGTGCAAGATCATATTCCAATCTCAGCAAGAGTTTTTTGATGGAGCTCCAAAATGTACATGTAATGGGTTTACGTTCTATAAATATTGTAAATTTTACTTTATGTGGTTGTCTAACTATGGAACTTATAGCAGCGTTCACTTTCAGTGAATTTTGGTTCCGTCACTGTTTATTTGAATGTTTGCCTATCTGAAAGTTTGTCAGTTATTGACATGAAAATGAATAGTCCAGACTGTAAAAGGAATTTACAGTCCTTTTGACATGGTTTTTACTTCTTTTATTTGTCTGTTGTAAAGTTTCAGTTGATTTTTCAAGATTTACTTTTTTTTTTTAACTTACACTTATATTTACTTTTTTGGGGCATGGTTGTCACACTCGCACATAGGTACTACAGAAGAAAAAGCTGCAAAAAAATCCAATCCAACTTGTATCAATTTTTTCCCTTTTTCCTTTTTGTCCAAACTATTACAGTATTGACTTATGTCATCCGAATGATCACAAAATAAAAAATAAAATATTTTTTTCTAAAATATCAATTTGTTTTGATTTAAATCGTCAATGGTAATTTTAAAAACATAGTCCTCAATTTACTAAAATGTAAAATCACAATTCCGTGTTTGAAAAATAAAAAATTCACATCGCGAGAAATTTTTTTAACTTTTATCTTAAAAATTATCAATATAAATATATAGTATGTTTAACACTTTGAAACTTTTAGATTGTGATGTACCTAAACAAAATGATTTTGTGATTATATACGATCTAGTTTTGCATGCCGAATTATAAAAGTTACAAATGATGGTTGACGACTTGGGTTAGATAAGGGAAGAAAAAACTGCATCTGCGAAATAAATCTAGAGAGCTCGAGAGCGAGCAGGCAGGCAGAATTGTGAAAGTTGGTCGTCTCCGGCGGATTGTTGGTTTCCTTTTGAGGTCTGAATTCTAGCTCTAATTTTTAATTTTTTGTTAGTGTTGGATTGACATAATTGAATTCCCCTTGATTTCGATTTGCTCAATTTGTAATCCTCCTATTCAATCTCATATTGCCACCAGTTATTTCACTTTAAATATCCATCTTCTATCCACCACATTCCTCTATATATCTCGCTCCATTCGCCACTCATTATATTGAGAACAAACACAATCCTAGTGATCTTGCTTCTGCTTTTGTTTTCGATTAGCGGGTAAATGCTCGAGGAAAAGAATCAGATACTTAGTAACTCTGTCATTACTAATAAACGCTGGGTTCCTGTTGCAGAGGTAGAGCGGTTAGAGGAGGAAAAACCCTTACTTTATGTAAAAGGAAGTTATTTCCTAAGCACCTAAACTAGTAATTAGGGTCCTGCTCGTACCTGGTTAATAAAGAAACTACGAAAACTAGTTGCATTGTAGAAAAAACAAGTCTTCTGACTCCAAAGACGATATGGAACCTACAGCAGTAGCTGCCCAAACTTCTTCAAAATCAGATAAAGAGCATTCCACTTTGATTTCAAATAATGAAGTAAAAGGAGTTCAAGCTGCCGAGGTTGCTGCTTCGGCCAATGTTGTGGGAAGGGAAACTTCTTCTAACGGTTTAAGTGTAGATTATGCTTGTCGAGAAAGTAAGGATGTAACTGGAATAAATAAAAGCACCAGTTTAAATGTTTCTCCTGAGAAGAATAATTTTCAGCAAGTAGCACAACCTCTAGTAGGAGCTCTTGTTGGATACACTGATAAAAAGCTTATTATCCTCGATGTGAATGGACTTTTAGCTGATATTATTCCACAGTCTCAGTGCGCACATAGGGCTGATATTGTAATATCCAGGAAGGCAGGTACAAATTCAAATGTAACTCTTTTTCCATGTTAAGATAATTCATGTTCATGTCCTTTTTAATCTAACCTTATTCTTTTCTTTTCTCCTTTTTCCCCAGTTTTTAAAAGGCCGTTTTGTGATGATTTTCTACAGTTTTGCTTCGAGAAATTTAATGTTGGAGTTTGGTCCTCAAGAATCAAGTATTTCTCTACCTACAAGTGATCGTATTATTTATCATATCTCTTAACTATGAAATAAGTTTATCTTATAGCTTTCTGTACACAGTGTCTTTAATAATGATCCTATAGTATAGTAACTATACGTGCACAAATTTGCAGGAAAAATGTGGACAAAGTAGTTGATTTTCTCATGGCAGATTCTCGACATAAGTTGCTTTTTTGTTGGGTAAGTTGCTTAGTAACTTGTAGTAAAAGTACTCTGGTCCATTTAATCGGGTCTGCATTTGTACCCAGAAATATAAAGCTTATGTAATATATCTTTAATACATAAGAGTGTAAAATTAAAGCAAAACTTTTAATATAAAAAACAGCTTTTATGTACTTAATTATATGTTTAGTGTTACTCCTGCAAATAAATTAAGAAGGAAAATATATGCATTCTTAAATATTGTCTGGCTTCGTTCAGGTTGCTGTTCAAATTGAGTGGATAACATCAGTACCCTTGGCTTATGAAGTATAATATTAGAACATTTTTTTAACATAGGTTACTGTTTTCTTACGAAGGATAACATTAGAACATTGTTTCTGCTGCATAAAGCTTGTGAATATTCCTCCTGCAGAAATTTTAATTTTCCTAGTCCTTGTGTAAAGGATTTCAAACTATTTGCTGAAGCAGAAGTTATAAGTTGCTTATGGTATTTCTTTTTCCCAAGAAGAGCCATTGTGAATGAGGAAACATGCAATGTCAGTCTTATATTTCAGTTGCTGGTTTATAGTTTTAAAGTATTATCATCGACCAGCTATCCGTCCCTTTTCTGTCTGATTTTTTCTCATATTAATCAAGTCCATCGACAAGCTATATGTTCCTGTTTGTCTGATTTTATTTTCTCATATTAACCAAGTCCACTGCTTCCTTATGATTCACGGTCATTTGAAAGGATTTGCTTTTTTCCGAGTATACAAGGTTAAGATGCTTAACGCCGTGTGATGAGGCTATCTACCAAGACTTTGAGGTGAACTTGCATAATATCTGCCCTTTTTGGTGGCAGTTTGTGGAACAATTTAATAATTCTTGTTACATAATATGCTAGAATATACAGTTGTATTACCATACCAGTAGGATATTAGCACTAATTTAATTGATAGGTTACCTTGTATAGCTTCCCTAGTTGTGTATATATAGGATGCAATAGGTGATTCAGATATACAAATATACATAGTTTACTATCTCTCTTAATTGGTTCATTACATATTATCAGAGCCTAGTATTTGGCTTCGGAGATTTTTCTCTGCTGAGTTGCGTTTCTCAGATTGTGCTCTATGAAGAAAAGTGTTTGGATATTTTTCGAACCTCTCCATCCATCTCACACGCATACCCTTGTAACTACGCTGCTTGGATCGTCCCCTCCTCCTGAAATGGCCACCTTTGGCTATGTGTTTGAGCTTCACGCGTCGCCACATCAATTTGCCGCTCCACGTGCCGGCAAGTGATGGCGTGTCGAACCACTGTTTCACCTTTGGCCAACTTCTTCGGCTGTGTCTCGGAATTTGCGGACTTCCTATTTGGTTAGTTTTCTGTTTGGACTCCGCTTGAAATTCGGCATTCCTCAACAGTGTTTGTTTCTTAGCTTAACCGTCTATAGTGTTCTATTTGCTTTTGGTGTTGTGGTTATTGGTTGATGTTAGGATTGTTTGAACAAATCTTGAGTAGTATTTTGTTGATTGGGAATTAATATCCATTGGCATTTCTCTTTGCTTCATTACATGATTGAACATAATCGTGATAGTATCCTGTTGATTGGGTAATCTATCGATAAGTATTCCTCTTCGTTTAGTTGTTGTTTGAGGTTTCGGTTAAAATGACAAATACTGTTTCAAAGCAAATAGATTCTGGGATTGTATCAACTACTACGTTAGCTAATACGGATACTTATGTTGCTTCATTTTTCAATATCTGGGTGATGTTATGGTGCCACTGATCATATGACTGACAATCCAGGTATTTTATCAGACTTTAAATCCTCATCCTCCTGGTGTGCGACTCTCGCTAATGGCTGTTTTGCTTCAGTAATTTGCTGTGGAACAACCTTCCCACACATACCATTAAATTATCATCTTTTTATACTGGTAGCAAACTTGCCGAAGACTTGAAATGTTGTGCCTTATTCTTTCCCAACCATTGCATTTCTCAAGATCTTTAGACGAAGCAAGTTCTTGAAGAGGAACTATAAAGGATGCATTGTATCTTCTTGATTCTAGCATTATGTCTCTTTCTTAAACAGTGGAATATGCTAGTATCTCTCTATCTCTACTTAAACTTCATAGTTAGTTTAGTCATCGTCCTCTTAAAAATATTTTAACCCATGTGTTCCAATCTTAAACATGAAACTAAGTTAGAATGTTAGTCTTGTTAATTGGCAAATTCCGTTTGGTCTAGTTTAATATATGTGGCCCTTGTCATGTTGGCTTTTTGTTATTTTGTAACCTTTGTTGATAGCTATTCCTGGGTTAGATGGTCTTATCCTATGAAAAGGTGTATAGACTTATTTTCCATTTTCTGTGCTTTTCATGCTACAATCCGGACTCAATTCAGTAAACTTGTATGCATCTTAAGAAGTGACAGTGCTAAAAAATATTTTTCATCTTCCTTTTTAGTACCTACCTTTCATAACATGGTGTTGTTCATCAGCCTTCTTGTGTTTACACCCCACGACAAAAGGGGTGGCTGAGCAGAAAGATTGTTGTTTGCCACATGTTGCTCGAGCTCGTATGTTCCATGTGCAGGTTCCTAAATTTTTTTTGGATTGATGTTATTTCTACTGCTTTTAGGTTGATTAATCGCGTGCCTTCCATTTTTCTGAAAGGTCGGATACCTTACTCTTTGCTTTGTTGGCAATCATTGTTTCGACTTGCTCCTAAGTGTGTCCTTGTCGGTTATTCTCGTCAATAGAAAGGTTATCATTGTTATCCTCCCTCTTTAAGTCATTATTTGGTATCTGCTGATGCTATATGTTTTGAAGATACTCCTTTCTCTAGCTCTACTCTGTCTTCTTCCTCCCTTTGAGTACTTCAGAGGATGATTTATCTTATTTTAACGATAAAGCAACATGTGGATTCTTTCCCTTCCTAGCTTGAACAAGTAGTCTCTATTCCTTTTCGACATGTTCGCCAGGTTTACTTCCAACGGTGGTGTATGCTACTATAGCACTTCGTAATGTTCCTCCTCCTGCTTTGCCTTCAGATCTCTCCCCATCTCGAGATTCTAGCCTTGACCTTCCTTCCGTAAAGGTACTCGTGCTTGTACTTATCCTATTTCTTTCTTTTTGTCTTGAATGCCTCGTCACTTTTCTCTGAGACTCTATTGTAGCCTCTTTAGACTCTGTTATTGTTCCCTACTGTCTTACTGGAGCATTGACTCATCCTGGTTGGCAAGGCAATGAGAGAAGAAATGACAACACTTGAACATAATCAGACTTTGGATTTTGTGGCTCTTCCATTTGGAAAACGAGCTATTGGTTCTAAGTGGCGACTGTGAAAATGAATCTCGACGAGGTTCTGTTGCCCGCTTGAAAGCTTGCTTGGTTGCCAAGGGATATGCTCAGGCACAAGGCATTGACTATTTTGACACATGTTCGCCGTTTGCCAAAATGTCTTCAGTCTATATATTGATTGCTCCCACTTACAATTAGGCACTCCATCAACTCAGTGTTAAGAATACCTTCTCAAATGATGATTTACGTGAGAAAGTTAATAGGGAGCAACCACCTAGGTTGTTACTTAGAGGAAATTTGGGATGGTAAGCAAATATATGTTCTAAAATAATCTCCTTGTACATGGTTTTGAACATTCACTATATGTTCTGATGTGTTGCTACTTTTTTAGTAATTCTGTTATTTTCTTTTGTATTTAAGTCCTCAGAAAATATTTGGTTTGGAGTTCATATTCACTCCATCCTTTGTTCTTTTCACTTCCAAATACTTTCTAGAATTTCCTTTTTATGCTGTGTTTTTTTAGTTTCATTGTTTAAAAGCTTCAACACAGATGCCTCAAGACTGTACTGTCTCTCAATTATCAAATTGATGTTGTTAGGTTATGTGCATCTTTGTAATTTATGGTCATACTTTATGCAGGATCAATCCCACTGTACTGATACAGGATTTACAACTGTGGAAAATAGTAGCAAGCCCCTGGTCTTGAAGGAACTGAAAAAATTATGGGACAAACTTGAGCCTGGTCTTCCATGGAATAAGGGAGATTATAATGAATCTAACACATTGCTGTTAGATGATTCCCCGTATAAGGCTTTGCGCAATCCAGTATGTACCATAAATCGTTCTCCTCCATATATTTTTGTTACTTCATTTCGGACGTATTTATCAATATTATTATGATACTATTTTTTGTTTTCTTGGATACAATCTTGATTGTTTAGGCAAATACCGCTATATTTCCCTACTCGTACACATACAAGGATGCTGGAGATTCTTCACTAGGTAAGATACTCTACTCTGATTGTTGATTCAGGCCGTCCATTTTTTGCAACTTGTCGTGTGTCTTTCCCAGCATAGTGTTGACTCTTACAAGCGTGCTGATAGATATTGCTTTGAATGAGTTCTATTATGCTTGTCATCCGGGTCATTTTAGAGGGGTGACTTCGGGCTATCTTGTCGTTATTTTCTTGTTCTATATAATTTATGTCCAAATTGTCTTATTCGTCTTATTTTACGGTGCCAAAAATGTTATAGCTTCTTACCAATCGTATCAGTACTCATCTCGCATTCGTTCTCTGAGCAGGACCAGGAGGTGACCTTCGTGTATATCTTGAAAAACTAGCCGAGGCTCAAAATGTTCAAGAATTTGTTGCCCATAATCCATTCGGGCAGCAAGTCATTACAGAATCAAACCCTAAGTGGGGTTTCTATCAAAGAATTATAAGTGATGAGTCGCATGAGAAAATTGCAAGTAGTTCTGGTCCTTCTTACACTGGTGATTCGAGATTTGCTTTGCACAATGTGCAATATGGTCCTCAACTTGCCTCCTCCTTACAAGAATCACCTGCAGTGAAAATTATGTCTTTTGCTGGTGATAATGTACGTTCAGGAGAAATTTTGGAGGCTCCTCAGATGCATTCACACTTAAAGCAGCAAGAGCTTCCTTATGATTTGCATCACCCTGTGCACAGTAGTGTCTATGGTGTGCCTGGAAAAATGAGTGCTTCATCTAGATATCCTACAGATATTCACGACAGATATCAAGGATTAGATCTGCCTGATTATGGAGTGACAAGAAGTTCAACTCACTTTAATCCATATGCATCTACTTTTGAGAAGCCTCTCAACTCCAGATTCAGTTCTACTGTCTTTAAGCCTGAAAGGGACCTAACTTACAGTAACAATCCCGATTACCCTTCATGTTTGAGCCATGTTTCAGTTGATGAAAAAGTTCTTCCTACGCCAGGTGATGATCAATACGATCCACTTTTAGACAGCATTAAGCCATCAAACTCATATAAGACATCCAATTATGTTCAGACATGGGAACCTCCTGGCAGTTCTGATATTGTACCAAGACTCAAAGAGTCAAACATGCCATTGGCGGAGGAGAACAATAAGAAGGAATTTGGTGGCATTGCTGTTGATATGCCTCATGATAATGAGGAATTTGGTGAGACAGCAGATGCACAAGTTGGTGATGTTGAAAACGGAAGCCAGGGCAACCCTGATGCTTTAGTGCACACAGATACGGGTGAGATGGAGATTGACCAGATCAAGTCCCCAGGCAAGAGCAGGAAGAGCATAGACTCCAGATCAATGAAGCTTTTCAAGATACGCCTTGCGGAGTTTGTAAAGGAAGTCCTAGATCCATCATGGAGACAGGGGAAGATGAGCAGGAAAGCATATAAGAATATTGTGAAGAAAACTGTTGATAAGGTGTCAGGATCATTGAGGAGCCACCAAGTACTTAATTCTGAGGAGAAGATAAATCAATACATTGAATCATCGCAACGAAAATTAACAAAACTTGTGATGGTAAATCTTCGTCTCAATTTATTGTTCTTTATTGGTTGTTCTGATGGACAATCTTATTTTATGTTATAAAGAATATTATTACAAGTACAAAGGATGTGCTAAAATGCATTAAATATCACATTTTCCCTTCTTATTTATGCTAATATTGATTAGGTGTTTTAATTAATTTTGTCGCAGGAGTACGTGGATAAGCATGTCAAAGTGTAAAAGTTGACTTTACATCTTACCCAGTTGACATTTCGATTGGAATTCACTCATGGAAAAAATTGGTTGATTTGATTGCATACTGCTGAACCGGGAGGATTGATGGAGAATTTTCGAGCTTCCAATGGCCTTTTTAGATAGCCAAGAATTTTTGAATCCTGCTAGCAGATTCTCTCGAAAACGAAGCAGTCTTGAGGGAAGGAGCTCCAAAATGTACAATGTAATGTATAAGTAATCCAATTCTTTTTTAGTTGCTTTGGTAACTCTATAACCTTGTTGTAGATTGCCTAATTTTTTCTGTGATACAGAAATAAATTGCCTAATTTAGATAGTAACATTGGAATACATATTTGATTTTTAGTCATTTTTAGGCAAGGTTATGCCAAATTGAGATTAGAAGAAGTATTAAAGCTAAAATGCTTACAAGGAGGAAAATGTATAGATATTTGGCATGAGTTACTTGTGATAAAATATTATTTGGCATATTGATCATATTCAAATACAATAATGTCGTGTGGTTCTATATTTGTGATATTGATATTCAAATAAGAGATAGGTTCATGTGAGACAAAGCCATTATGGAGAGATTTTTTTTAGTGTGAGACAATTAAAAAGTGGTGGCAATTTTGAAATTTTAAAAACATGGAGGGGCATTATTGAGGTGATGTCATCGCTGATGTCACATTTGGAGAGAGAAAAAGTTTTTATTATTTTATTTAAAATGCATTTTCCCGCTCTTTCCGAACTCATTTTTTAAAAAAAATTATACCACTGAACTCGTATTAATTAGACGGTTATTTTGAGATCCATTGTTGTTATTTATAGACGATTTTTATTTTTTTTATTTTTGTTCCAAGTCGGATACTTGGTTGTTCCAACAGAATACTACATTTGTTCCACCAGACAACTCCAATTGTTCCAGCAAAATATTTTCATTATTTTTTTTTAAATGCACTCTGGGAGTGTAAAAAAATGTAGTATTCTGTTGGAACAATTAGAATAATCCGGTGGAACAATTAGAGTAGTCCGGTGGAACAATTGTAAAAAAATAAAAAAAATAAAAATCGTCTATAAATAACAAAAATGGATCTCAAAATGACCACCTAATTAATACGAGTTCACTGGTATAATTTTTTTTGAAAAATGAGTTCGGAAAGAGCGGGAAAATGCATTTTAAATAAAATAATTAAAACTATTTCTCTCTCCAGATGTGACATCAGCGCTGACATCACCTCCTCTTCCTTCCCTTCAATTCACGCATGAGGGGTGTTCATTTAATTACAAGTTTGCCACCTTCCCCTATTGAATTACAAAAATACCCCTTGTCTCATCACAAAAACCAGTCTCATCTTAAACCCTTGTCTCATTTGAACTTGACTCATTCAAATAAACAGCTTCTGACATACAAATTATCTATCCTCTAATTTTTTTTGTCATTTTTTTCTTTTATAGCGATAGCTCTTTCGTAAGAGATGAGTTTCGAACCCATTCTCTCCATTCACTTTGGCATGTGTATTAATTGGAGTTTGTGAAACAGGTTCATGTTAAGAATGCATTAAACTTGGAAATCTAAAGAAAATAATGTCATAATGTTAGTTTTATGTTACTTTTTTTTTTTGGTACAATAGTTTTATGTTATTTGTTCAATCATATATACACAAATGTGTTATTCAGGAAAAGTTTGTTTCACTTCACCATAAAAATCTCAGAATATTTCTCTTCTATTTTCAGAATTTACAGTTTTTTTCACATGGTTTTAATAAATAATTTGTCAGTTCATATATACTCACTAGTTTTAAAGATACCCTCAACTCTAGCATTTAAATGGTGCAATTTTATTTTATTTTTGTGTATAACTTAAGACCTATGTGATAACTGATAAAGGTGGTGTTGTTGAATATTCTCGAGTGGTAATGAAGGGCAGGGCAGGGCAGGTAGTTGGTATTTGACGACTCCATTATTTCTCCTGTGACTTTTGAGCCAACCACCATCTCTTTAAGAAGCCCCCTTTTTTCTTTTTTGATGTGTATATATATAATCTTCAAGGAAATAAGATCTGAAAATCCTAGTAAAGAAGATTTAAACACGCTCTCCTATGTTGTTTATAACTGAATTGAAGTGCATTTGTTGAAAAGAAATTACTGAACTAAATTAAATACTACTAAGCTGAAATTAATTATTGATAAGATATGAAAAACATGGACTATATACGTAATTATATGTGTATGTAAAAGAAATAAAGAAAGGAAGGTGGCATGTGAAGTGAGTAACCTCTCTTAGAGGGCAGTTGTGATAATTGATTGTTGCTTTGCTGTTCATAATGCAATTGCACGCACGTCTTTCCATTGAAGACAAGCTAAGGATATTTATTTTTCAACACTTCCAGACATAATAAAATTTCTTGTATCTTTTGGGACTATGGCAAAATACTTATCAAGTGTGCTATTTCACTATGGCACCAAAATGTTTGTGAAAATAACAATTTAACCTCACCATAGCAAGTGGATTCAATCTTATTCAAAGCAAAGGAGCATTGACTGTCATGATAATTAAGGCCTTTCTTATCTCAAAATTATCAAATGATCCATAAGAACAATCTAAGAGAATTGCAAACAATTCATTCATCCTGTTTTTATAAATTGAAGAGGTTGTGGATGTCCTATTTTGTAAAAAGATGAACAGAAACAAAAATATATATTTTTAAAAAAGGTAGTGTCACATTTCTTATATTTGGAAAGAAAAATCTGATGAAGTAGAATATTTGTTGTGAATGAGAAGAGCCATAAATTGTTAATTGAGTAAAAAGGAGATAAAAGCCAAGTTTAAGTTTAGTTTGATTGAGACCAACATCATGAGGAGTATCCATATCCCCTTTGTTGCATGTTCACTCAATGTCCAACATACCCTTTTTAAAAAAACCTTGGAAATTATTCTCTTCCAATCTCATCTTCATGAAATTAATATATGTTAGTTGCACTTAATTAATTTGTTGGTTACATTACATTAATTCTAATCATGTGGCTTTATAATTGTGTGTTAATGTAATTAATTCAAAGACATAATGAGAATGGTGGTGGGGACAATGAATTGTTATTGATAGAAATAATGTGGCAATGAAAGGAAGGGAAAGGATGAATGATTGAGTAGGGTGGCTAGAGTTGCTTAGTTGGATTTCAAGGGCGCCACATCTGCCTTTTGCTTTTCTACCTATTATATGACAAGATCAACCTAAATGGACTAATCCACTATTACCCCATTTAATCTTTCGTTTCAAGAATTGAACCGCAAATCATATATATGTCTTTTTAGTAAAAGCGGATAATACGATTTAAACGAAATCAACCGAATTCACTAAATTGACATCACACTGAGACCATCAAATGGAGAAACAAATATTATTAAGAAAGACAAAAACTAATGAAAATGAAATCAAACTAAACAATGCTAAGATGTTTAGTTCTAATCACGGCTGGATAAAGAAAAGAATTGGAGAAGCAAGGATGAATCGTAGCGAATTTGGACACTATCAGTTGCAATTGAAAGTCTCATGAAAGTGTTTAGTTTGGTGAAATTTGAACAAAATTGTAATATATATAATAAGAATAATTTACACTTATAGTTCATGAACTTTGTACTTACTAACATTATGGTTTCGAACATTGTGGTATTTTGAACTTTATATTTTACTAATATAATAGCTTATTTTGTAGTTAATTAAGTAAAAAAAATAAATAACAATCTCAAAATGAAAATTTTTAAGAATTAAAGTTTTTTAGAACCATATTTTTCATTGAACTATAATTTTAAATTTTACGAATTACCATTTTTACATAATCTTTTATCTCTCGTAAAAACAATACATAAATGATCTCAAAACCAAAGATTTCAAGAATTAAACTTTATTGTAATATCATCTTCATAAATTCTATAAAGTGGACATTTTTTATCAATACTAAAAAGGGCCATGATGCTAGCAAAATGTAAAGTTGCATGTATGTATTATAATGTGAAATTTTGAAGTTCAAGAACTAACATGTTAGTAAAATGTAAAGTTCAGAAACCATAAGTGTAATATATACGATTTGGAGCTTTTTGAATAAAATCAATTCATTTGAGAATGTAAATATAATTGTTAATGTGATTGCGATGATTGTGGATATAATTAGAAGATTATGATGTTACTTTTTAGATTTGATTTTAATTGATTCAGTATTTTGTTTATTTTTTTTTTATTTTATCCAAGTATTCAAACTCACACTCTACACCGATTAATTGGGATTGTGGGTCTAAGAAATTGACATTGTTAATATAATATTGACATTATTAATACAATATATTGAATTGAATTCATGCTACAAATTAACCAAAAAAACTTTAAATATAGTGTTTTAATATATAGAAAGTTAACAAAAAGAAAGTTAGAGAAAAGAACAAAGGAGTCAACGTTTTACTCAATAGAAAACTTTTATATTTGTACCTAATCCGTGTCACCTCTTTGAGGTTTCTTTTTTAAAGGTCTCTTTTTTAAATAAAAAGTTTAGTAAACCTACATGCTCGTATGCGTATACAAAAATTACAGATTTTAATGAAAATTCACAATAATATTTCAATATTGCTTACCAATAAAAATTAAAGTTGAACTGTAAAAATTTAGAGGAAGTGGTTTTACCACCTTATATACTATAACAAAATATAGTTTAATACTGCAAAATAAAAAGAATACAAAATAACAAAAGGACGATATTGGTTTTTTTTTTTTTTAGCAAAATAATAAAGGGTATTGTAGGAGTAAATTAAGAAGAAGTTTCTGACATGAATGTACAATCAGATTCTGAGCTACATAGCAAAAAGCCAAAGGATTGGATATTTTAAGAATTCTGGAAAACGCAAACAAGAAAATAAGGAAAAGTTAGCAGTTTATGAATATGTGGGGAGTTTCTTTTCTCTATTTTTTTCCTCAAATAAAAAACTAAATATAATAAAGGAACTTTTTAACATATATACTAACACACGTAAAAAGTTGTTTTTCTCCAAATAAAAATTATAATCAAAAGCCTTCAATCTACTGTTAATGATTTTTCCCAAACTATGGTCTGTTCCCAAACTGCTATTTGAAGTGAAGGAGGAAGAAGATAAAAGAAGGAAGGTTAGTTTTGTCATTTTGTTTAGGGGAGGCAATGGAGTCAATGAAAATCGGCCAAATTTGCATTGACCAACGTTGACTTGGGGTTAATCTGTTATAGCATGTTGCTAGGTACTAATTTGGAATGTCATCAATAGTTTGGGTACCTAGATGAAAAGAATTTAGATATCAATTTAAAAATTATACCATAATTTAGATACTAATGATGTAATTAACTCATGATTTACGCTAAAAATATGATACTACAATGTGATATAATATAAGCATCAGAAAAGGAAGAAACAATTTGTTGTTAGATTTTCTTTCAAAAGAAAAAATATGTTGTTGGATTTTTGTTATTAAATTCTGTTTTAGGGTTATAATTATGCGACCAAACTGAAATTTGTTTAACTAAATTAAAATTAAAATACCTATTTATTTTCAAAACTTATTTACATATTTGATTTGTTTTCCATCTTCCTCGCAAAACTAGTACCTTACACTTTTCTTGGACAAATATCCCATCACCTTCTATATAATCATAGTTTCATTTTCTTTCCTTGATTTTTTTTACAAAAAGTTAGCAAACAGTCAAAAACAAACAAAAACAAAAAAAGTTTTGTTCATTCAAATTCAAAGTCTACAAATTTCAAAAAATACTTAAATTTGTGGAGTTTGAAAAATAGGTACAAAAATACTACATGCTTAAACTCTACATGTTTCAGAAATATACTTGTAGAGTTTAAAAAAGAAATAAAAAAAATACTTGTAGAGTTTGAGAAAAATGTAACAAAAACGCTACAAACTCAAACTCTAGATCTAGAAGTTTCAAAAAAATACGAGTATAGTTTGACAAAAACGCTACAAGCTCAAACTCTCTCATGTTTCAGAAAATATTCATATGGACAAAGTTTTGGATCTTGAGTTGGATTATCATTTTTGTTCTTGACTCGTTCTTCGATTTACCTATTGCATATGTGACAAATTAATTCAGTTATTGACTTGTTATTCGATTCACCCCATTACAATGGACCTCCGTTTGAATTAAAATTAGAAGAAATTGAAATGTGAGTAAAATCCAAACACAATACTTGCATGAATTTGAAATTGACTGATGGATGAATATGAATGAACAAAGCTTTAGATTTTGCTTGGATTGGTATTTTGATTGTTAACTAATTTGTTGTAAAAAAATCAAGGAAACAAAGGAAGAGTGGAAAAAAAATAATGCAATAGTTGTGTAGAAGATGATGACATATTTGTTTTTTTAGATGGATGATAACATATTTGTTCAAAAAGGCTGTAAAACACTAATTTTGTAAAGGAAATGGAAAATACACTAAATACGTAGACGAGTTTTGAAAATGCATCAGTTTTGTAATTATGCTTTGAAATTAAATTTGCTAATAAGAAATAAACTGAAATTAATTTCCTAAATTGAAGTGAATATACTGAAGTGAATTTACAAAATTTACTAAATTAAACTGAAATTAAATTTGTTGAACATAATTAAAAATGAATTTGTCGAATTGAAGCGAATTTGTTGAAATGAATTTAAATTATGTGAACTGAATTTTGATGAATTTATCTTAATATTCTCAATATTTGAAAAATAATCAACATTTCATTCAGGATCTTTTGAAAAAAAAAAATCTATTTAGGGACTTAATTGAGCACACATGTATTTCCATTAAAAGGAACCAACAAGGAGTCAGGAAACTAGTAGCATATATGGTTGCAATTAGTTGTTGAGTATAATTGACTTAAGAAAGTGAGAGAGAGAGACAGAAAAAAAGAAAAAGTTAAGTGAAAACCATTAATTATTAAATTTATTTGCATATTTAAATTAAGATAAAAAATTTATTGAACTAAATTAAACTGAATTTAGACATAAAAAGATTAAGAGCAAAAAGATACAATCTAATCATGCAATAATAACTCCAATCTCAAAGTTACTAAAAGGTTTGGAGCATAATTTTTCTTTTCAAAAAAGTCTAGTTTGAATGGGTTGTAACACATTTTAGTAATTAAAAAGTTTCAAGTGATAAAATATAGATTTATATATAGAGATATCATTATTGTTTCGAGAAAGTTATATTCACCTAATCAGTAGTATCTGACTAAATACAATTTTATGAGTATCATTAGATTTGAAGTGATTTTAATCTAATCTATATAAATAGTGGTACCACCACCTTAGAAGTTGTGGTTTGACAAATAAAATAATTTGAGAATAAAACTAAACTAGTCGAAACCCAAGAGAATAGAGAAGAGTGTATAAAATAGTTACTAAGTGTAGAAAGTAGAAGAATAAGAAAATGGTGAAAAACAGATGAGAAACTAGTGGAGGAATTAACGTATGATAATGGCAGCAGATGTCTATTTATGCAGCTAATAACAAAATCTTTTTATGTATTAATTAATATGTTTAAGTACATTAAATATGGAGTTTCTCTCACTAAACACTCTGACAAAAGCACATGGACATGCAGACACTAACATACTCATTCCACATGAGTTGAGAGATTAGCCTATGTCTATGTCTATCCTACTCTACACAAAGACATCTGCCCCCACTTTCTCTCTCTTATTGACACATTCTCTTCCCTTTTTTTTATTTTATTTTCTGAAACCAAAATAAATTTCATTGGCAATGCCAGCTACTTCTTGTACCCTTTTTCTCAGATTAATTTAGGACAAACCTTCTTCTCATTCATTTCTTGCTGTCTTCCTTTTTTTTTTTTAATTTTAACTGCATCTCTCCATTCTTGGATCTGAAGACATTTCCTTTTCTTTCATTTTTTTTATAATAATTTGACTGTTCTTTTGGTTTTACTGTCATTACAGGTAACTGAGATAAGTAAACAAAATTGTATCTACATTCTGTTTTTTCTTATTGTAATCACTGAATTGAGCTTTGGGTCCCTTCTTTCTTTTCTTTCTATTACCAAAGTTTTGACCTTTGAGTTCAGTTCAGACCCCAACAATCTTTCTTTTTTTCATCTTGCCTTCCCTTTCCTCATTATTGCTCTTGTTTTTTTTTTTTTTTTGAGATTTTGAGTAATTTATGGGAAATCCTAAAATGGGTATTTTTGTTAAGGGGGATAAGTTGTGGTTGTGGGATTTGGGTTTTGATAGCTACTGAAATTATTGCTTTTTTTTTAGCAATTCTTGGAAAGGAGGCTTCTTTATTTCTGGAGTATTTCCAAGATAAGGTTTTGATTTGTGGGTTGTGTTCTTTTTTCTTAAATTTCAAAATTTTGGAGGAGTTGTTTTAGGAAAGTGGCTGTTTGGGTTCATGAATTTGGCAAGAAACTGAAGTTTCTCCTTTAAATTTTCATTAATGGTTCAGTAAGAAAGAGAGAGAAAAGGGAGTGAATGCTGGGATTTTGACCCAGAAATGAAGCAAAGTCTCTGATTGAGCTTAGGGTAGTAATTGGTGAGGCCTCCTATAAATTTATGAATTCAGCTTTTGGTTTTAGATAAATGAAGATGGAATGAGTATTAGAAAAAGAGTGAATTGTTGAATTGGATTGGATTGACAAGAGGAAATGGCTGCAAAACTGTTACATTCATTAGCAGATGATAATCCAGATTTGCAGAAGCAAATAGGATGTATGAATGGGATTTTTCAGCTCTTTGATCGCCAGAATGCCCTCACCGGACGTCGTCTCAGCCACAGGAGGCTTCCTCCAGGTAATAAATATTCTCATAGCTCCAACTTTCTTCATATGAAACTGAAAGCAATACTAATATTTTTCATTAAACAGTTAATCTGATTTGCAGTTCATTTTTCTGTTGTCATGCCAAACTTGTTAAATTTGGGTTCTTGATTTGATTTGATTAATTTTTGTGCTACCCAAAAGAAAGTTACTGTTTTGTGGTTCCTCTCAAACATTTTGTGATTGCTGGATCCTAATGCAAAAGTAACAACAATGCAGGGGACTACAGCTTGAACAATGGCAGCTCCGAGAGGCAATCTTTTAATGGCTACCAGCGGCCTTCACCGTCTGTAAGCACTCACAATTTCTGAGTTCCCCCTTTCCTTTTGATTGCATTCCTGAAATCAAGAGTCACTTTGCTCAAGTATGAACTTTGTGTGTGGATTCAGGCCGAAACTCGCCAGGTGTAGTCATATTAGTTCCAGAAATGTATTGTGAATATGTAATTCTGGACCAATGTAACTAAAAATGACTGGTAGAAGGACCAAATTGATACTCAATGTTTTTTTTTTTTTTTTGAGTACATTCATTCTGTTCAAGGGCTAAACTCAAATTGGACTTTTAATCCTTTATCTTACTGAATAGGTGTATTATTGTCAGTCCTTGATTAGTTTGTTGAGCATTATCAAATCTGCAGTATTATTAAGTTTGAAACTAGAAATTCCTTTTCCGGGCATTTTCATTTTGTGTGCTTGATTGTACTTATACCTATGCTTTCAACATTGTAGAGTTTGGAAATGTTGATCCTATGCGTGCTAATTTAAAGTTTCTGGTTACAGGAAATGAATTTAAATAAGAGCTTGAATGAGAAGCAAAGACTTTCTACGGAATCTTCAAGAACCTCTTTCTCATCTTCTTGTTCATCTATGTCCTCATTGGATGGTTATAGAGCAGCTCAACCAGAAGCCTCTTCCTATGACAGGATCATTTTCCCCGAAACCCCTTCAAGGGATGCTGTTCTTACTCAGCCAACTACTTCTCCACATTTAGGACGCCAATCCCTTGATCTTCGAGATGTTGTCAAGGACTCCATGTACAGGGACGCCAGGGGGCTATCCGTCAAAACTATTAGTAAACAGGAAGCAGTGTCCCATGCTGCCAAGCATAAAGACTCCCCGAGACCATTACAGCCCTCCATGTCTGCTGATGGATCATCGTATGGAAATGGGAAAAAAGGAAAGCAAAATACCTCTGCTGATATGAAGGAGTCCCTTAGAGTTCTTGCTAAACTTCGAGAAGCACCTTGGTATTATAATGAAACGAGAGACAGGCCACGGTCATCCTATGAACCGAAAGATGGAGGTTTACATGCAACTTCGAAAGATGCTCCTCGTTTTTCTTATGATGGAAGAGATATGAACCGTTTGTCTTTTGAATCGAGAGATACTATCAAGTCCACAATGAAGCTAAAAGAGCTTCCTAGACTTTCACTTGATGGTAGAGAAAAATCTTCGTGGGATGCGAATTCTGATACGAAGTCACGTTATACTTCTAAAGATTTACAAAGTGATGGGAATCCAAATGAGACATTCTACAATGTACAACAGCCGTTGGGAACTCAGAAACGGCCACCTAGTGTTGTAGCCAAGTTGATGGGTTTAGAAGCATTGCCGGATTCAGCATCAACTAGTTCTAATCATTCGGGGTTGGTCAAGAGCTTTCCTTTTGAACATGGTGATTCCTTCCCACCATCAATAAAAGCAAATGATGTTAACAGACCAATTCGGATTCCGAAGTCTCCAAGAAGCTTATCAAAAGAGCCAATATCGCCAAGGTGGAAAAATCCTGATCTGATAATGAAACCTATATCAAGGTTGCCAATTGAACCAGCACCGTGGAAGCAGGCTGAAGGAAGCCGGGCTTCTCAGAAACCAGTTAAAGCTTCAGCCAAAACGCCCACCCCGTTTCCAACAGTTTACAGTGAGATTGAGAAGAGATTAAAAGATTTGGAGTTCAATCAATCTGGAAAGGATCTCAGAGCTCTTAAACAGATTTTGGAAGCTATGCAGGCTAAGGGGCTTTTGGAGTCGAGAAAAGAAGAACACGGATCAAACTTTGGAACCCAAATGAATGCTGAACCAAATTGTACTAGTCCTGGGCAAAAGCCAAGACTTTTAAGCCAACGAAACCAACATAGCAGCAACGTTAGAGGCTCTGATTATTCGAGGACTTATGATTCCCCCATTGTGATCATGAAACCAGCCAGGCTTGTTGAGAAATCCGGGTTACCAGCTTCCTCGGTGATTCCAATAGATGGCCTTTCCCTCCATAGAACTCAACGGAACGGAAATGCAGACAGTAGAAACCGATCTGCTAATATCCAAAACGAAAAAGATCAGTCTCCTAGAATTAGTCACCAGGACTCTGCTGTCAACTCCAATGATAAGAAAGCCAGCGGGAGGAATAGATCAACAAGACCTCAACAATTGCCGAAAGAAAGCGCCACAAGTTCAGTAAAAAGTTCAGGATCTGTGAGCCCGAGACTTCAACAGAAGAAACTTGAGATAGAGAGGAAATCTCGCCCACCTACTCATCCTTCTGACTCGAGCAAGCCAAAAAGGCAATCAAACAGGATGCCAGCTGAATCAGGTTCCCCTGGTGGAAGAAGCAGGCTCAAATCTCATAGAATCCCACAGAATGATGACCAACTGAGCCAGGTTAGTAATGATTCGAGAACATCGAGTCACCAAGGGGACGATATATCTCAACAGTCAGATTTGGAAGTCACCAGTGTGGAACAACCTGCAGAGTTAAATGATGTTCAGATTCCATCAATGGAGACTGGAAATCACTTGGTTTCTATCTCAAAGCAGAAGGTTAGCGAGTGAGCAAGCCTTTTTTTATTCCATCTCTTGTTAGGAACATGATGCTTATATATTGCTTTTTATATTTCAGAAAACAACTTCTAGACTTGAAGAAGATGGAGCATTGGCAGAAATTGCTTTTGATACACCAGAACATCCTAGTCCAGTCTCTGTTCTTGATGCCTCAGTGTACAGAGACGACACGCTATCTCCGTTAAAGCAGACGCCAAACATGCCTAAAGGTAAAGTTGAGCTGTTCAACAACTTTTGAGAAAGGTTCATTGAGGCCTCTGTATCATCTATCGATTCTCACTTGGCATATTTCTTTCATTTAACAGGTGATACTTCGGAACATTCCAACAACCAGCAGAGCGAGAAGTGGAATTCTTCGGATAACTTATTATCAAGTAGTCGAAAGAAATTACAGAACATTGACAATTTAGTCCAGAAACTTAGACGGCTAAACTCTACTCATGATGAAGCCAGCACGGATTACATTGCATCTCTTTGCGAGAACACAAATCCAGACCACCGGTACATTTCAGAAATTTTGTTGGCTTCAGGCCTTCTACTCAGAGACCTTGACCCAGGCATGACAACAATTCAGCTCCATCCATCCGGTCACCCAATTAACCCGGAATTGTTCTTTGTATTAGAGCAAACCAAGGGGAGCACTTTACATTCAAAAGAAGAGTGGAGTCCCAGAAATGCATCCACTTTGAAGCAAACGAACCTCGAAAAGTTTCACAGGAAGCTCATATTCGATGCAGTGAATGAGATGATAGTAAAGAAGTTAGCATTAGTAAGGGCTTGTGGTGAACCGTGGTTGAAACCAGAGAAACTAGCAAAGGAGAGTGTGAGTGCTCAAAAGCTTCTGAAAGAAGTGTGTTCACAGATTGAAATGCTTCAAGCAAAGAAATCAGAACAGTGCCTCTTTGAGGAGGAAGAAGAGGACGGTCTTAAGGGCATTTTATGGGATGATGTAATGAATGGATGGGAAAAATGGGCAGATTTTAAAGGTGAAGTGTCCGGTGTAGTTCTTGATGTTGAAAGATCAATCTTTAAGGATTTAGTTGATGAGATTGTTATTGGAGGAGCAACTGGATTGAGGAATAAACCGGGAGGTAGGCGTCGACAGCTGTTTGCAAAGTAAATTAGCAACTACTTTACTTATGGTTATATATCTTCATAATACCATCTTTTTTGTTCTTGTTTGTTCAATTCTTCACATATTTTTTCTTAGAAGTGGAAATAAGTTATTGGTAAGAAGTAAAATTATGTGTGTGATTATGCATATATTGTAAGTATGAATACTTCCACAAACTCAGCATTTCAAGTTACTTTTTACTGATACTGAATGTGTTGATCACAAGTGAATTTAAGGCATACAATTTTGTAATTAGGCAGTTGAAGTAGCAACCACTTATAGGGATGGCAACGGGTAACAGTAACCTGGAAGTGAGGAGTGGGGGTGTAATGTTAGCATGCTTAGAGAGAGATCAGTAACCTCTAATGTAACATGATAATTTTGAATTTAAATTCTCTCACAATTTTGTTTTTAATGCAAAAAGATGAAATATATGACAAAAGAAAAAAGATCTCCAAATTTAAGATGGCAATAAAATGGTTGATTCATGAAGTAGAGGATACCACATCTTTAATGTTTTGTGATTGCATTCAGGGCATGATTAATAACCTTTTTGTTCCGGTAGATCGATAATATAAATATATAAATAGTAGCTGTCAACTTACTTACAATAGGCCTCCGTAGCATAGTGGTAGTGCGTTCGCTTCGTAAGCGAAAGGTCACGAGTTCGATCCTCGTCGGGGGCTTTTCCCATTTCATTATTTTTTCCCCTATCCGTTTGGGCCTTGCTTAGTCAACCCAATATCTCCAAAGATGGGCCTCAACCATCAAACTAAAACGTTTTAGATTATGCAATATTTTCCTATTTTCCCGCCAATATACTTCATTTCAAGGATACGGTTTTTTCATTCTCATAAAAGGAATCATAATTCATTAATCCATTAATATGACTCTTCATTTTAATAACTTCAATGAAAAGTTCTTTTTTTTTTTTTAATTGGAGTGGTAATTCATTAACTAATAGACATGCATCATTTTAACAAGCGTTAATTACAAATTGGATCCTTGTGATAGCCGCGATGGAGGAAAACCTGAAGATCCATCCATGTTCTTCGTGAACTCTATACTTGAGATAGAAAGATCAATTTATTTGGACCACTGGATGAAAAACTCAACTATCCCATGGTGGCTGGATCCATCATTTTGGGTTGATGAGATCTCGACGGATGTGGGCATTTATCAGTAGTTGCAACTATTATTCAAAATTTTCAGTATAGAGAGAAATTGAAAAAAAGGAGAAAAAGTAAAAGGAATGCATAGTGATTGAGACAAATATGCATAAAAATGGTGTTTTTATTATATGTATATAGTTACATTGAAAGGAGAGGAGATGATCGAGAGGACCACAAATTAGTAAAGATAAGTTGCAATATATTGCTTAAATTTAAGTTGTTTAATTGTTGGATCGAGTAGGTGAAAAGAAAAGTGTTGCTGCAACTTATCTTTCTAATTTCCCTTTCCATTCTTTATATCACTAAGAAAGGACTCCACGGGAACACCAAGTTTTGCCTCTCTATTACCGGAAATTCTGTACTTTCTTATCTTATCTATTTCATTATTTATGTTGTTACTATTGTTTTTATTCTAGATATCATTCTTCAGTTGTCCTTAAATAAATAATATGGTAAAAAGTAGCCAACAGATTACAGTCCATGAATGTAATTAACTTCACCGGCCAATTTTAAATTGTCAATCAAATGAATTAGTGGTTAAAATGGCTCTAAAGCTTATATCTAGCAATCAACTCAATTAAATTTCTAATATCAACTCAATATTTAAGTTAGTAAGTTCAGATAAATTAACCGAGTTACTATGATTTCTAGGTATTAAACTGATTGTATTTGGACTAACTTGTCAACTTTAATTGGGCTAAATTGTTTCTAGTTGTCAACTTTAATTAAGAACAAGTTTTGACTCTCAGTTAGTTCATATTCAAATTCAAAACTTAAAAGTGAATAATGTATTCATGTATACTTTACATGAAACGTATGATAGACATTAAAAATAATAATAATAATATATATACATATAATAAATATAATAAATATGGTTTTCCACGGCGATTCGTGTCGGGTGCAACAAGGCCACGCTGTTCATGTGGTTGTTAGCATGCATTGGTAGGGTTTCTTCCCATGCACCCACACAATAAGAAGCTTTTGTTTTAGACTTTATGTTCTCGTTAGAACGAGTCTATGTGAGAATGGAGAATTTTCGCCCATTGTCACCGATATTCTTGATATGGATTCTTTCTTTCCTATGTCTTCTATTAATTATTTGTGTCAAATCTACTAAAAGTTATGTTGAATGCCTGCAACCAACATAAATGTTATCTTATCCTAAAAGCTATACATACATTTCTCCAATTTGATATGTAATTCCTTTTACTGGGAAGTTCTATTAATTTGCTTACGGTTTTTGAGAGATAAAAATGACAAATATTTGTTAAATATTTGCATTGTTAATTATTTTCGAAAAAATTAAAAATGAAGTTTATAAGAAAATATTGCTTTGAATTTGGAATATATAGGCCGTGCATGCATACATGGAGTTAGATTGAGAGCCATGTACAGTATCTAAATCTCATCTATATATACTTGCTGTTCAAGTTACATATTGCAACTATATAGGTTAAAAGTATACTTGAACTGTTTGTATGATATATATTAGGATTGATCAAAACATATTAAGGTTAGTTAAGTGTGAGTTCAAATTTTGATGATTTTAACTGGCATTATAACCTAAATATATTACAGGTACGTACTGCAAAAGCAATGCGTTATTTATGCATCTTAATGGATGGCTTAATACATGTGATATGATGTCTCTCAATTCCTCACAAAACTTCAACTTCCTTTTTTGAACTTTCAAAGGTTTGCAAATGACTCCATACTCTTATTCAATTACTCTCAGGGAGATTCTATGGTTACTTTGTTTTTCACAAAGTAACCATTACTTTGTTTTGTCCACCATTAGATCATGGGTTAAAACCTAATCTAATGGTAAATAGGACAAAGTAGAAACAAAGTAGAGGAAAAACAAAGTAACCAATATCAACTATGTTTTAAAATGCATAATGTCAAAAGATATAAACTATGAATGATACTAGTTTACAAATGAAATTTTGAAACCGGGACATATATAGTTTACATCTTTTAATATCATAAATATTGAAATATATTATGCTACTAATATGATAAAAAAAAATAATTATTTGTAGCTTTTGAAAGCTCGAATGAATGAATTGTTGAAATTGTTGAAATTTTTGAAATTTTTGAAATAAGTATATAAAAGTTTATATATACTATAGTATTGTTACACACTTAATAGTATCATGATCAAGATAAACACGATTATACATAAGCCACTTAATAGAGAAAACATGAAAAGGTAGAAAGCAATATTTTAAATTTTATTTTTATATACACAACTCAACCTTGTCATTAGTATCAATTTCGATTTTTAATTCAGTTGATTCCCTTTATACTAATGCAATATATATTCACCATCGCATTTATACATTACATTTATATATCTACACATATGTGTTTATTCTTTACTTATCATATACAATTTACTGAATATAATAATTATTATTTGATTACCAAAATAAAATAAAATATATTTGTAGTTTTGTAGAACTAATTCACACCCTAAAAAGCACCTTAAAGAAACATGACTACCTAAGTACATAAGTAATCATGTGTTTCATACATTAGCAATGTGTGATATTTATACATATATATTAGCTTAAGTTTTTAGACTAATTAATATATAATACTATTAATCCTAAGCATTAGATTGATATTTTTGTTTAAATTTGATGCACAAAGTAGAGTAATTTTGAAATCATATAAGTCACCGTAAAGTCAAACAATCATAGTCAACTCAAAAGTTTATATCGATAGCTATCCCAACTATAGTTTGTATCAACAGAACTGCATGCAAAAATCTCTTCAACTTAAAGCATTTACACATTTTCACGCATGGATGGAGTTCTCATCAACTAATTGAAAGGCTGTCACATCAAGTTAAAAAGTATTAAACTCAAAAATGTAAACAAAATTATTAAGTACTGTCATTAGTAGCAAATGTTACTGTTGAAAATCACTCCGTTTACAAATTTTCTCTAATAATTCAAACTGATATAATTAAGGCTACCAACATCTTTTATATATATAAGTCAACTCCATCACATGTTTTTAGTTCACCAATAAATGAGATCATCAGGACTCGAACTTTTCCAATCACAGAGATTCATAACCGATTGAACTAAAAGTTCGAGCTAATAATTAACGCCAACAACATCTTTAATTCAAAGTCAAATTACTTTCCGTTGTAAACCCAGTCTCTCCACAAACACTCAATCAACGACATCTATTGAAACTCAAACACTAATCTAGTATTTTTATTGCTGTTGCAAATTGGAAGAAGTTGAGCCAGAAAACTATAATCTTAACAAAAATATCACCTTAAAAAGAGAATTAACAAAAACATGATGTTGAAGAAGTTGAGGCAGCAAATTAACTTTTATTAGCTAGGCTTTAAAACTAAAAAACAATTTTGGTCAATTTACTTATGTTCAGAAGCTAGCGCACTGATATCGAGAAGACTAAATTATTTTGTCTGGAAAAACATGAGAATGCAGATAATAATGGACACATGAAACAATAAAAATAATAGTATTCCATTAAATACTCACAATTCAGCAAATCAAAACCCCAAAAATGAAAATGTATAATCAAGATTAATTGATTTCCCATATTACAATTAATTAATATATATGTAGCCTGCTGTACTGTCTGCATATTAATTTATGTATATATAAATGAAGAAATACTACAAGTAACACATATTAGAAAGAGAGAGTATGTGGTGCCTTACTTGTATTGAGTTGTAGAGACCATTAATTTCCTCACTTGATTGCCAGCTTCATACACTTATATTTGAATGAATCTTCATATATGGCTTTTGCTATTTTAATTGTGTATATATAATATATGAAGACACAAATGTTAAGGATCTGCATTTTGATCTTTTTGAGGCTGTCTGTTGTTCCTATGAGAATCAGCAAACCCTGGATTTACATTCAAACACATTTGTATTAGAACAAGTAGAAAATTCAGTGCCCGTTACGTTCCGTTTATTTCGAGCTATTTTTTGCATCCCTATTTTAAAAGTAATAAAACCACTGATTTTAACAAAAATATCAAACTGATACCCATTATACCACAACAACCTAAACCAAAAAAGACCCTTAATCAATCATAATATGTTAGTGAAATATACTTGCTCCATTTTTTTAATATGTCGTTTACTTTCACGAAACTATTAATTAAAAACCTAAATTATCATACATATTCTAAACTAAACTTTTAGTTGCAAAAAAATTATTATGACGATCAGTTAGAACTGTTAGCATTAGTTAATCTCTAACCTTTCTCTTACCATAAACAACAACACTTTCACAATAAATTATAAGAAAAAATGCAAAACATCATATTCTAAAAAGAAGAAATTGATAATCTAAAAACATATATAATTAAGGGTATTAGTTACCTGAATTGAGTAACTGGAAATGGGTGAGTTCCCTAGTCTCATTATTCTCCAATGGAGGAGTAGCAAAAGAAGGAGGATATTGAGGAAAGAATGATGGCATTGTCACCGGAGGTGGACAGAAAAAGAATTGAGAGGCTCCTCCCCCACCGCCGCCACCACCAGCCAAAGATGATGACAATGAAAGATTACTAGCATTATTGTTTGTGTTGTGGGAGAGGGAATTATTTTCTGCCTGTGGTACTATCCCAAATTGAGATAATGATAAATTTGATGCATCCCAATGGTAGTTGTACGGATTTAAGGCCATGTTTGGAGGATTATTGCCATTGAAGAAGCTAGGCAACGAAGCATTAGTTGAAGCTAAAGGAAACAATCTTTGTGCTGATAATGATAATCCGTTTTGATCTTCTTCTTCCTCTTCATTTGTTCCAATCATCTTTCCTTTATCATTTGTGTCACCTCTAAACGAATCTTCAGCTTCTAGACCCCAATTGGTCTTTGATATTCTTCCTATTGAGTTTTGCTGATCATCAAGACTATTAGTATTCATTCTCATCCCTAATGAATGATGATTAAACCCTCCATCTTTCCCGAAGGCGTCCAAAAAAGGCGAAATTGAAGGTTGGAGAGTTGATTCGTGATGAGGAAGTAACATTTGAGGATGAAATTGATGACCAAATCCTTGAGGCATTTGAAGTGGTGGAAGAGTATCAATGTCATCCTTTGTAGCATCAAGCAACCAATCGATTACCTTACTTGGTTGAGTTAGGCCAAGGCGGTCTTGAAGATCGTATAATTGAATGGCTGTAGGTACTGAAAGTCTAATTCTTCTATCCCTTAATCCTCTTATGGTGCACACTTTGCTGTGCCTATCTTTGCCTCCAAACGAACGGGAAACCCGGACTATTCTTGGATTTCTGAAGGCTGACCATTGTCTTGAAGATGAAGAAGATGTGGAGGCTGGTGTTACCTTGAACAAATTGCTCTTTTCTTTATTATTGTTTCCATCATCTTCTTGTTTTGCTTCAATACCTTTTCCTTTTGAATTTCTTATCATCATATCCTTCCTTTCATTATTGATAAAGTGCAAGTGATCCACTCCCCAACCTGTAATGATTCAGATTTTTTAGGTGTTAATTTCATGAATTTCTCCATCTCAAACCAATCTCTTGTGAATTTTGTTTATCCATAAAATAAAAAAGAAACAATTCCACATGTTTCTATGGTATAATATACAAGAATTAGAAGAAAAATACAAGGATGAAATTAGATTCTTGTGAGGAATTATATATTTTGTGCTTCCTTGCATATGTGTATCTAAATTAAAAAGAAGTATATATGAAGTAATTCCTAAGATTTGAACTAGGGTATGCCAAATCTAGAATGAAAAATAAAGTGAAATTTCATGAATATGGAAATCAAGCAAAGAAGAGGAAAAAGGTAGGTGAAATAGCATAGAAATAGTTTAGGAATTGAGGAAACTTAACTTACATGAGGCAAAAAATTGTAGGCTTCTTCTGGCAACTCTGATGATCAATCTTTATTACTTGAAGTTTAGCTTTTGGAGAGAAGGAGGACCAGAAAAAAGATAATATAGAATGATACAAACTCCTACTTGTGTCTCTAATTTTATCTCACCCTTCACACATGCTCTCTAAAGTTAACATCAAAGAATAACTTCTTTTTTTTCTTTTTCTTTTAGTCTAAATCATCCGGTATTTTAGGCCGACAACCCAGACTACTTCCGATTCTGTCAAAACCGAGTAAACTAAAAGTTTAAGTTGATAGACGTCTTTTATATTGATATCTGACCACCCTTCACACAAATGTCCTTTGTGCTTGAGCGTGCTACACATGTATTTTTATCACAACTAATGCGTTTTTATCATGTATTTTAATCACAACTAATGCGTTTTTATCTCGAAGATTCAAAGTGAATAGCTAAGTCGATTCAATACTTTACCACCTATGAAATATCATGTGTGATTTGGTGGTACAAACTAGAATAATAACTTTATTTCTCTAAATATTGATTAAAAAATAAACATAAGATAGAATTTTAACCTTGTTATGTATCTATATCTATCCATCTATTTATGTTTATATAGGATATTGAGAAGGAATAAAGATATGGTGTATCTGTGAATACAATTTTGACACATGAACTAGCTAGCTAGATGAGTTAAACAGCAAAATAATAAAAATGTTTGTACCACATACTGAACAATCACCTGCATAATTAATTAAGAAGGACTTGGTTGATTATAAATTATATATGTTTGTTGTTTTTACATTTTAATAGAGTGAAAGGCAGGATGTTTAATTTTATTGCAGAAGAGGGCAGGGTTGGGACCAATTTAGAAAAAGAAGGTTTATATGCTTTATTGACATCTACTACTACTGCCTCTATATGCCTTTTATAATGCATGCCTCCATGAATATAAAGCTTACTCTATGTTATGTTATTGCATCTCTTGCCTTGGACCATCTGTTTCTTTACTTCATTTTTTTTGAAATCCTTTCTCATTAATTATATAATCCTCAATTTTTTGTTCATATTACCTGTTGATTGATTGCACAACCAATTGGCATATATATGTAGGCACACCCTCACACGTGAAAGCTTCCTAAATGTACGCAACACATGTTCATCTTACAATGTGTTGAACTTCCAATAAAAAGAAATTTACTGGGATTTAAAACCCTCAACCACTTGGTCAAAGAGCTTTGATACCATTTGTAAATGAATGATTGTGAGGATTACCTAAGAGCTTAAACTTTTTTGTTACAAAAAGTTTAGCTTAGGATGCGCTTACTCATTTTCAAAGTTAGGACAAACGACAAACTATATGGTGTATTTACAATGGAATTACAATTCTTCTATAGAAAATGACTAAACTTTGATCTGGTAAAAAAATGAAGCTTAAAACCTAATAGCTTAAAGTAACTGCCAAAATGTTAAACACGAAAAATAATACATACTGTGCTCTTTTTTTTTTTACAAAGTTTTAGCTCCATATCATTTAGATGCTATCAAATTGATCTAAATCAAATTCTTGAGCTTCATGGTTATAACCACATCTATATATATATATATTTAACCACATACTTTAGATGTATAGTCGAACAACTTTGTACATAACCTTCACTTTCAGGTCTATGGACATGTTTGCCGTCCATTGTTGCTAATATCAACTTTCTCAGCCCTATCCAAATACTTATAGTACCCTACAGTTTGGAGTACACAACCAAACCGAGCCACGATGAGTTGGTACATATGTTTTTACTGACCTAGAAATATATAAATAAATTGTCGACATATATTTAATTATATTTAAGAAGGGAATAAATAATAGAGGAGAAAGGAAAAGAAAAGATGGAATTAAATTAGAAATGTCATAGTCAAATGGAGGTTGGAAAGATGTGGTGTGTGCAAGTGATTTTATTTTTTTATTTTGATATTGAGTAAGATTATTAGTAGATATAGAGTAATAGATGAGGGACCAAATGTAGGTTCTTTAAAGCATCCACAACTAAGGACCACTCTTTTTTGCAGAGAGATTTTTCTCAGCACCAACCTTTACTTCTCCTTCATTTTTCAAACATATGTAAATCCCCACAATTTCATCATTTTAATTAATTTTACTTCTCTCCTTGATACATTTTTAATCACACACTCTTCATTCTTGATGATGCATCAATGCTATCTATTGGCTTGATTTTATGGTTAATTTGCAGCTATCCAACATGCATGCATGCTAATTAATCAATCAATGATAATTCTTTTTTAGCAGTAGCCTTTTGAATATAGTTGAGGAATATGCTTACAATTTAATTAGTTTTCAGCTTTCAAACAAATTAATTAACATGTTTTAATTAGTTAGAGTTAATTTGCATGGACTAATTTCTTATAAGCTTTTACATTTATCTGACTTTTGACTGCTGAACTTGATTGCATTTTGAAAACCTAATCTACAAGTGAAACAAATTTCATTCATCTCTATAGATTTTTTCATCATTATTCAATGATCAGTGAGAGCTCAAGCCTCCGCTAGCTCCCCCTAGATCTATTCATAACCAACCAATTGATTGAAAAGGTCATCGGAAGGAAACGGAAAAATCAATCAAAACCCTAATTGTTTCTTTTAATATATACATATATGAACCAGAAATATTGAAAAAGCAATTAATCAACAGAATAATTGTAAAACAGAAAGAGGATGCAGCAAGAATGAAACTAGTGAGGGTGATTTAGTTAAGATGAAAACCTTAACAGAATAGAAAAGGGAATCTTCATCAAAGTAATGAGAGAGAGAGTTGCATTTTTCAGCAGCCAAAAGCTGAAAAATATAAGCTTTACTTCTTCTACATATTAATATAATATATATGAAGAAAAGGTTTAAGCAAACACTATATATGCAGTAAGCAAGAGGGAATTTCACTTCCAAGTTTTTTTTTCTTTCATTAGCTAGCTAGCTGTCAAGTACTATTTTTACTTGAATACACAGAATAATTAGTACTCTAAAGGTTAAAGAAAAGTGTGTTAAACCCTAAACAGATTTCTAAAATCTCTTTCCAGAAAAGTACAGGTACCATATATTTCAAGCCTTTTCCTCTTAATTAAAAAACAAGTGGCAAGATAGAGCTATTACTATCATCGAATTACCCACAAAGTGTTACAAAAAAAGAAAAAAAAATTACCCCCAAAGTTGTACCTATCAGATTTGCAATTGAAGAGTATATGTAGATTTTGTTAATCAATACACAAAGGTTAAGGAGGCTTAATTGCTACAATTAGGAATGGAATTCATGAAAAAGCTATGTGATGTCATGAAAGTCAATTTGTAGTATGTTAACTAAATTTCCTATTTTATATGACCAAAAACATAATGGAATGGAAACAAAAATCATACATAGATATGAAATGAGAAGAAAATTTTAGAATACACTCAACATACCACATTATATGTATGCTGAATTAATAATTTGATGACATGTAGTATATGTTATCATCTAGAATTTATAATTTATAGGGTTTAGGGATTTGTTTTTATATCTCAGGATTTTTATTATAGATTTAAAATTTTATATGAGGGTGAGTGGTGCATACGAAAGAATTTATCTTGAGCTTTACGGTTATGAAATGAGTTAGTGCAGTTAAAAACAAGAAGAAAAGAAAAGATCGAAGAGGGTTATGATCACGAGAAGAGGTAATTAATAGAGTAATAAATGGTCCCCAGATCCAAGACAAATTGCAAAATAGCACTGTTCTTTTCTACACCCAACAATTAACTCTGTAATTTACACTATGCATCGATCACTTCAAGTCTTATTTTCTTCTTCCCACAGGCGGGGAACTTATCCCATCATTTTTTTTTATTTTTTTCTCATTCATTTCATCATCTAATTAAAATAATAAGCCTCTCAATCAGCTCGGTTTTGGTCAAATTTTTAGTATAACTAGCCTAAATATTTTTCCACCCTGTCATTTACAAAACAAAAACAAGAACAAGATGATGAATTAAGGAGATAAGATCGTGTACAATGACAAAAAAGAGAAGAAAACCCCACTTGCCAAAAAAGACTTCTAAAGCTGCTGATGGTTCCAGACAAGACAACAACAACTGTAAAATGTAAACTTGTAATATTTAGGTTTAGTTAGAATCCATTTATGGGACACATTTTTGACTGGATAATTTCAATGTTGTTAAGTGTGCTTTTTGTTCATTTAATGAATATCAAATAATAGAGAAATTACAAAATTAAGTTCACTTGAATTGGGATCCAAGCAGAGGTAGAGTTGACTATTGCATCCACCTCTCACATATACTGAATTTCCTATAAACATTCAGTTATTTTGACTTGATGTTCGATTGAGTTATATATAAACAGACTAGATTTTATCGTCTTTTGATTTGCCATTTTCCCTGTATACACCATTCATGTAAAAGTACATTGTCTTGTTAAGGGAAAAAAAATTGACAAGACATATTTCAAAGTTACTTTCTTTGAGTGTTCTGAGGATACGACTACAAGATTGATAACTAATTAATGGTATAATAAATGCTATGCATACAGAAAATTAAAAGAACGATCATTTAAATTTTTCATATATAATTAATATCTCTGAAATCCAAATGCTCGATGGAGCGTTATCGGAGTACTTAAGGGCGAACTGGCGTTGAGACGCCCGTTGTACCTCCGATAATAAAATTGGTAATATTTATAGAAAGAATAGAAACTAAATAAGGCAAACAAATTGAATATTCAAAAAATTTAGAATTATGTACTTTTAAAGTGACACTTTTTTGGATGTTTATAGATCGAAAAAAATGTATGGAGTGTTGCCCTAAAAGATGTCATCTTTTCTTTTTCTTTTTTCCTTAACTTAGAGGGTAAGGGAATAATAATTTGACAGTTCCACATAAGCATCTTTGTCTTCTAGAATGCAACTATGGCGTATTGTAACTTCTTAAGCGCATCATCATAGTGTTTTCATGCACCTTCATGTGCCCCTAACTTCATAGGGCGGATCTTATCTTATTAGGGCCCTTCTTTAAACTTGAAATTTTATAGGCCGTCTTTAATGGGTTGAAGGATCGAGTCCAAAACCTTGGGCCTATGTTTGCGGCTCATTTGGTAATGGCTTGATGGCATCTAGGTGTATCTGAATGTCATCATAAACCACCCTCCATTATCATATGTTAAGGGGTTTTGTTGTTCGGAAATACACCTATTTAACAAGGAAACTTTCGCTTCCGCAGTAGACAAATCGTCACTTGATGTAATTATAACGCGTGATTTTCCTGGTCAGTCGGAGAATGGACACGTGTTCAGTATGGCATGGATCCCGATGCAACTTCCCATCTACCCAATTCCATTTGGCCTAAGCAGGTATTGAAAAGACAAATTTTATCACTTGAAGTTGAATTGAGTGGTTAAGGCCATCAAATGGCTTAAGCTAAATTTCAAGTTCCAATCTTGGCATTTGTAAAAAAAATGATTGGGAGAGATCCATCTAAAGAGTATATTAGAAAGTTAGTTTATTGTTAAAAGTAAAATAATGATATATATAGGTTAAACCTTTAAATGTGTATACTCAAGATTTTCAAAGTGTTAAGAAAAAAAAAATCTTTAACCATGGATAGAGTGACTGTGATTGTCATTAATTTGGGGGGAACTGGCAGTCTATAGCAGTGATGAAAGTGACACCACAATGTAATTTGTCTAATAAAAAGATATGTAATTGGCTCCTTATAACACCCCTTTCAAGGCGTGTATTTTAGTTACTATAATTTTATGTTAAATTGGAAATATATAAGGAATTATATATATATAGATTGAGTTTGTGTAAGTTTGGCTTTATGTGACAATCTGTTATTACACAATTATATATAGAAGAGAAGAGAAGAGAAGGGATAGAAAATGACAGCCCAAAACCCAAACCCTAGAAAGAAAGAAATGGCTGCACTGCATCTTTATTAATGATTTCTGTTCTGTTTTATTAAAACCATATTCTGCATATCACTGTTCAACTTGTCTCTCTTCTCCTCCCTCACGCCCCATCTTCATGCAATCAATCTATCACCTAAATGCTAATTTAACTATATATCTTGATTCTTTCAAAAAAACTATATATCTTCATGATGAATATGTATTGTGTTTTTGTGTGTCTTGACTGTGAGAGCTTAAGTCTTAATTTATAGCATTATAGATGTAAGGTAAAATATCATTTTGTCGCCTTAACCATATATCCAAACATGAGATTGGATTTTACTTATAAACCACAAATTCATAATCTATAAGATTGAAAAATTTGGAAACCATGAAATTCCTAATCCATGAGATTTGGAAAGTTGGAAATCACAAATATATAATTTGTACAAATAATCGAGATTTATGAATCTCTATGTTTTGACGTGAGCAAAACTATTTCAAATAAAAGAATTTAAAGACTTAATAATGCATATTTAATTTTTACCCACTAATAATTTTTTCTAAATATAGCATGTTGCCTTCAGAAGCGAGAATGTTGTTGCTCAATAAGTTGAAATCTATGGAAGAATAACTCATACTATTAATCGAAAAGAAAGAAGCCGAATGATTATCAATCAAAAGATAAAGATTTGATCAGAAGAAGAAAGATCAAAGAGTTTAAGTGGACATCAAAAGAAGAAGGTAACAAAGTTTATTAGGTCACTGAGTCACTCTCCCTAATTTGGAGGACACTAAATTATAGGAATTTCACTGAAGAAGAACCCAATGAAGACTTTCAATAGCAGCGAAATTATGTTGAAGAAAGACTAAAGTATTATAGAGGCAACAAATAGTTGTTGAAGAAAGAAACATTGCGAGATTAAAGAAGGAAAAGTTTCTAGAGACAAAAAACTTTGTCCTTAATCATTAAATGAAGCGGATTAATGGTTGGTCAAGTTAATTAATGAAAAACGTCCAAATGGTTGGTCAAGTTAATTAATGAAAAACGTCAAAAGTACAAAAATGGTTACAAAACGTGCCTATTGGAAAAAATATTGTAGGAGCACTTGTTGATTATATCGGACAAAATAGATATAGAATACTATTATGAATCCTATTTCATAACCAATACCACATCTAAAGGAAAAAAAATTGATCATTGGAGAAATTGTTGTATGAAAAAGCTGTAAAAATAATATTTGACAAGTACATTAAAGAAATTCAATAAAATTTTTTTATCATTATACTGAAAATTGAGTTATTTTCATAAGAAAAACATAGTTGGTTTCCCGAAAATTACAATTAAACAGTTTTGCATCCACTGAACCCTTTTATGGGCCGAGGAAAGACAACATCAAACAAAATCTTCACAGAACTTGGACCGGCCCAATTCAACTCCCAAAATACTATAAGTATACATAGATGAGATATCATGACGATACGGAATCTTGGGTACTAAATTAGGGGCCATTGATGGAAAGTTGAGGAATGGTCATGGATCTGATGATTTCATGGAATCTCAAGTGAACCCAAGATTTTGGCCAAAAAACCTAACCATGAATAAAGGCTTAAGCTTGGTCCAAAAACCATTGATTAATTGGAATAGAAGACTGGTTCATGCAAATGTTATACACTCCAATGCCATTGCATTTGGATTTTATACAAACATTCAAAATGAATACAAAAAAGAGGTTAACTACATTTATTGGTGTCATTCTTACTAGTCTTTTAACATCACAATGAGGCTCTTTCATGGATTAAGCGAACACAGGAAAGGAAGGATCAAGCATATTGATTTTGCCCCGTCCACCGACCTGGTAAAATACCAAAACATTTACCAGTCAGCCACTCCAAAACACCATGTTTGTTCACCGATCCTAAGTTTTTGACCTATTATGAGCACCATGTCAATAAGAAGAAAGTAAGAGCCCAAAATATAATCACGGCATAACAATTCAAATTAACAGATGCTAAACTGAAAGTCTTTATGTGCACACATTAAAGTCTCCCATTTTTTTCAGATATATGAATAGTTACTTTGAACCTGTTTGCCACACCTTACCAAGTTAAAAGGTGGAAACTATACTTCTATCCCTTTTGTTTCACAATGATAGTAGACCGCAGGCAACGAGATCCATTTTGTATTAATAACAACATGCTAAGATTCCAGCATTAGGTAAAAAAGAAGTGAGAGCAAAAATTGCTATAGATGGTGTGAATTAAAACAACGTGGTTCATATACAGCAAAGCCAAACAAGAACTTATCAACAGTGTCGAAACATATCTTTGCAAGCAAATGAAATCAAGGGAATTCTTTCAATCAAAATCAAAGGCCACCATCAGGGGTCTGATGGAATTCCAACCTTGATCCACAGCGTATACAAAAGCCAAAACTGTAACACCGAAATACTAGGTGAATTGTTGGTAATATGAATTTCAGAAGCTTACTTACTCCTGGGTTCCATTTCTCAAGTCCATAAAACTACCAACAACCAGACACATACCATGTAATGAATAGAATTTTTTCCCTTGTAGTTAGGCACAATTTACACTAGATCAATATTTTTTGACACTTCAAGATAATCATGTGTATGATTTCCCACATTAGTTACTATCCCATTTGCTAATGATAATCGGTGGAAACTAATGCACATGAAGCGCAAAGGTAATAAGGTTTAACGAAAAAAAAAAACACGGGTGGTACTGGTATGTTCGATAGAGCTTGTAGTACTTTGTCCCTAGACAAATTGACTTGGGATAAACTGTCCTCCGACTACAAGTTTCCCGATTATGTTGTAAATTTCATCTTCTGCATATCACTTTTAAATGGAAGAGAACATAATCAAATCCCAAATATACAAAATTTTGACCAAACGAAATTAAGAGATTAACCATGTAAAATCGAAAGATTGACAAAGACAATGCATTCCCAATCTTTTTCCCGAATTTCTTCTAGTCATAGTTTTAAAGGCGCAAAAGGGTCCTGGAGCCTAGGCTCAAGGCGCCATGCAAGTTGCGCGCATTAGAAACACGAGGCGCATAAACTAAAAACTATATATAATCTATTCCTAGTTAAAGCATATATCAATATCAAACATAAACCAAAAAAACACACTTATGACCACACAAACAAGACCAAACCACACTTAAACATAAGACTAAATGTCAAAAACACCAAATTGAGTACCAAAACAATGCTACTCCTGCACTAATAACCACTCATTGCCAATCAAAGAGAACATACAAAGAACTATTAATTATCAATCAAGATTATCTTCAAGATTAATATTATCCTCTGTTGAGTGGAGAGTGGTGGAGACTATTCTTCTTCTTTACGTATCAATTCCCCTCTCTAGTCTTTCTATATTCATTTGACTCTGAATATTTCTTATTTTAGTTTTTCTTTTTTTTTTTACTTACATAAGACCAAGGGTTATTAAGATTAAGTCTATTTAGATCAGATTAGTGGTTGAGATTAATCAACAATTGTTTTTTTAAAACAAAACAGTAAAAACCCTAGTCAAAACCATATATATGCATGAGGCGCGCCTTGATCCAGAACCTTTGAAACAGTGCCTCGCCTTGGGCAAAAAAGGCTCATAGGGATAAGGCTTGCTTGAGGCACGCCTTTAACTACTATGCTTGTAGTCACACTTTTTCTCTTCAATAACTTAATCCAACCAGGGGTCTCATTCCACTCACATGCTTCATAGAGGAATTAGGATAAAATACGAATAATTTTAGTCCAAATATCATGGATGGTGGACCCTATACTCTATAATCTAACTCATGCCTGAAATAGTGCATCGGACAGGAAGAGATATGCAGATTGTTGCTTTGAGATATGCAAGTTGTTACTTTGAGTTAGTAGAACTATAGAAGTAATAATATAAAAGTTTCAAATCTAGAGATATATACCAATGACTATCTCATTATTTGAGTTTTCTATGCATCAACACCTCTAAGGACTTGAAAACCACTTTTACAAAGTACTTATTAACACAAGGAAACTCCCATAAACTTGCAGTGCCCACTTAAATCAGTTCCCAGATTAAAATAGCAATAAGGAGAACACATTGAAGCAAAGCACAGTCCCCATGCTTCAGGTATTGTATAAGATAGTGAAGCTGACAACTTAAGGTGCAAATAAAATTAATCAAAATAATGTTTATCATGCTGGTAACAGGAAAAAAGCAAGATAAATTTAATCTCACTAGTAGAAGGACAGAATTTTAAGTTATTGACTTGTATAATATATAGGACGAAACCATTATCATTTTGCTTAACAAAATTGGAAACTGTTGGATAGAAATTGAGCACCAATTCATGCAACAGAACCGCAAAAGTCTCACTCGGCTATGGGTTTGTACAAAGTAACTAAGGATTTAATGCAAACCATATCTCAAATACAACAACTTCAAAGTGAAAAAACATTCATTGAAATCCCTAATCTGCTTGGATGGAGTTTAAAGGAGGTTAAACAATGGAAGGGAACAGAATGTGAAGTGAGGTGAGGTAAAGTTACTAATCCAACCTTGCTTGGATAGAAAGGATGAAATGAAAAGATTAAAAAACGTATCATGCATGTTTTGAAAATTTTACAAAGGAAGGTTAAATGTAACCAATACGAAAGAAACCTCTCATATAACAATAGCTATTAACAACAGGTTAATCGTTATCCCTAATTACGAAGAATGGCAGCAAGATCAGGAAGTAGCCATAGCTTTTAATTTTCTTAATCCTTCTAGTAACATCTTTCTACTAAGAAAAATCAAACAGAAATCATTAAACTAGCAGTATACACAGATAAAGAAAGAGAACCCATGATAAAGGTTCCCTTTATTCACGAACATCCCCTCCACATTGCCAGAATTATACACCAACAGTGACATATATACAACGTCTAAACGATACATACAAACAGAAACTAAAACAGAGGTTAATGGAGAGAGTAAAAACACAGTCTTTTGCAGGAAATCGTTCAATCATTTTTAGTAAGACAAAGCATAAATTTTCCATACAAAATTTAGTTAACCTGCAGATCCCACCAATTTGGTGAGACTGAAATTGGAGGTTCTATGAGCTTTTCCAACCTCAATTTAACCATAAACAAACTTCCCTGGGTCACTCAAATAAGCAAACACAAAAGAACCCCATTGATGAAACACCATTTTGAAGCTATTGTATGAAAGTTATGTTTTAAGCTACTGTATGAAAGTTATGTTTTAGAAACAACGTTTTCCATATCCGGGCAACATATAAAAACTAAAAAGAAAAAAACTTTACCAGATTGAATCAGGCCTGATAACCGCCGCCGCGAGCATTCATATCCTCCTCAAAGGTAGCAGCCAAGTAAACAGGAGGAAAATCAGCGACATCGAACTTGGTCTCCTTCATCATCTTAACGACATGAGGTTTCTTCAAAATGGTGCGTTTAATAGGAGGTCGATTACGGCGCTGATCGCGAGAGTAATACTTGATGTCGAAAACAGTATCGGGGTCGGATGTGGGCACGATGGCTTGAACCGTAGGAGTGGCTGGGCACTGGAGGCGGTACTCGAGGGCGTCAGGTACGGCGGATCTGTACTCCGGGTGGGAACATGGACCTGTAATTTCCCATGGCTTTTTTATGTATTTTTTTAGGGTTTGGATCAGAGACGAGGACGCTGATTTCGCCATCTCAACCTCAGAAGAAGAAGAAGAAACAAGGGCAATCGAGCTGGAACTAAACTACTTTCAGGATTGATTTTCAGGATTCTAAATCCACTTTGGGGTCCAATTTTGGAATTCTCAGAATGTTAAGGACTAATTACAAAAATATATGACTTTTTCTTGTTTTGGTTAATTTCAAATACGTGCCTGTGTTTTCACGTTTTTTTGCATATAGAGGACTATGGCATGGTTTCGAGCAAATAAGGGACTGTGGTTTAGATTGTTAGCAGAATTGAAAAAATGATCGATTTTGTTGACGTAAACGAAGATATTTTTTTATTTATGACCTTTGAACTTTAACTCTTATATGAGCGGTCAAAGGTTTGAAAAAACATTTGAGTACAAAAAGTTCTCGTTTACTTCAACAAAACCACAGTCTTTTATAGCTCAAAAGCAAACCATGCTTATTTGCCAAAATGCAAACCTTATTTGAAATTAATCTTTTCTTTTTTTCTTTAACCCGAATGTTTAAAGTTGTCATTATTTTCACTTAACCACTTGAATTTGTGGTTTTTTACGTAACTACTTGAACTTTATAGACACACACTAATCAAACATAATTTATTTAAGTGACACCATACTAATAACATCAAAGAGTGAAATGAGCTACAATGGTGGAAAAACTTATTAATTTCATCTTATTTTTTCTTCTCTCCTCCTCTACGTTCTCTTTTTCTTTCTAATTTTCCTCCTCTTCTTTCTCTTTTTCTTTCTAATTTTCATCTTCTTCTTTCTCTTTTTCTTTTTAATACAAAATCTGGAATTCCAAATTTTATGGATTTCAAAAGAAATTCTACAATCTGGAATTTCAAATTTTATGGATTTCAAAAGACAATTTTACAATTGTCTAGGTGTTTCATCGTTATTTTTCTTTCTTTCCTTCGTAGCTCTCCAATCCTCTATTGTGTCGACAACAAATCTTATAAATTAAAATAATCAAAAGAAAATTCACCAAAAATGTTGGATTAAATGATTATATATAATAAAAAAATTATATAGGAATAGCTTCTAACCTTTTTATAAATATCCTCAGTCATAACTTGAGCTAATTATAGATAACCTCAAATTGTTACTTGTTATTCATTTTTCAAGTCTCATTTTAAAAAGCTACTTATATGTAGTAATAATTAAATAAAATAAGCAATACAATAATACCGCAGACGATAATAATGTATGAATAATAAAAAAGCTTTAGTATTTTAGAAAAACATTTTGGATTCAATACATATAAATTAGTTATTAAATCTTCACAAGTACAACTTGTAGTGCCAAGCTTTTAGATTTAATTGTACGAAATATGTTTAGCACTAACCTTTTATATACATTATCTAATCCCAAGTATATTATTATATAGAAATTTATTATTATATATATATATATATATATATATTTTAAGAAAATTAAGGTAGTGGAAAAACAACATTAGAAATAACCAACCTATGATCCAAAGTGTAATCATAAAAAGAGATCTATGTTATTTTGTACGAGACCGTTTAACATATTCAACAATATATTTACCTTTTTACCCCTATCTCTCTCTTTTTCTTTCTGAGAGTAGCTTAGCTCCGTCCTTGATTCGTACGCTTACTTTCCTCTTCATCTCCTTCCTCGAGATCTCTGTTTATCTTGCTAACCGACATCTTTCTCAACCCAGCAGGTAATCATTTTTCTTTCTTTCTTCGTCATTACATACTTTACTTTCTTTCCTTTTTTGATCCTACCGATCCAACTATCATCTTTTGTCTCTTCCGAGCTCTGTTTTTCAATTTCAGTTTGAATTACTACTTGGTTTCATTTCTTACCTTTTGTTCTTATTTCCTGGCTCGTTTCCTACCCTTTTGGATTTGTTTTTATACCCACTTTCTGCTTTCTTCAATTCTGATTATTGTGATTGCAAATTGAGCCATCTATTGCATTTGAAAGTATTGTTCTTTTTGGTATAGAGATACCCTTTTGCTAGAATAGTTTCCTAATTATGCCCTTTGGATAGTTTCATTTAAAATCATGTATATTGTGAGGCTGTGGCATGTGTGTATGATCTTAGTTTGGAAAGATTTCATCTTTTTGCTCTTGGTGATCATTGGTTTCCTTTTTCTTAAAGAAAGCGTTTTTCTTTATTACATGTATTTTGAATAAGATGAGTAATATAAAAAGAAGTGCGAGTGATGTCCCAGTTAGAAGGCTTGAAGAGTGGCAAAGGGAGGAAATGGCGAGGGGTAGGGGAAGGCCTAAGCAAACTTGATAGAGGGAGATTGAGAGTGATATGATATGAGTCTATTAGGGATTAAGGGAAATATGGTAGTGGATAGGACAGAGTGGAGGAAGAGAATTTATTATTTTCACGGTTCAGTATGATGGTTCATGTCAGGCGCACCGGATCATTTCAGGACTATGGCTTTGTTGTTCTTGAAGTATAGACTGTTATTTGGATTAGCTTGCAATGTTATGGAGTTTGGTTAATTGCGCTTTTGTTTCTTTATGAGTGCTGTCCTTCTCATTCATCTCACTAATTTGATCACTGAGCTTTGAGTGCTAAGTGTTTGAATTGGATTGTATTAGATGGCAATGCAGGAAACAGCTCCTGCCCCGCCTCCAAGTGCTGAAGTAGTTGGAAATGCCTTTGTGCAGCAGTATTATCATATTTTACATCAATCCCCAGGACTGGTGCACAAATTTTATCAGGATGTGAGTTTGCTGAGCCGCCCTGATTCTGATGGCAATATGACAACCGTGAGCACTATGCAAGTAAGTTTCTTAAACTCTTTAAGTGGTGGATGGACACACACATTTTTATATCGTGTATTAAGAGGTCTAATATGTCTTGATAAGGTGCCCCAAGATAGATAATTTGCTTTTCCTATATGCCCGCCCATGAAATATGTGACTTCAACCTCAAAAACCCAAAAGTGAAACAGATCTTCATTTGCTCCGTTGTATGAATAGCTTAACTTAATCAGATTGAGAATTGATGTTTGTAGCCTCTAACTAATGCCTATAAATGGCTACAAAATGTCATTTAATCAGGATATTTACTAATCACTGATGGTGTAAATAAGCTAACTTTTTTTGTTTAATTGTGAAATTAATGTATAATTATATGGCTAGGTGTATGACTATATCATAAGCATCAGTAATTATTTTCTTTTTTATTAGTATCACTTTTTTGAAAAAAGACATTATGGGCTCTGCCTTGGCTATTTATGATGCTTTGGGATTCTGTTGTTATGATTGTCGAAAAGTTGGACAAGAGTTCAAGGATAGCATATGTTGAACCATTAAATGTAAGGGGATGCTTTTAAAAATAGTTGGCAGTTGGACTTTAGTTGGCAATTGGGCTTTAAGTTTACAAGGAAAGACATTTTGCAATAAAAAATTGAAAACACTGGGTTTCCATGTAATGTATTTGACCATATACGGAAACAAGCAAATAATGTTTAAGTTTCCTGTTAATAAAAATATTAGTTATTAGAAGTCCTATGCAGGACCAACTGGTAGTAGGATTATGACTTTTAGCTATGTTTATTCTTTAAGACATAAACTTCTTTTCCTTTTATCTGGACATAGCAAATCCTATTTCTTATATGTGTGTGGTTTTTATGTACAAATGTCTTGTGGGCTGCCTGTGCAGACACTAACCTGTTTGTGTATTTAAACATTTCATGTACAAATGTCTTTATTTGTAATATCTGAAATGTGGAAGCTGGTGTGCTTAGCATTATAAGTTTCTTGTGTATATAACCATTTTGGTGGCTGATATGATACACAACATAATGTGGGATACTCGCTTGTCGGTAATCACTTATATTCAAAGAATTTTGCCATATGTGGTATTACTAGTAAACATTTTTGTGCAATCAATTTATTTTTTTAAACAAATAAACCTTGATCTAGAAACCTGATTATGAGGATACTGCTAGTTGATTATGTGAGATGACTTTTGTATGCTTTTTGAATTTTTTGTAAACACAAGTTGAAAGGGATTTAAGGTTCAGTTTGGCTAACTTATTGTATAGTTATACGAAGAAATAGTGTTGAAATGCTGACGGGATTGTCTATATATGCATGGTTATAGTTAACTGATGTCTAATTCTAGTTATCTTGGAGCAGGCAATCAATGAAAAGATTCTTTCCTTGAATTATGAAGACTACACGGCTGAAATTAATTATGCAGATGCACAGGAGTCTTTTGAGAAAGGGGTGATTGTTCTTGTCACTGGTTGCTTAACTGGAAAAGACAACGTGCAGAAGAAATTCTCTCAAACATTTTTCCTTGCTCCACAAGACAAAGGTTATTTTGTTTTGAATGATGTGTTTAGGTTCCTTGAGGAAAATGAATCATTGCCAACTTCCACATTGGTTAATGGTGTCAATGAAGATGTTGCGCCGATAGCCTCAACAAGACAACCAGGTTGGGGCGATATTGTAGAAGCAGGTTGGAATTATTTACTTTTCTCTTCGCATAATTTGGATTGAGATCCACAACTATTGAAAAATTGCACTAATGATTGTCCCAGATCACAGTGAGACACTTGATCATACTACGGTGGCTCATAATCAATCCTTTGAGAATGAAGATGCTAATAATGGTGCTGAAGTGCACGATCTTTCTGATAAGGAAGAAGGATCTGTTGTCGAGGATGAGGCTGTTGAATTCCAAACTGATGATGCAATGCATAGTGAAATTCTCACGAGTGTGGATTCTGCAGCTGCAAGCCTGGAGGATGCTCCAAAAAAGTCATACGCATCAATTGTGAGATAATACTTTGAGTTATTCCTGTTTCAAGTCTTAGTTTTCTCCTTTGATGTTGACCTATTTTTGACATTGTCTAGTCTAAACTTCATGTAGCTTAAGTTAATGAAGGGTAATGCAGCATCTCACTCAGTCCATGCTGTGAATTCTAATTCGAAGGTGCCAAGGAAATTGCCAAGCTCTGCAAAACCTGTTTACGTACCGGCGGCTACTGCTCCTACTACTGGCAATGCTCCTGAAAGTAATGATGCACACGAAGAAGGTATTTATGACTCTTCATTGAATTTGATATATTCCCAAAGGAGATCTCCTGATGGCAATCTCCCTTCCTTTACATGCCGAGTTCTAGTTCAGACCTTGTGTTAGGTGGTCTAGGAGCCTACTAATGGGTGAGGCTAAGATTAAGAACGATGCAGATTTCCAGGGCTAAGTAAAGACTTTTTAAATCTTACGAAAAATAATTCTTTTGGCCTTGTCAGTTATACTAAAATAATTGTATATTCTTTTGTAACAGTTGAAGGTCACTCCATATATGTTCGGAATTTACCTTTCAATGCAACAGAGGCACAACTTGATGAGGCATTCAAAAAGTTTGGGCCAATTAAGGGTGGCGGTATCCAAGTCCGAAGTAATAAGGTCTGATTATTATTATTGTTTTGTGTATTTTACCTGACTAAGTAATTATTAACACTTCTTTTGTTATTTATCTTGTGGCATGCAGCAAGGGTTCTGTTTTGGTTTCGTAGAATTTGAAACATTGGCTTCCATGCAGAGTGCACTGGAGGTAATGCTTAAGCTTTCTTATAATACCTGTGTATTGTTAGATTTTTCTTTTGTTTTGCATCTATTAGTTTATTGGGGTCATAGCTGTGGTTCTAAGTTTTGTGGTATTTTAGTTTTTTCATTGGTTGTCTAAGGTTATCAAAATAGGCCACCTTGGTAATTTTGGGTTCTTGAAATTGAGAATCGTAAGATTTCAGCAATTTTTCTATGAGCCTAAAAAAGGAGGCTATAGATTTTCTTTTATCTATATTATTATTTATCCTGAATCGTTTGTATCTTGTTATTCTTATGTCAAGCTTTGGTCACTTTCATAATACTGAGTAAATACTTAAATGGAATTGCCTATCCCAGAATTTAGTCCAAACAGATTTATTGTTAGCATGAAAGTTGCTTCAAGGGAAAATCTTCTAATGGTCATTTGACTGGACATTGATTTGCTCATAAACTTCGGATGTGAAAACGTTTTTACCTCACTTTATGCTTATATGTAATTTATCTTTTATTCTGGTGGGGAGTGTACTAGAAATCTAACGTGGCCTTAGTGTGGGCCTTTTTAAGACGAGGGAATTTAGCGGTATTCTATTTGGTTCTTGTCTATACCATAATTTGTTATTTTCATATATATTAGTACTCCTCGTATTTCAGTTTTATGATATCTTGAAAGCTACGTAATTGTATTAGTAAAATTCCTATCAGAATTGTATTGATATTAGATAAGATTGTCTTAATGATGATGAAATTATGCCTACTGATCAACTGGAACTTTGTCACATTATTGGGAACCAGTGCTTTGTTGTTGGGGTATTGGCAAATATACTCCAGATGCTTCCTTACCGTTATGGTTTTTTGTTGAACATTCTTAAAATTTTGCTCATGCCTATGTATACCATGATGCTACTTGTTTGATTTGTATATCTCTGCTTGCATTATGCATTACCTTTTTTTGTGTGTGACTAATGCTATTGTCTTAACGAACTCAGGCATCACCTATAAGTATTGGAGATCGTGAAGCCATTATTGAGGAAAAGAAAACCAACACCCGAGGTAAGAAACATCTCTTTTACATGCTTCATTACTTGATTTAGGGGTCGTATTTTTCTGTATCAACATGAACTTGTTACAAGATCACATGAAAAAATAAAAGCAGTCGAGCAGTTATATTCGTGGTTTGTATCAGGTTTTGCCACCCATGTTTGGTTTTCTTCTATTTCTACACGGGAGCATTGTGTTGTTTCAATGTGTGCTTGTTTACATGGGAAAAAATGAATAAAGTTGCTGGTTTTGTGCAGTTGGGAGTAGTGGAAGGGGGAGATATTCCTCAGGTAGAGGTGGCTTTCGAAGCGAGAGTTTCAAGAACAGAGGGAACTATGGCGGTGGTGGTGGTAGAGGTTATGGCAGGAGCGAATTCAGAAACCAGGCTGAATTTGCAGGCAGGCCCAAAGGCTCAACTGGACGCAATGCAGATGACAACCAACGGAATATGCCCAATGGAAGCAGAAGAGCTAGCCGTCAAACTGGGGGTGTAAAAGGTAGTTCTGTTCCTACCTGAGATTAAACCGAATGGATGTTTACTTTTTTGACAGTAAAAATGAGGATCAAGGCACTAGAAATTCAGGGTTTTTTTTTTCAACTTTGTACACGAATACCATTATGAGTTGTTGTTTTCTTTCATCGAGGGCATTCATAAAAGCTTACATGACATTGAAAATGTGTTGCAATTCAATGATGTAAATTTTTCATGAAAGCATATATAAATTTCCGAGATTAATCTTTTTTTTTCCTTATCCACCTTTTACTTGCAAGATACATACTTCAATGAGTGGCTATACTTAGTATTCCTATCACCCATTTGCACAGAAATGACCTTCAATCACTGAACTTAGGTTTCAAATTGAAATAATGGGTGTCCAATCAAACTTCGAAACATAGAATAACCAGTAGAAAGTACAATGCAGAAAGTTTCTCTACCACGAATCATAATAGAAAAAAAGGGGAATGAATATTAATTAGATTTCTGCAAATTGGATACAAAATTTGAGGCTGCGAAGGCAGCAGAACCACCGAGTACAGAAAGAAGAGAAACCAGAGCCTGAAGAACAACTTGCCAAGGATAATCCTCAGGAACAAAGTAAACACAAAAGGGTCCTAGAAGCAGCAATGCCAAGCTAATGCTTAACAGACCACCTGGAGTACCGGGATCTGTTGCCGCAGACAAAACTCCAAATTCCTCTGCCTTAGAAAGAAGACCAAGTTTCTCAATTGTCGATAAAGACAGTCCCGACTTCTCTGCCGCAGATAGCAAACCAGCTTTCTCAGCTTTGGTAAGAAGTTTCAGTTGCTCCACCCTTGTTAGTAGCTTTATTTGAGGTGAGTTCTGCAAGAAAGTTTTGTTCTTTAATATAAAAATGGAGTCTTGCATTCTAGAAATTAGATACTAGGGAGAGGTAAAGCTGACCTTTTTGGAGCTAGAAGTAGTTTTGGCAGCAGATGTCAGTGGCTGCTTCTTGGTAGCCATGGAGTTGATGAGAAGTGGGGCATAAGTGGAAGAATAGTTATAAGTTAATGCTGCTACAGAATTCATTTTATGAGGAGATTGATGCAGAAAAGGAATAGCTCTGCTGCTATAAATTGTTAATCTTTTTTACAGTATCAAAGAATGAATGAAGGAATGAATGGTGGGGAAATGGAGGTATCATTTCAGATTTATTGGCATTGGGTTTATCCACGTGGCATTTTCTTTTTGGTGATGCGAACAATATTTTGAAGATTTAGAAAAGGGAATGATGGGCCTTTCAATTAGAACTCGGTTTTTAACCCAACCCATTAAAATTCATTATATATTTTGGGATTGATTACATCTTGGTTACCCAACTACTAGAATTGGAACCAGATGCCATAAACCTTCAACTTGTAATGCAATAATCATTAAACTCTCATTGACATTTCACCTACGGTTTTGGTAAGTGATGTCACCAGTGATGCCAAGTGGTTGCCACGGCAATAATAAAAGAAGAAGAAGAAAAAAAAAAATACCATGTGACATGTTAAATATTTTATTACAAAAAATTGAACTATCAATTATTTAAGCGTGAATCTCATAACTTTTTTTTGGTAAAATAAAGGAAAAGGAAAAGAACATAAAGTCGAACCCCAATAATATCTAATAATATTTTTAATATAAGTTATATATAACTTATACGTATTAAATTCAATTATCATCTATTTTAATCGATCCGGTTAATTCGATTATTTTGTTACAAAAACCAACCTATCTATATATTTTCAAAACTAAAACCGATTCTTAACCTAATAGTTTGAATAGCTCAACCGAATAAGAAATATCGATTAGCTCGGTCAGTTATTTCAGCTCAATTTTTTAACACCCCTACCTAAAAATTCCGCTTCAATTATTTATGTATAACCTTTTTTGCGTATGAATGTACAACTATTTAATTACATTCAAGGTTTACAAAGTGACTTACGAGATGATTTATGTATTACTCTACCTATGAGGCGTTAAACAACGACAACGAAAATCAAATACTAGATGCAGAGACTACTAAAATCGTTTCCTTACCGTTGAGAATACCATCCTAGGCTATTTAATTACAATTTTGCTTCTTCATAACTAGGGGTAATTACGGGTCTTTCAATTCAGGTATTTAAAAATATCCAGGATTGTATTAGTAAAAGTCTACGGTACAATACGGTTTGGTTTCTAGAAAAAATTCAACAGTTCAATTTGGTTTTCATCTTTTTACTGAGATATTTTGCCCGGTTCTAGAACCTCTGTCACATTTATCCGGTAAATTTATACATTTGAAAATCTCCAAATTGTATCCATGAAAGTCAATAGTATAATTCGGTCCAATCATAAAGTAAAAGTTGAAAATTCAAACAATTTTAAATTATTTTTTTTCTTGCATTTAGGTCGCTTCAAAATTTTCCAAACAGTCCTACTGAAAACCAAGCTGATAAGGAATTAATAAACTAAAAGTAATGGGGTTAAAGTATAATAAGGATTGTAGTGGCTAAATTGTAATTTGAGAATGGGCAAATTGTAATTTCAAAATGGGTTCAATTGAGATTTATAAACCCTAAATCTTTGAAAATCGACAAAACCCTAAATCCTAATTTAGTTGTGAAAGCTCAGCTCAGCTCAGCTCACCTGCATAACTTCTTCCCTGTTGTAATAGAGATGGAAGATTCAACCCTAAAGCATATTAAACTGATTCTCAAATCTCAATATCTTGACGAAGAGAACTGGGCCAACAACATGGTACTTTCCCCTTTTCCTCTATCCCCATTTTTTTCTAATTAGGTCTTCTTCCTTATCAATTTGGGGTTACCAACTTTAATTAATTCAACTAACCCTATTGATTATGCTAGGTGGATTTCAATTATTTAGGGTTTGGATTATTTATAGTTGATTATGTCTTTAACTTACTTCTTGCTCTTTTCTTCTAATCTTTTGCATCTTAGACTAGTTCTTGGCGAATCAAAAAACTATAATCTTTCTAATCGAGCTTAAATCACTTGTGCTTCTCATCAATGTTTCTAAGAGTGTGGTTTTAGAAGCTGAAAAGGGCCAATACAACATTACATAGCACTCGAAAAACACCAATTGCTTTTGTGAACCACCAAAATCAATATCACACATTTGATTTGCTTACTCCGGACTTTTGAGCGAGATAGACGGATTTCAATGATTTAGAGTTTGGATGATTTACTTTCCCTTGATTTTGCAGTCGGTGTGGGACTACCAAGTTGTATTTTTCAATTATTGTGTTTATAAGTTACTTGTAGCTCTTTTGTTTTAATCTTTTGCATCTTACTCGAGTTCTTGGCAAATTGAAAAGCTATAATCATTCAAATCGAGCTTAAATCACTTGTGCTTCTCATCAATATTTTTAACTCAGTTGGTCTTGAGAAACAAAAATTGGTGGCTTTCTTTTAGTTTTAAAAATTTCCTCTAATTTCTTCTTGTTGTGCATTGGAACTCTAGTTGTGTTGAAATTTTCAGTTTTCAGACAGAATAGATTGTTATAGAAGCCGAAAAGGGCAAGATACAGTATACTAATTGCTTTTGTGAACCTCCAAACCAATATCACTTATTTGATTTGTTTACTGTGGACTTCTGAAATATATATGATTAGTTCTTGGCATCTTCTTTGTTCACGAATTGAGGTTATTAGGTTATACCTGTTTTGATTATCTATTTTGCTGCAAAACATGCTCGATTAGAATATCAGATTTGGAGGTTCCTCTATAGATTAACTATGGTTCCATGTAGAATTTCCACACGCTTCTCTATAGTTGCCTCCTAGAATATCTAGTAAAGTTCATTCCGCAGGACTATAGCATGCTTGTTGTGGGTTTTGACTAGTTTTAAGCAATATCATAAATAATTCACTATATTATTACTGAAGCAAGGTTAAGCCTTTGACCGGCCTCAATTGATTGATTTATTGGATGTTCTTTTATACATTGATATGCTCTTTAATACTATCTGTAGAAGAAGAGTCTAATCGTGACTCAGACCGCTTTCGGAATTTGGAATTGATTAGATGTAATGTGGCTAAAGTGGGTTTGTGATGAATTAAGTCATTGTTCCTTTTGTTGCAGAAATTGCTACGTGCTCTTGGATTGTTTGCCGGGTCCATTTTCATTATGCGAAATTATGGTGATCTCATGGCGGTATGAAGAGTGGATGAGAACCACAATGCTGCTGACATAAATCTTGAAGAGTTTATAGCTTTTCATCTGAGAAGACTACATGTTATTTCGATAACTTTATGAGAATTCTATTAAATAGTGAGGTTTAAAATCTAGAAGCTGTTATCTGGTTATTTGTTGTCCTGGTACACATTGCAGCATATGTTATAGAATCTTGTTGGTTGCACTATTTTGTTTCAGATTTAAGTAGTCTCTAAAATTTTCTACCCCAATTAAGAAAGTCTTTTTCCAATTGCATTTCTATTTGTGGGTTAGGTGAGCACAGGCCAAGTTTGTGGGGGCCTATAAAAAAAGTCTGCTTAAGCTCGACCTTGGTTAAAGCCCAAAATTTAGGCATCATATTTGTTGAGGAAAAGATTTGTCTCTTAAATTTTTTAACTAGTTTTAATTACTATAAGTTTAGTAGCAAACCAAGTTTGGACTTTGAGAATGATCATGAGGACTACTAAACACCACAAAAAGTATTTTTATGCCTAAAAATATTGTATGTAAAGAATCACATTTGGTTTCTCCACAATGGACAAAAATCTTACTCGGAAGATTACAAAGTCAATGTGCCAATATTGAAAGGTTTGGGAGTCTGTTTGGTGCAGCGGCTCCTACGGTACATCTAATATTTTTTTGTTTTCAAAATAATGGGCTTGGAGATGTGTAATATGTTCAATTTCTTGAAAGTTCATATTTAATCTCCATTTTTCATTTTTTTCATCAATTATTCGTTGCTTTTGGCATATCTCTATTTAAATTAATTTCATCAAATTAGAAATTAGTTGCAGATGATTTCTTTTTTCCAATCCTTTGGGTTTACTGCACAATTGTTTGTACACAAATCATTTTGGGATTTCCTTTACAAATTTTATACCTTGCTTGATGCAGAATCAAAACCATTTATTTGGCTAGCCTCTAATAATATAAATGGGGTTATCCCTCATTCATTATTAAAGCATTTATATTCTTATGATTTCTTTCCATCTGAGTTCTATATTTATTAATTAATCTCTATCTACAATATTTTTAATCAGATAACCATAATAGTATAACATTGTATTTTGCAATATATGGAAATCTGAATAATTGATTACATTCCTCTCAAAATAAAATTAAATTGATTGTGTGCAAAACATATGTATTCGACATGTACAAGTCCAGTGGTGTTCAGATGCACCTTAACGTATTAATCTAATGGTTGAGATATTAGGTGATTAAATATGTTATTTTTATAATTTAATCAACTAATTATCAAAAAATTCCTAAGACATAGGAACCACTTAATTCTGGAGAGAAAGAATTGAGTCTTCCTCCTCATGTCAAGAACGGTAGCTTTTTCAATCGATAGAACATTTTGCTGGTGAGATTCCGATTCAGCGATTCACCAGCGACAATGAAAGCTCTAAGTGTAATAGTAAACTAAACGAGAGGTTTAATGTTGATCATGTTATTGCAATTGGAGAAAATAATGGATTAAACCATTATAACAAACTAATGCATTTAACCATTTCAAGTAGTCCATTTTAGCATCAAATTCTCATTCATAAATGTTTTTATCTTATAAATTTCAAATTTTTCCAGAAGTGCAAAAAGAGAAATGTCTGGTTTAGGAAAGTAGTTTAGTGTACAAAGAAATGGTGGGTTCAGAAAAATGTAGTTCAGAAAGGATTTAAGTTAAATTGATAAATATAATTTATATTAAGAGTGGATAAATAAGAAGACAGCACATCAAGTCGTTGTAGTATAGTGGTAAGTATTCCCGCCTGTCACGCGGGTGACCCGGGTTCGATCCCCGGCAACGGCGTTTTTTTTTTATCTTTTAAATTCCAGAAAACAATAAGTGAATTTGGATTGATAACTATAAAGTATGAACTCCGTTAATGCGGCGCCGTCAGAAAATGAAATTAAACTTGCGTTGACAATTAAAAAAGATAAATTAATTACTCCCTCCGTTCCATATTGATAGCCATTATTTTTATTTTGGGTGTCCCAAATTATAGGCATTTTTCTATTTTTAAATGGTAATTAAATGTTAAAAAGTCTAAATGCTCCTATTTTGTCATTTTAATTAACTTTTTTTTTATATTTACAAAGTTACTTTTATTGATCCCAAGTATTAATTAATTTCATTCAACCAATAGAATGACAAACACTTTAATCAAGACTATCATTATTACTTACATTAGATTTATTCTATTAATTTATTAAGGGTATATTAGTAAACATGTATTATTTTAACTAATTTTCTTAATTAAAATTTATTTCCATCTGGTCATCATGTATGCTTTTCATAATTATCAATTAAGCAACTCTACTTTAATTTTCTACTAGTTTATAATGTTCGGAAAAAAATTGTTTAATTGACATTTAAAAATACATAGGTGCTGTCTCAAAAAAATAAAATACATAGGTGCTGCAAATACGGATGAGGTCACTCAAATGGGAAATTCATATTCGGTCAAAAATATAGAAAAAGAATTGTTCATTTTCACGTTCATATGGGTATGTTGGTCCGCGCGGATTTCTTCGGTTTTCGTTCCTTTTTTTGGTTCGACTAACAACGTAAAAAAATAGAATTTGTAATCAGATGAATGTTTTAACAACAAATAACTGTATAAATGTGCAACTGAATTTAAATTGCTGAGAATTTGATGAACTTAAATTTGGTATTTCTAGGTTTTAATGCTTTCAATAGTTAAATTTTAGCCGCTAAAAAGAAAATGTCTATTCAATTCGAAATACTTGTCAAAAGAAAAAATAATATATATATATATATATATAAATAGACTATAAATATATATTTTTAATAACTTTTATATAAAAATCACCATAAGTGAAAAGAAATCCTTAATTCGTCTCAAATAGCTCGCGAAGTTCAACTTTTAGCTCTTCAAATCATATCCAATCGTTGATCCTTCAATCCTTCGATCTTTTTTATCTTTCAATTTGTCTTGGACGATTAATTGTTCATATACGAATATCAATTTCGTATTTCCAAACCAAATTCCCTTCAATTTATGATCTGATTTTTAGAGGCCCAAGCTCATTTTATGATCCTTAAAGTCGCTATTCAAAGCTACCAATTCTAGCCACTTCAAATCTCTTTCTATCGATCACAACTCTGGTCACTTTTACGCTCTTTTTCACCATCAAAATTTGCTTACATCGAGCTACATAGTTGCTACCCAGTTCTCAAATTCTTAAAAATTAATTGCACACCCAATTTACCCTATCATTGGTCCACAACTCACTCACTTCATGTTCGAGGCACCCTCATTTTCAAATTGGCAAATCTCAAACATTTGGTCAACATTTCAATACGACAATTTGCACTCATCATATTGCTTTGAATAATATTATCTACACAAATTGTAAATATTCGTTTCAATTGCGTCATTACTTTATGAATTTGATTTCCTTATTGCTTGCCTTATTAACAATTTTGTTTTGGTTAGTTATTACTTCTATTTTACGTTTGGTTCATCTCTTGTTAAACTTGTGTCGAGAGCAACTAGAAACCCAATTGGGACGTTTTCGCAATTCATGTTTCTCTCATCTAATTGTTTGCTTAGTAGTCATATCTCAGAAAACGTCTAACCTTTAAAAAAAACAATTTTCTATAAATGTAAAATTGAGAATCTAATTGATTCTCTGGCACATCTATATTTACACATATGAGCCAATTTTAGACGAAGATATTTCTTGCAAAAATACCGCTAACATCAAGTAATTGGGAATTTGAATCTTGATTGTCAACTTAGTGAAAGAATTTTATCAAAATAAAAATAAAGTGAGTGTATATTATACACGCTTCAAGTTTTAGAAGCAGTTGTTTGCGAGTTTAGAAGTTTAATCACAAACTAATATAAAAATTATTGGTAATTGGTTGATTTGAAATTGTTATCCAATAAATCAAGCCCATGATAAGATAATTTTCATATGTTTAAATGAAATCCTGCATGACTTTTATTATGGCCATTTGTCAAAATTTATTATGTATATGGCAGAGCGAATATCCTAAGGAGTCAAAAAGAAGTAAAAAGATTATGTAAATATGACAACAAATGTCCCAAGAAATGATTTGACATGATCTAGGTAGATATCATGTAATCTAGAGAAAAGGTAAAAAAATCCTTAAAAACCCAATTCAATTAATGCTCTACTCGTAACAACAAGTATCCAATCTAATGAAAAATGTCACAAATATTCATTTTATTAAAAAATAAAATAGGTAATACCCAATAAATCTTTTATGAAATTTATTTCTAAAACCTAACGGAGAAAGTAGAGTAGAGAAAATAAAATTTATGACCGTTAAAAGTGCTACGTTAATAAACATTTAAAACTCTCGAATTTCTAAATGTTAGACATAGATCCAACCGAACTCTTAAAATTTACCAATTTTTAAATAATGATCATGATATTCTATAAAACTTTATTTGCATAAGAGTTATTACTAGGATTATTTTTGACATATTAAAAAATCATAAATTTTATGATAACTAATTAAAGGGAGTATGTACTTCAAAATTATTATCAAAATATCTATATGTATCTTGTTTTTTGTAATCGATTCGACCGATGAAATTAGAGAAGTATACCACATTGTTGTGAAATAATTGGTGTAAGTAAAAGAATTTTACAAATGTAACATGTTGGTCAGGTCTACTGAACCATAACCATATAATAGATTTATGGTGTGCAAGACAATAAAGAGATTCAGAGAGTGCAAATGCACACACACATGAGACATCATGGATATGACATCAAATAGAGTGGTGTGTCTCTCTGAGAGTGTACAGTAATGTATATGTTGTTTTTAAAACTTGTATATAAACCCACCCCACCCTCACTCTTTTACCATCTTCATCATCTCTCAGTTTCTCTCTTTCTTGGGTTTTCATCTTCTTGTTTTTTGCTCATCTATATCAAAACCTCTTCACTTCATCTGGGTATCCTTACTTTCATTATCTTATGATCCATATGCTACTTTTGAGCTTAATTCCTATCTTTTTATTGTACCTAGAGATTGTTTGATTAATTAATTCATCTTAGTTTGAAATACTAATGTTTCTTTCTTTGGTTGTGGTGAAATTAAACAGAAAATGTCAGAACCTGGTCAGAACATGAAAGCACTTGAAACTGAAACATCCTCATTTTCATCCTCCTTGGTAAAAAACAATGACAACCAAAAACAAAAACAAAAAGACATTATCCAAGCATTGTCTGATCAATCTAGTAACAAGAAAAATGTAAATCTGGGACTATCTCTTGGTGGAGTTTACGGCTCTACCTCTAGCTCTGGTGCAACTCCTCCTGGAATGGCCCAAAATGACGTAGTTGATGTAGGGCCAAGGCCTTCTTCACCCCCAAAATCTGCTAGTAGAAATCCAGGGCCGTGTCGTGTCATTCCTAACATCACCACTGACAACCTTGGCTTTCAAACTGAAGCTGGAGGTATCATCCTCCCTCCTTGTTCTTCTATTTTTTTCATTTTTACTTGTGTTTACTTTCTTTCTATCTATAATTATGCTTTTTATTCTTGAAGAATTCCAGCTTTTACTTAAAATGAAATGATAAATTTGAATACTAATTTATGTTGATCATATCCAATATTTTTAATTATTAATTTTTTATATATGTTAAAAAATATATTCATTTTTTTTCTAAAAAATAATAATTATACATTCATTACAATTTTTTCTCTTGTCTCCATGACTTAGATCTTATATGATATAGACAGGTAATCAATGTCATAAGTATTATACACTAAATTAAAGTTCACCATTGCACTTCATTTTTTTTCAAAAGTATATGCTACATTATTTCCTACTACATATGCATTGTGGTGAAATTGGTAACTAGTTAGATGTTTTTGGATTAGGAGATTTTTATGGCATTCTATTTGCATGTATAGATCAATAATCTATCTATAATCATTTATCTATACTGAATTTTATAACCCATACAATCAAATCTTGAATTCTTGATGATATGAAGAAAGGTTGTTTTGTCGATATCGAACTTTATAAGTCATACAATCGCATCTTGAATTTTACTAACGACATGAAAAAAGGTTGTTTTGTCGGTATCGAATTTATAACTCGAATCTTGTATCCATTAAGGAGCTCACAAAGTATTCTTTTGTCATAATCGAACTTTATAACTGATGCAATCTCGAATTCATTAACGACCTACCAAAATAAGGGAAAATGTAAATATTTTTTTATCTAACTTTTATTAAATGAAGCAATTGGACCTTGAATTCATTAACGAGCCGACAAAAAATCCTCTTTTGTCGGTTCCGAACTTTATTAGTGATGGAACATCATTAAGTGAATTCATTAATGCGTCGACAAAACAAGTAAAATTTTCAAAAAAAAAATTGTATCAAACCTTTATAGATGATGCAATCGCATCTTAAAAAAGTGTTGTTTTGTCGGAATTGAACTTTATAAATGATGCAATCTTGAATTCATTAACGGCCCGACAAAATAAGGGAAAATGTGAATACTTATTATCTAATTTTTTCTCAAGTAAAGCAACCAAACCTTTAATTCCTTAACAGGGTATGAAAACAACATCTTTTTGTCGATATCAAACTTTATTAGTGCTGAAAGATCATCTTAGTGAACTCATTAATGTGCTGACAAACTGACTAAAAAATACTAAAATATGAATTGTTATTTCGGTATCAAAACTTTATGGATTATGCAATTGAATCTAAAATTCATTATTAACGACCCGAAAAAATAATAAAGAATATGAAGTAGTATCATTGTTATTAAATTCTATAGAGAAATGAAATTTTAAACTTTAATTTATTTATACTCCTTATGGACTAACCTTTCTTACACAGGACATGAAGTACTTCCTCAAATGAGATTTCTAGTCCGATCACAATTTACCCCCGCACGGAGGAGGCCGACAAGATCTAATAATCTGACGCAATCTGCAAGAGCTATTGCTCAAAGGAAGTTGCAGCAGCTTATCGCTTCAGTTTTAAATGCAAGACCAGTTGATCCAACTCCAGTGAATTCAAGTTCATGTGGAGACCTAGTTCCTGCAGGAATCAAGTTCCAAAATTCATTGGCTTCACCATCTTATGTAGAACCAATCGTAGCTGGAACCGAGACCGGAAATCCACTGGTTTCAAATTCTGTTGAGGTATCAGGAATCATGCTACAGAACGGACCAGCTCCTGTTTTGAAGGGGACAGTTAATTTGATCCAGAACACATCAAGCTCTGACTCAAATGTTGAGTTTGGAGGGACAAATTTCCAGAATAATGCTACAAGATTAGATTCAAATGGAGAATCTGCTGAGTTTGTCGGCACCAACTTCGAGAATGCACCTATAGGTACAATTTCATATATCAAAAATTTGTTGAAAATGAGTTAAATAAGCTAGCATGTGGGCTTGCATTCGCAGGACTCGCATTGTTTTAACTTAGCCATGTTATTTTGAGCTGAAAAAAATTAAAGTAAATTGAACTGAAGTGAACTATTGATATAATAATATTGGACCTAATGTTATTTTATGAATAAATATAAATAAGATGTTGATAATATTAGTAGTAAATAATAATATGAGTAACATAATGAAAGTTGAAGATAAGTTCTTATTATTTTTTTAAAAATTAAACTGAAGATAAGAAAACTGAAAATTAATACTGATAAGTAAAAAAAAGGGCACGTTACATCAGTTTTTATCCGACTAATTTTCCTATTGGAATTTGTTGTCAGGTTCAAATGGGTCGTTAACTGAATATGTTGGAACTGTGGTGCCAAATGATGCATCTAAGGTGGAAAATGAAGGGGGAGGATCGAGCTCGAATGAGAAAACACTTGAGGAAATAGTTGCAGGTGCAGAGGAGACGGAGGAGAATCAGGAGGCGAAAAGAGTGAAGCTGAGCAACAAAGGGTATGGAGACTATGAGAGAAGAGTGTTGAAGAAAATGCCAACTGTGGTGAGCAAAGGAGATGATCCAAATGCAATGAGAGTACATGGGTTTCTATACAAGTACACAGAAGGCGATGTCAAAATGGTGTGTAGTTGTCATGGCTTCTTCCTCACTCCCACCCAGTTTTTGAAGCATGCCGGAGTATCTGATCTTTCCAATCCCCTGCGGAAGATAATTGTCCACCCATTTAATATTTAGGATTTCATAATATGAAATCCTCTAGTATGGGCCAGGTCCAGTATTGGTCCGGCCCATGCTAGAATTTATCCTTCTTTATATATCATATGCTTAATTTCCGTTATAAAACTTTCCATATGGTGATTGTGTTGAAGGTACTACATGTATGGAATATTACTTTTTGCTATTCATCCTATAATCATATGGGAACCTTGTTCAGTTTAGTTTATTATTATTGGTTGTGAAATGTGATTTGAATTGAATGTATGTTGGATTAGTTCACTTCTGTTCGAATTCATTTACATTTTGACTGTTACCAAAAATTTACATTTTGACTTCTCTATTCTACCATTCATATTTGATGGCCACATTTTTCCATCAATAACAACAACATATAAAAGTTATTTTTAAAAAAAAAAACTAAAGTTGGTTACACATTAGATTTCAAACTTGATAATTATAGTAAAACAACCTCAATTAGCAACAATTTATAAAATCATATAAATATATCTTTTCTTTTGGTTACTAAATCATATAGAAATTTGATATGTACATAATTACTTAATTCCACCCATCTTAGGATGTGATGTGACCCCCACACACACTAACCTTCAAAGACATGTTTCAACAATAGCAGCAAAATTGTCCCCAAATTAAATACTTAATCGAATCATAACCATACACTTCACCGATATTTTCTTCAATTATTATTTTTTTGAGTGTTTATTTTTCTTCAATTATTAATCACGTTTACGTTGACTAATGCCATTTAATTAGAGCATAAACTAATTTTAAATATTATGAATCTATAACTAACCAAGATAATGATTATCTGAAAGGAATATTCCACGAGGATTTCGCTTTTGTAACGTCAATATGTATAAAGCTTTCAACTTTAACACACTAGAGCATAAGGGAAGTGGCGAAGACAAGACCCAGTTGAGAGCTAATCTAAATCCATGGCTTTATCATGTAAGTTTCTGTCTTTGATCTGTTTGATTTTTGGGTGGATTAGGCTGAAATCTAAATCTAAACTGTCTTTATTGCTTGGATTAAGGGTTAGTGATTTAGTTCCATTGATAATAAGTGTTGATCAAAATGCAGGTTTTGTGCCAATCTTGTTTTTGTCACTCATATTGGTGTGTGTTGCAAGGCCATTTTACCCTCTCCCTAGTAAACTAAGCCATCAAAATAGACAGCCTTTACAGACTTCTCGTCCGTATAACCTTGCTCATCGAGGATCCAATGGGGAGATCCCTGAGGAAACTGCTGCTGCTTACATGGTAAAGTTTGCATCTTTTAAACAAACACATAAGAAAAATCATTTCTTTATGCTCATGGGTTTGATTGATTTTGGCCTAAACCATAACAAGCACCCTAAACTTGTCCAGTTTGGTCACTAAGGGACGACCTATTTGCCCTGAAAACTATTTAAAAGTGTATCTACTGGCCCTCTGTTTTGAGTATAACGGAAACAATTGTGACTCGGTGTTAGGCACGTGTCAGAATATTGACTTTGCATAAGAACAAGCTTATTTGAAGTTAATTGTTGTCTGTTTAACTGCTTTCTGATATTGAGGGCATTGTAGTATTTCTTTATCAAATGATGACACAGTCTTAGAGTGTGACTAACATTGGATCAACAATTGTTTCCCTTATACTAAAAACAGGGGGCCAAAAGATACTACACTTTTAAATACTCAAGGGGGAAAATAGGTCGTCCCTTGAGTTCTGGGGGAAGTGACCAAAATAGACAAGTTTAGGGGGCTGGGTATGGTTTAAGCCATTGATTTTTGACTGCTATATAGATGGGTGGTCATTGTGCTTCAAGCTTCCCAAGTTTCAATTTTTAAATTATTGAGTTTTCTTAGCAGTCCTACTAAGTGGTGCATCTTGCATTTCAATACTAGGACAAAATTTGAACTATGTCAGTCCACCAAGCTTTAAGTTTTGTTTTGTTGAGTCATCTTGCTGGCATAGGAGTGTAATTTTACTCCGTGTGTATATGTTTCTAATAGAGTTGGTTTTTGTAGAGAGCCATTGAAGAAGGAGCAGACTTTATAGAAACAGATATCTTGGCCTCCAAAGATGGTTTCCTATTCTGCTTTCATGATGTTATCCTTGATGACACAACTGATGTGGTAGAGCACAAGGAGTTTGCTGATCGGAAAAGGACCTATGATGTTCAAGGCGTCAATACCACAGGGTTTTTCTCTGGTACTAAATCCATTGTTGATTTCCTGATGGATGACTTTGTTGTGCATTATATCTAGCATAGATATGAACTTCCAACTGTTTAATGCATCTTTCGTATTCTAGCTTTTAATTTCTGTTCACTCAACAGTTGATTTTACTCTCGAGGAGTTGAAGACATTGCGAACGAAACAGCGATACCCATTCCGGGATCAACAATATAATGGTAAGTTACTAGTCAATTAGATGCCATTGATGCATCCCTTCACTTATAGAATCCCACTTTTGCAAACCAATCATTTGTAGATTAGCACTAACCATGAGAACTTTATCTAAAACTGTCTTGATTGCATATGCTCTATGGTACCATCGTATATATAAGTCAATTGTATTTGGTATAATTGGGTTTCTGTGGGGTTTATTGATCAAAATCACTGCTGTGTAAAATTCTGAATTAGTTAAAATTGCCTCATAAGCTAGGGACAACTGATCTAGAACTGTTACATCCTTGCCTCATGTATAACAATTGTCGATACCAAGAAGGTTTTATCTTTCTTAAGGTATGTGCTCTTTAAGAAAACTAATGCTAGCTGAACTTCGACCTCGGATATAGCTGTCCTTTCAATGGGTTTTTGCAGACTTTCTATATGAAATAGATTCAAGTATTTACCCTCTATATATAAAATAACGTGACGGTGTGCATGTCATGACCAACTGGTTCGGTTCCCCTTCTGTACGATTTTAGCTGTCTACTAGTGTTGCAGATGAAACTAAACATGTAATGATTTGAATATTTGTTTATGTTGAGGCATGACCTTAGCTCAGATCATTTGGAACAATCAATCTAAAGTAGTCCGTTGTGATTAGAACTTTATTTATATATACATAATTCTATGAGATAATAGTACAAGGTATTGCATTTTGGAGCATAGGCAACTATAAATAAACTGTTATATGTTGTGTATTTCTCAGGAAAATATCCTATTATAACATTTGAAGAGTTCATATCAATTGCCTTGGACGCACCAAGAGTCGTCGGAATATACCCAGAGATGAAAAACCCTGTACTTATCAACCAGCATGTAAGAAATTCTTTTCTACAGAAATTATTTCTATCTACTGGATGAATCCAAATGGAAGTATAAACTCTCTCTTTTTTCAAACAAAATAGTTAACTTCATGCTAAGATATTTTCACTATAAAACCTACTGCTAATAAAGAACGATGAAACGTTTTTGCCTTACTCTTCTATTTTCTATAAGAAACCTTTGTGAATGTGTTATGGTCAAACTTTGTATGTGGAACTGGCCCTTGTCACAGGTTGTCACAGGGGATGTCAACTGCGGTTCAATTTATATTTGAGAATATAATGATTTGTTGCAGATTCTTGTAAAAACTATCTACAAGTAATCTAATATTGAAGTGTTTCGAGTAACAGGTAAAGTGGCCTGGTGGTAAACGATACGAGGACATTTTTGTTGAGACTCTTAAGAAGTATGGATACAAAGGTTCATACCTGTCAAAAGATTGGCTGAAACAACCTCTATTTATCCAATCCTTTGCTCCAACTTCACTTATGTATATACATAATATGACCGACTCCCCCAAAATTTTCTTGATTGATGATATTACCATTCCTACTCAAGACACTAATCAGGTATGTATGTGCATTTGGTTCTATTTGCTCCATTGTTTTGGACATTTCGTATGGCTGGTTTCTGAAGAATCATAGTAGTATTTGTGCAGAGTGCTCTTATTGCTATCTGCATGATTTGAATTCAACGAGACTCGCATTTAAATTTGTCCATAGAAAAAATAGAATCAGAATTACTGGTGTCATGTGAACGTCGGAATTCAAGCACGGGTTTGAACACAGGACCCTATGTTTATTAATGTGATAAACTAAGCCTCCTACAACCAACTTTGTTGCCTCTTTCTATTGTTCTATTAATAGATCTTATTTATATGTAAACAATTTAATTATTTTCTAATAGAAAAATATACATGTATTTTTTCAGGGGGGTTGTGCCCCCGATAGATCCGCCCCTGTTAGGATCTATGAATTCTATAACAGAGAATAACAAGTTGTAATGACATTTTGGTTGCAGTCGTATTGGGAAATCACTTCGGATGGCTATCTCAACTACATTAAAGATTATGTGGTGGGGATCGGACCCTGGAAAGACACAATAGTCCCTGTAGTAAATAATTATTTGCAAGAGCCTACTGATCTTGTCGCCAGAGCACATTCCTATGATCTTCAGGTAACTTTGAACTACTACAAGTACTGTATTGTTGTTATTCAAGTTTCAGAATTTGAATTTCCTAAACATGTATTAAGAAATCATCTGAAAAATGAATGATGATTCAGGTGCATCCATACACCTACCGGAACGAGGAATCTTTCCTGCACTACAACTTTCATCAAGACGCGCATGACGAATATGATTACTGGATAAACAAGATAGGAGTGGATGGACTGTTCACAGATTTTACGGGCAGCCTCCATAAATATCAGGAAATGGCTCAACCTATTGCCAAAGATGATGAAAGTGCATCCAAATTGTTGCATCAAATAGAGTCTTTGATCTCTTCACGTAATCATTGACATTTTTGAACCAAATCTTTTTAGTTATTAGTTATTATAGGCGAAAGCGTAAATCTTAGATAGTTTCAGGCTTAGATGCATTGAATTTTATATCTCAATAATTTATCAAATACCTCAAGGCTTCAAGGAACTGTTTTTTTTTATATATAGTTGGTGTCTGTTCTATTGCAGTTCTATTTTTTCTTCTTTTATGATTTCTTATGTCAATGCATATCACATTACTGAGCTCTTTAATTTTTCAAAAGCATTTTATGTGGTTTGTTAAAATCAAATTCGTAATACTATTAGTCAATGATGAGTTTACCTAGTTCCTTTAGAACATCTTCACTAGAGGGTGCTGTAGAAAGTTCTTGATGATGTGGTGTTGAGTCTGCAATCATTTAAGAGGGTCGTCGCCATAATAATTCTAACAATTGTACCATTTTTTAATACCATTGTCAAACATTGGTTTATTATGTAAACCACCATGATGTGGTAAAGGCAGGAGTTGATCCTGGTCGAGGTAAATAGATTTAGGAATTGTGTGGGAAAAGGGTTCGTAGAACTCTAAAAGATAGGGGCTAACCATTTCATTAGTTAAAGTCAGTTCTACTCGAACGAATAGGGTGTCGAAAGAAAGGCAGGCTCACTCTAACTATCTCTAATGCTTCCACGGGTGATCCAGAATCGAGTCATCCCATTCCTTATGTTATGGTAAAGAAGAATCTTCTAGTTCTTCCTATTTGACCCATGAGCAGGTTGGGCTAGCTTCAAAGTAAAGAACACAGTTACAAACACAGCAAAGAAAGGAGCGAGTTGGTTAAGCAAGCGAGTAGAAAGCACATTCGTTTGGGCATCTTCAAACCTTGGATAAATTCTATTCTACAGTCTTTTAATAGCTTCCCAAGCTTCCTAAAAGTAATAACTTCTCCAGCTTATGAACCGCTTTCTTTCCCAGTTTTAGGCCTCAGCAGAAGTGGAAGGTCTAAGTACATTATTTTGTAGGATAATTGTGACAAGTCTTAAAGTTGTTTACTATTGGTGTGTATTTCAAAGAAAAAAAGTTGTTTTGCCAAAAGTTATCAGTTGTGGCAATGTTTCGAAAAGAACAAGAAAGTGTTATTTAAATTCTTTTGTAGAGTCATTTCCTACAAAAAGAGGAAGAGGAAATTGAAGAGTTGAGGTAGTTTGAAAAATACTACACCGTTCAAGTGTTCAAACAATCCCTCATTTTAAGCAAATGTTTAATTGTATTCGCCTGAGATGGCAAAAACAACTGCATAACAAATTCATCAATTTTTCTACATTTGCAATCTCATTCAAATGGTCGGTTAGTATGCAACATTGAAAGCTGAAATATCACATTTGAACCATAAATATCACATCCTACTAACAACCTAAAATCATAATGCTATATTACAAGCAACTGTTTCCAAAATCAACAATCTTGTATCACATTTACTCTACCCTTCTTCATTTCTAGACTATCTTATATCTGCTAGAACACTTTACCCTACCCAGAAGCTTTCATCTTGGATATTTCTTCAAGCAAATATTTTGATTCAGTAGCAAAATCAACAGGAGCTGCAACCCTCGCTGTTATCCTTTGCCTCTTCTCATTATTGTACTCGTTTTGCGCTACACTCACCACAAAGCTATGAGGTTTCCATGTGGCTTCTTTCAATTTCTCTTGGTAGCTTCCTTCTTCCTAAAAAAAATTAAAATAACATACAAAATTAGAACTTAATTTTCCAGCTCAATCAACTTATAATTTACTAATGAATAAGGCACTTCACCTCTGATTTCAGTTTATCTAGTTCATCAGCAGAACAACCTATGATTCTCTCTGCTTGTTCATTAAATGTAGAAATCCATGCTTCACCACTTGCATCAGAGGCTTTGACCACCATTATATACCTACAGAATGCAGGAAAGAATATGAGCTACTCCGCATTAATCGCATTATACATCCTATGCTGCATACAACTTTCATATTCCAAATGTTTCTGACCTTAAGTTACACTCAGAACCAGTCTTCTGGCATCCTTCACACCAATATCCACCTCCAATAGCTTCAGTAACCTTCTTATTGCAAGTCTTACATGCCCGGTACCACATACTTTGGTCTGCCTTGATGAAACTTATGTATGCCCTGATGCTGAAAGATACAGGCTGCACCACACAAAATTTAATTCATTTTCTAGTTTCTATTACCAAACACAACATAATAATTAAGGCATGCATTTGACTCTCAAAAATAATCCAGATTATCAAGAAAACTGTACCTTATCACTGCCCAGGTCTGGATTGCCTGTTATGTAGGAGATTGAAACACGATCAGAGTACAAAGACCTTCCTGCAGTCTTAATTGAAGGACTTAAACCAGCGCCGATAGAGGCCATTGAAGTCTCTTTGCCTTCAGAATCATACCTTATAAATATTGAAACAAATTTAATTAGACAAAAACAATAGACTTGTAAAGTGAAACTTGAGATGACAAATGACAACAAAATCCTACCAGCATCTCAGCTTCTTTGATTCAGGAGTATCTGGGTTAACTTGTATAACACTTCTGCTCACAGTAGACAAAGAAACACCTAGGGAACATAAAAAATAACCATCTCAGACTATCTCCTGCTGATCACAAGCAAAAACTGCAATTACTACAGAAGTTTAATAGATGGTTACCTTGAAAATCCCCAACCTTGAGAGATTTGATTGCAACTACAGGGGATTTATCAGCTGCATCGAGTAATTCCTGGCCTAGATTAGTTGCAAGGTCATTCCACAAGGATATCACAACAGTCTTATTCCTGTATCATACATAAGCATGTTTCAGTTTTCAGAAGACCAGAGATCAATGAACATAATATTACTGTAATTATACAACTCTTACGTATTATCTGCAATAGTTATGTCTCTCTTTGGGACAATCTCATTGTTGATCTTTCTCCGGATACTCATTGTAGGAGAAACACTTTGAACAACACCAATAACATCTAAAACAAATTGGCAAATACACAAGTAAGCATATAGGATTAGAAGAAATAGATACACCTCCCAACAGAGGTCAACAAAATTGTTCTTACCAACTAGTTCATTTGTAGAAACATATGGACCAAGTTGATCAATCGGGACAAAGTTGAACTTGGTTTCAGGTATAAAAGAAGCTTCCTCGCTAGCCTCCTCCACAATAGAGTTCTCATTTAAGTTCATTTCATAATCATTAGGCACAGTTCTGAACTGCTTATTAGCAACTTTTAGACTTCCTTTGGATATGTAATAAACCTTCCCTAGCTGAAACTTATCAAAGAATTTCTTTGCAGCCTCATTGAACATTGTTGCTTGAATTTGTGTTCCCTACAAATAGAAAATTCAAATATCACCAAAAGAACCAATCAAAGTAAATCATGAATTAACAAAATGCATAAGAAAAATATCAACTCACATCATCATCTGTCAACTCCACATTGAAAACACATCCTTCACCCCTAGCATTTTTGTAAGTCCGCATATTTCCTTTGCTTGTAACCCTAACCTTGATGGTCCAATTACCTTGATAAGGATTCAAGGAAACCAAAGGATGTACCCTTCTTGTCATGGCCATTCGTGCAGGAGGCGCCATGCTGAAATTTGGCAAGAAATAGGGTATAAATGCACAAGACACATACTAAATGAAACAAAAATGCAAAAACTAGGTAAAAGGTGAAGAAAAATTACTTGGTGTGCTGTTCAAGCACTATTTGAGCAGCTGATTTAGTAAACGTTTCATTCTTTGGCTTCAAAACAATCCCACTTACTTCTTGCTTTGGTTTCAGTATTACCCCCGCTTCTAAGTTCATCGATTCATCCTTAACCTCAGTCTCAAGAGCAGCGGAAACCACCTCACATTTTGTTATGATTAAATAACTGGAAAAATTAAATTACAAACATCAATTTAATAACTAATTTCATTAATACAACATCAGCTGCTAAAAGGAACTAAAAAAACTCAATCTAACTACAGTAAAAGGTTTGATTAATACTTCTCTGATTTGCTGGGAATCTCATTGACAGTATAATCCAAGATCCGTATAAGCCCAAGGTTCTGAATATTTCCAGAAATAACCTCAGGAGTCAGACGTGAGTTGAAGATGGCTTTAATCTTCTTCTTTCCATCATTAGCATCAAACCTAGAATCAAGAAAATCAGAGTTGGAACATCAAGTTGCTCAAGTTGGAACAATTTTACATGAGCTTTTAACTTGCTCAGATAAAAGGCCAAAAACATCAAGTTGAAACATTTTTACATGTAGATCACAAAAATCACAAACCGAAATACGCAAATGAGATTCAACACAAACCCAAACACCCAAATGAGATTCAAGCCAAACCCAGATACCCAAATGAGATTCAAGTCAAATCTAAATATCCAAATGAGATTCAAGCTAAACCCAAATACCCAAGTGAGATTCAAGTCAATTCCAAACACCAAAATGAGATTCAACACAAACCCAGATACCCAAATGAGATTCAACACAAACCCAGATACCCAAATGAGATTCAAACGCTAAAATGATACAAACATACGTACCCATAAGATTTGCCTTTGGGTTCGAGGTTGGTGATCTGGACAACAAGCTCAGGAATATCGTTGATGGAATCTGGTTTAGGGTTAGAAAGGAGGGTAGAAATGGCATCTGGAGTAACACTTTTCGTCATCTCTCCCATAGTTGCAAAGAATATCTGGGTTGGTTTCTCTATTTCTGAAAGTGAGAAGGGAGGGAAATGGAAGTGGTGTATGTATTGGAATATTTAGGCGCCATTAGAGAGGATTTGAGGGTTTCATTTTTTAAATTTTCGCGGTAAAGATAGCGCTCGCTGTGAATTGAAAAATGGAGGCGGGAATTTTTAATGTTGTTGATTTCCATTTTCTCCACCTGGCATTTTGATAAGCACGAAAGACTATTTTGCCCTCTTATTCTGGCGAATTTACCATTCTCTGTGGTCATTTTTTTTATTATTATTTTATTTTGTGTTTTTAATGTAAAAATTTAACTCTTATTGATAAACTTGTTAATAAGTTGGGTAATATCAATGCTTAACGAGTGTCGCCCCATGAGAGTCGGGAATACGCAACACCTATTATTATTTTGGCGAATCTATGATTCATTGTTATTAATTGTAACTTTTTAACTACAAAATATCATTTAATTGGCATGTAAATTGAGTTAGTGAGAAAAATCTCATAAATTTCATCTCATTTGAATAGTGTTATCTCAAACATTATACACGATGTGGTGAAAAAGCTTTTTAATTAAGCTATGAGAAATTTAATACTTATAGTTTAACAATATTTAAAATTATAAAGATGGTATTTTTTATCAGTTATCTTTTCATATTAAATTCATATATTTTCTCAGTTTTAAAGTTTAAGTCATAATATTTAAATTTTTATACATTTGTTATGGTTTCGATAGTTAAATCATTGGTAAAAACATGACTCAATTCTTAAATTTTTAAGACAAAAAAATACATTTTTGAAACCTTTGATCTTTCCATTTTTGATTCACATGACCATGATCTTGCATTTAGAATGGTTAGGCCTTTCATCTATTTTTTCTCATGAGCTTATTAACTCTCTTACTCACTGATCTAACTGAGTTTGGTGTTAGAGGTGTGAAAAGAAGTTCTAGAAGAATCACATGACTTCCTCTTCCTCCTCTCTTCCATTTCTCTGGCATAATTTTTCCTCACATCAAAGTTTAGATTTCCGGTTAATTGAGAAAAAGAACGATCACGATAATTCATTTTTTTCTGTCAATATCGAGACTACATTATTCTTCAAAAATGAGTAACTGAGGTAATGAAGAGTGGCGACGAAGATACAAGTTAAAGGAGAGGGAGAAACTACTAAACTCTCTACAAAATTACAACATCAACAATTTAGAAACGACATAGAAGATAAATAACTTTCTTGAATTTAGAAAAGACAACATTAACAACAATTATTATCGAAAGCGGAACCGAAATAAAAAGGAGGTTGCTGATGAGGTAGAAGAAAAATAATTATTGGAATCATGAAGACATGTTGAGAAAACATAAATGATGAGTTTGTGGAGATTCTCAATAGATAGAAAAATATGCAATTCAAATAAAACATTCAAAACAATCACAAATTTCATTTATTAAACCAATTTTATTTAAAAAGATATATGAAATTGTTGGGGGTAAATGTAATTTTTTACATTTATTCACATCAAACTATAGGTTATAATTTTTATCCTATAGTATTTAATGTTATGGAAAATGAGAGAAGAAAGTAAGGTTAGAAATGAGAATAAAATAAAAAGAAATAAAAGTGACAAAAGGGAGATTAAAAGAGAAGAAGAGAAGGAAAAGACTTGGTCAAAAGTGGGGTAGTGAAGATGGAAGTAGTGGATTTAGTGGATTAATTAAATCTTTTACTTAATCTATTAATTTCTACTATTTATTTGTCACATGAAACCATTTTGATTAAATCATTTGAAGACCCGAACATCGAAGACACGTGGATAAATTGACATCACCGGAAAGAAGACATCCTCACCTTTTCAACGGTATTCTCGGATTTTTCGCGGGATCAACGGGCGTCGCACAACAAATTTTTGAAGACACTTGAAGAAGCACGAAAAGAACAAAGGCTAATGGAATTTTTTCTACACCAAATGAACATGGCTTTTTTCAAGCAACCATGATCCAAGGGGTGCCTAAAAACGTGGAGCATGATGTGCATAATGGACATGAAGAAAGGTGGAGATAGTGGGTGGGTAATTTGAGTGTTGGGCAAGCCGGATTTGTCTATAAATACCCCCTCCCATCCTTCATTTTAACGCCCAACAAATCAAACAATCAAATCAATACAAAACATATCAAAGTCAATCTTAATTTTTCTCTCTAGAGCTCTCTAAACTTCGGTCCTTAGTTCTTCAATTCCAAACCCCTTTTTTTTGTCAATTTACAATCCCAATTCAGTAAACAATCATCTCATTTAGCCTTTATTCTCATTCTTATTCATTAATCCTTTAATCTTTTAATCATCCTTGCAATTTAGCACCCAAACTCAAGCTTTTATTCACCTTTGCTCATACCTAATCAAAACAGCCCCGTCATTCACATTTTTCACCTTAAACCCATCCCAAATTCACCGAATCAAACCCACATACTCTTTTACACAATCCCTTTCAAACCCGACATTCATTTCCACGAATTTTAACACATGAATACCTTGGTTGTGTGCTGATTTTTATGAGTTTGTGACACCATTTCCACCCATTCAACACCATCACCAATCGAAACAAGAAGTTAAAGCTCGCCAATTCGGTTCAATTTGATTTTTTTGTTATTTCCAATTTTTAGTTGTTTGTTATCTTTTGTTAATTAACATTGATCATATTAATACTTTTGTTGAATTTTTGGTTTGTAATCACCTCTTTCATTTGTCACTTGACAATATTTTGATTAATAAAATTAAATTTTCTAAAGTTTGGTTTTGTTTATTGATTTCTTATTTTAAAGTTATTACAAAGCATTTTTTTGTCCATTTTCTAGTCAAAGTTGTGTTGACCCCGACTAGGAACCCAAGGGAAACGTTTTCTCAATCCTTGCTTTTCCCGTCCAATCGCTTAGTTAGTAATCAAGTATCCATTAGAAATAGGCGCAACCCTTCACATTTTAAACCGCTTCCTAGAGTGTAGGTTGAGAAACAAATTCTCTGGCACGCCCGCATTTATTTCCACACGAGCCAAGGTTGAACGGAAATATTTTTGTTTCTCAAAAATATCGCTAACAGAAATATTGAACACTTCCTCTCTTAAAACGATCGATCACGTAGATATCTTATGCTTAGTTTGAGATATCAATTATATAGTTGATATAGTAACAATTCTCCAACCATCCATTTATAACTCTAAAAATTATATTCTTATCAATTATTTTTTATTATTTATTATTATTATTACATATACTTTAATGTTTTTCCATGTTGCATAATCAATAGAATTTTTTTTGTCAAAACTTGCTCTAATGGAGTAAACGATTTTAATATTTTATACATAGAACCAAAAATCCAACTCTAAAAATGGAGTTATGTTATTGATTATCATTAGAGTGTACAATTACTGTATAAATAAGTTATAGAGCATGATTGATTAGAGTTGCTCTTAAAACATATTGGTTTGTACATAGACTTTTGGTGACAAATTGACAAATGCAAAATTCCATGGCAAAAATCCAATATGTGGGTGGGTTAAGGTTGTCGAAAGTCAAAAGTCGTGCCTTTGACTTGAGGCTTGGAGAGAAAGAATAGAGGCCCCCATTTTTTCCACCCAGAAATTACAGGGAAGCAGCAGCTCTTACCTCTTTCTGCTCATTTATTTTTTTCTAGAAACAAAAAGGAGAAAACTTTCTCATTTTTTGATTTTTATTCTTCTTGGTTGCTTTTCATCTCCAACCTCCTTCTGCTCCAGAAAAAACCAAGTAAATTCACTTCTTTCCGGTCCGGTTTCTAGTTATTCAATTATTTATTCCTTCATTTTTTCTTCTGCTTTGATCATCCTTGTCTTCAGTTCTCATATGACCCTTATGCTTCTCATCTCAGAAAGTCAACTTCTTTTTGCTTGTGCTTTCTCAGTGGTTTTTACATCTAGCTAGTTACTTGCAGCTATTTTTTTGCTTGTTTCTTCAGCTGATCTCCATGTTTGTGTTCTTAAACTTTTGAGCATATTCTTTTGTTTCTTTCATTCTTTAGCTGGCTAGTAATCCGTAGTTCATGGTAGATATGGGATTAAAGAAGGGAATTCTGTGAACAACTTGAGAGATATTTTCTCATTTTTCTTCTCAAAATTCTAAATCTTGTTCACTTTTAAGGTTTCTGGAAACCATTTAATTGGTTGTCTCAAGGTCAAAGCATTTCCTTTTTCCTTTTTTGTATGTCACTCATCTCCATCCCTGGATCATATGTTAGATTGATGTACTAAGATTGATTGTTGACTCCTTCCCTTCCTCTCTCTTTCTTCCATATATATGATCTTCCTGAGTTGGTAAGGATCCTTTTGCTTCTAGGATTTTGGTTTTCGCTGTGGATTTCCATTGTTTAGGTAATTTTGCTGGATTTAATTAAGGGTTATTAGGAATTCCACTTTTGCAATCATTTTCCCCCCCACTTCTTTCTATTCTTGAATGAATCTTGAAAGTCAATTTATCATGCCACCCTATGAAGTTGAAGAACACATTGTTGCTGCAACTAAACATATTTTGAAGGCACTAGAGGCATGTAAGGACATCAGTGATGATTTTAAAATAGCCATTAAAAACATCGACTCTCATTTGTCAACGATGGAGATAATGACCGCAAGCAAGGGAAGGGAGTTTGTGGACATTGAGGAGAAGCTGAAATGTGCAGAGCGGAAAATACTTGAGTGGAAATCTAATCCGTTGCTGATATGGGACTCAGGCCCGATGGAAGTTCAAGAGTATTTGCAAGCTGTGAACCAGATTCTAATGGCGAGGGAAAGCTTGGGAGGTGTGCTCTTAAGCAAAGATGGGAAGGCCAGGGACATCAGTTTCCGAGCTCAGTGTCTGCTGCAGTTAGCAATGTTGAGGCTTGAGGAAGAGTTGTGCCACATTCTGGTTCAGCATAAAAAACACATCGAATCTCCGGATTTGCCATCTCATTCACCTGCAAGTGTTGTGATATATGATGAGTCATTTAGTTCCGTTGAAGATGAAATCGGCGAGGAAATTTCCCTGGGAGATAGGAATGGCAGCGGATCAGTTTCATATACTGTAGATTTGATTGATCCGCATATAATTCCTGATATCAAGTCCATTGTTCATGTTATGTCTGCTTCTAGTTACATCCATGAATTCTGCGAGATTTTTATCAGTAACCGAAAGGATGCATTATACGAGTACTTGTCCACTCTTGGAATAGAGAAATTCAGCATTGAAGATGTGCTTGTGCTGGGATGGGATCGCTTGAACACTGAGATCAAGAAATGGATTTGGGCAACAAAGAGCATCATTAGAGTGTATCTTACTAGCGAGAAAAGACTTTGTGAGCAGATATTGGGGGATTACGGGTCTGTCAATTCTTTCTGCTTCACAGAAATTTCAAAGGGTTCAATTTTGTGCCTTCTGAATTTCGGCCAAGCGGTAGCAATGGGGCCTCGTAAGCCAGAGAAGTTGGTTTGCTTACTTAACATGTATGAGGCAGTAACAGATCTTCACTTGGAGATAGATGGTATGTTCTCAGAAGATGAAGGTTCTCTAATCAGAATTGAGTTCCATGAGCTTTTACAGAGACTGGTCGATACTTTGACAGGCACGTTCTTGAAATTCAGGAATGCCATCTCAAGTGATGCATCGACACAGCCTTTTGCTGGAGGAGGAATTCATCCCCTCACTAAGTATGTGATGAATTACATGACACTCCTCACAGAATATTGTGACGCTCTCAATTTGCTTCTCAAAGATGAAGAAGTGGACGATTCGAATGAAGTTATTGAGCTGGAAAACGGACAGGAAGTTTCTTCTAGCTGTTGTCCACTGGCTTGCCATCTCCGCTCAATTACATCTACTTTAGAATCCAATCTAGTTGACAAGTCCAAACTATACAAGGATGATCCTCTGCAATACATCTTCTTGATGAACAACATGCATTACATGGTCCAGAAGGTTAAGAACTCCAAATTGAGGATTCTGTTTGGAGATAAATGGATCCGCAGGCATAATGGGAAGTTTATGCAACATGCTACAAGCTATGTGCGATCCACTTGGGGTTCTGTGGTTTCTACGCTTAGAGATGATGGTAGGACAAGTCTTAAAGAAAGATGCAGAAGATTTAGCAATGCTTTTGAGGAGGTATATAAGATCCAAACACGGTGGTGGATTCCTGATCAGCAGCTCCGGGAAGATCTGCAGATTTCAACCTCGCAAAAAGTAATTCCAGCTTATAGAAACTTTCTTGGTAATAACAACACCAATGTCAGCGAGAGGTATGTTAAGTATACTGCAGATGATCTAGAAGAGCTGCTCTTGGATCTTTTTGTCGGAGCACCTAGATCGCTACGTAATTCTCGCAGGAGGTGAAGGGTTTTGACCTTAGTTTTCTTGTTTTTTCCCTTTTTTTCATTACTTTGTTCTTTTAATTGCGTAATGATTGTAATAGATGTATATAAGATTATCATTGTCATATTGCAAAAAATTCTGAAGCAATACTGATTTTGAATATATCTAAGGCACAGCTTAAAACTTTATTCTGTTATTCCGTTATTCTGCAATACCATAAATGCAAGGGCACCTTTCTGTTTCTCTTGCTAGTGTCATTGTTAGATACTATATTATGATATAAAGGTATGGCAGGATCAAATGGTTTGCCATATGTGCCCTTGTTTGATGATAGCATGTTGACCGACTTCTTAACGGTGTATAATTATGAATCACATGTGTTATGGTTAGAGATTAAAGCAGTGCTACATAGACATAATTGCAGAAATATCTGAGAGGCTGACGGGATGTAGGTCTCACTTAGTTATGGTGAGTTAGAAGGTTGAATCTAAGTGTTGTTTCTTTCTAACAGTGACAAAAACAAGGGACAAAATATCACCAGAAATCTTTGCTCTTGTAATTAAGTATGTGGTTGGATATCAATACTCACTTTACTTGTTTGCCAATTGGCTGGAGCTAGTGTTTGTGATTTATAAAATGAAATGAATGTAAAACCAGTTGACTGAGAGAGGATGTGGTTTTGATATTTGACAAATTCAACACGCTTCTGTGGCTTTTCTCTTTCAATAGTGAAAGCTGATTGCATTAGATTAGGTGATAATGATGTTTGTCTGTGTGTGTGTGTGTGTGTGTTTATATAATAGCAATAAAATTATACTTTATGTTCCATTACTAAATACAGAGCATCTTTTGACTAATATGTTCCTAGAAATCACATAATATCATATCAGAAAGGTCATTACTCTTAATGCATACATCACTGACATCTGATCTTCTTTTCTGTCCTCAAGGATGCATGTGATTCCAGTTAGTTCATCTCTTCCTTTTACTTAATACCATTTTGTTCAAAGCTTTTACAAGTTAAGGCGTTTCAGAGATTGCGTTTTTTAGGAATACCGTAACTGTAAAGGCACATAAAAACTCCTCAACTACAACAAAAACCTTTATCTTCTTTAACTTTTGGAAATTTCCATACCAAAAATAAATTTGTCCACACTAAAATATACAAGTCTCCTCCATATGCTTTTACAGCGTAAGGTTGAAGAAAAAACAGCTACCTTCAAGTAGCAGAAGCTATGAGTAAGCCTCAACCGGTAACTCAGTGTGCCCAAACGCACGAGAGTTTTGTGTGGCAATATGAAAAATCTAATGAGTATTGACCATAGTTGTTAAAGGCGTGCCTAAGGCCAAGGCTCCAGGCCTAGCACCTCTGGCTGCCAAAGAAAGTTGTACTTTGGTGGTGGTTGTTTTTTTTCGAAGAAAGTTGTACTTTGGCCTTTAGATTTAAGTGAGTATTATGAAGCATAATTATGTCTTAATAGTTAACTAGAATCTAGCTTATGCATTTCATGGTTTTATTATTGTTATCCGACTATCTACAGCACTTTAGCAAAGTTAAGTCTTGTTATTTATCATTTCATAGGTTAATTTGTCTTTGTGTGCCTCGGGTCGCTTGGGCACACACCTTAAGTTGCACTTTGTGCCAAGGCTCCAGGACCCCTTCACGCCTTAAATAAATATGGTATTGACAAGCAAGAACATGAAATTCAGTTCTCCAGTAAAAACCGAAAAGGAAAGAACACGAGGATTCTAATTTTCATGTTTCAACAGTATCTTACATAAACTCTCGCAAAACAAAGGAAATCATACACAGATTTCATGCCAAAAGAATATAAGCTTCAAGTTACAACAATATATGCTGAATGTTGAACTCCCCTATCTTATGTAACAAAGTATCATGCTACATATAATTTAACACATTGCTAAAACATCAGAAGGTTTGAAGAATATTCTAAAACAAATGCTTCAAGTAAAAACCGAGTTAAGACATAAAACAACACACCTAGTGCAATTGACACTGGAAGAGCAGGCAAAGCTTTCTGATAAACCGCCAATAGCATCAACGTAACTCCTAGTCCAGCTATAATAGCAAGATAGCAAGCATACACAGTCATAAAGTCATACATTGCTGCCCTTCCAACTAACACACTATAGAAGATAAAGTCCCCCAGCCCGAGCTTAATCGCACCAGTTGACCCCAACCCAATTCCATCTAACAGAAAATTATCATCCGACTCATTATCTTGCTGTCCATGCCGCGCACCATTGCTTCTATGATCAATTAATGGTGCTGAAAGTTCATTCCTTTCTCGCCCCTCTTCAGTTCTCACCAAGATTGGGGCTTCATGGCTACTATTAGCCGAATTTTGATCTGAAACCTCTTCAGAACCATTTCCTACATTTCTCCTCTCTCGCCATGTCCTCCTCTGAGTATCCCTCGTGTCATAGCTATTAACAGGGCGAGCTTCATAAACCAACGCTGGAATATCTTCATCCCTAGCTATCGCAAGCTCAACCAAAAGCCTCAACGGCCCAACAGGCAACAAAACAGCAGCAAGATCATACAATGCCATAGCTACCAACAACGACCAAGTAGTCCACTCGGGCAACTGAGTAAACCAATACGCAACCAAAACCCCAATAACAACCAAATAACCCTGAGTGACAAAAATAGCAAATTTCGACATAAACACAGCCAACACACCCACAACAGCAAAATTTATCAAACCCACCAAGAACGTAATACAATCAACCCGAACATCAAAACCCCGGATCAAAAACAACAAAACCTCACCACCCATGAAACCCAATACAACAAAAGAAGAAAAACCCATGTAATATTTCAAGAACTGAGTGCATCTAAGGTAAAAAAGAAGTACAAGGAGGAAAGTAACAAGGGTGACAACAATGACAAAGACAAGAGAATTCAAAAGGGCACCTTCAACTTTGTCCCAAAAGGAGTCAGAGGTTGTCTCTGAGTAAGCTATGTTAGCTATGGAGTTTATTGTAGCTGAAGAATCAGAATCAGAGTTGTTGAGTATTGAAACAAGAATTACTACAATGAACATGCAGATTGAGACTGGGGTTATGATTCTGATTAGTTCTTCACCCAGAGAATCGATTATTGATTTGGGTCTTTGGATTTGGGTCATTTTGTATATGATTTCTTGATCAATTTGGGATTTTGAGGGTTCGTTCTGTTGATGGATTGATGAAGGGAGAGTGTTGTTACTATGGCAGAGACTTTTGGATCCTTTTGACCTTCGGGTGAGAGCTTCCTCATGATAGTAATAATGGACCCGAGTAATTAGCCGTGGATTCCATTTGACAAAACAAAATCAAAGAATTTGTCGGTTTTGCAGACGTGAATGAAGATTTTTTTTTTCGTTTGTTTTGTTTACTATTAAGTTTAATCTTAACTTAATTGGTTAAAAGTTTTAAAATAGTTGGACAATAAATCTCATCGTTAACGTCGTCAAAATTTCATCGCATTTAATTGAGGTAGACGATTTCTTCTTTATTCATGAGAGGATTTTCTTCTTTGGATCAGAGGTGCAATGTCTGGGAGCTCGGTCAAATCCATACTCCTATGCATGATGTTGATCCTTTCGGTCCCTTTTGCGCTCGTTGTAATTTCCCTTCCTTTCTACTCGTGACGAACCGCTCCTTTATTTAGCTGAGGTGTTCTTCTTATGAGAGTTTCACCTGAGATAACTTTGAGCAATTTGTGATGAGTCCGTAAAAGTCGTTAGGTGGTTCGGTAAAGAGCTTCATATAGAGTGGTTCACTTCAACAATTTTCTCCCATGTATTTGATGACCATTTAGACGTCCAACGTCTCGATCTGGATGACTAGCTTCTCAATGTAATCTTGAAGCGTTACCTCCATTTTTTAGTGTTTATAGGTCATCTGTGGTTATCTTCTCTGCAATGGAGGTTACATAATGCTAATAGAACTTGTTGGTCATTCTATGAAAGTTACGAATAGAATCAGTAGGGAGGTCTTCATACCATTTCTGGACTGTCCACTTGAGAATATTTGGGAAGATACGACACATCATGGTGTCGGTAACCTTCATTCTCTCTATTATCCTTTTAAAGGCTTTTACATGGGCGATGAGGTTTCCTGTTACGTACTTCTCCGCGAGAGGAGGCTTGAAGCGCCTCAAAATAGGCGCAATGAGGATCTTGTCGCTAAAAAATGACTTGTTGTTAAAGATGGGTAATTGTCGGCCTACTACGACCGTCTCTTTGATAAAACCTTTAACAACGTCATTAATTTGCTCCTCCTTTGTCGCCTTCTTTTTCGACCGACGATGATATCGGTGCCCTCTCTCCTCCGAGCTAGAAGAGTTGCGTAGACTCATCTGTTTGCTCGCTTTTTCTTATGCTCCGAGACAATTTGCTCTAATTTGTTCGACCTTAACTCGCCCTCCTTTTTTTTCCCCGCAATATGCCTTTTAAGGTTGCTTCCTCGAGGAGGAGAGCGATGATGAGACTCCTTAGTTTTAATCTTTGGGCATTTGAGTCGGGCATGATGGTCGGTCTCGAAACTAGAGCTTTCTTCACTAGAATCCTTAGAGTAGTACTTGACTCGCTTCTTACTATAGAGATGGGACCTCCGTCCCGGGTTAGGAGAGCGATATGTGCTTTGTTCCTTTTCACCGTGAGGGGGCTCATTCAGGGCACTTACTCCAATCATGGTGGCCCGTGTTGTAGCTCTCCACTTCTCTTTGGGCATTGAGCCCATTTTCGCCTTGGACCAAATATTTTGGCTGAGCAAGTTGCTCAAAAGCTTTTTGAACTGTGGTGATTCTAAATTGGAGTGCATGGAGCTGCTTCTCAAAAGCATCATGTGACGATATGAGGGATTAATCGAGCACTCTACATTTTTGCGGATTACCAGAGCCAATATAAACGATGCAGATTTTGCAAGTTAAGTTAGCTCTGTTGGGGGTGTCTTATTGGGATCGTTCGCATTATCCCATGAGCTATCAGAGTGAGGACCAGAGAATTCCTTGGGATTGGTCACTCTTTCGGAGATTATTGTTTGCATCATTGTTGTATTTTCAATCCATCGAAATAACTAGCGAATCAATTTTTTCAGATGTTGCGTATTTTAAACCCTAATTTTTGAGAAGTATGAACGTCGGTTTTTCAGAGTCCTCGCTTACTGCACCAGTATGATAGTGGTGGAAATAATCCCAACTATCCTAAGACATAGAAGCATGCTTATCATTGTAAGACACAAAACTGTTAGGTGCGAGGTCGCGTTGCGACTATCCCTCTTTAAGGCCTCAATAATGGTTATGAAATAAATAGTAATTGAAAGTAATAAACTAGAGCAAAATTATATATAAGTATGTGTACCGTTTACAACCTAGAGACCTTCATATATATAAGAGATATAGTCGGTGACCTTATTCATATTGGAATCAGATTGTTTTGGCAATTAGAGACTAACTAGGAGTCTTCAGCCACATAATCTGAGCTGGTAAAGGGATGCTCAACACAATGCGCAATATTAGAAGAATATGAATCCGAGAGGAATTTTATTTCCAGTTAGGAGAAGGACCCGAACATAAAGGGTTTCAAACGCAGTCAATGAAATTCAATAATCTATCGTGGCAAAGCTTGGGCTCTATGATCATGCCACATATTGTGTATTATTTCGTCTTGACATCACCTTGTTTTTATCATTACATTAAATTACAATTCCTCAACAATCTATCTTTTCTTTTTTGTTAAACGTTCAACGAATGTAGCAACACAAAATAGTGAGTTCCGTTCGCACGAAATTAAGAAACAATTTACCATAAATTTATATTTTAGAAAACATAAAATTTGAAATAAAAATTATCCACGGAAGTGCTTTATTTTGTGAATTATACATGTAATTTTTACACATATCAAATGAATTATTATTTTATATTTGTATTGAACCATAAAATATATATAAAATTATTATCTTATGCATTTAACAAATTTATTATTTCATTTTATTGATCGAGTTGGGATCAGGTAAAAAAATATTATCTAACTGAAGTATTAATTATCGAATATCCGTTTATCGAAAATTTACTACAATTTCGAGTCTGTTTGTGAAGAGTGAGATTATCGATCTTTATTCTTACCGTGTTCTTTCTACTCAGTTTGTATTAATAAAATTGGTTAATACTAGTGATGTCATATCCTTTTTTTCATAAATAAATAAATAAATTCAATATCCTTAAGATATTTAATTCCAAATCAATAAAAGAGAAATAACCTGACAGTGACCTACACAAAAGACAACCCACTAAAAACATAACACGTAAGAATCCTACTTAGAAGCAAAAGCTGCCACAGCGCAAATCGAACGGTCAAAAGCATCCAGAATCGAACGGCCCATATTTGATACTGAAGTATACATATATCCCCCTCTCTTGCTTCACCTACATAAACCCCATTTCGAGAATAGGGTTTTAGTCACTCAAATTAGCAGCAGCAGTCGTGTGTTTTGATCCTCAAGCAGGTATTCATCCCCTTGTTTCTTAATCCTGTCTTTATATGCTTTCTGTCTTTCTTTTGCTTTGATTTCGTTAATTGTTTCATCTGTTCTGTCTGATTTCTGTGTCGTATTTTTCTAGGGTTTGATTCAGATCATGTTTCATGTATACCCAATAATATTTTCTTTGATGGGTTTATGTATAGCTTGTTTGTTGACTAAACTATTGTGGTTTTTTTAATGTGATCAAGCTTTGTTCTCTCGGAAACAAAAATTAATTAGATTGATTTGTTGGTATTTTTGGATGTGGTAAAGGAAAAAAAAATGTATCCCAGCTGAAATTATATAACAAAGTTTGAATCTTTGTTTCAGATTTGCATGTTTGGGCTGAAAATGATAAGATTTTAGGTTTTTACGTATAGGACGTGTTGAGTTGGATGTTGTCGAAAGAAAGAATATGTCTACGCTTTGGTTCTGTTTACATGTTTGTTTTGGGTGTTATTGTGTCTATTTAACTGGTCTGAAGTTCCTTCAAATAAGGGGTTGAAAATTTTTGCTTTCCTTGTGGATTTTCTTATATTGTTAATTATTTTTGTGAAGAAAAAACTGCATGCTGTTGTGTATTTTTATGTTTTTGGGGAATTATGTGGAGTTTCATGAGATAGGGTGAACGATTAGTTGTGGTTGTTAGTGGTACCCTGTTGCACGTATTTTATGTCTTTCTTAAATATGTGAACAGGGATCTATTGAGGGTTAAGAAGTTTAAACACTTTTATGTCATTCTGTTTTTCTTTGTGGCTCTTTGTAGCCTTTTTACTCTGGTAACTAAGATAGGGTTGATTGCTGTTGTTATATAAAATGCAACTGTATCTGAATTACCACTCACAATATATCATCGTACTTTCTCCTCCAGGTTATTGCAATGGCTTTCCTTAGTAAATTTGGAAACATTCTAAAACAGACAGCCAGCAGGAATATCAACAGTGATCTTTCTGCATCCAGGCCATCCATATATCAAGCCATAAGATGCATGTCAACTAACAAAGTTTTTGTTGGAGGTACCTCTCTGTTTGTCCTCTCCTGTAAAGTTTTCTTTTATGTGTGTGCTTTGACTTGTCCTTATTGCCCCGGTATTTTTGGCCATTGGATTAATTTTCAAGGAACTTGTTTTTGCAGGTCTTGCTTATGCCACAGATGACGACAGCCTGAAAGAAGCTTTTAGCAAGTATGGTGAAGTTATGGAAGGTACTTGTTTATGTTTAACCTTAATGTTTTTGCAAGTTCCTTAACAGACATGGTGTTCCCTTTCAGAAGTTATTGGTGAAGTTATGTTTAGTACATGTTTCTGATGTTGTGTTATGCTCCCTATTTACAGCTAGAGTTATTATGGATCGTGATACTGGTCGTTCAAGAGGATTTGGATTTGTTACTTACAATTCGCAGGAGGATGCTTCTAGTGCCATTCAAGCATTGGATGGACAGGTAATGTTGCTCTTATGGTCTCAGTATCTTTATGATAAGTGGTTGATGAAAGCGGAAAGTAAAAATTGGTTAACTATGGAAAATGTATTTTACTTTCTAGTGAGTGAAAATGTTCTTATAAATATGACTGCGGATTGTCAAGTCTTAGTTCTTATAAATATGGATGGACAAAGGAATCCAAGCCTTAGCTTCTTGTGCTGAGGACTCTTTTTTAATCCTATATTAAAAATCTATTGCCTTTTTCTTTTATATTCTTGATCAATGTCACCTTTCCTGAGTGTCACCTTTCCTGAGTTTTGCTTGCATACTATTATGATATCGTTTAATTGGTGTCTTGTGCGAGAGCAGTGTAGCACTAATGCTATGACACTGTTGTTTGTTTCATGAACCCTAGATTTTGAGTTAACAGCCGCTCAACTCAAGCTTCTGCTTTTGAGGCATTTGCTTGATGCATTTGATTTATACTTCTCTATTTGCAGGAACTTCATGGTCGAAACGTAAAAGTGAACTTTGCAAACGAAAGAACTCGTGGAGGAGGAGGTTTTGGCGGCGGTGGCTATGGTGGTGGTGGCGGCTACGGAGGCGGAGGTGGCGGCTATGGAGGCGGAGGTGGCTATGGAGGTGGAGGTGGCAACTATGGAGGCGGAGGTGGCAACTATGGTTCTGGAGGTGGAAGCTATGGAGGGGGTGGCAACTATGGTTCTGGAGGTGGAGGCTATGGTGGGGGCAGCAACTATGGTGGTGGAGGTGGTGGCTATGATCGAAGTGGTGGCAGTAACAGTGGGAATGGCTTTGGTGCCCCCTCAAATACTAGTTTGGATGATGTTCCTGGTAGTTTCCAGGATGATGCTGGTGATGACTTTGCCAAAAGGGCTTGAAAGAGCTCCTTGAGAAGGAGCCTCCCTCCAGCACATTTTAAGACTGCATTTTGTTTCAGCTATCTGACTTTTTTTTTTATCTATTCTGCAAAATTTATCAATATGGTCTTGTGAAGAGAACATTTTGTGTCGTTGCTTTTTAGATTGGGAGATAAACAAAGGGTATCAGTAGAAATAATTTTTAGCTGTAGATACTGTTTGGTATTCCCCCAGTTTCTCTCTTGATTATCACATTTTTTTTATCTTGTGTCATTTTTCACTTGGAAATTGGTAAGGTTTTGTTTCGGAAATATGTCCTTCGACATGGTAAGCTGAACCAGCTCGTCTGTTGTGTAGGTTGATCTAATTGAATTTACTCTAAGCAGGCTCATTTAGGCAGTTCCTCTTTTCTGAATATTATGATTCTCATTTGAGATTGTTAAGTTAAATCTAGGGTAAATTCAATAAAACGAACTGTGGACTGTGGTTTACTTGTGTAGGCAGTCCATATCAAAGGACTTTTTTGATTGACATAATTAAATTCCGTAAAATTACGGATGATTAGAATGACGGTAGACCGACTTTGAAAATGGCATATATGAGCAATGATTGATATTTTAAGCTACAAGGTTTAGAGAGAGTTTCAAAAACGATTTTAAAAAAATGAGAAATCTGATTTTATAGTAAATAACATATTAAATAATCTCAATTTTTGAACTCTCTTAACGGTGATTTCGAAGCTTTAATCTCATTGGTTTGCTTTAACAAGAAGAATTAAGAAAAATACAAATGGGGAAAACCACTTCATCAGTTAAAGATATTCTACCAACTACTATACATGTTGCTAAGTTTTAAATGTTAAAAGATTTATGGTAGTGAAAATGAATGAGAAAGTAACAATTGAGTTGAGAAAAAATAAAGAAAAGTGAGATAGTCTCATGGTAAAGAATCATTTGTTCTCTGTTTATGTATATACTGCAAAACTTTCTGTTGCCAAATTAATGTTCGCTTTCATCCAAGTAAAACAACATTCTCTGTGCATTTAGCACTACAGGAGACCCTTTTCTCGTCTGCTCCACAATTTGCTTTATCAATTGTTTCTCCATCTCATCGTTCCCATCTTCACTCGAACTATCATAAACCAGTTCCTCAACTCCTGGACCGTTATCTATCAATGCCTGGTTTCCGTATAATTCTGTGACCGGTGTTTCTCTATGAACTCCAGGTGAGGAATCATCTTCTTCTGAGTCATTTGTCTTCATTAGTTCCTCACAAGCTTCATTATAAGCATCAAGGGCTTTCCCCGATAAATTCATAACAAGAGGTTGTCCCATGGGATCAAAATCTTCTTCAGAAATAGGACTTTCTTCACCAGAAGAGTATTTGAGCTTACTGCCTGATAATTCTTTCCTCTCAACACTCTTATGTTGGGATTCCATGAGTTGCACCTTCCTCTCGCTATTTTGAAGGGCCTGCTCAAGCCTCTTTACATGCTCCTCAAGTCTAGATTCAATAACTTCATGCAAACGAAGGCTCAGTTCTCGGGGTGAAACTGAGTAATTTCCTGTGGGGGTTGTTAATGTGCAGCTGGCATCTCGGTCTGACTCTGCTTGGGCAATAGCCACGTCATTGACCATGTCAGCTCTTAGTTCACCTTGGGCAAAATCTACTACAAAGTCCGGATCAAGCTGCATTGCATTCACAATTCATCAGAAAATAGGAACAATCAAATTATCATCAAAACACAAGATAAGAGTAATGAAAAGAGTATCCTAACTAAACCCTAAAAGACTAAAACTAACTGAATGCTAGTTTGAACTGTAAGATAAAAGTATTCTAAGTCAACTAAAATCAGTTGTCAAAGAAGTCAGTTTAAGGAATCAGTGCCTATAAAAGGTCAATTGTTTGGCAGAAAGCATGTGAATAAATCTCATTGCCATTAAACTGGTTAGATGGACACGAATTCTATAATGAAAAAAAGGGGTCCTTGAGCCTTGGTGCATGTCTGAGTGAAACAAGACGCACTAAAAGAATATAAGAAATGTGAAACTTAGAATCAAAATGCAATAAATACGAAATCATGCCAACATTCTTAATTGTAACATACAAAATCCTATATTCTAAAGTTAAACTGTTCAACTAAATAGTAAATCCTAAGTTGACAACAACTACTTCTTATCAACAGTCTCCAATTTCAAGTTCTTCCCTTGTTTGTTTCTTAGTCTATGGTATTTTACCAGTAGTTGTGTGCTTCTTCTTTCACTTTGTTTCCCATTATGCATATCTCTCTCTCTCTCTCTCTCTCTCTCTCACACACACACACACACACACACACACACAAAATGAAAAACACAAAAATACACGAAAAAGCAATTGCAAGAATTGACATTCACAAGTAGTTTCCAAGTTATCCTCATGACTTGAGCAACAGTGGAAATTAACGTATAATATAAATACATGCATAATATTCCCGTGTTAATAAATATGCATGTTAGAACCCATCATGCACTGTCCAAAACTAAATTTCTTATTAATCTATCTAAATGCAATATGCCAATCACAACTTAGAAAGAAGAAAGGAACTTATTGTTAAGACCGACAGACACAAATATATTATGCAAAAAGAGGAGAGAAAAATTATTTACTATATCCTAGTTTGCAATTCCGTTAGGCATGATTGATTTAAGAGCATTTGGATGGTGTTATATCAATTATTGCTCACGAAACTTGTGGACAAAGAATTTTGAAGCTGTATAAATAGGAGTGGACAGCAAGGAAAGATAAAAAAATAATCCAGTATCAAGCCAAAATTCTGGTTGACAGGGATGCCAAAGTAAATAAAAATGGTTTACCTCAACGAGATCAGACAATCTTCCCTCTTGTTCAGATGCATTAATGCTTAGTCCCAACCTCTCAAGTTCAGCTTCAAGCTCGGCTTCAATCTTACTAATGTCTCCTGAAGTCTCTTCAGCTCTTTTACCTTGTGATTCTTTACCATCAGAATTTGTTATAGTGTTCTTTTTCTCGCTTGTATCCTGTAATTCACCTGCTAGCTCTTTTACTGTCAACGATTCTTTCATCTCAAGTTCTTCTTGTAGATCTTGAACTAAGTTTTCAGTCTGCTTTAACATGTCTTTAAGTTTGTCTACCTCTCTTCCACTAGATAGGAGTGATGCAATTATTCCAACAGAGATGCCCAGACACAGCAAAAAGCTTTGATCAGGCGAACCTGATGAGAGGACAAAGATAAGGTCAAGAATCCAATAGCATACCCTTGATATATAAATGAATAATAAGATACACGATCTTCAGCTGTAACTGCAAGAATTCCCAAGTCACCATGCACAAACTAGACCAGAAGGAGAAACTAACAAATGAGTGTTCAGTATGGCCTTCCAGAAACCTATCGTCATATTTATTATTTGTCATTAACATGAAATAAGTTTTTAATCCAAACAGAAAATAATTGCGATTAGATTACAGACTGCTACATCAGTCTGAAAATGGAAAGATAAAATAAAAATGCAACAAGTTAGTGTTCCAAGGATTGTAATAGCTTCTTTCACCAAGAAAAATTCATACAATTTGTAAAGTAATAGCCATCTTTCTAAACAAAATTCATTGTGACTGTTTATAGTAAACGGGATGATCAAGGAGAACATTTGCTCAAATCACATTTATTTAAAACTTGAACATGGAACTAACTTTAGCACAAGGATAAATAGTAATAAAATTGCAAAACGTGAAAAGGTTTGGATATACTATTTCGTTATATTACAATTGCCTTAAATTTACAAACCACTTGATCCAGAAATGAGAGAGAAACATACCATGTTTAGAAACGAAGCGCTTTCCACCACCTGCTTTAGAGGAACTTTTGAATCTTTCATTGTGTCCCTTCCGCATCTTAACTTTTATCTTATTAAGTGCATTCAACGTGCTAAGTTTTGGTAGAGGTAGAATCCCTCTAACATTTCCCTCCATGAGCAGCCTATCATCCCCATTAATCTGTATACTGAACGAATCACGATTTCCCCTGCTTATTATCTGATTCCCATCAGTTACAAGCAGTGTTCTCGCCGTTGTGGACGGTGATGGGAATGCACTAAGCATGTAGTCTTCCATTTTAGAGTGTTCCTCATATAACTGAGCCATTAGACAACTTTCAAGGGAGCTGAGAGGTTTAATACAATGGCCGTATTTGGTTCTAAGAGATCTCCTTTTCTTTGCAGAATCCTGAAAAAACTCCACTTTACCCGAACAAATCCAAGCAGAATCATCACCAACCTTACTGGCCAATCCAATTTCATCCTCATTTTCTCCTAGGATCCCATTCATTGAGAAGACATCTGAGGGCAAATCCGAGTGATTACAATTTCCCGAGGTTCCAGGGTTTTCAACGTAACCACTAGTAGAAACCTCTGTTAGTTTCTCAACCATAGAAGGATTAGTATCTTCTATTAGCTTCTTATTTTTCCCACCGAATCTCCGCCGAATTGGACAGCTGGAGACTTGATGCTGCTTATGGTTAGAGGTTCCAGACTCTGATAAACTATCAGTATCCCTATCCCTCTGAACATTTTGCCAATGTTTAGCAATGTACCCAGCAGCAGCAGCTGCTCCAACAACCCATATATCCATAACCCCTTGAACAGAATGTGGAAAAGCACTAACCAAATTCCCAAAACCCTATATTCATATCTCCAAAGGGTATCTATTTCCACCAAAATAAACCCTCAGCACAACAAGTTCCAACAATTCAAAGAAAAAAAAGTTAATCTTGTCCCAACCCATTTCTGATTACAGTAATTGAAATTCTAAAGTCCACTACTTTAATGAAAAGGCCACCGCATTTCTATTGGCATAAAAAAAATAAAAAATACCCAAAAAGAAAATGAGTGGAGCTAAAGAAATGAAAAGCAATGCATACCCATTAAGTAACAGCCTCAGAACTGCAAAACCCACCAAGGATAAGATCCAAGGAGAGAAAGAGAGGAGATATAGCTGACAAGTAGCTGAATGAATGCTTAAAAGGGTTTTTTTTTTGGGAGAGGGACAACAGAAAAAACCCTACCAAACGCAGCTTATGAAGAAGAAGACCTTGGTCTTTCTGTCTGTTAGAGCTGTTCAGAAAAAAAGTTTTCTTCCTTTCAACATTGTTTCGGAACTTTATCTTCACTAACATTTTAATTTTAATTATTATTACTGAAATTACAAATTCACAAAATTATCTTTAATTCAATAAAATACAATCACTTAAAATAAATAGAAAATACAAACGCCTTTTCTGTTTATATTTATTTTATTTATTTTTTTATAAAATTGTAGGCAGCACCATTCAAACTATGTCGTTTCCGGTCGCGTATTAATAAAATGTATCTAATAGAATACAACTAATTGATTTTAATAGATGAGTCAAGTTCAAATGAGACAAGGGTTTAGGATGAGATTAGTTTTTATGATGAGACAAGGGGTATTTTTGTAACTCAATAGGGGAAGGTGGCAAACTTGTAATTAAATGAACACCCATCATGCGTGAATTGAAGGGAAGGAAGAGGAGGTGATGTCAAAAGAATTTTAATTATTTTCTTTAAAATGCATTTTCCAGCTCTTTTCGAACTCATTTTTCAAAAAAAATTATACCAGTGAACTCGTATTAATTAGGCCGTCATTTTGAGATCCATTTTTGTTATTTATAGACAATTTTTTTTTTATGGTTGTTCCAAACTCCAATTGTTCCACCAGAAATATTACATTTTTTTACATTCCCAGAGTGCATTTAGAACAAAATAATGAAAATATTTTGCTGGAACAAATGTAGTAGTCTGGTGGAACAAATGGAGTATTCTGCTGGAACAACCGAGTATCCAACTTGGAACAAAAATAAAAAAAATAAAAATCGTCTATAAATAACAACAATGGATCTCAAAATGACCGCCTAATTAATACGAGTTCAGTGGTATAATTTTTTTTGAAAAATGAGTTCGGAAAGAGCGGGAAAATGCATTTTAAATAAAATAATAAAACCTTTTTCTCTCTCCAGATGTGACATCAACGCTGACATCACCTCCTCTTCCCTTCAATAATGTCTTTCTATGTTTTTAAAATTTCAAAAATGTCACCACTTTTTAATTGTTTCACATTAAAAAAAGTCTCTCTATAATGACATTGTCTCACTTGATCCTATCTCTTTAATAGATTATTTATAAAACAATAGATTTTGTTTCAAAAAATAAAATGATAAATACATCACTTAATTATGTTTGTAAAATTATAGGTATATTACCTTATATTTTTTTTTCTATAAAAAATATGATTAAGTTTGAATTGTCAATATGATTTTTTGGGAAGGGTAGCCATCAATCATATGCTTATCCATGATTAGACTCTCAACAAATCTTTGGGCACGTCCTTTTGTTCGATCTAAGATGATCAACGCTTCCACCACTCCCTCGTACTTGCTAAAATATTACTTATGACGTTGTGTCCCAAGAAATAGCATCAATGAAGAGGTCTACAATCAGCCATTAAAACAATCAAATTCACGAAACAACTCCAACACACAGAAGCCCAATTGGCCAAAATCGGCAATTCAATCAACCATCCAAGCAAATACAATGCTGAAAGGCGATCAAATAGTGAATGAGAATGAGAGATTTGAGAAATCATATATGTATGATAATAAAGATAAAATGAGTGTTTCTCTAATTCTGCAATATTAAGAGAAAAATATTCACATTTGTAACTGGTTTTGACCGAATTGGATCATTTTAGTTAAATATTTGATCAAAATGGACTAATTTAGTATTCGTGACAAACACTAGTCCAGACCAGGTGCTAAAGAGTATGGTATAAGAAAAAAGCGACAAATATGATTTACAATAAAATGGAATGGAGACAAGTATAATACACTTAGCAAGTTGAGAATATATTAATCTTTTGAAACAATGGACTAAGTCTCTAATTCAAAAATGTCCTATCAGCTTTTTCAAAATTAGTTTTTTTTAGGTCAAATATCTCTTTTAATCCGATATTCACCAAACATCTGAATTAAAGTTTTGGCTAATCTAACCTTCTTAAAATGGTCAAAACCTCTAATTTCCACTCAAACCCCTAATTAAATGTATTATTTGATTCACTTGCTCCTCCGTTGCTGTGTAAATATGAATGTTCCCCCATTTCACTTCAGTACTTAAAATTCAATCCAAACATTATAATTTTGAGCATACATATGACTGAAAAATAGGTTCAATATTTTGATATTAATTATTGGATAAATGAATTTTAAAAAATTAACTTAAAGAAACTGGATGCATATGGCTTTTTATATTTGTCTTTAAAGAAGATGAGATTTGTGATTCCAATAGAAACCGGATGGATATGGCTTTCTTGATTGAAACCTTTGATATAATCGTCCCTTTACAATAACAAACATACAAAAATTATCAAAAAGTTTTGGTACCACATTTCTATAGGGAAAAATAATATAGCAATGTGACAAAAATGAAAACACTTATAGATAATTAGTATAATAACAATATTAATATAACATTAATTTACTTTTAATTTTAAGGATAAATATACAGAGTGAAGTCATGAAAAATTGAATTAAACACTTTTTTATCTCTCGTAGTATTCAAAATGTTGTTATTTGTCTATTGTGGTATTATTTTGTTACATTTGTCCCTTTTGATATCTCAATTCGTCATATTTATCTCCCGTAGTATTCTAACTCGTCACTTTTGGTCATTTACTAAATGGAAATATAGCAATTCTGATACGTATTGTCACGTGTCATTATTTTGACTCATGCACATGTCATTTCACTTCACGTGTCCATTCAAGGGCTAAATGTGACGAATTAGGATACCACAGGGGGCAAAAGTAACAAATAATGCCACAAGGATCAAATGACAACATTTTGGATATCACAAAAGACAAAAATGTGTTTAAGCCAAAATTATACCACTACAAAAATAACAACACTATACAAAATGAAGGCAATAAAATGATATGTGATAAATTCATAGTAACGAGGTTTTATATAGTTCAAATTAACCGTTATAAAAATTATCAAACTAATTTGAAGAGAATCAGGAATTAAGATTCTATTTATTGAATATGAAATTACAAAAGATGATCACCTATGGCTTATATACAAATGAATAAGTCGAAAACTTATAGAGGAAAAGAAGAGCAGAGGAGCAGAGTCAACATGCTATAACTGGGAATAATAATCAAGAATCTGTATCTTTTCTGTATACTTTCTCCGGTTTCGCTGCTACCGCGTGCTTTACACAATCGATCGGATCACATAGATATCCCTTCAACACAACATAGGTCATCGAAAGGATCTCGGAGATCCACCAAAGCACGAAAGTTAGGATCTTTCAGAAAATGAATTCCTATTCGAAAAGTGCATAACCGCATGGATAAGCTCATACTAACCCATCAATTTGGGATGCAATTCGAGATTTTCCTTGGGAGTTCTCGGGAAGGAATTGGAATGGAATAATATCGATCCATACATATATAGAAGCTGAGTTGGCAATAACAGATTCTGTTGAACTGTTTCTTGCTGAGCTAACATACGAAACAAAGTGCTGAGGTGGAGATGGTGAGTATGCTGAGGTGGAAGGAATGAATGAAATGAAGCTTACTCCAACATGCCCCTCAAGATGAAGATGTGTAAGATCTTGTAGATTTATCTTGAAGAGTGCAGGCAACATTTGAGAGAAACTGATTGTCTTAGTGAAAGTGTCTGCAAGTTGAGAATGAGTAGAGATGTGGTGCAAGTTGATGAAGTTTTGGCTAATACACTCACGAGCATAATGAACATCTATCTCAATGTGTTTTGTGGTATCATTGAGAACTGGATTTTTGCCAATAGCGATTGCAACTTTACTATCATAGGAAACTGCAATTGCAAGTGGTAATGGAAAGTTGAACTCGGTTAAGAGATAGGAAATCCATATTGAACTCTGTTAAGAGATAGGAAATCCATTTAAGTTCACCACATAATGAGGCAATGCTTCTATATTTTGCTTCAACTGAGTAACAACTGACAACAAATTGCTTTTTAGTTTTCCAGGAAACTAGAGAAGATAGTTTTGCAGCCTCCCCAGTCCGAGTCGCAAAAAAGGCTTGAATTTCATTGCAGAAATGGAGTCACAAGGGTAGTGTAATGTACCATTGAGATATCTCAATACATGAACTGCTGCTATAAAATGATGAATGCATTGTTTATGCAAATATTGACTCAATTGTTGAGTGTAATAAGCTATATCAGGCATTGAGAATTCCAAGTAGAGTAGTATGCCTATAATTCTTTTGTACTGAGCTGGATCAGTTGCCTCTTGACCATTGTCTTTCAGCAAAACCCTTGAAGGAAATGGACTACTGTCTAGCTAACTCAGAGATATCAAATTCTTCGTCATCAAGGGAACATGTCTCATTATGCTTAACGTGCAGAACTTAGCATCATGTGCCCTCAACTTGATTGAGCCTATTCCAATTGTCTTACAGACAAAACTGTTAGCCACTCAAACATTGCCCCCATTTACGTGTTTATAAGTCGAAAATCACTCTGTCCTTAGACAAATATGATAAGATGCTCTGAATCTAGAACACTTTAGAGTGATGAGTGTGTCCATCAAAAACTAAGAGAATATCGTTTTCAGAACTGGTGGTGTCACCATATGTTACAACAATAAAACCTGACTATTTTTATGATTGCTTCTTCTTCTTTGGACGATTAGTTTCCGATATCCTTTATCTGTACAATAGTTAAAGACGTCATTTGACCCGGGACCCTTTTAAGTACAATTTTTTTTCTATTTTTACTTCGTTCCACCGTTATCCGTCTTTTACTACCGCAGCCCACCAGCCTAGAGACCTGATTATATGTAGATGCATTATTTGCATTATGTGTTCCAAGTAATCAGAGTTGGACACGAAAACATCGTAATCCAAGCAGGACGGAAAGTCAACCTACTCCAAATAGGGAAAAGATTAAGGAATTAAAGGAGAGCGTATAAAACGCGGCTAGTTTGGAGCTGGTTGATACGGTGTTGTTATTCTCGTATCCAAACACACTTGGTCTTCCACCTCCTTCAACCCTAACCAACGGCATCCAAAAGCAGATGGCATCTTCTGAAAAAAGATGCCACTACGAGGTTCTGGGTCTCTCCCAGGACTGCACGCCTGACGAAATCCGCTCAGCTTATAAAAAATTAGCTCTCCAGCGCCATCCCGACAAGCTCATGCGATCCGGCTTAAGCCAATCCGAAGCCACCGCTCAATTCCAGGAGCTTTCTCAAGCTTACGAGCTTCTCTCCGACCCTAAGGAACGCGCCTGGTATGATTCCCACCGCTCCCAAATCCTCTTCTCTGATCCTACTTCTTCCGATCACGGCCCCGGCTCCGGCATTTGCATTCCCAATTTGTTTTCTTTCTTTTCTAATACTGTTTATTCCGGTTATTCCGATACCGGAAAAGGCTTCTTTAAGGTCTTTTCTGATGTTTTTGATACAATTTATTCCAATGAGATTGCTTTTTGTAAGAAATTAGGGTTATCGTTGGATAGCGTTAGGGAGGCTCCCCTTATGGGGAATTTGGAGTGCCCGCATGCTCAGGTTACTGCTTTTTATGGTTATTGGTTAGGCTTTTGTACTGTGATGGATTTTTGTTGGGTGGATGAGTTTAGCGTGAGGGCGGGGTTTGATCGGAAGTCCAGGAGGGTGATGGAGGATAAGAATCTTAAGTTGAGGAAGAAGGCGAAACGGGAGTATAATGAAACCGTGAGGGGGTTGGCGGATTTTGTGAAGAAGAGGGATAAGAGAGTGATTGATATGATGATTAAGAAGAATGCTGAGATGGAGAGGAGGAAGGTGGAGGAGAGGGAGAGGAAGAAGAAGTTGGAGAAGGAGAGGATGGAGAGAGCGAACGCGTATGAAGAGCCTGATTGGGCGAGAGTGGAGGAAGAGGAAGTGGAGGAAATTGAGGAGGAGAAGAAGGAGAATGGTGGTAAAGAGTTGTATTGTGTTGTGTGTGGGAAAAAGTTTAAAAGTGAGAAGCAGTGGAAGAATCATGAGCAGTCTAAGAAGCATAAAGAGAAGGTCGCTGAGTTGAAGCACTCATTCAAGGATGAAGCTGAAGAGACGGATGAAGATTTCGAGGGTGACCAAGATGAAGAAATTGATGAAGAAACGGTCCACTATGTGGATGAGATGGAGGGGAGATTTAGAGAGGGTTGTAAAGTGACTGAGGAAGAAGAGAATGGTGTTGATAAGCCATTAGATGATGAGGAAGATGGGTTCTTTGATGCTGAGGAAAATGACGAGGTCAAAGAATTTGGGGTCGGAGATCAAAATGGCGATGATGATGAAGAAGAAGATGGGGAAAGTAGTGTGCTTGAAGCAATGGTAAGTGGGCGCAAGAGTCGGAAATATCAGGTGCCAAGGGATTCAAGTGATGATGTTTCAATGGAAGTCCCTCTTGAAAATGTGGAGAATGAGGAGGAAGTTATGGAGTATAATAACCGGAAGAGTAGGAGGAGGAGAAGCAAGAAAGACAGGGGTAAGAATGATGGAGTTCCCACGAAGCATGACTTTGATGAGAGGAGTCCAGATGATGAAACCAATGGGCCTGATGAGCAGCAAAGAGATGAGTCCCCTTCTCATCCTGTTGTGGATTCAAGTGATGATATTTCAACAGAACCCCCTCTTGAAAATGTGGAGAATGAGGAGGAAGTTATGGAGTATAATAACCGGAAGAGTAGGAGGAGGAGAAGCAAGAAAGACAGGGGTAAGAATGATGGAGTTCCCACGAAGCATGACTTTGATGAGATGAGTCCTGATGATGAAACCAATGGGCATGATGAGCAGCAAAGAGATGAGTCCCTCTCTCATCCTGTTGTGGATGGCAACAACAATGATCATTTAAGGAAGAATCAGAAGAATTCAGATGAACAAGTAGAGAATAAAGGGGCAACAAAGAAGGAAACGAATGTCAAATCAAAGAACTCGTCCAAAGGAAAGAAGGGAAAGGTATAGAACTTTATTCATTAAACTCTGTATTTGTAGCTCTCACCATTTTTATTTGATGGATGAGTAGGGTTTTGATTTTAGCATAGATTTGTTTGAAGTTAATATCTTGCACATCCACCTAAAAAGAGTTAGCTGGCTTTTCTCAATCTTAGCATGCTTATAAAAATGTAATTGAACATGATGAATTTCCTTGTTTTCTTTTCCCGTATTTTGCGTTTACCCCACATATAACATTCATCGTCCTCAGGGTCACCCAACTGGACTAGGATCGGTTTGTTAGGATGGATAACAGAATTTTATCTATCCAGTTTGATTTAAAGTGCTAATGATGCAGCTCAAACCTAGCTTGTGTGAACATGACATAATTGCCATGCTGGTCGAAATTGTCATAACTGGCATTGTTTGTGTTTATGTGAACATTCTGAACAATGCCTCATACCCTGTTAATAACTAAAGAAGGAAGAAATAGGGGGCAACTTAGCATGGTAAAGTTCTATTTTATGTAGAAAGTAGATAATTTTAACAAGTATGTTATCTTTGATGCAAAGAAGTAAAATAGTGTTACTGAGTCTTTTCTATGCACTTTGGCTTCTTGTCTTCTGTGACCTCTGTTTAACTTTCCAGATATTACATATTGATAAATGAATTATCGTTGGTTTAGCTTTCAAGGTATTCCATATTGTTGAATTATCTTTGTCAGATGCTGCTTTGCATTCTAGGACTCGTACTATTAATTATGTTCTTTTCTCTAATTACATGGGCTATCTATCTCCTGAACCAGGCAAGTTCAAAGAATTATACCAATCTGTGTGAGAAATGTGGAGAAGAATTTGAATCAAGGTAATTTTTCAGCTCCTGATTTTCCTCTGAATATCTTTTTCTTCTTCGCATCTTTATTTTTTTTCTTAAATCATCCTTCAGAGAAAAAACATCTTCTTAGTGGTTCCATATTTGCAGGAATAAATTACATAAACATTTGAGTGACACTGGTCATTCTTCATTGAAACACCGATAAGGACATCATTAGTAAGGCATTCATTATTGAAAAGCAAAATAATAAGATATATGGATACTGGAGATATACACTGGGCAGCCTGCCAATAGTATAGTACAAGCTCAAGCAATATTTTTGTTGGATCGCGAAAGATGCAGTTTCTGTGTCGGCATGGTGTTTGTGAGTACTCGAGGAGATAGTAGAGCTACTGTTGCAAATTGCAACGTGGAGAAATTTTGGAAGAGCATGCAAATTATTTTTTGGATGAGTGTTGTGAAATTGTGTGGGGTTGTAAGATTAGATTAGATTAGATGATGTGCAGGGGCAAGCAGGTTACATTGTTAAAAGATATTAGACAATAAATGATCTAAACCTGTAACTATTTATTTATTTACCGGTTTAGTGTATGTATGTAGGAGTTTATTTCTGTCTTGTCTTTCATCCTCTTAAAAAGATGTACACCATTTTCTCAAAATATTAATACTCTCTCTTGGGGGAAAGGGTATTAAATTCAGCATCTTCAATGAGTGAGGACTAAGGTCTGGGTTAGTTGGACTAAGGCCAGAGTTCCAACGACCCAACTCCTATGGCCTGTTTAGTTTTGGAGTGTCATAATTGTAACTCTTAACTTTAAATTTTATCTCATCCAATTAAAAGTCTACTTTGATTGTGGACTATGGTATCTTTTATTTTTTTTAAAGAAGTTACTAAAATTCAATGACAAATGACATTTAGGCGACTACCACGCTACATTTATGGTGTTAATTTCTTTTCCAAGTCATCAAATGACTTAATTTATATAAAATTAATAAAATTATGCAAGTTCATTAAATCAAATTGCAGATTAAGAAGTATAGTCTCTCACACTTAACATAGAACATATTATGTTCCACATTACTCATATAGTTGTCCAAATTAGTTTTGACAAATATTCCTATTTGTTTACTCATGTGCACAATTTTTTTTTTCGAATAATAGTTTAATAATTACTACACTTCAAAAAGCGTTATATTAAATACTATGAACGGATAAGATTGATCATAAAAATTAAACAAAACAAATTCATCCAGACTCGCCAAATTGAAGGATTTGTTTTAAACCTAATTTTAAAATTTGGTAAAAATGCTCCAAATGCATGCATATATGGATATCATAAGAACAACAGCTATTTTCTCAATTCCTTCTAAAGTGTACATTATGAACAGAATACCCAGGACTAAGAATAACGTTTTGACCTTTGACTAACACTGAAGCAACCATTCAGAAACATATACATACATAGGGAGAAAAATAAAAAAAATAAAGAGGAAGCAAAAGCTAGAGAGTTGCCATCAATCATATTGGTTTGGTAGAAGCTTCTTTTATGTAAGCAATGACTTCTTCTTCTGAAAGCTGCCCTCCTTCCAGCAGGCCTTTTACTAATACATTACCATATTCTTTACATGGAGCACACACAGGAAGCTCCCCTGTTCTGAAGCCTTCAACATTTGAAAGCGGACAGCTGAAAATTTGCAGAAAAAAAAAACAGGTTAGGCAGAAGAAGAGCGCAACTAAACAGAGACAAGGAAATACAACGATATCACGTACGTCATTGTCAGAATTGGAATATCTTGTTCCTGCCCCAAGTAAACCACATTATGGTACCAACCCCTCTGTATGAAAAAAATAAAATAGCATCAATTTTATAACATGCTTGAAATGATTAGCAATAGATCAGTGGCAGCCTAGAATGGAGCATTCATACCTTAAAAACCTCCAGGGAGATGGACCCTTTGCTTGAGACGGACTCCAGTGCATCCAAGTCGAAGACTGGAGTATTAGTCATATCATAATTTGAAACATTTTCCTGAAGCAACACATCATTGAACTGCTCTAGCCTGTTTAGAGGGGAAAAGAGAAGGAAACAACAAGTATGAAGAACAGTATTTGAAAAAAATAAAAAGAAATAAGTGTCATTGAATTTATTTTGGTTAGAAATGAAAAAGGTCATGGGAACCTACGTGATTCTGTACAAGCACAGGTGAGATTTCTCATGAGTGCTACTTTCAGGATGAAGGAAAGCAACACCCCCAGGACCCCATGTACTTGTAAACTCTCGACCAAAAAATAATCTGTGAGGGAAAACTTTCCATAGAGTCTCCTTTGGAGGGGTTTTATCCATTGAACCAGCACAAGGTTTCTGCATACCATCCACCTGAAAAGCCATTTACAAGTATCAAACAACGCTAAAGCAGAAAGAAATAAAGGTTATGTCATTAAGCATAACAAATCAGAAATGGTATTAATTGAAGTATATTACCTGACCACCTTCAATGTAGCAAAGAAATCTTGATTTCCACATATTTGACCCAAATGTAGCATACCAAATGTCCACCTTTGAAAGCTCTGATCTCCAGCTAATTGATTTTTTTCCCACTTGATCTGCGTTCACCATGTATGTACTCATATAAGCATAAAGCAAGATTGAAGTGTTTTTGTAATTTAAGCTGTCATTACCGTCACTATCTTCAACTTTCAGCTTTAAAAGGGGTTTAATAACCTCCTCAATAGCTGCCACCAGATTTTCTGACACTGAATTTGGAGTTCTTTCGTCATCGCCTTCAGAATCAGAGCTTGAGATCAAAAGATGCTGGAAGGCGAATCTTAAATTTTAGAATGGTATTTGCAAAGAAATACATGAAAGACAGAAACAATGTTTTACATAGAGCAAAATGGAAGTACCTAAGACAAAATAAAGTTCAGAACTCAATGTGGATTTCATTGGTCAACACCCACACCCAGAACTTACTTCATGAGGTTTTAAGCTCCTATCCTTTACATCTCTTACACTTACTCTCTCTCCCTTCTTATTTTACGTGTCTTCTTATCTTTTTGACTTAGATCAATGGCTTAGAGTTAAGCTTACCAAAGAGGATAAGTGGTTGATATTAATCAACCTTCTATTTTACAAGGAGCAGTACAAGAATCTAAAACCTAGTAATTAGTCAAAACAGAGAAGAGACACACCTAAGGAGAGTTGCAAAGCCCAGACTAGGAGGCACTAGGTGAGAGCTTTTTAACAGAGTCTCCCTAGGACTTATTACACACAAGACCTTGAGGCGCCCATTTAACAACTATGGGTACCGTACCACTCAATGTCTCTGTTCTCTAGGCTAAATTCTTGATTTGTTGTGATCGCTATATTGATTGTCATCGACCATATTAAAATGTTTTAATTAGGCCAAAAAATTTAAAACAAATCCAGAAAATGTATTATTCTTGGAAGTAACTGGACTTGCACTCCAAAGAAATAGAAGTCATGCTCTACGCATTATCTAAGAGCATAAACATGTATTCTTTCATAGTCATCAAACTACCTTGTGATGAACTTCAAACTAAAAAATTCATAAGTATATGCCTGTATGTACTTGTAACAAAAGATTTGATGTCATGTGATGAAAATATATATTTACAAAAGTAGTAGTGCCTCTTAGATGAGGACTTACTGGAGGAGGGGCTTTCTGATTGGTTAACTTCAAGGGTAATTCATCAGCGAGAACAGGCCAGTAATCTCTTAACGTCTTGCGGACCTATAAGATAGAGAATACATGACTTAGAAAAAGAAACTGCCATGAGGTATATGTAACTTATCATTAATTTAATGAAAAGTGCCATCTATAAAAAGCACTATTTATACAACGCGAAAAGTGAATAAGCTAGAGAAAGTAATAATGAAAAATGTCTACTACCTCTTGTATCACACGCCATGTGGACTCAAATGGATAGGCCTCAGAAGGTCCATCAATAGGCCCACCATCAAGCAAAACTTTCATGCAAGCAAGGAATGAATTTGCTATCGAGTCAAGATTGTAACCTCCTTCTAACGCCAATACAATCTTCCCATTGGCAAAATCCATCAACTGAAAGAAAATAGTAATAATAATAATAATAATTTAGAAGACTATAATAGTAATATAATAATAAGCTATGTGAGAAATATGAAAGCTGAGGAAATAGGTTGGTAAGTTTTAGTTGACCAACCACACAGAGCAATTTTACAAGAAAGAAGTATAACTTTAGAAATGCAAACTCTCAAATTATGACTGTCATTCAAGATGCAAGATACCTCCCGCGTTTTGATTGTACATAACCAACAACTTGCAATAGCAGAAAGTATTGAATATCCATAAGGAAAAATTGAATGCTTACCTTTTTCAATAGCAATGAATATCCATAAGGAGTAATACGACAACCACCAAGAGGATCATGAACAGCTGTATCAACAATTACAACGTTGCATTTAGTTAATGAAAAGACAAGGGAATTTATCCCATACGGTGAAGAGAACATTTACAAGAGAGAACCTGCATCATATCCTGCAGACAGTATAACCATATCAGGATCAAATTCCTTAGCAACAGGGATCAAGATATGGTCCCAAACAGCAAGATAGTCTGCATCTCCACATCTTCCATTTTCCCAAGGAACATTAATGTTATATCCTGCCCCTGGCCCTTCCCCAACCATTGTGTAACATCCATCATCGTTAGCAGGGTAAAAACTCCCAAATTCATGCCTGCATAATATTACAATTCTTGCAATCATTATAAGAAGGTAGCATGATATATTTAAACTGAGACAGCACTCGGGAAAAAGAACTTTGAACTCAAAGTCTCCTCAAAAGGAGAAGAATCAAAGTTAGCGCAAGTTATATGAAATACAAATCCTTGACAGACAAGTAAAATGAAATCCACTAATTTTGTGTGCAGAGGTTTTTGAACCAAACAAAAAAATAAAATTCAATGTAATATAATCATGTAGTCTGAAATCATTAATTATGAGACATGCAAGTGGTAAAACTCATACCATACCTATGAACAGAGAAGAACAAAACACGAGGATCCTTCCAGAACATCTTTTGAGTGCCATTACCGTGATGAACATCCCAGTCAACAATCAAAATTTTCTTAATACCTAATTCTGGCTGTACCATGAAAAGGAAATAGCAGGTAGTCAGATGACACTTTATTAAAAACTAAAACGAAGTCAAATTCAGCAAGGCATATTTAGAAAATAGAACCACAAAGTGTGCGTGTGAATGTTGCACATAAGACCACATGCTATAAGTTATCTTTAGAAAAAAAACACTCACTCTTTCATCCAGTAAATAACTTGCTGCAACAGCCACATTATTGAAGAGACAAAAGCCCATTGCTTCATCATGTTCTGCATGATGCCCAGGAGGCCTAACAATAGCAGCTGCAGAATTCAATTCACCTACAGCAACTTTCTCAGCAGCCTAATTGAGAAAATGTCCACAATTAGATTAATGATATGAAATTTAATTTTCAGCAAACTATTTGCCTTAGATTTGCTAACAATATTCCTGTTATTCTATAACGATTAACTATTAAAGGCCCCACCAATTTCCCTTAAGCAATTAAAATGAGAATGATGAAACAAGTTATGTCCTGTCATTACCAGAATCATCTCATTGATCATCTTTGATTTAGAATACTTGAGGTTATAAAATCTAAACATGAAATTTTATGGATCTTCTACCATTTACATGCCATATATACCACGAATCATTTAAATTCAAAATTTAATGGCTCCAAGACCCTTCAACTTCAATAACACATCTACACGCTTTAGCCTAGATGAAAGTTGACTTTCTTAATATGTTTATGGAAACCCTATAATCATGAGATAATGACACATCCTGACTATCTAAAAGAAAGAAGACAAAATAAAAATAAAAATACTCAACAGCAGGACAAGTGTCTACAATATAACATATAGACCTTGCTAGCCCATTCAAATACCTCTAGGACAGAACCAGCAGCAAGATATGCAGCCTCTGACGACCCTTCATTAAAGTAAATGGAATTGAATTTTGACGCAATCCTATTCCGTCGTGAATTAAATGCTTTGGAGCTTATATTTTTAATCAGTGTAGTATGATCCTTGGAATGAACCAGTTGTAGATATTTATCTTCCGCTGCTTTCGCATCCAAAAGCACACATCTGAAAGAATAAAAGCACCATCTACTAATTAACAATAGAATTCAAATGAAATGTTAAAAAAGAAAGAGCAAGAAAACATAAGATAATTAACTGCACTCATCCATCATATAGAAATAAAGAAAGGCAACAAATCAAAGTGAACCCAAGTTCAAAATCCGAATTGATGTGACCACATGAAAAATGTTGACAGACAAAACTAACAAGTCTGCAGTGAATAAAACATTTAAAATTAACACTTAACTGAGCCTTTGTTTAGAAGTTGGGAGGTTGATGGAGGGGAGAGTTGATGGAAGTGAATAGGAAGTGATGGAAATCAAAGCTAAAGGCTACCCTTTTTTGGTAGTTTACGGAATGGAAGAGAATGGAAGATGATGGAAATGAGTTAAACCAAAGAAAATATGACTAGAATGGAAAAGCTAAGTTAAAGGCTCTCCTTTTTTGGTAGTTTATGGAATGGAAGAGAATGGAAAATGACCGAAATGAGTTAAAAGAAATTATATTACTCCTATTAAGTATTAACCTCCGATTTGGGGTTAAGGTTTATAGTTGTGAAGGCGAAAGGCGAGTCAAGTTGATAAGGGTAAAAAATCGCCTCGAGGCGAGGTGAGAGAAAGGTGGTCGCTTTTTCCACGTGAGGCAACAAACAGAAAGTTCAAAAAACACAGAAAATGGGAGACAACAAATGCCTCCAATCTTCATCAAGATCAATATCATCAAATCTTCCACTTTTTCATCCTTAGAATCAGGGGAGGCTGAAAGAAGAGAGAATGGTGTGGGAGACTTAAAATGCCTGGACTTCAAGTGGAAGTCAAAAGGCGACCTACCCAGATAGGAAGGTGGTGGCGGCTTAGCAAGAAAAGGCGTCACCTTTTAAAACTATGTGACTAACATGAACCTCAAGTTACTCTAAAGAAAAAGAAACTCGAAAACAAAGTTAATGTGATCTTTTACACTCCATTATTACTTCCGTCGAGCTCCTCTCAAACAAGAGAGAGATAAGTGATGTTCTAATTAAAGAGGTCTCACTCTGAGTTAATAATATAAGGAATAATAATGCAGACAATGTACAAAAGTATGTAATTTTCTATGTACGTAAATATCAATAAAAGCACACAACATAATGAAGAAGGCAGAAATGGAGAAAGGATAAGCTCCTTAATTGCAGTATCAAATATAAAACGAGTTCTTAGCAAAACCTAACGTACCCCAAAAGGAGTCACGGATAACATTGTTTGCTATATTTAAGGTTGTATCTAGCTAAGTTAGCAACTTGTTACATTTAACACGCGCCCTGACGTCAACTATGGGTCTGATATCATCGTAGCAAAACCTAACTAACCCGAAAACGCGCGGGAACCTACCTCTGAGGAATATTATGAGCGAGGAGCTTATTCCAAATAGCAGAAATGCGATTGGGGTTCTCCGGATGATAATCACCATCGGGAGTATGGTGTTTGCACATCCTTTCATCGTACACAACACCGACACGCCGTTGGCTCTCACCGGAATTTTCCGCCGCCGCCGCCTCCATGGTTCCGATCGCCGCTTACAGTGGTGGAGGCAGCCGGAAAATTGAGACTTGAGTGAGAGTGTGATCAAGTAATTGATTGGCTGATTTTTATTTTCAAGAGAGAGATGTTTAGTGACACGTATGCACCCTTTTTGACTTTTTTTATCGGTCAAACTTCTGTTGGACTGCTTTGTGGTTGGTTGGTATAAATTCCAAAGTTCCCCAATGAAAGAATATTTGGGGGAAATCAAATCACTCAATTTCCTAATCTTTTTAAATTTTTGGTGTAAAAGGTCAATCACATTTAGATACATTTTGCTCGTTCATTTTTTATGCCTAAATGCAAAATTCCTACATAATATACTTTGATAGGCATAATAAAATGTGGAATTCATTTTGTTGTTTTTGATATTTCTCATTTTTATCATCTTAACATTTTATTTATATCACTCGTCAAAATTCCTAGATAGTATACTTTGATAGATATAATAAAATGTGAAATTTCTTGTTCTTTCTGATATTTCTCATTTTTATCATCTTAACATTTTATTTATATCACTCGTTAGATATTAATAAAGCTCAATCTATTGATTTAGATAAGTTCGGAAGCATTCTTCTTTTCCTAAGTATCAAAGCTAGGCATACAAGCATTGATTCTTTGATGCAACATTCTTCACATATATTCTCTAATTTGTTTAAACAACTTAAAACGTTTTTATCAAACTTGTGAAAAACATATACTTCTATAATAAAAATATTAAATATAGATGTATATATTTAAATATATTTTACCAACCAACATCCTCCATTTCAATGTGTTGTTTCCACTTTCATGTTTGAGAACTTGTGGGGGAGAAAAGAGAAGAAAAGTTGGGAAATAACATATACTAGTTCGGATAAAAGTTGAATTTTGATGAATTTTTTTACTTTAATTGTGTTTGTTAATACATTTCATTATGAGAAGTGATGGAAATAAATGGTAAAAGTTATCTAATTTGAGGTTTATGAAGTTAAAAGTTATTTTGAAGTTTAAGGTTCGAAAGTGAAACAAAGTAACATATCAACTCAAATAACTTGCATTGATTCTCAAAACAAACTCTCAAACTTAGTATATCAACTCAAATAACTTTGCACAAATTCTCAAAATAGACTCTTAAACAAGTTTATCTATTTTAGAATCCATTACTTAGAAGTTATATTAACCTCCACTACCCAAATGAGTAAAAACTTTACTCCAACATGGATTTATTACTAACCATTATTCTATTAACTCTTACAAAACCACAACATGGATTTATCTATGTTTTATTGAGACCAACAATAACGAGACTCAAGAATGCCATTAAGTTAATCAGTTTTAACTTTTGGAGTTTAACCAAAAATCTTTTCATTGAGTAGTTAGTGAAGGAAAGTCAAAAATCAAAACTCAAAACGTAAACACAGCAATCTCAAGGTAAGATATAGAAATATAGCAAGATTTAGTAACCCATTTGGATGAGCAACATAGAAGAATTTACCACAAAAAGAAGATATGATTAAGTGCAGCTTAAAAAGGACAAGATCCTTACAAGTTCCTGCAGGTAATCAAAATGTAGGTACCCTACCCCAAGAACAAAATGCATATGAGTGGAGAGGAGAGGTATTTACAAACATGTAGGAATTGATAATGCATTCTGTCTATACCTATACCACCAAGCCCATAACTCTATATGCTCTACTACCTACAACTATATTTACTGCCTATTGAGCTATGTCAATGTCTATACTTGTTAGATTTCCCCTTCTATATGTAATCACTATTTGTGTTGTGTTGTGTTGTGTTTTTCACCTGTTCAAAATGACTAATTCAAGGGTGGGCACATAGCCCATGAGTCATTCTTCAGTAGCTGAACCAAACCATCAGGCGGGCTCTTAAAAAAATTCAGTCCTGGATGATCATCGAAACGACTTGCCAACCAACTAGCAGATAAGTTGGCATCACCATGTATAAGTTCAATTTTGCATTCCCAATCACGCTTCATTACATTCAAGCAGCAGTCCAGAGATATCCTATTAGGATTCTTTTGAGTTGGGAGTTTCGTTAGACACTCTACTGTAAAAGGCTTCTCGGACTCAACCACGACTTTCCTATATCCTTTCTCCCAGGCGAGTACCAAGCCTTGGTAAATAGACCACAACTCAGCTTCAAAAATTGTTCCAGCATGGAGAGAATAGCCACGGATCCATTTGCCATACTCGTCTCGAATAATTCCACTACCTCCTGCTGTCAATGGTTTCTCCATCTTTAAACTTCCAGCCACATTCAATTTGATCCACCCTTTCGGGGGCAGGGTCCAGCATGTCCTGAAATTCTCTTGACCAAGCTTTTCTTTATTAATTTTATCCTCGGGTTGACAACATTCATCTTCTGTCAAAACCTGAAGATCAATGTCCTCCAGTTTAAGGGCTTTAATTCTCCTGTCATCAAGGGGACGTTCCTCCACAGCACCCCTAGACTTTTGCCTTTCCAGCTCTTCAAAACCGGGAGGAGGTTCCAATTTTTGTCCACCATCTGACTTTTTCCTTGCCAGCTCTTCAAAACCCGGAGGGGGATCCAATTCTTGTCCAGCGTCAGCTTTCACTGACATTTGGGAAGAATATGCAGAGAGCAAAGTATTAGCTTCTGAAAATAAAGAAAGCAAGTTGTTTTGAGTCTGTTCAGAGGTCAAACGCAGCTGTTGAATACTCGAGTCAAATGCATTTGAGGAAAGGTTTTCAACAGATTTTTCCACTGGTTTTCCACAAACCCTCTTTTCTGAAATAACAACATCAGGTCTCCCTTTAGGCTGTCCACCTTCCATGTCTATTTCCATGTCAACGGGCATACTGCTGCATTGTATGCTGGGATAGTGTTTGTCTTGAGGAATTTTATCTTTTGAATTACGAAAAATTGCCCATAAGAACTGCTTCCGGATTGACCTCTCAACAACATCTGTAAAGTCAAAATTCCAATCATCTCCATGAAGAAATGAGAAAATAGTTTGCAACATATGTTCATATTCAGATAAAAAAAATTAGAAATTATATAAATTAGATAATGTATCTAAAAGGAAGTAATCAGACCAATGCAGGTGCCTCCCAATGATCACATGCAAGAGAGTATTACTGGCTCTATCAGTTTGACTTTTCTCTTAATGTCTACTCACTCCTCCATCCCCAAGCAGAACCATTTTGCAACCTTTCAGTTACTAAATTGCAGTAACATTTGGAACGGAATAGGACAAGTACCAAGCATACATCATATATACAAGAATAGTATTTAGTCATATCAACTAAAATATATCCCTTGACGAACAAATCTTCTGGAATCATGCAATGTTAAAATTTCAGAAATAGAAAATGTAAAAATCTCACCTAGAGAGTCTACATGAAGCTGTTTTGAAGTGAATATTAGCAACTCCACATCACCGATGCTACTCATCATTACAGAATTTTTGGCTTCCAAAAGCTCCTTGAGGTTAGCATAGTTCTCTCTGGATCTGCAAAAACAAAATCCAGAGTTTGAATTTATTTCCAAAAAAGTGAAAGTTAAACCCCGAAAAGTTAGGTACCTCTCAATATTAGAAGAAGGGAAAAAGTACAAGGCAATGTCATGAAGTTTTGGATGATCATTCTGGAATAAATAGGCCCAAACATGGTCTCGTGGAAGCAGCACAACCTGAAGGATTATAGGCATTGTATTTAAAAATTCATAAGCGGTCCGGCTTACTCTGCTTGGAGGCTGAGCCTTGAATCCGCCATAAAATTCACCCGGCATGGCAGTACCAAAAAACTTGAAGCCACCCCTTGAGAAAAGAAAAGAAAAGAAAGGATGTAAACTAGTTGTACATACAAAATACTAAAAGCATATACAGGTTTGTTATTTTATCTCTATACAAAAAATAGCAAAGATCCATAAGCGTTTCTTCCACCAAAACCTATAAATAACGGAATTTAAAAATTTCCATAACATAATGATCATGGAATGGAAATGCATTTATTTTGATCATAAAGGTAAATGGATTCACTACATATTCAGTTGTCCCTTCTTTTTCTTCAACCTAAACTACCAGCTTTTTTTGTTATTATTTCACAAGCAATTGGTTTCCATGTTAACTCTTCAAAATAAATTAATAAATTCACAAAATCGTGATTCTGGGTAAAAACAGTAACTATTTTAAGTTGAAACTTACTGAAAGTAAATCAGCATTCTAAGAAATTAGAAAACTTCATGAGCATGAATAATCAAGCAGGATGACATAATGAATAAATGACATTCTAAAATTTAGTATATTCTGTATGATGCTGTAAAACGATAGGTTACCCACTTCCAAATTTCATCTTCGGCAGGGAAATAAGGACGATAAGCACTATGTTTGGCCACAGTAGTCTGTATGGGTCTCTCTTCAATCGCGGACTCAGGTTTCTTAAAATCAGTAACAGGGCGATGACTTCCACCTATAAATAGGTAAGAGATTAATCATGAATACTTATGCTCACAAAAAATAGTTTTACTTTCATAGACTCATGCCGTGTCTCCTTTAATAGCTAACCACCAACAAGGTAAACCAACATTTTTATGGTTAATAAAACCAACATAGATACAGAGCAAATAAGTCTGCAGTCTAATCTACTTCAAAATTACATCATTAAAAGACCCTACATAGAAATGGATGATGCGTGCACGTAAATTTGCACCAGAACAAAGTGTCTTACCTGAGCAGTGAATAGGGGGACCAAGTCTTGATGGCTGGCTGCAACATGCTTTCCTTCTGAGATTTTCGTCACCTACAATGACAGAATCCATTTCTTCAATGGATATAGGAACATTCACCTTCTCGAGTAAATGCTCTTTTATTGGAGCTACAAGTGCATTTTCGTCTGAAAACAAAGATCAAAATTGCAATGCATCAGAACGTCGCACATGCTCAGACAAGAATAAAATATCCGTGTCAAACACAAGCACACATGAAATAATAAAAATAAACTTTAACTTCACTATTGAAATCTACTAAAGATGACAAGGAAGATCGTCCTGAATTTCCTAAAGTCCAGAATAAGTTAGCTACACTCGGGCTGGTGTAAGAATGGCTACGTTAACCTATTAAGCCATACCATGTGAGATGAGACTTAACTTAGCATTACATCTACATGGGACACATAATTCTTAACTTAACAAAGTATACCTTTATTTTTCTTTCGACATGACAACAATTTCCCATTAAAAAATTGTGATACAACGTTCTAGTCCATTCAAAGGTCTAGTGAAAGTCTCCGGAAAATATAACGTTGCAAATGTAGTTAATGTCTCAAGCAACGGAAGTACAATGAACATGAAAACTGCAATACAGTTACCAACAAAAGGCAGATGATGCCCAGACGTTGAAGAGGTGCAAAGCGATCTGTTTGCAGCTTCATCTGTCTTCGTATTCTCATTTTGGCTAATGAATGTGCCATCATGTTTCTCGACTTCTTTTAGAAGCAAATTGATATTGCAGGTTTTTACTTTTTTGGCTGTCTTGATAAATGCAGTTTTGTGTTCCTTGTAAATCCTACTTCTGTTCGCAGTACGGAGAGTAACGTTTTTATCTGGACACCAGATATAAGAACAATTAGTTGCAATATAATATACAATTAATATGTATCCTTATAAACAGCACAAATATCTTAAACCAGCACATGTGAGAATTGTCAACTCTCCAAGAATTTTTTCCATATACAGGATTGGCGTGCAACAAAGGATATAAAACTTTCGCAAAACACATCAGAACCCCAAAAATACTTCTACTCTAGATGATTTTAATGCTAAGTTTGCTCCTCATATAGAACATAAAGGATAAAAGGGAAAGCAAAAACATCTTTGGGACAGAAAGAGGGGAGTTTCATATGCAGTAAGCCGTAAAAGAAATGCATATCATGGATTCAATTAGCAGCTACCAATAAAAGTAAATATCACCAAAACAAGTATAACTGTGTGAAAAAAGGAACATATGTATCTGTATAATGAATCATCTCTAAAGTATTTATGTTAAGTTTTATCTTATCATGAACAAGCGTAGCACTTCTAAAAGAATATCAACATGTAACATGCATATAGCACTCTTTTTTTTCTTTCTCTTTACAGCCATCAAATTGGTCCAAGTTTTGAAGGTAGATATTTCTAATGGAAAATAGCTATGAAAATATCATCACCTTTTGATGTTCTGTTTGCCTTTTGGCTACACAGTGGAATGACATTGATTCTTCCATGTTGAGGGGACTTCATAGAAAGCACATTTGTCGGGTTTGGTTTACTTCCGGAACAGGGGAACTTTGGGGTCACAGAAGTACCAGATCGGTGATTAAAGTTTCTCTTTGAAGGACTTGCCAATTTTGGTGTTGCACCTGATGACAGCCTAAGTACTTCTTCAACAGAAAGATATTTCACTTTGGACTTTCTGGCTCTGTAAGCTGAGTCATCACTTTTGGTGAAGCCTCCCTGCATCACTGCATTGCTAGGGGGGTTTAGTAAATTCTCCTTGCTATGGATTACGTCTTGGTTGCAATCTTCACAGAACCACTCTTCTGGGATTTCAATGCCATTCTCTCGCATGCAGTAACTAGAAAGGAACATCTCTTATTTAGAATAGAATTGAAGACGTACGTTATTCAAATATCACTATATGAAAAAGTCAACAATTTAATACGATTCCATGGTATTTGAATATGGAAAAAGGATTGAAGCAAGCACTCGTTTGGTTATGAAGCAGCAAAAAAAATTAGAAATTTGTTAAGAAAAGAATCCTAATTCTTTTGAACTCAACAGAACAGCCCAGATTAAAGTAATAGTATCTTTCTTTAAAATCAAGATGTAGATACTACTAGTTCCAATTTTGTTGAAGTTGGCGATTCTAATTAACACCCTTAGTTACTTCAAGACAAGATAGCAAACCACACGATCCTAGAGCTTTCATTTTCATCTACAAAGTTGCAAACATGTACGTTGTAGGGAAACAGACACGGAAAGAGAAATAGACACCAATAAAATGTTTGGATCCAGTAACTCGTATTCTTTTCACTTGTCTGCCTCTCCTCAACTCTATCGTGGCCGAACGTTTTGTCCATCAGAATCTTATGTTCCCAACCTCATAACGTCTGATCTTAGAGGAGCCCGAATCCCAGGTATCCGACACTTCCCATCCCCAGGGCCCCACTCCACCTTCACAGACAGTCCCTATAAATACCCCAAGCATAATAAATGCACAGAACAGACACATTATCTCTACTTTGATCATCATACGCTTTCTCTCTAGACTCATATTGACTAGACCTTTGCAGTGTTTTGCAGGAGGAGTCCGACAAGTTCTCAACATTTCCTGCAGACTCCGGAATCTAATGATGGAAGGATTCTATTGTATCTACATTGTCATTATGAACTATCATCAATTAAATAGTTCTAGTCGTAACCGGTTCTGTTTGCCAGCAGAAATAGGTTTCCTATTTATGGAAACCGCGTAACATTGGTTTAACGGAGTTTTCATCTCCAAAAACGCCCTATCGAAGAGGAGTTTCCGTGAAAGAAAAGGAGAAACAGAAACAGCAAAGAATGAGTAATCTTACATATGCTGAGTAGAAATAGCACATTTAGTGCAAGTTACCAAAACTTCTTTAAAGCCAAGATCACCACATATATTGCACCTCTTATCCTGCCAAACCCAAAATAAAATGCAACAAATGAAATATATATATTTTAATAATGCCACTAAAAAAACTATACATTAAAAAATACAAGTAGAAAGAAAATGTGAAGAATATTAAAAGCATAATAAATAAGCATGGATTTCAGTGTTTATTATCTTCAAGCTTGCACCTTTACAATATATAAACAAAAAGGGAGAAGAAAAGATTATTATTTTACCAAATGCTCAACTTCCTCCATTGTAAGGAGCTGCAAATGTGGGAGAGAAAATGGAGGAGCGAATACTTAAGAGAGAAGTTGAATAAATTTATTTATTTATTCATTTATTTTGGATGTTCCTTCCAATCATGTCCGTTTGATTTATGTACGACGATGAGAAATTATAGGGTATGAGGTGGTGTATGATAGTTAGTATAGTGCCATGTTGTAGGAGGAGCATAAGGTTTTGTTTGGTTTGTGAGAAAGGTGAAGAAAGTGATTTTACTGTAAAACAAACAAGGCATAAGAAATAAATAAAGGCATGTAATGTAAGTGCTTAGTAGGATAGTGTGTGTAGGCTGCTAATTTCAGAGCTCCATTATTCCATTTGCGGGAATTTTGGGGCTCACTTTCTTATCTTTCCTCTATTTTCTAATAAATCAATTCCTACTTTATAGTTATGGAATTAATTAACAATCACTTTTCTTTTTTGTTTAGCAAAATTAATAATTGAGAGCCCCTCAGTTTTCTTGGGTTTACGGTTAGGTCTCTGCTATAAATTTTTGTCAAATTGAATTTTTAGTTTCTATCCAATTTGAACCAACGGACAAGGAGAAGTAAACGTAAGAGATTATAGTGAAATTTATCTACAACACTTTTTCTTTCTCTAGTCACATACCAATTCCAAATTTATGTAAAATTTATCATAATCTAAAAACATTCAACAAAATTAGACAATTAATTCCTTAGTTCCTTACATAACATTGAGAATTTCACAGTCCAATTTCAGTTATAATGATGCCTGAACTTTGATTACTTTTTATCATTTATGTTCCTATTTCTCTTTTATTTGGTTCAAATTGGATAAAGATGTTGAAAAAGACTCGATCCATTAGAAGTGTATATTAATCAAAAACCTTAATATAAAAAAAGGAATAACAAGGAACCTTAACTAAGAAAGTAATACAAATTTTAAAAAGCGTCTATCTATAATTATATATTTCATATGAAATTCATAATACAGGATTTAATTTTTTTATGAAAGGATGGTACAAGAATTAATTAAGAAAAAAACAGAGACGATCACTAATACATGAATTATCACTAATATTGTACGAATAAATATTGGTAGAGTACTAGAGCCGTGATAAAGAACTATATCATCATTTGTTTCTCTTCCTCTTAAGAGGATGATAGATTGGCAGTCTACGCCAAGTGATGACGAAACAAAGCTTATTTGTATAACGATTTCGAAACATCCACAATGTCACAAAATCTTGATGCATCTCTAATTTGTGCTTGAGAAAAAACTGTTTCCATCCTTTAATAAGCACATGATATTTTGAGCTCCATTTTTTGTACACCATCTCAAATTCACTTCCTTCTTGATCATAAGTTGTGACTCTTATTTCTTCTTCAGGATCCTCGTCTTTATTCAACAAGGGCAAGATGCATTTTTCGACATCAGTTTTGTTCATTGCCAATCTGTTTTGATCTTCCTTTATATCACTATTCGTCAATTGCTTTTCAAAAGGTTTGCTGCACGACCCGATTAGCCCGTGTAGACGTTGGACCGGAGGGATATCCGAGGGAGTATGACTGCATATTGCTCTCCATAATGATTCTTTCATGTTTTTTAATGGCTCGTATCTCCAAAACAAGCTTTTGTCAGTTAGCTCTATCATGGATGAAACCCTAGGTGTATGCGATACTTTGCGATGCTTGTTGCTATCTCTTGTACCATGAACAAGTTTTCTTTTCAATTCATCGATCGTTGAAGCATCAATTTTTGCTTGCTTGAAAGATACAATGGTTAGAGCAGCTAGTCCTAAATGCTTGAGTTCCTCCGGATACTCGTTCGTACCACCCATTGCGATTTGTAGAAGTTAATTGATTCTTTCTTCTAGGAAAGTTAGGAATAACTCTTTTTTGGAATGAGAAAAATCGAAGAAACAAAGAGGAGGCTACAAGGAGAATGATATATAGTTTTCTTTTTTTGCCTAAAGACAAACTGATGTATGTTAGTTATTAAGTTCTTGAATACATAGGTAATTCTATTTAGTTAAGAAAGAAATTAATGGTTCACAATAAAGGAAAACATGAATAACTTGAAACTCAAGTCGTTTATTAGTTAAATTCTTATTTAATGGACTATTAGAAATAGAACACACTTCTAATAAGGTTAAATTAAATCTTTTTTTTAGGAATTAAATCTTGTACATCATATATACGGGGCCATAGTCAATTGTGGTGGCATTTGAACTCACCAGGAACTCTAAAGCCGGTGAGAATTTCTTCTTAACTTTCTAAAATAATGATTTTTGTAATCCAGTTGCGTTAAACCTTGCGGTTGCAATGCAATTCAATCCAAACAATTTATAGATTGGGATAATGACTTATCTTATCCAGACACAACATAAAAAACTAGAAAAAGAAAAGAAAAGCTAATACTGCTAACTAATCAGACCATTAACATGGGATCCAAACTGTCATTACACTTGAATATACTACTGATCATTTTGATCTACATCTACTAAATAACAAATACTAGTACACATAGACACCGAACCGAATAATATAGGAGATGAAACATACAAAAACTTAATTAGCTAGCTAGCTAATTAACACACATGTTTTAAGACACATGTTTTGTTCAACCCCAGAAAACCATTGCAATGAAAAAGGAAGCAAGGAAAGTGTAAGAAGAACTGGTAATGCCTGCAACTCCAAAGCCGGTATCATCTGTGATGTCTGTGTTGATTCCAGCTCCTCCACCGGGATTTATTCCGGAGCCGATGCCTCCTAAGACACCATTGGATGATGGGGTTGTACCGTATGGACTGGTAGTGGTTGTTGGTGTTGTTGTGGTGGTTGATGGCGTGTTTGTCGATGAATTCGAGATTGTTGTCACCGGGGTTGGACTGTTGCCACTTGTGCTTGTCCCTGTGGCACTGCAATTACAAAACAACGTTATTGTACTCTCAAATCAATTGCACATTGCACTCATAGTTGCTAAATTTTACACTTACATTCATTATGGCTCATAAACTTCAGAACAAGACATTATAGTTCAAAGTTTTGTATTCTACATATATATGAAGATGATGACTTTTTTAAGTACTGTTGACAACAATGATCCTTTCAGTAGTAGATAACCCCTATTGATGGATATGATATTCCAAATATAATTTAATGCTTTAACTTTTTGGTTTTTGGTTAATTTAGTGTCGGGTTAAGAAAGAAGTAGTGATAGTATAGAGAGAACCCAAAAATGAAGATTTGTAAATCAAAACCGATGATTCCTTAAAAATGTGGTTCGAAACAGTTTTTATTCTTCAAGTTTCCATTTCTCTTATTGGTCCACAGAAAACTGTCCAGTTATTGAAGTGCAAAGTTCCGGGGACTATAATGTCTGGATTTCAAGTTCAGGAGCGACAACGAGAGAAAGGAAAAAGTTCATGCGCCCTATAAACAACATAGCTAATGAAGAACTAAAGCTCAACGTATATTTGCCCCCTTGTTACAATGTCTATATATGTAAGCATCAATTTTAGTGTTTTATACAGTCTGAATATCAGTAAAAAAATGGACTAATTCACTCAGCCCTAGTATAATTCAGATTTTTCCTTAGCTTGTGGTCTAAACAACTCTTATTATTAAGCACATAAGATAACATGATAAGTAATAACCTTCAATTTAATGACACAAGACTATGTAACATGTTTTTGCTACAGGAGAAATCGTTAAGTATTGGCAAAAGTAATACCGTCAAAACCAAACAAGTAACAGAAAATTTGTTTTTGCAAGCTCAAGAAAAAAACAAATATCATATGAATGCAATGACTACTTTAGAATTATAAATGGGACCACACATCTATACACAGTTCTCAAATGGCCCCCATTTTTCAAAAGTTGGCTCAGATCCCTAAAAATGGTTCATCCCAAAGCTTTTATGTAACCATTAAAATGCTAGACTAGAACTGTGAACAGGTTAATACAATGCTTTGCTTTTCAAGACCCCTATAAACACTTTTTGACCAATTGCCTCCAGTAATTAATGGTATCTGCTACAGTGGTCTGTTGAAACCTTTGGAGAAATAAATAAATGGTTTAGTTTCCAGTTAGATCCCTATCCTACACCTAAAAACTAATTTAAGTCCCTTGGCTTTCCAAAATTATTGATAGTAAGTAAGGTCCCTAACCTTCTACAGTTGACAGTTAAGTCCAATTGACTGTTTCCATATATTTTAGCCTTTTAGGGGAAATTTACATTCATTGCACTTACTAACATGATAAACTCTACACTTTAATTGATTTATGTGGACTTCACATTTGAGAACCTAATTTATTTATAAGGTATATATGTTAAGGACCTAACTGGGCTTTAGCCTAATTAAACAAGAGTAATAAAACACTTCTAGTTAGACAATCAAAATAATAATCAGTAGTTATACTATACAGTAAAGCTCAATAAAATCTAAAAAAGGGTGTATTATGGGTAGCTGAAGAACAAAAAGAGGTGGCCAGACTGGCTCAGAGTGTACTCCATTGTCCATATTTATATATACAAGGTGCCATGTGATGAAAGATGGGAGGGATAGGCTCTGATTCGTATCCTTGCTTTAGTAAAAAAAAAAACAAATTATGCATAGACATTGCATTGTCTTTTTGTCAAGGTAAAAGTTAAAACCAACTCTATGATTCAATCAATGATCAACAACATCATCATGCACAGAGTGCAGCAAAAGTCAACATGACATACAGAGCTTATTTTGTATCTATTCAAACATGGTAAAAAAAAGGATTAGAGAACTTCAGCATTTCACTAGCAAAATGCATATCTTCATTAAACAAACAATTTGATTGATGGGTAAATTACATCTATAGTCACTACAGTTAATAAACTACCACTAAACTATGATTTTATCAACATTGTGACACTTAAACATTTGACCATTCTAATGGCAGGTGACCCTCATTTGATAAGCAACTTTAATTCTTTGCTTTTGAAATTAGTTAAGTATTAATTCATTAGAAGAGAAAAAATGAATATAAGAGAGAAGAAATCTCAAGAAATGATGGTGATTTGAAAAATAAAAAACATGAGCGGATGGTAAACTTTAATTTTTGAATTTTTCATTTCAAGATCTTCGTTAAGGTGTTTATTTCATAACAGGTTATAACATTTTTCAAAGGATGAAATATGGAAATATGTCCTTCCCTAACACCAAGCATATAAAACTTTTGCATTTGTTAAGATAATGCCAACTAGATTTATGAACATCTTCACCATCAGAAATGGAAGGAAAAAAAAAACCCACCAAATGATTTCAGGTAGCCATCTGATTGGCCAGACTGAAATCTTACATATTCAACATTAGAAATACACATGAAAGTATTCTTTTTTATTCAACCCTTTATAGAAGTCCCCATATCATATGACACGAAAATAAAATATATACCTAGATTCTTCTCCATATCTATTATTATTTTTATATCAGGTCATTGAAAATTTAAAGCATCAGAGGATGTACAGAACCAAGAATAAAGGGTTAAAAAAAGTTAGTATCCCAATGGTTGTGGTATATTCTTCCAAGTTTTCAATATTATAAAAAGTTCAAAAAATTAACAGAACCACTCTTCAGAGAGTTCAGAGTTCTTGTTCTGGCATCAGAACCCCCCAACCCCCAAGGCCATTTCAAAACAAAAACAAAAGTTAAGGACTTTAATCAATATACTGAACGGACCCCATATTAATTAATGTCAATAAAATAATTTTGAACTCAAAGCCGAATATCTAAATTTAAAAAACAAACAAGAAGCAAAGTTAGTAGAAGCAATTAATACCTGGCTGTAGCTGGATAAGAACAGGTAGCACGACCTATATGATGAAAAAAAACAATGGGTAACTTAAGAAAAAATCAATGATTTCATCCTTATTTTTTGTTTATGAAGAAAGAGAAAGGTTAAAGAAGATAGAGATCTGGGGAAAGACATACTTGGATCAGAAGTAGAGGGTACAGCAGTGCCAGCAAAGTCACAAGAACCTTGAGATTGACCTTTCTTCTGGAAAAAACTATTAACAGCATAAGAGCAATGAGCCCTTACATTGTTAGGCTGAAAACAAGGACCATTAGAATGGATAGGACCACAATCAGCACCAGCTCCACAAGCGTAGTCCAATGTCTTCTGAAGGGTTGCTTCTGGAAGTTCCTTGCAAACACACCATGTACAGCCTAACATACATACACACACACACACATTCAGATAAAAATACCATTTAGTTATATACAGAAACCAAGAAATAGTAAATGAAATAAAAGCTTACTAGCATGGCCAGTGATGGACAACATGAGCATGACAAAGGGTAATATAAGATTAAGGGCCATTATAAGTTGATGGAAAGTAAAGAAATAATGGAGCTAAAATGGTTTTATTTGCAGATTTTAGTGAGAGAGAAGATAGTAGAAGAAGAAGAAGAAGCAGAGAGTGATAAAATGGTGAGTGAGCCTATTTGGGGTAGTGTGGACAAGATATAGCGACGGACGGACCAGATTGTGGGACGATGATGGGCCCTATTTTTTGTCGGTTTTTTATTTCTGTTTGAAACAAAATTAAATTTGAAAATGTTTGGTTGATGGGAAGGAAGTGGAGCTCATCTTTTTGTAATCCAGCTCCTGCTTATGTAATTAAATATTCTAATAATGTTGATTCTTTCATTCGGCCCTATGTGTATGGATGCAAAAAAGAAAAAGAAAAAACTGAACCAAAACTAAGTTGAAAAAATAAGGTTAACTAGAATTGATGGACTAATGGACGTTTTTTAATCTTAAGAAACTGTATTTTTGTTCCCCTTTTGAGCTACATGTATGGGGTGGTGTTCTTGTTGGATGTGAACTTTGTAGAGTTTTTTTTTTTACAGTAACTTTGTAGAGTTAATAGTGAACTCTTGACGGTGCTGCAATGTTGCAAGTCGAGCTTGATTAGAGTGATCATAAACCTCGATTTAGCTTAGAATAGTTCAACAAACATCATACAATAGCACACTAAAGAAACTAAAACGTACTTTGTCTTGGATCAACACATGCTTTTAAAAGTGAACTAATTTGAATTAACAATTTCAATATCAAGTAAGTACAGTCAAATCTCTATTTAGAAATACTTTATATAAGAATAATCTCTCAATTGTTACACAAAAAGTGTTGCGAGTCTCTGTTGTACCAATCTTTGTATAGAAATAAACTGCAAATTGTTATATAAATAGTCCGATCCCCAAGTATATTTCTATATAAAGGGGTTACTGTGCAACAATATAGCTAAATTGTGTACAATTAAAGCTATATTCTTTTTGGATGAACTAAACTAGACTAAAATTTGTTGAATTGAATAACTGGCTGAGTCTCTAATCAATTTTGTTGAATTTGCTTAATTAAACTGAACTTCACTTAATACAACTGAACCTTACTGAAAATAATCAAAAAATCCTATAGTTACTTTGTTTTTTATCGAGTAACCATCACTTTTTCCACTATCACAATTGAATGAGTGAAATAAAACATGCTTCGATGGTAGAAGAGACAAAATGATAAAAAATAAAATAAAGTAACTGTAGTTTTCACCCGAAGTAAAACTTGAAAAATGAGTTGTCAAATTAACCACAACGTGAAACCCAAGCATACGACACCGTATAAGTTGACATTTTAAGCCACCGACCTACAGAATAGTATTCGTCCCCGAGCTACAAAATTTCACAGTTGCTTCTTCACCTTACTACCACTCCTCCTACCTCTCTTTAGCTCCATAGCTGCTTCTTGTCCAGTCCAAAATAAAAAATGTTGACGCAGCAGTTACCGCGCTTAACTAACTCCCTACGAGACCCTTTCGACGTCGATCAAGCTTATCTTCAGCGCAAGATCATCCTCCACAACTACCTTCACTCTCGCAAGTAATCACCATTCTTAACTTCTACTTTTCCTCTTTCATTACTAAATCACCGATTAATTCATTTTTTATTATCTTGCAGTTTAAATTCGGTTAATGAACCTGACCTTGCTAAGAAGATAGTTCATCGCTGGGATGAAGGTACTCTTGTACTATGTAAATTAATATTACTCGTTTTTTAGCTGTTATGTTTCATGTTTAAGTTTATTGGAATTTGTATTTCGAAATTAGCATCGGAGGAAGTGCGGCGAGTTTACAAGCAGTTTATTGGGGCGGTTGTTGACTTGATAGATGGACAAGTGCCGTCTGAGGAGTTTCGTGAAGTTGCTTTCACAGTTTACCGTTTGTTTGGGTTACCGGGGCCAGGAGGCGAGGATAATGCTGATTCTGGTGTTGTTCATAACAAGTATGGGTTTGGATTTCTGATTTGTTCTTCGATTTGTTTTAATGAGAATGAGTGTTGTGTTACCGCTTCAAATTTGTTTGTGATCATGTATTCAGTATGTGGAACTGGAAACTCTTTTTGATGATATGTGAATTATGTATAGCATCAATCAAAGTTTACAATTCTGTTATATCATGCCAAATTGGTTTGTAATGAACTTCACTCTCCATATTGACCAACGAACGTGTTTTATGCCATTTCTTAAACATGCCTCTTAATGTTGCTTTCTTAATGCATTCACTGTTTTAGATTTTCTTTAATATGAAAATTTAGTTGTAGTGTTTTAACATTCGTTTGGGATATATGTTTTGAGTACGGAATGTTAAAAAATGCAGGTCAGAATTGCAGAAACTTGTAGGTCATGCAGTTTCAGATGCTAACCTCCATAGAGTGGCAACTTTAGCACATAGACTTTTTGATTTGCAGCCTAGTGATCATGGAGCTACACTTGTTTCAGAAAGCCAAGTAAATGGGAGTGTTGATGATCTAGAGTTTGGCAGTGACCTTGTTTTCCAAGCCCCAACCAGGTTTTTAGTCGATGCTAGTTTGGAGGGTGATGTGCTGCTAGATGAGCAGAATGCCCTACCTTCTTCAGTTCATGATGGGTGGTTTGGTCAGAGTGATTATAACCGTAACCATTTTGTTGCTGATACTGTAAAATTTGATTTAAGTTGGTTAAGAGATGCATGTAACCAGATTGTTAGAGAAAGTACTTCCCAACTTTCCCAAGACGATCTGGCAACGGCTATATGTCGTGTACTTGATTCTGATAAGCCTGGTGAGGAGGTACTGGCTATAAGTAGATATTTCCTGACCTTTTTATTTTGAGTGTTGTGTGTGCATTGCTCTTCTTTACTGCTTTTTTTTTTTGGTTTTACGTAGATAGCTAGCGACTTATTGGATCTTGTTGGGGATAGTGCGTTCGAAACTGTTCAAGACCTTCTGTCGGTAAGGATATTAACTATCATTATGATTTCTTCTAATCATTTGAAACATAGGCTATGAAGTTCACTTTGCAGGAGATTTCAGTTGAGGAGTGTATCCTTGTTTCACGACACATTATTTTGTGACATTCTTGTTTTGGAAAGGGTTGCAACTTAAGAGCTGCGACTACTAGAGTACATCGAACTGTATAAATTATATATTTCTTAAACTCTTGTAGATCACACGGACATGCATGCAGATGCATTCAGATTCACATTAATTGTTGAATTTCTTACCTTTTAGTGTTTTTTCTCAGCATCGAAAAGAACTTGTTGATGCTATCCATCGTGGATTATCAGTGCTAAAATCAGAGAAAACAACTTCAAATAGTCAATCACGTATGCCCAGTTATGGCACCCAGGTATCATCAATGTAGTTCTTATTCTGTTTCGTGCTTTTTTTTTAATTAAGTTTATTTGCCAGGATGATACATTATCTCACATTAAATTGCATTCTGTCTTCTGATTTAGGTTACTGTTCAAACAGAATCTGAAAAACAAATTGATAAAATTCGTCGGAAGGAGGAAAAACGGCATCGACGCGGAGCAGAACATGGGGTTGAGAGTGATTCATCAGCTGCAAGTTTTTCCTCTTTACTTCATGCAAGTGAGAGAAAGAATGTAATAAATGACCTGATTGGGTCTGGCGCAGGACCCCCAGTGACCGCCCTTCCTCAAGGTACTATTAGGAAACACTACAAAGGCTATGAGGAAGTCATTATCCCTCCAACACCAACTGCACAAATGAAGCCTGGAGAAAAGCTGGTAAGCTTCTGCAAATAATTAACATCAATCTTATTTTCATTTATATGGATATTTTTTCCCTTGATGTTGTTACATTATAGACATGACTATTCATGGTGCAATTTATAAAACAGTGTCGAACTCATCATAAAAAGAATTGATATGATGAGTGGAATTTATTACCTTATGATGCAAGAGTTGTATGCCAAAAAATGCGATAGTTTGCAGGTTTCGTGTAGCTATAAAGCTAAGGATACCCAATTATGTTATTGTTATAAAATCTATTTGAAAATCCTGTGCTAAAACATTTGTCTTACTGAGAACGATTCATTCTTTCGGTCAAAATGAATTGTCTGCTGCTTTATCCCGTCTATGTTTGTCAACTGATAATTTTCTGTATCAAATGGTTTTTTATTTATGAGATATTTGTAAAATCTATTTTTAATTTGTCTCCCCAATTTTCTTAAAAAAAAGTTCCAGATAGAAAACTTTAAGGAGGCCCTATCACTCATGTTAATACATTTTGCAGATAGAGATATCAGAGTTGGATGATTTTGCTCAAGTTGCTTTCCATGGGTACAAATCCCTAAATCGTATCCAGAGCCGGATATTTCAAACTGTTTACCATACCAATGAGAATATACTGGTAAGTCTTATGTTTTGTGGTTACAAGGCATTTCATTGTTGTTATTAATTTGATTCAGAGTTGTGTGTGCCTTTTTCTCACTTTTATGAATTATGACCATAATTCACTCATAAGATCTTATTGATGTTAATTATGAACTCGGTTGATGAAGAGATTTTTTTTTTCTCCATTATTCCTTTAACCCTTTTCTCATCTAGCTACTAATCAATACTTGCATTCATGCCAGCCTTCATACAAATGTTAATTATATCCAAGAAGAGTTTTACAAAATAGAGTATATGGGAATGTAAACTATATCAACTGAATATGGAACGAAGAAAAAAACCCGATACTTGTGTCAAGAGCCTGATCAAAAAGTTGAGTACGAAATACAGAGTTAAAAGGGCTTAATTTTGTCCATGGCCCCTAAAATTTTGCACTTATACTGGTTACACGCAAACACTTTCACGTTTGCTAGTAAATAGTAATTAACAAACCCAATTCATATGAGATAGAAATATTTAAATTGCAAAGCTTCAGATACGCTTGTTTGCATGGATGTGATGTCAATGTCTCTGTGGACTTCTGGCTCTGCCCTAATGGGAGGGGTCATTTTCTCTGCCATTTGGATGGACTTTATCTTTATTTGATGTGCATCTGAAGTCACAAGTAAAAGGAATGCTTTTGGATGTTGGTTTATATACTTGCAGGTTTGTGCACCAACAGGTGCTGGAAAAACAAATATAGCGATGATATCTATTCTTCACGAGGTACAATGTAAATCAACTCAGATATTATTACTCTTTTTTCTTAATTAATTTGCCTTATTCTGTATAAGTGATCTTTAATGTGTTCGTGCACGCACACACTTGACATCCCAGGTAGATTGCATAGCAGTTAAGGTTAATGGATCTAGAATCTGGGATAGATGTGGTAAATACTGCAGTTGGCTTGGATAATTATATCTGTGTAGTGTTAAGTTTCTGTTCTAAGTTTTGGAGGCTGATGGAAACTCAAGTACATACACAAATCAACCAACTTACTAATATGAAGAAATAGAACTTAAATTACTGATGCTAGAAAAATTGATGACAATAATGAAAGAGATAATATAATGCAGAAAGTACTCTATCCTGCACTAGCATAAGGAAAGAATCTCTCTTGTCCTTTCTATTCCATTATTGCCGTTGATTCTCATATTGGCATGCTGGGGTGCAACAGTAAGAGTTCCATTCTTTGTGACCAGAAGGTTAGGTTGAATATATTGATTTGAATAAAAATACACATATACACACACACTACTTGATAAGGTACAGTTGTTATAGCGTGGGTTTGATTATAACCCATGCTATGATAGGCTATAACGTCACAACACAGTCTAAGATATATATTATTCTCCCCTCTTTATGGGGGATTTCCTCGTGATTTGGGAACATCCCTTTGATAAGTTTTTGGTTGCTTATCTTATTGTTGGTATTGTTTTATCATATCATGATATCTATAAACTTTTGTTTACAATGTGGGACAATGTGATGTGTTAGTCTTGCTTATAATTAACCCTCTGAGATTTGGAATTAGAGCTTGTAATGTTTTATGTTATCAGTTGTTACTTTGGTCATGGCGTATTAACAATGCTTTACATTATTCTGCCTTCCACTTTTTAGATTGGACAACATTTCAAGGATGGGTACCTGCACAAAGATGAATTTAAGATAGTTTATGTTGCTCCTATGAAGGTAAATTTTGTCATCTACTACAATTTCACATTACCTTTTTTGAGGTGCTTGGGTTGCATATGTTGTTTATTTCTTGTGATATTCTTGCTAGGCGTTAGCAGCAGAGGTAACATCGACATTTAGCAAGCGATTATCTCCTCTCAATATGGTTGTGAAAGAACTTACTGGAGACATGCAACTCTCGAAGAATGAACTTGAAGAAACTCAGGTTACATTCTTACCCTGTTCCTATCTGTTAGAGATTAATATAAAAGATGTTGTCAGGCCTTAACTATCAGCTTAAGCTTTTATTTCAAATGGTTCCTTGACACTATCATTTATATCATGTATTAGCAGTAATCTTTCCAAGGCTAAAGGTTTGGTTCTTTCAATTTCTGAATCAGATGATAGTGACAACTCCTGAGAAATGGGACGTTATCACTCGTAAAAGCAGTGACATGGCACTTTCAATGCTCGTGAAGCTTTTAATTATTGATGAGGTGCATCTTTTGAATGATGACAGAGGGCCTGTGATAGAGGCACTTGTTGCTAGGACTCTACGTCAGGTAAGATCTTAATTCAGTTATTAGCATTTTCGGGTAAGTGTCAAACAGACTGAGTTGGATCAATGATTCTAGGACATTTATCCCTGACATAGTTTTCATCAACATAACCAGATTTCCTGTTATTATTTGGTGCTGGATGTTTCTCTAGATGTATTTATACTCATTTTACATGCATAATTATATATACATAATTTCATTAGGCTCAAGCTAAGTATTTTAGTAGGGGATTCACTTGTTGCAATTTGGTTTTACCTGCATAAGTGAGTTGCTGCAAATCCAGGTGACATCTTTTTGTAATTCGTACTTGATTTTTGTGGAGCAGGTGGAGTCAACACAAACAATGATACGAATTGTGGGACTTTCAGCCACTTTACCCAATTATTTAGAGGTTCCCCTTAAATATTTATGGCATTTTCCTTCTCTATTTTAATCTAACTTTCTCAAATTGTTCACACATGTAATCTTGAAATTTTGCAGGTTGCTCAGTTTCTGAGAGTGAATCCAGAGGCAGGCCTCTACTTCTTTGATTCAAGTTTTCGTCCAGTGCCTCTCGCACAACAGTACATTGGAATTAGTGAGCAAAACTATTTGGCTCGCAATGAGTTGTTGAATGATATTTGTTACAAGAAGGTATCTTTTTCCATGTTGATTTTTCTTATGCAATATCAGATTAAATTGGAAATGGGTTTTGATGGTATCCTTTGTACTAGGTTGTTGATTCATTAAGGCAAGGCCATCAGGCAATGGTTTTTGTTCATTCACGAAAGGATACAGCAAAAACAGCTCAGAAACTAGTACGTTCATCTGTGTGCTTGTTAAAATTTAGTCTTCGTATTTTCCAATTTTTGTAAATGCCATGACATATAACGGGTGAAAAACGAAAAATTAGTTGCCATGGAAAATTAAAGAAATAGGAACAAACATCCCACAATTGAATATATTAAACTATTGACTTGAAAAGAAGACATTGAATATCAAATTTAGTTATCGAATATTTTAGCTAAATCATTAGTTGTAGAGTGGCTCATCTGTTTAGTGTTTCAGATTACCGAACCATTTGTTTTATATAAAACAGAAAATAACCCTAGTAAAAAAAGCACATGTTATTGAGGCGCACCTTGACTCAGCCTCCGAAGCCCAGGTGAAAGGCGCACAAGGCGAGAGCCTTCTAAACTGCGTCTCGCCTTGCGGCATTGAGGTTCACTACCTTGAGCGTTGCTTGGGGCTCCTTTAATAACTATGCTAGTTGTATTGGGATGTGTGGAACTTGAGATCAGTTCTATCCTATCCCAAAAACCATAACTGCATACTTAGAACTGGACGAGTTAATGCCGTTATTCTACTTTGAGTTATGAACACTAGATGCTTTTTTCATTTGTAGAGTTTTTCTTGTTCTTTTTACTGTGCAAGAAGCTTTAAATTGGAAGTCTGCTATCCTTATTCGAATATTCAAATTCTTATTTGAAAGTGAATGCCTAGGATGACCAAAAAATAAACGTCAAGGATTTTTTTTTTTTTAAATCTTTTTCCAAGGGGGTAGGAACTAGAAAATCCAACATATAGACATCTAAAATCAAATAGTGGTCCATCTTGGAAGTTCATCTGTGTTTAGGCATAAACTAATAAAAAAAGCATCAGCTTTATTTCCTTATGCGTTTTAACTTCAAATTCACCTCTTTCTAAGTCTAGTAAATGGTATTACCTACAATATTTTGTTTATGTGCAGTAGAAATTCAACTGTTCATTTACTTGTATGCACAAGCAGCCACACATGTACTCGTACTTCTGGAGCGTCCTTTGTGCTAGTTTATCATATGTTTTCTTTGGGGGGGATATTTTATATGCCACCTTATTAGGTTGAACTTGCTCGGAAGAATGAAGATTTGGAACTCTTTTCAACTGAGGCACACCCCCAACATTCTTTAATTAAGGTAATATAGACTTCCTCTTGGGTCTATACCTGATTTTTCTTGATATTTGAATTAATGTTTATGTTTCAATAATGTCCAAATTTATACATTTCAGAGAGATGTTGTGAAATCTAGAAACAAAGATGTCGTTGAACTTTTTGATAATGCTGTTGGCATTCATCATGCTGGGATGTTACGTGCTGATAGAGTCTTGACTGAAAAGCTTTTCTCTGAGGGACTCTTGAAGGTAGGACTGTCCATCTCACTTTGTAAGCTGACTTATTTGTTTTTCTAAATTTAGGTTATTGCTATTCCAGGTACTTGTATGTACAGCAACTTTGGCGTGGGGTGTAAATCTGCCAGCTCATACTGTTGTCATTAAGGTCAGTGCACATTTTTAAATTTACTGATGGTGATTAATTTGATCATTGCAGCAATTATCCCAATATATAGCGGAAGTGGAGAGAAATTTGGTGCTAGAAATGAACTTGTATTATAGCTTATAAGACAGCTTGTTCCCCAATAGGAAAATTTGTCTTTCTTCTCCTTTAACAGTGAAATATAATACACTTATTCAGCTTTGTGAAGATTGACAGTTTTGATTTTCAGTTTGATTCAATTCTTCTGTTTCAGGGTGGCATATTGTAGGCAGATAAGTGTCTCCATGTCTTCTATTTGAACCCTTCTTTAATGTATATTATTTAATTGCGTTCTCCAGGGTACCCAATTATATGATGCAAAGGCTGGTGGCTGGCGAGATATCGGCATGCTTGATGTTATGCAGGTTAGATACAAGTTTCTTTTAAATGAATCTAAAAGAAATCGCTTTATTGTATGATCTTATGAACTGATCTCATTATATTACTGTTCTAGATCTTTGGCAGGGCTGGGAGACCTCAATTTGACAAGAGTGGTGAAGGAATCATAATCACATCTCATGAAAAACTCGCGTACTATCTAAGATTATTGACTAGTCAACTTCCCATTGAGAGTCAGGTAGCTCTTGTTGGTTTGACTTTGAGTAATATAATCAACAGTATTAGATGTGTACAGATGATCCTATAAAGTTGTTAAAATAAGTATTTTCAAATGTATCTTAGAGTTGTATTACAAAGGGATAGGCTCTTCCTCTGTCAATTCTAAACATGTCATTCCATATCTTGAAGTTTGGATCTTTTTTCGTATCTCAAGGAAGCTATATGGATGGCTAAATACAAATTATTGGCTATGATTTGCTTCACTGCTTGTTGTCTTCTCATCATTTTGTACTCTAGAAGTTATATCTGATATCCTGCGAGATGTTAGATCATAATTAATTTTATCTCTTGATCTCTATCAAAATTTAAGTTATTGCCTTAACAGCGTGTTGGGCCCTTGAAATTTCTTAAACTTCTGATCGTCATATAAGATTTTAACTAGTAACTTGAACAGTTCTGAAACCAGTGGTTTCTCAAAAATGTATTTCTCTCCAATTTAATTATAAATTAGATTGACAAGTTACATGCAGAGTCAAATAAGAGAAAATCTGAACTGTGGTAGGACCAAATGTGATTTCGATGGTAAGATTATAAGTTAATTGAGCTAGGGAAGAAATGCATGTTTGCTATGTTCACATTTGGCTTTAAATGTTATGTAATTTGTTGATAATTTCCTAAGTAGTGTTGCGGTTATAAGCATAGTAGAATTTGATTGTTCATTAGTTTGCATCACCGTCTGTCTTGCTCCTAATAAAATGCTCTGATCATCTTTCTTTCTGAAATATATTTTTTCATTTGTGTTTGCAGTTTATTAGTTCCTTAAAGGACAATTTAAATGCGGAGGTAGCATTGGGTACTGTCACCAATGTTAAGGAAGCCTGTGCATGGCTTGGCTATACCTATCTTTTTATCAGGATGAGGCAGAATCCTCTAGCATATGGTATTGGATGGGACGAGGTAAACTTTGTTTGCTGATTACCAGCACCCTTACGTGTGTGTATGTGTGCATTAGAAAAGGCAAAAACATGTTTATACTCATTCCACTTATAAAGTAGTTAATTTCTTATACTTAGCTATTATTCATGGTCACAACTCCATCGCAAGGTATCCATATGAAAAGGACAAACAACTTCAACTTTTCGTCCATTGATTGATAAACGGATTTTCGAAAATGGAGCAGCAAAGAGCGCTTCAAAGGTGTTCTCGATGCGTATTCTCTTTTGAATGTTTATGCTGAAACTCTTCTACGTGGCAGGTCATGGCGGATCCTTCTTTAAGTTTGAAGCAAAGAGCTCTTATAGCAGATGCTGCTCGTTCACTTGATTCAGCTAAAATGATGCGGTTCGATGAGAAAAGTGGCAACTTTTATTGTACAGAGCTAGGCCGTATTGCTAGCCACTTTTACATCCAGTACTCTAGTGTTGAAACTTACAATGAATTGTTAAGGCGCCACATGAATGATACTGAGGTCAGTATTATGTTTACGAAATTTACGATGTGCTCACATCAGTTTGCATGCTTTTGGTTTATTTAGCTGACATTATAAATTATCCGAGTTTGTCTCGAAAGAGCTTTGACACAATATAACCAATTCCTTTTCTAGTTATAATTTTTTTTTTTGAAAACATGATTCCTTCATAACCATATCATATATAGTGAAGCGACACTCCGGGCTCTTACAAAAAAGTAAAAGAGAATAATTTTTTTGAATACCCACTCTTTATTAGTAAATAATCCTGGCGATTGGATCTGTATACTTATTCTGAGAGAAAATAAGACAATAATAATGATTTTTCATCGAATGACTATTCATCTATTTATTTTGATGGAAATAGTAGCAAGAAATTTCTATGTAAAAATGGTTAGCCTGCTATCAGAATATTGAGACCTGGTTTTGGATACCCATTTTTACTGAATATTGAGATCTTTCTTTCTCAAGTTATATCGCTCTTCTCACTTATATTGACGCGACACTGCTGATACTGTAGGTCATTGACATGGTTGCCCGTTCTTCTGAATTTGGAAACATTGTTGTCAGAGAGGAGGAGCAAAATGAGCTTGAGATGTTGTTGCGTATGTCATGTCCCCTAGAAGTTAGGGGCGGTCCTTCAAATAAGCATGGAAAAATATCAATTCTCATTCAGGTGTTTACTGCTCTCGCTTTTAAATACTCTTTCTACAATGAAAGGAACATAGCATTGATCATGTTGCTTATGTAAATATGCAGTTGTACATCTCTCGTGGTTCAATTGATACATTTTCATTAGTCTCAGATGCTGCCTACATAAGTGCAAGCTTGGCTCGTATAATGCGTGCGCTATTTGAAATTTGTTTGCGCCGAGGCTGGAGTGGAATGTGTTTGTTCATGTTAGAATATTGCAAGGCTGTTGATCGCCAAATTTGGCCTCATCAGCATCCCCTTAGGCAATTTGACAAGGATCTTTCATCAGAAGTTTGTCTGCTGTACCTTTTCGTTATATTGATGTAATTGTGCTATGTGCGTTTTTTAGTTATGTCTTTTAACTGGCCAGATATTGCGGAAGCTTGAAGAACGAGAAGTTGATTTAGATCGTCTGCATGAGATGGACGAAAAAGATATTGGAGCACTTATTCGTTACCCTCATGGAGGAAAGGTACTAGTCGTTTGCATGATTTTTTTTTTATTGATTAGTATCTTTTCTGATTCACAATCTCTCTCTCTCTCTCTCTTTTGTAAGTTGGTCAAGCAATATTTAGGATATTTCCCATGGATACAGTTATCAGCAACTGTCAGTCCAATAACCAGAACTGTTTTGAAGGTAATTTTGCTAAACTAAGTTTGAGATGTTTGGTTTCCATTTAATTATTTAAATTTCTGCATTGGAGATCTGTTAATATGTTCGAATTAATAGGTGGATTTGCTCATAACTCCAGATTTTATATGGAAAGATCGTTTTCATGGTACTTCACTACGTTGGTGGATTCTTGTTGAGGTAATGTAAAATGGTGCCCTTGCTTTGAGCATGAGGGGTGTTTATATTTCTCCTCTAGCTTCATGATTAATTTTATTCCATAGCCGTTGCAATAAACGTTTGCTGGAGCTTTGATGTTCTCTTCTCATTGACTTGAGTTGTTAAATGGGACCTTATATTGCACTTGTATTTGCATTTGAATGTACGCCTGATATGTAAATTAATTGATTATATTTCAGTAACGTGTCTTTTGTCAAACTCTTATCTGATGTTTATTTCTTAATACTGATGTTTTAAGTTTTAATGTTTTGTTTGTTTGTAAAATGTTAGTATCTCTTGTTGTTGGTGTTTTATGTGGTGATAGTAAGATTGATGGTTGGAAATGTGATTCTGGGTTTTTTTGTTGACTTAATTGTAATTGTCGTCCTTGTGTTTAATTAAATGAACTTTTTTTTCGCATTTAGCCAGTGATGTTAATTTCGGATTATGAACATTCTGTAGGAGTTTTTACTGTTCACACGAGTCTACTATAATTCTTATGGTTATTATGGTGGAAACCACCCTATTTACATATGATGGCTGGTTAAATTGAATCTTCTATATTACTGATATAAAATAAAACAGGACTCTGAAAATGATCATATATACCACTCGGAGCTCTTCACTTTGACAAAGCGAACAGCACGAGGACAGCCTCAGAAGCTCACATTTACTGTGCCGATTTTTGAACCACACCCACCCCAATACTATATCCGTGCTGTTTCTGATACTTGGCTTCATGCAGAAGCTTTCTACACCATTTCATTCCATAATTTAGCTCTGCCTGAGGTACTTACTTTTATTTCTTTGTTTATTTTGAAGATAGTTGGACTAGGGTAGTTGTTTCTTTTACTCTTCTTCCTGCACACTCTGCCTTGTTGTCTCCCTTTTTTAGCTCTTTCAAAAAATTTGATGATTTCTACAGGCTCGTACTACGCACACTGAGCTTTTAGATTTAAAACCTCTCCCTGTAAGCTCACTTGGGAACAATATGTATGAAGCCTTGTACAAATTTTCTCATTTCAATCCAATACAGACGCAGGTATGGGTTGGCATATCACATGTCTTTGGTATTAAGCTGTATCAAACTACTGCATATTTGTGATCTGATGCTTTGTTTTTGGGATTGCAGACTTTTCATGTTCTATATCACACAGATAACAACGTTCTCTTAGGAGCTCCCACTGGAAGTGGGAAAACTATATCTGCAGAACTTGCTATGCTTCACCTTTTCAATACTCAGCCTGATATGAAGGTCCTCCCTCCCCACTGCTTCTTTTCTTTGTGTACAGTACAAAAGACATTGAGTTTTTTAGTTTGTTCAATTAATTTCAACCATGTGTAATTGGATATTTATATTCTTACTTGACGTTTCCTACCGACCATAGGTTATTTACATAGCGCCCTTGAAGGCTATTGTACGAGAAAGAATGAATGATTGGAGAAAGCGTCTCGTCTCTCAGCTTGGGAAAAAGATGGTAACACAATTATTCAATTAACAAATGCATATGTGTTTGGTTGCGTATGTGAATATAGAAGTGGGTTTCTTTTATATTGCATATTGACAAGGAACCAATTGAACTAAAAGCTTAAGTTGATACTTAAAGGCCGATAATTGCTTTCATATGAATCTCCAACACAAACCGGCACGTGAATGCCCTTTGGCTTGAATTGTTTACAACAGGCACACCTTACCATGTGTTGAAATTTAATTATACGGGGTTGCTAGGATTCGAACTCTGGGACACTTGATCTTAGAAGCTCGAACCAATTGAACTAAAAGCTTAAGCTGATAGTTAAGGTCCAAGAATAACTTTTGTATTAATCTCTAACACATAAAAGGGGGGTTTTGCCAGGTTGAATATAATGGTTGCGTTTTTTTGCAAATGAAATGCCGGTGTATTCTGTTGTATAATAGAATAAACAACTGGAATTAAGAGATGTTTTTGACAGGTTGAAATGACTGGAGACTATACTCCAGATTTGATGGCTCTCTTGTCAGCGGATATCATAATATCAACCCCTGAGAAATGGGATGGTATTAGTCGTAATTGGCATAGTAGAAGCTATGTAACAAAGGTGCGTTTTTCTTTGAAATGTTTGTGCACTATTCAATTATGTTGTTATTTCTCTGGGATGGTACCACGTGCCAATTTCATAATTTACTTCTAAGCAAGTCTTTTGTCAGTAGGTTGGACTTGTGATTTTGGATGAGATTCACTTATTGGGTGCTGACCGTGGCCCTATCCTTGAGGTATTATATTTCCAACTATATTGTAACGTAGGACGTAATATTCTGTTTTATAAACAAGGGATGTCAGACATATCTGTTCACTTGTCTCGTTTAGTAAATAGTATACACAATGTAGATATGGAATCCAGCTAATTATCTAGTGAATTTTCCCTATAGACCATGTTCAGTTTATTTGGAGAATTGCTATATTTTATTTATCTGTAGCTGTAAAGTATTTCTGTTTGTGTTCACAACGTGGTAAGCATTTCAAGATAATTGTCTCTCTCTCGACTGTTGATTTCAGTAGACAGGATGGTTATTGACAGCTGATCTGTATCTGGCTTGTGAACCTGACAACCTGATGTGTTATTGTTGTTGTCTGGTTTTCTGTTTGTCAATGGTTTGGAGAAACTTATTCTTGTCCTTTAAGGATTTTTATGGGGAAACGTACACGAGTTTACACTTATATTTTAGCTGCTATCAAGATAGTGAGTGGAATGGCTCTTCTTCTGTATCACCTTTATACTTAAACATCATTATAAACATGGCATTATTATAGCCATGACTTGCTGGAATGATGAAATAATATTTGGTATAAAATACCTGATTATGTTAAATGTGCTTATATATATATGTCGCAGCCTTTTTGTTCCCAATAGCATAAGTGGCACCTCTTCTTTCCTTGAAGCACAAATTTAGAATAAGTGATGCTTCTTTCCTAGAACCACAATTTTGTTATAGTTTCCCTGACAATATAAATTGGACAGGTTATCGTGTCAAGGATGAGATACATATCCTCCCAAACGGATCGTGCAGTACGTTTCATAGGTCTTTCTACAGCTTTGGCAAATGCTGGGTATGTGTATATGGATCATAATACAGGGCTATATGATGCTGTTTTATTTTGATAAGTTATATTTTTTTTGTCCAATTCCTCAAGCCTTCACGTCTGAGCATAGCTTGAGTCTGTATAACCTCTCTCTCTCTCTCTCTCTCTCTCTCTCTCTCTCTCTCTCTCTCTCTCTCTCTCTCTCTCTCTCTCTCTCTCTCTCTCTCTCTCTCTCACTCACTCACTCACTCACAAATGGAAAATGTTCCAAGTATATCCGTTAAAATTGAACACTAAGTAAATATGGTTTGGTCTATGTTACAATTATTTGTGAGTGAAAGTATGAAACTTTCTTTGGATAAAAAATCTTTAATTTCATGTAAAGCTCAATGTTGCTGTTTCCACTTATTGTGTATTAAGTATTTCAGATGTTTGTCTTGCATATAATTTAGGCTTAATGGTATTAAATATAAAATTTCTTCATGTTCTTTCAATTTTATGTTTCCAATGGTTGGATTCTTAGATATTTTATTTAGATACCATTGATTTGTTGCAATTTTTATCCAAGCATTAGAGGTAATTTAGCTTTTAAAAGTTAATTTTGAGAGTTGAGATAGAGTGACAGTTTTAAACTTGGCCTGCCTGAAGATGAAGATCAGTAAGTTGAGGGCTAATTTTCATTGTTTCTGATCACTTAAATAAGTAGCTGGAAACTAAACATACTTGTGCTATAATTGGGCAACTTGCATGCTTTTCTGTATAGCAATGTCCTTTTTCTAGTCAAGAACTCACGTGGTACGATGGCCCCTGCTAACTTGCTGACTTCCTGTTTAATTGTTTTTCTTTTGCTAGTGATTTGGCTGATTGGTTAGGGGTTGGTGAAATTGGTCTGTTCAACTTTAAGCCAAGTGTGAGGCCTGTTCCCCTGGAAGTCCATATTCAGGTTAGTATCTGTCCTGTGTTTCGCATGGAATATCTTGTTATGAAATGTGGCTTTTCTTGTATAATTTAAATGCGGGATTTGTTTTTCCTTTTTGATATTATTGATTTATGAATCGCAGATGTATCTTTTTTTTTCTTCTTTTTATTCTTCCTTGTTGTTCAGGAAAAGGCTGATAGACATAGTTCCAAATTTTGTTTGCACTAACTTGTACCATGTTTATCTTTATGTTTGTATCATTAAATACATAAAGGCTGCAAATGCTTATTATGTGAACTTTATAAATGCCCGTCATTTTAGTAAAAGGAAAAAAAAAGCGATGGTCAGAGTGAATAATACATACACCTTTGGATTTTTAGCAAAATAGTTTTATTTGTAATTTGGGACATAAGGTTCCCTCAGTTATGGATTTTGACTTCATATGTTTGCACTAACTTGTAACATGTTTATCTTTATATTTGTATTCTTAAATATTCCTCTGTCACGAGAAAGTTGGTATTGTTTCCATTTCAATTTTTATCTTATTATTAATTTTAAGGATTGGTAAAGTGACATACAATACTTTGATCCATAATGTTTCGGAAAGTAGAGGGTATTTCATTCAGACTCCAGAATGAGAAAGTAATTTTTGCGCATGTAGATATGCAGCAGTAGCTGCTGTGGAATCGATAGGATTACATTTCTTTTAGCAGCAGCTGACCATCAGAAAAATATTGCTTGGTAATTGCACATTGTATCACTACTATGACAATATAAGTTGTTTCATTGGTGATGTTAAATGTACAACCATTACGTGGCTTTTAACTTTTTTCTGTTGTCAAGTGTATAATTAGCAATAACTACTTCCAAGAAGAGAGTTTCTTGCTCTGGTGCATACATATTAACTTTGGCTTTCCCATTATAGTGTTATCTGTCTTTGTCTGTACACTGGTCTGTGATGCTTTCTCTGGTTTATCTAGTTTTTCGAATGAAGTAGAGACATACTGTTGCCTGGTATCTTGAATTATACAATTGGGATTGTGAACAGGGGTATCCTGGGAAATTCTACTGTCCAAGGATGAATAGTATGAACAAGCCAGCATATGCTGCAATATCAACTCATTCACCTACAAAGCCAGTTCTCATATTTGTATCATCCCGGCGCCAGACAAGACTAACTGCACTCGACCTTATTCAGGTGAGGTGCCTTGTTATGTTGAAGATATTGCTTTTCGATGCTTAATAACCTTTTAATTTAATCATTCTGTTATTATGTGTGCATAGTATGCAGCTGCTGATGAGCATCCTAGGCAGTTCCTAAGTATGACTGAAGAAGCATTGCAAATGGTTCTTTCTCAAGTCACTGACCAGAACCTGCGACAGACCTTGCAATTTGGCATTGGCTTACATCATGCAGGTTTAAATGACAAAGATAGATCTCTGGTTGAGGAACTTTTTGCAAACAACAAGATACAGGCACTTTACTTACCTAAATGTTTTATTTTCTTTGGTCATTTTGAAGGAAATAGTTGAGCATATAATGATCTATTTTTCAAACTGTAGGTGTTGGTATGTACAAGCACACTTGCTTGGGGGGTGAATCTTCCTGCTCATTTGGTTATTATTAAGGTAAGGCAAAATCCTAGTAGGTAATTTCGTATTATTTCTTGGAGAAAAAAGAGAAAAGTTTCATGTGCTATGATATGTATACAGAGGCTTTCTATTTTATTTTATTTTTCTTATAAACTTTGGTACCATGTGCATCGTGGTGTCGATGCTCTAAATGTCTAATCTACTACTTCCATTAAATTATGCATGTGGCATGTAATGAAGTTTTTGTATTAGAAGAATCAACCATTAGTCAACTTTAGTCCAACTAGTTGGGTTTTCGTTTGTTCCTTATAAGATGGTCCGAAACATAATCAAAGGCCATTTTCAATAACCTTTATCCAAGTTTGTCCCAGTCTCTACCCTCCTTAGCTGTTTCGAGTTTTACTCTCTCATATTTACCTATGGAAATGTCTAAGATGATCTATAATCAAAGGCCATTTTTTATAACATTCATCTAAGGTAATCCCTGTCTTTCTTTACCCTTCTTAGCTACTTCGAGTTTTATTCTCTCATATTTAGGCATGGGAGTGTCTATAAGCTTCTGTTGAATATGTCGAAACAACCTGAAATATTATGTTGAACAAAATTTTTTTACTGCCGTTGCACTCTTTGCATCTTTCCACATGGATTTCCTTGTCATGTTATTTCAGCAAAACATTTATGATATATCTTTGTTTCAGGGAACAGAGTATTACGATGGAAAGGCAAAGAGGTATGTTGATTTTCCAATCACAGATATCTTGCAAATGATGGGTCGTGCAGGACGCCCACAATATGATCAGCATGGGAAAGCAGTCATCCTTGTTCATGAACCAAAAAAGAGCTTCTACAAAAAGGTTAGTTGCAAGATGAGACTTTTTTCTTTTTTGGAACTGTTCCTTGAGCACTTCTATGTTTGGAAGAACGGAAAGTAAAAAATTGCAGTTTTTTCTTCTCTCTCTTCTTTTTGGCAGTTCCTATATGAACCATTTCCAGTTGAAAGTAGTCTGAAGGAGCAGCTGCATGATCACATCAATGCAGAGATAGTAACTGGAACTATTAGCCATAAAGAGGATGCAATGCATTATCTTACATGGACATACTTATTCCGTAGACTGGTATTAATTCTGACAGTTACTTTAAACAGAAGACTAAACTATATATTCGAGTCTGATTTTATTTTTATTTTTCTCTTTTGTGAAAAAAGTACATGGAGTCTTGAATAGTTCATTTCTTTTTCAAAGTTGGATCCTGCACTTATGGCTAGCGGAGTCTATGTACTAAGACTGTAATATGTTATTCCTTAGCTAGCTAGCAATCAATGCCTTTACAGTTGCTAATGACAATGGGGAACTTTTTCCTTTTGTGGAAGCTGAAAACACTTACATGCTGCATAAAGCAGTACCATGGCAATCTTTACACTTTATAAGAATGGTATCAACCTGATTGTTTTTTTAATCCTGGATTATTAGTCCTACTCATGCTGCTGTTGTTTGATCCAACTTTTTGACCTTCAAATATAAGTCATTTTAGTTATAAGTATGCAAAGAACATGGTGATATATGTGTTATTTTTGATGTTAAATGCGATGATGTAGTAGTCATGGGTTTGTGGTTTTAAATCGGCAAAGGTGGTTGTAGTAAATAAAGAACTAGATATCAAAACGGGGGAAAAAAAAACTAGAATTGATCAAAATGATTTGCTTGTGGATTCCATGTCAGGAGTCTTGCAGTTGGGTGTAGGTCTACAACCTATATCAATTAGTCTTCTAATTGTTTTTGGGATCAATTGAACAAAATAGGGAAAGTACCTTCAATTAGTCTTCAATTTATCATACCTTTAGGTTTTGGTCAAATATCTTAGAACTTTTAGTAGTCATACAGCTGTATTGAGAAAAGTACTTTTTTCTTATCCCCACCAGGTTCTGAGCTATTATATTGTGACAATTTGATAGGGAAACTGAAATATAGGATTTGATTCGTACTTGTTTTGGTGTTTAAGGACCTCTGCGGCAATAGGGAAATAGCTAGTAGGCAATATTCGGCAAGATATGAACTCATTTTGTCATAATAGGTTTTTTAATTGAAGAAAATGCATGCTTTTTCTAATACAAAAAGAAATAAGATTAAACTCGATTTTGTTTTCGTCACTGTTAGTTTCCTTTCCATTTTGAAATTTCAAGTTTAGGTTATTATTACTCTTTCAAGTATATTGTGTTTACTTGCGAAGTTGATATGAATATCATTTGTTGCAGATGGTTAATCCAGCATACTATGGTCTAGATAATGCAGAACCAGAACTTCTAAATTCTTATTTATCCAGGTAATAAGGATGTAGCTGGTTGATTATTTAGTCTAACTTCATAAGAATAGATTTAACCAATTTTTATTCTAAAATTCTGCTTCATGTTATATTTTTGTAGAGAATGTACTTATTTTCCCTCTACATGCTAGGAGAATTGTTGTGATTAATTTAATGTATTTCACCAACCTGTTAAAAAAAGAAGTCACAGCAGCACCAAACTATTTTGATGGTATGATTCAACTATAAGTTTGGATGAATTTGGAAGTTTTGTAATAGTTTATCTTTGGCAGATTAGTGCAGAACACATTTGAGGATCTTGAAGATAGTGGCTGTGTCAAGATTAATGAAGACAGTGTGGAGTCCATGATGTTGGGCATGGTAGCATCACAATATTACCTTAGCTATATGACAGTATCGATGTTTGGATCAAATATAGGGCCAGATACTTCTCTTGAAGTAAGTTCTTCTTCTAGAACTTTTGTTTGTACATCATAACAATTTGGTTCCCTTGTTTTATTATGCTTAGAACTGTCTTTATCACAGGTATTTTTGCATATTCTAGCTGGTGCTTCTGAATATAATGAACTCCCTGTGCGACATAATGAGGTATTTTTCTTGTCCTAATATCGCTTTCTGGTTTTGGTTGAGGACAAATGCAGGAACAGAAATACATTTGGTTATAATGAAAAGTTGCTATTATTATCTTTATATTATGATGTACGAAAAAACTAGATGGAGTGATTTGCTATTTATATTGAAGTAAGTTGTTGCAATTGAAGAATTCTATATAATTATAAGGTAGGACTACTCTATGCAAAAACTGTAAATAACTAGAGCTCATTTGCAAAACTGTATTTGTATAAAGTCTACTCTCCCCCTCAAGTTGGTGCATATATACATATCCCCAATTTGTATAATGTTTCATAGAGTGACTACTTGAGACGCCGTGGGTCACTATATCTGGTAGCTAATATGAACTCTTCCTATTCTGAATTTCAATTTTACTATAATCTAAAATGTCTTTAATGTAGTTCCTGTCAAGTTCCTCATACTTCAAGTTCATGTCATCTTCAATTAGATTATTTGCAATCTCAAAGGCTACCATATTGTCACAGAATTAAACCCCCATGTCCAAGTGACAATTCTGCAACATTCTGCTTCTTGCTTCTCAAAGTTACTTGACAATTCTGCAACATTCTGTTTCTTGCTTCTCAAAGTTACTAAGTTTTCCCATAAACGACAAGTAGCCTTTAGTAGAATTTCTATTTGGTATGGAACCAACAAAATCAGAATCTGTATAGCCCACAATGTCTAGATGCCCATTCTCAGTAAACATGACACCTCTTCATGGAGAAGACTTGAGATAGGAAAAAATGTGATTTACAGTTACTGCATTCATATTACAATCACTCTGATTATGACAACACCAACTGCAAATGTCAAATCAGGTCTAGTATGAGTCGAATAAAATAGTTTCCCTACAATTCTCTGGTATATCTTGCTTTGTTGGCTTGAACTTCATCTCGATAGGTAGACAATCTGTGATTTCTCTTATAATGTGATGTTGCTAAAAATGTTAATCCATAACAAGATAAGTAATCAGGTGTAGCTTTGGATGGAACATATTTGAAAATTTGAAATAGGAAGAAGGAAACTTGTGCTATGTTTCAGAAATACAAATTTGTGTTCATTATCCAGGAATGCATGTTGAGTAGATAGTACTGCTATATTTTTCCCTTCATTAGGTCTGTCACAGTTGTTGTGTTCCTTCACTTCGAATGCAGTGGTTTTATACTCTCTTTGTGAGAAAACATGTGCAGCATGAGCTTAAGTGTGTGTGTGTGCGTGTGTACTATTACAGTTTATTTTTATAAAACATTGTGGTCTTGCTAATTATTATCTTGAAAATTGCAATCTTTTGTGACAGGAAAAATTTAATGAAGCATTATCTGATAGAGTTCGATACACAGTGGACAAGAATCGGCTAGATGATCCACATATCAAAGCTAATCTCTTATTTCAGGTTAGATATCTAAGCTGTTCTTTTCTAGCATAGTCCGATGCTTCAAGTAATTATCCGCTTTTTTTATTGGTGTATTCTGTGATTTCAGGCACATTTTTCCCAGTTAGAGTTACCAATCAGTGACTATGTAACAGATTTGAAATCTGTGTTGGATCAAAGCATACGCATTATACAGGCCATGATAGATATTTGTGCTAATAGCGGATGGCTTTTAAGCACAATTACCTGCATGCGTCTATTGCAAATGGTCATGCAGGTATGTCTCTCCATATTACATTTTAAACCTTTTAAGAGATTGTTGTCTTCTGTTTCCAATAAGTTGTTCAATAGTTGGGAATCCATTTTTTCCTTGGGATCAATAACGGTTACAACTCTATCAAAGAAACATTGTTGTTTATTGAAATTAAGATGATGGAAAAAGGGATAAAAATAAATATTGAGAAAACAGAGCTAAATATTATCCTATCCCAGTTGTAATTCTAATGCATGGATGCTAAACATGACCATTTAAGCTTACCATTCAATATGACAAGGCTGTTGTAAATGCTCTTAAACAAGTCATTTTTGTTATAGCAAATCCCATATTTTTAAATTCTTCTTCAAACTGAAGATCTGAAATTTTAACTATTTCCAATGGTTGAAAGCATAAAATGTCCACGTTAGGGTCAAAGCATGTATCTATGTGATTTTCCAAATACAATAATACGTCTGCTTGTAGAATCATCTCTACCTTAATTCATATTTGTCCAATAATTATATGCCTCGTCTCTTGATCCCTCTCTTTTATCAGGGTTTATGGTGTGATAAGGACTCTGACCTGTGGATGTTGCCATGCATGAACACCGATTTGGTGTCATTATTAAGCAATAATGGAATCTCTACTCTTCAGCGTCTATTAGAAATTCCCAAGACAACTCTGCAGGCAATGGTTGAAAATCCAAAACTATGTCAGGTAATTTGTCCTTGAATTTTGCTGATCTTGGTACCTGTTTTGTGCAGCACACATTTTTTCTTTTGTTCTATTGTATTGGGAAACTGCCTACACATCCAATTATAAGAAGGATCTTGTGTGTTGAGTGTTTCACTTAAAGCGATTATTAGTGGTTTTAGAAGTACAGTGATGAGAGTTGATCGTCAGTCGCATGCAAAATCTAGAGAAGGAAAAAAAATGAGAAAACCAATTAACAGAACTATATCTAAATTAAGTATATGAGAATCTATATGAGAATCAAGAACATTATTTTTCAAATTTAAGAAATTGTGTATTTTGTATTTTGATATACAGGGGAACATAATAAATACTCCTACTACACTGGCTTTCTTATCTTATACATTTCACCTACTCCCTACCTACATGTCAAAGTCGAAAAATTACAGCTAACTAATAAAACTCCCTCTTAAGTTGGACCATCAGCGTTTGTTCTTTCATGAAAACAAAATCAGTTTACCTTTGATATGCCTTGTCACAATATTCAGATTCTGGAATTGATCGATGTTCTACTTCTTAAATTGAGGAGAAAAGGTTGCCTTCAGTAAGGTAACATCTTACATTGAGGTCTTTCCGGAGCACTTGCACTTTCCAAGTCCGCTAGTTCTTTAACCTTCAATGACACTGGATTCTGTTGAGAATCTTGTCTCATTGAGCTCTTTTGAGATACTTCAAAAGTGTTATTACTCATTAGCAACATCCATTATGAGGTTGTAGGAGATGATATTATTAACAGATTGACCACTTACTTGCTAGCAATGAATGGACTAGTTGACACTTAATTACCATTCTGTACTGGGACATCACCTGTTCCTTTTTTCCTTCTCTATCATTAAGTTTAGGACATGCTTAGTTTGAGATAGAGAGATGGCTTTATTGTTCCAAGAGACTCTTAAATCTTCGAAAGAAATATTTCAGCTGCCCAAGCCTTTGAAATATTCTACTCCTACACTTTGCTCCCTCAATTTGTTTATATAGATTGAGATCTTGATCATGCATAAACCCAAGCCTTCGAAATTTTGTAGATTTTTCTTTCCTGTCATTTGATTAGTGTAACAGCTAAAGTTTTCTTTTCATTTAACTCTTTATGCGTGGTTATCAGGAACTGCAACGTTTTCCCTGTATTAAAATGAAGATAAAACTTCAGAGGAAGGACACCAATGGTGCAAAGTCTCGTGTTCTGAACATTAGATTGGAGAAGACCAATTCGAGGCAAAGCACCTCAAGGGCATTTGTTCCTCGGTTCCCTAAGGTATACATGCGACTCTTTTATATTACCGGCTGGAAAAAGATCCAAGTAAATTTTTTTTCTTTAAATACAATTTTTTTTCACAGGTGAAAGATGAAGCATGGTGGTTAGTTCTTGGTAACACATCCACCTCTGAACTATATGCTCTGAAGAGAGTTTCATTCTCTGATCGCTTGGTTACTCACATGGACTTACCATCATCCTTGACCACTTTCGAGGTTAAATATCCTCTCTTCTTCACAACAATTCCTTTGTTTTTCCTTTTCTTATGATGCTGTGCATTTCATTTCTTACTCTGTTTAAAGATTAAAGTTGCTTTTTTTTATCCATGTCCAGCCTCCGCAAATAAAAAACAAATCTACGTCCCTTTTTTTTCCTTTTTAAGAAACCAGAAAATTTTAGATGATATCTTGTGGTATTTGGAGAAACATGTCATTTCTTTAGAAGTTGCTATAGATGCTCTGAAACTATTAGATCACCGTTCCAGGGTCCTGCTTGTCCATATAAGCCCTATGATTGGGAAAAAAAAAAAATAAAAATTGTCATATATGGTGAGATCTTAAGGATGGAGATATTGTGGTATTCGACTGAAGTGTTTGGAACTCAGTCGCCCCATTTCACAACAGAATAGAAAGCAATTTAATGTGTTTGTCATAATCTTAACTTTTTCTTTTTTCATGTTGCTGAAACTCTCTTTTTGGCAGGGGACAAAGTTGATGTTAGTTTCAGATTGTTACCTTGGCTTTGAACAAGAACATTCCATTCAAGAACTAGTCAACTTTCAAGAAGTGGAAAGAGAGATGTGAATTGAAGATCCAAGTTCATATTAGTCAGAATAGTTCCTATGATATGTAATATAATATCTGATTATGGTTTTGACCCATAATCAAATATTTTGTGATACAAATACAATATCTGATTATAGTTCTAGGCAGTCGATAATGGTTGGTCGTATGCAATCTCTTGAGTACAGTAAATATTAGATTTTGATTTATGTAATTTATTGGAAAGCAAAGTTGCGCTTCAATTCAACTCCATATGAATTTCACAGTCTAGTTGGTAAAGAAAATAAATATAATTGTGGGCCGTTTGGTTTAACTGCTTGTGTGTTGTTTGTTGTCATGTTTGATGTTTGCAGACAAAATAGTATATAGTATTGATGCTTTTAATAATTTTAACGAGGCCATACATTAGTTTAAATAAGTTCACGACGCTAATGAGATATACGGAAATCAAAGCTGACCTCGATATATGAACTTAATTTTTTTAAATATTTCTAGCTACTACTTGCTAAAAGATAAGTTCATTGCTAGGTTGTGATGTATTAAAACATTATCTTATATTGAGATAGAGAGGGTAAGAAAAGTGCCCTTGGATTGTTAATAAGATAAAAAAGGATGTTGAGAAAAAAAGAAAAATAGACGTTAAAGGTAAATTGGAACAGTGATTGTTTCATGCATTGAGTAATTGACAGTTAAAACGGCATGTACAACATTTAAGTAGTGTTCGAAGAAGAAATAATAGATTTTTATGGTAACGAAGAAATAATAGATTAAATACTCTGCTCAACAACGTATATCGGCTCTACCTATATTTTACTGTAAACTAAAGAATATTTACATTTGATTTTCTGTTAAAATTATCACTTGTCATTAATCATGAATGCTGCTATACCATGCATTCTAAATTTTTTGGGGGATAAGGATAATTTGTTTGGTATCCCTTTATTTGCAGTATCAAAATCTCAGTCAGCATCAAAGAATCCAGCATCCCTCATCTCTGAGTAGTAAGCATTGTCTAAAAGAAAATCTTCCTCCTACACAAGACAAATTCAATGCCAGGATTCCTTGAGTAAATCATTACAACTCGGATCCTTTTTTTGACAAGTAATAGATAATTGTCCAAATTTTCTCCAAAACGTTTTCAAGAGTGTACATATATTTTTAACGTAAGAAATGGTAAAGATGGAAATTATCCTTCAAAATATGATGACACGCACCTGGAAAAAATCGGCTAGAATTGTTACATGGAGAAATGGAAGGTACAATGAGTGATAACAGACAACCATAAACTTGTACAACCTGTATCAAAAGAGAGAGGGAGGAAGCATTATTCAACTGCTATAACGAATAGAAAACCATATATTTATTTGTAAAAAATGAATTTCGTATTTGAATTACCAAATGCCAAAGATTGCTCCAAATACAGCAGACCCACATGCAAGTAATACCACAGCATTAGTCACAAACATGGCAGTAATGTAGTTGTAGAATGCTGGTCTAGCTGCAGAATACAAGAAAGAAAGATTATCATTCACGTCGAGTAAAGGCTAACCAATGTAACAAAAAATTCTGAAATATACTGACGAGGTAACTTTTCTCTCCATTTTGTGTAATGCACAAACAATATGTAGCCGTAAACTATAGTAAACAGTAATTTGTAAATGATCCACATGCCCCACTTCATTCTTTGTCTACCCTCATCACCGTCACTGAAGAGTGGTACCCCAAATCCAAAGACATATATCCCCTGAAGAACATTTACACAATGCAATGAGGTATTAATTCAATATATATAGTTGCATTTGCATGAATCCAGAAAAGAGTCTCAATTGCTATATTAGTAACAGCAGTGTTAAAATGTACTGGTGCCATCTCCTAAGATATATCGAGTCAAACTGATAGATGGTACTGAAAACCAAAATAATTGATGTAAAATCTTAACCTTTACATGGGAAAAATAAAAACGACAAAATAAAAACCACCCTTCCTCTCTAAGAAAAAGGATCCTAAACACAGTACCAACTTCAACCCAAATTAGCCTAAAAACAACCATGAATCTTGCTGTTCTAACAAAAGGTATATAGTTATGTCAATCAAGAGAGAACATAATTCATATTACATAGGGAGAAAAACACGATTATTAGTACATGACTTTACATGTGACTGGCTACATAGTTTCCTCTTTAATCTTATGATATAAAACTAAATCTATTCTACAGGATGGCACTTTGGTTATAAACCTGACCCACATTTTCTTAAGCATATCCACTGAAAATAAAAATCACATTGAATAGATTAATAATGATAATTTGCTATTCTGTTCTATGACCGTCCCTCCATGGCAAATCCAGATTGTAAGATTCTAACATAGATGTTTTAGAAGTAAATCATGTTATGGAGTTAAATCTACACTTCTTATCAATTGATCAAGCCATATTCAAGTCATCATTTCTAGTCTAGTAATTAACAGCCAATAAATTGTTCCATAGAGATGAAAAACATAGTATAATGTATCACATGATAGCAAAATAAATGGAGAAAATGGACCTTGAAAAGTATATCGACGGCAGCAATGACTCCAGAGACAGCAAAAGTACGGGTTAATGTTTCCAAGCCACTGGCATAACTCTCCTGGAGCAGGAAAGCAATTAAGCTAACTTCCAAGCACATCATTGCAGATCCTGTGAACAATGATAGCAAATTCCAAGCAACTTCCTTCCCAGGATAACATTGCCAAGCCTGCTTCATCAATTCAAGGCGTTACCGTGATAAGCATTTTTATATATCTAAAGACTTTACTTGATCCTAAAATGTTCAAGAAATAACAACATACATCTCTATCTATCAGTTACTCCTAGGAAAAGTTACAGAGTAGAACAGGACAGATTGAAAAATGGCCAATAAAATTCTGTAATAGTATCATCAATCTCAGTACACCAATAGTATGTTACTAACCAATTAAACCATCGGCGAATGCAGGGCTGTCAATTTTATTTTATTATTATTATTGTAGCTCATATACTATGTTGAAAGAAAGGAAAAAAATACGATTTATTTGACAAAAATTCTAGATTTTCAATAAATTTTTCATTTTGTTCGACGAAATTTAATATATTTTGACACTATTTTACAAAATTGTGATGTATTTAATGTTGTAAATCTCGTTTACTAGAAAACTTTTCAAGTTGAGGGGCCAGAACTACTTATTGTAGGGGTCCTTTCAACGGATGGGGGAACTAAAACCATCACTAGTAGGATGGTTTCAGGAGATAGGGGGGCTCAAACTACCCCTACTACGACCGTGGATTAAATTAAAAGCTCGAGCTGATAGTTAAGACTAACAACATCACCATCAACATCTTTTATATTAATCTGTGACACACCATGTGAATATCACTCGGGCTTAAAGTGAACTCAACACCTATGTTACTTACCACATTGAACTAAAAATTCGAACTCATATTTATATTGATTTCTGACATAGTATAGCTTTTAAATACTGGTTTTACAAGTCCAACAGCCAAATTCCCACTTTTTTTTCCAATTCGCACCTAGTCAATGTCGCATTTCCAGCAAACTCAGATTCTGCTAATGTTTCCACAACATAACAAGAAGCATTTTAACGCATGCATGCATGCATTTATAAAGAAAAGTAGAGGTGAAAGAAACAAGAAATTACAACCGAACCTGAAGAGAAGACCAAACAAGATTAAGAGAGGCAGCAAGCCAGAGAAGGAGATAATAAGAAATGAGGACAAAAGATTTGCTACAGAAGAGCCTCTTCGCATTCTTCTTTGCATTCATTCCTAAGTATGACATGAATATTACTGCCGGCACCACTACCACCGCCGCATACAACAACCCATGGCATTCTCCCCCTTCACCCGGATATGCCGGAGGAATACCTTTATCATTCATTGGATTTTATCCTTCTATTCAAGATCATGCCATTGCAATTCTTTTCAACCATCACATCTTAACCTTTGCACTCTTTTCTTGTGTTTTAACTTTAAACTAAAAAGCTAATTATTTACTTAATTTAATATCAGCCCTTCAAATTCAATCGATGACTGAGATTATATAAACGAGATCTATTTCCTTAATTAATTATCAGAATACTAGTCGAAAACCCGTGCATGCACAAAAGTAGTAAAGTTTTGTATTTTTAGAAGTAAAATGCTCATATTTCCAAATATTCAATTGTATTGTTCTAGGAAATAGAATTTCCATTTATTGTCAAAGAGCAGTATGTATATTTTTATTTATATAAATCGTAAAGATGGGAATTTGGACTCTAAATTTGCACTCACGCATTGGTGAGCGTATCAAATGTAGGACAACTAACTAACTGATGAGCAGTATGCATATTCTATACTTGAAGTAAACGAGGATTTATTTTAGTAATATAATATACATTTTACTTAAGATATTCCTCCAAAGTATTACTGTGTTTCATCTTATAATACACATGAAAATAATCTCTTTTGATAAGTGATTTCTACTGAAACAAAATATAAGTAGAATGAATTAAAAATTTCAATTAAGAAGGACAATTGGCCACATGTTCCATTAGCTTCGAAATGTATTCTAAGGACTATAATCCACAATAACTATAACCGATAGTAGTTTTATACTCGGCAAGAAATTTTCATCTCTTTGTCAAACACAGGTGAAATATCTCTATTTAACATATCTCACATGACTATGGGCTAACAAATTAAATTGAGAATATGAATATCTAATGTTGACAATTCAAGTAAATATCTGCTCAAGCTATTTTAGCTTTTTCCTCTCTGCTTTTGGAAGTAAGAACACAAAGATAACTTGCTTTTGGAATTATATTACAAAGATAACTTCTCAATCAATTATAACTAGCAATTTTATATATCCACTACATACATAGTTGTTCGAATTGCTTCAGTAAAAAAAAGTCACCAATGACAAAAAACACGAATTGAACTATTTAGCACTTTTGGTCATGAAACCCCATATACCACAACTTTGAGAAAAAAATGGGACTGCTCAATGTCATTTTATTAAGTAAGTACTACAATAAATTAAGCAAGACCATGTTTACAAATCATGCATATGTAAAAGCACAAAACTTTAATTGCATTCAATTCTAAACAATTGATTAGTTTGGAAGCAAGTCGGCCCTTAGCATTATTGATTTTTCAAGCATTGATTAGAGAGAGCCAGCGCCAGCAAAAAAACAAATATCAATTCTATAGCATTATACAAACAATATTTTTTCACATCCCATTGGTACAACACCTTCTTGGAGCATTTAGTTGCAAATCCACTCTTGTTTGTGCATAGTTGTGGAAGAACTATGCCTACAACTATATTTTTTTTTTATAAGAATAGGGAGGAATCTAGGAGAGCTAGCGGGCCATCCCAACTAGGTCGGCACCTCCCGACAAGCCTCCAAAAAAGACCCGAACCCGATTTATTAAAGAAAATAAAAGTTCATACAAAGGCAAAAGACATAACTAACAAAAACGAAACTGCACAATGGAACTAAAATCATCAAAAACAAATGATCTACAAAACTCTGGGGAAGTATCCCACCAGTGAAAAGAATCCGTAGAAGCACCAAATCGAGCCAAAGAGTCAGCAACGCGATTTCCTTCACGACAAATATGAGAGATCACCACATTCATCATCGACATAAAGTGAAGACAAGCTAACCAACGTTGTTTTAATATCCAAGGAACCTGAGTGAAACGACTCTTCAATAAATGAACCACATAATTGAAGTCACTTTCCACCCACAAATTATGCCATCCTTTTTCCCACGCAGTTGTTAACCGCATGAATTGCCGCCAAATATATCTTTCTTCTTCTTGCAGAACCCAACACAACCACCTCCTACTCAGATTTGCTAAAACTATTAGGCATACCTACTCAATGTGAAATTGTTTACCAATCTCTGTACTATACTATCAACTTGCCAGTTTTTATCTAAATCATAGGTCTCATATTCAATGTTGGGGGCTTATACTATAAACTTGCCAATTTTTATCTAAATCACTAGAATTTTCCGTTTGAAGATGTAAAAGAAAAATAGAGTAGAAATACATTTTACAACTTATTTAACAAAACAAAGATAATGCTACGTGGCTGAGGTCGAACCTCCATAGCTCTTTAAGTCTCCTACTGTTTTCAATTGAAACCAAAAAAAGAAATTACTGCATTCGAACAGGAAATCAAAAACTTCTACTTTACAAAAACAAACTACCAAATTATAAAAGAATTAATTATTTTTATCACGTGGTAACTTTGTCACAAACTAATCCGCACTTGCACCGAAAATTCCCCTAAGCACCATAAACTTGAGGTGATAGCCTAGGTTTAGGGTGCACCATTAAGGGCTCAAGACGTTGTAGAGTCAAACCATAAGCTTCCTCCATGCTCAACTTCTCAGGATTCAACCCATCTCCTAACTCCCATTCAAATCCATGCACTAAACTCCCTATTAGCATATGCACCATAACTAACCCTAAACTCATCCCAGCACATATTCTCCGGCCGGCCCCAAACGGGATCACCTCAAAATCAGTTCCTTTCACGTCGGCATTGGGCCTTTCTCCGCCGGCCATAAACCTCTCCGGACGAAACTCCAAGGGCTCATTCCACACCTCCGGATCACGAGCTATAGCCCATACATTTACCAAAAGAGTGGCGCCTTTAGGAATGTGGTAGCCGTTTATTTCGCACGTGTCAGTGGCCATCCGCGGGAGAGACAGCGGTGTTGATGGGTGGAGCCTGAAGGTTTCTTTGACGATGGCTTGGAGGTAGGGGAGCTTTGGAATGTCTAGTTCCGTTACTAGACGGTCGGAGCCCACGACGGAATCGAGTTCTTGTCGGAGTTTGGTGAGGATTTTGGGGTGTCTCATGATTTCAGCAATGGCCCATTCTACTGTGCTTGATGTTGTGTCTGTACCTGCTGTGAACATGTTCTACAACCAACCACACAATAATCAGAGTTGAGCATTTAACCCATTTCTAGAGGTGTCAAATCTCCGTGTTTGTGTTGTGTTAAACTTCAAAATAGTGTCAAAACTCGAAATACGACCAGAAAATATTTCACATCTAAATTCTAATTGCAAACACCACCTACTTTACACGAAAAACACGACACAATACTAGGCAAGAAGAAATTGGAAACATATGTTTATAATTACGTGACACGTTCTATATAAAGAATGCAGCAAATAATAATATATAATTATAAACGACGTGAAGTTCAATCCGTGTCAAAATTATCACATATTGAGATTTCCACATGGCAAGGAGATTGTGGCAAAGAAAAAGTGAAATAACTGAGGAAATGAGAGGAGGTTGGGCAACAAAGCTTGAATATTGCTCCAACCGTAATTCACATAAGACTAAAAAGATAATTCTAATTTTCGTATATTTTCGTGTTTTTTAAGTTGACTTTGATGATGACTCAATAAATAATGTATCATTTCGGGTGATTTGAAAATGACACACGTCAGACACTACCACTAAAAATCCATACCATCTCATGTAGTTTGTATTTTTGATAACCCATCTCATGTAGTTTTGACTCCTACTTTTTTTTTTTGAGCAGACTCCTACTTCATTCATACTGTTCACTTGATATTGTATAATTGGATTAAAGATGATTCAGCTTAGGTGGACTACAAGGCACCATCAATTATTTCATTATTTGGTATTATAAAATTAAGTGAAAAAATCAATGATTTGAAACAAAAATCGTGGGTGGGGACGCAAATTAAATAGCTCAAAGAAAAAATAAATGAAATGTGAACAAGGGAGGGAGTTTACCAGAAGAAGTGCTTTAATTTCAGTGTCAGTGATTTTTCCTCCCTCACCATCATCAGCTTCTTCCTCTTTTAACGATATCAAAGTAGTCAACATGTCTTTATGTGTTCCAGTCTTCATATTCTTGTGTTCATCTACTATCTCACTCAAGAAATCATCGAACCTCTTATGTAGCTTCTTCATTTTATAAGCTACCCTTTGTATGTCTAGCCACTCTAATGCTGGAATAAAATCCCCTATGTTGAATACTCCCGCCAGCGTCATTAATTCCACCACCATTGATTTAAACTCCTCCGCCTTCGAATCACCGCCTCCACTTCCGTCACCGAATACTCTATGCCCGATCATCACCCGCCCTAGTGCGTTTGTGGCGCACAAGTTTAGTAGTTGTCCCAAGTTTACTGCTTTTTGTGTTCCACAAGTTACCAGAGCGCGTATAAGGATTTCCACTTCTTCCTGCATAATCAATTCATACAAACAATCAACCCACCAAATAGTGTCTTAGTAGTCATTACACTTAAAGTAGTAAATATTTATTATTCAGCGTCAATATAAATAAATATTTATTTGTGATGTTGGTAGCCCTAAACAATGTCATACGAAGTGATTTTTCTTTTAGGAGTAAGCACAAAATATTAAAAAATTATTTATATGAAACGTGTAACAATTTAATTATGCTTACAAAAAGCAAAACTAAATTAAAAGTGTTAAACAATAAAATCATATATGTAACGTGTGGAGTGGAAAATAAACAATAGATACGAACTTCCATGTGCTACTCCCCAGTCCTCAGAATACCATTCTTGTTCCTATTAAAATACTACTATAGGTGAACTTCCATGTGCTACTGCCCAGTCCTCACAATACCATTCTTGTTCCTATTAAAATACTACTATAGGTGTGGTTAGGTGGAGATTTTTTTTAATTGACTTAACATTAAAAGTTTAATGGGTATTAATTGACTTTAGTCCAACTAGTACACTCATCAATGTCTGAGTGGAGATTTCAGAATTCGAATCTTGCTCCTTACAAAATTATATAAAAAAAAAAGTTTAATGGGTTGATTCCATCCAAAAGAAAAAAAGAGTTTAATGGGTTGAATTCTATTGGGTTAATTGAGAACCACGTATGCCTTTCTACTTGGTGTCCTTAATAATCATTTAAACATATCATCATGTGTTATAAAAAAGAAAAAAACATATCATCATGTTAATTTTTTTTATAACAATATAAAAAAGTTATTTTTAAATAAGTGTTTTGTAGTTTTGTATTTTTGTAAATAAAAAATTATAGTTTGATTTTGAGCAAATAAAGAACCGTGGTTTGATTTGTTTGCAGAATTGATGATCAATTTTATTGACGTAAATGTAGACATTTTTCGCTCAATTTTGTTTTCAAACCTTTGACTGAGTATGTAAGAGTTAAATTGAATGGTCAGAAACTGTTTTTGGACAAAAAAAAAAGACTTCGTCCATGTCATTAAAATCAAACATTTCCTTAGTACTGCAAACCATGCAAATCACATCTTTTATTTGCTCAAATGCTAACCACAATCCTTTATTTGCTTAAAAGCCCACGGTCCTTTATTTGCAAAACGGTAAAACTGTAGGACACTTATTTGAAATTAACCCTATAAAAAAATATATACAATAGTATTTTAGTGGACTCACTCAAATAGGTGTGATGTGTTTCCATTAATTAGCACGAGGGAGTTTATATTGTTTAAAATTTGAAGAGCATCTTAAATAGGCTCTCTATTTGAGAGCCTAAGTTAAAATATGAGGAGTTTGGTTAGAAAATCAACTTCAAGAATCTTTTAATCACTCTTCAAATCACTACGAGTTACACACTCTCTCTTCAAATTTAAGAGCACTTCTCTTTCTCTTGACTTATTTTTTATTAATATTTTATGATGGCATCTTATTGGTTAACATAATAATATGAAATAAATTTAATGCAAAAAAATAAATAAGAGTTAGAATTAAGAGTGTTGTTGGAGAACACACAATTTAGAAACTCTAAATGATTAAGAGTTAGTATCTCCATTCTAAAATAAAAACAATGAAAAAGTTATGAATTAAAATCGTTTTGGCTATTTTTCTTCTTTTCTCTCCATTTCAACCTTGGCTGAATTAAATGACGGCTTTCTTATTTTCTCTTCATTTCCCAATTAAGGAATTGAAAATGTTGAAATATGGTAAATATATTTTTGTAATTAGTAATAATGGAAAAAATAATAGATACATTAAATATGAAATTAGTAATTAATAAGGGTATAATGGTACTTTTAAGCCTCTCTTGTTTTTGATTTTTTTAACTAAAAAAACATTTACTTTAGAATGGAGATGGTAATATTTTATAGGAATTAGTCCTAAGTTATGATGAAATGCACTATTTACTCCTTGTATTTTTTGAAATTTACTATTACGTCCCTAAATTTTGCAATAATCAACACTTTCATTAAAATTTATTGGAGAATACGTTAGTCAAACTTCAAATTGAGTCAACTGTACTTATAATAAATCAGATTTCTGTAATTACCATTGCCATATTTAAAATGTTTGACTAATAGATTCTCCAAAAAAATTTAACAGAAAGGACTAAAAGTGTAGATTGTGGCAAAACTGAGAGATGCATTAGTGTATTTTGAAAAATACAGAAACTAAACAGTGTGTTTCGTTATAACTCAGAAACTAATAAATTATTTATCTTATTTTATACTATTATTTTAGATAATTGAAGAGATGTTCTAATAGCTTGAAATTATTGGTAAAGGGAAGTTGAAATAAAAATGAGAGAGAAGGAAGAAACGTGAAGGCAAATGTCAAATATAATTAATGAACTCACCTTTTCAAACAACTATTCAAACGGTGAACATCCCGAAAGAAGCAAGTGGGATTGTTTTTGGTAAAGAAAACAAAACTCATATTTCTCTAGTAATATCTATTGAAAGAGTAATAGTTTCTCCAAAATGTAAAAGCAAGAGGCACCTACTAAATAATGTAAAGTCACACCATTCTTAACCGTTAATAACAATTTGAATAGACATCTCAAGTACGACATTTAAATGCATGAATAAGACAGAAATTAAACCTGTCTAACGTGGCGGAAGTCATCCAATGCCTTGGCGGAGAAGAGATGTAGTGCACTAATTTTCCTGAGCATACGCCACCGCGGTCCGTAGGGTGCAAAAACAAGATCTTGATAATTATAAGCAACATATTTAGCCCCAGCATTAGGAGGTCGACTAGAGAAATTAGCATCATGAACCTTCAAGAACTGGGCAGCCACCGAGGCGGATGCAGCCACAACTACGTCTACAAAGCCCATACGGAGGTGCATAAGAGGACCATAAGTTCGAGCTAAAGCAGCTATAGATTGGTGAGGCTTGGGGCCTAAATGAGGTAGATTTCCAACTATAGGCCATGGTTTTGGACCAGGAGGAAGAGGAAGAGATGTATGTCTTCTCCGGAACAAGAAGAAAGAAATGAAAATGGCTGAAAATAAGGAAACTAAGATTAGTGTAAGCATGTTTTTGAGTTGAGTAATTAGTTGGAGTTGGAGTTGTGTGTTGGACTTATTCTGTAGAGTTACGTATATATATATATATATATGGAAGATGGATAGATGAAGGGAATTAGATGAGAACGTGGCGGACTTGATGGAGGTAGCTGCGAAGAGTGGTCGCTAATCAACCATGCAAAGCTTTATAGCAGTAGGGGGGTGAGGGAAGGTATACACACGGAGTTACCTCATCCATTAGTCAATCTAATTTATTCTTCTCTACTATTTCAACCAACTATTAATACCAAAAAAGATAAATACATTTTACATACTTCTATAAGGACAAAATACATTCTATCATCCTTCCAAATATTGCTATTACTTTAACCTCATTTTTTGCTCCAGATTATCACTATTTAAAGACCAATCACTTGTATAATTAATAATATGGTTCAAGTTAACCATCACTTCATTCATTTTTAACTAATTTCATTTGGTTTTATGTTATAAGAATGTCAAGTTTAACTGTCAAACAAAATTAGGGGATAAAATGTAAAATTGCAGCTGGACCTTGTGGACCTAAAATAAGAGTAAAATTGTATCCTAAATGTTTGCAACATGGAGTAATTTTGGATGGAGACATGGTGAAATCAGCTTTTGATTGCTTGGAGTGCTGAAAATAATACATCTAACCCATATGATGTTGACTTCGATTTTTTGTTTTGCATTTACATAAGTTAAAATGAGTTATTTTAGTTTAGATTTCAACATTTTTTAATACACTTTGTTTGTGGAATGAAATAGAATAGTTATTCCATAGAAATTGAATAAGAAGAAAAATAGAATGGGCATTGCTTAGACATACATCTATTATTATATTTGGTGACAGAATATAGTGATGAAGAATGACTAATTCCATTTTTATTTACCGTTTTGCTTCTTACATTGTGGGACATAATCTTGGTCTTTAAACTATTAGATTATTCACTCCAAAATACATAATCTATTAAATTATTTACTCTAAAATATATGACCAATTATATTTCAGATAGTTATTATATATTTTTTATGGCATTTAAATTATTGATTACAACTCTTTTTTTTTCGCCAGTATCATTAATCATGCTCAAATTGTCTAAACGGTTTACAAATCAAACAAGAAAATTTGTCATCTGTTATCATAATAGTTCACAAATGAAATAAGAAAACTGATATATAAGTGGAAGAAAGATCTGATTTATAAGTGGACACGAGTATTTATTTAGTGTCTTTTAATTTTTTAATATGTTTGTTTTTACCAAATTGTTTTACTAGTGTAATTTTCAATTTATTATAACAGTAGAGACTAAATTGTCAATAAATAACCAAAATTTAATGCTATGGTGGCTTCTACATGTTCCAAGGAATGTGGACATGCGTGCCCACAACTGTTAAAGTTATGAAAAGGAAAGTCTAAACAAGAGGTGCATCATTGTTTGAAAGTTAAGTGCTCAAAGTTCAGCTTGAGGTGATGGTAGTAGGTTAAATAATTCATTACGTGTATGTGTATGTCTTGCCTTGGTACGTCAGCATTACATATATGTACAACCATATCAACCAGCAAGTTGCAAATTTTCCGAGTTCTACTTAAGGTGTTTGTTTACATTTTCTGACGGCTATTCATGTTCAATAGTTTTATCTCAAATCACTATAATTGAAGTGTTTAGTTAAGTTTTAGAAAGACTAATACATTAAAAAAATTTAAATTTGGCTAAAAAAATCATATTAAATCTTTAAATATAGAGTATCTCACAATTTTTTTTGGACTTGCTTAAAGTAGCATGATTGACTTTTTAAATTCACGTGACAAAACAAGAGCGATTTTTGACAAATTGTGAAATATATCACCTTGTACAAGTTCAAATGACGAATGTACTAGCATGCAAGCAAAATTGAGAGGCCAATTTTGAACAAATTCAAGAGCCAATAATATTTATATTTCCTCCATATTCTGCATTTTCTCATATTTTATGTTTTACCGTATTTTACAATTTTACAATTTTTTACATTTTATTTTTATTTTTTTCACGTTATGAATGTTTCTCCAGATTTTCTATTACGTATTTCTTATATTCTGTTTTTTTTTTCTTTTTTGTTCTTTGTTTTTTTCTATTTTTCTACATTTTTACGTCTTTTTTCTTGTTTTTCTCCTTTCTATATTTTTTGTATTTCTTTTCTCATATTTTATATTTCTATCGTTTTGCACATAAGCATGTTTGTTTTCTCGTCCATTTTTCGTTTCACTTTTCCTTTCCTACCCTTTTTTCTGTTTTTCATGTTCTCTTCCTTTCATAATTTTCATGTCTTCTAGGTTTTCCATTTTGTCGTTATGTTTCGTGTTTTGCATTATTTTTTCTTATTAAACCGTTTTAAATGAAAGATTTGATTATCCACACAAGTAACTATTTGCACTAACTCATTATAACAAAGCCCACATATGGATTGGGTTTACTCCTACCTACCCCCGATCGGCAGCTGCTGGCTCTCCCCAAGACTTGGGGACAAATCTATGCTAATGAATAATATGAAACATATTGTTAGCTTTAACTATTAACTCGAACTTTTAGTTCGATCGGTTAAATAACTGATATCAAAACCGAAAAGTTCGATTCCTAACAATCACTATCAACTCAAACTTTTAGTTCAATCAGTATATAGTTAAATTGTATAAACCGAAACACACAACATGTTATTGCATTAGTCTTCATGTTATGGTTCAAAAACAACATATTTTGACAAAAATGCTCCAACGTTTTAACTCCCATTTAACCGGAAAACTATATAATCAAGCACAATTTGCAGCACTTTCAACTGATGTGCTTCAGAAAGCTTTGGACCCTATCGTTCTTAATAGAGTAATAATCATAAAAGTGGAATTTAGTAAATGCTATACTATGATATTCAATACCAACCTTTATTCGATGTTAAAAACTTAGATATCAATAAGAACTTTAGATTATCAACCTTTCTAGTTCAAGGTTAAGAAATTCAGATTTACATAAGAACTTTAGATTCTTGGTCCTACCGGAAAGGAAACTAAACCCAGATTCGAAGACGGAACAACACATCCATTTAGAAAAGAGATGAATGATAAAGCTCTCCCTCCAATGCTAGTACAAATGATTGTACAGATACTGCTTAATACCAAACATTCATTGCCAAAAAAAACTGAAACTACAGAAGTCAACACAGCATATGCATTTGAGCTTAATATCAGGGTTCTGGACCAGATACTGCTTCATTTACATTTACATTTACATTTACCAAAACATAGCAACACAAGACAGCAAGTAGCAGTTACACACAAAATGGGAGGTTAGCACGAGCAAAAGACGCAAGACAAACAAAATGGAAACGACTCAAATACTAGCCTCCATTGCTCTTGAAGATCCACCATTCTTGCAACTCACTCAATCATCCCATCTTCTTCATCTTCGTCGACAATCTCCTCAATTTTCATCTTCTTTACCTTCTGAGCTGCATCACTCTTGGTTGAACCACCAGGTATTTGAATCAGTACATCCGCTTTCTCTCCGGTGGCTGCATTAACAAGACCCCCATTGTTCTCCACCCGATACACCAGATCACTTCCACTGGGCCCTGCATCTATGTACACTGTTGAATTCTCATCTATATCTTCTCTGATCAACATCCTTGACAGCTCAGTAACCACCTTTTTCTCCAGCCACCTTCTAATTGGTCTTGCTCCATAAACCTATCACAAAGGTAACAGGGTTGTTATTTGATGCACCAAAAGAAGAACACGAGAAACACTAGTATTTTCTGATGGTGTGTACTTACTGGATTGTAACTTTCTGCCAGTATATAGTCTAAAGCAGCGTCTGTCACTGCCAATGCAATTCCCCTCTCAGCAAGTCGGACAGCTACTTCCTTCATCTGTAGCTTAGCAACCTTCCTTAGTTGGTCATGCGAAAGTGGATCAAACACCACAATTTCATCCAATCGGTTCAGCAACTCTGGCCTAAAATGTTTCCTCACCTGGCCCAGATGCAGTTATATATCAGCACTTTAGCAATTCAACATTAAGGAAATCAGAACAGACCACAAAGCATTTATAATATGTATGTTACCTCTTGCAGAACACGATCTCGAGCAACTTGCATTGAACACTTTCCTGTTAATCCTGATAGCAAGTGCTCTGCTCCAAGGTTTGATGTCATGATGATGACAGTATTCCTAAAATCCACAGTGCGTCCTTGCCCATCAGTTAACCTGCCATCATCTAGAACCTGAAGCAGAGTATTGAACACAGAAAGATGTGCTTTCTCCACTTCGTCAAACAAGATTACACTGTACGGCCTTCGCCTTACAGCCTCTGTAAGTTGCCCACCTTCTTCATGTCCAACATACCTACAATATGCATCAAAGGTAAGATTCTATCTACCACTGCAAAAAGTTTGAGGTCTATAGTGAGAACATAATACTTACCCTGGTGGAGCACCAATTAGTCGTGCTACTGAATGTTGCTCCATATATTCAGACATGTCAATCCTCACCATCTGATTATCATCATCAAAGAGCTGCTCAGCAAGTGCCTTAGCTAGCTCAGTCTTCCCAACACCGGTTGGACCCAGGAATAGGAACGAACCAGTAGGCTGTTGGGGCCTCCCTAGACCAGCCCTTGATCTGAGAACAGCCTCAGCAACAGCTTCAACTGCTTGGTCCTGCCCCACCACTCTCTGATGCAACCTTTCTCCAAGCCCAATAAGCCTCTCTTTTTCATTTTGACCAAGCCTTGTTATAGGTATGCCAGTCCATCGGCTAACAACTTCAGAAATGTGTTCTGGTCTAACTGTTTCGGTTAACATCATATCCTCATTCTCAACGGTACCTCCTTCAAGCCTAACTATTGCAGCATCAACCTCTTCCAATGCCCCATATCTCAAATCAGCAACCCTTGCCAAATCATATCTTCGTTCTGCATCTTGTATTGCAATTTGCAACTCTTCTTTCTTTTGCTTCAGTCGTCTTATTTCGTCAATTCTCTCCTTCTCTTTCCTGTACTTCATCATCAAAGGCTGAAGCTTGTCTCTCAAATCATCAAGTTCTTTAACCACCTGCAAAATTATCACCAAGTCAATATACGACATAGAGAAAGACATGGAGAAATTAAAAAGCAACAGTAATGTCAAATGAATATTTAATACTACTTACTTCAGCAAGGCGAGCTTTGCTGGCTTTGTCCTTCTCTTTCTCAAGAGCATGTAATTCAACCTCCAGCTGAATCTTCTTTCTTTCCAGATTATCAATTTCTTCCGGCTGGCTATCCAGTTGAACTCTCACATTTGCACAGGCTTCATCAACTAAATCAATCGCCTTATCAGGCAAATGACGACCTAAACAACAACAACATTGATGTTAATCCTGCTCCCATTTTAGAACATAAAGAACAATAGTTGAGTAGAATAAATAGATACCAGTGATATATCGACTAGACAACTGAGCAGCATTCACAAGAGCTCGATCAAGAATTCTAACACCATGATGACCTTCGTATTTCTCTTTCAAGCCACGAAGAATGTTAATGGTGTCCAAAACACTAGGCTCAGCTACATAAACTTGTTGGAATCTTCTCTCAAATGCTGGATCTTTCTCCACATACTTCCGGTACTCTTGTAATGTTGTAGCACCAATGCACCTTAATTGACCTCTAGCAAGCATTGGCTTGAAAAGATTAGCCGCATCCATCGATCCTTCTGCTCGACCAGCTCCAAGAACAAGATGAATTTCATCAATGAACAAGATAACCTTCCCCTCTGCCTCTTCTACTTCTTTCAAAACAGCCTTCAACCTTTCCTCAAATTCTCCCCTATATTTAGCCCCCGCTACCAAAGCACCCATATCCAATGCAATAACCCTTACATCCGAAAGATTATTAGGCACATCTCCTCTAACAATTCTTTGAGCTAAACCTTCGACCACAGCCGTTTTGCCAACACCTGGCTCGCCAATTAAAACGGGATTATTCTTAGTTCTTCGGGATAGAATCCTAACCACCCTTCTAATCTCCTCATCCCTACCAATAACGGGATCAAGTTTGCCCGCTTGTTCTACTAAATCCCTCCCGTAAGTCTTCAATGCTTGATAACTAGAATCTGCAGTTGCACTCTCTACTTTCTTCCCTTCCTTCCCTCGAAGTTTCTCTACTTCAGATTTCACCCGCGCTGTAGCAACTCCAGCCTCCTTCAATAAATCCCCAATCTGGGAATCCTCAAGAAGACCAAGAATGAGTTGATCCACAGCTAAATGAGAATCACCTCGTGATTTTTGCAAAGCTTGGGCACGCCGGATCACTTTAATAAAACTAGTACTAGGCGGAAATTCATCGGGAGCTGGTGACTGAGACGGTAGCTTCTTGATAGCGTTGTTAAAAACCCTTTGCGCAGACTGCGAAGCACTTTCCCCTCCAGCATTACAAATCGCCTGACTAAATATCGCAGTAGGGTCCGTGATCAGAGCAACAGCAAGGTGCAACGGGGTTAGTTGCGCATGACCACCACTCATTGCTAGCTCATGAGCTGAAGCCAAAGCCTCATTTGTCTTATGGGTAAACTTTCCAGGATCCATTACTTAAAAACCTAAAATATCAGCAAGAATAAAAAATTAAGACATAATTCAAACAATATTTGCAAGAATTGTAAGCATTACGTGAGCAAAAGAAAGCAACATGCAGTTAAAGAATAAAATATACAACAAAACAGAGCACATTAGGAAATTTCATATACTAAGCGCGAAACTATAAAATATTGATTCAAGAATCAACCAAGAAGTCAAAAAAGAAAAGTGGAGAGAAGTATGTATTGAAATAATAAAAAAGAAGGATTGGGTTACCTGTGTTGTGCAGAAAAAGTTGACGGAATTTAGGAAAGAGCGATATGCAGGTGATTTAGAGCGTGAAATTGTATGGAAATGAGCGTAGATGAATGTAAAAATGTTTTCTTTGATTTCAATATGGAATGCAGAGTTGGGTTTGTAATGGTGATTTTATTAGGAGAGAATAGACGAGTCTGGAAGGAACTGGATGATACACTCTGATTAATTATGCTAGAACTTACTAGATTCGCCGCTCTATTTCTCTCTGGGTCCCATTCTAATCCCAAACGACACCGTTTTCTTATATGAACCTCTTCCATTTCCCACTTGCCTCCATAACTATTGCCACGTCATACGTATTTAAATTTTTTAAAGTATTATAATCCTTTTGAGATATTGTTTTAAAGAGATAATTACATTACTTGGTTTAAATATTTAGACTATTTTGCTTTACGTTTTATTAAGTTAAACATTTTTTGTTTCTTTTACTTCTTTCTTTTGTTTTTGCTTTTTAATAATTACTCTCTCTTTTACTGTTATTTTATTGTTTTCGTGTACCCATCTATATTGACAACAAACACAAAACAGAGACAATGAGTAAACGACGGCGACAACGACGAGTAACTAGGTGAGAAGAACAACAACTGCAACGATAGCAATTGGGTGTTAAAAATTGATGGACGACGACAAAGCAAATAACACCAAAAAATCAAGGATAATGACGACAATTGAGGAATTAATCGATCGATATGACTGAGAGTTCGTTGATAGACGGTGGCAAAATCTAGTAAAATCCTATTATTTACTGTGTTACGTAAAACCTATTTATTGATTCGACATACTATATCATTCATATATCGAGTGTATAGAAAAATCTGTTAAAAATAACAGATCAAATATCTATTGGAAGATTCTATTGAAATTGTCGTTGATATGGCTAAGTTCGTTGATAAAACTGTTGGAAAAGAAGTCGTATTAAGCAATCCGTAGCTCAATTAGCAAAGATGTTGGAAGATTCTATTGAAATTTCTAACACTTTATTTTTATTTAATATATAAGTTATTGGTTTGTTATAAAACATGTTTATATCGGATATTTTTCATATCAACAACAACAAACTCTTATTTCATAACAAACATGATACAGCAACAACAAACATCTAGTAGTTGAAAACTAGAAAACAATATCAATTAGCTAACAGATATACCAAGCAGGTCAAAGGGAAAAGAACATAATGTCACTAAACTTGATACTATTTTCTTGTCTATTAGGAGTTGCGAACAGAATAAACAAGCAATAAACAATCTATTCACAAGCAGATTGTTCATTTGTTCACAAGTGTTGTTCCTTAACTTACCTACGAACATCATCAATGGGTTACTCGCAAACAAATTCATGGATAAAGTTAACATGATGCTCGACAATAAAGTGAATGAGTTCCTCGTGAGAAAAACTCGTTAACAGAATTAAGGAGTCGGTCATAAGCAAAACTCGTGAAGAGAGTTAACAAGCTGCTCATGAGCAAATTAAAGCTCACAAATAAAATAAAGGGTAATTTCCATATAAAACCCCTGTGTTTATCAATTTTGTTAAAAAGGTGTCTGTGTTTATTTTTTTGACAAAATGAGGATTGTGTTTATCTCCGTTAACCAAAAAGCGGAAAAGTCATTAACGGTGTTAAATGTGATGACGTGGCAAAGGGTATTTTGGTCTTTATTTATGAGTTATGATATAAAAAAGTCACTTCTCGCACTTTAAAGTTGTAAACACATGAATATTTAAGAAATTTAAGGGTTTTCGGTCTTTATTTATTCATAAATTTCTTAAACATCCATGTGTTTACAACTTTAAAGTGCGAGAAATGACTTTTTTATATCATAACCCATAAATAAAGACCAAAATACCCCTTGCCACGTCATCACATTTAACACCGTTAATGACTTTTCCGCTTTTTGGTTAACGGAGATAAACACAATCCTCATTTTGTCAAAAAAACAAAAAACAGACACTTTTTGACAAAATTGATAAACACAGGGATTTTTTTTCGAAAATTACCCTAAAATAAACAAGTAAATCACAAGCATATGAAAAACACGAGGGTTCTCATTAATTTTCCCCCGAGCATAAAGCAACTAGCTTGGCTCGATTACAGCCCTCTAGTAATCTTTTTACTAGTGTTCTTTTTTGCTCTGAATTTTTGTACTCGTAGTCATTCCGTTCCCTGTCTTTTCAATTATAGGTCGTCTCATGGAATAAAATGTTCTTTAAATGCAAATTAATTCTCCGTAGTGATTGCCATTCAATATTTATCTATTGTCCTTTGCATATATGATATAGTCTCTTTATCATTCATCTTCTTTAATTCTTGCTACATAATCATCTAGAGATGCATAATATTTATTTCAACAAAATCACTATTTGTTGATATCCAACAGAAAAGATAAATAGAAAGACACAAACCCACTAATTCTTTCCAAGTGTTCAACACAAATTACTCGTTTACCACAAGATTGTCTTTAAAAATGCTGAAGTTACAAAAAATACTAATTTACAAAGTTATATGCCACAAAACAGCTTTTAGAAATGCACAAAACTACAGGCTTTATTTATGCTTTTCCTTTTTTTTTTTTTGATGAGATTTATTTATGCTTTTCCTAAGGTTTAAACTGAAAGTCATTAGCCCAACAATACTAGTGTGTTATTAACTACAAGCAACATAATGGGTGAACAGACTTTTGAGTCCGAAAGTGAAAACATAAAATAAAGAAAAAGAAATACTTCCGTCCGGCAAAATATACATGCATCCTTGCCCGACAGGACTCAAATTATTTAACCTTTCAAGAAATCTAGAGCCGCAAATACATGCCTATAGCAAAACCACAAATATCTAAAGCGAAATAAAAAAATTGACTAGTGGAGCAATACTTCATATGCAGGGTCATTGTAACATCTTCCTGCCCTGATGTATTCTTCAAAAATTTCTTTCAAAATTAGAAATCAAGAAAGAATAAATGCAAAGAATTCTACAAATTTCTAATAGAAATGTGATTTTGCCATAAAATTATGAACTTTCAGCAATATGTTATTTCAAATATGTTTCAGTTCATTGCGTGCTAGCTCAGGTGCACTAGAGACCTCATAGTTGTGGAGATTTAAAGTAAATTGAGCTAAAAGCTCAGTTCAAATATTTTGTAACTTTGAAGAAATTATATCTTGAAAGAAGATTCTAAGTTGCAGCAAAACAAACTGAGCATCATATGCACATTAAAAACACTTCAATCAGACGAATCCATTAATGACAGAAGTTGGTTATTAAAGAACAAGCAAAGAGATAGATTTAACACTATTAACAACAATATAAAAATGGAAAATTTCAAAATTATACCATATATTCAGGCGAGGGAAGTTTTCAATCCTCATCACTCTCATAAACAACTGCCATCCTTCGATGGCTTGCAGTCTTCCTTGGAGGGTATTCTTCATCCGATTCAATCCCTGCCCGCTTGCGACTGCTTCCAGAATCCTTGTTCTTTTGCTTTGGCTCCTGATAAATCAAATTAAGATGTAATCTAGAAAGCCATGCAACAGAATAGTACAGCAACAAACCAAGGAAAATGTGGAAGAAAACGTGATAGTACATCAAAACTATCTATCACAATTTGTCCAACAAGAACTTTATGGGTAGATAAAAGACGCATTTTAAAGATGTTCTACTCAATGAATGCACAAAATTCATATATTCCTAATTTCAGAAACCATCTCATTGATTACCATGGCAAAACCAAATTGGACACAGCATTCAAATGGTAATTACAATGCAAAATATCCCATGTTAAGAATTTGGAAAAGGTTTATCATAAACTTGATTCAACATAACAGATATGCAGCTGACTAATAAATTCATGACAACGCACAATTTAACTAATAAAAAACGACATCAATGAAACTAATCATTTTACGTATTTTGTAGTTGATTACTTGTATATATAAAGCCTAAATTATAAACTAGACTAAATATATTGCGTAACATGAACCTCCTGGTCCAATGCATGGATGACGTGGTAAACCAAGTGTATTATGAAATTTTCCGTAAGGATGGTAGTAAACTAGTACAATGTATGGCTTTTACAGGGACAAGTCAGAAGAAACGATATGCAGGTGACTGACAATTAATCTTGAATTGACACACTGAGTCAGTTGTGCTTTGATTGTCCAAGCAATTAGATCTGATAACAGAGAGGACCACCGATAACTAAAGGAACACAAGCTTCCAAATTATTTGAGCACTAAGCTTCAACCAATTTTTCAGCAACATATTATAAGTAGAATTGTGATATACAGATTTTAAAGCCCACAAAAGAAAATGAGTCATGCGGCAATATACAAGGAAATCTAATCTTTTTAAGGTCCAAAAAGGTAAATGCAATGAAAGAATAGTTTGGTAATCTTTCAATCAAGTAAAAATGTTATAAAGTACTATCCTTCTACATGCAACACGACTGGTAAAAGAATTTTCTACAGAATGCATCAAAACGTGTCCATACCTCAGACTCCTCTTCCTCCTCTGAGGCTCCATCAATTTCTGCTTCTGCATAACGGTCTTCTTCCTCCTCTTCAGATTCCTCTGGCCGCCCAACCCGTTTCCGAGGGGGAGACCTTTCAAATTCCTCTCCATCAGTTTCATATTCCGACTCTTCTCTATCACTTTCAGAGAAATCCACAGGACGCTTTGATGATTTAACACTGGGTAAAGAAGACTTGCGCAATATATCTTTATGGCCCTGTACCGAAAGTACAAATAGCAAGTTAGTAAATCTTTTCAGAGTCACAAGATATTTACACATCATTAATATCAGATGATATGACCTTCTTAGCATTCAGAATGCGTTTCTCTGCTCTAGCTTCCACTTCCAAATCTTCCTCAAGACGGCGTCGAGATCGACGTTCATCATAATAATCTGCTTGGTCATCCTGGTAAAAGATGGAGAAACAAGACGTAAAGTAGGATACAGAAAACTTTCGATTGACTAATATGAGTGCCAGATATTTTTTAAAAATGAATTGCATGCACATACTGGCCCAGAAACAGAAAGAAACCAAATCATAATGGCCTCGATCGAGCAACTAATTAGATTACTTGAGCTTGATTTTAAAGCACAAACCATGAAAAGATTCAAAACAAGCAAAGGATGGGGAAGCAAAATAAGCATGAATTTCACTGCAAACCTCCTCAAGTGCATCCTCCAAGAACCCAGGTGAAAGCTGACGCCTCCGGTCCACAGTCTGCGTATACTTCCGGCTAACCTTCTCTCTCTTCCGATTAAGAAGTACATTGGCTCTAATTGTTTGACTTTCAGCCTGAAAAACCACATTCACCACATGAATTTGCAAGTTTAAATGCATCATAGGAAATACATGTAACTCAGATCTGAGCAACTTGTTACCCTTTCTTTTTCCTCCTTTTCTCTCTCAGGATCGATGTCAGTGACACAGTTCTTAACTTTATAAACTTTTCTATGCCGTGAATCAACAAGAGCAGTCAGCAGCCTATGAGAATTTGATGTTAATGATGATGGCATAAACCTCATTTTCCTCGATATTCTCCCTTGAGACTGAAGAAGGGACTGCAAAAAAAAAAGTGTATTCCTGAGCATAAATTATTATGTTCAACAATATAACCTAGAAATGGATAAAAACTTGCCAGTAAACAGACCAGAATCCAAAGCCAACAGTCCTCTATTTGGTACATGCAACATTAAAATCATTAAGGTTTACCATAAAAGGAATTGATTCCACTATATTGCATTTTAAAATCTAGAATTTGCAGCTAAGACAGAGAATATATAACGGATTATAATCCCTTTTCCCCCTCAACATCCAGCTCAAAAGCAAAGAATCCTTCAAGCAATCAGAGCATAAAATAGAAAACCATCAAAATAGTTTAAATACAATTATACAAAGAAATTTACGAATTGCTTTCTAAATAAAAAGAACACTGAAACAAGGGTTTCAAATCCCTATGCGTTATTTAGGCATTCATACTGAAAAACACAAGTCTTTCTCATAATGTACGCACAGAATTTCCATGTTGAATAACCAAATACAGCTTCAGAATGACTAATTTACTCTAAATATTAAAGATACATGGTCAAAGCAAACTTAAAGACCATAAGCAACTGGCAAGCTTTTCAACTCATTTTGACCGCTGCACGTGTACAAGAATTGTGCATAATATAACCAAAGCTAATTGCAAAATACAAAGGGTCAGTTAGGTGTCGATGAAATTACTTGAGAGATGGTAAACAATCTATACCCCACATAAGCAGTAGAAATCAATGAAAATCTTAAACGAGAGAATTGATGAACAATGGAGGTCTTCATGGACCCGACTCGTCTATTGGAGAAGACTGAGGAAGTTTTAGTTTTTTTCTGCTCTCTCTTTTGTGTTTGTGTGTGTTTGTGGTGTTTGGGGAAGAGATGGGAAAATATCATATAATCCAACGTTCAAATTGAAATCACAAGTCAACTTACCTTGTTATGCCTAAGGAAAAGATGTGTTTGATCATGCCGATCATCTTGCAATGATATATCAAGAACTTCATTCCCAATTAGCAATTGTAAACTGCCATCTGACCATCGCACAAAACGTGTGTTGCTTTGAACCTACATATCAAAAGAAAGATGCAGAAGTCATTAGAATACAGTATGATAAGTTAACCGTCATTTGCTTATTTAACTTGTAAACTAAGAAAGATAATACTTGAGAACTGCAAATGGACAAGGAGAGAAAACATTGTATACAATGCTCAGATAGATTCCAAAGACAATTCTACCTCAACTATTCAACCTGAAGATTTCATAGAAATAGAAATTATTGATAAAGACTTGCAAATACGAAAGACAACATAAATTCACGGAGAGATACCAATCACAAGAATAAAGTTATCGAGTACAAGCTCAAAATACATACAAAGAAGAAGAGCAGATCAAGAGCAGATACAGCATCCTATAGTAAGAATATTTCTCCTTCTAGCAGATTAAAAGGAACCTATGGCTTCATCATCACACTGACTCAAAGCAGAATAGAAACTACAGGAATAAGAAAACACACAAAGATAAGAGGCCAGACATCAAAAATATGATTGTTGATTTCATTCCTCATTCACCATGCTGAAGTTGCAGACGGGTACAAAGTCCTAAAAAAGAGCTACCAGCCAGAAATAACTTTCTAAAATATTTTTTTAATTTCAGAAGACTAGACTTCTAGACTCCAAAATAGGACTTCATCAAGACCGAACATTCCAAATCTTAACTATTAACTAAACCAACTTGGACTTAAATGTAACTGGAAGCAGAATTTTACTCCAACATAAACTCTATGGCCACCATTACTTCAAAGAAGTTTGAAAGCTAAATGCTCTACTTGTGGATGCTAACCTCAGCAATGGGTATTACTGTTCTGCTCATGAAGGTCCCTGCACCATAATCTATGTAAATGTCTAATGATGTAAATATCATGTGTTTGTTAAAACTTCCTCAAGCTTAACCTTTATCCTGAGCATCAAAAAGAAATTGCTAAACACGAACTCAAGGATTCCAAAAAGTCTTAGGCAGTTATTTAACCTTGACCCTTCTTGCCAATGTTAGTAACACATAATGCAAACTCAAGGATTACAAGGATAGGCTTTACTAAAAGTTAAGTGAACGAAAGGAATTGAAGAAGTTCAAAAGACAAGCCCAAAATCTCCTCTTCTCTGGTGTCAAGGAATAGAACATAGCACACGATGGCTCATCACATAAATGTCTTTTTTTTCTGCACAAACGAGTACTAAAAAGGAATCTACTTACAGATTTACTGCCATCAGGATTTCTAACTGTCCTCCACCGCACGATATTGTTCTCCAAGCGTAAACGTTTCGGAGTGCCAGTTTCATCTGTAACAAATGTTTTGTCCTCTACATATGTTTTGGGATCAAAAGGGTTTGGGTCGACGCCCATTATGTTAGATACCTTGATCATATTCATCTGCAGATACAATTTAATCACAGATGAGAACATGCACAAAATTGTGTATCTCTAAATTTAGTTTAAATAAACCAATTAGTTATTCACAGAGTTGAACTGAGCCGCATAAATAAAAGTTGACTAGCAAAATATCTGTTCATCATCCATTAACTGTATTTTTTATATGTTGCGTCATTGCTGCCTAAGTTTTTCAAAGCTAAATTTCCTTATGCTCCTCATAGCTTCATTCAAAAGGGTTTCTGCTGCTTCGATATATGTGACTTTCACTATTCTAGGTAGGTCCAGATTATTCAGCAACTTAGAATAAGAAACAATAACATAACTGCAAAGCTACTAAAAGTATTAGCTAAACATTCAGAATATATATCATATTTATCTACAAGGCATCACGTACACACGCCAAACCATTTTATATGTCAAGAAACTTAGGCAACGGCCAGCAAGCACAATAAAAATGGGATACCTTATCTGGATCAGCTGGGGGTCGCTGAAAAGGAATATCCAGCTCTATAGGAGGTCCCATTGGCTTCTCTTTAGATTTAATCTCCACGTTCTCCTCATCTGACTCATACCGACCATCCTCATCGACCAGCATATCCTCTGGTCTTAAGTTCTTTTGGTAGCTTCCTTCTTCTTCCATTGGAGACCTCTAAGGGATGAAAATGTTTTACCCCATTCTCAGATGAAACATTCTTGACAACACCAGAAAATCTAAAATTATAAATACAGCTTTTGGTGAACAATACTCACTTGTAAATCATGATCAATTTCGTTTCTAACTGCATATGCAGGCTCTTCCTCATCATCAGAGTCACCAAACACATCACGAATCTCAGCAGCTGATTGTGAAGCATGATGCGGGTCCTTCTCCCCATCAGGTGATCTGTTATGATGCCAGAATCATTTTTTACAGTCAGTGATTTCAACTAAACAAGATAACAAAAAGAAGCACAAAAACCCAGGACTAAAAAATGCCATTGTGCAAAACAGTTAGAAAGAGTCACCTCGGGCTTCTGGCTTGATCTACCTCCTCATCCTCATGGTCAACATAATGCTGATCCGATGATCTCTCAGACCCACTTTCAATGACATCACGTCTCCGGCTCTTTACAACTCTTCGACTATAATCTTCTTTTCCATCACTTTCCGCATCCTTAGCATCCCTATCATCACCAACATCTACATCTTCAGAACTCCCTTCACGTTCACCCTCACTTTCTCCAGGATCAGGTTCTACCTCACGCATTTCAGCTTCACTCTCTATCTCTACATCCTCATGCCCTTCCGCTTCATCCTCTCCTTCAACCTCACCCTCACCCTCATTCCTCAGCCCTCCTTCCGCTTCATCCTACGAAGCAGAATCACAAATCAATGCTGTTAGCAAATTACAATTTAAACAATTTTTATCTCTCTATCGCTTCTTCAAAGTCGAAAATATAACAATAACGAGCTTCCTCGAGCTCTGCTGTCTAAACAAGCCTAATCTCAAATCTACCATTATATTGGCAAGCAGTAGCAATTCAAATGATAAACAAGTAGGAACATAAGATAAAAAAATCTGAGCTAAACCTAGCTAGCAACAGGAATGTGAAGCTATGAAGCAAATAAAAGCAGGGTATAGAAAAGAAGAGAGGATGATTACAGAGGCATAGTTAGGTTGGGGATTGGATTCATGTTCGGAATCGATTTCTTCTTCTTCTTCTTCTTCCTCGGACTGCTCGCCGAAGAGATTTTGCATCATCTGATGCCGCTTCTCTTCCCCCATAGCTTAGACTATGTTTTCTGCACGAAGGGAATTGTAGAGGCTATGGTGGTATGTGCTAATCTGGCTTATGGGAGTTTGAAATCGGGGATCGAGCCGAGTGCTGCTGGCTGGGGGTTTTGGTTCGAACCCCGGATCTCAGCTTGGCGTTTCAATAGATGCCACCGTCTCTAATAAGGTCCCACTTTCTCATCCTCCTTCGGAAAGGAGTGACTCATGGGTTTCCTAGCTCTCTAGCTACTAAAATCAATGTTTTCAAAAACCAGATCGGATCAAATGTTGAACCACAATTTGTTTGGCTCACGGTGTATATGGTTCGATCCTATCGGTTTACTGACATCATATTGTAGTTTACATTTTTATTAAAAGAAGAAACCTTTAATCCTATTTACTATATAGTACTCCTCCAAGCTCAATTTATAAGTCGTTTAGTAAAATGATAAATGTTTCATAAATATAGAATGTTTTACATCTTTTTAAGTTTAATATGGTCAGTTTTGCCCCTATTTATTCTACTTCAAGAAAATTTTAGTAATAGTAAAATTAAATTTTAAGGGAAAAAATATTGCAGATCACAGTGAAAGAAAAAAATCTAAGGAGTGATCGAAAAGGCTCTTCATCTTATCAATTTTCCTTAAACGACTTATAAATCGAACTGGAGGAGTAGTTTTTTGGTGAGAAGTTAGTCATATACGGTAAATTAACAAAAACATTTATGATGACTTATAGAATAAAATTATTCATAATATAATACTTATTGAGTATAATATTAGTTCCTATTATACTCATTTAGTAGCGATAAAAATGGCAGCAAAAATTAAAAATAAATTAATGAACCTTCTTATAAGTTATAACAACATATACGACAATTTAGTCATTAATGTATTTTCGGATCCAATAAAATTATAAAAGTAATAAATTTGTGTGATAGTGCAATTATGTCGGATACGACAATTTAGATCATCAAAATGTTATTATGGTTGTCAGGTTAAGAATAATGTTTAACATGTTTATCACATTGTCGCCACGTGGCAATAATGAAAAGAAATTTGACTGAATCAATTTGAGATATGAATTACATGTTAAGGATAGAAAATTTCAATTTCGTAATTGTTGTACATACGTAACAAGTGTGACATACATATGTCAAATATCTAAATTGTCATGCTCGACCGTGACTATATGTAATATACTTTAGTGACTTTTTTGAATTAAAATGGTTTCAATGTCTATTACACAAAACCCGTAGTAGATTGACTATTGAGACTTTATTCTCAAAAAGTTTCATTCAAATCTATTGCAACACACTCTTCCACTATGCATTTTATCACAACATATTCCAGTATTTGAACTACAAGCGGGTATAAACAAGATAAATAAAATATCTATTTGTAATAGATGGTCATTAAATAGATCTAACAATTACTAATTTCATCTTTCGTCTAATAATAATTCTTTTTAGATACTAGTAATTAAATAAATCTAACAATGACTAATTTTATCCTTCAAATTCTTTCTAGTAAAGTGACAGAAAGAGAAATTAATAGACAGTAATTTAAATAAGGTAAAAGTACAAAAATAAACCACGTGGTTTCGACCATTTGCAAACATAATCTTCGTGATTTAAACTTTTGCAAACAAGTACCACGTGGTTTTGATTGCTAGCAATTAGAGGCTAATTGGATACCAATGTCAATTTTTGCTGGCATATGTTAAGTTTTCGGGAGTAAAAAGTCATTGTTTTCACCAATTTTGAACTAAATTGTAATTTAAATGATGTATATTATTTAATAACTACAAAATAACTTTTAACTAGAGTTGTCAAAATGGTTAAATGGGTTGACCCAACCCATTTAATAAATGGGTTGATCCAACCCAACCCATTTAATAAATGGGTCAAGATGATCCATTTATAAATGGGTTGATATGACCCAACCCATTTATTAAATGGGTTAAATGGGTTGACCCATCTAACCCAATTAACTAAATAGGATTAAAAATAAAATTCAACTAAAGTTAACTTAATCAATCATTAAATATTGTTCATGAGAAAATCATCTACAAAAATAAAAAAAATTCTCAAAAAGAAAATAAAAAAAATTCTAAAAAAAAAGAAAAAAATATTTTCTCAAAAAAAAGAAAAAAAATATATTTTTCTCGAAAAAAAAAAAAAATTCTAAAAAAAAAAAAAAAAACATTTCTCAAGAAAAAAATAAAAAAAAATTCTCAAAAAAAAAAGAAATTTTCTCAAAAAAATAAAAACAAAATTTCTTAAAAAAATAAAAATAATTTTAAAAAAATAATTTTTTTTTATATAAACAATTTAGAAATATTAGAGATTATGTTTTTAGTTATTTATTAAATGGGTTGATGGGTTAACCCGCATAATAACCCATCCAACCCATTTATTATATGGGTTAAATGGGTTGACCCATTTATGACCCGCTTATAAATGGGTCGACCCTAACCCATTTATTTGCGGGTTACACGGGTCGATAAATGGGTCATGACCCATTTTGACACCTCTACTTTTAACACAGAGAAGAATAATGTAGCAAAACAACAATCAACCATAACTGTCAACATTATTACTGCAACTCTGTCAAAGGTTTCGACGACAGGAGCATATTAAATTTAAAATGAGCTCATGTGATTAAAAGAGACTATTATTTGTGAGCAGAAATTAACATCGTTGTCTGATTAGTCTCTAATTGCTAATATTCAAAACCACAAGGTACCTGTTTGCAAAACTTTAAACCACGAAGATTATGTTTGAAAATGACTGAAACCACATGGTTTATTTTTGTACTTAAAGCCATTTGTTGGATCATTAGTTCTCACCTCAATTTTTGAATGTATTTTTTTGATGGTTTTTACTCATTTAGTAACAATAAAGGTACAAATATATTATACAATTGATTTTTGGTTTTTCATTCGGTATCCGAATCCACAATGGCCCGACTAATCCAGATTCGGAGCGAGTCAAAGGATTATGATATTCAAACCCCTCATAGTCGCCGTTTATATTATAGAAATAATTCGATAACAATATAAAGCATGATTTAAATATTGAATCTCTTAAATGCAAGGATTAACTAAGCTGTTTCGTCGTAAAAAAAACTAAGCTGTTCCTGCTCTCTGGCCAAAACTGAGCTTTCATGTCCATTTTTATCAGTGTCTTGGGCGACATCCAAGTCAAGAGCGATATAAACTGACTATACGCTTCTGTGGTGCGCTTCTCAATTTAACAAGTCCTCATGATGACAACCTTGGATGCATTTCCTCCCCAACGATTGCCAATATTTCATTCACCCTGAAACGAAAAATATTTGTTAAATTATAATAAATATTTGAGTCACTCAACTCTTATCCAGGACACGTGTTGACTGTATGTCCATTACACCGGTCACTAGTCAACTCATAATCATCTTAAGGCAATTCAAAGCCTAAATCAATATCTTTGCTTCATTTACGGTTACATGATTCAAATAGTACTATTATAAACGGTGTTGAAGAAAAAGAGTTCCAGGCTGACCTATGGGTATCAATTTTCACCTCTGCCAGCCATGTTGTTAGATAAACCTGTATACAATCAACTTCAGATATTATAAACAATATTATCTCAACATGAACATAACATAAATGCTTATTAAAGAAAAGAATAGATGGTAGGGAGAGTAAAATAGTGCATGAAATTGTCAGAGTAGCTAAATTCTTCAACAAATATTCATGATGGTCATCAAATCAATACCTGCAGAGTATCATGGTTCCATTGACTTTTGAATTGCATGGTAGGCAAATCCTGTTTATTTTCCATGCCTTCTGGACACATCGGCTTAGAGGTTTCCTTTGAATACAGATTACAGATGCTCAAATCATCAAATTCTCCAACATAAAGCTCATTTGACCAATGCAACTCAGTAACTGGTGCAACTTCATTGCTAATGCTAAATAACTCCACTATAAGAAGCCTCTGAGCCAAACAACATCAAAGGTGAATAAAAAAAAGAAGTCCCAAACTAGCAACCAAATAACATGATATTCCATTCAAGCTAAAAGAAATAGCAATATACCTTTAAACTTAGTTCGTATATAAACATTTGGACAAACTCGTCTGCAAGCTCTTCTGTAACCAATGAAAGAGAACATATTATTTCCTTTCATGAAAGATGGTGAAAGACATGCTAAATGATTTAAAACTTCCACCCAAAAAAGAAACCACTTAATAAATGAGAGTTTGTCCTGGGGACGACAGTAATGTGATTCCAGGAACTGGAATTCGCACGTATTTTTATCTTGTTAGGACTGATATTAGCTTCTGAGGTTTGAATATGTTTTTCCCCTTTTCTTTTGCAGTTTTTTTCTACTCGATCTATAGTATCTAACTAATCTTTCTTCTAGCAAAGAGACCTTTCATTTTTTTATATCAGTAAATAATCTGTACAAGGTATAGGTCGAATTGACAAACTTCATACTGTCAATATTAAATTAATAATTGCAAATAGTACATACATACCAAAAGAAGAAATAGGCCAAAATGAAAAGACTGGGATCCCGGAACCATCACCAGTGTCGTTATTATCTTCAGAAGTGCTAGAAAATTGCAGGATTGAACCATTGCTAGTCCCTTTGACATAACATCTCATGGATCTGCTAGCATTGACCATGGAAGTTACAACAGCCGTCTGCAGGAAAAACTCATTATGATAAAGGCAAGAACCACACTCCAACAAATTGGTAAAGAAAACCCCTCATGTATAACCTTGCTTCCATCCATGATATACGTTTCCAATACAAATAAGACAGTAGTTTTAACTTGAAGTTGCTCCCAATATAAGTAAACTTTGCACAAGAATGACTCAATGAACACACACATCAAAGATAAAACAATGTAGTGTAGGGTGTTAATTTTTTGTTCACGTACCATATCCTTGTAAGATGACAAAAGCTTGCTGCAATGAAGCTCCTACAGATTCACACAACAGAAAAAAAAAACCTTGAGCGTATGCAAAGGTTCAAAATGAAAAAGCAAAAGAAAAGACTTTCAAGCGGAGAAAATAAATCACCAGTTGTTTGCATAATTTTGAGCAAGCCTTTGTTCGAATAGCAGGCATATCATTCAAAACCCCAAGGTCCATGGAAGGCATGTATCTGAAACCCTAAACTAAAACAAATCAGTAACGCGTAAATTAGAAATTTGTTGGTATTTGAGAAGTAAAAAAGGAAAGGAAATGGCAATATACTTAAGAGAGAGAACAGCATTAACGAGAGAAGTGGCATGAGTTCTTGCAGAAGAAGAAGAAGAAGAAAGCCATTCAGACTTGGAAGATGATAACTTTGACCACTGGTTTTTCAAGTTTCGCTGAGCTGCTGGTCTCCAGAGCCGGGAAACTGAAACTGAACAACTCTCCGGGGTTTCCATACCTGCAATTCGTGCTAACAATTTCACAATCAGCATTTATCAACTTTCAGCAGGAAATACCAAATTCCAATGTATAATTAATGCTCAACTTGCTGAGTTATGAGTTGTGTATGCCATAACACAACTGATTTTACTAAACTTCCTAACACATAAACAGAGCTGTCTACCTTACTTATTCAATTGATCTTATTAGCGAACTTTGAAAATCAACATGCAACAATCATATCAGAAAACTAAACTAACTTGCCCGGGGATAAGCTCCGGCGAAGAAAAGAGCAGCGGCGGAGCTCCGCTGGGTGCCGTCGTCTGAGCTACAGAAGAAAACGGATTGAGAAAAGGAGTTAGGAGGCGAGACGGCCGTACTGTATATTTTATGCCTCTTTTTTACAAAATATTTATTTATAATATTTTATTTCCTATAAGAAGTTAAAAAAAGGAGCGTTTTAAATAAATAATACAGAACGGAGAGAGAGAGAGATCTGAGATTGAAGATGTCGTCATCGCACAATAGCACGTCGTCGGCTAACGATCCACGGCAGCCATTGGCGGCCAGGCGTTACGTAGCGCCGTTGGTTTCGCCTCAAGATCTTCCCGTCGATTACGCTGGTTTTATAGCCGTCGTTTGCGGTGTTGCTGGCGTCATGTTCCGGGTTCGTTATGCTCTCTTTTCAATTTCTACTCTACTTGTTCTTATGCTCAATTAAGTAGATCATACTTTGTTTTATATATGTTCTGTTTTAATCAGCTCGATTGATCTTTGCTTTCTGCTTTCCTGTTTTCTCATGTGTTTTCGATTTGCTGCCTCTGATTTTTGCTTCTTTTCTCTCATGATAGCTTAATCTTGAGTCTTTGTAACTTTGCTCGTGGCTCGCTATCATATTTTGTGCACATCTTTCGTTTATTTTTGTATGTAATTGTGTGTTTTTGTTTTTCTTGTTTTCGCAGTACAAACTTTGCTCGTGGCTTGCTATTATATTTTGTGCCCAATCACTCGCCAACATGAGAAATATGGAGAATGATCTTAAGCAGATTTCTATGGCTTCCATGTAAGTTTGTTTTTGCCTTTTCATCTGTGCTTTACTACTACGTCTTTGTTTTATTCAAACAATTTGTATTAGCTTTTTACTTCACTTTTTATTTGTCTGAGCCTATAGTTCTGCACTTATGCTCATGTTTTCAGAATTTTTAGTGGTTCTGGTTCACCACAGTTTACTAAATATGGAATATGAAATAGAGAATAGATACTCCAGAGGAGTCTCAAATGGACTAGTAAAAACAAGCGTCAGTCACTTGATCATACACACTGTATGAAGATAGAATAGTGAGATTTAGTTAATAGAAGTTAGGAAACAAATCGGTACAGGAATAAAAAGATATATGAATTAACCTAGGCTTAAGCCCTTCTCTAGCAAATGGCAGAGCCTCTGCTCATGGCAGCGGGACAAAGTTCACAAGTGCCTAAACCAACTCTTACTTATACACAACCTATTTCCAATCATACCCTCAAGCTCATTCTCCCAAAGTAACTCGAGCTCACATCACCCTTTTTCAGAGCATTCCTATCTATGCTTAGGTCATTCTCTATCAAATATCGATGAACATGATTATTGAAATTGCTCAAGATACCCCTTTTAAGCTTCTAGAGTCTATTTCTTAGTTCAACATCCCTCTTACTAACCAGAAATAAAGATTTACTAGATCTGTTCCACCCAAGATGGGAATGTTAAAGTTATGCACTTATAATATTTGGATGTATAGCATACAAAAATTTCTTGGATTCATCACGTACACTTGCAACTCCTTTCATTTGATTTCACAAATATATCAACTTTGGGCCTTTGATACCCCTATGATAATTTGGCAACTTCAAATGAAATCTACACTGCGTGCTTGATCAATTTGAAGTGTGCCAAATCAGAAAATAAGGGTGTCATGAACCAGATGGGTAAATTGTTACAATTGTTTAGTGTGTGATATGACATGTATAAGAACAATGTGTCAATCGGCAAAATGTTACAAGTTCTTTTTGTTTTAAAACCAGTAATCTATTAAGGTAGCATGTTTTGTTTTTCTGTACAACTAGTAAAACATGTAAGATATTAACTATAGTTTATGAAGTTTGATGTGTTTGAGTAATTTATGTTTTGTGATTTATAAACGTAAATGACTTGTATGTTGGGTCTAGAGATGCTACTTTGGGAACATATATATAATAGTTTGGTCACTTCATTGCTGGTTGGCCACCTTCTGGACGTTCCCTGGAGGTTATTAATAATTATCTTTTTTTGCTGGGTCAGTTTTAGACTGAGCCTCTATTTTGTGAAGAGAACTATTCCCTAAGTTGGTTATGCCTTAGTGTTTTAAGATGGACATGCTAATGTAAAAGATCATGTCAAGAAGAAAGTGAAGAGTTATTGAGTTTATTGAAGTTGATTTAGAAGAGTTTCATATGTAAATGATTTGTTGGATTTATTGGTGATGGAGGAGTGGGCGAAGGAGTGATCTTTTATGGTGGAACTTAGTTTTGTTATGGAGTTGTTTAATGACGACCGATTTGGTCCAAGTTACTAGAACCGGAGTATGTTTTCCTTGAAATTGACTTTTCCCATGCCATGAATAAGGAGAGAAGTAATAATGTAAAATTCAAAGTATTGGTGGTACTTGGGCAACACATCTGTAAAAGTATTATTCTCAATGTCTCATGCACATGCCCAGTGTGCGTAGTTGTAACATATATAAAATGTGATCTAGATCTAGATGTTGATGACTCTCTGGTGATGTCCAAAATATTTTTTGTGCTCAATTACCCCTAACAAGTTCAGTTAAATCAAGCTAGTTTGGGAGAAAGCTGCTAATTGGCACAGCTGTTTCACCTTTGTGGAGTCTGCCTGTCTAAAGTTTGTATAATGAAACTCTGAAGGGAAGGGGTTTTTTTAATTATCAATACATGATTATAAGTTCTGTGAGTTACTGATTCACTCTAACTTAAATTCTAAGCTCAGTATTGATTTGAAATTTTATGTTTTGACACCAGGTTTGCAATCATGGGTTTGGTGACAAACTACTTGGGGCCTGCTCGACCTAGTTCACAAACAAAAAGTTGAGATTGTTTCAGCGGAACATTGAACGAATACAAGTGATAGCAGTGGTTCCCTTTTCATTTCTCGCATTCTTGGAATTTTATATCGGTTTTGTCATGCACTGCAACTTAATTCAGAAAGTCTAGCCAGATAAACTTTTAACACCAATGTTATGATTTTTTCTTAAATCAAAGAATGCAAGTATTAGCTTGATGAGATGAGATTGTGTTGCTGAGTTAGATTGAGGACATGCTCTTAGTCTGGAATTATTTGAAGTTTGTTAATCTCAAGCAGAATGTCTTAATTGTGCTTAATAAAGAAACAGTTGGTAATCCCCTCTACAGTTCCAAGTGGTCTGGTTTATGGACTAACTCAATGCTATACAGGACTATTCGAATCTTCTGATCATTGATATGAATCTTTAGGTTATTTACTATGTGAAATTTGATGACTGCATCTATGGAGTTATGTTCTCTCAACGAAAGTCGATCCTGAAGCTGTATTTTTAGTTATTTTAATTTGTATGTTCCTGGGTGTCATCATGATTTTAGCATAGGTGGTACTTTACGTACTACTACACATTAATCTGATTGTAGTCAATCAAAATCCCCATTACAGTATAATGTGTCTTGTAGATGCTACAAAAAAATTTCCGGAACTATGAGGTGCTCTTTATAATTGAAAGCGGGGGCTGGAGAGGAATTCAAACTATGAGGTGCTTGATCAAGATTCACTGACCGGGAGTGTTTGTAGGATTCCTGGATGGATCTTGGTGTGGGGGCTTAAGTCTCCTCCCAAGTTTCTAGATTAGTCTCTTTTGCAGAGAGCAGGAAACGTAAAAGTCTAAAATCTGCAGCTAACCAAGCCCAAAAAATCTGCTCATGCAGTGTTATTTCTTCCTAATTTTGGGGCAATGAATACTGTTCCAACCATTTAACTTCAGTCACCAAATTTGTATGCTTTGCAACTGTTATCACAACAAAAGTGTGGAGTTAATAACAGAAAATTATCATCTGATATACATACTATAACGAGCCACACAAATAAAGGAAAACAAAAAACACCCAAAACATTGAAAATAAATAACATTCTGATTTTACTTGAAGTAGATTTAAATCAATGGAACCTGCACCCAGTGATCATCATCAAGGGACTGCCCATGTTGTACTTGTTCCATTTCCTCTACAAGGGCATGTGACTCCATTCATGAAACTCGGACACAAGCTTGCTAGTCATGGAATCCGGGTCACATTTTTCATTACAGAAATGTTGCACAAGAGAATTAAGATGGCTGCATCAAGAAAGTCGGACGATGAAGAAAAAGGGTATGTCAGGATTGTTTCTGTCCCTGACGGATTGCCACCAGAAGATGATCGAAAAGACGTTACTCGGCTAACAAAGAGCATTTTCAAAGTCATGCCTGGTTACTTAGAAGACCTGATTAAGAGAACCAATGACCAACAAAATGGTGGGAAAATTACCTGTGTAATTGCAGATCCTGTCTTTGGATGGGCTCTTCAGGTTGCAGAGAAGATGGGGCTAAAAAATGCTATCTTCTTCACTTCAGCACCAGGAGCCCTGGCCATGATTCTCCACATTCCGAAGCTTATCGATTCAGGCATTATTGATGCCAATGATGGTAAGTCAGCCTTGATAAGATTGATTATCATTTTATGGTTATAGTTGGATGAAGGAACATGTACTAATTGTGCAGGTAGTATGAAAAAGAATGAGAAGATTCAGCTATCACCAAGTTTGCCAGCTTTTAGTGATGCTGATCTTCTTTGGTATTATCCAGGAAGTGAGCATATGAAAAGGTCTACATTTTATCATCTACGTCTTGTTAACCAGAATCTCAAGATTCCTACTTGGGTCCTGGGAAACTGGTTCACTGAGCTTGACCCCTCGGCAGATGATTTGCTTCCAAACCTACTATCTATAGGCCCGTTACTTGCAAATGGTCAGTCTACTGGAAACTTTTGGTCAGAGGACTTGAGTTGCTTAAGCTGGCTAGACAGACAAGATCCAGGATCAGTCGTATATATCGCCTTTGGAAGCTCTTTGAAATTCAGTGTTCAACAGTTTGACGAGCTAGCTCTTGGTCTTGAGCTTGTTGGTAAACCTTTTTTATGGGTTGTCCATCCCAACCTGATCGATGGGGTTACTACCGGAAATCCAAGAACGGGGAATCTTGGGAAGATTGTGGAATGGGCTCCGCAGGAGAAGGTCTTGGCTCACCCTTCCATTGCCTGTTACTTGACTCAATGTGGTTGGAATTCAACTATGGAAAGCATAAGCATGGGAGTTCCGTTGCTTTGTTGGCCTTATTATACTGACCAGTTTTACAACCGGACTTGCATTTGTTATGGTTGGAAGATCGGATTAGAGTTGCATATGGATCATAATGGGATTGTTACGAGTGTTGAACTTGAGAAAAAGATTTATGAATTACTTAATGATAACGATATAAGAGCAAACGGACTAAGGCTGAAGGAGTTGGCTTGGAATAGCATGAGAAATGATGGATCTTCTTCCACAAAAATCAAACAATTTGTTGCACAGCTCATGGTTTGATCTTAATTACCATCTAAGTGTGGCATTTTTCTTGGTCTGTTAATAATATGTATATTTAAGTAAGATATTGGAACACCAAGACAGCTACAAAATAAGAACTATCATTCAAGAATTCTTAAACTTCATAAATGTTTCTATTGAATTCTTGTCTCAAAATGTAAACATTTCCAGACTCATGATGAGTGAAGCTTTTTTCATTTCAAAAACTGTGGCTAAGACCTTTGTAAATTGTAACTATTGAGAAAACCTTGTGATTTGATAAAAAATATGGAAGTTGCTATAGTTTCAGGGTGTGGATAATTCAAGCATTTTCACTCTATTGCATGTCATTGAAGTGTAAAAAAAGGGGCCAATTTGGGTCAGCGGTTCGATATGGTTCAGTGGTTGATCCTAGTTTTCTCGTGGGGTGATTGTAAGGACTCATAATACTTAAAACCGGACCGGACACATGGCCGGTTGCGGTCAAACCAGTCCGACCGGCCGGTCCGGTTTTTAAAACACTGCTCATTAACTAAAACAAACCATTGTGTCAGCATTTGAAATATTACTTACAAGTGTAGCAATGCCAAGATAAAAGTGGTGGAAGATGATGTGAATTGGATGAGAAATGATATAAAATGTGTATATTATCATAATAATGCGAAACCCCCATTGAAATTCGTAGGCAACACATGGAGTAATAAATATCCATAACAAAAACAGAAGAAGTCAAGGATTGTAGTTCAATAAATATGCAAGCTGGAGAGAGCTTCAGTTTGGAAATATTTTATTGGTAGAATATATATATGTGTAGTGTAGCTGCTATATATCATATGGTGAGGCAAGTGAATCCAATTCAAGAATCAAGAATGGGTGAAAAAGCTCATGTAGTAGTTACTGCATATCCAGCACAAGGACATGTAAGTCCTCTAATGAAGCTTGGATACAAGATAGCTCAACATGGAATCAAGGTTACTTTCGTGAATGCAGATTATATCCATCATCAAATCTTGTCTTGCATGCCTCCTCATTTCCACCACAGTAATATCCCAATAACCCTTGTTCCTGTATCAACCAAGAATGCTGCTGCTGATGATGATGACGACGACGATGATTCTAAAAAAGATGGTTTAGAATTGATAAAAAGTGCATTAAGAAATATTCCATGCAATCTGCAGAGATTGATAGAGGAAATGAACGAGGAAAACAAAGAAGAGCAAGTAAGTTGTGTTATTTGTGATACAGCAGCTTGGTGGGGAATTGAAGTGGCTAAGAAAAAGGGTATTAAAGGAGCTACTTTTGTGCCTTTTGGACTCGGCAACTTCTCTCTAGACCTTCATGCTCCCAACCTTATTCACTCCGGTATCATAGATGCTAATGGTACCTACCTTCCTAATTTCTCATGCTTTATACTTAATTGCTTTTACTTCCTCTCTATTTACATAAATTAATGTCCATCTAACATGCATGCATGTCAAGAAATTAAGTTTAATCTTTTAATTCAATTACTTCTTTCATATTATATCATAGCTTTTGTGATCAACCAGTCCCAAGTTTGAATTCTCATAATCACATTATGAATTAAAAACACATGAGTAGTGTTATGAACAAGACCATAGATGAGGGGATGTAAAGTGCCCCACGCATAGATTTGGGCCCCCAAAATTTTAGATGCATGATATTAAATAAAATGTTTTTAAAGAGTAAATGGTTTGTTATGATGTTACGGCCTATACATCGTGATTTTGTATTTGTTTTTTCATTCAATAAAATTTTGGGTGTTGAAAACTCTAATTGACGAATACTAAGTTTTGAAAAATTATATTCAGTATTGATGACTAAAATACTTTTTTAGCACCGAAGCCTCGAAATCTCAGAGATGGGTATGTGTGCATGCTGCATGCCTAAGAGACATTCGCATGAGAACGTGTGCGTCAGAAATTAAGTTTAAACGGTTCTTTCAAAATGCAGGAGTTCCATTGAAGGATGAGGTATTCTATGTGTCAAAAGAAACTCCACCCTGGAATACAAAAGAGCTGCCATGGAGCATGCCAAATGCAGCCCAAACCCAAGCATTCGTTTTCAGAAATTTCACTCTCAAGAACACACAAACCGTGCACAACTCAGATTGGATACTCGTAAATTCATTTCACGAGCTTGAGAAATCATCCCACCATTTAGTTCCCAAAGCCTTAACCATCGGCCCTTTGATCATAAGCGATCAACATGACCATCCATTTCCCGGAAACATCTGGAACGAGGACTCAACATGCTTAAACTGGCTTGACCAACAGCCGAAAAACTCAGTAATCTATGCTGCATTTGGGAGCACAACAATATGCAAACAGCAACAGTTTGATGAAGTAGCATATGCTCTTGAGCTGATAGGCAAGCCTTTTTTATGGGTGGTGAGATCAAATTTCACTCAGAACGTAGAGTTTCCTCAAGGATTCAAAGAAAGAGTGGCGAAACACGGGAAGATAGTAAAATGGGCTCCTCAGGAGAAAGTGTTAGCTCATCCATCAATTTCGTGCTTCTTTTCGCATTGCGGATGGAATTCAACAATGGAGGGTTTGAGCAAGGGAGTGCCTTTTCTATGTTGGCCTTATTATACGGATCAAATGAGAAATAGTAGAATCATTTCTGAGATTTGGAAGGTTGGTGTAAGAGTGTTTGCAGATGAAAATGGGATTGTGACAAGGTATCATATTAAATCCAAGATGGAGGAACTTCTTTCAGATGAAGATATTAAAGCTAATGCTCTCAAATTCATGGAGTTGGCTACAAAGAGTATCAGTGAAGGTGGATCTTCTTCCATGAATTTCATCAGCTTTATTCAAGACCTAAAAGCACAAAAAAGTTAGGTGTTTTTTTTAAGTGCACAATTTGGATATTTCTGCTTCTTATGTGCTATCAAATACTACTATGATCGGTGTGTAATGAAGTTGAATAATAATAAAACCAAATTGCTTTTTCTTTCAGCAATAAAACCAAATTGCACAAAAGATTTTTCTTTGTTAGTAACATATATTATTAACAAGTTAAAAATCCAAATCTGTTAAGGATAAATAAAATCATGTTCTTTTTGGGTTTTATTTAACAAAATTTTAGTTTAATAAACTTCAATTCAATGGCATTCAATTTGGTTCAGTAAAAAAGAACATAACTTAAATTTTAAAAGAAGGATATATATGAAAAAAAGTTATTGTATAAACTCAGAGAATTTGGATCACCTTCATTCTTTTCTCATTCTTAACTTTTTTTTCGAATTTCATTCACATCTCCTTCCAAAGGCCATGCTATTTGTGGATGGTTCCTTTCCTTTGTTAATCAAATATCTTTATTTAGCAGTTTTTTTGGAGTATAATAAACTCTAAATAGAACAATCTGTGAGTGCGTTTAAATAATGAAAAACCATAATATGATGCTTTTTAAATATATAAAGATAACATATTATATATAGAATTATTATTTTTTTGTCTATTAAAGATTTTTTTAAATATATAGAATTATTTAAGAGAGTATGTAATTCTCCTTTCAAAAAAAAAAAAAAGAGAGTATGTAATTGAAGAATATTCAACTGAAAATTAAAAGTCATGTCTGAGGCCCCCCATCCTATCCTATATGTTACTAATTGAAATTTCAAAGAGAAAGAAAGAGATAGTAATAATTTAATGGGATGTATAAGTGGCAGTTAGTGCAGTCATCTAGATCATGACTACAAACTTTGAAAATTTCAGAACATTAAATGAAAGGCAACAAACATATGCACAAGTATTTATGTCAAAATATTTACCAAAAAAAGTATTTATGTCAAAATTATAAATTTGCTATTATCACACTTTTTCTATTGAATTGCCTGAAATCATCTAGACACTAAAAATCTAATTTATTTTTAACTAATGTCTTGATTAGTTCTCGATTAATTTTTAAAAGTCTTTAAGCGCTTGATTAGCATCTAGCGTTTCTTACGACATTAATCGAGATGCATAATGAAAATTACGCCAACTAAACAAATTTGTGACTTCAAACATAAAAAGTCATAAAATTTATTTTTAACTATTTCCAAATGACGTAGTTAGAAATATCCAAATGAAATGATTTGATTTTATATATATTGAGATGCAAATTAGAGGATAAAGTCAACCAAAGCAAAGAATTTGATCTTTGTAATTTGCATGAATATGGGAAACAGAAAAGCTCATGTGGTAGCAATACCATACCCAGCACAAGGGCATGCTGCTCCTTTGATGAAATTGTCACACAATCTTGTAAATCATGGCATCAATGTCACTTTTGTTAACATTCACTCTAAACATGCACCTATTCTCTCTCACGATTTCTACCAGGATGTTCCTCTTTTAACCCTGGTCTCTATCCATCAAGGATCTGAGTCTCATCTCCAAGATTTGATCCAAAATATTAATGAGGATGCCCATATTACTCATCTCATCGCCGATGTATCTCTTGGCTGGGCACTCAAAGCTGCCAACAATATCGGTATTATCCCTGTTGGCTTCGTTCCTTATGGCCTTGCTAATTTTGCTTTTGTCCTCCATGTTCCTAAGCTTCTTCAGGATGGAATCATCGATGCTCATGGTAACATATTATAATTTTTCCTTTTGTTTTTTGTTCTGATTCAACGGTTTGTTGTTTGATGTTGTTGGAACGTACTAGACGTTATTTTCATTTCAAAATAGCGATAACTAGATGTTCGTCGATCCAAACCAAGCCCTTATTTTCTAAAGATTGTTGAATTTCATTTTGTGGACTTTGTTTTTGTTTCTTGATATAGTTGTTCCAACCAATTTAGACAAAAGTCATTGAAATCGTTATTGTCACGTTACTATGTGACACTTTTTTTATTATCTCTGAAATGACCGATAATGAAATTTCAATAATTTTAGTGAAACAAAACGAAATTATCTCTTAAAACTGACTCCAAACTTCAATGATCGTTGTTCAAAACAGAGCAATGAAACATTTTGTTTCTTGAAATATGCCAAGTTGTAAAAAAAACTTTCATTTTGACAGGAACTCTGATTAAAGAAGAGATAATCAGTCTATCAAATGACATTCCTTCCTGGAATCCTAAAAGCCTGGTATGGAGTTTCCCTGATAAAGAAACTCAGCAACTCGTATTCAAAAACTTCATGCAGGATGTTGCAGAAGATGTGAAATGTTGCAAAACAATTCTTGTGAATTCATTTACTCAACTTGAAACAGCAGCCTCTAACCTGATCCCGAACATTCTACCAATCGGTCCTTTGCTTCCCGAGGATCATTTAGCTGCAAGCATGTTTGGAGGAGACTCAACCTGCTTAGATTGGCTAGACAAGCAACCTCCTCGCTCAGTCATCTATGCTGCATTTGGAAGTTCTATGTTCTGCAGTCAACAACAGTTGAATGAACTAGCAACTGGCTTTGAACTCATAAAACGCCCGTTTTTATGGGCTTTGAGATCAGATTTGACCAAAAAACCCGGGGCGAAAGTTGCAGAGGAGTTCATAGAAAGAGTGGGAAAGTATGGTAAGATAGTAAAATGGGCTCCTCAGGAGAAAGTATTGGCTCATCCATCAATTGCTTGTTTCTTTTCCCATTGCGGATGGAATTCAACCATTGAAGGTGTGAGTAGAGGGGTGCCTTTTTTGTGCTGGCCATATGCAGTAGATCAATTTCATAACAAGGATAACATCTGTGACACTTGGAAAATAGGTGTGCAAGTGGTACCGGATGAGAATGGGATTGTAACAGGCCATGAAATTCAATCTAAGGTTGAGAAATTGATTTCTGATCAAGTTATTAAAGCTAATTCACTCAAATTCATGGAAATTGCTGCCAAGAGTATCAAAGAAGGAGGCTCTTCTTTCATGAATTTCAACACTTTTATTACTCAGTTACAGCAACAACATGATTGACTGTGTTTTTATATGATAAATATGCTATTTCAAGGGCTTCTTTTGGTTGAAATGCTCATTTTTGTTTTATTTGGATTACAAATTTTCTATGTATAAGATGATATGATTTTACAACTTGCTTCTGTGTTCTTCTTGCTTAGACACTACCTAGAAATGAATTTAGCTTATGGTGCTTTCCCATGAAAATCAAATTATTAAGATATAACATCTGAATATTATTGTTTTCTTTTTAGAGAATTGTAGATTTGCCACTAATGTATTAAATGGTAAACTACTATTCGATCATTTTCAAATTAGAAAACTCATCAAAACTTTGAAACAAATATATTGATCAAAACACTTTTATGAATTTTAATAATGTTGTATGTACCCTTGATATTAAAATATTGACATTTTACACAAATTTATTTTTTTTTATCGGAAAAAATTTCATTCAACTAACCGAACGAAACATCGCAAGATAGTAACGACCGAATAAAGCTTTCTAACCTTACATCCATCTCTAAAAGCTTAGCACCCCATCTAGCTAATTCATGTGCTACTTTATTACAATTCCTTGGACCAAAAACAAATTTAACTTGAACAAAACCTGGAACTAATTCAATAATATCCTCCAAAACTAGCATAGCATCAGCAGAAGGAATACATGAACCATTAAGAGCTTTTACCAAGTTATTTGCATCAAGTTCCACTATTATTTTCTCCAACTACAAGTGAGACGTCTCCCATATGGTCACGAACAACAGCCCCGGCTCCACAGAGGTTTCCGTTCTCTCCAAAAGCAGCGTCGACATTAAGTTTAAACCAGTTTACTGGCAGGGGCTGCCACCTAATTTCATCGATAACCTGAGCACTTACATAAACTCTTACCTCTTTAGCAGCATTCCACTCGTCAATAAGTCTTTTCGCTCTATCAACAACGGATAGAACACCCTCAATTTCTTTCCCGGGAACCACTTGATTCCTATCAAACCATATAAGCCAAAGGACCATAGCAAACAAATCATGTAAACTGCTCGGAATTAATTCGAGCGCTTCTAACGACCAATCAAAGAAATTATTACCCATAATCTTATCAATCCGCAGATGAGAAGGAAACCTACTACAAACCTTTTTCGCTTTCGGACAGAATTTGAAGATATGGATGTCTGAATCCACCGGATCACCACAACTCCTACACCACCCATCCACATTGATACGTCTATTTGCAAATGTGTTATGGCCCGAAGTCTGTGATCGAGTTATGGGACGATTGCTAACTAGACTCCAATCTAAACCGAGTCTATTTTTCTTCTTTTCTTTTTTTGCCTTGAGAACCTATGTTGCTAATAGATGAGGATCACAGAGAGAACCTAAAATCTCTGTATCTTATTTCTGTGAAAATGGACTTTCTATCCCTTCAAACTTCATTATTTAAAAGAAAACAAATACAACTGACATCCAGAAAACTATCCAAGAAAACTTCACAATAACTAACTAAAAAGCTACAAGAATTGGCCAAATAAACTGCCTAATAACTAACTAAAACTGCAGATGAAAAAATAAAATACACTTAAGACACAAAACAAACTAAACAACACAACAAAGGACATAACGCGGATGTATACTTGCGGAAGCTTTGGGTGTATAACAAAATGACAATAGATCAGTTCCCAGAAGTTACAAATTGCATCGTTGAGATGATCAATCGCAAGGGACAAAAAGTAAACCTCATTAAGTTGAAGATGTGCTCTATACAATCCATAATCGACCCATCATCATCATTATCAGTATCCTCAAACTTGGAACTTTCTGGTGCAGCTGATTTAGAAACTGTGGAAGGAATCGTCACTGCACTGGATGCAAATGTAAAATGTAATGTTCTGTTATTATCCTATTTTTTCTGAAAATATAAATTCTTGTTGTCTCTTTCGGTTTCGTTGCTACATAGTCCAGAACTACCTTCTGTAATAAAATAATCATCAATTTTAACTCCTTTCCTTTTTCTACTACAAATTACAAAATCATTTGAAAATTCAATAAAATGCATTTGAATCACAACTGCAACACAATACAGCCCAGCTTAAATCGCAAAGGAATAGATACACCAAAAGGCAGTGAGTCGAGCTGTTAAAGTCCAAGTCTTTCCCCAACCAATGCTAGCACTGTTTACGCAAAATGAAGCAGTAGCAACATTACAGTAAACACCAGATGATAGCATCTTCTCTATCTGCTTATCACCACGTGATAAGCTATAGAAGATGCTATCTTCCGTGCTTGTTATTCCATAAATGCTTTTTATTCCCCAAAAGCTAGATGGTAGGCATAGATGTTAGTTCAAGAAACAAGAACCACCTGCATTAATTGAAATTTTAACCGACGTCCAAAACAAATGCTACTGGATCAAAAAGAGCAACAACTGGAGAGGACTGAGCTAATGCCAATGCAAATGATGATAGAGCAACCAATTTGATGCCTGAGAACACAAGCACACTAGTCGCAATAACTTCCCCAAAACTACAAAGCAATAGAACAAAACTACGCCTCAAGTAGCTGAACATTTTTCTAACTTATTAATATGTGTTGCAAGAAGCATAGAATTCACTAATAGAAAAATGAGGAAATCACAAAACTATTAGGCAAGTTGGAGTACTCAACGCATCTATCATCGCAAAAACATTAAAAACTCATAATGTGATTTGAATCCCATGAAATCATATGAAAGTTAATGAAATACTGACAAAAAAATCCTTGCAAAATAGAGGAGCAGAAACACAGATCCAGTATCCAACAATCAAGAATTAATTTATAGATTGATCAAGTTGTATCGCTACAAAAAAAAAACACAAATTTATAATTTAAATGATTTAAATAATTAAAGAAGAGAACCCAAGACAGTGGATCATCAAACTCAGAACTCCAAGATCGAAACAATAAAATAAAAAAACCAAACTAATAAAGCTCAACAGCGTGATTAGGATTTAAAACATCCAGCCCCAGGAGTATGGTTCAGACTAAGACTTAGACTTCTGATTCGCATAACCCAGCTCAAGTGTAAGGGCTGAGCAAGTCACAGTGCGAAGCAAAACACTCAATGCAAAACTTAAAACCTGATCCATCTCTCCGAGTGAATCTCATTCTCATCAAGTCACATTGGTTTTCCTTTGTTTTCTTGGTCTTTTTATCATCTTTCTGGGCAGCCGGTGCAGGCAATCAAAACATTTGGGTGAAATTAGGGACTCTATGTATACAAAGGCACGTCTACGATTGCAGATGATCTCAAACTCATCATCAGATATCCTGCCTTGGATATCAGATTTTAGCAATCCAACTCCAGAAAAACTAAAAATGGAAGTGCAAAATACTACTTCCCCAAGCCTGGAAATGCCAACCGGGTGTACATGTCTTTTAGCCACAATTGTAGCCAATTTAGTCCATGATACCGAGTGACCATGATACTTCATCACCCAAATAGACTTCTGTTGAGATGCACATAAGGAGCCTTGGTAGTCGAACAACGAAACAGAATCAGGTATGATTGCTTCAAATTCATCCGGCATCTCTATATGGTAAAATTTCTCTTTTGCTAAATCAAAACCAGTAATTATTCTGCCGCCACCACACCAATAGAGAACTCCATTTAAATGGACAGCCTTAGTTGATATATGGAAAGACCATTCAAGCATTGTCCATGAATTTGTTTTCAAAGAAAAATTCGAAAGTGGTTGCCCCAATCTCCAACAATTTTATAATCATCAGAAGATGAATCATAACCGAAGCCAAATAGCCTAGAAGCAGCGGTTGGTAATCTTTGTAGGGATATTTTTTTACATTCACCAGTAGATGGATTCCATATAAAGCAGCCCCCTTTATAATGAGTGGCTACACAAATCAATCCATTGGCTGATCCTATGAGCTGACATGGTGTTGCTATTTCAACCGGAAAATTGAATTTCCGTGATGATGTATCATCGATATTCGAATATTTAAATGTAGTTTGGTGTTCCTGGATTTGGTAGAACATAAGATTCTCATATTCAGATTGTTTGAGATGAAATTTGGCAAAATTATGATCTAGAGAAAGTAAAGAGTACCACTTTTTTGAAACCCCTTTGAATCTGAGGAGTAAAGAGTACCACTTTTTTGAAACCCCGCCATTGTTGTTGTTGTGTTCTTCTCCTAAAGATAGCGTATTTATCCAAATATTCAACTACTCATCATACTTAAATTTCCTCATTACTTGCTCCTTTTCCTATTTATTTTAGGACTCTTTCTCTGTTCGAGGTCTTAGTTTTGCTTCATTTATTCCACAAACATCTTCCTTAACTAAACCTTGCAATACCTATTTTATGTTAAATTTTATTAGATTACAAAAATACTCTTTCTATCCAATTATAAAACAACACAAAATACGAAATAAATAAAATACAAAATATGGAAAAAAAGACACATATAATATATAAAAGAAATATAAGACACAAAAAAATACAAAAAAACACAAAAACATAAAAATACATAACTTTGGAAAATGCAAAAGACACGGAATACATGAAAAATGCAGAAAACACCTAATACAAGAAAAATGTGGAAAATTTGAAACATATGTGATAAGCACTTTGCCTTTCAACTCACCTTCTTTGGGCTTTATAGTAGGCCATGCCTTTAACATTGGATCTTCAAACGGACATGTCCGCCGCCTTCACCCTAAAGGAGCGGATTATATCGGTCCGCCACACCCAAATTTTATAGCAAAAATACAAAGGAAAACCACGGGACACCAATCGGATCTCCATACGGATGTACGGAAGATTTGCCCTCAAAATGGTTATTCCCTTACTGATCAAGCTAAATGGCAAAATAGTCATTCCACCTTTCATTCTAGAGTTATTAGAAGCTCTATATCAAACCTAGATAGTACACCATTACTATTCCCCAAATATTTTCTACTCCTCTCCACTTTCTCTCTTTTTACTTTAACTCTCTAGCTTTAACCCTAAATATCCATCCAACATATTAAAAAAAACACTCTATGTGAAAATATTATAGGATATGGATGTCACATAATATTTTCGATGAGTTTATTTGCCGGATTCCAACCAAAAGGACTATGGATGAAATATTAAGTTTGACGATTTATGTGTTAAGACTTGAAATTTTGTGGCATTATTGTTTCATTTCTAATAACTAAATGATCATAGATGTAATTGACCTTGATGTTTGGTAAGAGCTATGACAACCTTTTAGCCTCAAAAAGCTAGTTTTATAAGTTTTTTAGTTAGAAGTTTGTTAAAAATAATTATAAGACTTTTATACCCTTAATATACTATAACTCTATCTTTTTTTTCCCGTAACACATGTTTTTTTTGCAAATTTTCTATATACATATAAAATATAAATTTAAATAAATACTTTCATGATTAATAGAACTTAAACAAAGCATTAAAAGATGATTAATCTTTATTTATAAGTATCAAAGTTATGTATGAAAAGAAAAAATCCACAAGCTTAATCTTTAAAATCGTGAAAAGTCAGGTGTAGGCTATGGTGACTTTGTTTTTGAGTTACTTTGTTTGTACTTTGCTTTATTCACCATTAGATCACTTTTCACCCCATGATCTAATGGTGGACAAAACAAAGTAATGGTTACTTTGTCAAAAACAAAGTGACCATAGAATTTCCCGAAAAGTCAATGGCTTGAATGTGATTATTGTCATCTTATTTATTTTTTTCATCAATACAAAAGATTTCATTTAAATTGAATTTTGGATATTCAGTAATGGGTAATATTGTATGTATAATTAATGAATGTTGAGGTAAGTTTTGTAAAAGGTTAAACCATGATTAAATAAAGTCACTTTATCTCCTTAATTTCTGGGAGAAAAGTGATACACTCAACCCTCCTCAACTTGTATAAAATGATGCACTTAGCCCCTTATGTTTTATGTGGCGATGATGTGGCAAAAATATTAAAATTACAGAGAGAGTGGAGGGTGAAAAAAATAAAGAAAATATCAAAGAAACCCTTATGTTTTATTTTATTTTCAATTTTTCATCTACATCTTCTTCTTCTATTTCTTTCTTTTCTTTAGAAAAAAAATCAAAAAGCATTCGGGCAGCCGAAATCTGAAATCCCAGACTACGATTGTCGGAAATTTCAAAATCCGTCTGTCCCATTCTAGAATTTCAAATTTCGGCCATCGAAATCTAGCCACCAAATTATGGAATTCCAGAATCCAGTCACTGAATTTCGAATTTTTGGCGGCCGGATTCCAAAATTTCAGATGGAAGAAGAAGAAAAAGGAGATGCAAAAAGAAAAAAATAAGAGAAAATATAGGACCAATTTTGTAATTTTTGTAAGGATTAATTTTGTAACTTTTAGGAGAGTGTAATTCACTCTTTCTATGAGAGTGAATATGGATGACAAATGAGACTAAATGTATCACTTTTTACAAGTTGAGGAGGCTAATAGGACGTCCCAAAAGTTAAGGGGCAAAATGATTTTTTTGACCAAGTATAGAGGCTGCACATACTTTAAGCCTTTTATAAATGTAATTAAACTTAGGGTAATTTCCGAAAAAACCCCTCTGTGTTTACCGATTTTGTCAAAAAAGTGTCTGTGTTTATTTTTCGATAAAATGAGGATTGTGTTTATCTCCGTTAACCAAAAAGCAGACAAATCATTAACAGTGTTAAATATGATGACGTGGCAAGGGTATTTTGGTCTTAATTTATGGGTTATGATATGAGAAACTCATTTCTCACACTTTAAAGTTGTAAACACATGAAGGTTTAAGAAATTTATCGATAAATAAAGACAAAAATCTCATTGCCACATTATCACATTTAACACCGTTAATGATTTTTTCGTCTTTTGAGTAACGGTGATAAACACAATTCTCGTTTTGTCAAAAAAATAAACACAGACTTTTTTTTGCAAAATTGATAAACACAGGGGTTTTTTTCGAAAATTACCCTTAATATTTTGTTTTAATAAAAACACTAGTTCTTTATTTTGTTTTTCACTTCATTAAAGTCATTTCACCAATTTAAATAGAAAACTTTTCTCAAATAGTAATAGGCTTAATACATTTACAGCTTCAAAATTTATAATTTCTTTTCATTTATCCCCTCAACTTGTAAATGTGACCCACTTTGCTCCTTTTATGCTAATATGGCAAAATTTTTGTATTACCACTTATATTATGTCATGTCAGCATAAAAGGACAAAATAATATTTGACAAGTTGATGGGGGCAAAATGGAAAAAAATTACATGTTCAAGCGGCTAATAAATTGTCCTTATCCCTTAAATTGAGCTACCTAAATAAAAAAAAAATTGACAACTGGTCATACAGTGCCATAGTAATATAACAACTACGTTGAACTTTACATACAAGACAACGTGTTATACTGATGAAAATAAAAACAAAAAAAATACTTGGTTTACTATGCAACAATTTCAAGGTACTTGAATTCAGTAAATATGAAATTTATTAATCTATTTTTTTTTTTAAGTTGCTATGTGATCTTACACATAAATCTTAGTCCCTGTGGATTAGTCGCAATAGTTTTCTTACTGGAGGGGAAGCAATTTGTGATTCTAAAATTGTTTGTCAAATTGTTAATAGTGTAATTAAGTTGCAATTGATGTTTAGAGATAATGTTGGTAGGAGGGGGGTTGTAAATTGAGAGCTTTGGTCTTAATAAGCCTGCGTATTGCTGTTTAGTTTTTCTGAGATTGTTGTATCCCTTCATGCTATTTTTCAATGAATTGATAATTTTCAGCCAAAAAAAATCTTAGTCGCTACTAACATGGTTAACTCATCATTAATATTGATTATTTCATCTGACCGAAATTGCTAGTCATTGAAATAGAAAAAATGTTGATATATTGGATTGGAAGGAAATAAAGTTGAATAACATTTATCCACATCTATGAAAATGATTGCAGCAATTTATGATGGGCATGGAAACCAAAACAAAAACCGATACGGAACGTTTGCAGTTGCACATACAAACATAGAGCTACCTCATCTTGAACATGCTACTCTCTACTAGCAGCCACAGCCACACACCATCATCATTTATCAATCCCAAATCATTCATTCAAAGAGAAAACAAGAATACTGATGTCTATATAAAAAGAAATAAGAAAAAAAAACAACTGTACACTATCAACATTATAGGTTTTGAATTATGGGTAGCAGAGGGCATGTTATAGTAATACCATATCCAGCACAAGGCCATGTTGCTCCTTTAATGAAGTTTTCATTCAAAATTGCTCAAAATGGTATCAAAGTTACCTTTGTTAATGCTGATTTTATTCATGATCAAATCATCTCTGCTCTTCCTCGTAACCACTTCAAAGATAACAACATCCCAATCAGCCTTGTTTCGATTTCCTCCGGTTCACCAACCAATCAAGATGATCGGATAGAATCCATAAAAAGTATTTTAACTAATATGCCCTGCAATCTCCAGAAATTAATAGAAAATATTAACCAAGATAACAATCATGAGAATGTTTCTTGTGTTGTTGCTGATATAACAGCTTGGTGGGCTATTGAAATAGCACAGAAACTCGGTATTAAGCGAGCTGCTGTTGTACCTTTTGGAGTTGGAAACTTGGCCTTAAGCCTCCATGCTTCTAAGCTTATTGAGTCCGGGATCATTGATGTTCATGGTAAGAAAAATTAAATGCTTCTCTTTACACTTTGGATTTGTTCAATGCTAATGGACTGTCGTAAATGCAGGAATTCCACTGAAGGATGAGCTAATCTATCTGTCAAAGGAAACTCCTCCCTGGAATTCAAAAGAGCTCATATGGAGCGTGCCAAATGAAAGACTTACCGAAAAATTTGTTTTCGAACACTTCACTCTCAAGACTAGAGAAACTGTGAAGAATTCAGATTGGATTCTTGTAAACTCATTTTATGAACTTGAGCAATCAGCTTATGATTTGATTCCTGATGCTTTACCAATCGGGCCATTGTTTATACCCGACCACCACATGCCTTTTCTAGGAAGCTTTTGGCAGGAAGATTCAAGTTGCATAAACTGGCTTGATCAGCAATCTCATGGTTCAGTAATCTTTGCTGCTTTTGGTAGCACAGCAGTGTGCAACCAGCAACAGTTTGATGAATTGGCATATGCTCTTGAGCTCACGGCCCGACCATTTTTGTGGGTTGTCAGGTCTAATTTCATACAAGGAAAGGGCGTAGAGTTCCCTCAAGGATTCAAAGAAAGAGTGCGAAATTACAGTAAGATAGTAGAATGGGCTCCTCAAGAGAAGGTGTTGGCACACCCTTCAGTTGCGTGTTTCTTTTCGCATTGTGGATGGAATTCAACCATTGAAGGTGTGAGCAGAGGAGTGCCTTATCTATGTTGGCCTTATTTTGTCGATCAAATGCGCAATAGCTATTACATTTGTGAAACTTGGAAGGTTGGTCTACGAGTATTTACAGACGAAAACGGGATTGTGACAAGGCATCAAATCAAATCCAAGATAGAAAAACTTCTTTCAGATCAACATATAAAAGCCAATTCCTTGAAACTCAAGGAATTGACTGAAAAGAGTGTGGGTGAAGGTGGTGTTTCTTTCAAGAATTTCATGAGCTTTATTGAACAAATAAAACAAAGTATAATGTCTCCCAAATTCAATTAGCCATTACCACTATAGTTTTCTTTTCTTGTTTCATTGTGTTTCACATTTATAATTATTGCTTAGATTATTCATGTGTATTGATAAGTTTTCATGCTATAATAGAGCTGCCATGGATCAGCTTCATCAATCTCAACAAATTCTAGATTATGTAACTGTGATATAAAGGTTGCAACTAAATAATAATAATAATGATAAACAAAATGCTATGCATCATATATCTCACTAGTTCCCTAAACTTGCTTTAATGTCTCATTATTCCCTAAATACATTTGAAAGAACAAGGAGAAATTTGGACAAGTTAAAACATATATCACTTGGCTAGTTCAAGTAACCAATAAATTATTGAAACCATCCACCAAACAATGATTTAGTAGTTATCACGCTTCAAAAGAAAGCACGAGGTCCTGGTTCGAATTCCAAGATTGACAAATATACGCTCTAAAAAAAAAACCATTGAAACCATAATTGGTTCGGCTTGTGAATCAAAATCCTCGAGTTATAAGATTCTTGTCAAAATTATTATTTTTTTTCTGTTTTAAGTTTACAGCGTTGAACTTCAAAAATTATAATATTATTAACCATTAGTCTAGAAATGAAATTTTAATTTCTCAAGAAGTTATATCAATTTAAGTATGTAAAATTCAAATAGAATGTAATCCTAATAAAACAAATTCACAAGATATTTTCCTATTGTCAAGGGAACCATCATCTTCTATCATAACCACACTATTCAATTCTTTTGGAGCCTTCGGTCGAATTGGAAAGTTACATATCAAATCTGTTTTGAATGTTGATTATGCTTTTCTTTTCTCCTTAAAATTAAATTTGATAGGTTGTTTGTTTGTGTTTGTAGTATGTGGAAAAAGCTTCTCCCTGTCCTTACTATGGATGTATTTTCACCATATTCATGTTACTCAGCTGATTCAACAAATGTTCAATTCACATCCGATCCTTGATTGATTTATTTTCACACAAAAAATTCGACTCCAAATAGAACCAACTCGACTCGAACAATATAATAACAGTGATTGTAACAATTTTAGGTGGCGAACACAAATATCAATTTAAGCAAGTTTACAAGATCAATACATTATTACAAGAAAGTTTAAAAGGCTAAAATGTGTTTCTAGAAGCTTAGGCCCATTGATTATTCAGCCTGAATAAAAATTAGATTTTGGAACACAGCCACTTGCAATTATGTGATAACCATCACATCCAAATGCAAAGAGACGAAACAAAGAAGGACCAATAAAACGTGACGACAAAGGCCACCCATATGTTGTAGAAACAGACAAATAGCAACCACTTTTGACCCATTATTGATCTTAAACATTAATTCAACCAAAGAAAATAAAAAAGATGATGTCTTTAATTTCAGTTCAAACAGAAACCTTAAGTCATTAGAAAGACTATTGTAAACCTTTCAAAATGGTTAAGAGAGGTCATGTAATAGTTATACCATATCCAGCACAAGGTCATGTTGCTCCTTTAATGAAGTTTGCATACAAAATAGCTCAAAATGGAATCAAGGTTACCTTTGCTAATGCAGACTTCATCCATGATCAAATCATGTCTGCTATGCCTGATGAGTTCAAACACAACGTCCCGATCAGCCTCGTTTCGATATCTACTGGTTTGGCAGTGGCAAAAAATGACAATGTTGAAGATGTAATGGAAATGATGAAGAGAATATCAACCACTATGCCTTCCGGTCTGGAGAGACTTATACAAAACATTAACCAAGGAAACAATGATGAGCATGTGTCTTGTGTTGTTGCTGATTTAACAGCCTGGTGGGCAATTGAAGTTGCCGAAAAATTGGGTATTAAGCGAGCTGGGTTCGTACCTTTTGGAGTAGGAAATTTGGCCTTGAACCTCCATGGTTCAAAGCTTATAGAGTCAGGGATCATAGATGCTCATGGTAAGAAATTAAATTAAATTAAATGCTTATAATTAGACATTAATTTCGTTCAAATGAATGTTATTGATGGTCCACTACATATGCAGGAATTCCATTCACGGATGAGTTAATCTATGTGTCAAAGGAAATTCCTCCCTGGAATCCAAAAGAACTTACATGGAGCATGCCATATGGAAAATACGTTAATGAATTCATTTTCGAACACCTCGTTCTTGGTACTCAAGACGTTGTGAAGAAATGTGATTGGATACTTGTCAATTCTTTTTATGAAATTGAGCAATCAGCCTATGATTTCATTGCTGATGCCTTACCAATCGGGCCATTGTTTGTGAGTGACGACGACATGCCATTTCCAGGAAACTTTTGGCAGGAAGATTCAAGTTGCATAAACTGGCTTGATCAGCAACCTCAAGGTTCAGTAATTTATGCTGCTTTTGGCAGCACAACAGTGTGCAACCAGCAACAGTTAGATGAAATGGCAGATGCTTTTGAGCTCGTGGGCCGACCATTTTTGTGGGTAGTCAGATCAAATTTTACTCAAGGAATGGGTGTAGAGTTCCCTCAAGGATTCAAAGAAAAAGTGCGAAATTACGGAAAGATAGTAGAATGGGCTCCTCAAGAGAAAGTTTTGGCTCATCCATCAATTGCTTGTTTCTTTTCGCATTGTGGATGGAATTCAACCATTGAAGGTGTGAGCAGGGGAGTGCCCTATTTATGTTGGCCTTACTTTGGGGATCAAATGCGCAATAGCTATAACATTTGTGAAACTTGGAAGGTTGGTCTACGAGTATTTCCAGACGATAATGGGATCGTGACAAGGGATCAAATCAAATCCAAGATAGAAAAACTTGTTTCAGATGAAGATATAAAAGCCAAGGCACTCAAACTCAAGGATTTGGCTGTAAAGAGTGTGAGTGAAGGTGGTGTTTCTTTCAAAAATTTCATGACTTTCATTCAGAAAATAAAAGAGTAGGGACTTCCTTTATTTGTTTTTCATTTTCTTCTTATTGCATGTCATTGTTTGCTTATCAGTGGCATAGAAATTTAATCAGCCACATAAATTTGGCTTATTTGTGAATTTAAGCTTATTTTCCTTAGCTTAGTTCCTCTAATAACGGATTGTGATGCCTTTATATGTGAATTTAAGCTTATTTTCCCTTACCTTTGTTTGGAAGGAGATTAAAGGAATCATTCGAACGTAAAATAACGGATTTAGTTTAAACCATACTTTACAAGTGAAATAAAATTAAACTCGGTGAAAATTTATACTAGAAGTCAAAATTCACCATTTTAACAATTTTTCATGTCATTTTCAATTGTTTAATTGTATCATAGTTGCTAACACATGTGAAAATTTAATTTAATTTTAAATCACCAGAGTTTCTATGGTGGCAAACAAAGTTGACAAGTTAATGGATGCGAGAGTTAAAAGAAGGTTAATGAAAGTAACGGAGCAGAAAGGTGAGTGATGAAAACGAACAACAGAGTAACGGTCACGGAGGCTAGCTCAATTGTGGTGGCTGCCGGAGAAGACAGTGAGAAGTAAACGGTAAAAGGAAGGGTTTTAGTGAGCATCTTTTCTTAATTTTACAGTTATATTTTTCCTATTCTGTCCCATTGAATGAAACGACACCGTTTCAGTTCATCTTCTTGGACCTCTCAAATGTACAAGAGGCTAAGCTGTCTAACTATTTCTGTGCGGATTTTCCGATGGTCGGGGCTCGTTCCACCTGTGTACTCACAAGGTAATTACTTTCTCATCATTCATCACTTTCTGAAAATTTGTCAGAATTAATTTAGACTTAGTTTAATCTCTGTGAAAATATTTGAGGATTTTATATCTATTTGGCTAATTAGGGATTTACATTCTCTAATATCTCTCGAGATGTTTCCCTATTGGGGTCTCCATTCCCATTGCTGTTAAGCTCAATTTGAAGTCGATCATCATTTCTGTCTTGATTTTCTTCTTCTCCAGAGGTTGCTCCATCTTGTTCTTTAGTTCGCATTGCTTGCACTGGATCGCCAACCCCATTGCTTGCATATTCATCACCTCTAATATCAGCTAATCTTCCTTTATTCACTTCCTTTTCTCTCGATGCGTTCGGATCCTTTTGGTCGAAGGTTCTTATCAATTGACGTATTCTACTTGATGCTGAATCTTCGACTGAACTGGAACTCATCAAGATTTCCCTATGTGCATAAACAAACATGGACGCGTATATTAAGATTGCTGAAAATGAAATTATCCCTGCAATCAAGAATAAACCCCAGAAACTGTCGAGACCAAGAACACTGGAAGAAACCGAGCTGCGGTCATCAGGACATCTGCTGTCATCACTGATCCATCTATCCTCAATTTGCTGCATTCCAATGCCTTCTGTCACTTTTAAAATTCCCCGTGATACATGTGAAACAAGCGGTGAACCTTTAGGAAATACCTGAATTTGAAGAAGTAAGATATGCCATGTATTAGCGTCTATCTTATTCATGTTTGAAAGCTTGTTAAGTCTCTTATGCTTGCTAGTTATAGGAGCATAACGATATTTGTATGACTGGGAGAATTTATGTCTTAAAGTACTTTTAGGGGTACAATTAAGCCACAATTTAGAAATACGGTATTAGAGTCCGAGTTCTTAAAAATGAGAAAAGGAGAACTTACAAAACCAAATCCGCCAGTCTTAAATTGATTAAGATTAGGCTGTGGGAATTTTGACATGAAGGTGGAAGGTTGAACCAAGGTGTAATTGGAGCAATTTTGTGCCAAGATGAGTTTCAAGTATGGAGATTCATCAAAAGCAGCTGCAATGCCACCGTTTTTGCTTCCTAGTGAAAGAAGGTGATCGCATTCTTCAGCAGATTGGTATGCTCTCAAGTAGGATTCTTGAAACCCCAACCCTTTTAATATTACCGAAAACAAAAGAATTGTTGAAATGACCTACATACTCATGCTTCTCGATGAGTTCATGAATATCTGTGACTGCTGGATGAAGTCGATCCACTGTTAGAAGACTCGAAAAACTGGCAGTGTAGCTTTGAGTAAGAATAAGTAAGACAAAACTCCATACAATTATCACTACTCTAGCCAAGTTGTTCATCACTCTCTCCCCTGAAATTTGAAATGAATCAAAAACATTATAATTGAAATAAATAACCAAGTTAATACATGATGCTAAAAACTGAACTTCAAAAAGGATAAGGGTCTTCTATCAAAAAAAAAAAAACTGATAAGGGTCAATCTTATTTCACAGTTTTTTTTAATGAAGTCATTTCGATCAACTTGTGTAAAACTGAGTATAAATTTTTGAGTAAATAATATATTATTTCATAACTTTTGTCAAAATTTACTGTTTAGTCCTTATATTTTGAAAAATTCACTATAAGGTCCTCATATTTCGTTATAATTAACTCTTTGATCCTTTTGTCCAGTTTTTTTAATGTGTAACTTTTATATTTCAGCATAGATAGACAGACAAGACGTAACAGAATCAACAAGGTTATTTTGTATCGCAGTAGGAATGTCTTGAAAGTTAAATTATATTATATTTAAAATCTTAAAAAATGGACAAAATGGACTAAACAGTTAATTATGACAAAATATGGGACCTTGTAGTGAGTTTTTTAAAATATGAAGAAGAAATAGTAAGTTTTGACAAAAATCAGGGACTAATAAATCATTGGCGTAATTTTTTATGTGGCACAATAGCCAGCTGATTATGTGGGGCTTAGTTGACCTATAATGTTTTATGTGGTGCAGGAATATTGCAGTGAAAGTGTTACACAAATGGATGGAAATGGCTTTATTGAATACAAATGTGAAGTTAGACTGATTTTGTTGGAAGAAAGTGAAGTTGAAATCCTAAAGTTAATTATTTAAAAACAAAAAGTAAGTAGAAGGAGATAATTACTATGTGCGAAAACCATGGTGGAGAAAGAAAACCATAAGCTAGTTCCAGCTTGGTGTGAGGGCGACCCTCGAAAGTCATCATTTATCCTGTGTTCAAGTACCCAAATCACAAATGCTATAAACAAGAAAAAGCAGAAGGTTGTGGCCCAAAGGCTAGGCGTCAAAGGTCTCAAAAACATGAGTGCATTCTTGTCTTTGTCGTCTTCGAGCCGTACTAGCATTGACACTTCTGATTCTATATATGGTAGTGTAAAGTCAACATACGTTGATCTATTTGCTATAATTGTTGTATCTCCCACCACAGCATCAAAGTTCTGCACATGATCAGAAAATAAGTGTGTTTGCATTCATTTGCTTAAATGGAATCCTCGATTGATTATAATAGCATACACTGAGTCTCTCCTTAACAGAAGAATTAGCTACGCACTTAAAACTAGATTAAAAACATACGGCTAGTTTCATCCATGGCTGAAACAAGCCATAATTTTTTATCCAAGTATGATATTCATCTAGTTAATGAGGGACTCATTGAGTGTGCGAGATTGAAAACTCAATCTATCAAATTGAAAATGAATCAATGTATAAAGATTCGGAAGGTCAGAAATTCCATAATAATATTTCATCCTACCAAAATAGTCAATAAAGTGATATACATACCCCTTTGTAGACTTGATAAACTAGGTCATCGTAATTTCCTGATGTATTGTTGTCGGGATCGGGAAAGGGAAAATATTCATATTCCACAACATGAGGCAACTCTCTCATCACAGCATCGAAAATACTTATGCAAAATCCTGTTATTGTTCGTGTTTTCGTAATAGGATCAATTGTCACATTTACAAATTCCTTAAAACTATCACTAGGTACTCCTATTCTTAACTTTCTCCCAATTCCTTGGAACTCCCATCCCTTAGGAGTACCGACAGAATCCCCTGGCCATATGCTGGTTGCAAGACTTGCCTTACCAACATAAGTAGAAGATGTATTTGAAGTAGAGTCCGACATGGTAACAAACCCTTTTCCTGGTGTCCAAAGCCCAATTCTTTTGGGTCTTTCACCATGTAAATTAACTATTTCAAAAGCTGAAGGTTGTAATTGTCTATTAGAAAAACGAAAATCTCCTGAAAAGCCTCCGAAGCTTGTATTTACAAGTGCTCCAACGAGCTCCATGCCAATTGGAGAGACTCTAAAAGTACTTTCGAGATTCGTTTCATTGGAAGAAACCTCTGGCTTTTGGAATTGGAAGTCAACCCTTTTTGCAGCTTCCTCGGTGGCAATTGCTAATGCCTTGGCAGCATCATAAGCCCATTTTCCATAAACGTTCAACTCAGCATCGACCATATCTGGATAATCTTGGTGGAACTTCTTTTTCCATCGAACTCGAAAATGTTCGAGCTCTTTTGTCTTTGGAACATAAGGTTTGACTCCTAGCACACCTTGCATTGAATCAATGACTAAAGGGTCCATTGAGTTCATGAAATTAGTCATCCCATCAGTTAGAATCCATACATAACCTTCATTCATCATTCCAACTTCTTTAGCTTTTTGAACAAGTCGAGAGCCAAGAGAGGGGGACATGTGTAGAACAAAAACTCGAGTGGGCATACTTATAAGCTTGTAAAGCTCGTCCAAAATTTCAAGATCAGTGGCTGATGGGGATATTGCGATCATGTGTAGGATATGAATATCTATTTCATGCAAAGATTCCATCAAGTACGGAATAATGCCGGCTCCATATTCATTGTTGATGTATATAGGTACTGCCGATCTCCATCTAAAAGCTTGAATAATTGCAGCTATGGCCTTTGCTTGAGTTTTGTCATTTTGGGTTGCTTGAAAGAAGTATAGACTCTTGATGGAAGGAGTAGAAGCAGAGAAGGACACAATTGGAACTTGAGCTTTCTCTCCAAGTTCAGCGAGTAAGTTTGCCTGCATTGATGTTGTTGGACCTAGGATAGCTTCTACTTTCACATCCTTCAACAACTCTAAGGCTGTGTTTGACAAGAAAATTACAAAATTATCAACAAATTCATTTAGGCAAAAGGAAAAGCAAAAGAGAGACAAAGAACACCTGCTAAAGCTGCACCAAGGACAGTTTCTGTTGAGTCCCTGGTGTGAAGAACCAGCCTGGTTACGAAGTGAGGATTTTTGTCATAAATATCTATTAATGACATATTCATACAATTCAACCACATCTTCCCTAACTCATAATCAACCAACACACCTACATTCACCGGAATTATTCTCGTCTTTTCTTCATCTGCTTTTGTTCCGGTCAACAAAAGTCCTTTAGAAAGAAAGAGGAAGAGATAGATTAAAATAGGTTTTGAAGGCCCTTTCATCCTAATTTTCTTCTCTAATCATCCCACTACTGTTTTGAGGTTCCTCTTTAGATTTTAAGAAGTTTGAAGTTGTAGCTCAGTTGTGCTCGAAAACTGATTGCCGAGTTTATTCTCTTTTTCTTTATATACTCCCAAGTATTGGCTACCAACAACAACATACAATACGTGAATAAACCGTGAATATAGTTATCTTAGACAATATACAATTTAGCTAAATATTTGCCTCAATAGATTAAAGCAAAATACTTGAGGAGAAGAATTCTCTGCTACCCTAAATTATATTTTATAGTATAGACTAGGCATGAATATTCGAGTTATCATGTTATAATTGTTTAATGTTATTTATATGATCTATATGATATATACAACAAAATGATAGTCGTACAAAAAGTCAATCAAAGTAAGGTCTTTAATTTCCACGAACTTTCTTTGTTGTTTATTCTCTTCTTGTCTCCAAAGTAAATACTTGGAAGAGAGAGCTGATTTCCAAATTCATAATTTAGGATAGAAAGTGACCCATTTAATTTGTATAGTTGGCAGAGACATTTTAATTTCTAAGTAAATTTGATTAGTCAGCCTATCAAATTCATCTTTGTAATTTCTTTGAACATTACTGTATTGTTTTCTTGCTTTTCATGGAAGTTTCTTTTTGTTAGCTTCTCAAAATTCAAGTTTCGCCCAATTGTCAAAGCATAATTTGATTTTATATTGATACGTATCTGGGAACAACCGAACGATCAGGGATGTCAAAATGAGTTGTTGTTTCCTATTTGTGTTTTGCAATTTTATATGTTCTGTAAAATCATAAATGATATGAATGAAAAAAGATGATAGTCATATCAAACAAGTTGTATCAAACAAATTATCTCTATATATCATGTTATCATGTCAAAATTTGATAGCTCACATGAACTCATACTTCGTGTTCGAAAATAAAAGAGTGAAAGGTAAATTTGAATAGTAACTAGACATACGTGACAAAAAGAAAAAAAGTGGATTACATTACATCCACAGTTACTAATCAGAATTAAGTATTATTGATCTAGACAAACTTTGACATAGGGACAGATGATTTCATTGGATTGCTGTCATTTTGTATTAAGATTCAGTTTGATTTATATTCTGTCATTATTTTTGCTATATTAAGATTCAGTTTCATTTATATTCATATACTGTTGTAGATATTTTGTGTTTTACTGGAATGATGTCTTATAAAAAAAAAAAACAGATACAATTTATGCATATTTTGCCAGGAATAGTGCCAGTGACAAATATTCTCCAAATCAATTGCAACTAGGAAACTTTAATAAGTATTAATTAATATAACAATTAGTTAAATGGTATATTCAGATGTCTCAATGCTATGGCTGGCCAAGCATCAAATAATTTGTATAATTTACTTATATATAATATAATTACCTTCTTCTGGAAATACACAAGCAACCAAACAAATAAATACAATAAGCCTGGAGAGGCAGAAGCAGCAGGCTGATACTTAGATACTTGTCAACTAATGAGATAATAATTTCAACCAAAATACACTAGAACTTGAAGAACATAATGACAAATTACTGTAACCATTGATTAATTATTTCATCTATCATAAATAGAAGCAGAATACTTGAAGCATGCACTTGTTAAATTTATTAGTTCACTATAATGGCTAGAAAACCACATCTAGTTCTTATACCATGTGCAGTACAAGGTCATGTTGCTCCTCTGATGAAGTTGGCTTATAATTTAGTGCATCATGGGATCAAAGTTACATTTGTTAACACTATCTCTGTTCATTCTAAAATCATATCTGCACTTCCTCGTAAATTGGAGCAGGTACACAGTCTCTTAAACCTCGTTTCTATTCCTGAATTACCCGACACTCCTGGAAAAGATACAAAGTATGAGGCAGCTGAGAATACGTCACGCTTCTTGCAATCTCAACTGCAAAGTGTGATCAAAAACATTAATGAGGTAAATGAGGACGGGCAAGTAACTCATGTTATTGCCGATGTAACTGTTAGTTGGGCCTTAAAAGTAGCCCATCAAATGGGTATCAATGCTGTGGGATTTGTACCGTATGGAGTAGCAAACTTTTCTCTGGTTGTGCATATTCATAAGCTTATCGAGGATGGAATCATAGATGTAAATGGTAACAATACAAAACATCTTCCTTCCTTTCTCAAACACTTCTCTTTTGTCAGGGTTTCTCCTTTTCGTGCTTTTTTTTTTTTTTCAATGAAGACTATTTTATTAAGGTTGTGTTTTAGAAATAACGTGGAACATAGCTTGACTGTATTGAAATTTCTTTTTATACAGGAGTGATGAAAGGAGCAGGGAGCATCTGCATATCCGAGAAAATTCCAGTCTGGAACACTCAGAACGTGTTATGGAGATGCCCAAACGACGAAGAACTACAAAAATTCGCATTCAGGAATTTTTTATATAATGCTCCTGAGGATGTCAAATACTGCAAGACAGTTCTCGCAAATTCATTTCACCAACTCGAAACAGCAGCTTGTGACTTGATTCCAAATTTATTACCAATTGGCCCACTGTTCTTAAGTGATGTTTTGGAAGGTTTTGCAGGAAATATGTGGGCAGAAGATTCATCGTGCTTAAGCTGGTTAGATCAACACCCTTGTGGCTCAGTTATCTATGCTGCATTTGGGAGCTCAGTGGTCTGCAGTCAAGAACAAGTGAACGAATTAGCAATGGGTTTTGAAATCACAGGACGGCCTTTTTTGTGGGTTGTGAGATCAGATTTCAGAGAAGGAACAGGTGCGAAACTTCCCGAGGGATTCATGGAAAGAGTGGGAAAGTATGGGAAGATAGTAGAATGGGCTCCCCAGGAGAAAGTGTTGGGTCATGCTTCGATTGGTTGTTTCTTTTCGCATTGCGGATGGAACTCAACAATGGAAGGCATAAGCAAAGGGGTGCCCTTTTTATGCTGGCCTTATATAACAGATCAGTTTCGCAACAGGGATGATATCTGCAACACCTGGAAGATTGGTCTGAAAGTGAACACAAACGATAAAGGGATTGTAACGAGAGATGAAATAAAAAGTAAGATAGAGAAATTGGTTGGTGATGAAAATATAAAGGCCAATTCACTCAAACTGAAGATAGTTGCTGTGGAGAACATGAGAGAAGAAGGATCTTCTTTCAAGAATTTCTCAAGTTTTATTCATCAGATACAACACCTGGGATAGGATTATTCTTTAACCGCTTGATGTAGCTACGTTATACAGTGTTGTGAATGAATATATTGTAAGATTGCAGAATTCATGATTAGTTGGTTGGATTGAGAGTTCAATATAACAAATAGTTAAATGCCTGCTATATTCAGATGTCTCAGTGCAATGGCTGGCTAAGCATCAAATAATTCATATGATATGTATATAATAAAATGACCTTCTTCTGGAAATACACAAGCAAACAAACAAATATATACAATAAGCCAGGAGAGGTAGAAGCAGCAGGCTGCTACTTCCATACTATTCAATTTATTAGATAATAATTTCAACAAAAGTACACTAGAAATTGAACAACATGATGACAAATTACTCTAATCATTAAATAATTAATTAATTTTTTCAATCTAACATAAATAGAAGCAGAATACTTGAAGAATCATGCACTTGTTAAATTAATTAGTTCAGTATAATGGCTACAAAACCACATCTAGTTCTTATACCATTGGCAGCACAAGGTCATGTTGCTCCTATGATGAAGTTGGCTTATAATTTAGTGCATCATGGTATCAAGGTTACATTTGTCAACACTGTCTCTATTCATTCTAAAATCATATCTGCACTTCGTCATAATTTGGAGCAGGTACACAGTCTCTTAAACCTCGTTTCTATTCCTGAATTACCCAAGTCTGCAGACTCTCCTGGAAAACATAGAACGGATGAGGCAGCTGAGAATGCATCACGCTTCTTGCAAGCTCAACTCCAAAATTTGATCAAAAACATTAATGAGGCAAATGAGGACGGGCAAGTAACTCATGTTATTGCCGATGTAACGGTTAGTTGGGCATTAAAACTAGCTAATGAAATGGGTATCATTGCTGTGGCATTTGTGCCTTTTGGACTAGCAAACTTTTCTCTGGTACTGCATATTCATAAGCTTATCGAGGATGGAACCATAGATGTTAATGGTAAGGATGCAAAGCATCTTCCTTGCTTTCTTACTTAAACTTGTATTGCAAAGACACTTCTCTTTATCAGGGTTTCTGCTTTTCGTGTTTGTTTTCTTTTGAAGACTTTTTTATTAAGGTTATGTTTCGGAGGAACGCTAAGCATCATAGCTTGTCTGTATTGAAAATTTTATTTTATACAGGGGTGATTAAAGGAACAGGGAGCATCTCCCTATCGGAGGAAATTCCAGCTTAGGACACTCAAAACGTGTTATGGAGATACCCATATGACAAAGAAGTAGAGAGATTCCTATTCAGACATTTTTTCTATAATGCTCCTGAAGATGTCAAATGTTGCAAGACAGTTCTTGCGAATTCATTTCACCAACTCGAAACAGCAGCTTGTGACTTGATTCCAAATATATTACCAATAGGTCCATTGTTTTCCAGGGACGTTATGGGAGGTTTTGCTGGAAATATGTTTGCAGAAGATTCATCTTGCTTAAGCTGGTTAGATCAACAACCTTGTGGTTCCGTCATCTATGCTGCATTTGGAAGCTCCATGGTCTGCAGTCAAGAACAAGTGAATGAATTAGCAATGGGTTTTGAAATCACAGGACGGCCTTTTTTTTGGGTTGTGAGATCAGATTTCAATGAAGGAACAGGTGCGAAACTTCCCGAGGGATTCATGGAAAGAGTGGGACATTATGGGAAGATAGTAGAATGGGCTCCCCAGGAGAAAGTGTTGGCTCATCCTTCAGTTTCATGCTTCTTTTCGCATTGTGGATGGAACTCAACAATGGAGGGTGTAAGCAAAGGGGTGCCTTTCTTATGCTGGCCTTATTTAGCAGATCAGTACCGGAACAGGGATGATATCTGCAACACCTGGAAGATTGGTCTGAAAGTGAACACAGACGATAAAGGGATCGTAACGAGAGATGAAATAAAATGTAAGATAGAGAGTCTGGTTGGTGATGAAAATATAAAGGCCAATTCACAAAAATTGAAGGAGGTTGCTGAGGAGAACATGAGAGGAGAAGGATCTTCTTTCAAGAATTTCTCAAGTTTTCTTCATCAGATACAACACAACCAATAGGAATATTCTTCTACTTTGTATTGTCTGAATGAATGTAATAAGATTGCAAAATTCATTATTGGTTGTTGGATTCAGAGTTAAAAAATTGTAAAATATCTGTCTTTAATTATTTTATACACATCATATGACATTGATTGCAATGTAATAAAACATAAGCAAAAAACCATCTGGAGCCTTTTTATCTTTCGATTTTCGATTTACTAAGTGTCCAAGAGCCTTAAATTGATAGATGTAGCAGATGTGTAATACAAGTTATGTGAATGGCACCTGACTCATCAAGTTATCAGGTTTTTGACATATATTAAAACTTCTCTTAAGCACCAATTTTATTATATCCTCTTATCGGTCTCTCATTCAATGTTCAGCACCTGTCAAAATGTGGTCATACTTTAACTAAATAGGGTTATTTTTCTTTCTTGGTTAAGGTGTTTCAGAAAATGACTTGCTGACTTTATAAAGAATAATTGGCAGCTCTGAGCTCTCCCCTCTTCTTTCTTTCTTATTAATCCTTAAAAACCAACAAGAAAAAGTTAGATTACATAGTATGGTATCTAATTTGAAGTCTTGATAGAGATGTTTAACAAGTTACTTTTTGTTTGATTTCTTTTGTGATTATTTGTAATGTAATGACATCTTCACCAATTTTACAAACTTAGGTCATTTTTTTCTCTCTTTTATTTATTTCTTTATTTTTGGAATTCATGTTTACCCTCATTTTCTTGTCTCCAGCTTCAAGCTATTATAGTATAAGGAGTAAATTAGTGAAGCTGGGTCGTGTTTCTCGGTTTTGCTCCGTTGTTCTCCAAAATAATGTTATATAAATTTGACAAAGTTGGCATTTAGATGTCTCACTCACCACGTATCAAACTATAAATATAAGTTAAACTAGCTTATACATATTGCTTTCTTCTGGAACTACAAAACCAAACAAACAAATGTATACAATTGAGGTAGGAAGAGGGAGCTTGTTACTTAGATACCTCTCAATCTACAACAAAAATTTATAAATTAAAAGTTAAACAACACAATCACAAATCACTCTACCCATTTCATTTCGACTATCACAAACGGAAGCAGAATAAAACTTACATATCTGTGTTTATTCGCCTTTCGTTAATTCTGTGTAATGGCTACAAAACCTCATCTCATACTTGTACCATTTCCCGCACAAGGCCATGTCGCTCCCATGATGAAGTTGGCTTTTAATTTCGCGCATCATGGTATCAAGGTTACATTTGTTAACACTCTCTCTATTCATTCTAAAATCATGTCTGCACACCCTCACATTTTGGCCGAAAACAGTCTGCTTAGCCTCGTTTCTATTCCTGAGTTCTTGGAGTCCGACAAAGATGGAATGGATGAAGCAGCTGAGAATGCATCATGTTTCTTGCAAACTCAACTGCAAAATTTGATCCAGAACATTAACGAATCAAACGAGGATGGGAAAGTAACTCATGTTATTGCTGATGTATCAATTGGTTGGGCCTTAAAAGTAGCTAATCAAATGGGTATCAATGTTGTGGGATTCTTACCTTATGGACTAGGAAACTTCCTTTTCATACTGCAAATTTCTAAGCTCATGGACTCTGGAATGATCGATGCTAACGGTATAATCATAAAGCATCTTCCTTTCTTACTCAAAAACATGTTAGTTATAAATGATTGAAATGTAATTTCTCCTTTTTACTTTTATGATTTAAAGATTTGATTTTTATGAATGTGTGGTGCAGGAGTAATTAAAGAAGAGAGTATCTGCCTCTCGAAGGACATTCCAGCCTGGAACACTCAAAACCTGTTATGGAAATACCCATTTGATGAAGAAGCGCAGAAATTCGTATTCAGGCATTACTTTTCCAATATTCTCCAAGATGTGAAATGTTGCAAAACAATTCTTGCCAATACATGTCTCCAACTCGAAACAGCAGCCTGTAACATGATGCCAAATGTCTTACCAATCGGTCCATTGTTTTCAAGGGATGTTTCGGGAGCTTCCGCTGGAAATATGTGGGCGGAAGATTCATCTTGCTTAAGCTGGTTGGATCAACAATCTAATGGCTCGGTGATCTATGCTGCATTTGGAAGCACCGTGTTCTGTAGCCAGAAACAGCTTGACGAATTAGCAATCAGTTTTGCAATCACAGGACGACCGTTTTTGTGGGTTGTGAGATCCGATTTCACTAAAGAAAGAGCTGCAAAACTTCCTGAGGGATTCACAGAAAGAGTGGGAAACTATGGGAAGATAGTAGAATGGGCGCCTCAGCAGAAGGTATTGTCGCACCCTTCGATTGCCTGTTTCTTTTCTCATTGCGGATGGAACTCGACAATGGAGGGTGTGAGTATGGGAGTGCCTTTTCTATGCTGGCCTTGTATTGTTGACCAATTTCATAACAAGGATAACATCTGCAAAACATGGAAAGTTGGAGTTGAAGTAATCCCAGACAAGAATGGGATTGTAACAAGAGATGAAATCAAATGTAAGATAGAGAAATTGCTTTGTGATGAAGACATAAAAGAAAATTGCCTCAAACTCAAAGCAATGGCTGAAGAAAACACGATAGAAGGTGGCTCTTCTTTCAGGAATTTCAAAAGCTTTATTGATCAAATAAAGGAATAGGATAATTATTGCCAATTTCAAATATGTTGTAATACAAGTATCATAAGCACATTCATGTTAAAAAGGACTAAAATGAATAGTTTTGAAAGTTCTTCAATATGTTCAATATGGTCGTGAGAGAAGGTAGACCTTCCCGTTGCCAGAGGTTTTAACTACATAACATTCGATTAACGTCGAGTTAGAGTTAAACATTTGTTTACACTTCTCTTTTAGAGTATGGTTTAAGGCTTGAACTTAACCTATGAATATTACATGAGAATTACTTATGAGATTAATATGTGTGATGCATTTATAACAGATCCTCCGGAATTTTCTATTTCATTAACTCTTCTCCCTTGTTCAGACACTTCATGTCTATGACCGGTGAAACACCGTAACAACCAAGGCACATATTAGTCTCTAATTAGTTATTGTTCCCACACGATAATAACAGGCCTAGGAGTTTTAAAATTAGCGAGGTTATTAAAACCAGACCGGACCGACCGGTCCGACAAACAAACAAACAGGTTTTTTACAATATGCCGAAGAGGCTGAAGCAGCAGGCTGATAGATACTTGTCAATTTAGATAATAATTTCAACAAAAGTACACTAGAAATTGAACAACATGATGACAAATTACTGTAATAACAACTTGCATGACAACTAGTAAACAATACATGTAACTCTTAGTTAGAAGCCTAATAAATAAACATATAAATAACTTAAGTAACTCTTAATATCTCCATACTTAATTATTATGTAACTCTAAGTTACTTAACTCTCATAAATTATCTAAATCACCTAAACATTAATTTGACTGAAGTTTATTAATTTACAATATTAATTAACTTTTTTATATTAATAATTATAAATAGAAGAAGAATACTTGAAGCATCATGCACTTGTTAACTTAATTAGTTCACTATAATGGCTAGAAAACCACATCTGGTACTTGTACCAAAGGCAACACAAGGTCATGTTGCTCCTCTGATGAAGTTGGCTTATAATTTAGTGGATCATGGTATCAAGGTTACATTTGTCAACACTGTCTCTAATCATTCTAAAATCATGTCTGCACTTCCTCATAAATTGGAACACCTACACAATCTGTTAAACCTCGTTTCTATTCCTGAATTACCCGACTCTCCTGGAAAAGACCCAATGGATGCCTTACGCTTCTCGCGAACTCAACTACAAAATTTGATCGAGAAAATTAATGAGGTTAACGAGGACAGGCAAGTAACTCATCTTATTGCTGATATAACACAAGGTTGGGCCTTAAAGTTAGCTGATCAAATGGGTATTAATGCTGTGGGATTTGTAGCTTTTGGACTAGCAAGCCTTTGTCTGATATTGCATATTCATAAGTTTATCGAGGATGGAAACATGGATGTTAATGGTATGTAACAAAGCATCTTACTTAAATATGTTTGGTATGTTGCACAAATACTTTTCTTTATCGAAGTTTCTCCTTTTCGTGTCTGTTTTCTTTCAAAGGCTATTTTTATCAAGGTTATGTTTAATAAATAACCTGCAAAATAGCTTGTCTATATTGAAAATTTCATTTTATACAGGAATGGTTAAAGGAGTAGGGAGCATCAGCCTATCTGAGGAAATTCCAGCCTGGAACTCTCAAAACGTCTTATGGAGATACCCATTCGACGAAGAAGTAGAGAAATTTATCTTCAGGCATTTTTTCTACAATGGTCCTGAAGATCTCAAATGTTGCAAGACATTTCTTGCCAATACATTTCTACAACTTGAAACAGCACCTTGTAACATGATCCCAAACGTCTTACCAATCGGTCCATTGTTATCAAGGGATGTTTCGGTTGGAAATATGTGGGCAGAAGATTCATCTTGCTTAAGCTGGTTGGATAAACAACCTAGTGGTTCGGTGGTCTATGCTGCATTTGGAAGCACCGTGTTCTGCAATCAGGAACAACTTGACGAATTAGCAATTGGTTTTGAAATCACTGGACGACCTTTTTTGTGGGTTGTGAGATCAGATTTCACAAAAGAAGCTGCAAAATTTCCTGAGGGGTTCAAGGAAAGAGTGGGAAGTTATGGAAAGATAGTAGAATGGGCGCCTCAGGAGAAGGTGTTGTCGCACCCTTCGATTGGTTGTTTCTTTTCTCATTGCGGATGGAACTCGACAATGGAGGGAGTGAGTATGGGAGTGCCTTTTCTATGCTGGCCTTGCATTGTGGACCAGTTTCATAACAAGGATAACATATGCAAATATTGGAAAGTTGGAATTGAAGTAATCCCGGACGAAGAGAATGGGATTGTAACGAGAGATGAAATCAAGTATAAGATAGAGAAATTGGTTTGTGATGAAGACATAAAAGCAAATTGCCTCAAATTCAAGGAAATGGCTGAAGAAAACGTGAAAGAAGGTGGCACTTCTTTGAAGAATTTCAAAAGCTTTATTGAGCAAATAAAGGAATAGGATATTGAAACTTATGAAATGTAGTAACTTATAATTGAAATAAATAAGATACGTTTTGGGATAGTTGCTTCCTCGGTTATTATGTTCTTCTTGTAAGATTTTTTTTTTTTCTTTGGTGTTCCAAAGTGAGATACTTTGTGCAACCTTTCCTTTTCTTGTTTATTGATTATTGCCAATTTAAAATAAGATGTAATACAAGTATCATAAGCTTATTCATATAATTAAAAAGGACTAAAATGAATAGTTTTAGAAGCTCTGCAATGTGGTACCGTTGCTTGGGGTTTTAACTTTTTAACATTCTTTTAACATCAAATAAAACATTTGCTATAATGTTTATTTGTAGAAATACATATGTGTTTGAGGGCTTGGACTCAACTATGAGTATTACATTAGAATTACTTATGACCTTAATAACGTCTGATCGATGAACTAATAGCGGATCATCCAAGATTTACTATTTCATAAACTCTTCCCTTTAATTAATTTTGTTATTTTCAGATTTTTTTCATTTTTGCACACTTTTTTTTGCTCTATTTTTTACGTGTTCTGTCTTTCGGAGAATTTTTCACAAAGTAATCATTACTTTGTTTTGTCAATCATTGAATTATGGGTTAAAACCTAATCTAATGGTAAACAAAACAAAGTAAGGGAAAAACAAAGTGACCATAGCTTTACGCCCTGTCTTTTCTCTATTTTATATTTTTCTGTCTTTAGTTTTGTTTTTCATGTTTTTTATTTTTCTCTTTTTTTCATGTTTTATCTTTTTTTTCTTTAAAAAAAAATAATTTTTTTTCTTTCCCTCTTTGTGTTTTTTCTCTGATTTTTTCAATTTATTTTTCTTTCTTTTTACTCGATTTTTTCTCAATTATTTTTAAAGTTTTATTGTTTTACTATTGGGTTTCAGTTTTCATATTTTTATATTAATTTTTTTTCATTTTTGTTTGATTTCTATGGCTAAGATAATTGAGCAATTTAGTCCAGCTTTATTGTTTAAGAAAAACAAACAATCTGATTTCTTTTTTAAATAAAAAATTATTACACATAAACTTCTGAAAGATAGATATCTTTTTTAGTATGGGTTGGGTTCCAATTTTCATAAAAAGAGGTGGAGTTATGATAGTGTTTCATTTGAATGTATTATCTGTTATGCAGGGGAGGATCAAGAGAGACAAGGATAAGTGAGACAAGGTCCTTAAGTGTGATAACTTTTATTTAAAATACATTTTCCTAATGATTCTGAACTTGGTTTTCGAAAAAAATTTATACCGTTGGATTCGTATTAATTAGCCGGTCATTTTGAGATCCATTGTATTCAAATAAAAACGATTTTTTTTCAAATTTCTTGATATTCCAAAAGTCATTACCAAATCTTCCAAAAGTTATTACCAAATATTCCAAAATGAAAAAATCGTTTTTATTTGACCACAATGGATCTCAAAATGACCGGCTAATTAATACGAGTCCAACGGTATAAAAAATTTCGAAAACCGAGTTCGGGATCATCAGGAAAATGTATTTTAAAGAAAAGAAATAAAAGACTTTTCTCTCTCCTGTGATGACATCAGCGCTGACATCATCAGCCCCCTTCCCTTACCATACACGTGTATGCCCTTCAAAAATATGTCATCCTTTTTCATTTAATTACACAATTGCCACCCCTTGTCACACAATAAAAATCAGTCTCACAATAACATAAGTGTCACACTTGATCCTTTCTCCTGTTATGTAAACCATTATACTAAAACATATATATATACAAAAAAATTAAATTCATATTAGATATTATTTTATTTTTTTTTATAACTACTACAAAAGAGACTAGATAGAAGCTAAATCTTTGCAAACTAAAGGTCACACTACTGCTGGCAATCTTCTATCAGAATGATAGAGGACGTTAAATATGTTGCCCAAGAAGCCAAACAATGAGCTACCCTATTCCCGTTCCTATAGACAAAATTGAACGAACACCAACGGGAGGAGGATACCAAATTTTTTTAGAATCAATGCCATCCGTACTAGGGTTGCTAACCGAGAGATACTAGGGTGTTGTAGTTTGTGTCCTAAAGACAATTGTCGTTTAGGATATTTTATTTAGAATAAAGAATGTATAAACTATTGATTTTATGAAAGGCTTTTATCTTTTATCTTATATATATTACGTTGTAATTATTAGTTAAAAGAAATCCATAGTTTATATTGATAATCTTAAAGTGTTCATACAAGATGAAGCGAGACATACTTTAATGATTAAATTAACTTAAAATATCCCAAGTCGAGTATTGTATTATTGGATTAATATATATACTGTTGAGACTTGCATATAATATATCCCTTATTCATGAAGAAGAAGTTGATCTCACGAACTTAGATTATACGAGATATCTGGATAATTATATGGATATGTATAATGATGTTATATATATTGGAGACCTCGCTTTGAGTTACTAGTATGGAATAAATACATAAATGTCAACTAGCTTTAACTCATATGTGGTAATAGATATAAAGTAGTCCTAGAACTCAAATACTCATTCATGTGACTTTGAATTATGGAGTGTGTTACTTTGATTCTACTATCTGTACGATCCAGTATTCGGGTGTCCTTCGGGTAGACATTGGGTAACACATAAAGTAATTGCAAAGCAGTTAATGTTAGATTGAGGATATCATCACTTCTGTATTAGAAGATTTATCTTGGGCCTCTTGTGAATAAATAGTTCTAAATCCTTGCGCGAGGTAATATGATAAATTGGAAATGGTTTTCAATTTATGGAGAATATTTATTTGAGCACAAGTAAATTAATAATGAATTATATGATTGACTTTTCCGTGATCATGATTCATTAAAGATAATATTGATGAGGGACCGAATTATATTGCAACTATCACTGACAGGTAAAAGAAGTCAACTGTTAATCTTGACTCCTTATGACTCCGGGTTAGAAGAGTATCTCCATATTTGAGTCGACGCTCTTCTATGTTATATTAATTAATAGAGATTAGATTAATATACGACCGGTTGTGGTAAGGACCTAGTGGGTCACACACTAAGAGTATTGAAGGATAAAATGGTAAATTGGTAAATATACCAAATATGTGTATTTGGTAATGTTGGTCGAAATATGTATATATAGTGTTGATATATATAGTTTAATTGAATTAAATTATAATGTGTTATAATGTTAATTAATTAAATCCTACTAGTATAATAATTGAGATTATTATTTAGTTAAATTGAGTAATTTAATAAATATGGATTTATATAAATTACTAGTTTAATTAAATAGGAATACTAGTATGAATAGAATTGTTTATTAAATAAGAGTTGGCCTAGTCCTTTTGGGAATAGGATTCTTATTTAGGAGAGACAATTCTAAACACTATAAATACAACCCCCTATGAGGTATTTGATACACACATCTAATTCTCTCTAGAGAAGCCGAAATTCCTAGACCAAAATTGGGGTTTTGATCTACCGTTTTATTCGTTCTTGCTCGTGTGGACTTAACGCTAGAGGTGTTCTACTTTGGGCACTCGCGAGATTAAAATAAAGAAGACTTGTGGGCGCGACAACAACGTTAGATAGTAATCTCCTAGAGGTATTTTATCTAACTAATCTTCTTAATTGTTATTCAATAAGCTAACGGATCTTGGTTTAAGAAATTGAAAAATTTTAATTCCGCTACGAACGTCGTAAATTTTCAATTTCCAACATAGGGTTGCTAACCGAGAGAGTGGAAAAATGAGACCCAAAATTTTTGTTGAAATCTGATATATACATCTCTTCTTTCTCGAGAACGACGGAAGAGTCAATCCAAATGTTGTCATGAATCGGTTTGTTTCGTCTAACCAAAGCCACCACAAAACAACAATAGCACGTTGACAAATTTTTAAGACCATATTCGAACCAATCGAGCAAACTCCGAGTAGCCAACTTATTATGCCGAGAGCCCAACTTAGCGTTTTTCCAAACTTCCACAGCACCGCGACAGAAGAAAAGCGTATGAAGATCATTTTCCTCCGGATTTCCACAGTAACGGCAACAACAATTTGAGCCAGTCCCACGCCGAAAAAGAAGAGACGCCGTCGAGAGAATTCCTTTGAGCAATTTCCAGCAGAAATGCTTGATTTTAGGCGGCAAAGGCACCTGTTTACCTGCAAAACGAGCAATTTCTGTTAGGAAATAACAACTCTTCACCGAGAACACCCCACTCCTCGTCATTCCCCAGTAAATATTGTCGGGAGGAAACCGGTAACTTATTTTCAATTTTAGAATCTCGTTAACATCACTGGGCATGAAACACCGATGAAGTGTCGGACGGTGCCAATCCTTAATCAACGGGTCAATCAATTCAACAACAAGAAGAGGTTTGGGATTCGCCAAGCACAAAAGGGGTTTTTTACTGTTTGAAGTTGGGATCCCAAATTTTGATGTTTTCTCCAGTTCCAACCCGATGATAGAGCCCTCGTCGAAAAACATTCACAACCTCCCGTGACCCTTCCAAAAGAAACTCGGTGATGAACAACTTGGAGCATCAAGAAAATTTGTTTCGTTAAAGTAGTTGGCCTTGAGAATACGACTGCACAGAGACTCCGGTGATTTCAGAATCCTCCAACACTGTTTAGCAAGCAATGCAATGTTAAAAGAATGAAGCCATCTGAAACCGAGACCCCCCATCCATCTTAGATTGACAAACAAACTCCCAAGCAATCCAATACATCGGTCTTTTCTTGTCGGTTCCACCCCACCAAAACTTACTGATTAAACCTTGAATTTCCTTACAGAAAGAATCGGGAAGAAGAAAAACAAACATGATGTACTGAGGAACCGCCTGAATAACTGCTTTAATCATAACTAATATATTAGATATTTGTTTGAGTATTCAAATTCATATTAGATTTTTTAACCACAAACTTACTCTAATAGAAATAAACAAAATAATTGTCTAATGAAATAAGTAAATTTTTTAGTTTGTATATGAATTTAGAATGAAAGAATTAAGATAAATAAAGTAACAAAAAAATAGTTACAAACAAAACTACAAAATAATCTAGGTACAAGAATGAATAAAAATAAAATAAAAAAATCTAATTGAATGAAAAAAGAAATTGAGAAAAAAAAAGAATGAAAAGAATCTAAAAAATGGGAATGGAATCCATTGGCATTCCTCTTGTAAGCCTTAGAAGAATCCATTCTTGGTGGATTGGTAATCTGAATTTATCTAATTTCCAATGTGTTTTCTTGGGATTTTGAAGGGTTCCTGAATAGTAAATAAAATGGAATTTAAAGCCAAAAATATTCCCATCTGCATTGTAAATAGCTTCTTCTTGACCTATTGCTTTCCAAAACCCTATACCATCTTCAAATTTCTGTATTTTCATTTCTTTTTCATCTCCTCCCCTTCCTAATTGTGTGAAGAAATACCACTCCCTTTCTCCTTTAGAATATCTCACTGCAACCGATCATAAGATGATTCATGTTATACGATTTATTTACAATAATTATCGTTTTACATTAAAATACCATGATCGAATATGTAATATAAAAATTTATTTCACAATAATTATGGCATTAATATACCATGATCGAATATATAATATGAAAATCCATTTTAACATTGTTAAAAAAACTATGATCTATTGTACAATAATTATCGTTTTACATTAATATATATATAATATTGAAATCCATTTTAATATTTTTTTGAAAAATCTACAAACCCGTTAAACCGTTAAAAGTAATCAGAGAGTCGATATTATCCCCTTACATGTTAAAAGGGGAGCAATCTCCTATATTCAACGTTTAGCTAAAAAACCTGCAAACCCTATAAAGTAATCCGATAGTAAGATATAAGATATTATCCCCTCACATGTTAAAAGTGGAGCAATCTACTACGCTCAACGCTTAGCTAAGTATTCATGTGTCGAAAATTTCAGATCCATATAGAGCGATGATGCGAAGCGATATTACAGATCTATGGATGTCAAAGGGTAATATATACCAAGATTTTTAGGAGGTTGCTGAAAGAAGATGGAGGCATCAATGTCAGGAATAACTTGGGCAGGAAGAGGCTTAAAAAGAGCCTTGTTCATCAGATAATGAGTCAGCAATTCTTCTTCTGTAGGTACAAATTTGTATCCCACTGGAAATTCACAATCCTTAATTTCCATCATGTCAAACGCATTTTATAAATATGTGACACTTTGCTTCAATTTATAGATGTTAGTTCGAACCAATTCTATCTATCATCACGCTAGCAAATACTCACTAAATGAATCCTACCATAACTTTTATACATTTGATTTTTCTTTTTTATTTGTTTGTTTTTATCTATACAAACTATAAAATTTCAACTAATTCGTAGTAGACTTTTTCAAGATTTAAAACCCTTTTTCCTTAAGAATTTTACTTCATTTTCATTATGAGCCGCCAAAAAAGAAAATTGTTGACTTGTTCAATTTACATATTTGGTTCCTAAACTCATAAAACCACATTACTAACTCCTAATCCACAAAAATACTCTAAAGATCCAAAATAAACTAGAAAGTTGTAATTTCATTTGAAGACTATAATTATGAGTTAAACCTTTATTAATTTAGAAAATAAATTTTTGTTATATATTTGAACCAATTGAAATGTATATACTCTTCAAGGCAAAGTATAAAAAAGCATCTCATGGTTTGGGTCATTTACAAATAGGGGGTTTTGTTGTTTAAAATAGTAAAAATGAGGGTTTGTGGTTTGCACTATTTGTAAATAAGGTTCTAAAATGTCAACAATAATAAAAAAGACGAGTTAAATGAGTATTTTTTTTACCTTTTATTTAATGAAAAAGTCGCTAGTTTTTTGTTAATAAACATTTGTTTACAAATTTAAAACCTTAAAAAGTCATTTGCAGTCACGTCACAAAGATAAAACTGTTTTTGAACAGTTCAAATTGTGCGTATTGAATATATATAAAATCCATTTAAGAATGACGTTTAAAAATAACGTATAAAAGATGCTTCTTTTAGCCCTTTAACTTTGACTGTAATGTCATTTTTTTAATATTATTAACATTTTGAGACCTTGTTTGTAAATGGTGTAATACGATTTTAAACCATCGGAATTATAGTTGCAAATAGCTAAAATTACATAGTCTTTTTTTTATATATATTTTACCTATTTTCCTAAAAAGTTTAGGAATACTAATAGATAAGTCTAAGTAAATTTAAAGATTTAATATATTAATTTAAATAAATTCTAGTTTGTGAAGAAAAATCAAGATAAATTGTAAATTTAAGAATTAAAATATTTTAGTATGAAACAAGTTAAGTTTTTAATATAAATTCCGGAGTTTTAGTTTATTATGTCTCGAGAATATTGTTTGACAATTACTGTGCATGTGTCTTGGTTTACAAGTCGAACACTTGTGTGATTTAAAACACTAATCAATTGTCGGTCGGTCAATTTACTCATTTTAATTTGGAAAGTGATTAGTTGGACAAAATTATGTTTCATTTCATAATGACAATTAATGGGGTGAGAATTAGAAGAGGTTAATGAGAGTAATGGAACGGAAATGAAAGTGACGGAAACGAAAGTTAAATGTTAATATCGTTTGGGAGTTGGTGGAATTTAATGGGAGGTTAGCAGATGTAAATTAGTTAAAATGTTTAGGTTACTTCCATTAACTCCTGATTTGGAGGTTAAGGTTTCGAGGTTAATGGAAGTAAAATGTTAACTCTTATTTAATGTTTTAAAAAACTCTCAAACGAGGTTAATTGAAATTTTTACATTCCATTACTCTCATTAACCTCCATTCACCTCCTGCATTAACTTCCATTCACCTCATATTAAGAAACTCATTAATTAGCATTTAAAAAGAGTTTGATATTATTATATTACCTTCCAATAATTAATGCTCAAAAAAACTCTACAGATTTCTAGCCAATTATCATGAGAGTTAAGTTGGAAAATTTTCGTTTAATGCATATTCGAAAGTGTAAAAATGTCAAATATTTTGGAATTTTTATTTTCCAAAATGTTAAATATAATGAAACGAAATGAGTAGTGTTTTATCTTGAAGTATCTATAAATTTGTGTTCTATTATGATTTGAGGGTCATATTATAATGTTTTGAACCGAGCTTTTTATAAAATTGGTCAAAAGCCTATAAATATAATTGTTGCGTTTTCTACCTTTCTTACAAAATTAGTGATGTATATATTTTTGACAAATATATCCTCATCTTCTACATCACACCATAACTTCACTTTCTCATTTCTTTTTGAAATAGAAATTATGAAATTGTTCAACTTTCTCATCTATTTGGGTGCAATTTTAGAGAGACTTTTCCGCAATTCATGGCGATTCACGACAGTTACAACTGTCAGCAACAAATTAAAACTCTTTTGTAATGGGTAAATTGCAAAAAAGTCAAAACTCAAAGTTAATCATATTTTCAATCAATAAGCTCAATAAATAATAATAATAATCATCATCTGAATTTTTTGGATAATCAACATTTTTAGAATAAATTATCTAAAATATTTAATACTTCATTAGTATTAAGTATTTTTAACAAACATACAAAGCTTCCCAAATTTAATTTTATAGATTTAATCTATACGTACACCTCACTCACCCACTCACTCACCGTCGTTGACAATCTTAAATCTACCCGAGTGAGATGCGTGTGAAAAACTCGTCAGGTGTAGCCTACTCAACACGCCAACGTGTATCCGGTGGGACCGAAATTAAAAAGATAGGGACCCTCTGGATTCCACGTGGCTGGATTCTAGAATAAGATTCATTCGGAATCTTACGCCCCTTTGTTCCTACACGACACGTCCTTCCCAAATTACAGAATCTCTAGATTTGGCCTTCATATTTATTTTTGTGAATGAAATAAATAAAATTGGTTACTATTAAAAGGAATTTATTAAATTAAACTAGAAAAGCAAAAGCCCATGCTTTTCCATTTCGAATATATCAATATCAATATCAATAATAATAATAAATCTTCTTCTATTTGAGGGTTTTGATTTTGGAATTCCGTTTGTATCTAGATCGATCGCTAGGTTTCACTCTCGCTTTCCTTTTCATCATCCTCGCATTCTTCTGCAACTCATACTGTAAGCTCTTCTTATTTTTTGCCGATTCGTTTTTTATTTTTTAGATTTGTTGCAATTTAAATTGACATTTTAGTAAATGTTTTTCTATCCCTTTCTGTTTTTGGAAATAGATTAGTTGTTTCTGTATGCTAATGGTATGATTGATCTGCTGATGTCCCGCGTATCATTCTAGAGATCGGACTTTTTATTTGTTTCTTTGATTGGAATTCTTCATTTATAATTGTTATATTAATAATCGCTAGGCGCTACTAAGGTGGCTCAGATCCTTTGAAGCCTAGTCGGGGAATAGTCGGATTTTGTGCACCTAGCCGGTCAGATCGGTCCAGTTGGAGTCTTCATTTTTTGTCCATTGTTTAAGACTGTATATCTATTTCGAGAAGGTTACTACGATTCTAGAAATTTGAGTGTTACTTGCAATTGTTATTTTTGTCATTATTTGTGTAGGGAGGTGGTTTCTCTTTGGTGTTGTTTTGTTTGTTTGTCAATGTATCCGTACTTAGTTCTTTGCATTTGTTTTGCCAGGTATCATCCAGCTCTCATTGGCTTCTTCTCCAGTTCTCTCAGATTTCAATCTTATTTTCGGTACTATTATTGAGTGGCAGATTCAAAGTGTGATTTGAATATTGTAAATCGTTTGTGATACATATTTGTGTTTTCATGGTATAGTTAGCTCGACTGATTGATTGATAGATAGATAGATAGAGAGAGAGCTTTGTGCAATCTGGGAGTCTCGTTTGATTATGGTGGAGGTTATAGAATGATCAAGCTTTATTTTTAGGGATGGATGATGATCGGGAAATTGGGATACCTCTTCCGGGTTGGAACAATCCAACCGAGTCACGCTTTTTTATTTTATCTTGTGTTATTGCTGCATTAGTTGGTATTTTGACTATAGCTTATACGGCTTTCCAATGGAGGAGAAACATAAATTTAAGTTGGATGAAAGCTATAGCTAGGTCAAAGAAAAATCCTAAGGCCAGCAGCAGGCACAAGGTTCCCGTGGCTCCACATGATTGGGTTCTCGAATCGCTATCTCGTGGAAAGAATTTGAATTGTTGTGTATGCTTCAAATCCATGTCTCCGTCTCAGACGCTTGGACCTATGGCCGCATCAGACAGTTTTATTCACCATTGTAGCATTTGTGGTGCAGCAGCTCACCTTAGTTGCTCTTCAAAAGCTCATAAGGATTGTAAGTGTGTTTCTATGATCGGATTTGATCACGTGATGCACCAGTGGGCGTTTCGGTGGACAGAGATAACGGATCAACCTGAGGAAACGTCATTTTGTAGTTATTGTGAAGAGCAATGTAGTGGTTCTTTTCTGAGTGGATCCCCTATATGGTGTTGCTTGTGGTGTCAACGTCTTGTACATGTTGATTGTCACAATGCTATGTCGAATGAAACTGGTGATATTTGTGATTTAGGCCCGTTTAGAAGGCTGATTTTATCGCCTCTCCATGTTAAGGAGTTGAATTCTTCGGGTGGGTTTTTGAGCTCTATCACACATGGGGCTAATGAAATTGCTTCTTCAGTTCGTGCAAGTATTAGGAGTCAGAGCAAGAAGAAGTACAAACGAGGCAATGAAGTCTCTGCTGATACACGTAATAGTGGTAGCACCTGCGACATGTCTACTGAAAGCACAGCTGATGCACATCCTATCATGAATGGTGGTTCCCATGGCATGGAGGAAAATTGTAATGGTGGCTTGAATAGGGAGAATTCACGTAATGGTGACATTATGGAGAGGATGGACTCAAAACCCAGTTGTAAACAAAGTGGGTCAATTAATCATAAGGACGAATCTCAGATTTTAGGAATGAAACAGAGATATGAAATTATTGATTTGCCTCCTGATGCAAGGCCATTATTGGTCTTCATCAACAAAAAGAGTGGAGCTCAGCGCGGAGACTCCCTCAGGCAGCGTTTACATTTTCTTCTCAATCCTGTTCAGGTTTGTGCTTCTGTAAAAAATAGTGTTTTCTTATCCTGTGGTTTAATCTTTTTCAGATCTTATTAATTTATTAATGGTTAGTAATGTTGCAACTGCAGTCTTGCAGATAGGAATTAGTTTTGACTAACATTTATATTGAAACCAGATCTTATTTTCGAAAGAGACATTTGTTTCATTTACGAAATTATCGACTAATTCTTTTAGCAAGCAATATATTTGACCAATTGGAAGTTCATGTCAGCTTCAGCAAAAAGTTTCGGCTTCTGCTATTTGAGCACACAACTTTTCTGTTTAAACTCTATTAGTTGAATGAATAACAACTTGGATATATGGCAACCTTTTCTTTAAATTTTTTTTCTACTCTTCTCGATTTTCTTATGATTTTCAAAATGATGGATATGAGGGTTGATATGCTGGTATTTCTTACAGGTATTTGAATTGTGCTCTACACAGGGACCAGAAGTAGGCCTTGATTTTTTCAGGAAGGTACCTCACTTCAGAGTTCTTGTATGTGGGGGAGATGGTACAGTTGGCTGGGTTTTGAATGCGATAGACAAGCAGAATTTTGTTTCTCCACCACCTGTAGCTATTCTTCCTGCTGGCACTGGAAATGACATGGCCAGGGTACTATCCTGGGGCGGTGGTTTAGGCTCAGTGGAGAGACAAGGAGGTCTTTGCACATTGTTAAACCACATTGAACATGCTGCAGTCACCATTCTTGATCGGTGGAAGGTAGCTGTTGTTGACCATCATCAAAAGCAACTTCAGTCACCTAAGTTTATGAACAACTATCTTGGTAAGCAAATGCCATATTATGCAAATATGTGTCTGTTTTATCAGTAATATTAGCTGAAAGATTATCAGATTGGTCCATATATAGATGTATACCTACTTTATCTTCGTGTACCGACCTTAAGTTTGGATTAACTGTATGTTTTGTTTTTAAATTGTCTAGCAGAGATCTGCCTTCAAGTGTCAAATGCCTGATTTCGTATTTTCACATAAAGTTTCAAGTTTACTATTTGCTGTTTCAAGATCAGTATTTCTGATCTCTTATTCTTCTTATGATGAGTTTGTTTGATTTGATAATTTATAAGATGTCTTCATGTTTGTGGACCTGTTTGCATTTGTTAATCATTACTATTTGATGTCTCAAGATCAGTATTTGATTTCTGATCTCCTATTCTTCTTTTGATGAGTTTTGTTTGATTTGATAATTTCAAAAATGTCTTCATGTTGGTCAATCTGTTGGCATTTGTTAATCATTGTTTTGAAGTCGATAGCACTAATACATTGACGCGGCCCTATATTCTTCAGTTTCCTAACTGGTTTTAAGGGGACCATCATAAATATTCTAGTGCATCGTGATTGCTGACTGTGCCAAACATTATTATGCAGGTGTTGGTTGTGATGCCAAGGTTGCACTGGAAATCCACAACCTCAGGGAGGAAAATCCGGATAAGTTTTATAATCAGGTAACTTCAGTGCTTCTCACTATTTAGTGCTTGCCACATTGCAAAATAGAAAATAGATTGCCCTCGTTAATTAAGGATTGACTGTAAAGTTTGAAACAAAGCCAATTAAATTAAACAGTAGTATTATCTGAGACTCTTAGCCTTCCCATCGAGGAGATTCGAAGCATCATTTTATAGGCTGTGAAGTATTATGTAATAGCATTTCTTGACTATATGACTAAGATCCAGTTTGTTAATTATCTAAATGAAGTATTGAGGATTGAATTTGCATTTGATGTGTTCAGTGCTTAAAACTTAAGTTTTTATGTGCATTCTAATACACTCGCCTGTCATTCGTATTTTGAAAACTTATGTAGCAGTTGGTTATATTATGTAAATTGATTTTAATGACATTCTTGAAACAAAGAGAAAAAAAAGGGTGTGGGGAGGTAGTGTTGTATATTATTATTATTATTATTTGGTGATTGTGATATGCATGCAGAAACTTTTCCGTGTAAGATCTTTCAACAGAATTGTTTAACTTTCCTTCTTATTCATATCGTCCTGCTTTTTCATTGACTTTCAGTTGAATTTATATCTGAAATTCCTTTCAAGTTCCAATTGGCTTGTATCAATGTAATGCAGTTCATGAACAAAGTTCTTTATGCAAGAGAAGGTGCTAGGAGTATAATGGACAGAACATTTGCAGACTTTCCATGGCAAGTCAGAGTTGAAGTAGATGGTGTTGACGTAGAGGTCCCTGAGGTTTGTACTGGTATCATCTCGATTGTTGGGGTTGTTAATAGTTCATTTTCTGATAGCTTGCACTCATTAAATGTTATGGAGTATCGATTACTTCAACTGATACTTGTTCCATTCTTATCACATATTTTTCGAACATGATTGTGAATTTCGGGCAGCTTTGATTACTTCTCAGAATCTTTGAATTTTGTAAGGCAGATAATTAAGCTTTCATCAGTTTTTTTACTAAGGTTGTCGGATTGCTTACCTTTGTGGTTTCTACTGGTAATTATGTTAATGTTTGCTTTCTTATTGTGGTCTCTGGTGGGTAGTTTCTTTCAATGGTGTAATCCCCATTTCTTAAGCTGATATTTTTGGGGCTACATATTGTTGGTTCCCTACAATCTTAACTCTTGGGGATTTTTTGTTGTGAGCACGTTGGTTAGTCTTGTTGGAATCTTTTTATTTCTTGTAATTCTTTGAGGAAGTGAAAAAGCTGATGGCAAGTTCTAATTGTAAAGATTTGAGCATTGCATCGCGAATAGAAAGAGAGATGGTTCTCATTTTCTTCTCCTTTCTTTCTTAAGTTCTGTTATATGTGGTGTGTTTTCTGTTATTTCCTCATTGAGGGTTTGAAATGCATAACTATAGCAGAATGGTCCAATTTATTGTTTTCTTTTTCTTAACCGTTGACATGTTTTCTTATACCCAAATTTGGCTCGTTGGGAAGCTCCACTTTTTCTTTTCTTTGAAATTTTCTTATTTTTATTGATCATCAGGATGCAGAGGGTGTACTTGTTGCCAATATTGGTAGCTATATGGGTGGTGTAGACCTATGGCAAAATGAGGATGAATCTTATGATGACTTTGATCCACAATCTATGCATGATAAGTTACTGGAGGTTGTAAGTATATCTGGAACATGGCACCTTGGGAAGCTGCAGGTAAATTACTTCGAAAAGTAATATAAAGCATCTTGAAGTCTATTAATTCAACTGCAGCTTTCAGTGTTCTGAAAATACTTTCCAAGAATAGTAGAAATGTAGAGATTTTTCTTCAACCATCTATTTGTTATTATCACTATTATTATTGTTTAGAATTTTACTGGTCTATGATGTACAATGAGGCTAGTAGTATTGAAATGAGCATAACTTGAAGCTCACTGTAAAACACCTGGACAACTTTTTTTCATTTATCAGTATGGTTGCACTGCAGATCCTGGATCCTTACTTAATTGTGGCAAACAGAAATTTTACTTGTGCCTTCTTGTTGTTCTATATGTTGTTTTACGTATACCCCATGCCATGCTTTCTCACATGAGAAGAGGGAATGACTTTCACTGGTTTAAGCACCGGTTCCCTCTACCCATCTGAATGTGTTTCCTGTGTAGATTTTGTTGAAATAATTTACTTACTATTTTGTTGTTTGTGGGGTAGGTGGGGCTTTCTCGTGCTCGAAGACTTGCTCAAGGAAAATCAATAAGGATACAGCTTCTTACTGGATTGCCGGTACAGATTGATGGGGAGCCATGGTTCCAGAAACCATGTACTTTGGTCGTAACGCATCATGGCCAGGTTCTTTCTCTTTCTCATGGTTAAATTGATGCAAAATTTGATGCCTAGATGATTGTAAGTATGTCTGTCCGTGTGAATGCTCGCCATTCTTCAAACATAAAGACATAAATGTCTGTTATTTAAACTATATCTGTTTTCTGGTTTTTTGCTTTCTCTCATCTTTTCTAATTCTTATAGTATTGTAAAATGATTTAAGTTCTTCATACAAGAACTTCTGGAGAAGGCCTAACTCTTATATGAATACTATAAGCATTGAAATACAACTGTTGCCACTAAAATGCTGAGATTAAATGGGCTAAATAAGGTTAAGTTTCTCTTCGTCAGCATTGTCATCCATTTACTATTCTCACGTATTTCATAGTCTTTATAATGGTAGCAAATAGGTCAAATTTCAACCGATGAGTTCAAAGATCTTGAAGCAGTTGAAATATGCTCAAATCTTTTTGGCAATGGTCATGAGATCATATAGCAGAAACTGAAATGTGGTGATTGAACGTTAGCTGTTTCTAACCAATTGAACAATTGCATATCATTGCACTGATATGTACTATTTTGAGGGAAGGGTGGTAATTTTGGGTTATCGGATCAAAATGTAGTATGCTTTATATATTCCATATGGGTTAAATATGATATAAATGCTAGAAATTGCCACCCCAATGATATTTGTGGATTTAGTGGAAATATTTATTTAATGTTCTGCTACTTAGTTTCTTGATTGGTGCATTGTTGTGCTACATCTGATGAAGTTGTCAAAGACCTGATATTTTTTAATGAATTTGCTTTATGTTATCTTATTATGCACCGACCGATGCTTCTTCATCCACTAACTCAGGCTGAGTTTATGGAAAGATCTCTTTGGTTCGTTCCCACTGAACACATCTGCATGGAGAGTTAAGGAGCCTAATTGTGACCAAGTCCCGAGCAGGATTATGTCAATTATGATACTTGTGGTATACACCACAAATAATTTATGTTAGCATCCTTGGGAATGGTTATGCAAGGCCTATATGTCAATTATTAGTGCAGTTTAGTTGACTGTCTTTTTAAGTACCCATTTAACACCTTTCTACCAATGCTATCAAAAAATTTGCATTACTGGAAGTGGTCTTGTACATCTTATTTATTATAAGCTGGTTTTGCAAAAGCCTTATCCAAATGTTCATAGTGTCTTGAAAGTTTCCTGTTAATTTTCACGTATCAATCTTTTGGGCAACCCCTGTTTAGTATCAGATCTCTTCCGAAAAATGTTCATGGTCTCTTGAAAACCTTCTGTTAATTTCATGAATCAATCTGTTGGAGAACCCTTGTCGCTCTTTATCTCTGTTTATAGTACCAGTTCTGTTCTGAAGAGTTGTGTGTGAAACAGATAGTTATAATTCTTCTTGCTTGCTTTTCAGGCTTTCATGTTAAAGAGGGCTGCTGAGGAACCTCTTGGTCATGCAGCTGCCATAATTACTGATGTGCTTGAGAATGCTGAAACTAACCATGTGATTAATGCTTCGCAAAAGCGAGCACTTCTTCAAGAAATGGCAATTAGACTGACTTAGATGTCATAGTCCTGCAGTTACAAATTATGGTTTGATCACCTGTTTTCTCGGCTCGTGTCTACTCATATAAATGTTGTATGATTTTGATAGCTTGATACTTTAGCTGAGGTTTGCGAGTAAATGATCCTGGCTTTTATAGTTGAGTAGTTTTCCCCATTTTGAAAATTTACGGAAAGGGGAAATTTTGGATCTTTTTCTTCTTAAAAGTATAGAAATATATTGAAAGAGAATAGAAGACTGTACACCAGAAAGAAAAAGTGAAGAAAAGAGAAGAACTGATCCTGTGTTCGTTGTTTGCAATTGCTGTTAGAAGTTGTTGCCTGGATTTGAAAGTTGGTGCCAGTCTACTACCTCTCTCTCTCTCTTTTACACGTGACACGTCATTTTTTGGTATGGAGGGTTCTGATCTTGAACAATGATGGTAAATGGTAAAGTTTTGTAAAAATATGAGAATCTTTGTTTGCTTGGCATGAAACCAGATTGTAGATTTATGGTGAGAATTTATATATATACGCATATGATGCTAGAACAAAATTCATGGAAATTACATTCAAATGTATCTGTACATTTACGAATTTCTGAAGAGTTTGATCAGATAATCGGTAGTGTTTATCTTACAAATATAATTTAGCTTCCATTTCACTGCTTGTGACTTATCAGCCCTCGTTTAACCTTCTTCCACAGTCTGCGAATCAATCCGCCAATTTTGTTCGTCCTTTCACCATCGCATATATGACTGCAGTCTTTGAACAAGAGCTTCTGGGTTTTGCCATTTTCTTTGTAGATTCTATTTAATCGGCGGCCATAGAAGGGGGATTTCAGGTAGGTCATGAAAGAAGGAGATGTACTATTCAAGTTTTGCATTGCCCTGTTGAGTTGATCTGTGACTGCCCTGAGCTCGTATGAGTCATAAAGCGTGCTGCCGTTGTGCTGAGGGCTCAGCCTGAACATGGAATTCGGGTGGTCATGGTTGGAGGGGATCTTCCCGGGATCCTTCTGCTCCAAAGCTTTTGCCATTTTTCAAATGAAGTGAAAATCAAGTTTGGATTTTCAAAATAAATGTGCTTGCTCCACAAGAGACTTGATTATGTAACCAAGAAATTTGCTTTGTTTCCAACGTCTACATGCACCTGCCATTGTAGAACCAATGTTTGATTAGTCAGCATCAAATTTGACAACTATATTTGCCAATAAAATAATAGTTGATCAGGTAGATCAATCGGGTTTAGACATATATCAGTTACTAATACTAGTCTAAGGTTATTAGTGGGGGGACCTAATTCATGCCTTACTGTGTAAAAAACGAGATTCCTTGTAATTACTGACTGCTGTCATTTTTCAGACCAATGATAAGTTTTCACACGTTTAAGGTATGTGTCAACCTTATAAGATGCACATCACGTTAGCTTAAAATGGTGAACTTTATAGTTCCTTTTTTTTATACAGCTTTTCTTTTTTCTTTTTTAATTTAATCGTTGAAGAGATATACCGTGTGTCAATTGCTATTTTTTTAGATTACTATTTTCCTATCTATCTAACATTTCGAGTTTACTTCAACTAACTTAAAAGTTATTTGATTTCTACGACATGTAAATGGTAAACAACTATATCCAAAATTTACTTCATACAAACTTCGTTAGTCTACACGTGACGACACTAAGCAAAATATTTAATGGCGGACCGTTTGGGAAGTGGTGTTGGAAAGAAAGGTTTAGTGTTTGATAAGTATAACCGATAAAAAATGTTTAGTTAAAATTTACTTGTTCAAAAAGAAAATGTGTCCACAGATTAAATGTATAATTATTAATTAGTCACACAATTTAGAAATAAATTGAAGTTGTGTGATAATTTTGAAATAAAAAATAAAACGGAGTGACCGATATTGCATTTAATCCCGTTGTGATGTTGTGGGTTGATGATGAGGTATTTTTGAAGAAGAGTTGATTGGAGAAGAAATGAAAATCCAACGCGTATAGGAGTTGTTGGATTCCTGAAACGATCATCCTCCTCCTTATCTCTCTCTGTTTTGGGGTTCCATTGAGATGGGTTGCTGTGCTAGTCAAAATGCTGACTCCAAAGCTAACAGGATCGCGCGTTGGCGATCCACTGGCATTGTTGCTTTGCGTGATGCTAAATTGAAGGCATGCTTCTATTCATTCTATCCTTTCTCTGCTTTCCTTTATTTTCTTATCTGATTTTATTCTTATCAACAGACTTTTCCTGATGAGGTTCTCGACCTCCAAAGATCTGTTCGCACCCTTGATTTAACTCACAATAAACTAGGTAATCATTCTTCTCCTCTGTTTCTAATATCTTTTATTAATCTCTGATACTCAGTTTTTGAATCCTTTTCTAAATCTATCTATCTGCTGCAGTTGACATTCCAATGGATATCAACAAATTACTCAATATGCAGCGCCTCGTAACACTTTCAAACTTTCTCATCAACTTAAATTAAACTTCATTTATGCTTAACTAGTTCCTTTTTTTCCAGGTCTTAGCTGATAATCTTATTGACAGACTACCAATGAATTTAGGGAAACTCAAATCTCTCAAAGTTATGATACTTGATGGAAATCGAGTTACCTCACTGCCTGATGAATGTAATTTTCTTCTCTAAATAAGTAAGATCAATTTTATTTTATTTTATTTGCTTCTTTTTTCCTTTAAATTCTTGTTTCGTATTGGCAGTATTTACAAAACTTAATACCATCCTTGTTTCTTGCGTATCAATCTTTGATTACTCCTAACAACCACTACTTTCTTGTTTCTAGTGGGTCAGCTGGTGAGGCTTGAGCGCTTGTCTATCTCTGGAAATATGTTAATGTCTTTGCCTGAGACAATTGGGAGCTTGCGCAATGTGAGTGCCACCTAATCATACTATTTATTTATCGGGAAATACTACAATAGGCTGAATTGGCTGATATAAATGAAAATGAAAAAAAATAAAAATCTAATTTGTAAAGGAGCGATCTTTGATAGTAGAAGTCATTCTTGAAAAGTTGCTGGATGACGGTGCTATTGAAAGTTTTGTATCTTCAGCTAATTGGTTAATATGATATAGGTAACATTTTCCATGCCTCGTCAAACTTCATGATCTGATGCAGATTGTTTAATGGTGCAGTTATCACTTCTAAATGTATCAAATAACAAGTTAAAGACCCTCCCAGAATCAATTGGGTGCTGCTTCTCTCTGGAAGAATTACAAGCAAATGGTAGGTTCAAATAGGCTATATTAGCTACCCAATGCTGATAATATATAGACACACACACACATATACGCTGATTTTATTTATTTTTTATTTTCTTTTATCTTTTTTTCAGTTTTAGTTGTTTTACACTACATGTCCCTTTTGACAGTGAAGTTAAGTATCAGTACTTCTTATGTGACTTTGGATGTAGAGACTTGTATGAACCTTAAGATGATATTTATGCATTACAGACTCCATCAATCTACTCTTTCAAAATGAAACTATTATTTTGGTTCTATGATTATCAAATTCTGTGAGATTTCACATTACCTTTTCTTTTTCTTCTTGTAATCGTTGCTTCTCGTAGCTTTTGTTATGCATGTATTCCTGTTCACTTCTATTGAAATAAAGGCTTGGTAATTATGGAAGCTAACGAGTATGATTTTAACAAATTTTTTACAAGAATTGTGCATACTGTGGAAATTGGCAGCCAGGTCATGGATGTGAGTTACACCAGATGTAAAATTCAACTATTTGAAAACTAGTACCTTTATAGGCTCTATGACGTAACTCTACTATGCGGGAAGTGAATTGATTCATAGCCACTGATGAGGTTCTTCTTGATACAGTACTGTCTGATGGAAATTAAATTGATCGTGGCCGATGCATATGTCAGCAAATTAATAACAAGAGAAAGAAGAGTAGACCTTGTTCTTTTGATTTTGTTGGAATTATACAAGATGAACGTTCGATACGTAATTTTAAAAGAGAAAAAGGGAAGACTTGCACATGATTTTGCTTCGTCTTGTTTGTATGCAAGCACATCAGAGGTTTTAACTGAATTATACTTAATAGATTAACTGGAATCATCATTTTACTTGATTCTTCCAATTCTGTGGATAGAAACATCCAGAATTTGATACCATTTTCTATAACACTGTTTTTTAGCTGTATGCTAATTTGTGATAATAATTTGCTGCACCATTTTGTGTGTAGAAAGATTTTGTCAAATTGGTTTGTATTGTTCAATGTTTTTTTTTTTACATGAATGGTGTCTAGAATTTTAATGGGAAGACTTATCTGACTGTGCCTTCAGTGCTTTGTTATTGATTGCAAGAAGTTTATCATATTCTATGTCAATCGCATTTAGATATTTTTCAGTTAGGTCTATCGTCTTTGTCTATGCTGTTAGATATGAATAATCCTGTTATTACTTCTTAATCCTTGCTATTGTGGCCAACTTTTCAGATAATTCTATTGAAGAACTTCCTGCTTCAGTATGCCACCTTGTTCACTTGAAATCACTTTCGTTAAACAACAATAATTTGGGCCAGGTAGTATTTGGTTTTCTTCTTTTCAGGCTTCTTTTTGAAATTTTAATGGATATTTAGTTTGACAGTCTTACTCTCTCTGGTTAACGGCAGGGGTCAGGATGGCCAACTTTCTCTGAAATCTTTCAAATCTTACTAATATACCATATGCTAACTTGACAATTATTCAGTTGGTGGACACTTGTCATTGAAATATGATTACAGAAAACAAACAATTCTGTACGAGTTAAAGTTAGATAGATGCAATAATGTCAACAGTTTTTAACTAGTTGGTGATTCTATCCTCAATTTTTGTTTCATTTATATTTAATTTGTGATCGAACTTTGTTTTACATGGGTATGATAATCAGTTGAAGTCAAGATTGAAATTTTATGATAATCTGGGATTGGATATGTGATTGCCTTTGTTAATATTGCAATTTGACTTTGTTGTTAATGAAGAATCCAAGGCGCTTGATTTTCTAGGTTTTTCAAATCACAAGAGTTCATATTGGATATTTGAAAGCATATCTCCCTTTTAAGTATTGAATTGTGACCAATTTTTGGCAGGTCTGCTGCACCTTATAATTCTGTTTATTTATTGTTTGGTTTGTCGAATTGTAGTGGATTTTATCAGTTGTATTTGTATATGAACCTTATTATGTTCCTTGGTTTGTATAGATTCCTAATGATCTACTGAAGGACTGCAAATCTCTCCAGAATATTTCCCTGCATGACAACCCAATATCCATGGATCAATTTCAGCAGGTTTGCATTCATCAAAGTGTATTGCCTAAATTCACAGGAAAACTATGTAATTCTGCTTCTTCGATAACAACTGAAAATGTTTAAACAATTTTCTTCTAGATGGAAGGGTTTCTCGAGTTCGAATCTAGAAGAAAGAAGAAGTTTGACAAGCAAATTGATTCAAATGTGATGATTGGTTCAAAAGGGCTTGACGAGGGTGTTGATCTATGATGGCAATACTCTCTTGCAACTTGTTGTAAAGGTAAGTTTCCCAGGGTACCTAAATTCTGGATATTGCTTTTGATGGGCTGGTATGGCTTTGTGAACATGGCGAATCATTTTTTAACACACATTTGGATACAACTCTGATGAATTAGTTTAACCTGTTTTTACATCTTGCAGTTGTTGGTTTTTGAAATCATCGCTTGAAATGTGAATTTAACTGATTGTTGATTTGAACTCGGTTTGGTTGCTAGACATATGATGCAGATAAAGCTAGTCAATTTACATGGGGAAATTTTAAAATAAGAATACATTAGGTAGGGAGTCAAACTTTGGCCCTTATACTTGACACAACTTGTAGTTTTAGCAGGTGTACTTCATTTTTACCGCATTTGACTGCAAAACTATTGCCCTTGTTAGACGGTTTTATAGCAACATAACATTGTATTATTGTAGAGAGTGGTTATAGTTGCGTGTATTTTGATTGATATAAAAATGATATTTTCCTTTTGTTGCTTTGATTTAGCAGAACATAAATTAAGTTATAGCTTGTCTTTCATGCAGCAGAATGCATCTCAGAGTTGGATGGTTGGAGTTATGGTGATATCACAGAATCTCTGATAGGTATAAACATGTATTAATAGTTTATACATGTCATTGTAAATCCTATTAATTATAAATTACTTGTACATTTTGCTGTTTGCTTGCCTATGTATGGAGGCCTTTTCTTTAATATATATATTTTCCTATTTATTTACAGATTTGAGACTGCATTGCATTTTTGTGCTGCCTTTCTCCATTTTTCTTGTTAGCTAGCTAGCTAGCTCTCGTTCATGGGAGTTCTGGTCAAATAAGCACCTTTATTCCAGATGTACCTGAAAGTCTTCTTGAATTGTAGAACACATTTTGATAACATGTTTACTGAGCTACCCGTAACTAGCAACACTTTCTTTATTTTGAATTGTTTCATTTGAATCTAGATAACAAGATCATCTTCATCCAATCTTAGAGAGAATCTAGTGGCTTCTTGAAATATAATTTGGGCTTCGGTATGAAAGATATGATCCCTGTCCAATGGTGCATCCGTTTGTATCTTTAGGACTTGTCCTCTCGAGGTCCTCTTGCAATAACATAATTAATCTTGTTCTCGAGGAATTTTATCCTCCTTATCGTCGGGCTCAACTTTTGAAGTAGGGTATTTTACTATTGTAGAAATCTAACTCTGCTGCAGTGAATTTCTCAATTTCATCTCCCAAATGATAACATTCTTCCATGTAATGTCTTGTGCTTTTGTGTAAATGTCCGAATTTTCTACCGTTGACTCTGCTTCTATGCTTCATGCAAGTCGAATAGTCCATATATTCTTATTCTTCTCGGTCCAAAACAACACTTCTTTTCAGGGGGCGTTGAGGGTCATCGTATCCTTTCTTTATGATTACCTTAATTTCTTTTTTCCAGAAAGAAATTACGGTACCTTCTTCTCTCTTGAGAGTCATGCATTTCCCTATAATATTTACTTTATATTATCATATAATTAAATAGTTTATATAAAAGTTAATCCAACAATAAAAAATACAAAGTAATTATAAAACGAAATAATTATAATCAACACTATTATTTATAAAAGTTATACGGAATAATGTGTTTCTATAGTTATTTTAAGTCATTACTTTGTGTTAATTACCACGACTTAAATTTTAAAATTAAATAATAAGAAAAAGTAACAATAGCAAACATAAAAGAGAGGTAAAATACCAATCGTTGGTTGGCGCAGTGGTAGCATGGGGCTGCCCTTAGTAGGGAGGTCTGCGGATCGATCCCCCACAACCGCGACTGGAAGGGGTTTAAATACCATAATCTTTGGACCCGCCCCGAATCCGGATTAGTCGGCCCAATGTGGTTCGGAAACCGGATGAAAACCAAAAAAAAAAGAGAGGTAAAATTGTTGAAAAAAAGAAAAGGAAAAATAACAAATTCATATACAATAAGTGGTATTAATTTATGAGAACTATTTTATCCCTATAATTTATGAGAAATTTTTGACAAATAATTTATAATCTAATTTGAAGAAAAACCAGAACTAATTGTTGTAGTGACATATGGCTATTAAATTAGGGATGGAAAAGCAATTTTAATATTCTTGTGAGTTTTGGTGACCATACAATTATAAAAATTATGAAGCACTATTCAACGATAATTTAATAAAATTAGAGGGTATTTGTCGTAATTACAGCCCAAAAATTACCTTTTCTTTTGTTTTGAGACAAGCTATAACGGAAAATAAGGTACTCCTCTTTGTGTTCTAACATGGTTTGGTTTCTTCAATCTATAGATCTGCTTTGTATTCTTTGGTAGTTTTGATTCAAAAATTGGGTTTCCAGAAATCACTGTGTCTAATTTCTGGGGTTAAGTGAATTTTAATTCCTAAGGCTCCTTAATTGCTCTGCGTTGGGTTTTCCTACCTTCAGCGATTTCCTCAATCACTTTAAGGATTTTGAGGTATAAACATGATTTTATTTCGTCAATTACTATTAAAAAAAAGTCAAATCTAGGGATATAAATGAGGGCTGGGCGTGTATTGTGGAGACTCTTGAACCGGATCGAATACTAAAAAAAAAAATCCAGAGCTATCTTAATTCAGAACTATCTTGAACGGTTGACTTTCTTTTAGAACCAAACTGATAGCGTTGATCGGTTGGTACATATATACCCGGAGAACCCAATTGAATTCTATTGAACCGAAAGAACCAGATTTTATATTATATTATGTTTAAAGGATAACTAGAATTGAATTGCGAATCGGATTTTTAATGTATTATTTTATGTTTATAAGAGAATTAATGTGTTTGGACAGAATTAATGTGTTTGGATAAATACTTTTTATATGTTATATATAAATGTATTGCGATAATTGTTAGTTATATTATATGCAATAAAAATCTCTAAATTCTTGGATTGGTGAAATTCCAATACAATAGAATTCGGAGATTTTTTTTTTTCATACAATTCCGGAGATCAAATTTTTAGAATCCTCAACTATCAATACAGTTCCGGAAGTTTTCAAATCTCCGGATTGTTTAGACCTGTACTCATTTGTAAAATTATAAATGAAAAAGAAAAGTGATAAAAAGAGATATTTTACCATGTTGACAGAAAATGTCTCTTTTAATAGATTGGGTGTGCCACTGACCCTGACCCTGACGTGTTTAGATGTTTAACGAATCATATGTATGCAATCTGTTGACTAAGTAAGAAGAAAGCTTTATTACATATACACTCGAAGTGGTGCTTTCACTTTAAAAATCTTTGATTTTCTAGCTTTTACGGAAGTGTCTGGATATAAATACACAGAGTAGCTAGGTGTCTACTCGTATTTTATTACTTATGCAATAGGTGTTGCTAATCTTTTTTCATTACAGAGGTAGTTTGTTGCTTCTGAGATTGCTAGTCCGGATTAGGCAGGTTGTTCTATGTTATTTTTCTTAGTTGCTTGGCTTTTAAGTGCTGATTAGCTGTGAATAAGTTGCATCTTTGAGTTTTATGGCTTTGTATAATGCCAATGCAACTTGCATTTTACATTTGATATTAATTCTGTTACCCCTTTTAAATTATGGAATATTGTAGTCCAACCTACATTATTAACCACCTTTTATGTCTTGCAAAAGTGTTAGGTAAATGTTCAATTATGTCTTCATAATTATATTACTGAGTAATGAGCTAGTCTATTGTTATCTGCATTCATTTATTTGTTTTGAATTTTCTTGTGTAGTTAAAATGGTGCTAAAACGATCTTTTTATGACGAGGAAGAGATATTATTTCCTGTAAGCACCCAAGACAAGTGGAATACAATAATGAGCTAGTCTCATTTTCAGAATTTGTTCCTACAGAGGTTGGTTCTCCGAGATTCCATGATCAAGGTGAGCCAAGGTTATTTGATTTCTAACGGATTTTATCACAGGCATGCTAAATCATATTATTTGGCTTACAATCCCAAAAATCAAGAACTCACTATCTTTTTTGTTGAAAACCAAATACATTTAGGACCTGTATCCTTAACCATCAAAATTTTGTTTGGCCCCCTATTAGTTGCTTTTTTTGTCAATGTGATTAACGTTTTGAACTCAGAATATGCTCCATTGATGGTTCGCATGGCCTCTATTAGTTCATTTTCTATAATACTATTTGGAAGCTTCAGCCTAGATTTTTTGTATCGACTGCCATCAAAGTCTGAACTCTTTGCTCTGATTATACTGTCAAATGCCGAGGCCACTTGATTGGAAAACTTTGCTTATTTATTTTGTAATAAGCCTGATAGGTTACTTTATTATTTGGTGAAGGTGAGTCTGGACTCACTGAAAATGCTTTTGAGCACCATGAAAAGCTTGCAAGTGAAATAGATGGTAGATTTCCAATTAGTGCCAGGAAGGATGTGGAGGACAATGTTCCTGGAAGAAGTTTATTTTCTTCCTCTAACATTGATTTTCATGAAGAAGCTTCCCATCCACGGCTACCTGTGTATTCTTCTTGTCGCTCTGAATATTTTAGCTCTAGTCCTCAGCATCCGTGCAGGGCCATAACTTACCACGAGGACATGTATTCTTTGCTTTTGCGTTGTCCTCCAAGAAAAGCGGTTCTAATTGGATCAGATCATCAAGCTGAAATTCCACAATGGAGACCTCGAGATTATAAATTAAACACAAAGTTTTCAGGTACACTTGGGTCAGTTCTAGATGCTCATCTTGTTTCACGGAATGATGAGGATAGGTTGATGGGGACTTGTGTTATTCCGATGCCTGATTTGGGAAGTGTTAATGAGCTTGACAGTGTTAAGGTTAAATGTTGCTGCTTGGATGATGGTTCTACCAGATGTGTCAGACAACACATAGCGGAAGCAAGAGATGGACTAGAGAGAAATCTTGGAAAGGAGAGATTTGAGGAGTTGGGGTTCAGTGTCATGGGAGAGAAAGTCGCAGCGAAATGGAGCGAGGAGGAGGAACAATTGTTCTATGAGGTTGTATTTTCAAATCCTATGTCACTGGGAAGGAACTTTTGGAACTGTCTTTCTGATGTATTCCCTTACCGGACCAAAGAGGAAATTGTGAGCTACTACTTTAATGTCCTTATGCTTCGAAGGCGAGGTGAACAGAACAGATACAAGTCAGAGGGCATTTATGACAGTGATGATGATGAGTGGCAAGGGAGTGATGACTATGATGATACCTCTGATGATTGTGCAGATTTTACTGCTGATAGGGATGGCAGCAATGCTTTAGCTTCATCCTCAATGATATCATTAAATAGCTGTAGTTTGACTCCCAATTGTAATAGAAGAATAATAGATGGAGAAATCCAAGATGACTCATGCACGTCGTGTGAAATGGGGGTTCCTTTGCATGGGAAACGTGGCAGGGAAGAAAATGATACCCGTTGGTCATATAGGTATGATGGATTAAGATATGGAAGTAACGAAGACGATGATTTAGAAGATTGCAGCGTGAAATTACGGGATATGGATTACAGAGAATGCCCTGAAATGGATGTCGACTTGTTATCAACATGTAGCATGATTGAAGAGGTATTTGGAGGAGCATCATTGAAGTGTAAGGTAAGACACGAGAAAAGTCAGATCTAGACTCTAAGTCTTTACCTTCCAAATAAATAGGTGAGTGGAAAGCACTTGTTGATTTAGGCTTGCTTTAGCTTGAAGGAAAGCAGTTACTAACAATACAACAACAACAATGGCTTAGTCCAAAAACACTCTGGGTCGGCTAACAATATAGGAAAGAAAAATGGGAGAAAGTTCTTTTTGAAGTTTTGTACAGAAGTAGATTGTAAATTATAATATTCTTACTTAGAAGATTAGTGAAAGGAGTATTGTTTTAGTTACCAAAAAAAGGAGTACTGTTTAGAATCTGTATTTTCTAGATTCTCATTAAAACTTGTATCAGGAACATATTTTTTCCAGTTAATTAGTGAAAAAAATACTACAATTTTGACTGATTTTCTGCCAATTTTTTTGCTTGTTTTCTAAGTTAGCATTTCTCATAATCATGAGTACAAGTAAAGATTAGATGTACTGCTTTTGCTTTTCTATTATGGAATATTAATTTTCAATCATGTGAAGATTTGGGAGTTGAAATTAATGAGATATAATCGTGTATTTTAAATTGTGGTTACAGTTATTAGCATATATTAAATTTGACTTCTTTATTGTTTTATTATTTTTATGTGGTAACATGCTCGATTGTTTTGAACAAAATTGTTGAAGTACCATAGCCTATATGGACCAATTATGAAACACTGGATAGTCACATATAAAAAAAGGCTGATATGATATTCCATTGAAATGTGATTACTCACTTTCCTGATATGCTATTGCTAGAAATGTAAACTGGGCTGCGATTATATTTCTCATCCTCCGCCCATGACTTGTTAGAGGTTTAGCTAAATCCGTTTTGTTGGAAATCTCCATCTCTGCAAATATCCTCATTCGAGTCTAAAACTGACGAAAGTCACGAACCACACAGTGGTAAAAGGGATCAAGAAGTGGATGGGAGCCAGTAAGAAGAAGGAGCATATGGGTACTAATATGCTCTAGGCTTACCGGACCGCCACCGAATTTGCAATGGGAGAAACACCCTTCACCTTTGTATATGGAACTGAAGTAGTCATCCCTGCTAAGATTGGATCTCCAAGCAATCGAGTCATACATTACTATGAAGAATGAAATAAATCTAAGGCAAAGCCTTGATGATCTAGAGGAAAAAGACAAAGGGCTCATATTTGAATGGCAACATACAAGCAATGAATAGCGGTGTATCATGGCAAGAAAGTCATGCAATGAAGGACATTTAGATTATTCTCTTAACCTTGTCTTTTTCTAAATATCTTTTATCTTTTTTTAAGGTTACTAACTTTAGCATTAGAGTGACTACATACGATTTAAACGCTGGCCATTTTCGTAGGTTATCCAAAGTTCTCCGAGGAGAATCTTGGAGCCATATTATCAAATATATAAGTAGTGTTTTCAGTGACCTGCTTCCAATGATAAATCCCTTTACAACACCATTACTGCTAGCTTTTCTCTTTAGAAAATTATATATAGAATTCTAAAACAGATTAAAGTAAGAATCTTAATTAATAAATTATAGGTATAAGGATGAAGTCGTTAATCAATAATTGGCTAATTTCCTGCTTCACCATATGATGATACATAATACACAAGTATACTATAATATCTTGAGGGCCTATCATAATATATAATGTGCATGCACATGCACCTAAAAACCTTTAGTTAATAAGTACTTAAAATAATTGTTTATATATGTAATTGTTGTAAACGAATGTCGTCTAGTCTTTTCAGCCTCATTGAGGTGTACAAAATATTTTTTTTTTATTTTGGAGCGCCAAGACCTGTCAAGACGCTCAAAATTCGACTTATTCCCGACTAATTTTTAATTAGTTGCCGAAGGTTTCCGACTATTTGAGTAGATCTTAACATCTTTTACTACACTGATATATTTAATTATTACAATAAGAGTGTTTAAGCAGGATGTAAAGTCCAGTTCTATCAAATATCAATATAAAATATGTTGTTCGGTTTTAACTATCAGCTTGAGCTTTTAAATTCAAGTGGTCAAACAACAAATTGGAGCATTGGACTGGAAATGGATGATATTATGCAGGTGAATGAGACATAAGCAATGAGATTATGATTCCATTAAAGAAAATGGACAAATAACTAATTAATAGTTACAGCAAGTATAGTAGAGTGCCGGCAAGAAGAGAAGAAAAGAGAGAGGACATAATGCATTCATTGTTTAGTTGAAATTAATTAAAGAAATGAAAAGGAAGAAAATAGTAGCAGATAGTAATTAGGGTGGGCTAATGAGACATTTTGGTTTGGATGAATTACGATTAATGCAACAAGGACATTGGATTCAATTTTAAAACCCTATCGGCCGGCAGTAGCCTTTCAAAAGGCCGGCACTCTTTACTTAATTTCCAGTTAGGCAATTCCTATCACTAGTGCAAAACAGGCCAATGGGGTCGGGTTTTTTCGGCTTTGCCCGCCTCCTATCGTCGCGATTGACTTGGCGTCGGTTTTCTAAGTGAACCGATCTCAATGAGACAATACAAAAACCCATTTATGTACTAGTGCGGGCCTCACTGTAACCTATTTTCTCACTTTTCCACCTTAACTTGGTTTTTTATTCTACAAAATCTCAACAACACAACAACAACAAAAACTAAATTTTTCAAAAATAATTTTTCTTCTTTTTTTGTGATTTTGAGTACTATGATTTACTTTTTACATAAAATAAAGTTGTTTAGCTACATGTACTACGGAACCACAGTTTGGGGTTCCAAACTTATCATTTTTTGATATTTTTCACTGTAATATTTATTTTCTCTTCCCTCAAAGAAAAGTTGCAAAACTTAAAATTAATTAACTTCTGGAATTAGACTCTGTTATTTTTGATTGAATTGAATTGAATTGAACTGAACTGAACTGAATTGAATTGAATTGAATTGAACTGAATGTTATTGAATTGAATTGAATTGAACTGAAATAAATTGAATTGAACTAAATTTATTGAACTGAATTTACTGGACTGAATTTACTGAGTTAAAAATTTATAATTTAATATTGTATTATATATGAGACTGAATAATTTTTGTGCTGGCAGAGTCAACAAAATTATAATTTAATATTTGTAACACCTAATAAAGTTTTAACTGATTCTGAGCCAAGAATTAATTAAATAATACTAACACCTAATAAAGTTTTAATTAATCCTAAGCTAAGAGTTAATTAACTAATATTAACAACCCATATTAACTCCCAACTCCCTTGAATGCATTATTTTCAATCACATTGAATGCAACTATAGATTGTTGAATGAAACTCCTATGGGGTGTAAAGAGCAACTACGACTTGATAAAGATATGTTTATGCGATTAGTAAATTTAATGGTTGAAAGAAATTTGTTAGCGGATAGTAAATATATAACTGTGGCAGAGCAAGTTGGCATATGTTTATACATATTAAGGAAGTAGTGAACAACTCACGCTATTGGCCTTATTTTAAGGTAATGTTCGACATTATAAGATTGTGCACACTTGGAATACCAATTACACAATATGACCCAAATGTCAATGGAAGAGTAGATTCAGATATATTTAGTACAAACCGAAAAAATGACATGTTAGTAGTACGGAATGGTATAGCGCAACAAATTTGGCAATCACGACGCCTAGCGAAAAATGAAGAGCAATCAGATGATGAAGATATTGAAGAGAATGGTTAAAAAAATATATTTATGAAATTTACTGAACTGAATTGAATTATTGAAAAATGTTGAATTGAATTGAACTGAATTGAATTGAACAGTATTGAATTGAACTGAATTGAATTGAACGATATTGAATTGAATTGAACTGAATTGAATTGAAATATGTTGAAATTAAATCAAAAAGAACAGGCGTTAACCTTTTCTGAAGTCCCAGTCATTTTGACAAAACTAGGTTTAACAATCTGTAAATAAGCCAAGCTAAACAAAAACAAAAATCGATTTGAATAACATATCAAATAAATTAGACCATCATGTTCTTAAAATTGATTTAGAGTTTACTGTTATGAGTAAATCTTTGTTTTTTCTAAATATTATTAATAAATTTTTATTACATTCCAAAAGATTAACGAGGAATGAAAATTATGAATACTTTTTCAGAGTGACCAATTGGACTGACGTTGCAATATACTCCTGTAAAGATTACTGCAAGAACAGTACTATATTCTCAGAATTCTTGTACCCTTTATGATAAATATAACTATAAATATAAACAATCTTTAAATTATCAAATTGAGGCAATACAATTTTAGTTGGAGAAAATAAAAATCTGCTTAAAACTCTATAGTTTCCCATCTGGCAGTTCAAGTTTCGACATCAGCATCGAAGATCTGCCGGAAACGTCCAGAAAATTAATCTTCTTATCATGAATTTTAATTAGGAAAAATTTGAAGTTTATTCATTTGTCTTCTTTTTTCAAATAATTAAAAAAGAGATAAAAAGTTAAAAAAAGGAATATTTCTTATAATTGCATAGCAATTATCAAGAAGAAAATACTCAAATATGCAATACAAATAGACATGTGAATTATACCACCCAAATCAACAGTAGCCTTTTTCAAAGAGATATAATTGCAGTTTGCTAGGAATCAAATCAAAATAAAAAGAATAAAAATGCTTCAACCCATGCTATGATTTACAAGGACCATTCTAATTCATAAGCCACATTAAAATTTAATTAGTTTAATTATAGCTTTTGTTAGTCATAATGGTAGTTAATTAATTAATTAATTAATCTAGAGATGCCATTTGATATTAAGAAATAAAAATAAATTGAAGAAATGTGTAGTGAAATCATTAGGAGATGGAAACAAAAGTGCCAGATATAGCTGTGCTTGCTCTAGCTTCGCTATCACACTCACTGTCTCATTTGCATTTCCTTGGAGGTTAATGTCATTCTTGTTTCATGTTTAATCCTATGCTAACTTTTAATTTTATTTTTCACAATTGAATTTGTTATATTAACTGAAGTAAAATATGCTAGTTGGCACCTGAGTTCATTTGAAAACTAATTGGAAGTTAGTTGGAGAATGATTTCGAGAATAAGTCAAATTGCAAGCGCCTAAGTGAGCCTAGTCGGTCAAGTCGGTCCAAATCGAATACTCAATTTTCAACACTAAGGAGAATTGGATTTACAGCCATGATTTTATTAGTCGATTTAGATAATATACATATTATACGAAGCGGTAACCGAGCTATAATATGTAAATATAAGAGCCTTTTAAAACAAAAGTTTCTTTGTTGAAATAAATTGTGAAATGATTAAGTAAAGTTAAGGCTTCTTCAGAGTTGTCTCTGAGTATGCGCAGAAGAGGCGCTCGCCCAGAACCCCAAGCGAGGGAGTGTTTGATACTTTCTAGTTTGTCTGTTAAGTTGTTCTAATCAATGAAATTAATAATGGTTTTGTACTTCACTTAGTTTTAGTGGTTGGTCATGTCACTTAACCTAGATATTGAGTACAATTCTTAGTGTGTAAATTAATATTTAATCGAAATATGTCTTATAAATAGTGTACGAATAACCTTAAATTTCTATTCGTTATCTTTTTACTTTATCCCTAATAATAGGAGCCTCTATTTGCTACTTCACCTAAATACCTCCAAAATTTTAGAATCGGTCATGGCTTCTTACCTCTTTGTCTCTATATATTTAATAAAAATTATTGTTTTAAACGAATGACGTTTTGATCGTATACGCATTAAAAATGGAGATTTTGACTGGAGTGATCAGAGCATACAATCAAATTCGTCAAATTTCTGACTAATCTTGAATATGTCTCGATTAGATTATGAAAGTCTTTAACCACTCTATTAGCACGTAGCGATTTTTAATATACCGAACAAAATGGATAAACTCAATCTGTGTTACCAAAGTGAGTTAGGAGAGGCATAAAAAAGGATGGAAGAAAGGAGTGGGTGAGTAGGAGAGAAGGGGAAAAGAAAGCATAATATATATATGTACATATAAATATAGATAGGTTGAGAGGAAGAGAAAGGAAAGAATAGTTAGGAGAGAGGTGGGGAAGTTAGTTGAAATTAGAAGTAGATTGATGTAAGCCGTTGGATTAAAGATGGCGTAGGATTGATACATACATAACATAATCCAGGTTTAGAGTACACGTGCTTCTCTCACTCTCCCTTCTTTCTTTTTACCTCTTTTTTATCTTTGCTTCCATGCATGGTTTTCTCCTCCTAATTATAGTCTACTTCTTCTGGAGACCCTCTCTCCCTCTCTCCTCTTTTCATTTCTTGATTTCCATCATTAACAAAACAACACACCCACTGTTTTTCTTTTCTTCAAATTATTTTCAACTACCCATTTATGCTACTTGACATTCACTTCTAGCTTTCCTTACTCCTTTCTTTCATCAAATCTGTGATCTGGTACTTATTTTACTGTTCAGATTTCATCTTTTTCATTCTTGATTCTCAATTTCCTCATCTGGGTTTCATTCATTTGATCTACTTAATTTCTTGTTTCTTGAATCCATTCTGTAATGGAAGAAGAGCAAGAAGTGGTGCTGAAACATGTGTGCAAATTCTGCAGCAAGAGCTTTTCTTGTGGTAGATCATTAGGTGGTCATATGAGGTCCCATATGATTAATGACATTACATCTCAAGCTGATGGAACTACACTCACCAAGAAAAAACTTCCTTCTCTTGTTGTCACCACCACCACCACCGCCGCCGCCGCCACGGAAGCTTCCAATTCCTATGTTCTGAGGGAGAATCCAAAGAAAACTTGGAGAATTCCAGATCAAGAAACTTCAGTTCTTGATAAATCTTGCAAAGAGTGTGGCAAAGTATTCCAATCTTGGAAAGCACTTTTTGCTCACATCAAGAACCATTCAATTGAAAAAGATAAATTCTTGATCATTGAACAAGAACAAGAAGAGCATCAGGAAGATTCTTGGACTAGTGTTATGGATAGCGAATCAGATAACGAAACAGCTGCCCCGAGGCATCGGAAGAAGAGATCAGTTAGACGGACAAGGAAAATTATGGGTACTACTACTGCCAATTCTTCATCTTCTTTGTGTTTTGCTAATACTAATAATGGTTCGTCTTCGGTTACTGAAAATGATCAAGAACAAGAAGAAGTTGCTATTTGTCTGATGATGCTTTCTAGAGATGTTGGTGGGATTAATAACTCTGTTGCTGAATCTTCTGATAACAATTTTGATAGCAGAAAAACAGAGAACTCCTCTGTTTCTGAGCTTTCAAGAAAACTGAGTAAGAAAAAGAAACCACAATCAGAATCACAGCAAGATGATGAATCTGTAGTTGAGAATTCAGGTATTGAATTGGGGAAAAGAAAGCTGATTGATTCATTTGTTGATCCTGAAAGAAACAGTAGGTTTGAGTGTAATACTTGCAACAAGATATTCCATTCATACCAAGCTCTAGGAGGGCATAGAGCTAGCCATAAAAAGAATAAAGGATGCTATGCTTCAAGTGAAAACAGTGTTGAAGAAACCCTACAATCATCACCTGACCAACCAGATGAAACTCCTTCTGATTTTGAGAAAAGGGCAGCAGAGACAACAAAGAAGACCAAATTAGGACATCATGTCTGCCCTATTTGTTTCAAAGTGTTCCCTTCTGGACAAGCATTGGGAGGACACAAAAGGTCTCATTTGGTAACAACCACTATTGAACCTAAAAATAATCAACAACCTATTCCTATTCCTCCACCTATCAGAGATTTTCTTGATCTCAATCTTCCTGCTCCTGCTGAAGAAGAAAGCAATGGCCTTTTGGGTTTTAATCAATGGTGGATTTCAAGCACACATAAGCATGAATCTTTAGTAGGTTTGATCTCTAACTGAGCTCTTTTTTTCAGCTTTGTCTTTGGTTCTTAATAAAAGATTATACCATTTAAGACTGTACAGATTCATTCATTCTTTTACAATTACAAGAGCTAGAGACTCTTCCTAGCTATCAAAACATTGTTATAACTCTCTTTTCTGTATCCATTTGTATTTCCATACTTGCAAATTTACAGACATTTATACTAAACTTCATTTTGAATTTGATTTTGCATTTGTGTACTTCAGCATCTAAAGTAATATTGTCCTTGTAGGGGAGAAATTTTTACAATGGTTCTGGTTGAATTTGAATGAATCCAAATTTCTAACATATGCTCTTCAAGTTATACATGTGATCAATTAAAAGTAGGATGTATATTGTTGTTTCAAGGAAATGATAAATGTTAAGAAATAAGTATATACAAGTAGCATCGGTTATCTTATCTGATCGAGTGTATTGCTCCAAAATAACGTACAAATTATCTAGATAGACAAGATACTGAACCAACACTAGTTCAAAACAAATTATCATTCTTGGATTAATAAAACAGTCTAGTATTTTCTTTATGCTTTTGGAGTAATACACTTTAATCAGTAAAAAGTGAAATTCATATAGCTTTCATTAGGTGACTATAGCTCAAATAGTACAAGTTCATTGGTGAGAAGGTTGATGTCATTCTAGTGGGTTGAACAAATGGTATTATAAAATTTTCCATTTTATGGTTTCTTGGCATCAAAGAGAAATGAGTGAAGAGTTGAAAAAATTAAGGATGGGGAGGTGAATGAAGTCATGAAAAGATAAAAGGAGGTTTATTTTAATTGTATGATAATGTACACAAGGATAGCATGTGAGCTCAAAGGTGGTTGTTTAGTCACCTACCATAAAACATGACAACCCATCTATCTATCTTACTTCTTCTTTCTCTTTCTCTAAGTACTCTCACTTAATTCAACTAATTAATCAACTAGTAGTGCTTATTATTCGACTAATTAAGTAGATGCAAAGCTCACTCACTCTGTCTACATTACTACTTGGGGACCACTTTCTTCTACCTAGTTGAGTTGTTGATTAGTTCAGCAACATCCAAGATTAGTACAAATGCTTCCACACCAATCTCTATCCTAATCCAACCCATTGGCCAACAATAATTTCAACCTTTTTTATTAGAAAAGTTTAGCTAAGAGCCGGTCTACTCACTCACAAAAGCATAATTCGATGAGAGTTTACAGAGAGCTAAATTTAGACGAAGCAAGAACTCAAACTTCAAACATTTCAAATAGAAAATGAGTGTTTTACCATTTTGGACCAACATTAACACCAAATTTTAACTTCTCTCCCTTTCAACAAGAAAACCCAATTCAAACCCGCTAAGGTCCATTAGCCTAGAACACGGATTAAGCATGTCGATCCATCATCGCCTTGGTACAAGGACAATTAGCCCTTACTATAAGATCTCAAAGGTCTAAAAATAACATCTACGTCCACTTTATTTTACTAGAATCCTTACTGATTTTAATATCAAAGCCTTCACTAGAGAACCAGTGCTTTATGTAAGTATTCACAAAAGCTTCCTCAGTCTAGACTCATCCAATCTTTCCTTTTTACAAATAATATATGAGTTATTAGAGAGAACATAAATATCATATAAATTGAAAAAACTATGGTAGTATAAATTCTTGTGGAGTCCATAGAATAGGCAGCAAGTTTTATCTTTTCAAGTGGATGTATTAGGCAAAGGTGCACAAATGCTTGGTATTGTGCTGACTAGATCCTCTTTGATCTCACTAATTGGGTCAAAAAAGTATGAGGTCATCTTTTATGGCGTATTTATCATGGGGGACATGCCCTACTTATATGCCAAATTAGGGCATAATCTTTGGATTAAGGATGTATGTCAATTTTCAGTATCTTTGGTAAGGTGGTTAGTTTTTGTGAGCACATAGAATGGTGATTTTGCACGCTGTTGGCGCAAAACACATTTTGAGATCTCTATTGTCTTATGTATTAAAAACTAAATGAATTATTTTACTACATGGAGTTTTTAATTACTATTATCAACTATAACTGTTTACAAATAATTTTGTTTCAATTATATTTGACACTATGCCAAAATGTGTCAACAGCATTGTGGGTAGCTAACCTATATTGCTTTTGATATGATAGGGAAAAGAAAAACTAATTCAGATTTTATTTTATGAATTGATTATCCATATCAATTGGTCATCATTCACAGTTCTTTATGTAAAAAACAATCCTTAATAACATCACAAATTACAATATGTTTTTCGGTAAAATGTAAAATAGGATGGTAATTATTAATCAAAGCCCAATAATAAAAAAAATTAATATTGTTAAATAATCAACAATAACTTCGTATAGGAAACAATAAAAGCACCGGTCGCTTCAATATTTTAGAGACTCTGTGGCTTTTGAGGATAACTTGTTGAGAACGAAACGTTTACTAACTATTTTAACGTTAGAGTAAAGTGAAAAAAAAAGTCATGAATTATATGGCTTTTATATAAATTTACTTTTATAATTTGTAAAGTTAGCAAACACAAGGCTATAGTTTGTATGGTTGGAAATTTAGATATTTCGTAAAAGACACTTTTGTTATCGTGGCTATTCATTAAAATGGCACAACATAAATAAAAAGTTATTTCTCTAATTAAAATTTGAGGGCTTAGGCGGCCGTCTATTCCAACTAACGTCGGCCCTGACACAAAGGTAAAAGTTGGAGCAAAACATCACTTTTAATACTGATGTGTGTGTTTAAGTTAAAATTTTACTATGAAATAATTTATTCATCTTTATTAAACAATTTAAGATGAAAGATGTTAAATTAGTCGAATGAGTCGACTCCTCAATTGTTTAAGTTCAATAATAATTGAAAATTTGAATGGTTATTTTGGAAATAAATTTATTTACTACTCCATAATCTAAGAGTGTTCTTTTAAATTAGTACAACTATTATTATTATTTATTATTATAACATTATATAATTTAAAAATAAGCATTTGTATTGTGGTCACTAGTTTATTGGAGTTTTGAGATCCAAGTAAAGAGGAATAGCTGTTGCCTTGCCTTGTGCACCTCAATTGAGTCCACTTTAATATAAAGTCAACTAATCATTGACTTTATTATCCTTATTCTAAAGGACAATAAAAATAAAACTAAATCATTGACTGTAGGTAAAGCCCAATGGGCCTGACATTCCGATTTCCTAATATTAATACGGGTGGTACCCGAACCCGGTGCCAGCTGAGTCAGTCTTGCAATTCAAAAACAAAAGTTGCAGACTTTTTTAAAACTGACTATTATTCAGAAGTGAAAATCTTGTAATAAGAAACCTCGGATTTATCGCAGCACCTCATCTTCTCATTTGATTTAATCCCTTTTTAGGTTACAGTTAAGTTATACTTATTGCTTGTTAGTTTCATTTCATGTCACTTAATCTGATTTGTTTAATTTCAACTTCTTTAATTTTACTTGTCTGCAGTTACGCAAACAAGAAGACATGTTGAGGGAGTCTCAATCCCAGAGCTTTGAACTAATAAGGGTAATCTTTTCAACTTCTATTCATAATGAAAGAAAATATTGTCTGATTGCAACCAGTTATTTTATTCAGAGGCTAGAACAACATGTGAAATCATTATCACAAGCTCGTTCTGAGGACAGAAAGCATATTCACAAATTGGAAACAGAGCTACTGAACTGCTCTCAAGAGATAGGTGCCAATTCTTGCTTTTCTTATAGTCACTTATTAACTTTTTGTATATGTTATGTTTTAATTTGTTTTGCTTCATGCCAAAGATTGACGACTTTCTTCAATCCTTGCACATAAGTTGTAATTTTTATTCTGAAAGTATCACATTTTTCATAGATTATCTGCAAGATCAACTGAATGCAAGGAATGAAAAGGTTCACAGCTTGGAGGAGTATGTACATGAGCTTGAGTTAAAGCTTTCGGATATGGATCATTTAGATGTGAAGATTGGTCAGCTACAGCAGGAACTCAGCAAGTCTGATTCAGAGTGCCTTTTGTTGACGAAGGAACTAGAAAGCAAAGAAGTGGAACTGCTAAAATCAATTTTATCCATAGAAAAACTAGAGGAATCTATTTCTTCATTATCACTAGATTCTCAATGTGAGATTGAGAGTATGAAACTTGATATAATGGCTTTGGAGCAAGCATGCTGTGAAGCAAACGAGAATCAGCAAGGCACAATTCTAGAAATGGAAAGGATGGATGGGTTAATTCAAGAACTGGAGATTCGGGTACATGATGCGGAAAGAATTATAAAACGCTTAGAATTGGAGAATAAAGAACTAAGAGAGAAGCTTGTTGCATCGGAAGTGAATGGTAGACACTTTCTTCAAACGGTACATGAATGGATTGAAAGCAAGGATAAAAATATGCTTAATCCGGAGCCAAGCTCAAGTGACATGGAGAGCACAATTATGCCTACAAAAGCAAGGTAAATTGCAGCTTGTTATCCTGTCAAATTTAATTAAAGGCCCCCAGTGACTATTTAAATATTTACTTTGCGTGATAAGTCTGAAGAGGGAGCTGCTATTGTTTCTTTTGGCTCATGGGTGGCATGGCATGTGCTATCAAATGTGTATAGTGTATTGCATTATCCACTTTACACTTCCTTCTTATGCTGTAGCAGAAAACTTTTGTTGGCAAAGTAGTTTAATCATGCTACTACTTCAATACTAGTATCTGACCAATCGATTATTATTATATTTATGAAGAAATATTAGATATTATCAATTATTATTTATTATTAAGAAGCTAGTAAGGTTGTTTTTCTAGTTGGATCCTTTAATTTTAATGTGTTACATTAATAGGAAAAAATATTGAAAGGATATAATAAATGAGTGACACCAAAATGTGATGTTGGCTGTCTGAAACTGCTTGATTGAAAGGCTGATACCATTAAGAAAACAAAAGCATATAATTCCAGAGATGTAATACGATTTTCATTTTCTTAAAAAAATTCTGAGAAATAGTAACTTTCTTTTCAAGAGTTTGTTATGGTATTCATTAGAAGAATTACATCCATTTTAACTTTCTCTGATATTCTGATGTTATTTCTGTAGTGCTTGCGGAGAGACACTTGGCGAATTCTTTTCAAAGCTGTCGATATTATTAGGACCAGGATCAAACTTCAGAAAGCAGATGGAGAGGATGTCAGACCAGATACGCGAGTATGAAGTTCTTTTAAAGCAACTTAAGGTAGGAGAGGAGCTACGACTGGGGTCTATAGCTTAATTAATTAAGTCTGATCATCTTAGAATCAATTTTTAATGGCTTCTCATAGCATATTGAGGTAAAAATATGAACTGTTTATAGGAAGACTTGAGAAAGGAGAAGTTGAAGGGCAAGGAAGAAGCTGAGGATTTAACTCAAGAAATGGCCGAGCTAAGATACCAAATGACAAGTTTGCTTGAAGAAGAGTGCAAACGACGTGCTTGCATTGAACAAGCATCATTACAGAGGATAGCTGAATTGGAGGCACAGGTACTGATCTATTGATATGCAGTCCTCTGTTGATTCTTGAGGACCACTTAAGTTTTGAGATATTTTCTTATTTTTGTGAACAAGATTCAACAAAGAAGAGAGGAAGCATTTTCTGCTGTTAGGCATGTCCATGAAGTGTAGGGTACTGGCTGCATCTAAAATGTGGAGTCCAATAGTTAGGAATTGCAGTTGAGGTTTGCATCTTTCTTTTTATGTTGCTTTTTTCTTTCTCCATTGTATTCTTCCTCCTTTGATTTTATGTGAATAGATTTCCCTATTGAAGATATTGTTGTGTTGTTGACTTGCATATGCTCAACTCAACATGTTATTATTTTGGTGTTACTTGTTATTGATATTGTTAGCATAAAGGCAAATCTCCTCTAGAGGTTTTAATATTCAAATGCACATATACATGCACAAAGCTGACTGAATTCAGAATGGTTAAATTAGGTTACTGTTACATATTTTTGTATAGAAGGCACAGTTTGTTGGAAGTCTTTACTTCGTGAATCAAATTTCATAGGTCAAAAGTTCCAGCTGCACAGCAGATCAAGGATTCTGGTTGCACTCCGTGTAATTTTTGAGTGGGGACTTTCTATTCTTGGGGGCCAATATCAGGAAGTAGGATGTATATATTGAGAACCATACCCCAAAAGAACATATACAATAACGACCTCAACCGTGGTATATGATTCGACAGTTATGGTGCAGTTTTATGCGGTTCTGAATATATGTTTATCTGGTTGATGCTCTCGAGTACTGTGATTGTGGTGCTAAGCGGTTGTGGAAATTATATGAAGGTAAAAAACTACATGCAGAAGGACCACTCTGTCGATGCATATGGGTGGAGATTTGAAGTAGAAATTTGAGTGTATATTGTAGCGAGCTTGTAGATCTAATTGTATACCATTTGGTTGTTTGTAGGCTTTTGATTATCAATAAAAAGCAAAGTTACTTCATCTGTATATTTCAAACTGTGTTGAGATAGCACTGTAATACATGTGGATTGGACTTGAGAGAAAATATTTGGTGTTTGCATCTCTGTGTGATTGCATGATGGTAATTATAACGATGGTGGTTCTAATAGTCCAAGTCTTGTCAAAAAATAAAAATAAAAAATTGAGCCGGTTAGTTTGAGGATATAATCACATCGATTGTGTACTCATGTCTCTTAAAAGTATGGGCATCTATCGGCCTACTGGAAAGCTGATTGTGAGTTTATTGTTGGAACATGCATCAGGTTCTTGAGGAGAAGAATCGACAGCTCTGGCAGAGTGAAAAGCTGGTTGCTTTGGTGATGGAAGTGTTCGAGTATCAGCATTAAGCATCGGAACCACCAAAGACATTGTTGGCCGATCAACTGGATCTTCCTGAACACAAAGCAACCCCACACAAATGCAATTCACAGTTTCTTTAACACTGCAAGTTTCTTTAATCGAGGGATCAATCAGGTCTGTTTCCTTTCCTTCTTTCCATAGTTCCCATACCTGAAAATGATTAAGTTTGAGTTCTTAGTTGCATTATAAATATCATCGCTCTAGGGAGATTGATAGAAAATGTCAGTACTAGATTTACCCAACTAAGGAGGGTTAGAGAAAGTCCGCTTCGATGGAAACTTGTGTTCCTTCTTCCAGTCACTATCTCCAACAATAACACACCAAAGCTAAATACATCTGATTTCTCTGAAAATTTCCCAGATAATGCATACTCGGGAGACATGTAGCCGCTGCAACAATAGCATAATACTTAATTGATCATGAGTAGTGATGGTGTAAGTTTGAGTGCATGAAAAGATAGAGATGTACTAAGTTCCCATAACGCGGTTGGTATTTGCTTCAGTTTGATTGATGCCGAAAATCCTGGCCATGCCGAAGTCTGAAATCTTGGGACTCAAATCTTCATCCAACAAAACATTACTAGCCTTAAGGTCCCTGTGAATGACTTTCAATCTAGAAAACTTATGCATATATAGTAGTCCTTGAGCTACACCTTCAATAATCTTGTATCGTCTGTCCCAAACTAACCTTGCTTTTTCTGATGGATCTGATAAATAACAGCATTATCAAGATTTATGCAAGTTCTCTTATTATTGAATTGCTTAGTTCAGTTTACAAATGGCTCATTTAGACATTTCATGCTGAAACTTGTACTTTTCAAGCAACTATATACAATTAAGTATGTAAAATTGACTTGTATCTCCATTTCATATCAAAAAATGTTGAAGATTAGAAATTTACCAAAAAGAAATATGTCCAAACTTCGGTTTGGCATGTATTCATATACCAACACCTTTTCCTCCCTTTCCACACAGCTACCCAAAAGCCTTACGAGAAATTTATGTTGGAGGTTGGCAATAAGTTTCAACTCATTCACGAATTCTTCAATCCCTTGTCCAGATTTCTTCGAAAGCCTCTTTATGGCTACTTCTGCATCACCTGGTAAGGTTCCCTACAAAAGTAGTACCAAATGCAGAATATGGTTGGTCTCCTTAGCAATTACAGATTAGGATACAAAGCAATCTGGAGAGTGCATTAAGAAGGAATACCTTATAGACAGGGCCAAAACCACCCTCTCCCAGTTTATTTGCTTCTGAAAAATTATTTGTTGCTGCTAATATACTTTTAAAGGTGAATAGAACTAGCTTCGCATTCTTTTCTTCGTCTCTAGCTGCAATACTGTAGTTGATCTCAGAGGTTTTTCCCGTCTCTGTTCACTGTAACTGTTAGAGCAAACATAACTGGAAAACTGTGAAAGCAGGAAGTGATTTGTGTTAACAGTACCTTTTTTTCTCCTCCTCTTCAATATTACAGACAGAACAATGCCAACGAGAAGTAGCATAGCTACTGAACCCGAAGTTACTCCAATGATAATTGTATTAGGATTAGAACTTGCAAACTCGGAAGCTGCAAGCCTGATATAGATAGTTTCTTCCTTAGCATCATGTGGAAGTTGTCTTAGGAACAAGAGATCTCCATGCCAAATTGAACAACTGCCATTCTTATAAGTAGCAAAGGCTGTACAAGAACAGTCTTTCAAGCAAGTTGATTCACATTCCTGAAACTCAGAACCTGGCTGTCGTAAGGGATCTATCGGCAATTCCACGTTGCTGATTTTTGAAAATGAATCAGTTTTCCCATTACTTTGACTAGAAGTGGTGCACTGCAAACTGGTTTTCCTCACACACCCATCAGCATACACCTCGGAATTCCACTCATTCAGTGACTTAGGACGAAAACCTGACAAACATTCGCAGGGAGGACGAGCTTGATCTATGCAGATCCCGAATCCCCCACAGTATACACATTGAAAGCTTGGCTGAGCCCAAAGCAGAGCCCATTGCTTTTCTGAATCTAACCATGTCATTTGTTGAATCTGTCCTCCAACATCTATCGATAGCCGAGATATGATAGAAGTATTGTAGAGGGAGTAGGAAAAATAGCTCTCATTTTCATTGTCGACGTAACTGAAGTTATAGATATAATTCAAAGTCATTTCAGGAATTGAACTGAACAACTGTCCGTTCCAGTTTCCACTGCTCCATATAGTTTGGGACTTATTCAGCAAGATATAGAACTGGTTGGTTCCGGTCATGTCTTGCTCAAGAGAGAAGGGTCCTGGAGCAGGATCTTCTCTGCTCTTCCATGAACTAAGACTCGTCGCCCTTTTGGTGATTTTGTTGTATCCAATCCTACTATTGGGAAGCCAAGTATTAGTTGGATAATCAAAACTCTGCCATAGAGGTTCTGATGAAATAGACTCATCTCTCAAAACAAGGTTTCCATCATCAAGAAGCAGTGCTTCCACATTACCGGAAGAGTTGGTGGAAGAGCTCAAATTCGTTGACCATACGAGCACATCTTTGTCATTGCGGAGAACTAAATTGCCATCTGATATTGCTAAAGTTGAGGAGTACTTTTCAGAGACTGAACTTTCCCTATTTGCTACCCAAACAACTGCTTGGGATACTGTATTGTACCAAATGCCTATATAGTAGGCAGAGGAGTTACCTGGCTTGAAGAACCCAAGGATGAACATCCCGCGCTCGGAGGAAATAGTTTGGTCGCCGGAGAGAGACTGGTTTGCAGAGATCGTACCAAAACCAAGTGATAAATAAGAATGCAGAGAGAAGATGGATATGAAGAGAACATAAATCAGGAACCATGGCTTGGAGGACTTCTCATCCATGCCTCCAAACTAGTTTTGCATAAAATGATGAAATTTTTTAACATCCAAGTCAACATGAAGAGTTAAAAATATGATAAACAAAAGAATATTCAACTCTGTAATGTAATTATATGCATTTTTTTTCCTGAAAAAGGACACGACTTCCATAGTTAAATGGCAAATGAAACAAGCAACTCAAATATGGCTTTCCAATGTTTATTTTTGACTTCAGGCTGGAGTGCATTTCCCCGAACCTACCACATTTTTAGAGACAATTAAACATAATTTTTAGCCACTGCCAATATTAGAAATAATTGATTTGCCGAGTAGTTTAAAAAATCAGTGTTATCTTTTATTTTGACGGCACAACTGCATTTTGATGAATAAGTTATTTAAACACCTGAAGTTTTCTTTTTGTAGGAGCTGGTGTCGGACAAGCTGCATGAGTTAATCATGATTGAGCACTTGCAAGCGAAATTGAGATTAATGACGGATAATAAAAATATAATAGTTACTTCAAAATATTCACAGAAAACATGAATATAATTCCATATTTTGATAAATTAAATATTCTTCTGCGTGTAAATATAATACTATTAGTTAATCTTAAATACAAAAAACTTTACTTTTAACGTTTTTAGAGAAAACAACATTCTTAATTTTTTATGCTTTTAAATGATAAACTAAATACTTATGTAATTTATTATTTATTATAATATTATTATTATTTTATGTTTGGGAAAAGTCAACTATAAAATTATTCAATCCTAATCCTGCATAGAAACGTCATCTTTGACATATTTAAACCTTAGGAAAAAGTGGAAAGTTAGATTTTGTAGGTTTGAGATTATCAAATACGGTGAAGTGGTTTTAAAATTTACAAAACATATGTTGAGGTTAATTTCTACTGTCAACTATTGTAAGAAAAAATTGTTAATTTTTCATATGATAAGGTTGTTGCTTAACGAATTTTTCAGTTGTTTTATTGCGTTTGTTAAACGCTCGATTAATATTATAACTTCTTTATTTGCTAACAGTTTTTATATTTCTAATCATCGAGATAAATGGACTTTTGTTATCGTAATAATATTATTTCATTGGTAAAAAAAGAAGAAAAAAAAAACTCAGATGAAAATGAAACTATATTGATAATTGTAAATCATAAGTTAAATCAATTGTCCCAATAATTTCTTGAACAAATCCATTTTATTTTTATAACAAACGAATAAAATTTTCAAATAACAAGTCAGAATCTTTTTAAATCAATGACATATTGTAATTACTATTAAAACCTCACGGTACTCTCAAAAAAAATGTCATGGTAGTATTTATTTAGGTATTAGTTTAATTTATTTTTATATTATCTGAAATTAGTAAAAAATAAATAAAAGCTAATTAGGATGAGATGGTAAAATAAGAGAAATTAGCAAGTAGGTAGGTATGGACTAATTCTCTTGGGTTCGGGGGTGGATTTGGATATATACATAAAATATGATATGATATGATATAGTCGTTAGAATTTTCTTACCACTTTCTTATAGACTTTGATACAGTCGTCTTCGTCTTCTTCTTCTTCTTCTTCTTCTTCCTGCACGCGTTCGGAATTTGTAGTAGTCGTTAAAAACAAAGATATTAGATTCTTTCTGATTTCCATTCAGTTTTTTCTGCATCTATCTATCAGGTATTCCGATTTTCTCTCCTCTCTTTCTTCCCTTTCTTATTTCACTTCTTCTTCAGTTTCTTGAATCTTTTATTTTTTGGTCATCATGATCACGATTCCTAACTATGTAATTCCTGATTCCCTATTTCTCTTCCTCTTTACTATTTTAACTTCATCCTTTTAAAGGACTACTTTTAGATTGCTTTTTCTCCATCATCCTCTCATCTATTTCATCTCTGTCCTTTATTTCTCTTTCCCTACTCACAAAATTAGGTCTTAATTTTTTAACTTTACTAATTTACTCTTCCTCTATTCTTGTTAATTCAAGGAGATCTCATCATATTCTGAAATTATAATTCATTTGATATTTTACACTTAGCCGTTGGGATGAACTGACTATAATTGTATTGATGCTTGTTTGTTTTGTCTTTTATCCCTTTTGTGTCCCTTTTGTCTCCCTTTGTCTGTTGCTTTTCTTGTAAATTAAAGTTTCAATCTTGATTCCCTTCTTCAACTTCATCTTTCAATTTGACCCATTGCTATTCTTGGGTTTGGTTTTGTACCCTAATAATCATCTAGCTTGCCCTAAAATTCAGATGCTTTGGACTCACTATCTTGTTGCTTATATTGATAAATGTTCGATTTTCTGCAATCAGAGTCTCACTTATTATTGCTTCATTTTCTGTAGGGATTTTTGAGTTGATTATCATCATCTGTCTGTTCAGTCTCTATATTTTCATCTGTTGAGAGAATGTTTGGCTTAAAGAAATCTCCTTTAAAGGTTGGTAACACTAAGGTTGACCCGGGATACCCTCACCCTCCTACTGCTAACCCTTTTGATTCTGATGATGAGTCCGATAAAAAGCAAACCCTTAAACCTTCTAGGAAAACTCCCCCAGAATCCAGTCGTAAACCTTCGAGGAAACCTTCCTCGGAACACAATCTGACTGTACCTAATAATTTTGGTGCCAATCCTTTTGATGATGATGGAGAAACACAGACCTCTTCTTCATCTTCATCTTCATATTCCCTTTATTCGTCAGCAAGAAACAAGTACAAGAATGATTTCCGTGACACAGGAGGAGTAGAGAGTCAATCAGTACAAGAATTGGAGGGCTATGCTGTATATAAGGCTGAGGAGACCACAAAAGCTGTCCATGGCTGCTTGAAAATTGCTGAGGAGATCAGAGAGGATGCTACTAAAACTCTGGTCACCTTGCACCAGCAGGGGGAGCAAATTACCAGGAACCATAATGTTACTGTGGAGATTGACCAGGATCTTAGTCGGGTAAGAATTACTCAAGAATTTCAAGTTACAGATAAATGAATAAATATTGAATAAACCACTTTGAAAAATAATAAGATATATGAAGTTCGTGGCGTTTCACTTTGATTTTGTTTTGTCGCCTGTTTTTGCACACAGTGTTGATAATACTGCTTTTCCAAATGGCATTTATAGAGTTCTGTGATATATGTTGTTTATATCTATTTGGAAACAGGATCTTTTGTTTTCTTTCAGCAGTCTTTATCACGTTAAATACTGCAACTTTTCCTCAGCAGTCTTTATAGCGTTGGCAATTATTCTTGCCATTGAAGGCCTTCAGTTCTTACTGCTTATCTGCACAAGTTTGTGCTCTTGAAAATTTGCAGCCTTCAAAATTTTCTTAGTGTTTGACTCCATCTTTCAATCAATAGGTTATTTGTGCTTCATGAGGCTTTCTATATCAGATCATGAGGGACAAGCAAAAGAGTGTGTAACTGAGTCTCTGAACTAACATAAGTATTATTTGACTGAGTTCTTACTTTCCTTACATGGCTTCTGCTGACTTGGTTATTTTACATAGATAAATATGATTTGAAAATCCTATGCAATATTTTATACTGAAGTAGGCAATTAAGATCTTACTATGGGTGTTTTATGTCTGATCTTGTCCTTCTATGCTTGAGATTGACCTTGACCATGATAACCACTGCTTCAGTTGATGATCTTTTGAAGTCGATTATGTTTGCATGTAGCTTTGCAAGGACATTTTCCCATACATGTGTTGCAGCTGTTTCTGGATAATTTTGGAACTTTTGATTTATTTGAGTAAAAGGTAGATGTTCATGGTTGTTTTATTCTGATTTCAGGGTGAGAAGCTGTTGGGAAGTCTTGGAGGAATTTTCTCTAAAACCTGGAAACCGAAAAAGGGCCATTCAATTAGAGGCCCTGTTATTACAAGAGGTACTTTTCCTTCTGTGTTTGCTGTCTGTTAATGAATTATTTGTTTTAAGAAGTGAATTGTGTAGTTGTGTAAGCAATAGATGACGCTGTTATAATTTGATCCTAGCTACTTAACTGTTGTTCTCTCTTTAGTTAAAAGAACGTTAAGCTCTAGGGTACCTTTTACTTGGGGCATGCTAATTAACCTGGTGTATCATTTTCTTGCCTTTTTTTAGATTCTTCACCCCAAAGAAGGGGTAACCACCTAGAACAAAGAGAGAAGTTGGGATTGAATCCTGCACCAAAGGGCATATCCAATACACGAACCCCTCCACCTGAAAGTGCTGACGCATTCCAGAAAGTTGAGGTTTGTGTTTGTTTTTATTTTTAAAGCTCTGAATACTTCTTTTAGCTATTCAAATTAACTGCACTTGTGTTATATTATATCCTATTCATTTTATGTCGGATTCTGTTAAAACAGTTTGAAAAGGGAAAGCAAGACGATGCACTCTCAGATCTGAGCAATCTATTAGGAGAGCTCAAGGGTATGGCTGTTGACATGGGAACCGAAATTGACAGGTTAGTTTTGTTAGTCTCAAAGTAATTTTTTATTTTTTTTCATCACCAGTTTCTCCATGAAAGAATAACACCATTCTGCTGTAATTCCAGGCATACAAAAGCTTTGGATCATTTCCAGGATGATGTGGATGAGCTGAATGTCCGTGTTAAAGGTGCTAATGTACGTGGCCGTCGTTTGCTCGGGAAATAGGTTTATTGAATTTCTCATTGAATACTCAACCTACTAAAACATTTGAGTTCCCATTTCCTAGTGCCATTCTTGTGGATGTATGAATTTGGATTCTGAAATCTCCCAAACTGATGTGGATTATTTTCCTTAATTGATGGTTTCAATTCATACAGTTATTATGAGATTGAAAGGTTTATTTATAATGTGTGTTATTGTTGTCGTTTAACTGTATTGTTTGTCGATTTATTCATGTGTACGGAACTCAAAAATCGAAAGCAAAGGCTTTTATCCTTTCCTTACTGAACTGCGTGGTTTTGGTTCCGCCTACACAGTATTTTCATAGAACAGGAGTAATAACATCAGAATGAAATTAAGATTAGAAAGCATTAAGAGGGATTGCAATTTTAAAAGGGACAAGGGTCAAAATTACTCATGTTTTTTTAGAAGGGATTGCAAGTATATTTTATGTTATTAATCAAAATCAATTTTCTGTATATGTTACCGAATATTTGATTAGTATTTAACCCTTACATTGAATCTTCCAAATAATTATGTAAAAATTTATTTGGAACGTCTGAAATGACAATCAAATCACTCTTAAATGAGTATGTTCACATTTTGCGAACATATAGGCAAAATTGATTTTGATTGGAATTGTTAGAAGATAAGGCTCCGTCCTTTTTAACTAAATTGAGTTATTGACTGAATACTTAACGAGAAGAACGATTAATAAGGTTGCATCACAAATCTACACTTGTAAGATTTTAAGACAAAAGTAGGTGGAATTCTAGTATACAGTAATAATGAAAAGAGAAGTATGAGTAATGGATCATGTAATCCTACTAACATAATACAAAACAAGTTGCCCCAAACTAGCTATAGCTAGTCAACTAACAGCCCAAAATTAATAAGGTGTATTTAATACATTGTCAGCTTTCATTAATTTCTCTTGTATCATCTTCCTCTCTGCATTATTAAGCAAAAAAGGTGCTGTTATAAGTAGTCGCTTCTTGTCTCTCCAAAATATAGAAATTTTTTGGTGTTGTTATTATTTGCTTAAGACCTGAAATAAATAGATTCCTCTCAAACATAACCATTATTATTATTATTATGTCTCTAAAAGCCATTCCAAGCCACCAGATTTTATCATCACCACTGCTGATTCTGCTCCTCCTAACCATACACATACCACAAGTTCATCCATTCCATGCAGTGAAGCAAGAAGCCTCCCTTGCAACTCCTACATTATGTTTCCACCGCCCGTGTTGTCATGAATCTCCCGCAACCGCCCTGAATGATCCTAAATTCACTGCTCAGGAGAGGATTGTTCCTACTGGCTCAAATCCTCTCCACAACTGAAACAAAGAAAGGAAACTACACTTTCCAATATTTTCTTTCCTGTAAATTAGTAGTTAGGTTCATTATCATTATTATGTTATTGCATTTTCTATCCTCTTTCATGCTACATTTTCATTTCATTTTTTTAGCAGAGAGAGTGTATTCAGTTCTTGATATATATACGTTTTATATATATTAAGAGACCTGTCATAACTTAAAAGTAGCTAAAGGCAAGAACATTGAGTTCTTGATTTATGTTTTTAGTGTAATTTTTGGTTCTAAGTTTTCTACAAATTGTATGAGTGTATTGTATGGGAGCATTATTTTGATATATCAAACTTTCAGCTTCTTTATTCATATTTTGCATTTTTTTAAGTAGGGGGATGGTGGAGGATCCCCATTAGGTCAGCAAACTCCACAAAAACCCCGAAAGTGCAAACTCAAAATTTTTATTAAAGACAACAAAGACGTACAATAATTATTAAAAAAAAAACAATCATTCAAAACGCTTGAAATGTCGGACTTGTCTTTTGAACGAGCATCAACTCAAAAGTGCAAGTGTAAGTTTTTTTGAAAAATAAACTTATTATTTACTTTACTTTTGAATTCTCTCTCCCTCGTGGTCATTCTTCTTACGAATGTTATCATATTTTGCTGAACTGAAATATTAGACGAAGCGTCGTGGCAAAAACAGTTTATACTCTATCTGTTTCATAATATTTGTCGTTTAAGGTTTTTACACATATTAAGAAACTCATTAATTAGCATTAGAAAGAGTTAGCTTACCATACTATACACTCTTTTTGGTTTTCCATCCGATTTCCAAACCACATTGGGCCGACTAATCCGAATTTGGGGCGATTACAAAACGGAGGGAGTAGCTTTTTATGTTAAGAATGTATAGTAAGTTCATATGATATATTGCTAAGATTATAGTCTGTTAATTCTTTTTTTTATATATGAATATTCAACCTTAAATTGTAAACTAATTGAAGAAATATTAAAAAGAGCATTATAGTTGTTTTAGTTTGTTTGTGAGAATGCTAAATAAATATTTAAGAAAAGAGAAGATGGTGAGGAAGAAGTTAATAAGTAGTACTTGTCAAAGAAAAGAGTTGGAAGGCTAGAAATAGTAAAACCTGAGATGGGGAGGCACCATAAATGCAAAAGCTGAAGGAGACCAAAACAATAAATGCAATCAGCTTTCTTCAGAATTCCCCCCTTGTTTTGTTTTGTCTCAAATCTCAATTCAAATTCACCCGAGACGAAAACTTCTACTATATATCAGATGTAATGAACCCGACCAATGAAATTAGAGATGTATATCATTTTATTAAGAAATGATTGTTGTAAAGAAAATAAGTGTATTATAATTTATTGATAGGATTCATTGAACTAGGACCATAATAAATACATCCTAGTATTATTATAAGCCGAAAGACTATTTGTTTATCTATAATGTTAAATTTACCCTTAGATTTATTATTTACCCTTTCACTAGTCCAAATTTAAAGAATCTTAAATTCACCTTAAACTCGTAGCTTCTTCTACGCCTATTTTGGCATTGCTCAATTTATGACTCCATCAATCTTAATATAATCGTACTCTAATTTTCCATTGTCTCTTCTTTTTTCTCTTTTTCCGTGAATACCCATGAAAATTCAAAATTTTCGCTTCTTTGATTGTTTTTTACTTACTTTTTTTCTTCTTCAAGATTGTAAGAAATCATTTTAATTTAATAGGATATTCATATAACTCGCACTCTAACTAAGCTTATGTTTGGTTTATTTGTTGTTGTTTGTTGTTACAATTTGATACTTTAGCCCGATTTGTTCTTACTTGAATTTAGTAAAATTCAGTTCAGTCAAGAAAAACATGACTTTATCGATGATTGCTTACTAATTGATTATTTGTGTTTAGTAAAAGTATAATTACTTAATGGTTAACATGTAAATGATTTATACATATATGATTTAAATTAATTTTAAAATAAGCTAAATAATAAATAAAAATATAAAAAAAATGGAAAATATAGCCGTGTTGCCTCATGTAGGTTTGTGCAAATTGATTTTCTATGAGTTTATGTGTGAATAAATGGAAAATATACAACATAGTTAGCTAAAATTATCAACGTAAAAATATATATTATTGAGCTAATGGGCTTAAGTATAGGCTGAAGCCCATGATCCATTCGCCAGCCCTATCGATGATCCACTAGAGGCCCATGATAATATCAGGGCAGATTTGGATGTTATCAATTGATACTCCCAAAGAATTTAAATAAAGATAGGAATTAAAAATTTGACTTTCATTTCTACAGTTTGATCTAAAGTTTCCAGAAACAATGGCAACTAAAGTAAGAAATCTATTTTTATTGTTCTTCCACAATATCAATGAAATTTTTTATGAACTTGTCATAATTACAATTACCATAGAATTATTAAAAAAAAAACTACAATGCTAACTAGATTATTCACAAGATGGAGAATCAAAATTAGGGAATACAATGAATGCAATAGACAGAGGACTTACATAAATAGGAGATTTCACATTATTATGAACAGGGTCTAATCTTGGGATGTCTCCTTCTCTGGTTAGTTCTAATGGGATTCCATTTAGAACCACGGTTTGGCTTTGTAGGTAACCGTTTTTCGGAGTTAAATGGTACTCTTCTCTCGTTAATTCCCCATCTGAAGTTTGTTTACCGATCCATGAAACGGATCTCTTAAGGCCACGCACAAAAGGGTTTTCCTTATGAGTGTTCAACTTCATAGTCACACTATTTTGTAAACTGATTATAAAGTCGGTCTGGTTGCTTAAGTTGATAAGCAGTAAAGTAATACCCGGCTGCAAATCAGAAACAAAAATTATAGCAGTCAGTAAGTCAATCAAGCCTAGAAAACAAAACTTATGAGCTACAAGAAATTTGGGACATGGCATTGCAAGCAACTTTTGAGAAACGGAAACAGGGTATGCTCGGGGCAGAAATGGTTATATAAATATCATAATTTTATAAACTATGTGAGTAACCAAAATCAAAATGCATTAGAAAGCTGTAACCACAAAACTAGGAAGATAAAAAAAGAAAAAAAGGCTTCATCTCGAGGTTTGTAATTTGATCTAATATGGGCAGTGAGATAAATGAGACGGGATCAGAACTCAAATCTTAAAATCCAAAATAGAGAACTGCCTTTAGCCTTACCCTTCCTTTTGAACAATGTGCATAAGCACGTAGGTGTGGTGAAGCATCACTGCTACCAACAGATAGTACACCTTTGCCCATAAGTCGATGCCATAGAAGCGCACTGATGAAACACAAAGAATAGAATCTATTTTTGTTACTGGCTTCCTTACGTTCAAATAAATAAATAATAAAAGTGATCTCTTGCCTGTAGTAGTCAGGGTTTGGCACAAGTGTGCTCGTATTTAAGAGACCATAGTTTCCACCAACAAGAGTCTGCCTGCAATACACTTTAGTATTGTACTTGGATGCCATTCCAAGTTGATCTACATACCTGAATATCATACATAAACAAAACGATTTTGAGTCACTGTCTATCCCAAGCTTCAAATAATGAACTTTACTCCAAAGATAAGACAGGTTACCAAAAGCTATTAACAAATGTATTAGACACGTGACGACCCCCACTGTTATAGGCCCCACCAGATTCTCCAACCCATGGAGAAGACCAAGGACCGCTCTGCTTAATTGTTTGTGCAACATTACTAAATGTCTCTGATATCTGGCTCAAATAACTCGGATCCAATATCTTACTAACAAGGCGAGGATCATTGCCTGCAAATGTAGTTGATATTTTTTGAGGAAAAAGGTCTAAAACCAGCAGCACATTTTCTCACATATGTAAAAGAAATATAGAGATTAACTTCTCCAGATTCAGATTTTCAAATATATGTACCTCTGGTTACAAATGAAATGATGCACCTGTTTTAAGGATGAATAAATAACTAGACTGTGATTTAACTTCTACTCATATCAGATGATATAAAGTTCAAAATGGTTTATTTGAAAGAAAAGGCAAATAAATTAAGTTTAAGCTAATAAAACTCAGAAAGAACAAAACATTGGACATGCTGACTTTTTTGGAATTTATATCACATATCGATGTTTTACAGACCTTACTATGTGCTGATTATGGCTAATATATGAGATTCTTTTTCTCACATGAGGAAGATACAGAGATACCTGAGAGGTCAATTAATAAGAATATAAATTCAGGCAAATTGCAACTTGATACAGAGATACTTGATTATGGCTAATATACAACTTGTTTTAAGCCTAATGCAGGCAATTATTGCATATGCAATATTTGTAATACATACCATTCTGAACCTATAGCAGTCAGTCATTGTAAGCATATTTTTCTTTTTATTAACAATGAAATGATTTTGGCACCGCAGCATCCTACCTGGACCTAAGTTGTATATGTGATGAGTCATAATATCGACGATGCCTGACCCAGAAAGTTGAAGAAACTTAGCATACCACTGCTTATCAAAAAACCCTCCAGGTGCAACAAGTGTCGGTTTGATATTAGAGTTCTTGTACAAATCGTTGATGATTCTTTTAAGATTAATTACATCTGTCCCGTAGAGTTCAGCACTGACACTTGCGCCTACTCCACTTCCACTTAACTCGTTACCTTCCATGAGAAAGACAATACATAAGAGAAGGTGTGAAAGCAATGGCTTTAAGCAGAAAAGGACTTCATACAAGGCTTATACCCAATTCCCATGAATCTATATGGTGTCCCTTTGTGACGGTGTAGTTCATAAAAGCATGTGCATTACTATAATCCCATGCTCCTCCCCAAACACCCTTCCTGATCTGGTGCCTCCCATGGAGGGCATTCAAGCCAAATGTCAAAATTGCCCTGCATATTCGAAGTGCCAATCATAATCATACCACAAATATCTCAGGCTTTCAAAAAATCTCTACCATGCTCAACTTCCTTGGCATGAAACATGTGTTGACAAAACTTAAATATGTAATTCAATTAAGGAAAGCATTAGCAGTGAGGAAATGCCAATTTCAACTTCTTAGGGGAATTGTGGAGAGCAATTGTTGGTTGCACAGCTCATCTACCATCTTGATATACCAGAAAGGGAAAACTTGGAAGTATAGCTAGTACTAACAAATGGGGAAGAAGAAAGTCCTGGAAAAGTTGGTGGCATAGAACTTCAGCTCGTAATTTTTTAAGCTTGAAACTTAAATGGGAGAGACAACACAAGAAAAAGTAAGCTTTTCTTTTTCTATGTTATGCTCCCGAGCATTTGCAAAAGCAACTTCTATTGTAAGACAAGGTTGAAGACTAAAAAAAATCATAAAAAAAGATTATTCATGTGATAGCGTACGACAACTGTTGACTTAAACATACAACTTTTGAACACTGGTGGTATTTCACATTTTTTGATATAGAATATCAACTGAAATGTTTAAACTAGTGATTTAATAGGATAAATAACAATCTTGTAAATATTATAATCAAGTAAAACTAGAATACCAATGGACGTATACAAAGATCTAAACATATGATTATATATTTCATATTATTATTGAGAACATAAAGAAAGGAAAAGAATTCAATTTCTTCACACTTACCCAGTTCTACTGAACAAAAGGTTCAATTCATCCCATCGCTTCATGTGTAAACATCCCTTTGAAAATCCAAACAACCCATCTTGCATCTTTCTAAATTGATAGCAAGGAGACTTCAAATCTCCAACATCATAGATGACTTGGTCTTGCAAAGAGCCTCCAATTCTTATTCTCAAGTGCCTGAAAGCTACCACCCGACCGAAAAAACAAAGGCTACTAATCATATCAAGATCACACGTTAACCAAAAATGATGCAGATTTTGGCTGCATTTACAATGTTTAAAAGGATTACACGAACGAACCTTGGATAGCTTTCGCAAGAAGTGGACGAGACAAGTCCTAGAAAAACAAACAGCACAATCCAATCATCAGATGCTTCTAAGTAATGAAAAGACAAAGGCGAACACTTGAAAATCCGATCCATTTTCACAAAGAGGCAGAGCCTTACCATATTAATAACAGAAGAATAGCCCCACGGGCATTGGTCGTAGTTGCACTTGTCGTGTGGCCACCAATCAATGGTAGCACATATAAAATTATCATCGGTTTCAGCTATTGTAGCCGTCCCGTCAACCATAATAGTAGCATGTTTAACTTGTTGGGAAAAAATTGCAGGAACTGAAGCTACCAAGAGAAGCCAGAATGCACGGAACCTCATTGGGTGATCAAGTATGATAAGATCACCACTTCCTCAACTTAATCTGATAAGTTGCAGCTGAAATATAGAAATGGATAAAAGAAATCAAATAATGTCCAAAATGTTAGATGTGTAATTCTTAAATCAGAACCAAGATTTGTTTTTTCAGATTAAGAAACATTGGAGCTGAAGAAATTAATCAAAAAAAAAAGATCCATAGATGGCAAGAAAAAACAGGATATGTAAAGAAAAAAAAGAAGAATCAGTATTAAATTGATAGCCAAAAGTAAAGGTAGATTAAAGAAGAATCCAAGTACCTAAAAAATGTTGCAAATGGAATCCACCAATTTGCTCTTCTGAGAAAACACATGAACAATATTACTATTTGCTGAATTATTTAGGTTGCTTGATGTTTGGCATTTTCTGGATTCAAATAAAGAAAAGTTAGCTGAAATAGGTGGGTGCCATTTGTTATTAGATGTGGTTAAAAATGAGTAAAGTTGAGTGAACTGATGAAGATTTAAAGAGTTGAGTTGGATTAGGTATGGACAAGGACATCACTTAGCTTTATCTTAGGATTAAGCTTAGCTTAGCTTAGCTTTCAATGGTGAAAATTTAGGAGAAAATATATGCTGTAACAGATGGATTTCCAAAATGACTGTTTGTAAGGTTCTTATCTTTAAATGGAAGTTATATTCTTTACCAAATCTTTGTGCAACAGAAAATTCTATAATCTTGAGAATTTTGTGGTTTCTTTGACTACATTTCATTTGTTTATCATTTCATAATATTACTATTAGCTGCCTTTTAACACTAAAAGAGACCGTCGGTTTGCTTTGCTTTGCATTAATTTAAAAATAAAAATAGAAATAACATTTTTTTAGTTTCACCGAATTGTAAATTGTAGAATGTGATTTACTTTTCTCTTTTGCAAAAAGAAGACATGATTTATAAAGTTGACGAATAAAGTAAATTGACTAAATGTGTTAGTGCTATTACAAAAAGTAGTTTTACATTCACCAAATATCGTTTGTGATTAGAAAAATTGATTTTGAAACCAAAAAAACAATATCAAATCGAGCCTTCTTAATACCAAACATGCAAATGTAATATTTTTGTTGAAAAGAAATTGCAATTAGGGGATTATCTAAATAAACAACGAAATTGAGAGTATATCATACACTTTGTTGGATACAAAATATACATACGGTACAATTTACATCCTTTCTCTTTTATGGATTCATTTGCATTATATCTTTTAGAATCACTAAATCTTTTTTGAGAGGATGTTAATGAGTTTAACAAGAGTAATGAAATGTAGATTTACATTTTGAAATTTTAATTCTTAAATCGAAAGTAGTGCAAACTATTTAATTTATATTTATCCGCCTCCCATTAAATTCTAGAAGCTCTCAAGTAAGATTAACGTTTAAGTTTCATTTTCATTGTCATTACTTCCGTTTCCATTAGTCTCATTAACTCACTCTAAGAAACCTTGTATCCAAACAAAAGCTAATAAGTATATACTAAAGTAAAATTAAAATATTGACTTTTGAAACCACCTTCTTCCTCCCATGAGTATAAAAACCAAACCTTTTTGTGTTCCCAAAAGGAAAAGCTACCACCACCATTCTTCTGTTCCCTCCTTGTTGGTCTTCTCTCATAACCCTAAATCAAACATTTTTTCTTTACCATTTTCTCTTCTATCTATGCCTAAATTTGTTTTCTCCACGACTATCAATGTATGCTAACATCTGAGCTGCATTTTCTTCAAACCAAATTTCCCAATTGGTTGAAATCAAAATCCAACCTTTTTAGCTAAATATCCAATCTTTCCACCTCCACTATCCTCACTTCATAACCCTTTTCATTTTTCTGCCTCCGATTGTTTATGATGAATTAAAGTGCTATTTTTTGTAAATTAGGAGCATTTATTTATGAGATATCTAATGAATTTTCTTTCAAGATTTATGTTTTCCTTTTCTTGTTAGAGGAAACATTTGAGGGCGTGGCAGCAATGGAGGACACTGGAGAGGCAGTCGACGATCAGAACTCAGGATGGCATCAAGTGAAAAAGGTGATGCTTTTGTTTGCTAGTTCTGTTATTGGAGTTGTGCCGTACTAGAAAAGATCGGGTGAGGAATGAAGTAGTTAGTACGAGCTCAGGGTTACGAGTATTGAGAATTAGATGAATAAGAAGGGCTAGTGATGCGCCAGTTAGAAGGCTTGAAAAGTGGCAACGGGAGGAAATGGTGAGGGGTAGGGGAAGGCCTGAGTAAATTTGGAAGAGGGTGATTGAGAGTGATATGAGTTAGAGATTGAGGAAAATATGGTAGTGAATAGGACGGAGTGGCGAGAGAGTATTTATGTCACCTACGCGATTTGATTTTCACGGTTTTATGATGCTTCATGTTAGCTGACTCCGAATCATTTGAGGACTAAGGCTTTGTTGTTGTTGCAATGCCTGTTCTCATTCTGGTTAGTTCTGCATGTGTTTAGTGATCCTGCGCTCAACCAGTAGATGAATTAGTGGTTTTGCTCCTCTTGTTTAATCAACAACAATGGTTTTTCATTCTCTTGTTATTGGGATTTTGATGTTTCATTAGTTCTATCTTTGAAAGTGTTGTTGTTATCCAAATGTAATTTATATTTCCTGTTATGATTATACTTGTAGTACCTCATTATTTGAGGATCTATAGTATATATCATGGTTTGATAGCATTCTTGATGATGTAGCCTGTTCATGTTTCCAAGGGTATTTATTTTCTATTTTGAACTTTTCCTCCAGAAGCACAGAAGTACATCCAAGTACTCGACACAGAGTCCATCTGGAGGATATTCAGGAAAGAATGGTTCTGGTTGTCTGCCTCCTCAGCCCTCATTGAATGAAAAAAGTGTAAATGTGCGTGGTAAGTGCAGATCCCAGCTTCCCAAGAGAGGACCAGATATATCCATATGTGACCATAGTGATGCTGATAATTCTGCTTCAGTGTCAAATGAGCACAGAGAGGGTGTATCATGCCCTCATTCATCAGTAAATAAAGAAGAAGATACTAAGCTGTCACAATCCCTTGCTATTTGTGCCAATGCTCAAGGTGTTGATAGACATACATGTAAAATATCAGATATTAATAAGCCTGACATGGTTCCCAAAATCAAATGGGGTGATTTAGAGGATGATGTTTTGGTATTCTATCATGAAAATGCATCTCAAGATGATCTCATATTTTGTGATTCTGGAGATACTAATTTAATGGCTAGTAACTCTGGTTCTTCTTGCACTGCCCCAACATCAGTAAATGCAGATAATTTTCCCGCACAAAATATTCCACTGACTGACAAAGAAGACATAATTGGAGGGAGTTGTGAAGAGGTGGAAATTTCTTCGAAAGATATGGAAGTACCAATTACAAATGGCAAAGCGATTCCTCCAACTGAAATTTTAAACTGCGAGGAAATCCACAATGAGCGTATTAAACCAGCTGATGGTAACTTAAGTTCTGCTTGTAAATTGGTTGAGACTGGGATGGTATTGAAAGTTCAGGTGCCTTTGGTTGCGTCCGAGGTAAATGATTCAGGATTTGGCTTATCTGCTAGTAAGAATTCATCAGTGACTCCACATGACGGTAAGTCATTTCTCAATGAAAAGGGTGAACCTGAAATTTCTAGAGAGGCTGGCATAGAGGTGAAACTTCAGTTGCCTGTTGTTTCTTCGGAAACTGAATCAGAATACTCTAAGTTACCAGTTACAAGTGGGAATTCTGGAAGAGTGATGATGCCCTTGGGTGGGATATCACTTCTACAAGACAAGGTAGATCCTGAAATTTCCAGAGATTCTAGGGTTGTATTGAAACTAGATTTGCCTGTTATACAAGAGGTGAATGAGTTACAAATTTCAGAAGTATCAGTTACACGCGTAGACTCACATCCTGTAGAATCAGTTCTCCAGGATAACAAGTCAATTGCAAGTGAAAAGTGTGGACCTGAAATTTCAAGACATCCCACATTAGGAGTATCTGCTGAAGACTTAGGAGGTCCACTTGATAAAACAATAAATAAAGAATCGATAAAAGCCCAGACAATCAGTCCTCTTGAAGAAGTTCATGCCGGTGAAAGCAAAGAACGATTCAGAGAACGTCTATGGTGCTTTCTGTTTGAGAATCTTAACAGGGCTGTAGATGAACTTTATCTTCTCTGTGAGCTGGAATGTGATGTGGAGCAAATGAAAGAGGCGATTCTTGTTCTTGAAGAGGCTGGATCTGATTTTAAAGAGCTGGCTACTCGAGTGCAGGAGTTTGAGAACGTGAAAAGGTCATCTTCTCACTTAACTGATGGAGGTCCTATACCTCTAAAGTCTGATCATCGCAGGCCACATGCTCTCTCATGGGAGGTAACTGCTTTTCTCTTCTTTCCTTATGAATGTAGCAACCTTAATTTCAAACTTAGCTTCCTTTGTTTCTTTTTTTCTCTATTTCCTTTTTGATGACTCATGTAAAGGAATTGATGGAGGGAGGGTATGTTTATAAAGAATCTGATAGATATTACCAAAACTGTGACGTTTTTAGTTCTATTTCCTCTGACCGAAGAAAATTTTTCTTGGAAGCTCCTCGATAGTTTTTACATAATACCTATATTCTTCTACTTGTTATCTTGAGGGAATGCAGCAGTAAAATGGTAATAGTAATATGGCATCATTTTGACCAGAAGGTCATGGGTTTGACTAATGAAAAAGGTTTCTCTATGATTTAGTGCCATGTCATCAAATGAACGATCATTCCCATATCCTCCAGAATCTAGTGCATTGAGGATGTGTCATGTAAGAAAAAGGACGTTGGGTGATAATTTCCATTAGTTAATTCGATTATTTTATTTCCTCTTATGTTTTCGCTTTAAGAAAAAGGACGTTGAGAGAGTTTGTTATTCTGCTAGTTGTGATTCTGTACACGTCAGCTGCTACATGGAAAAGGCATCAATGAGAATTAACAATTTTTGCTCTCCATCTCTCTCCTCTCTAACCTACCTCTCTTTCTGCTCTTCTTTCCTTCTATTCTCTTCTTCTGTCAGAGCAAGCCTGACAGGATGTTCCTTTGATGTGTCAGACCTTGTTAAACACGGCAAGTTTAAAACATCAATACATGAGCTTTGTAGTCGTTTTTAATTTACTAAAAGGAAGCATAAATGGAAGAATGCAGTTTCTTGTGATTTCAATAAAATGTTTGTCTCAGTAAAACATACGAAAAGAAAAGGAAACTGAAAGTGTGTTAGAAATTGTGCATCAGTTAATACTAAAACAGATTCTTAGGCAAAAGACATTCTATTATAATTTAAAACCGTTTGTGAACTTTTATTCTCCAATTATGTCTTTGAGTGTGGTTTCAATTGGGTTCAATACCTAATGTGAATTAAATTATGTAAACCTGAAATATGAATGGGCAAGTCTGTTTGCAATTGCACAAAATGGAAATTCTGATCACGAATCAATAAGAAAGTCTACTTGCAGGTTCAGTTTATTATAAACTCTTCTGATTGCTTCCTGTCCTAAAATTGTGTTCGCTTTAAATAGATTTCTTGTTTGAAAATAATCGGTGATTTCTTCCTCAGTGCAGGTTCGGAGAATGACTACTTCACCTCACAGAGCAGAGATTCTCTCGTCATCTTTGGAGGCTTTTAAGAAAATTCAAGTAGAACGAGCTAATATGCTTACAGCTAATAATGAAAAAGCCATGGTTCTCAACTCTTCTGATCACGAGCAGGTGTTTGGTGATGGTTTAAGGAAGTCGACAGCAAAAAGTGATACAACACGCAGTACTAGAGATTATACAATAAAATCAAGAAAACAAAGTGGAAATTCAGATCTAACTCAAAGTAGCTTAATTGGTGAGAAGCGGAATATTGAAATAGGCAGGTCCAATAAAGTTAACATTTCAGCAAATAATCGTGACCAACCTCACAACTTATCCTCGTCAGATATCAATTTATCTCGGTGTCCCTCTAAGGATAATTGTTCTGCTGCCGGGGCTGGAAAGAACCGAAGAGAATCAGAGCTACTGCATAAGAAAGAGAGAACATTTGCGGAAGCTACTGGTGAGAAAAATCTAAAATCTGCAGATCCCCCTCAGAAGCAGATTCCTTTTTCTGAGAAGGAGAAAGACAGGAGAAATTCATCTTCATGGAAATCAATGGATGCATGGAAGGAGAAGAGGAATTGGGAGGACATATTGTCATCTCCTTTCCGTGTCTCATCACGAGTATCACATTCACCTGGTATGAGCAGAAGAAGTGCTGAGCGTGCACGCACGCTACATGACAAACTAATGTCCCCTGAGAAGAAAAAGAAAACTGCTCTAGATTTGAAAAAAGAAGCAGAAGAAAAGCATACACGGGCTATGAGGATCAGAGGAGAGTTGGAGAATGAAAGAGTTCAAAAACTTCAGCGAACCTCTGAAAAGTTAAATCGTGTAAATGAATGGCAGGCTGTCCGAACTTTGAAGTTACGAGAGGGAATGTATGCTCGGCAACAACGTAGTGTATCTCGTCATGAAGCTTTTCTAGCTCAAGTTGTGAGGAGGGCTGGTGATGAAAGCAGCAAAGTTAATGAGGTTCGCTTCATTACCTCCTTGAATGAAGAAAATAAAAAGCTTATATTGCGCCAAAAACATCACGACTCTGAGTTGAGGAGAGCTGAGAAACTTCAAGTGATAAAAACAAAACAAAAAGAGGATTTGGCCAGAGAAGAAGCTGCACTAGAACGGAGAAAACTTATTGAAGCTGAGAAGTTGCAGCGGCTTGTTGAGATACAGCGGAAAAAGGAAGAGGCCCAAATTAGAAGAGAAGAGGAACGCAAAGCATCAAGTGCAGCCCGTGAAGCAAGGGCAATTGAACAGCTTCGGAAGAGGGAGGAACGAGCCAAAGTCCAGCAGGAGGAGGCTGAACTATTGGCACAGAAGTTAGCTGAGAGACTTCGTGAAAGTGAGCAACGTCGCAAGTTTTACCTGGAACAGATTCGGGAGAGAGCGTCTATGGATTTCAAGGATCAATCCTCACCTTTATTGCGACGATCTATAAACAAGGAAGGTCAAGGCCGATCTACACCAACCAATAATGGCGATGTGAATCAACAAAATTGTATTGAAGGTGTAGGAGATTCTGCTCTTTCAACAGAAATTAGCAGCTCATTGCAACATCCACTAAAGAGACGAATCAAGAAGATTCGACAAAGACTTATGGCTTTGAAGTATGGATTTTCAGATACTCCAGTTGGTTCTGAAAATGTCGGCATTGGATATAGAACTGCAATGGCAACTGCGAGAGCAAAACTTGGGAGGTGGCTCCAAGAACTTCAAAGACACAGACAAGCAAGAAAAGAAGGGGCTGCTAGCATTGGCCTAATGACTGCTGAAATGATCAAGGTACATGTTTTGTGCCTTTCCACTCTCATATTAAGTTCTTTTGCAGTCTCATATGAAGTGGAAATAAAAAATAATTATCAAGTGCGTAGATAAACACATAAACTGTGACTAGACAGCTGAGGATTTGATGCTCAAAGCTAACTCTGCACAAAAAAAATGGTTTTACAGCTCTTCTTTATTATGGTTATATCTGTCTTTGTTCTCTTATAAGAGATTTTTTCATGCGATATCTATTCTTGAGTATGGGCAGTGGGGTGCAAATTCAGAGAGTAATGTTATGTTTTTGAGAGTTACACATTGCATGGCTAGTCCTCGGGTGTTTTATATGTGAAGGATCACTGTGTTTATTATGACATGTATTGCGAGTACTACATGTGCTCTATCCTTGTAGCTTTATTCGCATTTAGGGGGTGGTAATAAGATACTTGCAATGGGATGCAAGATAAAATTTGTACTATGCGAGAATTCATACTGAATTATTTTATGATAATAGTTGCTACTCCTGGTTTCTAGTATTCTATGAATTGTCATCTTTTTGTATTGAGAATTTTGTTTATATAATTTGCATCTTCAATTCTTTCATGATTCAGTTTTTGGAGGGAAAGGACCTGGAGCTGCAGGCTTCTCGACAAGCTGGTCTACTTGATTTCATTGCTTCCGCACTGCCTGCTTCTCATACATCGAAACCTGAAGCTTGCCAAGTTACTATACACCTTCTAAAACTTTTGAGAGTACTCTTATCTGCACCTGCAAATCGAATTTATTTTCTTTCTCAAAATCTTTTACCTCCAATGATCCCCATGCTATCGACAGCACTTGAAAACTATATAAAGATTGCTGCATCTTTATATGTACCTGGGACCAACTTGCCATCAAGTAAAACATCACTAGAAAATTTTGAGTCAATCTCTGTAGTGCTGGATAATTTTTTGTGGATTATTGCCACTGTTATGGGTCATGCTAGTTATGATGAACGGGAAGTCCAAATGCGAGATGGCTTGCTGGAGCTGTTGATTGCTTACCAGGTTGTTCACCGACTGCGGGATCTTTTTGCGCTTTATGACAGACCTCAAGTGGAAGGATCGCCATTTCCTTCTTCTATTCTCCTAAGTATACATTTGTTGGTGGTTTTGACATATCGGCATCAAAGCAACAGTTTCATCAATTGGGAAATTTCTCCAATAGAAACAGTGATAAAATCTGAAACTCAAGAAGCCGAAATGGCAGAAATTGCAGATTTTGTGTATATCTCTCATGATACAACTTGTGATGTTCGTAGACCTCCGCTCCCTGTATTAAAAGGTGATGCTGTTATATCCTCTCCAGATTTATCAGAGGATAAATCATTGCAGAATACATGCAATAATAGCAGCTCTAGGGAGATTTCAGATGAATCTCAGAATCCCCTGATGGAGAAGGATAAAAATTACCAAGCCAATGTGGGCAAGAAGCAAAATAATAATATGTTGAGGGTGAAGCAACCATTAGATTTTCTTCTTTCTGCTATATCTGAAACAGGACTAGTCAGCCTTCCTTCTCTACTGACTGCTGTACTGTTGCAGGCAAATAATAGACTGTCCTCTGAGCAGGTAAATATCTGTAGCTTCTGGTTCGCCTGATACATTATCATTTCTACTTTTGAGATGATTATTTGATTTCTGATGAGTCTTAATAAGTTTAGTTTGCATATATGCATTCTAATTAGTTAATTAATTTGTTCTCTTATTTATCAATTCAACTAATTTCATGTCTGAGGTACGTGTTGGCTCTATGTTTTTTTAGCAATTTGTTGACAGTGGTTCTCAAAATTCAGACCTCAAGCCTCTTTCAGGATGATAATATCAACAATAGATGCTTAGGTCTCTGTTTTATAATTTTGCTATGGGCCTGCAAGTTTTCATCTTGCTTTTTTGGGTCATTAGGAGGAATAGTTCCGAGTAAGAGCTGCTTGAGAATATTTCTGTAGGACAGAGGACTTGAGTGTAGTGCAACCCATCCTATTAACTTTAAAACTAGTTAACACCAAATGAATGACAGTTTCTATGAACAGGCCTCTGGGTCTTAAAAGGGTAAAGGCTGGAATATAGCCCATATCAATAGTCATGACTCATCACATCTCACATCTTCAGTCTGGGAATATCTTGAATGCTTAGGTTGTTATGTTATCTTCTCCTTGAACCTTTTCTTTCGTGAAAAATCTATCAATCAATTAGAATTTTTTTAATTGCTGAATATTGCTTCTTTCCAGGGTTCATATGTTCTTCCATCTAATTTTGAAGAGGTAGCAACTGGGGTGCTCAAGGTTTTGAACAATTTGGCTCTTTCGGATATTACATTTTTGCAGGAAATGCTAGTGAGTAAATTTCGCTTATTATATTAATTGTTAGATAAAATATTGATATGCTTGGGAATTCTAAATCTAAAAAACAGCTCAATACGTTTTCTTTGGTGGTTATAGTCCAAGTTACTAAGATGTTTTCCCCTAGTTATTCACCCGTTTTTTTTCATATTGTTTGCAGGCAAGGCCGGACCTGAAAATGGAAATTTTTCATTTGATGAGTTTTCTTCTTTCTCATTGCACAGGCAAATGGAAAGTAGCCAAGGACCCGGTAATCTTTTTGTCCCGTTGCATTACTTTTTCATGTGATCATACTTAAATATCCATATACATTATATTGAGATTTTAAAAGCCCATATAGCTTAGTATTTGATGCAGGATAACTATTTTGATAAGATAGTGAGTATGCTTAGAATCTCCTTGCAGCTATGTTATTTCTTATATAAATTTAGTGTATGCAATGGGAGAGGGTAAGGGAAAGCCTAAGCAAACATGGAAGAGGGTGATTGAGAATGATACGAGTCTATTAAGGATTGAGGAAAATATGGTAGTGGATAGGACGGAGTGGAGGGAGAGAATTTATGTTGCTGACGCAACTTGATTTTCACGGTTCATTATGATGGTTCATGTTAGCCGACCCCGAATCATTTCGGGACTAAGGCTTTGTTGTTGTTGTATGCAATGTATAAATGAAAAGCAAAAGCCTTTGTCTGGAAATTTTGTATAGAAGATATGAACAGTTCAATAAGCAATCCAAACGTAGCATATTGTGGATGGACCTCAAAGAAATTGCATTGCAAAAGCATTAGGATAAATTATCTGGTTGAAAGTAATAATGATGGTTTTCGTGATTTTACTTGACAATCTATACATGAAGAGCCATTTCTGAAACAGTTGCAGAAAGCTAACATCTGCAGTTTTTGTCAGGTTGGGTTACTTCTTCTTGAATCTCTATTGCTTCTTAGTAATTTTGCTTTGTTCCACCTAGAGAATCAAGCTGTGCTTCGGTGGGGAAAGAGTCCGACAATACTCCACAAGGTCAGTGAAAATGAACTCCCTTTTATTACTTGTCAACGTTAAGAGTGAATCTGATTGTATAGATGAAAAAAAACAGGTCTGCGATCTGCCTTTTGTATTCTTCAGTGATCCTGAGTTGATGCCTATTTGTGGTGGGTTGCTTGTTGCAGCCTGTTTTGGTTGTAAGCAGAACAAGTCTGTGGTTTTGCAAGAATTGAGTATGGATATGCTACTTTCCTTGTTAATGTCCTGCAGAAATGCTCTGCCAGTTGTTCGAATTAGTCCATTTTCAGAGAATTTGCCAACTGAGGATTCTGGTGAAAACAATCAGCAGAGTTTTGACCCTAAAAAATCATATGGAGAGACCCCATCAAGATCTAACCGTTGCAGCAGCATCAGAAGTACAAGGGTTTCTTTGGGGAGAGGGAGCTTTCCGGGAAATGGGGTGAAAGGCAGCAAAATAAGAAGCCAAAAAGACAGCAAAGCATCCAAAATGGGTGAAGAAATGGTTTTGAAGCACAATCAAGTAGCTCCTGAAACTTCTATGATGCTGTACTGTAGATTCCCCAGTAGCTTCATTGACAGAGCAGAGCAGTTCTTTTCAGCAGAGGTTGCAAATGCGGGTGAAATTTGATTTACCATGGGACAGACACCTCTTATGATATAGCCACAGCTTCAATGCAGACAGACTTTCTAGCAAAGTTTGATTTCAACGACGGGAAAAAGAATTTGGCCATAGCTTAACGCTTAAATTTTCAAGAGAAATAAAACCCTCAAAATCACTTCATGATTCTGTCCGAGTATCTAGCAGATGCAGGAGTCATGACCAAGAAAGTTACTAATATAATGATGAATCAAAAGTCCAGCAATTCAGTTGTGGGGTCAGGAGATAATGATTTTTGTACTAGTATGAGGCATAATAATCGAGATGACTACAGCGCATGGATAAAAATATTATAGATGGATGTTGGATCAAATGGCAAGACTTGATGAAGTTGAATCCTGAGTTCCTCAATAATTGTGTCATTACATAAGCTCTATGATTAAAGAAGCACTGGTGTTCAAAGAGCACTGGGTTACTTATTGTACATATGACAGTTTTACTGATGTTGGTATATACATTACTAAAAATAACATCTTGATTTTACTATGAGCTTTCACCACTTGATCAGTGGGATTTTTTGTCACTATTTTCCATATTCTGCATGTTAATGGGGTTCATATAATTATTTGAAACAATTAAACCTTACTTTTAGTAACATAGCCTTTGGCTTATGAAACTCTCACCTGCTATAAAGAGGTCATTTATATAGCGATAATGGTTCACTAACTAATCAGTAGATTCTGAGAAAGAATAGCAAAAGAGAAACAGAAAGACAAAAAGAAAAGAACAATATTCTCTCCATATATATTTCATCACTTCGAACCATTCTTATATGTGACAGTGGCTAAAAACGAATTCCCATTATCCAACACGCCTCAAAATCAGAAGTATATGGGAAACAATAGCAAACGAAAAATGGAACGAAAATGCTTCCTCTGCAACCCAAAAATCTAGTTATCTTTTCCATTAGCAACTCAAAAAAACATTGATCAGTTAGTATTTTGCTGCACACTTGCACAGTCCAGTGGCAGATTGCTCTCATGACTTCGGAAGGTTTTGCAGTCCACTATAAAATAGAGCAGCCATAAGCAGAAGTTGTCAATCGGATCCAACATCAACACCTCTTTGCTTTAGGAATCCCTTGGCCTCAACAATATCCTACAAAAAGAAACCATTAATTAAAGACATGAAGCTTCAGTTGTATTGTATCATAGTTGTCGAGGATTTAACCGCATAGTAGCAAATAATAAAAGCCTGGACATATGTATTCATCACTTTTAGAACAAAGCTTTTCTACACTCCGATTTTTGTTCAGTAGCTAAACAAAATAAGATATGCAATTTCTTCAGTTATCACGTGCACAGCTTATTTTCAGACCAAGTTTCCTTGTACTTCAACAACTTTAAGAACACTTCCATTTCAGATGAATGTATTAAAACACTTTAAGCAATCACCGGATCAAAATATTATCATCTATGAAACAGTATATCCTAACTAATGTTTGATCCTCTAGAGTAGATTTGAAAAGGCTAATTGGCATCAGTAAGTTTCATGGATATGAGTGCCGGACTGATGCAGAACTTTCAAGCATTTGACATAAAAGCTCAGATTCAACGTACAAAACACACCTCAACAATTACATGCCATGCTAAGCTTGTGAATACACGATCAAAAGAAGCAAAGAGTCTCTAATTCAGTATCTTCTATAGTATACACCACGATAAGGACAAAAACACAAAGATCTCAATGATAATCCCCATGAAAATGGAACTTGAAACAGTAGCCAAATACCTGCTGCAATAGCAGAGCTTCTTGAGGGCAAGTAGGAAATGTCATCAAACCAATTCCAACCATTAATAAACCATAGCATCCCAATGATACAACAAAATAAATGGGTAGCTGGAAAGGAAACAATAAAGAATTAGGTCAGCCATAACAAATATTAATGCACAAAAGAACATTACAATGGAAATTGACAAGACATACCAACCAGGTATAACTGCTAGGAAGAACCGAAGTTTGTAAGAGGGCAATCCATATCGCCGATATGGCCATTACCAAGGCCATAAGTTTTACTATATGCTTCATTTGACAAGTATTGAAAAGAAAATGACAGCTTTATCCTGATTACTGTCAAAAGAAACAAAACGCTATCAACACAAAAGTTGGATATGTGAAATCGAAATATTCCCAGCCACAGAATCGGGTATAAACCCAGACTCAAATAGGTAACAACAACAACAAGTCCCGAAATGATTCGGGGTCGGCTAACATGAACCATCATAATGACCCATAAATTTCAAATCACGTCAGCGACATAAATTCTCTCCCTCCACTCCATCCTATCCTCTACCATATTTTTCCGAATTCCTACTAAACCTGACTCAAATAGATCTTGAAAACAAAGAAACAAAGAAACATGGTATCATAATTTTTACAATGAAACAATTTACTGTAATACTCGATTAATTTTTACTTCTTTCTAGCTTTTGAACCATTGAGTTGAAGAAATCCATGTTCAGAATTCAGGAGATAAACATTACAAGCTGCAATCTTTATCCTAAACAAATAAATATGAAACGAGAAAGTAAAGAAATAAAAAGTTTAGGCCTTTTATAACCCCATTTTCTCTTTATCAATAAGCAAGTGAACATTCTACCTTGGTGCAAGAAAGCAACTGAACTAGTACAAGATTTGCTAAATACTATTAATCACAAGTCTAGATTGAATCTACTGGTATTTTCATTGTCAGAAGAAATATTCATTAATCACTAACATCATCCACAAGCATATAAATAAGCTGGTGATCCCTCTAATTAATTAAATTGGCTGATTAAACGAAGATGAGTATTACATATTCAAATATTGAAATGCATTAGACTTTTGAATTTAAGAAATTAAAGCAGAGAAGCAATTCAAGAAAGCTTAATTGAAAGCAAACCCTAATTAGCAGGAATAGATAATTAAAATTAGCACAAGATAGATAGAAATTTGAAGAATATATTAGATGGAAACTTAGGGATTTTAACCTCTGATTCACCCGCCAAACAACTGATCACTGTGAAGCTCAAGCTCAAGGATATACTGCTGATCGGAATCGATGTTCCAAACTGTAATTTATTTTCCCAAATTTTGCAACTATAATTTGACGGTTAGGGTGGTCGCCAAACTAAATAAATAAGTTAGAGTATATCCGTAGAGCTTAAATTTGTACATATTTTTCACTTAACAGATAAATTATCAGTCTTTTAAGCATATAATCTTTATATATTTGTTATTTTCATTTACATGATATGACATTATGTCACATTAACACAAAGGAACAAATTGTGTAACATCTACTAAGTTGAGAATGTTAAGTTAAAAAAATATAAATTACTTGAGTAATAAATTTCACCCTAAACTAAAGCGAAAGAATGAAAAACATGGATAAGTTGAGGAGCCAAAAGATATTAAGCCTTGGATAAATTACTAATTGTTGGGTTGAATTTAATGCCGTTGGGTTTCATAAATTTTGGCCATGGGTTCTTTCAACCCCTGGTAGTAAAGTTTGGCCCCTCACTTTTATTTGAATTCAAAGAAATTTGGTATTTCTGAAAGAATTGATTCTGTGTTGGCAAATAAAATAGAATTTTACTAAACGCCGCTTATGAAAAAAAAAAAAGTCCTTATGCACATGATTTTAAATCCAAAAATTCGTAATGCCAAGTAGAAAAGGAACTATAACTATCAATTGTCATATAACAAAATAATTTACTTAAAAAATAGTCCATGTAACATTTTAGGAGTCCAAATTGAAACCAAGAGCAAAAACAGTAAGAGATATAATGACTGTCTAAATCCATTAATATCCAAATTTCATCATTCACCTTTATTATAGTGAATGACGACGAGCAAATATATTCCTTTGTTTCTTTATAGTGTAAGATGTAGAAGCTAATTAAAATAAACAGCAAAAACAAACCCGTAAAAAATATATATACATCTTAGGCTTATGTTACAACAAAAAGAATGTAGAGGTTACAAAATCAACCCTTAACTTGACAATTTGCCCCAAAACTAAACTAACTTTAGGCAATATCTAATATCTTAGCTGGGCATTTTTGGTCAAATCAGCTTAAAATGATAGTCTGATTGGTGATTTTCTTAGACAAACGTCAATTTCTGATACCGTTGACTATCATCTTTGACTCATTTAACCACAAATGCTTAGTAGGAGGATCAATTACTATCTAAAAACCAATTTTGAACTTATCGTTACAAAATCTATACAAAGAAGTGTTTCTATTTTCGTACAACGTACAGATAAGGAAAATCCAATGTTGAAGCTCCATCACTGTACTATTTCCGTACATTTTTCTTCGGCATTTGAGATATTGTTGAGGTCTTTGCTTGAAGGATCAATAATGTCTTTTCCTGCAGATGAATAAGCACTTCCTGGAACCTTCACTGAAATCAAAAGCTCATCCTCCTCCTCTATTTCCTTATTCTCTTTATCCTGGAAAAAAGAGATGCATACTTTTATTGAAAGAAAAAGCAACCTAAGATGAATGAAAATGAAGGGGGAAACAAATAAAAACTAAAACCTACAAATTACAGTCACAGCAAATAAACATGGACAAGGCTGACTGAAATAGAGCAAACAGAAATTACTTCACCTTAAAGTTACTGTCGGAATCTGCAATAGAGCGGCCGTTTTTGAGGTCATTCATGATAATTTTGAGTTGTTGCTTAGCCTTTGCCCGTGATATCTTTCGTTCAGCACGTTGAGCTGCAGTAACATCATAATGACAAGCCACACAAAGGGTCCTCATATTTTCTAGTCTGCATTCACCTACATAAAATTGAGTAACTAAAACATCAGGACTATGGCCCTTAGACAAGGGTAATGAGCATTAACAAAGCTTGAATATGAAAATAAAATGATCCTCTAAATTTTATACTATGTCTTGAACAATAGTAAATAGTAGTTAGACACATGATGAATTATTATCTTATAAAAAAATGCATTCTCTAAGCAAAATCTACGTTGTAGAGAAAACCAAGTTTTACAACAAACATATGGAAGGACTATGAATCTATCAGTAAATTCACTATTGAAAAGGGATATCTATTTAGCACAGTTATTTCTTTAGAATTACTGAATTCCTGCAATATATTATGTAAATTTGTTCAGTTGATTTTTAATGATTTGTTGAGATGTGCACTTTTATTATATCTTGCCGCGTGTAATGAAGCAAGATATGTGAAACTTTAAGCTGTTTGGTTCGTGTAATAGAATAGAGTAGTATTCCTTACGAATAGAATGGGAGAAAATAGAATACATGTTCTTGAGGACTACCTATTCCTGTTTGGTTGATGAATAAAAATAAGGGAGAATAGCTATTTTTGTAGGTCAAAAGTATTCTTTTCTCTCCTATTCTATTCCTAAGGAATAGCTATTTTTTATTCTATTCCGTTCTGTTCGACGAACCAAATGGCATCTAACTTGTTGTATAACTGCAGTTATTGCTTTTGCGCGGTGATAATGTCACCTTTGTTGAAGTGTCATAGAGTTGAAGGAATTATAGAGAGTTCTAAGTAAAATCATCTTATCTTAGCTTTCAAAATGACAACACCATGAACTACACCAGCATATACTGCGATAAAACAAATTGAGGCGTTGAAAAATCAATCACCCTTTGAACAATGATTTCAAAAATAGAAAATTATCGTACCTCCACCACGGTAGACAGCAACAATATGGTCTGCATGCCATGCATTGCCTTCAGATGGAGATTCGACAAGCTTATTAATCCTGCATATATCATATAATAAAATAGTTAATGATGTCACCAAAAAAAAAAAGAAAATAGTTAACGGAGCTACCAATAAAGGTTGGTTTAAGTGATAAGAAGAAAATTATATTTGCGAACGTCATATTGGTAAATCAAAATCAAGCTCTCCACGTCCATCTGTTCATTTAATGCGAATAGATCTGAAAGGGTCTAATGAAAAATAAGAAAATTATAGTTGTGAACGTCATATTGGTAACTATATGATCAATCATTAGTACATATAACTCAGACTAGCATATATTTTGACTTACAACCGCTTTCGATTTGCAACATTTGGTGCTACTTTCTCAATATATGCTCTTCGTTTCTTCGGTGATAAAGGTTTTATATTCTCCACAAGTTGATGACAGTCTAACTGGCAATTGCTGCAGATCCCATGTTCTATTTGGAAAAGCTCCTGGAAATATGAAACAGACAGAATTATTTGACCTAGACAATGACTGTTAATGTCATCTCTATTTAAGAATCACAATTTTTCCAGTGAAACAAACTGAAGGTAAATCGATAGGGTTCTTTTAAGTTCTCCTAGTTCCATATGTACTATGAATTAAAAGAAAAGAGGTAACAAACACAAGTCTATCAACTTGAAGAGTTTTGGAGATAGCTGCAATCCTAACCTGTCGAAGGAACCTACTACTAGTTCTCATCCGATATTCTTCATAGCAGCTAAGCTTACAGAAAAGATCCTCAAAGAATGCAGGTACCTTGGCATTGCTACCCCTGGAAGACAAAAAGCAACTTTTGATAAAACTAAAATGAAAATGCCAAGTGAAAAGTTGAAATACTTTACATAGCGAAGATGAGTACAACAACTTAACAAAAAGTAACTCAGAAGGGAGAAATAGTAGAAAAGAAAATTCAAATTGGAAATAATATGATCAATCTAGACTCACTTGCATTGAGATTGACAGAGTTTGCAAAGTGGCTCGTTCGTAAGGGTCCACCCTTGTGCAAATTGTTTTTCCTGCTTGCCATAGCTGCTGGATAATTTCACCTTTTTCCAAACAGAATTTGGTGGTAGATCATAGCTAATCTCGGACCAAGGAGTCATGCGTCTTTTGCTCCCTCCCTTGAGAAGTCCCTATCAGAGAGAATGTTTTCTTTCTCATTATGAACTTACTGCTCAATTATGTTTTCTTTCTCATTATTATTTTGGCACTGTTCTGTTAATTGGTCCATGCAAATAATGATTAACTTTTTTTTCTATTTTCCATTGGAGCCATATGCTTGTGGACCAAGGAATATTAGCACTTTTTTGGGTGCCTAAGATGGTTTCAGGATCCAAGTATCGGATCCATGACGACAAACACCTACCCTTAGACCGGAAAATAAAACAAAAATGAGACCAGTTTTGTTGTTCTATGTTGTTAGTGATTTGGTACATTTGGTTGGACAGGAAAGCTTGAATATTCAATGATCTAATATTTACTTTGCAGATTGATGTTCTCTTTAATTTACTGAATCATCTGAGGAATGACTCTGGCTGGTATGTAACAAATAATTAGGGAGCTCAAGACGTTGAATGTTCGTTATTTTCTCAATGTTAGTTGGGCAAAAATTACACCATTCTTATTGATAGAAAAAATTTAGTAAAAAATGATCTTTATAGCATTGCTAAGCAAGGAGAATAAACGAGCTTCATATTGGCATACCTCAGCGTTATGTTTTACATTTTCCCCCAAGATGCACAACTCAATAGATAAAGGCAGCTGCAAAGTCTTCCCCATTAGTTTCCTTTTCTCAATGGGCCTCAACTTGTTCCATTCATCAACGAATGCATGAAGAGCATGGCTGTAAGCTGGTCTTCCCACAAGAGTTGGACAGTTACGTGATTCAAGTTCCTCAAGTCGAAAATTCTCAAACAATGGCTGTGGTCTAGAGTCAGTCCCCATAATGCATGAATACAGGTGAATCCTCCCAGTATATTTACTCACCTGAAAATATGCAAATTATAGAAGCTCATTCCAAATATACATCCTTTGATATCTCGTCAAGCAGACAGACATAAGACAATTAAACATTATTCTAGTAACCAACTAATGCCCCACTCGTCTGATGGCTTTTAGATGCCCCAGTAACCACATGCCAAAAATATGTGAAAATCCTATGCAAAAGGTGAGACCTCAATAGGGCAAGCAAAATTCAAAGTATGTTATGCTCATTACATGAAATTCATGAATCATTATGAAACATATGAAACTTTCACACCTTGTAACAGTAATCTGTACAACTTTGGTTACTGTATAAAGACCAACGGAGCCATAACTAATCAGTCAAATGGATATTTGGACCAGCTAAAATTCAATAACCTTTTGAATAAAAAAAACTTGACTCTGATTTCTAAACTCTTAAAGATTTTACAGTTTAAGTACCTGTTGTAGGATATAAGTTAAGACAAAGTCACTATGTACACATATAGGAAGGAAAACACTAACGTATGTATGCATGCACAAATCAAATTCCAGAGTATGAAAAATCTATGAGCCGCAGCACTTGAAGCAGAAAGAGGTTCTTATCAGTTTGTAAATATCTAGCCTAAAAATAACCAAAAGCAAACTCATAATGTTGCCTCAAATGCATGAAGCAACAAGTGGATTTCAGCAGTAACCAAAACCCCATTGTCCATGTAAACTTGTTGTACCTCAAAGCGAAGAGAATATACTTCGTTGGAGAAAGTTTGATCAGCTTCATCTTCCATAACAGCCAAGGAATCTGCTTCTTTTGTTTGAGAGCAAATATTCTGTTCCTGTATTTTCATTTTGCAAAGACTTAAAGATACAAGTAAGAGTCTCATCATTGTTGGAAAAAGAACAGATATCGAAGACTTACGTTAGGCAATTGATCTTCGCCTTCTTTTCCCTTATCCAACCAAGAAGAAGAAACTCCTCCAATTTCATCAGAGATATTTCTTTCAAGGTTTTCACTTGCAATAATATGGTTATACAGTTCTTCACCAAGATCCTCACTGTCCTGTTCTAACTAAAACTTTTAAAGCATTAGCCAGGAAAAAAAATTAAACAAACAAAAGGATTGAGGTATCGATTAAAAACAGAAAATTGACTGTGATTTCACAGTCTCACCTCAAAAATACAATCATGAACAGAACTGGGACTAGAACCAGAAAATTCATTGGATCTATCAGTTAATGTATTAGTTGCATTGTCTTGGCTTTTAAAAAGTTGTGTTTCTTCTGCTGAGATAGAAGCACAGAGAGAAGGAAGCTCTTCGCATGAGGCTTTCTCCAAAGCTTTATCATCAGAAGATCCCCTAGCTTCAATAGTTGCTTCTAAAGAAGAAACTTCATCAACCTGTCAACAAAACTGATGAAGTTAAATCTCATAGAACAAACGAAAAAACTAGAAACACCCCGGCACCACAATCATTTGAATAACTCCAACAAAATGGAATAAACTAATATCAAATGTAATCAGATTTCACTTTTAGCATGTCTATTAGCATTCATGGTGCTGAATTGCGAATCACTAGAACAAATAGCTACTGCACATGTTTTTGTCTTAGGTAACGAAGAAAATTAACAATAAGACAGAGAAAAGGAACAGATAAGTATTAGGATTAAAAAAAATGATGATAATCTGCAATTCAAATCACATGGTTGAAGGGTTTAAGTTAGTATATGGTACCAAGAAAATACTCATTGCAAGAAACCTAAATCCGAACAGTATATATAGAGACAAAAAATGAACAGAGAAGTTAAAAAAAAATACTGCTATCTCTGGCTCCGCGTCATATTTTCCATTCATGGTAGATGAAACACAATGCAGACTCCTGTTTAAATATCGCCAATGTCTTTCATCCATAGTGTCCTGCAACAATGTAAAATCTACTCATATATGTTTTGAAGGGAAACAAATTTTTAGAACCCTTTGCACGAGAATAAATTCTTTCACTTGAGTGATTTACACCTTTGCACAGAAGATGTATACGTTGACTGCATTTGTTTGTCCTCTCCTATGAGCTCTACTCTCAGCCTAAAAAATTATTCAAAACAGAATATACATCAGCTTTCAACTATAAAATTCTGCAAAAGGTCAAGAAAACCAACAAGTCAGACCTGACGCATTAGCTCTGATGACTGAGGCAGCTCCAAGAATACAACATTTCGAGCTGATGAGAAATCAAGTCCAACACCCCCAGCTTGCACACCTATTATTGCAATCTTAACCTGATAGATTAGAAAATTTCAAGGCTTGCATTGTAGCTTAAAATTTGTTATGCTCATTATAAGTATGTATATGCTATCAGGGACTCACACGGACCATATGTATACTTGCACCAAATCCTACTTTCAATTTATTTAACATGTTATAGTTATAATGTGAATGTGTGAATAGGTGTGTGTGTGTGTGTGAATAGGTGTTTGTGTGTGTGTGTGTGAATAGTAGTAAATAGCATATCAATTGCGTAATTGTAGGAATTAGATTTATGAGCTTTCCTAATTAAGCTATACACTCTTGTACAGAAAATGTATTTACCAAAGCATTACCAGGAAACCGAGTTAACTATATGCATACCAAGTTGGATATGATTAAGATTTATGCTCCAGCTTGAGGGGAATGTAACTAATGAATAGCAAGCCTAAGGGTAATGGAGGGCTGGCAGAGCTGTTGGAGCATGATTAGGCTGCTGGTAGGGTCAATATGTATCCTTGATTTTAAGAGTAATATCATGAGCTAGTTGAGTATATATATGTGCATGTAATACAGAAAATAATTAAGAGATTCACATGTACGGAGTATATTACAAAAACTATGCAAACTTTCACACTTAGCAAAAGCAGAACCACAATAGATATTTCTCAACACCAAATAAAATTATGAAAAGATAAGAAACTAGCCTCATTTGATGACTGGAAATTTAGAACTGCAGACTGCCGATCTCTAGCGAGTGTCTTTCCATCAATGCGGACGAAACCAATCCCTTTCTCACATGCGAGCTCCTGATTCATTCAAAGCAACAAATTAACATTAGGGCCAAAAAGAATTTGCTACTACCACTTAGACACACACAACGAACTTAGCTTATGACTAATTCTACATCTCAGTTTGCTCAATCCAAACTGGGGAAGTGAGTGAAAAAAATAATTCGAAAAATAACTACTACCTCGAAACTAACCAAACTGTTATTTGGGGAGAAATTATATATTGAAAGATAATGGTACATACAAAAAAATAGGATAGGAAGTGGACAAAAATATCCTTGATTGCTCCATTAAATTCTTCGATTACAGCTAGCTAAGTTCACATTATATGTGTGCTAATACTAAAATACTGCCTTTTGAGCTGGAGCATAGATGACAATCGCATTTAGCTTGTATGCTTTACTATAGGCATCAACAGAAAAAAAGATAGTATTTGGGTAGCACTCTCTAGGGTATACTAATCCCTAGAATTGCTCCTAGAAATTCTTCTATTACTGCTAGGCTACTAGCTAAGTTCACATATGATCACTGTAACAGCCTAACAGGCACCATAAAAATAAAAAAGGGTGAACTTGATCTTGTAAGATTTCACAGTTTGATGACAAAACAATTCCTAGTATGATGCTGTAAATTGTAACTTCATGTGAGATTAATTTCAGCTGAAAGTACTAAAGACTTGCTCTCAATATGTTAAAATGGTTCTACAATTCAGTTTCCTCACCAAGATACTAGAAAGAAAGCGTTACATGGATTCAAGGTAGAACGAATTTGAAAATTTCCCATTCCTAAGTAAATGTTATTGTTGATTACTAATGCAACTTGACTGGATACAAACTTGGGGAAAGGGGTGGTCAGTGGGTGAATAAGGAAATATGGAAAAGTTAAGTCCAGTCAATCAATAAAGTGTTTAAGGACATGCAAAACTAGCCAACTCAGTTCATGTTCCAATCTTCCATCATAACTGCATAGGACTACTTGAAATCATGTTCTCACTTTCCAATAAAGAGATGCTCAATGCAGCAAGAGTAAGAACAAAAAGAAAGCAACTCACCTGTACTCCATCAAGAACTTTATGGTGATGAGCAAAAATAATCATTTTTTTAGAATTCGGATCGACATCCAGTTCTTCTATATCATCAGACTCCGCAAAGAGTGGATGAATCAAAAACCATTCCCGAAATGCAGGTAATTTTGCAATACCAAGCTCTTGGTAGGAGAGTTCACTCGATTTAGTTCCACTCTCTGTGCAAACATAAAAAAAAATGAGCATGTAAAATTGTCGAAGGTGTGTCGAATGCTAGATGAATGAACTATAAACTGAACTACAACTTATCTCGTCCCACGGATTGAAAGCTACATGTCAACTATGCTTTTTCCACCCACAGATTGAAAGCTAAACTATGCTTTAATTTGATCATCAAGTAACCATTGACTAAAAGGCTTTGATAGGTAAGGTCCAAGAATAGCTTTTATAATTATCTTTGACACACCTTCTGTCCTCCGCATGCTAATGCACCTTAGGATTGAAGCATGTATAACATAGGCTCATCTTACAATGTGCTGAATTCCCATCTATAAATGGAGTTAACAAGATGTGAACCCTCAAAAGCTTAAAACTAATAGGTAAGACCCAAAAAAATATTACCATTTCTGACAATTAATATGAACACACAAAAGGAACTAGAACTCACAAAATATGCATCACAAAACATTGATGTACTAGTAATAATAAATAAGAAACAAAAACTTAGAACATGAATTGCACTTCTACTACTTGCTACACAATGAGAGTATATAATGAGATAAGATAAAATAAAGTGTGACATCACCTCCAGAAGCATCATCCTTAAGCTCAACAGTAGCCTTTACAGAGACTATGTCTGATTTTGTAGCATCATCAGTCTTAACCTCAACAGCAGCCTCTGCAGAGACTATGTCTGATGTTGTAGCATCATCATTCTTAACCTCAACAGTAGCCTTTGCCAAGACTTTTTCAGATGTTAAAGCCTCAGTTTTCTCAACCCTCCTCACAGCAGCCTTCGCCAAGAGTATGTCTGATCTCTTCAACGATAATCTTATAATTTGTCTACGGATCGGTGGTAACTGCTTCATCACATGCTTCTTCAAACGTCTTATCTACAGTGGGCAGAAAAACATAAAATGAAATTTCCCAAAAGGAAGCATGAGCAAGATTGTCAACAGATTCCAAACAGAACTAAGTACAACAAAACAAATGCGTACCATAACAGTTTGCCTAAGCAATACATTCAATTCCTCCAAGCGAACCCCCCTTGAGAAGTCCTGAAATAATGAGTTTTTGACATATGTGAAAACTTCAACTCTGGAAGATCAAGATTCAAAAGAGAAAATAGTTGAACTTTTACTCAGGCCCAATGACCAACCATACAGAAACTGTTTCCTTTATTTTCTTCCTTATCCTTGTTCTCCTTGTTTAATTAATCAGTGTGCATACCAAAATTACATGAACTATACGTAACACAATGAGAATCGTTTCTATCGAAACCTCTGAAAGAACACATTGTGCTGTCTGTCAATTGATGTTAATCTCTACCTGGAAACATTTCCCCTCTGAAGTCTTGACAGATCTGATTGCACAGTAAGTTTTCGCAAAATCATACTTGGTCCGTCCCAATAAACCAGGCCTAAAGAACAGATGCATCGTCAATAAATAAAATATACACTAGTAAGAAGTTGAGCAATTACACTCGATAGAGTAAGGATCTGAAGAAAACTTGCCATAATATATCAACCTGATGAAAAATGTCATATGGCCTACGATCACCTAAGAATTCACAGTATTAGGATGCATTTTCAGTAAGAAAAAAGAATAACTAGAGGCAAGATTAAAAACCTATAAACAATATTTGAAACGAAACTAATACAAATATGAGTCTGAAATTAAATGTAAACATGTTATGACCTTGACAAAGAAGGTGTCCCGGACAAAAGAACTATGCGCTTGACCTTTGCTGCCACATCAATAACAGCTTTCACCTGTAACACAAGAAGTATTGACATTGTAGTATGCACCTAAATAACATACAGGCAAATCAGATGGAACAGAGTGCTCGATCATATAAAAACTGTGCGGTGCTGCAATCTTTCAGCTCACACTAAGAAAAGAGAATTCTACGATGCATGTATGCACATAGCGATTACAAAATTGAGTTTATGATCAGAAAGTCCAAGCATCAGCCAGAGAGTGATAAGCTTTTAGGATAAAAGGCAAGCGTTTATATTGCCCAACAGAAGAGAGATCAATGCATTAGCAAAGTATAAGCAAAAAATTACCTCATTTGGTTCTGACATCTTCTTTGAACAGCGTAAATGATGCGATTCATCAACTATCAATAGAGCCCATTCTCGCTCAAGCATGCTCTTGCGCAAGTGATGAAACATTTTATATGAAATAACCACAACTCTTGGCCATTTTGTCAAATATGTCGGATTATCTAGATGACCAAACACTGAATTTGAAAATGAAAAAAGAAAACCTTATAAATATGTAGAATATTAGATTCTCCAGGATAGAAAAGGATTCTAAAAGTTCTAATTAAGCACCAAGAAAGAAGTTTGTGCTATCATCATCAAGAATTCATGAACTTAAAAGTACAGAATTAGAGCCATCATGAATACAAAAGGACTTGACAATGGAATTGAAATGGACTAGATCAGTTTCAGTTTTAAATTTCGTGTCCACAGCAGTGAGGTATAGCGGATAAAGCTAACCAACAAATATACAAATTATGATTCACGGTGCAGTATTTACTTTTCAAATGATGTTTACATAACCAACTCCAAAAAGACCTAAGAATATTAGAATTAGAGCAGAACATTAGATTTTTCAAACCATAAACCTTTACCAGATTAAATCCTCATCAAACCCTGCTCAACCTATCCAGGCACGGAAAAGAAGAAGAAAGGAAAACAAAGAAAGAAGCAAATACCAAGGTGGATGTCAGAAGGCAAACAAGAGGGCAGCCATTGCTCTAATTCTTCTGCCCATGTATATCGCAATATAGCTGGGCAAACGACAAGTATAGGGCCTTCATCTATGAAACAGCCTGCAATGGCAATTGCCTAAAGGCAATTGAGTACATAAGCACTTATATTATAAAGCAGTAGATATAACTTCTAAAAATTGCATTTTAATCGTAACTTAGTTCTCTCTTTATCTAGTTAGAAATTAGATAAGACATGTAGTCATAGTAATTAGGCTCGCTTCTCACCGACACAAGGTGCACTTCTACTACAAGTGATAATGTTTAACATATAAGAAACGCTAAAATCTAAAGTAAAATACAATAAGTACTGAATCATGACAAGAATTTTAAATCTTAATCATAAATTGTAAAGTTGAACAGTTGAACAAAATCTTAAGTTGGCACTAACTACCTTTGAACATGCATCATTTTTCTTTACTCAGCCCAAGTGAACCAGATCTCTCTCTCTCTCTCTCTCTCTCTCTCTCTCTCTCTCTCTCTCTCTCTCTCTCACACACACACACACACACACACACAATCTTTACCATTTTTCATTCAGTTGCAACTTACATATGTCTTAAACCCACGTATTATATAGTAAAATACAGATTCTCCAACAACCAAAATCCTTTGAAGAACAAAACAGAAGAATAACAGAAATTAGGAGACCGAGAGAGAAACAAAGTAGAAGAGAACATAGAAGAAAACAGATTCAAGAGAATACTAGAAGATGAAAAAGGCTTCCACCCAGGTTCAAGGGGGAGGCCTTTCAATCATAAGATCACAAAGTGACTACATTGGCAAAAAGAAAACAGCAGATCAGAACTACAGAACAATAGAGAAAAGCTTAAATAGAGGAGAGAGGGAGAGAGAGAGAGAGAGAGAGAGAGAGAGAGAGAGAGAGAGAGAGAGAGAGAGAGAGAGAGAGAACAGTTAGCACACATTATCAGAAAACTACCTGAAGTGTTTTTCCAAGACCCATTTCATCTGCAATAAGACACCGGCCGCCTCTTCGCAATCCAAATCTTAGGCCATCAAGTTGGAATGGTAAGAGCCTATCCAACATCTTTCTTGGCAGTTTAGATATCAATTCATCAACTTTTCCATCACATAAATGCTCAGGCCTGAAGGGTTCCCAACGCCCAGTACCAAAAGAATTTGAAAATCTTTGGACAACATTTAGTGTGCCAAAGGGTATATCTTGAATTTCAATGTCCTTATAATTCTTTAAGCACAGTAAAACTGCATCATAATCTCTCAGGTTATAAACACAGGCCCGTCCACCTCCTTGGTTTTGAGTATAGTGTGATGCCTCTACCTAAATATAAAAAGTCAAAACAATTCAATATAGTATCAACCACATTAGATTTTTTCGACGTTGTGCCATTTCTCTATAAAATTTGACACGAATGAATCAAATGGCATCCCTAATCTATCATAACATTAGACTTAAACAAAAATGTACAATCTCAAAAAAGTTAGCTACTTTAACTTAACAGAGAAACAGAAATCATGAACAATAAAATAGCAACTACTTACATCAGATAAACGAAAATGTAATATCTGCAAGCATTCCTCATGCCCGGGATACAAAAATCCCTGTAAAGCTCCCGGCGTGATGGAGAAGGAGTCAGGAGAGGAAATTTCAAGGCGAGCCTGGAACTTTTGGGCCAAAAGGGTATTGGAATTTGAGGCGTTCGGGACATTTGGAGGCGTTGTCGGGTACTGGGTAGTAGAACGGGCCCCGGTAGAGAGTTTTTGGCACTTGAAAAGCTGACATGGATGATGTTGGGGTCCTTGATCGACTGTGAATTCTGTAAATGATTTTCTTTTGGCTAAAGCTGCTAATCGGTTAGCTTCTGCTCTTAATCTCTGCTCCTCGGTAACTGGCATTTGCATTCTGATTTTAGGATTAGGGTTTCTGAGATTTGATTTTGAAGTTGGTAGAGAAAAGGCGGGGAAAACTTCTGAGTTCGGCGCGTGCAAACTAAACAGCAAAATATAAATATTGCTAAAACACCCTTAAACAATAACAACCTATCAAATTAACACCTATTTCTTCAACCATCCCTCAAACTAATACATTGTGTTTAAGCTTGACTTGAAGAAACAACGATTAAACACTTAATTGCCCTTGTGGTATTCAAAATTTTGTTTTTTTTTCCCTTGTGGTATGATTTGGTGACATTTACCGCGACATTTACCCCGGCATTTACCCTCTGATGAATGAAAAATGGAAAAATTTAGTTTTTCGATCAGTTCAATTATCATATTTTCATAGATTCATGCCATCAAATTTACTAAATTTGTAGTTTGAAATGACATTATGCAATAGAAGTTACCTAATTTCCATCCATCATGGGGCAAAAATAACAAAATTAGATACCAGAGAAGGTAAATGTTACCAAATCATACCACAAGGGGCAAAAATTAAAATTTTAAATACTGCAGAGAGCAAATAGATGTTTAATCCATGAAACAATTAGCCAAAGTGTTAGACCCTGTTCTTTTGGACTTATTAGAACTTATTTTAAGTTCAGCTCAGTTCAGCAACATTCAGTTCAGCTCAGTTCAGCAACATTCAGTTCAGTTCAGTCCAGTTAAGTTCAGTTCAGTTCAGCAACATTCAGTTCAATTTCCAGTAGCATTTAATTTAGTTCATTTCTGTAATATTCAGTTCAGTTTAATTCAACAACATTCAATTCGATTCAAATTAATAAATTACAAATAAATATTTATTATTTATATAATATGTTAATATTTATTATAATTTTAACTAGTTGATCCAATTTGTTTTTCAAAAGTTGCTGGATGTAAGTAAATATTATTACCAATATACGTTACAATGTTTTACTGAGTTAATAATTTGTACTCTATAAATTTAAATTTAATATACAAAAATTTCCGATTTTGCTTATGTATTGTAATAAGAAATTCAAAAATCTCTTGTAACATTGATGTGGAGTATTAGGAGCAAATTAGCATCAATTAAAGAAATTCAAAAATCTTATAATAGTCAGTTATATAATATTAGGAGCAAATTAGCATCAATTAAAAAAAATTCATAAATTTTGTAAAAGAAATTAAAATTAGCAAATTAGGAGCAAATTCAAAAATTCGCTAATAGCATCATCTCATTCTATTATTGTAATCATCTTCTCCCATGTGATCCATTATCTCATCATTTTGTTAAGCTTCATCATCATTATCGTCATCCTCCCCTCCGATCTCATTATTAAAAACTAATATTATTATTTATTCAATTCAGTTTCAATATTTATTTTTCAGTTTTAGCAAAATTTAATTCAGATTAGTTCAGTTCAGTTCAGTAACATTCAGTTCAGTTCAGTTCAGCATCTTTCAGTTCAGTTCAGATTTTTTTCAGTTCAAAAGCGGGGCCTTATATAGCTAAAATATTTAGTAACATTGTGTGTGTTTATTGTTCCCAACATTTTAAACTTGATTAGCTTTTGTTTCGGTTTAATCGGTGCCCGAAACATATTTTACACTAGTTTTTATGAAACCCCCCTATTCATATTGTTTTTCATAATTCTTAAGCTCAAATTTTTTATAGTGAAATTTATGTGTTTGTCCTAGACATGTGTAGCTATCTCAGTGAGCCGGTAATCGCTAGAAAGTTTATTTTAGTCACAATTTCTTAATTATAATTAGTCCACCCTATTCAGACGATTAGTTCTTACAACATGGTGAAAAAAACATAACACATGTCTTTTAAATTGCTTTTCATCATAAGATCAAGACAAGTATTTTTGTGATGAATATTATTATTAAACTTGAACCCATTTAGTCTAACTGGTAAGAACAAAAACCAAATCGGAAATGGATTTGTATACTTTTTTTTTTATATAGACAATAGACCTAGGCATGGGATGCTTAGCTTGCCCGGGACCCTCCATGCCTATTCCCATTTACCCGTGCTTGGGCACACAATTTATTTCAATACCGATCCGGCCTAATCCCGTGCAAGCCCACTTAAAACTGGGCCAAGTTTGGGTTTAGAGAAATTTAGAACGAGTCGACTCAATCCAAACCACTGATGGTGTGTAATGCAATTAATTCCCCTTCTCAGGATCGTAGTGAGCTTGGTGACATTGTGCAACAATGTAAGGATCTTCTAGCTCAAAATCACGAGTTTTCGGTCTGCTACATTCGAAGATTAGCAAATGGTTTGGCTCATACTTGCGTGTGGTCATCTCATTTCTATGTTATTCCCACTTTCTTTGATGCTATTCCGAGCTTTATTTTGCCTTTAATGTTTAACTAAGCGAATATCATGCGCGATGCGCAGAATTCTTTGTTCTTTTGACAATTTCCTTTTCGTGTTGGTTTTATCAAATTACATATTTTACTATAAGCAATCATGTTATTGGATGAGCTGGGTATATAAATTAAATAAAATTATTTACGACCCGACCTATAGCTATTAAAACTCTCTTCCAAATATGTGATCCAATCCAATAGCAAAAGTACATATGTGTTGAGTCCAATTTAAATTTCAAGTCACAATTCTTAAAAAAGAAGAAAAATTGATCAAGAAAGAAAAATAAATAATTGAAGATGTTACACACAGTAATGCTGCCAAGAAGGTCACTTGAAGCGCTCAGAGCCTATTATAATACATCAACTACACCTGAAACAAACCTAAAATTACTTTCATTACTTCAATCAATTTTATCCATTTTAGAACTTATATATATATATATATAAAAGTAACCTTGGTTAGGGAAAAAAGAATTTGTTTCATCAAGCGCAATCCGTTTAAAACTCACTAACGAGATATGATAGACGTAAGCAAACATGGTTGATTTAGCTACAAAGGATTTACTCTTCTGCACGTCTATCCTTTTCCAACACATAGAAGAGGCTTCGTACAACGCCGAATCAAAAGGGCACCACATCATCTGTCCGAAAATTGTACATGGAAACATCAAATGCTCAAAACTTTCTACAACATTTTTAGGCAAAAAATTCTTACCAATTGTCAGGATGCACTATTTCGTTGAAACTATTGCTTCTTTATAGCAATTCTACTATGCATTGCCAACCATAAAATAAAACTATAGCCCGAGATATGCCTAGGACTCTAAACCACAAAGTTTCAAGAGATGTTGCACATTTACCACGAAACCAAGGAATATCATTAGTTAAGATCTTCAACATAATACTGATGTACTCTTTTCCCAACCTACCAAAATATCAGAATTTAGTGGATCCTGTAATTCCCAATTCGGATCCTTCCTCTTGCCTCTGACTTCAACATGCCTATAAATCCTTAAAGTGCATTTATGGTAGAACATAAATCCCAAATATAAACTTTTGGGTGAAGGTGTTAGTTTGCGGGTGAGATAATTGGTTCAGCTATTCAAGAAGCTGACATAAAGATAATGTCCGAAAAAACTTACCGTTCAATGAGTTTGACAAAGGTCAGCTCAAAGATAGTTATCATAGAATAAAGTTTCCAATAAGTTAGCAAAGAATGATCATCAACCGGAGACTTGGACTCCGAAAGCCAAAAATGAGGTATATTTGCCACAATAGCCCAATTAAATTAATAACCACCATAACTATATCTAACACAAATTTCTTCAACTAACATTTATTACATTTTTTTCTCCTTTTGAAAATGAAAATTGTAAAATAGACCCACCACCAAGCCATATCAAAGGAAAAAGAAAAAAGGAAGGAGCGTTGTAGAGCACTTACAGAGAATAAGTTACACTTATAACAGCCTCTGCACATTGAAGAAATGAATCAAATGAGAAAGCTCCACAAATTCAACATTTAGTACTAAATGTAAGTAATATCTATTTGTTCCAAAAAAAAAAGTTGCAAAACAACATTAAAGAAGTTCATTCTTTTTCTTTTTTCTTTTTTATGAAGAAGAAACTCATTCAATTTTTTTGTCCTTTGAAGACACAAAATAATAACCAGCAAGAACATCAAAGTTCTTGAGAAGAACCTTGAAGTAGTATCAAGCTCTAGATTCCATCTACAAATGATAGTTGAACCATAAATTGGTCTCTATATCTTCAAGAAAATAGATAATGTTTTGATTGAAGAAAAGAGGAAAAGTAAAAAAGTGGTCACATCCATATGTACGCTATGTGTAAATCTTATCAAAATCAAACAGTGCCCAAAATTATGATCCACCAACCCAGTCAATACATAATCAAATTATAGAAACATAGTTACAAAAATTTCACTAGAAACAATCATTAATCTCAATCTCAATCTCAAATAGCTAAGAATCATTAGTCTTAATCCCAATATGGCTATATTGAAATTCCTTTGAAAGAAATACCTGGTTAGATCTTTATAGATTAAAAACCTATCAAAGAGGAGAAACAAATTTGAGCCAAATCAAACATAAACATGTTCGTCTGTAAAAAAAAGTGCATACCGATTTAAAAAATGATACTTAAAAGGGGATATATGGAGAGTTTGTGATCAAACTTGTTTAACACTAACCTTTTGACCTGGGAAATCAAAAGAGGAACTCCATCTTCCTTCTTCCCCCTCATTTTTTGATTCGTATGTAAACAGAAAACTCCTTCGTATCCTATTATTAAAAAGAAAAATGGTATCAATGAGACAAATAGATCAAACAACTTGTAGACAATAAATGTGTCCAAGCAAAAAATACCATGATAGTGATATATAAAACACATAATCCATATTAATTTGATCACACAAAAAACGTAAGAAAGTAACTTATTTGGAAAACTCACAATATCTGATTGTCGTTGAAGCTCATCGGAGATGCTATTTAAATGAAGGGAGTGGCCGGAGAAAGGAAACACCTTGTTGTTATGGGAAGGAGAAAGATGTTCAATTAAAGAAGGTAATACGGAAGAAGATTGTAACCGTAGTAGAAGAAATTAAAAGCTATTGAATGAGATCTAAGATCAGAAGATGCTTTGAAGAAAACGTAAAGATGAGAAGATGAGGAATACACTGTGGAACCTAAAAGAAAGGGTAAAATCCAACAATTTCCTCAGCTTTTAGTTATTTTGAGATGTGAGAAATGAAACTTATCCAACACTTGTAAAATCCAAGCTAGTCGAGCAGCTTAGAAGTAAGAAACATTCCTTTTCCGCTCGAAGCATCTCTTTCAAGTTCTAATACCAACAAATTGACAAAGCTAATATCAATTTCCCAACTGAAACAGAACTAATTGGAAAATACAGATTACAGAACTAATAGTGATCTACTGTATTTTTCTAAATTCGCAGCTCGACAGTGAAATAAATTACGAAACTGAAGCTCGTGGATCAATGCATAACAACTACTGGCAACTCAAAAACAAGATAGAGAATAAAAGATAGAAGAAATCAAACTCAAATTCTTACTCAAAACGAGCTCATAAGCTCAACCAATTCGAAGTTCCTCAGATCGTTTCACAAAAACCAACAAAAGAATACACAAAACTTGAAATTCAGATTCACGACATGAGTTCCAAATTACGCAATTTCACAGATTGCCTTTCCAAACCCTTTCAAACAGCATAAAAGATGAGAAATAGGAACAAATGAAATTAAATCCAAGCCGATTTCCTCCCATCCCATCCCCCAATTTTGGAAAACCCCAAAATTTTGAAAAAAATTTGAAATTCACGAGTCACTCAGGACTCAACTGAGCTGCGGCGATTCCAAAAACGACGAGAAAGAAGAAAGCAAAAGTAGGAAGAGATGATTACCATACAACGTGTGAAGAGAAGAGAGGCGTGGTGGCCGGAGTATACAGATGGAGAAAATAATAGGAGAACGAAGAAAAGAATAATAGAAGAAGCGCGTGCGTTTTTGTTTTTTTGTAATGGACTCATGTACTTCGGCCCAACAGTAAACGCGAAGCAAATAGAAATTTTATTAACATTTGGTTCGGCCTTTTGTTATAAGCCGAAGCAAAACATTTATTTGCGTCGACCAGAGGCCGAAGCAAAAAGTTAATTATTTGCTTCGCTCGTTAAAGTTGGGCGAAGCAAATGTTTGTACTTTTGGCATCAGTCTGCTCAAAAGCCGAAGCAAATGTACAAATGATTCAGTCCTTGTATACAGCCGAAGCATATGCTTTTTCTTTCTATTTTAGCAAAATTAAATAATTTTGGATTCAAACTTGTTTAGATGCCACATAAAGATCTATACGAACCTCAGTCGTGAGGAAAGTATTGCACCCTATTTCTCTGTTCAGGATGATTCTTGAATACTGCAGGACTTTAGCAGAACTTCTTGGCATTGATTTTAGTGACATCTATACAAGTGAAGTTTCGACAGTTCATTCCGAGCACTTTAAATGTTGCACGTCAATGTCTTGGCTCTGGAGAGGAGGATATTGCTGTTATTGCTTTTGAAATATTTGATGAGCTGATTGAATCTCCAGCTCCTCTTCTTGGAGATTCAGTTAAATCCATTGTGCAGTTCTCACTTGAAGTCTTTTCGATTTCTTAAATATTTCCTAAAGAGGAATAGAATTGTTATGATCAGTGGATGGGTTCTTTATGACGATAAATATTTTGTTTGTGTTTTCACCTTTTATATTTTGTTTATTCATTAGCTTACCTCCTATGCATTCATAATATTAGGCTATTCAGATTATTTCATGGTTGGCAAAGTACAATGCCAATTCCCTGAAAAAGTATAAGCTGGCCATCCCCATTCTGCAAGTGATGTGCCCTTTTGCTTGCAGAGTCAACCGATGCTGATGAAGATGTTGATCTTAATCCAGATCGAGCTGATGCAGAAGTTATTGACACTATGGCTTTGAATCTACCAAAGCATGTATTTCCTCCTGTCTTTGAGTTTGCTTCGGTTAACATTCAGAATGCAAATCCCAAGTATAGGGAAGCTTCTGTTACAGCTCTTGGTGTCATCTCAGAAGGCTGTTTGGACTTTATGAAAGATAAGATGGAACCAGTTCTTCATGTCACCTTAGGGGCTCTGAGGGATCCAGAGCAAGTTGTTAGAGGAGCTGCCTCGTTTGCTTTGGGTCAATTTGCTGAGCATTTGCAGCATGAAATTGGTTCGGTTGCATGGTTTAAGAGAAGCTCTATTTGCGCACATGTATATAATTGATCTATCCATTCACATTGTTTAAGGAATTTTATCTCTTTTTCTGAAGCTACAATTCGTTTTTGTATCTTAATGTTATTGCAGTCTGCAATTGGTTCGGTTGCATCAGCTGCTGAGCAAGCCTTCATTCCATATGCTGAAAGGGTTCTGGAGTTAATGAAATCGTTCATGGTGCTTACAAATGATGAGGATCTGCGATCTCGAGCAAGGGCTACTGAACTTGTTGGAATGGTTGCTATGGCAGTTGGGAGAACGAGAATGGAGCCCATTTTAGCCCCATTCATGGAGGCTGCAATATCTGTAATAAATTGACAACTTGCTCAGGAAATGAAAATTGTGGATTTAGTTATCAATTTTCTTCCTCTGTATTCTTGTCAGGGTTTTGGACTAGATTTCAGCGAGCTTCGGGAGTATACACATGGTTTTTTTAGCAATGTAGCAGAAATTTTGGATGACGGCTTTACACAGGTTAATTAGTATTTATTTGAAATGAATCTATAAACTTTCTTAGCGTTGTATTCATCTGCAACCTCATATGTTCATGTGTAGTATCTTCCTCATGTAGTACCCCTGGTATTCTCATCCTGCAATCTCGATGATGGTTCTGCAGTTGACATTGATGAACCTGATGATGAATATGATAATGGTTTTGGCGGTGCGTCATCTGATGATGAAGCTCATGATGAGCCAAGGGTTCGAAATATCAGTGTTAGAACAGGAGTGTTGGACGAAAACGCAGCTGCAACTCAAGCACTGGGCTTTTTTGCACTGCACACAAAGAGTTCTTATGCACTTGGTAACTAAGCTTTGTGTATTAGGCTTGGCAAGTCTTCTCTTTATTAAGTAATATTAGTCTTGTAAAATTGACATATAGATTGGGAAAGTAAAACCGTGTTATAGTTTTGTATAACTTAAAACTTTGCTCTAAATGACTCCACGAAGCACCTTTTTTAGAAAATTTGTTAACCAACAATGATAGAGAGATAAATTTGGTAGAAACCCATCAAGTACCTGTGTCAAAATGACTAATATAACAAAATGGAGAATTTTTTTTGTTATATTAGATTGTTATGGTTGTATACATTTTCCAAAAAGTATATCTAATATTTATGTAGTGTTTTCAAATTGGGAATATCAAACGTCCGCATTTTCTTTTATTTGAAGACTATTCAGTGAGAACTTTTTATTCTTCATCAAACTATCCTTGCTTCTAAGTTTCAGTGTCATTCACTCAATTAATTCAATCTAGAGTAGTAGAGTGTAGTAGAAACATAGATTGAAAGTTATTTTCACTACCTGCAGTCTGAAAAGTGTCTGCGTAATGTGGTAAATTTTGGTGTGGCTATTCAAGGTTAAAAAACAAAGTAGAATATGGGCCATCTATGAGAGGACAAAACTGCAAGGTATCTGATGAAACACTATAATGGATAGCTGGTTATGCCAACTTTTTTCTTTCTAATTTCTAAATTTGTGTGGCCATCTTATTGTTCTATTCTATTTTATGTAGTTTAAGATTTGTGAGCCCAATTGCTTGTTAAAAATATGGGATGGTCAGATACCTCTACTTGTTCATTAGAAATATGTTTCAGCTTTTCGTAATCATGCTGACTGTTATGGTTGTTATGTTCTTGTGGCAGATATTTTGACTGCAGGATATGCAATCTTCCAAAGTCATAATGTGAGTATGCTGTAGCACTTCCGTTTTCCTTTTCAATGGTGTGATGTAAATATTTCGGTAGGCATCTTGTCATAGGCCTAAAGATGGTCTCTCTGTGCTTCAACATTGGTGAAACAATATTTTGCCAACATGCTAGCTACAATAATCAATATCCTTTTAATTTTGAGATAATAAAACAATGAGTCGGTCCTGTTGGGTGGCTAGCTACACATGCCCCTTTAGTAGGTTGCTATCGCTGGATGACTGTTGCATTAAATTGATAAGAACTTTGCTTCTTGTTTTCACAGGATGGACCAGCAAAGGCAAGGGAAGTTCTTGGTGAAAACATAACTTATTGTGGCATACATCTCTAATTTTCGAACTGTGATAATCTTTTTCTTCTAAAAGCTCTAATTTATCATCTCTTTATAATTTGCAGATAGTGTGATGCATATTTATTTAAAGACTATGACAGAAGATGATGACAAGGAAGTTTTTGCTCAAGCTTGTGTTAGCGTAGCTGACAGTATTAAGGATTTTGGTTATGTAGCTGTTGAACCTTGTAAGTGGTTCTCTTAATTGGTTCATTTTCTTGATGAAAAAGGCTTTCTCTTTTCCTATTAATACAACATTTTTGAGGATTCTGCATTCTAACTTGTTCTTTTTCCAGATATTTCTCAACTTGTTGATGCAACTTTGGTGTTGCTTAAAGAAGAATCTGCTTGTCAGCAATCAGATAATGATAGTGATATTGATGATGCTGATGATATTGAACACGATGAAGTGCTTATGGATGCAGTGTCAGACATTCTTCCTGCGTTTGCAAAATCCATGGGTGTTCATTTTGCACCAATCTTTGCAAAGTTATTTGAACCGTTAATGGAATTTGCGGTAAGATAGCACTTGATGCTTTTAGGAAACCTCTGCCATTTCATGTTAAAGTATTTCTGTTATGGAATTCTATTTTATTTTATTTTTATAAATTTATTTCTGGAAACTTCAGGAGCTCACGCCCTCCACAAGATCGAACAATGGTTGTTGCATGCCTTGCTGAGGTTGCTTAAGATATGGGTGCTCCAATGGCGGACTATGTTGATGTAATAAACCTGAATACAAATTCTAGTATTTGTGTGTTCAATCATTTTCTGTAATTTTACTAATTCTTTAGAGCATTTGACATTTTTCCAGAGGTTAATGCGTATAGTGTTAAGAGAACTAACATCACCTGAGGCAACCAACAGAAGAAATTAATGCTGCATTTTGTGTTGGAGAGTTGTGCAAAAATGTGGGGAAATCAGCTTTGAAGTATCCTTTGTCTCCATACTCATCCTCTGAACCTAACCACCATGATGTGCATTTACGTGTTCCGTTCCTTGTAATTTATATACAAGTACCCCACAACTAAGTAATATTCTATTGTGGCTGTTGGCATGCAAGAGTTTGTTGTTAGGATGTATATAGCTGAGTTTGTGAAACTTGGTTAAACTTAGAGTAATTATTCATGTATCTACTAGATTGCTGTAGTATTATTCAGTTATGTGTCTAAATATAGTGATCCATAAAGGATATCTCATTCGGATTTGTTTCTCGCTTCTAGTTGAAGGTAAAATCTCATTCCCATGTCATTGTTAACTGGTGTTGATAAATGCCCTTGTACCTGGAATTAGACTTCTCTTGTTGCTGTTTCAAAATCGATTTGACACCAATGCGGACATCCTTAAAGCTTTTGCGAACACAGGCATTTTTGTCACGGTGACTGTCGGAAATGGGGATATTCCGAAACTTTCGGAGCTCGGAGCTGCTAAACAATGGGTGAATAATAATATTGCACCTTATCATCCGGAGACTAAGATTAATCATATTGCTATTGGGAACGAAATTTTGATGTCTGGTAATCAAGAATGGATTAATCATCTAGTTCCTTGTATGAAGACTATTAATACTGCTCTTAATCAATCTGGGATCAAGGATATTAAGGTTAGATTATGATGTTTTTAATTGATTTTATTTAAATTTCAATATACATCTTGCCGTGATTAGTTAGTTGAAAACATATAATTCAATAAAGATTCATGAATAACATCATCAAGTTCAAATGTGATTATATTTAGGTTATCATGGTCTTAATAATATAATAAAAATAAAAGGCGTAATGCTTAACATATTGAAATGAAAGGTTATGGACCAAACCACCAAATAGGAATGATCAAGATGCCTTTTTTTTTTTTTTTTTTGATGGAAAACATACTAGATGCCTTTTAATTACTTTTTTATGATTTTTCTGTAATGAACTAGTGGATGATTGTTTGTGCGAAATTTTTTGTTATATGTCCTGCTTACTACATCTTACCTGCGTTCGACCAATAATTTCATATTTTTTACGGTTTAGAATTCATAATACAAAGCTTAGTTTTCATTCCATTAAGAGGCTTGTAATTTTAGCTCTAACAAAATAATGAGGTGAAAAATGTGTAGTTACATAGTTATTGTTAATATTTTATTTGATTAAGGTGCAACCTGATAACGAAGTATCAACTGGAAGCATGAATAAACTACGCCGCACATAAAAAAATTCTATTATACTGAGAGTAGTACCGGACAAAATGAATTGATACGACTTGTAAACATTTAAACTTCAACAACAATTGCCTCATATGTAGTGGTAGTGTCTCGCTTTAAATTTTCGTGTATTTGATAATTCTTCATTTTGATGCTAAATTTGCAGATATCAACTCCGCACACACTTGGAATTCTGTACTTGCTCCAAGTTCAGCAAGAATAAGACCTGGCTACCAAAAATCAATATTTGCACCAATGCTTCAATTCCTCCGAGAAACCAAGTCACCCCTCATGGTCAACCCGTATCCATACTTCAGCTATGCACCGAAAATTGCTAAATACGCCCTTTTCAAACCAAACCGGGGCATCTACGACCGATACACGAAAATCCAATACAAAAACATGTTTGATGCAATGATGGATGCTGTTTACTCAGCAATTAATGCAATGGGTTATGGTGACCTTGAGATTATGATTGCGGAGACCGGATGGCCATCGGCGGGAGATGCGAACCAGCCGGGGTGTACGGTGGAGAATGCGGTGGCGTATAATGGGTATTTGATAAAACATGTGGCTTCAGGGAAGAGGACACTGGACATTAATTGTTAGGAAATATGAGGTCACAGAATTTAATTGTTAGGGTACACTATTTTCTTGAAGCTCTTTCCTTCCATTAATACCAGATATTATAGTGATATTTTACGGAGATTATACCCGTTATTTGGTCAATGTGTTTGCTCAAATCGTGGTGTCTCCTGTTGAGCCACCAGAGGTTAAAGCGCAAGTAGGAAGAGCTTTTTCGGACCTGATTTCACTGTATGGCCATCAAATGCAACCTCTATTGGGCAACTTATCACCAGCACATGCAAATGCTTTAGCTGCATATGCTCCCAAAGCTGATCATGATCGATGACATCAGCCAGTCTTCCAAAATTTCATAGATGTTCTCTTTTTGAAGGTTTTGCACACATGATTGTTTTTCAAGGCGTATGAACCGCTCTTTGAAACCTCTTTCCACCAAACACCACAATTAGAAGTTTGGGTGGTCAAAACCTCTAATATCCGTAATTTTACTCCAAAAACCTCTTTACCAAACATGTCCTATATAAAATGAATAGATACGATTTGCACGGTTACAATACTATTATTTAATATCAAACTAAAACATATTATTTAAATAAAAATAATTTATTTGGCTAAATGTAATAATGTTCCAAGTTGGAGGCATACTTGATATTTATAACTAATCTAAATAAAATTGATAAATGAAAAATTGCAGCTGAGTTAATATATAATAAAGCTTAGTATATGTATCAAAAATATCGAAACAATGCATATTGAAACCAGTAATTTATTAATGATCATATGCAGTAAACATTTCATTCAAGCCTTTTCATCTTTTTATTACTTCATAGACCAATTATTTTACTTGTCCATTCATTTCAATTACTCTTCTGCTTCAGTATTATTCTTGCGTCGGTTCAACTATTAATATATTCTGAAAGAAGTTGAATCATACATATTATCATTCCCATCAAATGGAACCTACAAAAAAACTCAAAAGGAATTTCTAAATTTTTTTGTGAAAACTTCTCACTTGGAGCGAAAAAATAAGTTATAGCGAATATGTGAAATTGACCGTATAATAACATGAAGCAAATACATTTTAGACTACGCTCCGAATGTTGCTTATTTTGAGTTGCGTTAAACTAAATAAAAATGACATAAAAAGAGTAAACGTTGATAATTTATAAATTCATTATTCTCTATCTATTATTTATAGAAGATGTGTTATAATATAGAGGAAGAAGTTTCACATCTAGAGTGGTAAGAGGCTCTTCTAATATCCATTGGTGTTTGTATTCACAACTTCAAATTAAAACATGAAAAATAAATTAATAAATCCAATAATAGATTTGTGGTTGCTTTTAGGTGAAATGCATGATATAGTTTATCAGATTTTTTTAATTTTTAATTATCTTTAGATTACTTTGGTGTGTGTATAATTTATAATTTCTATCGATTAAAACAAATTAAGTACAAATAAGAAATTCACTTATAACACGATTCATTTTTTTTTATCCGAAGTGAAAATCTCATTCAAACTCTTTATTTTTTTTAACTGAAATCATTCAAAATTATAAATTTCATATTGTGTATACAATTACTTTTTCTTATTTTTCTAATCTATTGAAAGAAATCAAAAGTAATTTTCTTCTCCAGCATCAAAATTATTATTATGAATCCTAGATGAAAATTCTTTAAAAAAAATCTTAAAAGATGAAACTTTAAATAGCCAAACAATTTATACCTTAAAATCCACATTGTGATATTTGCCAAACAATTTTTTTTAAAAAAAAACCCCGAAGAACCCTCTGTTTAAAGTCAAAAATTCCATTTTCACCATGGGTATTTGAATGGATGATTCTTTTATAGTCTTCTCCTCTCAATCATCATCTGCAAAAATCAGAACTTTCCATTAGAATTAAAATATACAAAATTATCGGAGAGCTACGGCACAAACGTATAAATAATATGGATGAAAACAAAACATAATCTAAATTTAATCCAAAAAAAAAACTCCAACTTAAGTAATATTGGTAATTAACCGTTACAATTGTTGTCATAATTTTAAAAGGAAAGTAATGATTTAAATGAAAGTTAATAATGTTAATAAACAAAGGATAGTTGAAAAGACCTAAAGCTTATTAACATTGAAGGAAAGTACATTTCTATAAATTTGTTCATAAATTGAATTAATTTTTTTTTTCAAAAATGAAAGTTTTATGGTGTTGATATGTAATCATTTTTGCTGATTTGGCAATATTTTAGCTGCCTAATTTCTCGGCTTTTATATATTTTAAGATTTTTACCTTAGTTAAAGCTTTTTTTCAAAAACATGCGGGATTTGAGATTTCAATTTTAAGTCCGCACCTAATCCGAATCCAGTCCACCTCTGTGAATTTGGACGGACTTGGATTTGATGACTTTTTTTAATGAAAGCCCATCAGGCTCGGCCCATGACAATAGTACACAAAACCGGATAGAGTTGACCCCGGTTTTTTATTAGTCAAAACAAAAATATTAAACAGTATCCGCAGTGAGTAAATCCAAATCCCTAACCGCCGGCGGTTCTCGCCGCCGCCGTGGGCTGTGTAGCCGCCGGTAAGCTCTGTAATCTATGCCGTTTAAGTTGTGAGTTGTTTGAAAAGTTGAGGTGAGTATAGTTGATTTTGGTTTGAGATTTGAGAAATGGCACGACAGAAAAGAATTCGTGCCATCGCTAAAGAAACAGATTGTTGTAGTTCCATTCCGCATTCTATCGTCTCTGCAATTACATCCCCCGAGGTGATTCCCTCCCCACTTTCTAATGTTTTACTTAATCGTTTTCCCGGCTTTGATGTTTCTTTAATTTCAGGGTCCAACTCCCGCTTATTTGAAGAGATTGTATCCCGTGTTGCTCCATTTGTCTTCCAACTCTATACATTCTTCTTTAGACGTGGCGTTGGATACATTCGCTGCCGTTTTTAAATTCAAGGACATCCATTATCTCTCTGATGTTTTGTTTAAACAACTTGACCTAGGATTTCAGGAGTTATTCTCTGCTTTACATGATGTTTCTGCTACTAGGATTGCGTATATTTGGGCAAAGCGTGAGCAGATAATGCTGCACCTTAGGTGTTGTTTGCTCATATTATCTTTACCTGGGTTCAACCAGGAGCTTATGATTGACAAAGCCAGAATTCTTCTTTCAAATCTTCGCAAGTTGATTTCTATTCGGCTACGTTCTGGTAGAAATGATATCAAAATTACGAGGTGCATTTCTCTTGAATGTGCGTATGCTGATGCTGATTGTACTGCCTGTGTTAGCGAGGAGCTTGTTGCTTCACTATATTCTTCCGATTCCCCTTCATGCTATGTGCTTTTATGTTCATTGCTTGAGGTAATTTTGGTTTTTTTATTTTTTTTTTCTAAAATTGTCTTCAAAAAAAGTTCTCATGAATTATCTTACATTCATTATCTTGCATGAGATTATGGTAGTAAAGATGCATAACCATCCAAAAGTTCCTTGAATATATGCATGTGTATGGTTCTGTCCATTGAGTTCTCGTGAATAATCTTCTTAGGATACTTGTAAGTAGTGGTAACATCCACTAGTTCATATAGGAGTCGAACATGTTTCATACATTTATGTGGTGCTTAAATTGTTGGTAAATCTATGTGTTTCTGTTGGAGCGGAACTATCATTTCACAGATCCTTGGGAAGCAAATTCCAAAAGGAAGGTCTTATTACATATTGATCTATAGGGCGTTAAGCTTTTGTGTTGGCTGCTTACGGACCATTGCCTATGCTTGGTTTGAGGTCAAATGAAGGTTAAGGGAGATTAAATGAAGGTTAATGGAAGTTAATTTGAGGTTACTTTGAGTTCCACTAAATAGGAGGTTTTTCTTTATAACATTTTATAAAACCTTAAAAATCTTTAATCTCCATCCAAACAACATCTTAAATAGTTACTTATTTAACCTCAACTCACCCTCCTTCTCCTCCACCTTACCTCACCTCCCTTCCCCCCTTTCCATTATTTAACCTCTCCTAACTTCCATCCAAGCGGAGCATCATGAGACGACCTCAAGTTATTTCAAATGTTTGAGTATTCTGCAGTCCTTTATTTCTTTTGGCGCCCCTGAGTCAGATTGTAACGTGTTTTATCACGAATTCATTTCTCAGAATTATTGATTTCATTGCACTACTTGTGCTTTGACATGTGCTATGTGATCCACTTCATTATGCACTATTTAATATTTCGTTTATTATCATTGTGGATAATGGTGAGATTTTTAGGTTTTCTCTCTTTATAGTTCCATGGCAACATGCTTCTTGTCAGATGTATAAAAAATTGAATTGATCTCCATTGTTTTTAAAAGATATTTGCTTTACTTCTCTTCCCCTTGTTTCATACCTTTTGCTCATTAGGTGCAATTTCAGAATTTCTTGCATCCAGAATCCAACTTGACTTTGAAACTCTTTATCTTTAGGTGTTTGTGGACGAGCTTTTGCTGCATGAATCACTGAGAGGTTACTTTATGTTGATTGATTCTTCATCTTCCAGAGGTGAAATGCTATTCAACTTACACTTGGGTCATGGCAATATTGGAAGTGTGTTGGAAGTTATTTGTGCACACTTTATTCTATCAGTAAGTGAGGAACCTGCATTTGCGAATTCCATCAGCAGATTATATTGGTGCCACGAGGAGGATTTAAGAACTCCAGAAATAACTTTGCTGACAGGCTTGTGTTTACTTCTAAATCCTGTCATCCTTTCTGCTCCTAAATTGTTTCAGGCACATTTAATATCACTAGTTTCTGAAGCAATCAATATTAGCACAGCTGAGAATGTCATTTTGGACTCTCAATCGGTTGAACAGTATTTGAAAGCATTGCAAAGGTCTGTCATGCTCTACGGTAGATTTATCTCTAGTTTGGATATTGATAACCACCATATTTCTGAAAGAGTTTCCTCAACCAAGTCGTGCTTTTTTAGTAAGAATCAGCTAAATTTTGAGTCATTTCTTCGGCAAGTGACAATGGACAAACTACACCATCTGATTGCCAAGTCAAATAGGTCATGGGATTCATATGTAAGAAAATTGTCATTTAGAAAAAATTCTGATCGTGTGGGATCCTCCCTTGCATATGTGATGCATAACGTGTGTATATTTGATGATGCCCATAAATATGAGGTTTTACAAATCTTAAATTGCATAATACTAGGATGTTCATCTAGTGACACAACAAGAACTTTACTTTGGAATGGTGAAACAGTCCCCCATGATACATATTTCCTTGCATCTGTGTTAAAGTTAATGAGTTGTTCAATGCTGCGAATTGTAAGGCATCTGAGGCATTCTGGGTTTTCAAGTCCGCTGAAATCGAAACAGGGCGTCACTTCATGTATGGAATATAAGTGTATCCTGGATATAATTTCTTCTTTTCAACAGTTCAGTATCCAGTTACCTGTGCAGAACTTCTTGTCTGAAGAAGTACAGTCTCACCTTGCAAAGGAAAACAAGCGAATGATGCTTTTGCATCTTTTGGGACTGCTTTCATCAAGTTATGCTAGTGGGGTCGATTTCTTAGTTAAGGGATGTTTATTTACAATAATGACACTGTTGAATTTGTTTATTATTGAAGAGGGTGATCTCAACGAATTAGCATCACTGTTCAATTCCATATCAAAATCCTTTGCACCTGAAAATTTTGAACAGGTAACCTTTTGCTTCCTATTCTTTCGCTTTTGTGATTTTTTTTCTTTGCTTAGGTTCCACTGTATTAAATATTTGACAAAATCTGTAGGTTTTTATCAGAAAATCTAGCCACTCAATATCATCAAAATTTCTGAAGATCCAAAATTTGTACTTGAGGTAAATACCAATAACTTGTTTTTCGTCTGCTTGTTTTATGTGTGGCTTTATATGGATGGTGGGTAGTCAGTGACGTTTGCTGCTGGCCAGGTATGTTGTAGTAAAAGGTTCCAAGAAGTCTCAAGTGCGGAGACGGTCTCTTCCTTTGTAGGAAAATTATTCACTCCAGTTCTACATGATAAAACATAAAATCCATTTTTTTTTTTGGCGTAGAACTGAAAATTGGAGAAACAATCTTGTTTACTTGATAAATATTTTCATGAGAACAATCTCTGATAGGAAAGGATTTTTTTTTTCTAGATGAATGGGTTCTTAAAAAGATCATGTGATGCTTGTGTGTGTTATTGGATATTTATGGTTCGTTTGCACGTCTTATATGGCTTGAAAGTGTCAATTTGGAAAATATTCTTGAGATTAGGAGTTACTTGCATGAAAATGATGTTTTGTCAAACAGCAGAAAAATTAAAAACAAGGTAGCTTTGAAGTTTAACTAGGTTTCATGCTTCATGGGTTATAACTTTCTGTTTTAAGTTTGGAAGCTTTTTGTAAGGAAATAAATGTGGCAGTTCGATAAAACAACATAATAAATATTTAATGCTTGACGGTATTTTCTGGCTGGCAGGGCAGGGGCTTGTGTAGTCCTCTGAGAACATGACATGGCTGCTTTAAATGGAATTTCCATTATTCTTTTAACTGAAACATAAAATCTCTATTATCCAGAATCTTTTATTTGATCATTACATGTTTAAGATCTGATATTGAAGTCTGCATACATTAGTATGTTTCGAATGAGTAATGCTGGTTTTTTTTCTGTATACTTTCTTGCATAACTATTTTTGTTGTTGAATCTATAAGCTCTATATATCAATCCTCTTAGGAAACTTTGTAAAACACTGTATTTGTGAAATATGGTTTATAATTTTCTTTCATTCGTGTTTTCAGGCAACGGTCTGTCGTGCATTCTGACCCAAAGAACCAAGAAGCAGAAGTTTTAGAAGGTGCCTCTGTCCTGCCTAGCATGGATTCTGCTGGGCCAGATGATAATGTAGAGACCTGTAATGGTCAGACATATTTGGAGTGTGTATTAAAAAACTCCAAAGCAGATATTGATGATTTAGCTGACTTTGTCGAATGCAAGGAGGGAAAAGATTACCCTGGCTGGCTGAAGGAAGCGGCAAATTATAGGGGGTTGAAATACGAGAAAATGGCAATTTTAAGATGGAAGAGAAAGAAAAAGGCAATGAGATCTACGAGGTGAGTTAAATAGGATCATGTATATAATACATAAGGATTGACATTAGTATTGACATTAGTATATTCAGGATAGAAATGATCATCTTAATTTGAACTTTCTGGAGATTTGGTACCCATTCAAGCAAGCACTAGTTGATGATGTTAGTTGTTTTATATAAAGCTAGGAATGTATATTGTTGTAATGTAATTTGGTTGGGTATATCTTGGTTATATATCCATGACTTCATATATGTATATTTATTATTGCTTGTGCAAGTATTTTAGAGATTTTTAATATCTTCACAGATTTCAATTTGCATGCAAGTCCTACAATGATTGTTATTTTCTTTTTGGAATTATTCATAATATGAGAAGATTGTAGGCATTTTTACGGCGTAGTGTAAGCCGAAACGAAAATAGTAAGTGCGAAGAACATAGCAGGGTAGTTTTGAATTAGAGGTGAGGTGGTAGTGAAGCAACGGTAACCCAAAATGGGAGAAAAGGTATCAAAAATCCTTAGCCACGAGCTCACTTACCCACCTTATTAGTCATTCCCAATCCAAACTACTCCAGATTTTAGCTTTCCTTTTTATGACATAACTTTCAATAACAATGCTACTATTCCGACTACGGTAAAATAAAGATTAATGGACAGGAAATATGGATCCTTTACTTGTTTCAAAAGCTTCATTATGCTCTTTGCTTCCCCCCTTTCTCTTCCTCTTCTCTTCACCATATACATACAAACTACTTTCTGCAATTGATATCTTTTTCTTCTCTACTTTCTCACATTTGATTCTAAGTCGACAATCATAAACACGATTTCACTGCATGCATTTATTGATATCATAATTCAGCAAGGTAGGTACATCCAATCTCTTTCTTATATGGACAACAAATAATTGTTTGCACAATGTCAATCTATATATTCTTCGAGCACTCTGTTGAGTCTAATTTGTTCCAGTTTCTGAAAATATATATAGCGAACAAGTTAGCTGATTCTTTGATTTTTCCTTTATGCTTGTAATATTGGCTGATTCTTTGATTTTTCCTTTATGCTTGTAATAGCAGCATTAAAGAACAAAAAGAATCGGTTCAAACGTTACTACTGTAGCATTATTTGAAAGCACAAAAAATGGGAACAAAGTGTTAATAAATCGTTCTTGCAGAGATGAATAGGGATTATAACTATCAAGAAAGCGAGTTTGCAGCTGCTGTGGCTGCTGGTACATTTGCGGTTTACTCACTGCAGGAAGCAAAGGCAAAGGCCAAGTATAGAAGAGAAACTAGCGACAACTTTAAGAAGCCACCCACAGAAATCCGGACTGCAACAGAGGATACTCGTGTTCCCGTGTTTAAACATTCATCCTTCAAACAACTTAGAGACGCGACAGGTAATTCAGCAGACTGCACACGTACAGATTTTTGAAAAATCATAATTAACAGATTCTAGTTTTGTTATGTAGGCAAAATTGCAAGCCAGAAACCACCTGCAGATACTAAGCCCAAAAGAACGCTGAGCCGGTTGGGCTCTATGAAACCTATAACTCCCGCAGACCAAAGCCGCACAGTGAGGAGTAATGTTGTGGAAGACAAAGTAGAATCTTGGGAGAAGGCTCAGATCCGAAAGATCAATAAACGGTACGAGAAAATGAAATCAGAAGTAGTTGTTTGGGAGAATGCGAAGAAAATGCAGGCCAAACTAAGCATGGAAAAGAAAAAGGTTTTTTTTTCTTGTTTTGTTTCTTAACCTTTTGTCCGAATTAGAGTTTGATAATGATGAATGAACACAAAGTCACTGAATTCAAAAATTGTTGGAAGTGCAGAAAGAGCTGGAGATGAGAAAGATCAGAAATATGCAGCATTACCAAATAAAGGTAGACAGAGTTGAAGCAATTGCGGGAGGAGCCAAAGGACAATTAGAGGAGAAAAGAAGAAACGATGAATCCGAGGTGAGAGAGAAAGCAAAGCATATGCGATCCAAAGGCAAGAATCCTGTTAGGTTCCTGTGTTGCTGAATTTCACTTGTACATTAACTAACTTCATATTTGTATGTATTGTCTCTGTTAGTGTGTACCAATGCTTACTTGTTCCGAATAATCTACATACAAAATGTAGACGTAAATGTAAATGAATATGTTAAGCATCTGATCTTTATTATCTTGATTCACCATTTGAAATCCTTCAAGTAATTGAATATGTTAAGGATTTCTAATTTGATACTATCCGCTTTCCCAGAGGTTCCGTTCTTTTTCTTTGTCCCGGTTCTTTAAAGTGTCTACATTTATTTAGAAATACATTTTACATATCAGTCACTCTCTCTATTTGCAATGTGTTATTCAGTTCATTCATGTCCTATCTTGGCCCATTCATTGATCGAGCTTTCTACCCAGTGTCACCCTTTCAGGATCGATGTTTGCATCTGCATTTCAGATGAATGATGAATTAAACATAAAAACTCATAGTGAAGCTTTTGAAAATGGCACAAACAAAAGCACAGCACTATCAGAATCGCAACCGATTCGTTTGCAGAAGACTAGACCAGTAGAAAGATATATATTTCAGGCACTGGAGTCGGCAGATTCCACTCATTTTGCAGCTAGTGGATTCGACATATTTTCCGAACCAATAAGAGTATGAATTGGTTGGGAGAAAGAATGAAGAGAAGCAACCGATTCTGATTCCGATTCTGATTCTGATTCTGACTGTTATTCAATCAGCACAGGGTTTGCAAGTGCAGTAGCGTTCACTTGAAAACCATGCCAAAACTTAACATTCCGTGTCCTCATTCAGATCGACTGACTTCTGGCTTCCCATTCAATCACAAGTACTGTTGTTAGCAGTATGGAAATTAAGCTTCATTTTTTTTCCTGAATGAAGTTGTATTATACTGTTTTGTTAGTTCAAAATATGAGTAGAAAAACAACATTGAAAGCATACTACAACATGAATTAAGCTTTAGGGATGATATTCATTCAAGTTGTTTAATATCTTATTTCCGATGAAACTACATTTTGGTTTTTAGATTCATCTCTAAACTTTGACTTTTTTTTTTCTCTTCGCTAAGATCATCTAATTGATCTAACAATAAATATTTTACAGAATTAAAGTTGTTCAAAATTGTTTAAAGAATTAAAGTTGTTTGAAGTCATCAACCGCAATTTTAATAATATGAATTGAAAAAGTCCTCATTTTGCTAAAGTGGAAAATCGGTAACAAAAACTAAATTGTAATCTTTTATTCAAATCCGTGAAACTACAATTTCTTTTTTTTAGAATTTAGTGTTTACCCTGTACATGCGAATAAACTGGTAAACTTTAATCAATTATATGTTTGCTCACAAGGTTTGATCGTAGCTTAACAATTACATCAGACAAAATGTGATGTTTTGTTGTTATTGCTTAGGATGTGTCGCATGACATATAGGTAGCTAATGTCATATATACTTGCAAGTTGCAATGTGACACAGTTGATCTATACTTTTATTAGTCAATTATATGTTATGTCACCTCAACTGTCAACGTGATTTTTTTTTTATATACAAATCAGAAATAGGAACTTAAAACTTAAAAAATTATCTAGCTCCATCCATAATGTGTGTTGCCTCGAAGAAAAAAGCAAAAACGAAACGAGTTGGGCCATGCGGCTAATAAAATAAAATACGTCCAAATTCGAGGAAAGAGGAGATGACATGGCATGCATCAACGTCGATCTATCGATGTCATCGTTGGTCCGGTACATGCAATGCCAAACTCATCTCGGCAGACAAGATTGCTATTCACATTGCCTTCACACTCACGTATATAGCTATCCAAAAAACAAAGCATTTATTGAAAATGGTCCTAATTTTAATTAGCAGTACTTAATTCTCCCAATAACGTCCTATAGCTTTCAGTTTATGTGGTTGGTTGAGCATTCAACTATCAATTTCCTCCATTATTTTAGTTTGTAAATTCGTCTTGAAGCTTCTACTTGTGGTTGCTAATGAGAATTGTAAATTCGTCTTGAAGCTTCTACTTGTAGTTGCTAATGAGAATTGTAAATTCGTCTTGAAGCTTCTACTTGTAGTTGCTAGTGAGAACTAAGAAAGCTAAGTCAATTAGTGTATTCCTGAAAAGAAAAGAGAGCAAAAAGGGGCATTTCTAGCCTAGCAAAAACCTTAAGGCTGAGGATGTTTTCGAATCAAATTTCACTTTTGAACTCGTGTGAGGTGAGATGCGGATGTGACATAAAAGTAAAAATCTCTGAAAAATAAGAGGTCATTTGTAACTTTTGGATAAAAATAAGGGGTTATTTGTTGTAGTTGAACAAGAAAAGAGGATTGCTTGTTACATTTATATTAGTATATATAGAGGATTATTTGTAACATGTGAAAGTTCAAGGGGCCAACTTAAGTTTTTGGATAAGTTTGGGAGTTACATAAAAATAAGGTAAATAAGGGTAAATTCCAAGAGAAATAAATAATGCGGTTTCACATTTTATTTTATTTTTCAGAAATGAATATTTCGTATGACACTTTCAAAATCATTGTTAATGACTTCAAAAATAACATATTCCAATAAATATCAATATTTTAAAAACTTTAATTCTTTAATTAGATAGTGTTTGGTGTGCAGAGAGAAAGTCGATTGTTTCCCTAAAACTTCTAAAGCACCACTACGGGTGTGCATGGATCTCCATTTTATCCGATGTACATAAGAAGTCATTAAAATCCCCGACAATAGCCCACGGCAAAGAAGAAATCGATGCAATCGTCCTTAGGATTTGCCAAGACACTTTCCTCCTAGATTCTCGGGACACCCATAGAAGCCAATCAATCTCCAATTACCTTGTACAACATATTTACTCTCAATATCAATGTGATTTTGGGATAAAGAGAGTAAAGAGCACTAATCAGCACGTTTCCAAAAAACACAAATATCACCACTTTTACCACTACAATCTACCAAATAACACGAATCAAAACCAATCTTATTGCGAATAAACTTAATATAGGAATTACAAACTAAAGTCTCAAAAAGGAAAGCCTATAAACTTTAACAAGTTCACGTAAAACAGAAACTGCCTTAGCATTGCCTAATTCAAGACAGTTCCAACTTAAAATCCTCATATCACTGGGCAAGCCCGATGGCCAGAGCCACCTTTGTTCCCTTTTTTGAATAAGGTATATGAATAGTTTATAAAAAATGGTTAGAAAAATTTTGATAAGTAAATATCCAATTCCTTTTAGGGGAAAGTACAAATAAAATATTTGTGGTTTCAAAATTTTGCCAATAGAGGAATGTGGTTTCATTTTTTGCAAAAAGAGGCATGTGTTTTACATATTTGACAAATAAAGGAAATTGACTAACACCATTTGCCATATCATCAAGTCAACCCTCCACATCATCAAATCAACATGATATGTCATAAAAAAATTAATATTTTATTATGTCACGTCATCAAAGTCAACAAGTTAACATGACACATCATCAAAATCAATATCACATGTCATCAAATACTAACACCTTAAGTGAAATTCCTCTAATTGTCAATTTTGTCAACCACATACCTCCTTTTGGAAAAAATGAAACCACATTCCTCTATTTGCAAAACTTTGAAATCACAAGGGTTTTATTTGTACTTCTCCCTTCTTTTTAACATCAATATAGAACAAAAACATTCCTCGTGGATCTTTATTAACCTTTATGAATTTTTGTTAAGGTATAAAGCACTATTTGGCCATTGATCTTTCCAAAATTTGTGCATTTAGTCAATAGCATTTTATTTGGTCACATTTGGCCACTCACATTTGTAGTTTGATCATATTTGACCGTTCGTCTACCAATTTAGTAAAATTTCATCATTTGTCGATCAAAATTAAGAGTACATAAGAACGTTAAACATTAAAATTCCTCAATTTCAAATAAGAAAATGATACTAAAACTAAAAATTGTCCATTAATACAAATGTAATTAACACAATAAGGACAACATTTCACCAAATTACAAAGATGAATGGTAAATTATGATCAAATAAAAGGTCAGTGGCAAAATATACAAATTTTGGATAGGTCGATGGTTAAATAGTGTTTTTCCCCTTTTATTAACTCTAATGCTCATCAACATAATAACTTAAAATTGGCTAAATATAAGAAAGTTAATTGAGAGCAGATCTACTCACGTGCAAGGTCAGAACAAACCACAGATCTTGATGCTCAATAAGAGTTTACAGTAAATTTTACTAACAAAAGCTAAATTTTGACGAAGCGAAAACTCGAACCTCAAACCTCAAGCCTCAAACATTTCAAACAAAAAATGAAATGATTTACCATTTGGACCAACTTTTATTAGTAGAGAAATAAATCATTAATTATATATGGACTCACGAATAAATCTAAAAGAGGGGAAATTATACAATTATTTATATGTACACATATAAACATGTAAATAATTGTATGAAGGGAGTTCCATTGCCCGAGCTCAAAGAAAAACTCCTAAGAATAGGGAGATAAGTACTAAGAGATATTTTAAGTGGAATTCGTTACACATGGTCCCATCAAAGCAAAGCCAAGAATAACATTGGCAAAATCAGATCCAATAAAAGTGAGCCACGTGTAAGATTAGATAAATTTTATGTGGGAACATACTAAAAGCAAAGAGAAGAAAAGAAAGATGTATCCAATTCCTATGTATATCCATAATGTAACTAAACTAAAATACTTATAGTAGCCACACGCAATAAGTGTATAATGAAATCCCAGTGGAAATTTAATTTAATTAATTAGATATAACAACATATGTGATACATTAAATGTGAAATCAATAAGGGGACCGATATACGAGTTGTAGGAAAGGGAAATGAGAGAGAGAACCCTCCAATTCCAAATCAGAAAAATGCTATGGAATAGAATAATCATTATTATAAGTGATTGTACATTCTACCCAATTCCCATCCTATCTAAGGCCAGCATATTACGAAAATAACAACTCCAACAAGAAGAAAAGAGTATTAGATCTTAAATAAGCTACGTGCCTATTCATCTATTACAAATATCCGACTTGAATCATCACTTTGTCTCCGATGTACGTGTACACCATCTATTTCTTTTGTTACTTTCCATTTAAAGTTTTAGGATCGGTTTGATTTAAGTCTTATTGTTTGCTGTTATTTTATATGGTAGAAGTTAGCTATATTTTATTCTAAATAGCTACATATTATTAGTCTCTAATTCTAATAAAATATTTTTGTTCTACTATATTTGGGCTAAAAAAATGAACTTTTTTCCGAATGACAATAAAATTTCAATTGTAAGCAAAAGGATGGGAAGATTGTATAGGAAACCCTTCATAATTTCACCTTCCTTTTTCCTAGCTAAATGCTTTGTTTTTTGGTCATTGTACATATATATGTGCATGTGAAGATGTTGATAGCTCACAGTTACTTGCTATATGGAAGGAAATCATGTAATATAGATGCATTTATATATATAGTCATGTAATAATAATATATAAGATTTAAATGTTTGAATTAGTATATAGGTGATGGATGATGAAATATGGGTATGCAGGTGGTCAAGTAATAAGGAAATAGCTGCAGAGCTGACATGGGAGAATGGGGAATTAGGGATGAATGGGCTAACTCTTCCTCTTCCTTCAGGGCAGAGAAAGATCGGCGGAGTAGTAGAATGGAACGGTAGGAGCAGTGATACGCTAGAGTCGATAGTCCATCAAGCCACGTACTGTCAACCTCAAAAGAAAAGCTCCTCCGGATTAATGATGAACAAACGTACAAGAGCAGAGCTCAGTGTGAATGGTAGCAGCAGGAATTGTATGGAATTATCAAGTGATTGGGCTACTACTACTACTAATAATAATTCTTTGGATTCCTCCTCTTGTCCAAGCTTCAACCACAATAAAACCACATTGTTTGAGGATTCTGTATGTACTACAGTATGACAACAACAACAATCTTGTGCATGATTCTCATTTTATTATATGTATGTACATATATATATCTTATTTAAGTAACATATAATTAATGCAATGCAGGAAAACAAACAAGGAGATACGAAAGCAGAAAGAGTAAGAGGATGTGGGTCGAGCAGGAGCAGCAGAAGAAGTCGAGCAGCGTCTGTTCATAATCAATCTGAGCGGGTGAGTGCCTGCCTAACATATATATATATATATATATATATATATATATATATTTGTTTCAAACTCACATCTATGTTTATCAGTTTTTCTGAATGTACAACTACAGAGAAGAAGAGATAGGATAAACGAAAAGATGAAAGCGTTGCAGAAGCTGGTTCCAAATGCAATTAGTAAGCGGGACAAAGCATCAATGCTGGATGAAGTCATACACTACTTGAAACAACTCCAGTCCCAACTACAACTCATGACAAATGCCAGGCATAATGTTAACATGATGTCTTTTGGGATCATGAATATGCAACACCAACATCCTCTTCACATCCAGATGTCTCTTCTTGCTCGTAGTATGGGTATGGGCATGGGATTTGGAATCATGTCACCTCCCACGAATATCAATCCCAATACGAATACCAATGCCAATACGAGTACTACGACGTCGTTTCTTCCTCCTCCCTTTTTCATTCCCTCCCTCCAACCTCAACCTACTCACTCTCAGGTACCTCTACTTTCATTTTCTTCTTTTTACTAGATTTCACCATGCCGATATAACATTACCATATATTTCATCTTCGCTTTTTTTTTTCTTTTTTTTTTCAATACAAATTTGAGTTTTTTAGGTATAAGTATACATTTTTTTTTAATTGAACATATTCAATTTGCTAGTAGAATGAGTTTCAAATTTCCGATTTGGTCTGTAATCAAACACTACATCTTTCATATTTTTAAATCATGTGTCATGATTTTCTTTATAAATGAGAATAGGTGACATGCACATAAGGTTGTACATGGAGCAAATTAGTGTATGAATTTTTTATGGATGAGTATGAGACTTTAAAGGTGTTACTCTTAGAGTATGGGACGGATACGAATAGTTTCAAAATAAACGGATAAGAGTAAAAAAACAGCACTACTTGCTCTGATACCTTACTTGTTGTCATCCCAGTTTGTTTTGCTTGGGCTTACCTATGAAAATGTAAATGATTGCCATTAAGAGTAGAAGTTTCAAGGTAAGTTGGGCTGGATCTGACTCTGATCTTTCTAATTTTCAAATGGGCTTCATTGGCCTTTATATTCAGATGTGATTTGGCTTAACAAAGATGCAGCCTGACTAGCCATGTATAATATGAGTTGTGCTCGTCCAGTCAATGACTGACCAAAAACAATTTGGTCAATTACCTTTAGATTACAATTTAAAGGTAGAGATTAAAATATAATAAAATTACCTAAAGAAGACGGTCTAGGGTATAGTAAAAAAAATAAAAAAACACTATTCATAATTAAAGTTAAATATGTGATTTCATTAGGTTTTAATTTACACCCTTAAATTCAAAACTAATGGTGATTAACCAAATTTTATTTGGTTAGATATCGATTAGCTGATCACCACTCTATATAGTATATACTAATATTGGATAATGTTAATTACTTTGCTTACTAGATTTTTTCATCCACAACACAGGCAATGAATATGGAAGCTTACAACAAGATGGCACAACTCTATCTACAGCAACTCAATCAGACCACACAAACAACACCTACAAGCAAACAATAACAATCCAAACTGTTTCAACCCTCAAGATGCCTGCATGGTAATTCATCGTCAACAATACCAAGTGTATATAATTTTTTCCGCAGCAAGCTCTTCCCAAGCATTATATTAAGGATATATGTAGTGTAATCAAACAGAGATTAACTAATGTGCTAAATTAAATTAAATGTATGTAGTATTTTTGAACAATATGTAATTGTTTTTGTTGTTTCCTAGCAAGTTAACTTCAAGAGTTTAGGAGGGGCAATTACACTTTCCTACATCGTGATCCACACACAAAGTCACAAACACAAACACAATTCATAAAGCCATTCCATTTTATATGTATATTTTTACTTCAAATAACGTAGATCCCTCCCGGTTAAAAATCTACTTTCTTCCATACGTGTTTATTTATGATGATTTAGAAAAAATTACATGATGCACTTGATAATAAATAAACATTGAAAAAAAGAAAATATACACATGTAAATACATTTCATGAATCCAATGAATTAAAGAGATAGAAATAGCCACAAAGCTTTGATTGTCTCCAAGAATCTCCCTGACTGAATTACTGCACAAAATCTTGTATATTTTGATCATCCATATCACTTAATTTCCACATCTTTATATTATATATGGCGAAGAATCAACCATGGATTGTGGTTTCTGTTCACGTAACGATATCACGGTTTCGAATGCACCAACCAAGACCTTAACTTTACTCTTTTTAGTCTCAGCTAGCTTATTTGCTGTCTCCTCAATCATATTATTCAACAAATTCTGTGGACCTTTCTTATCTTCATCACCATCTTTGTGTTTCAGAGAAACCTTATTCTTTTTTTCGGAATTTACACCATTCATTTCACTGCCATCCGCGTTAACTTCTCTGTGCCCTAAATTACTTGTTATTTTCTCAAAATCAACAACAATGGTGTCACTTAAGGACCTTTGCTTAAATTTTAGTCTCCTTGATGGATTCATTACAGCCTCATTCTCTATTACCTTTCCTTGCCTGAAACTTAGCTTTCTGGCCAGGGGTTCTTTATCATTTGCTCTTACGACTCTACCCCTTGTAGGCTTGATCTTTGCAGCTTCTGCATTCGTCGATCTCTTCTCCATGGTAATTTTTTGATTTTGAGATGTAGATGATTCTGACAAAAAAGTTTCCTGTTTTGTTTCCTGTTTATATCGTGCACGTGTGAGGGTCTTCATTGTCAAGATTTCGGGTTTTGGTTGCTTTGAGGGAGCATCACTATTAAGATGAGAAACCACTTTCAGGGTCTTCAAATTTTCAGTCTTTGGGGATGTATACCTCTTTCCAGGTCGTTTCGGGGCTAAAGCAGGTCTTGTCAAACCCTTCTTAACGGAATGCAGACTAGACAAAGGAACAGCTGCTCGTGACGAGACCTTCTTCCTGTTCAATTTGTTGGTTGTCTCTTCTTTAACGTTTCTGATAGTTTGTTTTCTATTACTTGAAGTTCCATCTAGATTCTGGACACAAGTAGCTGTTGCTAGGTTAACTCGAACATCAGCACCGGACTCTTTACTTCCTGAATGATTTTCCATTGACAACTTGGATAACGTAGGCTTCGACCTTGGAACTAAGCCCTGAAGAGGCAAGGAAAACTGCTGATACAAATCTCCTTTCCGGTTTGATGAAATTTCTCTCCTGGCAGCAACAGGAGGACTATCAGGTTTTTGGCTTCGGGAACCAGTAGGTGACAAATTTACAGTTGATTTCTGCTTTCGCTCTGGTAAAACTTCTGTCTTCCCCATGTGATAATAGCCTCTGCTGTGCTTCTGCGCAATCGTTTTCAATGCTCGACAACCAAGCACGTTCATATCGAAGTCTTGGCTTATCCCATATTTACAATTATCATGGCAGGAGCTCCTATTCGTGGTCGTGGCAAGATAACGAGAAAGAATCTTAACGCTTTTGTATGGGATGCCAATGTTACCAGTAGAATTCCTTCTCATATGACCATCTTTGGATGCAATAGTTTTTGCAATTGACTCAGCCAAATTGGCCTCAGAATGCAGTGTATGTGAAATTGGGTCATTCTCCTTGATCGAGAGTATACAATCTGTTCCAAGGGTCATTTCTGCAGGGGAATTTTCTGGGATTGTATTCATTTTCTCCCCAATTATGCAAACCCCAAAAGACAAGAAAAGAGAAAGCTTGCAGCGGATAAAAAATGTTCCGAGATGGAGCAAAGGCAGAAAAGGAAGAGAGGGAAAATGAAAGTGAAAAGTTTCACTAACTCTTGTTCTTTTCCTTTTCGCTGATCAAGTATGAAGCATTGATCTTACAAATGATCAAAATATGATTTTGCAAGAACTTCACTGGTCTGCCTGGAAAAGGAAAAAAACACACACAGGAATCAGGAAATTGTTCTAAAACATTATGGTATTCTGATTCATCAATAAATATTAATCTTGAAAGGAATCTGAGGCTGTTAATTAATTTCTGTTAATCATGGAACTCCCCATCTCTTTCAAAATGTCACAAAAATTTCCTTCTGTTAGATTAATCTAAACGAAGAACAAAACCGACAAATAGCAGAAATGCTTTCAAAACCTTATTTCAATCAAACTCCGCATTCAAAAGCCAAAAAAGACTTAAACTTTGAATATAAAAAAAATCAGGAGGGAGAATCAAATTTGAAGAGCATACCTTTTTTTCCAATCTGTGTCCGAAAGAAGGTTGATGTTTGTCCTGTCCCAAGGGTTTTAGGGGATGCCTAAAACACTTGTAAAAGACAAAGATCTTTTTTTTGTTGTTGTTGTTGAATGTAACCTTATTATTATAACTCCAAATGCCAATCTGACAACAAACTAACAAACTAACAATTTCCCAAGTAGTAGAGAGAGAAAATAGCTGATTCTAGAGAGAGAAAATTTGGTGTCAGGATTAAAGATAACTCTTGTCCTCAACAGATAGATGATAACAGCGTTACAACTATGTTTTCTTTTCATGGAGGGAATTGCAGAGCAGCTTCAACAAAATAAGCTTTGTTTTGTTAGTTTTTTCTGTTGTAAACCAACTTTTTTTTTTTATCATGTTTTATTATTTGGTTGAACAATTGCTTTATATTTTAGAAAATTATATATTTTTATATTTTACATGAGAAGGGGGTAAGCCCTGAAAAATAAAAAGGGAAAGAGGAAACCAAAAGTTGAGAAAATATATCAACTTCTTTGTTCTTCCTAACAGCTTGAGCTTATAGCTAATAACTAAGTTTATATATAATCTCTTACGAGTAAACCCTCTCAAACTAGAACGGTTTGTTGATTTCTGTCACCTAACTAGTTTGTTCTATGTACTAAAAAATGTTAGACGCTAATCGAACAACCGAGAACCTTTTAGAACTAGTCAAGGATGAATTGAAAGATTATTTGGAGATAAGTTAGATTTTAAGTACTTAGTTAGACTTATACGACTTAGTTGATCCAATTGAAGACTTATACGACTTAGTTGATTCAATTGGATTATTGATTTGAGTGCCTAGACGGAACCTTCATTTACAGCGTTGGTTTGTTCAATAGTTATAGAATCAAAGAATGTCTTAAATTTTTGTTTCACAAACTCTGAAAAGAAGAAAAATTATCAAACTGATTAACTTTGGGATGAGTCGTGGACATAGTTGTTACTCTTTTTAAGACGTTCAAATTTACAAGAAGCATCATAAAACATGTGTAATTTTTTTTTCCCCTCTACTGTAAGACCAACATGTTATGTATGGATATTACAAGAAGCATCATAAAAATTACTTCTAAACAAAGCATTATGTTTAAAAAATATAAAAAGAGGAGCTGGACATCCAACAATGAACTATTTTTGCTTTGGAAGCCCAAAATATATCTTCGCTAGAACTGAAGCTCAATCATTTCTGTTGCTAAGGTCATACATAAGGCATTTTATGTATTTAACCAAACTGCATCAAGTTTTCTATATTTCAAGGTTACAGAAACAAAAGGAACCTGATAGTAGTAGTATTTTATTGCATACTGCATATCATAAGCGAAATTTCACGACAAAATTGGAACCTTAAATGCATTATATGTAATTAAAGTCCATCAAAATACACAATAGCTAGATTAATGATAATCTCATAGGACTAATCTGTATTTACACTGCACCAAAGTACGGACCTTAGGTGTTCCGAAAACTAAACTAACTCTAAAAACCAACTCATTCAGCAAAGGCTAAGACTTCAATTGAACTCTGTAGGAGACATAACTCGGTTGAGGAATTTTGAATCCAGCTCCATGGTTTCAAAAACATTAAGCTGGCTTGTCAGCTCCTATGAGCAGGAAAGTCGTCGAATTTTCATTGCACAGGTGGATTCGTAACGAGAACAAATGGAAATGCAACGGTTACACCCGGCTTGTAGGATAATGGCAACTCAATTGATGATTTCTCTAACCAACCAATCTAGACTAGGCAATGCGAAGTACAAGATGAGAAAAGATGGGACAGCAAATAGAACGGTGATAAGGATGTAGAGTGCCAATATGGCTGCACTGACCGGAATTGCATACAAAATCACCAGAAGAAATATGACAATCAACGGAAATTTAGCTGTCAAGTGGACAAAGAAAACCAATGACTTACGAAGGGACATTTGAAGTCTGTCGGCATTAATGTACCTAACATTAATACCTCCTTGGACACGAGCAGACACTGATTGTTCCAGGGTACGAGTAAACGGGGCTCTTCTGTTACTTATCTGGCTACCTTGATTTCCCACACCCAAATTTCTATTCGAAGAACAAACACCTTGATGATAGGACTTCGACCTATCGCCATTCATGCTCTCAACCATCCAAAGCACAAAGTAGTTCTTGCAAGGAAACCTAAGATTCCCTTTATACACCAGCCTCAAAGACAACAGGCTACACCAGGGACATGTGATGAAGAACGGAAGCTGGACGGGCAACGCAGGAAGCTTCACAACAGCTCGTTGCAACCCGAGCACGCAATTCTTACATAATGTGTGACCACACCATAGAGCATAAGGCACATTTTCAACAATGTTAAAAGACTCCCAGCATATAGGGCATTCCAATCCTTCTTCTCTGCTATTATTCAACGACGGTTCATCATCCGAGCATTCGGATAGTGCTTGAGTCGGCTTTAGGGTTACGCATTCATTCTTGGATTTACTAGTTCCAGTGAGAGATTTTGAAGCAAACCCCCACATGATTGTACCTGAATTAAGAGATATTATTATATGTAATCTCAAAAAAACGCAGCATGCTTCTGATTTAACCTAATTCTAGATTGGTGTTAATTACTAATTCGAAAAGAGGGCAAAATCGGAATAAGATAAGATAATACAATCAAACAGCGAACAATTGAAATTTAAGAAAAGAAGAAGGGCTTACCGGAGAGGGAGAAGAAGGGCAGATCCGTAAATAGTAAATATGATTTTGGTAAGCAAATAGGGTTTGAGAAGGAGGAGGAAAGTGAGGTCGGATCAGCTGCAGGACAGCAGAGATCCGATACTAGTTCGTGAGAAATGAGACTATGTCCATCTCTTAAACGGCACCGTTTCCACATATGCCGACATGTGTTATCTTCTTCGAAATTTGGGCTTCTAAATGACTCAGCCAAACCCAACCAAAAACGGTTAAAAGAAATTTGATCAAACCAACCCAAGTTTTTCTAACATTTTACTTCTTGGTTTTCTACATTTCAGTTTTTGGTTCGATTTCATCGACGTAAAACCCAACAAAACCAAACTGATTTGTGTTATAACTATTCATTTATATCAAGTTTAATTTTTTTCAAACGGTTTTACATTTGTAAATTTTGGGATTAAAATTTTAAATTTTCTAGTTTCTTTTTAAAGTATAATAATTATTAAGCTATTTGTTGATAAACAAGCTCATTCAATCAAAACATAAAGTAATAAACGATACAAAATTTATTAACGAAGTTCGGCCAATTATGCTTACGTCTTCGAAAGCGATGAACCATTTTATTATATGAATCAAGTCTGTAAAACTGTTACAAAATACATGAATATGTAGGAAAGCAGAAAACCTAAAGGACAAGGATTTCGAAATTGTTATTAATCCATACCGCGGGGCGCGTCTAATTAGTCTTTCCTGATTGAGCTTTTGTCATCGCTCCGTTCCGCTTGATGCAGCAGACCTGTGCATGGACCGCTTGACCGCCCAAGCCCAAGCCCATTAAATCGTGTTTGGACACACAAAATTTATGTTAGGCCCGACTCGGACCAAGTCCGCTTAAAAATGGGCCAGGTTTGGACTTAGAAAATTTTAGAACGACAGTGCACTGATTTAATAGTACTACATAACTGATCTGATTCTATCCAACAACTATAGCAAAGCTCCACATAACCTGTGAACAAAGAAAAGATTAAGCTAAAGTAGAACTTTTAATCTACAAATCCTCTTTGATGCTTAAGTTAGCAAAGAACTCGAGTGTAAGTCATACTTCAGGTACACATTATCTGTCCTTATTAATAGCAGAAAATTGGATCTTTTATCCTATTTAGGATTTCAGCTTAGCATAAATCTTTGGAGAATAAGGGGAACAACATGGCAACAGTGATTGACCCATCAACTATAGGATAATCTTTATATTGAAGATGAATACTTAATTAGTTAGTACTTTTAGTTTTCCATTCGGTATCCAAACCCACTTAATTAGTTAGTACTAATTCCGTAGGAAACACAATTCTAAATAGGAGAGAAGACCTAGCTAGGCAGTGATTTGGAGGAACAGCCTTAATTTTAAGTTGGGATGGATATCAGAATTTATTTATTCGGACAGAAATATAGAAATTGATAAAATATTTAAAAAAATTAAGTGACAATGCACGAATTAATATATAAACTTTATATAACTGTAAACTTTTTAGTAAATATGAGTCTAACGTACTTATGAAGATAAAAGCCACAAAATTTATCTAAATTTGTTAGTTAAAAAGTTAATAATGAAACTGATTGCAAAGAATATAAGCAGTAGCAAAAAAGCGAAGGCAGTAGAAAGAAAAAAAAACTTTAACCGACAGAATGTTAAATAGAAGTGTGCTTAACGAAGTTCAAACCTATTAAATAATCGAATAAATTATAAAAAGGGATAAAACAGAAAAAAAAAGTGTATTTAACTAATCAAGGGAAATGTGACTACCAATTAAATTATTCATTAGTTGTAATACTACAAATTTTAAGATGCAACACGCAATAAAATAACTTTAATTACATTGCTTTAGCAATCTGTTAATAATCATTTGCACTAAATTCTGTAATATTTAATATGTAGTTGCATAAATTTGTTCATAACGAAGAGGTTCATCAATGATAGTTTGCCGTGCAAGTTTGGCATATGTTTGTAATTGCAAATCAATTCCCACATAAATATATGTGCTGCTAAATTTGGTTAAGGAATTTCTCTAAGGTTTGTATTTTGCTGTTTTGCTTTCATTAAATTATAAGTTTTGGTTATATATGGTATTGTGTATGTTTTCAAAGCTATAAATTCCAACATAAGTAATAAATATATTGAATTCTTCTCTTCAAAGTAATGCAATTCACACAATATATACCAAGAAAAGTAAAATGTTTTTTTCAATAGAAAAAATCAAATTAAGAGTCGGTTTGGGATCTCTACAGAAAAAAAGTAAGAAAGAACTAAGAAGTGCTTCTTAAAATAATACAACTCTAAAACTCAAGAAATTAAAATAAAATAAGAATATATATTGATTAAGTTTTATTGAATGTTAGAGGTTGTTTGATAAATAAAAAAAAATGGTGTTACCTTTGTAGATAAGATGTGAAGCTATTTATCTCAAAAATTATAAAATTTAGCTTTTAATAAAATAATTATGTATTTACCAAATAAAACTTTTTCGCTAAAAAAGTTTTTTTTTTAAATAAAATCAAATAATGACTAACTTGAACAAACTTTTAAGCAATATTTTATCATTTTACTTTCCTAATTAATTGAACAAAATTTCATGATAGTTGATGTCCCCTTGGTTGGCTTGAAGAAGGGGCATATTCCATTACGTGGGTCATAGCTTTCCTTTGGAGTTTTGTTTTCATCATATTCTTCCATCTTAGGGTTTATACAAGTTCATGGCTTTTTAGTCATGGTAGATTGAATATCAATCACAAATTTAACTACAACTTAATTAATTAATTAATTAATTATTAACAATAAAAAAACTTAATTAACTGAGGAATATATAAAATTACGTGATTATTCTTTTTTTTTTGAAAGGAATTACGTGATTATTCTTACTTATAACAAAATAAACGAGTCGCTTGAATCAAATAGTTTCCAATCAAGAGTAATTAATCATCCGAAATATCTGACACTTTATTTAGAAGTTTCAATCATTCTTTCATTTATTTTGAAACGATATATTACGTGGGCTAGAATGTGTTCCGCCATAAATGATGATCATCCTTTGTAAAGTTGGTCAAGTAAGGAGGAAAAAGAAAGTAATGGAGAAACTGACGCTGATTTACATATTCCCAGTATTTATGGTCAGAAAATAAGGAAGTCAAAACAAGAAAAACAAGGGTAATTTCGGCACTATATCAAACTTATTACACTCTATTCCTTCTTGGCCCCTCAATCAATCTCTGCTCATCACTTTTTTCATGCATGCAGCTACAAGCAATTATCTTTTTCCATCTTTTCTTTCAACTTCACTTTTGCTTTTCAACAAACAAATTATTCAAAAGCATATTATTGAAATTATTTCATTTTCAAGTCTTTTCTATATATAGTAACTTATATTAAAACTATAGATCATGTTTTTTCCTTTTTGAGATCAACAAAAATTGTAATAAGGATTAGCTCTTCGAGCATCACAAAAAAACATAAACAAATAAGAAATTAATTTCAAAAAAAATTTAAAAATTCGACACATATATATAAGTAAAACCATAAAATTAAACTTCTAGTAGTTTCATTTGTTAAAAAAATAATGGAGCTACTTCAATTAATTCAGTTCTTTTGGGGTTAAAAGAAATAAATCAATTATTTTCATTAAAGAAAACCAAATCATATTTACGATTACGATTTTGTTTTTTAGAAAGTAGAAAAGACTTAAAAGGTAATCAATAATCTCGTCGAAAAAGGCAATCAATTGGTAGGGAGGTTTGTTGATCGATCCCCAACAACGACGATTGGAAAGGGTTTAAATATCATAATCTTTGAATCCACCCCGAATTCAGATTAGTCGGTTCATTGTGGATTCGAATACTAGATGGAAAACAAAAAAAAAATAATTATTATCTATTAAACAAAATCACGTCAAAAATAGTTTGTATGTTACAATACTTCAAAAATAGTTTGGAAATCTGTAGAAGACGTAACACACTCGTGATGTTGTAAGGAAAAGACCTTGCATAACTTGTCTTTTAATCAGCAACACAATTATCTTCTCTGTAAGAATATTTGAAGTTAACAACCAAACGTTGATTCCGTAGCTCCAAACATTATTCGTCAATGAGCTAGTAATAAGAATGGAGAAATTATATCAAGTGCTAGGTATACAACATCAAATTCTGACGTATTGTGCCATAATTTCTCAAAATTTGAAATGTAATATTTCACATAAATTAAGCTCTTATGAAATCCTTTGGAAGGGGAAGAAATGGAGCTTGATACACACACCAAAAAGAAAAGAAAAAAAAAAACATTATATATGGTAATTATCACGTGTCTCCTAGCCAGCAAACCATCACTTTCTTCCACCATTATTAACTTTTTTATCTTTCTTTTTTGTTCTAGCTACAGTTGTATTAATTTGGTCACTACAGTTGGTAGATTTCAACTATAAAAAGCCCACATGTAAAATCATCAAAACATGCACATTGCATATAGAAAACCATATATATAACTAGCTAGTTGAATTCCAGAGTCACCATGGTGTCCGACTTAAGCCATACATCTAAGAAGGTATGCGTGATCGGTGCCGGGCCGGCAGGGCTAGTGGCGGCGAGAGAGCTGAGAAAAGAAGGTCACAAAGTGGTTGTAATAGAGCAAAAACATGAAGTTGGAGGGCAATGGTTATATGATTCCAATGTAGAAAACGAGGATTGTTTAGGGAGAAATAAGTTTTTACAAGTGCATAGTAGCATTTATGCATCTCTTAGATTAGTATCCCCCAGGGAGATTATGGGGTACTCTGATTTTCCTTTTTTGATTAAGAAAGGTAGAGACATGAGAAGATTTCCTGGCCATAAAGAACTTTGGCTTTACCTTAAGGACTTTTGTGATCATTTTGGATTAAGAGAATTGATTAGATTTAATTGCAGGGTAGATTATGTAGGAATGTTGGATTATGATGGTGTAAGTGAGATTAAGGGTGATTTCAAATGGGTTGTGAAAAGTAGTAGAAATTTCAACAATGAAAAATGTGAACTTCTTGAAGAGGTATTTGATGCAGTGGTTGTGGCTACTGGCCATTATTCTCATCCTAAGTTGCCTACCATTAAAGGTAACATTAATTAATTTGTGTAGTGTATAAGCAAATGCATTCTTTTTTAGTTTGGACTAACAATTTCAATTTGTAGGAATGGATAAATGGAAGAGGAAGCAAATGCATAGTCATGTTTACAGGGTGCCGGAGCCATATCGCAATGAGGTAATATACTTACTTAATTGTATAACTGAAATGCAAAATCAATGGTTGATATTTAATTAGTCGAAAACGTGGATGCAGGTGGTAGTGATTGTAGGGAATTCGTTAAGCGGACAAGATATATCAATGGAGCTTGTTGATGTGGCAAAGGAAGTACACCTGAGTTCCAAATCTCTTGATATCTCCCCTGGCCTATCTAAAGTCATTGCTAAACATCAAAACTTGGATCTTCGTCCCCAGGTTCGTGTTAATAATATATTGAACTTTTAATTATCCTAATATATCATCATAATTATGTAACATTAATGTTGCAGATAGAGTCACTTGAAGAAGATGGAAGGGTTGTTTTTGTAGATGGGACTCAAGTCATTGCGGATACTATTATGTATTGCACAGGGTATGGTATAACTAACTGAGAACTCTGTAGTCTAATTATACAATTACAAAACAAACATCAATAATCCAGGAGACTGATTTTCAATGTGAAAAGTGAGGTGATTAAACGATCATGATTGTTGTTTTTGTGGTGGGACATATTTAATTATCATTTTTTTACTAGGGGTGCAAATCTTATAATAGCACTATGTAGTTGTTTCTTGCTGCAGAACCATAATCATAGGAATTAAAAGAGGGAAATGTAAATGTGTAGGTATACATATGTATTCCCGTATCTTGACACCAAAGGAATAGTGGGTGTGGATGATGATAGAGTGGGACCTTTGTATGAGCATACCTTCCCTCCTTCTCTTGCTCCTTCTCTTTCCTTTATTGGCATACCTAGAAAGGTACCTATTTTTATTTCTATCTTCTCTACCACTCTTTCTTTCCTAGCTATACTGTTACTTTAAACTAATCTTAAGATAATTTGAATGATGCAGCTCATAGGGTTCCCTTTCTTTGAATCACAAGCAATATGGATAGCTCAACTCTTGTCTGGAAAGAAAAGGCTTCCATCATCCCATGACATGATGTTGTCCATTCAACAATTTTATCACTCCAGGGACTCTGCTTCTATTCCCAAGCATTATACTCATGACATTGCTGATTTTGAGGTACCTACCCTTTTCCGTTTTCTGATATATACCTGTGTGAGGTCTCAATACGTGCGATTATAATTATATTTTATTAGAGATAAATGTATGAAGATTTGATAATAAAAATGATGACTTTTTGCTTGATTCCTATTTTATGTTATATTATATTAAAAAGAAGAATAGGAATTATAAGTTAGTTAACCAGGTTGAGGAAATGGGGACAAGTATCAGTAAAGGTCCTTTAGTTTTTTAAGTAGCTAGCCAGTCCATGCATGCAAAAATGCCATGAGCCTAGCTAGCTGTAAAGGACAGACTTTGTCATATACCATACCAACTTTCTTTGAGTCAAAAGCATAATTTATAAAGATTGATATGAGTTGGAATTGAAGGATTGAAATGTTACAAAAAAAATGGTTGCAGTACTGTGATAGATATGGAGACAATGTAGGATTCCCACATTTGGAAGAATGGAGGAAAGAATTGTGCATATCAGCCTTGGTAAATGCAGAAGCAAACTTGGAAACATATAGAGATTCTTGGGATGATCATCTTTTGCTTACTGAAGCTCTTCAAAGTCCTCATTTTACTCAACTTACCCTTCAAGATTTTCCTATTTGATCTTTCTTTTCTTTTGCTTTGGACCACTCTTATATCTTGTTATATTTATTCTTTTTTTTTCTTTACTTTGTCCAAAAGAAAGAAAAAACAAGCAAAAAGTTAGAGATAGCCTGCATGCAACAACAGGGTTATTATAGAGAGAGAGAGAAATGATTTTGTATCACCTTTTGGTTTCCTATCATTCTGGGCATACCATTCAGTAAACTGTTCATCTTTTTTATTTTTTCCCGCGATTACAGGGCTATTTTCTTATTGAATTTTTGAGTTGTTTGTATTCAAAATAATTTGTAATACTCCATGTCATAACTTTGTTGGTAAAACATAAACAAAGCTATTTTTATGAACTTTTTTACTTCTTTATATCGTTTATTTATTTTGAGAGCTTTATTTTTAATAAATAACAAAATTCAAGAATAAAGAGCCATAAATAAAAAAAGCAAATATTAAAATGAAATGATCCTTTTGTGGAAACACAAGTCTGGTAGAGAAAATCAAAGGGTACTGTTTGTTTTGCAGTGAGGCTTGATGGTTTTTATTTACTAGAAATTAATCAAGGATTACCATAATGCATGCCACTAATTACAAATTGGTGGGCAAGGAATATGGTTACCAATAATGAAAAGTTTGTCCCAAAAACCATGACAATCCATACATAATAATCAGAACACTTCTGCAAACTCCATGTACCATGTAAATATTCCCATTTCCAAAGCCCAGAATTAGTAGAGAATGGACAATGCAGCATGTACAAAACAGAATTAACCTATGGAAAATCATCCCCTATTAAACCTACCCAAAAAGCTTGGAGTTTTGCTGCTTTTGGTCTCTCCATATCATATAATATGATGCTAGTTAAGTATGTAATGTAATATTTTCCATGTACAATAGAATGAATGTCATTCACGCACCATTGGCTCGACCCGGAAGTCGCAAAATACGAGACAGAGTTTCACCTACACTTGGCTCACAATAAGACGTGGGTTATTAGCCAGACACCGCTGCCCCCTGCGCCTCCTTGTTATCTTCCCCCAATCTATTAAGTTGCGCTCCTCCACGCTACATTCCCCAATCCCGCCGCTTTTCTGATCCAATGCCAGACACAATGGTGCTTTTGTTTCTGTTTCTGTTTCCGCCTTTGAGGGTCGCCCCCTCTTTCCCTTACTCCACCCGTTTCTACCTGTTCTTCTTGCACCACTGCTGCTCTTTGTAGCCTCAATTAACCCTCCTATTGCCTGAAGATCCTTACTCACTTCACACCTTGACAAAGAGGCTAGACTTGGCAGGATTTCGTTTTGAAAGTCCCTCCACTGCTGCCTTCTTACCCTTTGTGTTCGCGCTCTCCTTGGCAAGGAAGCATGACATGTTGCTTCCTCCTGTATGCTACTCTTATGATAGTACCCTTCTTCCTTTGTTTCCTCAAGCTGTAATGTCATGGCCTCGAAGTAGTCGATCTCATTCGTAGAAAGTTTGTTATGATCATGCAAGCTGTTCTTACAACACAAATCCACCCCAAATTCACTCTCTGGATCATCTACTACAGAAGAAGCTAGCTTGGCAAACCAATAGAGCGAGTCGCCCTTCCGAACTTCAGACGGACTGGTAATTGAGTTATTTTGTACCTCAGATGCTGAAATGGAAATTATAGCCTCCGCTGCCACTGTTACAAGATCCTCTTCAGGTGTCCCATTTTCCGGCACTGAAAGTTCACATGGAATGTCAACAAGATCCTCTTCCAGTTTCCCAGTTTCAGGCATTGACAGTTCACATGGAATGTCAACAAGATCCTCTTCTGGTTTCCCATTTTCTGGCATTGAAAGTTCACATGGACTGTCAACAAGATCCACTTCTGGTTTCCCATATACTGGCATTGAAAGTTCACATGGAGTATCAACAAGATCCTCTTCTGGTTTCCCATTTTCCGGTATTGAAAGTTCACATTGAATATCAACAAGATCCTCTTCTGGTTTCCCATTTTCCGGCATTGAAAGTTCACATGGAATGTCAACAAGATCCTCTTCTGGTTTCCCATTTTCCGGAATTGAAAGTTCACATGGAATATCAACAATATCCTCTTCTGGCTTCCCATTTTCCAGAATTGAAAGCTCCCATGGAATATCAACAATATCCTCTTCTGGCTTCCCATTTTCCGGCATTGAAAGTTCACATGGAATATCAACAATTTCCTCTTTTGGTTTCCCATTTTCTAGTATTGAAAGTTCACATGGAATAGCAAGAAGGTCCTCTTCTGGTTTCCCATTTTCTGGCATCGGAAGTTCACAAGGAATGTCAACAAGATCCTCTTCTTGTTTTGCATTTTCTGGCATTGACAGTTCACAAGGAATGTCAACATGATCCTCTTCTGTTTTCCCCTTCTCCGGCATTGACGGTTCACAAAGAATATCAACAAGATCCTCTTCTGGTTTTCCCTTTTCCGGCATTGACAATTCACAAGGAATATCAAGCTGGTTTTCGTCCGAATCTCCTCTAGGTGGAGACAGCTTCTTGTTTTCAGGGCTTTCAGGAGCACAGTCTACTTCTGGGGATGGACAGGGAAGTGGCAAAGAGTCATCCTCGTTAACGAATGAGTTGAGGTCAAAATCAAATTTAGCGCCAGAAGACTTATTGTCAGGCCTACTTACCGAATCTAGATCAATTAAATTAAGCTGCTCTCCTGAATGAGGCATCAAATTACAGTCGAAGTCAAGTTTGTAACTTGATTCAGCATTTTCTATTAATCCTTTATATTCCTCTTCTCCATCTGCAAGGAAAAAACTATCGGCAACTACATCTGGAGAAATGGAATTGAGGTCTATATCCCTAGTCAACATCACATCCATAGAACCACGCTTGACGAGCTTTTGATTTTTGTCATCCGGTTCAGATTCAAGATTTATAGCAGCGCAAGTATTATCCCCAGCATACCTATGGCTTCTTTGCTTAGTGATTCCACTCAAGGCTACAGTACGCTTAAAACATGGAAGTGCTTGAACTATCATACGGGCCCTCGCAAGGTCACGAGCATGCTTTCTCAAAGATGAAACTGAAGATGAACCACTTTCATATTTCCTTTTAGTCAGTAAATTTCCATTATTCAGATCCAACGGATGAGATGGTGAAATTTCACAAACTCTCTCAGTGTCATCATCGTCTTCATCATTATCATATAGGCATTCCTGTTGATCTTCATTCTTCTCAAGCTGTATATTCCTGGGGGAAGATAGAGGATCCTCCCTTGTCTCTGTATTTCGGATAATCTGTTCTTGAAACTGAGGTTGTGAATTTGGTTCCCCATGCAGATCCTTCGGATGTAGAAAGTCATTGTACTCACATTCCGTTTCTTCCTCAAGCTTAATGGACTCATTTAAATCAGCAAAGAATTTGGTTCTCAAAGAAAAAGAAGCATCTTCGATCGCATCGCATGGTTCCACATCATTCTTCTGCAAATTCTCAACAAAGCTTTTCACAGGGTAACTCAGTATCTCAGGAGGATTCATTTCCTCAGCCAAGGATTCCTCCTCTGACTCACTATCAATGTACTCATAAGCTGGAAGTTCTAGATCCAATATCTTTTTACCAACTTTTACACAGTTCAAGTCCAACAATTCCGAGTCTTTTCTATTGCCTTTGGTTTGACCAATGCTACTACCTGCCACCATCATATTTCCCTGAACATAAGCGACACCGGATTGCTTGTTTTCAGCAATTGGAACTAAGGATCGACCATTCGTAGGATTCAGCCAGGGAACATCATAAACTATGCACGACTTCTCTTTATACTCAAACGAGGTTTCTGAGAATGTTCGATCAAACGTCGAGTTTCCAAGCTGTGCGTGTTGTCCACCGAATTCAATTCTTTTCATTTCAACCATTAATTGTCTTTGTCTGTTGTAAAGGTGATGGAGTTCATGGACCTAGACAAAGGAAAAAGAATCTAGTTTAGAGGCACTTTACGTCACTACATCTAGTTCTGAATGTTACACTATATTACATCACATATTACAATTCAAAATTGAGCAATAATGATAAAAACCAAGCTTAGTGATTCATAGGAACAGTACTTTTCATCAAATTTACCAGAAACGAAAGTGCGTTTGGAAATTTAAAACAAATGGCACAAATTTTTGTGTTACGACCAACTATATGGTTCTTTTTTCAAACATGACAACTATTAAACATCACAACAAATCAGTGGACGAGGGTAACACATTATTTCCAATGGCATTGAGAAAGCTCAATCAAGCATACTTGCACAACCGTTTAGATAAAAGTTGAGTGATCCAAAACAATCTAAATGTGTGTATTTTCAGTTCAATCCAATAATTTTACTTAGCCAATTTTGTGTCATTTAGGTAATGAAATGCTCAGTCATCTTCTTAGCAGAACAAGAGTCCACTTCCATAACACATGATAACCAAATCGACACATAAGAATAAAGATTAGCACAAAAAATACCTGACTCTTGAATATAGCTTCATGTTGAATTATAATCTGCCTGAATTTGTCCTTGTATGCTACATACGGGTCTGTAAAAGCCGGAGGCAAGTTCCCATTGTAGTAGTGACCGTTCATCAGGATTTGATCAGCATTACTCGTAGGCCAAACACTACAACTAGAATTTAAATTGACATCTCTACTCGAAAAATAACTGGGGAAATAATGAGACTGCATATCTGCTTGTATTCCCAGCATTGTCACCAGATTTAAAGCACAAATTCAATCAAATCCAAGTGTCCTCGGTAACATTTCTCCATTAGGAAAGAGTTCTGCAAGAAAATCACAAACAGTTTAAGTAAAAAGGAAAATAGAAACTTGTATTAATGACTAACAGCTTCCATTAATTAGCAAAAACAGGATCTAGCTACTACTTATATCATATTTATGAAATCCTATAGATCAAATAACCCATTAAAATTTTGAACTTGTCATCCTTGAAATCAGATTTCCAAGAAAGTAATATCTGAAACCCATTTTTTTAGGAGGTAACAAAATCTAGCACTTGGTGACAAAATGATAGAAAAGAACATAAGTCCGAAATACAATCCGCATTCTCTCAAGGAACTAATAATAGATTTAAATCCAAAATAAATGTTTCAAATCAAATCCAACTACACAAACACAAACACAGAAAAAAATCTGTTCTTTAGCAGCCATAAAAATAAGAGCTTCTCAAAAAAATTTCCCACCCATTGGAAAAATAGTGGGAACCCAATAAGGGGGAGAAGAAAAATAATGAAACCCATTAAAGAGATGAGGAAAAGGAGGAAGCTTTGAGGACATACCACAAAAATGAGAAAAACCCAGAAGAGAATCAGACATTATGAAGAAGAAAGAGTGAACAGTAGAGAGAAAACAGAGTGATGGATGAAGATATAAGGAAATGGATATTTCAGAAAGAGCAAGAAGAAGAAGAAGAAGAGTGAGGAGGAGGAGGAGGAGGAAGATGGATCTGCTGATGGTGGGGGGCCATTGTGATTCTCTCAAGGAAGATTATAGAGAGAGAGAGAGAGAGAGAGAGAGAGAGAAAGAAAGGCCATAAAAAGAAATAAATATAAACTTACATAAACAACAGAAGAATCAAACTTGTGAACATTTGATTTTATGTTTCTCTCTCATTTATTATTTGTTTGTTATTTTGCCTGTCACGAAATAATATGATAATACTTGTTTTTTAAATTTCACACTCTAGTTTAGAGTAGGTGTAGATTCTCTCCTCTATTTTCTTGCTATCAACTCAACTTTAATTTCTTCATTATTAATTCTTTAGGTATCGGTGATGTTAAGTGATAGATGAACATATGTCCTTTGAAGATTAGTCGTGGATTAATCGTGTTTGGAAATAAATTAAATTTTAAGTTCTAAATGGTTAAATAAGTCAAAAGTGGGTATTCGATTTTGAGCTTAAATAAGATCTAAGCCACCTTACCTTTCATTTACAAGGGTGGTCATAAATCGATAGAAAATTGTTAAGAAATCTGAATTTACTTAAGAAAACTTTCCGTTACAAAAAATATGTAACGCATGCTCACAAAAAATGATAGGTCATATTTCACGTGTCAAAAATATAATAGAAGGTAACAAAGTAAGAGGATTTGAATCCTATATAAACACAGGCAGGCAGCATATGCAGATGAGATGGAGCAGCATAGCATAGAATATAAAGTGTTTCTGTTTTATTGAATATTGTATTTTAGGATCACATCAGACAACACAGATTATAAAGACAGTGACAAACCAACAATCTCCTTCCTCCATCCATTATCATTTTTCCTCCTTTTCTTTTTAATATCTCAAATATAATATTTACTAATAAAGTCAGCAGTGGGACCTATCCCAGAGTTCATTTTTAGGGTATCAACCAGTATTGCAGATTTTGTTCAAGCTTTTCCTCTTTTTCTTCCTTAAATACCCCTGCCTTTTTCCTACCTTTTCTTTTTTACTTTTCTTTTTATGTGAGTGAAGGAATGAAAAGGCAATCCACTATGCTTCTTTCACACATTATATATGGGATTAAGACCCAATTACCTTCCTAACTTGTACTTACAACTAATTTACTTTTCTAATACTTTAAAATTGCAAGTCTTTAATATTTACATACAAAGTATGACCTTCCTAACTTATATTTACAACTAATTTACTTTTCTAATACTTTAAAATCACAAGTCTTTAATATTTACATGCAAAGTATGAAGAAGTTACTTATACCATCTCCGTCCATTTCCATTTTTTCTCTTGGTAAATGAAAAGTGGAGAATTGAAAGCTCAATCATTCTTTATTTATTTCCCACTAGTAGAGATTTCCCACAACTAGAAAATTATTTGGTCTTTCCCACTTTTAGATCTTATTATTTTAATTATTTCAATGTCATTCAAAGCTTATTTAATAATTTTAAATTTATAATTGATAGAAATTGTTACTTTAATGGTTAAGTCATTATTTTTATTAAAAAAAAAATTTATATGGAGAAGAATTGAGATTTATAGATGGAGAAAAAATGGAGAATGTAGATGAAAAAGTAAGAAATGGGGAGAAAAGTGGGAACGAAGGTTGGAGATGCTCTTAGGTGTCTCTCTTACTTATGATAAAACCAAAATTGATCATTCACACAATTGAAATAAATTTGGTTGAGTTATTTTACATTTTGAGTTTAATCTTTTGATTTGTATAGAAAATAGAGGAGAGTGTTAAATTTTAAAATGTTTTGTATAATATTGAAAGTAGGACGTAAGAATGAGAGTGAATGTTTTGAGTAAAAGGCTCGGCCCAGCTGATAACCTATGCTATCACCTCATCGATGGGCTACCAAGCTTCTCGTTGTCTCCTAACAAATTGGGCTTTCATCAACATAACACCTAACCATTTCCTTTTAAATAAAAAATCTCAAATACGCCCAAAATAGCTTAAGCAACAAAAAGAAAAAGAAATAGTAACAAATAAGAAAACTTAATTTGTATAATACATTACAAAGGAGGGGTTTGATCCAATATTAATAAAGAAAAAATAATAATTACTTTAAGCAAATTATTATCAATTCGTGGCCTAGTGTTAAAAGCACCAATCTAATTGAATTCAAGTTTGTAATATATTCATTTAAAACATTTAACTGTTAGATTCATGCGATATAGTTTACTTCACAAGATACGATAACTTACTATTTATAAACCTAATAACCACTATTTTATGCTAGTAAAGGTAAACAGTTCCCAATTAAAAGTAAAAATAAATAACCCATAATTATATTTCGTTTCAAGTAAATCATTTGATTGAAGTTTTGGCAAAGGGTTTATTCTTGAGATTGTATTCATACCTTAGTACGGGAATATATTTTTTAACTTATAATGTGGTTCACAGTTAAAAATCCTGTTAATAAACTTATTGAACTGAAAGCTTAAACTAATAGTTAAGACTTAATTATATCGTTTATATATTAATCTCTGATACACTTCCTCAAGCGAATGTCCCTTGAGTTTAAAACGTGCAGCACAAGCCTGTCGAACTCAGGACTTTTCCGATCACAAAGACTCTGATATCACATTGCCACGTTAAGGAACCGATAAAAGTAAAAGTTTGAGTTGATAATTGAGGCATGATTACCGTTTATATACCAATCTCTCGCGGATCCAACCACGGATCTCAAGCACCAAAGAGAAAAACCCAATAGCACAAAACAAAGTATCAAAATAAGCAGATTTATAAAGCAAGAGTTGGAGATAACTAGAAGTCTAAATCTCAACTGATAAACTAACCAACACGACTTAACAGTCGTACAATACAATAAAAAGCAACATCATAACTTATAATTATTTAACTATTGCAAAATAAGTAGCATATATATGGGGTTAATATTTAGAAACAGGATATTTGATAGCATTTTTGAGAAGCTTAGACAAAGCAGCCTGGCCAAGATCAATTCCACAAACATCAGCAAGACGAACAAGATACAGCAAAACATCTGAAAGCTCTTCCTCAAGATGCTCCTTTTCATCCAAACTCCATTTTGGTAACCCTTTTTCAACCTCTCCTTTCCATTGGAATATTTCTGATAGCTCTCCCACTTCTCCTACCTGCAATATACATATTTTATAGTCAGTTTCACTGGATTCAAATTTAAAAATGAACTGAACTGAACTGAATTGAACTGTACGGGTCAGTTACAAGTGCTAAGAGGAGATTTCTAGGAGAGTGATAGTGCTCCCATCCTCTAGCTTTAGCAAATTCTGCAACCCTATCTCTTAGTTGTGCCAGAGAAACATCATTCACAGCTTTTCTTGTATACTCCTCCTCATTATCATATGAACTCCCCATTTGCTCTATTCTTTATTTTCTAGTCTTGTCTCTTGAAATAGGATATATTTTTTTGAGCTCTTGCATGCCCATATTTAAAGACAACCAACTGGGGCCCTTTTCAGTTATCTGTATGGTTCAATGTGCCATATACATAATAACTAAACTATTATTGGGATCAAAACCTTTTTCAGAATTCGAATCATAACAACCTTATTCGTTCATCGAAACACAAACATACATGTTGTAACTATCAAGAATAATTTGCGCGCATGAATGTTTAGAAATTAATATAAATTGGTATTATTGGGCTTATTCACTTAAGTTTTTGGTCACTTGGTTTCTAAACATAGATTGTGAGTCACTTATAGATTAAATGGGTAACGGTTTGAATTCTATCAACTTCATTATATATAAAATTTCAACACATGATAAGATGTGTCTATGTTGTATATATGTGTTTCATGCCTATGGGCCATTAGCATGAGTCGAAGCATAGAGATAATAATAAAAGTTACTATTACACTTAAATTATCATTTTAAGATTTTAGTTAATTAATATAACAAAATTTGATTAATCAGTGATGCTTTTGCCTCAACTTTATATATTAGTGTTATATTGTTTGGGTATAGGAGGTATGTTTTAGAGCAAGTAGATGCACTAGCTTGCTAGCAAATTGAGGGTTTTGAGGGAACAAGATAGATCACGTGCAGCGATGGCATAAATTATAATGTCTCTCTATGACTTGATATCACTTACTCCAATTCTATCTATCCCATTCCACCACTTTCATTATCTTTTCTTTTACTAAACCAAACCAAATTATTGCTCTAGCTTTTTCACTTTAATTGGACTATCATCTCTTTTCCTCTATGTTCTATATTTGTAAGTTGGGCATGCTGTTATTGCTTATTATTCAAGGTTTTAGTAACAGCCTATATCTCATAGATTAACATAAAAGATGTAAAGGTCATGATGCATGATCCAATATTTGTAAAAGTTGGGCATGATGTTATTGCTTATTATTCAAGGTTTTATTAACAGCCTATATTTGTTAATTAAATCTTAATTATTAGTTTAAACTATGAACTAAACTTTTTCAGGGTTATAAACAAAAACCTTATATATAAAGGTCATGGTGCAGGATCCAATCTCAGGATTAGATTTTTTCTCTTTTTTGAATACAGATGAAACTTAAAAATTTATAAATGGATGATCTCAAGATCTTGTTGGAATGAATAATAAATCATTGAAATCCACCTCTATATAGTTTTTGACAAGTAATTCTTTTCCTTTCTTCTAATTTCCTTAATTCTTTTTTGTTAATTTGCACGAACCAAAAACTCTTTAAATATTTTTGACCATATTCTTTTTAACTAAAAAAAACAAAATTAGATTAAATTATTAAATTAAATGCTTAATAAATTTTGTTGAATTTACGGAATTGAATTTAAAACGAATTTTACCGAATCAAGTCATAAAAAATTGAACTTTATTGGTTCCAACTAATACTTATCTTTAATTTGATGTGATTGAGATACTGATAAGAATTATTGAATTATGGAGAAAGAGTGAATGGCATGGGCGGAGTGCAAAATTGCGATTCCAACGTGGACAAATTCAAATAGTAGACAATATAATCCCAAAATATATAGTTATATAGGATATGTTGCTATATAAGGTGAGCTACAATACAAGCCTACAATATGCTAAGCTTTGCTTATTTTATAATAGCTATAGTTGCGCATGTGAATCTTGAAACATCTCAAAATTTGTCCTCTATTGCTTGCGAATGTCTAATTTCTAGGGACAACCTTTGAGCTCTTCCATGCCCCTTCTAGCATTTGCTTTTTGTCATGTCTCCCATCTTGGTCGGTCTTCCTTTTCCTTTTGTTGATGGAGAAGCTCTCAAAATCGACTAATAGATTAGTGACTCGTCTTAACGGGAAATTATTGTGGGATTTCGGTCCTCAAACTTTACTTGAAAATTTCTCATTGAATGTTTGACATGTAAGGTATGACTCACTCAATTGATGGATAGTCACATGTCAAATATCTAATGAGGGTCTTTGAATTTTAGTTGAGGACCCAAATTCCACAATAAATTTCATCTTTTCAACGTGAACAATTCATTCTTTGTAAGGACTAATAGATCTTCAATATAATACAAAAATTCAAGTCCTTAAATATTTTTGAAGCTTGTACTAAATTCAAACCTTAGTGTATATTGTCTCTTAAACTTGTCTCAATACACTCTATTTTAGAGGGTGAAAAAATAAAAGGAAATATGAGAGTTTATGCCGTCCATCAACCTCTTCCCTTCCACCATAAATTTTTATTTAACCTTCAAAATTTCCCTTCTAAATTCCTTCCCTATCCTCTATCCAATGAAGCCGTAAAGGTCATATTGTTGCAAACTTTAATCAGTGTATTTTGGAATTTACAATTAAGTGTCCTTGTACACTCTTAATTTACAACTTAAATGTTGCTAACAGAACAAAGGTGTGACATTGAATCCACCATAAAAAAGTAGCAGTAATTTTCACATGTCCATGACTAATCAAGTTAATTTGGTCAGTCACTGTAATAACCGTTAGGTGCCGTTTGGTTCGCGGAATAGCCAAGGAATAGCAAGGAATAGAATAACTATTCCTTGTCTATTCTTATTCCTATGTTTGGTTGAATTTTTCAAACACGTAATAATTATTCCACGGAATAGCTATTCCAAAATTGGATGGATGGTTATTTCTTAATTCAAGTAAGGAATAGTTATTTCAAACATAGAAATTTATATTCCTAACGAATATTTATATTATCTATTCTTATTCTATTCCGTGGAATAACTATTCCATTTCATTCTATTATTCCATTCCATGAACCAAACGGCTCCTTAGATCTAACATCATTACACTGATATAACGGCGACCGACCAAATTAACTTGGTCAGTCATGGACCATGTGAAAATTTTTGAAAAGGGATAGTCACAATACTAAATATAATTAGATTTCCACCTCTTATTTCTCTAATGAAAAAAAAAAAAGATCTGGTAAGGCACCAGTTTCCTTTGTCCTGATGATTACTATCACGTAAATTGCTACTGGAAATGCTATTATGAAACGTAAAAGAGTTATTTTCCAGTCTATGAAATCAGTTTATACGTACAAAAGTCTGGTTATACACTATAATCTATGTTGCCCGGACACGGATACGGATACAGTGTCGAACACAGATACAAAACAGATACGGACTCGGGACATTATTTCTAAAACATAACCTTTATAAATAGCCTAAAAATGGTGTCCGACGCGGTGTTCGACACGGATACGGGTACCTAGTAAGGAGAAGTGTCCGTGTATCGTAGACTAAAATAACATTTTCTTAATCAACTGATTCAAGTTTGGACAACCATTTGCAGGCATAACACATGTTCTAGACTTGTAGTTGATTGCATCCTTTTGCAAATAGGAAATCAGCAAGCATTTAAGCACAGTAGGAAGTTGTGATGCAAAAGAAATAAAATCTAAATCAAATTATCTCTCTATTCAATTTCAATTTCTGAAAATGGTATCTTTACAAGAAGAATCATATAAACAAAAAGAAAAAAAAAACTGTGTAGTATACAAAGAACATGTATGTTTTCCTCTGGAAATATTTACCAGCCTACAAGTATATCAACAGTCTATCAAAATGGAGGAGAAGAGCAACCATAAATGAAATCGCCTCTATTCCCCGAAATCTTTATCAACATAGCTAACACTTCTTTCATGTTAGGCCTAGCTTGTGGTGCCTCAGAAGTACACCGTATACCGATTCTTAATAACTCGCACATCTCTACTGCTCCCTCTGCTAAACCTGACCCCAACACTACAACTGGTATCACTGCTCCAGCATTTTCCGTTCTCCCATTTCCAATCACCCGTCTCGCCCATTCTACCAGGCATTCTTCCCCTCCATCCACTGCTCGCCTTCCTGTTGCCAATTCCATTGCTAATACCCCAAAGCTGTATACGTCGCCCTTTGTTGTAGCTTGCCAAGTTTGTCCATATTCTGGTGCTACGTATCCAACGGTGCCTGCTATTGTTGTGCTAACATGGCTATCTTCAGCATTAACGATTCTTGCCAGCCCGAAATCTGTCACTCTTGCCTTCCCATCTTTATCCAGCAACACATTGCTTGCCTTGACATCACGATGAACGATTGCAGGGTAGCATTCATGGTGAAGGAAGACTAATGCTCGAGCCACATCAGTTGCTACATCAGTTCGCCTTCTCCATGTTAGCCTCCTTCTATCAGAAATTAGATCTTCCAAGCTTCCGCCTGTCATGTATTCATAAACTAGTATTTTCTCCAAACCATTAAGGCACCATCCGTAAAGTGTTACAAGGTTCGGATGCGGCCAGCCAAACCCATTACCAGTCAGTACTTCCATTTCTGCTCGAAACTCTTTCTCGCCTTCGATTCCTTCTCTTTGCAACTTCTTAACTGCAACATCTCTTCCATCAGGCAAGAGTCCTCGGTATACAGTCCCGAATCCTCCTTTTCCAATGATTCTTGTCTCAGAAAAGTTCCCTGTTGCTTTGAGAATGTCAGAATGAGTGAATGCTGTCTTGTCCAAACGGATGATTTTAACTGTATCAGATAACCATGGAGATGAGCTTCCTGAACTATATGTCAAATCATGTCGGTATTTTATATCCTCCAAGAGGAATCCCTGAGAGCCAGCTGGACTTTTCCTCGAAATCCAGACAAGAACTGATAGAGCTCCACACACCAACAAAGCCAGTGCCATCGTCAAGAGCACTAAAAATCCAGCCCACCTTACGCGTTCCCTCTTCCTGCTATCAACTTTCGCATCTCCAGGCGCACTGCTTGAGGAATTGGTGATGAATTTCGGAAGCACCAAGAGTGGAGTGCCAAGGTAAGAATCTTTCTCGAATGTAGCCAACTGCCCAGTTGATGGGATGACTCCAGAAATCAAAGGATTGAAGGAGATGTTGAACTTACTCAGATCATTCAATTCATTCAAGATTGATGGAAACGAGCCGGAGAAGTTATTGTAAGATAAGTCAAGATTCTGTAAGCATTTGATATTTCCAATATCAATAGGTATTTCTCCTGAAAACCGATTTTTGGTGAGGTTGAGGACGACAAGAGGCATCTGTCCAATCTGTCGAGGAAGCTTCCCAGAAATCTGATTTGAACCCAAATGCAACATACTGAAATTATGCATTTTACCAATATCCTCAGGGAGTTCACCAGAAAGCTGATTCCCGCTAAGCTGTACATAGCCAGTGATTTGAAATGTCCGATATTTAGAGCCTGAAACACAGACCGGAAAAATCCCATTCCCTCTTAGTAAATTATCCCATATGCTTCTACAACTCTTCCTTGTTAGGATTGTGTATACAAAACTGAATGGAGGATAGTCAGCAGGAATCCACCTCTTCATCGATAAACATTCGCCAGAACCAGCAATGACTCGCTCGGTTTGCTGGTTCGACAGAAATGTAGGCCCGGGATTTCTGCCTATATTCACCAGCTCAGGTGGAATATTTCCTGAAAGGTTGTTATTGGCAAGGTTTAACCACAACAAGCTACTGCAATTTCCCAATTCTCTCGGAATTTCGCCTGTTAGGATATTCCCTGCAAGCATTAGCCACAGGAGTGATTTCAAGTTTCCGAAAGTAGTCGGTATGTTTCCTGTTAGTTTGTTGAAGGAGAGATCAAGAGCTTGGAGGGTAGAAAAATTTCCGTATTCTTCGGGTATACTGCCATTAAATTGATTATAAGCAAGTATCAAATACTTCAGTTTTGGCATTTGAGATAATTCTACAGGTAGTAGACCTGAGAAATTGTTATAGCTCAAATCTAATCTTACAACATTAGGCAGTTGGAAAATTCCTGAAGAATATAACCCACCAGTATAGAGATTTCCATGTAACACCAGATATTTCACCTGTGTGAATCTTCCGAAAATCGCCTGCACATTTCCTCCAAACTTGTTTCTGCTCATGTCCAAAAAGGCCAATCTACTCAAGTTGAGAAGGGACTCCGGAATCACAGAAGAAAAACTATTGTTTCCCAAGAACAAGGCCTGGAGACTCGAAATAGAACCTACTTCCGAAGGGATCTGTGCGGTCAACTTGTTCCCCCACACATTCAGAATGATCAGATTCCTACACTTGGATATCTCTTTCGGAATTCCACCGGTGAAATTGTTTCCTGATAAATCAAACACTTCCAGCATACAATTGTCAGCAAAATTTGACCCCAGAATTTCACCGGTTAGGAAATTTTCAGAAACCGAAAACTCCTTAAGCCTTGAAAAACCATTCCATAAACCTCCACTGAAAACATTTGAACTCAAATCAAGATACTGCAAACTCCAGCATCCATCAAAGGAGTTATCAAGCCGGCCGCTGAAATGATTCGCTGATAAATTAGCGACTGCTAACTTGTTACAAATAGCTGGAAAGATAGACCGAATTCCTCCCGAAAGCCGGTTCATGGACAAGTCCAGGGTCTCCAAGTTACTCAAGCCAGTCAAGTTGAGCTGTCCATCCAGAAGATTATGAGATAGATTAAGATAACCCAAATTCTGACAGTTTCTCAAGTCCTCAGAAACCACACCGCCTAAGAAATTTCGAGAAAGGTCAAGGTATGCAAGAGCTGTAAACGACGAAAAGCTATTGTATAACTCCCCGGAAATATTACTGCTAGTAAGATTGATGCCAGTAACTCTTGAGCCGTCATTTGCGCATATAATTCCAGACCAGTTGCAAGGATTAGTACTAAAGTGACCCCATTGAGAGTATATTCCTCGGTTTACCGGGTTCTTCTCTTCAAGATAGGACTTGAGTTTCAGCAAGGCTGCCTTATCTGCCTCTAGAGAATCTGCACCAACTGCTCTACCTGGAATCACAAGTATCAGAAAACAAGATTAATTCCTTTGAAATCAAGTAAAATTTATATTCTTGTAATTACAATAAAAATGATCAATTTCGACTACTTAAGTGTTAGTCTTATTTTGATTCCGTTCTTATTCGTTATTCCAAATTCCGAACGAAACCCAATTAGATATTGGGGAGTATATAATGAAATTCAAGTAAACAGAATCTATATATGTATCCTTGGAAACTGCAAACAACATTCATTATCAAGAACAAAACTGAATGTAACTTCAAATTTAAGAAGAGTTACTAAGATATGTAAGAATAAACCAAGAAATGAAATGAAGTAATGATGGGACATACATAATGATATATTAGGAGATAATAAATTACCTGTAATGAAAACTAAGAAGACTAGAAGCAGTAAAGCACGCCATATATCCGTTTCGTCCTCTGCCATGAATGAATATAGTATATGTTGTTGTTCTTAGGATAGAAAAGAATGACAGAGAAACAATAAGTTTATTCAGAATTCCAAGAAGAATAAAATCAACATTGAAGGCAGAGAAACAAATAGGATAACAGAAAATTCAAGAAAATGCCAAGTTTTCAAAGCATTTGAATGTCATATTTTTCAAGTGTGTATATGGCCTGCAGGTAGACCAACCAAAAACTAAAAAGAAATATTTGGTCTGGTCTGCTATGCTAAGGTATGGTTGTTTATTATATTAATGTTGATATGAAAAGGAAAGAAATGATAAATAAAAAGTAGGTAGTAATGTATGTATAATAAGAAAGGAAATAAGTATAGAAAAGTGAAGAAAATGATGGTCTTCTCTTTGGAGGGGAGGGGAAGTAAATGAGGGGGCGGTTGAGCCGTCCTTGTTGACTGCTTCACCTACATACATATTAGTCTAGTCTCATAATATTATGTATGCCTTTGACTCCTACCCAAACTCCTCTTCTTATTCTTTTTTATGTTTTTCACGTTTTATTCTTTTTCTTTAAAAATAACAAATATTTGTAGAATACTTTTATTTTTATTTTTTATAGACAACAAGTTTCTTTAGTACAAAGATAACTTATTCGCAGAAAACTAGGACATGAATGAATCGAGAGAAATGGATTTTGAAACGAGCATCTTCACTTGACCACCTCATGAGCGACTTGATTAGCTATTCTCCGAACGAAAAGAAATTTTGTGTCTGAAATAACGACCGTCAAAGAAGATAGAAGAAGCAAAAGTAGAATGCTTTTATTGAATGATAATCTAATACCAAGCAATCTATGTAATTTAATTTTATACATTTTATTTGAAATACTTTATTTATATTCTTTGCTTTTGATGAATTTATTATCTTATACGTATAAATTAAGAATTTTGGATTCGTCCTTAGAATTATGAGTCTCATTTATCATTAGAACCAAAATCATGTGATGAACCACACTCAAATATTTGATAACACAAAATTTATCTAACACTATGTAACTAATATGCATGCTCATAAGTAGGATTGCAAATGAGAATGTGGATGGATTTACTCTCATTCTCATCTTTGTCTAGACGAGGAATCTTCATCCTCATCCTTATTGAAAATATGTGAAAAAATTCATCCTCATTCTTGTCCTGTGCATATTCCATTTCTCGTTGTTAATTTTCCAAACTAGGTGTTTTTGTTTTACTAAAAAATTCAGACTCATAATTAGATTCTCTACTACGAAGTGCACAGACCTCACTCCTAAACTTCATATGTCTATTTTCCCCTAATAATAGTCTTTTTTTTAAAAAAAAAAAATCAGAATTCAGTGTTTCACTATATGAAAAAAATAAAAATAAGAATGATAGTGATACAATTAAACTATAAAAAAGAAATAATCAAGTTATTTTACCTATTACGACTGTTTTGTTGGCATTGTAAATTTCTTCGTGATTTTAATTTGTTGGTCATTTTTTAATTGTAACCCATTTTAGTCAAACTGCACAAAGCAATATTAAACAGAATATTATTATTATTATTACTATTACTGTTTATTATTGTATGTTCTAAATGTTTGAATTCTTTGAATGAACTACTAATAAATTTTAATTCCTAGCTAATCTTTGACATGTATGGCGCATGATTCCTTGCCCAATAAGTTCATTATAACTTAATCATATTGTTGATAGAAAAAAATCAGGTCGCAGTTTTGGACTTTATATATATATCCTTGGTCCCAGTTTCTTTATTATTTTTCCCCTTTTCCATTACAATTTTATTGTTATAGGAACGTGAATTTGACTATTGAATTTCAATTTAAAAGAAAAGTCACTTGTTCATAAAATGAATAAAATGCTTTTAATGGGCTGAAGTTAAATGCACTTGCTTAATTTCAGGCCCATCAACTCTTTCCATTCCATATGGTGAAGTGAAGTCTTTTTAAGTCATAAATTTTTGGATTACATTTTATCAAAAGTTCAATACTTCAAAACAACAACTGAAGAATTTCATATTTAGTAGGTCGTCCAGATAATTGCCACATTTAATTAATATAAGGCCCAATCAACTCCTTCTAATTCATAACAAAGTAGTTTTCACTTAAAATTTTAGAGTGCACATTACCAACAATAATTCATTACTTAAAAAATAACTACTAACGGCTAACAGTTAAAACAAACAAATTGAACACAAAATTATGTCAAGATTATATTGATATTGACAACACTAGAACTTCATATTCAGAACCTCACTCAATGGCGGATAATTCCATGGCATAGTTTCATGAGAGAAAGCACCAAATTCCCTTGATAAAGATTCCTCCCTGAGTGCAGCTAATGTCGCCTTTCGCCTCAGCTTCTGCTCTCTCCATTTCGAAAGCTGATCTTCCACTGTCATTTTTGCTCTCTCTGTTGCTTTTGCTCTTGCTCTCGCTTGTTCTGCACGTGTCCTGAACTCTGCTGCTTTCGCGGTCGCTGCTTCCATTTCCTTCTTCATTTTCTCCATTTCCTCCATCTTTTCTTCTTTGTCCCCTTTCAGTTCTTCGTACTCTTCCATTCCTATTCGTATGCTTTTCTATCCACCTTCTTCTTTGTCTTCGTCTACATATTTCACATTACTAACTCTTTCTTCCGCTGCTGCGAGTTCTGCTTTTAGCACTGCTATCTCTACATGTGCTTCAATTCTCTACCTTTTGTTTCCTCCATTTCTGTTTTCACCTTCTCCATTTCATATGTCACTGTCTTAACTTCGAAATTGAGGCTGCAAAGACATTCTTTGATAAGTTTCAACAGTAGTTAGGCAAGGTTAACTACAAATCCAAAAGAAGTCTAAAAGTTGTTGGAGTATACAAAAAGTTAAAGTCCGGTAAAGTAGTCTGAAATTCAACAGTAGTGAGGTTTTGATTGTATCTACGAGATAAGAATAATTCATTCCTAAGAAACAATACGCGGAGTAAGTTGCAGAATGCCAAATCTAACTTTCATTCATATCCACATGTACAAGAGTTGATCCCTTACAACTAACAACTCTTACTTAAGTTGTCTTCAATGTTTCAAATTTTCAGGATTTTGCCTTTGGGAATCTAAACTTAAAACTAATTCAATAGAAATTTGACAACATTAACTTGAACCACTTCTCAACTAATAACCCAAATGTAACAATTCAGACCACGAATAAATCAATCTGAAGGAGAAACAACAGAAAAAGATACTTTACCTCCTAATCGAGGCGCCAATCACCACGCCGCTCATCATGACCATCAATCCCTCTATTACTCCCTATAATTCCAAACCCCGTCCTTTTCGAGCTCCAAACATGCAAGAGATTTTACTCTATAGGCAAAAAGCATCCTGAAGCCCCTAATCTTTCCATTTTCGGTGCATTAAGCCCTTGATCTTTTATTTAAATACATTAGGCCCTTGATCTTTTATATTTGGTTCTATCAAGTCCTCATCTAACAAAATTGGATGATTTGTTAATTTTCACAAATTAATAAGACCAATTGAAATATTGCGACACCTAATTAATTACAATTGATCTAATATTCATTAAGTTATTCAACAAATTTTTTAAAAATGAACAAAAAATCAGTAGTTATTGTCGTTGTTTTGCTCCCTTTCTAGTCATTTCGAAAGTAAACTCGAGGAGAATGAAAACATAGATGAAACCTAATGAGTTATGTTTGACCATGTTCGTTATGCCTTATTAGTACTTATCGGTTGTTCATTTCAATTCAGTAATTTTTTTTTCAATAAATGTGCTTCAGTAATTTTCAGTCATAAAAAATTTGGCCTTAATTTGTGGGGCCGAAATTGAAAAGAAAAACTAAAATGAAAAATAAAAGAAGAGCAAAGATGATGATGAAGAAGAAACGATTATAAAAATGAACTTGAGAGATAAATAGTACTAATTTGGAGAGAGACAAAGAGAAACGTTTGAGAAAGAAGGTGCGACATTACAACGTTTCAATAGGTGGGAAAAATAGATTTCAAATTTAAAAAGATAATATTGTCTAGAAATGTAAGTAGAAAGCAAGGTGAATCACATATATTAATCAACTCTCCTAAACGGGCTAGATTTGTAATTATGCCACCATATTTCAATCTTATTAATTTGTCAAAGTTAACAAATCATCCAATTTTATTAGATGGGGGCTTGATAGAACCAAAAATAAAAGATCAAAGGCTTAATGTGTTCAAATGAAAGATCAAGGACATAATGCACCGAAAAATGAAAGATCAAGGGCCTCAAGATGCTTTTTGCCTACTCTATATCCAATAAATCTTTTCTTTTCTCTTTTCTTGAATTTTTTATATTCTACTGTACATCGGTGTGTGTCAAATTAAAGAATTACAGAAATATTACGTGGCAAAACAATTAAATAAATATTACATGACATAAAGCATAAAGAAATAATAAGTTTACCGGTGGTCGTCGATTGGTGGCTGGGACGAGAGACGACGACGACTAAAACCCCATTGCCCTAAACCCCCTTACCCCCGAACTAATTTAAAAAACGAAAAAAGTAATTGATTGTCATTGCGACGGGTAAATCTTACGTGACTTCGGCTGATGGATGGTAAAGCGTCAAAATATTTGCCGACCCCGTGCCATGTATAACGATATTGTTATTTCTGTATTGCTGATGCGTCACATTATACACAACTTTGTGGTTAGCTCCATTAAAAAAATTTAAAATGAATAACAAATGATTTCTGCCACCGACCATTGCAAGTACAAATTATCCGACTTTACCTTCAAAGCAGAAAGCATCACTTGCATTGAAGGTAAACCGATTGTTTATACAACGGCGAAAAATGAAACTAATCCATAGATGATATCCATATTTTCGGATGGCTCGTTTCGGGAAAATAAAAAGGGGATCATGGCGGAATTTTGGCTCTTGTAATCACTCATCCGGATGGAAAAATTCCATCTCATAATGGATTTATAACCGTGGAAATTAAGAGTTTAGTACCTACTACTTAGGATAGTTGTACCATTGTCGAATCCCTAGCGGTAGAACTGGGAATGGAGATAATGCAAAGGCTCAAGGCGCGAGAAGATATGCCAATTGAAGCTCAGTTTCAATTTTTTTTCAGATTGTGAACCTCGGGTCAACCAAGTTGCTAGAAATAAGAGAAAGTCAAACCATATGTCAAACGGCTTCGGTCGAGATGAGGAACAATAACATGCATCTTTATTACTTGCCTAAAACAATGATCGAGACCTCAAATGCATTAGCCATCTATGATGCTAACAAGGATCAGCTAGAGGATAAACATGAGGTCTTCAATCAAGTGGAGCTTCTACCGGACAAAGCGAGAGTACTCCTGGAACTCGAATTGATAGAATTGAAGAGGAAAGCCAAATATAAGGCCTTTTGGGTTCGTATGATGAGGAAGACTTGAGTTTGCAAGGATAGTCCTAATTTGAATGATTATTTTCGATTTGGTTGTAATATTGCTACTTTTAACTTAATATTAGGGGCTCAATCAATGTCACTAACAACAAATAGCATTATGAATTGTGATTTTGTCTTGGACTTTGTTCTTTATTTCGGGTTGGTTCCAAAAGACAAGTCCGAATTCCTAGACAGTTCTCGCCTTAAACTTGATTTTCTTTTATTTTTTATTCTCTTTTCTTTTTCATTTCTTTTTAGCTGCTTTTATTATATTTTCTTGTATTTTTCTATTTTGATTTTAATAATATCGGTTCTCGGCTTGCGGTCTCGTCTTGGTACCAACCTAGTTGGTATTAAGTCGTTCCGTTTCGCCGTGCTACCCGCTTTTACTTAAAAAAGAAAAAACTCAACCAACAAAGCCAAGAACTCCCTCATTGGCATCAATACGGCTGCGCGCCCAACATAGACATCCGAGTTTGAAAGAGTCTTTGTAATCATTGCGATGGTAGCAGATGATTTCTTGAAATTTTGAGTAGTCGAAGACGACGATGGGAGGGAGGTTCCTTTACTGAAGCAAGCCAAAATAACATTTAAATGCATGGTTGGGTCGGGCCGACCCGAGCATGGGATGGATCAATTTAATTGTTTTTTTATACAACCCACCTCCTTTTTCCCACAAAAATTGACACTATTTTCACTTCATAACAACAATTGAAGAATTTCATATTTAGAGCATGATCTAGTTGGTCGTCCAGATAATAGTCATTTAATTAAAATAAGGCCCAATCAACTCCTTCTAATAACAAAGTAGTTTTCACTCAAAATTTTAGAGTGCACGTTAACGACAACAATTCATTCATTACATCAAAAATAACTACTAACGGCTAACAGTTAAACCAAACAGATCGAACACAAAATTATATCGAGATTATATTGATATTGACAACACTAGAACTTCATATTCAGAACCTGACCCAGTGGCTGATAATTCCTTGGTGCAGTTTCATGAGAGGAAGCACCAAATTCCCTTGATAAAGATTCCTCCCTAAGTGCAGCTAATGCTGCCTTTCGCCTCAGCTTTTGCTCTCTCCATTTCCTCAGCTGATCTTCCACTGTCATTTTTGCTCTCTCTGCCGCTTCTGCTCTTGCTCTCGCTTGTTCTGCTCGTGTTCTGAACTCTGCTACTTTCGCGGTTGCTGCTTCCATTTCCTTCTTCATTTTCTCCATTTCCTCCATCTTTTCTTCTTTGTCCGCCTTCATTTCTTCGTACTCTTCCATTCCTATTCTTATGCTTCTCTTTCCACCTTCTTCTTCGTCTTCGTCTACGTATTTCACATTTCTAACTCTTTCTTCAGCTGCTGCGAGTTCTGCTTTCAGCATTGCTATCTCTACCTGTGCTTCAATTTCGCTCCCTTTCGTTTCCTCCATTTCAGTTTTCACCTTCTCCTTTTCATTTGTCAATGTCTCAACTTCGAAATTGAGGCGCCTCACCTCATTGTTTGCATTCTTTAGTTCCACGTTTAACTCATTCATTTCAGTTTTCATGTTCTCCATTTCATCTGTCCCCATCTCAGCTTCAAAATTCAAACGACTTACCTCATCATTAGTGTGCTTGAGTTCGAGTTTTAACTCATCCATTTCAGTTTTCTCCTCCTCCAGTTCATATGACACCTTCTCAGCTTCGAAATTCAAATGAATAACCTCGTCACTAGCATTCTTGAGTTCGAGTTTTAACTGATTCATTTCAGTTTTCAGCTTCTCCAATTCATCTGTCACTGTCTCAACTTCAAAATTGAGCTGACTTACCTCATCATTAGCGTTCCTGAGTTCGAGTTTTAACTGATTCATTTCACTTTCCATTTCCTTTATTTGAATAGCTTGATCAGAATTCTCCTTTTCCTTGTCATCCAGTTGAGAATTCAGATTGTTCATATCACGTATCACATCTGAAACAACTTTATCAGATGAACTTAGAACTTCATTCGCTCGATTAACCTCCACTTGGAGAGAATCAATTAAAAGCTTCTTTTCCATTAACTGATTTTCCAATTCATTCATCATCTCCAGTTCCTTCCTAGTTTCTTCCATTTCTGTCAAAGCTTTGAGCTTAGCATCTTGAGCAGCAGCTAATTCTGTTTCAACACAGAGAAGCTCTCCTTGTGACGACTTTAACTGGAGTAAAACATGAGAAATCTGCTCTTTTGCCTTTCCAAAGTCCGACAATTGATTGCTCATCTCCTTCACTTTGACTTCAAGTTCATCAATTCGATGACTAGCTTCTGTGTATTCTTCGAAATAGACATCTTTCTCTATCTCGGAATTCTTGAGCTGAATCAAGAGCTCGTCCTGCGTTTTCTGATAGTGATCCAGTTTATGCAACAGCTGTGAGTGTGCTGCATCTTTCGCCTCTACCTGCACTTTGTAATTTGCCAATTCCTTGTGTAGTTCTTCTATCTCCATTTCCTATAAATATGTCAAAATAAATTAACGAAGCTATATATTTATCAGAATAACTCACAATATCACCCTTTATAATTTAGTTTAGCTGACTTGAAAATGTAACGTACACAGTAACATTGAACTAATTATAGTCACTAGGACATAAACGCTCACTTGTTTTGCACTTTTAAAGATTGTTGTGTCGCGCTTTAGCGCGTGACAGTTGACACAACAGCTATGCCACACAAGTGCTTTGCAAAACTCATATTTTGTGTAGCACACAACACATGAACGAATGTATAGTCTTATCAGAAATTGTAATATTGTAATAAATTCAGATAAGGTGAACAAGTACAGAACAATATTTGTAAATATATTGTAGGGATGTAGGAGATAATCTTACATCACCGTCGCTGCTGCCTGGCCGGTGTTTTATCTGATCACTTTTGTGGCCGAACAACGTTAGTGCAACTTGTACAGGTTCAATAGGTTTGGTATCGATCTCGCCCATGTCAAACAAAGATCCAGAGAAAAACTAGTTACAATACTCAGAAGCTTCAAGAATCAATCTGCAAACAGATACATAAATACACACATTATTAAACTATAAATATTTTCCTGCTAATGTAGAGAAATTATGAAAGAAAATGTACCTGAGATAGGAATAAGAATATGGTAAAACGAAAATAAAGTTGTTGTACATGTTGTATATAATATATATCCTAAACTTAAGCTGTCTTGATATTTTGGTTTGGTCGGAGATAACGTAGAAATAATTTTGTAATTATCTATCATGTTAAAGAGTTTCATTGATGAATGTAGATGTTAATGTTTCCTTGAAATGATCAATTTACTGTTATTTCTTGTTTGCTTTCATCAAAACTTTTATGTTTTTGTTTTGTTCCAATTTTCTTTTTATCGATCATCATGGATCCTCGGCAGACTTTTCGTTTTTTAGCGTCTACTGGCGTGGGCCGAAAGTGGAGTCTTAACATGTCAAATATTAGTCCAATGGGTTCAAATCTGAACAGTAACCAACTTTAATTTGGGATTTTCCTGTCTAAAATGCTGCCCATTTGTGAATCTTAATTAGCTCAACTAAATTTGAAGAGTGATTCTTTTGAAAAAAAAAAACTTGGATAAATTTGTAACATGTCAAATATTATTTCAATGGGTTCCAAAGCTGAACAGCAACCAACTTAATTTGGGATTTTCCTATCTAAAATGCTGCCCATTTGTGAATCTAAATAAAATTAAGGGGAAAAGTATGTATTAAGCTATTATTTAGTCATCTAAATTTGTAATTTTTTCGCACGTAACCTCTATCAACTTACGTGACATAAAATTTGTGGAGTGGAGAAAATGAGCTCGGCGTCGTCCCGTGTGGGGAGCGATGGGGAGGCGAGGCCAAGATTCTTCGACCACAAAGCAAAAAAGGTGTGCTGGGAGAAAGCTCAAACAGTAGCAGGTCGACACCCTGAGAGGTGGCGCCGAGACGCTGCCGGCAACGTCGTCTGTAAGCGGTTGTGCAACTGTAATGGCTGCCTTTGTTTCCAGTACGATCACATCGTTCCATTTTCCAAAGGTAATGTTCTAAAAATTGGGTCTTTCTAATTTAATTTCATTGATCAACACATGAAATTTATTTGTATTTTTCTGTTTTATAGGAGGCGAATCTACGGCTGAGAATTGTCAGATTCTTCAAACTAGGGTTAACAGTTACAAGTCTGATAAAGATGGTTTGAATGAAACTCACTTGAAAGGTTATTCTTGTGACCTCAGTTTTACTGGTATGTCTTCTCTTTCTTCTTTTCTTTTCATTTTCTGTTCTGCACTCTTTAGCATTCTGTTTCGTGTAACTTAAACTTCAACACTCTAAACTATATTCATTGTTAAGTTGATCTTAAATTTTTGCTTATAGAGAATGTCCTAGCTATTTTTACGAATTAGGGTAGTGGGTATTTTGTTAAATGTTTTAAGCCTCTTTTTTGTTATTGCTGTTACATATAAACAAATTGATTGAAAGCCTTAAACATGGACCAATTGGATGCTAGCTAACCAAGAAGTTATTTATTTCATAAGCTTATCAGTCATCCATTTTTCTGTAGCCATGTTTGTTCATTGGTTTGCATCACCTTTGTAGACACTCCAATGGAACTATGTAATATGAAAAGTTTATGATTTAATGATTTGTCTAGGAGCTCTTTTATGCCCCCAATTAGTCATTACCTATTTTTTAAGCATTTCTATGACTGCATAAGCCTAATATAGAAAGTGACATTCTATATCTCGTGTCTTCAATCTGGAACACGTCCGTAGTACTATAGTTATGAGCTTGATTTGCAGCATAAATCTGCTAAAGTAAACAGCAAATGGTCTCTCATTGTTTTTTTTTTATATCAATTTCACGTGTGGAAATCCCAGGCTCACCACAAAAACATGCATAATTTCTTTTCGAGGCATGGATTGTGAAGGTTATGCAGTTAGAATATAATTCAGAATTGGTGTATAGTTGTGTCGCTCTGTCATGTACACATGGTCCCAATCAAACTTTCCTTCTCGAAAATGTTGCTTGTCAAAAGTATGCAACTGTCCTGTAATATAAATTATTTACTTGGTTTCGGTCTCTGCCTGAGAATGAAGGAAGATTACTGACTACTGTCACACCGAGACTTATTCGTCATATTATTCGAAACAATATGTTGGAATCTGCCTGAATTCTCGTACATCATATTAGTTTTTGAGTTTGTTGCCGATCGACAAATGCATTGAAAATTGTAGTATTACTACAAGGTTATAGCATGTTGAAATACTTCACTAACATAAACTAACTCGACTGAAAGAAGAGGATTACGTAGTAGCCGGGAGAGTAACCCTTTTCCCGATTCAGCTTATGAGCCTCTACCCGGCTTGGAACTTTAGGCTTTATTCTTATCTAAGAAATGTGAACATTTTAACACACTCTAGTCGATGTTTAGTAAATAGAGTAGTTTAGTTTGATCATGAAGTTTCAGTAGAACCAGGTTTAGGCCTCTTTCTACCTCGGTAATCCCAATATAGGTGCCCAGTTTGAGGCCTTCTGGCTGCTGTTAACTCGACGACTGGTAGAACCCATTCTTTAAGGCCTTTACCTAGCCCTTTTGGTCACCATTCGGAACCGAACCTGTTTGCCACCATTCGGAACCAAACCTTTAGCCCATGGCTTATTTACCGTTCTGTAAATGACTTGTCCAGCTAATCCCAGGGCACCCTTTCTTTAGGCCTTATTCAGCCTTTCCCTCATACTGCTGAACTAGAATACTTAGCTAATTAGTAGGAATCCATTTAACATAGGGAACCTCTGAAACCAGGTCTGTTTTTCATTGCTATGAATCTGTAAGTTATTTTATGCAATTGATATAGGGAACCTCTAAAATCAGGTGCATTTTCATGAATTTTCAGATAAGGAGCTAGACATAATTGAAATGGCAGTTTATGGGGATGTAATCCGACCTGGAAACCAGTGTCGTTGCAGGAGTGTTGCCGAAATGCTCGGCAAATTCAAGGCAAAAGACAACGCACCTGCTTGCAAATTACCTTATGATGGCGATTCACGATAGCAATCAAGGATCAAAACAAAGTTTGATGCTATGCATTTTTTCCATTCTCAAGTCATACAGATGATGACATTTGAACATTTATGATGTAAAGAATATTAGTTCCCCTCAGAAAGTATACAACAAAATGGTTCCACATTCAACTGTAGGACATTGACCGCTGGTTGCATTAGTCTAGTCTTGATTTCACAACCAGCGTAGGTTATACTCTTCTTTCTTTGCCTCTGATTTAGGGGCTTATCAGAGGCAAACAGGCAATTGGGATTGTCCAATGTCTAGGCAATTTGGGAAAAGTCAATATCTGTATCTTGTAATTCATTTTACTAGTTTAATTTGCATTTGCTCCTTGTACTTGGCATGAGTTTGCTTTTTAGGCTCCTAAAGTATATTTGAATATGTATTTCTCTCTATGTGAATTCTTTAAATTTATTATTCTTTCGTAGGGTTGCAAATGAGGCAGAGTGCTCTCTTCCTTCTGGTCCTCATGTAGGAGGAGAATCCATATCTCTATCTCTAAAAGCTTAATGCAAACTCTTTGAACTTGACTTAAAAAGTATGGCGGTTTCATGAACTTACAATGTGTTTTGTTAGCTGTTAGAGCTTGCTTAAAAATTTGCAGCTTCACTTTACCATGGTGTCATATACACGACACACATCTCAAATAGTGAATGATTGATCTACTAGATGGTCAAATGTGAACTTTGAAGCATGAGAGGCTAATGCATCACATCCTCTAAACCATTCTAAGAAGCTAATTGTGAAATACGAGATGGATTTGACCCTCTTCTAATAAATCTAATTTGTATGTGATGGCCTCAATTTGTTCCACCATAATAAACGGCCCATAAAAACCACTTGACAAGATTAAGTGCGACAAATCGATGGTTTATTGATATAGCTGTAATTTAACCAACACCCTATCTTCACAAACTCTCGACTTCACGTTGTTTCCTATTAGAAGCCAAGTTATTCTTTAAACAATTGTAGCTGCATGTCGTGCTCTTCCAATACTTCTCTCCCAATTGCAACTCTGAATGATCATGAAACATAAGTAGATATTGAAGGCGGTGAATTCCATACAAAGCTTCATAAGGAGATAGCTTAATACTAATGTGTTGGCCCGAACTGTAGCAATATTCTGCCTACTTAACACTAACACTAACACTTGTTGTTGAGCATGGTTCATTACAATAGTTCGCAAATATCGTTTTAAGCCTCGATTGACTATCTTATATTGCCGAACCATCTTTAGATCACGTGATTGTGTTAAGTATATTTTACACTTTATTTTGTTTACATTAAAACAATATACAATAGTATCATTAAACTATTATCTTATTTGTCGATCGTTATTTTTTTAAGAAAACGATTATTTTATACAATTTATTACTATATCTATATTAGTGACATTCGATTTATACAAAGTTTCGATGCTATTTCGAAATATATATACAAATTTATCACATGCCTATGAATAACAAATAGAAAAACAAGAGATATTGAACTACTAAAGTACAAGTATATGATCTAAATTAACAAATAGTGTGAAGTAACAACGATAAGTTATATGGTTTGCAGGAATTGCGGAGCCATCTTTAGGTGAAGTTGAAGTGAGTAAAGTGTTTAGATGTTGGATGTTTGACTCATGTCTTTAATTGAAAGTTCATATTATTTTTCTGTAGAATTCAACCCACCCCATTTATTGCTTCTCACCCATCGCAAACAACTACAAAGTCTACTCCTTTTTTTCTTTTTTTTTTTGTTTCTCTAACTTTGACAGTCTTACTTTTATCTAATTAATACTTGGTTGGACATGATCAGCCCCACCACCTAATCTCTGCGCAAAGATGGGCATTACCCTCTTTCATCATTTTGACAACCTCCCTCTTTCATCATTATTCCCATTAGCTATAACTTAGTAAAATTAATCTTCTATTTTTCTTTCATAAAGTCTAATCACCGTGTTACAAAAATTGTTCAATTGAAACTTACGAAACGTTTGTTTTTTGGGATGAGAGGGGTGAGATGGAAAAAAAATCATTTTTAATAATTTTCAAGGATTGTATGGGATGTCTTGTGATAATTATAATAGGATGAACTGAAAGTTAAAAAGAGATGAAAATGATTTAGGGGGCGTTTGTTTCAGCTACTTTTTATTTTTTTTAGTATCATAAACAATTAATTTAGCGTTTAGTTACAAATTACAAAAAACTGTTTTTTGTTTTTTAGGTAAAAAGTAACCGCTCTTTCAATAAGCACTAAAATAATGTTTTTTTACATACAAAATATTGCAGATTTCCTTTATTATCTTTTGTGTTTTACATTATTAAAATAATTCAGTATGTCTAAATTAATCATTTTATATTCTAAAAGCAACAAATTAATTATGATTTTATTAAACACTAATAATCAAACAACAAACCCCAAACATCAAAATGAAACAGCAAACATGATCAGTTGCACCAAATGGAGTCTAAATAGTCTTTAGTCAATTTAAAAATCTCCTTCTATATTATCATCTCTCTTTCTCCATCTATGGTCATCATCCCGACATCCAACCGTCTTTCGTCGTCGTGACTCTCCTTTGTCATCGCCCTCCTTCATCTGTCTCCCTTCCTCTGTCCAGCCCTTCTCTGATTGTCACCCTTCTCCGACCATCTCCATCTTCCGTCAATTGAGAGAAATTAACTTCATTGGCATTCTTCCGTTGCCCTAATCCTCCTTCATCGTCAACATCTATAAACATTAGTAGTGAATATATTTTGGTATTTAGTGAATTCACATTTATTGAAACTCTAATATATAAAAATATGTTTATGTAAACAAAATAGAGATTTACTATTTACTTGAATGCTTGTGTACGAGAGATTCTAAATCACTTACAGATTACAATACTATCTTAATTATAAACAGAGATTTATGTTTTTTATTATATTTTAAATAGCTGTCATCGTTAATATTTTTAAGGAACACCATATACTAAGAGCGTTCTAAATTTTTTAACTTATATACTCATCTAAAACTGAATATGTTGGAGCCCAAAAATAAATTATAAGTTTAATGTATTAAATAAAAATATCAAGGTAAATAATGAAAGCTAAACATATAAAATCGAAATAATCAATCAACATAGTTTTTAATTTTGCCATTTAAATCAGTGATGTGGAACCGAGGAATATATGTTAAGAATCGATGTTGCTAATAGCGCCTCATCCCAAATTGACAACTTGAATAATTTAAAAATGAAAACAATAGTAGTAACTCAATAAAAATTATAAAATAAGGAAATAAAATCGATCACATACATACTATACTATACTCCTATTTTGAAAAGTATAGTCAGAAATATGTCACGTATCCACATTTAAGTCAACACCCCAGCAAAGCGTACACACTACTTTCAAAGAATAATAATATAAAAAAACAACAATTCCCACGCGCGACACGCTCCAATCCGCATTTAGTTTCTAGTGCCAGCTCATCATCCCCCACATTAATAATATTTGAAAACTCCAGACAAAAACATAGCATAAAAACCCACTCTTCCATTCCATTAATTCTTTTTTTTAAAAGTAAAATTACAATTTTGTCATCTTCCTCCGTTGATTTCGGTGATTCAGTTCGTTAATTAAATTTCTCCCGCATTTCCCGGCCCCCCCAAACATAACACAAAAATACCCAGAATATTTTTTCAAAGACTGTAACTTTTCCATTTCTTCTTCTTCTTTAGGGAGAAAAAGAAATGGCAGTCAACAGAAACTGATATAAAATAAATAAAAAAAACATTTCTTTTAAACACCTTTCTGTCTTCTCCTCCTCCCCAAATTTCCTTCCATGGGTTGCGTGAGCTCGAAACAGGCGGTTTCCGTTACTCCGGCCGTGGACATCTCCGGCGTGTTTATTAATAGTAAAGGTAATTCCGGCAGGGAAATAGAGAAGAAGGGTAGTCAGAAAAAGAATGGTGATTTAGAATTGGGTGGTGGGGAGGATTGTTCCGGGAGAGGTGGGGAGTCGGTGAGTTTTAGGTTAAGGAATTTGCATAAGTATATTGAAGGAGAACAGGTGGCTGCCGGTTGGCCAGCCTGGCTTAGCGGTGTTGCTAGTGAAGCTATTCAGGGATGGATACCCCTTAAAGCTGATGCCTTTGAGAAATTGGACAAGGTTTGTTTGATCATTCATTGTCTCCTTTCTTAATCATCAAATCTAAACTTCAAGAATGACTTTCTTTTTTTTTGTCTTTTCGAAAATGGGTTTTTGAGGTTTGTTTTTTTCTTGTTTGGCTCATCGTGAAATATCATTACTTTATTATTTTTACATCATGCATGAAAACTATGTTTTTTCACGGAGAAAGTTCGGATTTTTACTTTTTTCTGCCAGAAAAAGAAACTCTTTTTGATCCTTTCGATTTGTATGTCAGAGATTAATGTAAAAGACGTAATATCAGCTCAAGCTTTTAGTTAAATCGGTTTAGTAACATGTTTTTAGAGTCTCTCAAGCTTTTGTTTAATCGGTTGAGTAACAATGATACTTATAAGTTGAGATTTTCTGAGCCATTTCAGGTTGACATAGTCGAAATATTAAATATACAGAAAATAAAGCATAGCTTTCTGTGCTTATGGGTTCCTTTTTTTGGAACACTAGGCAAAAGTGCTGTTTAAACCATTGTTTTAACAGCTTTTGTATTCTGTTCATTCTCTTTGTTGATTTTTTTTTCTTTTATTTGAACTGAATAATGAACTTAACTGATGTTTAGTTGTTTTTTTATTGTGTAGATAGGGCAGGGAACATATAGCAGTGTGTTTAGAGCACGTGAGCTTGAAACTGGGAGGATTGTTGCGTTGAAGAAGGTTCGCTTTGATAATTTTGAACCTGAGAGTGTTAGGTTTATGGCAAGGGAGATACTAATTCTTCGCAGGCTTGAGCATCCCAATGTCATGAAATTGGATGGACTCATAACTTCTCGCTTGTCGTGTAGTATGTATCTCGTATTTGAATACATGGAGCATGACATTACTGGACTCTTATCCTGCCCTGATGTCAAGTTCACTGAACCACAGGTTTGTTCCCTTTTTGTGAAATGCCTTCACTACAATTCTGTTTTTGGTGTTTCTGGATCACATGTTACAAAGAAAAGTCATTTTGATTCAGCAGCATCAACTGTTTAGGTTGGCATAGATGATAGCAAAAGCCTAGCCTGTAAAACATAAATGTTGCTCATGTGTCACCAATGGGCCATATTGTTTTGTAGATCAAATGCTATATGAAGCAGTTGTTATCTGGAATTGATCATTGTCACTCAAAAGGCGTTATGCACCGGGACATCAAAGGATCAAATCTTCTTGTTAACAATGACGGAATACTGAAGGTGGGCGATTTTGGATTAGCGAACTTCTGCCGTTCTGGACACAGACGTCATTTAACCAGTCGTGTTGTTACTTTATGGTACCGTCCACCTGAGTTACTATTAGGGTCAACTGACTATGGAGCTTCTGTGGATTTGTGGAGTGTTGGATGTGTATTTGCAGAACTTCTCCTTGGAAATCCGGTTCTTCAAGGGAGAACAGAGGTAATAATGTGTTAAAAGTGCTATATACATTTATATATGTATATATCGCTGCTTGAACTCCTCTCTAATGCATGCAATATATACTATGTAGAGAAAATATAGCTGTTATTATATGCTAGTTTGTTTGATCTCTGATTTGAGTTTGTCTGGATGCTCTTCTTCCGTTGCCAGGTTGAACAATTACACAAAATTTTCAAGCTTTGTGGGTCTCCAGATGATGAATACTGGAAAACATCCAATCTTCCGCATGCAACGTTGTTCAAACCACAGCAACATTATGATAGTTCTCTTCGTGAGACTTTCAAAGATATACCAACACCTGCTGCTGACCTGATAGAAACACTTCTATCTGTTGAGCCATATAAACGGGGCACTGCAGCTGCTGCTCTTCAGTCTGAGGTAATCACTTCGTCTCCTATAAAACTGGTCTACCAATCATCTCACCACTCCACGTGTATTCTATTTCCTTTTTCTGTCAAGTCCAAATATGTTTTAGTTATTACCTGATTACATGTGACTTGGATTATTCTAATTCAATGTTCTTTTCATCTAAAATTCCCAGTATTTCACTTCAAAACCTTATGCTTGTGAGCCATCAAGCTTGCCAAAATACCCACCCAACAAAGAGATTGATGCAAAACACCGCGAAGAGGCAAGGAGGTTAGTGTTCTCATTTGCATTCATTTTAAGAGGGGTAAAAGTTTTTAGATTATTCCTGTCTGAAATAGATTTTAATTGTGCCCATTTATGTAAGAACCTTTCAACCAAGCAAAGTCAATTATCATAGTCGTAGTAAAACCCAAACATAAAAACTTGTCTTGAACCTTAGGCAGGCAGTAGTTTGTTTCAAGTTTCTAATGGTCATGGAATCTAGTGAAGATCAAATTTACCTGTTAAATTATATCGGAATGGTCTTTTCACTGGTACGTTCTCACCAAGGGAACAAGAAAATGAAAACAATGTCATCAACTAGAATCGTGCTGGAATTGAAAGAAAGCTATAGAACTGCCAGAACTCTGATGCCTGTGGAATTTTCAGGAAAATGACCAGTGGAAGAAACCGCGGTGGGGACCCAAGAAAGCCAACCCGAAAAAATGGCGGACTTCCTAAACTGGCACCAACAGAGGTATCTTTCTCTTTCCTCTTTTTCTATGTGTTGAAAACATGCTTCTGGAGGAAGCTAATTTCACATCTATTGTTTCCTTTTCAATCTTCAGAATGCAACAGCTCAAGTGGCAGGTGCTAAACACAATGTTACCAGTAACATAAACATTCCCAAGGGAGGACATCCAAGGTCTGGAGGAGAGGCGCGGAAAGGATCACTCGAAAAATTGGACGATGTGTTCCACGTAAAGAATGCATCTCAAGGAGACATTCCCTTTTCTGGGCCATTACAAGTTTCTAGTTCAAGTGGCTTTGCATGGGCAAAAAGGCGCAAGGATGATGCATCCATAAGATCCCATGCCAGATCAATTTCAAGAGGACACAGCAATAAGGGATTTGAATCCCCTGCAGCATTGCAAGAGAAAACCAACTTTGATTCAAGACGGCATGATAATCAGGACGTAACATATGAGATTTCCAAGCATGCTTTGCAGAAACAATGGAGTCGATTGGAAAGACAAGATTCCTTTGATGCTTCTGAATACCATTCACAAGAACTATCAGTGGCGCTCTATCAAAAAGAGGAAATGGAAGCAAGGAGGAATAATATGGTACGTGTGTATGCATGAAAATCGTACTTAACTTTAGTTTCTCTTAGGAACAAATAGGATATCTGCCTTTGTGTTTTTTTCTCAAAAAAAAGGCTTATAATTTGCCATGACCTTAAATTTTCAAAGTACCAAATTTCAAAGTTCCCTCAATTTTTAAATCCGTGGAAAGTCATACCCAAGGTAAATTTGTTAAAAAAAAAGGACTAGTATTCTCTTTGAGTTGGGGTCCTCTGTTCCAGTTTGTGCTGCTTCCATGAATCTTATTCGTTAATCATAGTTGGGATCACTAGATGTCAAACTATGGGCTGGGCAAAGGAGAGAAAAGATGACAATGATTTTTACTAACCAAACCACAGCATGGATGACCAGTTTTAGAGTTTTGAAAGGTTAAAACTTTTATTTACACAAAAGAAAAAACACCTAGTCTTTTCAGAAGCATTCATAATTTTCGTCCACTTCTCTCTCTCTTTTTTTTTGGTGTGTGAAACAGCACAGGAAAAAAGCTTTCTGAAATGTGATTTCACGTATGTTGGCATGGTCTGAAAGTTTAAAGCAGGAGATTTTATCACTTAGAAGTTAGAATGCGAGCTGAGCAATTGAGGCTTTATTATGTTTTGTTTGGCATCTCGCCATGTTTTTTCCATTATGAAATTGTGGTAAATATCAACATTCTAGCATCTGACTGAGATTATGCTGGACATGAACAGGGGTATCAAGATAGAGGGGAAAAGGTTGATTTTTCTGGACCCTTATTATGTCAATCTCATAAAGTGGATGAACTTTTGGAGAAGCATGAGCGCCACATTCGACAGGCTGTTCGAAAATCATGGTTTCATAGAGGTACATGGCATTAATATTCTTCATATAATTTAGCAAGCTTATTACCTCATAAATTAATCCATAGCTGCTTTCACTGTGGAAGGAAACAAAATTTAGGACATGCATCTAATCATCATTTACTCCACCTGAAGTGAAATGATTAAGTTTAGGAACATAGTTGAGAAATAAAGGTCCTGAATCATGATTACGACATTGACTAATGGTGCGTATGATGTGTGTCGCAGGTAGTAGGAAACATGGAAGGTGATGATCATCATAGGTTATTTTGGCTTCTCTTTACAAGTCCTAAAAAATGGGACAGATAGATTAATCTTCCTATTCGTGGAGACCTGAGAGAAATAGAGATTGAGCACCGAAGATCGGCGAATGGACATATCCATAAGTCATTCCCACGAATTGAATTCATGAACACCATTGGAACGAATTACAGCCTTATGGTGAAGGAATTTAGAAGTAGATAGAAGAACAAGGAACGGCGAGGCAATTATGACTGCAGAATGTGTTTTTCTCAACACTATTTTCTTCTGTATTCCTTTTTTTTTGTATCCATTCATCCATCAGTTGAGATGTAATTGTTTTGGACTTGTATGTATTATGTATATATATAATTCCTGGGTCAGGGTTATGCATTCTTTTTATAGTACAAAATGACCCAATTCCTCTTAGACTGTTATAATCAAAGAACTAGTATCAGTCAAAAGGAAAGGTCCTCCCTTTTTTGGGATTTCTCAGAAAGGTATAACTTGTAAAGGTTTTTTTTTTCTTGTAGATGTTTTCATAAGAAAAAGTTTAAACTTGTAGATGTTTTCATTAATGAAAGGTTTATTGGAATTTAAATTGATTTAAAATACTAGTAATTCGAATTACTGGAAATTAGTTGTTCTAAAGAATAATATTGAGCAGCATATAAAAATAATGGGCATACAGAAGTGGGCTGAACCAGTAGTTCTCGTTTAAGCTTGTCAAGCCCTTTTACTTGTAAGCTATTAGGAAGTAAGATAGAGATGCTTGTTTGTCATTTGTACCTTTCATCCACTCCAAAACTATTCTAACTATTTAAGCTTAAATCTGTTGTTTAAAAGATTACATGATATAGAATACGTTAATGCATTTCAAATTATTCTAAGCTCTATTTACCCATTATATATATTTAAACCAAGATCACATTCCTGCTTATTTTATCTAATTATTATATGTAGGCATAATTTCTAAATATAAAGTTATTCTTATTTTTAATTGTTCTTGAGTTAGGACCAAATTATTTTATATTGTAGAAGACTCATATAGATGCTCTACAGTATAGATGATAAACATCATTAGATGAAATATAATGAAAATGAAGCCCAACATTTTGGGCCAAATGAGGGGTTTGAATTAGATTTTGAAGAAAATAATGAAAAAGTCCAATCACATAAAACATAAAAGGAAAGTTGGATGAGATTAGAAACTTTACCTAAAACCTTATCTCAACTCAAAACAAACAAACAAACAACTAAATTGGAATTAGTAGTTTTCATTTTCGTAAGTTTTAGCTTAAAATTATCCCAGTGTGAGTAACATAACAATCTTTCCAACCCAAATGTTGGATTTGTCAATCAACATCAAACTTTGCCTATGCAACCCTCCATCAATATATACACAAGTAACTTTAATGAGGTGCACCACATGGGATCATTCCAAATATCATTGTCACAATTTTAAGGGCAAACTTGTCCATTTCTATTTGACCCTATGGAAGGACAAGGCTTCTTCTGTTCATCTTTGTTATCCTGAAGTGGAAATGGACCATTTGGGTCACTATGTCACCCACCATATTTTTTTTTATAATACAAACTTAAATTTAATATTTACAAAATTGTATGAGCTAGTTTGAGATTGGTGTAGAGTGAAGGCAATGGTAAGAATGAAGTGCAATAAAAAAGTAATTGTAAACTAAAAAATTAAAATTAGATTCATTAAATTATATTGTAGACTTGAAAATCTTTAAAACTTTTTTTTTTTTTTTTTTTTTTAGAGGATAAAACTTTTATTTTTAGTCTCACCAATTCGGTGTGATTGGAAAGTTAAATGTTTAATTCCACCTCTCATTCAAACTCCTCTTCCATTATCTTCCCTCCCTTTAATAAACTTCCTCTAACTCAAAATAAACAAAACCTTGATGTTTTGGTAAATTACGGAAAATATATTGCAGAATTTTCCATGTATATAATTAATTTGCATTATAACTATTAGTCATCACATAAAAACAATTACTCATATTACATTAGCTTAAAATCCAAACAACAAAAGGAAAATAATTTTCCTTTTTCTAGGGAAGGAAATTGTATAATGAAACATGGTAAAGACAATTTCACAATTGGAAGCTTAGGGCCCGTTTGGTGTACTTGTTTCTGTTTGACGTTTGCTGCTCCTAGTTGCGGTTTGTTGTTTCTGCTTGCTGCTTGCTGTTTCGTTTTTCTGTTTGCATTTTGCTGTTTGATTATTAGTATTTGGTAAAATTATAATTAATTGTTGCTGTTAGAATATAAAATGACTAATTTAGACATATTAATTTTTTTTATTAATGTAAAACACAAAGGATAATAAAGTAAAATAAAATCTGTAGTATTTTTTTTTTTTGTAGAAAAGCAGCATTCTGGTGCTTCTTGAAAAAGCAGTTGTTTTTTATCTAAAAAACAAAAAGCAGCGTTTACTAATCCCTAACCAAACACTAAAGCAACTGCTTTTTGAAGTGAAAAGGTAAAATGCAACATCAAAACGGAGAAACAAACGCCCCCCTTAGGGTTCAATACCAAGCGATATACATCTTTATCTTAAAGTGCATTGTTAATTATTTTAATCAAAGTGTAATATTTAAATATAACCTTATTTTTAGATAAATTATAATGTTATCAACTTTTTTATAGAATATTATATTACTTTTAGATCTATATATCTAATTCATTTGAAAAGATATAATGGGACTACCATATTAAAACTCCACAAGTTTGTTCTGAACATTATTATTTGAGGCACTATAATAATAGAACCATTCTAGAAAATTTGTTAATAATAACTTACCAAAACAGAACTCATTACATCATTTTCTCTAACACCAATTTCTTTCTATATTTAGATAATTTAGCAAAAATCGACTAATCAAAATTTGGGAAGAAAATGAAGAAACATAATAATAGATTGTCCAAGAAAAGATACTCTTAAGTACAAATAATTAAACAGCTAAAACAAGTAAATAATTAAATTCCTTTTAACTCCTTTAAGAAAAATAAAAGAAAATTCCTTTTAACAGTTTTACCGTACAAAATACGCAGCTAGATCAGAAATTTTACGGCTTTACTTTAAAATTACTTTTAACCTTAATGAAGGAAAGAAAATAAAATAAAATACTTTCAAAAAAAGAAAAGAAAATAAAATACGTACGTTTATATTAGAGGCGTGTGGATATAAAAAGGTGTTTTAACTGCCACGTGTCGAGCCATATGGATAAATGGAATTGAACCAGCGAACCGACAGAACCGACCGACCGACCGAACCAGACCAGACCAAAAATGTAGGGGCCTTTTTCTGGTTTCTTCTTCTTCTCAACAGTCCACTTTGCTTCTGTTTATATTTTATAATTTAATTTTTCATTTCTGTTTTCTCTCTCTTGATGTAAAAATGTTTGAATCCTAATATTTTGCCAGGAGATTTCTCAAAATTCATACCCATGATTTTGATTTTTCATTACTGTCACTTGTGTTTCTCCTGCACACATTTTCACTTATATTATTTAACTTTCTAAATTTGCTGTCTTGTTGGTTAGGTTAGGTTAGGATCATATGTTTAGGCATTTGTAAAAAAAATTGAGCTGGAATTTTATTTTTTCTGATTGATTATTCAAGAGGGTTAGGGGTTGAATTCTTTTATTTCCCCCACCTAAAAAGGGGGCGTCTTTGGGAATTTCTGAATGTTGGGTGAATTTTTGTGAATTTCGGGGGGAATTTGAAGCTAAAGTTGATTGATTTGGAGAATTTTGGGATCCGTTGTGATTTTGAGGGCAATTGGGATATTTTTGGTGGTATTATTAATCAAGGGTTTGGATCCGATCGGGGGAGAAACAGCGCCATCAGATGGCGCTGTTCAGACGCTTCTTTTACCGGAAGCCGCCAGATCGGCTTCTCGAGATCTCCGAGAGAGTTTATGGTATACCCTTTTGCATTTTCATATTATTTCTATTTTTGGTTTTCAATTGAATGCGGTAGGGAGGGATTTATTCTTGCCTGCAGACATTTGTTTCTAAAGGTTGCATCTTTGCTTATGAAGCTCTATTGTTTTATTATTAGTAGTTCATGTGAATTTAGGCCTTTTGGTTTATGCATTATGATTTTAATGCTGTTGAGCAATATTTTGAGCTTCCCCTGTCTTATGTTTATAAAGTTGCCTTTTGAGAATTTAAGTTTCGAGGAACAATTGTAATGGGGTATTAGTTTTGCACATGCTAAGGGACATTGGACTTGTGTATGCTTGCTGTGATTATTCTTTTCTTTCTGTCTCTGATTTCTCTTCTTTCAATTCAGTGTTTGATTGTTGCTTCTCCACGGATGTACTGGAAGAAGATGAGTATAAAGTGTACTTGGGAGGCATTGTGGCGCAGCTGCAGGACCATTTTCCTGATGCTGCTTTCATGGTGTTTAACTTCAGAGAAGGGGATAGGAGGAGCCAGTTATCAGACATATTATCTCAATATGACATGACGGTGATGGATTATCCTCGACAATATGAAGGGTGTCCCATGCTTCCATTGGAGATGATCCATCACTTCCTTCGGTCTAGTGAAAGTTGGTTGTCCTTGGAGGGCCAGCAAAATATCTTGTTGATGCATTGCGAGAGAGGAGGATGGCCTATGCTTGCCTTCATGCTTGCAGGTTTATTGTTATACCGTAAACAGTACAGTGGGGAGCAGAAAACTCTTGAAATGGTCTACAAGCAAGCTCCTAAGGAACTGCTGCACCTTTTGACTCCTTTGAATCCACACCCTTCACAAATGAGATATCTTCAGTACATTTCTAGAAGAAACTTTGGTTCTGATTGGCCTCCGTCCGACACACCTTTAGTTTTAGATTGTTTGATCCTTAGGACCCTTCCCTTGTTTGAAGGAAGAAGGGGTTGTCGGCCAATTGTGCGTGTTTATGGTCAAGATGCATCCAAACCAGCCAATAGGACTTCCAAGCTTCTCTTCTCGACTTCAAAGACAAAGAATGATGTCCGGCACTACCAACATGTAAGACCTACAACATTTAAAATGACAAAGGATTTTGCTACATTGTATATCTTAATGGATTTTAACTGCAGGAAGAGTGTATGCTGGTGAAAATAGATGTTCATTGCCGGGTTCAGGGGGATGTTGTTCTTGAGTGCATCCATTTGGATCAAGATCTTGTTCGTGAAGAGATGATTTTCAGACTGATGTTTCACACGGCCTTTGTTAGGGCCAACAATTTGACACTCTCTCGTGATGACGTTGACACCCTTTGGGATTACAAGGACCATTTTCCTAAGGACTTTAAAGCGGAGGTAGGTTGTTAGTATTCTTTGACAAAACACTTATTTTTTTTGAAACAGGAGTTGAGTGCATACTCATATCTGTATCAGGTACTTTTCTTGGATGCGGATGCATTTGTGCCTACTCTCACCACAGTCACAGCAAATGAAGATGGGCTGGAGTGTGCTTCTCCGGAGGAATTTTTTGAGGCTGAAGAGATCTTCAGCAATGCAATTGACGCTCATGAGATAGTTAACAGTATCATTGATTCACAAGAGATATTCAACAGTGTAATTGATGCACAGGAGGTCAGAATGGATACTCAGGTAGACCATGAAAAAGCATCAGTTGAAGTAGAACGTAAAGAAGTATTTAGGGACACAATTACTGATCCGAATAATCTCAAGGAGGATGGGAAGGTGGATTTTGGGGTCGATGCAGTGAAGGACATAGCTGTAGCTAATGTCAAATACAAGGTAGATTTAGATGATGTCAAAGACATAGCTGTGGATGATGGGGATAGTAAATTGGATTCTGTGATTGTTGCTGTTGATGTCTTGAGAAAAAACAATTTAAAGGAAACGACTGTGGACGTTAATGGAGAGCTAGATGATATGGAAGATAAAGCTAATGGAGAAAACCATACTAAAAAGACGTTGGAATCCATGCTTCCAGCCTTAGAATTGAAGGTTGATATTGGTAGACAAAAACCGGAGAAGTTATTTTCACATTCCCCTAGGAGGCAACCTATATCGAACATGAAACCTTCTACAGATTCAGCTGTAGTCAAACAGAAGTTCGTGCAGTTGCAGGGAGCTAACCACAAGAATTCAAGGCCAAATACTGTTCCTCGTTGGGTTCCACCTAGTAAAGTTCCTTTTGCTAATTCAGCAGCTATGGCCCGCCCCCCTTCTCGATATAATAGTGCACCCCCTGCTCTTGCATTTATTGCTTCTCCAAAGAATTCTAGTGAGGATGCTGATTTGAAGGTTTTTTCTGATAATGCTTCTTCTCTTAATGAGGATGCAGATTTGAAGGTTTCTTCTAATAATGGTGCTCCTCTTAACGAGGATGCAGATTTGAAGGTTTCTTTTGATAATGCTGCTCCTCTTAATTTAACTCCGTGTGAGCTTGCTTCCCCTTCTGTGTCGCCACCCTTGTTACGCTCAACAAAAACTGAACCTGCTTGCTCCCCGCCGCCACCACCACCACCTCCTCCTCCACCTTTCTCTAGCAATCCTCCAAAGCCTTTAGTTACCCCTCCACTTCGGCCCCCACCCCCACCCCCACCCCCACCCCCACCGTTCTCGAGTTTTAGTAGGCAAAATGTTGATGTTATCAATATACCTCCCCCTCCCGCACAACATCTACCTCCTCCTCCACCACCTACTGCGCCATCTAATCGGAAAAATGTTGCAAGGGTGTTGCCTCCTGCACCCCCTCCCCCACCTTGGAAAATTGTGTACAGTTCAGCTATTTCTTCTTCAATTTCAAGTTGTCTGCCACCTCCATCACTTCCTGGTGCATCAAGAACTACAACTACAGTGGTTGGTGAAGTTGGAATTCCTAGTGGACTTTCACTTGTGCATTTAAATCTTCAGTCTCCTCCACCACCACCTCCAGTTCAAGGTATTCCATCTCATTTTACTTCCCCCCTACCCCCTGTGCAACCAGTACATGGAGCTCCCTCGCCACCTCCATTGATGCCTTCTTCACATGCTGTACTCCCACCTCCACCTCCACCTCCACCTCCACCTCCACCTCCACCTCCTATGTTAGGAGCACCACCACCTGTAGTGAGCAAAGTTTCTCTTGCAGCACCCCCACCACCACCACCCCCACCAACTCATGGAGCTCCACCTTCACCGCCAGTGCCTCCGTATTATGGAGCTCCATCTCCTCCACCTCCTCCTCCGCCTCCACAGAGTTATGGGGCTCCATCTCCTCCACCTCCTCCTCCCCCTCCACAGAGTTATGGGGCTCCATCTCCTCCACCTCCTCCGCCCCCTCCACAGAGTTATGGGGCTCCAGCTCCTCCGCCACCTCCACCGGTTTATGGGGCTCCAGCTCCTCCACCACCTCCACCAAGTTATGGGGCTCCCCCTCCTCCCCCGGGGCGTGTAGGTGGTCCCCCTCCTCCTCCTCCCCCTGGGCGTGTAGGGGCTCCCCCTCCACCTCCTCCTCCTGGGCGTGTAGGTGCTCCCCCTCCTCCACCTCCTCCTGGGCGTGTAGGTGCTCCCCCTCCTCCACCTCCTCCGGGGCATGTAGGAGCTCCCCCACCGCCACCTCCCATTGGGCGTGGAGGAGGCCCAGGCCCGCCACCCCCTCCTGGTGCACCTAGACCTCCTGGTGGAGGACCCGGACCTCCTCCTCCTCCAGGTCCTGGAGGAAGAGGGCGTGCTGGTGGTTTAACCCGTCAGAATGCTGTAATGGGGAGACGATCCTCCTTGAAGCCTTTACATTGGAGCAAGGTAACAAGAGCCTTACAAGGAAGTTTGTGGGAGGAACTGCAGAGACACGGGGAATCTCAAATGTATGTGACTTCTCTGACAATTTAGAATTTGTAGCTTTTTTTTTTGAACTCGCAGTTTCTTTGGTTTAGTAGCATGTTCATTGCGTTTCTTAGCTTAATTTTTAATGTTGCATTCATTTGTAGTGAGGCACCAGAATTTGATGTGTCAGAACTAGAGACTCTTTTTTCTGCAACAGTGCCTAAGCCTGCTGATTCGGGAGCTAAAGGCAGACGCAAATCCGTGGGATCAAAAGCAGAAAAAGTCCAGCTGGTATCCTTTCTGATTTACATTTTTGTATGGAGAATTTCTCATCGCAAGCTTTTCTCTACTTTCGTCTCTTCTTTCTTGTCATTTTTTTGCCTTCTATATATGAGGAACTTGTGTGAGAAAATTTCCATAGTTTTCCATTGGTAGTGGTACTAATTCAAATTTTCATATGTATACTTGATGAGCCTTAATTTCTTGTTCTTTAATATTGTGTGAATGCCTTCTCAATTTAATTCTGGGAGACTAACAATCTTGTTTTACATTGCAGGTTGACCTGAGGAGAGCTAATAACACTGAAATTATGCTCACCAAAGTGAAGATGCCACTATCAGACATGATGGTATGTTTTTTTTTTTTTTGAGTTTGGATGTCAGATTTATGGCACATAAGTTGTATGTCTGTATTTTGTACTGCGGAATGTTTGTTTTCAAAATATATGCATCGGATTTTGGTGTATTTCGATTTACTCTGCGTGAAGAATGTCATCCTTAGCTTATGGAAAGGAAAGCCACCTTTGATTCCCCTTCTATGTTTTCAATGGCCTATAGCTTTTCCTCCCAAATTTTGTCTCTTCCGTCTTTCTCTGCTCTTACTTTCTGGCATTTTTACTATTATACGTTTTGTTTCTTTTGGATTTTAGGTTATATGTGTGACATATAGGTCTTTGCCTGCCTGCATTTTTACAGGCTGCAGTTCTAGCTATGGATGATTCGGTATTAGATGCTGATCAAGTGGACAATCTTATAAAATTCTGTCCTACAAAAGAGGAAATGGAACTTCTCAAGGTTAATATTGAAGAACTTCACAACATTTCAGCTAATTTAAAATTGTTTTTGACATTTTCGAAAGCAATTGATTTTTATTTTTGAAGTTCACTGTCAAATGTTTTATAATGTTTCATTTTACTATAATAGGGATTTACTGGCAACACGGAGACCCTGGGAAAGTGTGAACAGGTGAGCATTTTGTACTTACCAAGCAATTTTTCCTTTTGTTGAACGATTAAAATTGTCAGACTGACAACTTTGACATGATGTTTAGTCACTTCAACATGAAAAGATTTTTTTTTTTTTTTTTTATGTTTGTTCAGTTCAAAATTTTAAAATGCCCGAATGCTGGATAAGCTTTTGTCAAGATGATATAATACTGTGAAAATATAGAGTTATCTTTCATGGATAACTCATTTCACCCATTTTCTTTTGTTACCAGCTTCTGCTGTTCTATTTAATTTTTCCAGACCTTATCATTATTCAAAGCTGTTCAAATATTCCAAAGCAGAGTAAAGCCTTCCTGTTTACAATTTCAACATTTATACGTTAGTACACACACACACACTAGTGCACATGGAGTTAAGCATTCTACTTTCTAAGTGGGACAGTGGATTAATAAAAAAGGATAAACTAACTTGGATAGTTATTACAGTAATCTTCTTTACAATACAGTTCCCTTTGATGATAGAACAAGCTAGTGCCTGTTATGGTTGGTTGTATATCACAGTATAGAAAGTGTAATCCGTTGGAGCTTGGATAGTGTATTGAGGCTATGCATGCCAGTCTTGTGACATGGGCGAGGCAGGAAGAGAGATAAGATGGAATTCTGATATCTATCTGACTTCACATTACCTCGTCATCTGTTGATTTGATTGCTAAAATTAGGCTGTCAAGGGATTGAGTTCAACCTTGCTGTAGTGCTTAACTTAATGAACCTGTAGGTTAGGATCTCAATTTTATTTTTCCACTAGGCATCATCATGTTCTTGTAAGTTTGCTATTGCATTTTTTAACGTGCTGGATGACCTGAATATTATTTCGACAACATATTGCACAAAAGATTCTACCTTATTTTATATTTCCTATGTCTTCTTGATGTGCAGTATTTTCTTGAGCTGATGAAAGTGCCTCGTGTAGAGTCGAAATTGAGAGTATTTTCTTTCAAGATTCAGTTCGGCTCTCAGGTTTGGGGGTATCTGCATTGTTAGTCTGATTTTGATAAATATTAATTCTGTTAAATTATTTCCTGCCCCTCATTAATTGGTGTTGCAGTTATCTTAATTTTGGTCTCTTTTTGTCAGATATCAGAATTTAAGAAGGGCTTAAACACAGTGAACTCTGCATGTATTGAGGTATGCTACTATGACGACGACCAACTAATCTTGTTTTGAAGGTTCTTGCTCTGTTTCACCCAATTGTCTCGTCTTTTGGTTAGGTTCGGAATTCTGCCAAATTGAAGGAAATCATGAAGAAGATTCTATATTTGGGGAATGCTTTGAACCAAGGAACTGCAAGGGGTAATAAATTGTTGAGCCGGGGGCTACTTTTGTTGATTTATGTACTTGTGCGACACTTCGATATCTAAATTTGAAACTCTGTTCATTTGCTTGTCTGTATTTATGTGCTATATAGTATACTTCATACTTTGATGAAGAAAATGGTATGCTATAGAAGTCTTGTAATTTGTTTGATTATTTCGATTTGGGTTTGGGCGTCTTTTCAATTCATTAGTTTTGGATTTCGTTCAGATTGATTTGCTAAGTGCCTGAGTTATGGTCTTTAGTTGGTTTCTTGATGTTATACGAGTCTGAGAACCAGAGGTTTGAATTTTTCTGTGTATGCACTACCTGTTCCTTTATTTATCATCTTTGTGTTTTAAGTTATAAGGTTTCACTCCTCACTCCGTGCAATATGCTGTTGACCTGCCTTTAAATAAATGCTCAAGAACTTTTTGATTTTTCATAAATAACTTCATAAAAGAATTGTCATGACAATTTTGCAATATATGTAAGGAATTGAATGCATCATATTTTGTTGTGTAGGTTCAGCAGTTGGATTCAAGTTGGACAGCCTTTTGAAACTCACAGATACACGCGCTGTTAACAACAAGATAACGCTTATGCATTACCTGTGCAGCGTATGCTGATTCTCTTGTTTATTTTATTTATAAATGCTTCTGAAATATAGTTCTCCGTTAGTTTCTTGGGAAATCTGAATGTGGTCAAAATTTTCTGTATGATAAAGATATTTAAACATAGGTTTGCATTTCTGAGTTTGATTATGGGAAATATATGAAGTTGGGGACTGTCAGTTTTCTTTTTCTGTTTGATATAAAGAATAATTTACATGGGTTTCTTTTCCTTACCTTATTTCAAGTGCCTGTCTATTTTGCCATAACTCCTCTATTGAAGGCAGTCATTTGTATGTTTTCACTCTCAGGTACTTGCTAAGAAGGCACCAACTCTTCTAGATTTTCACCTGGACCTCTCGCATCTGGAAGCTGCAACGAAGGTCTGATCCTCTTTTAGTTGCTACGAGTTGGGGATTATTGCTGAACTAGTTTTCATTGGGGCTTTTTGTTGCTTGCAGATACAATTGAAATCCTTAGCAGAAGAAATGCAAGCTATAATCAAGGGACTGGAAAAGGTGAAACAGGAGCTTGCAGCATCAGAAAATGATGGTCCTGTGTCTGATGTTTTCAGGAAGGTACTAATTAACTTTGTTCTAAAGAGTTTGTTATAGTGGTTATGATATATATGATTTCTGTCTACACTAGAATTGTATACTGAAGTTAACATTGATGTCAATGAATTCATAACTAATTGTTGACTTGATAATCTTCGAGTCTCCTATCATTTTATTCTCTCTGTGTCTGTGTTTGGAGAGTCTTGATTTTTATACTGGTTATATGAAGTTCAAATTTTGTCCTCTATCACAATTGAAACTCTGCTTAACTTTTTGAGCTGAGGATGTGATTTCTAGTTTGTTTGCTTGATAAGAGCAGAGATTGTCTGCAGCCATTTGCTGCCTTTTCCTACTTCTGTATTGAATGGCTTAGTGAGAACCTCATTAAATGATCAGAACTGATTGGATTGCACAAGTCATACCCGAGTGGGTCACCACTTCAGGATGGCATCTATAAGTGATCTATAATTTAAGAGATAACTGGTGTTGTTACCTGTAAAATTTATGTAATGAGCATATATTTTTAGTTTTCCTTTGACAATGACACCCTTATCAGGATCAGAACTCCATTTTATTATTTTATTTTTATTATTCTTTGTCTGGAAGGCTAACTGACTTTCTTCTTCTTGTTGAACGTGTAGACATTGAAAGGATTCATATCTGTTACCGAGGCAGATGTCACATCTGTGACAAATTTGTATTCCGTTGTGGTAATTTGCCTGCTTTTCGCTCACAAGTTATCTGCTTAACTTGGTATTTTATTGTCCGATTCTAAATATTATTGTATGATGAACAGGGTAGAAATGCAGATGCACTTGCACACTATTTTGGCGAGGATCCGAACAAATGCCCATTTGAGCAAGGTAAGTTCTGTGAATCAGATGTCTCTAAATTTCTGGCCTTAACTTTTAAGGGCTGCCTATGTTAAGCATGTCTCCGTAACTATAATACTTCCTCCTTAATAACTGTCTAATCTGCTACAATTTCATCTGCATACATCATCATTAACCAGCAAACTCATGCAAGGTATACTTCATAGTGAGTGAGCATCTTATTACCCTTGGATGGAAAGAAATTGTCTTATACTATGTATATAACATTATTGGTAATATCGTCCAGTACTTGTTTAGGGAGAAGAATAGGAAACAAAAAACTTCTCTACCCCCCTAAATCAAGGAAAATAAGGCGTACAAGATATAAAAAAAATAAAACATGAAAAGTAAAGATAGAAGGTCTTGTGACTCTTGATTGTCACGATAACTTAGTCTTGGTTTATCATCTTTTAGGATGAGAATCGTAATACCCTGGTCCTTCCTGTTGTGTTTGTCTGTGCAGTTGCTACAACTCTTCTAAATTTTGTGAGATTGTTTCGAAAAGCACATGAAGAAAATTTGAAACTGGCCGACTTGGAAAGAAGGAGAGCTGATCAGGAGGCTGAAAGAAGGCGAAGGGAGTAAATCTTACAAAGAAGGGTGTGAAATAGCAGTCAACTGATGTCTTACTTCTCGAAATTTTGGTTTGAGCTCCCACCATGCACCAACATTGCGCCTTGATATGTTTTTGTAAATGGAGGAAAATTTCTGCTGCTGATTGGTGAAAAGCTATCCAATCCTTGGGTGCAACATTATTGGTTATAGCGTGAAATAAGCTTAAAAAAGGCACCATAGGCAAGGTTAGCTCATGAGAGTGATATAGGCATGGTTTGAAAAAATGTTAGTCCTCGAGTGAAACTTAAAATCATGCTGGAGGCAAATCGGATCAGGCAGTGACGAAAAAGGACTGTCGATGAGTTTAATATGATAGATATACTGTGGATCATAATGGCACCGTGGTAAATATAACACGGATCATTTTGTATTGGTGCAACAAATATGAAGATGATGATGGACACTGTTTGGTTCGGAATCTTTGCTTGGAGTCATTTTTTTGGCTTTGGTCCGCGCTGATTCCTCGAGTAATGTAAAGCACCAAGCTCCTCTGTACCATGAAAGACATGTACAAAGCTCTAACCCTTCCCTAACCATAGATTCAATTCTTTAATGTAAAATGTTAGGCTTTTTTTTCCCTCTTGTTAGTTTTGTTGGTAATTTCAAATTTTGACCTAACCCAGCCCTGAGAATGTTGTATAGGTAATCAGGTTCAGATAGGGTGATATAGTAGAAGATGGTTGAGTTAATGTAAATGTAATATAAAATTTGATATATGGGTTTCAGAATGGAAACTTGTATCTTCGAATCCTTTTTCTAGCATCCCACTTTTGTGTAATCTCGAAAAAAACTCCTTGATTCATCTTTCTTCTGATCGTGATTGTATTTTACCACATTCAGTGGAACCCAATGGTGTTGTGCCTCGTTTTTATGAGGAACGGAAAGGGCTCAGGTGAGAACTCTAAGATGTGTGAGACAAGACTTTGAGTCGATGACTCTTTGTTAACCTCGATTCTGTAAATAATAGTTGGAGAAAATACCGAAGGCCATGTGACTCTTGTATGTTAATTTTCACAAAGTATTTGGTTATAGCATGGTCCTTTGTCGTAAAATTGATCTAAATCTTTCTTCACTAGCTGAATCAAGGTATATCAAGTTCATATAATAAGCAAATAATCTGCAGATATCATTACAACTAGAAAGTCTCCCTGATGAGCTTCCAGCAACAACTACAAAACTCATTGAAAGCAACTTATTGGTCAACTATTTGTTTCTTATATATATGAATACTTATTATGTTTGCAATGTTTCTTTGTTATTTCACTCTTTTAGTTTCGGATTAACTTGAGTTATTGGATCTTTATTGTGATCTTGTCATGTTTTGTTTTATTAGGTTGGCCAATATGAGTATATTCACCGTCGTTAAATATTAAGAGGATTAAATGTTACTTTTGTAATTGGGTAATTAGTGAGTTAACTAAGAAACAAATATAAAATATATGTATCTCGTTTGAGTATAATAACATCTTATAACTAAAAGAACATATATTTTTGCGTCTGTAACTTTTACCTAACTAATAAAATGCTTGTTTTATTATTGTATAGAGTTTTTCTGTTTGTTGTTTATACTTGAGGTGTAGGCTATGGTCACTTTGTTTTTCCCTTACTTTGTCTTTTTCACCATTGGATTAGTACAAAACAAAGTAATGGTTACTTTGTGAAAAACAAAGTGACCATAGAATATCCCTATACCTTGATATGTTTCTATCTTTTAAATGGGTTTTAAAATATATTTCTGTTGAATTTTCCGCAAAATCATCTGAACCAAACTAGAAAAGGAGAAATTTTAGAATACTCTTTGTGAAAAACAAAGTGACCATAGAATATCCCTATACCTTGATATGTTTCTATCTTTTAAATGGGTTTTAAAATATATTTCTGTTGAATTTTCCGCAAAATCATCTGAACTAAACTAGAAAAGGAGAAATTTTAGAATACTCTTGGAGTATGATGACGTGGTACTCCGGACCAATAATTCGATGACACGTCATATCGGTTAGTATCTAGGGTTCATCATTTAGGGTCTAGGGAAAGGATTGTTTACTCTTTGTGGTGAAAGATTACTAAAATCTAGAAGGCGTACATCAAATTAAATAAATGAAAATCACAAATTTCTTAAGTTTGATAATGGTTTTCTAAATATATAAGTCTACTTTAATTATAGGTAGTTATTATTACTCAATTAAGATGTTGATTAAAGAACATAAGTCACAAAAGAACCTGAAAGGGAAATGACATACCATAGAGGTGATAGTGATTATTGTAGTAGGCTAGACGTTGATTTGTTGGTTACAAGTGTGGTGTAGTGATGATAATAAAACGCGATGCGAAAGTTATTAAATTTGACGGTTTTGAACAATGTGATTACTAAACTTCAACTAATATTTCTCAAATGACGGTTGATGTTTTCAAAATACACTATTTTAAAGAGCTTTTATTCTCCATTTTTTTTCTTTTTGATGTTCATTATGTCTTATTTGAGTGGAAGAGTAAAACTGAATGTTTAGAGAAAAGTCTCGGTTAATTTTTTAAAATAAAAAAAATAGTTCTACTGCAAATATGATTCTAGTCAACTTCTATTTATATTTTGACATCATCAACAGGTATTGGTAAATGTTAATTAATGTTTAGTAGACATAATGTTAGGAAACTTAAAGTTAAAAGGGTTTTATGTAATATTTTAAAGTTCAGAAACAATATTTTTGCTTATAAATCAAGTCGAGCTTCATAAGATTTTGTTTGCTTATGCTGCACATTGCAATCAAATGTTTACCACAATCCATTTTTGTCTTTATTTCTTTTCATTTTTCCTACCAACTAGCATATAAGCTTGAAGACTTTGCCCACAGCGTCTTTTAATGGGTGAAGTTGTATATTTATAAGGAGAGAATTATTTTTTTTATTTTTTCTTTTGAAATATTTGTAAAAAAAATGCTTATCACTTAGCAAGCATAAGAATGCATTTCATTTATTTCAAAAAGATGATATGCTCTTCTGATAGAAAAAGAAGAAGAGGATAGGTTCTTTACATATATAGTTGACAAAAAGAAGGGGATTTTGGCTTAACTCGTTTGTAACATGTCATTCAGGATCAACATGACTTATAATTAGCGGGGAAATAAAGGTTTGTTATACCAATTTGGTGTTCTATTGAGAAGTTTTATTGTGGACGGAGTGCAATGAATCCGATCAATAAAAAATGATATGTATGACACTTCATTGAAAGATAATTTATGTAAAGAAAAAGTATGCACGACTGTTAGGTTTTCATTGGTCAGTTCCATTGCATCCGGCCTATTGTAGAATTTCTCTATTTCCCATCTCAGATTGAATATTTGATATGTCTCGGTAACCATATTTTAACCAAAATTGACTATATTTAACCATAATTAATAACAATAAAGTAGGATAAAAGTCAACATCAATAACAGAATGAGAGATAGTAAATGAGACATGTAAATTGGAATAACACATGTTTCCTAATCTAGTGAACATGTTATGTCATTAAGTCAACATGAAATGTCATCAAAAATCAATGTTTTATGGTGGTATATAAAAAAGTAAACAAATTAATATTCAGATTATCAAAATTAAATATGAACTTGTTATTTTATTCAAGATGTTCTTTTGCTTGCAAATGAAAGTGTCCTCTAATCCGCTTGATGATTGCAATTATGTACCTACTAATTAAAATGGGAAGGTGTTAAGTTAAGCTGGTCACCAGTCGCTGATTGAAATTGATTTGGTAGGTAATCACCACATTTCTTGTCCTGTTACATTACTCCAGGGAAAACAAAAAAAAGTAATTTCTTAATTCACAATTCAGTTATCTCCAATCTACAAATTAATGAACACTTCAAAAAAATAAGAATCAAGAAAAAGAAAAAAAACTTGAATCTTGTATACTTGTCAACTATAATCTATGCATATTCCTTTTCTTTCGTCTGATCACGCAATATCTTGGCACAATGCTAGACTAATCCGTGCTCGTACCGGAAGTGCTGCTGGCCAATTGGCCTGCTCCATACGAGAGCGGGATCGAAGCCAGACATATTTATGCATATTCTTGACACACCTTTAAGCTGAGATGCTCCTTAATTTTATCTTCCTCTACAATTTTAATCCTGTAAACATAACATTCTTCTCTATCTTCATCTTGATCTTGATTTTGATCTCGACCGATACAAGAACATACATTGGAGCAGCTTTTCAAGAAGAAACAACTTGCAATTGTATCAAGAACAATCAAATTTGAATACATATAAGCAATCAAAAGTCCTTCAAGAATCGTCACAACAGAAGGCGTTTCCCCAATCCGATAAGAACTCACTATCCGGTATTGAAACAGCGCTTCAATTCCGGCAAGACCCAAGTTAACCGGTAAAGCAATCGATAGTGCTGTGGAAGTTCTTCCCCTGATCATCAGACATGCCTTCAGAAATGGAAGAAACCCGCCAAATCTTTCACTCCCGGACAACACCAATGCCAAGTTGGATATGATGATTGCATTAGCAAGAATCACTGAGTAGACAACTGCTCCGGCAGCTGACAGGAGAAGTGGAGAAGAGAAACCGAAACCTTGAAGAAAGTTGAAGGAGAGAAACAAGAAACTGAAGGCGGTTGCATTAGCGGAGACGATCAAGAAAGAGTTGCAGATATATGTGAGAAGAAGAGGATTGAAAATGGACAAAAGGGTAGAGAAAGAAGGAGATGAAGATGGGTGAGAGTGAGTGAAGATTTGAATTACAGAGGATTTGGAGAGGAGCAAGAAAGTGAAAGTGAAGGGGAGAGCGAAAATGAAAGAAGTGAGTGTTTGAGAGAGTTTGAGGTTAAGAATGGTGAATAAATCAAAAGAGGAGGGGAGTCCAGCGGCTTCGAAAAGGTTGTGGAGGCGATTGAAGACGGCCGAAAACAGAGAAGAAGATGAAGAAGAAGAGGGAAGAAACAAGAATTGGGAGAGGAGGATTGCAATAGAGAAAGGTAAGGCAAGGAAGGAGGAAATAGAGGTGAAGTAGTGATAGTTTACTAGGAAATAATGGGTTGATTTTCTTAGAATGTTAGATGATTTTTCCATTGTAATACAAGAGGAAGAAGAAGAAGCATATAATATATGAATGAAATCAAAATGGAGTTCTTGAAATGAAGAAGAAGAAAGGGATGGATATAGAAGAAAAGATGGGCCAACGAGAAAGCTAAGAAGGAAGGATTAGGAAGGAGGAGTTGTTTTGTTTCTAAATCAACTTAGTTTTTCACAACAATTCCACTTCCTTTCTTTGAGGTTTATGTCAATTTCATTTCTTTATATTCTTTTAGTGGTTGTTGTGTCTGTTTTGAGTTTATTTTTCTTTGGTTTCTTCTCCATTCAAATAATATCATTTTCATTTATCCAATTTCATTTCAATTTGTTTATCTGCAATAACACTCTCCCAATACTATACATATATGGTCCGCTATAGCCTAAATTCGTCACTATTGAATTGCACGACTTTAAAATACGTTATGTATTTATTGAGTTTACATCTTATATATAAAGCCAACTCTCTCATATTTTCTTTATTTTTCATATTAAATTTGATTTATTATTATTTTTTTTTTTGTACGGAGGAAGGGCAATGCCTCAAAGCAAAAAAGAAAAAAGAGGCAAAGAAACTAAACAAAACCTACGAACGAATAGAGCGAGAAGTGTCAATCCCGCACCTATCCGTTAGTAGAGTATCCTGGAGGCCTGCAGGGGCCCATCACACTCGTGATAACCCAAATAGAGATTTTCCGTGAAATTCGTCATCCAATTAAGTGTCTCATTATTCCCTTCTCAAAACCTATGTCTCAAATGAACTTCACAACTATGTTTCACCAGCAGCTTACAACCCTCAATTCAATTTATTATTATTTATTATTAATTTCGGCAATTGTACACAATAGGTATGTATAAGCAAAATAGCTCAAAAAAGAAAACGGTTTTTCCATCAGTTAACCTTGCAAACTTGGCATTTCTTTGAGTATCAAACTATCTTTCTCAGCTTTTGCAATTTAAATTCAATATAGAATTAAAAGATGAAGAATTGGAATTTGACGATATTAAAGAAAAAATATGACAAAAAAGACCGAATTTTTTTTGGTTGTGTGGTAAGAAAAAATAAATAAACTTGCCTTGTTGCAGGAAATAATATCATCACAAGAATTATTTGAGAATAATAAAGAGATATAATATTGTTGGGTCAATCCTACCCTCTCTTTCATGTTATGTCTCACATGCCAACTATAAAAGAATTTCTTAGCTTTCAAGAAATTTTTTAATAATAACCATTTTAAAAGAACAAAAATAATGAACTTATTCAAAGGAAAATGTATAAAGATGGATTAATATCTTATTGAATTGTGGAAGTAAAATAAGAAAAAGAAGTAGTCATCACATAAATTGCTTGCGCACCCATTTGTGTTGGGATCTTCTAAACTTTGAATTTCTTAGGCCCGTTTGGTAAAGCGTTTCGTGGGAGCATATAGCGTTTTGTAGAAGCATATTACATTTTTGTTCCAATATGCTTACAAATAGGTGTTTGGTTATATTTTTGGAACTACAGCATTTAGAGTTTTGGAACCAAAACGGAGCGTTTCGTGAAAAGCTCCAATTTGGAGCTTTTGGTGAAATGCTAGTTTGTATTTTAAACCACAAGTAGACTTTGACAAAACTACCCCAACTTATTTTTTTAATTTATATTATTATTAATTTATATTGGTAAATAGTATACCCGTATAAGTGTTTTCACATGTCAACATCAACTGTTTTATATAATTTTTCCAAACGCTAATTATCCAACAACTATTAGCAAACAGCAACAACAAACAGCAACAGCTAACCGCAACAGCTAACAGCAATAGCTAATCGCAACAGCTAACAACAACCACAACACCAAACAGAGCCTTAGAGTTTGTAAAAATGTATATATCTACTATAAATTACAAAATCAATAGTTTAGATAAGATTTTTAATAAATAATTAATTAAATTTTAAATTTATCAATCAAATCTAATCTATTTGTGTGGTAACTAATAGTTGAGATTACAACTTTACAGACTTTAAAAAACTTCAACTTAACAAAATCTTAACCTTATTTTTTTAACTTGAATCCTTACTAAACTAAAATTTATCTTACCACACCATCCACTCTTAACTGGACCACGTATAATTTACCTCCTCTTGGACAGTCTCATTCAAGTGGTGAATGACTCTCCAATTTATTTGGAGAGTCACCATTAGATCAAAGATATTTCAATCTAATAATCTATAATTATAATTAAAGAGAAATCACCATTAAATTCGAAATATATTTAATCTAATGGTGACTCTTCAAATTAGAGTCACTCACCACTTGAATGAGATTACCTCTTGGATTAATATTTCAAATAATCCATTTGCCATTATTATTACTTGCATACCATCTAATATTATTTTAAGTTTAGTAGACTTAAGAGCCAAGTTGAGTTGCATTTCTTTGCATTATATAATTGCTCCAATAATTAATTAAGTGATCAAATTAATACTTAATATTAACACTTTAATCATTATACAATTATACTAATTCCACAATTATTAATATAGCAAGACTTTTTCTTTACACAAAACTCAAGTGATGAAGGTGAGGCAACTGATCAATTATTATTATTCTAATAAAAATAATTTATTTGATTGAGTTAATAAATAATTGGCCAATAATTTTCATTTCTTAGGAAAAATAAATATAGCTAACTAAGCCATCAAAACAAAAGTTACAAACTAGGCATGGAAAAGTGGATAGGGTTAAGGAATGAAGTGTGGTTTGGTTGGTTGGTACGCAGTCGTTTGACCTTATATAATTAATAATATATTTATTTAAAAATTAAGAGTTAGTTTGTTTACTACTTTAAAAGAAGAAAAGAAGTCAGTTGTTTACTACTTTAAAAATTAAGGAATGTATGTTGCTGCTTCCATAAGCAATAAAGTTGATGCATTTGGTGACCTTCTATAACCCCAAAAGATATTGGTATACATGTCAATTACTACAACGCACAAACAATTTTCTAAAACTTTGGTAATTTTCTAAAAGAAACTTTTGTATTTATCAATTTTATTAAGATCTCGTTTGTGTTTATTATTTTTTTTACAGAGTAAGAATTGTGTTTAACTCCGTTATTCAAAATGTAAAAATAAAATAAAATTATAACAATGTTAAATAAATTGACGAAGCAAAATGTATTTTTGTCCAAATTTTTTAGTAAATTCTTAAAAAATTAATGTGATTATAACTTTTGTCAAATTGAAAAATTATTAAAATTGATAAAATTGAGTAATGGATCAATTATTTTTTTTTTAAAAAAATAAAAAATAAATACAGACAACATTTTGACAAAATTGATAAACACATAATTTTTTTTGGTTAGAAATGTATCCTTACTAATATTCAATCAACAGTTTTTGTATTTTGAGAGGAATATTTAATCAACACGTAAGGAGTATAAGTTGTTTTTTTATGTACTTTGCTTGTATTATTAAATTGTATAGAACAACTTGCTTGTTCACCGAGATTAATAATTTTTTGGCCGATATTCACTTTTTTTTTTCTTGTGGATACAAAAAGAAAAGTAAAATAAAAAAGAAAGTACTTGTTTTCCCCTTGTTCCTTTTATGGATAAAGGATATATTGCTCCGAAAACATTGAAAAAAGAAGTCAATTGTGTAATGATAAAACTCAATTTCACGCTCTTGCTACCGTTAAATGATCTTCTTCGTCCAACCCCAGATTAGCTACAATGTCTTACAGTTAAATACATTTCAGATAACAAAATGTAATGAAATATATGATGAAATTTGATATTTGGGCCAATTTGACTACCAACTTTAAGGCCCTTCATTGAAGAATGAATGGACAAAAGCCCCAGCCCACCAGGATTTATGACAGTTGAATTCGAGTATCAGCAGAAATGGCGCTAAAATGATTTCCTTGTCACTACTAATATGAATTGTATAATGGTAATAGGTATTCGAAATGTGGGAATATTGAGATGGCTTATAGTTTTCTCTAGATATTGAAGGATAGAAATGTGTTTTCTTATAGTTCAATTATGATGGGGTTGATGTGCACGGTCGGGTTGAACGATCTGCAATGAAATTGTTTCATGAAATGGTAAAAAAGGCACAAAACCAAATGATGTTACATTTATCGGGGTTCTCACTGCGTGTGTTCATTCATTCCGGTTTAGTAGATGAAGCTCTACACATGTTTGAATATTGTATAGTTATGTATGCAATTACTATTTGGCAGTAGAATCAATCTCTCTATCAATACAGAGTAGGAATGGTAAAACTTAAAAACATAATTCATGAAAAATATTTCCAATTCGGTTTAGGATGTCAATTATATGTTTCAGAATACGCAACATGACTTTTTGTAGAATTTGATAATCTTTAGTTGATTTGCTTATCTTTCTTTCTTTATGTATCTCCCTCCCCATAAAGCTGTTTGTTTAATCAAATAGTATATATCTAATTGTAAGGTGGTACGGATCTTATTCTTAATTTAATAAAGAGGTAGGGATGAGGATACCGAATAAGGGAAACCAACAAAGTAATAGAATCAGGATTTGTGGAAATATTAAATTACTGAAAATGAAATGAGCAAACTTAATTAATCTGATGCTTCAGCCGGTAAAGTGTAATGTAATAATATATATATTGCCGGACTAAACAAAGATTACTCCATATTACAAACACAAGCTGCCAATTTTTCTAATCTAATTTACTGCAAATATCCTTCTCTGTAGAATGGAGATTGAGTTTATGACTATAATTTTTGCTGCTATTTCACCTTATCTCATCACTTCCGTTTCAGAATTGTTTTTGCTGTATGAAATTCATTCATACCAAATTAGATTATTTTATTGAAGCTATATAAATTTTGTGAAATAAAATGGATAAATTTAGGTCTAACTTTTACTAGAGTGGACTAAAGACCCTGTTTATTTGAGCTAAATTCACTGATTTCAGTTTAACAACTTTTAGTTCAGTTTAATTCAGTCAAAAAGAAAAGGGTCAAGTCCCTACATACGAATTAGGGGAGAGGGGATAAGCTACAAACTGGGAAGAATATATTTAATATCTACCAACAAAATAATTTTAAGTAAACTTGAGTGGTCAAACTGCTGAAAGTTTAAAGAATGCCTAAAACCGTAAAGTGCATTAAGAAAAATAATTTATTGTTGTTCATGCTTAAATTGTACCGTCAAATAAATGCTAGACTAAATATTGTTGGTAGAATTTAAACACTTTTCCTAGTTAAGGGTAGGCTAAATTTGTAAATTATACTCTATAAAATGATAGGTCAATAAAAAGGTTACTGATACTGATATCATGAGAAATATGAGAAGACATGTGGTTAAATTTTACAAAAGAGAGTAACATGAATAAAATATATCATATTCTTATTCACTTACATCAAAAGGACTAACTAACTAAATACGTGACTCAACCAAAATCAAAGGAACATCATATGAGCATTAAGTCCAATCAAGATTAAGCGAGATAATAATTATTTATCATGAATTTTAAGTTGACATTCCACTTAAGATCAAAACCACTTCTAGTTTGATTCAAGGTGCATGTACACATAAAATTTCAGTTTTAACAAAGTCAATGTACATAGTATCAAAATGACAAATTGTGTATTTAAAGATAAAATCTTTTTGAAAATGTATATTTCGTTTCTTATATGAAAAAGATCTGTCAAAATGACAAATGAGTTTCCAAAATCATGCATATGCAGTTGAGTACAGCATATGTAAATTTTTTGTGGATATGAACAAATAATTGTTGCCTCTTATTAGTATTTGTGACAAAGACAGAAAGTTCGGCCTGCTTCCTCTCTCCCACACCACTTGTTTAATATTTGACTTCTTCTTTCAATATTCTATACAAAAATTGTCAAGACATTAACAAAATAGTTTCTTCAGGCAAAGTAAAAACAAATAAAAATAATAGAGTTCATCTTCATTTTTTTTCTGGAGTTCTTTTTCATTTGAAAAGAGGCAAGTTAGTAACATATATTTCTAAAAAAAATAAAATAGTTTTAATCATTATAAATAATATAATTGAAGGTTTAATGTTGATGAATTGCGGGGACGCATCTAAGAGGATTTAGTGGGTGCTTGAGCACCCTCTAATCGTTGAAATATGTCGAAAAATATATGAAAATTATGTACAAAATTTTAAATTATATGCAAAAATACGAAACCAAATATATATAACTTTATTATCAAAAGCACTCGCTGCCAATAGTTTATGGATCCGTATTTGATGAATTGAATCAGTTTTAAACATAAATTAATTAAACACTAATATATTGTTATTAATTATATTAAATTGCATAGCACATTTTAAGAGTTAATTTACCTTTTATGTACATTAGTTTCTATTTGAAAAAAAGAAGCATAAGAATGGTTTTAGTACAAGATTTATGGAGTTATTTGTATTGGAAATAAAAGAATATTAATTGGGTTGTATCGTATTGGAAATGAAAAAAAAAATTAAGAGCTGGCATTGCTCCACCGCCTGCGACGGTCGTTGACCTGAACAATGAGAGAGAGACGGCTTTGTTTAGTTGCAAAGTCCAGTTTGAGTGTTGTTATTTTTGGTGTTTTGTTTTGTTGTTTCTACCAGTAGTAATAATTTATAAAAGGTCAAGGCATAAATAAAGAAGCAGTAGAAAAATGAATAGTCAAAGTCAAAAGCAGGTAAAATAAAATAAAATAAAATAACAAATGAAGCGGGTAAAATCAATGGAAGGAATATAAATTTGGGCTGAAGATGAAAAGTGAGAACCAATTATAAGTGAGATAAATAATAAATGGTTAATAAAAGAGCAGAGCAGAAAACACACGTAGAGAAATAGGGTCCGTGTGTCAAACGAAGGATGTTAAGAAGAACACGATACTCACTTCTCTCAGTCTTCCATATTTCTTCCTCTTTCTTCTTTGATTGATTAATTGATTTCTCTTCTCTTCTTTCGGAAATCAATGGCCGAAACGCCGTCGTCTTCTTCAGCTCTCATTCTCGATTCTCTCAATCATGTCCAAGACTACTCTCCGGTCAGTCTCATTTCTTTTTTTTCTATTTCTTGTAATGTAATGTCACCTCTTTTTCTTTCAGAACAAACAAGATTTCCCATAATTATATTCTTGCTTTAAACCTTCAATCTTGGTTGCTCTAAATTATAAGCTTAAAAAATCTTGTCTTTTTCATTTCTCTATCAGCTTTTTACTTGCTCAGGGTGACCTTCAACCTCATTTTTCTTGTTTTTCATTTAACAAACCTCCTATTTTTTATTTTCACTATTTTGTAATGCATTTTTTATGGTGAACCCACAATCAAAGTATTTTCTAAATTGTGATTTTAGGGCTATATTTACAATATTCTAATTCAATAACCATACAATCCAATTTTATCTCTGCATATTCAGTAATTCACATACTTTGAAGTAAAAACTTATAGACTCACAAATTGGATTTTAATTACTGCAGGCAAATGAAAGTGACACATCATTGATATTGGATCAATTTAGTCATGTTCTTGATCTTGTAAGAAATGGGAACCAAGCATTCCGAGAAAATCGTTTTGAGGAGGTAACTTGTGTTTTCTGTTTACATTATTTTGTAATGTCTTCTCAATCAACTTCTTTCTCCTAGAAAAATTCAAGTAATAAAAGAAACCATGCAAGTTTGATTGTGATGTGATGTGCAAAAGACATGGACAAAAAGATTCATGATTTGGTTTGGATGTGGCATCCATCGCTAGGTATGATGGTCAATGTCGGAGATGCGAGATTGAACCAAATACGTGAGAAAATTGATCAAGAATTGCACCTATTGTTGACTTTTTTTACCATATCCGGTTTGATTCGATAGAAATTAGTTCATAGTGTGGTCTAGTTCTAGATTTGTTTCTTCGAATTTCGATGCAATGCGGTATCTACACGATCCATGGCTATCAGTAGCTTTAACTTGTAGCAGTTTAAATTTGAGATCTTGTAGGAGTTGATTTTTCTGTCAATAATTTTTGGTTGCTCTTTTTCCTTGAACTGGTGGATAACCAATTATGTTTGTTCTTAGGCCATTAATTTTTACTCGAGAGCAAACAACGTCAAACCTGGGGATCCTGTCATCCTACGCAATAGAAGTACCACATATAGCAGGTTTGATTTTAACCTGATAATTGCTATCCATTTGTGAATATATTGATCCGTTGATTGGTTGGATAGGTTTGATGTGTTACGACTTGAAGAATTTAATCTTACTCTTGAATACTGTAATGGTTTTTGGTTTGTCGGAGTTTAATATTTTTTTCTCCTTAAACCAGGCTTAGCCAATTTCTGAAACAAAGACCTGCCTATGATTCTGAATGCAATCCACTTAGAGGATTGGATCCTACTATACATGCTGAAGTAAGTTGAATTCTTAATTTCCTTAAAAAAAAAATTCATTTTTGAACTGAGGACTTGATGGAATCTACATTCTTAAATAGTGATTGCCGCTTGATGAAATCTCAAAAGACATTCTTAATTATGATTTCAGCTTGCACTAAAGGATGCTGAGAAGTTGATAGAGCTTAGAAAAAATTCAGTGAATACATATGTCTTAAATGCCAGTGCCTTGATGCTGGTATGATCAGCTTGCGCTCTGTCTTGTCAATTAATATATGTGTAATTTTGGTTCTGATGGCTCGTCCTCCCTTACATTATGCTATCTGAATTAACATCCATGTTGTGTTCCTTATTGGCAGTTGGAAAAATATGACTTGGCTCGAGATGTCGTTCTCTCTGGTCTGCAGATTGACCCATTTAGGTAAAATATTATCTAGTCTTGTTCCTAATTTTTTTTTTATCTGAAATACTAAAAAATGAAGAGTTATATTATATGATTCGTTTAAGAGTTGTAGGCACTAATTATTAGCATCATCCTACCATTTGTGCATGATATGTACTTTATCCCAGTTTGGTTTGAACTCTGTAATTTGTAGCAATATTCTTCGGGCTTATCTTCAGAGTTTGGAAACAGTAGTGGCTAATGGATCCAGGAGAACCCTTGGTAAATCAGACCGAACTGATGAATTTGATTGCACGCTCTGCCTGAAATTACTATATGAACCTGTTACGACTCCTTGCGGACATTCATTTTGCTGCTCATGTATTTTGCAATCAATGGATCGTGGTGAGAATTTAGCCTCTTCTTTTTCGTTTGGTCAGCAATTTGGTACAAGTCTTTTGATTCTTGACCCTATATTACATTTCAGGTAACAAATGTCCACTATGTCGAACAGTTCTTTTTATCAGTCCTAGAACATGTGCAATAAGGTGAACTGCTTATTTCACATAACTTACATTTATCTGCTCTAGCATTCTATAACAGAAGCAAGTTTGCTACCCCCTGTACAAATCGGGCTTATCTTACTAGAGATATATCGAAAGTCTTCGGACTTTGTGAAACTGCATTTCTTTTGTTGAATACTCTTCTTCATACTTAAACTTCATTGTATGAGGAAGCATAATACACTACTTGCCTGAACACAAATACACCTTTTCTGTTTATCATGCATCCTTGCAACTTAACGAAAAAATGAAAATATAATTTCTTTCTGAGGTGGATGGTTGCCTTTTATTTTTCACTGTGCATTTCCTGAAATTCCAAAGCCTAATAGATTTTAGTGAATACTAGTGCAGGAAATGAGATGTTTATCCTCTATTATTTGCTTTATTTTGGAACTAAGCAACATTTCCTTACAATTTTCTCTCTTGGCCCTCCTTTTTATAAGACTTTATGCAAATCAATGAGCGAAAACTTTTCTAAAGCCGTATGGTTTTTTGAGAATTGGAGCTTGGAACTTGAAAATTTAAAACCTAAGACATGCACATTTTTTTATTTTTTTATTTGACTTCAATGGTTGACGACAAGTGCTTGGACTTTACCAGTGTGACACTAAACAACATCATACAGAAGATTTTCCCAGAGGAGTATGCCGAGAGAAAGTCAGAGCACAAAAGTTTGACTAACCTTGGTGTTGATCTCATCCCTCTTTTTGTCATGGATGTTGTCATCCCATGTCAGAAGTTCCCACTCCACATATTTGAACCCCGATACAGACTAATGGTGAGTTTATCAATTCAGCAACCAAATATCATGCTTTCTTTAATATAATGGATATATGATAGATGTTAATAAGATTGTCGTTTAAGGACTTTTAATGGTTTTGTAAAAACTAGTCTTTTCATTTTTTAGCTGGCCTTGGCTTTCTCGCTGACTATTGCTTTGCCCATCATGTGGATGGATTTCCTGAAGGCTGTGAGAGTTCAATGTGCTCTATTGTGTATATTGGAATGCAAACACTCCTTTCATTTGGTTCCTTAATCGTCTCTCGTGGCAGAGTTTGATAACCATCCTTAGGAGTTTGAAGGGAAGTGATGGAGACATTTCTTCATCTATATTTTGCTAGAAACCAAAACTTTGACATTGTTTTCACCTAGGATATAGGCAGGTCTTTGTATGTGTGCATTTGAGAGATCAATTTGCTTATGGTGATTTCTCTTGGAACTGATTTCCATTAAACTTTAGTTTCAATATGATTATCTATTAACTAGTGATTTGGGTAAATAAATGTGTCTTTGGCATGTGTGAAAGCCTTTTGCAGCTCTTTGTGGGTGTATTGAGGTTCTAGCATCTTTGAATTTTATACTAAGGATTAGTTATTCATCGATTCTGCTTTTTTCACCTTCTTCTCAACCAACTATAAGATGTGGATAGAAGATGATTAGATGCATTTGGATATCTCAACTCCTAAGTTCATAGTTGAATTTAATGCCCAGCTTCAGAATTGTCAGCAGTAGACTGCATTGATATATCCATGATGCTTTCATATCTTTACATATTTGATATTTCTTTCTTTTTCTTTTCTTTTCAAGAGTAAAAACTTGTTTTGTTGTTATAACATATAGATAAACTTTAGAATGGTCTTTTGTTCCTTTCAGGTTAGGAGGATCATGGAAGGAAATCATCGCATGGGAATGGTATCTTGTTAAACTGGTCCTTTGTTTCTCGTCTATGGCATAGACCAAAGTACTTAACCATTGCTCTATGGGTTTTCTGTAATGTGTAGGTTGTTCCTGATTCTAATACTGGATTAATAGTTGAGTATGCCTGTGAAGTGGAGATTACAGAGTAGGTTTTTGATTCATTTATTACTTTCTAGTAGCATACTATTCCACCCCCACAAACACGCGCACATGAACGCATAATGAATCTTTTCTTTATTATTTTAATCCTCAATCAATTTGGTCTTGCTTTGAAGGTGTGAACCACTTACGGATGGGAGATTCTATCTAGAGGTGAACAAACAGTCATTCCTTTTCTTTGCAGAAATTATTTTCATATCATGTGTTTAGAATCAGAAAACGTTAACTATGTTCTAAAGCTCTGAAATTTGAAATATTCTGTCTTCTGTACATGGTTTGATTTCATAAATTGCGAGCCATTGCGCATACATGTGATAATATATATTATTAGTGACAACTTGATCTGGAAATGATGCTCAGAAACTTAGAAATTTGAGTGTGCAGCAATAAAACAAGGGGGGGTTTGGGGATGGAAGAGTGTTTTAGGAGGAAGGTGCTCTCATTGAGCTTCACTATTATGCTTATTCCTAATTAAAAACGGTTTCTTGCAGGTTGAAAGTCGTCGAAGATGTCGCATTCTTCGATCATGGGATCAAGATGGGTATGTGAGTCTAGTCTTGTTTTCATACCGTCTGCTTCCTGTAACGGTGATAGTTATTACAGCTGTAAAACATTTATGCAATTCAATCACTCAATACAATTCAAAAATAACTAGTTTGATGATTTATTTATTGTATCAGTTGGTTTTACTTAATCCAAAGAAGTCTTTTCTTTTTTTATTTCAAAACCAAATTATTCACTAAAAATTATGCAATCAATCCACACAAAATAAAAGTTTCCTATTTATTTGTTTTAATTATATGGTCATTACTGCATTAGTTTTTAACTTTTCCCAGTTTTCTCCGGTTACCTTGATTTTCTTCCAATTTTCTCTTACTCCTCTTTTTTTTTTTTTTATGTTTTTCTGGTTTCCTCTGTTTTCCCCTCTTTATTCTTTCTCTGTTTGTCCCCATTTTTTTCTTGCTTTCCTCTGTTTTTCTCCATTTTCCTGTTCTCGTTTTTTTTTCTTTTCTACTCTTTTCTTGTTTACACGGGTTGGGTTGGTTTTCGACAGTCAATCCATGAGTTATTTTCATGTATAGCCATAATAGTTATGGATAGTATCCAAGGCTATCTGTATGTTAGGCCTTATAAGTCTTTTATTTTCTTATGCAGATATCGTGTTGCAGAAGTTGAATGGGTACAGGATGATCCTCCAAAAAAGAAAGCAGAGGTTTGCTTCTGCTCGTCTATCTTTTCCTACAGTTATTAGTATTAATTATTCTGTTTATACGGGAATCCCTTATTGGTCTGTGCATGTTTTCAGTTGCAGGATATTGCAAATAATGCAGCTGAATATGCTAGGTCATGGTTAAGCAGGGCAAAGTATGCTGCAAGACAAGGTATAGTTTACATCTTCCAATATAATGGAAGGAACAACTGAGCCAAGAGCTGATATGACTTTTCTTTGTTAGATGTTTTTCTCCAAATATTATTTAAAGGTTACCTATTTTTGTTGGTGAATTTCACTTGTGTAAGTCTTTATGCTTATGATAACAATTTGAAAGATCAAATCCATTTAGGCCCTTGCAACAATCATGTCCCTTCTTAAAACTACGAAATTATCTGTTCATGCTAGAGCGTCTTGCCCATTTCTTTCTAAATTGTCTCATTTACACAGACAGCCTATAGTGAAAACCTCTCATTTGTTTTTTTTTGTTCGAAAACAAAACATAAGGTTAAATATTAAAAGATTTATACATATTAGAAGACTTTAGCACAAGATTTGACTCCGAGAAGAACGAAAACTACGATCATGTGAAATCTATAGGTTAGCCTCCTTTTCAGTTGGCAAGGAACTTAGTTTTGTTAGGTCAATAAGGATCTTTCGCTTTGGTAGTGACTTGTTCAAGCATCAGAAATACCTTTTTGCAATATAGTTTGCCTGTGCATGATAAAAAAGAATCCCCCATTCTGTACATTTCTATTTGATATATACATGTGTCTATTGGCAATGTGCTATGTTATTGATGACAGCATGTGAGTGCAGATAGAAGAAGGCTTGAGAAACTGTTAAATGTTGAAGCAATGATGCCTACACCGGTGGATCCAGAGCGCTTCAGTTTTTGGGTATTTATCATTTCATTATTATTCATTATGATAAGCTGAGAGGATAATTATGGTGCAATTACTGATTTTAGTAAATGGTTGAATGCAGCTTGCCACTTTATCTGATAGGAGGCCTCATGAAAGATTGGAACTCCTGCAGATAAGGGACACAGAAGAGGTAACCAAAGTTCTTCCGAATGTTATTTTCCCCTAGCCGTGGCAATTTCGGGATTTGTGTCAAATTTGTGATGTTGTATACATCTGTTGCTTAGGGTTCGATACTTGTGTATCTCGTTTCATGTTCATCAGATTGTCTGTTTAAGCTGTGTTTACAGACATTGTTGTATTGGCCTTGTCAATGTCTAGTTTGATGATCAGCCAAACATAAAGAATGATGTTTGATAATGTTGGTAATCCCGGTTTGTGATTTATTTTATTCTTGTTGCAGAGGATAAAACGCGGATTGGTATATCTGAGAGCAGCGGAACAGGGGTGCAGTGTTCAATGATACTATTTGTATATGTCATAGAAAATAATGAAATATTCTTCGATCCAAATGATCAGGGATCTCAATTCTTTTTGTAATGTAACAAACTAGTTTATCAAGTAGCATACTGAGGCAAAAGAAATATCCAAATTTCAGTTGCCAATTTACTTTTCCCTTAATGTCCGCTGACGTAAAGCGAGGAGTTGAGTCTGAACTGGCGAACCGAAGTCACTTTCGGAACCATACTTCCTACAGCAACAAAACAAAAGGGATTACCGGTTGAATTTGGGAGAACTGTGATAGAAACCCTTACGAAAACTAATTAGAGCTGTTGCACATTCCGAGTGAGCTACACAATCAAACAAAATCATTTTCTATATAGCACCACAAATGAAAAAGATGGTTATGGATACAAAAGAGATCTGTTATAAGTCTAACCTTAGCTTTTGTACAATACGAAAGTTATGTTTTACATCAAGAGGAGACAATATGAATCCAAAATGGTATTAATTAATAGTAAATTACGCAGAAAACAATTATAGATTGCATTGACCCATTGTGGCGGCGGTTATTGTGAAACATAAGCTACAATCTGAACCTCTTTGATGTAGGACCATTCTAGGATTTTTCCCCAATCAACTATTGAGCAAAAGGGAAAAAGATTGGATAAGACCAGAGTGTTCAATATATATATATATATATATATATATATATATATATATATATATATATATATTTGTGGATTATGGTTGTCCAAGAAAGAAGAGAGCATATAGTTCAAGTAGAAAAGGACCAATTAAAATGGACTTTGTGTTTAGCTCAACTGTCCCTAAAACTAAGATATCCACTATCTCATTGAGAATAATATTATATTTTTTTTATCGAAAAAAGTTAAATAGACTGAAAAATTACATTTCATAATAAAATTATATCTGTTTTTACTGAAATAATTTGAACTGAAGTGAAAATACTGAAACTAAATTTAAAATTATTAAATTTAAATAAATAAATGAAAACATGAACACTATATGGAGCTAGCAGGTGCTTGATCACCCACTAGTCGTTGAAAAATGCTGAAACATCCATGCAAAACAATGTAAGAAAATTTAATAATATATGCAAAAACACCAAGAAATTAAAATATACATTTATAGCATCAAAAGCACCCATTGCCAGTGAGTTTTAGATCTGTCACTGCATGTATGTAAGTTGTTGCTAAGTTAATAATATATACATAATTTCAATAAATTGTAATTTCAATGGGCCGCTAATGAAAACATGAAATTGTCAATATGGCAAATATTTCAGATTCTATATAATATTGTTGTTAACCTAAACATATATGCAATTTCAATAATGTAACTAATCATAGAAAGAAAACAAAGAACGTCTAGACTGGAACTAAATTGTATATGTCGACAAAACTCAAATTGTAGATGTATAAAGTGAGCTTAAACATTACAGTGATATGATGTATGGTATCAATTTACGGGGTTTTTCTTTTAACTTATTTAAGGTAACAACAAAACAAAAAATAATGTAGGTGTGAACTTATTTTTAGTAGCTTGTAACCAAAGGTAAGATAACACAAGCAACAAAGAAACTAAGTTAGTTATAATGGAATATTATTGTTAAGTAACAATTTGATCCTGATTAGTTAAATGGGAATATGTAGATTGGTCTGAATAAAATCTAAAAATAAAGAAAGAGAGGTGGATTAGATGGTGGGTGTAGCGTATTATTAGATATGTTACCAAGTCATTAGTTAAGCTAAGATAGATTAGAGGTTGCCACTTATTATGTTACATGCTCTCAACTCCTATTTTCTGCCTGCATTTTCTCTGATTTCCCCTTGACTTGTTCCTCCATTAACCACCCATTTTTGTGTCCCTCTTTCCACCAATGTCTCTCTTCCTCTCCCTCATTGTATGATTCTTTTTTTTCCCACATTATGATCCCAAAACTCCATCTTTTCCTTGTTTTTCTCCTCTTCCTTCCCAGTTTTTCTTCCTCCAAATCGGACAATGCTTCTTCGTTTACTCCTGCTGATAACTTTCTCATCGACTGCGGTGCATCTCAAGATATCAAACTTGATGATGGAAGAACTTTCAAATCCGATTCTTCTTCCCGCAGCTTGTTAGAAACTAATGAAGAGGTACAAGTTTCTGTTGATTCTGTTTCTTCTAATGTTACTTTGAATTCTTCTGCTTCTTCTACTTCTCTTCCTCTATGTCGGAGTGCTAGGATATTCACTTCTGATTCCACGTATACTCTTCATATCAATAGCTTCGGATGGCATTGGGTTCGACTTTACTTCTACCCTCTTCCACATGTCAAATATGATCTTACCTCCGCTGTTTTCACGGTTTCTGCTGATGATTTTGTTCTTTTACATGACTTCTCTGTCGGAGATAGCTCCTCTCTTGTGTTCAAAGAATATGTTTTTAACATTTCTACTGAGAGGTTATCGATTGTTTTCAAGCCGAGCAAGAACTCATATGCTTTTGTCAATGCAATTGAGGTTGTTTCTGCGCCAGATATGCTAATTTCTGATTCTGCATCAACACTTCCTGCTGGAAATAAGTTCAATGGTCTGTTTCATTACACGTATGAGGTTTCTTATCGGTTGAATGTTGGGGGTCCGATTTTATCACCCAAGAATGATACACTTTCGAGAACATGGCTTTCTGATACTATTTATAATTCCTTTCCTGAAGGAGCTCAAAATGTTTCTGTTTCCTCTTCTAAGATCAAATATCCGACAGATACAGATGAGAATGGAGCTAACCAATTGATTGCTCCTCCTTTAGTTTATGCCAGTGCGGAACAGATGGCGAATTCAGAAACCGTGCAACAAAATTTCAATCTGAGTTGGATGATGAATGTTGACCCGGGATTTGCCTACTTGATTAGATTGCATTTCTGTGACATTGTAAGCAAGTCCCTCAATGACTTGTACTTCAATGTGTATGTAAATGGATTGATGGGGGCATCCGCTCTTGATCTTTCGTCTCTTACAGGTGCTCTTGCAACACCTTATTTCGCGGATTTCGTGGTGAATTCCTCATCCGTGACTAATGATTCTATCACGGTTCAGGTTGGGCCGGTGTCTGGGGTCCAGTCCGGGCAAGCAAATGCTATTCTTAATGGGATAGAAGTGATCAAGATGAGCCACTCGACCAGGCGTGGTTTTTTTCCTGATGATGGAATGAAAAGGGTGAATGTGTTGAAGGTTATTGCAGTTGCTGGTCTAGCTCTAGGGCTTATAGCTATGCTGCTACTTGCCATAGTTTTTCTGAAATGGCAAAAGAGGCCTCAAGATTGGAAGAAACAGAACAGTTTTTCATCGTGGCTCCTTCCGATCCATGCTGCCAATAACTCTACCTTGTTATCATCCATAAAGAGCAGCAAGAGCAGCAACAAGAGCTGTTCTCGGAGATCGAGCCTCTTCGGTTCTAGGAAAGCAAGCAAGAGTGTTTACTCGGGTTACTTCACTAATGTAGGTCTAGGACGGTATTTCACCTTCAGTGAATTGCAGAATGCAACACACAACTTCGCTGAGAAGGCAGTAATTGGCGTTGGGGGGTTTGGAAAAGTGTACATTGCAGAACTTGATGATGGAACAAAAACTGCTGTGAAACGAGGAAATCCGAGCTCACAACAAGGGATAAATGAATTCCAGACAGAAATACAAATGCTCTCCAAGCTAAGGCATCGGCATCTTGTTTCACTCATCGGCTTCTCAGATGAGCAATCAGAGATGATTTTAGTGTATGAATACATGGAAAATGGACCTCTTCGGGACCACCTCTATGGAACAAACAAACCTTCATTGACATGGAAACAAAGACTTGAGATTTGCATCGGAGCAGCTCGCGGATTGCACTATCTTCATACAGGTGCTTCACAAGGCATTATCCACCGAGATGTGAAAACCACAAACATTCTTCTTGATGAGAATTGGGTCGCAAAAGTATCAGATTTTGGCCTGTCTAAGGCTGCATCCTTGGATCAAGGATATGTAAGCACAGCTGTGAAGGGAAGCTTTGGATATCTGGATCCTGAATACTTCAGGAAGCAACAGCTAACAGAGAAATCCGATGTATACTCATTCGGGGTAGTCCTCTTTGAAGTTTTATGCGCGAGGGCTGTGATAGATCCAAAATTGCCAAGAGAGCAAGTGAGTCTGGCAGAGTGGGCAATGCAGTGGCGTCGAAAGGGATTGATAGAGAAGATAGTTGATCCGGTGATAGCAGGTAGTATTAATCCGAAATCGCTGAAAAAGTACGTAGAAGCAGCAGAGAAATGCTTGTCGGAATACGGGGTAGACAGGCCTGGAATGGGAGATGTGTTGTGGAACTTAGAATATGCATTGCAGCTTCAAGAGGCAGCGTCTGAACCTCAAATTCCTGACGACAAAAGTACAAACATGATTGCGCTGGAAAACTCTAGATCAGTGAAGATCGAATTAGGCGATTCTTCGGTTTCGATGAGTGATGATTCAGAAGTAACAGGAGGTTCTCCAATGTTCTCTCAGATAGAAACTTTTCAAGGAAGGTAATCCATGTAATGAACGTTGAGTAGCAATAAAGTTATTGCCATTTCTGAAGTTCTTGTTCAAGGAAATATTGATGTTCCAACTGTTTCAATAAAGAGACATTCCTAAGTTTGAAATGAATTTAAAGCTTTTCTTTTGGATTATGCATTTGTCATCCCTGTATTTTCTTTTCTTTATTAACCGAATCAAATTCTGTGAGTTGAATATAAAACACTACGATATAACGGAGATTTCAAAAACGATACGGCGCACTAGACATATAAAAATTGTTTGGTAAAACATTGAAATAAAGATTGGATTGTAATTTTTTTGATATCATAAACACCGAACATATAATTGCATTCACAACACGATGAATATACCTACACAATAAAACATAACAAACTTTTCTACATACGCATATTTATTGAAAAAGCATCCCCTTCTTATTGAAGTATTTGAATATATGGCAGTTTTTTTTTTTTTTCTGAGAAACTGAATATATGGCAGTTTTACTTGTTGTAGTAGGTATACAAAAATTAATAGTTTCATTTTAAGCAAATTGGACTTCGGTTCTCGAACTAAAAAATGATTAAAGTTATGAAAACATTACACAATCAAAAATTCAATTACAATATCTTCTAAAAAAACAAAACCAATTATATTATAATATTTTGAATTATAAGATTCATATCTTTCATTATAATTAATCGTTCGATTCTTCTGTCTATTTTGTAGGTCTGTAACTTTTATATTTCAACAGACAGACATGACATAACAAAATTATAAAGTTATTTTGTATGATAGTACAGATGTTTTGAAAGTTAAAATATGTTACGTTAAACTGTAAAAAAATGACAAAAGGACTAAAATGTCAGTTGCAGCAAAAGATGAAGAATTTTATAATGTGTTTTTCATATATCTAATTGGGTCTCAAGTGTTGAAAATCTTTATCGCAACAATCTCTATTAGTTATAACCTCCCAGCTTTATAAAATTATTGCAATTGCATTAGTGTATTTACTTAAAATTCTTTATTTCCCAATGAAATTAACGTGCAAGATTAATAATGACTTGGGCCTTTATAAACTCCCAAAACGAAAGATAAAAGAGGCCGAAAATTCATGCCAAATATGGCAACTTTATTATTCAAACACCCAAATTCAGCAGACTAAAAATAAAACAGAAAAAAAAATCCCGGCAAATTTCATGCTCACTCTCGAATTCCAACAATGGAAGACGATGATGACGAGGAGGTCTTTTACGGAGACCTCAAAAACTCACCCAACCTCCAACTCTTAAATCTCGATCTTCCGACAACCCCAAAATCCTATTCAAAATTATGGTCTATGGTCGTCGTTAAAGATCCTCCCTCTCCCACCAAAATTCCTGACGAACCACTCTCCGTATTCCCTCCCTGCAACCATGAGAATCTTACTCCCTCTCATTTTAATCCAGAACCCAAAACCCATTTGACTCCGCCGTCGTTTCCGTCGCCTCCGTTGTCATTTTTTCCACCGGATTCTTCGCCGGCGCCGGTGGTTGTTTCCCCCTTGACGGAATGGTGGGTTCTCACTGTTAAGATCTTGCGGTCCGGGATGGCTAATGTTGGATCTTATTTTAGATGTTATGGTTATCCATTTTGGTCATTTGGGAATGTCGCGGTGGTTGTGACTGTGGTGTCGTGGTGGCTTTATGCTCGTGCGAGGAGGCAGTGGCGGAGGAGGAATAACGTTGACCATTTGATGCAGATTATTACCCAGAAAGATGAGGTTTGCTTGTTTGGTCTCTTTTGTTTTGTTTATGGTGTTTGTGGAAATGCCTCTAAGAGAATTTATTAATAGAGAAACGGACTGAATGGCGAATTTCGCATGATCATTTCCCTTGGCCGTCACGATTGTGATGGGCGTCATGCATGAATTCAGGTTTTGGAGACTGATGGGCGAAATAACAAATAGGGGCTCTAATAAGTAGAAGTGTTGAAAACTTAATTATATTTTGTTAATTAATCTAGGTTAGGCGACCCTAGGCACTTATCACTGAGCTAAGTACATACACATTTTATCGTAATTATGGTTATTGCTAAAACAACTTTATGTAAAAACAATTGGGCCCTCTGCCTTTTGGGTCCCCTGGGCAGGCGCTCTTCCTGCTCATGCGCAGAGACAATGCCTGATTTAAGTGTCTTGTGAGACCCTGAACTTGCTTCAATTTATCCCTCTTAGGTGCACGGGCGGCACAGAAATGTATGACTTTATGCAAGTTTAGATTGTAGAACTAATAAGTCACTGGAAATATATGTTCATGTAATTAATAGGTGATTTTGAGCGTGTTCAGTGGTTAACTAGATACTTTGCATATTCATAGAACTAATGGGATTTTGAGATTAAGTTCAGTACTCTTATGTATTACTTATTGGGTTGCATAGTATCCAAAATTATGGAGTGAGTTTGTAAGTGTAGTGAAACTAATGGTTGTGCTTATTCATTTCAGAAAATTATGCAGCTTCTGAGTCAGATCTCAAAAATGAATGAAGTGCTGTTGACCCGTCATAAAGCTCTCACCTCCCAACTTGCTGATTGATGCAAGTGATTAGGATTTTAGTTTGGGGTATGTATGAATGATATTGGACCTCATTTTTAGAATCAACTTTTGTAGAGTTCTTTATGGATAAGTTGATGATGTTTCAAAGCTTTTTGGGGTTTAACAGTGAGAAAGCAGCACAAATTTCCTTTGTATGGATGTTTAGAATAATGTCTTGAGATGTGATGATTGATTCCAGTTTCATAATTACAAGATTCAGAATGTTGTGGGTATATACACTGAGATGCTACCAAATCAGTGCGTAGTTGATGACTATTATATTCTTTCCTGGATGAGTTGGTGAGAAGTTAGATGTGAGATGGAAACATTTTGTGCATGCCATGAGATAGCTTGATTGATAATCATTTACGCGACGTTGTTGAGACACACAACTACGGAATTAGTGATGGTAAGGTACAACTACGACGGGAAATAAATATTATGAAGATTTACCTCGTCGAAGTTCTCGCAAAAGAAGTCAAAGTCATTGGGTGGCTATTTCAATATCAGATTATTGCATGATAGTAACAATAACTTTTAGTGTTTTTTACCTCGTTATTTATTTTGTTATAATAATTTTCGGTATGCAATTGGTTTATTTCTTGCATCTTGCAATCGTTATACAAAATTTTAAATGTAATTAGTTCCTTTTAAGCATTTTGTACTTCATTGTTTGTTACACTCATTTATTATTAATTAGTAAGATTTATAGTTTGCAATCTAGTAGATAATGAATTTGTTAAAAAAACTTTAGGGGAAATTTATCAACTTCTAAAGATTAGGACAATTTACGACACCAACGTGTTTGTTCCATCAATGAATCTAATCTTATAGCAAGTATGAAAAGAAATATCTAACCTAATGGAATCCTTAAATTAGAATTCAGTCCTTATATATACTAGGTTAGTTTTCTTTCATTTAACGAAAACTCTGCCCGGTTGATATCAATGGCCACTCTCCCCGGTTGATATCAATGGCCACTCTCCCCGAAGAACTAGTTGAAGACATACTTTCAAGATTGCCCGTCAAATCACTCCTCATTTTCGAAGCGGCTTCCAGAAAGTGGTACTCTTTAATTTCTAAAAACCCTAATTTTGCCAAACTTCAATATAATCAATCATTATTTGCATCTAAGAATCCTATTGTCTGCCAATTATCATCTATTCTGCCGGGTAGAGCTATATTTCAATATTCTGATATCGACACATATCAATCTCACCGAATCAATTTCCCGACGGAAATACCGACGCCATGTCGACTTATAGGTTCAGCCAACAGATTGGTTTGTGTAGCGCCCCTCTATAAAGCCGGATGCTGCTATATATGGAACCCCTGCACTGGTCACTGCCAAAAATTATCTCCTCATTTGCGTTCTAGATTATTTGGGTTCGGTTATGATTCAATTTCTGACGATTACAAAGTTGTTGGAAATTTGGATTACCGCCTTCATGTTTATTCATTGAAAGCGAAATCATGGAAGATTCTTGATTTTGCTTTCGGATATGCACCGGAAATTAGTGCTTTGTATTCGAATGGATATCTCCATTGGTGTTCTGGTCCACAGCTCATTGCTTTTGATTTAGCAAAGGACCGGATTTTGTTTCTGGAGTTGCCGCAAGGATGCAATTTTGTTGACAGGGATAATTCTTCTTGGGTTCCTTTGTTAGAATACCAAGGCTCGTTGTGTGCATCTGGGCGCAAGTCTATTTGGGTGATGAAGGAATATGGAAAATCAGAATCTTGGGTTAAATTGAGTACACCTCTGCCTGAGGAGTATGTGAGACCAATCTGCGTTTCTAGGCTTGGCGAATTAGTGTTTTGCAAGGAAGACGGATTTGTGAAATCTGATATCAGAGGTAGGATGTCTGATGAAGATAGGTCACAGATGATACATTATCGAGATGCATTTGTATTTCAAGGGTCACTGATTTCACCCAAATGTTTCGATGCATAAAGATGATAGAATTGATCAGGATTGGGGTTGACATTGTTTTTGTTGTTTTGTTTATCTTATGAAGGGAAGATCATGATTGAGCTATAGAAGGAAACAACTGTTGTTTCTAGTTAGCATTATTTTGTTAGTTTTAATGAAACATAATTTTATTTATGTTATAAGACCAATTTCTGTAACACAAATAGACTTGCAAGCTGCAACTTGTGTCAAAACGGTTTTGTTATCTATCTACAAAGCATGTTTTCCTTTTTCCCATTGAATTCTGTCGACAAAAGTCAGACATCCAAGCTGCAATTTCTGTTGAAATTTTTCATAATTGTTTTATTATTGACAAAGCTGCCATTTTTCTTCTTCTTGAATATTTGTTTGCATCTTTTTCTGTAAAATTGGCTTCTGCTCTATTTTCAGAAGGTATTTCCTGGCTTTTGTTCCTTTTAGGTCTAGATGATTGATTGTTTACGTTGTTGTGGTTTGCTTATTTGTTGTGGCATAGATTAGATTGTGATTTATAGTTTTTTACTTATTTTTTATTCTCCGTTTGGTCACCGGGAGCTATTATCCTTTTGGATTTTCTGTTTCAGTGGCAATTAAGTTTTTGTGTCATCTTCAGTCAGGAGCAGTTCTTTAGATTTTTTCCCAATTTGTGGCATACATAGATTGTGCAGGCAATGTGGGTACTTTTTTTCCAGATCTCTCTCATTCTTGCTTTGATTTTGAGAGTTCTGTCAATTTTCCTAACTCCTTATATTTTCCTCCTGCGCGTTTCCAGATCTCTCTCTCTTCTTCTCTGTAGCTTGGCATTCTTATTCTTGAACTGTGTTTATTTCAAAGTCATTAAACTGCGAAAAAACAATGCATAAAATAAAACTATTGAATGTAGTACACAACTGTACTAAAGTGACTTTCACAATTTCTAATTTTCCTCAGCAGCATTATTATGGAGTTCCAGAATGCCCTTTAGTTTTTGTGCCATTGCCATGGACTCTGTACCAAAATCCCAAGTCTACACGCTGCAGTTAAATGCTTACACCATAAAACATCGACCAATTAAACAAATGCCTGTTAGCTAATTCTTACCACTTCTACCATATCATATACATGCGTGTGAAACTGTTCTTCCGAGTGCAAGAAGACAAATTTATGAAAGGAAAACAAAAAAAAAACAACCCCGGACGAAATAAATCCAGTTATTCAGCAGTTAATCCTTCTTGTGCTATTACTGTTCTCTTCGAGAACACTGTGCTTTCAACCTACAAATTTCATTGCTGATTCAGGGAATGAGACCGAACATTCCGACTTGGAACTATTCGAATTCACTGGTTCTTTTATTATATGGGGAATGGGAATTCGAAAATGTGGCTCCTTCTTCAAAGGCTTCATGCAGGCGATTGATGTGTCATCATGATAATGGTGAACCACTAATTGTTCATTGTGACTTGAAGCCGAGCAATAATCTTCTTAGCAGTGATATGACTGCTCACATTGGTGATTATGGATTAGTAAGGAGCCTTCCTAATGCCGCTAATAGTCAATGGTGAACCACCAACTAGCTCAACTGGGATGAAGGGAACCACCGGTTATATGGCTCCAGGTTCAGTTTTCTGTGAAAAATGTCTTCTAAATGACACAAGTCACATGAGAATAAACATATGAAATGTAACTAATGTACATCTGCTGCAGAATTTGGAGGACGCAGCCAGGCAACAACATGTGGAGATGTTTACAGCTTTGGAATAATTTGTTCATGATTTCGACAGGACTCTGACCAACTGATCAACTGTTCGCAGATGGTCTAAATTTCCACGACTTCATCAAAGTTAAGCTCCCTCAACAAGTTATTCAGGTGGTAGACCCTGTGCTTTTTGCAACAGGAGAATTAGTGGAAGGTGCAACAACGACATCAGAAGCTATTGAGAATGATCACAGCGATATCCGAGAAGATGCAAGTTGGAGAAGGCGCCGGAAAATTTATTGCATCAGTCCTGGAAATGCTCGGCAGAACTACCAGCAAATCTAATGAATACAATGTGAACAGAAAACTCCACTGTACTAGGAATCATAGGCCAAACAAACGGTGGCCACTAACAGGTACGAGCTTTCTTTGCAGTTGAATTTGGAGAAGGATACTCATCTATGGCGTTGGAACATTCAATATGCGGTTATTTTTTTATCTATCCTATATAATTTCATGTTTAATTGCTTTTAATATTCTTTTTAAATTAATCTTTAGGATTAGTAAGAGAAACGTCATATCCTTTTTAGTTCCGGGTAGATCTACTCATACACATAGTCTTGGTGGGTATGACACCCTATTGTGTAGAGAGAGAGAGAGAGAGAGAGAGAGAGAGAGAGAGAGAGAGAGAGAGAGTACACACACAAGAACAAGAATATAATAACACATATATATTAAAAATCTAATTTACAAACCTGATCACTAACAAAAATATACAAATAAGATGGAGTGGATGATAACTAAAATAAACAGTCCTCTTCAGCAAATTAATGATTCTCAACTTGCTAATATACAGTGTCAGATAAAACATTTTAATAAATCAAGTATCAGTGGAACAATAAGATAAACTAATAATAGATGTCATGTTATACAATGACAGCACAATTACATATCAAAACACAGCTAAGCATCGCTTACGGATTTTTACAGTTTGACTTTTTGTTTTGCTCAATAAACTCGTTACCGGACTGTCATGATCCATTCCAGCCAAATTGAATTTCAGGTATCAATTCAGCTCTAAAATTGGCAAGATTTGACAAATTAGTTGAAATTTTTTGCATTGATAGTACTTGTATTTCGGGGATATTAGTAAAATACGATGACAAGGGCAAGAAGACAACCATGTCAGCATGCCCAACTAACTAGTTTCCTCCAAAATACAAGAAAAGGGAATATTCTTACAGATAATGAATCATGAAATTAATAAGATACTCATTCTGATTTCTTGTTTTTCTCCCATCTCACTTCCTGCAAATAATATATACATCTACTTGTTTGTTTCGTCCGAATTCATTTTCTTCCCAGAACTTTGTGCATAAATCCTCATGGATTTCCATACTAGCCATGGTGGGGTCGCATCCCGAAATCCATCACTCAACATTAATGTACCTCTCCTAACATTAATCACACTTGTTACAGGATTCTTATACTATAAACTCCGATCTAATTTTCAGCTTCAAGGTAAGAAACTTCCTCCTGGTTCTTTTGGATTTCCACTCGTCGGAGATTCTATCAGCTTTGTAAGTGCACAGAAAGGAGACAAGATTAATGAATGGATGCAGAAACGTTTCAGAAAGTATGGTCCCGTCTTCAAAACCTCCCTGTTTGGTTCCAAGGTAGTGGTTCTGACTGGCCAAGCTGGAAATCGATTTGTCTTCAATTCCGGAGACAACAGTGGAATATCTTACCAGCAACCAAAGGGTGTTGTGCAGATACTAGGAAAATACAGTTTGTTTGAGCTTTCAGGATCTATGCATAAGCTTATCAGAGGTGCAATTGTAGGCTTTATAAAACCTGAAAGTATTCAGAAATTTGTTGGTGAAATGGATTCTTTAGTACATCAACTTCTGCTAAAGGTACCCGCACATTTCCGTTTCTTAATGCTCTGGTATTAGGGAAATATATGAAACAGAGAATCTTTTTTATTTATTATTTATTAGTATCAAGAACTTTCACAAGCATTTTGAAAATTCCACTAATTTCTGCAGGAACTGGATGGAAAGGATTCAGTACAAATAGTGAAGTTGATGAAGAAGATAGCATTTTATGTGAGTTGCAGTATATTTTTTGGAATCACAGACGAGAAAGAGAAGGAAAGGCTGTTAGAAGATTTTAACATAACAATAAAAGGATCATGGGCAATTCCGTTGAATTTTCCTGGAACTGTATTTCATGCTGCATTGAAAGCAAGAGCTAGAACCTGCAAAAGACTATCACAACTCATCCAAAACAAAAAAATGGAAATGGAACAAGGCATAGTGGACACCCATGAAAACATCATTTCAACACTTATTAATCTGAGAGATGAAAATGGCGAAGCATTGCAAGAGGAAGTCATTCTTGATATTTCCTTCTCTTTGATCATGGCTAGCCATGATACTGTCGCTATTCTTACGACCCTTTTCATAAGATACCTTTCCAGAGATAATCAAGTATATAACAAGGTGCTTCAAGGTACTTCCTTCTATTAATTGCTTATACTTAAAATGGAAAAAGTTGGTCCCTATACTTGCCGTTGGTGCATCTCTGCTCATGATGAAAATTTTGCTGCACTGCCGTTGCTTGGAAACCCCAGCATAATGGCCCCTCTGCCTGAACAAATATGCTGGGGTGTTGCAAATTGCACCCGCCAACAGATTAATTAAGAATTTAAATAAACAGCCGAGCTTTAGAAGACCTGCTCCACCAATGCTCCCCGTATTTTGTCAATTTGACATGAACTTAAATTGTGGCGCATTAGTAACTATACTACTGTCAATTTTAGTTGTGCCTGCCGTAATAGTTAGGATCTTGAAATCCTTTACTATTGCAGAGAAACTCCGAGTCTAGTGAAGAAGTATATGGTCATTAGGAACATACTTGTATTGTGTTGTTTGTATAGGGTGTTTATACACGCTCGGTAAAATCGACCAAAAAACAAGTCAACTACAAGAACTGAATGTTTCACAATTGAAATTCAAGCACCAATCCGATAGATTGTGCCTTAGTATAAAGACTAAATGTGCTACAGTTCAAGTTCTGAATTGAAAATACATCCAAGTATATGAATCGAATTTTGTACTTTTCGTATATTTGAGGATGCTAGTTTGGCACACTATGCCTCAGAGACACCGTTATTCGTTTATTTGATGAAGTGTAAAAGAAAAGTTTTTTTGCCGCAGCCAAGATCCAATAAATCTAACCAATAAAAAGTGAGATGCACGTCACTACACTAGAAAATCAACGATATAAAGAAAAGAAGTTGTTTCGTTGTCATATTTTCAAAGGTCTAATGGACGGTTTTCCTTAATATATTGTTCTTAATTGAGGGTTTTTTCAGAACAAATGGAAGTTGCAAAGAATAAAAGAGAAAGCTGTGATGGAAGGCTAACTTGGAGTGAAATCAAAATGATGAAGTATACATGGAATGTAGCTCAGGAACTGATGAGATTTTATCCTCCAATTTTGGGCAACTTTCGACATACAACTAGGGACGTAAACTTTGAAGGATTTGAGATTCCTAAAGGATGGCAGGTATCTCAAGAATGCATACATCAAATAGTTTGTTTAGTTTCTTGATTGTACACGACTAACTAGATAAAGAAATGCAGCTATTCTGGGTTGCTTCTGGCACACATTTGGACGATGACATATTTGAAGATCCTGCAAAGTTTGATCCATCAAGATTCGAGAATTCGCAGAAAAACATTCCTCCATACACATACGTTCCATTCGGAGCAGGAGCAAGAATTTGTCCAGGAGTAGAATTTGCAAGAATTGAAGCAATGCTTGTAACTCATCATTTTGTTACAACATATGAGTGGAAAGAAATGGTTGTTGATGAACCGATAACTCGGCAGCCTTTGCCTTATCCATCTATGGGCCTTCCTGTCAAATTTCAGCTCAGGGATCATGCTCTTGTTTAGAAACAAGCATAATATTAATTTCAGATATATATTTACTTGTGTTTAAGTTTTGCATTTCAAGTTGTATTTCATTGTGAGGGCTTTCATTTATAATTACACAATTCAACTTGTAGAACTTCTTACAGTTTACCACCATGTGTTTGTGTTTTAAGACTGTTATTTGCAACTCCTTTAAAAACAAAAGAACCACAATAAATCTATAGAAAAGAAAATCATTATCTGCAAAAATATGAACATTTTTCAGATAACCAATTCCATGAAATTCAAAAGCAAAATCACACAAACATAAAGTATCCAGAATATCAAGTATGATGAGATATAATTTACAACCTCTGCCAAAAATTTGATGTCTATCCTCGTACCCAAACAAACCCTAAAAACAACCTCAACAAGACTTTCAGTATTTTATTTTTCTAAAGACAGAATCTGTTATCGCAGATTGCAAATTTGACCAATCACATGCAAGATCAGACAAAGAAGATCGAACGGAAGTCAAAGAATGAGCTGTGGAGAATTGGATCGAAGCCATTGATTGACTAGAAAGAAGAAAATTTCTGGTTCCGATTGGAGAAGATGAAGCGAAAAAGATTAGTTTAGATGTTAATGCATATCTATTTGACAAAATAAATGTGTATATCAAAGTGCATAATAAATCTAAAGTTGTAAGCTTGGTATATAATTTAATTTCAGTGAGATGTCACCTACAAATCATTAAATTAGAGTATGTATTTACCTTGTCTGAACGGGAAATTATATACTGCTACACACGTTAATGATCATTCTCCTCTTTCTCTTTCATTATTGTCAAAATATCAAACAAAAAGGAAAAAGGAATTGAAGAAAATTTGGAATTCCTGCGTCTACAACATAAAGATAAAAGCTTGCCGTGTTTTGCACTTGAGCCTTTGATGCAAGTAAATAAAATTCAAAACTACTAAATCGAATTTTCCAAAAGGTGAGTGTGAATCAAGAAGATTCATTCATGACTTCCAAGCCAGTAAGCTGCAGTGATTCAAAAGTTCGGCACACCAGCAAATTATATAAGGTACGAGGTATTTCGTTGACTATCTGAACTGAGTTAAAGTGATCTATCCGCCACTTAAATATGTATAAATTAATCTATTGGCCGCCCAATTGACCGCCCAATTCTCGTTCATTGAACTTTACAAGTGATATAGTTTAAAATTTCTCAAAATCCACTATTGTATTACCACATGTAGTTAATGAGCTAATTATGTCACACTTTAAGCAATTACACGAAGCTAACCAGATATCTTGTAAGTTCCGGGACACAAATCTACTTGAGCTTATGAGCTAAGCCATTTATATATTTGCATGGCAAATGCAATGTGCAAAACTATAGAGCTCCAATCATAATGAATAGTCTACATGAATTGTTCAAAAGTTGCACAAGTTATTCTCGAACAGGGTCATATTTGGAATGATTATTTGAATTCAATATATCTACTCCCTAACTCTTTATACTGGTGTAACATTGAGTAAACAGACAACTTCGATTCGAAATTTCCTTCATTGATTATACTCAAACATGGGAGAAAGACAACTTTATAATCAATCAAAGAATTCTATCCTGGTGTTCTCAGATGCAGAACTAAGACAACATATAGCAGCATGTAAAACGAACTTAATGTAAAATGCTATCAAATTTAACGCTGCCTTTCACTGAGGTATTACATTACCTACAAATTATGACACAATGAACATAATTTTACTCACTAGCTTTTTGATTTGGTCTCTCCATGAGCTGAATGACGAATATCAAACTGATCTACATACTCCAGCGGAGTAGCTGACTCATTCCGGATCCTCTTGATCTTAGGACTCAATAATCCCCTATGACCAAACCCGTATAAATTAAGCACCTGATTATCAGCAAAGTTGAAAGCCCTTTCCATGCTTCTCAAGCACTTCTCAACAGGATAATCCCCATAGCTCCCACAAGGTTTGCATCCGACAAAATGAGTCACAAACGGCCACCTCTCATCACCCAATCCTGGATGGTACTTCTCAATCATTTCCTCATATCGATCCACCAACCCTGCCCAATACCCGTGCAAGTAAAATTGATTCTCGATATACACTTTATCCATCCACTGAGCCTTTTGGGAAAGCAACAAGTAAATCAAAGCAGACTGATCATCAGCCTCAAATGCCGGTCTCCCTTTCAGATTAGCAGTCAAAATCTTCCCCGCTTCCTCTCTAACATGACCCTTAGGACCCATAGGAGCCCAAGCATCAAGCAAATCCAAACTCCATTGACAATTTCTAAAAAGGAAACTACCGGTATTCAAAGCAATCCACGACTTTTGCTCGAACAACAAATCAGGATACCCATGAATCACCATATTATGCTTATCATACTTCGACAACGGAAGCTCAAAAACCATATCGGTAAACATAGCATCACTATCCATCCACCAAATCCACTCAACTTCGGGATGTGAAAGCATCAATCTCCTAATCATAGGCAATTTCGCCCAATACCCCGCTAACTCCTTATCCAAATGAGCCATATTGTAAACAATTTCAATCCCATGAATCCTACAATAATCAATCTTATTCTTGATAGCCTTAAGCAAATAATGATCACCAATAGCATTATCACACGGGCCAGGAGGCGACCCAGTCAAAAGCAAGATCCTACCTTTACCATTAACAAAATTAGGAAACTCAGAGTTTTGGGAAAGCCATACCTTCCTTTGCTCATCCCAATCAGATATCCTCGGACCCAATGTGTACGTCACATTCGGGTTGATCTCGGGCTCCAGTATCTCATCCGGGTCATCGGGGTCGTTATCCGACCGGATCTCAGCAAGAATCCGATTGGTCTCCTCGATAAGATTCTGATTGATGACGTCGGCATCGGAGCTGGAAAGGTTCCCGATGCCGATAGTACCACGGAGAACAAGAATGGTGATGAAGCCACATAGGATTGTGATCTTAACGTTGTTGAAAGTCTTGTGCATCTGTCTGCCACGCGCCATCGAGGCACGGCCAGCTCTACCGGTTGTAGTAGGAAGACCTCCAACAGTAGCGCCGCCGCCGCCGCCGGTGGGTCTTTTCTGAGGAGTGAAGTTGGTGTCTTGGCCCATAGTGGAGATGGGTATGGATGCAATTATAGAGATTCAGAGGAGAGAATTATAGAGAGAGAAAAGGAGATCCAGCTTCTCTCTCTTCTGTGTAATTTAATATCCTGCGGATCTGAGAGACATTTAAAATATTCTAAAAAATGGTTTTTTGATTGAGGTCTGAGAGTGGGAATCAACCCTAGGTGGTTGCGGTGGTGGGATTGCGGCGGCGGTGGTGATCGGGAGAGTTGAGAAAGATGAATTGGTGGCGGCGGCGGTGGATGATATATATGTCCAGAAATGGGTTGTTAGAGCGCGTTCGTTCTATATTTATAAATTTTAAAGAAGAGTGAGTTTGAGTTTGTCCAGTTCGAATTTCAACATTACATGTTTCTCACTGTCGGATCTTATCTCATCAACTTATTAGCTCCTTTTCTCATTTTACCTCCTTTCTCTAAATTAAACCTTTTTTACTTTTACTTTTACTTTTAACTTTTACATTTTCATATTTCTAAGTCCACATTGTTATTCCGCTATCTAAAAATTTTAAAGGGTGAAATGATAATTTGCAACTTTTGGAAGAATAATTTTTTATAATTTATTCAAATAAAATTTAGCTTGAACCGAATTCGGAACTTGTTTGAACTTTTGGGTTTTGACTAGATAGAGAGGTTAGAAAAAGAATAGGGGATGAGAAGGTCCGAAGAAATGGAAGAAAATTAATAATAGGGAAAATTGTAATAAGGTCGGTGATGGCTTACGATAGCTGTAAAGTTCATTTGGGCCAAGCCATGTTATTTTCGGTTGTTATCTTCGTATGTCTTTTTCCACGTAAAGGTTTGTTCTCACATAAAGGCGGATCCACCTGAAATATGTAAACCGACTGAAACTTATCATATTTAGAATAAGTGTATGTGTCGGTCATCAAGCTGTTTAGGAGTCATTCTTATTAGAATACCTTCCGAAATAAGATAAAGGGAATCCTGACTAAATTAGAAGAAGATCTCTTTTAACTGACTTAAGGGGACCAAATCTTATTCAAACACGGATTAGTGTAGCACGATAAAAAAGCATCTAGAGGTAAACCCTAAAGGTACGATCATAGTTCTGATTCTTTTCTTACGTTTTATGTCTTCCCATCATTACTGACTTGAGCGTCGGAGAGTTTACTAGAAATCACTTGACTGACTTTGTTTTGTAGGTTTACAGCAAATTGAAGAAGCTCACAAGACATGAAGATTTTTCACGACGTTATGAGAAATAAAAGAGTTTATACTTTTCATCAACTTTTACCTTCCCAACCTTTTAAACATGGATTTTCATTTAACCTCGTAAACATTCATTTCAAAATCCTTCCATACGCTTTATGCAATCAGAACCTTACTAACCGACAATAGCAACTAGAAACTCGACTTGATAATAACTATACACGGCATAGAGGAGCTAATTAAGCTTTTGTTTGAGAGTTAGAAGGTTAATGGATGCGAGAGTAAAAAAAGTTAATGAAAGTAACGAAATGGAAAGAGGAGTGACGGAATAATTTAAAAGTTAACTTTGTTTGTGACTTTGTGGAATTGATAGAAGGTGAATGAATGTAAATCAACTAAGAGCTAATTTCAAGTAAGTGTCATGTGGTTTTGCAGTTTTGCAAATAAAGGATTGTCATTTAACTTTGAGCAAATAAATGACTGTGGGTTGCATTCTTTGTAAAATTAAGAAAATTATCGATTTTATTACGTAAACGAGGACATTTGTTGTCTAAATATTTTATAAGTTAAGAGTAAGTTAATGAAAATTGCAGGTTGAATTAGGCCCTATTCTTTTTGATTTAATTTCAACATATTTCAATTCAATTCAATTCAATTCAGTTCAATTCAATATCGTTCAATTCAATTCAGTTCAATTCAATACTGTTCAATTCAATTCAGTTCAATTCAATTCAATTCAATTCAATTCAATTCAATTCAACATTTTTCAATAATTCAATTCAATTCAGTAAATTTCATAAATATATTTTTTTAACCATTCTCTTCAATATCTTCATCATCTGATTGCTCTTCATTTTTCGCTAGCCGTCGTGATTGCCAAATTTGTTGCGCTATACCATTACGTAGTACTAACATGGCATTTTTTCGGTTTGTACTAAATATATCTGAATCTACTATTCCATTGACATTTGGACCATATTGTGTAATTGGTATTCCAAGTGTGCACAATCTTATAAAGTTATGAAGCGTAAATGTAGAAACAATGATCGACATTTGAGGCATATTGTAGAGCACATTCCACCTTTTCTTCAATTGTCCAAATGACATTTCTACTTTCATTCTCAATCCCACATTAATAAATGTGATATCATGAGCACTCCCTTCCCATCCCACATTAATAAAATTAAAAGTTACATGAGGTTTAAAATGAGAAAGTATACATGTTATGACTTATAAGGTCCAAATATAATGTCGAACATTACCTTAAAATAAGGCCAATAGCATGAGTTGTTCGCTACTTCCGGAGGGATCTCTGACAAACCACGATGTGGCCTGATAATATCGAACGACAATATAACCAAAGCATCCAACGCCTTTTTAAAATACTTGCTTATTGTAGATATAGTTAATTAACTCTTAGCTTAGGATTAGTTAAAACTTTATTAGGTGTTAATATTATTTAATTAATTCTTAGCTCAGAATCAGTTAAAACTTTATTAGGTGTTACAAAAATTAAATTATAATTTTTTTGACTCTGCCAGCACAAAAATTATTCAGTCTCATATATAATACAATATTAAATTATAAATTTTTAACTCAGTCCAGTAAATTCAGTCCAGTAAATTCAGTTCAATAAATTCAGTTCAATTCAATTCAATTCAATTCAATTCAGTTCAATTCAATTCAATTCAATTCAATTCAATTCAATATCATTCAGTTCAATTCAATTCAATATCATTCAGTTCAATTCAATTCAATTCAATTCAGTTCAATTCAATTCAATTCAATCAAAAAGAACAGGGCCTTACTCTTGTTGATCCATTAGGATAAATAGTTTGGGTAGAAGCACGGAATTGAAGAAGATGAGATAAGTCCGGCCTCAGCAGAACAATTTCCGCCTGTCAAGGATGGATCATCTGAACGCGTGCGTTGATTTGGTGGAGGATTTATTTATGCTGCAATACAACTAGAGATGAAGAAAAAAATCCAAAGACCTTGTACTTACTTGTTTAACATTCTTTCTATCCACGCGCTTTTTATCGCCTCATCTTCACTCTCCATATCACCAAATCCATCTGGGCCCAATTTCATTCATCTATAATAATCTTCCAGACAGCCATGTGCAATGTTCCATTTCTCTATTTAACCAACTACTGTTTATTAGTTTTATAAATTTGGCCAACATCTACAGATTCTCATAACTAAATCCACACTTTTCCGCTCCTTATTGAAATATTTATTTCATGGTTTAAGATTTTATTACTCTATTTATTCATATAAGCAACTATTTTAGTATTAAACTCTATCTATTTATTCATATACCTATACTTCCAACTCACCATGGAACCATCATGAAACTTGAACCAACACAACTATTGGACGGACAAGTAGTTACATTATTTCAAACAAATTAAGTTGAACATTCTTGGCTTATACATACATGTGATGTGAGAGCAACCAAAATCCAAATAGTTATACATGATTGAGAAAGTGTCGGTCACATTAGACATTCTTATTTAATTACAACGTGGATGCAACTTGCAAGAAAGAGATTGATTTGGACCACATACAATTGTGTACTATTCAAAAAAAATATAGGATCATGAATAGGCTCAATCAAATCTACTTGCTAAATTAAGCAAGATTTCCACGTATTACAAGCATAGGTGTGACAGAAAACTAAACATGCTCAAAATCAATTACCTTTCTTCAACACACTTTTTGCTGGGAAATTTATGTAGGGGACTGGCTATTCCCATACCCCAAAATATGCCATGTGTCGCGAATCCCGTGTGGGTGACATGTAAATTTTGTGTGGAACTTGCAGGACCTGATCCTCTGCATAAAATTCCTTTTTCTATCTCTATATGCTATGAGTAAACCCAGGCACTTGTGATTTCAGCAATGATAGAACATTCAGCTAATATCATACATAGCAGCTAATGTACGATCATAACTAGACCGCTCCTTCTAACCTTATGTATACAAAGTGATTGTTAATGCTCACCAAACAAACGCATAGCTTTGCCTTTCAATGTTTCAAAATTAGTAGCACACAGACACATACCATTGTTTCTTACATTAGAAGGACTGAACGGGATCAATCTGAACTCGTGAGGCTCAATAGAATATTCAAGCAAAGTTCAACAACTTAAAGTCGAACTATACTCATAAAGGGACATAGTAGCTTTGTATTCCAGAGACCTCATTTATAGAGTCCAACTTGATTTATCAAGAAATGAACTAGTTAAATGAAGAATTTGTCAGACAGTACAGTTGTGTAAGAAATGAAGTAGGAAAAAATTGCCTCCATTGATCACTGAAACTATAAACATAAGAAGCATGTAAAAATTAATAATAAAAGGAAGGGTCACAACACAACTTACCAGTTATGGTTTTGTGAATTTCTTTTTCTTCTTCTTCTTCTTACTTGTCATTTTCTTCTTAAAATTTCCTTTAGTCTTGGCAGTTTTTGCTGGAGTCCTGGGAGTCCTGGGGGTGCTGTTTCCGGTGAAGCTCTGAAGCTTAACCTCTTCCTCTACCTTCCTGGTTGGCACGAAAACCTCAGTAACAGAAGGATCCAATACATTAACTGAGCACTGAAGAGAGACGCCCATGGCCACGGCCTCATCCCATAGTTCTTTACCTTTCTCAAAGTTCCCTCCTCTACAAACCTTGGGTATCAGCACATCATATACTGGCCCATAACCTCCCATTTCACTTCTCTTCATGCATTCAAACAACTTCAGAGCAAAATTCACCCTCTCAACTCCACAAAGAACACCGATCAAATCATAATAGAACTTCCGATTTGGTACCACCCCTGTCTCGATCATTTCATCTACTAACTTATTCCCTCTACCAAATCTCCCTGTTATATACAATACTTTTATTACAAGATAATAGCTTATCCAATCAGGAGAGCAACCTGAGCTCTTCATTCGCTCAAGTATCCTACAAGACTCCTGTACTCTTCTAGCCCTTCGAAGGCAACCCAGCAATATATTATAACTAATAGAGTTTGGTTCAATCCTATAAGATCTCATTTCCATCATCACATTCAGAGCTTCAGGAACAAGTCCAGAAGGATTGCGTTTGAGATTTTTCTCGCAAAGGCACCTAAGAAATGTATTATAACTAAACAAATCCGGCATTATCCCTTCTCCCTTCATCTCTTTAAGAACATTCCGTGCTTCCTTCACATTTTCCTGCACTGACCAACCATATAAAAGACTCCTATAAACAAAAGGCTTAACTTCCGATATCTCATCCTTGTGGTGCCAAACAACTCCAGAGGCTTTCTTAGCGTGCCCTTTGGAACAAAGAGCGCTAATAATCGCAGAAACAGTAACACTATCTTTTGCGCAATTGAACTTATCCAAGTTCTTGAATATACCCAATGCTTCATCTTCTCTCCCAAGTTTAACCAACGTATCAGCCACCACACCAAAAGTTCGAGCCTCCATAACACGATCCTCCTTCCTAAAATCCGAAATCAAAATCTGCATCCCAGTATGATCCTTCTTCTCAGCCAAAACTCGAATAGCATGATTAAAATCCTCATCTTTAGTGTCAAAATCCAATCTTTTACATGACCATAGAAAAAATCTCAATAATCTTCTAGAGGGTGCCTCATATTTGCAGGAATCCATGATTTTGGTCACAAGGGTTGACGTCAAATCAACTCTAAATCCATTTAAAGTAGATTCTAAATCGTCTAAACCGCCAATCGAGCTAGAAACGACATTGCAAATTTCTTGAAGCTCGGGTGGCGGTTGATTGTGTGAAATTGTGGAGTAGATAGAGTATAATAGAGGCTTACATTTGTGGGAGTTGGTATTTTTGAGCAGTAAGTGTAAGTTAAACATGGTTGTACTAGGAATTTCATCGAACAGGTTGTGTGCGATTCATATGACCATCTAAAGTCGAAATAATGGACTAAAAATTACCTTCTTTCCATAAAGTTGCTCCTCTATAACAGAACTGTAATCAAGAAGATTGAACAAGTGATGAGAAAAAGGAAGAGAAGAATGTGATGTTGAGGAAAGCGCGGGGGAAACTGCGAGCGTCGCCACTATTTAAACTTTTTAAACAACTTCAATCATAAATTAAGCACATTTTGAAATGTAAGAGCTGTTGAAATAATATAAATTCCAAGGTTTAATATTTACAATTAATGGTAAAAATAATGTATAGAAAAACAATAGGCATAAATAAAATTCGAAAATCTATGACGGTTTTGTGAGAAAGAGCTAAACTCACGAACCCAAATTTCCAACTTACAAATCTTAAATAATGGTGATCAGCGTCGGCTTACCTTAAAGACAGTCTAAACTAATGCTTTCGACACAAAAAATTAGTGCTCACGTATAAATTTCACTTATAATAAGCAAATTATATAAATATGGACAACAATGTAATAATTAATTATAGGATGTGCTTTCTGTAGTTATTTTGACGTAGTCATTTACCTTTACCTTTATTACACCTTTAAGTGCCGTTTAGTTCACAGAATGAAATGGAATGAAACAGTTATTCCATAGAATAGAATATGAACTGATAAAATAGATATTCATTAGAAATATTTATATTTGAAATAACTATTTCCAATTTCAATTAAGGAATAACTATTATGAATAAAGTAATGGTAATTTATAACTATTACGTGTTTGAAAAATTCAATCAAAATTAAAAATAAAAATATGCATTTTATTTCTCACTGTTTTTTAACTATTTCATAAACCAAACATAACTTTAGATAAAATTTCACACCTATCTAATACGAGCAAAGTATCGTGATTTATAAAAAAAACAAAAGCATTATAGAAAATTCTTATTAAACAATTATAAATAATATTTAAAAAGTAATAAGAAGAAGAATGCCAGATCCATTATTATAGATAAAGAAACAGTCAAAATAAAAATAGTGTCATCATCTTGTTGGAAAGAAAATTGATTGTGAAAAAAAAGAAGACAAAAAAAAGCTTCATATATCCAATACGTTACATGTTCTTCTACCTGTCAATAAAATCATTACAAAGTTGAAACCATTTTGTTTTTAACCGTTGATACCTCTGTCTCATTTGCATTCTACCGTTAAAAAAATCAAAACCATAATTGTTTATATATCAATCACAGTCCACAGTCCTTCAATTTCTCTTTCAAAATTCCTCTACAATTGTTCTCATAGCTTGGAATAATTTTTATCTTCTAATTTTCATCTTTAACCAGGTACAATTATCTCTTTCACATTTTGTACTTAGTTTCAATTTCTTTTTCAGGTTAATTTACTACATTGATAATCTTTATAATTTTTATTCTATTTTATGTTATTGCTTTTATATTTTTTTATCTAAACCTTACAATTACAATGAAGAGAAAATATGAATGTGGTTTGTAAGGTATTCATCCGCAGAAAAAAAAAAATTCTCTCTACATTTTCCATAAACCCTGGTTCTAGAACTAGAGCACCGCTGTTAGGTGTGCATTGCTCGATTTGTTGCACGGTGTACACTGATGTTCATAAAACTGAATAATATCTATGAATATTCCTGCAGAATCTCATTTATTTTAGAGTTGTGTTAATGGTTTTCTCCTTTATGTGCATTTTTTACAAAGAAGGCTAAAAGAGATGAGTGCGGTTTTTGAGGGATATGAGCGCCAGTATTGCGAGCTTTCGGCTAATTTGTCGCGGAAATGCACATCGGCTAGTGGTCTCGATGGAGGTAATTTTATGTCATAAAAGAGTTGATCCTTTCATTTATGCAAATTGTATCAGGCCTATGATTTTCAGTTGTTAAGTTATCAAAGTTTGCATATATTTTTGTGTATAACTTCACTACTAATCGCTTGCAGTAAGAATGTGAATTCATTTGCAACTCGAAGATGATTTATCTTTTTTTTTCATAATGGTTTATCGTTAACAATAACAACATTTCTGCATCTATACACATTTCTGTTAACCGTCTCTGATTCTATTTGGATGTTTATATCTTTAATTCGTTTCACTTATTGCAAAAAGTGAACTTTATGAAATTGCATGAGCGTAATATAATTTCAAGATAGGCATACTGAACTTTCATAACCAATGTTTAGTCTTATAATTTATTATGGGCAATTCTCTATGACAACAGAGCTCAGGAAGCAAAAGCTTTCTGAAATAAAGACTGCATTGGATGAAGCTGACACTTTGGTAATGCATAAACTATATTCTCTTGCTTGATTCTCATTTTATAAACCATGTAATCTTCTTATATTCGAATCCCTTCAGCTTCTAAAGATGGATCTTGAAGCTAGGAGTCTTTCGCCTAATATAAAGACCGTGCTTCTCACTAAGTTACGAGAGTATAAGACTGATTTGAACAATTTGAAGAATGAATCTAGACGAGTCACGTCTGTCAATACTAATCAGGCTGCTAGGGATGACTTGTTGGAATCAGGAAAGCAAGATGCAATTACGGTACGCTTGATTTTTATTGTTCTTGCTTGAATCTACTTAGCAAGAACTAGTACTTCTGCACAGACTTCTACTTATATTAGAGATTTTGTTACTATGTTAGAGATTACTTGTTAGTTATGAATTATCCTCTAGTAAAAGTCAAATATGAACTGTGCAACTAATTTTCCTCTTTCAAGTTTGTATGACTAACTTTTAATGTGGGTTTTGGTAATGATGGATAAGGTGGCTGCTAATCAAAGAGGAAGACTATTGATGTCAACAGAGAGATTGAATCATTCATCTGATAGAATTAAAGATAGTAGGAGAACAATGTTGGAAACAGAAGAATTGGGTGTCTCAATCCTTCAAGATTTGCATCAACAACGTCAAGCTCTTCTCCAAGCCCACAACACGGTATGTTTTTCCCTGTCCGTTGCTCTTATTGGTATAATTCGCATCAAAATTTATCATGGTTTTTCAATTACATTAACAAATTATATTTGTCCCATAACCAATTAAACTAAAAGCATATATACTCTTTAAGTAAGGTTACTCTCACACGTGTAAGAGATTGTGATACTATGTTATTGAATCAGTTAACTTGAAAATTTATACGGATGAATATAGTTTAGTAATAGTTTGTTTTGGTACATTATCTCAGTTATAAATGTTGATTTATATCATTTGCAGCTTCAAGGAGTGGATGATAATATTGGAAAGAGCAAGAAGATCTTGACAGGCATGGCAAGAAGGATGAATAGGAACAAATGGTTAATTAGCTCCATAATTGCAGCGCTTGTCTTTGTCATCTTATTAATCATTTATTTCAAGCTTACTCGTTAAAATATTGTCCTTGTACTCAATTCACTATTTTCAGCATTGCCTTACCATAAAGTGCATTCTTAATAACATCTTACATTTTTACATTTTTCTTCAACCTTTATCTTTTTTATATTTCGTTAATTCAAAAACACAAGTGTTGTAGAAAATAATATCTAGTTGCGTTGTTTTGAACAAACTAACATTATTTAACTAAGCTAGAGCACCTTTTTAAATCCAATTTGGACTTCAATGAAGATCTGGTTCTTTCAAAGCAAGAAGGAATGGAAATTCGTTGGGAGACTCTTTCATGTGCGGGCGAGTATGATATACTATTTTGAATAATTTAAATATGTGTATTGTATCCAAAGAGTATTAAACTTGGATATAAAGTAAAACCTCTATATGGGAAAAAGAATAATAGTTTTTTGAATAGTTATTTGCACTCGAAAGAAATTTTAGGTGTCTTGAGAGCAAAAATAAGTGTTTGGGTGCATTAGGAGTGTTCTGATGGTAGTCGCACGTAAATGTGAGTTTTCGGAATTAATTTCCTACCCCTTGGTTGAATGACTTGAGTTTATTTATATAGGCAATCTAGTGATAGCCGTACAACTGATTGTGAAGGCCGTAATTTTGAATTGAGGATGGTTACTACGTACTATCTAACCCATCAATCATTCATATCTAGATTACAGATTCAAATTGGATCAAGACTTTAGAAGTGTGTTCAAAGATAGTCGTACGAGTCTTTATCAAGTGTCAGGATACGATTTTGAACGTTTGTGACCAGTAAACTTGTTACCTCTGGATATGTCTTCTAGCAAGTATACTAGGTACAAGTAATAAAATGATAAGTAGATTATCGTCTCCACAGGGATTGAGATGAAAAGATTATTTGAAAAGACCTATGGAACAGTCTGTTTACGTGACTGGTAACACAAAAAGGGTTTGGTTTGAGATTGGTTAACTATTATCTACTTTAATGAACTTCACTAAAACAGATCTGAAGATTAAAAGATTAAAATGATGATTGATAACAATATATTAAAAGGAACAAGCTAAACACAGCGGGGAACTGGCATTGCAACCTCCCTTCTCTCCTTTCTTAACTCATGAATGTTTATAACTATTCTGTCAAGGTCTCTACTTTAAGCTAACTTGGTTCAAATGGTCATATCCCCAAATTACTAAGCATTACTCACATCCTAAAGGCCTTTCAGGATGCTTTACTACTTGATTAAGCACGAAGTAACATCTCATTTGCATGAGAACCCTTGATACACATCATTCAACTGTTCATATCAGATGCATATGTTTATATGAAGAACAAGCACACATAAAAGCAATGGTCATGTCGGTTATGCATACTGTAACAGGGTGTTTAAGACCTGAAATCTACAGAACTCCATTAAACATAGAAAAGAAACAACATTCATTCATTAATTAAAGAGATAAGGAGACTTACAACACCAGCCCAAAGGCTGGTTTAGCTCGTAGAGAGCACTACTCACACATGGCGAGTATCAAAACATTAACTACAATGGACTCCATTAAAGGAGCTTCAACTACTGAAACTAGAGAATTAAAGATACTAAAAGTTATCAGGTAGGAGATGATGATTGAAGATTATTTCCTCTCCTCAGAATTGTTCTACTTAAAACCAAAAAGCTACTAATAAAATACTAGTTTAAAGTACACTAGTACAAGTTCCAGCTAGCAAAAGCAAAACTACTTTAATTACAGCTGTTAAAACATCTCCTCAAGCAAGACAAGAGACTTCTTTTGAATGGCAAAACATCACTTCCACTGCAACACTCTCTTTCCCAAGCTGCCGGCAATTTTACCCCTCCTTTCTTCTGATGTGACTTCTACTTTCCACTTATGCAGGCTGCTTTTCAGCAAATATCCCTTTGAAGGCTCTTTAAACTGAAAATAGCATTGTTAGACCATAAAATATACAATTAAGGTCTAATTGGCCCCTAAATACATGAATAATCAATCATATACATAGTCAAGTTCGAGCTTATCAAAACTCGATTATTTCTGGAGATAAAAGCTATACGACCTTCAATTGTTGACCCATTGATGGTAAATCAATTTTTAATTGTACCACGTATACCCTAAACATGTATCGATCATTACTAGTTTCGATGACTGTGGTGATTATAGACTATATTCTTATATACCACTTGCACTCTTATTGATCTATGTGTCCAAATGGTTTATTTAATAACATTAAAAGTGGTGGAGATGACGCGTTTCCAAGGTTGGTGCACATCGTATGATGTTATGTGTCCATGTGTTAAAATGGTTAATTTCTTAATATCAAAACTGGTTGAAATGACATATTTTCGAGGCTGATGCACATCGTATAGTCATGCATATCTTCTCTTCTTATATTTTATTAGATACAATCTATGTAATTAAATTGTTATAACATTTTCGTATGACTTTATTATATGAAACTTTTCACAAAAGACCATTCCTATATGTAAAATATGTTTAAAGGATTATTTTGCCAATTTGATTTGATTTAATTTTTCTAATAGAAAAACCGAATAAAAAACCAAATCGAACCGTTTAGGGTTCGGTTTTGCATATTACGATTTTGGGGTTGAATATCTTTTAGATCCACTAGTTAGATATTTTTGTGCATCTTTTGATTGGCTAAACAAAAAGCAAAAGCAATAATATTTTATCTTTTATTAATATTGCCGTGGGAAAGATCTTAATTGGATGACGTGGCTTTTTCTCTATCTCAACCAAACTATCTAAAGACCTCTCCCCTTTTTCCTTGCACTTTTTCTTCTCTCCCTATACAGAACCTGCCACGTTTGCATCCTGCGCTAACCTACGCCGGTTGTTATCCATCACCGCCCAACTTGCCCCTTTCTTTTTCAACCCACTTTAGCATCCACCTTTTCTAATTTACACTTTTCTCAAATTAAAAAAGGCACAATACGCCACCATACCAGATGCCTCCTCCCTCTACCGCCTCCGTCCACGGCCGTCTACGGTGGCCGCAACCGGAGATCGCTTTTCCTTTTAGCTAACGTGCGCCTCTCTCCGGTGATCCTTTTGCTCTCCTCTAACATGCGCATATTAATTAAAACAAGAACAAAATTAACCATTTCGTTGCAGCTTTTCTTTTTGTTTCGTTGCATCTGTACGGAAAGCATCTAACCCTAACCCTAACATCTCTTCTGATTACGACGGAGGAGGTGAATTGTGATTGAGATATGGAGGGGAAGGAGCTGAATTTGAACAAGGAGATTGGAGGAGGGGGCGGTAGTAGCTGTTTTGGGGCTGGAAATAGTAAGTGTGGAGATGGCCTTATTGATAGAAGCAAAGTCAGGATTTTGCTTTGTGATAACGATTCGAATAGCTGTGATGAGGTTTTGACACTTCTTCTCAAATGTTCTTATCAGGGTATGTTAAAATTGTTTATCTTTTTGTGATTTTTGTGTTGAATTATTGTTCTTTCGGTAGAGTTAAATTAGGGTTTTCAAGTTAATGATATGTTATGCTCTTTTTCTTTCTTGAAGTATCATAGTGGAAGCTCAAGTTATAGATTTGAAACTGATATTCTAGTAGATTGGATTTAGTCCCAAGGTTCATTTTGTTCTCGGGATGCCATGAAGAAAACGAAAGGTTTCTTACTTTCGTCAGCCATCTTGTTTGGCTTTGGTTTCTATGTAATATTTTCCTAATGATAAAAGTTTAAACACCTGGAGAAAAAAAATCTCGTCTTGTGTTCTATTGTTGCAAGTTTTGTGCTTTACCCCATTGGACTGTTATTTGGCTGTGAACTGTGAGAGATTCTTTGTATTTGTAGTGTTGATTCTCATGACGGTTATACTTTCCTGATTTTTGAGAAAGAGATTGTTTTCTCCTTATTGGACGGTTGTTTGAATATTTGTTGTGCTAGTGAATGCGAATTTTCGTAATGATGTTGCACTATCGATTAGCAGTTACAGCAGTGAAGTCTGCTAGGCAAGTGATTGATGCATTGAATGCTGAGGGACCAGATATTGATATTATACTTGCTGAAGTTGACCTTCCAATGAACAAAGGAATGAAGATGTTGAAGTACATTACACGAGATAAAGATTTGCAGCGCATTCCTGTGATCAGTAAGATTGTTTGTATACCTTTTTATTCTGTTCTGTAGTTCCCTTTTGCGAAAGATTTATTTTTGACATGGGTCTTCGTGTTTGAATGTTTTTGCTTTGAGAAGTGATGTCGGCGCATGATGAGGTCTCAATTGTTGTTAAGTGCTTGAGGTTAGGGGCAGCAGACTACCTTGTGAAGCCTTTACGCACTAATGAGCTATTGAACCTATGGACACACATGTGGAGAAGGAGGCGCATGGTTGGTTTATTTTATTCTGTGTATAAGCATTTTGCCTTGAAAAGTAGCATGCATGTCTACTAGATCTAGGCTACTCTTGTCCCTCAATTGTTCTGTAGAACTAAAATGCTGTGAAGGAGAGTATATTATTACCATGTGTTGTATGATCGTTCTTCATGATTGTTGCCGTGGCGCTAGTGCCTTTTCGAACATTTTGTCTTATGTGTATTTCTTGCGTCAAGTTGAATGTAGCTTTTTCTATATAGAAGGTGACACATCATGAGGATGTCCGATTCATGTGATTTGATCATACAATGCATATGCATTTTATTCACACTCACAGATATATCTACCTGATGGGACTACTGAAGAATTTATAATATGTTTGTATTTGTCAGCTTGGATTAGCAGAGAAGAGCATGATAAATTATGAATTCGATTTGGTAGTGTCTGATCCTAGTGATGCAAACACAAATAGTACTACTCTCTTCTCAGATGACACTGATGACAGGTCCCGGAAGTGCACAAATCCTGAAATGGGTGCACCAATTAATCTAGAAGACGAGGCAAGTATCATATTTTACCTTTTACTGTTCACCGATGACAAGTTGCAAAAGTGCAGACGTAGGTTTATAGGATGTTAGACAATTGAATCTTATTACTGGGCTGCCTATATAGAGTTGCTTCATTTTCTTTATCTGCTATGTCCTAGTTCTGAGATTTATGTTTTTTCACTGTCTGACTATTCTGTATCTAAGTACTTCATGCATTTGCTCAAGTCAATTCTTTAATATTGAATATGATGCTTTGTTCTGATGCTGCAACAAAATGGAAGTGATAGTGAATTAGTCTTCGTCAATTATGCTAGCCACTATGATATATGTACCTACCATGTCCATAATGTCTTGGCTTAAATTCTTGTGTTAAAGATATGAATGGTAATGTACTTTTAAACTTTGTTTTTGACAAATGTCATTGGGATTCCAAAATTTCAAGGATGTTAAAGTTGGTATTTCTCTTTTCCTTAGTCCGTTGCTGCTGCTATTGTTGGTACTGATGGGCCTTCACCTAGTAATCCACTGGAATATCAACCTGATCTGCCGAGAATAAGTGATCGCAGAACAGGTGAGCTGCTTAATTCGTGCCAGCTGCTGCATGTGTAGTATCATTTTGTGCATTAGACTTTTATGCTTCAGTAATTTTGTTAATTAGTTATCAACGGCAATATAAGGACAAAAGAAATGCCTATGAGATGATATTATTCGGGTCTGAGCTTTCTAGGTTTTTGTCAATAATGAATGGGGATACAAAAAATAAATAAATTGAACTTTCAGATTGACCATATGAAACATTCTTGATTAAAAGAAATGTAAACCTCAACTGGATCAATGAACCCAGAAATGGTGAGTTTTTCTCCCTCAATTAAAAATCCAGGATTTGTGCTTACAAAAAAAATCCAAGATTTCTGTTGAGATTATGGAGTTCTAATGAAGCTACTTGCAGATTCTGGTGCTTGTTTTATAAGTATGAAACAAGTTTATTAGTATTATTAAGGCTTATAGGTTTAAATTGCAAACTATTGAAATGACAGGATTTTGAAGTTTTGTACTCGTCATTTCCATTTATAGGAAAACCCCAAATTCCTGGCTCAAGTAACTGTTACTGTCTTCAATTTGTCTACTGACAATTTTTCTTTTCCTTTTTTCGCATTGATTTGTGCCTCTTAGGCTCTTAGGTTTAGTGTATCACTGTCATATTTTTTCTCCATATTTTTGCATCCTCGAGTCAAGTCTAATTTGGGATAAATAATGTCCAGGACAATTATCATCCGGTCCAAAGAAGAGTCAGTTGAAGATTGGTGAGTCTTCTGCCTTCTTCACTTATGTGAAGTCGACTACAATAGAAAACAATCCTCAAAGGTTTCTGATCACTGAGGACAAGGCTGCTCAAAATTTGAGGGTGGAAGATAAACCTCAATCATGTGACCAGGAAGTGGTTAGTGATGCTCATTTACGTGAGCATGGAGAAGCATGGGAGAGCTGTTCACAAGATGACTTCCGTAGCGCTTCTGGCATCCCTGATTCTCTTCCTCGGGAGAGATCATGCACATCACCCATGTCAAGGGAATTTCCTCAAAAGCATTTAAAGGATGAACATTTCTCTCAAATGCTTTACCATGCAAGAAACAAAATTCAACATGATGCTTCTGGTTTATCTGCGCAAAATGTTTATCCTTATTACATGCCGGGGGTCATGAATCAAGTTGTAATGCAATCATCAGCACAAATGTATCAAAAGAATATGCATGAGATTCAAAGTAATGCTCCATCTGCTATTGTGTCGCAATACAATCATCTTCAACAATGTTCTCCTCATATGCCTGGGATGGCATCATTCCCCTATTACCCTGTTAATATATGTTTACAGCCTGGCCAAATGCCTGCACCTCATCCTTGGCCATCATATGGAAACCCACCATCCAATGATACAAAAGTAAACAAATTGGACAGGAGGGAGGCAGCGTTAATGAAATTTAGACAAAAAAGGAAGGAGCGTTGTTTTGATAAGAAGATCAGATATGTTAACAGAAAAAAACTTGCTGAAAGGAGGCCTCGTGTACGGGGTCAGTTTGTGAGAAAGTTAAATGGTGTAAATGTTGATCTTAATGGGCAACCTGCTAATACTGAATACGATGATGATGATTTTGAAGAGGATGATGATGAGCATGCATCAAGGGATTCTTCTCCTGAAGACGATGCATCAGGATCCTAACCTGAAATCTGCTGGTTAATGAGGTTACTCATATTGCTTCGTGTGCCTTGCAGTTACCAAGCTTTAGTTTCGAATTCCTTTGCTGTTCAACTGAGTTCCATCATATTATGGCAAACATGCCAGTCCAAACTATTGATTTTGCAGCATTCCTCATTGAATGCTATTCTATTCAAGTTGAGTGGCGGCTCTGCATTCCATAGAGCTTTCTGGCGAAGGAATTAGACCCATTATTGTGCACGCTGAAGTCTCTGAGGTTCAAAGCAAACAGGAAAGAACGAGGGATATTTGAGACATTGCAAGTCTCCATTGAGGAGTTTATGTATCGGGTTTAATGCAACTGTTTGGGTATTCTAGTGCTCTAGATCCCATGAGACAAATCCTGGAGTTATCGGGAATGTTGTTGTAACATTGATATATTGTAATCAGAATTCATAATATCTCTATGGGGAACTTTTTGATATTGAGCTTGAGATTTCGTCATTGATAACAATTTGCTCGAAGGGAATGCCAATGGTCGTCTCAAAATGGCTAATAAAGTCAATCTGGTGACTTGGAAAGCTATTTGAAACTGGAAAAGAGATGTGAATGCTATATCAGCAGAAAGGACATGGCACCAATTTTATGTCATTTTAATAAATATTGATATTGGTGTCACGCTGTATTTAGGTGGTTGCAACGTGTTAATCAAATCGTTTACGCATTGATCAGGTCACTTTTTCGATGTTTGATAAATAGAGAGAAAATTGCAGCGCATTGATCAAGTCGCTTTTTCGATGCTTGATTACATATAGAGAGAAAATTGCAGGCTGAGTGACTTATTAAAGCAAATTGAAAGTAAATAATCATTTTAACACCACCATAGAAATCCATTGGTTAAAGTTCATTAATCAATGGTGTAGATAATTGCTGTACACTGGTTCATGCCAAGCATAGATAAATATCTAAACTAAATAGAGTTGCCATCATATTAAAATTAAGCAAAATACCGAGATTAGAGGTCCATAGCTAAAATCTGAAGAGCAAGACAGATTGAGAAAATGTTGTAGCAATTTTCTTCTTGATTATGGTCCATGAAGCTAAAATGCGAACTCATGATTACTAATTGAAATGAAATATCATTGAGAGATGTCAATTAAAACTAAAAAGGTCAATGATCAACAAATAATACAATTAACATGTCCTTTTCCAATCAATCCTAAGTTTCCAACAAATAAATGAATTGCTTCCTTCAGTATGTCAAAGTTAGCCTAATTGTAACAACTGTACAAGTATTTTGAATCGGAGAATATATCTCTCCCCTACTTCATTCTTGGTGTACTATTAATTGTTTTGCAACTAATCGTATACCAGCCATCTGATGAAAGTCGTATGGTTCCAAAGTGAAGCATGCATCCAAAATGGTCCGTGGACTAAGCCACGTATCAAGCTCCGCAGCATCACATGTACTGAACACAAGCTTTTGCTTGCTTCCAGAAGCATCTTTCTGGTATATCTCTGTTCCAAATTGAGCAACATTATCTTCATTCACTCTAGTGGGTATGCTGTGGAAACAAAACAAGAGGAGTGTGTTAGGCAAATGTTGACTTGCTCAATACAATAAAACCCACATCATATCAACTAGAACATGTAACAGTCATCTTCAAAATCAAATATTTCTCAGTGTACACGAATAAGGCTTACAATTCTCAGATTGCTGAAACAACGCACTACAAGTCGTCGACCAACAAAAGATCAAGGAACATTCGCAACACAAATATTCAATTATTGGTTTCCTCACAAAATTATCTGGTTGCGTGAATGATATCATTTAGGCTCCGCCTAATAGGTATACTTGCAGGTAATTACAGGAGAGTCAAAAGAGTTCAATAGTCAAATCCTTCAAAAACTATCTAGCAAAAATAAACCAGTAATATTTCACTTGCAAAGTTATGGGCAGAACAGATGAAAGCAGGTATATATGTAAGATCAAGGATGCAAAGGCACAACCGTCATTATTCATAGTTGTATTATTTTCATGGAAATATTTCATTTTCACTTCAACCAAACAATGAAAACGAGATGTAAAAAGGATAGAAACTTACTTGAGTCTAATTGTAGGGACATAGCTTTGTCTTTTGTTCAGAACATGCCTCCACTCAGAGCTGTTACCTGATTCCGCAGACACTTCCTGAGTGATACGATCGCAAGCTTCGAGGACTTCACATAAGCTTGGAGATGGTTCGACCACAAAACTCAAGCGTGGTCGTCCAGCATAATCAGTAAATTTTGAGCTTATTCCAAATCTTACTCTTAAACCATGACAATAGAGCTGCAGAGGAACATCCCTGTGCAACAATACCATTTTCTGAGTGCCACGAAAGAATGGAACAAATGCCACCTTAATAGAGGAAATATTAACTTGATCAGGTTCCAAAAATCCTGGACAGCCATTGCAGCCTTCTTGGTTGATCATAGATGAAGCAAGCAATGAAGACTCCATCACAGTTTTTTCTTCCATGGATACATCTTCCAGAGATTCAGTATTCATCTCACAGCTAAGGGTGCGCATATCAAAAGGATCTGCCTGAGCAGTATTTGATGCAACACTCGTCAAGGCAGCAGACAGAAACGAAGCATTCCTGTCAGCTCCATCATCTGGAGGAGAAATGTTGCCAACATTTGAACTTGAAGAGGGAGCATTAGTGTTCATTACAGGTCCTTCTGGAGACGACTTTCCATTTGTACGACTTCTTGTAATGGCATTGGGCGAAACCCAACTTTTTTCTGGAAATGATTCTGGGAAGCTCGACTCCTGCAGATACGGCAGGTTAGGGTCAATTTGTAACTTTACCAACCATAATAAACATGACCTCCAACAGTAACCTGTGAAGGCCAATTCAAAGTATCACGGTAAAATTCATGGCTCTTTAAAAAATAAACAATCGATAGACATGTCTAAACAGCATGTCACATAATCAAAAGATCAAACAGAAAAGAAGACGTAAATTTTGCTTACATCATCAAATCTCTTCAAACTACAAAAAGTTTGCTGTTGGAACTGGCTCGATTAAGAAATAACGAGAACAGAAAACCAGAAGGCATTCAATTAATGCTAGAATAGGGTGCCCCAAACCGCATAAGGAATACCAATCGGAATGAAACAAGTCCACCATGCTCATTAAAGAGCAAGGCATGAAAAGAATAAACGATAAAGCATATGAGCAACAGAATTACCAAGAACAAAACAGTGGCACAATACTTAAGAACTTCAAGATTCATCCGAACATCATCCAAGCTCCTGAAAAATCATTAGAAAACAGTAATATTAGACTAAAATTCACAAAACAGAAGGAAAGTAGGCAAAATAATTCGTCATAGATTACCTATGTTTCTGCTTTCCAAGCCCAAAATAAGTAGCCAGACTAGCCATCTATAGATAAACACGAAACATTAAATCGACATAAGCTTCGAATGTGTAAAAATAGTTATGAGGGAGATAGAAATACCTTCATATCACCAGCTCTCCTCCCAAACTTCTGAGTCAACAAGGCCAAAGAATCAATAATCCCTTTAGGTTCGGGTGGGGGGCGTCCGATATGAGCAAACGCCTCCTTAATCCGAGGACAATCAAACCTCAGAATGTTATGGCCAGCCCAAATCCTCCCTACAACAACAACAACAAAGCCTTAGTCTCGAAATGAACAATCATAAAACAAACAGTAAACCATCATAAAATGAGGAAACAGTCGTTACCGTTAAGTATGTCATAAACGGTGTCAGCAATTTGGAGAAAGCTAGGAGCTGACTCAACGGAGTCAGGTGTGATACCGTTACAGCGAACGGATAAGGCGGAGATAAGAGACGGGTTGGAAGGTCGGACTAAGGTGGAGTAGCTCCGGAGCTCCTCGAGCTTTCTCGGGCAGACCAAAATGGAACCGAATTCGAGAAGAGCGAAGCCCTGACCGGGTCGGGTAGGTACAGTAGTTTCTACATCGAAGAAGGCTATTTCGGGTTTTTCACCGTTTATCTGAGGATCCAACATTTTCTGCTGTGTAGAAAGCTTACTTGCTGAGGTTTTTAGTGTGAATGTGAAAATAAGGAGATGTTTGGTTTAGGAGGAAGGAAATGAAATGGGTTAGTGGATATTATATAGAGGAAGGAAGATGTGTTTTGGGTTTCTCAAAGAGGCCCAAACACAACTCAATTTGGAATTCATTCATTCCCCCCTAGTGAAGGAAAACAGTTCCCAGACGAAAGAAACGACATTACACGATACGTAAAACGCAGGATCATTCTTTTCTTGTACCATTGGGACACATTATTTTATCCAAATCCAAATCCATCATGTTTACCACACTTAACCTTAACTTGTTATCCTAAGTATATGTATCAAATACTCAAAGCATCATCACTTACAAAACTTTGAGAATTTAACTACTCACAAAGTTTTAATACGTGCAATTAAGTGATAAGGTACCAAAATAACTTCAATAAGTGTCTACTTGTTGTCCATATCTCCAATATTATGAAATGACACGTCAATATTTTGTGATGCTTTATACAAAGCGACCATAATTAAACATAAATGTTGAGTTTAAATTAGTATTATTTTGTACGTGTGAGTCAAATTGACAACTTCCTCAATAATTATGATAACTTATACTAAAAACGATACAAGTCTAGGTTGATAAAGTGTTTGACACTTACTCCATCAATATGAAAAACACCAATGAAGATTATCTCGCCATGTTTTGCTTCTTTTTCCTTCCATCGATTTAAAGAGGGTAAGAACCCTTAAATGTATCATTGTTTGACAAATGCTGTGATCATAGTTGTCCATGAAACCCGAACTCCACTTGGCATCCTTCTAAATACTTGATAAGCTTCTTCAATCACACCACAGCAAGCATACATGTGATTTGAATAAGGGCATTGTTCAAATAATGAATAGCACTGCCTCTAATTGGATCAACTCCTAACATTTGTCTCACACATATCATCAAAACACTTAATCTGCATTCACTAGGCCATAACTAGCAATAACCATCACACACAAAATAACCACATTTGTCTTCACAAACACATTTGAAAAACACCCATTTATCAAAACTCTCCTGTCCCCTGACTCACTTTTTTTTACAATCTAGATCAAACCCCGCATTTGCGCGAAGGCTGTGTCAAAAATTAATATAAATTCGGACCAACAAAAGAAAAGTTTTATATAACTCCATAGATGCAACTTTTGCTACTTTTCCCATAATTGGTCAAGCAACCCAATTTTTTTTGCATCCAACCAAATCCAATTTGAGCTTTCTCATCTACATTCGCGACAATGTTGAAGCTATTCCCGCCAAAACTCTCTTTCAAAACCACCATTATGACAAGAAATTTCGTTGCTTTTCACTCCCAAACCCCACAAGAAGTTCAGGACATTATAAGATCCGCTCCTAAGCAAAACCTACCCAACATTTTGCACTTTTATTCTTCCAAAATCCATGCTTTAACAAATTCAAGAATATACCCCACTGCCAACTGCTTGACAAAATGCCTCATCCAAACCCTCCTCCGATCCCGTAAACCCCATCGTGTTTCTACCATGGTTTTCAATGCCCTTAATGACCCCCAAGGCTCTATCTTTAACCCCCATGTTTTTGGAGTGTTGATCATTGCATTTTCTGAAATGGGGTTTGTAGAAGAAGCCGTTAAGGTGTATAGGCAAAGTAGGGTGATCCCTGCGGCTCGAGCTTGCAATTCTGTTTTAAGTGGGTTAACTAAAAAGGAGAGCTTTGATTCCGTGTGGGATTTATTTAAGGATATGATATGTCGTGGATTAGTGCCTGATGTTGTCACTTACAGTGTATTGATGGATGTGTGTTGTAGGCAAGGTGACATTTTGAAAGCTAAGAGTTTGGTTAATGAGATGCTGAAGAGAGGGATTAAACCAACAGTTGTGACGTATACCATTCTCATACGCGGTCTTTGCAGCGAGAGTAAATTGGTGGAAGCTGAAAGTATGATTGGAAAAATGAAGGAAATAGGAGTTCTGCCCAATTTGTATACTTATAATGTTTTAATGGACGGATATTGTAAAGTAGCGGATGTAAAACAGGCATTTAGATTATATCAGGATTTGCTTAATGAAGGACTGCTGCCAAATGTTTTGACGTTCGGTATATTAATTGATGGTTTTTGCAAAGTGGGTGAAGCCTTTGCAGCTGGTAACATTTTTGTTCATATGATCAAGTTTGGTATTGTTCCAAATGTAGTTGTGTATAACAGTCTGATTGATGGGCAATCTAAGGCAGGGAACCACTCGATAGCGATGGATTTGTTTTTGGATATGAAAAAGTTCAACATTTCTCCTGACGTTTTCACGTATAGTATACTCGTTAAGGGTTTTTGTTGTTCTGGTGATGTCACAGGAGCATACATTATGCTGAGAAGAATGGAGAAAGAGAGGGTCGCTCCTAATGCTGTAATATTCAATACGTTAATTGATGGATATTGCAAGGAAGGAAATATGGAGAAGGCTTTGGAGACATGTTCTGAAATGACAAAGAAAGGTATAGAACCAAATGTTATCACTTTTTCTACATTAATTGACGGTTATTGCAAGGCAGGAAAGATCCAATCTGCCATGGGTTTGTACTCGGAAATGGTAATCAAAGATATTCTGCCAGATTTAGTTGCTTTTACAGCTATGATCGACGGGCATTGTAAAAATAACAACATTAAAGAAGCCCTTCGGATGTACAAGCTTATGCTGGAGGCGGGGCACAGCCCTAATGTTTTCACTGTTAGCTGCTTGATTGATGGGCTATGTAAGGCAGGAAAGACATTTGATGCACTTCAATTTTTCTTAAGCAAGACTGGAAACGACCCTATTGGAAAACAAGTAAATGATGGTAGTTTGTGTTCTCCGAATCTTGTGGTTTATACATCTCTGATACAAGCTTTGTGCAAGGAAGGGTACATGTTTAAAGCTAGTAAGTTATTCTCGGATATGAGATGCACTAGTATAAGACCAGATTCATATGCTTATGCTGTCATGTTGCAGGGACATCTAAATGCAAAACATATGACCAATGTGATGATGTTGCATGCTGATTCTATAAAGATGGGTATTATGCCGGATGAAGTCATAAATCAAGTTTTAACGACAGGTTATCAAGCCACTGGTTACCTGAAATCAGCTTTGAGGTGTTCTCAGGACTTGATAGCATCAGGTCCATCAAGTGCTGTGGGAGCATCTATATATGCTGAAAAAGGGCCATGCCACAGTGAATTGAGTAAATACTTCGCTTACTGATTATAGTGACTAAAGATTCAGATAAGTGGGACATCAAGTGCTTTCATAGGCATGGTTTATAAAGGCATCCCTATTATCTATTAGGGGATTTATGTATTTTGGTGGAGGGTGCCCGCGAGGTTGACTGTCAGTTAGGAGTGAGAATGGGCTTTCGATTATTTATCGATATACGTAATTCCGCATCAAGTGGTTTTCTTTTGTATTCCAAGAGCTGCTCATGGTTTGTTGAAGTAAACACTTGTATCAGCACTTGCATGCGAGTTTTATTACATTTGGACTTGAGTAATCCTTGGATCATATAGCACCAGCATTATACTAGACCCGGAAATTTCCTTGAAGGTATTTTTCGTCCATGTGGTTGTCGTTTTCTTTTCTTTTCATTTCATTTCAAATGCCTTTTGTCAGCATATTGGACTACCCTGTCATCTCTAGGTTTTGTGGCATGCTGGAAAAAAGAATTTCAACTGAATTAACGAACTAAGCTATATTCGCCTTTTCTCATGTTCTTGACATCCCATATGCTCTTTTTTGCAGTTATCTAAACAGAGGAAGCTTACGTCTGTATTTGTTTTGATGCCTGTATATGAAACAGAGATGAAGTGTTTACAGAATTGGACCATTTTGCAAGAAATTGGTAGGTTATTTCTGGACCTACTCAACCAAATTCATTCTGTAAATGCACTCGTGTGTTTCCCATCCCTTTTCTTTCATAAATTCAACAGGTAGCTGTTTAACTTCATCGAAGTGGCTCATTCAACACAAATTCTGGAACTGGATTTTGTTGGCATGTTGTGCGTCATGCTCGTTCTTCTAAAGTGGTGAGAAGTTGGGGTTATCCGTGCTACTGGTATTCTTCTTGATTTTGCTTTTTCTTCTAGGCCTTACCTAGCTATGCATTCACAGTATGTTGGAGTAACTGGCAATCGTATTTGCATGCGTGTGATTAGATGTGTTACCGAACTCAGAACTTCATACTTTCTTCTATCAATAGAAAATAACTTCCAATTTTCATTGGAAATGCGTCACTCATCATCTGTATATACTCAATCTTCATAAGCAGTCTAAAAAATGGTGCTCATCTTTTATCTGCCCATTAGACCTTAGTGATATTTAGACCCAATGTATCAGTAGCACCATCTATTCATTTTGACCTAGGAGATTCCTGACAAAAGGTGTCCTTGAAGGAAACCAATTGCAAACCCCAGTTATTAGGTTGTACACCTTAATTATTCTTCTACTTCTGGAGATCCCTTCCATATTGGTACTCATCAAATCGGCAGCTTACTTATGCACACTGTATATGCTCTATGCAGGGTGATGATGTTGCAGGATCGTCGGCTGAATGAAAACTTGAGAAGCAAGCTGTAAATAGAAAAGCTTAGCCAGGTTAAACTTTACAATTTGAAGTCATGTGCTTTTTATGTGAGTCAATCAAACATTGGATGCGTAGTTAATTCATGTTTGTGTGGAATCCTGTAAAGCAGGTGAAATTACATCACTGAGTTTATTGCTGCATATTTCCACCATCTTTTTGGATGCTGAGGTACACAAGGTACAGAGATAACATATGATTGCCCTCAAAGGTCTTCTTGATGAAAAGAATACAAGCAAGCCACCAAATGCAGTCAAGAGGATAGGCAATATGCATCCTTTTTTTTCAGTGCCTTCTGGAATGATCTGCTGGAAAACAAATCTATGTGGAAGGAATATCATTGGCTTGAATGTATCTCTCCTCTCAGTTTCTACCCTTTGTTTCTTGAATTACAAGGGATAAATCACTTGCGAGTTCGGTAAGACATATCCAAATTTGCTTATAAGTGATAAAGTTATCTAAAAATTACAAGGGATAAAGCAATCCTGTTATTTTGTAACATTAACCACCTAATGTATAAACAATGAATCATATTTTATCCAGTTTAAACAAAAATTAAGGCGTGTATAAGAGATCTGTTACATGTTTGTGTTTGATGATTCACAATACAACTCTGTTGCAGGATTTTGCCAATCTATTGATAAGTTGCATCAATTTGCTTGGATACCACTTGTTTTTGAGCTTCTACAACCTTAGAGGACATCAGAAATGAGAAGATTTCCATGGATAGCTCGCTTGTTGGGCTGCTTCTTAGTTGTAATCCAATAAAAATGTGTTATGAATGAAGGTAGCCTAGACTTCAATTAATCATTTAAAATAGAGAATTCAATTGAACTGACCGAACTACCTAAGCTCAAAATCCAAATAGTTTTCAAAGATTTCCAACTACTCTACTATCACCATTATTATTTTTTTAGCGTCTCATATATTTAATTCTCGTACTTTTTAAACACACTCTATCAATAAACACACTCTATCAAACCCGCCCCCGCCTCCGAACTATGTCTCCCCGCCCTCCATTTTTGTCGTATTCCCAATAATCATTCATCATCTCGTTTTTGACACTCACTCAGACTTTCGTCTCTATATTTAAAATTATTCCGTTTGTTGGTATGGATGTGATGGTGCCTCCTTGCACATGTACCCATTTTCAATCCGGGTCCGATCCATGCCCCACTTGCGGCGCCTCCACCTACTTGCCTCTCATCGATACTCTCGTTGAATTTGGTGCCAATTCCATTGCCGACTTCCTCCCCAAATTTGCCGCTGCCGCTATTTCTGGCGCTCTCACTGGCCTTTTCGCCCTAGGTTAGTGTTGCTTGACATTTAACATGCTCTCGCGTCCAATTCATTTGTTGTGTGACGTGAAATTAAGCAGGACCTCCCAACATTGCTTAATTATGGCTCTAATACCATCTTAGCAAAGCCTAACTAATCTCAAAAGGCACTTGCTTTCTATATTTAAGGAGTCATGTGGGATATTTCACATTCTAATATCTGAAATGTTGGAGATTTTTGCATCTGGGTATCTTACGAATGTGCTTTTGTTGCAGCCGGGGTTTTCAGTGGAGCAATTACTGGTGCCTTAGCTGGCCGCGCCTCTGATTATGGTGTTTTTCGTGGGGCTGGACTAGGAGCTGTTGCTGGTGCTGTGCTTTCTATTGAGATCTTGGAGGCTTCCCGGGCTTACTGGTGCTTGGAACTGTCCGGTTCTCGAGGTCCTTCATCTATGGTTGGTATAATACTTGTACTGGGAAATTTGTTTGGATATTTTCTGATTCTTTTATATGTGTAGACTTAAAGTAAAGAGAGAAATTTTTTCTTATTTTAATAATAATAGAAAGAAAGAGAAAATAAAGTAAGATTTTGGATGGCTTAAGTATCTATGTTTTGGGTCCAGGCAGATTTTATAGAAGAGCTTTTTCGGGGAAGGCTTGTTGATGAACATTTTACACCAGCTGTGCTGACTGCCTACCAGTGGCAGGTATTCTATTTGATGGCATTTTTTCTGTATTAACAGCATTTCTTGTTTTGGTTCCTCAAAATTTTGAATCTTACTGCTTTGTTTTCGCTAACTCGTATGATTTGTATGGTATGAAGCCTACTCATACTCCCTTCCCTGTTGAGTATAGAGACTTGATATTGTAAGATCAGCTTACACCTGAAATGAGAAAAAAATTGGAGTGCACAACTTAAGAGTTTAGATGCTTCTGTAACATCACCTCTAGGTCTTTGTGCTTTTTATTTCCCTTGAGATCTATATTTCTTGTAACTTATAGCTTTCAGCTTGGTTTTATTAAATAAGGTGCTTGCTGGAAACAGTCGTTGTTTATGCTTTTAATTTGAGAAAAAGTGCATTCTTAACATTTATATAATGTTCTTGCTGGAAACAGTCGTTGTTTATGCTTTTAATTTGAGAATAAGTGCATTCTTAACATTTATATAATGTTCTTGTGTGTGTAGTTGTATGGTTTTTTGAGTTTTTATTTCATATTTTTGGTTAGCAAATGTGTTCCCCTTTAAGCTCAAAAGGCGCTAGGCTCTAATCAAAAGGCATGTGCCTGAATGTGCCTTGTTGGAGGCGCAGGTGCAAAGTTATACTACATCGTCTTACATTAGAATAAAAAAAGAAATAAGTAGAAAAGGAAAACAAAAACTTCTAATCCATTTTGAAAACTTGAGAATTATCGTAAATCGAGATTTATTCTTGATGAAAAGTAATAATTTGTCTATAAATTAGAATTTGGTTGAACTTTAGTCTTTAGAGTTAGAATATATACTATGAATGAATTGTGATTGTGGAAGAGTTAGTATTTAGTTTGGAATTTATTTCATGCATTTTATGATGAAGATGATTGTATTTGATTTTAGTATTTGACTCTGTGTTGTATTTTGGAAATTTTGGTTTTGTTGTTTATGATTTTATATATTGTTTTCTTTAGTTTAGTGGGCCTTGTATTGTTCAGGCGTGCGTTCAAGCCTTGCGCGTAGGCTCTAGGCCCCCTTGGGCCTTCAATACGTATGTTTACCAGGTGTGTCTTGATGTTTACAAGTTAGACGTCCTGATATCAATACCTCTGCAGATGCATAGTGTTTGGTAAAGGAGGTTGGAGGGAGGAGAGGAGAGCACACACATTTAGACATATACCTTGATGTCTCACCTCCTCTCTTCTTCCTCCCGTCAACCCTCTAGAGTCTCTACCAATCATACAATTAGAGTTATGATATCAAAAAATTTAGGGGACAATAACATCATATTCTGCACTTGGGATAATTATGCCTCAACTCTTTAAGATATGTATAATACACTTAAAGGTGCAGGACTGCACAGTATGTCCTAGTTTTTTAATATGTGAATTATTAATCAAGTTGTTTTTGCGTGAACAGTTAAACTTCGCTGATATCAGCTACGACGAGATTCATGACACTCGAGGTGAAGTCACTTCAACAGGGTTGTCAGGAGATTCACTAAAGAAATTGCCTTGCCATATCTTAGACGAATCCTTGGCGAAACAGACAATTTGTTGTACAATATGCTTGCAGGTTTCCTGCCTCCCCTTTTTCCTTGAAAATATCTTGGATCTCTTTATATTTCTTCTCTGTTTTATAGTTGTGATGTTGATGAGAACTATACTTGTATTGTTTGTAGAATATCTCAATAGGAGAGATAGTGAGAAGCTTACCGCGTTGCCACCACACTTTCCATTTGACATGTGTGGACAAGTGGCTCATACGGCATGGCTCATGTCCCGTGTGCAGGCAAGAAGTATAGAGGACGGGAGATGCAATCCAACTGTTATGTATATAGTTGCACATAATATGCAGGGATTGTGATATAACAATGTGTACTATATGGCTTGTGCCTAATGCCCCAATGGGCGGACAACACAGTATGCGTCTGAGGACTGAAGAGATGAAACTATTGTGTATATTTTTGCATGGGGCAATGAAACCAATAGATACGAGTGAGTGTGGCTTGACTTTTAGGCTTGCTATGTATATGCACCGTCTTAGCTCATTTGACGAGTGCACAAACAAATTGTTGTGTAGAAGATATTTTTTATTATCCATGGCAGAAGAGAATTTTATTAAAATAATTATTATTATTTTGTGTAATACGGTGGAAGGGAATGTTAAACCAGAAGCTGATGTTATTTAGAGAAGAAGCAGATGCTTTGGTTATGGTAAGCTGATGCTATAGTTTTGGTAAGCTGATATCGATTTTAAGTTGGAACATCAATGAAACTAGCAATTGTTACAAAAATTTGTATTGAATCCCTATAAATTGTTACATTATACACCCAGCAGCATATTTGCCACAGACTTATTTCATTATTAATTTATTGCATCTGGAATCCAAAGAAGTATAGGCACGTCTATAAACATCATGATGGTAGCAATGAGCTGCCTATCTCCTGCAAGAATTATCTGCAAAAACAGAGATAATCAGTAGAAAGAAGGATATAAGGAACTTTATGTAATCCAAAGAAAGATGTAGGATACAATTTCAAGCAACCCCAGTTAAATTCATACTCGCTTGTAGAAATGCACAACATGCAATTATATAACAACAGAATTCTAGATGTGCAAACATAGCGATGCTCATCGAATTGAGTATTAAAATGCTAAGACAGTAGTAATGTGACATACATGAGAATGGACAATGCAGATGTTGCGCATATAAAGAAATTAGATCTTCCTGCAATAAATCAAGCTGGTACTGCTACTGGCCTTTTGCTGGTTTTGATGCCTTTAATAGCTGTCGAAGAAAACAAAAGAAAATCACACCAGCAAAGAGCATTATACAATGAAAATCAAACATAACTAAAGCATTTATATGAATATATACCTTCAGCATAATCCTTAGCTCCAAATACAGCTGAACCGGCAACTAGTGCATTGGCTCCAGCCTCAATAACCTTTGCCAATATACAGATCCATCAGATTACGATAATTCTACCATAAGAATTATTTTTCAAATAATAATAGACACACAAAATTTATAAAAGGATACATAAATTCCAGTTTATCTGAATCTTTAGACTGTAGGGGGATATAGATATTAAAATTCAATTGGACAGTGCAAGTCCCCAACCTACACCAATCTTTTCTGTTTCCATGATTAAATGATGCAAACTGAATAATTGCACACAGTTCTTCAGCATCTTAACTTCTTTCAAAAAACTGTAGTTTCGTATTGTTACTGTAAAACCATTACCTCAGAATCTATTAGAGTTTCTTTGGCATCATTTAAGCAGGAGCAAATTTTAAAATGAATTGATAAAGAACATTTTTTTGTACTTTTCCTTTAGATTGTTGACAATGAACAACTTTGAAACCATAAACCGACTTGCCATAGGATTAAGAAAATAAAAAAGACTAAAAAAACTGTCAAACACCAAGGTTATTAACAGCAAAGAACAAAATCTTATAACAATCTTCGAATCATTACTTAGGGTCACTGCAAATAATAAAATTTAGTCACCTTATATGCATTTTTGGGACCAACTCCACCATCCACCTCAATCCATGGATTCACACCCTGCACATGCAACCAATATGTTACTAGTCCTTGGGTCATGAGAGGAAAGGTAGTAAGAAAAGTATATGCAATGTAAACTATATATGTCTATAGACATGGCCGCAGAAAAGGAAGATACCTTCTCAGCACACATTCTTCTCAAATCTTGGATTTTCTTTACTTGACTCTCGATGAAGCTTTGTCCACCGAAACCAGGGTTCACAGACATAATCAAGACTAGATCAACCACTGCCAACATAACCAAATACTTGTTTTGTCAAGATGTGATTCAACTGACATTATTAAACACGTGGTATTCTACAAATTTTAGGGCCAAGACATCTATACTCCTGATTTGAACTGATGTCGTGTTTTAGTAAAAGGAACCGGACTGATCAGTTTGTGAAAAAAAATTGCCCTCCATTGAGGAAAATGATGGAAAGTTATCCATAATAGTCATATATAACTGGAATATTGCAAGTTCATTCAGGAATGTAATCACTTCAGGAGCTTCTATTTTTTGAATTTGTTTTCATCTCATAGTTTTCTTTTTGCTTATCCTAGCAAGGGAATAGACATGCATCCATAACCGATCTCAAAACCCACGTATGTTTAGGAATAGTCGGAAGCCTTGATAATCATGTTCTCTCTAGAATAACCATCTTTCCATAAATGAAAAGGGAAAAATGGGGACCGGAGGTAAGGACAAAAAGGACAGTAACTTACCCTCAAGAACATATTCTATTGTAGTCAATGGGGTAGCAGGGTTCAAGACGACTCCAGCTTTTGCTCCAAGACTTTTTATCTATTTCATCACAGGAAGTCCTGACTAAGTGTTAGTAGCAGCAAAACAGGAAAAGCAATTAGCCATTATGAAACCATCTAAGTGCTCACTATAGAATTAACAAAGAAACATCTGTAAAGCAGCATGTTTATTTCTTGAGACAAAGAGCATAAGAAAACATTAAGCAATTCCTAACAGCATGTATCCTGATTATCAAAAGCACACCAACATTCGGAATTTCGTTCATGTTCAACATCAAAGAAATCAAAATTTTTGTCTTTTATGTCTGCTACATCTATTAATTAAGGTGGGTAGGAAAATAACCAATTCATGCATTACTCTCAACTTTAAAATCTATAAAACATAATGGCTGCACGTAGACAACATTTGTTTTGAATCATATTTTATTGCTAATTTAGGCCCCTTGGGAGATTTAAAGGAAAGATCTTGAAAGAAAAGATTTCCCTTCTCAGATCCAAGACATTAATCACTAATCCTTTCACCTTAAAATAATATGTAAGTTACCTGATTGACGGTGCGATGCAAATGAATGGTGGAAGACTGCTCACAGTGAACACTGACAATGTCAGCTCCAGCTTTGATGAAATCAGGCACTCGTTGTTCAGGTTCCACAATCATCTGCAGTGACATACTCGTATAAAGAAAAAGATGACTGAAATTTGATTAAGCAGCAGCAGATGAAAATGATATGTAATGAATACCAAGTGCACATCCAAAGGAAGATCTGTCACTGGGCGCAAAGCATCAACTATAAGAGGCCCAATAGTGATGTTTGGAACAAAACGTCCGTCCATCACATCAACATGGATCCAATCACAACCTGCCAACTCCACTGCTTTGACCTAGACAAAAATGGAAAAAACATTCTATATCAAAATAATCGAGTAGGAGATCACCAACACCAGAATTTCCAAGACTGTTACTACTGAACTGAAAAACACAATAATAGCAAAATTAAATTTACACAACAATAAAAGAATGTGGTTGGCTGTAGATCTACAAGAACATAACAACTATATGCTATAATTAAATACCATGGAGGTAGTAATGATGACAAAAGGGACAAACCTGCTCTCCTAGCTTTGCAAAATTAGCAGAAAGAATCGATGGAGAAACAATAATATCACTTTTAGAGAACTTATCAACCCGAGCTGATGCTTTCACTACGGTATGAAATTTTCTCCTGTAGAGAATACGATGTAGCAGATAATTGATGATATTAATATATAGCCATGTATAACAAAGTACATTTTCACTGAGATTATAACTTTTTCATTAGCAACCATTGCCATATTAAAACAGACAACTAATCTATGTTTAGAGCCAAGACATTCGATTACTTGCACAATTGATGAATGAGGACACACATAAGAATAAAGTCATAAATATTTCACGCTTTCAACAAAAAAGACGCTACTTGGCAAATTAAACTCACAATTCACCGTCCGCCAAAAAACTTACAGGGATAAGGTACCAAAATAGGCCTAAGGTTTGTATAAAAGTATCAAAATAGTTCTTGGGCTGAATGTTTAGAAAATGGTATCAATTTAGAACTTGGTTACGAAACTTGGCGCTTTGACTTACATTCTTAGTCATATTACTTCCACTTCCAGTATATACTTGGATAAATCATCTCATGACGTGTCAAATTTTGTTACCAGAAGCTTAAATTGGTGCCTTTTTGTAAACCTTGAGCTTAAATTAGTTCCATTTTCTAAACATTGAGCCTAAATTGATAACATTTTACACGTTAGGCCTATATTTTGATAGCTTATCCCAAACTTATAGTAAGGATTGGAAAAACAAGCACCCAGAAAAGCTAATTGGAGAAAAAAGCAGTACCTGGTAAAAGAGATTGAAGTGGGTTGAAAAGAAGGGGTCTTTTGGAGTTTGAGGCCTCCAGAAAAGCCATTGATATGAGTGGATGAACACAAAGAAGCTGTTGTCATCCTCAATCTGGATCTTTCTCAACTCAGTAGAAGATGCTGAGTTTGTAAGTAAGCTCCGATTTGACGGTTAGGTAAGGAGGGAAAGTTTGCTCCGGCGTCTTCCTTTCTTTTCGCACCAAAATTTCAGGCGGAGGACTTCAAAATCTTTTATTTATAAAAAAAATAAGGTCAAGTCTCGCATATGGAGGACACGCGTCCTTTTGGATTTTCGAGGTAGTTTTGCTTATCTGCAATGGTTGGTTGGTTGGCGCTCTGCCTTTGCTGATGTGTAATTTGGTGTAATTCTGTTCCTAGATGCCATTATTCTTTAACTGAAAACTTGAACCCATCATTTTCATATACTAATAAATTACTCTACTGTAGTGTCTTTACTTAGAATAAGTCGGAGTGATTTTATTAAAGCAAATTGAAGTTGAACATCCATTTTGAGAAACCATGAGTCCTATTGAGGTTGGGGGAAAATGCGTATCATGGAATGTATACACATCGGTAACAAACAAGTTTGACGAGGAACGAAAACAATAATATTATGGCATCTACCAGCATGAAAGACATTTTGATTGCTTTTAAAACATCCATCAGTCACGAAGATCTCCTTCTGTAGCTTCTGAGAATGTATCTGCGGAGATGTTTGAGCACAAACTCCAATGAAGAAAAACATCCCATTATCACAAACAAAAGCAGCCATGGAGAGATTACTATATCATTTAACAAATACCTCTGCAAAGTGCAATTATAGACTCTGGACAAAAGTATTTCAGCTAGTTAAAATTACTCGGAGATCAGGCTGGTTTCAGCAGCCAAGGGGCAATAGTCCTTAAACCTGAGAATCATACAAACCAGCTCCTTATTCACTCTGCAGGCCAGCCATGTCCATGGAGCCTTGTTTTTATGCACAGCCTCCTCGTACTGTAAGACACGGAGAGGGGATGACAATGGTGCGCTTCTTTACATATTTCTAGTTTTTTTATTACGAGCAAAATGCAGACATGTCTATATAGGCTATAGCAGAAAAGATCTAAATGCACACTTCTAACTAAATTCGGCATCACATTCTTCATTGTAATAGAAATACAAAAACGATTATCACGGCGAAATCAAGGTCAATTGCTCGCTGGGTATTCTTCAGTCCTAATCCTTCATGCAATGTTCATTAAATTAAATTTCTATAATATCCGGCCACGTCCATCCCCATCCTTGCTGCAGAAAAACCACATGTTTCTTGTATTACATTTGATTTCACTCGGGCGATCCATCATAAGAAAAGAAAGAGTAAATTACATTTCAATTAACCAAAACATAATCTAATTTTATGAACTCCCGCACTTGTTCTTAAAAATTACCTCACTATCATTGATAAGCATGGGAAGGACAAAGAAAGAAAAAGTAATCAACATTCAACATTTATCTCCACAAATAGGTTCATGTAACTTGTGTTTAGAAGGATATTCAAACATCATGACATTGGTGAAGCCAACTTGCCTATTCTATAAACAATATGCTAATAGCCTCGATACCATCCTCCCTGCAATTGCTGCATCACATCAATTCTTCCTCCCTTCAGACAAGATTATGTGATATCCATGACTGCATATATGAATTCTATTATTAGTCAACTTGATGCACAAAATCATACGCAACAAATTCTACAGTTACAGAAAGTATGCATCAATGAAGAAGCTCAAAATTCATTACGTTGATTTAAATGGTGCACTGGTAGCTCCAACTGGTGTACTGAACGCAACATCCTGAAATGGACCAGCCATCTTTCCACGAGGAAACCACCCAAGGTCTCCACCCTTCTTTCCAGATGGGCATTCTGAATATTCTGCTGCTACCTAAGAAAAAGAAAACAAAAGCATTTATGGAAAGATAAAACAGTAAAATGGAATACCCTCACCAAGACTCGGCCCAGACAAAAAGATCAAATTTCAACTAGAAGTTCCGCATCGAAAGACAGAATCAGTATATATATACATTTGCAACCATATGCCCATACTCAGCACCAACCTTGAGGATAAGAAACAGAGAGCTCTTACTAAAGGGTAGAGTGAGAAAAATTGCTGCAGAGTTACAACTACTACCATGAACAAAGGGAGGAGAAGCAAGGGATGACCAGACAAGTTGTTACCCATTCTCTTTCACAGGAACTAATATAATCTAAATTCATAGTAGCTCGCAAAGTCAAATCAAAAAGTTGGTAACTGCAATCTAGTGGATTTACCTTGGCAAACTCAGCAGGTGGGACTTTGTCTCCATTGCTAAGCCAGCCCTCGTCTAGTTTCTTGTATGCTTCATTGATCTTCCCTTGTTTCTCACATAGGATATGCCTTGCTACAGCAAAACAAAACCGGAATACATAAATGAAAATGAAAATACAGTAGCAAAAAGTTTGGGAGGGGAGGGGTCAAAAAACCTTTCACATAAGTGCAAGTCCCAAGTCCATCTGCTTTTCCAGCTTTTCCCTTGCCCTTCTCCTCACTTGCACCTCCTGCCTGCTTCCCTTTTCCCTTCCCTCCTGCATCCTTTTTCCCCATTGCTATACTAACCTAACAATTTATGATTCAGCATAATAACAGAAATATCAATGAGCCAATTTATTTACAAATACAAAAAAAATGGTAAACTTTCAGGACATGAATCTTCTAGGTCCTTCTCCAATTTGGTTCACACACTACTTGCAGCAAAACAATGGATACAAGAAACAAGTTTTCAACTTCAAACTGCATATCCGATTTCAGCATTGATTGATAAAAAAGTTGTGGTTGGGCCTTAACTATCAGGTCGAGCTTTTGCACAATCGATTAAACAACATGATATCAGAGCCCCGTGATCAAGTGGTCCAAGGTTCAAATCTAGAATCCTAGCAACCCCCATTTGTGATAATTTAACACATGCTGAGGTGGACCTGTGTTGTACACACTTCAAGCCTGGAGGGCATTTGTGTGCGGGATGTATTGGATAAAAAAGATATTGTGAGGCATTAATTATCAGTTTGAGCTTTTGGTTCAACTGGTTAAACAACATGATCAAGTGGTCCGAGGTTCGAGGTCCGAATCCTAGCAGCAAATGATTAATTTAACATTACAAAATATATTGTTAGACTTTAACTATCAGTTCAAGCTTTTAATTCAATCGGTTAAACAACAACCATCATCGAAGTTGACAAAAAAATCTCATTAAATCGACAAAAGTAGTAGATGGGTGGATGGATACCTGAAAGGGCGACTGAGATATTTTCAGGGAGAGACTTGTGCACGATAAATCAACTAGAGCTGCTCGCGCCTGCCACTACCCAAAACGAGCTGTTCTGCTGCATCCTCATTTTCAAATTACACATCTACCCTTGGGCTTCACAGGCTTTTTACTAGTCTGCGGGCTTAGATAAGCCCTCACGCTCAATCAATCGGGCTATTTTAGGCCTTGGGCCTATACATTATTTATTTACATAGAATTCGTTAAACATCAAATTTGATTTTGCCAAAAAAACCCTTGGATCGGGAAAATCAACTCTCCGGGCAATGAGAAAGAATGTTGTAGTCTTCATAAAAGAAAAAGAAAGAATGTTGTAGTCAATTTGTTTTTTTATTTTTCATTTGGTATTGAACCGACACTAATTTGAAATTGAGGTGGGTTTAAAAATAATGTTGTAGTCAATTTCTTAAGTGATGAAACTTATGTGATTGTTTGTTTGAATAGGAGAAAAAAAAAAAAGAATGAAAACACTAGAAATTTTTAAAGGTAAAATTAGATTCTCTGGTCAACCGGCCAGATACGGTCCAAGTACATTCCAAATAATTTCATAACCCACCACGTGGCGCCATTAGAATGGCCAAGACCTTCAAATTATTCGTCAACGGGTCCAAATTGCACTTGCCTTATTTTGAGGTTGACAACAGCTAATCACTATCTCCTATAATCTTATCGAACCACTGATAGTGGCAACGCAAATTCTCGATGTTGATCGGAGCAGCGACGGCGATCAAGGCCTACGCCGTGCCACTCTTACTCTTCTCACTCTCTCTTTTTTACCAGCTCGTCGTTCTCCCTCGCTCCTTCCCTCTTACGCATTACGATGGTCAGTCTACGAGTCTTTTATTTTATTATCAGCTCAGACTTTTAGTTAAATATATTGAGTAACAAATATTTATTTATGTTTCTCTAGTGCGCTTAATTTTATTTTGTTGTTTCTGATTCTCGGCAGTTTTGGGAGTTGCAAAGTATAGTTCCATTGACGAAGTCAAAAATGCGTATGAGAAGCTATCTTCCACCTGGTGACTACACTCGCTCACTAGTTTTATTTTATTTTTGTCGAATTTCTGATTAGGTTATTTGCTCTGATCATACTAATGTGCTACTTTACAGGAATTCAAGCGTCGAGGTTCCTACTACTGTTGAATTTTTAGAGGTTAGTTATTATTCTCTAATTGTGAATGCGGATGATTAATCATACATTGGAGCGAATGTGAACATGGAAATTGTGTAAGATCATATTCATTGGATGCTGGAATGCAAGATAGGTTGTCGTGGAATTATTACCGACTCCTCGTTAGTATATAGCGTAATCATTCATGTGTAACCAGCCTACATTTTTTTTGAATTGCTTTGCTTGAGAAAGTTGTTTGGCATTGACAAGTAAAGTTAAGTAGGTCGGGAGGATGTAGATGTGATGTAATTGTAACGGGAAAAGAAAAAGAAAAAGGTACTGCTGACAGGGCATGGAGATTTCAAGTATATTAAACCACATCCTATTCAAATGTTATGCTTTAGTTGCTTCCCATGAACGTATGACATGTATGTATGTTTGTCGTTAGATACGTTGAAATGCTTTGTTATGGTAACTAAAACAAGTGAATAATTCTTCTTTGACATGCGAAATGATGAAAATTTCAATTGATATTGTTCACTTACTTATTTTGTTGTTTGATGTATTATTTTGAAATCCTTTCAGATTCGATACGCATACGAGTTGCTGAGCAATCCCTTATGGAAAAGGGACTATGATGTATTTGGCATTGATGAGGAACTTGTGAGTTTCTGACTCCTCAAATGTTGCTTGCTACCATGTTAACTCTTGTTTGTTCTTGGATCCCATATTCTGTATTTTTATTTTTCGAGGATATGCAATGTTCCATTAGTTGTCTGAAATTTCTTTACTGTAGCATGTCCTGGACAAATTAAAGGAGAAGTATGCAGTGGAAAGCATTTCACATGTTGACCTTCCGCTACTAAATCCTAAATCTTCTGGTTAGTTAAGGTTATCTTCTTAAGTATTTATTATCCTATTTTAAGTCTTTTTTCCCTGACAGAATAGCTCTTTCAAAATAAATTTGACCTTTGAGATGTGTTTCTACAATCTGATGTGTAGTTTTTTTTTTTTCAGATAATGTAGATCATGGTTCTAATGTCATCAAAACTGAGGACTTCCGGTCTATGTTTAGTGATTCCAAGCCATGGCTTATTCAGGTAAAGTGAAAATCTTCTAATAGACACTTATTATCTGATTGTGAGCGATTTTTGCCTGGCCTTTCCACACTTCCGTCATTTCATAATAAAATCCTTTCAGGAAACTAATTAAGTAACTTGCTTGAGATACTCTTCTATTCAAAAATTCGATATAATTCCAGAGACGTGGAGCTATATGTACTAAAATTTTGTCAATGTTTGGAAGAGATGACAATCAACAACTTATTGTTGAAACGTACTGAACCTGTATGGCATCCCATGTGCTTTTATATACGCTAATAATAAATTGGATGGCATGTAGATGCTATTCTTTTATGAGGATTTGTACCTTCAAATCGATTCCTTCTTACTAAAGAGACTTCCTTCTTCTTTTCATTTTTTTTTTGTCGACAAATCAACATGTACAATGTCAGGTATGAAATTTGCTTACTAATTGGTCGTCCGACAGTAAAATTACAACTCCCCTAACGAGTTGTTAGTTAGCCTTCTCATAAAGCTAAAAAATGTGATGGCTAAGTTTACAAAGTAGCGGATAGGAACGAACATGCACAATGAATTACTGCCTCAAGAATGCTTTTTAAGGGTGTGTGAGCATACAAGTATGTCATCTTCTTATTTATAATGGGTTTAGCCTCTACATATAGTCTCCTCACCGACATAAGGGATGGCTATGATTACTTACATGATTTGCATCCATCGGTATAGGTTGAGTCTCTGGAAGACTCCCTCTTAGAAGTTTCCTAGGGGCGGTCAACGCAGGCTGGTGCACAATAGCGCTTGCGTTGGCTTGGCAAGCGGAAGTCTTTGACGCCTCTGGTAACCAATTCATTAGGGATGCTTTTAGATCCTTCTTCACGAGTTGTTTTGGGCATCTTTATGTTGCTTGAGACAATATCTAGTCCTCCCATGCCCAAAGTGGTATTAAGCTTACTATAGGGGGTAGGTAGGAATCTACCTGCTACACTCGTTGATGGTGATGTGTCCATACTCCCCAGGCTGTCTTCATGATGGGTGAATGACACAGGCCTGTTGTGGGGAAATTATTGCGGCTTGTGTCATTCTCTTTCTCCCCCACTGCATGGAGCAACACCCCTTTGACTCCCCAATGATATGCCTCGATTTTCTCCTTGTTGACCCATGTTAGATATTAATATAAAAAGTGTAATTGGTCTTGAACTACTGGCTTAAGCTTTTAGGTCAATTGATTCATTGACACGGTACGAGAGCCTCTTGGACGAAACAGTCGAGGGTTTGAATCTTGACAACTCCATTTATAGAGGAATTAAAAACACATGATATGATGGGCCTGTGTTGTACACATTTCAAGCGCAAGGGGCATTTGTGTGAGGAGGTGTGTCAGATATTAATATAAAAGGTGTCTTGGCGTTAACTACTGGCTTAAGCTTTTAGTTTAAATGGTTGATTGATAACTCACAATGTGTCAGATATCTATCTCTTTCGATTATCTCGAGCCTCCCTATGCCTTTGGCTTTGGAACCTCCAACTGCTGCAGACTGGAAACCACTGATGTTGAAGCCTCATGTGCAATGGCCCTCTTGCACAGGGACAATCCATCCTTTGTCTCACCAAGTTCTGTCCTCATTGTAACTGATTCAGCAAGAACTCTCTAGTCCTTGCCTAAGACAGACTATCTCTGATCAGAAGGTAGCTTTCAAGATCTTGTCCTGGTCCTTAGAAACAGCAGTGTCCTTGTTCACAATGTCTAGCACCTCTCTGTGGAACTTCTCCCCATGGAGCTCCTCTAACCTCTTGTTGCGCTCTTTGCAGAAAATGTCTAATATTCTTCAAGTGTGATAAATTTATTTGTTGAAAAGACAATACTTATGTGGATTATATTGATTTCAGATAGAAACTCCAAGGTGTTTCTATCTTTTAATTCTTTTCCCCCCGTATTATTATATCCATAATAATGTTGTATCATGATTTTATAGTTCTGATACACATCTACATTTCTTGAATTCTCCTGGATATGCTATACCATCACAGTGCTTGGTATTCTAGATAAAATATCTTTTTCTCTTGATATTAAATTACCAGATATATGTAGTTTTTCACGGTGTCCGTAATATGTCAGTTGTGATCCCCTTGTTGACTTTCTTAGAAAACAATATGAGGTTCTAATTTGTTTCCAAGACATGCAGACACAATTAATCACATTCACATGTTACTCATGCGCAGTGAAGAATTGGTTCTTACAAAACAAGAATTTTAGTGTAGCATCAATTAGTGCCTATCATTGTTATATTGCGACCACATGATATTGAGTTGAAATTTGATTGTAGGTATATTCGCTTGGGAGCAGCCATTGTGATCATTTCTCTAAATCTTGGAAAGAAATTGGTAGGTTTTCATTTGCTAATATTCCAAAGTTGGCTTTTGTAAGCTTTTTGCTTCTTCAAATATAGTTGAGATGATGCCACCGATTTAGCGGTAAAGATTTGTACACTTACAATGTGAACGACTTTTACCTTGTCTAAGCTTTTTGATCATCTATGAAGTTGTGCCAATTTATTTTGGAGAAATATAATGGTCGCTAAAAGGCTCCCATAAGGGCCGGGTTCTGCTAGGAGGGGAGTTGCAATTGTTACAGTCCTGGGCTATTTGGATTATCGTTAAATGACAATTATTTGGGTTTTCTCTGTTCCTGTTGTGTATAGAGTAGTTCTTGGCACTTCTATATATTAGGTTCTAACTCTTTTCCAGTCATGGAAATCCAAACAGTCGTCTGCTGTGGATATTAGCACACTTTGTCAGTCCACATAAAGTAGTGAACTATACATTTCTTTCTAATCTGTGCGCATGTAATTTTGCTACAGTTAAATGTTTCATGCCCGGTGGAGTATCAATGAGAAGAGCTGATAGAATTTGTTTACTTATACTGCATACTAAGAGTTTCCATGTTTCAGAAACGTTTCAGCTTCTGATACTTTTGGAAACCGGAACTTTACGTTTTGGGTCTCTGTAATTTGAGAAAATAGGAAATTCGTGCTTTTACTTTAAAACACGTTTCTTAAAAAGCAATGTATCTTAGAAGAAGACAGATAAGTTATCAAATTTAATAATCAGTTTATCATGTGTCAATCATTGCTTTTAAGTTTTCAAGATGAAACAACTTTTTTTTTTCATGTAATTCTCATAGACAAGAATTGTAAATGTTTTGCAGTTTCTGTCTGCAGTTGTGTTTTGGGAATTTTTGTTAGTAATAGGGTTTTACTGTTCTTCAAGTGCTGGTATGTTTGTTGTCTAGATAATAATGAAACCATACGACCTAAAGCTCCATTTCCTATGATTGAGTTTCTAGACCTTGGCCTAGTCAAGTAGCTAAAGCCAGTTTAAATTCCCTAATATTTTTGAAGCATCCAAGAGTTCTCGTCTATAGGTTTAAATCCCTGATACCATTCATGCATCAGTCCGCTCATTTTTTGAAGGTCTGAAGTATGGATTGGTTACTAGATCTTTCTTAATTGAATGGATACCATTTACATTGATTATTCTGATATTGATGTTCATTTCTGAATCAAGAACAAATTTAGGGTTCAGCTCCCAAGTTTGATACAGATCTAGTTAGTTAGTGGAGGGAAACGGGTTTTGAAGAGCTTTATCAGTTCCAAAACTGCTCAGAGATGTCATTGATATATTTTCCTTGTCATTTTACTGAAAAAAGATTCGTTTTTCCTATTATTTTTTCCATTCTAAATATTGCCTTACGTTGAATGCATTTTGAAGATCTTATGATTTACGCTAACATTTGCACTGAGGTTAACTCCTTCCTTGTATGTTTGTTCTGTTTACTGCATATTCAGCTTCTTTATTGGATGGGGTTGCAAATACTGGTATTATTGAACTCGGTGACGCTCAACTTGCAATGGCACTTGCTGAGAGAAAGCCAACAGGACAGTTCTTCTTTAGGAGTGGTAAGTGCGTACTTTTAGTTGGATCTGGTTCCTTGGAAAAAATAAAAAGGAAAAAGACTTTAGTGGATACTTGGTCTAAGAAAGCGTTAACAAGCAATTTTATGGCCTTAAAAAGTAGTGAGGATGTTCTATATTATGTGGCTTCCAGATACTGGTATTCTCAAACTTGGTGAGGTTTGAGTAGCAATCTCCCTATAGAGAGAAATTTCTTGTGTAGCGATGGGAAAAGTTTACTTCTAAGTGGATATTTCCCTTCTTTACGAAATAAAAGAAAAAATATTTTAGTGAATGCAAACTTTTAAAAACTGTTATCATCAAGGTGTGATCTCTCCTTTTTAATTAAGGACAATAGCCATTTGTAGCAACCAGTGTTGCAATTTGTTTGGGAGGATGGTTCCTTCCATTTTTTGGGATGTAATGAGGATTTTTAAATGCGTTGTTCATTCTTCTGGGGTTCATGCATATATTTCTCCATGTGTTGAGGTTGTAGATATTTTAGGTAAGACTTCACTGAATTAATTTATGCATAAAATATAGAGACAAAAGGGCATAATATTGAATTTGTACCATTCACCTCAGGATAGAATGCATTGGTCTGGCTCTTTTGGAGCTTGGAGTCTTGCTCAGTAATTGCTACAAAAGCAATACATCTTTTTGTTCTGATGCATAAATGGTATCCTGCTGTCTAGGTTTTCCTTTGAAGCTTATATGCTTGCTATTACAGTTGTAGAAACACTGAAAAGTGTTTTTTGAATCATATAGTTGGACCTTTCTGAAATGTTGAGGGCTTTCTGAATTTTAAATTTTGTTGGGTTCAAAATCTGGAGTGAATTGGGGGGGATTTAATTTTCTCTTTCTCGGTGTGTGTGTGTGTAGGTATACATATGTATATATCTCTAGACCTACTTTCTGATTCAAGGCATGCTCAATTCAATTGCAATTTTTTAAATTATGTATTTATTCCATTACTTCAGTTATAGGCTGTAGAACCAATTGCATTTGCTACTTGTTCATTACCTTTAACTTTGTCACAATATTTATTTCAGGGATTCCTTCACTTATCGCATTTCCACCAGAGTGTAAAACTCCAGGCTGTGTTGTCAGGTGAGTTGACAATTAAAGATTGAATTGAGAATAGAGGAATACAAAACTGGTATAGAAAATTAAAACAAGTTCATCTGTGTGTTTGAGTTGGGCTGATGCTTTAAATATGCTTCCTTTTGTACTACAAGTTTTATTCATCCAATGGTTTGCAGGGATCATACAGTTCTATAGTCATACTTTTTGTTGACTGGTTATTGCAGGGGAATAACACTTAAAACTTTGTTGTTTGTATTAGGTATGAGGGAGATCTGTCTGTTGATGCGATTACCGATTGGTTTGCAACAGTTGTACTTGGTTTACCTCGTGTTTTGTATTATTCTAAGGAAACACTGGTAATGATTTTTGGCACTTTCTTAAGTTTTAATTTAGTTTTTGAACTCTCTTGAGTGTAGAGTTCATATAATTGCTGTGAATAACAATGTGGTTGCATTGTCCTTTTTTTATTAGATATTACTTGGCTTGCACTGTTCTACTAAAGCCTTCATGAATCGTGATTATCACTGTCATAGCAAAAAGCCTGTTCTAAGAAATTTGTTTCAAACAAACATCATTATTAAGTTCTTTTTTTTTCTTGGGAATTCTAGAAATAGGTGTATGCAAGTTCAGTTACTTACTTCAGCAATCTGTAACGTGATCTCAACGGATATTTCAAGGGGATAAAAATGGAAAATGGACAACGAAGAAAAATGTAAATTGACAAAGAAAAACCAATCTAGGTCTACTTAATATGAGATTCAAATTCTTCTCCACAGAATTTAATTTTACTATCATGAACTATATGAGCTATATACCATATCTCTTTTTCCTTTTCCTTTTCCTTAATTCACATACGCTTGTATGGCATTGGATATATTACCAATGTAACCAAGTAGACTTTGAAATTCAGTAACATCCTTATGTCTTCTGATACTCGAAGGATGATGTGAATTTCTCTATATTACGGTTTAATTTGCAAGAAGAGCCCAATTAATATTTTTTCTTAAGAAGAATTTTGTTTTTAGTTGTTGGTAAGAATGGGTTTGAGCCCAAAAGATACGGCTGTTAAAAAATATAACCAAGAATCCCAACCAAAGAAATAGGCTAACCAAATTGATGGCTTAGGTTTTAATTTAAAATGGTTAACTGGAAGCCTACTCATATTGACAATGTTCGCACATGTGTGTATTTTTTTACATGGAAAGTACTTTTAATAATAATATAAGTTAGGTAATGAATAAACATTTGAAATCATATTAATAACATATTGTTACGTTTCCATTGAATCTTGTTAAATGTATTTTTGTTGATCCGCAAATGAAAGTAAATTCAAATTCAAGAGACAAACTGAAGTTGAAATAGGTGATGTACTTACTGCTATAAGTGTAGAGACGATATGTGAAATTTATCCTGTTATTGGCTAATATGGTTTAGGTTTAAATTTTTTTTAAGACATGTCCAGCTATGACACACTTGCACACCAAGTTTCATAGCTTGCGCTTTTGTTTGTATAAACTTTGGATCGATACAGCTGGATTAACTTGAGTCTATATTTTGAATGCAGGGAAAGCAGTTCCTGTCAAAAAGTAGTTTGCACAAGGTAAGCGGTTTCACTTGCCCTGCTTGCGACACATGCTTATTCCAGTAGAACTGCATCCAGCTCTTTTAGTGTTTGGCTTGAATCATGTCAACCTCAAATTTTCCTTCATTTTTCAGCCTTTTGTTATTGTTGAGATAACCTCGTAATAATAAATGACTTTTGCTTGACATGTAGGTGAAAGTAATTTTCTTCTCAAAAACGGGGGTGCGTGCTACTCCTTATATACGCCAAATTGCTAAAGATTATCGTTCTTATGCCTCATTTGCATTTGTGCTATGGCGAGAAGAGGATTTCACCCTATGGTGGAATACGTATGTGGACTCTCAACTTTCTGGGATGAGATTGTTATACTGTACCACTAGAATTTAAAATATTTTCAGTGCCTTTAGCTGCCTTTTTTTGGTTTTATTCTAATATAACTTGCGAAAATAATAATAATAAATTAAAACATGAATTTTAGGTTTGAGGTGGAATCGGCCCCTGCTGTTGTGTTCTTGAAAGATCCGGGCGTTAAACCGATTGTTTTCCATGGTATGTCTTTTATATATTTGATGTTTGCTGTTGGCACCTATATAGTTTTTTTGTGATAATCAGGCTTATCAGGATGCATTATTGTGCAGGGTCATTCGACAGTTCATGGTTTTCAGATGTGATGGAAAAAAATAAACTGCAAGGTATCTTTTTATTGATTTGCAACAAGCTATGCTGGTCATTAATTTCTTTGAGTGCATTTTTATGTAATAATATGTAGTCTTGTGGCAACAAGTTTTGAACTTGCAAAATATTACGTTGCTAATTTAACATGCTTGTTCTTTCTTGTCTTCTTTGATTCTCCATATCTCACTCCCGTTTTACGTGTACTCTTCAGTCTTCTTATAAACACCCTCCAAGCTGCGCTTATTACCTTTAGAAGTTTCAAGACATTATTCATAGCTTGATTTTTTTATTGGTTCCTTGTCATCAAGACTTGGAGCGAGACATTCATCTTGATTGTGCGTTCATCTTTGTATGAGGACTTGTTTATCCCTTTGGATTCCATAGCTCCAACAATTAGGAAATAGATTCTCCATATTTGTGAATTACATGCATAGTGTCAAAGAAAAGTGGAGCCACACCAAAATTCAGTCCATGGTAACCTAATTTACTGAATCTGTGTCTGATTATTTGTAAAATGAGTATGGTGTCTCCTAGGAAATGTTATCTAAGTTGTAGACCTATTACCATTTAAATTCAACATTTTGGTCGTTTGGAGCTTCATGAACCCTTGCTTGTTCATATTCCCTCTAGGAAACCGTATCTAAGTTGTAGACCTATTTCCTTTTGAATTCAACAATTTGGTCATTTAGAGCTTGATTCTTTTACTTATAGTTACATATAATCCTCACTCATTTCTACCCAAATCTAATAATGCTCTGTGAAATCTTACACATACTCTGATCCTTCCTCGTTAAATTGTTTCACATTGAATTTTCAGTACTTCCTCAGTTAAGAACTGTGACTTCTATGGAGCTTGGTTGTGATGCCCGAGGCCATTCTCGTGCTGGAAAGGATGCTACATCGTGGTATTGTGTCGTTCTAGCAGGAAGGCTGAGCCAAGAACTCAACAAAATGCGAGAAGTAAGTACCTTAATGCATGATTTATTTATGGGTGAAGTGAAGCCATACTTAACTGAAGTCGAGATTATATGTGTAACTATTTCTATCTAGCAGAGCTACAAATGAGTGCATCTTTATTTAGCATTTTTCACGTTCTGCTTATTGATTATCGAAGTTGTTTATTTGCATCTATGTTTGTTGCCAATTTTAAGTCTAGTTTTCCTCTTCTTCCTCCGCTTGTTGAACTCTGTTGGTTTTACATAATATTTCTGTATTTTTAATAAGGTTTTCAATAACCATTATTTTCTTTTCTTTTCTTTCACATATTTGGTTTGGATGATCCTTTGTACTAAATTTTAAGCATTCTAATAATGCTGTAGTTTTCCTTGTGAAGTATCTGCTTGCTTTTTCTCTCTAATGAGCTGCATGAATTCATAGACTCTACGCAGGGTAGAAGATCTATTGTCAAATGACGGAGCATCTGACGATGTTGATAGAGATCAATTGTCACTGCTGGCAACTGCATTGAAAAACAAGCGATTGACATTTGCATGGCTTGATGGAGAAGCCCAACAAGTGAGTTGTGTTTCCATCTGTGCTATATGTCATTAAGCTTACTCTAAGTTCTGTTGAGCATCCAAATTGAAAAATGGTCAGCAAATATTTTGACATTACAGATTCATAAAAGTGTTGTGCTATGTTATCATTTGGATAGAGGGAATATGAATAGGCAAAGGTTCATCAAGATCGCGTATGGAAATGGCGATACTGGAGTAGTTTGATTAAGAATCTCCATGCATACTTAAAATGCAATAGTTTACCAATGTGATAGCATACACACTTAACCTTAATCATCCAAGGTGATGGATTTGATCCATTAAATCTCTCTTGTCATCTTAGCTTATGATGCTATATGTGCCGTTAGATTAGTTCACCATAAATTTCTATAGTAGCATTTTTTTTTGCAACAATCATTGTTATATTTATCAAATTCACCAATTTAGTCTTGACTTGACTAATCAGTTGCAAGAATGATCATGGTGATGATGAGGCTATAAGTATGATATAGCTCAAGATTCTGAACAGTATTTGTGAAAAGGAAGAAGTATCTATCACTTTTGGAGTTCATTATGTTCATTCCCTCTCTATCATATGCCCATTTAAAATCTTTCAACAAGTGCCTGTTTGAAAATTTTGCCCTCTCTGCAATTAAATCTGTGTTTCATCATTTCTATACAGAAACAAGTGATATTGAATTTCTTTGCAGAAATATTGCTTCTTCTACCTTCATTCAGAAACAAGCTATGACACGTGCGGACCAAGGAGGGATTTGGCTGATGTGCCTAGGTTATTTGTTGTACGTTACAAAAGGAATGTGACTCAAGATATTGTCAAGGTTAACAAAAATATATTAGAAGATGATAATGAAGATCTTGCATCACAACTAGTGGCAAGATACAATGGATCAGATGAAATTCCACAGGTGTGAGCTTCATAGATATCTAGTAGTTTTCTTTCATACATTTGGATTTTACAAGTCATGTTTCAATTATTATGAAGTTTGGTTATTTATTAGCTTATTTAGATAAGCACCAATAGGGAAAAATATAATGTGGGTTTGTATTTCTCATTTTATTTCTGTATTTTGTAATTGCTTTGGCACAGATCATTAAATGGATCTCAGAAACAATGAGGGATGGCGAGACCAGGGATCTGCCCTTCTTTGTAAGTTTAACAGTTTTCTGCTAGTAACTCAAAATAGAAGTCTAATCTTTTACAATTGCTGTATGAAAGTGTTCTTCCATTTGATGTGGAGTTCTTAGTTTTACTTAATTTTAGTATTGGATACAGAATTCTACAATTTAATTGGCAAAGCTATGTAGGCTGCCTACACGCACACACACACGCGCCCACACACACACATTTTCACGAATGTGGAGATTTGTTTTCCCCTTGTTGCCTAAATAATCTGAATTATCATTTGGTACTGTTGTGGATTTGGATGTTTCTTTTTTCTGATTTTTCTCTATCTATACAATTTTTTCGAGTGCAGAAAACAAAAACTCCTGAGCTTGTTCCTGAAGACTCGGATCCAATATGGTCCGTAGGGGCTCAAAATGTCCTGTCAAGGAGTGCCGGAATCAAGCAAAGGATTCAAAGGTTCAAACTCAAAATTTATGATCACATAGGAGATCCGAGGATTGGGCCAGTATTACTTTTGGGAGCTTTAATGACCTATGCTACAATTTGGCTAATGAGAAGCCAGCCAAGTCGTCAGAGCGAGTCAAGTCAACAAACTCAATCAACTGAGGTAGGTGCTTCCCTTGTAGGTTTGCATTCCATCGTGATACCTTTATTCCCTATAAATGTGTTAAGAGGCTGAAGTAGACAAATTAATATTTTTGTTTATGCATTATGTATAATATTTCTTGTAAGTCTGTTTGATTTTGTAATGTGTTATCCTACAGGATGAAACAACCAAAAGGCGAAGAGAGAGGAGACGAAAAACCTCTAAGAGAGATATACCGCATTCTGTAACTGATCAGGAACCAAAAGATGCTTATCAGATGCCGATGTCAGATTCTGATTCCAACTAATTAGAGCTGGATTGGATAGTAGTTAAATTGGTGAAAAGTAGCCACACAGGTAGGTTGAATAGTTGGTGTATTAGACATTATCCAATTTTAGCCCATTTCATCCCCTGGATAGGGGGTAAAATTATCCAACATACCTCACTTTCTCAGATCACAGCTTACTCGATTTTGTATTTAAGTTAGTCTTTGAAATTACTCAACTTCATAAAAGCTATATGCTGTCTATTGTTATATTCTTCTTCACTTGTTTTGGTTCAAAGAAGAAAAATATATGTTTTACTTTATTTATCTTTTTTTGGTTTGTTTCTTATGTTAGCTGAATAGGCAGAGCGAATATATCTGGTCTCAAGTGTATTATTATATAAAAGGTTTTATGGTATCATCAAATTCCGGTACCGGTTAAGCAGTCTAATCGGGTCAATTGATACTCTTAATTAATTAGAATCAAATGAAAATTTGATAAGCATGCCGTTCGGACTCAAGCTCATTGAATTGAAGTACTCATTGTTAACCATCAAGCTGCTTCCTTGGTTTGGATATCATTTAACATTAAACAAACACAAATCGGTTAGAAATTTAATATTTCAAACGTCCTTTAGCATAAACTTTTACTTGTTTTATGTTGACTTTTTTTCTTTTTATTTTAAAAAAAAACCAATCTAGCTTTTCGCATCAATAAATTGTATTGTTTTAAAAGTTTTGATATACATAAAGTAGTCTGGTAACTTGTATAATTTGAACTTTTGGTAAATATATTATGCTACGTTTGTGTTTATGGGTAACAAGTTATGTTATGATAAAGCTTCGCCTGAAAAAGTGTAATGTTGTCGTTACAGGCAATATTATCAAACCAGCATCCGACTGACTGGTAGAACTGTTTATATTAGGAACTTAATTGGAAACCGAATTGTGTATCTCTGATTTAAGTTCAAAAGATTAGACAACTGAGGTAAAAGGAGAGCTGGCGGTTGAATCGTGATCCAAGTTGACTCGGTTTTTTTAATTATTAAAGAAAAGTAAAGTTAAAAAAATATTATGATTACATAATTTTCAAAAAATGTGATTGTGTTTTACGTTGTGATAAAGAAAAAAGATAGTAGCTTTTATATTGTTAAAAGAAAAAAAATTTATTTTAATATCATAAAAATTGTTTAGTGTATATCATTTATTATTGGACTATATTTTCTTTTTCATTTTTCAAAAATAACGTTTTTGAAACTCTCTTTAAGCATTCATCTTCTCTCCCTATTTTAGGTATTATTTATACAACTTTATTAAAAAAATGGAAGAATTAAAGTTGCGTAAAAAATCATCAAATTTTGAATTATTTTGTATGTTTGAGGTGTCTAGCAATCCTTGTTATAATATTTAAATAAGAATCATTATTCTTACAAAATATAAAAATGATATTCACTTTTTTTTGTCATAAAGTAAATCACATTAACATTTTTCACAATTTTTGTCCACAAATTTTATTTTTTTGGAATTTGAAAAAAAAAAAAAAAAAGTTTCAACTGAAAATCAAAAGTGAGCTCGTGAAATCAAAACGCACTGTTCCACCACCGGCCGCTCTATCGTCGCCGCCGGTAAGTTCGTTCATCTCTGTTGTTTAAGTTGTTTGAAAACTTGGAGTGAGCTTAGCTATTCTGTGGGGCTTAATTGATTCACCTTAATTCCTTTCCTGGTCTTATGTTTTTGCAATCTTAATTCCATTTCTAATCAATTCCTAATTTAGGTTACAATTCATCTCTGATATAGATTAAGCTTGATTATTCCTAGTTATGCTTTTTCACTGCCACTAAATCAGTCTTGTTTACTGGCAATTCTTGTGCTTTTTAGGATAATTCAAGTTTCGACGAGGCATTAAACGCGTGTGCATTGTAACAATCAATAGCTTTTATTATTGAGATGAACACAACTTTGCTACCTAAACATGTAGCTTCCGTAATCAAGTTCCAAAAAGATCCTCTTCGGGCACTTGCCATGTTCAATTCTGTCCAGAAACAAGACGGCTTTAAGCACACATTGCTAACTTATAAGTCCATGGTTGAGAAGCTGGGGTTTCACAGCAAGTTTGATGCCATGGAGCAGCTGATAATGGAGATGCGGACGAATACACCGCATCATTTGTTGGAAGGAGTGTATGTTATAGCCATAAGAAGCTACGGAAGGAAAGGGAAAGTTCAAGAAGCTGTCGATGTGTTTGAGAGGATGGACTTCTATAACTGTGAGCCGTCCGTTTATTCTTATAATGCAATCATGAATGTATTGGTTGAGCATAAATATTTCAATCAAGCGCATAAAGTGTACTTGAGGATGAAAGATAAAGGAATTCTTCCGGATGCGTATACGTACACAGTTAGGATAAAGTCGTTTTGTAGGACAAAAAGGCCTCACGCAGCGTTACGGCTTCTTGTTAATATGACTTCTCAAGGATGTGAGCTTAATGCAGTAGCGTATTGTACAGTTATTGGGGGGTTTTATGAAGTTAATCATCATTTTGAAGCATATGATTTGTTTAACGAGATGCTTAGTTTTGGTATTTTTCCTGATGTTGCTACGTTTAATAAGCTTATGCATATTCTTTGCAATGAGGGACATGTCCAAGAAAGTGAAAAACTGCTCAACAAGGTGCTGAAGAAAGGAATATGTCCAAATTTGTTTACGTTTAATATCTTCATCCAAGGGCTTTGCAGAAAAGGCGTGCTTCACGGGGCTATCAATTTGTTGGAAAGTATTACTAGGGAAGGTCTAACTCCTGATGTTGTCACGTATAACACATTAATATGCGGATTATGCAAAAACTCCAAGGTTGTTGAAGCCGAGAAATATCTTCATAAGATGGTGAACAAAGGGGTAGAGCCTGATGCCTTCACTTACAATATTATACTTGATGGGTATTGCAAAAGAGGTATGATTCTAGATGCTGATAAGCTAATGCAAGATGCAATTTTCAAGGGATTTGTACCTGATGAGTTTACATATTGCTCTCTAATTAACGGATTTTGCCAGGATGGTTATGTAGATCGTGCCCTTGCTCTTTTTGATGAGGCTTTGGGGAAAGGATTGAAACCCAGCATTTTTCTATACAATAACTTAATAAAAGGGTTGTGTGGGCAAGGACTTATTTTAGAGGCTCTGCAGCTGATGAATGATATGTCCAAAAAAGGTAGCAGTCCCGATCTTTGGACTTACAACTTAGTTATAAATGGTTTGTGCAAAATGGGATGTGTCTGTGATGCGAGTAACCTATTGAATGCTGCGATTGCTAAAGGATATGTTCCAGATATTTTTACATTTAACACATTGATTGATGGTTACTGTAAACAGCTGAAAATGGAAAATGCAATTGAGATCCTAAATGGTATGTGGGACCATGATGCCACCCCTGATGTAATCACTTATAATTCTATATTGAATGGTCTCTGCAAAGCTGCAAAACATGACGATGTAATGGAAATCTTCAAAACGATGAAGGAGAATGGGTGTGTTCCTAACATAATTACCTACAATATACTTATAGAGAGCCTATGTAAAGCTCAGAAAGTGACTGTGGCTCTGGACATGCTGGAAGATATTGGAAACAAGGGGCTGACACCGGATATTGTTATTTTTGGCACCTTGATTAGTGGTTTTGCCAGTACGGGGGATGTCGATAAGGCCTACCATCTTTTTAGACGTATTGAGGAGCAATATAAGGTTTGCCACACAATAGCAACCTACAATATCATGATCAATGCCTTTTCTGGGAGGCTAGATATGCATATGGCAGAACAACTTTTTCATGAGATGGGAGATAAAGGCTGTTCGCCTGACAGCTATTCTTACCGTCTGATGATCGATGGCTTCTGTAAAACTGGAAATGTTGATTCTGGATTCAATTTTCTGCTCAAAAATATCGAGAAAGGGTTTATTCCATCACTGACTACATTCGGACGAGTAATCAACTGTCTTTGCATGGAGGATAGAGTTCGTGAAGCAGTTAGTATTATACATCTCATGGTGCAGGAAGGAATTGTCCCTGAGGTCGTGGATACAATTTTTGAGGCCGATAAAAGAGTGGTTGTGGCTCCTAAGATACTTGTGGAGGATTTGTTGAAGAAAAGTCATATAACATACTATGCATATGAACTTCTATACGATGGCATTAGAGATAAGAAAAAGCTACAAAAGAAAAAAGCCTCCTGAGATGTGTTAGTATGAATTTGGAGGGCTTTCTGGAAAATTTGCACATTTTTCTCATGTCAAGGACAAACATTGAGTAGAAGTAAAGATTTGGGTACAGAAGTTGTTAGCAGATCAAGTGCCAGCTGATTAACTTGTTAGAGAAAAAAATGTTAGTGCTGACTCAACTTTTTCCTTTTCCAATGCATGCCACTAAGGCATATAGATATAACTTCATTTGTTCTGTTCATCCATGTGTCAAATTACTAGTTTTCTTACGGCTTTTTGCAGGCTATAGCTTAACTCAAGGTCCTATGACTGTTAGCATGGATCTCAGATACGAAGGACGGCGAGATCCGGAACTTGTCCTACTTTGTAAGTTTGAATTCTTATGAGTAACTTTAGAAGTCTATTTTCTGAGAATTGCTCCTTGAAAGTTTTGGTCTCTCATCTGAAGTGGAGTTGTTAGTTAGTCTTACTTAATTTTCATACATGGTAGTGTGGAATACAGAGCTATTCTTTTTTTTTTTTGAAAGCGACTATTCTGTTTTAAGTGGTGAAGATATATAGGCTGCGTGCCTTCCTCAGTACATATATATCATTACATTTAAGGATGTGGAGATTGAGTTTACCCTTGTTAGTAAGCGATGGACTCATATTTTTACTAAATATGATTAATCATCAATATCTCCATCCCCGCATTTCAAATTATCTAACATCTGGTTCAGACAAATTAAATTTTCAAGTTTAGTTGTACAAGTAGATGGGAATGGTGGGTTATTAAGAAGCATCTTACAGTGCAAATGCTACATGACGGTGTAATGATTATTTTATGTTCATGTGAAATATTTTGTTTAGTTTTCTTCTGATTTTTATCTCTTTCAACAATTCTTCCCACTACAGGAAACAAAAGCTTTTCTTGATCTTGTTCCTGAAGACTCGGATCTTATACAGTTGATTGGTGCCTCCAGTGTCCTGTCAAAGTGTGCAAGAATCAAGCAGAGGATCCACAGGGTCACGTAGGAGGTCTGAGGATTAGGTCGATATTACTTTTGTGAGCTTTGATGTCTTATGATACTATATAGTTGATGTGGAGCCAGCGAAGTTAGGTTTGGTGAAGCCAATCAATTCAATTAGCCAAGGTACATGATAATGATATGCTTGAATGTTTGCATTCTGGGTCTGGTGATGCCTTTGTCCCTATCAAACATATGCACAGTGCCAACTAGAAAATTAGGTCTGTGTTTCTAATGTTGTAAAATGAAATATAACAAGCAAGGTTTTGTTGCCAAGGATGGAAACTCTGTTTTTTTCTTACTTGCATAAAGCATAATGAGTATCATAAATCTGTATTAGTCCTTTGTATCTAATTTAGATTTATCATTGACATCAACCGAGATTAAGGTATAGATCTAAAATTATAACTAAAGTGATAATCCCCATCATCATTTAGCCTTAACCGAAAACTTTTTGGATGAGATATATATAGCTCAATGAATTTGTAGGTTATGATGACGATGTGTTTTAGAGAAATTAAAGACAAACTGAGCCCTTTATTATCTTTCCCTTTATTATTATCATTAATAATAATAATAATAACAGTTTTGCTCACGTGGTCAATGATTAACCAAATACAATTTGGTCAATCATGATCTAAGGGTTGAGATTAGTTTGGTGGTTTCATTAGTATCTAATCTCAACCCTTAGATCATGATTGACCAAATTGTATTTGGTCAATCATTGACCATGTGAGCACCACTCATAATAATAATACTATTATTACTATTGATGGTTAACCAGATATTAAACAATCAAATAAATTTCATTTGCTTGACACCTTAGAAGAGTTTCAGCTTAATAAAAGAATTATAAATCAAAGTTTCAGCTTAATAATTATTTTTTTTCTTTAAAATCACATAGGTCGTACCTTACGTGATTATCATGGATCTCTTTGTAAGGCTGTTCCTCAAACTGCAGGTCTGATGGTGCATATGTTGATGAAATTTATTGCTCGATTTGATAATTGATTTAGATTCTTATCAATAATTATGTCATTTTATTTGCAGAAAAATTTCACTACAAGGGGAGTGTATTTCACAGGATTATTCTCATCTTTATGATCCAAGGAGGTGATCTTTACACTTGGTGTTAGAAGAAGAGTTTCTGATGAGAATTCCAAGCTAAAGCATACTAGACCAGGTTGGTTTTGTGAGATGTAATTTTACTGATTGGAATAGTATTCTTAATTGTGAGAAGATGTTAAGACTTAGGATTCACAATGTTGAGATGAATGAACTTTACATTGTTTTCGAGATTTCTGTCAAAGGAGAATCCTAATCTTGATACAATCGCACGCAATTCTTCATTGCATATGTAACTACAAGCTGTTTTTCCAAACCTATGCCTTTTAAGTTAACATTAGGAACGTGTATCATAAATCTCCGCTATTCATAGTTTTTTTAGTTCTCAATGTCCAATTGAAATTTTACTTAAGTAGTTAGGTTGGATGTTGTAAAGGTAATATCTGGATTGAATAAATCTAAAGCGGAGTGTTTGCCCAGGAGTGAATTTCCTGTCCGATCTTGCTCCACGTGTCCCTTATCCCTTCTTTTTCTTGTAATTGTGGTCTGAATATTCCTTCCCTTAGGCCATCTCTTGCCAGGGTTGGCTCCAGATTTTTAGAGGTCCTAGACAGAAAATGAAGGCTAATAGTGTTATATTATCATGGGATAAGGTGCAAATTTGTGGGGTAAGGTATAGTTTTATGGGAGAGAATAGATCTAACCTTTAAACATTGCAATCTTAAGTTTTAACAGTTCTGCTTTTTCGGACCTTATTAATGAATGAGTCGATAGAAATTTATGAATTTCGCATGCTTAGTCCAAGAAAAGAGTCCTTCTTCACTTGCATATCACACCAACATGTAAAATTATGATAAGCATATGGAGGTTCAAGTTGAGATGGAGGATCCATTCTCTCCGTTTAAACGGGGCAAATCAAAGTTCAGATGATTCTATAGAAGTATAGGAATCTATATCTAAACATTTGGATGCCAAAGTATGGCCATGATCAGCAGATTATCCCACTTTTGCATGTGTTCTTACCACTTATTCAGGAGCTTGGGATTTTTCAATGAGGATTCTAAAAAATGGTTGATAGTTTTGCTAGAGAAGTGAAAGTGAAAGTGATAATATCTCACTTATTATAAACTAATATTATTGTTTGGAAAAGAAAAAGTATACTTATTCAACTCTTTGGAAAGATTTATCAAAAAAATGGAACTGCCTATTGGATAGCAATGTATACCTAATTTATGTTATAAATCAAAGGTACTAAAGGAATAATTAATCACTAATCATCACAACACGTGTAATATGGCATATTCTTGACCACTACCCACTTGATTTTGACATTTTTATGACCATAATCTTGATAATTTTATCAATTTCAAAACTGGTGTTTTAGATTTTAGAAGTTTAGGGTACGTTGTTTGGGTTAATTACAACATTAGTCCAATTTTAAAAAGTCATTTATATATAGTCCACTTTGTTTTATGTTTGGGTTAATTTCAAATAAGTGTTTTGTGATTTTGCGTTTTTGCAAATAAAGCACTGTGGTTTACTTTGTTTGTAGAAGTAAGGAAATGATCGATTTTGTTGACACAAACGATAACATTTTTTGCCCAAAATATATTCTCAAATCTTTGACCGGGTATGTAAGAGATAGCTCAACTATCATAAAAAAATTATGGACAAAAAATGTCTTCGTTCGCGTCAAGAAAATCAACAATTTCCTTAATTCTGCAAAAAATTCAAACCACAATTCTTTGTTTGCTCAAAGACAAACTACAGTTTTTTATTTGTAAAAACGTGAAACTACATAGCACTTGTTTGAAATTAACCTTTTAAGTTTATAAATCTAGCCCAATCTGAATGATCAAACTAAGAAATGACAACAATTGAATTAGAATTTGGCTAAGTATTTAAAGAGAAATCGATAGTATCATATTTGGAACCTATAACCGAATGTGAGAGCTACATTTATAGCCTTTTAACACAACTAATAACCAAGAACTCTTCATAAAAATCTGCTCCACTATATCCACTAACTTACCCATATAAAAGAGAGACCATGGCTGAACATGAGCCAAAAGACATGGGTAGTGTTCACAATTTACAAAATCAGGGAGAATGCGGGTTTTTTGTTTTTTTTTTAAACAGTACACAATTTTATTGCTTCAAACATCCAAAACAAGTATACAAATTTGAGTACAAACTCAGTTTTGAATCTTTTACCACTCATTATTGAAAGCTAAGACATCAAACTTTCAGAATTCTTTGAAATCGGATCAAAGTTATTCCAAACTAATGTCCGATTTTACCGTTGAAGTTGCTGAAGGTGATTGCTCAGCTCACCTTTAACGTTTACTTTAACTTTTTAACTTTCTTTCCTTGTTATTTTTCATTTGTGAATTTTTTTTTTGTTCCATCTCTGTTCTTTTTTTTGGTATATATTGTTCTTGAGATGATTTTCCTTTCCATTTTTCAAATCATATATTGTAATTATAGCCTATGAATTTCATTCTAACATACATAAAGAAAAAAATCACCCCAACAGCCTGAAATTGGGTTTCTCTTTGCTAGATGAGTAGAATATGGTTGATGGTGCTTGTTCTTTTCTTAAAATAATTTCAACTTAATCCGAAGAAAAACAAAATAGAACTTTGAATACGAAGTCAAAATTTATGGCGTTTATTTATACTAATAGCTTAACAGAATAAGACGTGTACATGATATTCATTTTAAAGACTAATCTTATAGTATATTACAAAGAATTAATATATCAAAAAGTTCTTTAAACAAATCTCAAAAAAAAAAAAAATTCTTTAAACTTGATCTAAAAAAATAGATTTGCTTTTTGAATTGATGGAATGTTTTGCCTATGTTAAAACATAGCTTAAGATGATAAAAAAATAATTTGAGTTATACAATTTTTTATAAAAAAATATAAGAATTTTTATTTATAAAAGTTTAAAGGATACGTGAAAAAATAAACTCTGTGATTTACTTAATTTGCAAGTAGAAATGCGTTCGATTAATAATTTGCAAAAAGATTATTAAAAATAAAAAAAAATTCAAATAAATGTATATGATGTGAAGGTTTTTACAAAACATTATATCCTAAATGACTTCACTACGTTTTAATGTCAACGAAGTACATTTTATATATTTTAGCAAAATGTACTTTACAAATTGACAAAACATAACGTTTCATAGCATGACCACTTTCAAAAATCATAAATTATTACGAACATTTTAAAAAAAAATTCTAAATTTGAAAATTTATAAACTAAATTGATATCTAAGTTTGTTTTACAAAATATAATTATATTTTAGTGACTAACCTTTTGTTAATATATATAATATAAATTCTTTAAAAGATAAAAATATTATCAAAACTTAACAATGTGATTTCCAATATTACAAACTTCTATTTGCAAATATCATCTCATATATATCTGTATCTAGGAATCGTGAAAATGGATTAAATCACCAATCTTATTATTTCACATTTTTGTCAAAATTTAACATGACAAATAGCTCCATCGCTGACCAATTTTTATTGGAAGAAAAAAATGTTTGGCAACGAACATAATATGAAAGCTAAAAAAAAAAAGAGTTGAAGGAGTGTACCTAGCTAGGTACTCCACGTGAGCGCGTTCCAGCTGGGAAAGGGCTATCACGTGATTGGATACATACGACCCAAAAGTCAAAATTTCTGTTGTTGTGTGACGCCACCAAAACCTGAAGCGCGTGTCTTATGTGGAGCCATAGTGATTACGTGTCGACCGTTAGGAAGGCCTAACTATCTCGGAACGGGACCCATACCTCATCATTTGTGGGGACACTAACAACCACCGAATTCAACTTTCTTACAATGCCTCCCTAATTCTTTTACACTCTTTTTCCGAAAAAATTATTGAGAAATTCGAATTTAAAAATTTTTCGTTCAATATTTGGCATGCGAATGACGTGGTATGTCAAACTTATAACTTTTTGTCACGTGTCATTTCAACCAATAACAATTTAACATAGTGTAATTAATTTTTTAGTTAATAATTTATATAAAATTCTAGACTCTAAAATAAAAACCCTAGATCCTAAAAACTAAACTCTAAACTCTAAATTATCGACCCTAGATACTAATATATTATAAAAATGACATACGGAATGACGTGGTATGCTTGACATATACTATAATTTTTCTTTGACATATGTAATACGATCCAATTACATTTAATTAGAGATCTTTCTAAACTTTAATTAAGGACCTGAGTCCTTTAATATATTTTTCTTATATTTATTACTTAAATCTAATCTCATTTATTCTATCCAATTTACATTTCCTAAATAAATAGTATGATTTTTTTATTTTAAATCTTAAATTATATTGTCATTTTTTTTTCTTTTGATAGTTATCCTATTTTAAATACAATCAGATGTCCCTTATAATATGGTCACTCTTAAATTGAAATCATAAATTATATTATAAATAATTTATGTGTTTTTCTAATTTGACGATGTATGAGCTAAGTTGATATTAAAACTCATTTTCGATTGGAAAATCAATATTTTGTAAATATACAGATACAAGTTTTTTTAAAAAATAAAAGTATCATCAAAACTTAACGGTGTGATTTATACCTCTATTTATAAACTAGACCAAGATTGAGGTAGATGTTATTTCTATGTGTAACAGTTGGCTTCAAATTGGTGAGATTATCTGTTATTACTGGTGTAGTGTTGATTTCAAAAAGTGTGCGCTTGTAAATTTGAGGTTGATATCGTTGGTTTTGTATAAAATTATGGCAAAAACGTTTGCAAATACATTAAAGAAAATTTTTCCATTGATTATATCAACAGAATAGTTAGCTTTTTGCACTTGGTCGTTTTATCTGGGGTAATGTGGTTGTAACTTTTGAAACGGTTCACTCGATGAGTAGATAGTATAAGCATCAAGTTAGAGGATGTGACTTTTTTGAACAATATAATGGTTATTTTGTCTCCTACAAAATAACTATAACAAAACTCTAATCTAAAACTATATAGTGCTCCATTTATAAAGGTGGATCGTGGATTATATTTTTGCTGTATAAGAATATACTGTTTTATAGGTTATAAATGAAATATAAGATAAAACAAAGATTATATTATATTATATTAATTGACAGGAATCAAAGTTTATGGAGAACAAAGGTATGCATTTTCAAAAATATTGTTGAGGCATAAGTCGTGCAGGACTCAAATTGTTCGATGGTTGGCTGGTTTTATATATCATGTGCAAAAAATTGAAACGCCACATGCCAATAAAATATATATTATAAAATATGAATTAATTAGATATATATACAAATATATAATATAAATAGAAAAAGGGAAATATATAGGGATGTAAATTCTGACATCATTGCAGCTTGGAAACGGAAACTGATGCATCATGAAATGAATGAATGAACAAATCAAAAGAGAGGAATAATGAATAAATGAAGGACCTAGCTACGATCGAAAATACTTGCATGAAATCAGAGTATCCAAATTTGTACACTTCAAATATTTATTTCTAATTACTGTGTTTCTTATGTTACATTATTTTTATTTTATTTCTTTTCTTTATTTTTACTTTAAAAACAAACAATGCTAGCATCTCTACCCGTTTTTATTATGGGTGTTTTCATCAAAGAAAAACAAGATAAAATATGACTTGAATTTTGCTTTCATTCACATTTTTTTTTTTAAAAGTAATTAAATTTAAGATGATTCGACAATATAATACATATGACCTAATGCAACCGATAAGGGTAAATAACACATATTGTATCATAACTTTTCATGTTTCACACACTACTTTAGTATCCAACTTCACTTTTGCTCGTAAAAATATTTAAATTAGAATGACAAATAAGCTGAGTCATGTAAACATCTTCGTGAAGATCAAAGTGGAGAAAAACAATTGAAACATCCAACTCAAAAACAAAACAACCATTTGAAATACCCTAAGCGAAAATGAGGCGAAATAGTAGTATATATCTCACCACTAGTCTAAATGTTTCGGTGAAATCAACCTCAAGGCATTGATGAAAGCCCTTAGCCACCAATTGAACATTATAACGGTAATTGCTACGTACCTTCGACGACTATCTTGAGTTTGAATACCCATCTGCAATCAACAAGATTAGAAAAGGGAGGTGACGAATTGCAGGCAATGAAATTTTTATGTATGGACTACAACAATTAGAAATCTGTATATGTACTCGAAAAATTATCGATTTTCCTCCATCATTAGCGGATTTGTACCAATTTTGTGAGGCATTGTTGGGTTTGGCCGTGGAACCTACGTACAATAATCAAGTCGGTAAGCTTTCAAGAGACTCATGACATATTAGTGTTTGTCCTAGAAGGGTATCTTCCCTCTTTTGCCTTTTTCATTATGAGTAAGTAAATAATGGTTTTCTCGAGATTTTATTTGCACGAATATACAGTAATGTGACACTTTGCCTTGCAATCATCATTCTCTTTACTCATTTCGCCATTAAGAGGATTCATTCGCCCTATGTGAATCTCCTTGGAGTCTCTTCACCACACGTGCTTTCTCGGAACTCGGATGATGGATATGTTGTGGTGGTGTTGTCGAAGCCTTAGGGTGTATCGCTAACTTTATGGACCCATCATCTTCATGGGTGTGTGATTGAGCTTACGGTCCATATGGAGTCCAACCATACGGATCTTTGGAGATTCATATTTATCTTATGATCTAATGATGTTCACTACGAATCTGGATGTTATAAAAAATTGAGCATATACCAGGAGAGTGTTGTAGACTTTCTCCCAATTGGATTAAGTACATTGAATGCACATATATACATGTAGAAAGATTAGCTTAGCCTTGTCCTAACGTGGATCATTATAACAACAAAATTGTATTAGCTGTTACAGAGTTTGGATTAGATACAATCATCAATTATATTCATTTAAACTGTCTTACTAATATATATAATGCACATAGTTGGTTGTCCAACCAGTTACGCAACATTTTGTTCACTCGAACTCTGTATTAAGAATGCTTCCAGCATATGCTAATAGGATTAATTTAGATCAAAAGTAAGCTTGGTTAAAAATATCATCTTTTTACCTAGTATATGTGATTAAATTAACATGAAAATGGATGTTAATTTGGTCTGTTTTGACGGATAAATATATTCATATCTATTTATTTATACTGATGCTTGTCAAATTTCATTTTAAAGTATAAAAAATAAAAAGTATACATTATACTAACATATATAAGTTCAAATTGAAATAGATTCTATTGAAGAAAAACAACAAAATAATAACCTAACGCAGTTGATTAGATCATTGAATCCTTTTTATCAATAAATGCATAAATTATTGTCGAATATGTATTTTTTGAATCATTTGTTAATTTTTGAACAAATTTTCTTTTATTAGAAGGTTAATAGTAGTGTAATGCCCAATACATTAGGAGCTTCATGAATTGATTCTAAAATATAATACTCAACAAACTTAAAAATCTTATCAACATTTTCAACTTGCTTAAAGTGATATAATTAACTTTTTTTAATTCATACAGCAGAACAAAAAATGATTTGAAAAAAATGAAATCGTAGATCAATTTAAGAAAATTTTGAGTCAATAGATCAACACAAACAAATTCGTGAAGAACAAAATTGTGTATACAGTGAATTTAAGGGGAAAGTAACATCAAATCTCTTTTTTAATATAAATTCATGTTGGATTGGGAGATAGTCTTATGTATACTAAGTTCTGAAGTAAATTGATTCTAATTATCCAAGAATAATGGTTTTGCCTAATAAAAAAATCTTGTGAAATAATAAAAAAAAAGGAAAAGAAAAAAAAACTTTCAATGGGTTATGAGTTATGGGGCATCCTAGAGAAAAATGGAGAACTATATAGAATAACATATCTTTTTATACACATTAAGAATTATCCATGACATATTCATTGTAGCCCCTACCCTTACAAAGGATAAGAAATTGCCAATTGCAATCAGACCCCACCAGCTTCATATAAAATTCCAAAGCTAAAGCATAAAAAGAATCTCCTATATTGTAACTCATGATCTCAATGACATATGCACATATTATTTTAATGATTTTGTCATTTTTTTAAGATAAAACAATAACAAATTACGATAAGTTAGCCACCAACTAAATCTCACATATGACAAACTCTCAATCCAATCCAAGCAATTTCACAATAATTATGACCCAATTACAACATAGAATGTCGAAAATCATACTCAGTTTAATAGACCCAATATAATTTATCTTACAAACAAAACAGTAAAGAAAAGAGTTTTACTTTTTCACAATGATAAATAAATTAGAAAATATATAGCATTTTTCCAACTTGTAACAAATCTATACACAGGCAAACCCATAATAATTTTCAAAATAATACTTAGAAAATGAAGCTTTTTTCAAAGTCATTTTCTTATAGTGACGAAAGATCTTGATGACTCTGTTTTAAAAAATATTTTCAATAATTCCAAAGGCAATCAAGATCCACTGGTGCAGGTCCAGCTGAAGTTGAAGGACCTTCATGATCATCAAACGGCCTTGATCTACCCATTTCAAGATTAGAAATTACCGACGAAATTTCAGTATTGATATCATTGTTACTCAACCCTGTTTCTTGAGATGCTGCACTAACCATCTCCATCTGATCCCTCTCCGTTTTCATGCTTGACGACCCTTGATTGTTCTCGAACAAAGCTCGTAAAATCGAGTGATCTTGCATCAATCCTGACTGTAAATTTGATGATAATGGAAAACACTGACCAGAGTAGAATGGATTTTGTAACGAAATTCTTGGGAATATTTCCGACGGATTGGAGGCCGTCGCAAAAAGATGAGAGTTGTAAACATCTGTGGATTGAATTGAATTGGAGAAGCAGGGCACGTAAGCCGAATCGGCTATAGGCTGAGGCTTGTTAACTTTGGCGTTAAAAGGCGAAGAATCCATTAACGGAGGCAAACCCGAAGAACCTAAATCATTCCCAAAGGAAGAACCTAATCTCATAAGGCCTGAAATATGTGTCTTCTTCCCACCAGAACTCTTCTGAAAAACCCGGCAAATCACCCATTCGTTCTACACGAACAAGGCGAAAAATCAATTAGAAATTACAAAAAATGAAGAATTCAAATTTGTGGGTTTAGTAAACTAAAAGAATAAGGTACCTTTGCGGTTTTGGGAAGATTGTGGATGGAAAATTTACCCTCCAATCTGTATTCATGCATAACCCAATTGGTTTTTTCGCCTTTGGGAGCTCTACCTTTGTAGAAAACAAGTGTCTTTTTCATTCCAACTAAGGATTTTCCTTTGTAAATCTCTTTATCTTTCCCTGTAGCTTTCCAGTAACCAGCTTCAGTTGCTCTGTTTGTTCTAAGTCCTGTTGGATACTTTCTGTCCCTAACACAGAAAAAGTACCACTCTTTTTCTCCCATTTTCGCTTTCCCTGTACACCAAACACAATTAACAACTCTGTATGTCGCTCGTCCAGTCACGTTTAACTTATTAACAACAATTGAAAAACTTACATGGTAATTCCCAGGGCTCAGACTTGTTCAAATCAACATCTCCAATTGCTCTTGAGGTGAAATTGATGTCAAGAACTTTCTTATAAAGGTAGCTAGAAATAAGCTCTTCATCGGTAGGATGGAACCGGAAACCAGGAGGCAAATCCATCTGATCATCTTCTTTAAATAACCCAGGAACGTTTTCCATTCTTTGAACGAACAACACCTAAAACCCTAGCTATATATTCTCAATCTAAAACCTTGAAATGAATTTAGAAAAGAAAATGAAATAGGAAAAGTGGAGAGCTTAAATAAGAGATAACAGAAAAGCATATATTTAATATTAAAAAGGGGGAAGAAAGGTTAGAGAGTGAGGAAAAGAGGCCATGGAAATTCAAAAAAAAATGACAAAAGAGTTAAGAGAAAAGCAGCAACAAAGAACACAAGGCCCTAAATACTGGATTAGTTTGAGAGAAGAGGAAGGAGAAGAAGAAACGTGGTATGTAAGGCAACTATTTGGGTAGGTTGTTTTAGTTTTTCTCCCTTTTCATTTTAACTTTTAGTGATATGTTAATCATTTTTCTATCCTTTTTAAGTGCTCTTCAAACTGACCCCAAACAACTCACCTTTGTTTTTTGCTTGTAGTAATTATTTTGTTACTGTGGGTTCATTACTATTTTAATTTTAATGACACAATTAATAATCATAAAGATAAGACAACCCATTGAGGTTTAGGTGTAACTTCATTGGTTGTTTCATCTGCATTTACCAAGATTATTCTATTTGGATTTCTTTAATAATTATATAATGACCAAACTTAAAAATATCATTTAGGAGGTGTGAAATGAAACTGGTATTTAAAGCCAAAGGATGGATTCTACGGAGGCAAAATTAACTCAAAATATCATGAAAAAAGAAGGAGACTAGTATATTCTTAATATAGGTTAGATTTGATAAGAGTTGATTTAAGTGATATTACATTCATCCTCTGTTTGAGATTCGAATTATGCTTCCTAAAATTTAGCTATTATTGATAGGTAATCTGTAAATTTCACTGTAAACCATCATGATGCCACATTATAGAAATAGAGCTAAATCAGATAATGTTTACTTTTTATTAACTAGGCTATTACAATATGCTTAAATATTAGATATAAACATTTGAAAAAACTTAAATAAAATTCAAATTCAAGCCATAATTATTACAAATTCATCTATTTTAGAAAAATTGGTCCATGTTTATTACGAATTTGATTATAGAAAATATTTTCATCATTAATGAGAATCGAGAGAATATTGGGTAGAAATTCAATGTTAAATATGAATAGTTTTGTATTTTTCAGACGTTAATTTACAGATTTTTAATCTTAAAAGACATATTTCAAAATGGATAGAGTATTAAAATATGTTTTAAAAATAAATATAGAGCAAATAAAGACATGAGAAATGGACATTACCATATACAAATGTTAGAATAGGATTTTAAGGAGTAAGCAAATAATTGTATTGTACATTAATCAGCGTAATTTTCTGAAAGGAATCAATGGATAGAAATTTGATGTAATAAGTAAATTAAATGATTATAAAGAAAAATTGGGATTTTCCCAAAAAAAACAAATTTCTGAAAGTTGAGTTGATTAGGTGATTAAATGATAACAGCTGTGTGTGAACGTAATACAAGATTGCATGAACAGGCGTTTCTAGCTATCAAAATTTCATTAAAAAAGAATACAAAAGAGAAACAGAAAAAGAAAAGTGACAATAGATTGAAACTGATATTGCATAGATTTTTCATGCTTTTCCTATCAAAAGGTGACACTTGTGACAGCCCAAATCAAATTGGTCTACTTAATTTCCCAGGTTAAATCATAACACTAAAAATTGACAAATTTTGCAGTATTAATTTTCTTAAAAATATTTTAATAATTAAGTAATTAGCTATTCATATAAATTTTGGAAACTTTTATTAAAATACAATTCTAAAATGATTTGAGCAAATGGTTTCACACAAAACTTCAAAATTACTTTCAAATAATAGGAAATGGTTAGGATTTTGAATAAAATTAAATGTACTTTCCTCTTTTAATCATATACATCGTTTGCCGTCTTCCTCAAATTAATTAATTTGGATTTCAATTTTTAATTTGGATTTCAATTTTTTATAAGGTGGTGGAAGTAGTATGTTGCATATAAGTTGGTTAGGTGTAATTGAGTTCTAACTTTTAAGTCTTCATTTGGTTCATGAAAGAAATACGATAGTTAGAAAAAATTTAGAGCGTTTTTTATAGTATAGTGTCTATCAAAATATAAAGATAAATGGATTGATACAAAGACTACTTGATATATATTAAAAAAATATGAAGCTCTACTTATAACTGCGAGAGTATATGATTAGAGGTGCACTAGATTTCTTCGTTAGTTATTCTTGAAGAATTTTTATTCCATCATTTTTTTTATTTTGCACCTGTGGAATGTGTATTCTACAATTTGTGAAATACAATTCTTTTAACATTCATTTATGTCGGTAAACGGAAAACCGTGAAAAATAGAAAACATACAACACAGATGAAAATGTGGAAAAATATACATACGTATAGAAAAGTTGAAAAAAAAACACGAAAACATAGAAAAAGAAGCAGCAAACAGGGAAAACACATCAATGGAAAAGACATGAAAACTAAAAATATAGAAAATATACTAAACGTAGAGGAAAGAAATGGGAGGAAACCCTAACCGTCGATAGAATCATTGTTCATCATTCAGGATTTAGGATTTTCTTCCGGCTAAATCCGGAACATAAGCCCCTTATTTGCTTTGCGTAGTTTTTTTATTGCTTTCCAATAAAACTCATGGTAAGGCAATTAGTTTGTTTTTTTATTTGATGTTTTTTGTTTGTTCTCCTTATACGAGAGATATTTCTCGCTATATGTGTGTTTCGGCTCTTTTTAGTGGGTAATGCGGGCATTGCCAGAGAATTATAGTGTTCTCAAATTTAGAATGAATTGCACTAATTAAAAACTTTTAATATCAAATGATTGTAAGGAATTAAAGAGACCTAAATTCTAATAGGTTTTGTAATCAAAACGGTACCAGTTTTAGAAAACGATTGAGTAACAAAATAAAATAAACTTGTATTAAAGTTGAATGGAAATGATGTAGTTGTATTGAAATTGGATAAAAATGATTACAACTAAGCGAATCAACAGTCTAACAAAACGATAGAAATTTGAAATCTAAAAAGAGTCTATTGAAGTCTACAAAATTAAATTGTTAAAAATTAAATGAAATTTGATAAAGATTTGCTCTGTTTTGGGTGTTGAATTTGTTGGGCTTCTTTTCATCGATCTTTTTGGTACTTATAGGCGCTTGCAAAACAACTTGCTTCCACCTAGGGATGGCAATGGGTACTCTACCCACGGGTACCCGACACTACCCGCCCCTAATGGGTTTACCCAATACCCGGTCTAAAAGGGTATGGGACGGGGATGAGATTTAAAACACTACCCGTGGCGGGTACGGGACGGGTATGGGATTACCCCCTAGGGTACCCGGTACCCGTGATATATTTGAGGGTAATGGGTAATGGGTACCCGTACCCGTCCCGTCTCATTAAAAAGTATACCTAATATATAAATACATATGTAACTCAATCAAATTTGTATAGGTTAATGAATGTGGATTATAATTTCAAATGCAAGACAAATGAAGATTCTATCGAGATGAAAACTTTTTTTAGATTTGGAATTATTTTTAAATTTATGTATGGATTAGATTTTTTTTCTAAAAAATTTATGGTTAGCATGTATTATGCATGAACGGGTATGGGTACCCGTGGGTACCCGCTATTTACAAGGGCTAGGGTATGGGATTGCAAAAGTGTACCCGTTAGGGTAATGGGACGGGTACGAGAAATGCCAAAATTAATGGGTACGGGTATGGGAAAGACACTACCCGCGGGTACCCTACCCGTTGTCATCCCTACTTCCACCTTAGCCACCTTCTCCATCATATATCCTTTAGAGAAACTGATCATCGTACATTTTTTCCAACTTGATTCGCACGAGCTACAAATTATCGGCTTTGATCTAAGCTCCTTTTTTTTTGAGTTTCCTAGCTCTAAGACAATTATATAAATACACTATTTACTCAAAGAAATTAATCAATTGTGAAATGTTTGTATTTTGTGATTGTAGTCCTTATTTAAAAAGAAAAATGTTTAATTAATTAATTTGTAAACCTAAAGAAGAAACATAATTAATTGAGATATTTAACCCAATAAACCATGGTCTATGATAATCCAGTGGGCAACTTTAGAGGTATAGAGATAGATAGAAACTAAAATAAAAACAAAGGAAATGAAATTTAGGAGTACTGCCCTTCAAAACTGAAAAGCAATACCTTTGTTTGGCTTTGACATTTTCTGTAACCAAATTTTGAAAATTTAATTAACTAAAAAAAGCATTCTCTACCGCCTCTATCTTAAATGACAAAACCACCCTTCCCTTTTTTAGTAACAGATCCATTTGTACCTTAACGCGTGTCTTTCGCTACCTTGCCTTAACAATTTCATTCGTCTCGGCAACCTGACAAAATAGTCAACGTCCATATCCGCCACGTATGCAATACAATTCAAAAATATTCCAAATATATACTGCAAAGTGTATCACCTACTTGGCAGCCTCCTATTGGATACAACTACTTGCTCTTTGGTTGAGTTAATTAACTCGTGAGTTGACTAACCCAAAATGAGGCTGAGCTGGCACTGTGGGTCCTGTTTCTTTTGTACCGACATATGGGAATGAAAACTGGCATAACGTGGCAACTTGAGATTGGTTCGGAAACCCAGAAATGTATGAGGAATAGTATTGAGGAATTAGGTAAAAGTCAGTAGAAAATTTGCAGCTATTTGAGAGATATTATGATATGATTTGAGGATATGAAACACTTTAAATTGAAAACTAATTATATGACCAATTGATTTAATTGCCTAACCTTAAGGGAAAAGGGTAGCTTTTTAATAAATTATTCTCCCTTCTTTTATACTCGTGCATGAAGTCATTTTTCATAATCCGTACATGATGATAATCTTTTGCTAATTAAATACCCACCCTTCTTGATTTCATTCATTTTATTTATTAAATACTAATATGTAATGTGGCAAATGGACTCATAATATAGGCCCTATTGTGTAAGGCACCAAAGCCCACTTCCTCATGAAATGTCCATTTGGGTACCCAACTGGCCCGACCCATTAAGAATCTATTAATCCAATGACCTACTACGGAAATTTCCCACATGACGAAATTACATATAGCATCACATATGAATTTAATTTTAAAATCAAGACAAACGATTTTTTTATTTCTTTCATCAATTAAATTCATAATTATTATGATAAAGAGATACTCATGTATGGGTGTAGGTTATAGTCACTTTGTTTTTCTCTTACTTTGTGTTTTTCACCATTGGATTAGTTTTTAACCCATGATCTAATGGTTGACAAAACAAAGTGATGGTTACTTTGTGAAAAACAAAGTGACCATAGAATATCCCTCATGTATGTATGTAATATAGTACACTCTCCCTTCCAAACATTCCATAGTCTATGACTCTACCCAAATTATAAAAAGGTAATTGTATGAAAACAAAGACATGGGACAAATGTCTTTCTCCTCTTTGTTAATGACATTTTTATAAATATCGTACGCAGTAACAATTTTTTAACTGCATATTCTCCCTCATCTTCCTCTTTGCCTAGTTTTACGTTTTTTTTTTTACTCTTCAAACTTCTCCAAACTCGCTCTTTCTCATATATTTTTCGTGATCTTTATACCGAATCAAAGCCAACAACACGATCCACAAAATCCATGTAAGTATAGAAGATTGATTTTCTGTTTATGTTGAGTTTCCTTTGAGTAGAAATACATAATTTCCCGACTCTTCAAACTCCTCCAAACTCATTCTTTCTTATTTCTCACCCGTATTTCACATTTGTTATACAAATTGAAGCCCACAACACGAGCCATAAGTTTATCTAAGTAAAAGATATGAATTTTGCGTTTTCATTAAGTTTCGTTTGAAATTCATAATATGGGCCTTCTATTTCCCTATCATTGATTTATTTTATTTTTTTGAAATTCTAACACTAAAAAATTAACTCAAAAATTATTTTACTTATGGCTAAGATGGATTCAGATTGCATATAAGAGTTTTGAGTGGTGATCGGAGCAACATCCATATACAAATCTTAAATGTATTCATATATAATGGTTTTACGTACTAGTATTACATTCATTCCAAAATGATCTTCAACATGTCTATTTTGTTTGGCCAATATCATAAGCATTTTTCGTTTTTAATTGACAATAAAAGTCAAAAACACGTTTTTTAGACTATTTGACACTTAATTAGAGTAAAATGGTATGAAATTATGAAGGTGTAGGTTTAGTTTTTGTAGGTGATGTCAATGAGTTTCCGGTGTCTCACGTCCCGTCTACATGCAAACTTGCAGACCTTTATTTCTCCAAAACCTAAACACAAACTACCATTTCATCACCTCTTTCTCTCTTCATCAGCAGATGCCACCTCTAAACTCAATTCTTTTCATAAGGAAGAAATCCTTATGTCAATGCTCACAACATGTTCCACCATGACCCATTTGAAGCAAATTCATGCCTGTATTATCAGGGATGGCTTTCAACAAAATCTATGTGTTATAGGTAAAGTTATAATCTTTTGTGCTGTTCCTGAGCTTGGAGATATGAATTATGCTGTTTCAGTTTTCGATGACATTGAAAACCCAGATGGGTTTCTTTGGAATACAATGATTAGAGGTTTTGGTAAGACTAGTAACCCTATAAAAGCCTTTGAAATCTTTACTAGAATGCGCGAAAAAGGCGGATTGGTTGCTGACAGTTTCACATTTTCTTTCTTGGTCAAGGCTTGTGAGCAATTGGGTTCTTTGTTTTTGGGACAACAGATGCATTGCAGTACTTTAAAACATGGGTTGGATTCAAATGTCTTTGTTAGGAACAGTTTGATTCATATGTATGGGATTTTGAATGCAATGGAAACATCGCGCCAACTGTTTGAAGAAATTCCTGAACCTGAATTGGTAGCTTGGAACAATATCATTTCCTGCTGTGTATATTGCGATGAATGTGAGGGAGCGCTTGATCTGTTTTCGAGGATGTTGGGACATGGAATAGAGCCTAATGAGGCCACATTGGTTGTGATATTTGCAGCGTGTTCTCGTTTAGGAGCATTAGATTCCGGTAGATGGGTTCATTCGTATATCGATAGTATCAGTCTCAGTGGCATCATGAAGGTTCATAATGCTCTCATCGATATGTATGCTAAGTGTGGAGCATTGGACGAAGCATTCGAGGCGTTTCACAGGATGAAAAACAGGAACATAGTAACATGGAACACAATGATTTCAGGGCTAGCAACTCACGGCCATACGGACAAGGCTTTGGAGTTATTTTCCGGACTGTTGGAATGTACGGCATTGGTTCCAGATGGGATTACTTTCCTGGCAGTTCTGGGTGCTTGTAATCATGGGGGCATGGTAGATCAAGGTAGACGATATTTCGATATGATGAGTGAAGAGTATGGTATCCAACCAACAATGAAGCACTATGGGTGTATGGTGGATATTTTAGGGCGAGCTGGGTTTCTGGACGAAGCGTATGGACTGATAAGAAGCATGCCAATGGAGTGTAATGATATTGTATGGAGGACTTTGTTGGCTGCCTGTCGGGTGCATGGAAATGTTGAATTGGGGGAGAAGGTAAGGAGTCTTTTGGAGTTGAAAACGGATCATAGCAGCGATTATGTTCTTATCTCAAACATGTATGCAAGTATGGGGAAGTGGTCTGAAGTAACGGGAGTGAGGAAATCAATGCAGCAGAGGGGCGTTAAGAAACCTCAGCCTGGCAATAGCTTAATCGACTGGTCTTCCAGTCCAAAGAGGGATCAAGTTTCGGATAATTTATAGTGTCAAAATCCAAGAACCTTTTTCATTTCATAAAAGATGTATTCTTTAGATAGATAATATTTAATGGATGGTCATAAATCAGATTTCCATGATATTACAGAGGCAGTAGAGTAGATAAAAGCTAATTAGAATTCTTTCGTTTCTTGTTTTGCCGTTCTTTGGCTTTGACTGCAGCATGAAATCAAGGGGTATGGCTCATAGTCAAAGGCTTTTTAAAGAACATGTGATGAAATCACCATTCCTAATCACTACATGTTTTTGTGAATTTAAGGATAAAAGATTGATCTTTTTAACGGTGCAGCAGTAGCAGTAATAGAAGGACAGACCTCAAGTAACACAAAGGAAGGAGCTACCAGAAATGCTTGTTTAAGGATACATCTTTGCAAGGCAATATTTGCCATAAAGGGTCATTTATCCTATTTAAGGAGCTATACAACTCCTAACATATATGTGAAACAAGTTGGAAATTTAAACGATTCTAAGAAGATACAGAAGACAAATTTGGATAACATAATAACTACGCTCAATAAATGTTCTCAACAGTAGCAGCATTAGATTTCGGTAAATGAGATTCATTCTTATATCAGTAGTATCAATCCAGGTATAGGCACAGTTGGGCTGGCCTCGGGAAATGGAATGGTGTGGCGTGGAGGGCTCCTTTCACTTGGGCTAATTCCCGTTTCAAGTGTAGGCTGCGATGTGGGCAGTGTGGAGCTTTGGAAGAAACAATCGACAAGGTGTTAAGAGTTCTTTTCTGAAATGTTGAAACATAAGGCACTTGTCCTGGATGGTATTACCTTCCTAGGCCTTTCGTGTGCTTGTAACCACGGTGGCAGTGGTAGATCAAGGCAGGCAATATATTTCGATATAATGAGTGAAGAGTATCATACCAAACCGACAAGGAAAGCACTAGAATGCCAATGGAGTATATGACATTGTACGAGGACTACACTCCAATGTATGAAGGACAATTGTTGGCTACCTGTTGGTTGCACAGGAACGTTCAATTGGGGGAGAAGGTAAGGAGTCATTTTGGAGTTGAAACAGGATCATAGCAACCATTATGCTCTTATCTCAAACATGTATGCAAGCATGGGGCAGGGGTTTGAAGTAATGAGAGTGATGAAATCAGTGCAGCAGAGGGGAATTCAGAATCCTCAGCCTGGTAATATCTTAATCGAGTCTTGTTTCGGTACGAAGATGGATCAATAAGAGTTGACTAAAGCTTGTTTTAGGTCAATGAAGCATGTTGAAGAAATATCAGTGAATTCTATACAGAAACAGACAATTTGCAGTGTAAAAATAATAAGAAAATATTTCATTTCATACAAGATGTATCCTTTACATAGACAATATTGATGGATAGTCACGAATCACATTTCCAAGAAATTACAGGGGCAGTAAAGTTTTCTTTTAGACAAAAGGCTTAAGTGGATTTCTTCTGTTTCTTGTTTCGCCATTCTTTAATGTCAGCGTCTACTTTGGCTTTTACCTTAGCATGAAACCCAGGGTATGGCTCATATCCAACGGTTTTTTCAAGAATCTGCGATGAAATCACCAAATTCATAATCAGTACATGTGTATTTCAGGATACAAAACTGTCAATTTTGATGGGCAGAAGCTGAAGCGGTTGAAGAACATACCTCAAGTAAGACGAAGAAAGGAGCCATCAGAAATGCTTGTGTAAGGTTGTCCAAAAGAGCGGGAGCCCGTTTCTAGAATAATGGATATAATTCACCGAAAGTGAAAGGTATTAATACATAATCAAGAAGAAGAAAAAAAGGTCATTAAATCTTGAGGACATACCTCAAATATCCCATGGCCTAGAAGCTGCCCACTCCAACAAAACACTTGTGCAGCCAGCACTACCTGATTCAATTGAAACAGAAAATCATAGCTACTAAAGCCGTGCTTCACTCATAAATAAACCCACTAGAATCGGAATAAAAATATGTAAAACCTTAAATATTGAATCATTGACAATATTCTTAATCATAAATTCTAACATGCAATAAATCTTCATACAGTAAAGTTGAAGTTCTCTCAGGAAGTCTTCAAACTCATCTCATCATTATCACTATCCTCATCATCCTCATATTGTAATGTTGTGTATCTGTGTCTCCGCAAAATATTTCTTTCTTTTTTGTTATTTAATTTGTATAAACGTATCTAATACCCATGGTGAAGATAAAAACCTTACAATAATCCTTTAAACCCCCCAGAAAATAATGTGACATATAGGCATGGCTGCCTTGGTAATAGCACGCACCTTTGAAGATATTAAGGAGCTCCGCCTAGAGCCTTGCGTTCTAGGAGTCTTAAGAGCACATTTTAACAACTATCAAAACTATTGCTAAATATCTCACATTGTTTAACTAAAACACTATATAGCTCTTTATATATGAGATATGAAGACTCTGTTGATATAGTATCAGAGCCGTATATTTAGCGTTGAACACCAGGAGGTGAGCTATACAACTCCTCCCATACATATTAGGCATGGACACCAACATGTTCACAACAATCATCTGTAAATGGTCAAACTTTAACATTTTCCAACTCGGACATGGACTAATTTTAATGGTCAAACAGTTCACAGGTTGGAAATCTAAACAATTGCAACGACTGATTGAAATCTAATAAATGGAAAGTGGACAATTCTTCAAAACCATTGTCACAGAGGCAGAGCTGCTGCTGCAGCCCTAAAACAAGTAACATAAATCGTTGCACGAACACGGGAATGGACACAAAATGATACGGGAAATGTTGTTTCTAAAACAGAACCTTCCTCTATGAGCCTTAAAATGAAAATAGGCACGGATGCAAAACAAAACGAGGAAAGGCTAGGTAAGCCAGAAGGGGCACTTGACTTTTCCCTATTAGCTTTCCCATTTGAATATGATTGAAAAAAGATGAAAAAGATACCTTCCAGGCAAGAGAAAAACCAAGGTGAGCAGCAAGGAAACTAGCAGCAACCCAACAAGCAAAACACAAAACAGCAGCTACACTTCCAGCTTTCTTGTCCAAACCCACATAAAACAAGGCGTACGCCAATGCGAAAAAGAACCCGAAATTGATCAACAACAATCCACCCCCAGTTTCAATTTCAGATACACAATAAGGCGTAAAATAGAACAGCATCAGCGCTGTAAAGAATATCGGCCATACAAATATCAGGTGAATCAATACATTTATTGGGTTGCTATGATATGCTCCATAGAACGCAAATTGGGTCTCTAAATCAAATAATCCCATCTTACTTTCGGACAGGGAAGGAGAATCAAAAGGGTTGAATTTGGAACAAGATGGGTTGGAATTTGGAACAATACGATGATGGAAATCACAATGTATTGTTGACGACTTCGGTTTGCTTTTCGGGTTGGGTTTTTTATTTATAGTAGAATAATATAAGGGCAAATTGGGTAGATATTACAATAATCTAAATTAAGTTGTCAAATATGTCACCTCAAACATAATCTGAAACAAAGAATTGTCGTTGTTAATATAAAACTACTCCAACTAACATGTATTGTAATACCAAATAATCAACCGAATTTTTTTAAAATAACAAAAACTATATATATGAATGGGAATCCATGTTAGGAGTCAAGGAGTTTATTTTTCCTACCTTAGATCAGGAATTTTATAACTCTTTGACAGAAATTAAGAAGGGTGTTCTTAGTGTTGATGTTGATAATAGAGTCACTACACTTTTTTTTTCTTTTTATACGAATTCCACACCTTTAAGGGCTTCATCATGACGTCCTACAACTCTAAGTTGTGGAATTCAAGTATCGTTTTGCTTTAAATTCTAAGGCAATGATAAATATGAGATTAGGTTAAAACATTTCAAATTATTTAAATCATAAGTTGTCGGAAGGACGGTTACATCTGTTTAGACAGAACTGGTTTGGTCATTTGTAGGGATTATGTTACAAATTTTTGACTAGGGAGATTAGTCGTGATGATGCAAAAGAGGAAGAGATGCGGTTCAATATTAGAAGAGTTGAAATGAAAGTTGGTGAATGAAAATTCAGACTCATTAGTGGCTTAGAGAGTTGGTGATTGACTTAAATCCTTGCAAAGGATGAGTACATTAAAGAGGGAGGATATGATAAGAAAAAAGTACTTTGAACGGATTGTGACTTGAGGAATTCGTTGAGAAGAAGTTATGTTGTGGATCCTGATATGAGGATTCATAAAGGCCAAATTCAAAGTTGAAATTGGAGTAGAATAGCGGAGTAGTAGTGAGACTTGGAAACATGGAAGTGGCTCTATGTTCTGAAGGAAAAGTGTGAAGGTGGAGAGCAAAGAACATGGGGGCTCTGGATGTGTATCTCCTGTAATATTCAATAAATGTGCTTCACCAGGACTGCATCCATCATTCAGAGAATAAATGAGCTCGAGTCATAATAGTTTGAAACTATCTCAATGTCAATCTCATTTTCCTCACTTTGCACATTCATTTCATTAGTTCATTTAAACAAATCATGTGGCTAATAGATCACTTTAAGCAAGTTGAGAAAGACAACAAGACACCGTATAAATTCAAGGATTCAATCAACTTTTTTAGACAATTTGATATGTCATTTAGCTTTATAATGGCATGTTATTTATTTTTATTTTTATTTTTAATATAAACAAGGTAGGAGGCAAGGAGAGACACTCAACATCCGACTAGATCGACACTCTAAAAACGCCGTCAAAAATTAAGTGAGTTAGCAAATAAAATCCAAATACAATAGTCTTAAACAAAATGGAAAAAAAAGTTTGAACCAAACAAATTGAAAATTGAAAAAAATATAGTTTTTCTTTAGTGTAGGCCTCATCCAATACACGAGATTTTTTTTATGGTGGATCAGGTTCACCACGTGGCACTAGTCCCTAACAATAGAAATTCAACACCAATTAACTTTATTATATTTACATTATCATTTTATGAGTGTGATAATAACCGTTAAATTTCTATTAATTATGGACCAGTATCACATGATGGACCTGACCCACCATAAAAATTTCTCCACACACCCCTAATGGCTAGTATAACCAAAGATGGTAGTTTTTATATGGGCCAATCCAGTCCAGTCCGGACATGGGTGGATGCAGATTGTTTGCTTATCCAATCCAAATAAATGACTAACTCTCACTTTGTTCTTTCTACTTTTAAATTTCTGAAAGACAATGGCAGAAGCAATCCTCGGCTTCACAATCACAAAATTCCCACTCCAAAATTCATCTTCTCCTGCTTCTAAATTACACTTCAACCCTTTGGTAATTAACATCTACCTACCTAACGTTGCATCTTAATATTCTCATATTAAAAAGAAAATCACTCCAATACATATACTATCTTTGCTTTTGCAGCTCAGGCAATGCTCAACCTCCACACTTTTAAATGGGTGGCAGCAGCACCGGGTAACTTAATTACTTAATTTAATGTATGTTATAATTTACACTAACAACTGACTGAATTAATTTAATCTAATTACATGATGATGATGATGATGATGATGATAGCATCAAGTTCAAGGCATGAAGGTGAGCAAAAGAGGTAGTTTGAGTAAAGCAAAGGCTTTTCCTGATTGGCCTTTAATGGCAGTGCTAGTTGATCATTTGGATGGCCAAAAAGACCTTGTCACTCATAAATCTATTTGGCATCTTAGTGATCAAGTCATTAAGAATGTTTGTAAGTTTTTCTTCTTATTACTAACTTGTATTTTCACTCACCTTTTTAATTAATTAATTAATTAATTACTTCTCTCAATTTGTTCATTAGATGTATTTTACATAATGTTCACTTGTTGGGGATGTTTGGTGTTTGGTTCAACCAAAGTAAGTTTGAGCTAATTAAAGTTAAGATTCAGTTATTAAATTTTGTAAGAAAATATGGGTTGAGTTTGTAATTTATAACTTTATGAAAACATAGGATCCATTTTACGACTCAGATGCATATAGGGGAGAAGGAGGGGATGGTACTGGCCACTGGATTTACGATAAGGTACTGCTTCTTACTTAAACTTATTTCGATTAGTACTAATTATATATATGTGGGGGTGGAACATACTTTCTCAACGTTTTCATATCAATGTGAAAAGATGTATCCCCCTTGAGATATTATACATAGTAAAATGATACAAAATTTATGGGATGATATTGTAGCAAGAAGACATGGAAGAAGCTGCGAGAGCAGAGCTGTGGCGTGAGGAGTTGATTGAGGAGATTGAGCAGAAGGTTGGAGGTCTCCGTGAATTGGAAGATGCTATCCGTAAATAACCTTAATTTATACTGTAAATCTCACTATAAACTTCGATTAAGATATTAATACATGATTTTCCAAACCTTAAAAATGGGTAAAGTTTAGTTCACTAAAACACTTATATTGTTTTCATTTCTCATTTTATGTCCTCAACTTAATTTGAGACATTAAAGAATCATATATATGCTACATATTTCTCATTAAAGAATAATGTTACAAATGTTGTCATGACATCAAATGAGGAAGAAGATAGAATGTCCAAATGCAAAACATGTTCAGATTATTATTTACGATAACCACCGATTTCTCTCTGTCATATAAATTGCTTTAATCACTATAGGGAGCGTCATTAGGTTCGGCCCCGTCAGTATAGGTTTTTAGAGATAAAATAGGTATTGAAATAGGTTATTTCTTACCTTACCTAGTATGATACTCTAAGGGGATATTTATAATCGCCCATAACGCATGTGTGTGTTTTCCATAGATGACGCCTTTCTTCTTCTACCCTTTCCTTCCTCGAGAGGAAAATAATGGTTTTCTCAAATTTTGTATGTACAAAGATAGGATGACCCACCGACTTCAAAGAGGAATGATTCTTTTGCAATTCACGCTCTCAGATGTTGTGGTAGAAAGATACGTGATAGCCTTGTTGTGAAGCTCTTGGTGCATCTTTTACTTTAGTATAGTCAATGGGTCTATCTTTTTAGCTTTTAGACATACCTAGGGCCCATGATCTCTTTAAGGTTTGTAGAGATCCATCTCCAACCTTTCCATAGTTGAGGACATCAGACACGGATCCCCTACTAAAAAGCCCATCAAACCCTTAGAATTGTTCAACTTCCTCATCTTAAACATGCGCTATACAAATACTATCTAAATGTTGGACACATCTCTCCAGGTTGTTAAGATTTTAACACATCACCTTCTTGAAACATTGTTCGATGTATCATGTCATTTCACCTTCCCCATTATAATGTTGAAGCAAATATTCATATATGGCTTGTTGATTCTTTCCATCGAGCTCAACATAAGCCGGAAGCGGTGTTGTCAGCTCTACATCTTTAATATTTGAATATTAAAATAAGATTCATCTAACTCTTTCTGTCCATTGCATTTTGTGAACCTGAAATTTCCATACACAAGCTCAAACTTAGGATATGGTGTCACTCAGCTAGAAGATGTAGATTAAAAATTATGCTTACATTTTAGTGAAGTTTGATTGTAATAGTATTATCTTAGTTAATTATGAGTAATTCACGTGACAAGCAGGGAATTTATTAAAAAAGATAAAATTGTTTGGTCTAATTTCAGAGGTAATGGCGGGCCCAATTTGGAAGCAAAACCATGGGCTGATAAATGCACACTGAATGCCTTAACTTGTGTACCAAATCTAGAAGATACCTTAGGCTTTTAGCCATGAAAGAGTAATTGCTTATGTTATGACTGCATCTTTATTGTTTTATCATTCTCAATATTGGATTGGATAGTTGTTAAATAAAAAAGATTGGGTTTGAATTCAGTTTTTGTCTGTAACTGATGCATTAAGAGCATGGATCTTACATACGTTTTGTTTTTTCTGCACCACATTATCCTATTTTCTAGAATCCATCATCCAATTTTTCTAGAGACCATTTGTTTTGTATTGTATTAGTCTCTCTTTTTTTTCATCTACTACTACTCTTATTTGAAATGCAAACTGAGGCGTAAATTGCACTTTAGTTTTATCATTTTGTTCGTAAATTTCAGTTGAGTTGTATTGAGCTTTTACCCAGTTGATAGGCTAGTTACAAACCCGATGAATAAATAGGAATTGTAACTGGAGTATAAAAGTCCAACAAGAAATTGTTTATTCATTAAAGGTTTTATTATAGAATAAAATTCATTCAAATATATGTTCTCTGATATATTAAGTGTTAATTTTCGAAATTTGTATTACCCATTTAAGACGATATAGAGAGTAAAAAAAGTGAATTACTATACATCGACCCCTTTGACTGCTAAACATCGACCCCGGCCCACTTTTGACTTTAAAAAAGTCTAAAATACCCTTTTACATATTAAAAGTTATATTTTATTTAATTTAATTATTTAATATTTTTTTTCATTTATATATTTATATATTATAACTTATTATAACTTATATATATTATTTAATTATTTAATATATTATGTTTTATTCGTTGAAAAAATATATAATGTTTTATTTATATATATATGAACCCATTAATTAATTATACTCTTAATAATTGATATACTCGTAATAATTAATATATTTCAGATTACATTAGGTTAAATTAGCAATAAATGCTCGAGAATTGTAATAAAAAAGTTCACGCAAGCTAAAATAAACTCTTACGTAAATGAATATAGTCCTAGTATTTAATTAATTTAAACTCATAAATTCCTAAATACATCCTAATATTTGATTAGCGTATATCCGATTAGTGTACATAAAAAAAATAGTATTTATGAGAAATTAAATTTTTTTTATTTTTTAGTTATCCATAAAAAAAAAAAAAAAAAAAAAAATTAAAGGTGGCGACGGTCAGAGTGACCGTCGCCCCCACGGCGGCGACGGTCGGAGTGACCGTCGCCACCACGGCAGCGACGACCGTCGCCCTTTATTTTTTTATTTATTTATAAAAATAAATTTAAAGGTGGCGACGGTCAGAGTGACCGTCGCCCCCACAGCGGCGACGGTCGGAGTGACCGTCGCCACCACGGAGGCGACGGTCGGAGTGACCGTCGCCCTTTATTTTTTGAAAAATTATTTTTTTTTTTTTTTTCTAAATTTAATTTTTAACATATAAATTAATTAATTAATAAAATAAAAAATAATAACATTATATGTTTGAAATGTGTTTAAAAATTCAAAATTTAGTCGGTTTAACCGATGTTTCAAAATTAACACATTTTTTCAATATCTAAAAATTAGTCCGTTTTCAAAATAATCTCAAAATTAGTCATTTTTAAAATAATCTCAAAATTAGTCCGTTTTCAAAATAATCTCAAAATGTAAAATAATTATATTTAATAATAATTAAAAATATAGATTACATGATCAAATTAAATTAAGGAAGAATTCGAGTTTGATTGAAACTCTTTAAAATTATATCTTGTTTTTTCATTAAATTCATAATATCTTAATGTAGTATTTAGGATTCAAGGTTTTGAGGTTTAAGATAGTATTTAGGGTTACGATATGAGATTTAGGGTTAGGATATGAAATTTAGAGTTAGGGTTGGGATATGAAATTAGTCCCTTTTTTCAAATTTAAAAATTAGTCCGTTTTCTCACAATCTAGAAATTAATCCGTCTTTTAAAACATCTCAAAATTAGTGTGTTTTTCAAAACAAAAGTTAAATGAGACAAAAAGGTAGATAATTGTATTTAGGGGTAGGGTATGAGATTTAGAGTTAGAGTATGAAATTTAATAAAAAAATTGCAAATAAATATATTTAGGGTTTGAGGTAGTATTTAAAGTAAGGGTATGAGATTTAGGGTTAGGGTGAGAAATTTAATAAAAAATTGCAAATAATGGATTTAGAGTTTAAGGTAGTATTCAAGGTTAGGGTATAGAATCAGGGTCAGGGTTAACATGAAAAATTGAAAAAAGTTGAGATAGAATTTCCTCACCATGGAATAGACGGCAACCATCACCGTCAATTTCCTTTTCAATTTTTTGTAGGAAAGTATTATTTTTTAAAAAATAAAATTTGTTAATCAATCAATAAAAGAAGATTATTGGTTCGACGACACACCGCCACCGATTTAACAATACATTAACACGGATATTGAGATTTATCCGTTTGACTCGGGAGCGAACTATATAAAGTTAAATACGAAAACGGACTATTTTTGAGATTATGATAAAACGGAATTTTTTTGAGATTTAAAAAAATGGAGTAAATTAGATCTTTAATTCTTAAAAACGGACTATTCTAGAGTGTTTTACAAAACGGACTATTTTAGAGATTATTGAAAAAATGAATTATTATAGAGAGTATTAAAAAAACGGACTATTTTAGAGAGTTTTACAAAACGGATTATTTTAGAGAGTATTGAAAAAACGGATTTTTTAGAGAGTATTAATAAACGGACTATTTTATTGAGTTTTGAAAAACGGACTAATTTTTAAATTCTTAAAAAAACGAATTAATATTGTTTTAAAAGAATATTCATTATAAATATTATTTTATAAAAAGAATTATAAATATAATTTGTGAAATGAGGAAGGGTATAATAGGAAAGATTTTTGTAAAAAGTGAGTTATAGGTGGGCCAGGGTCGATGTTTAGTAATTTAGGGGGTCGATGTATAGTAACTCCCTAAAAAAAGGGGAGTAAATGGATTCGAAATCCCTATTTTAGTAGTGAAAAATAGAAAGAAAGTGAAGAAATGTGGTAGTAATTAAATCGTGTGTACATAAATGTAGGAGTTTTGAAAATGTGACGTGGCTAACCTAAGCACCAGTTTCTGATTTAGATTTACAGTACCCTTTACCTTATCCATTTTCTTTTTCTGCTTTGGAATACGCAAAACACAGTCAGCGACACATGAGCATCTGCCAAAACATAATCTAAAATTAATTAGTAACAATGAATCTCTTTATCATCAATATTAATTAATTATTTTCATTACAGTAATTGTTAAACCGGTCAATCCGCAACTCTTAATAATCGGATTCCTTCTTAAACTTTATTACAAATATCTAGATTAATAAAATGGATAATGTTAAAATTTTGACCCCACCAACCAACCTTTCATTATTGTATAATCTTCTCTTCTTCCTTCTCTCCTCTAAAAAGTCCAAAAAGAAAGCAATTCTTGGTTAGAATTCTATCCTTTTTGCTTCAAATTCCAAGTGGGTCTTTTCATTACCTTTCTCAAGACTCATATATTTCTTGTATCATCACAAAACACAAGAGGGTCTTTTTTTTTTGTGTGTTTCATGATATTCAAATCATAACAAACATAGTTATTGATTTAATGTCTTCTCCATTGAAATATGGTTTCAGCGTTTCTGGATTAAACAGCACTGTTTTCACCTCTAAAACCAAAGATACTATTGGGTTTTCTCAATCTACAACAGGCAAACACTTAGTTTTATCAGATCAAGATTATGTCAATGGTTGCAGAAGAAAAATTAGGTCCCCAAGAAATTCCTCTGTTCGGGTATGTACCAAAAAAATAAAAATAAATAAACTTTGTATTTCTCTGCTCAAATTGTAATTCTTTTGGGTCAAAAGTAATAAAAATGAGATCTTTATTGTGTAATTTCAGGCACAAGCTTCAATCTGTGTTAGCAGAAGTATGAGATGGTGGGAGAAGACATTAAAACCAAACATGATAGAGATCCATTCAGCTCAACAACTTGTGGATTCATTGAGTAATGCAGGTGATCAATTGGTGATCATTGATTTTTACTCCCCTGGCTGTGGAGGCTGCAGAGCCCTTCATCCTAAGGTATAATTTTATTACTAAATTATGCATGATTTTGGTGGATTTTAATTAAAATATGATCCAACTATGTCGGAGATTAATATAAAAGATTTAGTTCAATAAGTTAAGTAACATAGTCTAATTAAAGATTTACTTTGTTTCAGATATGTGCAATGGCAGAATCATACCCAGATGCAATATTCCTGAAAGTAAACTATGAGGAGCTGAAAACCATGTGTCACTCTCTACATATTCATGTGCTGCCATTTTTTAGATTCTACAGAGGTTCAGAAGGCCGTTTATGTAGCTTTAGCTGCACTAATTCTACTGTGAGTAATACTCTTTTTTTTTTTTTTTTAATTCATTATTTTGGATAAATTGGAAGTGGGTGAATGAATATTTTTTCTAATTAAAGCTTGTTAATGAATTCAGATAAAAAAGTTTAAGGATGCAATGGTGAAGCATGGGGTGGACCGGTGTAGTTTAGGGCCGGCCAAGGGCTTGAATGAATCTGAGATTTTGACATTATCTTCAGCTGGTCTATTGCCTGATTACATGCCCCCGTTCCGGCCCGATCATAGGCATGGAAATATGGAGGAATTGATAATGGAAAGTATGGATTTGGGTGGTACTTTGAGGACAAATGAGCATCACGTTTATCTTAATAAAGAAGATAAAGCTGTTATTGGAGTTTGATTTTTTTTTCCTAGATCAAGCTTGTTAGTGTAGCAACGCAGATAAATGAGTTTCAATTAGGCATGATAATTTTTTGGTTTGGTTATTGAACTGTACATATATCTAGTCATGTTTTCTGTTTCTTTTTTCTTAAGAAAAATGAAAAGTATTGAGCTTGCCTATTTATCTGGTTAATTTTTTGAATGGTTTTTATTGTTGTTGAACAAGTTTTAGGGCTAGTTTAGCCATTAAATGTCGAAGCTTTATTGATTTCGATTTATATTCAACACATTCAAATTAGTAACTTCAGCAAAATTTAAATTTAGTTTTTAATAAAAAAGATTCTTTCTGTAAAAATAGACAAAATCTCACTCGTATCATGAATGGAAATTCTGACTAGTTTAACATTCTCTTTTTAATTTAAATTTCAACATATCTCATAAAAAAAATACAAAAGTAAAGATGTCTTGGGTTGTACTTTTGGATAAGGTAAAACAAAGTCGAGAAAAATGTAAATGTTTGGGGAACTCTAATGGATAATGGAGGCATGATATGATTTGATACGGAATAAATTAAAGAGAGAGGTGGTTGAACTTGAAGCCATCCATTTCAGTTGCATGTGCTTTTCCACCTGTGAAACACATTTTAATAATTGATCGTGTATTAATATTCAATTGGTCCCTTAAGTTTACAGATAGTATCATTTTAGTCCCATTTAGAATTAACTCAATTCTATATTTGATAATTTAACCGAGTTAAGTGATAACCAAAAATTACATACCAACAACTCTAACTAATTAGGTAAGCAGATAAAGTGTCCTAAAAAAGCTAATATGAAAGTATAAAATTCATCTTGCACAAAGTTTTTTATTTGTTCTGTTTTTTATTAGTTTTATTATGTGTTCTTTTATTATTTTACTCGTAGTTTATATGTATTATTAAAAACATTCAGTAATTAAATTCTAAGAAGTACAAAATAAAACCCACCAAGCAATGCCTTGGTGGTTATTACATTCCACTAGGGAGTGTGAGGTCATGGGTTCGAATCCCATGATTGTAGAAAGTAGAAGCTCAAAAAAAAAGAAGTACAAAATAAATTAAAAAAAAAAAACCAAGTACAAAATTTGATACAACAAATTCAAAGTTGAAAATTTTTTCAGCATCCTACGGATGCATACATATTTCCTCAAATCTTATGATGTGTTTGCCTTTTCTTTTGATTAGGAATTGTGACGCTAAAAATCGCAAGCAATTTTGCGAACTCAAATGAGCTCAGTTTGGCTCACACAAAGCATAATTAGTCATTAAAATAGCTATTAATAGGATTAGTATAATATTGAATGGTTGATGATAGGATATATACAAATGATTATCTGATCAATGGCAGATACCCGAGTAGAAATTATTTTCCTAGTGAGTAAAATGAGCATTAGATTATGATTGAATAACAGAAATAAATAAATGGTAGGTACCTAAAATTAAAGAGAAATTGAATATGTCAAGATCGGAAAAGCGTGGCATCGAGGTGGTTCTTACTCAGTATTGGGTCCATAAAGGATATAAAATTAAATGAATATTAGCAACTGGTCAAAATGTTCCTTATGATTCATTTTGTGTATCTTAATTTTTTGTTTGTTTTAATTGTTTGAGAGTTTTTTTCACATTCTCAACCAAATCATTGCAATACAGAACCTTACTTTAATATTCGAAGAGGTTTTATCAAAAAAAAAGAAAAAAGATGAAGAGGTTCCCCCTCCCAATTTCTAGGAAAAAAAAAGTGACATTCAAAACAGGATTTGGATTTTTAACATCTGTTATATACGGTCCACATAATGACCATCACATAAATAACATTTAAATATGATCCAACAAATTGTAATGCAAGAGGGTATCGGTATCTGCAATAAGATGGAGTGAGGGATGGTTAACGGAGGTGACATACACCAACACTTTGATGATTAAGTACACTTTGATGATTAAGTATAATTTAGAATAAAGTTATCGCAACAGATAGTGAGAATATCTTGTTGTAACATTTTTAACCAGCCATAAAGAACTAGGACATTAGGTCTCTTGGATAATATCAATTCTTTTGCAATCTTGGCATGAACAAATTTTGTGCATATTCGATGTTTCTGATCGAATTCCTTCTCGTCGACAAGGTCCATCACACCATCAAGTCCATTGCAGACCGTTGCTTCTATTGGCTCGAGCAAAGATTAAAAGTTAATAGGACAAATTTCACTTAATTACTCCTTGGCCATTAATTCTTTGCATATAGGCAATTTACTGTATCAAGTACCAGCTGTATGCCATAGCAGATACTTCTATGTATCAAGTTGAAAAACTGGACCAACAAACTCTTGTAAATCAAAAGGGCCAATTTTGCTTGCAATTCATTTGTTATCAAGAAACAAAACATAAATGTATGTTTGGAGGATTTATTATTACTCCCTGCTTCATCCTGTTTAAAGCTCATTATATGAAGTTCTAATTCATTACGAAATGTAGTTATATTTTCCAAAAGAAAAGTGTTTTTTTGATTCATTACTGAAATTTATGTTAAACTTAAAACAACACGACTACCAAGTACTAATAGAGATGTTTCGATACTTGTATCAAACTGAAAAGCACACAAACTACAAATCTACTATAACTAGACATCAAGCCGAAAATTCGAAGACTTGGAAGTTTTAATGCGAAAACAAGCTTAATGATGATTATTTTTGTCGAACACTGGAAATATCCCATTGAACTGAGCTACACATTCCTTCACTGGTTCAAAAGTCACACTCTCAAGGCAATGAAACAATCTTGCAATCGAAAAGTTTTACACAAACAAAAAGCCTTCATATATTATCTTGTAAATTGTTTTTTACATGAGCAACCATTGGAGCCCAATTATTGTTTAGACTACAACAATGGCAATTCAAATCTCCGTTCTTGTTCATTAATCATCAGGCTTGTATACAAACAACAGCAACAATTAGCTGCTTCAGCTTAGACTGTTTTCATATCAATTCATTAAAGTAAATTTAAGCCAAGGCATTCTAAATTAAGCGTCTATACCAACTCACAGACCACAGCATTTATTATAAACAATTAAAGTAGAAAATGGAAAACAAGTTCAATTAAATTGTGAAAATAGCAAACATTGCCTCAGAGGTAGTGACAATTCGATTGATATCATCATAACAATTTCTGATAATACGTGCAAAGAGATACATCATCGGCAATGCATAATCTTTTTCAGCGAATACAAACCAAAATAACTATCTTAAAAACACATGTTCTTAGATCCCATTCTATCTGTTTTATGGTCGTCTGCACATCTTATTAAACTCGAGATTTTGCAAATGTACCAGATTAAGACCATATGTACTAAACTAATCAAATAGTACAAAAACATTAAAAAGCTTCAAATACCCAAGTCAATAAATTGGAAGAAAATAGAAATGCATCAGAGAGATTCCCATTTAGACTAGTCATCATTCTCCAAAAGAGGATTCTGATGTCCCTGTCTAGTTTATCATCATTTGCATTACATAAGATCCATCACTCAAAGTAGGATTGAAAACAGAAGCAGCAAAACGAGGTATAGATAAATTTGAAAACAAAACATACCATAAATCAATCAAACATCTGACAAATGGTATGCAACAAAGGAAAAACAGAACACGTATGCCTCAGATAAAAATTTGTTTCAGGGATGCGAAATCTCAAAGTATATTTAACACCATCACAGGCACTGTTATTTTCGAAAAAATCAACTACACAATTGAATAACAGGGATCAAAATAACATGAACAGAAAAACACCTAACTTTTTTACCACTATGACAATACCAGAACTGATTTGCAAGGAGGACCAAGGGTTTTATGGAGGCAGCTGCTAGTGATGGCTGCAGCTTATATATATCAAAGACGATGGACATTAGGGTTTCAAAGGGTTTACTTCAAGTTTTAATTATTTACAATGATGCCACTTCTTTGCCCGAGATTTATTGTAATCAAAACCAGCACTATGGACTTGCTGCGTGGCCCATAGCTCCACTCAATAGGCCCAATTATCTCTTTCTTCCATGTGGTTTTTGGGCTCAAGCTCATCTTGCACTTGAATCACCATTCTATAATTGTGATATTTTTACTCACATAAAAGAAAACTATTACTCATATTAAAATTTGAAGAAAAATGGTAATGTGCAAATCTTTCCAATAATATCTAATGGTTTTTTTTTGGAAGATTCAATGATATTTGTCTAAGACAAAGATTTGTTGGAAAGTAGTTTTATACTAAGAGAGACTAAGGTTGGATGTTTATAATGTATTAGAATGTGAAACCTTTTTATATGGTGTTAGTTTTAAGCATGGACATGTGCATTATTCCCATGAAAGAATTTGAACATATAATTGCACATGTTTTTCATACCATGTGTGCTTAGCGATCATGAGATGGAAGAAAAGACAATTTCACATTTTTCTAGTGTGAGACTCAATTCTTGAAATTATGGTTTCGGAAACGTTATATTTAATACACTTAAGTAGTTCAAAAGGTGCAATTAACTTAGAAGGATGCTTTGGAGAGCCAAGTGATAACTCAACTCGGCAAAAGAACTAGGCAAGTAAACTAAATTATTATGAAAAAAACATGATAAGAGGAAAATGACTACATTGAATTTACACATCTTGAGATGTTTCACATATCTTGATAGTGAATGCTCTATGTACATTTGTAAAAATAGATAATAGTTATGGTCATGAGAATTGTAGTGAATGCAATATGAAGTTTGAGATAAAGCATACCATTTTTTTAATCACACATGAAATTTGAAAGAATGTGCTCCAACGAGTGTACAACATTCCAGTTCTCCATCGTATGTCCATTCATTAAAATATGCTCGTAATTAACCAAGTGAGTTGGGATTAGGGTTTATGTTGACCTTATTAATCGACAAAGAGGTTAAACATAAAAGAACTAATGAGTTAATCACGAAATACACATCTCTCTCTCTCTCTCTCTCTCTCAATAGTTACATATGGATGTGAGTTATTACTTTGTGGACAAACGGTGTAGCAATTATATCTAGATCGGTGACACGGAGTTTTGGTTTAATCAACAGATATATGCTTCAAGTGGCAAGCCTTAACCCGTTGTTTACATTTTATAGATCTGGATTCATTACCCGTAACAACGTCTTTTTTATTTCAATTAGAAGTCTGCATAATTATATACTAAGTGTTTTGGAGAGTTTTCAAACTCTTTGAAAAATCTAAGTGCGATACATCAAGTTTAAATATCGTGTATTTTTGCTTATATATTTATATGGTAAATGTTTGAGACAACCTTTTTTTTTTATCAACATATATAGGGAAGAGTAAAGGTGATATTACTTCGAAACATAATAAGATTTTTTAATTTTTTTCATAAAAAACATAATAAGAAATTAAACAATAGATGGTTGAGTGGTATATTAATTTTATTCAGAAAATAATTGAGAGGAAAACAAGTATAACAAAAGGTTATACAGACAGAGGATTAGACGGAAAGCCAAAACTAGTTCTGGGAGAGCTCGGAATAATACAAACCAATTCAAGATGAATAACAAATGGGGATGTAGCTCAGATGGTAGAGCGCTCGCTTAGCATGCGAGAGGTATGGGGATCGATACCCCACTTCTCCACTTTTTTTCTTGATTTATTCCATGAGAACAAAAATGTGGACCTTATTAATGGTGATGGGCTGTCAGTTTTGTTGTGATTAGCTGCACTGGACAACACAGAATCAGCGGTTGTTTTTTCTTATTATTGCATTAATTTCAGGTTTTGGTGTTTGTGATTTCTGTTACAATAGAAAACGAAACTAGATGCACATGCTCACTCACAACACAAACAAACAAAAATTGGATTGAGTTTTCAAGAATTTATATTTGGTTTTGCTTACAATTTCTATGTACAAATTTAAGTTCAATTGTATTACCACTACTCAACAATTTTCTTCCAGTTGCTGTTTTCATTTGCTAAATAGCATTGCACGTAATGTATATACACGTTTCAGCATTTTCATGTTTTCGATTTTTAGCATGCCATTTTCTCTGAAATTAACTAGGCTTAACACATCATTAGGCTCAATGCAACCAAAGGCTCGATACATTAGCAAGCTACTTGTGTTTGGCTAAAAAAAACTTATTGTTTCTCTAAATTTATATGGTTTCGGTGGCTCTCCGAACTGTTTAATGTGATCTACTAGTCACATAAATTTGTTTAAAGTGACTTATTTGTCTCTCAAACTTGTTTTCATTTCTATATGTTAATCTCATAGAAGGTAAAATACGTTCTAAAGAGGAGGTAAATAGAACTTGTTCGTTTTTGTAATCTATTTTCTTGATGTTTCATCTTTGGACTTCTTGGCGAATGCTTTTCTTGTTCCTTTTAACTTGATTTTTCTTCCTAGTTGTTGCTAGCATTCTTTTACAAAAACATTAAAGCTGGAAAATAAACTATAAAATGAGCATAAACGAAATAGAAACTAAAACTGAAAAAAGCAAATATCATCTCGAGTCGTAAGAAGGAGCAAACAAATATGATTGGACCTTAACTATTGGGTTAACTTTTTGTTTCAAATTATTGATCGACAAGATATTTGAGATTGTTAGAGCAAAAAGTCTAAAGCAGTCTGTATCGAGGAATTTTTTTATCGGCATTTTCATTGTAAAAAACATAATTCATTGTATAGCTCATACATTTTGTGCTTTTTTTTAACGAAAATTGCACATTACAATGAAAATTTTGAGATTTTCAATAAAATTTAACATAATTTTACATTATGTTACAGATTTTCAAAGGATTTAACATAAATCATCTTTTACTATGAAATTTCTCAAGCGGGCGCCAAAACACTAAGTTCATGGTGGTTTTAACAGATGGGGTGACCAAAACCACGACTTATAGGTTTAGTTTCAAGCCTCGGGGTGCCCCCATGCCCCCCCTCTTAAATACTCCCCTATTCTAAAGTCCGAATGCTAATAGCCCTATTTATTGATGAATTTCAGCACACTCTTATTAGGATGAGCATAAATTGTACAGGGTTGAAACTCTAAAAATATTATATTTGATCGAGTGAAGATGTGTTTAAGAGATACCGTAGCAAACAAAGTCCGCATTACTACTTATGCCTCCATCTAGGGTTGTTCCAACATTTTGATGGCCGTATACAAAATTATTCTAACATTTAGATCTAAATTTAACAGCAATAACAAAACGTATATGTTATTCTTTAAAAAAAATGTATATATGTTATTACCTAGAATTTAAAATAAAATATAAAAATTTAATATAACTATTTATTGTTGTATATTAAAAATCTGGGATCCCAAAAGAGGTGAGCCCTTAGGCGGACGTCTAAGGCTTCATCTGGAGACACCTCTGTCTTATCTAAGCGATCAAGGTTGAATATCTTATTTGGACCAAATTAATCGCCTAAATCAACACTCAAAATCAGTCTTAGCCCAAATAATTTCCCAATTAATCCTCCAAAATTCTCGACCTCCCAAACAGTCTATAACATCTTTTAGTACAGTTATTCTTAAAACGTAATTATGAGATTAACCAATACAAAGGAATTTGAGATTCCACTATTTAGCTCTTATTTATTTTTCTTAAAAAAAACACATGAAAGAGTAAATTAAGAGAAATGTAAATTGGAAGAGAATAAATGCGATGGCTGTTGTTGGACCTTTAGTATAACAGCAAAATACATCACCCACGTGCAACCAGATAACAACATTCAATGAGAACTGTTCTCAACTTGAGAATTTCTTTTAACAAATGTAAGTCAAAATTTCCATTCAATTTTTGCTATCATTCGGTTTCATATTGTGAGGATTATACTGGTGTGCATGATGATATCAATTGATACATAAGAACGTTGTTAATATGTGAACTAAACTTAAAAAATAAATTAAGATTATACGTACATACTAATCAAAATTATCATCAATTGATCTATAAGAATGTTGTTAATATTTTAATAATAAACTTAAAGATAAATTAAGATTATACATGTATCGATCTACTAACCAAGATTATCATTGAGTTCATATTATAGATCACATGTTACTCTGATTCATAATAAATTTTATTATGATTCTAGTTCAATAGAATCTATCAAAGTTAGTTTGGTGGTGATGAGATTGAGTAATAACTTGAAAAAGGGTTTCCATATCTAATTATTAACAAGTCTTTTCGAAAGAAAAAAAATATCTAATTATTATATATATTTTCTAAATGCTGAGTTTTTTTTTTTTGAAAGGTTCTAAATGCAGAGTTGAGAGATCGTTTTCAGTTGAAGGATGCTGCAAAAATCTAAAAAGCAAATTAGTTTAGAATAAAATCTAAATGGGCTTCTGGTTCTGTTTAGCACCGCCCTCCATGTCCTATAGCTGTGTATACTTGCATTTCAGTTTACATGGTTAATTGTGATTTATGGTAAACATATATTACGTACTCGTTTCCTTTATTGAAAAAGAAAAAGAAAGAGATAAAAAAAGGAAAAAGAGATAGAAGTCGGTCCAACCGTCCAAGTACGCAGAGCAAGTTGCAGAAACCGCAATGGTAAAAATTTTTTTTATTTTGATGCAATGTAAATATATATTGAGCAGATGTTTTATATAAGAAGAATACACTTGGTTGAGACTCTTTATTAACAATTGATAGATTATTTTTATATAGAAATTGACTTAATAAAAACTCTCAACACTTGTGATGCGAATATTTATATAATTGAGAGGTTATTTTTATACAGATATTTTACTGTATATTAAGTAGGATAAAGTACAAAAAAGACTCTGTGATTTGAGTTGCAAACAAGATCTCGTGATTTAAAATTGTACAAATAATCATCTATAGTCTACACCATTTTCAAACAAGATCCTAAATTATTAACAGTGTTAAAAAACGAGTTAAATGAGCATTTTTTAGTTTTCATTGGATAAAATGAATGAATTATTAATGTGTTATTTGAAGTTAACAATCCTATGTTTATAAATTAAAAATCTTGAAAATTTTTCTACAATCATGTCACAAATACAAAAACTGCAGTTGAACAGTTAAAATTATAAATTTTGAATACATATAGTATTAATTTTGGAACTTTTCACTAACCATATTTTATGTTTGGAATTACGAATAAAACTAGCTCTTTTGACTGTTTCACTTTAACTATAACAACAGTCAACTAGATAGTAAACAACATACCTTTTCATTTATTTGTTTCTTAAAAAAATTGAAAATTCGGATGAGGGAAATTTTACGGTTACTTTTCAAAGTAAATATCACTTTGTTGTGTTCACAATTAGATCATAAAGTAAAAAATAATCTAGTAATAACTAAAACAAAGTACAAATAAAGTAAACAAAAATAAAATAACCATATTGTACGCCTAAATTATAATTTTGTGATTACAACGCTTTCAAAAAAGTTCGAGTCTCTAGGTTCGAACTCAAATTTATAATTGTAAAATTTTTTAAAGAAAAAAATAAATGAAATAAGAAGAAATGGGAAAAGGGAAAGAAGTCGGTCCAACCGTCTACGTAGGAAGAGAAAGTTGCAGTTGCAGAAACCGCAAAGCAAATTTGGTGAGTAATTGGATGATATTTATGGTATGGGAAGAGATGGCAGATGTTATTTCATTAAGTTCATTTTATATTTGATATTATATATTTACTTAATAAATATCTCTCTTTTGATGATCTAATTTGCAGTTGCAGATTTCAGACACAGGTAAAAAAGGTCAGACACCACGTGGGTTTCAACACAACAAATCTCTGCTGCACTTGGCGGTTTCATTTCCCCTTCATGCGTCCAACCTCATTATCTTACGAGTCAATATTGTATCAATTCTTTCTCATTAACATTCTAAATTCATACAATTCTTCTCGATGTTTTTGAAAGTTTTTTTGATACAATAAATTTAGTTAAATGTAGTTTTATTCACTTGTAAGATCAAAGTAAGTTACAGATCTCGATAAAAGTTCGGTTTACAAATAAGTAGAGGTAAGAGATAAATGAAATTTACAGATTATTATAAATACAAGTTAAATTTTAACGAAACAATCTCAGACATTTTAAGTAGAAGATAAAGTTCCTTACCACTTAGAATACTCTTAATGATATATCTTAAAAGTTAGTATACATCTTTTTGCTTGACAGCTTTAAAGTTTGCGGTTTTCATTTTGTTAAAATTTAGCATTTGTTTATACATAATTTGTAAATGTTATTGCAAAATTCTTGAAGATTATGTTTTGTGGGATTACTTACTTTTAGTTAAACTTTTTTTATGTACTAAGAAATTGGATTGAAAAGCACTTATGGTCATCAAAGTAGAGACATTGTTCAATCATGGTTATTGTATATTTTTAAGTCATTAAAATACATTTTTTAAATCAATAAAGTCATTAGTATAATATATTTGTCAATAAAGTTACTATAATTTTATTCCGCTATTGATACCGAAATGATGATATCAACTACATCATACTATTAATGAAAAATATTAGCCTTGTGGCAAACATATGTCATGTAAACATTTTTATTCACTTGAATGAAGACACGTATTAAAAGCCATGCTAGTGACACATAACTATCATGTAGCCGATTTTAACTTATTAATAGTGTAACATGCATTGCACTGTCAATGTTTCAGCAACATTATGTATATATTACTTTCGTGACTTTATTTACTCAAAACCTATCTTATTGACCATAATTGTATATTGTCACTATTTTCTTGACAATACGTGCTTCTAACATACAAAAAAATAAAATTGTATAAGTTTTTTGATTTCAAAATTTAAATTTAGATTTAGATTTAATAAGTTGTGACGTTAGCATAGGGAACAACTTTGCCTCCTCGAGCTCTATATAATCCCGTCATCAACCCCTCCCAATTTTCATCTCCAACATTAATATCTTTTCTCTTCTCTCACTAGCTACCTATTTCTTTATTACTATCACAATTAAAATGGCATATAGAATTGGGATTATATTAGTGGCTCTTCTTCATCAAATATCATTGCTTGTTTCTGCCAACGACGGAGGTTGGATTGCAGCTCATGCCACCTTTTACGGAGGCGGTGATGCCTCTGGCACAATGGGTATGCTTTTCCACTTCAATTTCCCCTTTTTCTTTATTTATTTAACACGATGGCGTAAGAGATTAATATATAAAACATCTTGTTGGTTCTTAACTATCGGGTCGAGCTTTTAGTTTAATCGTTTAAGTAACATGGTATTAAAGTGTAGGTAATTAAAATATCTAACATATGGTGAGATGAGTTTGTGTTGTGCATGCTTCAAAGTTGAGTGGCATTCACGTGAGGAATGTGTTAAAAATTAATATATAAAACATGTGTATAACTTTAACTATCAACTTAAGCTTTAAATTAACATATAAAACATGCAATATAACTTTAACTATTAAGTTGAGTTTTTAGTTTAATTTGTAAAGTAAGAAGTGATTTGTGTTTTGCAGGCGGGGCGTGTGGGTATGGAAACCTATACAGTGCAGGATATGGGACAAACACAGCAGCATTGAGCACAGCTTTGTTCAACAATGGACAAAGATGTGGGGCTTGTTTTGAAATTAAATGTGTGGCTGACCCAAAATGGTGCAGGCCAGGTTCAATTGTGGTCACTGCTACCAATTTTTGCCCGCCTAACAACGCACTACCAAATAATGATGGGGGGTGGTGCAACCCTCCTCAGCACCATTTTGATCTTTCTCAGCCTGTATTTCAGCAAATTGCTCAATATAGAGCTGGGATTGTTCCTGTCTCCTATAGAAGGTAGCTACTCTTGTCTTTTTTTTCCCATTAAATTACGCATGTGACCCTTAGAATTTTACGCTATGATTTGAGCTTCAAAACTAGATATTTCAGTTAAAAAATAAATCTAGGTACCCCATACCCATCCAGCCCATTAGATGTGTTGAGTTTGGACATGAAAATGGACATTATATCAAGCCCAATCTAGGCCTGTCAAAACCCAACTATTATTTTTTTAGACATGTTTAAGATTTATAAAAATAATAAAAAGAAGGTAATTCACAGTTCAATCTTCCTATTTTAACTAATATATTGAATTGCATCAAAAGATAAACCTTTTGTAATGTTCTTTTCATCAAAAGCTAGGAACTAGTAAATTATTTATCCAAAAACAAAGGGTGATAATTAGGCATAATTATCCGTTTTGTTTTGATGCTATTTTGGATTCTTGTTCGGACACAAGATTGGGCAATTAAACAGATTTTATATATTATCAAATGCAGGGTAGCATGCGAGAAGAGAGGAGGAATAAGATTTACAATAAATGGACATTCATACTTCAACTTAGTCCTAATCACCAACGTTGGAGGAGCTGGTGATGTTGTTGCTGTTTCAATAAAAGGATCCTCAACAAACTGGCAACCCATGTCAAGAAATTGGGGTCAAAACTGGCAAAGCAACTCTAAACTCGATGGTCAATGCCTCTCTTTCAAGGTTACAACTAGCGACGGCCGTACTACTCTCTCTAACAATGTTGTACCCGTTGGTTGGTCTTTCGGACAAACTTTCATCGGTCAACAATTCACTACTTGATTCGATCGAATTAGTTACTATGTTTACTTTAGATGTGTTTTTTTTTCTATAAGTTTGTTAGAGCAGGATTTGCTCTCCCGAACATTCCTAATGTATCAATTAGGATACAACCAATTGTTTCATTAGGTATGCTAGTGTTAGAAATTGCCCGCCATATTTTATAAAAGGCAGGCTATATGATATAGCTAGGAAATCCGCCAGTATTTTTCATGGTGTTTGATGTGTTAGTTTGAAGTTACCGTAACAAGAGTTACGTGCTCAATGTTTTTCTTGTGTTGTGATTGTGAATTGTACAACCAATTGCTTAATAAACTCCATGAGCTAGTTTTCTTTTTATTTTATTTATTTTTATGTATTTTACTTGTTCTTCTAATTTCTGTATTAAAATGCATTCATTCCAAAATAATTATTATATCATGATTAAATTAATTTGTTTCATATTATTTGTAATTTTTAGTTTTCAACTTCAAGATAAAGATATTTCTAATGAGTTTGTTATCATGGCATTTTTTTTTTTGCCATTTTATGTTTCGATATATGTTGAGTAATTCAATTTAATGGTGACCCAAGATAAAAAATTATTGGATACATCAAAGATAAATGGTAATATAATCTATCTCCTAAAAGGTTATACAAATCAATCAATTTTTTATATGCATAACTTGGTGTTAGCGATATTTTTGAAATACTACTAATTTCAATCTTGTCACGTGTGGTTTGGGTGCGGGCGTGCCAGAGAATTTAATTCTCAATTAAATTTAACGGTTACAAATTATAAAAGCGCGCGAAAACTTGATTTCTAAACGAAACGATTGGCGAGGGACGCAAGGATTGAAAAAGTCCCTCTTGGGTATTTAGATCCGCTATAAAAGCTTAGCTAAATAAGGTTTAAAGCTACCAATAGTAAAGTAAATAAATGTAACTGCGAAAATTGACACCTAAGATTTTTGAGAAAGTCAATTTTATTGGATGTGGGAGAGGATTACAAATGTTTAATGAAAAAATTACAACCAAAGCTAATTCTATTCATAAATAGATAACCCAATTGCAAAAACAATTCTATTTAAAATTGAAGAAAAGACAAATTAAATTAGAAAAAGACAATTGAAATGCGATATGAACAAAAATGAAAAACAAACTCAAGCCAAATAAATGGTTATTATGACGACGCTTGAGCTGATGTTGACTTCACTTCACGAGCACGTAAGCCGCTTGAACGAACAATTAGATGGTGTAGAGAATTTTGGGAATTTTGAGTAATGAAAAGACTAGAATTAGGACTTTGAAAGGACAAAATTAAGAAAGGAAATTGGAAGAGGATTGCTAATAGAACTTTTAGAACTAAGCAAAGCAAAAAGAAAGGCTAGGAAACTTGAGAGAAAGACTTGAGAGTTTAATTTGTAGTGTATTGTTGTTGTTTTTGTTGTGTTTTTGTTGTCTTGTGTTGTGAAAAGAAAGCTCTATTTATAGGTGTTTAAGGCCAACAACCCTTCCTAGAATTACTCCCCCACTAACCCATTAACTCCACTAACCCCACTAACCCTTAAAAGTAGTTGGTAGTTAAGTTAGTTAGGTTAGTTAAATTAGTTAGAATAACTATAATTAGTTATTTCTTCAACTAATTTCTACATCAAGGCAAATTTCAATAAACCACGAATACTTCCATACTTCTTCAATTTTGATCTCGTAAGCAATCCATGGATTCCTTATCGTGTCTAGTTTCCAAAATGTTCGACCTCGTGTTGTGACTCTTCCGTTTGATGCTCCAAAAATGTCGCCAAAGCTAACCAATGGAGCTTTGAAAAGAATAAAACTTAACTTTCTCTTTTTTTATATTTTTTTTTATATATGGACCTATCATTATTTTGTTTCTCATCAAACCTTACACTAAAAAATAATCTATACTTAAAAATGAAATTTTATTTCATGGGCCAACAATTACCCCCCTGTTTCACGTGTAATGAACTTGAAAGTTAAATTGCACGTGGAACAAGTATTATTAGAATTTTAGCCCTGTTAATTGGAATACGAAAAGTGTGCAATTTAAAATGATATAAAGATAAAGGAAAAAACAAACTGTCTAAGTAAGAGCAATTTTTTAGAAAAGATCTCCAAAATTCATGCCCTTAATTATTATTATTTTTTAATTTTTTTTTTTTTAGATTTATAATTTTTTCTTTCTTTTTCTTTATTATAAATTTTTTATGTTAGCCAAACGCTAAATTTTATTTTTGGCAGCGGATGACTTAATCACACCAGTTCTAAACAATGAATTATGTTATCATCTCATATAATAAGACATTTAATAACATTTCTTCAAAAATAAAACAAGTTTCCATATTGACAACTATATTTTCATGATCTTTTTGCCAACTAACTATAAGTAATTGTAAATTAGAATCCAACTTAATAGAGAAGTTTAAGAAAGTAGAACCTGAGATTCCTTCATTAAAGTAAAGTTGAAGTAGATTGCTGATTACCCAAATCGTGGATTTTAGACTTGATCTTCCATACAAGCTAACAAATTCTACAATGATCATAGGTGTTGGCCATTTATGAGGTGTTGGAGACGTTGCTGAGAATATTTCTGACATATATTTTTGTTGAAATTGTTTCTCTTTGCTGTCCCCCGGATCAAAATCAAAGGAAGCATCCTCTTTGTGACTAGATTCTAAGTCATAGTCATAAAAAATATCATCATCGTCGTAAAATCTTGCAGTTTCTTCTTGAGTGCCCCCCGTATCAAAATGACACAAAATATCTTCATCGTGCATGGAAACGTCATAGAACACGTCTTCTTCATCTTCTTGGGCTCCTACAACTTCTTCATTAATGCCCCCCAAGTAATCAATATAGGAATGCTCGTCGTCTTCAAGACTCAAATCAGAGTTAAATTCATAAGAAATATCTTCCTCCTCCTCATGAACTTGTATATCTATTGTCTTGTCTATGTATGGATTCGTTACAAATTCTATTAACTTTAGAGGACTCTTGTCTATTAATTCTTGTTGAATCTCTTCATTGACTTTGCCCCCCGAATCATAATCGCAGCCTTTGTCACCTTCATGGATTTCTCCAATTTCATCATTGATGCCCCCTAGATCAAGTTCATTAGAAAGGTCATCATCCTCTTGACCAAAATCAGAGTTAAATTCATAGGAAATATTTTCTTCTTCCTTTGGGACTTCTACATTTGCTTTCTCATCCATGTCAAGATTCTTTGAGAATTTCATTGTCTTTAAAGGACTCATATCTATAGGAAACATTTCTAGAATAGATGTCGGTTGAATCTCTTCCTCAACATTGCCCCCCAGATCAGAATCATAACAACAATTTTGCTGCTCTTCTTTAACTTCTGATGTTACTTCTCGGGAGGTTGATTTTTTTGTAGGGATCTCCACACATTTCTCTGGAATTTTGCTAATCTCGGGCGTCAGATCAATAGTGTTGACGACTTCCTGGACAATTGAGGTTTTCCCTATTTCCTTTGATGTTTCAAGGACGAGTTTTATTCCTTGCTTAACATATGCAACTAAAGCCGAGTACCTCTTCTCAGCTTCTTCCTTCTCTAATCTGACCCTTGCATCATATTCCTCCTTACGTTTTTTGACTCTTTCCTCAGCCTCAAGTCGGCTCTGCTTGATTCTTTCTTCTGACTCCATTTTTTGTTGTCGGTATTTTTCTTCCGACTGCCTGATTCTTTCCTCTGACTCTAGCTTGTTCCGTTTGGATCTTTCGTCAGCCTCCACCTGGTACTGTCTTAACCTCTCTTCCCAGTATGTAGGTTGAGCCAATGTCTGATTAGCATCCTCCACGTGGCTCACTTCATCCTGCTTAACAACATGCATTGCCTCTACATCTTCAATGAGGTTGGGATCCTCCAATGAATTCTTGTTGTAATCAACATCAGAGTAAGCATCATGCTCATAAGTCATATAATCTATCGGATACGGGACCACACTTTCTCCAAAACAAGACCGTTGGCAAGAACGAAAAAAGTTTAGGTTTACCCCTCCGTAGCGATGAAAATCGTCTCTCGAGCAATGAGGATTTTCCTTTCGCAGATGCTCCCATATTTCAACATAAGGACCGTATTGATCTTTATGGGAATAGTGGACTCGTTCTACCAAACAACTAAATTGCTCGTCGTAAAGTGTATAATGAGGAATATAAGCATAACACTTACAACTTGTGTCGTATTCTTCACTATAAGTACACTCAACATAGCCATCATCGTATAATTTAACGATAGTGTACCAGTTAGCCCATGCCTCTTCTTTATACACTGTATAAGAACGATCTTGGTTACAACCGCCAAAAAATACAGGTATTGCAGCATCTTTTACTTTTATGTATCTTGAACTCATCACAACTGTATTGCTTCACATCCACCTGAAGACATTGAAAGTAAAAAATAAAATAAACGTAGTAGAAAAAAGTGATAGCCTCAAATAAAAAGGTCCCACTGGGTGTGCCAAAATTGTTGCTAGTTTGCTAGTAACTATTTTCGGGCTAAGTGAAGTGGGATAAAGTAGCTAAAAAGTTCGACAATTTGAAAAATTAGCACACAAAGTGAAAATGGTTTTTGGTCCCACTAGGCGTGCCAAAATTGTTGCTAGTTTGCTAGTAACTATTTTCGGGCTAAGTGAAGTGGGATAAAGTAGCTAAAAAGTTCGACAATTTGAAAAATTAGCACACGAAGTGAAAATGATTTTTGGTCCCACTGGGCGTGCCAAAATTGTTGCTAGTTTGCTAGTAACTATTTTTCGGGCTAAGTGAAGTGGGATAAAGTAGCTAAAAAGTTCGACAATTTGAAAAATTAGCACATGAAGTGAAAATGGTTTTTGGTCCCACTGGGCGTGCCAAAATTGTTAGCGATATTTTTGAAATACTACTAATTTCAACCTTGTCACGTGTGGTTTGGGTGCGGGCGTGCCAGGGAATTTAATTCTCAATTAAATTTAACGGTTATAAATTATAAAAGCGCGCGAAAACTTGATTTCTAAACGAAACGATTGGCGAGGGACGCAAGGATTGAAAAAGTCCCTCTTGGGTACTTAGATCCGCTATAAAAGCTTAGCTAAATAAGATTTAAAGCTACCAATAGTAAAGTAAATAAATGTAACTGCGAAAATTGACACCAAGATTTTTGAGAAAGTCAATTTTATTGGATGTGGGAGAGGATTACAAATGTTTAATGAAAAAATTACAACCAAAGCTAATTCTATTCATAAATAGATAACCCAATTGCAAAAACAATTCTATTTAAAATTGAAGAAAAGACAATTTAAATTAGAAAAAGACAATTGAAATGCGATATGAACAAAAATGAAAAACAAACTCAAGCCAAATAAATGGTTATTATGACGACGCTTGAGCTGATGTTGACTTCACTTCACGAGCACGTAAGCCGCTTGAACGAACAATTAGATGGTGTAGAGAATTTTGGGAATTTTGAGTAATGAAAAGACTAGAATTAGGACTTTGAAAGGACAAAATTAAGAAAGGAAATTGGAAGAGGATTGCTAATAGAACTTTTAGAACTAAGCAAAGCAAAAAGAAAGGCTAGGAAACTTGAGAGAAAGACTTGAGAGTTTAATTTGTAGTGTATTGTTGTTGTTTTTGTTGTGTTTTTGTTGTCTTGTGTTGTGAAAAGAAAACTCTATTTATAGGTGTTTAAGGCCAACAACTCTTCCTAGAATTACTCCCCCACTAACCTATTAACTCCACTAACCCCACTAACCCTTAAAAGTAGTTGGTAGTTAAGTTAGTTAGGTTAGTTAAATTAGTTAGAATAACTATAATTAGTTATTTCTTCAACTAATTTCTACATCAAGGCAAATTTCAATAAACCACGAATACTTCCATACTTCTTCAATTTTGATCTCGTAAGCAATCCATGGATTCCTTATCGTGTCTAGTTTCCAAAATGTCCGACCTTATGTTGTGACTCTTCCGTTTGATGCTCCAAAAATGTCGCCAAAGCTAACCAGTGGAGCTTTGAAAAGAATAAAACTTAACTTTCTCTTTTTTTATATTTTTTTTTTATATATGGACCTATCATTATTTTATTTCTCATCAAACCTTACACTAAAAAATAATCTATACTTAAAAATGAAATTTTATTTCATGCGCAACACTTGGTAAAATGTGATAATTATTCTGCACGGCTAGAATTTGCTAACAACTTCTGTTGTATCTTTGAAGATGATCGCTAATTTCGGTTAAACATGTGCATGTCTTAGCCTCCTTGTTTATAAGAAAGTTAATAAATATAATGGAATGTAAATTTTCGATTTAACTTCCATCTATCGCGTGATGAATCCATTCGGCCCAAGCCCATAACGGTAGCATTGAACTTAAATCTGGCCCAAATTGATCAAATGTCGCATGGATATCTTTTGCTAAGATGAAACATAAACAATATCCAGCTGTCAAACAACTACTGGAAAGACTTAAACACATCGAGTTTAAAAAATCTTCCAACGTGGACAGAAAAAGGTCCTACAGGATCATTTTCTAACCAACAGCAAAATAGACATGGATACGTGGATATGGCACCAAGATAAAAGGATAAGCCCCAACTTCTCCCATTGGTTAATCCTAAACACACAATCAAATCCCAGCCGTTGAATCCTTAAAATCAACAAAATCAACCGTCAGATTTGAACACACAACAACAACCACAACTCAACTCCTGTCCTCCCATGATATAGAATAATAGAAATACAGAACCATCCATCATCATCCATAATAATTCAATATACTACTGCTAAGCTTAACAACATCAGCAACATTTTCATATCTGAGGCCTTGAATATCTCGTCGGCAATATGGCCACCGTGACAACTCAAGCTTCTGCTGCCGTGTTCCGGCCATGTGCTTCGAGATCAAGGTTTCTTGGAGGTGCTAAACTCAACAGACAAGTGTCGTTTAGAACAATGCCATCAACCAGTTCCTTCAAAGTTGAGGCCAAGAAAGGCGAGTGGCTTCCCGGGTTGCCCTCTCCTGCCTATCTTAACGGCAGGTACAATCACTTCCACTGTTTTGTCGTTAGAGATTAATATAAAAGACGATGTTCGACTAAAGTAAAGTTTACAACTTTATATAAGTTCGAGGAGCTATATGTCAATTTACATAAATTTGGGTGGCTAGTTGATTATTTTAAACAAATTCAAGTGTCAAATAGATCACTTTCGGTAGTTAGCTGATGAAACATTCTGTAAATTCAATGGGTCACCATGTTTAAAAAGCATACTTTTTTAATAGATTAGTTCATGGTGATCATTTGTGAAATGTTTGCAGTCTTCCAGGAGACAACGGATTTGACCCACTAGGGCTTGCCGAGGATCCAGAGAACTTGAAATGGTTTGTGCAAGCAGAGCTAGTGAACGGGCGATGGGCGATGTTGGGAGTTGCAGGAATGCTATTGCCTGAGGTTTTCACAAACATTGGATTAGCTAATATTCCTAAATGGTACGATGCTGGCAAAGAACAATACTTTGCATCTTCATCCACCCTCTTTGTGATTGAGTTCATCTTGTTCCATTACGTTGAGATCAGAAGATGGCAAGACATCAAGAATCCAGGCAGTGTTAACCAAGATCCCATCTTTAAGCAATACAGTTTACCCCCGAATGAAGTTGGTTACCCTGGTGGTATTTTCAACCCCCTCAACTTTGCTCCCACTCCTGAGGCCAAGGAGAAGGAGATTGCCAATGGTAATTCATTGTCTTAATCACCTTTTAATCTAATGGGTTTAGTTTCCGAAATTTGTTATAGTTGATTCATGTTGTGTAATTTGCGTGTATGCAGGGAGATTGGCTATGTTGGCATTCCTAGGGTTTGTTATTCAACACAATGTGACAGGCAAAGGGCCGTTCGACAACCTACTGCAGCACCTTTCTGACCCATGGCACAACACCATCATTCAAACATTTAAATAACTTGCTTTAAGAGGAGAAATGGGTTCATGTTTTCACTTTTGTGACCATGTAAACATATGGTTTTTGCTTGTGATGGTTTTCACTTCAGTGTACAGGGGAACTAAGACGTTATTTATGCTACCATTTTATATCACTTTGATCTATTTCTTAAGCATCAATGTCAAACTAGAAACGCCAGTCGAGCTAAAAGTAAAACTATCTTTTTCATTTTTCTACAGAGTTATGAATATACAGCTTTTGGCGAGTTTCCTGCTAGAAACTCATTCCTGCTACAAGTATCGTTTACAGAACATAGTAATCATAAATTTATATATACACACACAAAATGACCTGGTACTTATGTACTTTATATATACACCTATCTGCCTAACATATTGGGTGCCCTAGAAACACCCGAACGTCGCTCATTCCCTCCGTTGATTTATCTTCCATGTATCAAAACCCTGTCTTATAATATCAATAACTCCCTTTGGTGTCAAGATCACATTCTACAATCACACCTCTGACTCCTCCAGCACTCACTCCACCCATCAAAATATATATGCTCCAATCAATTTGATTGCTGCAAACATTTACAAAACTTGTAAGAATTTGTAATATGAGCCAGCCTATCAGCCAAAGGTTCAATGATGAATAAACTGAATGCATCATGTATTCTGACACGAAAGAAAAACTGAACTATATATGAGAGAATAAGGGAATTGATTAATCATAACTTGAGATACATAATGGGCTTTTAGTTAGTTGGGAGAGATTGCCAAGGTCATAAGCATGGCGATTAAAATGCCTATTAAAAGTTAATGTCACACAAGCCGAAGTGTAAATGCTACCCTGAAAAATTACCAAGAAATGCAACTAATATCCATCTATAAAATTTCCAACAGCTATACTGAACTGAAGTAAAGTTCGTTATTTCTTACCTGGTGGAATGAAGTCTCGTTAAACATAGCAGAGCTACAAGGTCCAGATGCCGAAACCCAAGTATGGTGATGTTCATTGTCATATATAGGTCTAGGCAGTTCAAAGTTGTTATTAACTTGGTAAACAGGATGATTTCCTTGGAAGTTGTTCATCTGCATTTCGGGCTTTGGTTTTTTCATTTCAGGCATATCCAAACTACTGTAAGGAGGGTACGAAAATTGCTCATCCAATTGTGAATTTAAGCATGCATTGCCATTTATATTGCTTAATACACCATTTCCTTGTCTCAAGTTATCCACTGCTGCTGCAGCGTTCTCAATTTCAGCTTGTTTGCCAGTATCATAGTAACCAGAAAACCCTGGAAGGGATGGATCGGATGAGCATTCCATATCTCTGCATAAAGAACAAATGAAAACCAAAACATTGAATAACCAAAAACTAGTAACAGAAATGTAAGGGGATAAAGGTAAAGTATCCAAACACAAAATTCTCAGACAATTAAATTACCTTTGGGTGAAAAAATGGGGTCCATTTGATAATACGAGATGTTGATTGCCATTGTTTGGGAGCCATGATAGGGGTTGCGCTTCTTGCATGCCATTTATCATCATAGGCAAAACCATTCCATTCTGAAACTGGACGCAAGATTAATTAGGCTAACTAAAATTTTATCCAACTTGCTAAGAAAACTCAATACTTGGTTAGTGCCTTACTTGGCTATTGCATTCTAGCGGTATAAGTTGGCATTTACCAAGATTTTCCTGCCACGAGAAGCAGTCAGGTAAGTTAGTCCATGAATTATTCAAATATGAGGATCCTGCTAAGCTGGGTAAAATAATCCATGAATTATTCAACCTTTATGTTGACAGGAATCCAATCATGTTTCTAAAATGCGCTAGCAATGAGAGAGAGAGAGAGTGTATAAGTAGAGTACCTTTTGCATACGGATTTGATTGATAGACTCTTTTAGTGAGTCTTCCATCTGCCTAAGATGTTCTACGTTGTCAACTTTATCAGGGTTAGTCCAATAGCTGCAAGAAACCGCATTCAGATTTATTATACAATTAAACTGAAATAAGCAATTCTTATTCATTCATATTAACCTGCACTGCATGTTTATATAAATGGAAACATCAGTGAACGATCCAATTCATGCTAACACGAACAGTAGGTGTATGTGTACAGAGCAGATATTTTTAAATTATTGACGAACAAATTGGCATTTAATGAACACCTAAAATTTCAGAATCAGATGAGAAAAATTCCATTAATGACATCCATTCAAAGGCTCAGAAAACAATGTTTTAATGAGAATTAATAAACATGTAGGAACTGCATACACTAATCCCTTTCAGCAAGAGTTATTTAGTTGGTATATTTGCTTTTATCAGCAAAACCTACAACAGGTAAACTGCACTAAGCATAGATGGCAGAAGTCCCGAGTTATGCAATGTTAAAGAAAGCCAGACTTTAGTGCATATCATCAATTGCTAATGGAAATGCAATCAATAAGACTATGAATTAAGAGGGATATTTTAAAGACTTGAGCAACAAAATTCACCTAAGTCTCTTCTGCAACTCCGAAAGATGTGTTTGCATTAGCCTAACCTGATCAGTCAAATCCTGTAAATCAATTAGCCGCAAACAAATTATTGACATGGACAGTACAGTACCATTAGAATCAAAAATACCGATGAATGATGAGAATTCATACCTCAACTGATTGACAACTGCAACATAAAGAAAAAGAAAAAATTAATTAGGTTCTTCACAAGTCACATGGAACCAACTATCCACTAACTTGACAAAAAAAAAAAAAAAACACAAACCTTGAACCCAAAAAGTCTTGTATAACTACATCATGGTCCAACTTCCTGAAAGTTTTCTTCAACGCCTACATTTTCAAGTAATACAGAAATTGATGGCATGAATTGAAAGGAAAAAGATAATAGCCCAATATCTTCCAGCAACAAGAAAAACATTAACACACACACACACGCACACACACGAGAAATAACATTTTACAGTAAGGTACAGAACCAATCTTACTTCAAGGCTCTCCAGTTTCCTGTTTAAACAAAATTTAAAGTCTCTTAGTCCAGAATTGAACCAAAAAAGCTAATGAGAAGGCCAAAGAATTTCCAACAAATTTGCAAACCTTTTTGCTCTTTCTTGTGGGCTTAACTGGGCGAATCTTGATATTACATCTTCAATATTACTGCCAAAGCGAAAAATAAAATACATTAGAATATATTCCAACTCTCTGCCATGAATAGAACCTTAAACCTAGTCTTAATTCTTAATTTTTCGTTATCTGAGGCATTCGGAATGACCATTCTTAATTGAGATCATTCAAATACTAATAGTTGGAATATATTCTGAATTTTTCATAAAAAGAAAGTACTTAAAACCCAGTTACTAAGGTATCTGACTTTTGATTGTTCACAAGCACCAATACACTCGGAAAACAGTTTTCATAAATGAGAAAACTAAACTAATTCAAAGTTGTGAAACACCATAAATATTTTGATTCCAATTTAGCAGACTCTTAAACATCTATGCACAAGATCATACATGGAAAGTTAATTTCATAAAACAAACATAGAACAACAACAACAACGTCTTAGTCCCGAAATTCATAAAACAAACATACAAGAGCAAAGTACCTGTGCTCTCCTTGGAAAATGGTAGGCTTTTCAGTTGGAGAAAACATGAGGAGGACAATATCAATGCCACACAAAATAGACAATTCTTTAGCTTTCTTCAAGATTCCATTCTTTCGTTTTGAATAGGTTACTTGGCGATTGTTGGTGCTCTCTAATCTCTTTATCTTTAGCTTAACCCTTCCCATCCTGCAATCAAATCATTAAAAACATGAATCATCATTTCTGCGATCAAAACCCCGAGTTCGAGTCCTGACAACCCCAAGTGAATTAAACCACCTACATGGTAGGACGGGCTTATTTTGTACACCTTTCAATCCTAAGGAGCATTCGCGTGACGGGTGTGTCATAAAATTAATATATAAATGAAAATGAACTCACTTTAATTATGAAGAAATCCACCACCTTTCCAACTGAATCTTTCATTCCAGGGCACAAAAAACTAGATGGAAAATCTGGTTTTCACGAAGCAAATATCTTTAAGGAAAAAAGAGGGAATAATATTAAAAGAAAGGGACATTCTTGAATATGATTGGTTAAGAACAGATAATAATGTATTTAAAAGAGGAAGGGGATGATAAACAGGTTTATGAAAAAGGAAAGCATGAAAACAAAATTCAGAAAGATGGAATTTTTGAAGGAAGAAAGGAAAAGATTAAGGAAGAGAGAAGAAGGGGAGATTAAGGAGGAAAGCTGACAAATTCGCGCGAGGGGTGTGCCTGTGATTACGCTTGTTAATTTGAGCGGGACCAATCAAATTACAACTTTCATTTCGTGTTTTGTGTGTCTAATCCAATTGGCCTTTGCTTTCTTTTCTTTTTTTCATTTTCTTCTTTGTTTCTCTATGGTTTTTAATTTCTGCAATATTGTTCAATAGTATTTTTTGTTTTTGAGAGTATTGATCCATAATTATTTGATTATTTAATATTTAGCATGCACACATATAATTATTACCTTTTTTACACGGGTGGAAAAATAAATTCTATCCATTTATTTTGGGTAGGCTCGATCAACTAGTGTAAGATATACAAACCCATCAAGCAATAGCTTCTTGTTTTTACAAAATCGTAAATTCTTTCTTTTAACCTCTTTAACTCGATTTTGAGTTGAGATTTGGAGCAACTTCGATTTATCGCCAATCTACGTTACCCTCTGTTTCCCACTTCCCGTTCTACATGATAAGACATAAAACATGTTGTTCATTTGACGTACTTGTCGTGCTTAAAAAATCAACATCAAAATTAATCTAAATATACTTTGCAGGTATTGATCTGCAAACTAGAAAATACTCTACGATATTTAACAGGCTTCACAAATGATCCTTTTAGAAATCATATTCATTTAGTTCAGAAGACAAGTTGCAAGGATTGCAGATTTGCTTTGTAGATCATGCTCTGTAAAGCAAAACTGCAGACTCGATAGCTGAAAACAACGAAAATTACTTAAAACGTATAATCTAACTAAATAAAACAACTTATGTCACTTTAATGAGAACACTTGCATGAAATGATTTTGATTAATATCTAGAATCTTTGAAATTTATGAAAATATAAGTTGATTGAGCAAATGAAGATGTGAAAATGTAAACCAAAGGTAATTTTGGTAATCACATTAAAAATAGTCTCTTTAGTATGTTGTTTGAAAAAAGAGTTTGAAAATGTTAATAAATCTCTTAAATGGGCCAGTTTTATATTTAACTCTAGAGGAAATTACACCATACATCAGTTTTTAATTAAATTTTACAAATAACTATAACCTAATTTAATTTTATTTATTTTCGTCATATTTTCAAATTTTTATCCTGCTTTTGTCAAGTGGCAATTGGCATATTAAAAATTGAAAAAAGTAAGTGGATAGTTACAGATTATTTTAATTATTAAATTAATATTAGATAATTATTACTCCATAACTTGATTTCTATTCATTTACTAAATCCTTGCTTCAACGTTGTCATTCTCTTCTTTCTCTTGTCTAATTCATTTTCTGCAAATAAGATTTGGACCTCACTTTTACTTATTTATATTTACAGGAAAACTTCCCAAAAACCATGTTTCCCCTCCGAAGTGATCTTCATCTCTTTACTTGAATTTCTCCAAAGCAATATTTCCGATTTCCATTTGTTTTGAAATAAGATAAAGCTATAGGATGTTTCACAATTTCAGTTTCTTCACAATCTTGTAAACGTTGCACGGACTACATAACAAAGCCATGGATGATATTCAATTATTGTTGTCTAATGCAAAATTCATATGAATTAATTTTTTCTTAGAATGGAATTCATATGAATTCATTCTCTTCATCGTCGTCATTCTTTCTTTTTTTTTTTCCTTCTGTTCATCATTGCTCTGATTACCTTTCTCATGTTTGATACTATTTTTCATCATCTCATGATTTTTGAACTTTGCTCCCAAAACCAATACCATCTTTAGTGTTTTTTTCTTCTTATCTCCCCCTTTTGTGAATTTAGTTATTTAAAGTGATTTTTTGTGACCAATGTTTTCAAATTTCACATTCACCTCTCAGTTATGGTGATCTTCGAACTTTTCAATATGATATTCATAACATCAAAAGGACGCAAAACTAGTAAATTACAACATATAAATTTATCCAATTACAAACTATGAATTTATGCAAAAAAATTTTAACTACACTAGAAAAAGGGTCTAACCAATTTTATTTTTTATTACAATTCTCCTTCGCATTAAGAAACTCTTCAAAAAAAGGTTGAAATTCGTAACATAAATAACCAACAAAACTAATGAATTTCATAGTTTTATATTCATATCAGTAAATTCATAAGTGTTTTGTTTTTACTTGTTTTCATTTTTTTTATCGAAAAATGAAAGAGCAAAACCATAAAAAAAAAGAAAGAAAAAAGAAAATCATTCCCGTATCCTATGAATTAGGAACCCACTAACCCACTAAAATCAGTTTTTTTCTCTTACCTGACATTTGTAGAATAGTTTTTTATTCTTTTGATACATTAGAATTATTAACCATGATTAAATAATAATTATTACTCCTATTCATGATGTTTATGTAGTCCTTAATTCTATTTACATAGGGCCTCCTATATGAGCAGGATTTGTAATTAGCCCGTAACAAATGCTCTGCAGTTGCGTAATGAAAAGGAGGAGTTTCTGGTGAGTAAAAGAAAAATTAAGGCTTGGGATGGAACAAGTTGTATCAGTTGAATTATCCACATTTCATATTCGGCTTAAAATATAATTAGGCTCTTAAATTTATCTATTTTGATTTTTTTGTCTCGCAAATTTAAGAAATGAATTATTTATCGTATAATTACTTAAAAGTCTTTCTATTGGTTCATTGTTTGGAGTATAACATAGACAATTTTAACTCAAAAACACTAAAATATTGATTCACATAAAAACATGCTATGTAAAATCAATAATAAATCTTCCTTCTTTTTTCTGTTAAATGGTTATATTACCTTATAATTTAATCAAATGTCACTCATGGTGAACTAATATTGTGATGTGTGTGTAACAAGATGTTAAAAATTATTAAAGTCAAACAGATAGGTAGGAAAAAGAGTGGATGAGATGAGGCCAAGGAAAGAAGCAACAGCAGGGGGCAGAAGGCGAAGTCGTCCTTCTTCTTCTTCTTCACGCCAATCTAGTCCCATCCGCTCTTCTCCATCTGTTGAAGAGGACACTCTGTCCTTGTTCGAAGATCTTAAAATCTCCCAAGACTATCGGAATTCATCCTCTGAACCCAGAAGCTTCCCCCATAGCGTCAAAGTCCAATGCTGGGAGAAGGCAGAAAAGATCCGAGGACGCAACCCGGAGAGGTGGCGTAGGGACCCCTATGGTAATATTGTCTTCAGGAAGCTCGTCGGTTGTCCCGGTTGCTTATGCCATGATTATGACCACATTCTCCCTTTTTCTAAGGTCCCCTCCCTCTCTCTCTTCTCCAATTTTACTCTTAATATGCTTTTCCACATTGTCTTCTTCTTCACTTTCAATAATTCATCAATGCTTCATTCAACATTTATATCTGACAATTTTTGTTTTAGATGCTTCTTAAACATTTTTAGATTGTACAACATTTTTATATCTCCTTCAGAATCACTCTTATGAATGTCTTGAAGCTTCAGGGCTGTAGTTTGTAAATTATGATTGAATAATATTTGATTTCAGGGAGGCAAAAGCACACTGGAAAATTGTCAGGTCTTACAGGTGAAATGCCGTCTTTCTTTCTGCATATTTAATTGTACACGATCGAACTCGACTAACTGCTTACTAGAGATCCATCTTTTTGCGTATTACATTCAATTGTATAGAGAATTGAAAAAAAACTAATTACATGAACCATATTTCTTTCTAATCAATTCTTAAGCATTCTCAAGGCATATGTAGGGAAGCAGTATAAGTCTTATGGAAAGCCCCTAATTGTGTCTTCGATTAATACCATACCATCGAAATTTACCATTATGTATGTAATCTGTACTAAATCATTACAATTTAGCCCGTATTCTTGTCAACCATTGGTTGACTGTTGGAATGTTTTGTATGCCAGTAGGATACTATGACAATTTAAACAAAGATACCAGACAACAATAATGAGCTAATAAATTACGATGTCGAAACTATCTTATAGAAAGCAATTTTTTCCCCCACTGTTGCAAAGAAGAAACTACAAGTTTACGCCCATGGCCATTAGATGACCTTTGGAAGTATTGATATATTTTGAACTTTACAATAGCTTACCATGAAAAACCATCATCCAAGTGTAAACCAACTTATGCAAGGAATTGGACAATCCTATTGTGACTGCTAATATTTGGTTTGTATATTGCAGGCAACAGTGAATCGCTCAAAGGGAAATCGAACTGAACTATCTAGAGCAGATCTCATTCAGAGAAGTTCATATTGCCGTGTTTCAGGTATTCGCAAGATGCAAGATGCATACAACATGTTTATCAAAAGAAATTCTATCGATTAACTAATTGGAATGAAGTGCAGGACGCGATATGGATCTGATCGAGCTCACAGCCTATGGCAATGTACGCCATGTGCAAGACAACTCGGGAGGTTGTAGAATTCAGTGACCAATTTTTGTCATTACTACATTGTACTCCCAATTATATGCATTTAGGCCCAATATGACAGAAGCTTTTGCACCAAACTAGATAAAGATTATCAACTCTTAGCTTATTGTTGATGAGTTAACAGAAGATTATTTCATGAATGAGAGCCTACCTGTTAATGCAACTCAATTTAAGATGCTGAAGGATAGTGGTAAACAGGAGACCCATATGGCTTCAAGTGTGTGGATTAGCCTTCACACATACAATTTAGTGAATTTGTTTTTATAGCTTTGTTGATTTATACATGAGTATCCAGTAGTATCTCTTTTTTTTTGTTGGAAAGGGAAAAGCTTTATACCCATTCTTTCTTTTGTTTTGAGAAACTTTTGCTTCTTTTCTCCAACTTTTTGAAGCACTGCCTTCTAATATTACAAAAACAAGTATCATCTAAACTGAGGTTTCTCATTCTCATTGGCAATTGATGCTTTGTAACTATACCACAAAAACTCATAATTACTTAGACTCAATTTTATATTTGGATGATGGTATTTTTGTTCACAAAAAAGTTATGACCTTTGACTCTAATCTAATTGGTCAAAGTTCTTTTCTTTTGTAACAAAAATGCTCTCATTCATATAAACAAAATTGACAATTTTCTTAATTTTGCAGTTAATAAATTTCACAGTATTTATTACCCAACAATATTTTGGCGTGTGGTTAACACCAAGTTAAAATTGTTTTCGTTATACTCAAAACGGAGCCCAATAGACAAACTTTAAATAGTTGAGGGGGACAAAAAGGTCGTCCCTTAAGTGTAAGAGGCAAAATGACCAAATGGATATGTTTAGGAGGTTGTTATGGTTTAGGCTTTTATTTAATAGTAGACTTAAACGATACCCACCCTCCTAAACTAGTTCATTTTGGTCACTTTCCGCTTCGAACTTAAGAGACAACCTATTTGCTCCCTCAACTATTTAAAATTGTCTCTATTAGTATTTGATTTGAGTAAAACCGAAACAATTTTTTACTAATGTTAGGCACACGCCAAAATACTGACTTCGGATACGATCATAACATTTGATTGACGACTATAAAGATACGCGTCATCAGTTAACAAAAAAAAAGATTAAAATGCCCTAAATATTATAAAAGAGTTAAGCAGACGACTTACAATTAACTTGACACATGATTGTTCTTATGTGAAGTAAATATTTTTGTGCATGCTTAACACTGAATCAAAATTGTTTCCGTTATACTCAAATTAAGGACAAATGGATACACTTTTTACTTTATTTATTTTCTGATAACAATATATACACTTTTAAACAGTTGAAAGGAAATATTTCATTAAATTTAAAAGGTAAAGTGATTAAAGTTAAATAAAAAAGGTGCATATCATATACGTAGGATTTGACTTAAAAAGTGCAAGGGATAAGGCATAATGGCCATGACAATGCAAGCCACAAGGGTCTCTTTTCTAAACAAAGTCAACATTGATTAATGGCCTTATTTATTACGATTTACTCTTCAAGTGCTGTAAGTTTAGCAAGTGACCACTATACTTACTTTAGTTGCTCATGGAAGTGGCCAAATGTGCGAGAATTTTTAACTTATTCGTTTTAAATTTCTTCTTCCTATACTTTTAGCTCTATTTTAATGCACTTTTCACATTTATTTGGAACAGTTAAAATTTATAGTTGATGTATAAGTATAAAGAATTCTAATTGCCTCTAATCGAGTAACATGAGCAAATGTTTATCTATGGTTAATGCCTTCTTGCTGATTTTAGTCTTGACTTACAAGTCTAGCTTTGTTTTTGATTATAAATTTAGTTTCATCAAATTTCTTTCTAAATATCCGTCTACTTTGTAGGAAACTCAAGCTTACGTGAAAGTCAAGACTAGTTCACATATAATAGCAACAAACATATTAAGGTGAATTTCTTCTTTGTTCATGAGCGTGTGTCCAAAACATTGCTAAGTGTACAATACATTTCTACTAAGTCTCAAGTAGCCGACATACTTACTAAGCCTTTGGGAAAGACAGATTTCAAATTCTTTGTTTCAAATTAGGCATTTGTATTCCTCCTCGATTCAATTTGTGGACAAGTGATAGATTATGTGATATTTATGCAATTATATATGTGCTGTATATGTAAGCAGCATAGTTTACTAATTTTTAGTAATTTCAAGGAATAGGCAGATTCTGAAATTTCATAAATTAAAAATGACTTAAATTAGTTACAGCATTGGTCACCTGTCGGGGAAATTAGTTGAGTAATAAGGAGAAATATATGGGTATACTTAAATGAATACCTAAAGTTAGGTGAATGAAATAATTTAAGGATTAATTTAGATATTTGTTAGGAGTGCATGTGAAATGCAAGTTTACCGTTTTGTTTTTAGGCTCTTAATTAGCTGTGGATTGCATTGCTTGCTTGTCCTAATTAAACTTTTTCCATTTGGTCCCTCTTTTAGTTTAGCGTTGAAGAAAAGCTTTGAAGGAAATTTGTACTCAATCCATACGTAAATTTACGATGTTAAATTAACTATTCATTTGATTACAAAATAACTGGTGAAGAATAGAATAAAAATTCTACAGGTTCTTTTGATTCTATTTTGATTTCAAAATGTTATTTAAAAAGTTCTGAGCATGTTATTTCCTATAGTAGAGATGCAACCTTTTCATATTTTTTTATTTTTTTTGATGAAGCAACTTTTACATCTTTGAATGATCGTCTAGAAAGGAAAAGTGACTTTGAGGACTTTTGACTTTAGAGATGAAACTTTTCATCGTTGCATGATTTTCTCTTAAAGTGAAGTTATCACTATAGTTTGCCAAATTTATTTATTTTTTCTTTTCTTTTAATGTTTTAATCCTTAATTAGTCTTCTTGCATTTTTAATCAAAAGATTAGTTTAATTAAACATATACGTGTCCACAAAGAGGAAAGGCCTATATGTGTATATATAAAAAGTCATAAATTACGTGGTTTTTGATTGCTTTTCCGCAGATCCGGAATCTCAAGGAATATATGATGTATTATGTCGTTTTTTTAGTACCTTTGTGGTGTATTAGGCTCTTTGTAGCGTTTTTTGCCCTATATGCGGTTTATACTGGCTTTTGCCTGTATCTTTGTGAGGTTTAATTCCTCCTTTTTCTTTGATTATCATCGTGCTGTAATTTTCTTTATTTATTCAATGATATGATAACTCTTCTATCAAAAAAAAAAAGTCATAAATTATATATTACTAGGGCTAATTTAATTGAAATAACAAATTACTCAATGGATACTGGATAGTACTCAAAAATTCATTTTTTGGACCTGTAAAATTGGTACTTGATGTCCGGTGAATAACTCGTAATATGTGTCATTATTTGAGAGTCCTTGTTCTATGAAGGATTTTCCAAATCATCAATCCTTCTAGCTTCGAGGAAGATTCTTGATTAATGTATTATACTGATTAAAAAGATGATTCATAAGGATTCTATAATATGGGTGTTGAACCTCTCATTGATTACTGTATGTTCTCCAAAAGTTTCTAATTGAAATGAATCATTCATATCTCCTATGAATACATGTATTTTGATATCTTCAAGGTACAAACTAATATACAATCTCTTTATAATATAATATAAACTATCATATATTACTGTTTAGAGTTCCTAGTGAGGTTGCTCACTTAACCATCAGAGAGTTGTCTTTTGTCAACATCTCTAATCTTTGTGTGTCTTGCAAATTATGGGGATTACACACATCCATAAGAACAACTTGATTTGAACTACATGATATCAACACTTTAAGCATGTTCAGTTTGATTACTAAAAATTTTCTTTATGATTTATTTGCTTTTTAAAAATTTTGGTACTTGATAAAAATTAGTTAATTGTTCTTTCCAAATAGCTCTCGATAATGTCAGTGAATCTATGCAATTTATCTTTTACTATTTGAACTAAAAAAACAAAAAGAACCAAACAAAGGCTTTATCATAAAAAGGTGATGAGAAGTGTGTTGCAATGATAAGTTTGTTAGGCAGGGCAATTGAACAAAGTATCTTGGTTGTATGGCTGCAAATCGGTAATGCAAATCTTGAACTAACTCATATTAGTAGTAGAGTTAGGATGGTAAACTAGAAATTAAATTAGGCATATGATGATATGGATGAGGAGAGAGATCAAATTAATGCTTTCCCCACTAAAAAGAAAAGAAGAAAAGAGGAATTAAAAAGGAAAGAAAGTAAATGCCAAAAGCATTTCATGGCTGTATATGCAATTGGGTCCCCTAAACAACTCAACTCAACACAAATTGTGGCTTACATTTGTAGCTGCCAACAAAATATCTTTATCTTTCTTCTCAACCAGGGAGAGGGATTCATAGATTTTAATTAAGATTTACTCTATCTACTTAATGCTGTTTAAACTATAATTTCTTTTTCAGTACCAAATTTAATCCCATCTTTATCCATTTTCTTATATATTTTACTTTTGTCACTACATGCAACTAAACCTATGCAAGACAAACACAAAACCTTTATTTAAAATTTATAAACATTAAAAATTTGACATCTGTACAAGTGTAGATAATGAAAATATTAACCAGAACTTATAAAATACATGTTTGCTAATAACTATTCACTGGGTACTTTTTTTTACTATAAACAAAATAATATAAGAACGGTTTTTTCATTCTAAAGAAATGAAGTTTTGTTGGAAATTTTAATGAATGTATGGGAGGAGAGGTTGGGTTTGATTTTTTATTTTTATTTTAGAACACCTTAAACTGTGTTATTAGTAGTAAAAGCTAGAAGCGTGAAACTGTAGCTGTAATCGATACTAGGCGTTCTGTGTATCGATTTACATAGTATTGTAAAACTTAATTCATTAAATTTTATTTATTGAGTACCTTCATATAAATGAAAGGAAATCGATAATCCACACAAACTATGGCATGTGATTAAGTTCGACGTACTCTTTTAACTTAAGAGGGTTCACGATACAAAAAGCCTATATAACCTCTGATTGGTTCATAGCATGTTAGACCCCGTCCTAGTAAAGTTATACTTTTAAATTTTTCAAGCCTACGTCTCGTTGAAGAGATTCGAGCATGTCAATCCGTAGAGAATTTGTACTAATACATTTAACATGTCTTCTAAGTATCTTCTAATATTCTTTTCTACCATGTGAACTGTAATCAGCTTAAATTCTCCTTGTTGTTCTGTTGCAAAATGAACCAGACATGTAGGTCTGCAGAAGCACATGAGTGTTAAATTTATGTTATTTACATTCAAAAAGGAGAAAAGCCTTTTGAAGAAAACTACAAAATTTTTTTTAATTGCATTTAACTTTTTGTGCAAGTTGTTTGCTTGTCTATTGGACACAAAAAGGTGCTTGTATAGCTTTATGAGAGAAATTCGAGCTTATCTACACATGTAAAGGGTCTAACAAGATTTTTAAAAATATTAAGCTAAAAATATTTGAATTGGTCATTTTCTCCACTTTAACTCAATTTTAGGGGCCCTCTTAGCCATTATCTCACTAATGCATTAACTTTTTCTGCTGCCATTATCCAATTATTAAATTATATGCCTGATTCAAGAAAATACATCTGAGAATGCAGTACATACTGTTTTGTTTCATACTTTCAATTTTTTTAATTTCCTTTGTTCTTGGAAAAAGGTAAATTTTCCTTCTGAAATTAAAATGTACATACAACAGAAACAGAAATCGCCTGAAAGGATTATTTGAAGAGCAAAAGAAAAAAAATGTGGGAGAGAAAAAAAAGATCCCACTTCCCAACCTATAATATGAATGACACTGGAAACTATATTAGTATGTCACATATACTGAAGTATTTACACAAACACAAACTCATCAGACTAAGTAAAACAAGCAAGCATCTGTTCTAAAATTAGATCTCCAAAACCCGGGATTCGGACCCTATGCTGCTTCATCGTAATCAATTAGCATTAGAACTTAGCTTGCCAGTGAGGTCATGAATTAAATGATGGCAGGATTTCATGCCAGGATTTCAAGAACTCTCATGAAAGTTCATCGACCGCGACATGGCAGCAGGATTTGCCATTAATAATGGAGAAGCTTCATTAACATGGTTCTTTTCTTTGGTCTTGGATTGGAATGCCTTCAATACCTTTCCCCCATTCATTGATTCGTTCTTGATTCCGAGGGTTGTCCATATAGAACTTTTTGCTGCTTCATTTGGATCATCAATTCTTAATGTTTTCGGGGTTAAAACACTTCCGTTCCTTTGCTGTTCGGGCTCATGCTTCTCCGTTTCGTATGGTTTTATAGTCTCTCCGTTCCTCGAGTGCTTTCCTAAAACAGGAGCTTTCTGATTTGTTGACGATTGAGGAGACATCAGAGGGATATTCATATTCATATTCCAACCACCACAGTTCCAAATGGGGGAATAAAATTGGAGAGGAAATCCAGGAGGACAAAACGCTGCGGGAGGAGGCATTTGATAAGGCCACGGAACACCAGGAAGACATGGAATCGGAGATGGGAAACCATTCATGCTTGGTGGACAACCTTCTTGTGTACAATTCCTTCTACCTTCCTCCATTGAATTCGAAACTGTCACGGATGATCCACTCGAGCAATCATCACCATTTTCTCTACCTTTGAAAGAAACTGGATTAACCCTTTGTTCCTCAACCTGATGAAAACTGTTTCGAGTTCTGTTCAAAGCCTTGTTGTCAGCAAGATTGAAAACAGAACCCATGGAATCACATAAATGCGAATCCACGCCAAAGCTAAGTACTCTGGCATTAGTTTTGAGAGCAGGAACGTGATGTGATTCGATTCGAGCAGCTTGAAGAGCCTCGGAAATGGTTATGTGACGATAGTGGGAAGCAGAATTCTTATTCTTACGTCTTCCTGCCCCGACAGGAACATTCCTCATAGTACCACCAGCAGTCCAGTATCTTTGGCAGGCTTTGCAGAAATGGCGAGGCTGATTGATGTTGTAATTGTTGTAGTAACAAAATTTAGTATCCATGCTATTGCATCTCGGGCATGGAAGTATTTTGTCCGGCTTCTTAAGTGTTTTCTCTTCTGTATTTTCTGCATCAGTCTCTTCTATATTTTCTGTTTTTGAATTCTTTGATTTTGCGGGTTCTTCATTGACAGGAGGTGTATTTGGCTTTACATTAGACTCTGTTGATGTTTCTGGATTTTCACTCTCTTCTGTAACCTCAATTAGATCATCCTCTTCTTCTTCATCGTCTTCTGTAATCGCTGTTACTTTTTCTGATGGAATATCCTGAAATTTGAAATTGTTGTTCAGTTAACTAATTAATTACATTTTAGCACATCAAGAGTGAAGCTTTTAAAATAAACTCAATTTCCATGTTTTCTATTTCTTGTTAGATACGTGTAGAAGTGGTGGTTTTATCACAAACAATGTTGTTTGTTAGCTTTACGAGTTCTAAAAAAACTAGGCAATCAAGCAGTAAACAAGTAGTTTTTTTTTTTTTTTCAGTCACAAACATTAAACATCAGAAAACAACAACAACATAAGCAAGAACAATTATCAAAACAACATCAACAGGGTACTTTTTCAAATCTTCATGTAAAAAGAAAAAAATAAGAATCTTCAAGCTATATTTTTTCTGAAAGATAGAAACAATTGTAACAGTTTTCATTAGACATATAGAAAAAGACCATAAGAAGCAAGGATAAGTTTGAATTTACGCGTAAAAAATCAATACAAAGGCGGTCCAGAAGAATTTTTGTAGATAAGAATAGTTGAATTACCTTAGACTCTGATATGTCCTCTTCCATCTCTACTATCTCCAAGGGATGAAACTGCTTCACGGAAACCGGCAGACGTTCAGTTGAAGTGGTGAGAGGTATTTTCATTCCAAAGAGCTTGATAATAGAATCCTCAGTACAATTTTCTTGCATGTTTCTTGGATTTTCCTAGTAACCAAACAGGGGATAAGAAAATGAAGAAGAAGAAAAAGCGCCAAGAAAAACAATAGTTGCTTTGGGGGGGTGTTGGCAATATGGCAGTGAAACCAACATAGGTATCGCAGTATTTGATCCGTTTAAAAGAGAAGTGGATGCCACGTAAGCACTTCAGTTTATTTCTCAGCCACAAATTTATGTGGCCTTAGAAGATTTTCCTTTTTTCTTCCTTTCTTTCCACACTATAGCTTTGGATTTTGATTCTCTATGCACCCTTAATACATATCTAGTCCCTTACACTTTCATATGTTACAAATTACTCTTTATACTTATTTAAACGTAATCGATAATCTTTATTTCTCTTCAATTATTGCAAATAATCTTTTACATTTGTTTAAAATTTACAATTGATCTCTTATTCTTGTTTAATCACTTTCAATAACTACCTATTTATAAAATTATCTGTATCATAAGTTTCATTTCTTGCATTATAAGTTTGAACTTATAGTATGCATCATCTACAATTTGAATGTTAGATACATTAATTTTCAAATTAGAGGTAATTTGTTAATTTTTAATAAGTACATGAGGTTAGTTGTAATATTGAAAAGTCTAAGAGGACAGTTGACGTTCTTCTGAGACAAATTCAAAGGCAGTAAATGTATTAAGCCCCTATGTATGAAGGGGGTTGCACGGATATTTGGTGCACCGTCTTTGGTTCTAGTCAGCGTTTGATATTTCTCTTGGGCGAATAGAAACATGGCTGCTATGATGACATGGCAACTAAATATTGGGTAAATAAGGGTAAAATTGTCCGATGTTGACACTTTAAAAAGTGTTGCGCTGTCTCTTGAGTCTTTACATTTATTAATTAATATTAATATTAATATTGATATTGGCCGGCCTTGATATGACTTTTGCCCTCTATTTTATGCAATGGATTTTCTTTTTGCTCCATTTTCTAATTTCTTTTCTTTTTCGTTGAAGAAAGAAAGGTAGTTGAGGTTCCAATGAATCTTAAATTAGATCAGTTATATCTTTGTTTCTCAAAAGCAATTAGAACAAAATTTGGAACTTATTATGTTGTATAGATTGCTTATGAGAAATAAAGATGTTTGAAATAACTTGAACTACGTCAATGTATTATGTGCAATAGAGTTTATTTAATGGTATATTATTCTTAAGACTATGTCATCCATCATTGCGTTTCATTAGTATAATATTGTCCGTTATGAGTCAAGCCCGCACGAATTTGTCTTTGAACATCCATCTTCTCAAAGGCCTCATACTAATAGAGTGGTGGATACTCATTGTAAACCATATAAGACTTCTCTACTTTAACAATATGAGATATGGGTTTTGCTCCTTAACAATCATCCCCTCAAACACAAGGACCACATTCGTCCTACCCTCTAGCGATAAATCTGTTCATCTTGTACCGCCGCTTTTACTCAACAAGACCCCTCCGTCTGAATGTCGTCAGAAAGAATTTTGACACAAGAAACCACAAATCTCCAATCGCGAGATTATACCGATGGGCCTTCTACGCACATTGCAAACACAGTCCACTACCGCCTAGCCTAGCTCTGATACCAATTTTTAAGACTTTGTTCTCCAACACTGCGTCTCATTAGTATGATATTGTTCGTTTTAGGCCAAGCCTCCACATATTTGTCTTTGGACATCCATCTTCCTAAAACGCCTCATACTCATGGCATGCTCACACAAAGTTACGTTCATCTTTTCTACAACTCCGTTCTCTTGAGGAGTTCCTTTCGATATCTTCTCCATACGAATACCATTCTCTCCACATAATTGCTTGAATTCCTTAAGCTTATATTCTCCATCATTATCTAACCTCAAACACTTCACTTTCAGAAATGTCTCAGTCTCAATAAGGGCCTTCAATTTCCAAAAGGAATCGAAAGCATAAGATTCCTATCATCATAGTAAATATCATGGCTTGGTAGTGCCGCCACACATAGTCATTTACATTGAGTGGTGAACTAGGTAAATAATTCATGTGTTTTTTGTTTGTTTTTGTTGTCGAAATTGCATTAGATCCTAATAATTATTAGCTTCCCCATAAGGTCCCTAACTCCAAGTCTAATATCTTTTTCTCCACGAATACCTCTCATCAAGCTGTTGGAGATATTCTTGGTTTGTTTCTTTTTCGCGTAACGAATGATCTAGGGAAGTATTTGAGGGACCTGCTAATATATTGTAATATGCTCAAAATCACAATGTTATTGATAAATAAAATCCATCTCCATTGAGATATATTTTTAATGTCTTTTTGCACTAATGTCTCTGGTAAAATATTTCTTAAACATTTCTCAGGTTAGCTTTGAAGGACTCAAAGTAGTCCAACATTAAAATCAAAGAAAATTCATGAGCTTCCTAAACAAAGTTCTTCAGAAGAGCATCAATCAAATGATAACTGAATTGATCAAAATGAGACTGATGATGAAGAACCTAAATGAAGAAATGACAAAGAGACCACGACACTTATCAACTAAAAAGAAACTCAAAGACTCTTCACAGAGTTAATCAGGAGGACACTGAGTCACTCTCCGTGATCTGGAGGACATTGATTTAAGAGTTCTACTGAAATTGAAGTTATTTAATTCATACGTCCAGTAACTTTGTTTACCGAAAGGATAGTTTGCTGATAAGAAACATGCAATCTAGAGCCTCCATAAGGAATTTGTTTATGCTGAAGTCATTATGACTAAGGCATAAAGTCTAACCAGAAGCATTTAACTTCTGAAAGACTAACAATTTAGATTTAGAAAAAGATTTAGTGTGATCTGTCAAAGATTTTAATTAGCCATAAGCCATATTTACCCCTACTAGAACATAAATTCTATCTTTTTAAAGAGTAATAAGTGATATCAGAGACATAAATTCTATCTTGTTAGAGACCAACGAAAGAATTGAAGTTTTAGAAAGTTTGTGCATCAAAATAAAACAATCCTAAGGATGAAATAAAGATTTGTTTTTATTTATTGATTTGTAAGATTGTTATTTTTGATAATATTGTTATTTATTGATGAAATAAACAATCGTGTTAGATTTGAGGAAAACAGAATCAAATTTGAGTTTTTGATAATATTGTTATTTATTGATCTGTAAGATTGTTGTTTTTTTGAGGATGAAAATGCAACTAACGAGCGGAAAAATATTTGGGCCTTTTCTAACTTTAGAGATTTGGGCCCTGCTTTGTATCAGAAAAAAGAAAATTGGCCTGTCTTTGTGCTAACATTTGGATCTGTCTAATACTTTTGTACTCCATTAAAACATATAAGTATATTATGTAATTTTGGGCTGCCTTCAGTCCTCGGCCCTAGCACTTCTGGCCTAGGCCCAGGACCCCACTGGTTGTATTACGTTTTGATAGATTAATATCCAACTCAAACCCATTGCAATAATCATCTTTTCAACAAACTTTAAGAATCGTTTTTTTTCTCCTCAAATCTACTAAAGACTTGTCTATTGGAAAACTGAAATGGCCAAATGTTAAGAGATAACATCACATTTTTTAAACAACCCTTAACCTTTAGGTCCACGAAGCTATTAATTTATGCATATTTTGGTTGGAAAATAGGAAGAAGATTTGTGATTGGTACCATCTATGGCTCTCCGGTTGTGTACGTTAGAACTGCAAGCACTCCATCTGTATGCTTCTGTATGTCTCACCTTACGGATATTTTGTCTCTCTAAACATATAAAAAACATAGTAGTTTCATTAACTTTAGAATTGTGACATATTTGACATGAAGTGGAATAACAGGTTTTAAATTCATAACTAAGAAATATATACATTCCAGGAGTATTCTAAATTTTTTGTTCGGTCAACTCTTTGTGTCATTTTTTGTTAATCTCCCTATAAATTCCTTATTGATTAGCATTAATGATGGGAAACTTGGGTAAATATAGGGATCACGGTGCAATTACTGGCAATTTTCTTCAACCTAAGAGGAGTAATATCTGTTGGGGCAGCTGGAACTACCAATGAAACTATTTGCCTTGGCAGTGTTATTGTACCCTCTGATATTGCGGTTACCGGAGCATAGAATTGGCTGGTACTCATTTATTATCTTTTTACGACAATTTTTATCATCTTCACCTTAAAATCATATAACGTTTTAATTATATACACATATGATCTGTAGAGCAAAGATTTCAATGAGACCGGAAAAATTGTCATTGGAGATTTCAACTATCCCGAAGTTAACGTTGGAGAAAACTTGTTAGGAAGTATTGACTTTGAGGATATGAAAATCTACAAAAAAAAAAAAAACGGAGTACTTGATTCATATTTTTGGATCCACACTGATCCTGAATGGTTAACATATGCTCAAAAGGTCAAGGTAATGTCTAATGTTTTGACAAGGTTTACATAAACTGACTTGTTTACATTATATTTAATCTATCCATGTCTTGACCACTTCAACATTAAATTATCACACTTTCCATATTATGTAATTTAACACTATTCTAAACCAAAATTTTCTTTTGCAATAAGAAAAATTACATATCTTGAATTACACGAAAAGATATGTAAATTTTTTATATTCTATACGTAGTTTGTCTAAAATCTGAGAATCAATATAGACTATACTACATATTATTTGGGTTGACAAAATAAATTTGAATTTGGTGATATAGATACTACATATTATTTGGGTTGATAAAATAAATATGAATTTGTTGACAGATATGTAAATTTTTTATAATTGATAAAATTTATCGATAGGCACATTTTTTACCCATTTATTAGGATATTAAACTAATCCAAATATAGCTCATCAAGAGTTAATTGTACGGAAAATAAGGAAACGTTGGTTGTTTTGCTGGTTGTGTTGCTTGTTTCTTAGGAGATTAAGGAACTTCGGTGATTTGAGGGAAAAAGAGAGCTTGCCGACCAACTTGATGCGTGAGAACATTCAAGAGATTGAAGAGAGAGAATGTTGACTGACCGAATCAAAAAGGCTCAATAAAACAAGATTTACAAAGTTTAGGCGTGCTTAACCGAATTAAAGTGCTAACAATTGTTTTATTGTTCACTTTTCTGAAATAAAACACCCTCTTTTTTGCCCCATGTTTATATCCTTTGTAGAGATGATTTTTCAAGCATCTTAGTCGTACCTTACAAGGAGTTTCTCACAGATGTTGAATCTTATCTCTCCCATGGTTATCTTCATAAATTAGCTAGAGTCAGTTTATTGCTACTCGGAGTATGATTTCACGTTCCTATATAAAGAGTGTTGGAAAAAATCATGACTTTAGAGGGTAGTAAGAAATGCTCGGACATTTAGCAGCTAGCAAATGGAATATTATAAAAATGACAAATTCAAAGACACTTTTCATGGATGTGAGCCTTTCAATAGAATGAATTCATTGAACAACACACAATGGGATAATGATGAATTCCACTACACATTGCATTACATTGACTTAATTTAGTGCAATTCCCAATTTCCACTTGCATAGTGTGCTCCATCCATTCATATCTTTCCTAATTATATATTTTACTTTTAATATCTTAATTTCCAACTCTCAAGTAGGATTAATTGGTCTTTATAAATATATATTATTCTTGACTAAATTAATAAAATGTTAATGTAGCTATCATACACCTTTTTGACTATACTAGAGCACATGATCACTGCACTGCTGTTTAAATTCCCAAATATCACATCACGTCACTAATTTCAGCAAGGAAGATTGAGAGGCTTGCAGGCGATCTGTAGATGTATAAATTGACTACTTATGCATTGATCTTCTAGCAAAAAAAGAAGAAACAGAAAAGAAAAGGTCTATTTTTTAATTAATTTCAATGGCAGCAGTACTTCGGATAATTGTTCTGTTTCTAGCATTTTCTCATCTCATGTGCGTCAATGCTATCCCAGTTACAAGTAAGCTTCCATTCTTAATTATTTTTTTGTGTGTAAGTTAATACTATGTTAATTGTAATATTATTATATCCTTGTTAACTAATTTTAATTTGTTGTGCAGGAATTGATAGGCTAATGCATGAACATCAAAACGACGTTGTTCAAGAGACCGAGACAGAAAAGGCAATGGTTGAGATCAAGCGGATGATAGTGCAGCTAAACGACTACCCTGGCTCCGGAGCGAACCACCGCCACACTCCATGGCCACCGCAGTTGGCCAGATCATGCCCCGATTGCTAATTAATTTATTTTGTTATTATTATAAATTAGGATTAGTTAAGTTTCACCTAATCTATATATATGAATCTCATCCCGTGCATGTATTAAGTAGCTAGAGGAGAGTGATCGATCATGATAATTTCAGTTGTATCATAAGATCATCTATCATATTCATATATAACTTTAAGCAATATCCTTAATTTTGGATTACCTCTGATATTCATTATATATGTGTTATAACAAGAGTTTTCTCATTACCTAATCTATGAATTAAAATGTTTATGAGTATTATTAAAAATGGCTCCAGATTTTTCCACCATGCATCACCTTCATTCCACACAATACTCTCTTTTTTTTCTAATCAACACATTGTAGCTTATTTTGACCATAATCACTATGTTCATATAAGATCCTATTCATATCTTTCATAATTATTAATATTTGGTTTCATATCATTCATACACGAGCATCATTTAGGTACATCGTTCGCCCATATATATAAATTTCCCATGTCGACTGGGAGAGATCTTTCCTAATTCTGTTTCTACTTGCTGCATAGTAACAACTACAAAAAAGGGAGACATTTATTGACAACTATTCTACACCATAAACGGTGAACCATTGGTAGGGCGCTGTGTGATTCTCCTTATTACTAAGTGTTCCTAATTAATCGAGTTCTAGATAGAAAATGACATCAATTTTGTTTCTATATACAACAAAGTACACTTAGCAGTTGCTTAACAGATTTGGGCATTGGAAAAAGCTCGTGGATCAACAATCACAAATTTAGGCTATTATTTATGTTTTCCCATATAGTTTTGTCTTAGACCAATTGTTTTCTACTAATACTCTTCAAGTTGAGAGTTGATATTTTTTTTCCCAATAAATGTTGAATTTATAACTTTTCACTGGGGAGATTTTTCAAGTTGAAGAACACTCAATTGATCAAGTAAAAGTTCAGTTCTTGAGTTTGAGTTTTAAGGTCAAAGTAGCTGATTGATTTGTTGATGCAATGCAATCAATTAGTGGTTATACATATGATTATACATTTAAGAAGTTACTAAGTTCCATATAATATTATTACTAATATGACCCAACCATTGGTAGTTGAGAATAACACACCGTCACATCAACGTCGGCTCCTTCAAATGGGTTGTTTGCAATGTTTAGCTTTACCCTAAATATGGAGAAGGAACAAAACATAAAACTGAAATTGCTTTTGACATAATTAGTTGATTTTCTGCAACAGAAGTCAATTAGATTTAACTAATTAATGTACTTATAATACTTACAACAATCTATTAGTGTTAGGTAAACCACTATATATAGTATATATAAACTCTTAAGTTGCAAATATCTGATGACACGTCTTTACATATAATTCATGGAAAGTGGAGATGGTGGAACATGAGGTGGTACCCATTTTCACTTCCTAATTACCACTACCTTTGCAGGCTTGCAGCCACATAGCAAAAAAATAAAATTTCTCCTCTTTTATGCAAATGGACGAATGAGATTAGCAAATTAGATATGGAATAAAATCGCATTCTGTATCACGGACTCTAGGTATGACTAAAACTAGCAAAAAACCAAATTAATAGGGGGAAAATGAGTAAAAGTATAGCAAACATACACTAATTTAGTCGTAACTACCTAAATATCCGTAATTTGATTATTTTCACGAAAAGTATGAGAAAGCATGGCGCACATATCATTAGTAGTGTTGTGATATTCCTAGAATCAAAAACATGGCCTAAGCTTATTACATGATATTTAAAATTTTTGTTTTCACATTACAAAATCATGTCATTCAATGGGAATAAAAGTGTTGGCCATACATCGAGCGAAGGGTCAGAGTACACCCACCAGACTAGGTGGGAAATAAATTAATGTGAAATTCTTGTAAATTACAAAATTACAATATGATTATTAGTATTTGAGTAAAAGAAGAAAGTATGTAACTGATCAAAACTAGAAAAAACAAAAACATATTTGTATAGATGGAAGCAAAGATCAAAAGGGAGTTTGTAGCTATGTCCCCGGGGAAGGCGCAACAGCAGGAGAAGGAGTATCATTAACACGAAGAAATCCAAATTTCTTAATGAGTTCATTAGCAATCATCTCATTAGCTCTATCAGAAGGATGGTATTCATCCCAAAACACATACTTGCTTCTATCCTTGCACAAAGTTGATGCTGGAATACATGTCAAGGCTGGTCTTATTCTTCCAAATGAGCAACATGGTGAGTCTGAGTTATTGAACCCATATTCTGTTGGGCTTGTAATCACATTGTTAACAACATCATAGGCATCTCCGAATTTGAAAGTGGCATTTGGAAGCTTTGAGGATAGAGAATCTAGTAAGTTGGATGAAGCTTGATTGAAGTTTAGAGCTAATTTGTTAGTTCTGTCTTGACAACCACCGGATGTGCTTAGAACCCTTTGTAGTGGGATGCAGCCCATTGGGCCTAGCCCAAATACCATCAGTTGTCTTGCTCCTAAGCTGTGCAACCTCTGCATTTTATTCCTTTTTAGATCAATACTTTGGACCTCCATCAACAAGTCTATCAAAAAGTGCTTTCATCATTTAATTGGGTAATTTACATAATGGCTCCCATGGCATTTTATTTGACATTATGTTACCTAAACTTTACATTCCACTAACATAACGACTCCTTCATCGTTAACTAAATAAAAATAACAAATGACGATCTCAAGATATATATAAAAAAAAACTGCAAAATCGAAGTTGTCTAGAACTATGGTGCCTATTGAACCATAATTTTAAATTTTTTACCGTTCCCCACTTGTATAATTTGCTGTCTATAATTTATTTTTTCTCCTAAAAACAACACTTAAATGACATTAAAACTAAAAAGTTCAAGAATTATACTTTTTTATAATATCAATTTCAGAAATCCTACATTAAAGGGTTATCTAATATTAACGCGCTCATTTTTATCCATATAAGATCATTACATTAGTAAAATATATAGTTCATATATGATAATAACAAGTTTTAAAATTTAGGAGCTATCACGTTAGTGAGTGTAAAGTTCCCAGCTTATGCCTGTAATTTATTCCAATTTAATTTGGTAAGTTTCGGGCATGACTCACTCACCCGAAATTACTTTACAGGGGGATTACCTATATAACAAAAGTTACATTATATTGATGTGAGTGAAGGATATGTACTTACAGTAAGTTGGCCTTGAAGGGTTTCCATTAAATAATCAATGAAAGTCTGATCATTGTATTTCCAAGAGTCACTATAAACTGGCATCAAGTAATTATTTATGAAGTCATTGCTGCCTAATGCTACCACATATCTTGCTTCTCCAAAGAACTTGTCTGCCTCTTGCTTTCCTATTTGGTTTTTTATTAGTTCTTGTGTTCCTTCAAATAGCTCTATTTGCTTATTCAAACAGAACTTTTGAATCTGCACCCACAAAATATTGCCCATTACTTAACACAATGTTAATATATACTTAAGTCTGATAACAAATTTGAAATCACTAGAGAGTTAAGACTTACAAATAAACTACCAGTATCATTCAAGATTCCTCCACCGCCGGAAGCATAGTTTACACCATTCTCCAAAATTACATCTTCGGTTAAAGAAGGGTCAAGAAAAGCTGGTGGCCTCGGCAGACCCATTTGATCGCCTGCAAACACCACACGCTTATCATATAGAACATATAAATAACGTTATGCCTAAAATTGATGTCCACAATATAAAAATTAGATGAATAAATCACCTATTATATCAGCAACAGTGCGGCCATTAGTGAACCTGCCATTAGGGAGGCCGCTGCCGAAATCTATGCCATACCAAGGGAGGTTTGCATTAGCAAGACTCCTAGAGAGATACTTGTTGTTACCAACATCGGAAAGCGAATCTCCGAAAATGAACTGCACAATCTTGCATTGACATCCTTGACTAAAAAGGCCTAAAATGCCAATGATTAGTATTAGTAGTGCCTTGACAAACTTCATGTTGGTGTTTGTAATGAATTAGGGAAAGTTTGGGTTAGGATTTGATTAAGTACACGAGTAGTAAATGAATTGAAAAGTTTGAAATTAAGCAAATAAAAGGAGGTCAGGATTGTTGGATGAACCAACTGTATAACCATTCAAACCTACTTCAACTACTTACGTATTAATATTTGGTTACAATGGTTTTATTTGGAAAATTACCAACATACGCTATAGCTTTACATAAACATTATTTTTATCAATTTAATTACCTCTGTTTCAAACTTTTGATTCAATGGCTAGCAAGGATGGTTAACCTACTCAATCATTCATTTCTTGTCCGAATGAACAAAATCTAAATACTACTTATGTATGAATGGCCAAAACCGTTGGGGAGATGGCCTACTTGTCATTCTTTCACAAACAGCCACTTTCTTAATATATGTATTAATTGATGAGTTTCACATGAGCATATATGAATAGAGTAATTACACGTAAGGTCCTTTTAACTTAGCCTCTGCTTTCAATCTATACATAGATACGTACGTATATTTAAACCTCTAATGGTAACCTCTATATGTCGGTCTTTTCTTAATTTACTCTCCTTATCGCTGACATGTCATTTTCTGAAATTTTTGATTTTTTTTATTTCTTTTTGTTCTCTTACATTAAATTGATATATGTTGTCTTTTTAAAATAATTCACCAATTATCTCATAAAATCTCTCTAATTAATCTACTCTCTTAATGTAAATTTTTCATTTCGTTATTCTTATGGTTTATTCTTTTACAAATTTGACTCCAATTTGCAGTTCGTTTTTCCTTTTGTTTCTCAATTATAGACATCAAAACTATTCGATTCGGATTATCTAACGGGTTTGTAGACTTCTTCAGTTACCAGTAATAATAGTTCGTATATAATTATAAGTTTTTAGTTTGCGATTTCATTAATTTGTATAGTCTAATTTTAAGATCTTCTTGCATTTCCCTCCAGAGGTACAATTCACGGGCTAAAGTTCTCATTTTAGTGTTTTATGGTTCCTATACTCACTAATTGTGAGAGAATTTCTCTTTCCATTATCATGCATTTTACTTTGAACTTTTTTTCCTTTTTTTTAAAGGAATTGAACTTTTTTCCTTATTTCATGTGTTTCATTAAATCAAATAATGACTCATTAAATAACTTGAGATATTATACAGTATTGTAATCAAACAATTTATTGATGCGTAAATCAAAATAACTAATGTCAACTTCAAAGTGAAAAGGTACAATAGTCTACATTTTGTTGACACATATTTTCAATATAGTCCAGTAAAAATAAGGAAGACGGAAAAAAAGGGAAGGCCGAACATCTCGACTAGGTCGGCACCCTCTCGTATCCTATTTTCAAAATCTTTTAAGAACAAAAGAAAATACCCAAAATCTTGTGAAAATATTGTTTATGTAATTGAATCTATACATACTGGTTGAAGTTTTGTTTGATTACAGTCCAATATCGTGTTCTTTTATCAGACTTCAATATCTATAAAGTTTATTTTTCACGTAGGCAAACAAACTTGTGGATTATTATATTGCAAAAACATCCAAGTTCTATGCTAGCCCAACTATTTAGTTCGGGATCCCAATTTTCTGTGATGATATCTTACTTTCTTATTGTAAACGTTAAATTATTAACAAAACTTGGCATTCTTTTCCTTTCAAAAAAATGTAATTGGATCATCTAATCCGTTATTAATACCACTATAAGTTCGAACAAAAGCCCACGGGTATCAAAAGCAGCCCATTAGATCCATCATTGTTAGGCCCATTTCAATTGTAAGACAGGTGAAAGATCCCACAACGTGGCACAATATCATCCTCTTACTCATACAAACAAATTAAAAAGAAAAACAAAAAAGGAAATTCCCATGACATGCACACTCCAATCTATCTTCATTATCCATATCCAATCCTCACCCTCAATCCCTCTAATCCAACGGCTGATATCCCTCACCATATCCACCAAGAATCTTCTCTCCATCAAAATCCCACCTTCACTCTCATCCCTCCACTTTTCAGCGACCACCACCATGACTTCCTCCGTCGCCTTCAAATCCTTCACCGGCCTCCGCCGCTCCTCCGGCGACTCCCCTACATTCCACTCTCAAACCTCCTCCGTCAACCTCCCCCACCGCCGTCTCCAAATATCCGCTAGTAAAACCAGCCCCAAGTTACAAAACCGTAATCTCCGCGTCGCCGTCATCGGCGGAGGTCCTGCTGGCGGAGCTGCCGCAGAAACTCTCGCGAAAGGTGGTATCGAGACTTACTTAATTGAACGGAAGCTCGATAACTGCAAACCATGCGGCGGAGCTATTCCGCTTTGCATGGTGGGGGAATTCGATTTGCCGTTGGATATTATTGACCGGAAAGTTACCAAGATGAAGATGATTTCTCCGTCAAACATCGCCGTCGATATTGGACGGACGTTGAAGCCGCACGAGTATATAGGAATGGTGAGACGGGAGGTGCTGGATGCTTACTTAAGGGAGAGAGCGGAGAGTAACGGAGCTAAAGTTATTAACGGCTTGTTTTTGAAAATGGATATTCCTAAGGGAGGCAGAGACAAAGATACGGCGCCGTATGTCCTGCATTATACTGAGTACGATGGCAAAGTCGGCGGCGCTGGGGTGAAGAAGACTATGGAAGTTGATGCGGTGATCGGCGCCGATGGAGCCAATTCTCGTGTTGCTAAGTCTATTGGAGCTGGTGATTACGACTATGCAATCGCATTTCAGGTTAGTTGATCGAATTTTGAACCCTGATCCGGGTTAAATGCAGTATTCATAGCTCAACTTTGACTGTTAAAAGTAGTCAGATTACTAGCTGACCAACGGTGTATTTAGACCGCTAAATTGCTGAAATTAGGGATTTTGAAATTGTGTATGCAGGAAAGAATTAAGATCTCGGATGAGAAGATGGTGTACTACGAAGACCTAGCTGAAATGTACGTGGGAGATGATGTGTCCCCAGATTTCTACGGATGGGTCTTCCCCAAATGTGACCATGTTGCTGTTGGAACTGGAACAGTGACGCACAAAGGCGACATTAAGAAATTCCAATTAGCGACGAGAAACAGAGCAAAGGACAAGATCCTTGGGGGAAAGATAATCCGAGTGGAAGCACACCCAATCCCGGAACACCCAAGGCCCCGGAGGTTGCTGGAGAGAGTAGCATTGGTAGGGGATGCAGCCGGATATGTGACCAAATGTTCTGGGGAAGGGATATATTTCGCGGCGAAAAGTGGGAGAATGTGTGCAGAGGCGATTGTGGAAGGATCGGATAACGGGAAGAGAATGGTGGAAGAGAGTGATTTGAGGAAGTACTTGGAGAAATGGGATAAGACATATTGGCCAACTTATAAGGTTTTGGATGTGTTGCAAAGGGTGTTTTACAGATCAAATCCGGCACGAGAAGCGTTTGTGGAGATGTGTGCAGATGAGTATGTGCAGAAGATGACATTTGATAGCTATTTGTATAAGAAAGTGGTGCCTGGGAATCCATTGGAAGACTTGAAGCTGGCTGTGAATACCATTGGGAGCTTGGTGAGGGCTAATGCTCTTAGAAAGGAGATGGATAAACTCAGTGTATGATCAATCACTCTATATGAATGTATGTATTCCACTGTTTGTGTTTAATAAGTTTGCATTTGCACAAGTGTTAGCTACCTGTTGATTTTGCTTAATCTCCTGCTGCCAAATGGTAACTTTGTTGTTCGTGCTACTTGTTCAACAAACCAAAATGTAACTCGAGGATGTAGATCGTTGCATTAGTTAGTGGATCCATATTGTAATACTCAATTTTTCATTTAATTATTTTTTTGCCTTCATAGTTAACATACCAAAATTACGAGTACCTCAATATGTTTGGTCATAGTATAAAACAAGGCTAAATTATTTATTCTATTAACGATGTTTTTGCTAAACAAGAAAGTGATAATTGGCTTATTCAAACCCCTAAAGATTAATTGATAAATACAAACAAGATTAACGGGATTAGTTTTGTTGGATTTGGAAAGACAGCAAAGAACGTAGTTCCTCAAGCTTGAAGACCATACCAATGGGCAATGGTCGATTTTGAAGGCCATTAAAAGAACGAGATTCAAAGAAGAAAAAGCACGAGTTTACACGGAAAAGAACACAATGTTTAAAGGAAAAAGTAGAGCATCACATTTCATAGTTCTTCAAAGCCTAATTCCTTATAAAATTGACAGATTGGAAATTCATTTTTGATATCAATTGATCAATTTGTTTATAACAGAAATCTGTAAACAATTAGTAAGTGTTAACAATTGTATAGAAGAAATCAATTACTTAATGTATACCTTATATGTGTGTTATAATTTATATGTTTGTTTTATTTATTGAGTCTTAACTGTATTGATTAGAAGCAACAATCCAGAGCTTCTAAAGGAGAGAATATTGCTTTGTGCTGAAGTCTCACTAGATCAAAACACACACTTAACACAAAAGTCAGTTTGCCTTTGAGATTGTTAAGTGTAGGTTTTGAACCTAGAGCAAAGAACTTTAAAAAGACCATAAAGCCATCTAAGTCTTATTCACCCCCATTTAGGATGTTTACATCTTCTTTAAGGACCAACAAGAGTTAGTGAAAAGCACACTTATTAGCTCAAATTTTTGTTAAAAAAAGAAGAGAGACATTAGTTCATTGTAGTCTCTTGTTCTTAGTAGATTAAGTAATGCTTAGTTGTTTGAGTTATAAACAATTAAGTTGAGAGAAACATAGTGGACTAAAGTTCATGGGAAGGTACTTTTAGGATTGGGTAAGAAATAGGTTGAACCAAGATAAATAGATTTGCGAGTACTTCTCTCTTTGTTGGACTCCTTTATTTCCTACTGTATTTCTTTATTTGTTTGTTACGTAAAAACTTGATATATAATTATGAATTTTAATTAATAATATACCCATTTTATTATTATTGTTAAGTTTATATGTAAAAAAATATAAACTTATATTTAATTGGAATAAATTTACTTAGGACCTCTAAAATGATAGAAACAGTCCGAATATAATTACTTTATTTTCACAGTATTTTTCTATACTTTTTGTTAACAAATACTTAAATTAATTTCTCTACAAATATATAGTAAATGAAGTAATAATTAGTTTTGTGATAAAAAATTACCATAACATTATGCTAGAAAAACAATTCGAAATGAAGCTTAAAAAAAAAGAAAAAGACGGGGAAGGGATAGTTGGCGGAAGATGAAAATAGACGGCCAAGATGATGTTAATAAAGAAAACGGAGGGTGAGGATGTGTGGAAGGTAGGGAATGGAGGGGGAGAATCTTGGGCAGGTGCGGCGGTGTATTCGGTAGAAAGAAAAGAATTGGATTATATGAATTAAAAAAAAGAAAAAAAGGTGTCGTGGAAGGGTATTGAGTCACGGTGTGTCTGCGTATTGGTAGTAGGTGTTGAAAAAGCAGATTCCTACTAGGCAGAGAGAGCTCTTTGGCGGAACTTTCCATCCTTCCTTTTCTTCTAATACACATACATACCCAGATTCCTTACTTTTCCATCTTCCTTCACATCTCTTTTCTCAGGTTTGCGTTTCCTCCATTTCTGTTTTTATTTTATGGACATCTTTTCTTTTCATTTTCTTTCTGTTAGATCTGGTATATGTTTTCACCATTTTATTTCTATTTTTCTATGTCTCATCTCTTACTCATTCTGCATATCTTTTCTATTACTTTCTTTATCCCTAACTTACCTCATGCCTCACAATTCTATATTATTTAATTGCAATTTCCTCACAAATTATTGAATCCTTCTTGTGTTGTATCACTGTTAGGGTTTCTCTCCATCGACTTCTGAATGTGCTTGCTTCGTGTCTTTTAACTTAATAATCACCTCCAATTTCTTAATTCCTCGATACTCTTTTAATCTAATTTCATGATTTAGGTTGTAGTTCGTATTTTAATCAAATTTCTATTACTTCTTGCTCACTGTTCATTACTATGCTGCTACATTTTTAATCAAAGCTGTGTTAGTTTTTTTTCTCTTAGTTGAGTTTGTTCCTTAATGTTAGTTGCAAACATGAATTATAAGTTACAACTCTTGATTCATATTTGTGTTTTTTCCCTACCTATGATCACTTCATTTCTTAGAATTAAGATAATTCCATTTTTGAAGTTTAATCAGTTTTCTATTGAATTTGTTTCTATTAGATCCCGAGTCATAAAAATCTTGATATCATTTCACAAAAGTCTTGCATTTGTCTCTTTCCGTGGCCAGAATAAATTGCTTTCTGTAGCGGTATTGTTAAAATCAGCATGTGCCCTTCTAGTTGCCACCCTGGGCGTTTGTCTGAGCAGAATGAGGTGCTACTTAAAGAAGAATATAACAGTTTCATCGTGTAAAATAGTATTAAGTTTCAGAAATTGACTGACCTCATAATTCATAGTTGTTTTCTATTTTCTTGTTGAGCTGTGAGTTTGTTTTGATTTTGTCTGTTGTATTTCTAGCTCTTATGAAGTTTGCTCTAAACTACAATCTCTTCTTAACAAAAGTCTTTATACCCCCATTTTGTCTACTGAAATTTTTTTGACATACTATTCCTTCACTTCCCTGGAGTATATTTTTGTTTTGGAGATAAATCTGGTTTTCAGATCCAAATCATTGACTATGATGTTGTCACTTTAAATTATGTACACTTTCTAAAATTGTTTTTGAAGTGTTAGGTAACAAGCAGAAAAAAAAGATTAGTATTTTGTTCTCAGAATAGTATTCATACTACCAACACTGTCGGAAGATACAAAAAAAGCATGTTGTTTTGTGTTTGGACTTAGGTGCCCACATAGGCAGGATGTTGCCAATTGGTTGAGATGAACTTCTGTTTCCTGTTGCCTGGGCGCCTAGATAAGTGCCTTGAGCACTTTTAACGAAATTGCTTAACAGTTTCCTATAATCAACATAAGTATGTATAAATCTGCAAGGTTTCACTTAGTTGGATTGAGTATATATGGTAGAATAACGGATACCTAGATCTCCTAATGAAGTAGACAACTAGCTTCAAGTTCATAATTCATATTCTTGAAGCCTTTGTGTCTTTACTGCATTAGTAACAGTTCTGTCCTTGAATCAGTATTTTATACTTTAAATAATAAGAGCTTAAAATAAGATTTATGACGTTGTGTGGACTAGTTATTTCTGGGAGGAAAGATTCATGCAATTGAAAAACTGTTGCACTAGAAGCATTTTAAAATACTGAATCTATGTGTGGACATTGCCATTTGTTTGAGTTTGTTATCTGTTTTCTTTTTGGCATCTATAGTTCAAGTTATTTTTAGTGAAAGTCATCTAGATTTTATTCATCTACCTACAATGACTCACTGTATTATTCTCTTCACAGATTTGGAAGATGGCAGCAACATCAGCAGCAACCTTTTCTATTGGATCCGCTGTCTCCTTTGGTCCCAAAGCAAGCCAACTTCCACAGTCCAAGCCCTTTGCTGTTAGGTTCAACTCCCAGAACCCGGTTGTGAGCTTCAATGGTCTTAAGGCGTCAAACTCTGTAAGCTGTGAATCAGAATCTTCCTTTTTTGGCAAGGAAAGCACTGCGGCACTACGAGGATCTTTTGCTTTAAAAGCACACAAATCAGACCAAAAGCTGTACAATCACCTAAACGTCCAAGCTTCTTACAAAGTGGCAATTCTGGGAGCTGCTGGAGGAATAGGTCAGCCACTCGCACTTCTCATCAAGATGTCCCCACTAGTTTCAACCTTGCACCTGTATGATATAGCAAATGTGAAGGGTGTTGCTGCTGATCTCAGTCACTGCAACACCCCGTCTCAAGTTCTGGATTTTACTGGGGCTTCTGAACTACCCAGTTGCTTAAAAGGTGTAGATGTTGTGGTTATACCTGCTGGAGTTCCGAGAAAGCCTGGCATGACCCGTGATGACCTCTTCAACATCAATGCCAATATTGTGAAGAACTTGGTTGAGGCTGTCGCTGACAACTGTCCTGATGCTTTTATCCACATTATTAGCAATCCAGTCAACTCTACTGTACCAATTGCTGCGGAAGTTTTGAAGCAGAAGGGTGTCTATGATCCAAAGAAGCTATTTGGTGTCAGCACACTTGATGTTGTAAGGGCAAACACATTTGTTGCGCAGAAGAAGAATCTCAAGTTAATCGATGTGGATGTCCCTGTTATTGGAGGCCATGCTGGGATTACCATACTTCCTATTCTGTCCAAGACGAAACCTTCAGTCAATTTCAGTGATGAGGAAGTCCAAGAACTTACTGTGAGGATTCAAAATGCTGGGACAGAAGTTGTGGAAGCAAAAGCAGGCGCAGGCTCTGCTACACTTTCAATGGCATATGCAGCAGCCAGATTTGTCGAGTCTTCTCTTCGTGCACTGGATGGGGACAGTGATGTTTATGAGTGTACGTTTGTGCAGTCTGATCTGACCGAGCTTCCATTTTTTGCATCAAGGGTGAAAATTGGAAGGAAAGGGGTTGAAGCACTTATTTCAGCTGACCTCCAAGGTTTGACTGAGTATGAGCAGAAGGCACTGGAAGCTTTAAAACCTGAACTCAAGGCCAGTATTGATAAGGGTATTGCATTCGCTCAAAAGCAACCCGTGGCTGCTTAGAATGCCCTAATTAAATTGAAATGCAGGTCATAACAAGATTTAGAAAGATAACTTTTTTGCTGTTTGTTTGTTCTTAATCATTATGGCATCAGCACTTCAGTTTTGTAGGAGTTTTCTTTTCTTCTTTTTGTCTCATTCGGTGAAGTACTGTTTGAAAAGGATGCTGTCTACCTCTCGAAGAGCTTGTAATACTTGTTTTCTTGAATAACATGGCTGGTGCACTATATACAGTACAAAATACCTACTTAAATTCTTGAATAAAATGGCTGGTGCATTATATACACTACAAAAGCCAAACGAGTATTAGGAAGGCCGTCTCTCTACCTCTCCCTGTCTTTCTCTCTATGTATTCTTAATGCACATCTTGGTGGTAACTAAAAATGTGTTTCAAGTTTCATTGTTTAGCACACAATTCTCCGAGCGTGTGGCTGCATGCAGATTGAATTTTAGAGAGTGGCTTCGTCCATTTTGGTATTTATTTCAAGCAATGGTAGACAATGGAATAGGTTTTTGTAAAAGTTAATTCATCTCAGTAGCAAATAACAATGAGAGTAGTGGATTGTTGTTTAAAGATGTAAGGTTGAACAAGACTGGAAATGATTTTTATGCTTAATCCAATTAACTTGCCATCTATGTTCCTGCCTCTCCAAGTACACGAACCTTTCAGCTCGCACCCTAGATTTTCACAGCACCACCACAGTGTGAGCTGGGAGAGCTCCGAGGAGCCAGGTTCGAATTTGCTTTCAACGTCAACAAAAAGAGCGAACTAAGCTATGATCTTATTTGAGCAAGCAAGCTGAAAAAAAGCAGTTATTCAATTTGATTCACCAAGTAAAAAAGGATAAAAAAAGTTTTTTGAACACCAGGTTCAAAGGGATTTTAACAACACATATCAAGCAGAATGCAGTCGGACTACGATGAATGAGAGCTGTGCATCCTTGACTCTTGGCTTTCTTCTTTCATTTAAGGAATGAGCAGGAAGGCCAGAAAGGGCAAGCTCAGAACCCCTTTTAAGTCATTCCATTGCATTTTGGATTGGTCTAACAGGTTTAAATCTTTCCACTTTTTGCTTTTCATACAGCTAACAAGTCCTCGAGCGGAAGAAGCTGCTAAGCTTCCAGTGATTTACTGTTTTTGACCTTGAGACATAATTTGAATTTTAGCTTGCACAGCCTTCCCTATTTTCTTACAACTTCCCATCCCCGTCTTTGTTGAGATCTCATACCCGTTATCAGCAAACGTGAATGCCACACTAACCACATGCTCCCTCAAGACATAGATCAATCTTCACAGAAACCTTTTGCTTAGAAAGATGAAGCAATCTCGGTTCTTGTCTTAAAGCAATCAATTTCTACAAGCAGCATTACCAGTAGTCATTACAGGAACATCTTCCTTCAAAGAAATGATGAAATCGAGTTCGATCTCTTATAATTACTTTTCTATTATAAACCCCTGAAAGAATCTTAGCGAAGTTGTGGCAATCAACACATGTCCGAATATTCTTGGCTATTCTTATTGTTGTGCCAGGTGGAGTCATAAGAACTCCAAAAGCAATAGCCAACTTCTCACTATGAAACGAAAGCACATCTGTTTTCTCTTCTTCGCTTAAATTATGTAGTTCGGATGTTATTTCAGCAACATAACCAGCCATTCTGAGTTGCTTATTAATCTCATCTAGCATTCCATAGATCTCATCTTTTAATGGATGAGAAACATCATCTACAACGAATTCGTGAACCTTGCCTTTCAATTCAATTGAACTACATCCAGGAGTAGTTTGAATTCCTTTCTCTTGCATAAACTTCCTCAGTTCTCTAACCTTGTCCCAATTACCGACTGACGAATACATATTCAACAACAAAACATAATCCCCAGCCTCCTGAGCCTTAAGTTCAATCAAATGTGAAACAACACGTTCTCCATGAGCAAGATGGTGATGAATCCTACATGCCCCAAGCAAGGTCCTCCACATTGTAGAATCAGGCTGCACCTCCATTGACATTATAAGCTCATAAGCTTGGTCAAGCTTACCAGCACGACCTAAAAGATCAACCATACACCCATAGTGATGAACATTAGGAGTCATCCCAAACTCCTGGATCATTTTATCAAAAAGCTTCATTCCCTCGTCAACCAACCCGCAATGGCTACAAGCAGAAAGAACTCCAGTAAAAGTTTGATCATCCGGCAAAACACCATTCCTCTGCATCTCTTCAAATGCTTGGATGGCTTCTCTCCCATGTCCATTCATAGCAAAACCGGAAATCATGGCACTCCAAGTGACAACACTTTTACACCGCATACTCTTAAACACACCATACGCCTTGTCTAAACCCCCACATCGGGAATACATTGCTATAAGAGAATTGCAAAGATTCATAGCACCATTATACCCAGATTCCTGAATAAAAGCATGAACCTTTTCCCCGAACTCAATAGCTCCCAAGTTCGCACAGGCCTGAACCAAAAGCAAGCAAGTAACACCATCCGGTCTACACCCAAACTCACCACTAACCATACCGTCAAACACACCCAAAACATCCCGCGTCCTACGATTCCTTATCAAACAAGAAATCAACACATTCCAAGAAACAGTATCTTTCAAAACTATCTCATCAAACACTTTGCAGGCATCATTACCCTTATCACAAACCGAATACAAATCCACCAAATTAGTAAGCAACAAACAATCCAACCGATACCCATCTCGTAAAATACGAGCATGAACCTGCTGAGCACCGGAGAAAGAGCAAAGCTTGATAAAACACTTAATTACAGAGGACAAACATACAGGGTCAGAACGTAAACCCGCGAGTCGCATTTGCTGGAAGATAAAGAAACCTTGAAAAGGGTCGTTGGTGAAAGAGTAAGCTCTAATGATGGCATTGTAGTGAAACGGAGAAAGGTTATGGATTTGAGAGAAGACGAGGCGGGAATAAGTGATGTCTAGTGAAGCTGCACGTGACAAAAACGGGAAAGAGATGGAGGGCTGTTGAAGGAGAGATGAACCGAGGAGATGGGCGTGGATTTGGAGCAATTGGGGTTTGTGAGGGCATGTTTTAATGAGTGTAATCAACTGTTTTTCTGGTTGCTGATGAAGATTTGAGATTGATTTCAACGGATTTCTTATTTGCATCCTTACGTCCCGTTTTCGGCAGTAGTATAAAAACTAGACTAGTCTCGTCATGACAAGAACATAAGTAAGTAGTAGGCAAATGTGTTGTGTTGTGTTGGGTTCAGCTAAATACGCAGAAATCCCAACTCCCGTTATATACTTTTTTTCAATTCTCATTTTGGGTCCTTTAGGTTTTAGCACTATTTCTGGCGAGTTTCAAATTGCACATCTACTTTATACAATGAAGAAACTCATTTTTAGTTTGATGCGGCTCTTGCAGACATTCACGAGGTCTTTTTTATTGATCGTAGGGGCACTTCTTTTCCTAGAGTTGTGAACTACTGGTGTTTTGCTCTGTTTCTTTCTTTGTTTTTTTTCTCGTTTTCTGTCCGGGGTTTTTCAATTCCTCCCCCTTACCCAAAAAAAATGAAGAAACTCGTTTTGATTGAAGAGCTATGTGATTAAATCGTTTACTAAATGTTTAGCTTAAGATTATAAATGTATGTGTTTAGGTTGAATTCACTCTTCCTATAACCATAAAGCTTTAAATTTATCACGATTTGTATAAACATAAGTTGTTAGACTAATTTTGGAGGCTTCGATTATGCTACTGTTGTTGAGAGGCAACGATCAGGAAAAAGAGAGTAGTGTTATAATTGAACAAGTAATTTTTATTTTATTAAAAAGATGATTGGATAGTAATTCAACCATTATCCCATGAGAATAAACCTTAATTAATGTTTGTACAAACATTTAAGTTTCAATTAATAAGAATTATTATTGAAGAATGAGTGTTATTTATCATTAATGACAATTATAAAATATATTTGTCTTATTTAGCGTCTTGGGGCGCTCGTTAGCGGGATCGGTTTGTTATTACTCCCTCCGTCTCAAAACTATGTGCAAAATAACTAATTTTTTTGTCCCATAAAATGTGCACATAACTACCAACTAACTCTCACTTTACTAATATACCCTTATTTATTATGGTTTAAGTTACTAAATATAGAATGCATTAAATGTTTTTTCATTAAAACATTACATTAATTGAGGGCATATAAGTAAAATAACAATAATATTTAATGTTTTCTTATTTAGTGTGCAAACTCATTTGTGCACATAGTTATGAGACGGAGAGACTACATAATTATTTTGAATAAGTTATTTTCAATATTATTAAAAAAATATGAATATTTAAGAAAAATTCTAAAAAATATCAACATATTTAATATTAAATTAAAAAAATAAACATGTCGTTTATTTTCTTGAGCCGACTAAATCCACCTTGGACCGATTTGGACAGTCTTGAGCTGTAAAGGCAACTATTATGCAGGTTACCACTTTGAAACACCCTTGGAATGAAAATCGCCAGGTTTTTTTAGTTTTCACCTATAAAAACCTCCTCTTTTTGCTATAGAATGCTATAATCTCAAAATATGTTATACATTAATGGTTACTTTGCTCAACACCATTTTATTGATCTCATACGAATTGAACCAATAATGGAAACAAACAAATTAATGGTATATACACAGGATTTGGATCCTTCGAATGATTTTTTTTACAAGGATACTTTGAATGTTTAATTGTTAGCAAGTTTTCATTAGAAAACGTTAAATCTAGAATAGTTCAAATTAACTATACTTGTTAAAATATTAGTGGGTCGGTTTTAGTCTACCCATTTTCCGGTTTAACTGGTTTCCAGAAATCAGTGATTTGTTCTTGGTAAGTTTTGTACATCAGTTAGGGTTTAGTTCAAGGTATATACATTGGAACATAGAGTGACAAGATAAAAGCATATGTACTGTATTTGAACACACAAAAAAAGGAGGTTACAAAGATAGAAAGAAATAAAAGTCTAGAAACATAGAGAATTCTCATAAGTTACAGGATCATCCAAGAGGGATTTGATCTCTTCATCATCTTCTTCTTCCTCCTCCTGCCGGTGAAACGTAAGACCAGAAGAAGAAGAAGAAGAATGTGGAGAATAAGAAACGATCCCCAAAGTCTTCCTTTTCTTATAATTAGCCTTAAAACAGGCTTGTCTTAGCCTCTTGGTTTTATGCTGGAGCTGCATGTCTGGAACTTCCTCAAGCTGCCTCTTTTCCCTTTCCAATAATTCCACAGCTTCCTTCAGTTTCCCTTCACTTCCTTCTCCCTCCACTCTCTTCATCTCCTGCATATATGTCAAATATTAATATAAAACATGTCGTTGAATCTTAAGTGTAATCTCAAGCTTTTGGTTCACGTGTGCATATATGTATATAATTTCATATTTTCATATTCATAACATTAAAGACACTAACATAGGAGAAAAAATAGATAGCAGTATAGGACAAACCTGAACATTTTTAATAAGGGTTTGAATGCTCATTAGTTTGCGATGCGGCCATCGTTGGATTCCTAATTCTCTGCATCTCTTTTTCAAAAGGGTTAATCCCACATTCAGTTCCTTGGCTGCCTGTGTAATCGGCATGTAAAAATATTTCGAAATGGCTTCTTTTGTCAAGCCTTTTGATGTTCCCTTTTCTTCTCTAATCACTACCCTCTTTTCTTCTTCTTCTCTCCTTGATTTTATAATCATTTTAGTACTGATCTGGGTCGACTTCTCTTTTTTTGGCTCAAACAAACAACCCAACTCCCTCCATATTGCAGTATCCTCTGCATTAATTAATTCTTTGTTAGGAAATTATACTTTTCATAACAGAAAATTATAAATATATATGTTATGTCAAAACCTTCACTGAGTCGAGTGTATAGTGACTCTTCATGAAAATCGAAAGCAAAAGAACTGCGTGTGCTGGTAAAACTCTCCATTGGTGGAAAGCCATCCTCAAAATAACAATTTCCTTCATATGATCTGTAGAAATACAACAAAAAGTATTAATCAAAATGGATAAATATATCATGAATAGGGCAAAAAAAGGAAAAAAAAAATACAAAACCTTAAATCAAAGTCAGTGAAGATTTCTTCCTTCTTCTCAATAATATGGAACTCAGAAGTAAAACTATCTGAAGATGATGAGTTAGCCATTTTTTTCTGGGAAAATGCAGTAGCAGAGATTTGAGGGAAGAAGATGAGACGAAGAGGTGTATTATATATAGATAAGGAATAGCGGAAATGAATCTTAAATGAATCTAATAATTGTGCGCCGTCTTACGGTATAACTGGTATATGTGCATGAATTATTATTTTCTTAATTAATGATTTTATTGGTTACTGTGTGTGATTCTGGGAGTTACATTTCCCATATCACTCATCCAATACTACTCAGATTAATCCTCCCACAAAAACCCAACTTAATTTCTTAGCAAAGAAAAATTGTGCCTCCTTGTAGATATCTCTATTCACGTCCAGAAATTTGAATGGGAGAGATTTCCAGTTAATATATGATGAGGAGAGAACTGTAAAGTTCCATAAAATATTTTTTTTGGTGAACAGTTCCATAAAATATACAAAAGGGTTCCATTCACCATTTTGCACCGGAGTGGTTTACATCTTCTTGTTTATGATATTTTGGAAATATAAACAAATAAGTAATTTGTATAACTTATAGTGAAGTTCAGTTTGTGATTAATTTGGGAAAATAAATCACTAAACTTCATTTAGTAAATTCATTAAACTTTTATTTTTTAAATTTTTTTGTTGTAAGAAGTAAAGTTCGAACACTAGACTCACGTTCGGATCATTATAAAATCATTCAAATGTATCACATTACATAGAATGATCTGGCTCGAGTGCAATAATGGCTTGAAATTATCACGGATCATAATGATAAAAATATCTTTTTTAGGGTAATTTCCTAAGACAAAAACTTATGTATTTACCAGTTAAAATGATGTCTGTGTTTTTTTTTACGAAATAAAAATTGAATTTAGCTCCATTATTTAAAAAACGAAAAAAAACAATAAAAACGTTAAATGTGATAACGTGGCAAAGAGTATTTTAATTTATTGGCAGAATTTTAGAAAAATGTATAAATACCATTTTGATAAAATTAGTATACACACAATTTTTTTAAAAAAAATTATTTTTTTTATTGTCACCTGATTCTTATGTAACTACTATCATTTTATACATAAAATTAATCTTTTTAGAGACTATTTGAATAGTTTTCTTCAAGGAGGCTATTAAAATATATTTTAGTGATATTGTTGAAATAAAATAAGATGTGTGTACTCTTTAGAAAGTGATCATTACTTGTGGATTGTGATTGGGTCCGTAGGGGGAAGTGGTGCATGTCAGCCAGATGTATAGTGATATTTTCTTCCGTCGCTAAAAAGTTTAGACTCGTAATTACTACTTTAGCACTCCACCACGCGCCTAGTACTTAGTTTCATAATTACTCTTAGGCAATCATGCTTATCCAATCTTTTACTCTACAGTATTCAATAAATAAATAAATAATAAAACTCTCTAAAATTATTACTGCTAGCTGCTTCATTTTATTTATTCTTAGAGTAGATTTTTCTTTTTTTACATTTTAGCCCAAAATGTAAAACTTCTTCTACTTTTTTTTTGTAATATATGAACTGTTACTGACAATCCTTCCTTTAGGGCAAAAGCTATGAATAAAATTTATGACTAAATTATATTAACTGGTGAAAAAAATAAAATTATATAACATTCCCGTTATTATTACTATTATAATTATCATTATTTGATGAAATATAACATTCCCATTATTAAGTGTAACATACTACCAATTACCTGAATTTTGTTATTTATGAGAAATAATTAGACAGCAGTTACAATCAATTAAATTAAATTATGAAGTGTGGTTAATTGCTTTTATATCTTCTTTTATTCTCAATGAGTGCTCAATTAAATCATTGCCTCATTATTATATGCTATAAAACTGTGGTACTGGTTATATGGTGAATTTTCATGACCCGCTATATAATAACCCTAACTTGTAGTTATATGAACCATATTAATACTCAAAAATAAAATTGGCAAAGTTATTTCCATCTTAAAAGAACCATTTGGGCCGGACCAATATTGGTGTTGGGTCAAGCTAGAATTTCTCGTTATTAATTGAGGATTGAAGTCAATTCATGAAGATATTATATTCTTAAACTACTATTTTTTCGGTTCTACGAATATGTACATAAATGAATGAACATATAGAACATTAAATGTTATTGATGTTATACTTAATTATATACTTTATGATAGGGTAAATAGCACCACAGGTACCTAAACTATACCACTTTTCTCAAATTGGTACCTACCAACTATTTTTCCCCATCCGGGTACCCAAACTATCGATGACCGTTTAAATTGGTACCTAGTGACCTCCTATAGCCAGTTTTCCCCTAGTCAACCCGAAGTCAACGAAAGTCAACACAAATATAGTTGACTTCTTCAACTCTCCTTAGCAAAATGTCCAAACTACCCCCTCCACCTTCATCTTCTTCCTCCTTCATTCTCTCTTCTTCAATTTTTTTTTTCTTATTCTTCTTTCTCTTCTTCTTTCCATTTAATTAACAAAATATCAAATCCCTAACCAAAAAAACAAATAAAATCAATCCCAAACAAAGAGAAAAATCAAAGAAATGTTCAAACCTAAGGGCGGGTCTTCGCTAGAGTCTAGAAATTCCAGATTCCGGACGTCGACCGTCAGAACCTGACCAGGTTCCGGCGGTCGACGTCCGGAATCTGGAATTTCCAGACTCCGGCGCTCGCTGTCCGGAAACTGGGTTCCAGATTCCCGGTGGCGCTGGGATCTGGAACCCAGATCTCGGAGGCGACATGGGACTTGAATCCCAGGTCGCCTACGGGATCTGGGTTCCAGATCCCAGCGCCACCAGGAATCTGGAACCCAGATTCCGGACGGCGAGCGCTTCCAGATTCCGGCGCTCGCCGTCCGGAATCTAAATTCCAGATTCCCGACGCCACCTGGAAATCCAGATCCATGGTGGCTCCGGGATCTGGAACTGGTTCCAGATCTCGGCGGCGACAGGCCGGATCTGGTCATCTTGCCAGATTCCGGTCTGTCGTCGCCGGGATCTGAAAATTTTGGATACCGGCGGGGTTGACGTTAATCCGGTGAATTTTATCTATTTTGTTTTTTTTTTAAAGGAAAAAGAAGAAGAGAAAAAAGGGAAAAAGAAATATAAATGAGTTATGAGTTGGTGGAAAAGTGTGAAGAGGAGAGAGAATATTGAAAGAATGAAGAAGATGATGAAGGAGGAAGAAATAGAAGGAATAAGAAAAAAAAAATTGAAGAGGAGAGAATGAAGGAGGAAGAAGATGAAGGTGGAGGGGGTAGTTTGGACATTTTGCTAAGGGGAGTTGAAGAAGTCAACGAAGTTTGTGTTGACTTTCGTTGACTTTGCGTTGACTCGGAGAAAACTGGCTATAGGAGGTCACTAGGTACCTATTTAGACGGTCATCGATAGTTTGGGTACCCGAATGGGGAAAAATAGTTGGTAGGTACCAATTTGAGAAAAGTGGTATAGTTTAGGTACCTGTGGTGCTATTTACCCCTTTATGATAGTATGCAAGTCGATATTGGTTATCTTATGGATGAAATTGCTGAATGTAATTGTTTGAACAATAAATGTTACTTTTGGTGTTTTTTCTCTTAATTATGTTAAATCATCTTGTATATTTTCCTATGGTGGACCCTATTCTCCTCCGGGGAGAGATAATGCACATTGGAGGAAAACTTAGATATATTTGGTTTATTTAGTTAAGAGTGGATCAAGAGACAATTTACTTTTTCTCGCATATATTAAGCTAATTATGTAAGCAGAAAAATAAAAAGAAACACTAGAGTCAATCAAGGAGATCATGAATAGTTGAGAACAATCAATTGGTGAGCAATTTCTTTGAAGGATACATGATGGAGAAGGTGGATCAAGTGGACAAGCAATTACTTCAAGCGTTTATAAAAGAAAGAAACATCAATTGAAAAGGTCAACCAACTCAATATTCAAAACAAAGTAAACTTCTAGCAATTTCATATTTAGACTTCAGCTTTTTAGATTAAACTTCAACAATTTTAATTTTTCATCGTTGTTTTTAGTTTTCATTCAAGTTCATTTACATATTAATTTGTAGACATCAGTAAAATTTCAACACAAGTTCCCCAAATTCCTTCAATTCCAATATGATTTATTTTAATGTTTGCTTTAATCAATTTCTTAAGGTTGGTATCGTTTTTATCACAGAACCTTGAAGAATTTTTTTTAGTTGTTTTTATTTAGAAGTTAGACAACGCTATTATCATTTTGGTTCGAGAGTACTATATTTTGGCACGCCTATACATCTGCTAAAAAGATCCGGACATTAAACTATAAGATAAAACAAGATTTAGGCTCGAAGTCGTTGACTGACAACCCCCCACTAATGTTAAGTAATATAAGATCTCAGACAAGTAAGATTGATGAAGATCAATGGGCTATATGGAATACAAGGAAAAGTGATTATCTCTGTTAATTAAGTAGTACCTTGAAAATATAAGAATGAAGTATGAGCGGTTAGCTTGTCTTGATAGGATTCAACTAATTCTAAATATCAGAGTAGCTAATTAAGCGTACCTTGAAAATCACGTGACATCGCACTATTGGTCTCCAATCATTATAAAATTATGTGATGATCTTCTTTCAATCGTTAACATTGTAATTTGATTAGGAGTACCTTATTGAATAAGAAGAACGTCTGATTGGATGACGTGTGGATCTTCACTTTTAAGAGAATGAAAAAGATCGAAACACGTATCTTAGTGCATTACGTCCTAAACTCTACCAAAACCTTTTTTCCAGAATTTCTGAAAAACCTCCGAGCAAAATGTCGAGTCCTTCTACTTAGACTAAATTGTCTTCCTCAATCCCTCCACTGGAATTCCCCAATTCTTGGTTGAATAAGAGATCATCAGACAACACCAGCATTGGTTGCCACCAATACCAGCGCCATTACACTTCCATTCGACACCACTGGTGTTTGTTCCCCTTAGATTCTTGTTGTGATTCAGATTTTCTATTGATTCTCTCTTACGCTCAAATTTGTGTTTTTTTTCTCGATCTCTTTCTTGAAGAAAGGAAGCAATTTAGGCAGGTTGGATTTGAACCCTCCCTAAATCTTCAACTACGATATCTATTTTAATAATGTTCTTCTTACAACTCTCTGAATTATGAACTGATGCGTTGCTTTAAACATATTGAAAATAACTATGACATTTACAAAACATGAAACAGTAGATGTTTAAAATAAGTACAATTAGCTAGAGATGCATAGGATTTTCTTTTTCTTTTCTTTAAAAATCCCCACTTCAAACCACTAGTTTAAGACCTTCAACACAACATAAACCATGTTAAATTAAAGTATTGTATGCAAGTAAAAAAAATATATATATGGTAAGGGTAAAAGAAAAGGTTTACAAGCACTGTAAAAGCAATTGTGCGGTAAAATAACTTTGGTTGAACTATCATACCAGTCTCCTTGTATTTGAGTAAAAAAAAGAAACAAAATAAGTCTCCTTGAGGGTCAAAACTAATGGTCTCCTTCAACTTAAACTATTGCCTTTTGACACTCCAATTTTACACACCTGAAATTGTTATTTAGTGTTTGAAAGTCATGCTTTCACAGAATTATAACAGAAAAAAGAAGACAAATATCGTTTTCTCTACTCAAAACGCTAAATCATGTTGGGATTCAGATTCTGTTTAACAATCAAATTATGAGTTTCCTAGTTATTAGCCACCACCAATGACCACGGCTGGAACATGAACCTCTAGTCCACTGCATTAACACCACGACACAACCTCTCAACCGTAAATGTTTATTATCAAAAAAGGGATATCCCATGTTTGCTACTGCTAGGATTTTGGCTCTACCGCCAATCGTCCTCTCAAATATGTTGTACGAGCTAATTTGCTCATTAGTCTATTTGATTATATCTAACTGAGTCTCCAATAACATCGTTGATAACAACAGTGCAGGTTTCAAAAATCTATGTCAAACATCATCCTAACAAAAATTGAGGGTGCCAGAAGGCAAACAAGACAAGTTTAAGCTGTTGGATATGTGAAAAACTGAAAAATGTATCATGCATAGCAATTCAGGGATAACAAAGGTAGAAAGAACGGCCGTTGGAAAGAAATGCTTACCTCTAACAGGGCAACATGAAATGGATTACACAACATTAAAGGTCTCCGAAACAATTCAGAAACCCCTGCCATCATACAGTCAAAACTAGCTCATAGAAAAGTAAGATATTTGCGAAAATTACAGATGAAAAAGATGCAACAAAGCTTGTTTCTTCTACAAACTTTTAACTATACGTAAACAAAGAAACAATTATTCAGTTTCTTGGTTTACCACCTCTTCCACGGCCTCGGCCTCTGCCTCGTCCACCACTTCTTCCTCCAAAATCATTACCTTTTCCATCGCCTTTTAGCTTCATGTCTTCCGGCAAGGGAAGAATTTTATCCACACACTTCCTGAAGCTGAAATCATCCATAGTATCATCACTCCTAATGAGGAAGAAGCACTGGCTCTTCCACATAGGATGGTACCGAAACTGGAAATTGCGGATCCCAGCAGCAATCTTCTTCTCTGGTTCCGAATGGCCCTTCTTAAGCAAGTCCAATAGTATCAAGTGCTCATACTGCAATGTTTACCAAACAATTAGAAGTTGAAAACAATTGATAACCTTTGTTGGGTTCTCAGCAATTGAAAGTAAATGCAGCCACAATAATCCATGAATTAATATGATAATATTATGCAAATTCAAAGACCTCCAACGCATTAATATGCTTAGGGAACATATCAAAATAAGCTTAATACATCAGCGGGGGATGAACTTAACCAGGAAAACTAATTGATTCCTCACCTTCAAAAGTATCTCATTCGACCCCTAAACAAACTTGCTTAAAATATATAAGAATTAATAAATTCAAGCAAGTTTGGAGGTGGAATAGGTAAATTGCAAGCAAGTTCATCCCAAGTAAAAGAGCTAATGAGACGGTTTTTCTGGCGTGGACCTATGAAGTATTCAGAGTATCAAAATATTGAACTAACTTTGACATCTCGATCATATACACCCTCCCAGACATTGATTTCTTTATGAAATTATCTACAAAGTAGAACCTAAACAAATTCTATATATACATTACAAAGATTAATGTGAATTTAACCTTAAAGCAAGCAAACAGATATAACTGTGCAATCGCGATTCATCAATGTGAATTTAACTATATGTATAAACCACGGTGACGCATTTAAACCATATGTATAAACCATACGTGTTTTTTATACCTATCGTATTTAAGGTATTGGATCTGAGTTAATGACCCTAGGCTGCGAGATCTAGGTTTCCATAAATGGTAAAATGATTTCTAACGACTAAAGCTTCAGTCTTTTTCAAAAATATCTTATATATCTTAAATCGTTTTCAAACACAAAACAACATTACTTTGTCAATCTAGCAAAATAAATTGATTTAGATATACTAAGAGTATGATTAGTCTATGGGTTTTACTAAACGATTTATCGTTTTAGCAAATAGCCGACATGCAAATAAAGAAATTTTTTTTAAAACAACCTATGTCTTCTAACAATTTGCTAACTGAGATAAGATTGAACCTAAAGTTTGTTATATGTATAACATTTTTAATGCACATATCTTTAGAAAATTGCACCGACCCTAGTCCACTTAATCGTGCAATGTACGACTATAACAACTAAAATATTAGTTTAAAGAATAAATTTATAAACTTAAAGAATAATCTTATAATCTGAAATCATTTAGGCTCCCTTTGATATTGTTATTCTAGGTGCTAAAAACTGCTTTCCCAGGTAAAAGCAATGTTTGGCCACAAGACTGATGCATGGAAGAACTGAAAAAACTTGTTTTCAATAAAATTGATAGCAATTAAAACTTATACAAAAAACTGATTTTCATATTTGTTTCACTGAAATAGTATTGATTTAAATATTTTAATAAACACATATTTTTTTTATTTCTTGCATTTTATGACTTTTGTAAAGTATTAAACACTTCCCAACTTTTATCTTCTTTTGCCCCACAACACTTTTCGCAACTGCACTTTCTATTATAACAACTGCTTCTCCCCTCAGTAATACCACACTGACCCATTCTCATCTTATGTTATTTTCCTATATTAGCCTAAAGAATAATCTTGTATATGATTCCTCTATATTAAAAAATAGTAATGTTAATGAAAAGTATTTCAATGTCAATAAAAATCTTTAAAAATCATTCCAAAGAATTAAATGAAATCATTCATAAATATTATGGAATCTACAAAAATCCTTAAAAATCCAACAAAATCTATTAAAATCATTCAATTCTCAAGTTTTCAAAAGTTTTCTAAAATATGAATATAACACACCTTTTTAATAAAAAAAACATAAACAAAATAGGATACTATAACCTTAATTAAAAAAGAAATTAAAAAGAAATTAATTAATTTAAAATTAAGCATAACTTACAATTTTAAAGGCATAAAAGTTCAAATGAAAATAGAGTTCGAAATCGCAAAGATATTAGCACCTAAACTTTGGTTCTTTTTTATGAACTTGTCCGTGTTTCAGATCTTCACACTTTATACTGTTAGTTCAGTAATTTTGATTCACGATTTCAGTGTATCTTTATTAGTAAAATCAAAGAAACTAAATCAAGAGCATGTAAGGGCAATATGAAGTTAAATGTGGAATACTTTTAGAGGAGTCAACTTTTTAATGTTGAAAATTAATATTTTATTATAAAGTGTCGTGAAATAGTTTTCATTAATATTTATACTATACTTATTAATAAAATAAGTTATTGATTTTACCATAACAATTGTAGAAATAGGATTAGGTGAGACAAAGTTATTATGCCGAGACTGATTTTTAGTGTGAGACAATTAAAATGTGGTGGCAATTTTGAAATTTTAAAAACATAGAGGAGCATTATTGAAGGGAAGAGGAGGTGATGTCAGCGCTGATGTCACATCTGGAGAGAGAAAAAATTTTCATTATTTTATTTAAAATGCATTTTCCCGCTCTTTCCGAACTCATTTTTCAAAAAAAATTATATCACTGAACTCGTATTAAATATGCGGTCATTTTGAGATCCATTGTTGTTATTTATAGACCATACTTTTCTTAAATAAGAAAAGAATGGTTTATACATAACAACAATGAATTTTGATTCACTGGTATAATTTTTTTTGAAAAATGAGTTCGGAAATAGCGGGAAAATGCATTTTAAATAAAATAATTAAAACTTTTTCTTTCTCCAGAGGTGACATCAGCGCTGACATCATCTCCTCTTCATTTCCTTCAATTCCACGCATGAGGAGGTTTCTTTTAATTACAAGTTTGCTACCTTTCCTTGTCTCACCATAAAAACTAGCCTCATCTTAAAGTCTTGTCTCATTTGAACTTGACTCAACAAATATAAAATTAAAGATAGAGTAAAAAGAAATGAACTTAAAATAATTAAAATAGCGACCACGGTTGGAAATAATCTAAAGATCGGTTGCCCATCAAGCGGGTCTTGTGGCTGTTGCTGCAAAGTCCCGGAAAGGGACAGGGAGAATTTTGAACATTTCCTTATCTTTTTTAGAATGCTCAACGTTGATTTTTTTTTGAATTTTCATTGAGTTGAAATGTCGCACCATAAATCATATTAAATGCACATAATCCCGTTAAGTGGACACACGTTAAAAGCCGTCTATAATAACAGAAACTGTTAAATATATCTGATATTTCTCCTTTACTTTGGACCAACGTTCACGTATGGGAACCTAACCCGAAAAAGCCAAAAAGATATCTTCGTAAGAACCGAACCCCAAATTTCCAAAATATAAACAACAAAATAATTTTATTTTGTATCAACTTAACACATTCATCACAGACACCAAAGCTTCAGACTTTTCCATATAAGCTTAATCTAAAAGTCTTCTTCTCTTTTCATCTTCCGCATTCACAGGTATTTCTCGATTCCTTCTGCTCTCCTTTTCTTCTCGTCCTTCGATCTTGTTCTTTTTTTTTTTAGGGTTTCTATTGATTTAATTTAATCATAATTTTGAAATTAGGGTTTTTTTTATGGGGGTATTTAGTTTGCCCGATGAACTGAAAGATAAATTACTCAATTAGAAGGAAAGAAATGGGTATTTCGTTGACTTGTAGAGATCTGCATATTTTATTTTGATTTGTTCCTCTTTTTATAGCTTGTTTGGTTTATAATAGCATGATTCATGAGATGGGTGAGGATTGAATGACATTATTAGGATGAAAGTAGGAGTTAAAGATTGGGGAAATCGACTAAGGTGGTTTGGCCATATAAAAAGAAGGCCAGTGATGCGCGGTTACCGGCTTGAAAAGTGCCGAGTGGAGGAAACGGTGAGGGTAGGGGAAGACCTAAGCAAACTTGGAAGAGAGTGATTGAGAGTGATATGAGTTTATTAGTAATTGAAGAATATATGGTGGTAGATAGGACGGAGTGGCGGGAGAGGATCTATTTTGCTAATGTGATTTGAGCTTTACATTTCTTTATGATGGTTCATGTTAGCCGACCCCAGATCATTTCAGGACGCTTGGTTGTTGTTGGAGAAATTAATGGAATGCATTTATGGAACTGTGTAATAGCATATATATCTGGTTACTTTGTATGTCAAGCATGAACGGGTGTGCAATTTACCTCATTATGCCTTCTGTAAGTCATGGATTCACTTCCATGATTTAAATGCAAGGTTTCAGCAATAAAATTTAGAATTGCAATCGTTTACTCTTGGCATTTATACCTGGCGTTGATTGTGTTAAGAGCTTATGAATTTTAATCGCATGATGTGCTTCTTGTTTGGAATTCATGGAGTAACTTAAATTTGGTGCCTTGTCTCAGGAATTTCCAATTGTTTTACCAATGAGTGATCACCTAGTTTTGTGTTCTGATCGACTTATAACACCAGAAAGTCTGCAAGAAACTAAGGATCTCGAGGCTTCTGGAGAGTGTTCAACTTCTCATAGTGCTAATGTGCCTGCTTGTGTCATTGATATTAAGGGAGTTGAAGAGGATGATGTATCTGAGACAGAGCCACTTATCCAGACTACAGAATGCCGTATTTGCCAAGAGGAGGATAGTTTAAAGAATTTGGAGGCCCCCTGTGCTTGTAGTGGTAGTTTAAAGGTATTAATATCTGTTCCAATTCAATCTAATTATATTACCATCTGGTTATAGTTAATATTTCAGATTCTATGTGTATTTCAAGCATAGTACCCAATTTGATGTCATTTCTTGGGAGCCCTTGTTAATAGAATTGATACAACCATTTTTGTATTGCTTAATACATTAAGGCTCCATATACTTGTCCTGACTATCCGATCCCCTAAATTTGGGAAAGTTTATTGACCCCTGAACTTGTTGAATACCTGGCCCCTTAAAAACTTGCTTAAAGTGACAAATTCATCTCTGAAGTTGTTATGATCTATGCGTCCCTGAACTTGCATAAAGTGATAGAAATGTTAACTCGTTAAAGTATCTCCTTTGTTCTGCCACACATTGATAGAGGGGGAGTGAGGAGACATGTCCAAGGTCGAGAGGATCAATCAAATAATCTGGACAAGTACAGGGGTCCTGATGTATTAAACCTTTTTATACTCGAACAGAATTTTCACATGCACACTTGGAGACATTCATATGGTCATTTGAATTGGTTCTTAGTTGAGTCATTTTCTAACGAAGTTATTGGGCTTGACTGTCTCTTGTATATAGAAAGCTTGGCATTTTATCTTATAGTTATACTAGTAGAAAGTGTTACATTTTTTTTTGATTGCAAGTACTGAAACTTTTGTTCTTTTATACTGATGCTTGATCATCCATTCTGATAAGGTTTTCTCTTACAGTTTGCCCACAGGAAATGCGTCCAGCGATGGTGTAATGAGAAAGGAGACATAACTTGTGAAATATGTCATCAGGTATTGTGTTTGATGTTTTAGCATTCTCATTATCTTTCTGTCCCTTTGTTTGAGAAGTTATTTTATGTATTTCAAAGCTCATTTTAGATGGATTCATGAGGGCTGCCATTTAAATCCTGAATTCAGTAATCTGTTAGGATTACCAGCTATAACATTAGTTGCTTCTCATCATGATTACTATTAACTCCTGATCAGGCCCTTTATGATATTAGGGTTGTCGAACATGATCCTGCTCCATTAATTATCTCTTAATAAGTAGTTTGGCAGTAATACTATATTTCTAATATTTGAGGAAGCTGTGTATTTCTCAAACTTATTGTGTCACACATACGAAGATCTTGGTTCTTAAATCTCACCTTAGTCTTGGCCTGTGTTAAAACTTTGTTTTGGTACAAAATATATTGCTGAGACTAAAGTTGTTTGCCAGTCTTCAGATGAAATCTTTGGAGCTTTGAAAACGAATTTCAGGATTGAATGTTTTTCTATTGTTTTTGTTTGGTAAACAACTCAGTAGTCCTGTGGTTTTTGCATATATTAGACTAGTTTTGTTCTTCCTTTTTAGAAGTACATTCATGGTTTTCGTTAAATCAACTACTTACTCCATATATAATTTTTTGTCAAAGGTTAAAAGCTAATAAATATTGTACCATGTTGCCCTCCTTCACTAATTAATTGACATATATGTGCTTTAACTTAGGTATTGTAGAGGTTTTTTTAACAACTATGACATCTAAGGATAATACTAAAAATATGTATTAGTATTTAGTGCATTTTTTTGTTCTTAATACTCGAATAATCTAATATTTTAATTTGAATAATGTTATTTCATAGTACATTTATTTTGTGTAGTTCATAACTCATGTTAATATTGAATTTTGAATATAAAAATTACTGATGATATATTCAGCATGTGATGCAAGTTAATTGATTACTAAAGATGAAAATATTCATGGTTTCTTAACTTCATAAGTACCATTTTGGTTACATATGAACTTTTTCTTCCTCATATATTTAATGACGGGAGGGTAATTTGCCATGTTGTATTAAGTTTATTACGTTTTGACCTTTGACTAACAAACTTATAGATTAGAGAACCAAGTAGTTAATTTTATCGAAAAACAAGGACCCTATAATGCAGGGATTCTTATCCAATTATTAAGAAGCCAATTAGGTAGGCTATATGGTAGATATCCAGTACTCCATTTTATCAAGTAGGCTCTGTGGTAGATATCCAATTATTTTATTTTTATCGGTTTCTTTTGGTACTTGTTAAAGTTAAACATGGACTTCTGATTAAAGGATTCTAACTAATTTTTTCCTGGCTTCTGCTAAAATATCTCTTCTTGACAGCCTTACCAACCTAATTACACTGCTCCACCACCATCGTCTGATGATTTGACAATTGATATCAGGTAAATTGAAGTTTATGTATGATTGGCTCCTTAATTAGCCTGTGTTTGGTAGAGGGAAGGAAATGAAGGGAAGAAAATTGGAGGAAATGGATGTATAAGGTCCAAAGTCTCCATTTTTGTGCTTCCGTTTCTTCTCTTCCCTAACAGAGCGTTATTTTCATTTTTCTTTATACTATACTAGAGGGTTTATATAATTGTTATCTTACATGTCACATGGCATTCATCTTTTTCTAACCATGCCAAGTTGGGTTGTGTGCCTGTTATGTTTTATACATGTGAACCTATTGTATCGTCCCAAATGAATAGTTTCAATTGTCTTCGTTAGGGTAAATTAGGATCTCTTACAGCTGTTAGCAATAAAATTTCCATATACCAACTTTTATTTTACTTGATTTGGAAACTTGGTATAATTTCTGAATCTTCATGTGCAGCGAGGGCTGGACTATTGCAGGCACTCCATTGGATTTGCACGATCCTCGAATTTTGGCGATGGCAGCAGCGGAGCGTCACTTTCTAGAAGCCGAGTATGATGAGTATGCTGATTCCAGTGCTAGTGGGGCTGCTTTTTGTCGTTCTGCTGCTCTCATTGTAAGTCATATTGCTAATTTCTTTTGGCTTTGATTGGTTGGAGTTGGAGGACAGGCAAGGGTTTAGAAGGGAAGGGTTTAGGAGGTTAAATAAAAAACCATGTTTAGAAGGAAGGGATTGGGAGGGTAAAAGTTTAACTAATCATTTGTTCAATTTTATGGGTCTGTACTTTTGTTCTCATACATATAGAGTTCAATCCTTTCCTCCCAAACATTAGTTTTTATTTAACCTCCTAACCCTCCTTATCCATCATCCAATTAGGTCATTAGCTTTAATAGATTCTGGTGCAACCGATAGAAACTTTGGTGCTTTGATGGTTTATTACTTTCCCATGTGATATACCTGAATAGATTATGATGATATTGCCTTCTAATGCTGTATTTTGCGTAGAGAAATATGTCATCTCATACAATGATTCCTCGATTTTTGTATCGTCTTTTGCATCTCTGGATTTTCTTGATTGTTGGATAAAAGAAATTACTCTCATCTGTACTCAAGAAAGTTGCTTTGCAGTTCTAAATATAGTACATTTTTTGACAGTTAATGGCTCTCCTGCTCCTGAGGCATGCTATGTCCCTCACTGGAGATGGTGATGAAGATGCTTCAACATTTTTCTCTGTAAGGCTATTTTGTGAAGTTCTGTTTATGTTCTTGTGTCAAGAGACATTGTTTGTAGCACTTCTAATATGAAAATTGTTACGATTGACAGCTTTTCCTGATACGTGCGGCTGGTTTTCTTCTTCCATGTTACATCATGGCCTGGGCCATCAGTATATTGCAGCGGCGAAGGCAAAGACAGGTCAATATTGAGCTTTATCTTTCTATTTTCTTCTCTCTGCTTTTGCATTCCTTACTTCTTTCAAGGCCCTGAACTGAACTGAATGTTACTGAAAATAAGTCAAAAATAAATGAGTCTAACTTGGTATTAAATAACTGAAAATGTGTGCATTTTTTCGTTTTGTTGAAGCAGGAAGCAGCAGCACTTGCAGCTACTGAGGTGGCATTCATGCTCCAGGCAGGGCAAAGGCGGGGCTTGCAATTCACGATAGCTCCTGGGCCTCCAGTAACTCCTCACCAAGCTGCTGCAACCCCCCAGCAAGAGCCGGTTCAATGATGAACTTCCATGGAGAAGTGACTGAAAAAATGAGCTCGTCTTATGCTCTGTATCTCTCGTAATTGGGTAATTTACTATTTAGTTATCTATCTGCACAATCTGTGTACATAAAGTCAATGATGGCGCAGCCAGTTTTGTGCTGTTTGAGATAGTTTTTTTATGTGCGTAAGCTGCACTGCAACCTATTATTGTTGATTTTGTTGTCACTTGGCATGTTTTTTCATGCATGCATTGAATTGTATTTAATAATTTCCCTTGTATAAAGAAAATCGAGTCATTTTACTGTGAGTTTAATCCGATATAAAAAGGAGAAAGATTGAAGGGTTTATGCCTTGAAATAAGGACCTTAAGATGCCTGTTTGTTGCTGTCTTGAAAAGATGTGGGAGATGCAACATTTGTTAATACATGAATTCAGCTATATGAGCTAGTTTTTTTTTTTTTTTTTTTTTGCTCCAATCTAGACGAGGATTTAAGATGGGGTGAAAAAACTTATAAAGACGCACAACCTTTCATTTGTTGGGGGGGTTCAAATCAATCTTTCGGAGACAAAGATGAAAGGATGGATAGGATAAACCACTTTGTAAAGGGATAGTTTATGATGGTGCGGCAAGATTGGTGTCCTCTTACTGAAGATTCTGGGGTAAGTCGGAATAGGAGAGCAATCTTGCAGTGGGCTTACTACTTGGATAAACTCCAATTCGTATTTTTTCATAGAGAAATCTCTTATAAAGGAAATTCTTGGAAAGTTACAATTCCCACCGCACTGACACGTCTTCATCGGCCTTTTTTTTTTGCCTCCATCTCTAGGTCCATCTAAGAGTTCCTTTTATGGGTTTTAGCACTGTAATCCAAAATTGTTCTAAGTGACATTATGCAGCCTAAAGTTGCTCCAGATTGAGAATATCAATGACAAAATTTAATGTTCTTGTGATTAGGAGTGTATCCATGAATTCCTAAAAACATGAACCTTATCCAATATCTGTAGTTTGCGCAAAAATAGATATTCTTAACTAATGGAATTATTATACTTACGTGCTCTGCCTTTGTAATTGTAACTCCTGTTTTATTTATATGTAGTCCATTAATGAATTTTTGAAAAGAACAAGCAAAAGGAATTGTATGGTCCCAAATAAATGTATTTCTGGAATTGTTTATAATGAATGAAGAATATAAAGGTCCTCTAAATTTTGAATGAAGGCAATGAATTCAAATTGGGAAGAGAGGAAGTGTTCTTTATGGATAGACGAGCTAGATGAAGCAAAAGGTAGAGAAAGGGAGATAAATAGCAAATACCCAGAATGGGAAATATGAAGAAACTTAATGGGGTCATTTTTCTTTTTTGAATTGGAGGGGTTTGGCCAATCCAAAGAAAAGCATAAAGGAAACCCCATTCATTAGCACATGGAACCAAGACTACTCTTTGTTTTATTTTAATTTTACTTTGAATTTGCATGGAGAGAAGAGCTTCTAATTCTAAAGTTGGTTTACAGCATAAAAGCAACTTCTTCATATGTTACTATTCCCCCCCTCCCTTCCACCCCAACATGTCTACTTTTAATACCTTTGTTTTCTTAATTACGTAGATGGTCCTTTAAGTATTACAAATGCAAAAGCCTATGCATAAGATTTCATTTCTGATGTCCAACCCATTCAATTTTGTATTTAGTTTCTTATGCACTTCTTTTGACCACATTTTGAGAGTCGAAATTAACTACACCAAAAATTCATGTCATTATAATAAAAATATATATCAACATGTTTATGCAAACAAAATCGACCCATTCCATCCGTCTTTTCTCCTAGGTTAACATGGATGTATTGAGTGATATGTCAATTCTTTTTTAAGTTATGAAGAATTTATCTAATGTGTCATCATGTGTTCATTTTAGTGATTTATATTTATCAAAACAAAGTTGAAAAGATCAAAATCAAATGCAAAATTGGATGAATTTAATGTTCAGAAATGAAGTTTTGCGAACTGGCTTTTGATTTCTCGTATTTGGAGGACCTGAATACAATAAACATCATTTTTCCTATCTACTACTATACTATTCGCTAACAAACTGCTAACTCTTCTTCATCCTTGTTGCTTTTTGTGTAACCATTATCTTTTGCCAATTCAGACAATCTTAGACATGTCTGTTCATTTAAGTAAATATGTAGGTTGTAAAAACATTTGTGTTGTTAGATCAATATATCCATGCCAAGTTGGTGGGATGATGTGGACTAAAGATGTTGGTTTGGTAATAAAGAGCAAGGCAAATGATAGGGAAATGTGGGGAAACTAAAATGAAAAAGATACTTATCTTCCCAAGGATATTGTTCCAACTACATCTTTTTGTTCAAACCTGTCAGAGTCTTCTAAAACAGCCTTATATGTACATATAAATTGCTTCTCATCATGATTGATTGATTAAGCTGAATCTATAACCTTCCCTACATGTTTTGGGCCCATCCTTCCCATTGCTTTATGCTTCTTTTACCCTTTTAAAATTCCTATACAAGGATAAAAATTACAAGCATATATTAATATTCCTCCTCATATAGTTGAGCCTAACTCACTACTAGTCATTTTGTCATCATTGCATTGCCTAAGGGATTCATTCATATTACATTATATACCTTTCTTTGTCTCTTCTCTAGCACAATACTTACAAACATGGCCTTTTTACTTCATAGGGGAGTTTTTCTCCTTCTTCTTCTATCTCTTGCCTATTTATCTCTTCAACCCCAGCAGGTTTGTGCCTTAAAAAGCATTGATCTTGCTCTCAGATTTAAGCAACAAGTATCACCATTCACTCGGCATTCGCGGATTTTGGAGACTCTTTCCATCAAGGATTTGCCGGGAGCTCCTTCTCCTTCTGTGGTGTTTGATCCTAATCAGTCAAATAAACGAACAGTTCGAAAAGGATCTGATCCAATTCACAACAGATGTTGACAGTTAGAAGCTGTTACGCAAGTGAAAAGCAGTTTTCATAACAGAGGATGCCGTGGCTTGAGGCTATAACTGATGTGAAAAAGAGATTCATCTGATTTGAGTTTGTCGGGTTTATCGTGTTTTTATTTGTTTTTGCAGCTGAAGACTCTTTCTGAGAGACAGCATCCTCTCTGTTATATATAGACTAATGTCCCCAATCAACCATAGCTGAATACATTTAAGATGGTGATGCTGCCTGTTCTACCCCAACAATATATAGTTTTCTTTTTTTCTTTTTTTTTTGTCTCCCCAAGGAAAATTTACATCTGTTTTTTGTATCTCAAATTTCATTTTACAATGATATATATACTTGCATGAAATTTTGTAGTCGTTGACGTTTCCTTCTGCAACAATACAACTTCAAGTTGCACTGCTTCACTTCCTTTCGTCATTTTTTTCTTCTCATCATTGGTATCGCTAAAATTGTATCATGCGATAGCACCAGACGCATGTTCTTGTGCAGTGATGGTTTGATCGACAAATCCTACAATACTTCCAAAACGTTATATGTCATCAATCAACTTATGCCATTTATTACATTTATTTCTTAACAGAAAACATATCCCATGAAGTGGTATGCATCCCTCTTTTTGACGAAGTGTATTGCTCCAACAATAAGTAGAAACTCTCTTGATTAGTTGATATTCGTAATCCAATTGCCGAAAGTCAAAATTCATATAAACAACCAAGATGAAGTTACATTCTTGTGAAATATGTTTCTGGTTTTATATTTTCATAATGTAAAACAGGACAGACTAAGCCTTAGCATCTCTATCATCAGGTATAACATCTATAGACACCTAAATTTCCTTACAGATTGATGATCTGAAAAAAAGAAAAGAAAAAAAGAAGCTAATCTTGTATCCTGTATTGTCCGAAATCCAGCAGCACCGCTAATGATTGTTTTTCTCTATATTCTTTTATGGCCGAAAGGTATCTTTGGTCTTCTCTTGCTGTTACTCATTTTCATTACTGAGCCATAGATCTTTTATATCTGTTCTTCCTGTGAAGTGTGAAATGCACTGAAGATGTCTTGCGTGATACAGCCTGCCAAATCATATCCACAGCATCACCAGCCTGGGATGGATACTGATATTCGAAATGCGTTGTTATTTCCTTCAATTTTTCCCACATTATAGTCCACCTGGTTTGTCCAATACCCCGAAGAAGATTCAGTAGGTACCCTTTTTTTATAGCATCAGATGCGCGCACAAAAATACTGAATTGCGAGTAGTCTAGAACATCTTCAAAGGGTAGCTCAATGTCATCACTTATTATAACAGGAATGCAGTGACTTGCAATGGAGTCAAATAGGCGATTTGAGGAGGGAGTATCACCAGCAATATTCAAGCAGAATTTGGATGAAGCCATCCCTTCGCCTGCTCTATTGATCCCATTCCCTTGAACAGTTCCGAACATAAAGTGCACATCTTTCTCATCCTTTAGAAGGTAATATAGTTCTTGGCGAACGATTCCTCCCTGAAAGGAAACAATGAGACAAAATCAGATTGGTCAGCACAATGATGATACTGATATATATGATATAGGAAATTAGTAACGAATCTTATTTAAGAAATGTAACAACAAAAAGTAGGAACAAACAATGTCGAACACAAAGGGTATTTATGGTGACATTATGTTGTGCAATAACAGCATTATATATCGCTTATGAGAATTTGACATCAGAACGCCTATGGATGTCATATCCGCTTGCCGCCTATCATAATGATGGGCGGCTTTCACTTTCACATTCATGTGAATATTTGGTCACTTGTCCATCTTGAAGACACAGGTTGGTCTTTAGATAACAGCTCCAAAAATAGTTTATTGAAACTTCTGGATCCTCATTTTACTGTCATCTGATAGGTAGAAAAGTTCTCATTGGCAGTAATTTAAAGAGCCAGAGAAGAGAAAACACCTTATAAAAACTGCAATGAGAAATCGAGCACTGATGCATAATATTGACCAACCTAGTGGGTGGTGAATCCGAGTTTCAAACATACAATTAAACCATTTTGAGAATGATGATCAAAACTATACATTCCCACATCACACGATGAACATTATCAACAGTTCACGACAAATGGAAATAGGAAAGAGAGACTTACATCCTTCCTATATATTGCTCCTCGGAAAAACAGTAATATGGGACGCTCGTCGAAATGAGCTGAGTTGTCACTTGGAATTGTCCTGACAACATGCTTGTAAGGAGCAATTATATCTTTCTGAAGATTTGCAATTTCAATAGGATACCTCCCAAAATCTGCAAGCACAAACATTGCAGACCCTAACATTTTTCTTGCCTCTAACATGCTATTCGGATGATGGGCTACAATCAAATGATCCTTTCCACCAGATCGCTTCCATTCATTCTGCCCCATCAAGAATTGCACCAATCTGTTCTGCAACATCTTGTTCACACTAACTTTCTCCTTTCCGCGAAGCTTAGAATGTCGATTATAACTCAGAGAAGCAAAAAACGGGACAAAAATAATATCTGCCTCACTAGAATTATATACTCTTAATGCACTGCAAGGTCTCCCCACCTTTCCTCTATTTGAAGCTAGAAGATCAAGAGTCAACCAGTACTCGATGCTGTGCTGTAAATTTAACCCACCAGGGTATACGGGAATACGATTCATATTATCAACACTAGGCCATATTTGATTCACTTTTCCCTTCCAACCCAATAAACCAAAGTGAAACTCAGGAGGCAAGTCATACATATAAACCCTTAAGAGAGCACGACTAAGGTCACAAGGTCTCTTTACATGCTTTCTTCGTCCACTCGTTGACGATTTATCTTCAATTCGAGGCGGCATCGAAGAGAAGAAGTTGGGCTTGACATTGGATTTCAAGTAAATGGAGGTATTATTATTGAGAAGCATGAGCTTCAAAACCGACTTGGACAGAAAAGTACCACCATTCTCAAATTGAACAAGGGAAATAGAGGAAATTATCAAAAGGAAGACAGAAATAGGTATCAAGAAGAAAAGAAATCTTGAGGGTAGCCTGGTTTTTTCTGTCATGGTATGGAATGGATCAAGAAATTTAAAATTGAAGGTGCCAATTAAAAAAGAGTTACAGTAAAGGCTCAAAGTCAAAAAAATATCTTAAATTCCAAATGCATCATTACATAGACCACCCATTAACTAATTTGGACTAACTCAAACTCTCAGCTGTACTAAAAAGAAACATTGAACATAATAAAGTTTCTATTTTTATATTTTGTAATAGAAAATCTATTATGGGTTATGCATTAAAGATAACAAAACTGGGTAATTAGGAAGAAAACATACATCATCTGCTAGGTTTCAAGACCGACAGACTCCATAGCCAGGAAGAGCAAAGCAAGCAGCTTTCTTTTCCAGACTGAGTGGGAAGCAACTCCCAAAAATACAAAAGTCTCTAAACTTTAATAATATTATATTATATCATATGATAACTTTACCTTTATTATTATAAGATAAAATTAAATTAATTAATTACATGTTTTTCATTTCACGACATAAGTGCGTGGAAATAGTAGATATAGAATACGTTTATCGTGTTAAACTGTGGCTCTTTTTTTGAATTATTACAATTAATTATTGAAGCTGTTACTTTCACAAGCAACTACCGCCTTTGCTTTCCCAATTTCTCAAAGTAAACTAACCTTTTTTATTTGGGTTACCAAATTTTTTTTTGAGAGTCTCTATTACCATTTGATCTCGTATCAAAGAGTTGCGTCAATCACTACCGTATAGTTGTGTTCACCTAGTCAATAACTGATTAAATACAATTTAATCATTCACCATTAGATTAGAATTTAAGAGTGGAGATTAAAATCACCATTTTATTAGGTTATAATCTCCACCCTTAGACTCTAATCTATTAGTGATTGACCAAATTGTATTTGGTCAATTATTACTAGTTGAGCGCCACTCTTATATAATAACCTTCATATGATTACAACAAACATACTCTTAAAATGTCAGTTAACCCCGAACCATTTCGGCGCTAAGCTTAAAGCTATGTTGTTGCTTGTTGTTGATAATGTTTAGAAATTACGGAATACAAGTAACGGTGAATTAAAAAATTCTAGTTAATAGAAAAAGTTTCAGTTGCTTTTGGATGAAATTGGATTGTGTTAGGACGATAAGGAGATAGTTCTTAAACTATAAACAAGCTTTTAGTTTTCAATATTCACAGAAATACGTCTAGAAATATATCATATAGTTTTCCGGAGTTTTGTATTTCAGGATAAACACAAAATGTGGTTTTCTCGAGTTTCTTTTTTCAAAACAGACACAAAATGTGAAAATACTACTGAAAACAACATGCTACATATAGATACTTAGGTATGCTAACTATGAAGAGAGGTTTTGTTTTTTTTTCTTCATGGAGGATTGTCTCATGGATTTCCATTGCTATTCAAAGATTGCTTGTCTGAGAAATATCTCCTTGTGGATACGTCTCTTTTAATTGGAAACATTTTAAATTTAATTTACTGGTTTAATCTAATTGAAGATGTTTATTTAAAATTCAGGGAGTAATTAGAGGTTATGACGCTAACAAATAATTGTGGACTTAGATTGCTACAAGCCTACAACTAAATAACACCTGCTGGGGGTAAAATTTGCTTTTTGAGATATTAAGAATGTGGATAAACTTGTACATTTCATTATCTTACTGAATGAAAAAAAAAAAAAAAACACTTTTCTAAGAAGTGATATGAGACCCTCCAACTTTCTTTGAGTTTTCATAGGTAAAAAAAAGGAAATGAATATTTTGTTACTGTAAAATTCTAAGTGTATACCCGTCCCAACCAAAATCGTATAGATGAGCCTAAAGGACAAAGTGATTACCAAGTGTTTGGGCCAATTCAGACTATATACAAACCAACCAGACGAGAACAACATGGTTTAAGCCACATGATTTTTATGTGATGCAGGATTTTTTCTATTTCTTGTCAAGTATTTTATCTAGGAGGAAAAACATGAGGTAAATATTGCAAAAGATAAAATAATGTTTCGCTTGGGCTAAATCTTGCTTGATACTTTTCAATTTTAGGCCCAACAGTTTTTAGGCTTAATATTTAATACATTTGCCAAGTCTTACTTTTTCAATTTAACTTAACCCCCTACTTGCTAAATGTAATACATTTCATCTCTAGTTGGACTAATATAAATAATAATAATAAATTTATATCACGTTAGCACAAATATAGCGAAAAGTGTGTAATTTTTAGTAAATTTAAAGGTAAGTGGTAAAAATAAATAAATTCAGGTAGTTAATAGTTTGTCCTCTAAGTGTAAATAAAAAAAATCAAGCTAAAAAAACTTCTATATGAACTAAGACAAACTAATAAGCAATGTTTCTCTAAGTTGTCCAGTCTTTTGCTCAAGAATGTGCATATATATATACAAGGCGCCGCTAATCACTCATTTTTCACAAAAAATAACAAAGGTTTACAAATTATTTTATGAGTTCATGTAGATGATATATTATATTGATAGGTACACACCGAGTGCTGAGTTTAAAATAAAAGATCTAACAGATTTAAAGTATTTTTTTAGTAATTAAGTTGGTTAGCGTGAATGGTTAGTTACTCTCGTCCCTTAAGAGAAGTTTGAGGTTTAATCGTTTTCATATGTAGAAATCCATTTTGACCAATACTTACATAAATTACAGGCCTTCCTAGTGCAAGCACAAATTAATTTGGTATCGTGCCAAAATAATGCGTGCTCGAAAAAAAAAAAAAAGATTTTCTTGCTTTTGAAATTGTAAAAAGTACCAACGGCATTAACATTTCTCAACTCATTTATGCTTTGGAATTGTTTGATGACTTCTTTAAGCATCTAATACAATACAACTAATACTCCCATCCCATGGATTCTACTTTGAGATTGTCCAAGACTAATGGGACATCATTAACTATTCCTACAATCTATAGAAGATTAATTGGTAGGTTAATCTACCTCATTCACACAAGACCTGATATTATATTTGCATAAATAATTTCTTTGAGTCCATTTCTTGCAAAACCCACATCAGATCTAGAGGAAGCACAGAGATTGCTTCGTTACATAAATCAAGATCCAGGGAAAGTTTTTTTTATCCTACATAAGGCAACATAACACTCAAAAGGTTATTCACATAATGTTGACTGGGATACCTGTTTTGATATAAGATAGTTCTGTATATATTTAGGAGAATCACTCATATCATGGAAGAGTAAAAAGCAAGCCATAGTTTCAAGGTCCTCAAAAGTGACAGAACACCGTGCCATGTCCGTAGTCCACAGTTGAGCTCCAATGGTTTGCATACTTGCTTGATGCCCTACACATTCCTCACAAGAAGCCTATTCCCTTATTTTCTTACGACCAATTTGCTTTGTAACACACAACTAAGTCCACTTAATTTCCATGAGAGAATAAATCACATCGAGCTCGATTGTCACTTTGTGATATAAATGTGCTTCAAACCAGACTAATTGACATTTTTACAAATGCTCTGCCTATAAAGTTATTTAAACCAGTTTTATCCAAACTTCTACACTCTGGCTTGAGGGGGTATCAAGATTATGCAAAACAACCGCATTTTGCTTCTAGGAAAAAGCTGTTAATTTACACTATAACAAATAATTAGAGGTTTCGTTAGAATGGATATAAATAGGGATGTTTATCGTGTTTTATGTTCAACGAATTCAATTCTAGAGTTTTCCACAGATTGTAAGCTTCTTCTTGCAGTTTCAGCACCTTCTTGGTGTTCTTGAATGCAGTTTAATACTGATTTAATTTGAGGAATCTTTTGAATGTATAAGTTTTGCTTTCATGAGTCTAGTCCGTAGTTTTTAACATTCTTGAAATATTATAATGTAGATCGCTTACTTTCAATATTTTACACCAATAAAAATAAATTTAGGAACAAGAAATTCACATAATTCTATATAGCAAAAACGTTTGACAGTTATGAGCAATTTATCTTAAGGTGTTCATTGTACTATCGAACCCGGCCAGAATGAATTAAAACTGAAATAAAAAAATCTCTTCAATTATTGGCAGTGAGGTGAACATCCACTCAAGACATGTACATTTAGAATGTCTTCTTTGAAATTTTGAATTTTATGAATTGTCAAGAAGCATCTAATTGTTCAATAATTACTAGCAGCTTTTTGAAATATACATAACAAACATGCATGTACGTATAAATGTATTGAATTGACACGGCCTTGTGGCTTTGTTGGGACATTATAATGATGACCTCAAACTTTGGAAGCTCCAGCACAGATTTAAAATAAAACAACACATTCAGCATAAAATCAAGTACATATATTACTTAAGCTTTCAAAATATTCAGATTAGAAAATTAAAAACAAACTGTGCTGTCACACAATCTAATCCAAGACAAGATACGAGCAGCCAGCCAAGCCCAATTTATAGGTAAGGAGATAACATATAAAAGGTGGCATTGTCGAACCAATGTCCCCTTTCAAAATTTGAACAGCTTAATTCAATTATATTTCAGTTGAAATCCTTCAAAGGGATAATTATATATATTAAGGTTGGTGTACTTCTACATACTGGAACGTCCCTACATGATCAATTGGATCAGATTGGTCACTCAGCATTTTAGATAATACAACAGCTTTTTACAAAATTCCAAAATCAGTAACTCCTGTAGAATCTTGGATTAATATCTCAGACTTGATTACTTCAAATCAAATCTAATATATTTCAGTAGATTCTGGTTCACTGACATTTAAACTTACAATGGATCCTTGAGTACTACATATTGATATTGATGTTTTGAATAAGATTAAAAAAGAATTTAAAGGCTTAACATATCAGCAGCCCTTTAAAGTTGGCCAAAAATATACATACTGGCTCCCCATACTTAATGTGTGTCTCGTTAACATTTTAAATTTACTTAAAATGATACGTTAATATTTTAAGACAACGTGGCATAACAATATTGGTTTTTGGTAAGTTGTGAACTATATCAGTTTATGCAAATTCAGAATGTAACATTATAAAATTAATTGGTTGTAGCTCGATTGGTACATATCAATTCATAAGTGAAGAGTTCAGGGTTTAGATCTTGCTCCTTAACAATTTATATAAAAAATAAGTATAACATTATAAGTAAGTTTGGAAGATCAATAACTCACTTAAAACAAATTGAGATGACCAGTAAATAATTTTAGGATAGTCGAGACAGCTAACAATACGACACTCTGTAAGATACATACAATATGCTTTTTGGGCCACAGGTTCAAAGGGTTCCTATGTATGATACCTAAAAGTCTAACCATTTAGATAAGGACAGGGTAAATATATAGATGAGAAATTTTAGAGTCGGTTTGAAAGAACTACATCACTATTAATAATATGTTGTTTATGTGATAAGTATTACAATATCTGGCAACAATAATACTCTTAACCAATCAATTGATGTTATTCATATGAATATTTTAACCACATACATCAGCCATGAAGGTGTATGCACTTTATTTAGTCGCTAATGTGTTCTATATTACCTTTCAAGAAAAAAAAATGTGTTTTATATTAAAGTAAGTAATAATAAATAAGAACCATTGTAAAAAAAAAATTCCTTGTTGAGAATTTATATTATTTCTAATATATATCTGTATGCGATGAATGGGTTCCTTATTAGTCAAATATAAGAGAATGAGAGAATCGAGACTCTAACATATTAGAGGAGTACTATAAAAATTTGCATTGATATTTTGGTTCTAAATTATCTTCTTCCTTTTCTTTAAACAAGAAAGGGTTACAAATTCCAAAAAAGAGGGAAAAAAGAACACAAAAATAAAATAATAAAATTATGATAAATTAATTCAGTAAAAGGAGCTTGAACAAGATGTATCAGATAGAAGGAGATCCTGGAGGTCTACAGGCGAGACAACACACTCGTGATGATCAAGATAGTTCCTGCGAAGTTCGTCTTCCAACCATAGAAGGAAACAAACGACACTTCTCATATAGAGAAACAAACCATAACAATCCATATAGAAAGAAACATCTCTCGTATAGGAAGAACAAACGAAAAACATCAAATAAAAAAGAAACTAGAAATCCTACCATAATTTTATTCAAAACGATAAAAAAAGACAACGGAAAGTAAAGAAGGGCTTTTCTTCCGGTTAAACGTCGGAAAAAACCCCAAAATATGAATGACAAACGAAAACTTTCTCAGCGATTAGGGTTTTCGTTTTCCCCTACGGCTGCTCGAATGTAAGAGTGGATTTTTTCTCCTTTGAGCTTGGAAATAAGTTAGAAAGAATCTAATTATGGCATGTTGGACACAAATAATGATGATTCGCATTAAGCATAAGACGAACATATAAAGAATGGCAATTAAGCAGTCCCTAAACTCTTTCTTGAAAGAATATACTAATTTGCTGCTCATAATTTCTTATTCTTCCCATTTGACCATTATTTTATCTTTCTTGAAACTATAATCACATGTGTTGTTTGTTCTTCTTCTTTAAATAATATACGTGATCATCTATACTCTATCTAAATTATAATCAAAGCACTCAAATTCTCAAAGATTTACATAATGCTCGAGAAGATCTTATAAAGACCTGTACATTACTGCACCTATGAGAAATCATTCAAATCAACAGCAGTTTCGAATGTCACATATTGATATATATGTATAGAAACTACTTTAACATTAACTACCAAATTAAAGTTTTAGTTTAAATATATAGTTTCATAACACGATCAAATCCTTTTTAGAAAAACTGATCCAAGGTTTGAATCGTGACAACTCTATTGGTGTATAGTGATTAATAAAAAGTTACTATTTTGACTCCAGAGTTTGATACTATAGCGCCAATAAAGTCAAGTTCTAAATTTTTTTCTTTCAAGTATCATATAATAAAAACTTATGATTTTGGATAGTAATACATGAAGTTTTTGAATTCAGTATAGTACGATAGCAACCACCTCCAGGTTCCCTAGAACATAAGGTATCAAATTGAGTGGAGGATCTCTCAAATCATAAAAAGAAAGTGAAGATATATCACATAAAATATCAAAATAACCTAATTAAAACAGTTGAGCTTGTCAATTCACCTTATCATGCTGCAACCACTCCTAATTTGCTTGTCAATATTTCAATTATTTATCCATCTTATCATGCTTCAAGCACTCTTTTTAATTTGGTTATAAATATTCCATGCTTCCCATATCTTAATGTTCCCATTTTAAGATGTCTAGCACTTGAACAAAATAATATATAAAAAAAGATGCACAAACCCATACAGTATGCTGCTGATATTTTATACCCTAAAAGAAACATGTGAATGAAAAGATAAAAAGCATTGTTTCCACTTGAAGTTATTTAAATGTTATTTTATTTTGTGAATGGTTGAGCTCCACCACCCAGAAGATGAGGAGGGTCATCTCCTCTCCATAAGATTATAAATTCTGTTGTTAATTCTAAGCTTTATTACCATTCACTTTTTTAATAATTACATACACTAGTTTAGATTGGAGAGATCTATATTTATAAACATGATTAGATATGTGGGCCTTAGTAAAATTATTCTATTCCATATTCTACATGATTGTCACATCTTTTTTTGCCTGTTTGGTCACCAAGAAAATCATTCCATGGAAAAAAAGAAGCCAAAATTCAACTTGCATATCTACCTTGTCCAAGTGTTATTAGTTAAAGTGAATTAGGTGTAATTTAGAATGATATATCGAAGCTACCTTTTCCTTTCAATTTTCAAACACTCAAACTATGTACTATCCATACAAGGATTGAGAAGGCAGGAGAAATGTTCAATCAATTAAACCTTGCTTACTAGAAATTAAGGTTAATTCCTTTTCTGCTTTTTCTGTAAGCATAAACAAATGGAAGGGATGAACTTTAATTTCTATATATGAATGAAAGATCAACAAATTCCTGTAAAAATAATTATTATTGACCTCGTAGTTGGATGCAAATAGCAAGAATTCGAGGAATATTCAAGTTTTTCCATTGAATGGTGTTAAAGACTAAAACAAAACATGTTATCGGGCCTTAACTATAAGCTTATTCAGTCGGTTAAGCAACAAATGAATTGAAAACATAGAAAGAGAATGAGAGAAATCGAAAAGAAGGACCTCAATCGTAGATGAAGGATGGATTTTCATTTGATGAAATATATAATACAAACAAGCTCAAAACAAATTTGAAAGAGCAAGCAAAATACAAGATAAATTAATTTGTGTTCCCAAAGTTTGATCTTGGGTTGCTTTAATCACACTACACAATGAAATCGGATCTTCAAGTCGCTCATAAATCTATATAAATAATATGTGTCTGTTTTGTGTGGTGTTATGATAAAAGAATGAAGCTATCGGCGAGAAGAATTAGGAGGAGAATACTCACAAACAACCTCAGTTTGAACATCTCTTCTATGGAAATTCCTGTGGCAACCACAAGCAGCACACATAAGAGCACCATTACTTCCTTCTTCTCCACTCGCCATGAATTCTCTGCATCCGTCTACAGCGTAACCTCCAATGTTCGCCGCGTGATTCTTTTGGCACTCTCCATATCTCACATTTCTCACCACTGATGATGATGATCTTCCAGTTCCTTCTCTCTTCAATACCACCTGCCGTTTCTTCATCATTTCATTACCCTTCCTTAATCTATTTCTGAATTTAAGTGAACTTGAAGAAGGTCAACAAGGAAGCTTTTTGGAATTGGATTGAGCTTGAAGAAAGGGAATGGGAACTATAAAAGCAAATGGTTTGATTTTAATAAGGGGAGAAAATGAAAAAGCTGTGCCTATTGATGTGTGTATTAATTGATGAGTAACCCTAACCCTAGCATGTGTGTATTTATTTATAAGGCTCAGTGCTATCCCACTAGCCAAAGCCCATTGAAATATTGCAACTAGCAGCACCCTTATCTTACCATTTAATTCATGTGCTTTGGTTCACTTATCAGGGCAAAGATTCACCTATTTCCTCCCTCTCTCACCAAATTATAATGTGCCACGTGCCTCAGTTGGTGGCAACTCATTTTCTTCATTTCTCTATTTTTTTTTATGGCATTTTTCTGAATTATTTATTGTATATAGTAAATCTTTTCTTAACATACGTAAAATAAGCAGAAAATACATGAAAACACACGCACAAAAGAAAATCATAATACATAAATATGCACAGAAAATATAACACGAGAAGGTATAGAAAACACAAAATACATGAAAAACATAAAACTCACAGACTACATGAAAAAAATAAATAATATAAAAATAATGCAAAAAACATAGAATACAAGAAAATGTATAAAACACAGAATATAGAAAACACAAAAAAAGTACGGGTAAAACGCAAAAAAAAGAAAAAAAATATGGAGAAAGAAAAAGCAGAATACGAAAAAGACACAGAAAACATGAAAATTGTATTATGTGTTTTTAGTGTTTCTTCGGTATTCTGTTTGTAGTGTTGTTCCTATATTTTACGTTTTTTATGCTTTTCATGTATTTTATGTTGTCTGTAATTTGTCATGTTCTTTTATGTTTCTATCTTTTCATGTGTTATGAATTTTTATTTTTTTTTGTGTTTTTGAAATTTCTTTAGTGTGTTTTTCATGTATTATGTATGTATTTTCTACGTTTTCATGTATTATGTATTTTCTATTCTTTTCCCGTAATATGTGTTTTCTTGTGTTTTTACGTTGTCTGTTTTTTTCACGTGTTTTGTGTTTTCTACATTGTTCTTGTATTTTATGTGTTTCTGAATTTTCTTTTAGCCTACATTGTTTTTTATTTTTTCTCATTTTGTGTTTTCTGCAATTTTTCTTTTATTCAACATTTTCTGCAATTTTTTTTGGTATTCTTTGTATTTTATGCATTTTTTTCCGTATTTTGTATTTTCTGCGTTTTTTCTTTATATGGTTTTTGTGTTTTTTTTCTTTGTTTTGTGTTTTCTAACCACTTGTTGTGTTTTCTACGCTTTCATACATTCTATATTTTTCTATGTTTTCTCGTATTGTATATTGAGGAAAATAAAACTCTTGTGGTTTCAATATTTTGCAAATACAGGAATAATGTGGTTTCATTTTTTGCAAAAAACAAAAGCATGTGGTTTACATATTTGACAAATAAATGAAATTGACTAACACCATTTGTCACATCATCAAGTCAACCCTTCACATCATCAAGTCAACATGACATGTTATCAAAAAATTAATATTTTATCGTGTCACGTCATCAAAGTCAACAAGTCAACATGACACATCATCAAAAGTCAATATCACATGTCATTAAATACTAACACCTCAAGTAAAATTCCTTTAATTGTCAATTTTGTAAACCACATGCTTCATTTTGCAAAAAATAAAACCACATTCCTCTATTTGCAAAACATTGAAACTACAAAAGTTTTATTTATACTTTTCCCTTCTATATTTTTCGAGTGTGTTTTTTGGTTTTTATATATTTTTTCGTGTCATGTGTTTTATGTATTTTTAATATATTTCTCGAATTTTGTGTTTTCTTCCTTATATATTCCGTTCTATATTTTTTTCGGCAAAAAAACTTTTGAATTCTATGTTTTTATGTTTCTTTTTTACATTTTTCTTTGCATATTTTTATATATTTGTATAGTGTTTGTATTTTAGGTATTTTTGTCTCTGTGTTCTTTTTGTTGTTGTGTGTTCTTCATGTATTCTTGTTTTTTGCATTTCTCTCGTATTTGTGTTTTGCGTTTTTCTTTTTTCCAAATTTCGTGTTTTCGTTTTTATTCGGCGTTTTCCAAGTTTTTTTATCTGCAATATGTATTTTTCAAATTCTTTATAAATTTTGTACTTTTCAAGTTTACAATTAGATATAGGAGGATTTTTATGTAATCAAACAATATATGACATAAAAAAAATAGATAATCCTAACGTTATTTAAGGAATTTATATTTTTTTATTTATACCATTTTAAATCATGCAATTTTGTGTTTTAAAATAGTACTAAGGTCGGAAAGAAGGGCATCACCTCTTTGGTTGGTTAATTAAACACTGTCAGGACCTTCGAGATAGGAATTGAGAAGTGAAATTTCTTCATGTCTATAGAAAGAGTAACTGGGCAGTTGACTGATTGGCAAATTTTGCAGTCAATCTTACCTTAGGTCATTACGAATATGATGTACCTCCTACAAACCTCCAAGAAATTCTTCTCGGTGATCGAGCTTGTCGGTTAACTAGAAAAGTTGTTTCTTATTAATTTTTAGTTTCTTTTTTTTTTTTCCGACTTGTGCCGTACTCTCTAAAAATAATAATTTATGCTTGGTAGAATGTATTCATTTCAGTTGTGTAGAGTTGAAAGTCTCCTTATTTCAATAATCTTCTTGAATATTTAATCTCTTTTTTCAAAATGTTAGAATTTGTAGCTAAAAACTAATAGTAACGTGGAGCAATGAGAAAGCAATATAGAGGTCCATGGAGATTATTCTTGTCCTTACTCGGAGCATATATATATTCATAAAAGAAGCCAAGAGCTAGAATGGTCTTTGGAAATGATATTTCAACTGCCCTCTTAAGATATTAGAGGAAAATAAAAAGACCATATTTTTCTGCAATGAGAGTGACCCCTACATAATTAATGAACATGATCACCAAATGAAATTGTGCTTTGTGGACGAAATTAATTAGTAAATAGCAGTGATGGTTTAGAAATTATTAAGTGGGTCCAAAATGATGCTAAAAATGCAAATTCTTAGGGACCATTTTGAACTGTGGCAACAACTGCTGTCTAATTACTAAGATTCTTATCAATCAAACTCTATTCTTTTCACGCATAATCCTAGCTTTCAACATCGTGTAGAAGTAGATGTTTTTTCGCTATGCAGTTCGGTTACCACTAAATATACAATATCTTTTTTTTTTGATAGATGCAAGATATTAAGATGATTTTGCTTGGGAATTTATGATGCATCTATACTTTATCCAACATTAAAGGACATTAATAGAAACAATATTTTCCACGAAATTGCAATCTCATGCCAAGAGCATTCTGTATAAAGAAAATCAAGTGTGAACAAAATGAAACTCAAACACTTCAAGATTGCTTGTGATTGCTTTGAGTTAAATATCTGTAGCAAGTCTTTAACCAATTGGATAGTAAACTTAGCAGGAAACTATCTTCGTTGATAATCACAATAGTAGCGTCCATAGGAGCAAGATATTTCGGGAGCGCTCTTGATGTTCTTGGGAACCTCGCTTTAGCTCAAGTGAGCCCAATTTTAAGCTTTTTAAAGGGAGTAGATATCTAGTTTAAAGGGAGTAGATATCTTCGACCGTTATAAAGTAAATTAAGTATTTTGAATCTGAGAAATTGAAAAAAGCTTCAGAAATTGGAAAAAGCTTCAGAAAGTAAATTAGGATAGACTTGCTCTTGGTAGTATGTCATTTCCAGACATTCAAGATTTACTGTTGGTTGATTTATGTCGTAGTATTCTCAGTGGCTTCATTTGCAATGTGAGAGGCGTATGCTTTTCGTTTTAAAAATTAATTACAACCGAAACTGGTTGCGATGATTTGAATGTCGAGTCTCCGAACGAGTCACGACTCTCGAGAGTCGTTATCAGTGTTTTACATAATTTATCAGAAATAATCGGTAAAATATAGATACCGCAATAGAACTATATCATACCTAGCTTAAAAAAAAAACTATATCATACCCTTTAGAGATCGGTTTATGGCCACTTATCTACTTAACCTAATTTAGAATTTCTTAAATTTTTACTAATCGGTTAATTTCATAATTCTAAGTTCCACCTTTTACCCTTTTAACAATTATCATTGTTTGAACAGAGAAGAGGAAATTAAGTATGCTTCCTCACTGCATTCATAAACTTCAAAATACGCAAGTTGGTGAGCTTTATATAACTCAAAGACAATATGCTAAAATAAGCTAATAGAAACTTGTCAGTAATAAACTTGATACCCTTCTACAAAACAACCTATAGTAACTCTGTTACACCTTCAATAATTTCAACATCCCCCTCTGTGCTAGCAACATATATATGTATGGAGTATCAATAAAACCAACCTGCAAGCATTCGCAAACAATATGACAATCTATAGCGGTGTGCTTGGTTTGCTCATGAAAAACAAGATTTGAAGCAATGTACATTGCAGACTGATTATCACAGTATAACGAGATTGGCAGTTTTGGATTGATTCTGAATTCTCCAAGAAGATAAACCAACCATTTTAATTCGCAAACTAGTGGTTGATATATTGGCTCTGCATTCAGCATTCGCTGAAGATTTTGTGGCTTTCTCATGTTTCTTAGACTTCCATGAAATTAGCGACCTCCTTAATAGCACACAATAACCTGTCACATAATTTCTAGTGATTTTTGCAACGACCCCAATCCGAATCGCAATAACTAGTTACTCAAAATCACTAGGATAATAAAGAACTAATGAAATTGTACCCTTTAAATTCTTCAAGACATATAATGCAATATGCAAATGAACTTTTGTGAAAACTATATGTTCCCCAAGAGTTACAATTTACAAATTGTAGTTTTTCCTTAAAGCAGATATTCTTGCTTTCCCAATTTATTCAAAAAACAGTTTTGTTTTTACCAAATACCGTTTTTAATTGGAAAAACTACTTTTAAACCTGCAAAATCAATGTCAAACTGTAGATCCTCAAAATCAATGTTAAACTGGGTTTTAGTTTTAACATTCTTCAAATGTTCGTAATTATAAAGAGAAAATATACATTTAGAGAGAGTTTTAAAAATTGTGATTTTGAAAAATCACAATAATAGCTTAATAACCTCAGTTCTCTTTTTTCATAATCTATGACTCACAGACTTCCATCCATAAATTGGATAAATTGCAAAGTTATGTCAAATTCGTCTAATACATCTTTTGTATCTAAAATAATAAAAATGAAAAGTAATCTATTGAACGGAACTTTATTTTTTCGGATCTAACATGACTATTATGTTACTTGAAGTAAGCTCCAGAAATTGAAAAGGTATTCAATCTATTCAGTGTTTTAGACTACATTTAGGGTAGTTAATGTATGAGGGTTTTTTTTATAAAAAATTAGATAATAGAAACTAGAAAATGTATTTTCTTTTTCCAATGCTTAGAGATTGAACCCATAATCTTAACCTTCATTAATCTGGATAATACTACTAGACTGATGACATGTTTTTATGCGAATCACATGATCACTATTAAAAGTTGAACATAAAGTTGAATCCAGTCTAAGCGGGAATTAAATTGGTATCACGTAACGGTTTTCTTTCACAGTTCCACGGTTATAAGATTCGAATATTGCAATCTAGCCATAGACGATAAGATGGAGTAGTCACCTTTTCAAAACAAATTAAAAAATTCAATTAAAACAATCATTATCAACAAAAAGAAAAGGAAAAGGAAAAGAAAATGGTATAAAATGGGCCATTGCACATTTGCTCCTTGGCCCATACATGTGGACCGTAGTCCAATCGCATGTTTTTGGCCTACTTACACATTTGGCTAAAATTATAAATAACTAGTAAAAAGCATGGCTACTAATTTATGCGAAATTTATATATTTGTTCAATTTGGACACTTATTTTATAAATTGATGAAATTTCACTTTTATTATGTTAATTGACATTTCTACGTTTGTATTATTTAGTAATTTTTAATTTTTAGTATCAATTTCTTGGTGTAGGCTATGGTGACTTTGTTTTTGAATTACTTTGTTTGTACTTTGCTTTATTCATCATTAGATCACTTTTCACCCCATGATCTAATGGTGGACAAAACAAAGTAATGGTTACTTTGTAAAAAACAAAGTGACCATAGAATTTCCCTCAATTTCTTATTTAAGATAGAGGAAATTTTAATATTTAATATTTTTATCTCATTTTAAATTTGATCTAGAAAAGGTGAAATTTTACTAAATTGATAGATTAATGACCAAATATAACAAGGTAACTAATTAAAAGGTCATTGACAAATACACAAATTTTGTTACTTCAGTTGCCAAATAACCTAAATAAATTGGTAAATAACAATCTATTTATTCTTAAAAAAAGTAAATAAATCAATTCTAAACTTGTAAATTACATCAATCGAAAACCTTAACTTTATACGCTATATTAAAGTGCAAGGGTCAAAAGAATAATAATTTAAATTTTGAACCATGGTATCAAATTTTTTAAAATACTAATAATGTATTAGAAACTTCTTTTGATTTGTGAATACAAGTTCGGTGTAGGCTGCAGTTACTTTGTTTTTCCGTTACTTTGTTTGTATTTTGTCATATTTACCATTAGATTAGTTTTCAATCCATGATCTAGTGGTAGACAAAACTAAATAATGGTTACTTTGTGAAAAACAAAGTAACCATAGAATATCCATATCATCTTTAATGTTAAATCTAATCATATTTTCTGAGAAATTCATTTTAGTTCATTTATTAGTTTGGATGCTCACATAATAATAAATAAATACAAAAAATACCTCAAGATAATTACGTAAATGTGAAACATGTAAAATAATAAATCCAGAAACACGAAAAACAATAAGTTGAAACACGTAAAACCATAAAGCCAGCTTATACACTTATAACGACCGACTACATATGCACGTCTAGCAATAAAACACTGTACATGATTGACAATGCAACCACATGTCTTTAAGACCACAACAAAACAACAGATAGTTTTAAACGGACATTAGAAACTAATTGTTCAAAAAGGCTATATGTATACACATCAATGATTGAAGTCATTTCATTCACCACTTTTCGTTCAAGCGAAACACACACCCAATGGATCTTTTCATTAATCACGGAAGTTTTCCACTTGAGAGAATTACATACTCCACCGTGAGTAAAACTAATTGCATTGACAAAATGGTTGATTGCCAATTATAGTCAATTTAAAGATATGGGGATACTTTTGTTAAGCCATTATTGATTCATTCATAAATTCCATTTATGTCATATTTTAAAGCTTCATATTTCTGGTGATTTTCCAATCTCGTTCCTTTAGATGCTATGGTAATTATGCCATATGCATTTCTTACCTTTCAAATTCTCCCTATAGAAATGAGCAAACAGTTTGATGATTGGAACTATTCTTAGCTGTATTGAAAATTTTTTGTAATGGTTTGTACCGCTTAATAAATGGATAAATTTAGAGTGTTACTGAATCCAAACATAAATTACTAAAAAAGTCATAGTATAAGACCATTTTACTCTTTAAAAATTTTAAAAAAGGGAAAGGGAGGAGAAACTAGCTCGGTTACAGCTCCACCATACCGTGGGGCTCATGGATTATGAGTCCTATCCTGTGGTGAGACGCACGAGTGGTCCGTTCCACCACATGGTGGAATGCGCAGGTGAGACGTTCCACCATGTGGTGGAATGTAAACCAGTTCTGCCCCACCATATGGTGGAGCTGTAATCAGAGGAGTTCCGCTTTTTTTAAAAAAATTAATAAAATACAACTTTGTAGTAATTACGTTGTTTTAAGAAGACAAAATTGTTTAAAAACTTTTATTTAAACAAAATTGAGATGAGACTCGTGAACTTTGAGTCTCACCACAAGGTTTGTGGTGAGACTCATGAATATTGCGCCCCACCTCATGGTGCGAACTTATGATCCATGAGCTCCATTATATGGTGAGGCGCAATGCTCATGCGCTCTACCTTGTGGTGAGACTCATTTAAAGTTACCGAAAAACTATTTTCACCGGGCTCATTATTCACCCATCCGGTCGTTTAGTCTAATCTACCACTGGAACGTAATTTTGCCAACAAATTGAATCGAAAATTTAGTTACTTCAATAAGTGCAAAGGTTCCACCAATTACAAATACGAGTACAAAACGAACGTAAAAAAAAAATAAGAAGATACAAGTTAAGCGATTATGCATATTAACTTCGTGTCATTACGTTTTCAAGTTGCCTCGTCTTCCTGACATGATCAGTTGCCGGAATATTAACTCCATGTCATTACGTTTTTCGTTTTCTTGACTCCATGACATGATCGATTGCCGAAAAATCTCTCGCCGGAAAGTGTGGTGGCGCCGAAATCTGGAGTAAGATGGTGGTGTGGTTCAGTTTATGGAATGTGAAGAGTATATGCAGTTTGAGTTAGTTAAAAGGTTTATTATTACCTATGTGAAGATAGAAGATCTTTTATTATGTGCAGTAAAACCATGTTTAGATTTAACTCTACAATAAATTTATAGCCATTGTGGAAAACCGAAGAGGAAATATTCATTAACATTATTGATAGCAAACAGATAATCCCCGAAATTAACCGAACTTTAAAAGATTAATTAAAATGCCTATGAAAAGCAAAAGACAAAATGGAAGACAGGAATAGCAAGACTTTGTTTAGATAGCAGGTACAGATTTGTGGTAGTCTGAAGGCTAAACCCACGGGTGTTGCAGGACGATTCATAATTTTTGTGGCCCAATTTCTTATTAAATTAAAATAGTATTTGAAAGATATATAACTAAATGGAAATAGTACAAATGAAAATGTTTAAATCATAATAAATACTTTTGTTTCCATGGCTGAGATTGAGTAAGATAGTTGTCTAATTTCTGGCGTGGGCTTTATGATCTTTCCATCTATTAAACTTAATTAAATGTTGTAATTGAACTCTTTAATATACTGAGTCATTTGGACAAAAATTTAACTAAAACAAATTGAATTGAGTTGAATTGTTGATTGAATGCTGAATGAGTTTTACTAAATTTGTTACATCGAGCTAATTTGAATTTTAGTGAACATAAATAAAAGGCAAAAAGCATTCTGAGGCCCCTGATCTTTTCCTTTTCGGTGCATTAAGTCCTTGATCTTTTATTTGAATACATTAAGCCCTTGATCTTTTATATTTGGTTCTATCAAGTCCTCATCTAACAAAATTGGATGATTTGTTAACTTTCATAAAATAATAATATTAAAGTATTGTGGCACAATTGCAAATATAGCCCATTTAGGAGGATTCATTAATATATGTGATTTACTTTGCTTTCTACTTCCATTTCTAGACAATATTGTCTTTTTAAATTTGACAATTATTTTTCCCGCCTATTGGAATGTAGTAACGTCGCACTTTATTTCTCAAACGTTTCTCTTTGTCTCACTCTAAATTAGTACTTTTTGTCTCTCAAGTTCATTTTTGTAATCGTTTCTTCTTCTTCTTCATCATCTTTGCTTTTCTTTTCTTTTTCATCTTAGTTCTTCTCTTCAATTCCGGCCCCACAAATTAAGGCCAAATTTTTTATGACTGAAAATTATTGAAGCACACATACTGAAAAGAAATTATTGAACTGAAATAAACAACCGATAAGTATTAATAAGGCATAAAGAACATGGTCAAACATCACTTATTAGATTTCATCTATGTTTTCATTCTCCTCAATTTCACTTTCGAAATGATTAGAAAATGAGCAAAACAACGACAATAACTACTGAAATTTTTTTCATTTTTTTTAAAAAATTGTTGAATAATTTATTGAATATTCAATCAATTGTAATTAATTAAGTGTCGCAATATTTCAATTGGTCTTATTAATTTGTAAAAGTTAACAAATCATCCAATTTAGTTAGATGAGGACTTGATAGAACCAATTATAAAAGATCAAGGGCCTAATGTATCTAAATAAAAGATCAAGGACTTAATGCACCGAAAAGAAAAAGATCATGGGCCTCAGAATGCTTTTTGGCTAAATAAAAAAGAACAAAATTTTAGTGGCATCATAGCATACATGATAGATTATGAACCTATTAGCTATATGCAATTAAGAGAAAAAAACATATACATATGTATTTCCAGTACGGTATTTTAAAGATGTAATTAATAGACTCAAAAGACAAATTAATATAAAGTTTCTATTTTGGAAATAAATGCTTTTAATTAGGAAATGCTTGAAGCTGATGAAGAGTCCTTGTGGTTGTGGATTGTTCAAAAATTAATAGGATTAAGAGCAGACAAGTGTCGGCATAATTCAAGGTTCAAGCCTTCACAAAAGGAATGAGTAAATTACATGTATGGTTACAAAACTTTGCTTATTTTCACGTTGTAGCTACTAAAAACGTAGTATAATAATGGCTTAATATACAAAAAAACCCCTAAAATTGGTCAAATGTTGCAATTGTCTCCCCGAATTTTTAATTGTAACAAATTACCTCTCAAACTTGGCAAATTGTAACAAATAACCCCATATTTTGAGTTTGAAAAGTCAAATGCCACGTGTCATGCTCTTATTCGATATTTGAAAAGTCAAAGTGCCACGTGTCATGATTCTATAGGGTGTTTGAAAAGTCAAAATGCCACATGGAATGATCTTATAGAGTGTTTAAAAATTTATGCATTATTGGGGTAATTTGTTACAATTTGCCAAGTTCATGGAGTAATTTGTTACAATTGAAAGTTCAAAGGGACAATTGCAACATCTGACCAAGTTTAAGGAGTTTTTTGTGTATTAAGCCTATAATAATTGATGAACTTTACATTTTCTAACGTACTGGCCACTATAACTATTGATCATGTTTTGTAACTTGACTTTTGAAAAGACCATAATTTTCTTCGCTTTTAATTCCTACTATGTCTATTTAGCTTTTTTGTTTTTCTCTCAATACATAAAACTTATTTTCGCTCAATATATTTATTAACTTACGGATTTAAAAGTTATCCCTATATTAAAGAAACATAACATGAGAGAAAGTTACTAAGAAAATGATAAAATCACTTATCAAGAATTAAAAGGGAGGACAAATATAATACTTTCTCAAGTCAACGGTGAAAAATTATGGTCAATACTTATAGTGGTCATCACTTTAAATAATTTAAAGTTTTGCTCCAAATGTATTACATTTAAACTTTAGTGATCATAATATGAAAATGAACAAATTTCAATGACAATAAATCTAATTTACCTGAAAGAAACCCCTTGCTCATCCTACTGTCGGCAAATTCCAAATCAAACTACATTAAAATCATTTAATTAGTGATACCAAAAGGATCATTTAATTAGAATTGTCACCATCCTCCTCATCATCTCATTATGTTTATTATTTATTAGGGTAAAGTATAGAACAAAAACAATGCACATCGTTTGGAAGACATAGATTTGAAACAAAGTTTAGAGGGAAATAACTCAAAGGCTTTAATATTTATAGAGTTCTTTAAATTTGTCATTTTTTTTACTTACCACTTCAATTTATGGGTCAATTTTTCAAACTTTTCAACTATGCAAATGTAATACTTGTAGTTCCATGTGTTATACGAACGTTGGAGTGGAAGAAAGAAGTGTGAAAAAAGTATGGAAATTTTTATGAAGACCCTTGAATTTATTTTTTATTCAATTTTCATTCCTTCAACTTATTCCATTTCTTCTTCTTCTTCTTCTTTAAAAAATTAAAAGAAAAACATAGAATTCCATTCGAAATTTGGAATCTCCAAATTTTAATCAGAATTCTGGAAAATTTCAGATTGCAGTCAAAATCCTAAAATTCTAAAAGTCACATATTTTGATTGGAATTCTGAAAAATTTCAAATTTGGCTATAATCAAGAATTTCAAAAAATTCTAGAAATTTGGCCAGAATCTGGAATTTTAAGATTTTGACCGACATCTGAAATTTTCCAAAATCCGTTTGGCAAATTCCAGATGTCAAAATTCTGGCGAAATTTGAAATTCCAGATTTTGGTTGGAATTGTGGAAAATTTCAAATTCCAGTTGAAATCTGGAATGTCCATATTTTGATTCGAATTCTGGAAAATTTTCAGATTTTGACTGGAACTGTGGAAAATTTCGGACTCCGACCAGAATTCTGTAATTTTTCAAATTTTGGTCGGAATCTGGAATTTTTAAGAGTTTTGATCAAACTCTAGAATTTTCAGAATTCCAGCTGAAATTTGGAATTTCCATATTCGGATTTCGGTTGGAATTTGGAAATTTTAGATTCCGACCGAAATCCTGGAATTTTCTAAATTTTGGCTGGAATCTGGAAAATTCTAGATTGCGCCAGAATATGAAAATCTAGAATTTTCCAGACAAAGTCAGGAAAATTCCTGATGTCGACTGAAATTTGGAAGTTTGAGATTCCGACTGAAATTCTAGAATTTTCTAGATTTTGGCTGGAAATCTGGAAAAATTCAGAAGTCAGCTGGAATTCTAGAATTGAGAATTGTTTTAATTTTAAAAAATAATGAAGAAGAAGAAGAAGAGAACAAATAAGCTGAAAACATAAGACCAATTTTGTAATTTTGGAAAGATTAAATTTGTAATTTTTAGGCAAATGTAGTATACTCTTCGTGAGAGTGTGTGTGGATGTTGAGGTGGCTAAGTGTAAGTCAAAATTGGAGTTAAGGGGGTTGAGAAGTTGTCCTCTGAGTTAGGGTGGCTAAGTTAAAAAAATCGACAAATTTCGCAAATAATAATCAATGTAATTAAGCATGCCAGTAGGTTTAGTTCATGAGGTAAGTACATTGTTTTCAAAACGTAATGAGCTGGTGAACATTTCTGTTTTATAGAAAGAAATTGTTATGAAGCCTTTCCATTATACTAGAATTGTTGAAAGTAAACTAGAAAAATGAAAGTGAGAAATTGTGTATGGTAAAAGAAATTAAATTGTAAGCATGGGACTAGCTAGGTGTTTATGATTTGTAATTACTAGAAAAGGAAAGATGGGCTCTCATCATTTCTGAGTAAGGAGATATTAACACCTATGAAGATGCCATGTCTGCTACAGAACCTTCCATCTAATGCATTTCATCTCTATCGGAAACTTAATTTATTTTTTTGTTCTTAAATATATTATTATTATTATTATTATTTTTCGAGTATAAATTGTGGTGTAGTCTGAATTGGTTTGATAAATCCAAAAAGAACTGTTTGCGTTGGTAAAGTAAACAGGAACAAAAGTCAAAGTCTTCACATTGTTTCATTTAATACCCTCAAAATTACATATTGCCAATTAGACCTGTTTGTGGCTGGGCCGAGTCAGCTCGGGGCATGTCATATCAGCCTTATAAATAATGGGTTTTGGGCTACATTATAGAACCTCAATCCTCAGCTCGGCTAGGCCCGCCCATACTAGTATATTTTAACTTTTTAAAAAATTGAACTTTTATTTATAGTCAGTATATTGCAACAAAAAAACGATTAAGACTTTGATGCTTCATGCTTGATGTTTGGAGGAGTCAAACATAGAAATAATGAAGGAAATACATTTTTAAAGCGGACACAGCAGACAATTAAAGATTAAAGAAGATACATAGATAGTCATGTAAATTAGGGTCATTGATGACAAAAGATGGTATAACTTAACCCATTACATATGGTGAGGTGTATTGTATTGTACACACTTCAAACCCAAGAGATATACATGTGAGACGGTGTATCAGAGATTAATATAAATCATGTTGTTGGACTTTAACTATCGTTCGAACTTTTGATTCAATCAGTTAAAGAACAATATGTTATCATCAATATGAGTGTTTTTTTTTTCCAATCCATTCTTTTGGGACTCAATTTCCTAGTTTGAAAGGTGTTTGATTTAAATGTTTCCAGTTATTAATCATTTCTTAATTAAAAATTACTCCATTCATTTTCGAATGTATGTCTTTTAGCCTTTGTTTTGGAGGAGGTTAACGGAGGTTAATGAGAGTAATGGAATGTAAACTTTTTAATTAACCTCGTTTGAGAGTTTTCTAAAAGTTTAAATGAAGGTTAATGAGAGTTAACATTTCACTTCCATTAACCTCAAAACTTTAACCTCCAAATTGGGGGTTAATGGAAGTAACGTAAACATTTTAACTAATTTACATCCATTAACCTCCAATTCAATTCCACCAACTCTCAAACTAGGTTAACATTTAACTTTCATTTCCGTTCCGTTACTCTCATTAACCTCCTCTAACTCTCACCTCCATTAACCTCCCAACTAGCAAAATGTTGAAAGTTATGAATTTTGTGTAAAAGACTAAAGTACACTTCACATCTCAATAAATACAATTATTTTTTCTTCATAAACTCTTTGATTTTTGGTTTTATACATGGTAATGACTTTTGTGAAGGAAGGGCAAAGTAGACAACAAAAAGTTAAAATAGGAAAGAAATAACAAAACGACATACATTTATGAATTTTTCGATTTGTGTCAAGAACGGATGTAGTAAAATTTAAAGCAACCTTCATATGAAAGTAACATATGCGTTTTCAGCTGTACTGAATTGATTAATGATCTTGTTGATACTGTAAAATAAAAACAATTAGTAGTAAAAAGAAACAAAATCAAAGAGTGCGACCTAAGGTCTAAAGCAGCATATTAAATGGGTATTAATGAGGACATTGAAGTGGCTAGAATCCATAGGAAGTGTAGCTTAGATATAAGTAGTACAAGTTAAGGTGTTATTATCTGACACTAATTCAACTTTAATTTTTCTTCGAAAGTCTCATCTCACTTCTACAATCGATATGATCACATTCACACAGATAGATTGTGGCATTTGATGTGATCCAAAGCATCCTGCTGCTCTATTCATTTCACTGCACTTAATTAATGCTATTGCATCATTACTATTCTAACACTTGTAATTACTTTCTTTCTGTTAAATTAATCTCAGCTTTTTCATTTTCAAAAACTACTGCCCCCAATAATATGCAAATCGATTTTGCACCATCCAAACAAAGAACTTTATTATGATTGATTTATCGACTTATGGCTCGTCATTCATTTTTTCATATGACTATCTTTTCATTCTATTTTTTTTTCATAAAATCATTTAATCTGTTTAGGACTTAATCATATACTCTTGAAGCACTAAAGTCAGCACATACATTAACTCCTTTTTTTCTGGTAAGAAAGAAAGGCAAACGTCAAATTTCACCTATATTAAAAAAAGAAGTTAAAATTGAGTTGGTAATATTTCTATCCGCTTAAACTAAAGTTTCGGATTTGCAGGGGCGGACCCAGGATTTGGAGATCGGGGGGGCTAATTTTGGCTTTAGCGTAAATTTTTTTTTATATATGCGTGTATACAAAAATGAAGTAGAGTTGATAAAATTAGGAGAAACAAATTAATGATCTAATAAAAAATTGTTGATAAAATTATTAAAAATAAAAAGGAAAAACAAAAAAAAGTAGAGTTTTCGATCAAAATAACATTAAAAAACTAAAAATAGATGAAAAACATTAATAATGTTAGGGGAAAATATTGATGCAATTAATGTTAGGAGAAAAAAATTAGAAATTGATGAAAAACATTAATAATGTTAGGGGAAAAGAAATTGATGAAAAGCATTAATAATGTTGGAAAGAAAAAAAATGTAGATGGTGGGATTTGAACCTTAGTCAACACATCTAAATACACCCCTTCTTACCAACTCTTCCACCCTTTCACTTCGTCTACCTTATCATCTTTATTTTTAATACACATTATTTTTGGGGGGACTAGCCCGAACATATCGGTATATTCCTAAGGGTTGTGCCGGAACTGAGGGGGGCTCGAGCCCACCCGAGCCCCCCCCTGGGTCCGCCCCTGCGGATTTGATTCTTAGCGTTTAGAGAAAATCTTAATTAGGAAATGGACTAGTTAAAAGTACATGATAATGTTAGTATGATTTTTTTTAAGAGCTAGAATAGAAAAATAAAAACAACAAATAAACCACAAAGATTACATTTACAAAAGCAATTAGTTGGGTCAATAATAATTTATCAGACAATAAAAATACCAAACACTTAGGATATTCATATAGATATAGTGTGTTTTAATTTACACTTTAAGTTCTTCAACTAGTTAAGATGAGTATTATCTTAATCACTGTTTAGGCCTAAACAACAAAGTTTTTTACTACCAAAGAACACATTAAAAAAAAAAAAAAAAACCCTAACATGGACATGGTAACAATTAAGGTTTTTTTCCTTTTTTTCTCTTTCTTTTTCTTGATTAATTTAAAAGAAACCTACAGAATTATCATCTAAAGAGAGATTAATTAAGTCTTCATGACACTGAGTAGCACCTTCATCAAACAGCCATTTCTCCAGCAAAGAAAGAGGAACCTGATTCTCCGTACTCGGCTTGCTTTCATCTTGAAAAAAACTAGTTTCCGGCGTCAAATTAGCATTCTCATCAATGGATTGAGACCCGTCGGAGTTTGTCGACGAATTAAAGCTAAACAAAGAGTCAAACCCCTGATGATGATCCGGTGTAGTAGCACTGGAACTTGAATTAGCCGCTCCGAGGAAATTATTAGTGGTGTAATCAGAGTTCGAGTTCGAGTTTGATTTGGGGGAATTTTTCATCCAATTCTGAAGCAATTTAGCAATGTTTTCAGCACTAGATGCATAAGTAGTAGCTGATGAATTAGAAGAAGAAGATCCTTGTTGTCTAGTACTCGAAGACGGGTTCGAATCGGTTAAAGAAGTTGGGGATTTATCAAGAGATAGAGCTTCACAGAGGGCTTGTTTAGCTAGATGGATATCTGTTTGAAGCCTTCTTTCCCACTGACCCTTATTTGGCTGTGAAGAATTGCCTGACAATCCATCCTCACTTTGCCCGTCTTCGTGAACCTTCCTCAGCTTCTTTTTCAGATGTGTATTCCAGTAGTTCTTTATGTCATTATCTGTTCTTTGAGGAAGATAAGATGCTATGGCTGCCCATCTGCATACACATGTACACAAATTAAATAAGAAAAATCAAATTGTGTAGGGAATTGCGAATACCGAGAGAATATCCGTCCCACTATTCCTGTCGGTAAACTCTAATCTTTGTTTTGTTTTATTTAACTCCCAAAATGAATGGAAAAAGAAGTTAGGATTAGAAGGAAGACCTGTTGCCTAAAAGGGCTTGGAGATGGATGATCATCTTCTCTTCATGATCAGTGAAGTTACCACGTTTAATACCGGGACGGAGATAATTAGTCCACCGGAGGCGACAACTCTTACTGCATCTAAGCAAGCCTGAAACCAAAAAGAAGTAAATAAAAGTGCCCAAAAGATCCATAGAAGAAAGTAGAGCGCAATAAATACACAGCCTTAAAGATGAACCAACCAGTATTAGTGGGAACAGCTCTCCAATTGCCAGGTCCATGTTCTTGAATATATGAGACCAAGATTATATCTTCTTCAGGTGTCCATGGACCTTTCTTCACTCCTATTTTATCACAGCAAGGAGGTCTCCCCATTTCTTTCTTTCTTTGGATTTATACAACTATAAAAGAAGCATATACATACATATATAGAAGAATGATCTGTAAAGTAAGAAAAGGTCTTCTCTTTTGTTCTAATTGTTTCCTTTGATGTTAGAAAGGCAGAGACAAGCGTCTAAGGATAGATTTGGGATGTCTATAAATAGAGAGAGAAGAGGGCTGACCTATCCATGTAAGTAAGAAAATCCAAGGGGGTAAAAAAAGAGGGTTTGCTTTCTCATCTAATCTGATCACAGAGTCAAAATGGACAGCAATGAGCATTTACTCCTCCTTGCCAAAAGTCAGCCATATGTATTCTTTATCTTCAGCAGTATATTATTATACTCTTCTTATTTTTACTCTCTGAGTCAAATACCGTGTTGGCATTCATTATCTACATCCTGGAGCTGCCACCCATTTTTAATAAACCCTAATTTACTTTTTATCTTCTTTATTGCTCTTCTCTCTTTCTTCTTCACCCTCTTTATTACCACTGTATTATTTAAATGTTATTTTTAAATAGTATTATTCGATTGTTTATTTATACATAATCATTTCAATGGAAACATATCTACTCCGAGAGAGATTTTATTGCACGTCTAGTGTACGAAAATGTGGTGTTTTTTACTAATAATTTGATATCATGTAACAATTCGACTAGTAAAACATAATATTTCTGTAAAAATTTGAATATAAACCATAAATTCTGTGAAATTAATTTTAGACTCTAAAATATAAACTTTAAATACTGCTAAAATGTATTATATGTATCATACACTCTTCTAGAATATATATATATATATATATATATATATATATATATATATATATATAAACCAAATATACGGATCACTAGGTGCACTAAACGTCTCATAACTAGTTGTTTTTGAATGATAAATTTTTCCATAACAATAATTGTTATTTGTACCAGTTTATTAAGAACAATATTCATCGGTTATAAAAAAAAAAAAAAAAAACAATATTCATCAAATCAAATAAAAGCTACTGGTTTTACATATAAACTATTTTTTTGTATATAAAAACAAGTTGTTTACAAGATATTTAAACGTCAAACCTAGTGATTTGTGCTTGACCTTGACATGAAAATCAGGTTCATATATATCTATCTCCCTTTTATATATTTATTTATGTTATATCATGCACTTTAAGTATACCTCATCCTGGTTTAAGGTAAACTTTGGATCCTAGCATATTACTCAGTTTAGTAGGAATAAAAGAAAAAAAAGAAGTTTTTCTAAAGATAATACTTTTTGAACATGCATGAGATTTTATTTAAGAAAAAGAAGGTTAAATATATACCTAGCACATCAAGTTATAATTTGTTTAATTCAATGAATATATATCAGTTAATTTGTTTAATGAGATGAAATGTTGATGTAATCATACAAGTAGAGGGGAGTCTAAGCAATGCATATGCATAGATGTTAGTCATATTAGTAGGTGAGTGAAATTAGCATTAAATCCAGGCTTAGAAGATCATTTCTCCATTTCTAGGCATCATAACGGCGAGTGACTACACACCACAGGTTATTTATTGTCATTTATACCACTTTTAATTGTCAATTAATCGTGTTTCCTTCCTACAATTATCATTCTGTTTTTATCATCCTTTTTACTCCTTTTTCATACTAAAATAATTTCTTCCTTCTCTAATATGGCTTCTTCTCTTGGCATGATACTCAAAACGAATAATTTGAGACTTAATTAAGGTGGGGTTAATTAGAGATTGATCATCTCTTTTTTATCTCGGATTGCTCTTGCATAGTGTTTCGTATTTGATTAGAGATTGATCAAATAATAATCTATTAGTTTCTGATATTATTAATAATCTGTTAAAAAAAAATAAAAAAATTAATAATATATAATGATAAGTTGAAGAGAAAGAGAATGATCACTAGGATCTTAGTTGTGTATGTATGAACGCCCATAACTGTACAACATAGGACGGCCTAACAAATAAAAATGGGATAAATAATGCCCATCTTCTCTTACTAGAAGTCACCTTCCGAGAGATGAACTTGGAAAAGTACTAAGAAAAATAAATCTATTATTTTAAAAAATAAATATAAATCCTTTGAAAAGATTAGAGAAACCAGTATTATCAATCGTTATCCACTTTTATTAAAATCAAAAAAGCTATAAATGAAGAAAAAAATATATTAAACAAATGTTCGCGACATTTAACTTATACTATTGGGCTCATGTTGATTATAAATGCGACAAATCAGCCATTGTTATCCCATCAAGTAACTACATGTATTTGCAAATCCTATGATTTCGACATATATGCATCAATAACTTGGTTTTCATCACTTAAAGTCTAATTTGGAAGCAAAAACACATTGGAATCACACAATTGACGAGTTTTGGTTCTTGACTAGTTCTTTGATATTTACTCATCACGATGGAGTTTTAATTCGTTGCTGAAACTTGTAATCATCATGATTGGTTCAGAAAATCTCTCAAAATTCTCACCATATGATTGAGAAAATGAATGTTTTCAAAGTTTCTTCTTCAGAGAGGAAATGAGAAAGTGAAGTTACAGTTATGAATTTCCAAAATTGGTTAGTTTCTTAATTACTCCATACCAATAACCAATTAAACTAAAATCTTAAACCCATTACAACAAATTTACATTATTTATATTATTATTTGAATAAGCAGAATACTTTTATAGAATAGTTTTTATCAAAGCAATTTTAAGAAATTCATCTCATAATAATTTATCTAACTAAAGAAAAATGATATGAAACATATAATTGCTTTAATTGAAAAGTGAAATTGAAGTATGCTATAAAATAATGAACTAGTTGCTGAAAACTCATTTGAGTAATGTCAAATTTAATCTATGGAAATTTATAACTTTCAACTTCGAATAGTTATTTATACTATTCTTGAAATTACTGATTGTTTATTTTGTCTAAGCAAGTTAGTGAGTGCAACTTCATTGAAGATCCCAAGTTTATTCAGAACCCAATATTGATATGATATTGACCTAGAGTTTGAAGTTAGCACAGTAAATGATGTTGACCTTTTCTTAAGAATCGATGACAGAACTCAAGATGTTGATCAACCAAGTCAAGACAACTGTTACTTTGAATAATTGAACTCACGAGATCATTCAAAATTATGGAAAGAAGCCAATATAAAAGATGATAAGGAAGTTTCCCAATTTCGTTAAGTTTGAAAGCAGTCACACTGTTGTTCGATAATAATTTCATGACTTGTCATGAAAATAACAATTTTTCGTTTTCCTATAAAATTTCTCTATCTGCAATCACAAGAATAGAATGTTCAACGTTCAAATCAAGATTAAGACAAACCATTGCCCTGCATAGAGACAATAATAATTTGCTGAGTAACGGAAGATTGAAGATTTGAATTTCAAGAATTGAAGTCTAACAACTAGCTTGAAGACCATCTATATAAAGAGTATCGGTGTGAAGAATGAAGATACACCACAAGCGATGTACTTGAACAAATCTTTCAAAGATCACATTCTTCTTTGTTTAAAAGCTCTTAAGCAAAGTTATGTAGATATTCAATTGTATTCGTTTGTGTACTACGTCAAAAAGAGAGTGAATGTATTAAATATAAATCTAATCAATTTTTACTACTAAACAACTACGTGGTGTAAGTAGTTGTGGCAAGAATATAGGTGTAAATTGAGGAGAGTACTCAATTTCCATGTACCGAGCTATTGTAAAAGGCTTGTTTATCTGCATTTGAAAAAGATATTTAATGGACTGAAAATCTCAAAGAAATGTACCTAGAGAACATGAGTAGGCACAAGGATAGTAACCGAACCTATATAAATTGCTGAGTATTTCTATCCTTATGACTTCTACATATATTGCCTTATTCCTGAGTTTATATACATTTTGTGCTGAAATAGTTCTAGTGCCATTTGATCCGACTGTTAAGCAATCAAGTCAGTAGCTACTGAGTTGTCCAAATTTCTTCTAAAGACACTACTGCTAACTCAATGATACTGAGTATCAAAAGCACATTGGATGAGTTCTAACTATTGAGTTTTTCCCTTTAGAGTAATTTATCATATTTTCAGGACCTTCTATAGTAACATTTACTTCATATGCATGTTGGAATAATGAAAAAGTTAAGGATTTTTCTAAGGTTATTTTGTTTTTACAAAGTAACTATTACTTTATTCAGTATCTCCATTGGACGAGGGATATGAATTTTGATCCAATAAAGACGAGGACACAATAATAGTTGCTTTAAAATAACGATAGGCTACACCAAAAATTAAATATATTGAATTGGTTTAACTTTGTTTCTTTTTTGTTTACATGTTATACATAAAAAAAACTGATTACAATATCAAGATCCGCCTGGATGCCATCAACTCTGATGGATTAACTAAATGAGCTACTAAACCCAACCCACGAAGGAAGCGCATGAGTCCACTGGAAGAGGGGAACACATAAAGGGGCGTGATACCGATTTGCTCAAAGGGATTACCAATCGCCCAAGGCTAAGGCGAGCAACAAGAGTCCGCCACCATTAGCGGACTACAAAGGATAACCTGCAAAGACCGCGTAGTTCGCCTTTCCCAAAGAGTGGTGCACCTTAGATACGGTGGATTTGCCCTTCCAAGGCGTTCATACGACCTCAATATCTTAGGCATAAGAGGACAAAACGGTCCACATGGCAGATATAGTGTTAGAATACTATTTGTACTGAAGTTCTTTTAAATGGTTATTTCCTTGCTCACCAACTTAAGGATATAATGGAAAATCCCCTTTAAATTAGGGGTAATATGAGGTCACTATGTAAATCTCAAATGGAACGAAAAAAAGATACAATCACTATTCATCTTAATATTCTCTTTTATTTCATCATCTTTAATATTTCAATACTTTTTACGTTTGTCATTCTAACTTGATCGTTGGAGGTGAATCAGGCGACAAAATGCCGACCATTGTTATATGATTATCGGAAATCATTCTGAGTAACTTAAAGAAGCAAGTCATTAAACACTTATTAGGTGGGACATCAACAACAGCTGGTGTTAGCGTGACATATTTTATGTAACACGTGGGCCAATGAGAAGTTATGTTAAAGCCACGTGGGTCTAGATGACTTGGTCAAAGAGTCACGAATGCCACTTAGACGTGGGTTGATAAGTCAAACTATTTGGAAGATTCTCTCTCCTACTAGGATTCTACTCTTACTTAGTATACTATTCATAATAGGTAAGCGCCGACTAAACGGGAAACGAATTACTGCACGGATTAGTCCTAAACCGACTAGGATTAGGGCTAATCATCAAGCTATAAATACATGAGAATTATACATTCCAATGTACGTTTTTCAGACAACTCAAGCTCTGAATTATTCTTTCCAGTCAAGTTCAGTACTGACTTTAACATCAGAGATGCGTCGCCCGTCAACGGCCTTCTTTAAGCTAACGTTTGCTATTTTTTAGAAAACTGTAACCAACGTGGAACCAAGTTACATTTAGCAAGTAACAGCTGCAAGAATCCAAGAATTAGAGGCTCAATAGTCCAACTGCGGACCGAAAGATCCAACCTAGAAACCGAGAAGCCAAGTGGAATCACCACGCCAAAAATTATCATTTGCAGCGAGATAAAAAGGCGCGCCTACTTAGGACGGCAAGACAAGATTGAGAACTCCATCATTTCAAATTAACTATTGAAAAGCAAAGAACTATAGGAGCTTGCAAATCGAGGTTGATTCGCGCCAATTTCTTATATTTTTTGGTGACTTATTAATGTATTTTTCTTTGCCCAAAAAAATTAATGTATTTTTCTTCAGTTTTGGAAGTCATATAGTGGAAAATAATATTGTCTTGTTGTGAAGAATAATATCAAAAACATTCTAGCTTTCATATTGAGATAATATTTTAAACTTATATGGTTTCGTTTTGTAGGTATTCCTTTTGACACGGTGTATAGTTGCGCCAATTATTGGCTACATCCCCCACATTAATATTATTGTTGCCATGCTGATGTTTTAATTTAGTTCCTTGTTTCCAAATAAAACATGATATATTAAACTTTTCCACTCTCGAAATAATAAAAATAAAATTCCATTAAGCTGGATACGATTTATTATGTAGTGTGGGATAATTTCGGTTTCTTATTCTTGATAAAATCTGACTCGATCCAATTTGATTCAAATAATATGTTTAATTGATTTTTAAGGAGGGCGAAAGTGAGAAAATATCTTTTTATTCTCTACTTAAAAGATACATTTTTTTCGGCTTTCTCTATGTAAAAATTCAAATTAACAAAATCTCTCTCTCCTTTTAACTTTCAAACTATGTTCTTCGTTGATTCTTTGTGAATTACAGTGATCAAATTACTATACTTAAGAATTTCACAGAGATTTTTACATTGTAAAATTATTCTTCGAATTTATGATAACATCTAGATCCGTCTGCAAGTCATCAATCCAGAAAAGGCATATCTAACACCATGGGCTCGAGGAAAGGAAATTATACTGCATCTCTTAGCCCATTTAAGTAGGCCCATAAATCTAAGACACTAAGAAAACCCAAGGGTGACAATAGCATATACGGAGCGTTTGTTTGGAATTTGGGATGAGATGAGATTAAATTTGGGGTTGAATGAGATTGAAAATTGGAGTTGAGATGAAATTAAAAAAAAATGGGTTGATAAGCTCTTGTTTGTTTGGAGAGTGAGACGAGAATGAGATGAAATGACTAAGTAGCTCCCTCTAAAATTATAAGAGAAGAAGGAAGGGAGGCAACTTAGTCACTCTATCATTAAATTTCTCATCTCATTTCCTATTTCTTGTAACATTCCTCCCTAGCTACAAGATTTGGAGGATGAGATGAGAAAAATTCTCATCTCTCCTCTCCATCACCCAAAACAAACAAGAGCTTATTTTATCTTTTTAGTCTCATCTCCAAGAATCTCATCTCATCCTTTCAAACAAACACCCCGTAGGTCACCACCACTTCGAAAAGATACACACTAGAAGGTTAACTTACCGTGCAACCATTTGCATCACATCACTAAAAGAGAAAAATACCGACAAAGAATGCCAACGTGATAAAGCTATATCAGCGTTTTACATTGGATTGGATTAAATTAAATTAATGTACGATTGTTTGATTATGTTAATTTGACTGGATGGTATCAATCCATCACATATACAATGAGAATATGAAAAGGAAAGTCCGCAAATTGCAATTTTAGTTTTGCATATACATATTGATGACTTTTGGTGATTATTTTGGACTTATGTGTGCGAGAGATTATATTGAGGTTGGGTCCATCATTCAATTTAATGAAAATGATTGAATATGAGAGCTAAAAAATTGCCTGGAGGCCAAGTCACTAATTAATTGAGACATCTTCCCCAACCTTCAATTCGATTTAATTTGAACAAATTGGTACATCATCTTGCCGCTAATTTTGAATTTACGCTAAAGTAAAGAAACAGAATTGTATTGGTAATATGTATCAACTATGGTATCGGTAGAATGGGCACTAGAGAAAAAAATGTAGTTTTTCATATAAAACTACAAATATTATATAAAACGCCTTAAAGTCTATTTGGGAGGATATGGAATGGTTTAGAAGTTAAACCACAAAACCCTTCCCTTCCATTAACAACTAAAAAACCCTTTATATACCATGGAAATTTTAAATTTATTTTTTATGCATGAACTGAATTTGTTAAATTAATTAAATGTTTAATTTATTTTGTTGTAAATAATTTTTCTGAATTTATTTTACTCTGCTTAAAATCTCAATTGGCCTTGTGTCTAGTGGTTGGAAACTTTTCGGGATTGTTTTTTTTTCCATTGAATATGAAAATTCATTAATTGCCAATAATTTTTTTTGTTTTGGTAATATTATACAATTTGTTTAATTTGTTATGAATTTATGTCACTATTTTGTTCAAATTCTTTTTCCCTAAAAACGTATACATCATCATATAGAGATATCGAAAGAAGCTGACAAATTAGTTACTTTTGTAACTTAAGCCACATATACCTTTTGAGGCTAAATGAAAATTTTAGAATTTTGACACATAACTGGAGAAAAACAACACATCATAATTATGACTTTTTTTTTATTAGAACAGTTGGTTAGAAATATGAATTACTTTATCACTTGCATTATAATTTATATTAAATAAGTGATACATATAAAATAAGCACGGCTGTGTTTTTTTTTTTTTTTTTTTTTTTTTAACAAAAATTTAAATTCAGTCCAGTTCAGCCAAATTCCTTCTTCATGCAGTTAAGTTTCAATTTAGTTCAATTTAACAAAAAAAATTTTGAAAGAAAATTCAACAAATTTAGTTCAGCTGTGGGAGATTGATTCGCAAACCTTCCGACCAAACGCATCCACATATTATCACTGCGACAATCAACTATTGGTCCCAATTAAAATTTATTGCAGATGCATATAACTTGATACAGTATAATAGAAAAATTAAAAATAATAGTAAAAATAGATAGATACTGTTAATTATTACTGTTGTCATTTTGTTTAGAGAGGTAAATAGAGTTGTGTCCACCTAATAATCAATCGTAAAATACAGCAATAATACGTAATCAAGTCCTTAAATGCTCTATTACAAGATTGTCTACAGACTACATCCAACTAATTATAACAAATATATTAAAATGGAGGTGTAGGCTATGGTGACTTTGTTTTTGAGTTACTTTGTTTGTACTTTGCTTTATTCACCATTCGATCATTTTTCACCCCATGATCTAATGGTGGACAAAACAAAGTAATGGTTACTTTGTCAAAAACAAAGTCACCATAGAATTTCCCTAAAATGGATGGAGCAACGTAGTTCATCACTTTATTATTAATCTACTTTTAAAAAAGTTAATGTAATAGTGAAAATACAAATTAAAACAATCTAACAAATATACAAAATAATTATAGCATTACACTAAAGGACCATTCATTGTGTACAGAAAATTGTTAGGAATTGAGGACGTGGAGAATAATATTACAAAATCATACCTTATCCCATAATTTTATACTAGATAAATAATTTTAAGATCTTCAAGATTTTATATAATTTACTTTTAAATTCTTTTATTTAAAAAAAACCTATTATGAGTTTATTTTTTAGAGCCATAATTAACTTTTTAGTTTTTTTCATATTTTTTTAAATTTTTGACGAAATATATTTTAACTTTCAATAAATTTAATTATATAGTCATATACCAAAATAATTTAGTGATTTTGTTATGTCATATCTCTCGATTTATTTTATGTTAAAATATAAAGATTATAACTCTAATAATAAATAAACAAAATGATCAAAAGTTAATTATGACAAAAAAATAATATAAATTTTATAATTTATTAACAAATAAGAGAGACTTGAAAATTTTAAAATTAGTTACCCTTAACCTGATGGTTAAACTCTCTACCTTTAATCAGAGAGGTCATAGATTCGAATCACATCAAAGTAGAGAGGTTTTCCTTTATTTAATATAAATACAATTGCATAATTAAAAAAAAATATATATATATTCTTCCATCCTCCGTTTCTTTTAGTGTTTTGCAGCTACATCACAATCATAAACGTTGAAACTTGAAACAATGATCGTATCTAAGCTAAGACTCATGAGAGTAGACTCTTAATACTTAAATACAAAATTGACTATAACTAATTTCTTCACTTAAAAACCTTTATTAATTAATTTATTGGTCGGGAAAAGAAATAGACACTTAGGTATCTAAGTCCACATTAATTTTAATGACATGCAACAAAACAACTTATCAATTCTTGATATCAAAATATATACGTAGCCCTTCGAATTTTGGACAAATTTCAATCGTCTCCCTAAACTTTTGTACGTTACAAATAACTCTTTATACTTGTTTAAACGTAACAAATAACTCAATATTTTTGTTCAACTATTACAAATAAGCCTTTATTCTTGTTAACAGTTACAAATGACTCATTGATTTTATCCAATTGTTTTGCATAACCTCCTACTTCAAAATTGATCGTATCGAAACGTGAAAACGACCAATAATATCATTTGCAAAATTTCCGACGTCTTGCTACATTGTGACAAGTACATGGAGCCATTTGTAACTTTTAAAAGTTCATGAATACAGTTTTAGAACAAGTACAGGAGCTATGTATGTACTAAGCCTTTCTTTTTTTTCCTTTATGAAGATATCATATGTTATATAGTAAATCCAAATACCGAAACCAGTATAACATTTAGATTTGCCTAGATATCACCAACTCAAATAGGTGAATTCAAGCAGCTTGGATCAATTGGGCTAATATTATTGCTCACCCCAATCGATAGGGCTTTAGGTTCAAAACATCATGATCAAGGACGTGCCGGGAGGTCTTCACCATCAAGTGGGATACGCCATTCGGGAACCGTAAAAAACGACTCCCCTTGACGCATCATAAGGCTAAAAGACAAAAGTTAACAAAGAATGTTAGCGTGGTTTGTTAGCAATGTCATCGTGACCAGAGCTACGTCGCCGTATATTTGTTAAAAAAAAATCTGAGAAAATTGTTATTTTCTTTTCTAAAAGAAAAGGGTAATGGAAAACTTAATATCTTTCGGGAAAACATTCTTAACACTATATGAATCTTAAATAGCGTCATTATAAAAGTACTTTCTAATTATTCTTTTATTCTTTTTAGCCTCTCCATTATAAGTTTACTGATGTTACAGGTCCAACGAGAGTCCAACATCGACCCTTCTATAGATTCTGACCCAAATTCAATGATCTCTTGAGAATAGATAATATCATTTGATTAGTAATCGAATAGTGGTACTTACATGTTAAAATTATAACTCAGACTTTAGCTTAATGCTCCCGTAAAACATTCAGGATATAGTTTAATTTGTAGTAATTTTTCATTTTAAGTTTTTCTATAGAATATATTTCAAAAATAAAATGTTTGTTTAAACCGTATTATAGAACTATTATACCTTGGACTAACTCGAGGAAATAAAAATAAAAAATGAAAAACAAATTTATATGACGTGGTAAAGAGTTATGTTGTTTTGTGGCACCGAAAAGGATAGAACATAGTTACATATACATTGCATTTACTTTTCAGTTTTCATCGAATCATCAAATCTTGCAGTTATAAAGGAAGCTGACAAAACTTCAAACAGAGAATCACAAAACATTAGAGTGACCACATTTACACACATGCCATCATTCACACGTGTATGGTCACTAAAAAGAAACGTGCCACTCTGCAAGATTGATTGGGCTTTGGTAGGTGAATTTGGAGCCCACTTTCCTTGTATAAAACAGATAATAATATGGAGGCCCACTTAATATAAAAGAGATGAGATGGGCAATGCTTGCCACGTGCCCTATCTATTATATTTGTTTCTATTATCATGCACACACGAGGAATGGGTTCTGAAGCCTACGTGTCGTCTTGTGATTCAATCTTATTACTATCATATGATATCATGGGCGAGATAACATTTTTATACATCATCCACAGTTCATATATGGACACGTATGAGCTTGGGAACTATGTTAATTCAATATGGTGTTGACTTTTACACATGATAAGGTACAAGTCAAAAAATTTGTACACCTTGTTCACAATCACTACTTGTTTCATTCATTTTCTTTTAAACTTGTACTTTAAATAGGTAGGAGGGATTAACTCAGCTCAAATTAAGGTTTAAGTATCAACTCGGCTTATAAATAATTCATAACTAATATTTAATAGTGGATTGATTTGTTGCGTATGTTTAGTTCAAGAGAATTTTCGTGAGAACATGTATCAAAAATTTATATAAGAGATGTTGTTAGCCTTAACTATAAGCTTGAAATTTCAACAATGATCTCAAATCCTCTTTCGACCCATGGTTACTCCTTATGATATGATTGTGTCTTATTCTAAATTTTCTGATGACAAATCTTCTTTTGGGATTGCGATGCAACCTCCAACCAGCTCGCACCCACAGTGGCTACGGAGGTGGTGACAAATTGAGGGGTGCGACAACGGTGACTTTAATTATGCTAGTCGAGCTCATGGACGTTTTTCAGACTTTGGGTACCTATAGCAGCCTCCTTCACAACCTTGGTAGTGGCAATGACAATGGGAAGTTCCACCGAGCACTTTTCCTACTAGCCATCTTCTCGGTCTATTCCACTCAACATAAGGCCACTCGATCTTCAAGGCCTACGGTCACAATAACATGCTCACGCGGTCTCTAATGGCCTACTAATGTTGAAGAGGCGAAACACACGATTTGGCTAACTCCTCTTATTTTATATTAGATTTTGGTGCCACATCAGATGTGACGTCTAATGCATGTACTCCCTTTTCTTATTTTAATTTGAGCAATTCTAATTGTATAATTGTTAGAAATGGTCATTTGATTTCGATTCAAGGTTATAAGCATACCAATCATTTCCTCAATTATTTTTAAAAAATGTCTTGCATGCTCCCTAATTGATTAAAACCTTGTAACTATATATACGCAAATTTATTGCTGATAACTTTGCTTCCGCAAAATTTGATATGCTTGGATTCTCTGTGAATGATGATTTATGGACAAGGATTCCTTTATTGAGATGTGATAGTGAAGAAGAGCTATATTCGGTGACCTAAGGCAGTTTTCTCTCACCGTCAACATTTGTTGCATTATCACCTTATTTATTGCTGATCGTTTAGGTCATCTATGTGTACTTGTGTTTAAGGGCAAATGATTTACTAGTCCTTCACTTTTGTCAGAACTTACTGTTTGGTCCTCATATTTTGAAAAACTCACTACAAGGTCCCCATTCTTTGTCATGATTAACTTTTTAGTCCTTTTTATCGATTTTTTAGATTTTAAATATTTTAACTTTCAAGGCATCCATACGGTAATACAAAATGACCATGTGATTCTGTTATGTCATGTCTGTCTGTAAAGACCGAAATATAAAAGTTACAGATCTCTAAAAAAAATGGACAAAAGGACCAAAGAGTTAATTATAACAAAATATGAGGACCTTGTAATGAGTTTTTCAAAATACGAGAATCAAACAACGAGTTTTGACAAAAGTCAGAGACTAATAAATCATTTTCTCTGTGTTTAATTATCTTTGGAAGAATAAGTTTATTTCTTCTTTGGAATATTGTAATTTATCTCTGCCAGTGGTGTTCTCTTCGTGAACATATTTGGAAATTCAAATTCATGCATTTTTTTACCGTTCGAAATAATTCATTATGACATTTTGGACTTTATCGATTTTGAGTTCTTTAAAATATCGTTATTATTTGATTGTGTTAGAATATTATTCAAATTATTTGTGGAATTTTTCAATTTCCTACAAAATATGATGTGTTTGCTATGTTTCAATTGTCTTGTGCCTTTGCTTGCCCACAATTTGAACGCGATACTACAAACATTTAATTTGAAAATGGGAAAGAATTTGATAATCTAGATTTTCAGAGTTATTGTCAAAATAATGGCTTATGTTTCGTTTTTCCTGCCAATATACCTCCTCTCAAAATAGCAAAGCTGAAAGAAAACTCCGCGCGATTAATAATATAATTCGCACATTACTAGCTCATGCATCTCTTCCCAATCTCATACTTTTTGGCATGATGCTTTACAAATATCAATATATCGATTAAATATTCTTCATATTAAATTGTTGGTTTTCAGTCACCATTATAAATGTTATATCTTAAAATTTTGTTTTACACACATCTCTTTGTTTTTAGTTGCTTTTGTTACCCTTTTTTCCCCTCTAGAGTACCGTTAACATACTTCATCCCCGTTCTACTTCGTGTCTTTTTAGGATATTCATCTAATCATAGAGCATATAAGTGTTTGGATTTATCGTCTAATAAAACTATTATTAGTCATTATCTCCTTTTTAATAAATCTCAATTTCCTTTTAGCACTCTATTGCTCCCCTGACCTATGAATTATTAGATAATAGCCTTCATCCTTATGACCCATTCAACGATTTGTGTAACCCGAAATAAAATAGGTTATGGTCTATGCACTTACAAGTTAAGTCATAAATGGGGAAACAATTCAACCCGTATACAGATGGGTTGGGTAGGTTATTATGTGACGAATCCATCCATCGATTTTATGAGAAAAACACAAAATACAAGAAAAAAATGAGAAAATGTAAAAATACAAGATACCGAAAAGAAAATAATACACAAAAATATGGGATATACATCATATGAGAAAAAGTGGGAATATACGATAAATATAAAACACATGAAAAATGTAAAACGTATAGAATATTAAACAAATACATAAATTACAGAATACATACACGAAATATATTGAAAAAACAAAATAAAAAATGGAGAAAAAGAAAAATGTTGAAATTACAACATGCGAGAAAACGTAAACACACAAAAAAACGCAGAAAACACAAAGTACTCGAAAGTGAAAATATATTGAAAACACAAAAATATTGGGAATAACAGAAAATTTCAAAATACAAAATAACATAGAATACAAAGAATGTGGGAAAAGTCCAAAAAACACCTAATACAGAGAAAATAAAGAAAGCACAACATAAAAAAATACAGAAAATATAAAATACATAAAAGACACGAGAATTACAAAATACAAGAAAAACTTAAAAAACACTAAATATAGAAAAACCACATAAAACTTAAAACACACGAAAAACGCAAAAAGTGGGAGCACATGAAAAAAATAGAAAACATGAAAATCGCTGAATACATAAAAAAAATACATAAAATACAAGAAAAATGCATAAAACAGAGAGTATGGGAAAAACAAAGAAAATACAAAATACGGGATAAACTTAAAAAAATATAAAATGTAAAAAAAAAATGCAGAAACTATAAAGTACGGTAAAAGGTGAAAACATAGAATACGAGAAATATGCAAAACATGGAAAACATGAAAAACGTAGAAAACACATAATACATAAAGGTGTAGGCTATGGTCACTTTGTTTTTCTCTTACTTTGTCTATACTTTGTCTTTTTCACCATTGGATTAGTTTTTAACCCATGATCCAATGGTGGACAAAACAAAGTAATGATTACTTTGTGAAAAACAAAGTGACCATAAAATATCCCATACATAAAATATAAAAAATATAAAATACGAGATAAATGAAAAAACGTAGAATACATGAATAGCGGAGAAAACTAGAATACAAAACAAATGCAAAATAAGGGAAATTGCATTTTCTCGTATCTATTTTTGTGTGTTTTTTTGTACTATGTATTTTCTTTTACATTTTTCATGTTTAATGTGTTTTTCTTGTATTTCTATTTTCTCCCTTTTATTATTTATTTACTTTTTTTTTATCATATCTTGGATTTTTTGTCGCATTCCGTATTTTCTGTATATTTTCTTGTATTTAGCATGTTTTGCACTTTTCAGTATTAAGTATTTTCTATGTTTTGCTTATATTCTACGCATATAACATAATTTTTCACTTTTTTCTTTTAATTTTACGACACGTTGAATATCAGTTTAAATTATATTTACAATATATTTAGTTAATTGGGTGTTAACTAGATCAATATATTTAATATTTAATAAATGAGTTAGATTGGTTCAACCTACGTACTTGTTTTACAACTCTAGACTGTAAACTATTTTTTATTGGACTTTTTTTCTTTAAAATAAAAAACGACCCAATGTGATAATAAGTACATTTGCATATTTGAAAAAAAAAAATTCTTTTAAGATCTTTTAAGAAGACCAATTTGAAAATTTTAGTTAAACATAAGAACTTCTAAATATTATGGTTACTACTATTAAATAAGCGGTGAAGAATATCTATAATATACATATAGTGTCATTGTATTTTGTATGGTCCAGAAAGAAACATATATGCAATGGACTATGTAATCAACAGTTGGAAAATCATAAGCTAAACATTTAATAATTTGTAGAGGAAAAGAAAACAGGGTTTTATTACTAAATTGATTGATCGATAACGTTATATATCTATATTCTTAATGATTTTGTTTTGCTGCTGAAAGCACCATCCCAACCATGTGGCAACTGGATCCATGCTCTCTCATTTTTCTTTTTAAAACAAAAAAAAAAAACATCACATACACAACACCAAGATGATATGTGTGTGGCTGTTTGCAGAAATTCTATTCTGAAATTAAATTGAATAACAGTACCTAAGTAAAATCACATACATTCACAGCCTAATTTAAACTGTAGATACGAGCTACATATATAGTGTTTATATTATCGTTATTGCTTCTACGCACAAGCTCCTCAGAGTTCAAGTATATACAACTAGAGCCACTTTATATACTATGTTCTTTAAATGATAAAATTAAAGTCACTCAACTATGTTAAAATATGTATTAATAAATAGCGTTGTCAGTAATCTGACCCTCGACTTCTCGAGAAAAAAATATTTTGTACTAAATTAGGAAACAATTCAACTTAAAAGTTCAAGTTGATAAGTCAAAAAAACAATGTTTATACTATATGTGACGCACTTTCTTCAATGGATTAGTTATGCCTTAATTAATCCAATTGCCATACAAAACGACCTGAACGCGAGAGAGAATTATATATATTCCCTTAAACCAAAGTATCATGCTGAGAAATTCAGATTCGGGAAAGGAGGAATGATAATTTTTGGTGGAGCAGCATGACAGTAGTTGAATATATATAAAATAAGAATTTGACAAGAAATGTATGTTGAAGCTAAACTCTAGAGAGAAGAGTGGTGAGTGATTAGAAGATGGAGAGCAAATGAAGAATATAACAAAGGTTTATGTATATATAATGAGGCTTATATTTGGTGTTATTATGAGTGATAATGATGAAATAGAAATTGAGGAATTAAGTTGCTTAAAAGTAGTTATACTTGTGTATCATAACGCTAAACAACTTCATCATTAATCACATTTGATTTGATGTATGCTTATCACCATAATGTAACAAATACGCAGCAATCTATCAAATGCAAAACAAATATCAAGGGAAACTAGTTATACCAGAAATGATTGAACTAAAAATATTATGTTGTAGTTAAGGCATGTTACTTAACCGATTGATTAAAAGTTGGAGCATACAGTTAAGGCTAACAAAATCTTTTAAATTAATATTCGACACATCTCTTCACGTCAATGCCCATTGGATTTGAAGTGTGCATAAAACAGGTTCAACCCACCATGTGTTTTTCATTCAACGAATATTGAGGATGCTAGGAAAATCGATCTCAGGACCTTTAGATTGCAAAAGCTTTAATACCATGCTATTCGACGGATTAAATCAAAAATCGAGCTGATAGTTAACGCTAACAATATTTTTATATTAATATGCGACAAAGCCAAACAATATTTTTGATATAAATCTGACTCACTGAGCAAAGCTTTCAAACTATTTTTTTCTTCTCATTATCAATGATTACTGCCACAAATTTTACAATACTTCTCGAGTAGAGTAAAAGAATCGGCACAGAAGAACATACTTCCAAACTGAGAGAAGATTCAGAAATTAGGCAGCAGACCCCGACGAAATTCTCATTCTGATGACTTGTTCCACACTTGCCTCAACCAGAAATTATGACTAGAGAGTCACGATTTGGTCCCTGCTCCTTTAACCTATTTTTTCTTAATTGTGAAATAAAAATCTCTCTAATTATTTTTTGTTGAATGTATATTTTATGTATTTTTAATTGAAGATTGTTGTTTAATTCACGGAATAAAATAGAAAAAAATAAAATAGCTATTCCATGGATAGAAAAATAAAAAATTAGAATACATATCCATTAAGAATATTGATTTACATGTTTGCTGAACTGAAACGTGAGAATACAAAGCCATGTTCTTTGTTCTTTGACTTATTTTTAGTGTAAATTTTAGTTCACTTCAGTTCAACAAATTCAACAAAATTCATTACACATTCAATAAATAATTTAAGTTTAGTTAATTTAGTTCAACAAATTTCAAATCAGTTCAACAAATTGCAGCAAAAGAGAATGAAACCTAAATAAAAAAAACAAAACCTAAAAATATATAAAAAAAACTATAATACTTTTTGCCTATTTCACAAACCAAACGAGTAACTAAGATTTTATTTCATTCAACAAATAAATATGCAATTTCACATTGTAGAGCAAGTATGATGCCCATTTGAGTTTTGTTTGTTTTAAGGCAAATTACTTTTACACTTCATTCTCTTCTTGATTAGAGGCACACAATTAATTATTTTGTTACTGTACACATTTTGACCCGTTTAACTTATTGTTTTTTCCAGTGTTCTAAAAATCGCTATGCGGCCGCGGCGCGGTTAGTGACCCAAACAATTAATCGGTTTTGTATTTATGTATTTTTTAATTATTTTAAATAAATTATATAAATATTTTTTAGAAAAACATAAAAATTCATGTTAGAAAAATAAAAATATTGACCAAACTACTTAAAAATAATAACTATTTTTGTCCAATATGATAATAATAAATATACCAAAATGTCGACAAACATAAATATTTCGATGTTTATTACATTAATATTCTAAAAATACCAACAAATTAACGTAAAATATTTAGATGCTCTTATTCAACCATATCTTGTTCACCAAATTCATAATTTTCAATTTGCTGCTAGTTAAAATGTATGTGGTCCGAGTATTTTAGGGATTTTTGTTTATTTTGTTATTTTTAAAAATTAATTATTTAATTAAAATTGTATGGGCCATTTTTATTTGGGCTAATTTTTTTTTAATCGGTCAAAAATCGGTTCTAAATCGGTCATAAATCGGTTGACCGATTTAAAACGACCTATTTACTAAAATCGGTACGGTATACTCGATTTTACCGATTAATCGTCGATGAATCGGTCAACTCGGCCGATTTTTAGAACACTGATTTTTTCAGAGATTAAAAGCATCGTTTAATAAATGAAAATTGCTTTTTAAAAAAGCTAAAAAAAATAGTAAGAGTTGCTTCTACAAAAGATAATATGCGTAATAATAAATTATTAATCTAAAAACTGAAAAACTATATCTAAAATTATTATTGATTGTTATTTTGATGATAAAGAAAATTCTCATTTTGAGAAGTGGTTAATCACGAGGATCGATTTTAAAAAACACACATTATACGTATGCGAAATATGATTCAATGACTTCTCTCAATCATAAAAGTTATTATAATTATAATTATTATTATTATTATTATTATATTTGTTGAGGGAGAAAAACGTTATAAAGATAAGAATGCATATAGACAATCGTTGGTAGTTGGTAACTTGTTACGCATGAATGGACATTACACGGTCTTTTGTTATAATATATGGTCGACCAAAATGGCTCCTACAGCTGGAAATCTTATTCTATCAATTTCTGAAAAATAAAGAAGGAAACATATATATTACATATTTGATTGATAACTTTACCTAAATAATTAATAGATTTTCTTTTTCCGCTGAGCCAATAAAACCTTTGAAGGCACCCCCCACCTTAAAAGGCATCATAACCACAATTGGTTGCTTTCAGTACATTTATTTTCAAATTTATATTTACGAAAACGATTTTCTAAAAAATATCCAGAGATTTTTTAATTCATATTTTAATTTTATTCACAAATTATAAACTTTGGTGTGTGCTGAATTAATGAGACAATGTCTTAAATCCCACCAGAATATGGTGAAACTACCTTTTTTTATTTGACAATTCAATGCAACTACCATAAGAATATAGCATAAAATATTAATTTATTTATTTTGAGAGTCTTAACAAGTTTCTTAATACATAAATATCACTTTGATACCTGATTTACTTATTGAAAGATAGATTAAAGAATGTCAAAAAAATATTTAAACATCCAATCGGTGGTATAATAATAAAAATTATTTCTAGGCTTTATAATGTATCAACTTTAATTTTTAGACAAATAAAATTTTAGTGAGAGAGACCTATTCAAATTTTGACAATTTTATTTGTAAATAAAGTTTAAATACATGACAAAATATGTGTGTTGTACACACTTAAAAAAATGAGTCACTTGCTTGCAGAGATGTGTCAAATACTATTTTTGGGTTACATATACCATCCATGAGATCTGAATATAGAATACAAAGTCTTTGATCGTGTAGAGCTCACGATTTTGAAGAGACCAATTTTCTTATACTATAGAATGCTTTTTTATTTTTTACTTTTTCAAGTTTTACAATGTTTTCTTTCATTTAAAAACGAACATGGGCTAATTGGTAACGTTGGTAAGTTATAGTATTTATATTATACAATGCATTATTTGGACACCAACTTATATATTTAGAATTTGAACCTATGACCACTAACTTATTCTTTTGTTACTTTTTATCACTCATCTATTATTTAGTGAAATTTTACCATTTTTGCGTTAATTAACAATTTTGCATTTGTAGTACATGTTAATTTGTTTATTCTAGTATAAATTTGTTATTTGAATAGAATAATTCTTAATGTTTAATATTTTTCCCCTTTTGATTTTGCTACAAGAGTGGTGAGATTTCGCTAAATTAGTAGGTCCAAAGAATATGTTGATTAACGTTTAATTTAATCGATTCATCGACATAATAACAAATTTGAGTTCAAATCCAAACAATCATCTTTGTTAGTTGATTAAAAACATTCACATCATGTGGTGGACTCACTTTAAAGTCAAGGAATATGAAAGTCTCTCTATAAATCCATTTATCAAGTTTAGTCTTTAAGTTAAATCGATTCTTTGACATACTGCTAAAAAATGCTATTTTATGTGTTATTAGTGAAAAAATAGTATAGTGACATGAGTTGTTAATTGTAAATGTACCGAAATTGGACAATAACCATGAGAAGCGATGTATGGAGATGTAATTTAATACGCCACCTAAAATTCACACATGTTCAATCACTCTATTATAATTTTGACATTCTTATTCGGTTCCAACTTAAATAAGCCGGAGAAGGTCTACACTATTTATTTTGAAAGGTAAGGAAAAGAAAGTTAAAAATATCTTGTTACTTTATTTGGTTTGATATTTTAACATATAAATAAGCTAGCAAGGGGTCTACAGTATTCATTTGAAAAGTTAAAAGAAAAAAGGTTAAACTTAATATCTTGTCATTTATTGGTTTGATATTTTAGCAAAAGAGATATTTTATCCATTATTTTTATACCATTGAGTGCCTCCTTTTCTTTTTCCTATGAAACCATTAACTGCATGCTCGAGTCAATTATATTTATACCCCCTCCAACTATTAGAATGACAAGTAGTTTTAATTTTTGACCATAACAATCATCTAACTCTGAATAACATATATAGTTTTTTTTATTGAAATTTGGGAAATAAACACTTCAGAAATACGATTAATCATGCTTATTGTCCTCCAACTTTCAAAAATTTAACAACAATATTACAAAACTTTAATTCTTACGCAAAATCTATCCAATTTTGAATAACATTTCATTCATAGTCATTTTGATTGGAATCCGACAAATAAACTCACCAGAAAAACATATATCAAACTCCCCCATAATGCGTGGATTATTGCAAGCAAGTTCATAAAAGATATTTTTCATAAGGTTTTTACAACAACTTATAATGGATCATTCAAGAGAGGATAGATGTACATTTAATAGCTATAGCATGTAATAATCTTCTGAATTAGATTGCTATTTGGTGAATGGTGAAATTTCTAAAACATAGGTTATTTTGTTAGCACTGTCAAAACTATCATTACAGAGTCAATGATTCTACACTTAATACGTTGCAAGGGACCAACAACTTGCTTACAACGCATGTCTCAAATAAGACATTTATTCATCAGTTGTGACATGTGTGGTAAAGATTAAGCTTCACAATTGACAGTTCAAAATTTACATTTGCGACGATTTTACGGATACAAAGTTGCTTATGATAGAAAGGATAGCTATTTGCAACGAATTTCTTAAAGACCGTTGCGAATGAGGTGTCTCTACATGTCATTTATGAATCAGTGTATGGTTACACATATTCTGATCCTACATTACATACAAGCATTATTTTCGACCTGACTTAAGATTTATTGTCAAAAACCTTGCTCAATTATAGATGCTCCCACCATTATTCATTGGCGAAGTGTAAAGAGGATTCTCAGATATCTTCAACACTCCTAGATCAATCTATCTTTTTTCATAAAAACTCAATCGATTTAGTTTCATAGCTTAACTGATGCAGATTGGGAAAGAAACCATGATGATTAGAAATCTACCACAAGTTTTTCCATATATATATATATATGAGGTGTTCTCAAATTTCTTTTGGAGCTATAAGAAGCAAGATTCGGTGACTCGATCTTCTATGGAAGCCTAATATCGAGCTTTAGCAATATAAGGACGTGTGAAATTGGTTGGTTATAGATTCTAGTTCTTGAACTTGCATTTACCCTTTCTAAGCCACCACAACTTTTATTTGATAAATTAATGGTTGGCTACTTATCTAACACATAGACTCTGTTTTTATGACTGAATAGAACTGACTGAACTGAAATGCATTTACTAAAGAGAAGTTACTGAATTGGACTGAATTGGATTACTGATAAGGCATAAAGAACATGGGCTTAATCTCATTTTCATTCTTCAAGATCGGGTCACTACATGATTGCTTCAAGTCCAGTACATACACATGTACAGTTGATCAAATTGCAGAATTCAAACCGTTGAGCATATATAGATTTCAGTTTTTGCATTCAAAGTTGAGCTTTTTTATATCTCCGGCTCAACTCATGGAAGGGTGATAGGAGATAATATAATTTACAATTATGAAATTACTCAACCTAGTGCTCCATATGTATTGTTGTATATATTCTTACTTATCAATCAATACCAGTTATATATGTTTTGTTGCTTCACGAATATAAATTGTGATGGAAATTCACTGTTTGTAGCTAAGAATATTTATGTTACATGTTTTGGAAAGTATGTGAAAGAGTGAGATGAAATAATAAAGAATAGAGTTGTGCGAAGTGTATAAAAACTGCAAGTATAAAATTAATATTAATAAGTTTTTAGTCAATTAATCTTCACTTTCCCAACAAAGGAAGTCTTTGTTCTCAACAGATGTCTTACAAATATTATGTCATATCAAGCTAGCTAGATCTAGTGGTGAAAAATTAAAATACTTACTTAAACTATTAGGTGTGGAAAACGGTTTCTTCTTTTTCAGACACTTAATAAAACATTTTAGTAAGAAATTGACTCCATATATGGAAAATTTCTAAATCCATGCTCAATTGAATTTGTATACTACATGTAGGAAAGAATACAAATAAGAATATATAGAATCATTTTCCACATAGGAATAACTACATATGTTATTCCCGTTATCCCAATTAGATTAGGACTATAATTCTCATCATTATAGTAGGAGTTTTAAAAACTTGTCACCGATATTCCATCTAATAAAAGTGATCTCGCCAAATTTTCATTTTTGAATCAAAATAAATATTTTGGATGTTATCAGTCTACAATGTTATTAATTGATATACTTAGGTTCCGTTCTTTACGGTTGAATTAAAAAATTGAATTTGTTAAACATAATTTACTGAAATTAATTGAATCCCTAAAAAATTTTGGTAAAATTTGGCCTGACTGAATTGAGCTGAAAAGAATTGAATTTGCTAAAAAGAAGAGAATCTTATTATGCAAATAGTGTGCAATATAATGATATTTTGCATGGCAAAAACATGTGGTCATAGATTATTTATGTTAAGAATTATTGTGAAGATTAGAAGAATGAAGTAGGGCAGCTAATAATTAGACGTTGGTTAGGAGTCGGAGTCAAGAATCATTGTAAACCCTAATACTGCCCAAAAAAATTAGATCAAAGAATTCACCACCGACAAATACATTTCAGTAAGAGCAAATTAATTAGATAAATAATATGGATGTTTGTGTTAGAACAGATTAATGCTACAAATACATTTACAGTAAGAGCAAATTTTAATTAGATAAATGATATGAATGTTTGTGTTAGGACAAATTAATGTATAATAGCTAGCAAGTTGACCATGTGCCTCCCTTTAATCTAATTTGTATCAATATATATTCCATTAAATTCCTAATGAATTGACTATTCCTATTGCCCTATCAATCTGTCAATACTCATCACCACATATTATATCCTGCTCTTTCTAATTTAGACCTACGTATTACGTACATTTTTATATACCGTTAATTTATTCTATAAAACTTATACTTTACTATTAGAGGTTTAAGCTTTTTAGCCTAAACATGATAATGTGCACCATAAAGAAAACATAGGGTAAGTTGGTACACTAGAAAAAAGAAAATAAAAATTAGAACATCAATAGATTTTATCATAGATGGGTCATTGATAAAGTATTAGAGACTCTACGATTAAATGATTCTAAGTCTGAATCTTGCAACTTCACTATTTGTGGAATTAAAAATACATGTTAGAATGATCAGGTTTTATCTAGGAGTCAGAAAATAGATTACAATTTAATTTAACATGAGAGAGAATTTAATACTCAATAACCCGAAACAAACTTGGATTCAAAAACACCGAATCAAAACAGAAAACGGAAAGTGAATGTCAAACCAATTAGAATTCAAGGCAATTACCACAAAAACAAAATTTAATATTGAAATTTGTTGCAATTTCAGTTCAATCATAAAAAAAAAAAAGAGGTGTAGGCTAAGCAACATATTAGAAAATGTTTTTTTTTTTTTACAGAACATATTAGAAAAGGTTGAGTTAAGAACTTTGAATGAAAATATCAGTAATTAAATGAAAATGCTGACATGTGTACTCGGAAGTATTAGAAATTACTAATTGAAAGTTATGGAGGATTGGAAGTCATAACCTGCATAGAAGCAACATAATATCCAATTGAAATTGAAGCACCAACCTAGTTTTTATAATTATAATATGGTTTGATATATTTTTCAAACATTTATTACCAAAAAAATAAAATAAAATTCTCTCATCAATCAATTTTCAGGTTCCTATTAGTTCTCTCACATGAACATATCCAAAAATTCAAATATAATTTACTCAAATTCACATTCAGAATACTAAATTAACTAGATAATGAAATTTTTTGATTTTGCTAAATAATACATTTTGTACAATGCGCAAATACACGACTAGTATGAAAATATATAGCAATCAACACCCTTTTTATTTGCAAAATACTTTTTACTATTGTGAGGATGGTGGTGACATTAGTTAAGATGTTCTAAAAAACATTCTTTCTTTCTAAAATAGTAAAATATCTTCCCAATTCTTTAATATACTTTTCAGTCGATTGCTAAAGAAAATTCTGCTGAACGACAATGTTCCTGCAAAGTATTTTTCTGGAAATAAACATGACCTATAAGTAGTTAGATATAAAATTGTATGTTGTGAATGGAAAATAGAAAGGCCAAGGGTGATATTATCCTTTTCATTCTAAGTTTGTGGCTATTATAGTCTAAATACATTTATACGTGCAACAAGAAAACTACTCCACCAACTTAATTGAACAACTAATCACCACTCATTCATTCCATGGATGATACATACATTTCAAAACAAAATAAATTCTTACTTAAATTATCATCATTTGCTGAATTTTTAAACATAATAAAATCTTAGAGTGTAGGCATGAGTAACTCTAACTTCAACTCTAACGAAGTAACCGTAGGCTAATCCATAACCCTTAGGCAATCAAAATTGATAACGTTATAGCGATATTTGAGTAAATATCAACCCTATTGCATATGGCGCCATTTGGATCATTTATCCTTCATAAGTTTTCTACATTAACGTAAGCACATTAGAAGAATATCTTTCCTCCTTAGTTTTAGCATGAAAAAATAAAAAAATTTATAAATCACAACTGCTTTGGAATAAAGTCAAAGAAAATTCAATCAGAATAAGGTTCAATTAGAAGAATGATCAATTAAGCTACTTTCAAGTAGAAAAAAGTAGAAGGAAAAATGCTCACTTTATCCGAGTTCTCTTCTTTTTAACTTATATTTAAGATATTTCAGCAGTTTCAGTTTAATTCAGCAATTTAAGTTTTATTCAGCAATTTCAATTCAGATTAGTTCGGGCAAAAAGAACAAAATCTACGTGACCCACACGAAGTGAAGGAAACACTCGAGAAGTGCGTGAATATAAGATAAAAGGTTATTTTCGTCAAAAGTTACCAATTTTGGTAATTTTCACATTTCAAAGACAAGCCTATACAATTCCGCTCATCTATACCTTAATGACCAAATTATATGTTTGTCATTAAGCATTAAATAAAAATTTATGTTTTTTACTGTACTCTAAATAGTTTTCATATGAACTCGTCGTCTTTTATATTTTCAAGAACTATCATAATTTGAGAGCATTTTAAATTATTTTTTTCATAATTATAAAATTGTAGGATAAAATCTTATGTTTAATGAACAAATTAAGTTGTAAGTGTTTGTCAAAAAAGAATTAATGTGAGTGTAGGTGCAAGCCTACATATTCATCTCAATATCTAACACGTAGGACGCTTGAGTGGGCTTGGTGAACTGAGCTTGTTTCTGGTTGGACACGTTGCATTGGTTTGCTTTTAGGAGAGAATAAATCTCTCTAACTAAATTAAACTAGATGAAAGCCTCTGGGCCTTTTACGAGTTTGTGATACATATCTGTCCAATGGATCTTCCACTTTGACTTGGATCAAAATCATCTTGGCTTTGTAATAGAAATCGGAAACAGAATGTTATGGAATAGAAATCGGAAACGGAATGTTATGGAATCGTAACCGGAATGTCTATTCATTTATTATGTTTGGTTTAGTTCGAACCGGAATCTACTCTCTCTTGAAAATGTTTGGTTCTTTCGATCATCGAAATTAGAATGAGATCTAATATTTATTCGAATTAACTTACGAAATAATATAATAATGATTATTATAACTTCGATTAAACATGAAAAAAAAGTTGCAAGTAATTACGAATTCAGACGTTTTCTATGGCTCATTCAATAGTAAAACTAAGCAAAGTAAATATTACATCTAAAACACCATGGGTTACATTTAAACATCAAATGACGGAAATGTGTTATGTTCAACCGCGCCACACTTATTAAAAATATGATCGTAATTGTAAATGATGTATATATCAATAAATACAGGCTGCCTTATCCTACTATCATCCATTGCGCTTGTCAAAAACATCTTTATAACCTATAAACCACAACTAAAATAACATAAACGGAACTGAACTGAAGTTGTCAAAAATAGTCCCTTCTTACCCTCACAATTGGAGCATTGTAATGACTATCTGTTGCATTTGTCAAGTCATCAAGGAATTTTGCTATGATATCAGCACCGTAATTGTTTTTTCGCCTGCTGTTGACCGAACTTGGGAACAATATGACGGCCTAATTCAACTCCATTGAAGCAGAGATAACAATATGGCAACAATAAAAATGAGTAATGCAGATTGGCAGCTCTTCTTTCAATGAATCCTTGATTCAGAGAAGAAAACAAACAAAGGAAAAAAGTGATGGATAGAATACAGCTAATTATATAAGTGGATACATGAGTACCTTGAGCAATTCCCACGAGTAGCCAATGAATGGTTGAAAATGATAAGCTGCAAAAGAAAATTGAAGGATTCACTGTGGCAGAGAGTAAGAACATCATGGTGATGGAGAGAAATCAAGAAGATTAGGTTGAAAAGAGAGGCGCATGGAAGGAAATACAGTATAGTCATAGAATGGAATATGAATCTTTTAGTTTCACAAAGAATTGTTGTTCCACAAGACTGTTGAACATGTATTCCATGCTGAAAAATATAGAAATAGAAATAACTTATCCCGTTCCACCTCTAATTAGCATTGTCATCTACGAAGCTATTATGTTGAATCTATTAACCACCTAGACTTAGCGAGCTTCGAAGTACCAGTTCCAACAGCAGACCCCAGATTGACATCGTTACTTTCTCCAAGAAAGAAAAGCTGCATATTTACTATCAACCTGGAGCATCTCCCTTCTCTAGCTATTTAATCGGCTAATCACTTAGCTCCATGAAAAATTTAGATGGTTAACTTATAAGACAAAATATCCTTAATCACCACGAGCTGATTCTGTTAAGTTGCAGCTATTTAGGATCACGGTGTTCGAGTTCGAGTTCTAGTTCATCCCTTTTATGCCTCATATTGATAGCCACTGAACAAGAGCATAAGAAATCGAGAAGAATATCATCTAATTGCTTTCATGGCCGTGATTCAACTTCTTGTATAGACAGCAATAACACGTGTCTTTTTTTGTTCTTCTAAGGTGACATTCAAATGTTCCCTTCAAACCAGTTGACAGTTCTTAAATATTTGACATTGACCTGCGCTTTTTTCCATTATTTCCAAAGAGTTTTGAGATGGAGCTACGAGCCTTACTCCAATCATGAGTCTTTTCATTCTTAAGTCTTAATATTTGAATCACCTCGTCTTTGTTTGCTTGGGTTACCAATAATCTCTACACGAACAAACCCCATTCTTGAAAGAGTGAAAGCGGCTTCTATCTCTGACCACAACTTCCAATTTGAAAACTTTAGAAATTAGCTTCATCATTGTATGACAGTCCCTGCAAACTCTCAAATTTTTAACTATCCTTACAGTCTTTCCTTCACACAATCTTGATATCCCAAAAGCTACAGCTAGCTTTTCACTGTGCATAGAAACCGAATCTTCTTTTTCTTCCTCTTCTATGTCATGCAAAACATTCCCAACTTCTGGAACATAACCTCCTTCAACCTTGAGCCTGACAATTATTTCCCTTAGTTTCTCATAAGCTTCCGCAGTGATTTCATCTACTTTTGCACCAGCTAAAAAAGTGTACATGATCTTGTCTACTTCAATCATGCTCCAACCAGGAGTTTTCTGGATTTGCTGGTGAGCCATTGATCTTCTTACAGCAGCAACATCCTTCCACTTCCCTGCAACTGCATAAATGTTTGACAGCAGAACATGGTCACTGGAGTTGTCCGGGTCAAGCACAGCAAGTCTTTCTTTGACCTTCTCAGCCAGCTTGACATTCCCATGAATGCTACAAGCACCGAGAAGTGTCCGCCAAATAACATCATTTGGTGGAATTGGCATCTGACAAACTAATTGATACGCCTTCTGCAGCTGACCTGATCGACCATACAAATCAACCAAGCAACCATAATGCTCAATGCTTGGCTTTATATTGTAAAAATTCTCCATTTTGTCAAAATACTCGCATCCTTGTTCAACCAATCCAGCATGACTACACGCATATAAAAGTGAGATAAACATGATCCCATCAGGCCTAGCTCCAGATTCTTCCATCTCTTGAAACAGCTTTATGGCTTCTTCTCCATGACCATACATTGCGAGCCCAGCCATAATAGAAGTCCAAGAAACTATGCTCCTTTTACCCGGTATTCGGTCAAAGACCAATCGAGCCATGCTTAAATTCCCACACTTGGCATATGTATCCAACAACGCATTATTGACAGACACAACCCAAACATAACCTGCTTTCTCAATAAAACAATGCAATATTTTCCCAAACTCAAGCGCGCCTGATTGGGCACAAGCTGAAAGCACCCCTGTCAAGCTTACTTCATTTGGTCTTCTTCCCTCCCTCCGCAACTCTCGGAAAAACCCAAAAGCCTCATCAAACCATCCATTATGAGCAAACCCAACAATCATAGTACTCCACGAAACATCATCCTTCACAATCATCTCCAAAAACATTTGCTTCGCAACCTCCAATTCTCCTATCTTTACATACCCGGCAAGCATCAGATTCCACGAGGTCAAGTTCCTCAAAGGCATCGAATCAAAGACTCCTTTCGCACCCTTTACATCCTCACTCCTAAAAAAAGCGGTAATCAACGCATTCCAAGCAACAACATTCGGTTCACGCATTTCATCGAACACCTTCCTAGCAAATCCAACATACCCACATTCTCCATACATACTAACTAAAGTCGTCCCAACAAAAAGATGGGTATGTAGTCCATGTTTGAATGCTTGACAATGCAGTTGAATTCCAGCTCGGAAAGACCTTAAATTTGCAGCGGCTTTGAGAAGAAAAGCAAAAGAGAAACTATCAGGGAGGGTGTCTGAATTCCTTCTCATTGTAATGAATGTAGCAAGTGAATGATGGGGCTGGTCTGATTCGGCGAGGCCCCGAATGAGAGTGTTGTACATGAAGACATCAGGGTTTGGAGTATGGACGAATATTCGGGTAGCGTAGTCTAGAGAATCGAAGAGGGTAAAAATGGAATGGAGGAGTAGCTTTCCGGCGAAGAAAGGGTTGTTGTCAAGGCCGAATTTTAGTAAAAAAGCGTGAACTTGTTTGAGGGATGTTAAGTTCTTGCAGTTATTTAACAGAGAAATGCACATGGAACTTGAGTTGTTCATTGCATCTGCTGAATTCTTACAATGCTTCAATATTCATAATTTGAAATATGGTACCACTTAACTTGATGAATTTAGAGGTATCTATTTATAGTTTTTCCTTTAGGTGGCATGGTATGGTATGATTGTCCTAGGAAGGGGGTTATTACCTCTTTTGCCTTTTCCTATGGGAGGGTAAAGAAGGATTTCACGGAATTTTTCTTTGTAGGAAGATACATGATGTGATAATTGCTTTAATGATATTTTTATTTTTATAATTGACTTGTCCTTTAGTGATATGATCCGTTAAAGTGTATACTTTGACTAGATCATAATTTGGCGGCTCTTATTTGACGGAGCGGGCTCTTAACGTATCACACGCGTGAGATCACTTTACTGTAGCTTTAAGTGAGTGTATGGGCAATTTTCATTTTGGTAATACGGTCGAATGAGGTCGATAGTGGATACATTTTCTTTGTTAGGTTGCTGACAATTTTGACAAATTTGTGTCATATGAAGCCTCCAATTTGATGAAAATGTATATACAAGAAATTGCTCTAAAAAATGGCGATGGAATAAGAATGAATTGATTTTCACTTCGGAAAATAGAGAGAGAAGAGTTGAGGTTAATATGTAAGATGTAAATCCAATACATGACTCGTTTCAAAATGCAGACTAATGATGGCGGATTTGACAACATGATACGGGAAATATGTGTTACAATTAGTATCAGTGACGATTCTCTACATACGATATGTAGTACAGAGAAAACTATGCGGAAGTTGGTGGGATTGTACAAGGATCGAGCTTAACGGATGATAATGGACACATGAATGAAGAACTTTTACATCGAAAATAAAAATGAGTAAGCTGGAGCTTATATGTAAGATATAAATTCAATACATAAATGACACGTTTTAAAAATTGTAAGGTACGATTGTGATATATTTAAGCTAAAATGAGACAATATTTACACAATATTAGATTTGCCATAATTATTTCTTAATTCTATCAAGTTAATTTACGAAACTAATTATTATTCATCATTATATTTTTTTTTGACAGTAAAGAAAAATATATTAATTAAGAAAAAACTTCAAGAGCATTACAAGATATTGATTTGGCCACAATATGCGCCGTTACATGAATAGATCTCTTAACATAAACTAAGGAGCTGTTAGAAATATCTTCATGCATAAACTTACAATCTTTGACCATGACAACATAAGGCGTAGAAACCTTTGGTGTGTGAGCCATTGATTGAACCAGAATCTCAGAGTCCGCTTCAACTTGAACATTAGATCAACCATTCATTGTGATCCAATTAAGCGCTTCCGAGATAGAAAGAACTTGCGTCAAGGGAACTGAGTCTTCTAAGAAAACATGACAAGCACTCATAAAGGTGGATAAAATATTCTTTTAAAATATACATTCTTTATTCCTTCCCATTTACATTAAAAGTTTACATTCATTTACTTTTATAATATGTAACCAAAAAAAATTTGCTTTCATAATAAACCGAAGTCGACGAAAAATAGTTTTGGTTAAATCCTGGTAGGCAGAAATTGGAAGCAGAGGCTCCTTGGTAGAGCAGCATTGAGGGTGAGTGGTAAGATGGGGACAGTAGGCAGAGCCATTTACTCCGTCGGGTTCTGGATTCGTGAAACCGGGCAGGCTCTTGATCGTCTCGGGTGCCGCCTCCAAGGCAATTACTACTTCCGTGAGCACTGTAAGCAACTTACCTCTTCTTTTCTCTAAACCCTAGATCCCCTTTACTATTTTCATGCTGCTGTTCTATACTTTTTATAATGTACCTTTTTATTCTCGATACTCACACTTGTAATATGTTTTTGACTGCTCAAAGGTGGTTTGCTATTTTTGTTTCTCTTTTAGTGTCTAGACATCGCACTCTTATGAACGTATTTGATAAAGCTCCTCTCCTTGATAAGGATGCATTTGTCGCCCCTAGTGCTTCTATCACCGGGGATGTTCAAGTCGGTAGAGCATCATCTATTTGGTATGGCTGCGTTTTAAGAGGTCAGACTTTCAGACTTATTCTGCACTTTCACTCATACCATTTCATATATCAAATTTCAATTTTTATGATTTCATTAGAATATGCAATTTGTTTTATGTTGCTTCACGGAAGAGTTTCACTTGTGTGCATGCGTTTTGAGTTAGTTGAATTTGTTTTGTTATTTCCATAACATTAAGGTTCAACTGAGATATATCCATCCGGTGCGTTTAGGTCCTACTTCTGTATATTTGAGCTATGCCTCAATTCAATCTTTCAGTTCTTCTTGATCTTGATTGGTCTCCTCCTGTTACTCAGGGTTTGTTTTAGGAATTCATTCCAAATCCTGTGTTAGTTTAGTGTACATAGAGAATATTCCCTGACTTACGGTTATTTCCTCGATACTGTTTTATTGTAATATAAATGGTGATTGTGGTCTATTATGGATATTTCTTTCTTAAGAACTTCAGTAGAAACTAATCTTTTCTCAGAGTTTGACTTCTTATTTCAAGTATTTAAACTTTATGGTCATTGTTGCATCTCTGCACCTCCACTCCCTGTACTTCCACCTCATCCGATCGAATCTGTTAGATTTTATAAATAGTTATAGGGATAATCCAGTTCACATTATGTGGTTGGATATTGTTTTAAATTTCTGGCATCACATTAGGGTGAATGGTCATTTTGTTTATTTTGGAGGCTGTATGATAAATAAGAACTACAAAGATGAACAATAGAAACAAAGATGAACTAAGGATAACAATGAATATTGAGTAAAACCCTCAAATCCCCACAGGAGAAATCTCTCTCCCTACACTGAGGTAGAGCCACTGCAACAGCAGTCCTAGAGACAACACAAAAACTACCCTCCTCTCTCCATAAACTCCCCTTTATATACTAAGAGTAATGTCCTAAATACTACTCTTAATGTCTTCCCTTAAATGCCCGTATTCCAACCCAGTATCTATCACTGTATTTGCTGGCTATGTTTATAATCATGAACCCCTTTTTCTTTGTGGATAGGTGATGTGAACAGCATTAGCATTGGATCGGGAACTAATATACAAGATAACTCGCTTGTACATGTTGCAAAATCTAATCTAAGTGGGAAGGTGCTACCAACCATAATTGGAGACAACGTCACTGTAGGTGAGAAAAATAGTTCACCTATCTTTTTATATTAAGACACTTCATTTAGGATTCAATTATAATGTGTAGTTTTCATTTAAAGTCTTAAATGGGCAGGCCATAGTGCTGTTTTACATGGCTGCACTGTTGAAGACGAGGCTTTTGTTGGAATGGGAGCCACACTTCTAGATGGTGTTCGTGTTGAGAAACATGGCATGGTTGCTGCTGGAGCCCTTGTAAGACAGAACACAAAGATTCCTGCGGGAGAGGTATGTTTGCAAACAATTTCCCTCTCTGCAAGTAGCTATCTAACATGTCTTGTATATAATTTTTGAGTGGTTGTCTGGTTTATTTGTCAACATTATTATTCATGTGCAAGCAGACATGTATTTTAAGTACTCAGGCACATAAATATGAGAAAGACAAAACAAAAATTCATAAGCAACCTGTAGGGCAATGTCCTCATCGTCACATTTTTCATGATTATGAATTATGATAAGCAATAAGCTAATTAATATTAAGTTTATGTCGTCCATAAAAAAAGAAAAGGTGACCTGTTTGGTAGGTTTTTGATTGGCTTCCAGAGCTTGCGAATATTGCAAGGAATGGCAGTATGACAATATTGTTCTTGCATGGTTCTGATTCCCACAATCATCTACTCCCTTATCCTTGGAATTGTATCCAGATCAAGATGTGTCTATATTTTCTTATCAAGTAGAAATTTTGTACTTTATCTTCAATTTTTCTTGATTCGCCCTCATCTTTGCTTTATGTATGCGCTATTTTTGTGTGTGTATATTCTGGGATATGTTCTCTGATACTGGGACTTCTTCTCGATTGGTATGTTAGAATACTTTCAGGCATGATTCGTGAAATAAAAGCTAATGGGATTGTAAACTATGCAGGTCTGGGGAGGCAATCCAGCAAAGTTTCTGAGGAAGCTAACTGAAGAAGAGATAGCCTTTATTTCTCAGTCAGCTGTCAACTATTCCAATCTTGCACAGGTTCATGCTGCTGAGAATGCTAAACCTTTTGATGAGATTGAGTTCGAGAAGATGCTTCGCAAGAAATTTGCCAAGCGTGATGAAGAGTATGACTCAATGCTCGGAGTTGTTCGTGAAACTCCCGCCGAACTTATTCTTCCAGATAATGTCCTACCCGAAAAGGCACAGAAGACAGTTTGAGGTTTCTTTCCAGAGGTCGTAGTATCTCTTCAAATTAATATTTACTTTTAGACTCTTAAGGGATATTATTCTGTGTAAGTGCATGAATGGATACTTCCCAACATTACCATAGATGTTCTTTATCTTTTGGATCTGCTCAAAATGTATTCTCTTCCATGGAAGAAAGGGGAAGTGCCAGTGCTACTCTGTTTCTCCCTCCCCTCTTAATAAGCTTTGGTGTAGGGAGCTGTTGCAGTGGTGGAATTTAGCCTTTGTTAGGATGAGATTTGTATGATGATTTTTCTGAAGTGCGGTAACGTGAGGAACAATAATGTTTTTGTTACTATTATGACTTGAGGATGGAGGTAAAGCAACATAAGTGTTAATAATATTTGGCACAATTACTCATTTTTATGGTTGCACTTGGAACAAATTGTTATTTTGCTACATCAATGATAGCCTTGATACTTGTCTTGATATTGTAGAATTTGGGCAGATGTTGGCAGTTTTGAATGCAATGGTGCACGATCAGATAGTGTATCAGAGCCATGTGTCTGATTTCTCTCACCCCACATGATGTTGCCTTGGATTCTTTTTGTATCTCTTCTATACGGCTTACAATTAACTTCACATACATTTGTGTTTATGCGTAACCATCAACAAACATCTTTATATATTTTCTACTTCTACATTGATTGGATGAGTTAATATAACAAAATTTGGGTTTGAAAGACACTTTTATGACCTGCAGCAATTCAACCAGAATTGTTCTTTTACTGAATCTAAACTTCTCACATGATAATTATACCTTTTATATATAACATTTGCACAGCTGTGACTATTCCATATCCTTATTTAACCTCAATTCTATATTGTACATAAACATGTACTTGTTGTACAAACCCCTTTACAAGTTGCATTTTTATCACAAACAAACATCAAACAATAATTGAAAATTGATATTAACTACCTCATTCAAAATTTTCCTGCAAAAATCGGTAAAGCTCCTCAGCAACCATAGTCGGATACTCTTCTTGTGGCAGAAGAGCACCTGGAACCTCAACATATTTGCTGATTCCTTTGGCTCCCTTGAGTGCTTGCATCTCTGCTTTTGACCTCTTTGGAGATCCTTCAGTTGACATCACAAAAACTGGTACCTTTCCATCCATATCTGCAAATAGATCGAGAAACTCTTCTCGCGATTCAACCGGGTCAAGGAGACCTGTCAAAAAAGCTGCAGGTGCATAGCGTGCACCCTTACGCTTTGTCAGTGCATATCTACTTTGAACTATATCTGAAGTCACATTCTCGGGGTTTGCGTAAACATGAGATTGGTACTGAGATTGAATTGATTTCTCATTGCTCACAAGCATGTTATACATCATCCACCCTACACCAGGGGCTCTTAAGGTTCCCCTAAGCATTCCGTACCTGCCAACCAAGTTCACACAAAACACGAGTAATTTAGTAGGAATGAATGATATCTGAAACTTTATGGATTACTGGCATATCTGAAAAACGTATGTCGAATTGTAGATTATCTTGAAGGATCTAGCAATGTATTATACCGTGTCTCCATGGTGGAATCTCGACCAAAGACAATAGGAAGAGGACCAGCCCATGTTGGTGCAACAGCAGCAATGGCTGTTGGCTTCACCAAACCCTTTCTTGCAGCACGGACTACTAACGTAGCAGCATGCCCTCCTCCAAACACTATCAAATCATTTCCTGTATCAATTGCACAGAATTTTTTTAGTGAAAACAAATAATTATGATTATCCAGCAGCACTTTCGAGTAAGAATTTAAAGAATTCCCAGAAAGATGAAATAAGTATGGTGGTGGACAGAGATTGTAATCAAGAAGCTTGAAAGTTGTTTCTATCCCTCAATGGTATCATATGCCCAACTCATTAAATCAAACAAAATAAAGAAAAACCTTTCCTCACAAATTTATTAGAAAGAAGGTCCAAAATACAAGAAAGACGAAGCATATCAATCTCTAACACAGGAATGTCTAAAGCATTGCTAAGGATAGTTTCCAACAATGAATTTGACTTATGGAGACCCAAGTAAAGGATACAATTTTATACACATTAGAAAGATACACAAATAAGCACATAAAGACAATTATTAATCGAGTTAAACAGAGATTCGTCCAGCAAGTATAGTCAAATTTGGATTTTCTCATGCCTGGGTTGAGTTTTGACATTTCAAAAAACAGAATGTTTTATGGTATAAGACATCAAATGACTGCTAAAGCACCATAGAGTCAGTTGTTTCTTATCATTACCATTTGAGCGTTGTAATGGACTATCAGGTCGATTTATGAAGTCGACTAGAAAAGTCTCCATGAGATTGGCACTATAATCCATTTTCGGTCTGTCAGAATAGCCTAACCCAGGCCAGTCAACAATGGTAGCGTGCCAGTTAACTCGACCACGTCGTTGAACAATGTCATCAGCGACGGACCTCCATTCTTGAACAGTGCTAACATCAGAAATAGTAGGTACCAAAAGGATATTTTTGGATGGTTTATCATTGCTGCTCTCCTTTGTATGCTCTTCATAATAGATGTTGATAGACCTGTCCTCCAACTTCCATTTCCAGTTATTGGACTGCTAACAATCAACACAAAATATCATCATAATTGATATCATGAGCAGCAGTTGAACAACTCAGATAACTTCTCATCTGATCATTAAACAACAACAACAACAACAAACCCTCAGTCCCGAAATGATTTCGGGTCGGCTAACATGAACCATCCTAAAGAATTATGAAAAGTAAGAGTGGGGAGATGAAAAATCTTGCTTTTTTTTTCTAAAAAATGGAAGAGGGCGGACTAAAGAAACATCATTTTTTTATAACTGTAAACATTAGTTAGTTAACGTCACGCTATCTCCTCGAGGGAAAAAAAAAAAAAAAAACTTTCTTACCTTGAATGGGATGGCGGGTTTATCCGGGGCAGATAAATCAGTAGAAAGTGCAGAAGAAACTTTAACAAAAAAGGGTTTTAGAGAAAGGGATGATTTGTATGTTTTAGAAGAAAAGGTGAAAGAATGTTGTGGAGGACAGATGAGGAATGAAGCAGAGGAGGCCATAGATTTTGAGATGAGCAGCAGCACCAAGAGAGGATTTTGTGAGCAGTTTATTTAAGCACAAATCACTAATTGCTTTAGTGGTTCAACAAATAACATACTCCACCAAAATATAAGAGAGAGACATATGATATCTTCCAAACCAAGACTGACTTTCAAAATTACTTACTACATGTTTCAATATTTGGTGGTGTGGTTAGTTTGGTGTTCATATTGTTGTTGGTGCTTTTAGAACCACCACAATTATATATATGGAGTTATTTGATTGTTTGTATCACTTTTATGGTCTTTTCAATCAACTCCAATTACCATCCATGTTTTAAACGGGCTAAGGCCCAATTTGGAATATATTAGCTGTGGTTTCCACCATTCTACCAATTTTAATGTATTTCACTTCCTTTGGATAAACATACCCTCAATGCTCCTCTTTCTCTTCACAAACCGTTAGCACTTTAGGACATTACATTTTCGGTGAGGTTTTGGTCGTATTTCGGTAAAATTGAAACAAATTCAAGCTTATTGTGATGGATAATCGAATTCAGAATCATAGAATTTACAGTTTTCAGTAATTTGATGTGACAACCATAATTGTCATATCATGTTTATGATCAACATAACAACGATTGTTGTATGCAAACACCTCCGTGTCGCGCTAAAGGCAAATACAATAAGGTGTATTTTCATAGCCTTTTCAAACTAACTCTCATTAATTGTCGAACCATCAAGCCTTTGTCGAACTACCAAGCCTCTTCAAATTTTGCCATTTCGCTTCCCTCAATCATATCTATAAAAGCACCACCAAGCCTCTTTTCTCTTCACAATCTGTTGGTGCAGATCTCTTCTCTTCTTTTTCTTGTTCACCTTCTTCTTTTTAAAAAAGAAAAGTAAAATAGAAGTAGAGGATGAAGAAAAGCATGAAATAGAAGAGAATCCTATAAAGAAATAAAAAATGAGAGACAAGAATGATGAATATATCTCTTTATTTTTGTTGTTTTATTGGTCACCTTCTTCTTAAAAAATGACCAAATTAAAATAGAAGTATAGGATAAACAAGATGTGAAATAGTCAAATAAAAATAAAAATATGGTTGTCACTTGTATCTATAACCTTAATTCGGTTCTGGATTCAACCATAATTGAACCTTATACCCATAATCCTTTAGTTGAGGCCACATTTTTGACGGTTTACAAATATTATTAACATTAATTGTTGTATATAGAATTTTGAAAGTGAGCTGAAATATAATTATACCTGTGGCTGCAATCCTTTAGATTGGGCCGAGTTTTTGAGTGGACCGATTTTGATAAGCATGGTTCTAAATATCGATTTTGGGTTGGTTTTGTAACAAACTGGCAGACGGTACATAAGCAAGCAGAGTTGAAGAAGTTGCGATTGGGAAGATGGAATCAGCTGGGCAGTGGCTCGAAAATGCATTGGTTGATCTTTGTAAGAGAATAGAGAGTGGTTTGGATTTAGATAGAGATATCATCTCTGGCCTCGTCTCTTATTGCGACCTTGCCCAACCTCGTGATGCCAAAGAGTATCTTGATGTATTTCTCTCTTCTTCTTTCTTTTTACCCTAATCTCATACCTTTATTCGCTTTCACTGCTTAAACTTGTGTTTCATCTCCACAACTTGGCGTTTTGTCGAATGTTGAATGCGTAATTCTCTGATTGCCTCCAAACTATGCTTCATAATTCTCTGTGGCAATTCTTATTGGTCCGTTGGACATTGTAAAATATGGCATGCTAACACATACGTTAGACTCAAGTTTCGACTGGCTTCACGAAGCACAACTTCATTAAAAAGAAATTGCAACATCTGTTATAATTGTGTTGAAGTGGGATTTCTTGCCTGTATAGTGCTACAAATCCCAAATGGATGAGCATGGGTATATTGATTAGTAAAATGCATTATAGATTAGCAGAGGAAGCTATATGATGGAAACAGTTATACTTTATTCCAAATAAAAATCTTGTGGTGAATCCATGATATTGATTTTGAAAATTGGCCTTGTCTTTTTTTTACTGTGCTAGCATCCTGTTTTCTAGTTCTGAATTGAATGTTTTAGGCATCTTGATAAATCTCCGTTTGCAGAATATCATTGGGCAGGATACAGGCAAAACTGTGATAGAGGAGTACTTGAAGCGTAGGGGTCACTCAGATGTTGGTGGAAGTAGCAATCCAGGTGTCCAAGCTTCGAAATTTCATGCCTACATCAAACCATCAACCGATGACGTTTTGATTGGTGGAACCAAGAAACAAGTTAGATCATCTAAAGATATATCAGCCTCTAGTAATCCAGCTCAACCAAGAAAGACTAGCACTTCAACTCAGCAAGAAAGCAAGGTCTCCACCAGCACAAGTGAGTCGAGCGAAAAGGGGGTACAAGGTAGTTCTAGGAAAAAGAAAACTGGGAAAGTCATTTCACTTGCTGAGGCTGCCAAGGGGTCAATTGTATTCCAACAGGGGAAACCATGTTCTTGCCAAGCCCGCAGGCACAATTTGGTGAGCAATTGTTTATCTTGTGGCAAGATAGTTTGTGAGCAAGAAGGAGAGGGTCCTTGCAATTTCTGTGGTTCCCTTGTGCTAAAGGAAGGAAGCACCTATGCAGGCCTGGAAGGAAGTTTTGCTCCTGTATCAGATGCTGAAGTAGCAGCTGAAGCTTTTGCGAAAAGGCTCGTTGACTATGATCGGAATGCTGCTGCTCGTACAACTGTTATTGATGACCAAAGTGATTATTATGAGATTGAGAGCAACAGCTGGCTCTCAAAAGAGGTAGCTGAATCTGTTGAAGTTCATAATCTCATTCCATCAGTATATGTACTCAAGTTATTTGTTTTTTGAATTGTTTTACATGCAGGAAAAAGAACTTCTAATGAAGAAAAAAGAGGAGATAGAAGCAGCTGAACGTGCTCAGCGAAATAAAGTAATTGTGACTTTTGATTTGGTTGGGCGCAAGGTATGTTTTTCTCTGGCATCTGTCGTTGTCTATGGCACAATCATATAAATTAGGGTTAAGTACAAAAAAGTTACCCTCTGGTTTTGAGCATTTGCAAATAAGGTCCCATGGATTAAAATGATGCAAATAACGATCTGTGGTACCGACAATTAACAAACAAGGTCACAAAAGGTTAACAGTGTTAAAAAGGCGACTTAAATTAGTAACTTCTTTTACTTTTCATTTGATGAAATGAGTCGCTGATTTTTCATTTGAACTTAACACGTCTCTGCTTATTTGTACGAATTTAAGCCATTTGCAAATGGCACAAACTACAGAGTCCTTTTTTGTACTTTAGGTAACAAGGTTTTAGCCTCGTGTATGTGTATCTATTGGCATTTTTGTTCCTGAGTAATTGAGTATATATGATGTACTTGCAGGTGTTGGTGAATGAAGATGATCTTTCAGAACTAGAGTCGGAGAACAGAATATTAAGGCCAGAGGGTGACAGTAAGAAGGAAGTATACCGAATAAAACCGAACCCAACTTCTAAAATACAGCCAGTCTTTATGGATCCAGGGCCTAGCAAAAAGGCTGGTAAGAGCAAACAGGTGAACAAGAAGGGTTTGTGCTTGGAAATCACCGGGAGAGTTCAACATGATAAAAAAGAACTGAAACACCTTATGGTTGAAAGCTAATCTGGAACCAATCAACCTTGGAGAGGTCCATCACTAGAAATATGGTCATAGTGGTCATAGAACTATCTTTTGGGTCTTTGTACAAAAATTTCTTACTTGCTGAGCTTGTGCATTATTAAGCTGGGAGGTGAAAAGAAGTCTTGAAATGTTTGTTTGACCCACTTTAATTGCAAATTATATTCTGCTAGCTTCAACCTATATCCTCTAGAACTGCGCAAACATAATGCCTCGTCTAAACCATTGTAATGTTGTTATGTTGTAGCGTTGTGGATTTTGTGATACTAAAGATCCCTTATGCTTCTTTGTTAAACATACTCATAAAATCATTAAGTTTCAAGATGCAATTTTCTTATTGACATTATCATTTCCATATGTTGCATTTCACTAAACTACTCCTAGGATCGACCGATTTATCATTATCGTCTTTTTGACACCACACCATAAAGGAAAGATTTTGTTTACACTATTTTGTGCAAATTGAATATTATTGAAGAATATGCTCAATTTCTCAGATGGATTTGAAGACAACTATACGGAGTGGTGCTCACCTAGATTAAAATCTAATGCTGAAGATCAAAACCTAATGAAATCAATTTGATGATGGATCAAATTGTATATAAAGTTCCAACTTTGATTAGGCCAAGTACTTTTAAAATAAAGAATTTCTATCAAACTAATTAAAGACAGAAAATGGTAGGCACTGTACTCTGGTATCTGAACAGTTCTTGCATTGTTAAAGTTTTGGGGCATAAATTTTCTTTATTGATAAAGAAATAAATATTGCATAAAGATAAATGGGATGAATTCATAGTTCTTTGAGGTAATTTTACTGTATGGTATACTAAATAATTTATTTATTTTTTTAAATAGTGACTATCATTTTGGATGTACATTTTGTTTATCTAGTTAAGGAAATCAAACGACTAAACTGTTATTAATCCGTCTAACCACCAAGTCATGTCATATGATATGAACACATTTCTTGAGTGGGTCATGTCGAGTTGACCCTTAATGGATTATGCACCATCAATCCATATTGATATTGCTAAATTCAACGTTCATCTCCAACCTCAAGCTAGTATATGGTCTGTGATCCTAGCTATTTCCAATTTGGAATAAATTCTGATGTCTCACTATTGTATCTCTTATTGTATTCCTCTCACATAAAACCATATTTAATTATTTTAATTAAAATACTTTGTGGACCCTTCATACTCCACTCATAAAAAAACTGATTTTATGTGAGAAGAATGAGGAACACAATAACGGAACAACAAATTATTTTCCGATGTCACCTGTATGCATCTTAGGCCATTTAATAAATTATACTATTATAGTGATGAAATATGATTTATAAGCCAAATTATAATTTTGTTACAAACATGAATTATACATCGAAGATGTTAACGTGATAGGTTGATAAAGATAAGCATGACGAAACAGTTTGGGAATTTAATGAAATGGGATGGAATAATAATATAATAGTAGTATTTGTTATGGATCCATCCCATCGATCCAACTCTAAATGGTCCATGCATATATTTTACAACATTCCAATTGTTGGCCCTTGTGGCTGTGATTTGTTTACATCATTCAGAATCACTCTTTTCAAAGCCCAGATTGTGATGCCCAACTTCTTTCCATTAATGCCGTTTTCCCATAAACCATATTTGATAAGTTACCCTCAAAAATAGGTCATCAAGGATCTTGGCCGGAGCACTTATGGAAAATCGGTATTGGGATCGCTTGGTTACACTCTAATATTAAAATTGGTACGTTGATTGGGGATAGTAAAAATAGACAGGTTAAGAAATAAAGAATGAAATATCTCATTAGAGCAATATTGTAATAGGAGGTAAAAAAAGGTTGTCCTAGTGGACCATTATTTCCTTTGTGCCCCTTTCCTTATGCGTACGAAGGTAGCCTTCCTTGATGTCATCTTTATACTTCCATGGTTACGTCATCCAGAGCGGATGCGTCCACCCTTTGAGTCGTAACTCCATATCTCCCAATAATTCGCCTAAAAGGAGGGTTTCTGAACCTTGGGAAAAGGCATATCTCGAATGTTCTCCTTGGGGTACTAGGTAGGCTGGTGTTTAATTGGGCTTTTTTACCAAGTACCGATCGTCATATCCTCTCTTGTGAATGTTCTGATCTTATGGAGCGAATTTAGGTGTTTAGAATGTTCTGATTTTATGGAACGAATCTTGATATTAACACTCTAGTTTAGACTAGGATAGAACTGCAGTTAGTATATTCTCTATTCAAAAACTAATATACTAATCAGAATAGGAAGCTACCAAACAAGTGCATCGCGTCTTTAAAAATATTATCTAAATAGGAGCATGTAGCTCAAGTTTAAGATTATGAAGCTCAAGGTCAAATGGATATAATTTACCACATCTTATCACCGGTTATTGTTTTTTACAATGCATGTCAACACCTAGTTAGTTAGTATATATTGGGATCCTCTTGACTTGATTGCAAAATATGGATAGGATATTTATTGAGTATATGATATTCTCTATTACCCAAGGGTTACATTATTTCATAATTAAGCTACTTGTATATGCTATATCTATCAATTAATTAATATGACTCAAAACCACAAATATGAATTTGCCTTGGCCAATAAATAAAAAAAAGGCTAAATCCTGTTGGGGTTTTTATGTGGCAGCAAGGGAAGCTATTTCGCATTATTATGCATCTTACACAACAACGAAAAGTTGTGATGGATGACGAGTTAAAATAACTGCTCTTTAGTTTGCTAGGAGATGTCATGGAAGCTAATGGTTGAGGTCACCAGCAACGTTCGTAACCTAGACAACATGTCCTTTGAACTCGTGGTGTCATCAAGATGCATGGTTACATAACTAACCGCCTTCAGTAAAAACATATGTCACAATCATGTTTAGAAGCGTGTGCAATGGACGTGAACACATGCTTCTAAATGACTATTCATAATTATCAATGGATGCGTGTCTAGGCAACATAACCTCACTGTAAAAGTCAATGATCCTCTCCAAAAAGAGTATATGTTAACCATTTATTTTTCTTTCTTCATTGATTAACTGCTTTCTTTCTCTATCTCATCTGACTAGCGCGTCGGAGCGGGTTTGCCAGTCACCGGCTCCGTTTAGGTCACCTTTGTTGTTAATTTCAGATCTCCGACTTGTTTTGAAGGATAAGTCAGATTCACACAATATTACTACTAAAAGAAAACAAATTGTTTAAATTAGTTGGCTGGAGTAATTGTACCAGTTTATACTACTGATTTCGAGTTTAAATTACATGTAATAAAATTTAATTATCAGAGAATACAGTTTGAGAATGTTGGACCAATTTTAAACTGTTGGTTTCATTGCAAAAAGAAAAAAAAAGTAAAGTTTAGTATACATAATTTTGGATCTTGTACAAGGACTCGGTTCGGGACAGGAAACGCAAGAGTAGAAGATTTGAGCAAGAAGCAAGCGGATTGATGACAATGAGAGTAAGAATGAACGGAATAGCAAGTCCGGAAATAAAGATGGAGTGATTGTGATGTATCAATAATTTGTGTATTAGTACATGCATGTAAACGCCTTTTAAAACCGTGAGACCAAGTCGTTAACTTTGATCAAAGCGGACAATATCTTGTTACAACATGTATTTGAAATTCACTGAGGAGCCTTAAAAAACATGAAGACCCAGCCTCTACTTTGAAATAAAGAGAAGAATTTGCAACTGGAAAAGGTGACAGGGTTGGTTACATAATTAATATCTTCATATAATTTCCGTAAGTGAAACGCCTTATAATTTGCATTAAAAAAAAAGGTAAAAGAATGAATGTCTTAAAGCTGAAAGTCAGTTAAGAAATGCTTTATTATTTCATATGAGCTGTAAAAATAATAATATTAATCAAGAGAAATGGAAATCTATAACCATAGAATTATTATTATCTGCTGATAATTTTCTAACTTGATGATGTTGTTGGACCATAGGCTTAGGCTTCTCATTTTTCTTGTATGCAACACTTTCAGCAACACTCACAGATTTCTGACTCGTGCATCCTAATAGACCATTAGCCCGGCGGATTCTGGGGGTTGATGAATTAGAAAAAGCTTTTGGAGGAACGTTCTTCTCCTCACAGTTTGAAACAAAAGAAAAATCCACAGCACTAGCTGTGGCCACGCTCCACTCGACACTCTTCTCACTTGTTGGAGTCATACAACCCGACATTTCATCATAAATTTTCTTGGTGTAGATTGGTTGTGTGCTACACGATATGTTCTCTATCTCGAAAAGATCTGAACTTGCATCGCTTTCTAATCCCGGATCTTCTTCACAATTGGTGGTTATTGGTAGACTTTGTGCCTTTGAAAATGGAATTGCATCCCAAGTTAGAACTGATAGTTTCCTCTCTAAATTTGAAGCTATGTCTTCCTTCTTTATCACGTGAGTCCCGAAAACCTCGAGTGATTCCCTTGGATCATCGACCTCCGGGATCTTCTTTCTCTCTCTTTTCATTGGTAAACCAAGCATTCCAGAATTCACAGTAGGTAGTACAAGGTAGTCCTCTCTTTTTGTACCAACGCTCATCTTTCCGAGGCTTGATGAGTTTCCAAACTCATCTCTTGCTTGGAGTCTTGATTGAGCAAGTTTTCTTCCTTCTGACTTGGGAGGTCTGCGGCTAACTTGATGCCCTCTATGAGCTACGTTTTCATCAACTTTAATAGATTTATCATCAGAACAAGATCCAATGCAGGCAAAACCAGGAAAGAACCATCTTTCATTTTCTTTTTTCGGCTGAGTTGTATGAGATAAGTTTCTCCTGATACTCGGTAATAAAGCACTTTGGCTATTCCAACTTGATTCAGAACTCACACTTGGAGTTCCAAACCTTCCTTTTGATCTGATTCTATGAAGGTCAGGAGTCCTCTTTTGATCTTCCCGAAAATTTCCTGCGATTCCTCCATTTCCATCTTCCAGTTTCATGTTAAAGTATTGTTCAGCACCAAAAACACCGAGCTCGCCCTCCTCAGCCTCCTTAGGTCTCTCCATTTGCAATTTTAAGTTGGCCGGAACAAAGCTCGATATTCCGTCAGGATGAGGAACCTGAGCAGATTCTGTCAGCTTAAACACATAATTCTGTTGGGCTGCAGTAAGATAAGCAAAAGAAGCATCGCGAAGATCAGTAGTCTTGCTCTCACCGTCCATGGCTCAAGGACTGGTATGGTGAAAAGATCAAGAAGCAAAGCGGAAGCTTATGACAAAGTAAGGAGCATTTAGAGCTTGTAAAGAAAGCAGGAACTAGATGAAAAGACTTACAAGGAGAAGGAAGAGAGAGTTTGAATTGATGTACGAGTGTTTAGAGAAAAAGGAGACCGCGATTATCTATAGGCCAAACTTTTAAAATAGACTCAAGTCTCACGTCATTCATGGACCAGACCAATAGAATAACACCGTCTTATAATTAAATATATGTGGTCCTGGTTGATTAACTATACCTCAGTAGGTGAGGTTTTTAGTACTGCTAATCAGTCCTTGGTTAGGCCAGAAGATTTGGAATCAAATCCACTTTTATCTGCAAAGTAACGCAATTAAATGCAGATTAACTCTATCTTTCCAACTACATTCAAGCATCAGCAGAGCTGAGGTCTTTATCCTTGGTTACTAAATCGACGAGATTGGATGAATGAATCAATACAAATAATAAAACAACTTCAAAATTTCTTTACAAACTTACATCAGGAGGAGCAAACTCCACCTAAGTCCGAGACTAAATTAACCATAAACAGCTATGTGAACAAAAGAAAGGACTGTAACTCCACCATTCACAAGTAAAACTCAGCTATATACCTGCACTGCATCCTATATATCCCAAGCTAATCACAATGAATACTGAATCAGCAACGTTCCATTTTTGTTGGTAACCATGTTAAGTTAAGCTGTTTTCGCTACCGTGAGGATGTGGTATTTTGTTCTCCGACAACCCAATATTGTTTGACAGCAAATAAAACCTTTTCTGAGACGAGAGGACCATCTTCGTGATCCACCACCTTAGTAGTCCATCTCATGCCTGCTACAATCCTCTTCACCTTGATTAGCACATCCACTTCATCACGGATTATGACTGTTCCTTCGGGCCTTAATATACGATCCATCTCCAGCAGAATGTCTTCCGTATTGCACCTGATTTAGATACATACAATAACTCAAATTATCTGCAACTACAGGTTCGGGGTTGTAACCTCAATCTCAAAGTGAAAATCAAGTTTTCTGTAAGTGATCGATCAATTTTCTCTCTCTTAATGAGGCTCTATTTTACTGGACTAGCATGCAAACGGGCATTCATGAGAACTTACATATCTTTATACAAGCTGAAAAGACGATTTGCATGAATAAGGTCATACGTCCTTGGGTATGTTGAAAAGGCCTCGCACCTGGATTACATTTAGAAGATCACAAACCAAATAATAGCATTAGAAAATAAAAGAAAAGATCTCAATTCAATTTAAACTACCTATCATGAAATTGTTACTATGGACTGTAAAAAGCCAATGTATTCACCTCCACATAATCATGATTACATTAAATTGTAACAAAATCCAAGATACTAACAGGTATTAGCCCTTATTCAAGCCAAGCTTGATCAAAATTTAACATATTTAATGCGGCATACATTTTTAAATATGAAGATAGTAGTTCCCAAGGGAACATTTCTTAAAGTGGCGTATGCGTGGGAAAGTGTTTCTCTTTATTGATTCAAATTGTCTACATTGTCTACCTCACTTTTATAATTTAATTTCTAGCTCATCTGAACTAGCAACGCTGTAAAATTATATACTGGATTTTCAAAACACTTAATATAAACATTCTTTTCCTGATCCTCCTTAGCTAATGATAATATTTCCTTGCCTTTGCTTCTCTTTGATCCTTTGTGTTTTTGTGGTCTAGGAACAAGAATACCAAAGATGGCTGTTTGATTATTGGTGATGGTAGCTATAATTTCATATCATCTAACATTTCAAATGCTAATTACCTATATCCATTAACCTTTAATGAATTATGCTACACCAATATCAACTAAAAAGTTTGAAAAATAAAAAAGCAGAGAAGTTTGCAAAAATTTACCAATCATGATATATTCCGATCAATCCACGCTCGTATATTACACCCAAAGTATCCCTTTCTGCTATTGTAGGCATAACATTCATAACCCACAATTTAGGAGATTCAAGGGCAGCAGCAAAACCTCCCATACCAGCATTCATATCCATGATATTTCGATACCTCCCAGAGTCGAGGATTTTGTTTACCCTCCTGTAGGCATTGACATGCTTTTTCCATAGCCGATTATACTCATGGTATGTGTCAGCAGTCACTCCAAATACTGAGCCACTAGATATTCTAAAAGGAACAGCATTAAGTCTTTCGTGAAATGGCCGCCATGGTGTACCAGCTACATGATCCTGCCCTTGGGTTTCAAGATAAGGAGTAACACATGCCTCCATTTTCTTGTACCTGCACACAACCAAAGGATGCTGAAAAACATAGTATTCACAACAGCATGAAAAATTCAAAAGAATGGACTTGGAAATGAAAGAATGTAAAACATGGAAACGAAAGAGAAAAAGCATTATGGTTTCTAGACTAGTAGACATGTATCAAAGAATAAGAAAACAAAGCTCAAAAAGAACTTATTAGTCTCGTTAGTTAATGTTGAAGTACAAAACATGTCATACCACACATCATCTGGGTTTGATTGGCAAATTGTAGGTTTTGGATTTTGTGGACAATAATCATTATTTATTCTCTTCTGCCAGATGGCGATTTCAGCTATCTCATGTTTCTTTTCCCAACAAAGAAGTTTGGCAAATTCTTCAATCTTTTTCTGCTCCTGCTCCAGTTCATTTTTAGGACGCTGCCATGCCTGGTAATTATTCTTCCAATTAATGGGAGGACCAGCAAGCACCCAGTAACCACCAGGTCTAAGAACACGATCAACTTCCATCATATACATCCCATCTGAAGACAAATACCAACCGTGATGTAATCAACACGAGTTTTCACTAAAAAGGTCAGCAAATATAATATTCAAAAGAAAGCAAGGAGCATTTCAATTTTATTGAAGAAGTTGAACGTCATTCAGTACTAATTTGCATGCCACAGATCATATATATCAAAATTGGCTATAATAATATCTTTCATTACGTTATCTACAAAATAAACTTCATGGCAAGAACTTAAAGATTTTCAGGAATCAATAACAACAGAACCAACATTCAAAGCTTATGTATGGTACTCAATCAAAAGATTTAGAATGGTATGTGCAACTGCATGATCAACTCATCAAGATGATTTCTATTCTCACACTATGTTGATGTATTTAATTTAATCAAAACTGAAATAGATATACTCACCATTAGAACCCCATTGAATAAGGCAACGAGAACAATGAGCCATGTCGAAGGATCTGGAAGGAAATGGCATCTTAATAGTTCCGAGAACACCAATAACCGCTGGAACACCTCTTTCCAAAGCAAACTGAACTTGTGATTCATGAGAGTCTCTAGGAGCAAATGACATGGTTACAACATTCTTCTTGAAAAGATATGCCCCCAAACTGGCAACCTAAGCACCATCCAAAGCTACTAGTCAAATCAAATTTCATTCTACTCGGACAATTAAACAAAGCTTAAAACATAGAGATAAAGGCTACATATTTTATTGTTTTGGTGCAACAGAACATAAAACAAGCCAAACAACAACGATAGTTAAGTGAATTACTTACACCACATCCCGTATCTAACGCAGTTCTGACCAAGCCATTATCTATAGGAATGACAGAAGCAAGTTGATTGATATACGCGTCTGCTCCTTGAGGAAACTGAGTTCCTCCACCAGGGAACCTAAACACATTACCCTCATACTGAATCCAATTCTGTACAGCTTTCTCGACAGTCAAGCTCTTATAAGGAGCATTCACATAAGGCACAAAGTCGCGACTCTTAGGCCACGGAAAAGGGTTAGCGTATCCATTAGGTGCAGGAATAAGGCAATGCAGCTTCTCTTCTTGAGGAGGGCAATGACGTTCTCTATAGTTCATATTATCTCGAGGGAACGTCATAGCCCTCATTTGATCATGGCAGGGCGTGTAGTCAACATATTTGGGTTCACAGGGGGGAAAAGGCTCAACTTTCTGGCCAGAAGCTTCGATAATTCCAGCATCACCGCTTGTCTGGTAATTCAAATTGTTGAGGATGGTGCAATGTGTCTGTTTGCTGATCTGGAGGGCGATTTTATCGCCCTTACCGAAGCCACTACGCTGCCAAGCGCCTAAGACGTAGAAGAAAGAGCATAAAGCAACGATAATTAAAATGGAAAGTGAACTCCTGGATCTGTTGTCTCCTGATTTCGCCTTAGTGGCCATGCTGAAAAAGAATAAGAAGATGATGATTAGCAATTTCGAAATAGATGGATGATGAAATATATTAGAATTAGTGTAAATAAGGTTAGAGTGAATGCGGTGAAAAAAGTGAGATTGATTGATACATTATTAACCGCAGGCAGGAAATAGAAATATGAAAAATGCGAGGAAGAGAATGTGAAATAGAAAAGAAATGGAAAAAACAAAAGCACTTACCCAATGAAGAAGAAGAAGAAGAAGATGGAATTAAAATTGGAAAGGAAGAGGAAAAGAAAGAGAAAGAGAAAGAGAAAGAAAGAGCGAGAGAGGGGCGGGAAGAGGGGAAGTTGTTAAACAAGTTGGAATGCAAATGTGCACACTTCACTACTCTGAGAGAGATTTTTTAGAATTAGAAATGGGGATTCTGCTTTGCTTTTCATCCATACACATCCCGCCACCTTGTCTTACTGTCAGGGGCTTCTTTAGGTGGGCCTGGGTTTCCCAGCCCCTCATCTTCTCTAACTACACTCAGCCTAGTTTGACATTGCGGTGAGATGTTGAAAAAAATGTTGTTAAAAAAAGTGTTATTATATAAAAGTTGTGACGTGTTTGGTAAATACATTTCATAAGTTTTAAAAGTCACGAAATTAATAATATTAATATTCTCCTATAAATTTTGTTTGCGACTATGCCAATTTTGGAAATTTACTAAAATTTATTTCCCACAATAAATTCGTTGAAAATAGTGTAAATTATGCTAAATTTCATCGAAAAACACGAAAATTCATACAAAATTTTCAATTCTCATCAAAAATTTCACTGTGAGAACAAAAGATTGTGGTATTTAGGTGTAAAGTCGTCTCCTTGACATTCCAACATAAAAAAATAAATTAAATGAAAAATAATATTCAAAAAATTTCTTCCTCTTTCTAGGAAAAGAAAATAAATAATACTTCAAAGAAAGAAGAAGTAAATAAATAGCCTAAACAATACTCAATCTCAAATTTAATCATTTTGGTCACTTTGCCGCTGAATTTAATGGGTGATTTATTATTTTTCCCATGAACTACTTAACCACCTATTTACCTCATGTTTTGAGTATACGGAAACAATTTTGATCTAGTTTTAGGCATGCGCTAAAGTATTGACTTCACATAAGAACAAGTGTATGTGAAGATAATTGTAAGTCGTCCGCTCAACTCCCTTATAATATTGAGGGCATTTTAGTCTTTCTTTGTTAAATGACGACGTCACTTTATAGTTCTCATTCAAATGTCACGTGTCATATGTGATGTCAATATTATGTCACGTGTTTAACAATGCATCAAAAATTATTTCACTTATTCTTAAAATATGAGGCTAATAGATACAATTTTAAATAGCTAAAGAGACAAATAGGTTATCCTTAAAGTTTGAGGGGACAAAATGAGCAAAATGCACTAGTTTAAAAAACCGTGTATAATTTAAGCCTAAATAAAGGTACTATAAATTTTATTTAAAAACCAAAAAAGAAAAAGAAAAATAACCTAACAAATTAACTTATCTTCTGATGTCTAGGCAAAAAGAAACTATGAAACCAAGTATATTACAAATGTGGTGTACTACCTTTGAGTTAACTCACACTATGGTGTACCACATTTCATTTGTCACTCTAATATGTATTACATTTCTAGTCACAATAAAGTATACAAGCACCGATTAAAATTGGTGAAAGTGTTGCTCACCCATTTTTTCTCTATTTCATTTAAAAAAAATGCGAAACTATGTCACTTTTTTGCACCCACTCCCACCCAAAATAGGTTGCTACGGGTTTCAGGTATTCTCCATCACCCAAAATATTTAAAAAATATTAAGGAACTTTATAATTTAAAGAATGAAATTATTGGTTCATACATATTAATAATATAACGGTACAAACGAATGATTTTACTAATCAATTCAAAAGGTAAAATATCACTCAAAATAATCCAAATTGACATCAAAATAATTTTGTTATAAAAAATATTTTATAATGTATTTTTTTTATATTGATATGCATAACGTTACATATGAATTCGGGAAATTTTTTAGGGATTTTGCGGGTTATTTACGGGTTTTTTTATCGGGTTTATTCAGGGTCGATCCCGCGGTTCGGTATAGCAACACTCGCACCCGTCCAAAATTAGTTTTCGGATGTAAAATCACACCCACACCCCTCCCTACACTCAAAGAATTCGAAAATTCCCCACCCCCCATCAGGTCGGATGTCCACGGGTTCCGGGTTTTTCCCGCCCCATTCTCACCCCTAATTAAATAGAAAGATGTACACCACACGTGTAATTTACCTATCCATAACCTAAATAGATAATTAAAACTTTTTTGATTGAGTTTTTTTCCTCCATAACTAATAAATGCAATTTGAATGAAGTTTTGGACTAATAAATTACTATTTGGTATCATATATCATGTTAGAGGTGAGTATGAGTCTACTTTTGTTTGGATATTTGAAAATCTCTATAACTAAATTGGAAATTTTCTAAAGTTCAGTTTTATGGAATACAGTTGATTTGATTCAATATAGTTTTGAATTTTTTTTTTAATTCAATTCGGTTCAAAATTTTCAAATATTCGTACCCAGTCAGCATTACATTACATGTAAAGATGTATCCCGAGAAATTATTAGGAGAGACACCGTGTACAACGGAAAGGTGCAATCTGTCACGAAAATCTCGAAATTACGCTTTCTAATTAGTCACTGCAACTTAAAAGACTAGAACACCCTTGGTGTCACCAAATTTTGAACCTAATAACTGGAGTTGCACGAAGAGTTAATAAAAGCAAGATACAGAAGATAAAAACTCCCAAAACCCTAACTCTTTTGTTGCCACGCTCTTTTTCTTCTCTCTTAAAGGAGAGCAAAAGCAGAGCAGTAGAGCTAGGGTTTTAGGCAATCCTCAAAAGAGCAGCAGTGTGGTTGAAGACGACGGCAAAATGGTTGCAGACAAGGGAAAAAAGCAGAAGGTAGCTGAGAAAGGCGACGAGGAAAACAACCAAATCGATGAAGCTCTTGTCCTCTCCATCGAGAAGCTTCAGGAGATTCAAGATGATCTCGAAAAGGTATATTTCTTTACTTAAACCTCGTCGTTTTTCATGTGCACAATCATTTGTGAAAGCTAAAGCTTCATTTAAAGGACAGTTTCATTCTATGTGTTATCGAATTTACTGTCATGCGTCAATCTGGATGCACTTATTGCCATTCTTTTTCCATCAATGAATTGGAATCATAGTTTTAAAAGGCGACGCCTTTTCTCAGCCTCAGCTGAGAGGCGGCCGCCACGAACTTCCTGTCTAGGTTGGTCACCTCCTTTTGACTTCCACTTTAAGTCTTCCACACCGATCTGCTTTCGACCTCTCCTCCACACTAAGGATGCAAAAGTTGAAGATTTGATGATACCATAGTTGCGAAAGGCGAGTCAAGTAAATTTAAAAGATTGCCTTTTTGCACGTGAGGTGACAAACAGAAAGTTCAAAAAACACAGAACATAGCAGAAATCAGATGTCTCCAATCCTTGTCAAGATCAATATTATCAAATCTTCCACTTTTTTCATCATTAGTATTAGTGTGGAGGAGGAGAGGTCGAAAGCAGAGAGATTGGTGTGGGAGACTTACAATGCCTGGAATTCAAGTGAAAGTCAAAAGGTGACCCTCCCAAATAGGAATCGGTGGCGGCTTAGCCTGGGCTGCCTCTCGCCTGAGATGAGAAAAGGCGTCGCCTTTTAAGACTATGTCCAGGCGTTTTAAGTCTCGCACATCAATCTCTCTGCTTTCAACCTCTCTTGCACACTAAGGATGCAAAAGTTGGAAGATTTGATGATATTGATCTTGATGAGGATTGGAGGCATCTATTGTCTTCTACTTTGAATGTTTTTTGAACTTTTTGTTTGTCCTCTCACGTGCAAATGGCGACCATCTTTCTCTCGCCTTGACTTGAGGCGGTTTTTTACATTTATCGACTTGCCTTTCGCCTTTCACGACTATGATTAGAAAATTGTAGTTTCTATTGTTTATTTTCATGAGTTAATTATATACAGTGTTTTTGTGAGTTGATATTAACGTTGTTACCAACTAACTTCATATGGGCATCTTAGACATTTTGCAATCCCTTTTTTGTGTATTCTCTTCTTTTTTGACTTGCTGATTAAGCTCTACTACTGCTTCCATGATGTAGCTTTACTCTGGAAAGCACATTAGCAGGGAATGTTACTCGTGCCACATAATATATTTCTGCTTCTAATATCAAATATAAGTCATGCATCTTCATGTTATAAGTATAAATGTTGTTCCTTACAAGCACTACTTGTGCTACTGTTGTGTTTGTTCAGATCAACGAAGAGGCGAGTGATAAGGTATTGGAAGTAGAACAGAAGTATAATGAGATACGCAGACCCGTCTATGATAAGCGAAATGAGATCATCAAAACCATTCCTGACTTCTGGTTAACTGCTGTCAGTACCTATTTTCTGCTGTTTCTGTAGCTATATTTAATGTCGGTCACTTAACGTATTAGTTTATCTAATTGTTTTTTTCTCAATTTTTGCAGTTTTTGAGCCATCCTGCTCTTAATGTGTTGCTGAACGAGGATGATCAAAAGGTTTGGGTTTTATATACTCCCTTAAAATAAATGTTGCATCGCGTTGTGAAGTACTTTGGATGAACTGGAATCCTGATTTCTGTTGCTTTTATCTTACTGTCCTGGCAGATATTCAAACACTTGAGCTCCCTGGAGGTCGAGGACTTTAAAGATGTGAAATCGGGTTACTCTATTACATTTGTGAGTCTGCTACTGTAAACAATGTTTGTTTCATGAACAATTAATTTCATGCTTGTTTGGCGTCGTTTCCAAAGAGAAGAACTTGATCAAATAAATAATTTTTGAATATTAGCTTCTGTTTCTGAAGCTTTTTCTTTTCAGTTGAACATGAACTACTGTTCTGAAGCTTTTTCTTTTCTTTTTTCCTCTGCTGTTTCAGAACTTTGAATCCAATCCTTATTTTGAGGACACGAAGCTTACGAAGACTTTCACATTCCTTGATGAGGGGACAACTGAAATTACTGCTACACCAATCAAGTGGAAACAGGGAATGGTAAGTGCCTTGTTTAGTGGCGCACTTGGGAGTTCTAACTTGTTTATTTTTGCTGGAATCTAATCTTATGTTTCATTTCTAACTTGTGAAGGGTATACCTAACGGTGTTGCTCATGAGAAGAAAGGGAACAAAAGGCCTATGAGTGATGAGAGGTTGGTTGTTCTGAAAATTCTAAAGCTCTTTTTTTTAGAGAAAAAATGTTATTTGAAGAAGTGCAAGAGAGAGTTAAGGGTCTTTTGGGATTTAACTTTATAACCATGAAAATGCATATTCTTGCATAATATTGTATTTTCTGTTATTTGTGAAGAAGTGCAGGAGAGAGTAAAGGGTCAATTTTGGGAGTTTGGACTCAACTCTAGATGCATGAAATGCATATTCTTGGATAATGTTGTATTTTCTGTTATTTGTTGCACTGTTGATCTTTCTTTTCTTGGCAATGCTATGCATAATTTTCACTTAGTTAATTTTGTTAATGGTAGGATAGGTAATCGATTTGCATATCATAGTGGGTAAGCTTTGACAGAGGATTCGGAAATAGAAACTAGAAATTACAAGAAATGCATGTGGTCATTCCTATATCTATGTCTTTTTGCAGCCTCTTCCTTGCTTTCCCTACTTTTAAGTTAAAGTGAAAATATACTTAAGATTTTGAAGTTGTGTTTTAAGTTTCATTTGTAAATTCGCCTTTGTTTGCTATATTCTATTCTTTATGTTATGCATTAGCTGTGTCTGCTGGCATACTCCTGTTCAACCTAGTGAATCATCACCTACCATAATTGAACAGGAATTTGTACTCAGTTTCATAAGCATGTTTTTGTCAGTCCTCATTTGCAAATTTTCCTTCAATGCAGCTTCTTCACCTGGTTCAGTAGTGTGGAGCAGAAAGAGTTGATGGAGGAGTTGCAGGATGAAGTATGTTCTACCTGTCTCAAAAACATTACATTTATATATACTTCGGATCCGTAACATTTTTTTTTAACTTTTTTTCTTTACTCAATTTGCTTGTAACTCGCTTGAGCATCTGCAGATTGCTGACATTATCAAGGAAGATTTATGGCCGAATCCGCTCTCTTATTTCAACACTGTAATTTTTTGCATCCTATGTTTTATACCCCAGTTTTCTTCTTTTAAAGTAAATCATAATTCTTATTTCCCTTTTCTCCAACATAGGAGCCTGATGATGAGGAGTTTGATGAAGCTGATGATGTGGTAAACACATTCCTCCTAATACAAACTTATCACGCCTGTAGTTCATATTGATTTTTGGTTGATGAAAATGAGTATTCTATATTTTTTTTGTTTATCTTTCTTTCCTTGTTCTATTGATGGTTGGCTACATGATAAGACTGGATTCTTAAGTTAGAAATAGGAAATAGTTTAAACTCGTGGTTGGTGCTTTGTATATACTGAAGAAATGGAAAATGAAGTGGATTTCAAGTTTAATCACAGCTAGTTTATGTGCATGTTTAAATATTTTAGAGTATAGACTCTGCTTGACATGAATATGACCTCCCCGAATGTTTCTTTTTTTGCACCATTTTGCATTAATATCCTTATTTAGTAGCAAATGTCATTTCTGGATGGTTTTGTTCTTTGGCTAGTTTGTTAAAATTTGGTGGGCTGTTCATCGAACAATGATGTCAAGGTATAACTATTAACATGGTAGCTAATGCATCAATCTGAACGATAGCTAATTGAAATCATATTATTGATACTTCGAGTACTGAGTAAATTGATAAATAAATGCTCCATTCAGACAATGTTTACTTTCTAGTTTAGACATATTTTGATAATAGAGAGCCCTCTAAGAATTCGGTACTATTACAGAGGATGCTGAGTATTTGGCTCCTGTTGTGGGTAAACGGGAAACCCGACTCTGCGAACCCGAACCAAGTTTTATAAATTAATACCTCCTTCATTATTAGTTGAGGCATCGTTCTTTTGCTTATGTGTCTTAAGATTTTCCTTCAGTGCCATTTCGTTAGCTGAACGCCTTTCAAATTACTTTTAAAGTTTGATTGATGGTAGCATAGTGGTTACTCAATACTTTCAAGCTTAAGGTTAACCAAAGTATTGAACTGGTGGTTATTGGTGCATATAGTAAGGTGATTCTAGTGAAGCTTTGTAGCATGTCAATCAGTATAGAAATGATTGGAGTTTATGAATATTGGCATTATGATGTCTGTTTCTTGTATGTTCTATGAAGTATGTTCCAAGTCATTAGCAGTGAATATTTGCTCATTCCTACGTGGACAAAAGATTATGTTACAGTAATATCTTTAAGGCTTAATACATATCACTAGCTCCTTGAACTTGGCGAAAGAAGATTGGCTACTTTAATTTACAGGGTGTCTTGTTAGTTCCCCGAACTTGCTTAAAGTTATTTGCCATTTAAGTTAGTCTAAAGTGATCAATTGGCCACCCAAACTTGTTTAAACTGGTATATTCACTTCTTGAACTTATAAAAAGTGATATACTTTACAATTTCTCAACACACACTTTTATTCTGCCACGTGTACTTAAGGAGCTTATTGTGCCACTTTAAACAAGTTTAAGGGGCTATCGGAACACTCTAAAAATTCAGAGAGACGATCTATTTTTTTTTTGCCAAGTTTAGGTGTTTTTGATGTATAAGCCTATCTTTAAATTAAGGGTTAATTTATCTAAAGGTGGAGATTATTCAACACAGCTGTTCAAAGTGTAAAGTGCTCTTACCTAACCTGAAAATTCCTGAGGCTTTAGGTGCCACCCTAGGCACTCCCTGAGCAAAGTGAGGCACAACTTAGAATCTCCTGTCCCCTTTGCCCTTTTTAGCTTGTTCCAATTCAAGAACTATATAATATCTTTGTTTAACTGAGGTTGATGCAAGGTATTAGTTTTGCTGTCTTATTGCACATCTAATTATATAATATCTTAGTTTTGATTTCTCATTAGACATCAAGTATTGGTTTTGCAAATTTGTCAAATTAAACATACCAAGTATTGCTTATTGAATTCTTGTCAAGATTAATAACTGCAAGTCCAGTACATTTGACTGCAATGTTACTGTTAATATAATATGCACCTTGAGTTATTATATTTCCTTGTTTTCATAGTTGTGGTGCATTGCAGGATAAGGATGGTGATGATTCTGAAGAGGATGATGACGAGAACGATGATGACGAAGAAGATGAAGATGGTGATGCAGAAAATTGAGTGAACTTTTGATGAAGTGGGTCATACTTTTGGGTAACAGGTCGTGTAAAGTGGTATTGAAGGGTTCCCAAAGACTCAAAAGAGGATGTAGGGAGAATTATCAATCTTAATCTTTTTATGATAGCTTTTTTTATACTGTGTAGGGTAAGCTGACTTTCAGTCGGTGTTTCTTGACTCATCGTCTTTAAAGTCAAAGGCCTTTTCTCCTTTTTATTCTTGTGTGGCCTAATTTTATGGTTCCTCCGTGAGCAGTTTTTTTACATGATTGTGGTATGACGGCATTTAATTTAGTATAAGCCCTATATTAAGAGAGTAGAATTAATACCTTGTGGTGTAAAGTTTGCAGTTTTTTGCTATTATGGAAACGATATGCAGTTACGTGAAGTCGCAAGCAGAGTTGTTTCGAGCACTCTAATTGTAGAATGGTAGCTTCATGCAATTTTACTGATGTGCTATAAATGTCTTCATGTTGGGACAGTTGATTGCTTATTTGATGATGATGATCATAATTTGATTTGGACTTAGGCAAGAGAATAAGGTATGCTGCTATTATACATACCTTGTTTTTGGTTCCATTGTATCTAGGACAGTATTTTTAAAAAAAATAAAATAGTTCATCTTATTTTATTTTGCAAGTTGGCTGCATGATGTCGAATAGATATTTTGTATTTAGGTGATTTGGCTAGTGTAGAAATGTGTTATATGATGAGCATAAAAGCATTGAAGAATGACATTAATTTGAAATGTCTCAAGTCATTTTTTTTTCTCTAATGAAATAGTAGGTCAAAACTGAGGTAGGATGGTGAATTGAACGAAGAAAAGTATGGTTTTAACCGAGTAATGGTTAATTTAAATTAAATTTGTTTTTTTGGTTAAAAAGGCTTTAAGAGGAAGAAGAAGAGCCCATCCTCATATGAAATAGGTAAAAAGTGAGCTGTTTAAGTATCCTAGTATGAAATGTGTAGCACATCAATGTCACTGCTTTTATTAACTAACGGGAGTAATTGGTTTCCTAATTTACATCCGATCGGTTTTTGGTGTCTTTTTATTTTATCTTCTTAAAAATGTTACACCAATATGCAGTATTCCTTAATACATTTTTCCTTTTAATACTTAAAATAGTATTCAAATACTAGCTTAATTTATCCCATTTTGACAAACGTAGTCCGATACATGGTCGTACAAGTGAGGCTGTAGCCTCATTTCAGCCACTCCTTGTAAAGGAGTCTTCATATAATTAACAACGGACGGAGTGCCTGACATATCAATCTCATCCGGCAAGACTCCCACCGATGGACTCCACTTAAAATGATGACACAAATGGCCGATCATAGAAGCCACCAAATTCACACTAAACTGAGCTGCTGGACACATCCTCCTCCCAGCTCCAAATGGCAATGCTCTAAAATCACTGCCTTTCACATCCACTTCTTCCTCCAAGAACCTTTCCGGTCGAAACTCCAGCGGATCTTCCCAGTTGTTTGGGTCATTCCCGATTGCCCTAACATTTACACAAACCACGGTCCCTTTTGGAATATCATACCCCCCGACCTTAACATCCTCACTCGCCTTATGTGGCAACATTAATGGCGTTGGAGGGTGCAATCTTAACACTTCCTTAACAAAACATTCTAAGTAACTCAACTTACTTAAGTCCGATTCTGACATTGTCTTGTCTGGTCCAATTACATTGTCTAGCTCTTGTTGAATCTTAGATTGCACTCTCGGATTCCGAACTATTTCAGCCATTCCCCACTCAACAGTAATTGCACTAGTATCTATTCCTGCTGTTATTAGATCCCAAAGTAGCCCTTGCATTGTGTCATCATCAATCTCATCCAAATTGATCAATCCATCGATAAAATGATGCTTTAAACCACTCGTCTTGTGCTCGTCGATGATGGATTGGATTAGTCCGTCTCTACGCGCAGCATGATCATAAAACACCTTTTTTCTTAACCGGACAATCCAATTGATGCAAGCAACATGTTCAAATATTCCTAGAGTTCCGCCTAGCTTTAACTCCTCGGTTGCTATCGCCTTAAACTCCAATCCTTGCTTTGTGTTACTCGAAAATTTCTTGCCGAGTACCATTCTTGTAATGACATTGAATGCAGCTAATCCAATGTAGTCTCTAAGTACCAAAGGATCCTTATTTGAGGCAGTGAAAATGGATTGAATCATGGTTTTGACTTCATCTTCTCGTATAGGTCTAAGTGTTTCGATTCGGGTAGGAGAGAAAAGCTCAAGAGCACAGATTTTTCTGAGCTTGGCATAAGAAGGACCATAATCAGCCCAAGAGAGGTCTTTTCCATTACGAGTAATGAAATTAGTTTGTGTGCTTCTGTGTCTGTCTGCTAATTTTGCATCATTGAGTTGAAGAACTTGTTTTGCTAGTTGAGAAGATGAAACTATGACATATAAGGTTGACCCCAACCAGACAGATATTATAGGACCATAAGTAGTTGACCATTTCTGAAAGCAATCAGCTCTGTCTGGTTCCATTGTGTGAAGATTTCCTATCAATGGAAGCGGATATGGACCGGGTGGGATATTGTATTTTACGCGCCATTGATAGAGCTTGTAGGCAATCAAGCTGCATATCAAAACTGAAACTGAAAATGAAATTAAATCCATCCGAGGGTTGATTGATCAATTTTATGTTGTTGACATACTTGGATAAGGATTTATAGAATTAATGTGACTTTTAATATGATATTTAATTATTTCTTGTTTGAGAATGCGTAATCAATGAATCATTTAATTTGTTTCTAACAGTTTAATCCTATGTTATCTATTGCCCTTTTTTTCATGAAAATCTGTTTTAGATAACAAACTTAATTATTCATGTTCATGTGTTTTTTCCCATACAATTAATCTGATCTTAGTATTAAAATTAGATCATGATTGTGCCAAACAATTCTTTTCTGTTTTCTTAAGGAACCAAAATCAAAGAGCTACAAAGAAAATTGGAGCACAAAGGAAAAACACCAAGTCGGTCCTAAGAATGTAAACCTCTTTTTCCACCAAAAATATAATATACTTTTCTAACTAACATTTAGGTTTAAAGAAATTATGATGTATAGAAACTAAATTTGCTCATAAATTTATAAGGTTTTAACTTCCATTCTTTTCAATAAAAGTCTTACCTACAACAAATTTGAATGAAGATTTATATTATTAATTGACCTAACTTTTGGAGATGACCCAAATAGGAACAATATCATATCGAATTCCAAACATACTAAAAACACAAGACCAACAAAACATTAAAAAGGATAAAGAATAATTAGAAACCTAATTAATTAAAGACCAATTAATATTGATGCTTGATGTCCTAAACATAAGTATATTATCATATATTATTGTAGGTGTATCAGATTGTGGCCGCTTTTTCACGGGTCATAACGAACTAAGATGGTGGTGTATTGGTGTGTGTAAAATATGCTGGTTGTAAGATTACATATAAGTTTTTTTATTACAAGATAAAGTAGAAGATGCCACTTTGAAGGCAATAAATATATTTATTCAGATGATGTCTAATGTTTAATATCTTTTGTAATTAAATATGTTCAAAAGTAAAATTAGATAAGTTTCTTTTCGGAAAAATGGAAAAATTGGGTAGAAAAGGAAGACAACAGTTTGAAAAGAAATATTGAATAAGTGGAATAATAAGAAAAGAGAAAGGGGAAATCATTATTATGTACATTGTAAAAAGAAAAGAACCACTATGAGTTGTACAATTCCCTTTTCTCTTCAATCAAATACCGAAGCAATCACAAAAGTTTTAGAATTTCAGATTCTCTATGGAGTTTGTGCCTACTTATACTTGTGGTTCCCCTTTTTCTCTCTACAAATTAATTAACCACCCCTTATTTGGTTCGCAAAATTTTAGAGAAACTGTTGTCGAAAGATGTCGAAGATGAAGTCTCGTTCAGAAGCTAATCCCAGACATATGCTTTTAGTTAGAGAGAATTAGAAAATATATATCTACTGTTAGAGAAAAAAAGCATTTCTTAAAGAGAAAGAAGAATTTGACATTTTGATTTGTAAGATGACACTTCAACAATTAACCGGCACGTCATCAAGTTAAATGACACCTCAACAAATAACATGAACTTTTGGTGACTTGTGCTAACTTAAGACATTGATATATATTTCAATACCCATAGTGATGGGCTCATTCATATATGTTTTATGTATATATATAATCTCTTTGGTAAAGAGAACATTTGGCTATCTTTAAAGTTGTGTGTGAAGAGTAAAAAGTATTATTTTTCGTCGTATTTGGAAAAGAAAAATCCGTTGGGTTTGTAAAGGTTTGGTGTTAATTTGGTAATTAATTATTGTGTCTCTTCTGCATCTCTTGTTTCTTGGATTATATTATTTATAGTCAAAACCTAACTCCTCGATTTAAATTTTTTATATTTTGGTTCAAAACAATATCTGTATCTCAAGCCTGGTTGACAACTTAGTTTGCTTTATATTTATATATGTTTCCAAATTGTATGATAACAACATAACTGGAAAATGTCAAAAAGTTAATTAATTAAATTAGGAAGAGATAGCATATGTATATATATTTGATATTTGGAGAGATAGTGAGTCATTTTCAAAGCTAGTTGGTGTGTTTTCATTGGGTTTGTTTCCGATTGCTGTGGATAAGATGGTGAAGCTGTCAAATGTGCTTTGTCTCAATCTAAACTAATAAACGACATTTATAAATATCCACTTCGCAAACTTATACTCTCTCTCACAATTGTTTGCTTACATAGTGACATGCACAACCACATTTTTCTTTTATATGCATTGCTACTTTAGTGTCCGAATTCATTCTTTTTTCATTATAATATGCTATTATTAAATGTATCCTTTAATATTTTTTCAACTTTAGAGTTAGCATGAAAGGATTATCAACAAAATATATGATTGATATCTTTAATAATAAATATTTTGAATTCTAAAGAATAAGTATTTTATTTTCATCTGAGTGATAAGATTTTTTAATAAACTATAAATAATCAAAAGAAACTAACAAAAACAAGGCATTATTGAATTCAAAATTCATTAGACGTTCGACAAATGAAATTTGAAAGTGGTGCTCAGAATCAAATTTGATCTAGACATATACTTTGTTAACTCTTAAATTCATGAGCCAAAATTTGATGACTAGTGTTTGGTGTACTAAAAGAGCAATGGTCCCTCGAACGGCATTGTTATTTGTTAGCTTAAAGAGAAGTGTTTGCTTAACAAGCATGGATCTCTTGTAGGACATTGTTAGCTTAAAGAGTAAAAATGCGTTGTTAATAAACACTCAAGTTCAAAGAGTTCTGGTGATATTGTGGAGTGAAACAATAAAGAGAGTTTTGGGAAACCGCTTGGATGTAGAATTTCTTAGGAAAGACAATTATTTTAGGTTATTAGGTTTCATTAATTCACTTGTTATAATTGTTTTTGGCTCTTTTTTAGATACTACTTTTCTATGGAAGTAGGGACAATTGACCGAACCGCTTAAATATGGTGTTTTGAGTTAGCCAAAAATTTCCTTTCCACATATTCCAAACAAGTGGTATCGGAGCACCGGGTTAGTTATACCAACACATGAACATTATGGTTTGGTCGATAAAGTTTGATATTGAGAAATTTGATAGATAAACTAATTTTGGTCTATATATGACAACTCAAAATGCGGATTCTCATTTAAAATAGAGCGTGATAAGAGTAGTTCGGGAAAATAAAAAGCATGATAGAAGATCAATGGGAAGACCAAGATCAAAAGACATTTTGTACTCCTTTTCTTTATATATCGAACAAAATGATGAGGGAAGTTGCAAAGGAAACCATTGGTATATGCTCGTATTTGGTTGAAATTGGAGTTGCTCCATATGACAAATAGACTCTTGTTAAGAAGCAAACTCAATGAACTCACGCTGAAAGAAGGTAAATATGTTAAATCTTATCTTCATGAATTATTGGGATTATTATGTATGTATAAAATATTAATGATAAGTTGGATAATGAGTACTTAGCAATAACCTTAGTTTGTTCATTGTCGAGTTCACACAAAAACTTTTGTGAGACTATATTGTATGGATGTGATAAGATATCTCCAGATGAGATCAAGGATTCATTGTTACAATGAGAACTCATGAATGGACTGTTGAGTATAACTGTCAATTGATTATAAAGGTCGTCCCTAATTGTTTGATGCCTCAATCCTCTCTCGAATACATGTACATTGATGTAAATTAATTTATCTTTTTCATGCATGATTTCAATTTTGTTCAGAGAGAGAGAGTAATAATATGTTGCCCATTATTTAAATAGTTGGGTCAAAAACCTTCATTTCTCGGCTTATGTTTATGTCATTTAACATGGAACCTGCTGCATCGGAATGCTTTTTACTTTTGTCAATAAATTAGCCTCCTAATAACTTGGAACGTACCCAATTTTCAACATGACGTGTTTATTTTTAGTTTATTTTTTCGAACTTACATTTTTTATAATTGAAGGGTACCACAATTCGTGTCCACGTGAATATCTCTTTCCCCATTTGGCTAGATCATCTGATACTATTCGTGCTAAATAAATATGTGTTCAATAGTATTTTTCTTTTCTGTTTAAAGTATTTATATCCTTTTGTATTTTTGTTCTTAATTTTGTTACAGAAACTTTGTAATATGGCTGTGCGTGAACATGTAAAGGGGTAACCTCAGCTGTATATGGATGTGACTCAACTCACCTGCTTTTCAGTATATTCAATGGAAAGATTCCAACTGTCTTTTTCTTTTTATCCATTATTTTAGCTGATCTTATTTAACCATTTATAGGTTTACTGTTACTAATTGATGATCAACCCACACTTTATCATCATATGAAAAAATATCATGAAATAAGATTAGATAGTACTGTTACATAATGAATATTTCACTAATATTTATACATTAATTAAGTTCCATTCGATTAACTAATTTACTATTTACTGATTCAAACTAGAAACAATATAAATAGTAAAACTGAACCAAAATATATATTATCTATTACTATCACCAAAATTAATTGAGTAGATCACATTTAGGGAAAATTCAAATAGTTTATAAATTTTACAATTACCAGTTATTGGTTTTATTGTTTGCAAAGTAGAAGTATCAAATTTCATTTTGTTAGGAAAAAAAAATATTTGCACTCAACTCATTTACAATTACTTTTTTTTACCAAAAAATAAAATAAAATTGTGCAGTTGCGCTTATACTAAACAATAAAAAAAACTTTCCATTTTAGTGTGATTTGAACTAATAACCTCCCTGATCATAAGTAGATGCGCTTATATTAAACAACAAAAAAAATTCCTCACCCTTAGTTGAATATTTTGAATTGATGTTCTTCCATTTTTAATCCTTTTAACTTTTTTTCAATCCTAACCAAATAAAACCTAAATTTAAAATTTAACTTTTTTTAGATGTCATAATGTAATTTTTTGAGCTTTTAAAACAATTAAATGTAAAGTTTAGAGATGAATGGTGTAAATTGGGGAATTAATTCAATGAACCCTGATTTGGAGTTTGCAAAGGATAGCCGACAACCCTACGAGAGAATGGATGCCCCTAGAGGGCAATGTATAATTAGTCAATCATTTGAAATTAAGTTCTTTGGAATATTGTAATATTTTAATTAGTCAACCGATTTTTGGTACGCTAAACGGTAATACCGATGCTTTGGTGAACTTTGGTAGTCAGAATTCTAATTTTTGTTAGTGATTCTTTTATCCAACTTTGGTAATCTTTTCATTCCAAATCATTTATTTGGAAAGGAGCAATTCGTTTCGATTAACGTTTATATTTCTTTTTCTTTTTGTAATAATATTCTGATTTTTGGAGCTTTTTCTTTTTATTTCAAGATATCAATTTAGTTAGGATATTTGAATTTTATTTTTTTGTTAAAGATTGTTTCCTTATTGTTCTTAATTGGTTTGCTTAGAGTGTGAATACATTTTATTAAATTTGAGAACTGAAATGAAGCTCAAGATTTCTTATGTTGAATATACCGAAGGAAGAACAGTGAAAAATAAGAGTATTTTTTTTTATTTAAAAGACATAAAACTGTCTAGATTGATAAGGAGAAAGCAAAATGAGTCATATATGTAAACGAGATTTCAAAAAGTAGCTTAGTAGATTTTTTTTGTAAGTAAAAAGGTCCTTATATATTAATTTGTCTAGAAACTATAAAATATCACAACCAACTCAACTGTAGGATCAATCGCTTATTTTGACTTCTATTGTAAAAATAAATGAATAAGAACTATAAAATAAGAATTATAGAATAAATAAATAAAAATTATAGACGAAATAGGTTTGCTATTATTATCTAAATATGATTTCTTGTTAGTGTGGTATTTTATTTACATTATTCTAGTAAGATACAAAGACTTGTGTAATATGTATCATTATAATGATTTATAGTAGAACACAAGAAAATGTGTGAATGTGAGACTTTTCATAGCAATAAAATGATCAGTTATACATTTTGACTCGAGCTTGATGCACATAATATATTTACTTGTATGACTTATTCTGGAAATAAATTAATAAAATTAAGACAAAAACAATCTATTAATTAGCATCTAAATATTAAAATATGTATGTATATAATAATATATCTAAAAAAGAGGAAATGATGCAGAAAAATAAAAATAAAAAAGATTGGTGAAGTGTCATGGTCAATATATAGAATAGGTAGATGTATGCATGCATAAGTGGCAAGGCATGTGGTCTCAAAAAAAGGCAGCATTTGCTTGCTAATGCCTAATATCATCTCCTTCACATTAATTTCATGCCCAACTGGTCCCCTCTCCAACACTAACTCTGAGTTGGTCCTCACAATATCCTACCCTTATTTATTATTAACTTCATTTTTCATTTTCCAAATATATTGTCACATCTATATAATATCAATTAACTATATAATTTGCTGCCTTACTAATGGATTCTAGCTAGCTACATTGAGGACAAATATCCATCCATCAAAACTAAACCAAGTATTTAAATATTTTATCTAAAGAGGGAAACTCATATGTTATTAGTCTTCTTTTTTTAAATAAAGATCTCAGTTTTAATATTCTTTTTTGTTATACAAATATTTAATATTCTTTAGTAAATTAGTTCATTCTATTCTAGGAATGGGTGAGGGCCAGAATATCTTGTTGAAGGCTACATGAAGCATCATCATGTGAGACCTTGCCCAGTTCTATGGCCTATGTGCTTTTCCCATTTATTCACACGTGCCAATGGAATTAAGTTGTGTTCTGTAAGGAAAAAAGAAAAAGGAGAAGATGAAAATGACCTTATTAAGATTCATTGTAATCTGTCCTTTACTCTTTCTTTTTTTCTATAGATGGAAATTTAGTAAACACTGCTTACTATAAACCCTAATATAATTTGGTCAAATCAGCTTACAGTTGATTAAAATGATTAAATGCTCCTTTTAATTACGCTACTCTTAGTTTCTGGTCTAAATATCAGCTTTGAATTGCTTAATAGCTTTATGGTAATGCTATTATTTTTAGTTATTTTCTTGTCAGTTTGAATGGCTGTAAATCCTTTGAGGCGGGACCATATGAGATATTTTTCTTATTATGTGAAGTGCTGGGCTTTTTTTCCACCCATGAGGAGAGATCTTAAAACAATTTCTGGCCCATTCTTAAACCTAAAAAAAAAAAAAAAAAAAAAAAAAAATAATGATCAATTAATTCAACCTTTCGAAAAAGATAAATTAATTCAAGAGATTTTATATGATGTTACCTTATTACTCATCCTTAGCTATTCACTCACAACTCTACTAATTCCTTCATCGTTTTATGATTAGCATTTGGGTTTCATAAGTGTCTTCGGTATCCTTTTATCTCTTCTATGATCTTTTTGTTGAGCTAACCCGTCTACATATCAGAACACACTCATGCGCATAGCCTTCGAAAAGGATTTGTGTTCTGTGGTGAAGTCAAATGTTTACAAAAGTATAAACTCTGATCAGTACCTAACTTGCTTTTCAAAGAAAGAGTTTAGACTCCGAAAGAAAATCTAATTTAAGATTTTAATTGGCATAAATCCTTAGTTGGACATTAACACTTCGAGAGCTGCATAGTTAGTGAAAACGATTACCTTAACAAAACAAGGTATGACCAAAACTTATCAAATGCAAAAACTACGACTAGTAATTCTTTCTCAAATTTGGAGTTGTTTCGTTGAGCCTCATTAAGAGTTTTACTAGCAGAAAAATTTATCAACCTGTTAATTATTAGCCAAGTTCTAACCATAATAGGAGCATTTATCAATTTTTCTTTTAACTAAGGTTCCATAATTGAAGAAAAAAAACTGAAAATACATCGTTAAGGAGCAAATGGCTGAGGAGTTTAGCTATCTTGAAGAAGTCTTTTTATAACTTTTGTTAACAGAGTTTCAAGTTAAAATTAAGACTATAAGATGTGAAGTTTAATAGAGAGAAATTAAATTTTGGACCTTCATGCTGCCCTTTCCGAAAACTATGCAAGACCACAGATTCTCATATCATATGTAATTTATTTCTTTTTTGGTAACAATAATCATATGTAATTTGATTATATATAGGGGTTAGGGGTTAGAGTTATATAAAAATCAAATTAATTAAATATTAGAAATCTGGGCTATGAATAAAAGAAATTTGGACTATATGTAAGGAGATAGAAGTCATAAAATCTCTGATCACTCAACTGCCTTTGGATTATTAGGCAAAACACAATTTCAAGTGTATGTATGCATAACAAATTGCTGCCATGCTTACATTGGAGGAATTACTTCCTATCATGATATCATATAATAGTTATAGGATCAATAATTAATCATTTAATTATAATATCTAAAAGTCAGATTGCTAAGACCCCAAAAGTAATTTGTTGGTTGTAAGTATTGTCATAAAATTAAATAGATACGACATATCTTTATCTTAGTATATAAATGAATCTTATTTATGAATTATAACACGTGAATTCCAACTGAAATTGAGTTTTAATGCATACTACTTATGTGAATTGCAAATTATAATTAATACTCCGTCTCATAGAAATGCATAAAATGAGTTTTCATATTAAATAAGAAAACATTAAATGTTTTTGATCTTTTTCGTATACTTTTCACTCAGTAAAGTGTTTAAATGAATAAAACGCTTAATGTATTTCAATAATTCAAATTATAATAAATAAGGATATCTTAGTAATGTGATGTTTATTTTATAGTTTAAGAAAAGAGTTAAACATATATTTAATTGGATGTGAAAATTAATTATTTCGTAAATATGTCTGAAACGAATGAAGTATAATTTAACTTTTTGATTTTGTTTTCTTTCTGAAAAAAAATATTTTTTATTTTAATTGATTATGAGATTAGAATTCATGCTATTTTATTTTTTAAGTACAGCAACCACTAAACAAGCTTTGTGATTAGAAAATAACTACTTCATGGATAAAAATTTCTATTATTAAGAAATTGGGACATATGCAACTTATGTCATCCTATATTGTGAGTAAGCAGCTGTTGAGGTCAAATTTAAAATATCCGAAGAAAAAAGGGTCATGTATGGGTCATTAAATGCAAAAGACTTATGATAATCTATTAAAATTTTGGCAGATCCAGTAAGATTTTGATGTATATAGAAAACAAAAAAGAAAGAATAAGACTGACTGGGGCAAACCCATGCATATAACATACTAATATTAAACATATTTATCACACAGAAATTTGAGTTTGTGGGATCATCCAATCCAATGCCTTCTTATAAGTGGTCCTCAACAATTTGTATGAGTAGGGTGGGTTCATATCTAAACATAAATCAAAATCTACATAGTCCTGGGTTCTTCTGTGCCCACATTAGTTTCTTATGTTTCATTTAATTAATTCATTTTTTTAATTTAATTAGCAGAGATGAGCTTCAATTCTCGAATGTCTATTCATGTTAAATTGGGAAGCTATAGGAGGCAATCATAATCATCTAAGGTATTTTTGGAAGTTAGTTAGAATTTTTTTTAATATGGAATTGAACTCATTGGTTATTGTTTGTAGCTTTTATTAATATCGGTGTCATACACTAAATAAATTGAGCGTGAAGAAATGTGTCTGCAAAATTATAAAACTATATATAAAGCAATTATAACCTTTTGAGGTACTTTTTTAAATTAGTTAGAAAATTATTAACAATCCACAAAAAGCAGATTTATTTTACAGAATGAAAAGCATTTATAAACTAACAGTTTGCATATATGAATTCATTCATGTGAAATTCAAGTGATTGGTAAATAAATAACAAATAGTCTATCTGACAGTATTGAAAGCAGTAACTGCAATTTTACGGAAGGGTAAAATACCGAGTATCCGAGAAATAAAAAAAAATTAAAGAAAGAGAAAAGGAGAGATCCAGTTAATATCCCATAACTGGCTAGGTGTTAAATTAGCACATAATGTAACAGTACTGAAACATCATGATGATGAGTGATTCTATTAAAATAAAATAAAATGAAATGATTATAAATTAATAATTTAAAGCAACATTTAGTCCAGAAAGTAAAATATTTTAAAGGGTTAAGATTCAGTTGGCTTCTATTATTTTAAAAATTATGGATTTACCTCTAACATAAAGAATGAGAACATCTATTAAACTCACTCTGGTTTTATTGAATTAATTTTTTTTCTTTCATAGATATATTTTCTTATTATCCTTATTTATTTTTATGATTATGAATTTGTAGGCTTAATACACAAAAATCCCCTTAAACTTGGTTAAATGTTGCAACTGTCCCCCCGAACTTTCAATTGTAACAAATTACCCCCTGAACTTGGCAAATCGTAACAAATTACCCCCTGAACTTGGCAAATTGTAACAAATTACTCCCAATGATGCATAAATTTTTAAACACCTTATAAGATCATTCCATGTGGCATTTTGACTTTTCCAACACCCTATAGAATCATGACACGTGGCACTTTGACTTTTCAAATATCGAATAAGGGCATGACACGTGGCATTTGACTTTTCAAACTCAAAATATGGGGTTATTTGTTACAATTTGCCAAGTTTGAGGGGTAATTTGTTACGATTAAAAGTTCGAGGGGACAGTTGCAACATTTGACCAAGTTTAGGGGGTTTTTTGTGTATTAAGCCTGAATTTGTATAATTAATGAAAATATGGTAAAATTACAAATAATTTAAAACCAATTAACTTATTATCATATTAATCTTAAACTGCATATATTCAAAAGAAAATTAAAACTCATGAAATGTATTCAATAACAAAAAGAGTACTATTTAAGGAAAATTTTAAATTGGATGGTTCTATTGTTATTTTACTGTCAATTATATGTCGTGTGTTTTGGTAGGTCAATAAATATCTATGTTGATAAAATAGTAAATACTTTAAACATAATTGATACTTATAATAGTCAAATAAAAAATGAAATAAGTTGAAATATTTATGCTAGCGAAAAGATGGTAGAAAATTGAGGGTGCACCCATATGGTTAAAATATGTAAAAGAAGTGGTTAGAAAATGAGTGAAAAAACGAATAGACATAGATAGGTAAGAGGTGGAATAATTGAATGGGAAACTTTATATGATGTGGAGTAGTCAATATCAGTTGATAACGTCCTTAAATAATCCAAAAAAGGATTTAGATGGATGCATGTGAACAGTAAATAAATTAAACATAACCAAAACCTAAAATCAGGCAGTTGATTTCAAAATAGTAATTAGGAAACCCTAATTATGGAATTAAGCAGGGAGAGGAATCCCAAAGTCCCCCAACAAAGGTGCACAAGGAAATGATTACTTGAATGGAGAGGGGACCCGCATTTGATAATCTTTGAGTCTTTTCTCTTAATTTTAATTTAGTTTTTTGACTCGGGATTAGGGACCCACCTCGGCCACCATTGTCTTTATGGATTGAATGATAAAAAGAGCACCTCACGTGGACTCTGAACCAAAGGGCCTCTGTCCAACCCACAATCAAATAAAGGACCCCTTCATTTCTTCCCCTTCCCTTCTTCCTCTTTCTACCAACATTCAAACAAAACCTAATTTCATATTTACCCCTACACTACTCCTAGTAGGATTGGACATATGTTGTCCACTCTTCAAGCTCAAACGACATTCGTATAATGAAGTGTATCAAAGATTACTATAAAAGCATGAATTTTGACATGCTTACGAAATGGATTTATATAACCATTTGTTCGTGAAGATTCTAATAAAGACAACAACTATCAACCTTCACCATAGGCTCTAAGAGTCGCTTTCTTTTTGTTGAGTTACCATATATAAAATTTGAATGAATTAAAACCCTTAAAATTTAAGTAAATTTAGATAAATAATAGGTTGTTTGTAAACAAAATTAAAAGATTAAAGACACTGTTATTTATGAATAAAATTTACTGAATTGAATTGAACTAAATGCTACCCAACTAAACTGAAATGAATTGCATTATTGAATTGAACTGAATTAAATTAAATGCTATTATACAGAAATCAATTACTAATAATGTATAATGAACATAATTTAAACTAGTTAAAATTGTGTATTTATTATAATAATTTAAGAAACTAACCTCACTTCAAAAGGAAATTCTGAACCAATAATGTATTTAGGAGAAAAAAAAAAGTCCACCTGAGAACAAGTAAGCAAGCAAGAAAATCAAGAAAGCAATTTCCTTTGTAAAAAATTTTGCTTTTAAAAGGTTACCCATATAATTCCCACTCATTATCTTTGTTGCTTAAAGCTCTTCCCTTATCTTCTCTCTCTCTCTTCCATTCCAACCAAACCAAACATCAATTCTTCTCCCCCCTTCTTCTCAGCTCAACTCAATTTCATCCCCAGCTAGATTCTTCCATACCAAAAAAACTGAAACAACCCTCCTTCATATAATAGTAATACACTAGAAAGAAAAAACATTCCAGAAACATCTAATTACTTTCATGCCATCATGGAAGGAGGTGATGATCAGTTCCACCACCACCAGAACAACCTCCATCATCACCACCACCACCGTCCCAACTTCCCCTTCCAACTTCTTGAAAAAAAAGAAGATGAACATCCTTGTTCTTCTTCATCTCCTTACCCTAATTCTTCCCTCCCCCTCTCTTCTTCTTCTTCTGATCAATTACCTAATACCGCCACCACCACCACCACCTCCACCACTCCTATATCAACCTCCGCTCTCCAAATAGTCCCCGCCGAGGCCTCCAAGAAACCCCCGCCTAAAAGAACTTCCACTAAAGACCGACACACCAAAGTCGACGGCCGTGGCCGCAGAATTCGGATGCCTGCCCTTTGTGCTGCTAGGGTTTTTCAACTTACACGTGAGCTTGGTCATAAATCCGACGGAGAAACCATCGAGTGGCTACTTCAACAGGCGGAGCCGGCGGTGATCGCCGCCACCGGCACTGGAACCATCCCTGCAAATTTCACTTCACTTAACATTTCTCTCCGGAGCTCAGGTTCGAGTATGTCCGTACCTTCCCAGTTGAGGTCTGCCGCGTTTAATCCCAACTTTTCAATGCAACAACGGCGGAGTTTGTTCCCTGGCATCGGGCTTGAAACAACTCCGACACCAACATTTCTGAATTTCCAGTCGAACAACTTGAATGCTGTTCTCCAAGCTAAACAAGAATTAAGGGATGCTTCTTCTTTAGAGCTGTCGACCGAGACGGAAGAAAGCCTGAGCAGGAAAAGGAGGTCGGAGCAAGATTTATCGTCGTCGCAGCAGCATCAGATGGGAAGCTACTTGTTGCAGTCGAGTACAGGGTCAATTCCGGCGACACATAGTCAGATTCCGGCGAACTTTTGGATGCTGGCGAATCCGAATAATCAAGTAATGGGAGGTGGAGGAGACCCAATATGGACATTTCCATCTGTTAATAATAGCGCTTTGTACCGTAGTACTACATCGAGTGGGTTACATTTTATGAATTTTCCTACTCCGGTGGCTTTGTTGCCGAGTCAGCAATTGGGCTCCACTAGTTTAAGCGGTGGTAATGGTGGTAATAGTGGCATGAACGAAGGGCATTTAAATATGCTTGCTGGATTGAATGCGTATAGGGGTGGTGGTTTGTCGGAATCACAGCCAAGTGGCTCACATTCACACTCACACCACGGCGGAGGCAGCGGTGGAGATGATCGGCATGATAGTTCCAGTCATCACTCCTAGACAATGATCGGCCGTTGTGTTCATCAAAGGATATCATTCCCCAGATTGTGTCTAGTTTGATGTGTAGCACACGTGAGGTTTGATATTAAGGTTCTTGCAATTTGAGTTTTGTTTTCTTTTTGCCAATTTTCAATTTTGAATTATTCCAATTTTTTTGTGTGATTAATATGAGATTTTAGGGTTTGATCCTGGGATGAGAAAAAAAAGGTTATTGCTTGCTTAACATGGAGGTTGGGTTGGCTAGTTTGATAGAGAGTAAAAAAAAAACAAAAATCTCATTTGGGTTATTGATTATTCTTTGTGACAACAATGTTTCTATCATCATAAATTGTTTGTACAGTTATTAATCGTGTTAGTTTTTGAATTTTGGGTTCTACAAATGAGCAAATGTTGAAGGGTTTAAATTGCAAATGGTGAGAATGGTATGTGTGTGTAGTTTGTATAAGGAGAATGGTTGAGTGAAAATTTGTGGTGTTTGTCTTTCATACCAACTTGTTTCTGGAACACCACATTTGGATACCAAATAATACAATTTTGGAAAAACATTTTGGTAGAAGTTCGAGCTGTGTTAGAGTATCTCAACCCACCATCCATCGCCGAAGTTAAAATTGGTGGTATTCAAAAAGGGAGTGCGTAGCTGAAACAGTTTGAGTGGGAACATGATGAAATGAATATGATGAGATTATAATGCAAATCTCAAGTAAGATTGGAAATGAAAATTGATTAAGCAAGTGCTGAATTGAGACTGTAAAAACCATATAGCTGTGGCATGAAGCTCTCATCAGGAATGATGGAGGAGGAGGGAGGGGGGAAGGGGGCCCAGGGACCTTATCAGTTCCAGGTGTTGGCTCAGGTGGGTGGGACCAAGGTGCTGGTCATTGCCCAAACCAATGTACATTGTCACTGACAAACAGGTGGATCATTCCTCTCTCTTTTTCTCTTATGTTTATAAATAAATTAGAGAAAGATTATAATAGATTAATAGAAGATAGATAGAGAGATTATACTAGTGAGAGTGAGATGAAATATGAATAGAGAGATTAATATGACAAGTAAGGAAGGAAGGATTCATTTGGAATTGAAATGCATTTCATTTGGTGGAGAACATTCAGTGAGAGAGATCCTTTGGATATTTTTATTTATATGGAATGGATGGACCATTTGTTTGTTTGGTGGGGGCCTTTCTTTTGAAATACCAAAAAATATATCAAAAATATGGGCATGTTGAATGATTGGATATCAGTCATAAAAAATAGTAAACAAACTATGGAATCTGGTATTCCATTCACTCCCTTCACACGCATTTCCTTTTTTTTCAACCTTGTCAAAAAGATTTGTAAGAATACTTATATTGAAATTTTGATTTTAAACTTTTAGATAAATTGGTTGTATCTACGACCTAACAGCCTTGAGTTCTAGTTCTGGTAAATAATAGTCTTACGTTGTGTGTATTTCATGCCCAAAAGCATTCATATGAGGAGGTGTTTTAGAAATTAATATAAAAGTGTCAGTCCGGCCTTAACTACGAGTGTAAATATTTAATTCAATAGGTACTTTGCTCATTTTTCTCTCGTGTTTACGATTTGGGTTTTGACCTTAATTTGCTAGGCTTTCCTACTTTTTTCCTCTTTTTAATTTTTTAGGTTGGTTTGAGTTTAAAATGAGAATAAATTTGTATCCCGGTAAGGTCTTATCGACTGCCTTGCTTGAGGAATAGTTTCACAATAATGGAGTCTTTAATCACTTGAACTACAATTTTGGTTTCGATTTTTGGAGAGATTTTAGTATACTCCTGGAGCACGATGACGTGGTACTCCAAGCCAATAAATAGTAGACATGTGTCTCATTAACCAATAAGATTTTGACAATGTGTAATTAATTAAAATGTAATTCTTAGTTAATTATTTATATAAAATTCTAGATCCAAAAATAAAAACCCTAGACCCTAAAAAATAAACCCTAGACCCTAAATGATGAACCCTAGATACTAACCGATATGACGTGTCATCAAATTATAAGTCCGGAGTACTACGTCACCCGTACTCTAGGAGTATTCTAAAATTTCTCCGATTTTTGACGTATGCAAAATATCTTAGTTTGAAAGAATGGCCACATAAACTGTGTTTAAACAATCTCAAACAAGATATGTTGGATAGATACCAAAAAAAACTATTTTTTAATAAATAATTAACTACATGTCATGTGACTTAGTAACTGTAAAAATTAGTCATTGTGATCATCTATTGTTAACATAATTTATATGTTTAAATTTTTAAATCAAGTAGTTTATTAGCATATATATATATATATATATATATATATATATATATAATCAAAATCTTTTAGATCAAGCAAGAATTCCATGGTATACATGCTTCCATCTCAAGGTATCATGGGTACCTGTGGGTGAATCTTGAATCCGTCATGATGCAAGGTGTAGCAAAGATAATCTGCCATTATATATCCGTTTGTTCTCTTTCTTGGTAGATTTGTTTTTAATGAACAGTATAAATTTATTCTTATTTGAGAGAAAGTGAATTTAATATCCACGTAGAAAATAATACAATCTTAACTTAATATTTACCAATTGGTACAACTTCAAATCTAATTAAAGAAAATGTGTGCAATTTCGTGTTCTAGTCGCCCTCCAATATTCTTTGGTCTTCTGGTCAATTTCATGCATGTTAGCTATGGTAACGTTAAACAAAATATTGCGTTGTTTTATATACACCAAGACTCATCGGCTCAAGATTACATTCGTACATTATCCGTTTGACCAATATTGTCCACATCATTTTTAAATGAAAGGCGAAAATCTTGAGTCTAAAGGCTAGGTTGACGTGCTCTATAAAAAAGGCTAGGTTGAGGCGTTATGATTGGTATTAGTGAAAACTAAGTAATTAACCTCCCTCTATGTAGGTTAATATGAATGAATTATGAATTTATAACACATAATTTAATTATTGTATCTTTTTCCCTGTATCACTTTCACAAATGTATACATATACATGTTAAACATGGATCTTTCCTGTCAAAAACTGTCCAAAAGAACTTTGAAGCTGGAAAATAACTTGAAAAATATCTATGAAATGATTGAAGATAGAGGCAAACAAAAGTAATGCTATATATATTAATATTAATTGAATAAAACTCTACTTTTCTTGTTTCTTTTTTTTCTGGTGAACAACTTTACATCAAAAAGATATCTGATGATTCCATTTTCTTATCAAGTTTTAATTGGCATGATTAATTGATTTCCGTTGTTTATGTACATGGTGTGGTGTACATCACTTTTACTCTATCTATGCATTTTTTTTATTACAAGTTACAAACATTAAAGATCTTTTATTTATCTAGCATTCTTTCACAGCTGTGATTGAGATTTTGCTATATATATATATATATATAATTAAAATTTCATTAGTAGTGATCATCTTAGGTAATTATTTGTGCTTTAAGGATTAAAGTTTCATTTTATCTTGAATGACTGCATGAAGCACATCACACTCATGACGATCTAAAGAACAAATTTCTACAAAATTTGTCATCTATTCAGTTGCATTATTGCCCTCCCTAATAATGCTATTGAAGCATAACTAAAAATAGTCATAATATATACCATCAACTCAATAAAAAACGAAACCATAACTAACCATATTTTTTTCCCCTCTTATGAATCCCCAAAACTCTTATCATGACGCATTAGATGTACAACAAACTTATAATGCAAAAGAGTTCACAAAATCCAAATGTCAAGGTTTTTATATTTAAATGTGTAGGACCAAACCTTAAATTTAAAAAATTTAAGAGAGATTTTCTCCATCCTTTAATTTAAAAAATTCACATCTACCATCCATGTATAACAGATGATAAAATAAAGAACAAAAAAAAAATAAAAAAAATAGATATAGAGTATGGGGCATTAATTGAAGTTGTGTCGAATGAGTGAGAAAATGGAGTGAAACCCATAATAACAAAAATGCAATAAACTTGATGCTCTTCAAAATGCACATGTAATGTATACTATTATGCATTAGAAGCTTATTGTAGAGCCAAATGGGCCCATTTTGTTTGTATCCCTCAAATGAACTTAAATCTAAATCAAACAAAGAGAGTTTATGTTGTGATTAGCTAGGTAGGTAGGTGTATTGACAGTCCAAATAGGCCCATGAAATCTCTTAATCCCACTTTTAATTATATTTGATTAATTAAGGGCCCATGAAATCTATTAATCCCAAATATTTACAAATGCTTTCCTTTGGGTCATTGATTGATTTGATGATGATTATATAAATATACAAATGCATGTGGATGCCTCTCCATCTCCTGCAACTTGCTTGTTGCTATTTCCTAACATTTATGGAGCAGTGGGTCAACTCAACTCCCACTTCTTCTGTACTATTTCTTCATCATCATATATATATTTATCTATTATTTCTTTTCTTCTACGCTATATATATTATTATACCATGAATAATAAAACAACAATTACAGATTATGAGAAACATACAAATTACTCTATTTTTTCTCATTTGGTAGCCTTCCAAATTTTATGGCATTGTTAAAAAAAAAAAGTATATATATAGTAAAGAAATGATTGCAAGATTCAAATGAGGCAGAGAGGCTCCTCCTTTCAGAGTTATGACCCTACCATACAATGCATATATACGTATACATTAATATAAATTCAGGTCAATGCTATGTAGCTTATGACCCATTACCTATTATTCATCAACTTTCGAATAATACCTACATTTAATATTAGCACTCTCCTCTCCTGGAGTATTCTTACTGAGTATTATATGTTATTGTTCTTTTTAATTAATTCAGTACAGTTCAACAAATTTAATTTTAGTTTAGTTCAATAAATTCACTATGATTTGGTTCAAAGAATTAATTTCAGTTCAACAAATTTCAATCAAAGAAAACACATAATAAACTTTTACCTTAACTTGCATTATTTATTATTTGAACATGCGATTATGAATGACACACCAGTGGTGTGCAACTAGAAAATAGTGAAGAAACCAAAGTGAAACGGGAAGTGGTCGGTAAAATACTAGTTCAAATATCCAAGTGGTTACAATGTCATTAAAGTGTAGTTTTAATCTTATATAAGATTATTTACCAAAAAAAATCTTATACAAGATTAAAAAGAAAATGACCTAATTAAAAGTTGAATGAAAATGACGATTGGGACTATTATTATTGATATTGTAATATCACTTGAATATTTTCATCAACATGCCAATTCTAATCCTTTCAATTTTTTATTATCAAAGCATCTATTTGCTAACAATATATAATTCAGTATCTTTTTTTAATATGAATTGTATTAGTAAAAAAGTTATGGTTTAGCCGCTCAAGGGATAGCTTGGTGGTAGTTAGCTAATGTTTACAGTTAGACGATCTAGATTCAAACCTTGAGTGATAGTATGAGAAAAAAAGAATATTCAACTTTAGTCCATCTTCTACCTGTTAAAAGAAAATATTGTTTAATGTTTTCCAATGATTTTTTTATTATTATTCTTTTAATTTATTTTTTTGCTAAAGAAAAATTTAGCTAAGGGTAGACTTACCCACTCGCAAGGCCAGGGCAAATCACAGACCTCGATGAGGGTTTACAGTGGAGTTTACAGATTTACCTATCAATAAGAGCTAAATTTTGACGAAACGGGAACTCGAACCTCAAATCTTTCAAATAGAAGATGGAGTGCCTTACCACTTGGACCAACTCTTATTGGTTAATTTTTTTAATTTATAAATTAATATAAAACAGTTATTTGGTTAAAAATAATTAATTTCATACCTCTAATTCGTGGAACTTTAAACCATGAATTGGTATTTGCAAATGATAATGACACACAAATATATTTTATATTTTTTTCCTTATTATTGTTAATGACAAAATTGTCGCTTGGCTAAACCTTGATCAAAATGTCACATAAGCAAATAAAACAGTGTTAGGGTAGAATATACCCTTTTAATTTTCTAACAGAATAAACCTTTGCATCTGTTTTTGTAGATGATAAAACTATAAATTTGTATTTGAAAAATTGTAAACCACAAATTTTATTTTACTTTTTCCTTTGATTTATCGTTTGCAAGTATGCTGAAGAAAGTTACAAGATTTTCTGAAAGGGCAATATTGAGCTGCAAGTTCTATTGTGGATGGAAGAGGGTACAATTGAGTGTTGTCAATAAGTTAAAGGATCAAATGGATTTGCTTATTATAATTATTTGCTCAATTTTTAACTTTTTTAAATAAGAAATAAAAAAAAAAATCAGAAACCATACTTGACAATGGCATGTGTGACATTATTAATGTTGTTTGTTTACATACTTGGATATATATTAGTATATAGCTATCCTTGCCTTCCACAAATTGAAATGATGATAATGATTCTATCAGCTGTCATCTTCTTTTCTTTTACATATTATCCTGAGAGATTTTAGTATACTCGTGGAGCACGACGATGACATGATATTCCAGATCAATAAATGGTTGACATATGTTATATCAATTAATAAAATTTTGATGTGTAATTAATTAAAAATTTAACTTTAGTTAATAATTTATATAAAATTCTAGATCCTAAAATAAAAATCTTAGACGTAGAAACTAAAACACAAATCCTAAATCATCGACCCTAAATATTAATGTATATGACGTGTCATCGAATTATTAGCCCGAAGTACCACGTCATCCGTACTCCAGAAGTATTTTAAAATTTCTCCTATATCTAAATATATAAAACTGAATCAGGTGAACACTTCCATTTTGTGTAAAAATAGTATTCTTTCCTTTTATGTCCTTATTGTCTGTTCCATATTTCGTCCATTAACCAAGCAGCGAAAACGGTGCCGTTTAGAATCAAGTGAACAGTTCCCAGTATTAGGGCTCAACATTGTTGAACCGTCCAGAATCAGGTTCAACCATTGAACCAGAATTGAACAGTTAACCGGATTGAACCGGGATATTTGCAATGTGGGCTGCTAGGGTGAATTATGGACCTGCTGAAATTGTGGCCGTGGACAGAGTAAGCCTGGTTGTGAGGAAGGGCAATTTGGAGTTTGCAGGATATGGGCAAAGTAGCAAAGCCCATTGTGAAGAAAAGGCCCAAATAAATTAATGCATGATGAATGATGGAGAAAAGGCCTAAAAATGTATTCGTTATACTTAGAGCAAGTGATCAATAGATACATTTTTTAATAACTTAGTGAACAAATAAATCGTCCTTTAAGTTTGATAAAACTTTCAAAATTTACAAGTTTTAGGGGTGTGTATAGTTGAAGCCTAAAATAAATAATTGAGGTAAAACGTGGTGGCATCATAGGCTTTGCCACAAAATAAGAAAACTAGAGAAATGGGGTACTACAATAGCAAAATATAGGCTGCGTTTTTCCCTAAAATAAAGACACACGTAAGTATGTTGGTATTAATGATATGTTAAATATGTTTGCAAGTGGAGTTGATTGGTTGATTCTGCAGTAGAGCTTGCGAAATGGGTCGATCAGCAGTAAAAAATTGGTGGAATCATTCTAAAACAGTAGCTTTAATATGGTGTTTTTCCATTTTCCTTTCTTTCTCTTTGCTCCATTTCGCTCTCAACCATTCTTCTTCTTCTTCTTCTTCTTCTTCTTTCTCAGGTAAATTGCCTTCTCATTTCAGAATTATGTTTCATTTTTTAGTAAAGATGCCATCTTTGCAAGTTGTATTCCTTAGATTGCTGGATCTTCTTTCTAATCTTGTCCGTGTTTGATTACTTCTTGTTAGGCTCTGTTCTTTTTTACTTATATTCAGCATATTTCAGTTCAATTTAGCAAACTTCATTAAACATTCAGACATTAATTCAGTTCAGTTCGGCTTTTTTAGCCAAAAAGAACAGGCCTTACTAGAAAAATTAGTGGCTAACTATATATAGTGTATGAATTTAATGATTATTGCTTTATAAATTTCTTTCTATAAATAAGCATTGATACAGAACAAGAAAACGAAATACATGATCATGTATTTGAAGGTACCCCTGACTGGAATTGGATGCTTGTTTTGTACTATTAGATTCTCCTATTTCATATATGGAAAGAAGGTCGAGATTGTATGACCAAATGGCGAGAGATTTGGATGAGAAAGGTCCTACTTTCCTCAATCAAGGCCAAACATCTCAGTCGTTATCGCTTTCTGATATTTTCACCCTTCACAATGGCTCTGTAGTTCCTGTATTTAAGGTCAGGATATAGCATACATTCCTACATTTTAAGTTAACTGATTAATGAACATTCTTGTATCTCTTATCTTGAGAATTTTGTGATTGCCCACATTTTTACTTGCAGGCTGCTAATCCTCCTGTCCGGGCTAATGTGTTGTACTTAAACCCTCAGTACTCTCTGCCTATTTGGTAAGTAAATTACTTTCCTTCTCACTTTTTACTTTTTCTTTGTTTGCTTTCCTGGACTTAATTTCATGTTTGATTATCATTTTTGGGGTGTATATCAATCCTTGTACAAAACTTATTGATCAAAACTTTAAATTTGAAAGGAGAATATAAAAAAGAAACAAAATGGTGAACATACAAGAAATGAAATGTTGTATGGCAATAATAAATAGGGAATTGTACGATGGTACATAGAATAGAACATTAGCTATGCGCTTATCTGGCCACAATTGTGGAAAAAACAGTGTGGTTGATTAGGTTAGGAGCTGTTGTACCTCAAGTGGCTGAATTCACTTAACTGCAGCTATTTTTCACCTTGACGATGTCAGTTCGCTAGTACAACCTGCTGGATGAACAGTATTGATCTTTGAACATGCTTGGCATGTTGTGAAGCCATCCTTTCTTCAATCCTGATCCATGTACTTATGTAGACCATTGTTTAGTTAAGATTTTATGTGTGATCGCTCTACTGGGACATTCATTTTCTAAAATATATTATTTGATCCTGTTTGTGACTCAGCCATCGCCAATTTTATTTGCTCTTGTGCAATCATTTGATTAAGTTCTTTCTGTACCACTTAATATGCTCAATTACAAACCTAGCTCGCACCGCCACTATTGGCCCATGTTAAGAACTAAGTAGTGACCAACTGATTCATGACTGAATGATTGGAACAGCATAGTTTGAATACTTTCTAAAACATTATCTATGCCATTTATTTGGTTGAATATCCTCATATTGTATTGTAATAAACCTTCTTGTTTTTTGAGCTAGTATATCTTGATTGAGCTATTGAGAAATTATATGGCTGAATTACCTTTTGATCTAATTTTCATACTCGTGTGGGTTCAGATGTGTAGAAGAGATTAGTAATAGTTCAATCGGATTCGGTTCCAATTGGGTAGGATTTTGTTGGTGATGTCTTACAAATTATAGCAATCATGCTTCCAGCAAAGACATAGCTCTTCAATGAAGTTCGCCACCTAAATAAGTTCCATGAAGAACCAATTGCTCTAAAAGTTTAAGCTGATAGTTAAGGTTCAACAGTATCTTTTACATTAATCTCTGATATAACCCTGCATGCGAAAGCCCCTTTTGAGTTTGAAGCGTCTACAACACATGGCCATTTTATCATGTGTTTTACTTTCTCCAATTAACGAGGTTGCCAATTGAACTAAAAGCTTAAGGTAATAGTTATGGCTTAAGAAAATCTTTTGAATTAATCTATAACAATTTCAATCATTGATTTCCAAGTGGGGATTTCGTTAGTCTTTCTTTAGGAAGGATAGAATATCCTGTAATGTTGTTGTTTATACTGGTGTTTGTAGTGGTACTATTGGCCAGCTTGACTTGTTGTAGTAAACAATAGCTGCTCTGCGTGGCAAAATGTTGTAGGCAAAAGCTGATAAGTGGTTAAAAAAATTATTCATATTACTATACTAGGTTATTGAAAGTTAAGGCTACTTTTTCTGAAAAATATAATCTCGGCTTTTGTGATAAGTTGTGAAAGCTACTCCTCCAAAAGTTTGTAGCTTTTTCTGAAAGTAGCTTTCTGAGGTTTTAAGGAAAGCAATTTTCTTACCAAATTTTCCCTGGGGAAAATGCTTTTAAAGTATGGGAAAACTATGTCAAACAAGCACTACATGTATCATCTGTCTTTATATGTGGTTCTAGTATGTTTGTAGTTCATTTGCTACACAACTTTAAGCTGCTTTCGGTTTCTTATTAATATTCGTTTTGGTTAATTAGAAATAAAATCATGTACTTTGCTTGATTGCTACAGGAAAGCAGTAAAGGAAATATTTAGCCCATATTTTGATAGAGGTAAATAATCGTTTAAAGACCTGCCTACTTATGTTGCTGTCGATTTAGAAATTTTGAGTCTGTAGTTCATTGAAATTGCAAGAAAAGATATATCTGCTTCAGCTATATTATTCTGCCAAGATTTTGTTTCAGGTTCTTATGTATTGCCAATTTGCCATGATCACGTGTTTTGTTTAGCAATTTGGTTTCAGGTCTCTACTCTGTTCCATTTTAGTATGTTTCATGCCTCGCATCATGTTACACCTGTTCCTGCAACTGAGGATGAGGTAAGTTACCTCTTCTGAGAGTGTCAATGTTAATCTCAGATCCCCCTCTCTTTTTTTTCTTATTATTATTAGCATTATTAATTTCTAGATTGAAGCTGAAGTAAATGCTGTTGGAGCTGCTGTGAAGGACCTCTGCCCCTTAAAAATTGTATTGGATAGAGTGGTATTAACTTCAACTGGTGTGCTTCTTGGGTGTTGGCAGGTTTCTTTCATTTACTTTTTGTCTATCATTGTTTTTCAATAACTTCTGCGTTGACATGTTGAGCAATTGGATCGTGGCATCTAGCTGGTAGCCTGTATGCGATATTCTTTTTGTTTGTGGCAAAGCTTTTGAAATTTCCTGAACCTAGAAAATTGAGAAACATATGATGATATAAAAGGAGGAGAAATTCTGATGTACTTCCGGCTCAATGCACCCGTCCAATTAAATAATGACACTTGTAGACATTTATTTTTACCTCCAATTATCTCCCATATTTTTTGGTGTGCATCACTCTTTTGATTGATCTGGTGTATTACACCTGGTGTACAATAGAACTTCCTATAAAATGAGAAAGAAATCATGGATTTCATTTATTTTGTTAACCACTTAATTGTCTGCTTAAGCTTTAACTAAAATTGTTTTTAACTAAAACTTGAGTATCATCTTAAATTGAAGACTTGACTTTCACCTTTTCCCTCCCCTATATTAATACTTCATGTGAAGTTCTTTTTTAACTAAAGATTCTTCTTTTCAACCCCAAAAAGTAATAAAAAAAAGTATTCTTAAATCATATTTGTACAAATGCATTGTAAATAAGTTGATGGATAAACCTCGCAATTGAAGCACCATTGGTTATGTGGTCCATATGCATGATAAAAATGATCTACTAGCTAGGATACAAAGCAAGAATAATTCTCAACAGTTAAATATCGAAGAAGTTCTAATTTACTGGAATGTTTTTCTCCCAGGTGATCTCTGGATCCGATCCCGCTATGATCCGTGCTAAATTGCAAAGTGTACTCCCTCGTGCTCCGAAAAAGCAACTTGTAAGAACCATGTGGATTTCTTCTCGCTCTAAGAGTACGGATGAGTCATGAGGGACAATATAGATGTAAATATTCCCACATGCATGAAATGCTATGCTGGATATCTAAGTGTTATTCAAAGAGACTGGATATTATGACTCATCCCCATGAGTAATTAACTTATGTTATGTTATGCTGGATATCTCTCGGTCATGTTGATGTCTTGCTGAATATTCATTGCTTTAGCCAAATATGAGTGGTTACTCCTAAAATGGGCAAGCAAGATGGAGTTAAGAAGTGTGCAATTTCCCAACCATGAGTAGAACTACTAATTGCTCCTGGCACTTACCATTTTGCTATCATTTGGTGCTGTAGTATGATGCTGCTATTCTTCATACATCATTTGCAAGGATTCTTGGTCATTCCAATGCTTCACATGCAGTAAGAATCTTTTCAAGTTTCTGCATTCAATTGTTTGCTTTGGCTTTGCATAAACGAAGAATCGCACATTAAAAAGGATAGCTCAGTGGAAATCTGTTCATGACATGTAAGAAGCTTACTTACTAATGCATATCATTCATTGCCAGATTGGCCCATAAGAAGTGACTCGTTTTCTTTGAAATCTGCAAATACTTTCATAGAATCGGATAGTTAAAGAGCTCCAAAAGAAAAAAGACACGACACACACATAGTTCGCTACTATATGTAGTTTTATGATCCTTGTGGGAAATAGATAACTTAAAGACTATGAATGCACTAGGGTTGCCTATTATTAAGTTCATGTCTTGAAAGAGGATTTGCAGTTCACCTTCTTAGTTCTCTCACTAAAAATACATGTGCTATCCTACACAGGAGCTTTCAGAAGAAGTTGAATTTTTGCACAAGCTAGTTGATCGCCTGAACAATAAAATCCGTGGAACTGAGGTGGGTTGTTGTTATTAAACTTTATTCATTTTATGTTTATTTACATGCAACAGATAATTTGCTTGTTCATAATTCAGGCCGTTGTTTCTGAACTATGGTATGTGGAGGAATATGATCTTTTGGCCCTTGCGTTGGATGGAAAAATGAAGGTGCGAAAGTTCCAACTCGCTTGCAAAAGAACCTGAAATGTTTTGCACTAGAAACATAACAACACTATGGAGATAATCACACGGCCCAAAAATATGGGAGGTTCGCAGAGATGGTTGTTTTGGTCTTATTTCATTTGTAATACTGAGTATCTTCTGTTGTAGTGTCTTCTATTGAGGTATAAAATTCCATTTTGACTCTCTCACTTTTCATCTTTTTGTTCTCAAATTTCTGTCTGTTGATTGGTATATTCTCCTTGTGCTATATTTTTATCCATACTTCCACTAGCATCAAACTTCAAAAGAAGCTTCGGAGATGTTTGCTTTGGAGTTTCAGGAGAGTGAAAATGAATGAGAATCAGATTCCTTTTGTTGTTTGTTTTAACAATTCAATTATTTACTTTATCCTCATTATCTAAAACTTGTTTAACTTCAATACCCATCACCTTAAGGCTTTGATGGGGGGAGGGAGGAGCAAAACGAAGGAATACCTTCAAATGCAAAAATTAAACTTAGGAAGAAAAATATGTTGAGGTTTTAAATCCAAACAAAGAGAAAAATAAATAGAAAAAATAGGTAGATTCTGAAATTAAAAAGACAAAATGACAGAAGGATTTTGGATCTTAGGTATAAATACTCCTCTTAAGCCATCTAGGTTGACTCAATTTCCTGTTAAAGCTTAGCATTAAAGTGTACTCAATCAAATATTTCAGGGGGCTGCCCAGAATTGGGGGACCTGCCCTTTCGCGACTTCGTGCTGTCTCAGCTCAATTAAATGGAATAATATAATTTGATATAATTTAGTAACAATTAGGCTTAATATGCAAATAACTTTCTGAACTTGGCTTAATGTTGCTATTGACCTCTCCAACTTTTGATTGTAACAAATACTCCTTCAAATTTTTTAAATGCTAATAAATAACTCTCTAGATTTGGCTCAATGTTGCTACTGACTCCCCTAACTTTCGATTGTAATAGATACCTCTCCAACCTTTTAAATAGTAGCAAATGTGTGACTCAAACTCATATACACGTGAATAGCTTTAAAAAATAGAAAATCAATTCGAGTCACACATTTGTTACCATTTCAGTAATTATGGATTATTTGTTAGTATTTAGAAAGTTTGAAAGAATATTTTGTTACAATGAAAGTTTGAAGGTCAGTAACAATATTAAGCCAAATTTAGAAGGCTATTTGTTAGTATTTAAAGAGTTGGAGAATATATTTATTACAATCGAAGATTAAAGGGATTAGTAGTAACATTAAATTGAGTTGAAAGAGTTATTTATGTATTAAGCATGAAAATTATTAAATTATGGAGTATTTAGGTATTTGAAAACGAGGTATAATTGAAAGGGCAGGTATTAATTAAGTAAAATATAAGTGAGATGGGTGGGGGAGTGTGGAAAGCAGAGGGCATGCACATTGGGAAGGAAAAAGAGTTAAAAACATGAAAGGAGAACGTGCCCGCCTTACGCGTCTCCATCCATTGCATCAACAGTCAGCTTGTGCACACGCGCCCCCTGCCTCCCGCCACACTCTTTTCTTGTCTTAACCCTAACTAATCACATCATCATCATCATCATCTTCTTCTTCTTCTTCTTCTAATTTTCTATTTCACACATCTCCGATTCTCCTCCCTAAATTCCTCTTCTTCTTTTTTCTCTCCTGTTCTGTTCTTTTCTGAACTACTACTTTGCCTTTTGATTTTTCCGAGGTAACTTTTTCGAATCTTGATTCTGTCTTCTCTTTTTCCATCTTCACTGTTTTCTTTCTTTTTGGTCGTTGATTCTGCTTTTGTTTTGCCTTCAACATTTTAATTTCTTCAGACAAACATGGGTTTCCAGATTCATCCTGATGAAGCCTATGCAACACCCCAAAAGAGGTAAAAATTATTCAAGAATTTAAAGTTTCTGTTTTTATTTGCATTTCATGAAATTTCTTTCCCACCCAAAATTGGGATCATAGATAACAACTCCTTCCTCAACCCTCATTGATAATATCTAATCTGAACAATATGGCCTAGGAAAGTCTATTTTTTTGTATTGTTATAGTTTGATTCGGGGTGTTTTCAGAAAAAATAATTGCCCTTGATGTTCTTTGTGCATTGCTTAAACTATTGCTCCGCATTAGGCTTCAAATCTGCACATTCGGGTCACAAGGCCAAACATTTATGCGAAAATGTCAAACTGTTATGAGATTATGTTCATTTTTTAGGTACAAAAAAGTCTAGTAAGGGTAGGTCTATTCACTTGCAGGGCTAGGTGGGGTTTTAGAGTTGTATTTACAGATTACCTAGTTAAATTTAAGCAGGGACTTGAACCTAAACTGTCTGCACTCTGCACTTAGTTCTCGAATCTAAATTTTCTCAAGTTTATTGACCCTAGCCAGAATCATCTACTGCTTGTGTTCATTCTTCCCTCCCTGTTTGTAATCATCAGTTAGCCCTGAAATTGATGTCCACATCTGAATTTCGGACCTTTACAAGTTGTAGGCGGACTTTACAGTAACTAATTTATGCCCTCTCCCACACGAAATTTAATTAATGAAGTGTTCTACAGGTGAATTCGGGTAATCATTTTTTATTTTATTTTTTTAGTGTAAAATAAACTTATCTGGTGATGCAGGTGCGGTTCTGGTAAAAGTAAAGGGAAAGTTCCCAAAAGAATTCACAAAGCTGAGAGGGAAAAGTTGAAGCGCGAGCAATTGAATGACCTCTTCCTTCAGCTAGGCAGTGCTGTTGGTAACTTCCCTTCTCTTGTTATTGCTGGTTCTTTCCTAGTTCTTTTAGATTTATGCAAAAGCTTGTTTTCTGTCATTATTAAAGTTTGACAGGCAATCCCAAATGAATTTTTTGATTGTGACGTTGTTATGATGTTGAAGATTTTTCTTTGACAACAGAAATAACTCAGCCAAATAATGGGAAGGCCTCTATATTATGCGAAGCTACTAGATTATTGAAGGATACACTAGTGCAGCTGGAACGCCTCAAGAAAGAGAACGAATCTCTATTATCTGAATCTAACTATGTAAGTTCTCATTTCCGTTATTGCGTCAAGCATGAAATATTCTGTAAATTTTTAGTTTCTGATGTACCCTTAAATAACATTTGGATATTTTGTCGCTCAGGTATTAGCTGAAAAGAATGAGCTGAAAGAAGAAAATGCTGCATTAGAAAGTGAAATTGAGAGGCTGCATAAAGAGTTGGATGACCGCGTAGCAAAGACAACACCCGACCTTAATGTGCCACCTCTCGAATTCCAGCAGCCTGCATTATCATCACATGTTCCGGGAGAACCCTTTGTGCTGCCTGCAGCAGATAATACATTACAGCAACCACCTGCACTCATCGTCCTCCCTTTTCATCCTGATCTTCAGCCATATAAAATGACCTCAACCAACGTGAGTAAACCACATGCGCGGTATCCAACTGCTGCAGATTCGTGGCCATCCAAACTTCTGGAAGAGCAACTAACAGTTAGGAAGGAAGTTCAATAACGATAAATGTAATGTTTAGCTGTTGGGATTGGTGAATATATTTGATAGTTAGTTTGAAAACATTTTGATATTTTATTAAGCATCCCTGTTTTACACTGATTCAGCAATACCCTGTTTTCATTTTTTTCTTTAGTTTGTATATTTTATGTCGATGAGAAGATTGATTTTGGTGCTTGTGGAGTTTGTAAATTGTTGTCAGATAATAAGTGGTAGGACAATGTCTATTGGAACATTGAGAATATGTTTCATCAAAAGAGAAAAAAAAGTTGAGAGTTTATGGATTTTGTTTATTTGTTTTGGGTGAAAAGCCCGAGGGTAAAAAGATTAGGTTAATTTTACGCAAGTGTATTGTGACGTTCGTTGTAGAATTAAGAAAATGGTAAAATAAACAAAAATATGGTCAATTTTGTTGACGCGAACAATGACATTCTTTTGTTTAAATATTTTTTCTGACATTTGATTTTAACCCAAGTTTTGAAAGAGAGAGCCAATGGTATTTACCATAAACAAAATGAGTTACTTAAAAAAGACGGTAGGTTTCTGCTAGTTTCATTTCGAACAAATAAAGTCAGTTGACGCGAACGATGACATTCTTTTGTTTAAATATTTTTTCTGACATTTGATTTTAACCCAAGTTTTGAAAGAGAGAGCCAATGGTATTTACCATAAACATAATGAGTTACTTCAAAAAGACGGTAGGTTTCTGCTAGTTTCATTTCGAACAAATAAAGTGAGTTGACGCGAACGATGACATTCTTTTGTTTAAATATTTTTTCTGACATTTGATTTTAACCCAAGTTTTGAAAGAGAGAGCCAATGGTATTTACCATTAACAAAATGAGTTACTTCAAAAAGACGGTAGGTTTCTGCTAGTTTCATTTCGAACAAATAAAGTCGGATGCTCCATGTCACGGGCTCAGAGTCTTCCATAAAAAGACGGTCGGTCTCTTCTAGTTCCATTGTGGACAAGTAAAGCCGGATGCTCAATATTACGGGCTCAGAGTTTCATGCAGAAGCAACACACCAACACTCGTGCGGTACCTCGACTCTATTGAAGGAGTTCGAGATCAGTTTTATCTGTCTTCCATGCACACTAATTTTCATCTTTCCTTAAGTTTCTCACAAAAATGGAATCTAACTTTTAAATACTAAATAGTTCTAACATCATAAGCTCCACTGATCGATATTTTGCTCATTATGCACGTTATGATTGCAGGGTGTGACATCAAGGATAGGGTACCCATTGCTATCTATCCCTACTCGGAAGATCGTAACTTTTAGGTACGGAAAGGTCTAAGGTCTTTTTACTAGGAATATCTCCAAGGTTAAGGCAACAATCGTCTACATCCACTACCAAAAATTGGAGCATGTGAGCTTGCTCTAGAACACGGTTGAAGATTCATATAAACTTGACAGTCTAATTTAATTGGCCCAACAGGAGGGACTACTACACTATCATAATACAAAGCATAGAACATCTTTCCTCTTACCACTATTTTCTGACCTTGCTATATTTTGTTGTTTTGTCGTATTCGGTCGACATACTAAGCTTACGTTTAAAACACACTTGATAGTTCACACACAAGCACACTAGTCTCAAAACAGTGTTTCCTCCTGACAACATATAGGAAATTTATAAACAGAGAGAGGAAAAAGGAAATTTCAGTGAAGAAGAAAAAGAAGAGCTTTATAAATAAACCCTAATTTGCTGCAATAATTTAGAAGAAGAGAAGATGGGATCTGGAGCTGGAGACTTCCTCAAGGTTCTTCTCAAGAACATTGATGTTCTTGCTGGGTACCTTTTTCTTCCCTTCTTTTCTTCTTCTCTTATCTGTTTATTTGTTTGGTATCTTCATAGGAGGAAAAAGGAATGAGCTTTTTTTTTTTTGCTGTTTCTCAACTCTTTTGTTGTTGAAGAAATAGATATTTACATACATTGGGTTGTTCATGCTGAGATTTTGGTGCTTTCTCATTTGATTCATTTTTTCAATTTGCAGGCCTGTTGTTAGTCTAGCTTATCCTCTGTAAGTGCCCTATAAACCTCATTTCTTTTTGTTTCTGTTGTAGCTCTATTCTTGTTTTAAAGATTTTATTTTTTCAAACTCTGCAAGAAATTATTCTTTTTTATGAATAAAAAGTAAAAATACTCAACTGGGTATGTGTTTATGGTATTTGTGTTATATTGAAGATGCAGAATTATGATGGTTATTAATTTAATTGGTTATTGTGGCAGGTATGCCTCAGTTATAGCAATTGAGTCCAAGTCTCAAGTTGATGATCAGCAGTGGCTAACTTACTGGGTCCTTTATTCTATGATTACCCTCTTTGAACTTACCTTTGCCAAACTCATCGAATGGTAAGTTTTCCGTTGCCCTTTTGCCTAATTTCCCATTTGTGTGCTTTATTTATTCCTGAATTTTGGCTGTTGGAACTGCGTAATGTGTTTTCGGACAGTATCTGGATGTTAGTTTGTTGAGTAGCATTACCTTGGTTATCTTGATTTTCTTGGAGAATGGCTTTATGGCTGAACCAATTTAACTCGTGCTTGACTACCTCCTTACGTGAAAAGGTGATAATTTTTAGCTCCTCTACTTGGCCAGATTTGACTTACGGCACTTGAACTTTGATTTGGTGAGGTTTAGCCCTTTGATCTTGTTACAGTGTATTCTCAAGGAAAAAATCATCATGTTACAGAATAAATCAATGTATTAATTTGGCAAACATATTAGCTCCCTCTGATGTTTCATGAAAATGCACTCTCTCATTAATGAACCGAACTTCATTTTCTTCATATTTGAATGCAAATATTGTATTGAAAGTTAGGGGATAAAATCTCATCAAGTCAAAGTTTACGGGTTGAAAATAAAAATTTGGTCAAGCAAAAGGACCCTAAATATTGTTGTACATGGAAAATTGAGTAGTGGTCAAGGTTCATCGGGCCTTGCCACTAATGAGGTGCTGCTTGGTTACTTCTTTTATCGGTAACAAGGTGCTACTTGGGTGCTATTTTTAATTAGTTGGGTTGACTTAACTTGGTTGATATTAGAACTTCTTTACTGGTGTAATGGCAGGATACCAATGTGGTCATTTGCAAAGCTTATGCTGACCTGCTGGTTGGTCTTCCCGTACTTCAGTGGTGCTGCATATGTTTATCAACATTTTGTGAGGCCCCTCTTCATTAATCCAAAGAGAAATTTAAACATATGGTATGTCCCAAGGAAGAAGGATGTGTTCGGGAAGAAAGGAGATGCTATAAGTTCTGCGGAGAGATATATCGAAAAGAATGGAGCTGATGCGTTTGAGAAGCTCATGCACAAGGTATTCAACTAACTAACTATGTATTAATATCTGATTTATCTTGACAAATCCACTAATATTATTGCAGCAGATTATGAACAAATCTAACCTTTACTTGTTTGCCCTTGACAAATCCAGCATTAGCGATTGTGGGAACATCAAGTCTGATGATGATTGTGCAAATTAAGGCTAGTAAGTTCCAAGTTTGGTTTCATTTCGGACAATTTTCAGAGTGGCCGGCGACTAGAGCTCTTGGTTTAGCTGAGCCTGTAGAAGTAGGAATGTGAAAAAAGACTGATGTATTGGATCCTTTTAGTTTTCTGTTTAGCTTTCTGCTGTGATATATGAAGCTCTACATTGTGATTGTTTATTCGTTTCTTTTCGTTTCGGTTACGTGATTTCTGTTCATGATGCTTGGACCAATTCCAAATCGATCAACTTTGAGTTGAACCAACTCCAAATCTATTGATTTCGAGTTCAAGAATGGATCTTGTGTAGACAGATCATATCTCCTATAAAGTAATCAAGAATTCTTTCAAGGGCTCCGATTCGACATCAGAGGAAGTACAAAGTCTTCAGTCCGCCAAAGGCACTTCAATTTTACTCCTATTATTAAGCCTTGGGAGACCTCTTTGAGCAACATTACCATCAAAGAGTGTACTGTGATTTTAATTCCACGAAGAACAAAAATAAAGTTTTCAGAAACTAAAAAACAAAACATAAAAGGAGTATAAAGTTAAATGTCTATTAGAATTGGCCGGCCCGTGTTAAATATTAGTCGAAATGTTGGAGGCCCTATTCTACATACAAATTGTTAAATCCTAAATTTTTATTTTGACCAAAACATATTTCTAATTTAAAAATATACTTTAATAGTTTCATTTAGCTCTTGAAAAAAATGGTTGTTTTCAGTTTGGGTTATTAATTAGAACAAAATAATTCAAAACAATTTGTCACGAGCACAAATTCTCACGCAAAGATTTCACCTATGCGGCACTCCAATTTTGCTTGTTTAGTATGGAGTTAGCCTTATCCGTCTCCAATGCGTAGTGGATTTGCCATTCCTTCAGCTCAATAGAGGCGCGAAATCATCTCCCTTAGAACAACTTATTAAGCATCAATTTTACAATTTGTAATCATATTCAGGATCATAAACATATTATCATCTTACGGCTGATTTGGTCTCGGCTCAATTCAACCCTTCATGCCATTGCCAGGTGTATGGGTCGAGTCGATACTCAAAGGTTTAGACTAAAATTCATCCTTATGCCAACTTAACAACAGGCTAATATCACCCTTTATTGCATAAGTAATGCACTAGTTCTTTTTGGTAGTGAATAGCGATCATTCCAAAATAAAATTCATCCTTATGCCTTGTTGGATTAGAACTCTAACGAATCCAATGTCATAATTTTGTAATTATAGAGAAAGAAAGGTTTCTTTATGAGATATTAACCAAAGTAAAGTAACTAAATCCTCTACATCAAGGACCAAAACAGTAGCATGTAGCCTGCTCCACAAGACGGTAAGATTAACAAGAATAAAAAAAGCTAAAACGTGGCCTGATATAACTGGACCGATGGAGAGCCCATTACAGTATTATAACGCGGGATGCAGCGAGTGGTAACCCGGGAACCGTCTTTCTTACAAAGTTTGGAGGACGAGCTTTTGTTTTTAACACACTTGTCTCCTTTCCAATGCAACACTCACTCTGACAGTCTGTGTCTGCGTGTCTCTTCCTGACATTTAACCAAATTAACAGCACAAAATTAGGAAATTTCTTAAAACCCTAAATTTCAACACCTTAACGAGAATATATACAAAGGAAGAAGGAGAAATATAACTAAAAAATTTGCAAGGAGATGGGATCTGGAGCTGGAAACTTCCTCAAGGTTCTTCTCAAGAACTTTGATGTTCTTGCTGGGTACCCTTTTCTTCTTCTCTAATTTCTTTATTAGTTTTGTGTCTTCATAGGAGGAAAAAGGAATGAGCTTTTCTAATGTTTTTATTTTGAAGAAAACAAATAGATATTTAGATACATTGAGTTGTTAATGCTGAGATTGTGGTGCTTTCTAATCTGATTCATTTCTTCAATTTGCAGGCCTGTTGTTAGTCTAGCTTATCCTCTGTAAGTGCTCTATAACCCCCCCTTTCTTTTTTCTTTCTGTTTTAAAGATTTTAATTTCTTAATACTCTGCAAGAAATTATGCTTTTTTATGAAAAAAAGTTAAAATACTGAAGTGGGTATGTGTTTATGGTGTTTGTGTTAGATTGGGGATGCAGAGTTATGATGGTTATTTAATTTAATTGGGTTATTGTTGCAGGTATGCCTCAGTTATGGCAATCGAGTCCAAGTCTCCGGTTGATGATCAGCAATGGCTAACTTACTGGGTCCTTTATTCTATGATTACTCTCTTTGAGCTTACCTTTGCCAAACTTATTGAATGGTAACTTCTATATCACCACTCCCTTTTTTTATCCCTCTTTCTTTGCATTTTCTTTTCCTGAATTTGTTGGCAAGTGAATTTGGTGAACCTAACTAGAGAATTTTGAGAGTAATTGTTCTCCTAAACGTTGGGATTGAATTAGGTGCAGTCTCATCTCTTGTGCTTGAAAATAGGAAATTTTCAGTATCTGTTTGTTTTCTTGTGTTTCCTAATACCCGAACCTACTAAAATTTTCTTCATGTTTCTGATATTAGTTAAAAGCATTTTGTTTTGGCAATGGTGCTTGATGCTGAATATACTTTGATGATTTCGTACATTTCCGTTCCTATAATATTTGCTTGGGTTGGCTGTTAAGAATGATAAGCTTATTGCATCACTGATGGTCCTATTTTCGAATCTAAATGAGTGTGATTTCATCTCTCTCCAAATGTATGCGAAAATTAGATAAGAATTACTATTACTTTAGAAGGTAAAACAGTAATACCAACTGGTTCGAGTGGCTAAACATTCCTTGTTATCTGATCAAGATCTTAATAAATATTTGGTACATGATAAAAACTATGGCTTGGAAAATTCTATTCCCAGCTGAGGGTCCGTACCAATTCCAAACTTTTTTTTAAGATGAATTTTCGTACTTATGTACTTCATACTTTGATGCCCAATATATAGATATTATGTAAGCTTGAATTTAGCGTAGTATCACATCCCATCAAGCTTGAAAGCCCGAGCTAGTCTTCTTCCTACCTAGATACTTCAAAGAGTCATTTTCCTTCTGGATGCTCCTTTGTCTTTGTCTTATCTTCTCTCATCTATTACTGAGACCCATTCATATTTAAATATAGTGATCACCCTTAATGATGTTCATGAAAACGTAATCTCTCTCTCTAATGGACCGAAATTGAATTTCTCCTTTTTGGAATAGAAATGTTGTCTTGAAAGTTCAGGGATCAAACCTCATAAGTCAAAGTTTTGGACTGAAAGTCAAATTTGGTCAAGCACAAGGGCTAAAAATATTATGGTACCCTAATACACTGGAAATTTGCTGCGCTCGAGGTTCATCAGAACCTGCCTCTAATGAGGTGCCATTTGGATACTTCTTTTTGTTGGTCGGGTCTATTGTACTTGCTCAACAGTTTTATGGCTAATGTCTGTTATATTTGAAGGACAGTAGATCACCATTCTCACATGTTGATAAGTTGTATGCATTGCTATTTTGGATGTGTTGCTTGAATTTGGTTGATCTGTATCAATTGAATGATTGAACTAAAAGCTCAAGCTGATATTTAAGTCCACCAACGTATTTTATATTAAGTGCATAACATAGGCCTGTCCCACCATATGTTTTAATTCAACAAATATTGACGTTGTCAGGACTCAAACTCAGGATCTACTCAGGACCTTTAGATCGCATAGGCTTTGGTACCCATATCAAGGAACCAATTGAACTTAAAGCTTAAGCTAATAGTTAAAACCCAACGGCATTATTTATATTAATCTCTGACAATCTGTAATGGCAGGATACCGATCTGGTCATATGCAAAGCTTATAGTGACATGCTGGTTGGTGATTCCATACTTCAGCGGGGCTGCATATGTTTATCAACACTTTGTGAGACCTATCTTCATCAACCCACAGCAAACTATTAACATCTGGTACGTCCCAAAGAATAAGGATGTCCTCAGCAAGAAAGATGACATTATAACTGCTGCTGAGAGATACATTGAAGAGAATGGAACTGAAGCCTTTGAAAAGCTCATTCACAGGGTAAGAAAGAAACACCATTATTTCTCTTATCTTATTGTTGATTTCGGCAGCCAGGCTACTAGTAAGCAAATATTGTTGCAGAAGTTTAAAAAGAAATGTATATGTAGCTTAAATTGTTCATTACCCTGTTTTTTTGGATATGCAGGGTGACAAATCAAGGACTAGCAATTATGCGAACACCATCTTCAATGATGATTACATATATTAAGACCATCTAGTACGTTTTGAGAATGACCGGCGACTAGAGTTCTTGAATCGGCTGAACCTGGAGTGACTTGTTTTGTTGTTGTCTGATAGAGTCTTAATAGTTGGTGTAGGATACTGGATATTTGTATGTAAATTAGTACTTCATGTCTTGAGGTCCTGCTCTTTTTTTTTGTGGTGAACACCGTGAAACTTCGTACTGTATAAATGTCAAAAAGTAAGAAGTTATCTGCAGTATTATAATTTGATAATTTAGAATTAGCTTCTGTAGTCGTGATATAAAACTTTGTAGAACTGTCCACTCTTGTTTATGCAATGCATTTTAGTTTCTTGGTTACGTAATTGTTGTTCATTCAACCGATGCATGTCTCCGCTGATATTTCGTAAAGGGTCTTGTAGGCGAAGTCGAGTGACATTAGGTTTATCAGTTGGGGTTGGGGTTGGGTAGGCGAAGTTGTATAAGCGACATATATGTACAAGTGTTGTTTTTGTTACAAAATAACAGGATCTCTCTGAAAACGATGTATGGGGTTCAATTATACGTCTATTCCCCCTAACATTGGCGGCCAAACTATTCTACATGACTTGAAACTTGAAAGGATTATAGTTCTATCTGCGTTGGTCATCTTTCTACATGGCTTTAGAGGATTATAGCTCTATTTGGTGGTCTTCTTTTTTGGCTCATGAAGCGTTGCTATAACTCATATTTGACCCATCTTTTAGGGAAATTTAACCTATTTATTATTTTAATTTTTTTTACAAAACTTTATTTATTTATACTAGACTCGCCCAACTAGGAGTAACAAAACAATGGGCTTTAACTCTAGTTGGACTTTCAATTCAGGTGTTCAAGGATTGGATGTAATAAATTTAGTTCGGTAATTTTAGTTCAGAAAAAAAAATTATTAATTTATCTTTTTCCCACTTGGTATGTAAGGAAAAATACGTTCTCTTTTTCGTCCACTTTAATTATTTATTCATCCCTATATAAAGTAGCAAAATGATCTCCATATTGTTGGAAGTATTAATTTCATCGGTTTAGATTAATGCAACTTGATAGTATATTAGATTTATGCCATAAGTTAATCACACCAATTCATAAATATTGGTTAAATTGGTGTAATCTAACGTTCAAGTAAGTAGATTTTGATGATTTAGAAGTTAGTATAAAAGCAGTATTGCTAGTGTTCAATAACATGACAAGTTAACTTTAATGATATTATTTAATATCATGTTCACTTATGTTAACTTAATGTTAGAGATGTCAATATGAATCATGCGATAACAGCACAATCACATGATCTCCAAATTAAAACGAATTAGAGTCGAAGACTTAATGTGTGGTTATAAATGAGATGTCATGGTTAACCTATAACAATACGATTCTATTGACTTGTTAGGTTGAATTTAACTTTTTTTAATTCATTTTCTTTTAAATATGTGGTAACAAAAGCATCATTTTTTAATTAATTTGTTCATATTTTTTGCTTAATTTCATTTTTTTTCATTTAGATGTTAAGTATATTAACACATATTGTCAAAAATAAAATGGACTAGTGAATTTTGAACGTTCTTGTTTATTTTTACTGTATAATATATTGAATGAGTTCCTCTGTAAAAAAAAAAAAAAGATATTGAATGGGTTAAACTGAATCATTTCTTTATCCATTTATTTATATTTTATTTGAGTTAAACAAGTCAACCTGTTTAATAGATATGTTGAGAAATGTCAACCCATTTAATAAGGAGATGGTATCAGAATTATCCTTAACAGATCAACGACATGATCCGTCATAGCTCATCAACCCACATTGGCACCCGCACGGGGTGCATGTTGTGTGAAACAATATTTGTAAAATTTATTTTGTTGGTAACTTTGTAAAAACACATGCATAGTCTAAAAAGAAATGGTGTAATTTTGTTATAAAGAAACGAAGGAGAGAAGCGCGGTTTGATGAAGAAGACGCATCTTAAAAAATTGCAATTGCATGCATACTCTGCAAATAATTTCGTCTTGTTGTTGTTATTTAGTATATTAATTCTCCATGTCCATTATTACATTTGACAATATTATCTTCCTTTCCTTTGTTTATTTTCATCTCAAAAAATCCATCTACAACGCCCAGATCAATCCCCTATTTTACCACATTGTTATAAAATCATATTTGAGGTTTGCTTCTATTTTCCCCATTTTACAATATCTTGGTTTTCTTTTTGTTTGTTTGTTTGTTATGAGGTTAATTTAATTTCAGGAGGATGATTATGGTTTTTGTTCAACTAGTAGATGACAACACCCACTGATTGATTTTGCAATGCCAATGCCAATGTGATTTCTAGAGGAATAGTTTTCGTGGCATGGATACCTTTCAGGCATGTCTAGCAAGCATATCTCTACTTTAGAATAATATAATTTTTCTTCTTGTTATTAGCTCTGATTCCAGTTAAATACTTTGCTTTTTCGTGCAGGCGATCACGATTCTTAAGAAGGGGACTTATCTCCTCAAGTACGGTCGCTGGGGGAAGCCTAAATTCTGCCCATTCTGGCTTTCTAATGTATGCGACACATACATGGATGCAGATATAATACAAGGATAAGACTTTGTATATCATATACTGTTTCTGCTAGCTTAAAGTTAATTTTTTTGTTTTTCAGGATGAGAATTTTTTGATATGGTATGCTGGAAAAGTCGAGAAGCAGCTTAAACTAAGCCATGTTACAAAGATCATACCTGGCCAACATACTGTAAGTTTAACAACTCATCTACAACTTTCTTTCTTCTAGTGTAATAAGATTTAGGTTACATTCTCAAACAAGTTATGCAAGAACACAAAAGAACCTTATTTCTATTTGCTACTATCCAAGTATAAACATCCCTCCATTCCAATGTTAACTTGCAGATTGCAATAGCTCACTTCATTTTTATGGTAGTTGGTTTTTGTTAGTCAACAATGAGTCATTTTTACATTATTGTGGTAGCCAAACGAACGATGTTGATGTGAGGTTTTCTGAAATATCTGTTGACAAATATATGTATGTAATGATGTAATAATGGCTAAGCGGCATCTGTGGTTTTGGCAGGCAATTTTTAAGCGCTACCCTCAGCCTGAGAAGGAGTATCAATCATTTTCTCTTATATACGGTGACAGATCCTTGGATGTGGTTAGTTTTATGTTATCAGTTTCCCCCCTAGTCCTTCAGCACAAACTTCTTCGTTGTGAATAATTACAATGCTCTGGGATATGCGCCTCTGTTTGAATGAATCAGTTTTTTTGCATATGGAAATGGCACCCTGTTTCCTGTTGAAATATCAAAAACTTGTGAAATGAAAATATGTGAAATGTATCTTGCTTCCCGTGGTATGCTTAGATATTACAATAATACATGCAAGCCATAGTGGCTGGAGTATATGACATATGAGGGAAAAAATTAAAAACCATAGAAGGTGAAGCATGTGAAACGTGAGGTCAGTTTTAATATTGATCTCAGACTTTCTTGAACTTGCTTTTAAAAGTTGAGTATTATCTGTATCTGCAGGGAGAAAGAGGGGGTGGGGTTTGAGGGCAATAGGAATATGTGCATATATTTGTCTATTAGGTTTTGCATGACTATTAGTGAGTAACTGATTAAGAACAATGCTTACTCGTATGTTTTATGCTCATTTTATTGAGGAAGGAAAATTGTAATTAAGAAAAAAGCTAGGATCTTTAAAAGCAGATAAATATAGCAGGCAATGCAAGAGGTAGCGGAGGTTAAAGATACAAAATAAAGAATGCCTTAGTCTAGCAATAATAATTATTCACTTATTCTTCCATTTCCATTTGCTTCTATTCACTGATTTTTCAGTAGAGATGTGACAGAAAATTTGTACTTGTGACCATGAAAATTTATAGTCTTCATTTGTTTACTCTTTACTGTTTTCATTTTAGTAAGGAACATACATTGGCAATCTGATAATCAGGCATAATTTTCTGCATTATTTGGACAGATATGCAAGGATAAGGTTGAGGCTGAGGTCTGGATTGTTGCCCTTAGGGCTTTGATATCACAAGGTAGGTTCTGCAAACAGAGAAGTGATGCAAAAAGTGATGCTAGTTACAGTCCTCGAAGCCATACACGAAAAAATTCTATTTCAAATGTGTCAAGTACTAGCAGTGATATAATCTATAAGGTCTTGTCTTGTTTACTTTTCCGTTTATGAAATTTTGGTTTTTCTAGTTATTTTCACTTTATTCATGACATTTTTATGTACCACAGGATCCAGATGATTCTCACCCAGTTCTAGTTCCTTATGAGACATCTCCGCAAAATAGACTAGGAAAAGCTTTTTCTGAGGTTTTATCATTTGCCGCAGCAGCAAAGGCTTACACTCAGGCTGAGTCAGTTGCCAAGTCAATCAGCTTTTTGGGGTCTGGGGTTTTAGATGACTCAATTAGTAACAGTTCTCCGGTTGATGCATTTCGAATCAGTTCCTTCAGTGCTGCAAGTTCATCAGGTTATGGATCTTCTTATGAAGATTCTGATGGTGCTGCTGATATTTTGTTATGGGGAGAAGGAATTGGTAGTGGCCCATTAAGTGGTAATTTGCATGATGTTGAGGGTTCTTCTATGATGAGGATGGATGCCCTTTTGCCAAAGGCCCTGGATATGGCAGTGGTGCTTGATGCCCAAACTATTGCTTGTGGAAACAATCATGCAGTGGTTGTGACAAAAACGGGCGAGATCTTTAGTTGGGGGGAGAGTAGAGGTGGTAAATTTGGGCATGGAGTAGCCACTGATGTTTCTCAACCTGAGGTTATTCATGCTCTTAGTGGGTCAACAATTGTACAAGCTGCATGTGGAGAATATCACACTTGTGCTGTTACAGTTTCAGGGAGCCTTTTTACGTGGGGTGATGATAGCAATGACATTGGTCTTCTTGGGTATGGCAATGAACTCAGTCATTGGATCCCTAGAAAAGTAATTGGCAAAATGGAGGGTGAGCATGCAACCGTTGTTTCGTGTGGATCTTGGCATACAGCTGTTGTTACATCTCAAGGCAAGTTATTTACATTTGGAGATGGAACATTTGGTGCTCTGGGCCATGGAGATCGTAGTAGCACAAGCAAGCCTAGAGAAGTTGAAAGTTTGAAAGGCCTGCGAACTGTGCAGGTATCATGTGGCATCTGGCACACAGCAGCAGTTATTACTAATGAGAATGACAGATCAAGTAGCTTTTTGTCTGGAAAGCTTTTTACCTGGGGGGATGGGGATAAGGGACAACTAGGACATGGTGATGAAGAAACTAGACTAATTCCATCTTGTGTTGCAATGCCTGAATGGACAAGCTTTTCTCAAGTTGCTTGTGGACATGGCATCACCATTGCTCTAACTGTCTCGGGTCATGTATATACAATGGGTAGTTCTGATTATGGACAATTAGGGAATCCTTGCAGCATAGGTAAGCTTCCCACTCAGGTTGACGGTGATATTAGAGATTGTTGCATTGAGCAAATAGCATGCGGTTCTCACCATGTTGCGGTGCTCAATTCAAATGGGGAGGTTTACACTTGGGGAAAAGGTAAAAATGGTCAATTAGGTCATGGAGATCTTAGGGATAAACACATTCCTACACTTGTCAAAGCTTTGAAAAATAGACCGGTGAAGAGCCTTGCATGCGGCTCCAATTTTACTGCTGTTATTTGTTCTCAAAAATGTGTATCCAGCGTTAACCAATCAGTATGCTCTGGTTGCCAAAATCCCTTTAATTTCAGAAGAAAGCGTCACAACTGTTACAACTGTGGGCTGCACTTTTGTAAGGCATGCCGCCATAAGAAATCCTTTAAAGCTGCTTTGGCACCTGATCCAAGCAAGCCTTCTCCTGTTTGTGATGAATGTTTTGTAAAATTAAAGGCAAGTATGGAATGCGGCTCGAAATTACAATGGCATAAAGTGTGGAGAGGAAGTATGCAGTCCAACTTTAATGAGGTAGCTGAGACTGGGAAGCTGAGTTCTAAACCTCCTCACCCTATATCCAGGCTTTCCTCTTTCGAATCATTTAAACAGACGAAGAGACAATATCCACAAAACAAGAGAGTTCAATCGTCCAAGTGCAGTGTCTCTCCAACCACAACTGATAGTTTTAGTGGGGAATTATTGTATGCGCATGAAGTTTTAACAGAACTGTCTGCCTCTGTGCCCAGTTCAAGGACGCTTTCTGAAGCAAGCTCTCCTATCTCAAGGTCAAGCATTGCTGATTCTTTGAGAACATCTTTTACTAATTTTGGAGATTCAGATATAGTGCTTGAGAACTCAGAGTAAAGAGAGCATTGCTCAAGAACTGATATTATCAAGGGCACAGGTATGACGAAGCATGTTCATTTGGGAGAAAAAAACTCCATTTTATATTTCGAACGATACAGTTTATAGAGAAGAACGGGTATAGGAAGCGGACAAATATACTAATCCCTACATTGCTCCTAAATTTTTCCATAACAATTAGCTTCTTTCACATTTGTTCGTACTACAAGACTCCCTTTTAAGTTGGAGAAACGATAAGAATCATGCCTAGTTTGTTACAAATAAAGGTAATCCAGAAAAGCTTGACATCTGATAAATAGGGCTGTACTCTGAAACGAAACTCAGCCTTTACCAAAGAACTGAACTGAGTACAAAGAAGAAATCACCATTTTGAAGAGAGGGAAACAAACAACCAGCAACTAATTACATGTAAAGGATAAAGGCAAAACCGAAAGCAAGAAGACCACTTTACTGATATAGGTTCCGGAACTAGTCAGCTGTCGCTGGAACTGACCAGTGGAGGCTCAACAAGGGCACCACATGCCGGCACGTGAGAGAGCATCTGACAAAAAAATGGTGAAGCTGGATTCTGGGGAGCAACAGATCGGTGCCAGTACAATCAAGTGGAGGGGCAGTGAGACAAACAGAATCTCTAAACAATATCACTCAAAGAAACCAAAGGCTGTTCTTTAGATTTAGGATATAAAATGTAATCTGGGAAAAAGCAACCTAGAGAACGAAAACACACTCCTAGAATTCAACTAGACTCTGATACTATGTTAATTTTTGAGAAAACTGCTCTGTTTTATATATTAAAATATAAAGAGTTTACACAGAAGAATGAATATGGGAAGTTGATAAATATAATAACCTTTATATTGCTGCTGAAACTGTTCTGTTACAAAGCTACATTCAAATTTATTCATATTATAACAAAGCATAATTATAGAAGCAACCAAATATATATATTTTCTTCATGCATGAAGAGTTTTGGTTGATTGCGGAATACCGTGAAGCCAGGTTAGAATCTTTTCTTTTTATGTTAAACTTTTTTTTTTTTAAGATATCCATAATCATTTGTTTGCTACTGTTGTTGTTGTTGTTGTTGCTACTGTTGCTGTGGTTGTTGTTGTTCGGCAAACATGTCTCCGTATGTTTATAAACATGCTACTAATTTTCTGTTGATTGAGTTACGACTGCATTTTCTGATAGATTGCTCAGTATAGACGAAGGATGTTACATGTGAACTCCAGATCCTTGAAGCATAGAATGACAGATTAGCAAGGAAATTGAAAGAGGCTGCTGAAATAGTTCAGTCTCCGGGGAAACAAACTTGCCATGGGATCTCCAACTGCAGAGGTGATACATTCTCTGTGTTCAATATTCTGGTGATGCAGTTAACTTTAATCTTCTAGAACAAGGTACGTTTTAAAATGTCAATTTATGAATTTGGTTGAAGCTATTTTATGTTTTCCGGGTGACATTATATGATGCATTTCCTTGGTTGAAAAACAAAGTATCTTTGTGTTTCTTCTGACTATTTTGCTAGAATTTTGTTGCTTCACTTTTGGGTATTACAAACCTGTTCGTCGTGATTTTAAAGAAAAATAAATGGGGTTAAAGATAGACATTCCCTTCGTCAAGAAAACAAGGATTTACGAGCATCTACGTCATGTTCATTGTTCACTGATCTCTCATTTTCTTTGCAGGGTTTTCTCGGTCAAATGAAACCTTATACTCGATTAGCAATGACGCCTCCCATCTCCCTCATTCCAGCCGGTCAGAACTGAACCTCGTTCTCGACTAGTCATGCCACGTCGCTTTGTCCTCCTCCATCATTCTAAAAAGCTAGAGATACAGGAAAGAAGAAGAACGAGAAATACATTTGTTTGATTGACTTTTGTAAGAAACTTGACAAAAATTACTTCACAGGGCCATTGCCTGCAGTCATTGGAAACTTAGCAGCATTAACGGGGCTCTTAAGTGCATGAATTATTCATAATTACATGCTTTAACACTTTATTCCCATTAGAATCTTATATAATATTTTGCACAAATTAATCCATATACAAATACTTTCTGTCAAGGAACAATAGAACTGCGATATCTTTTATATTAATCTTTGACAAACCCATTACGCGAATGCATCTTGGGTTGAAGCGTGCATAACACAAGCTCATTTACTATGTGTTTTCAATTCACCATTAAATGAGTTATTTAGGACTCGAACTTAAAATCTTTCGGTCACAGATTAACTGATTGAACTTTTTAGTTCGAGCTAATAGTGCTCAACAACATCTTTTATATTAATTTCTGACACTTTCGTAAGAATTTATCAATAGTTATATAATTCATTCGCCTTTTGTAATTGCTTGATATTAACATCTTTAAAACTAAGTCTGTGATCATATATACTAGTCACAGCTATATGTAAATTTTAAAATTTTAATTTGTAACAAAACTCTTATGAATCAGAATAATCATAATTACTATTATGATTATTATTGGTTTAGTTGTCTTCCAAATTAAAATACATGAAGGTCCCGTCCCCTTTACATTTATCTAATATGATATTATCATCATTTACTATATGAATCTTCCTTTTCTTTTACCTTTTGCCATTCATTAAAAATTAACATTGAACTACACATGTCATCATAACTTTTGGAGAATGACTCAGGCCGGCATCTTTCTGTTTATTATTTAAATTTTATTAATGTAAAATAAGCTATTGCATAGGGTCCAATTCTCACCGAAAGATGGGTCGTCACCCGGCAGCATCTATCTTTAATAATTTGGGCAAAAATAAAGCTGATGATTATTATATGTTAATCTCCTGAAAACATAGCAAAATCAACATAATAACCATCGATTACTACAAAGATAAGATGTCCTTCTATTTTTAACTATCATCATAGTCTCTTAATTTGATCAAATCTCATTTAACTGAAGCGTTTTATTTATTCACATTTCCATATCTATATAATTAACATGTATATATAGTAGATTTATTTTGTTTGAAAACATATATACTAGATTTTTGGAGAAACTTAATGTTGGAGATAATAACTGAATAGAATTGATATCGAAATGCTTTAAAACAAAACACTATCAACAAAGAGTGGTGCTCATTTAGTCAATAACCAACCAAATACAATTTGGTCAATCAACGTTAGATTAGATTTTAAAGGTGTAGATTAAAACCTAATGAAATCACCTATTTTATTTTATTATAAATAGTGTATTTTATTTTTTTTATTAAACCTTTAATAGTCTCGTATCAACTCGTCATCATTATGTGATTTCATTAAGTTTTAATGTCCACCCTTAGATTCTAATCTAACAGTGATTGATCAAATTGTATATAGTCAATTGTTAACTAGGTAAACTTAACTGATCAACAAAATATTAAATGTGAAATTACCTGTGAAATATTTCATTAGTTATTAAAAACATACTAAACAATCCTTAGAAAAAACTCACTACGAATTAAATTTAGTTTATTGCAGTTTTTTGTTTACAGTTACTAAATTAAATAAAAGCATAATATAATTAATTAATGATAGTCGATTTGTTAACAAAAGAAGCTGAAAAATCTCTATTTTCGAAATTTAAACTAAACGAATTAAAATGACGTTGATTAATTTGTTCCAACTTAAAGTTAAAAATTGTAACGTTCGGGAAAAAAGAAAAGCAGAATATAAGGGAGGGTTTGTTAAGAACATTTGATCTGGAATTGTAAAGTTTAAAATCCAATCCCTAAAATGGTGGTGTAATATTAGTTTAGTTTACTAAATCTAGAAATCCTACCTATACCCTCAATTGTCGTGTCTTGGAAGCTTTGCCGGTTGTTATTGTGTTGAGTATCTATCCTTTTCCGGCGAGGGTAGAAATAACATTTCCGGCCGGAGAGAAAGAAAGAAGAAATGGCGACCAATATTGGGATGATGGATAGTGCTTATTTCGTTGGCAGAAATGAGATTCTTACCTGGATTAATAATCGCCTTCAGCTCAATCTCAGCCGGATTGAAGAGGTACTTGCTTTTTCTTATTTCATTCCTTGTTTTTTTTACCTAATCACTGCAATTAATGTGTAATTTTGGGGATTATTTAATTTGTATAGGCACCCATATCTTGAATTGCTGTTTGCTTATTCATTTTAGGGATCAAATATTGTACTTTGTATTGTCTTCAGTTTTTGGTTCCTTAACTATGATCCTAAGCATAGTTGTGAAAGGTGAAAGGCTGAGTCAAGTCGATAAAGATAAAATATCGCCTCGAGGCCAGGCATTGTTCAAAAAACACTAACAATACCAGACAATAGATGCCTCCAATCCTCATATATCATCAAATCTTCCGCTTTTTCATCCTTAGAATTAGTGTGGAGTAGAGTTTGAAAATAGAGACAAGTGTGGAGGAGAGGTTGAAAATAGAGAGATCGGTCCTAGACTTCAAGTGGAAGTCAAAAGGCGACCCGCCCAGATAGGAAGGCGGTGGCGGCTTAGCCTGTGGCGAAAAAAGGGGTCGCCTTTTAAAAACTATGATTCTAAGGTTTTAGTTCAGTCTTCATTTATCCGTCGTCTACATTAAAACATTTTGTATTTCATTTTGGTTAAGTAGTCGAATTACTTTCCTCCCCACAGGAATTGGGATTAGGTTTTGGTTATTTGGATATCATATCTATGGAAAAGTATAAGCTAGCTTTCTGGCATTCATATTATTTATTTAATCTTTTTCTTCATTTGAGATAGATTTTGCATTATCCATCAATTTCTTTAACACTTTTTTCTCTTGAATACCAATCACTTGGTTAGGCAGCATCCGGTGCTGTGCAATGTCAGATGATAGATATGACATATCCAGGAATCGTTCCCATGCATAAGGTAACAAACAAGACTTTGTTATCTTGTTGTATTTTACTTTCAATGAGTATTGATCTATGGGAGAGCAACCTCTTACTTTTTATGTCTTTGTTTTAGGTGAATTTTGATGCAAAGACAGAATATGATATGATCCAAAATTATAAGGTTCTGCAGGACGTATTTAACAAGTTGAAGATTGAAAAGGTAATTCCTTTTCTTCTTCTGCATCATTTTAAGGCTCGACTTTATTTTCTCATACAGATACATGGCTGATGTGATGCTATAATACAATAGCGAGTTGAATTCATCTACAAGCTTTTGATGGTTAAGATTTTCTTAACATGATTCCTTGATTTATGTGGCCTTCTTTGTATTTGACCAAAAATTCATTTAGTCCATATTTTCCTTGTTATAATATCAGTTTAATAACAAGTTGGAAGACACTATTAGTGAAATTTATGGGAAGTTACATTAACAGCTCTTTTCTTTTGGTTACATGGCAGCATGTCGAAGTTAACAGGCTTGTTAAGGGCCGACCTTTGGACAACTTGGAGTTTCTACAATGGTTGAAACGATACTGTGACTCTGTTAACGGTGGCATCATGAACGAGTGTGTGCTGTTTTCTTCTTTGAAAACCATTGTTTCAATATATATGTTACGTTCACATTTGAATTTCAATTATAACTGATATTTTGACCTTATAGGAACTATAACCCTGTGGAGCGGAGAATTAAGGGAGGAAAAGACCGTGGCTCCAAAGGTTGTCTGAAGACAAAATCACTACAAACAAACAATATGCATAATTCTGCATCTGCTGAATCAGCACTTTCCCCTAATAAATCTGGTCAGTGTGCAATGCATAATCACCCGTATTTTCATTTTATATTTGTTTCCTTACTACTTACAGTTTGATGTATATATACTTCAGGGCCAAAGCAAGTGAGGGGAGGTGCGGCTTATTCTTCAGTCGAGATTCAAAATTTGTCGAAGGAGGTAATCATCATTGGGTCTTCTTTTCTTCAAGCTTAAATTTCATAACTGTATTTTTGTCCTGCTTGGCTTCTGTTCATATGATATCCCATTGAAGCAGATAAGAACCTTGTCTAATATGTATCAGTTGTTCAAACCTTTTCCTATCGACCTCCTGGATGCTTTTTCTTGTCCACTACTCTTTAAGTTGTATATTTGTTTTGTAGCCTTTTCTTCTTTAGGTCCTGTGACACGAAAAGGTATTATATGAGCTCTGAGTGAAGCAGTTTGTTTATTATGTATGTGCAGATCACGGAGCTCAAGCTTTCAGTGGACCATTTGGAAAAAGAGAGAGATTTTTACTTTGCAAAATTACGGGATATAGAACTACTATGTCAAGCACCAGAACTGGAGGACATCCCTGTAAGATTTCAAAAGACATGAATGGTATACATTTTGAAAAGGTCTGCAATTCTAATTTTGCGTTTGCTTATGTGTTTGCAGGTTGCAGTTGCGGTGAAGAAGATATTGTATGCTGCTGATGCAAAGGAATCTGCACTTGAAGAAGCTCAAGAATACCTGTATCAAGTTATGAATAGTGATGAGGTAGAGACTGAAAATGAGGCCTGACTTACGAGTAGCTAGCTAGCTCTATGAATGTATATGGTTCTGAGAAAAGTTAACTTTCAGGCTTAGCTTCCTGAGAAGCATTTGCTTGCATTGATTCAGAATACTGTTGAGGCTTTAAACTGTTTAATCCTTTCTCTCCAAAAAAAGAACAAAAGGAAAAAAGAAAAACTGTTGAATCCTAATGAATGTAGGTTCCAGCTAATGTTATATTTATCATCTTGGGGTTTTATTGGTTGCTGTTTTCCTCCTTTTGTTTTTTATTATTTAATTTTAGCCTGATGCATCATTAGCCCCTTGAAACTCATAGTTGATTGCTCTTAAACTTACAAAAGGTTTTGTGAGCCTCCCGAAAAAGTAATTTTTTATGCAATTGAATTGCTATAGAGTGAACTATTAACTTAAGTGATTATATATTTAAATTTGTCCAAATCTGTTAAAGCAATTAAAGTTATAAAATACATGTCTAATTAATGATCTTAAATGCCCAAAATAAATTAATGTTCTTATTTTTTGAAATTTAGATTTGGCAATTCGTTTTTAATGACTTTAATATATTTTGATAATGATCAATTTTTAGATTAGGGGGTTATTAAGTTATCATGCTAGAATGATCAATTTTTCATTATTTTTTAAATGACCATTTATCTGCATTATATATTTATGGGCATGCTCATGGGTATCTCTACGCGTGACCCTAACGTTAACGAGTGACCCTAACGTTAACGAGTTCGGTATCTCTATAGAGCATGAATAACTATTACTATCTCCTATACATAATTATGATCAGAGATAGACAAAGCGTCGGATGTTCCCCAACTGAAATGGGGCAATATCCAATGGGTATGTGTATTATTACCCACCCGTGACAAGCCTGTAAATTTTTAAGTAACAAGTTCCTTTCAGTTTATTTGTCATAAAAAAAACTTTATAAGGTTTCAATAATTAAGATGAATTAAAGAACCAAAGTTTAAATCTTGTCGAATTTCTCACTTTCTTTCTCTCTCAATTGGGAACTTGGAATTCTTATGTCAATCTTTCCGCTTGTTCTCTCTCCTTACTTGGTGGCTAATGACCCATTTTTATACACAAAATCGTTGGTTTGGAAGTTTATGGTGATTGGTGTAGAAAAAGTGTTTTGAATGATTATTTTGGCAAGTGACGTAACATGAAAGTGATTACATGAAAGTTGATCGATTCTTACTGATGAAAATAATAATTCGATTAGACATCAAATGAAAGACAATCGAACTTGACGAACTAACTCGACAAATCTAACACTTTCTTGCTCAGTTTGGTATTTTTGAGATCTTCAATAATTTCTTTTGAACTTGGAGTGAAAATCAAACTTTTTAAGACCTTAATAACAAGGTTAACAACTATTCCACATGGAGGAGAATATTAATGGACCTACATAAATGTATCAATTTGATAAATAAGCAAGTTGTATATGTAAAATAAAACTTAGCTGAAATAAGGAAGGCTGGGCTGGGAGAGATATACATTTAGGCCCAGTAAGCAAATGGAGAAGTCCGGCCCACCTATGATTAGGGTTTTAGGTATAGGATGCTTTAAATAAAACCTTATAAGTCGGAATTCTTCTTTTTGGAGGGAGGGCGGCGATATAGATCGGAGCAGAGCATAGAGAGCGATGGTGCACGTTAACTTCTATCGCAACTGTGAGTAATGTCGTCTTCTTCTTCACGTTTCTTTGATAGATAGATCTTCTTATGTATTTATCAATTTTCCTTGTGCTTATTATTGTGAGTGAATGTTTGATCCTAAATTAGATATGTTCTGTTCAAATTTTTTCATAGTTGGTTTATCTAACTTATCTGATAATTAGATGGGAAGACATTTAAGAAGCCCCGTCGCCCCTACGAGAAGGAACGATTGGATGCTGAACTCAAGCTGGTCGGAGAATACGGTCTTAGGTGCAAGAGAGAATTGTGGAGGGTACAATATGCTTTGAGTCGCATCCGTAATGCTGCAAGAATGCTTTTGACTCTTGATGAGAAGAACCCACGCCGTATCTTTGAGGGGGAGGCCCTTCTCCGTCGGATGAACCGTTATGGTCTTTTGGACGAGTCTCAAAACAAGCTTGATTATGTCTTGGCCTTGACTGTTGAGAACTTCCTCGAGCGTCGCCTGCAGACTCTAGTTTTCAAGTCTGGTATGGCTAAGTCTATCCACCATGCTCGTGTCCTCATCAGGCAGAGGCATATCAGGTTATTCTGCTTATGTTATTATTGACTTATTGCTTTGCACTTTTGTTTTTCTACATAGACGATTCTTATGTTCATATACTAAGCAATTTATTTTGCTGAACTGCTTGATACAAGTTCTTTACTTTTGGTATAAAGCTACACACTTCTGAAACATATGTCCACTAAACTCACATTGTAAACAACTGGGCATTTGGATGGAATTCCTATTATGTTGATTCCACTATGGGGTGGGCTTCAGGCTGTGTTAAACGGTGCTTGTATTAATGCATTGTTAGATATGACTTTTCATGTTATTCTATTGTGAAATGTTATTTCTTTGCTTATTTTGTTTCTTTTGGGTATGTTGACTAAAGTAATTCCTAGTTAGTAAGTTTCTTGGGTTAGTATGAAATGAACTCCATCTCTTATTGAAAGCCGCCATTCGTGAAGTTATATTTGTTTACCAATTAATTCCACTAGTTTTATGTGGAGAAACTTTTTTTGCTAACATTGATAATACCAGTTTGTTTTTGCTGTGGCATTGTGTATTATATGGTGGAACTTGTTACCATTAACAACTCTTTCATGTGTCAGCTGAGGCTAAGTTTTGATTGTTCCCATAGACGTTTCTTATGTAGATTGCTTATTTCTTCTCCTAAATGCAATCATTTACAAGTTGTGGAAATATATGGGCTGCTTTTTTTTTTTTATTGCTTATTATGGAATGTGGTCATTTCAATTACATAGGGTTGGAAGGCAAGCAGTGAACATACCATCTTTCATGGTGAGGGTGGACTCCCAGAAACATATCGACTTTTCATTGACAAGTCCACTTGGTCCCGGACGACCTGGAAGAGTTAAGAGAAGGAACCAGAAGGCTGCTAGCAAGAAGGCTTCTGGAGATGGTGATGAAGAGGATGAGGAGTGAGTCCCATCTCATAGGAAATTTATTGTTGAAAACCTACTTTTTGCAAGTGATGTTACTTTTGTGACTGCCAATATTTTTCTTAGAAAAAGCTTTGGAATTGATATGTTTAATTTGGACTTGTGGAATAGTAATTTTGTTCGGGGTTCAAGTTGTTCCTATGTTTATGACCTTTCGTGAGGAGTTGAATTTTGCTTAGAATGAAACAATTAAATTTTTCTAGTTTCAAGGATTAAACCTTTTGATCGGTAGTTTCACTGTGTATTTATTGTATGTGAAGGAGCAGGAGTTAGCTATCTCGAATTGAATATTTACCGTAATGTTTCCATACTAGATATTATAGAATTATAGGGTAAACAATTATTTAGTCCCTATGCTAATGCATTTGTTAGTCCATTTCTTTACTGTAAAGTCCCTTAGTTTTTCCTTTGTCTATTTTCAAACTAAGCCTTCAAATCCTCTAATATCAATTTTCTATCCTCTAATACCAAACATCATTTTTTTGTTCTGTTGATCAATCAACCTAATCATCTCATTTCTCCAACTCCAAATTTATAATACATACCAATTTTCAGCTCCTTTTGCTCCCAATTAGCTCTCAAATTTCGATTTTCAATCCTTCAATTTGTCTCCATCAATTGATTATTTGTTCCTTCGATCATACAAGTTACAATATCGTGTTTTCCATTCACTCAGTCAATCAGTCTACAGTCTACTCAGTTACGTGTTTTACTCATATTCAAATTCATTTATTTCAATTTCTTACGAGTTTTTTATTATTTGCGAACTTAAGATATTAATTTTCGCCTTTTGTTTGTAATCACTTTCTTATATACAAATTGTAAAATGATTTATAAACAAGGAATTAAGCAAGTATATATTTTAAAAATAAATTTAAAATATTTTATATGTATATAACACAATATTAAAATTTAAACGCGTTTTCCTTAAAGCAACGGCGACATCTTAGAACCGGTCATCTTCATATTCAACAAATACAATCCGACAGTAAACACAATTTAACTATCTCATCTTCAACATGGAATCAATCAATGTCCTCAAAGGTTATGGAAAAGTAAACTCCTCCAATCTCGAATCTCAGACGACCCATCCTCCCACCAACCGTAAATCCATAATCGCCATCTCCGCCGTCCTCCTCTTAACCTTAATCGTCTCTTTAATCATCGCCGCCGCAATCTTCGATTTCAATTCTGGCACCGATCTTGACTCGGCAGAGTCAATCCGAAGCGTGTGCAACGTCACTCGTTATCCAGACTCGTGCGTGGCAACAATTTCGACGGCAAATCCATCGGTAAAGGCCGACCCAGAAGCTATCTTTAAGGTATCTATAGAGGTGTCAATTAAGGAGGTGAAGAATGTTTCTTCTCAATTTAGGGCTCTGAATAGTCAGGCTGCTGTTGACGACTGCTTGAGTATGTTCGACGACGCGTTGAGTAAACTGAATGATTCACTAGCGATCATGGAATCTGCGTTGACTGAGATGAAGATCAACGATGTGCAGACGTGGATCAGTGCTGCCATGACATATCAGCAGACTTGTTTGGACGGTTTGGAGGAGATGGGATCAACGGTTCCTGAGGAAATCAAAGGGCAGTTAGGGAAATGTAATGAGGTTTTGAGTAATAGCTTGGCTATAGTTGCTAAGATGCATACTCTTGTTCATCAATTTCATCTCAAATTGCATTGATTCAACTTTTTTATTTCTTTTTTCACAAATGATGTTTGTAAATTGTGATTACTACCAATATATATGTTATTAATACTTTTGTGTATTCGAGCTTTCACCTAGAGATTGCTCAAATGCAGTGTTTAAGTTCTAAAAATAAAAAAAAAATGAATGGTTTAGTGTAGTGTACATTGTGTAATATCATATGGAGATTGAATTTTTGTAACAATGCTCACTTTTGGGATAAAACTTCGATCAGGGATTTGCTTGTTGTTTTAAAATAGTTAATCAACTTCAATTTTATCTCAATAAAATTGCTTAATTTTGAGTTATCTCAACTAAGTCATTTTGGTCAATCTGAATCTCTAAATAATGATGTGACTGTTACGTCAATAGAAATTAACTTTGATTGTTAACTTTGTTCACCACATGACATTATTTGTCATTGTTTATTAAATTTTTTTAATAAAAATTGATAACACATGGCGTCTAGGTGGTTGTTACGTGGCGATCCAAAGTCAAACAATCAAAATTAACTTTTACTAACGTGTCAGTCCTATTATTTTTTTGTGTTTAAATTTTTAAAAGTTGCCAAAGTGAACTAATTGAAATAAAATTCAAAATTGATTAAGATAGATTAACTTTTCACATACATAAATTGGAAATGTAGAGGAAGTGAAAGAGATTTATACCAAAAAATAATTCTAATCTAAACAAACATCGTAAATTACATTTTGTCAGCTTGCGTTTTAAATATATAGTTATTAGTACATTTACTAATGTGTGAGTAAGAAATTTAAGGTTTGAATCTTGTTACTTACAAATATATTTAAAAAAATATATATATAATTAAGTTGGTGGCATGTACTTGTCACAACTTCCAACTAGTTTACTTGCATCCATCCCTCTCCTAGCTTGACAAAAACGAAAGAAGCCAAGGTACATATTAATTTAATTTAGTTATCTTAAATATCTAATAAAAATACAATATTCAACATTATAATCATCATGTAACAGTGTTGAATCCGTCCACACCCTAGTTTGTTTGTTTTTTTCCTTTCGAGCTTAATTAATATGAAGACAATTACCAAAAAATTAATATAGAGACAAGAATAACCCCTCTCCTAAAAGAATCCCAATGGTAGTTATTGCGTTCAAGATAAAGGGTAGGGTATAAGTTCGAAAAAAGAAATCTAAAAAGATATTAAGGAGATAACACATGAATTTTGAATCCCAGCCCACACATGATTTACACAGCTGATCATGGTAATGAACAACAAACACATAACTTGATCTCTATTCAGCACTTAAGTACAAATCAATTGATGGAATAAAGGAAAGGTAAGTAAAGCGCTGTCGATGATCACTGAACAAACAAGAATAGCTGAACCAGGAGATGCGGAAGCAGGAAAATTAAGGAGAAGATACAACAACAAATCATTGATGCGAACCACAAAATAGATGAACCCGTAAACCAAATCCTTAGTGCAAGTGTACGTAGATTACTTGTTTTTTGTCTTCCATTTTCAACCACTATTCATGTTACTTATACTTGATTTACTTGTGCTTAAATGGTTTCTAAAAATGCTTTCAAAAATGTCCCACTGGACTAGTTTTTGGAGAGTTTCAAGATGGGGGTGAAATTTATGTTCTTATATGTTCAAAAAAGTTCAGAAGGAAACATCGGAAGCTAAAAGTATAATAGCCTTTTTATAGTTTTAGAAGCAAAACTCTCTTTTCGACATAAAAATTTGCTCCTAATAGAGAGTTTGAATTCATCACAACACCATTCTCATCAAATAAACAAGTTTAGTGTGACAAAGAAAAACTGAATAAGATTTTTCTTGTCAAAACTAAACTCTTTTTACTTACAGAACCAACGTAGCTTATGATCAATGTTTATGCTTCTGTTAAGAATTGACTTTAACACAGTGTACAAATTAGTTTACGTCATGTGAATTAGTAACAAATGACAAAGGCGAACTGCTATCTGAAGCATCATTAGATGACAATGAGCTTCGTAAATGTTTTACTTTCTTCAGTACAACGGTTTTGAATCCTCAGTTGTGTGAAGGTGTTAATGTGGTAGTGGCAGAATTAATTAATTAGTTAACTATAATTTTTTATCAGTGAATATAATAATTAATAATGGTGATTGTTGTGAGAGATTAAACATAAAAAATTTTGTTAGCTTTAAGTATCAGTTCGAGTTTTTGGTTCCATTGGTTCAGTAATATAGTATCAAAGTTTCATGTGTTGGAAATGTTATGAGTTTAGATTCTGGCAACTCTGTTTATTAGAGAATTAGTAATGTACACGTAATTAATTTATTATACATGAGGGTTTTAGTTCCATCGAGTTTTTGCTTCCATCAATTATGTAACTACTATATGAGGGTTAAATGCACCATTGGTCATTCAATTTTGTTTATTGTTTTAAAATGATCACTTAACTTCAATTTATCTGAATAAAGTCACTCAACTTTGAGTTTTGTCACAAATTAGTAACTCCATCAATTTAAAAATTTAAAAATGTGATGTGGCATCATAGAAAACTTTTGACCATTGACTTTGACCGCCATTTCATAAATTTTTATTAGGTGCTTAGATAGGTGTCAGTCAAAAGTTGACTTATGTTTATATGACAACCATATCACTTTTTGATATTTAATTTATTTTTAAATTAATGAAATAACTTAATTGAGACACAACTCAAAACTAAGTAATTTTATTAAAATAAATTAAAGTTAAGTAATCATTTTTGTACCATACCTAAAATTGACTAACCAATAATGCCTTTATCCCTGTTACATGATGCACAATTCGACAAAGCAAAGTTTGTTTTTAGTGAGTTGGTAAATAAGGAGAAAGACAATATTTGGAGCCCACACCAAAAATTACACGCATATTATAAAGAAGGATTTAGGGTCGAGAATTAGATATTAAATAATAATTAAGGCAGAGTAGAAGAGAGATTGTACAAAAAAAAATCATAATTGCAGAATATTTCTGATGAATTCCATATCATGAGTAGAGATATTCATAGATTCCAGCAGCTGAGAAAGTCTTTCACTCAAATCATCTGCCTCTCTTTGTAACATCCTGATGTAATTGCATGCTTCTTTCAACACTTCTGATGCCGACACCTGTCACAAATTCAACAACAAAGCTCCTTTTCAATCTCTTTTTCCGAAAATTAAATAATAATTTGCTTTTTAACCTCTTTGAACTTCAATTATTGTTATCTTGCGGATCTAACGTTTCTTTCAAAAGTTTTGATGCTCACACACAAATTCAAGAACAAACTCCTGTTCAATCTATTCAATTCTTTATTCACGTATTATGATTTTTTCGTTAGCATATATACATACTTAATTTCCCAGAAATCTTGATTAATACTAGTATAACAGTTCAATAAAGCTTAACTAATGGAGCTTACAGAAAACAACTTTTAATTCTCATAAAACAATTTTTTTTTTTAGATTCAAATAAATGCAAGCGTCAGCTTGTTAGGGCAAAAACAACTAATAGGATCATACACTAGGATTAAACCGTGATCTGTTCAAATTAGTTCATGTGGTTATAAAATTTGTAAAAGATAAGGATGTTTAAGTTTGACTTATAAAAATGGCCATCAAGGGGCATTTAGGAAGTAACTAGTTGATGTTTACTGTTATGCGATCTAGGTTTGAACTTTGGAGGAGTTAGGAGGAAAAACATTAATATATGAGCTTTAGCCACCCTCTTAGCTTTTTAAAATAATCATTTGACTTTATAAAAATAATCGTTAACTCAAAGTATTTTAGTTCTACATTTCATGTTGAAAAATGCTTTCGATTTTCCAAAATCATATTTGAGAGCTTTATTTCTCTAAACATCAAACAATACCTAAATGTCTTCAAAATAAAAATGTAAAAAGTTGTTTATAATATCGTCAATTCTTAGAGCTATTTATGTTTTAAGTTATCACCGATAATTTGTATATATTACAAAAAAAAAAATTCTTACTTTGAGAAATCGTGTAACCATCATATAGGGATTAATTTTGAACAAAAAAAATCATATATATTTTTTTCAAAGTTTCTATAACCATAGTTCAAATATTGGTTTCTTGATATTGTTGTGTCTAGGATTGAACCCTCAACAACCCCATTCAATGACTAAATTCTAACAAATGGTTAAATGAATATGTATTGTGTAATGTTTCAAATCTTGATGGCATTCGTATGTGGAAGGTGTGATATAAATAAAAATATATAAAAAAAGCCTTTAAAACCAAAAACACCATTCTTGACACAAACAAGTGTTGACTAAATGGTTGATTGATAGCTAAGGAGTGTGTGGAAAAACAAGTACAAAGACTAAAGTTTGGAAAATAAAAGTAGAGACACCTAAATGACAAAAAGTTGGGGCCAGATGATACATTTTTGCTATTTCCATGAATGATAAAGAATAATGGTAAGTTTTGAGCAGTGTAAGTTGCTATTAGAAGAGAGAAGAATGAATTATAAATGAATATACCGAAGAGGCGTGGGTTTGAGTAAGGTGGGGTAGCAAAGCTTGTAATTTGAAGATGAGATCATGAATGTCATGTCCATGGAGTTTTGAAGCTCTTGACATTGCTGCTCTGCTTTGTGTTGTGTTGTGTTCTATTGGGAACACAAAGAAGAAGGGGAAGTTCAAATGTTGGCCCAAAAGCTGCTTTAAAAAGAGTTTGAGTTGAGGAGACGACATATTTTTGTTCTTAAACTATCTTAAAGTAGGTCCCGTTTGTCTCCCATTTCTTAGCAAATCAGATTTATTTAATTAAGGATTAATTTTATATTAGTGATCTTTGTTTTTTTTGTTTTTATTTTATAAATGAATTCTTGTATTTGTTTTTTAAAAAATAAAAAGGTACGATGAAATGCATTATATGCAAAGTTAAGGAAATAATCAATACTTCACATTTTTGTTCAAGGAGAAGAGAAAGACGAGAAGGTAAGAAGAAAAAACAAACAAACCACACTCAAATCTAAGTATTTGCAGTTTATGGTATTTTTTTTCTAAAACAACAAACCATACAAACTTGTCTGCAACAAAATGTGAAACTACAACATACATATATGAAATTGACCCATAATTTTACCAAACCACCAAACGTAATCAGACAAGTGTTAACCAAAATTATGCCTTTGTCTTTTCCCAATTTTATAAGTATATTGTTCTTCCCCTTTGTCTTTTGAAAAGAAGGCCCCCGTTTTGGAAAAGATTCAATCCCTTTTGGCAATGTTTTAAGGCCTTTATAGTTGAACCATCATCATCTTATTGCTTATTAAATATGCATAAATCAATTATCCATTGATTGAATGAATGATTAATTCACCTGAAACAAAAATTCATTTTTAATTGAGCATGGATTAAATACTATTTAAATGACTAATTTGTGGTGTGAGTTAGGAGGAATAAGGACAAAATAATCAACTTATGCATGTCCAAAGATGAGGCAATTAATTTAGATTACTGAAACTATTTATTATACTTATACGCATATGAATGATGTGGTATGATGAACCAATAAATTAATATAACTTAACATTTAAGCCAATCAAATATCAAATGACTATATGTGAAGTGTATATAGTATAGTTTCTCCTAAATTAGTAGGCCAAGAACAAAACAAACAAAAATTGAAGTGGAACCATTAATTATAATTTTGTGACTTGTGAATATATGTGGAGTCCCTTTACTTACTAGGTAGTAAAGCTAAAGCAGCTAGCTAGGTTTGTTCGTTGGATATACAGACTATACCAACTTTAAATTTTACAGTTACTTGCACAATCTATTTTAGGTTAAAGAAAAACCATGGCCCAACAACTAACTTTCTTTAAAGCTTTTACCGTTATTTCAAGTCATTAATTTCTCAATTTCTGATTGCTTCACCTCCAAAATTACCCAAAGTGTTAATTTAGTTGTCCTCGAGCTAGCTTGTTTAATTTTGTCATTTTCCCTACAACTTAGGGGCCAAACAGAAACTGTTGGCGATTTTCACAACTTTGTTCATTGAATCCCTTGACAAACATAAATTTGAGTTTCAACAAAATGTTGAGGTGAGGATGATATATTATGGCACAGTTCCAGATTATAGTAGTCGAGGCAAGAAGTAAATTTTATTTTCTTTTTTTACTTTTATCAAGCAAATTAATGTGCAAGTAAATGCACCTACTTTTACCCCAAATCTATTACACACCGTCTTAAGATTTTGAATTTCACTTGCCTTTATATTACTTTGTGTTAACTAAAATTGAGAAATGAAAGGAGTTCTCTGTATTTAATTTAAGGATAATTTTTTAAAAAAATTTATGTGTTCACCAATTTTGTCAAAATGATGTTTGTGTTTATATTTTTGACAAAATAAGGGTTGTGTTTATCTCCACTACTCAAAAGGCGAAAAAAACATTAACAGTGTTAAATGTGATGACATGACAATAGGTATTTTGGTCTCAATTTATTGGTTATGTCATAAAAAAACTCATTTCCCACAATTTAAAGTTGTAGACATATTAATGGTTTAGAAATTTATTAGTTATTGAGTTTTTCGCTTTCTAGATAACAGTAATAAACACAATCATTTTTTTGTCAAAAAAATAAACACAAACATTATTTTGACAAAATCAGTAAACACATGATTTATTTTAAGAAATCGCCCTTAATTTAATTATATTCTCTAAGATTTACATTGAGAGAGATGGTACAATGATATATACAAGGAGAGAGAAGACATAATCTCGTAAAGATACATAATATTATCTACACCTAAAACTGTTGTAGTTTTGAATTTAAAAAGATTTGATAATAGGTTAATTAAATTAAAATTAATATTAATAAAATTGAATTACTTCTTTTTGGTTGAATTAAACTTAACTGTACTGCAATTTACTAATATGAACTATTGACTGAATATTGATAAAGTTCTCAACTGAAATTAAATTTATTAAACTAATCAGAGCCTAAAATATAAACAAACCAATTTAAACATATTTGAGTTAAAGCATGATGATATGCGAAAAGAAGAACCAATTAATTTCACTTGACATTAAATGTTCAAATTAAGAAATGTCCCGCGTAGACATCTACAGTTAAACCTCGATGAAGTAATATTCGATAAAGTAATAATCTCGCTTAAGTAATAAATTTCTTCGGCCCCACCTTGGGCTAATGTCGTAAAGTAATATTCTCGCTAAAAGCATAAGATAATAAAAAATTTGAAAGTCTTGAAGGACCTAAGTAATATATAAAGTAATAATTCCAGAATTATACCTATATATAATATGTATGCGTTACTAAATTCATTTTTTTTTAAATATGAATATATAATATCTTGTTTCTTCTTTCCACCTGTTACCGAGAAATTGTAACTTGAATTCCACGTAAGTTGTGTTAACTGCAAGACAGAAAACGTTAGCCTAAAGGAGGCCGCTGACCGGCGACCCCTCTCCGATGCTAAAGTCAGTATGGAACTTGTGATCGGAAAAGTAATTAACTCAAAGTATGAGTCTAGAATAATGTACCTTAGATTGTAGTAAGTCCCATGTATTTATAGTGTTTGATCATGTATCCTAATCCTAGTCGAACTAGGACTTTACTTGAATTACCCCTCTTTAGTCCGAGAATTATAATCCCAATTAGCTTGAATTATCCTAATTGGATTAGAAGACCTAAAGAGAAATACTTTCTTTGTAGGAGAAATATTCTCCTTACTTTGACTATTCAACGCACGCCTACGTGGACATTAAGACTATTCAACATAGTTTTAACCGTCCTACGTGGTTGAAAGCTAAATGACTATTGGTCCACGTGTCGTACGAAATATTAGGTGATAACAGAAGCCCCCCCAAAAGGATAAACAAGCTCCTTTAGGACTTATACATCAACAATCTTTAAGTTACCAAACAATTTTCATGGCCCAGCTCACAGGCCCAAGTAGCAAGTTCGGCTGTCATCCCATTAGCTTACCATCAAGACCAACCACCCAGGTCGCACGCTGATTTCAAATTGCTACACTTGTCATCAAGCGTGGTCTCAAACTTAACTTCCCTCCAAGCAAGTGAAAGGGTTTTGCAATTCGAAAACTTCAAGTCTGTCTATAAATATCCACAGAAACCATTTCATCTCTTTACGCTTTCAAAATCCATAACTCTCTCAGCAAACTGCTTTCCAGATTTCTGCGAAGTGTAAGTAATCCTTAATTTCCCTTCTATTTCATTCCGAATTTGCTATCCGAAATGGCCTCTTCATCGCAAAATCCTACTTCCTCGGGAGAAACTTCCCAAAACTCAGATCCAGAACTAAATCATCGTCGTCGCCAAACCATTATGGATTGGTCCGAAGAAGAATTAACCCCACCAAGACCACAAAATCAAAACCCTAGCACCACTCGAAGTACAAACCCTAGGAACCCTAACCCTCCGATCCAAATGCCAACACGTGCCCCACACCCTCAACAGGGTCTTTGGAAGACTGCCCTTCCTCACGAAGCAACCAAGATCAACACAATCGAGGCTCTCCGCGATTTGAAGAAGAAGTTCCCCTGCCTCAAGGATTTCGACTGTGCGGTCCCCACTCCCGAAGACAGGATGTTTAAAGGAAAAATCCACAAGGTGGCCGTTCTTGAGAGGCATCTGGAATATGGGATGAGGTTTCCTTTTCCCGAGGTGGTAAACGATATCCTCAACGAGTTCAACCTTTGCCCTGCACAGATTGTTCCCAACTCGTGGGTCGAGATGCTTGCGCTCGTACGGGTATGCCAGGATCTCGGTGTCTTGTTAACCGGGAACCTCTTCAAATACCTCCGAACTCCTATCAAGGCTCAAAAACACCCGTGCGTCTCGTTCAAGGAGGTCCACGAGCCAAAGGGTTTAGTTGGTGGCAAACCCTCGTCGCACAGTGGTCATCGATCACGATGGGTCTGGGTTGGTCCTGAGGACGGCAACCTCCGATGGCCGTGGAGGATCGATTTCAATGAGTTTCCTACCGATCCGAGCACATGGAGGAGCCCAACAAAGACTGTGGTCCTCGACGAAGAGGAAAAATGCTCCCTCGAAAAACTCCAAAAATACAAACCTTCCAATCCCATCTCCCTCGAGCAATTTTTAACTCGTTATCGAGGCAACATGCCTGTTGCTACAGTGGGGGAGGATGGAACTATATTTTATTACCCTGCTCCCGAAGTTAATCGGGCTCATCTCGGGGAGCCCATTTCTCTTCCAAAGAATCCTTGTAAGCTTACTTGATTTTAACTACCAACTTGTTATTTGCAGGCATTTTATCATGGCTCCTAAGTTATCTTACAAACAACGCCTTGCAGCTGCCCGACTGAAGGCCCTAGAAGGTGATAAACCAGCTCCTTCTGTTCTTGTGCCCACAAAAGGTCCTCGGACCACGACCAAGAAGGTCCGAGCTTCATCAATTGGCAATATTGCCATCACTGAGGTTCGCGAGCCCGAGGGGACGCCATTAGAGGAAACGCACGTTCCCGAGCCTCAACAACAGAACGAGGACCCTGGTAACTCTCATTATTTTGAACGAGAACTCTTCATACCTCTTGTTCTGCTTGTCAGGCTAACCTTTATAATTTCTATGTAGAAATCCAAAACATCTCATCAGGAGAAGATCTCGAGACCCAAGATCCCGAGATCCCAGTTCCTAACGAACCCATAATCCAAAATCTTGAAAATCAAGGAGTCCCAATACAGGCTTGTTCGAAGAGGAAAGCTTCCTCCATTTCTATCGACGCCTCGAATCTCGAGGACGGTAATGCCATGGAGACCGAAAATCCTGAAGGTCCCCGTGCTAAACGCGTTCGAGAGATCGAGGGCACGAGCTCACCTCCTCATCCCTCGACCTGGGACCCCAATTGGCACCCTTATACCAACTGCCCCGAGATGACGAGCGCCAAGGGAAGGGTGCCACCTGAGGCCTCGTTGGACGGCTACGAGAGATATTCTCTTTATAACGTAAGTCTCTTCACTTTGCCTCATCGCAACTAAGGTATGTTCATTGTTTTAACCGTTTGATCTTGAACAGTTCTGGTCGGAGCGCTTTCCCAAAGTTTCTCTCAGCGTCCCTGCGATTGCTGAAGATGTTGCTCAAGCCTGCCTCGTCCCCGAGGAGGTTAAACTTGCCGAGAAGTTAACTGACAAGGAGTTGGCCAAACTCGTACATGTCAGACAGGCTAAGGTAATGAACTTTACCAGTTGTCCTAGCATCGTTCTTCGCATTATCTTGACCTGTTTCTCATCCTTGTTTTCTTTATTTAAACAGGCCATGGCCGCGACGGAGATCATGTCTTACCGCTATCTCCAGAAATCTGCGTCTCTCGAAGACTACCGCCACAAGTGGGCGGTAGTTTCCGACAAACTTGAAACGGCCGAAGACGCTTTGAGTGCCCAAACGAAAATCCTGAAATCTGCTCAACACATTGGTCGTGAAAAAACCTTTGAGTGCGAGAGACTGAAGGTTGAATGCATTCAACTAAACAAAGCTCTTGAGGCCTCGAGGCAACGAGTACGAGAGCTCGAGGACCAGATTCAGTCGCAGTGGTTTGACTCCTGCCTTGCTCTAGCAGGTCTTCATCAGGGGGCGAGAGACCAACTTGCCTTGGAGAAAATTGATCAGGCGACCTGGAGAGCTCGAGGTCGGGAGGTATCTCAAAAACTCCGATCTCAGCTCGAAGCTTCTGAGAAAGCCAGACAGGACCAGGATGCTGCCCACGAGGAAACTATTGCAAAAATGGAAGAGAACGAGATTTGGCGTATGTCCAGATTCAAAACTCGTTTCGTAAAGTCCATTAGAGAAAGGTTCCCTGACATCTCCTTGGAAGATCTCAAATTCTTTGTGAATGTGAATCCTCCCGAGGACGATGAAGAAGCAGATGCTGTCCTCGATGATTCCTTTCCCGAGCCTGATTCTCCCAAGGAAGGAATCCCTGTTGATCCAGTATCTCCAGTTGATCCTGTAGAATAGCTCGCTCCCTTCTTGTAATCATTGTTCAATGAAATGACAAAATTTTATCCTATTTTGCCTTTATATATATTACGTCTAATATCTTGTGTGCAAGTTTACTCATTAAAGTTTGTTCATGCTTCAATTTCCTAATATTCTCGTACTAATCTCAATATGTTTGAACTTTAATTGTTCGCAGCCCTCGTAGTAGCCCCCCCTTATTTTCTGGTCGGGCTAACCCTTGTAGGGTGGATTCTTACCACGACGTTCATGGATTTGGTTTTAATCGAAGCCTTCTAGCATGCATAAGCTTGATTTTTAAGTTCTAACCAAATTGTCCAGTGTCGAATACTTAGAACAAACTTTCAAAATAACAATTAGTTTTAATCGTGAATTCTCTTTGTGACCCGAATTTTTCATAACAAATAATTCCTAAGTAATATCTGAATTAAAAGTCATAGATGAAAACGATGCCTCGTGGGCCTTTATTCATAATAACTCCTAAGTTGAATTCTGAGTTTATATGTCGTCAAAAAGTAAAAGAAAATAATAAACGCTAAAAATAATATTTCCTGAGAGAGATTGCATTCCAAGTCCTCGGAACCTCAGTGGCATCAAGATGCTGCAAACGATAAGTGTGTGTTCCGACGCATTCTATGATCCGAAATGGTCCTTCCCACTTAATGCCTAGTTTACCTTTGCCTTGTCTCGAGCTTGATGCTGCTGTACTACGAAGGACAAAATCCCCTTTGAAAAATTGTCTTGGTCGTACGCTTTTATCATATATTCTTTTTGTTCTAGCTTTATACGCCTCAATCCGTGCAAGCGCCATTTCTCTTTTTTCTTCAAGATCATCCAAGTTGTCTCGTAAGTTCAGTTCATTCCATTCTTCAGTATAATGGAGAACCCTCGTGCTTGGTACCTTAATCTCGACCGGAATGAAAGCTTCTGTTCCATAAGTTAAAGAAAATGGGGTCTCTCCAGTTGCTGTTTTCGGCGTCGTTCGATACGACCATAACACATGATACAGCTCCTCGACCCAATTCGTTAACTTCTCGAGATGAGTTAAGCGCCTTTTGATTCCTTCCATGATCGTTCGATTAGTCCTCTCAGTCATTCCATTTGTTTGGGGGTGGAAGACAGAACTAAACCTTAGCTTGATCCCTTCTCTCTCGCAGAAGTGTCTAAACAGAACACTATCAAACTGTTTGCCATTGTCTGTGATTATCGTATTGGGGACCCCAAAACGATATACAATGCTATTCTTGACAAATTTCACAATCTGTTGGGCCGTTATCGAGGACACTGCTTCAGCCTCGACCCACTTTGTAAAGTGATCAACTGCTACGATAACATACTGTCTTTGATTAGTTGACATTGGAAACTGTCCCACGATATCAATTCCCCATGTCGCAAATGGCCATGCTACCTTTATACCTTCTAATCCCGAGGCCGGGCTTTTCAAAACTGGAGCGTGAGCTTGACACGCAGCACATTTCTTTACAAACTCCGCAGCATCGTTGTTCATTTGAGGCCAGTAATAACCTAATAACCTCGCCTTTCGAGCAAGAACATTCCAGCCCTCATGAGCCCCACATGATCCCTCATGGATTTCTTCTAAAATCTTAGCTCCTTCCTCGATCCCAACTGCTTTGAGCCACGGCTGGGAATACGATCTTCGGAACAAATTTCCATCCACGACTGTGTATCTACTTGATTTTCTCACGATCTTCGTGTGTTGGGATTTGTCTTCCGGCAATTTTCCTTCGTAAAGATATTCAAAAATCGGCCAGTACCACTCGTTTCCTCGATCGAGCGCAAACACTTCTTTGGAATCGATACTCGCGCATGGAATAACCTGTACATCACAAGGACACAACTTTAAGTTAGTAGGATCAGAAGCTAGCTTTGCCAAGTGATCATCTTCCATATTTTCCTCCCGCGGGATCTGTACGATCACAACTTTACATCCCATGAGCTCACATTCCTCAATTGTACGTTTTACCATCTCGTGATACTTTTTCATTCGAGCGTGTTTGGTTTCCCAAGAATTTCTTATCTGATTGGTTGCTAGTCCTGAATCACTTTTAATGATGGCTTTGTCTGCCCTGATCAGTTTAACCAAACGCAGCCCGAGCAATATTGCCTCGTACTCTGCAGCATTATTCGAGGAATCAAAGCCCAAAGTCGCAGCGTGCCTGAACACCAACCCATCTGGACTTCTGCAAAAAACTCCAATCCCGGATTGACTCTTATTAGCACTCCCATCGACGAAGATTTCCCAAGTATTTAATACTGGCTCAATGTCATCTTCAGGTGGGACCTCGATCAAAAAGTCAGCGAGAACTTGAGCCTTTTTGGATGGCCTTGGCTCGAATCTTACATCAAACTCCGTGAGTTTTATGGACCATTCCGTCAGTCTCCCCGAGGCCTCAGGTCGTGAAAGAATCTTCCTGAGTGGGGTGTCTGTACGAACTACGATGGTATAACTCAAGAAATAGTGTCTCAATTTCTGAGTAGCAATATACACCCCGAAAGCCAGTTTCTCCATCTTAGGGTATCTCGATTCAGCCCCTCGAAGCACTCTGCTTACATAATAAACTGGATATTGAACTTTTCCTTCCTCTTCTTCTCGAATTAGAACCATACCAATGCACTCCTCTCCCACGCTTATGTATAAATACAAATTTTCTCCTTTAACCGGCTGACTTAAGAGAGGTGGAGAGGACAAAAACTTTTTGAGATCCTCGAACGAGGTTTGACACTCATCAGTCCACTCAAAGTCCTTTACCCCTTTAAGACTTTTGTAAAAAGGCATGCATCGTTTAGCGGAATAAGAGATAAAACGACCCAAAGCATTGATCTTACCGTTTAAAACCTGCACCTCGCGCACGTTTTTTGGTGGCTGAAGATCAATAATAGCCTTGATTTTGTCTGGGTTCGCCTCGATGCCTCGTTTAGAGATCATGAAACCCAAAAATTTACCAGAATTGATCCCAAAGGTGCACTTTTCAGGATTGAGCCTCAAATTATATTCCCTCAGAATCTTGAAAACCACTTCGAGGTCTCGAGCATGCTCTTCTGCCTTCTTGCTTTTTACAATCATATCGTCAACATAAATCTCGACGTTCTTGCCAATGAGCTCCTTGAACATCTTGTTGACTAATCTTTGATAGGTGGCTCCAGCATTTTTCAAACCAAAAGGCATTACCTGATAACAATAGGTACCTCCCGGTGTAATGAAACTAGTTTTTTCCATGTCTTTCTCTGCTAGCGGGATTTGATGAAAACCTTCCTTTGCATCGAGGAAAGAATATACCTCGTAACCAGCCGTTGAGTCTACCAGCATATCAATACATGGCAAAGGATAGAAATCCTTAGGGCAAGCTTTATTCAAATCGGAAAAGTCGACGCACATTCTCCATTTTCCATTTGCTTTCTTGACTAAGACCACATTTGAAATCCACTGTGGGTAATGAACTTCCTTGATCCTCCCGAACTCAAGCAGCTTCTCAACCTCGCTCTTGATGAACTGCTGCCTCTCCGCCCCTTGATTTCTCTTCTTCTGTTTCACAGGAGTGTATTCTGGGTCAATGTCTAGCGTGTGCTCCATGACCTCACGAGAAACTCCTACGATATCTGCCGATGTCCAGGCAAAGACATCCTTATTCTCCTCGAGTGCTGCGATAACGATCTTTTTCGAATTCTCTTGCAACTCTGCTGAAACCTGTACGACCTTTCCTTTTTCCAGGGTTACGGCTTCAATTGGATCAACTGGTTCGCCACGCTCCTTAACTTCCTCGACCAAGACACTTTCTTGAGGAACTATTTCCAACGAGGTCATATAAGTATGCCTCGCAACCGATTGACTACCAAGCGCCACTGCCATTCCTCGCTCCGTCGGGATCATCCAAGCTAAATAATAAAGGGATATGGCACCCCGACTACCTGAAATCAAAGGCCTGCCTATTATCAAATTATAAGCGATCGGCGTGTCAATTACTAGAAAATCAGTAATAGTTCTCCACTTGCTCGTGGTATTCCCTATTTCGACCTCGAGCTGGGTCTCTCCCAACAGAAGTACGGGATGTCCACTTATACCGACCAAAGGTGACGCGGAAGGTGTCAAACGTCCCTGTTCCAAGCCGAGGGCCTCGAAAGCCTTTCTTGTGATGATATTGACTGAGCTTCCTGTGTCTAGCAAAGCTCTTCTAACGGTAAAACCTTCTACATGCACATCGATAACCAAGGCATCATCATGTGGATCACTTGGACGAGCCTTCAATGACCCGAAGTCAAAAACTTTTGAAATCTGCTCGATTCGTACCCGCTCGGTGAAATCCCGTTTCCTTTTAACGCTCCTGTCAATGGGAGAACCTCCCATAATCATATTAATGACACCCCGAGGAGTCTTTACTCCCTCTCGATCTGGGAATTGATCTTTATATTTCTCGAAGAGGTTTTTCAACTTTCCTTTAGCTGCCAATTTGTCCAATTCCTTAGCCAGCTGTTCACAATCTTCTGTATCGTGACCCTGCAATTTGTGGAACGCACAATACTTGCCATTAAATTTTGGCTTCCCACCTTTGGGCGGATATCTGATTTGCTCCTTTTGTTCTTCAACCCACATAAGAACCTGAGCACGAGGGGCAGGCAATGGGATACGATCTCTTTTATCAAAAGGCTTCCTTGGAACCTCGCGATTCCTTTCCCATCTATCCGAGCTCCGGCCACTGCCCCGATCTCTTTCTTGCACTTCGGACTTGATTGCCTTTACTCTCCTCGTGGGATCATCTTGGTGCTCATCCCATACCACGAACGATTTTGCCATTGTCATCAAAGCATGAAAATCGTTCGGTCGCTCAGTCATAAGTTTCATCTGAAGATCCCGATTTCGGCAATTTTCCGCCAGTGTCTTCCGTGCTGAGGATACAATCAAGGGTTCAACTTTTAAAGCCACATTATTAAAATTGTGCAAATATGATTCTAAGGTCTCGTTTTCTCCTCGTCGTACCCTCATCAGATCATCGACCGTCTTTTTCTCTGGTATGGCCGTGACAAAATGTGCTTTAAAAGATTCTGAAAGTTGATTCCAGCTCCTGATTGAACCAGTAGGGAGACAATCATACCATTGTGCGGCCGTTTCTTTCAAAGTTGTTGGAAATAATTTACACATAAGTGCCTCGTTAACCGGACTTGCAAGAAGCGCCCTTCCAAAACTTTTGACGTGCATCACAGGGTCGGAATCTCCACAGTATTTATCAAAATTGGGATATTTAAAATTGCTCGGGTAAGGAGCTACCAGGATCTTAGCACAGAGTGGACTGTCTTTATCCTGTATAGGTCCTTCCTCGCCCCGTAAAGTTTCATCAGAATAATCCCGATTCCGATTTCTTCTCCTGTGTCTCCTCCCTTCTCTGGACCCCACATTCTTAGTCCCCGTAGCCTCATCTCGCTCCTTAAGAGCTTTAGCAATTCCTTCGGCTAAACTCCTATTGAACGTATCGACAAGTCTTTTATGTTTACGTTTAAGTTCTTCAACCTCGGAATTATCTCTTCGGGACCTCCGATGTTTAGGGTCTCTACTTCCCGAGGAGCTCCTCGAAGACGCTGATCCATCCTCGTAAGACAGTCTCCTTACAATCCCTGGTGAAACTTTTCTTGCTTGTGACTTTATACGAGGTTTGCGCCTCGGAGGAGTTGGAGATCGCTCTACAGATCTTCCTCGAACTGGAGTTTTTTCGCGATCCGCGGTTCGAGTTCTTCCAGCTGAAGACGCTGTATAACTTCGAGAACGCTCCGAATTCCGAGATCGTTTTACACCCCGAATTTCGCTTCGTGGTCGATCTGGGGGAATTCGCTTACTCAAATCCTCTAATTGTTGTTGCAAACGATCTATGGTTGATCTGTCATTAACTGTTCTAACCGCCACCTCGGCCGCGACTCTATCCATCCATTTTCTTTGCTCTGGATCAACAATTCCTGACCACTCGAACATTCGGTGTAAAGCAACTTCTTCGTCTAGAGCCATTGTGTCTTCATCATGTTCCATGTCTTCTTCTTGAGCATTAGTGGCCTGATTTTCTTCTAAGATTACCATGTTCTTTGATAGAATCTTTTAAAGATTCCACGCTCACCGCACCAATTTGTTACCGAGAAATTGTAACTTGAATTCCACGTAAGTTGTGTTAACTGCAAGACAGAAAACGTTAGCCTAAAGGAGGCCGCTGACCGGCGACCCCTCTCCGATGCTAAAGTCAGTATGGAACTTGTGATCGGAAAAGTAATTAACTCAAAGTATGAGTCTAGAATAATGTACCTTAGATTGTAGTAAGTCCCATGTATTTATAGTGTTTGATCATGTATCCTAATCCTAGTCGAACTAGGACTTTACTTGAATTACCCCTCTTTAGTCCGAGAATTATAATCACAATTAGCTTGAATTATCCTAATTGGATTAGAAGACCTAAAGAGAAATACTTTCTTTGTAGGAGAAATATTCTCCTTACTTTGACTATTCAACGCACGCCTACGTGGACATTAAGACTATTCAACATAGTTTTAACCGTCCTACGTGGTTGAAAGCTAAATGACTATTGGTCCACGTGTCGTACGAAATATTAGGTGATAACACCACCAAAGCTAAAATTAACATCATCATTGACTTTACGTAAAACATAAATAACTTTTGGTATGTTTTGCTCGTGTTGTAACAAGTAATTGTTCAAAGTGTTGATTGCTTGAACTGCTTTTTTTGACGACAAACTTGGGATGACATTGCTATCGTCTGGTTCAAGATCGGTCTTTCACCAATGTTCATTATCGATTCAAAAATTTGTTCATCCGCCGGTGATTCTAGTGCTATTGTCCGGTTTAGGACTAGTCTCTTCATCAATGTTCATTATCGATAAAGTAATAAATTCAATAAAGTAATATTTTTTCCCGGTTCCAAGAGTATTACTTTAAAGAGGTTTAACTGTATCTCGCACCAAACCCACTTTTACAAAAAAATATTTTCGTAAAGACCAATATGTATATCTCATATTGAAATAACCAAAAGCTTATAAATATGTATATCTCATATTGGTCATTAATTTTGGCATTGGCGGTAATACCCAAAGGGTAAAATGAAACAATATAAATTTAACCATATAGTTTTGAAGCATAGGGTATAAAATAATATAATGTGATAAGAATAATGGTACGATAGTTTTAGTAAAGAAAAAATAAAAAAAATGATGTGACAAAGCATATAGATATGGAAGAAGAGTGAGTAAAACTAGACATGGAAAGGAATTGGCCCACGAAGACGAAGGATCTAAAAGAGGGTTACATAGTGCATTGTTAAATAGTTTCGTATTTGGCTTCATTCACCAACCATCTCTATCACTATCACTCTCTTTTATTTTAGCTCCTTATTTTGCGTAGCCGTCCCACTTTCTTTCACACTCTCATACCAGGACAAATGCTACTCTTTTCTTTTAGGGTAACTTCTTTTTTTTTAGTTTTCCATTCGGTTGCCGAACCCTGAACCGACTAATTTGAATTTGAGGCGGATTCAAGGATTATCGTATCAAACTCCTTCCAGTTGCCGTTGTGGGAAATCGATTCGCAGACCTCCCTACCAAATGTAGCTTCATGCTACAACTCCGCTAATTAACGATTGGTTTCTTTAAAGTAATTTGGAAAAAGGATTATGTGGTTTGTAACATTTGCAAACATGTCGTGTGGTTTACAATTGTACAAATGGAAATGTGCAGTTTGCTCCATTTATAAATAAAGTCTCAAAATATTAATAGTGTTAAAAATACGAATTAAATGAGTATTTTTTACTTTCATTTGATGAAATAAGTTGATGATTTTTTTTGTTTATACGCAACAAACTAGTATTACAAATTAAAAATCTTAAAATTTTATTTGTTGTCATGTTACAAATATAACAATTACTTTTGAACATCTAAAATTTTGAATACATATAAAATTGATTTAAGAACTCCTCAACTAACCAGAATTGTGTTTAAAATAATAGATAAAAATGTCTCGTTTGGCCTGTTGCCTTTAACTGCAACGTCTTTTCTTTTTATTACAACTTACATTTTGAAACCTTATTTATAATTGTACACAAACACTTATTTGTACAATTTCAAACTATACAAGTCATCACCCTATTTTCTAATTACCCAAATCATATAGGGTTTTTTTAAATAACTTTACCCATTTTATTTGTACCAAGTATAACCAATACTCTCTCATTTATTTATTTCTTTATTGCTTCGTTTCATCTTGATATTGACTATCCATTCCCATGCATTCATTAACCCTCTCTACCTACAGGACAACCTACATTCATAATATTCTTAACTTTTACTTCACTAATTTCTACTCTTCCCTACGTTATATCTTAATGCAATATTATTATCAAATCAAAGTAAAACTTATATTATATAAATAAGAGAAGAAATTATATCATTTTCTCATTCCAGGAAACAACTCTCCGAGTTAAACATTTAGTAATTCAAGGCATTGATACCTTATTTGTGGTAGCATCTAGATTCGTCACAGATGTCACCACTCCATGACGTGGATACATCCACCACAGGCTAGATCTGCAACCTGGGCCTTGGATTGGCCCAATCCGGATACTCGTTTTCATTCTTTCTAAGTTTACTAACTTGATCGTCGCAAGTTCCCAGTCAAACCCAATGACACCTTACATCGGTGTTTCCGACCAACCTACGATGGAGAGAAATCAAGCAAATAGCAATTTGATGGGTTTGATGATAAGAGTCTAAATTTCGTCAATGTTCACCATTTATTGGTATATGTAACCTCTATGTTCGATCAACAATGCATATGAAGCATGGAATGCTTTATATTTTTTTCCCATTTAAATAAGGTATCAAGTTTATATGTATAGAAAGTATTAGTTAGGACGCTTTCATAGTCATAATTTATAAAAATATATTTTGAACGGACAATATATGTTTTAGTGCACATTTACTTACAGCACCAACTTATTATAAGATTGATATGTACAATAATTAGTACCCTATATCCATATACAAACAAGGTAAGGTACAATGACTTGAAAATCCTATTACCTTTTTTCTTATTTTCTTGTCCTGTAAAGTAGTCACTTTATTCATAAGATTCTGAACATTACAGTAAAAAATGAAACATTTCCAAAAAGACTAATCTACTCTCATAACCAAGCCTAAAATGTTATGTATACGAGTAGAAGTAGCAGATTATTCTAACCCTCTTGGTTTTCATTCATTTTCAGAAATTTCCAGTGTTGGGAATTGGAACTCAGTGGACTGCAAAGCCATTCATTCAGACATGACAGTAACCAAACAAGCACATAGAAAAACATAATTCTGTAGCTAGACTCACCAAACCTTAGAACCAAAAAAACGTAACCTTAGAGATAAGATAGATTGACTTGAAAGCATAAAAGAAATTAAGAGCCAAACATAACATCTTATAGTGAATCAATTAGTGTTAAGAAAAAAAGAACGAACTCAATCGTTGATACATAAAATTCAATTGCTTAATTTGCAGTAAAAATCTTAGAATTAAAAGAATGTGATCAGATAAATATCAAACCATTAACATTTCTTGACAATTAAACCAATAATTTTTTATTTTCTTTTGTCATTGTATACTTGAGGAACAAATTGGTGGCAGAAATGTACAGATTTTTAAAAATAAAATAAAATCTACAATTGTATCAACAGCCTGAACTATACTGTTGCGTAATTCCAAGTTTGCTAAACCCAACACAAAACACAACACTGCTTAACTCGAAAAAACCCTACTGTTAACTATCTTTTCGACCTCACCTCTGCCCAAATATCTTATTCCTTTATCTTTCTTTCCTTCTCTCAAACTATCTTCAAGCTCTTCCTCTCCCATCTTTAAAACCTTCAACCCCTCACTTAGTTTTGGGAAAAAACCTTCAGGTCGTAGACACCATGCCCGAAATGTCCCCAATAATACCTCCATGTCGTGACTAAATCTTTCAATGCCACACTCGTTAAACTTCACGTTGCTCATAAGAATACCATTGAAAAGCAGCCGGTCCAAACCACCAGCCAAACTTCGCCATGCACCCACAAAATCTATCCTATTTAAATTCTCTTCTATTACTGCCATTTTTTCTTGTAAATGTTCTAATGCCCCAATTAAATATTTCGATACTGCCCAACCTTCTTCACCCTTCTCCTGCCACTGCCTCCTGTTTTTCATATAATCTCGACACTTTGCATCGAATCCCCTCAAGACTACTACCGATATCTTCTCAACCCACTCGTTTCTAAAACCCTCCAAATTTTCTATCTCCTCGTTGAAAATGCCACCAATAGATCCATCAATTTGTGTCTCCCTACTATCATTATCATCTACGGACATTCCCGGATGATCACTTTCAAATCCCATCTCCAAGAAAAAGATGTCCTCGCACCATTCCTTCAAAACAGACTCAAAATAGTGAGCTGCATTTACGGAATTTGTGACCTTAATGAGAGCATCATTATCTGTTAGTGCAGTCAATCCTTCAGCCTCCTGGCACCTCCCAAGAACACAATCCAAAAACCTTTGTATAAGAGGTGATCCAACCAATCGGAGAAACCTTGACTTTAGAGAGTAGGTAGGTATGGATCGACATCGATCAACCACTAATGATAGACGCCGGAGAAAGACCCCGGAAACTGCAGGAGATTTATAATTTTCAGGGCCAGACAATAAAGAGGCCCCTTCAATTTTCATTTTCCAATTTCTATCATTATCTAGCTCAGGTTTTAGTTTGTCAAGCGTGTCCCTGAGCTCTATTTCCGACCACAGATCAAGCCAGTCAGGCCTGTCACAGAAGATGGATAGAGAAGAAATCCTAGGCAAATTAGCATCTTCTTGAAGGGAAACTGCAATCCCAGAATGTGATACTAAGGATTTAACTCGTTTATCAAAAGTAATCATCAAGTCAACAATATGGAGCCATGATATTCTAGCTTGGGATTTAATGCCAGTATCAATCTCATCTTCCAATTGATTGACATATGTAGGGAAGATCTCTTTCGCTAAGTATGTGATTAAAGAAGTCACCATTGCGGAAACCCACTCTTCTCTGCAACTGTACCCAATTAACCTCGATTCATCAACCAGTGGTTGCAACAATTCATCCATAGTATCAACATAATCTCGAGTAATCTTATAAACAAGAGCAAAAATGAATTCCACCTGATCAATCCACTTTGAAAAATGTTTCTGGCATGCAATTGATATAGGACTTACAAGTTCTTCAATTGCCCAAAGTGGCTGGCGCAGAGCAACTTCCCTATTATGGCCCTCGAGCTGCCGAGATTTTCTTTTTCTCTGCAACTCTTGCAAGTGACACAAAGCAAGAAAGTTTTTGCAATACTGGTGTTTGAGGTCCCCTTGCATTGTGAAGAGAGGATTGGCGACTTCAGCTGATTTTGGTGCATCAAGGTTTGAGGAAACCAATGAGGAAAACCGTGGCGGCCATCCAAGGGAAATAAGAAGGGCACGATGATCTGCAATTGCTTGAGGTCTCAGAATGGCCAAAGCTCTATCTATTCTGTGATCAACAGCTGATACAAGACGTGTCCATTGAGGTTGTGTCTTTGTGATTGTAGTTAAAACATTTTCTGCTTGTCCAAGTCTTTCAATCGCAAGCAATCGCAGCTCCTGCAAGTATAACAATTAACAATCAGCGAAAACAGAAATGATATTTGTTGCAGTATTTAGTTTCAAAGCAAATCATACACACCTCTGAACTCTGTGAAGAAGAATGCTTCCTTAGGTTCTTGCGCATAGAAGAAGATACAGCATCTTCAATATCACCAACTAAAGCATCAAGCTTCAATGCTGTCTCTGAAGGATGTAAAAAGTGATGTGAGAAAGCTGGAATTTGTATATAAGGAACAAGCAAAGTAATACACATTCTAGTGCACACTTCTTCAAGATATCTATTTTAGTAACTATAAAAGGAAAAAGAAGCAAGCCAGCCATATGACTGTAGCCATATGACTATATACTGCTCTGCTTAAATGAATATATCGTGTCATATTGATAGATAGTCCTCCTGATAAACGCAGCCCTGGGAATAAATTAATAATCACTTCTCAAATCTTTTAAAAACATATAAATAAGCTGTTCACAGAGCAATTCAAGACGAATACTATGTCTTCACTCAAATGGGAGAATCTATTGTTTACAGTCGTTCAATGATAATGCCTTTCAAAGCAGTCTGTATTTTGCCCAACAATAACAACCAACTTAATATAACACAGTAAAGGATCATTGCAGTCATATATCTTACCAGGTGAGAAAAGGTTCTCTTGAATATATTTTCCTCAGATATAACATCCCATATTTATGAAAAAAAAAGGGAGGATCTAAAATCTGATTAAAAAAGGACCGCAGAAATATGACAATAAGTCCGTTTAGAAGAAAGGGAATAAGGCAGTGAGCTTGAATACTAGAATCACCTGCTCTATGAATAATTGAGTGTAAGAAAAAGGGAGCAACAATGTTACAACCATCACTTGTAGTTTTTACCAATCAGCAAAAATGAAGGTTCCAAAAGATTAACCTAACAGCCAGCTTAACAACCAACTTTGTTTAAGCCCAAATCTAACCCATGCAAAATGTTTTCTATAAATATTTAAACTGAATATTTCACCGTTGATATTCTCACTTATTCGTTACAACTTGCAGAACAGAGAAGATCAAATAACACAACCAAAGATGAGTAATGACACAGGCATGAAGTTGATTTTGGTCTAAATTGGTTTTGTTGACAAGTTCAAGAGTGACTTCATATTTAAGCAATTTTGTATGCTCAGGAAAGCATACGAGTAATAAAAGAGGAAAAACAATTGTGTAGAAATGAAAAGGCCGTAAACGGCAATAATGAAGGCTTGATGAGTTCTTTGATATCAATCACAGATGCATTTCACAAAACCCAACAACTACTACACTTGCAAAATTTCACACTTTGATTGGTGTACACTAAAGGGAAGCACATTCAAAACACTCCTCCAAACAGAACAGAACTTCTACTTAACATTTCAAATGCTGGGATTATACTAACATAAAGTGTTTTCAAACTTTTTAGTGTATGTATTCATTAATTATATGTAAAAGCCATCAATTATATGTCTTAAGTAGTAAACCTATAGAGATAGAACTAAAGAACCAAATGGCATATAGCATAGATATATACATAAATATTCGTAACGGGAACCATAAAATGTAGTGCATTAAAGGTGACTGACCAGCATAAGCTCTGACGATTTCGACACGGGCGACCTCCTTAGCCATGGAAGGAAGCTCATCAGGCAGTATGCGGGCGTTGTTGGATTGGGTGAAGGAGGAGAGATGGGTCAAATTGGAAGAGGAAAGATTGATAAGAGAAAGGGTTTGGTCGGAAAAGGAAGCGTAAGAAAGGAGAGAGGAATGAAGGTTGGAATTAAGGTTGTCTAGGGTTTGTTCCAATTCAAAACACTGAGATTGAAGTTGAGATGCTAGGCTTGAAGATGCGGAGCTCAGATCTTGGTTAGTATGGAGTCTTTCATCCAGAAAGGAGACAACTGAGGATGAAATACTCGAAGCGGGAGGTACAATTTGCAGTGCTGAATCCATATCATTCAATATAACTCAGATTGATTTCTACGAACAACACCCCAAAATGCCTGCCTGCTTTCTTTCTTTATTTTTCGGATGGATGGAGTTCGATGCAGGTAAGATAATTCAATGTCATGTCTTCCTATTCGGGCTTTAACATCCCAAACACAGCTTAGTTTTTGGGTTAATCAAGCCCAATCACTAAATGCTAATCAATTGGATTTTAGTTGATTATAGATTATATTTTATTGCGAAAATGAGTGGTGCTCATCTACTCAATGATACGATAAATACAATTTGACACCAAACTAATCTCCACATTTAGATTCTGATCTAATGGTGATTGACTAAATTTGGTCAATCATTGACTAGGTGACCACCACTCTTTTTCGCAATAACATTTTCACTTAAAACAATGTCAAATTGACGTTTGTAATTTTATTATAACTCAAGGAAATTAGTATATTCAAATACGATAAAATATTGTGACCTTTTTCTTTTTGTCAAACTCGAAGAAAATACAGTATAAATACAATAAAAATACTCTAACCTTGATAACTAAAAAAACTGTAAATGAATGAAATTTTACTATTGAAAGCATATTTAGAGTGAGATTGGCTTGTACTCTTAAGTTAAACTTTGACGAGTTTGGACTAAACCGAGAAATTTATAGTCTTTATGGTAATCAATGGAATCAATATGAGTCTCACTTTTCTCCTCATTATCGAAGAGTCTCTGTCCAAGCATGCTGTTATTTACTTTATATTTTTTTTATTTATTTTTCCTATTCTACTACCTCTATTTCTATTTTTATATGTTATTTTTTTATAGTAAATTTTTTCACAAATGTTAGTCATTTTTTTTTTTTTTTTTGTAACAAGGGTGAGAGTTTTGTCAATTGTGCTCCCTATACTTATATAGTTTTAAGAAAGCAAACAAGACAAAATTAGAGGGAGAACAAATCAATATTTTACATGCTACTAATTAATAATATCTTAATTAATCATATTTTTACAAAAACTAGTAACATTTAGAAATGAAGGGAGTAATTTGCTTTTCTTCTATTTCTTTGTTTATTTTTCAAGTTTAAAAATAAATAATTACCTCATATACAGATTCTCATTAAATTTATTACCACCAAATTCCCTCATTTACCCATTCCTTCTCCCTTGCATACCTCTTTTGCCTTTCAATATATGGCAACATTTTCATGTACATAAAATATATAATCTGGTTGGATTTCATCTGGATACTATTCAATTAACATTTTCAAATTTGCCAAGTCAAACTATATTTTCCAAAAAATAAAAAATAAGTTGTAATTACCTTTGATAAAAACAAAAACTAAAGGATGGGATAATCATACAATTATGAGGAGAAAAATCTTAAAAAAAAGAAGTATTTGGTAAAATTAAGCAAATGAAATGCACACATGCATATGGTGAAAAGATGAATAAATGGCAAAGGGATCGAAATGGAGCATGATAAGCATGCAATGCCACCTTTAGTGGCTCTTCCTTCTTCATTCTATCAATATTTCTCAAACTTATCTCTTTTTTCTTAGGCAAAAAGCATCCTGAGGCCCCTGATCTTTCCCTTTTCGGTGCATTAAGTCCTTGATCTTTTATTTGGATACGTTAGGCCCTTGATCTTTTATATTTGGTTCTATCAAGTCTTCATCTAACAAAATTGGATGATATGTTAACTTTCACAAATTAATAAGATTAAAATATTGTGGCACAATTACAAATATAGCCCGTTTAGTAGGGTTCATTAATATATGTGATTTACTTTGCTTTCTACTTTCATTTCTAGACAATATTGTCTTTTTGAATTTGACAATTATTTTTCCCGCCTATTGGAATGTAGTAACTTCGCACCTTATTTCTCAAACGTTTCTATTTGTCTCTCGAAATTAGTACTCTTTGTCTCTCAAGTTCATTTCTGTAATCGTTTCTTCTTCTTCATCATCATCTTTGCTCTTCTTCTTTTTTCATCTTAGTTCTTCTCTCCAATTTCGGCCCCACAAATTAAGGCGCAATTTTTTATGACTCAAAAATTACTGAAACACTTTTGCTGAAAAAAAATTATTGAACTGAAATGAACAACCGATAAGTACTAATAAGGCATAAAGAACATGGTCAAACATCACTCATTAGATTTCATCTATGTTTTCATTCTCCTCGATTTCACTTTCGAAATAATTAGAAAATGAGCAAAACAACGACAATAACTACTGAATTTTTTTCATTTTTAAAAAAATTGTTGAATAATTTATTGAATATTCAATCAATTGTAATTAATTAGGTGACGCAATATTTCAATTGGTCTTATTAATTTGTGAAAGTTAACAAATCATCCAATTTTGTTAGATGAGGGCTTGATAGAACCAAATATAAAAGATCAAGGGCTTAATGTATCCAAATAAAAGATCAAGGACTTAATGCACCGAAACGAGAAAGATCAGGGGCCTCAGAATGCTTTTTACCTTTTTCTTATAACTCTACTCATTTTAATTAACTGAAGGTTTTCCATATATTATGAAATGACCTATTATACCTTAAGACGTTTTTTTTTTTTTTGAAACTGTATCTATATATGATTTGCATTTGGTGTTGCTTTTTTATTGCCAAAAGATGCATATTAGTTTCAGCATCCCATAATAGCACAATTATACACAAAGTTGCCTGATGGTTTCCTTGCAAGTAGATTCCATTCTGGAGGACCTTCATTCGGAACCCATGAATATATTTCAATCATGCCCCCTCCGTAAGTTCTCGGGCCGCCGATAACGATCAACCGATCCCCGCATCCCCGAAAGGCCACTCCCCAACCATTCATTGAAGCCACCCCTTCAGGAAGTCCTCCTAGTACAGTCCACTCATTTTTCTCCTTGTCATATTTTAGAACCTCCTTTTGGGCATAATCAGCTGCATAAAGCTCATTTTTCACCACAGCAACCAAAGGAGGTGCCTCGCTCCCAGCAAATGCCCCATTCCCCATGTTCCGAGGAGGGCACGTATTCGGTATCTCCTTCCACTTCTTTGTTTTGAAATCATACACCTCTCCAGACATAAGAACATTTCTATTTTCAGCCCCGATTCCCCCAATAACATAAAATTTTCCATCCATAAATACTCCTGAACACATTTTCCTTGCAGTATTTATGCTTGGAATTGTAGTCCACGTCCCAGTTTCGGCATTGTAAAGCTCTGCCGAATCCAAAACCTTGCCCGTTGGATCACATCCGCCAGCTATAATAGCAATTTCTCCTAGACTAGCAGAACCAAATAAACATCGAGGCGTGTTCATCGTCATACCAGATGTCCACTTGTTCGTTAAAATGCTATAACAATGTATAACATGGGATTCAATTTCCTTTCCAAAAACGAGGAGTTCGGTAGCTACAGCCAAAGATTCCTTATCGGAACACATGAAGCATTCGTTTGCAATCATTCTTGGCAAATGCTTCCATCCACAATGAATAGGATCAAAAACCTCCCATTCAAGCAGGTTGCACGAGAAGTATACCCAATGCTCAACTATTCCCACTTCTCGCCTAATCTTGTAAAGAAGACTACTATGAACTAAGGAATTGAAGCTCTTATTCAGCACAGCAACGGCTCCATAGTCAAACCTTGAGCAAAAAACAAGACAACTTATGGTTAATTCTCGTCCAAGTTGATGGATAAGTGAACTAGAATCTAATCTATCCTCCAAACGATCATCATCTTGGCCCTCTATCCGTCTTAGTCGGGCATTCCTTGATACACAATCTTCACCTCCTTCTAATGTGCGGTTGCTCGACTCTTCACCAACACGCCTAGCATAGCAATTGGACTTTGAGCTCATGTAAGGCTTCTCCAACATGTTTCTGCAAGTGAAAAGAAAGACAAAATCTTGCCTTTCTTCCACATCAAAATAAACAATTAGGTCATGTATTAATTGGAACATCCAAAAATTCAACCATGAATCCTTTCCTAGATAACTTATATGATGTTTTAAATGGAATTATTTCAAAAATAAAGAAAGTGTGTTCGGATTAAAATTTGATGTTAAAGGATTATAAATTTGCAAATAAACAATAGCTCACATGCCTGCCTACTAGAAATTGTGAATCCGTTCAAGACATAACCGATAAAAAAAACAAGCATCTATGAGCATTTGATTTATTTTTTTTCATCATAAGAACAATCTATTGACATAGACAAACTATGAATAAATATAATTTGCAGATACAAATTATTTATCGCAATTCAGCTGTGATATGTGATTGATCATATATATATATATATATATATCTATATAAAAGAAACCAAAGTTAACAAAGACACAAATCGAAATTTGTAGTTAAAACCACAATCAATTTCTCTATACAAGAAAAAGAAATCAATCTGCAACTTGTCCCTATTAAAAAAATTTATAAACAGATCGATCCAATAGCATTTGAAAAAGAAGAAAAAAAAATAGCTAGCATATATATGAATATGAGAGTGTAATAATAAAAAGACAACATTAGAAGCAGAAAAGAGAGAGAACTCACAAATTGAGGAGCAAAGAATGTAAAAATACTTGAATTCCAATGAACTCAAGACCCAATTATTGCTTCTTATGTTTAAGGGATTCCCTCAATTTTCTCTCTTTCAGCTGGTTATGTTTAGCTAAGAGAGTGAAAATAAAAGTAATGGTGAAGCTGGGTTCATACTGTGTTGTGACCCTTTTATAGAGTTGGATTAGTGAAATATAATAAAAGTTGGGTTAGTAATATATTTTTTTCACGAAAAAGTAATATATTTTAAAGTTTTTTTTAGAGTTTTACATTTATCAATAATGAAATTTGAACTCAAAATCTAACATCCTCAATGAATATACATTTTGAAGTTTAAAACCCTATTTTATCAAGATTTAACTCTTATATAAATTCCATTTTTTTCAATGGCTTTGATGGAAAAAAAAAAAGAAAAAGAAGAAGAAGCCGTGGGGTCTACAACAGTAGAAAATAAAAGGGAAGAGTGTGGGCTCAGCCAGCAAAGGGCCGTTGCACGTGTTGTTAGAAAACAATCTACACTTTCACTTCCTTTTTTGTTTATCTCTCTCCCTTTCATCGGAATATGACATCACCTTTCTTCTTGCCGTCAATATCAATTAATATATGTTTTCCAAACTATCTACCTAATATCAAACTTATTAACAATACGTACATGTCTTATAAAATCTTTTCATGCAAAAACTACAAATTGTGAGCACAAGCTAATCTTAAGATAGCAATCTACACTTGGGTTCAAAAACATATAGTTGAATGTCCAAGAAAGAAGTGCAGATGTCCATTAGACAAAAAAATAAAATAAAAGAGAAAGTGCAAAAGTATCTCTAGTATTGACTGTGAAGAGCAATTGAACCTTTAAGGTTTAAAATTGTGTAATTTATTCATAATATTGACAATTAGGAGCAATTTTACCCAGAAAACTTGCAAGGTGGGTCAATTATAGACATTATTACAAATCACAAATCTTTTGTGATAGATTATGCTTCAACTACATATATAATAGCTCTTCGAAATTACATTTTACCTACTTTGTAATTTTATTATATTATAGGAAGCTAATATTTTCAAATTTGACAAAATATTTAATCTTTTTTTTGTCAAACTTTTTTTATGAATTGTTACTAATGAGTGATAAAATGACACAAAAACGCAATGAAAATAACAAAATTAACGACGCAGAAGATCTACGTTTTGATGAATGTTTTTTAAATTATCCTACTTAACAATGTTACGGATAAATTTGCTCATAATTCTGAATTAAGTTAAAATTACACCATATTAAAGATTAGGAGTAAATTTTTATTCATGCCCATCAATGTTTTAGACATTTTTAAAAAAGAAAAAGATGAATTGGCTGCTATATAATAAAACTAAATTTTTTCAATTTAACCAATTTGTATCGGCTTAGTTTCTTTTTTGAACAAAATTAATGTGTTTTTAAAAAATCCAATCATAGCTGTAGTACTTAATTTCATCAATAGCTGCAATAGCTAGTATTTTAAAAAAGAAAAAAAAAATCCAATAATAGCTAGTTTTCATAAAATAAAAATAAATTTGTAGTACTTAATTTCACTAGCATTTTTATTTTGCTAATGACTTAACTTCACTAGCATTTAAATCAAGCTAAGTGAGTATTGAGCTTTTTAATTTGTGATACTAGAGAATCTAGAGATACATACGTTAACAGCTTGGCCCTAGGGCCGGCTGGGGGTATTGATTAGATCTAAATAATAAATGTAAGTATACTAACAAAACTGTAATTGAGTTTAATTTCGATATGAAAATGATCTGAACTGAGTTTTACTATTGAAAGCATCTCCAAGAGAGAGATTTTTTAAAATTTTTGACTGAGCTGGATTAAAATACAACTTCTGGAAGATTTTTAGATATTACTCTTATCATGTAATTTTTATTAATAATTATTATTGAATGATTTCTCTTTTCTCACTATTGATAAATAAAATAATATTAATAAAAAAACTAAATAAAATGTGTCTATGAAGTGTATTGTTGAAACAGTACAAACTAGAAAATTTTCAGGTGATCAAGAATACAGTTTTCAGAAGAAAAAGTAAAAAGAAAGAGAGTTAAAATGAAGGAATAAAGTATGAAAACTGAATTAAATGGTAAGTGACTGATTAACTGTAATAGTGCTGTTTTTCACCAAAAAATTTGTTTGTTTGTGATTGATTACAAAATCCAATGAAACCGTCAAATTGACCTTTTTCCTCAAAATAAAATAAAATACAAAACCACATGTGTATGATGTTATTTACTTTGGATTTTTCTGTTCATTTTCCCTATCCTACTTTCCTTCTCTTTTATTTCTTTTTTATTTTATTTTCAAGTTTGGAAACTCATGCATGGATTTTCATTTATTACCAACAAAATCCTCATTTACTCTTTCCTTCTCCAATTCATACCCCCTTTCCCCTTCAATATATGGAAATGTTTTCATGTACCTAACAATATATAATCTGGTTGGATTTCATCAGGATACTATTATTCATTTTTAATTTTCATATTTGGTAAATCTAACTATATTTTCCAAAGAATAAAATATAAGTTGTAATTTCCTCTAATAAAAAAAAGAAACTAAAGGATGGGATAAACATGAAATTAAAAAGGAGAAAAATCCAAAAAAGAAAAAAAAAAGGGGTATCTAGTAAAAATAAGCAAATGAAATGCATGCATATGGTGAAAAAGAAAAACAAATGGCATGCATGAGAGGCATGCAATGCCACCTATTTTCTCACTCTTCTTTAACCCTTACAGCTATTTCTCATCTTCCCTTTTTGTCTCTTTCTGTCTTCTTTATTATTCCCTTTTTGCCCTCTCTATATTCCCTTGGCGGCTCTACTCTTCCTTCTTCACTCCATCATATTAAAACTTACTTTATACACAAATTTTGAACCTCTAAATTCAAATTTAAAATATTTTAAACTTTTAACCATTCCAACTAATTTTATTGTAAAACAAAATTAGTTATTAATTGTTCATGAGTTAGTTTGTTATACCATTTATAGGATAATTTAATTCCTGAAAAGATAAGACACTTTAGACTCTAAAATCTTTCAAGTGATCAAGTGTCTTATATAAACACCTAATATATATTTGAGTAGCAATTGTCTTAATTAGCTATCTAAATTTATTGTTGTCCAATAATATATAATAACAATGTTATAGTCGATTAAAGTTAATTAAATTGCTACATCTATCAATATAGAATAGAAAGTATGAAACTCAAATTTCACTTCTTATATACAATATTCAATATACAAATACATTTTTTAAATAACTAAAAATCCAATCAACAGTTTTAAGAAACATTGTTAACCGAAATGTTTTTCTTTTATAAATATGAGTTATTGCAATTAAAGTAAAAAATAAAAAATAGATAAATAAAAGTAATGGTAATGCAATGTGGTAAATGTCTTATCATTGGGGTTAAAATTCTTTCAGAATGTTATGTGTATGTGTGTAATGGAGATTTAATTATTATTTTTTTGTATAATGTAAGTGCATTTGCATACTCTTTTTAAATAATATGATGCAACTATAATCTTAAGAAAGTTTTAACACAATTTAATTTTGATAATTATTAAATTCAAAGGTGCTAACTTTTTTTTATATAACTCAAAGGACCTAACTTTAAAACATAACATATTGATCAAATTTGTTTTATTTTTTATTATAAAATATTCTTTTCTAGTTGTTATTCTAATAATAGGCAAAGGAGTTGAATGTTTGAATATAATATTTATATAGCAAATTATATTAGCTATCGAATTAAAACGTAAGCCAAACGTAGTAATTTTGATGTCAAATTGTATGTACAGAAATATAGGTATGAGAAGAAGAGTGAAAAGGAGCAAGCTAGGAAAGTTGTAAATTTTATTTTTCCTTTAGTGGATTGTGATGTATATATTGCAACGGAAATATGTAAGCAGAAATATTAATTATTTTTGTTATATGTTATAAATCATACTTCTAAGTCATAAAAATTATTTTTTAATAATACTTGTGGAAGTAGTATATATACCCAATTATATATGTGAATCGTGGAACCATAATCTTAATAACTAAGTAGGAGTTTCCAAATCTCACTTATTTTCTTTAAATTTCACATCAGAATTAATAAGTAAACAATTACTTTGATGAAAGAATTAAACAATTTTTTTCATAATATGTGTAAGAACTTAATTGTTTAAGCCATAATTTAATGATCCATAGGACAATTTTCGTCTCACGAAAAAGCACAATTAAGATACTACATTATTAATTATTTTAAATTAAAAACCTAATAATGTTGCTCAATTCAACAGATCCACTTCACAACCTCAAACCAAAATTAAACTTGAATTCAATCAATATTTAGTTATCAACCAACACTGGTTTTAAACTTCAAACTGAAAAACATAGAATTATTAATAATTAAAATAAAATTACCTTCTTACCGCATGATAGATCAACAACAACTTCAACAGCAACATATAATAAATCTCAGCGACAATCGAATCAGTGATCTGATATATTATATCCGTCATATAAAGAAATAGTAGAAAAATGATTTGAAACATATCAGAAGATATGTTCAATACAGAAATGAATCATGGCGACTTTTAACTCGTAATGATCGCCTTCTTTCTTCTTCTTTTAATTAATTTTCTCGACTCTATTGATACGTTTCTTTTTGCGGAGGAAGAACTATTTAAGGACTCAAACAAAAGAAAATGAGAGAGAAGCCGGAACAGATAATAAAGAGAGAAGACGAATAACAATATATAATAAAATTATGATTATATAATAAAATAAAAAAGTAGAAAAAAGTAAATTAATGTAATAAAATTATGAAAGGACACAACGTGTAATAATGCAGTGAAAAGTCAATTAGCTATAACTCAATTAGTATATCCATCAATGTGTTGGTGAAAATGTTGGAGTTCGCTTTTTACAGATTATTAAAAAAAAAAGCAATGCAAGTTAAAGAAAAAACATCTTGATTGAAATTAATATTTATGTTGCATTGGATGATTCAGAATATATAGTTAACTCAATTTTTAAATATTTGTACCTAGAAATAATGAAATTAAAATTGTAAATGCCCTCATAAATAGAAGTGAACAAAATCCTTTAGTTTTAGATTTTTTGTAGTAATTAATAGTAGATGTTTTTCTTCACCATTGTTTGTGAGAATGTTCATTCGAAAATCAAATAAGAAGCTGGTGTTTTTCTTTCAAGAAAAATATAACCTGTTATACGATGAAGTCATATTGTCAAGAAGGATCTTATCCTCATTTATGTGGCATCACAGCTACCGTATCAATAAAGATCTCACCTAAAATATATGGCCTAAACTAGTTTTAGGAAGCGTGCCAAAGCACGTGAATCGAAGTTTTTAGGATATTTTATCATAACTGTTATAACTATTAGTCCAAGTCACATGCTGACACGTGTTTAAGGCGCACATCAATTTTTTATAGAAGGCAAGAATTAATCTCCCGATAAGGTATGTTCACTATTCATCTTTTGATATTTATATCGCTACTGCTTAACACGTGTCCCAATGTTGGATTGGACCATGTTTAAAAGTACGTTGTTTTATCTAACAGAAAATTAGAAAGTATGTCTTTTTATCTATAAAACGGATACAATTGTGAGACGGGCGAAAATGTCAAAAGTGAACTGTATTTATGCAAAAGTGGGCTACGAATATCTCTTCACTAAAAGAAAACAACCTTATTTGTCTTACCTAAGTTGGACTTGCTAGTATCCTCTATATAATAACACTATACAATTTAATTTTAATTTAGCCTTGTAGGTGATGTATCCATGGAAATATCAGAAAATCAGAGTATTTCGTGCCGTATAACCCAGCTCGAAAATGTCGAACCAGACGACGATGCATTTCCATGGTACATGTTTTCCTTAGATATCTCCATTACTTTCACTAACTATTCCGAGAGAGCACTATTCTTAATCGAGCGATCCACGGTTTTGGATGAAATAACATCAACATCCAACCTCCGTGATATTCTTCTCGAAATGAACGTTCCTCTCAGTGTTCTTGAAGACCCTAATCATCATGTGTTCATTATCCCTCCCATTTTAGAGTCTGCCAGAACAATGGCCTCCACCGAATCTCTCATAAGTCGAAAGATTCTGCGTTTGCGAGTTGAAATTGATTTTAGGATGAGTTGGGAAAATGAACATCTTTTGAATAGTGTCATGCCGGCAAGTGAATCTTCCATTGAAGCCTTGGAGAAAGTGAGTATAGAGGAGGTGAATAAACAAAATTGTGTGATTTGCTTAGAGGAACTTATGATTGGTTGCGAAGCAATTAGGCTTCCTTGTTCACATCTTTATCATCATACATGTATTCTCTTTTGGTTGAAATGTAATGGTGTTTGTCCTTTGTGTAGGTTTAGAATATAAATTATAGACCTTTAAATCAAATAATCACAACAAAATCAGAGGATTTTCTTTTACTCTTAAAGATCAACCTCAAATCTTATTTACTTTTCTCATTCTTCTCATCCCTCTTTTCGTTTCGTTTAGCATTATATATTTTAACAATATTATTTGGTCATCAGATCTGCATCTGATAGATATATATTTTTTTCATTTATAATTCGTTTAGATTTAGCACGGACGGAAAAAGTTGACATAATCTATAGATCTGTAGATCTATGAAAGTGTAATTTCAGAAAGGATTTAGATCTGATTTTCTAGAGCATAAGTGTGGAAAAATGATTTTCGATTGTTTTTTTTTTTTTTTGCAGATACGGAATCTCAAGAAATATATAATTTATTATATCTCTTTTTTGCATATCCGAACTTGAGTAGGAAAAATTTGGATTGGATATTTGTGAGCAAAAACAATTATAGGGTTCCTGAACAAACTGGTGACCAAGTTCAATTATAATGTTTATGAACAGGTTGATGAGCAAGTTGGGTTCATTTGCTTTCTTAACATGCTGATAGAACAGACCATGCGCGCAGCTAGGTCTATCAATCTTTTTTTGGGCTCTATAGAAGAAATTAAAGTAAAAAGAGGCCCGTCATATTGAAGGAATGTGGCATGTTATCGGCGGGCTTTATGTTTTATAGTAAATCAAGGTCCCTATTAAACTATAAACTAGAAATTTTTAAGAACATTAAAACAAAATCCATCCCATCTCGCCCAGAGCCCATATGATTTTGGGTGTTAACCATAATGGCATGTGAGCTCTAGATGGGATGAGCTTAAGAGCATTCATGGAGCGTTCACCATCGAAACCGGCCTTGTTTATTAATTTTCACAAATTATCTAGAATCGAATTTATGACATTCTAATTTATCTACGACTTGATTTGATTGAACACTCAACTCACTCATTCAATCCGCCCACTCACTTGGGTGCTCAATTCGCATCCGGTCGCAAATTCACTAGCTCTCAAAGCTTTCGGTTGCCAATCAACGCGATGCTTCAGCTTCATCACACCGCTTCGGTTACTTTTATTATATTCTATTGTGAATATTAATCTCAATTCCTTCAATTTTGTTGTTACTTTACAAATTTGATATTATTATTGTCTCGACATTTTATTTGGTTTGTCATTACTTCTTTTTACATCATTGTAACATCAAATATTTACAAAAATAATTAAAAAAGGAAAATTAAAAACTTTAATTTGTTTTCATTAATGTTTTTAGAATGATTGGTCTAATCTCTAATTAAAGTTATGATGAAGCCAATTAAGAACTAAATAGGGACATTTTCTTAATTCTCGCATCTCTCGTACAATTGTTTGTTCAAAAGTCATAATTCATAGGCTATACTTTTTTTTTTATGGACATAAAAAAATGATACTTCAGAATTCAAATAAATCAAATACTAAAATGATATATAAAAAAAATGGAAGATATTGGTGGGAGTGCTCCCTGCCTCGTTCCTCCTCCATGGGAACATCTCTTATATAATATACATCTATCTATATACATTTCGTGCAAGTAATCATGAGTTGGGAATGAACAATGTAATCTAGCTAGCTAGGTTTTGAATTGGAATTTTTAGATTTTGGCAAATTAGAGTCTCGAGAACTAGCTAATGTACAATCTTTATATTTCAATGGGCAAAATGAATAGGGATTTAATAAAAATTGTTGAGAGTGAAGATTAGTTTGAGAATTATTACCAAGTGGAAGTAGCTCTAAAATAGCTAAAATTTCATCAATTTGAGGACGAACTTTAACCTCCCGTATACAATGAGATGCAAGATGTGCAATTAAATAAGCTTCTTTTTGTGGATAACACCCTTGAAGATTGATATCCATGATCCGGAACAACTTGCGTTTATCACCCAAATATGGTTTAGCCCAATCGACAAGCTTTTGTTCTGAAAGTACTTTTGTTTTGTCTAGAGCACGCCGTCCTGTTAGCAACTCCAGTAATACCACTCCGAAACTATATACGTCGCATCTTGATGTTAGTTTACCTGTTCACATTTCAGTATTAATTCCTTTATTCTATAGCAAGCCTAATAGTTTATCTGTTCACCATCCAAATTAACATCAGTTTGTCAAATCTTTGGTTAGCATATTCTTTTCAATATACGTTTGACTATGAAATAGTTTCGACTACTCGATTCTCGGATGGTTAATAAATTATTTACCTTAGTATGAAAAGGTCACCCGCTGTAACAGGTCATCAAAGTTCAATATTTCATGTTTATCCTCTTAAATAAAAAGGGCAACAATTACCTGTTGCAATGTATTCAGGGGCAGTATAGCCTTCAGTACCAAGAATTCGAGTGGAAACATGAGTACGATCTCCAGTTGGACCTGCCTTTGCTAACCCAAAGTCTGATAGTTTTGCATGAAACTCCTGGTATCATAATTAAGAATTTGTATTGTATTAATTACTGAAGAAGAAAAAGAATTAATATATTAGATGGATCATATAATAATAATAATAATAATAATAATAATAATAATAATAATATTACCGAATCTATTAAGATATTAGATGGCTTAAAATCACGAAATATGACTTTCTGGTGAGAGTTATGCAGAAATGAAAGTCCTCTAGCTGCATCTGTAGCTACTTTTATTCTTGTACTCCAACACAACGCCGCTGACGAACCACCTGCATTTGCAAATTAAATCTCAGCTTATCGATTGTTGTTTAATTAAAAGCTGAATAAGCTAACTAAAGAATTAATGCTTTAATTACTTGCAAAGAGATGATTTTCCAGGCTACTTTTAGGCATGTATTCATACACCAAGAGTCGGTTTTCCCCGTCAAGGCAGTATCCGATAAGGTTTACAAGATTGGGATGTTGAAGTTGTCCAAGATGATTAAGCTCAGACTACAAATTTAAGAAAACAAACAATTAAAACAACATATTATATAATCAATCATAATAAGGGCCAATTTGAGATTGTTGTGGTTAAAAGCTCTAATTAACTTAAGTTAATTACAAGAGGGAAAAGTTATGAGATGGAAAAGTTGCTTTCCCAAAAGCCTACAAACTGTAGCTTCTCCAAAGCACCTTTCCCAACTTAAATTAAGTTCAACAACATAACATTTTCCAGACACAGCTTTCAATTTTTTCAACTTTCGCAGCTTCTAAAGAAAGCAACTTTACGTAGATAATCAAGAAAAGCTGGGAAAACTGGTTTTAGGACGTGAGAATGCAATGTCAAATTGGGTCTAACAATGAATAGGAAATCAAGAAAAGGGGAATTAATGAATGAATTAATTCGTACCAACCATTCCTTGTGACCCTGTAAAGCATTAGCTTTAAGTTTCTTAATAGCAACAGTGATCCCATTTCCAGGCCTTGTAGGACTAAGTGTTTCCCTATCCATCCACCCTTTGTAAACACCTCCAAATCCTCCTTCCCCTATCAGATTTTCTGGATTAAAATTTCTTGTTGCACTCTTCAACTCTGCTAATGTGAAACCTTTTGAATTTGGCAAGTATATTATCTCTCCATCACTTTTTTTTATTGATTTTTTTTCTGCTTTTTTATCCTCTACTTTTCTACTTGCAACACCTGCAGAATGGTGGACTAATTCATCCAAAATATAATTCACATATTAATTCATGCATGCATGCTTCTAAACCTACCATTAATTGCATCCTACACAATTCAAATAAAAAAGGATGTATACTATTTAGAGGTAGGAATTTTGAACAAAATCCTACTCATCCTCCAACATTTAAGATGTCATATTCTGTAAAATAAACCCAAATGAATACATCTATCAAAAACAAAAAGGCAGTATATATATAGTGGAATTAAGGATCTAATTAATGACTTCTGAAATAAGAAAAGGAATGAAAAGAATGTTACCAGAGGAAGAGGCAACCTGACAAGTAATTGAACGATCTACTTGGTTACTCTTATGTTTGCGGAAACAATTTCCCATTGATTGGGGAATTTTCTAAAAAATAAACCCAAATAAGAATAATACTTTTGTTGAATGAATGAGGAGAATCATAATTAAGGGTTTCTCTATGAATACTAATTTTGTTGTTCAATTTTGGGAAAAAGAAACGATAATTAGATGGTCTGGTCAATTCCATTCCTAGGTACATCCAAACAAACAAACTCTTTCAATTCTACAGGAACAATCAACTACTATGACCAATATCATGTACCTGTTCTTGCTTTTTCTGTTCAATGCAGTTCGCTTCGTTCGGAGGTTTTCGATTTCACTTTTTGTTTTCTTTTTTTTTTTGTTAATAATAATAATATATTATGAGATATTATGAGATATTCTATATTATTATTATTATTATTATGAAATTTTTTAATATATATCTAACATACCACGTCACTGTTAAGTCAAACATATAATAACATATCATATAATTTCATATTCATGATTTAAGTTTTGAGATTTATTTTTTAGGGTTTAAATTTTTAGATAAATAATTAAATCAAAATTAATTATTAATTAATTACATAGTGTTATTAGTTGAACGTATCAGCAAATTATAGGGTTTGCATATCACATATCCGTCTAAATTTAAAAACGCACCACATCTTGCAACATGAATCTACATGGTCCTAATGTCGGAAAATGACAGTCACGAAAGGGAGAAAAATGGGTGAATTTCTTTTTTTTTTTAGGGTAAACTGTATAAACACAAGATGAACTACTTTTTAGTCTTTTTCAAATCTAATTTTTGGAATTTCAGATTTCAATTAAAGAAAATGAGGAAGAAGAAAGGCGAGCGTACACAATTCAAATAAAAGAAATATATTCTTTTTTTGGTAACAATAAAGAAAGAAATATATTTAGAGCCGATAGAGGGTTAGCTACGTATATGAAGATTATATCACTAATTAATTGGTCTTCTACGTTAATTATTGATTAAGCCCTGCAAAACTCGCAAACCTCAGCTTGTGGTTCAATTGAGAACAGAATTATCCCAAAATAAGAATAGCATGCGTTTCTCACAAAATAAAAAATAGAACAGCATAGCCGATGATTTTGCTCGATCATCTCGTTTACATGCTAATCTTTCTATTTTTGATGTTTTTCCGAATATGCTTAATTCTAGCTTGTTGAACTTTTGCCCGATCGAGACTCATTAATGCATTTTCCTTTAAAAAAAAAGGCATGCAATTTATTTTTATTTTTGAAAATAAATATTCAGTATGAGAACTATAAAAAAGATTAGTTTCAAAAATATCTTATACCTAAATTGTTCTACATATATTTTTGTTTGTAATAAATAGGACTCGTAGTGTATAAAAGGTTAGTAGAATAAAAGAAGGGACAAGTGAAAAAGAATATAGAGTAAAAACATAAGCATATACATATATGAAAAAAGAAAAAAGAAGAAAAAGAGTGGAAGACAAAGTCAATGCTGGTTATCCGATAGCAGCTTTTTAATGCTTGAATTTGAGTGCAGGCCCATACTATGCTTACAAAAGAATAGGAAGAAAATAAGGAAGCAATAAAGATGGAGATGAGTACCTCTCTCTATATCTCTCTATGTACGTTTCTAATTGTGTTTGTAGTATAGTTTGTTCTTTCATCGGGAAACGAGTTGGGTGGGAGGAGCCACTCAAACATTGGTGCTTACCATTTATGTTTACTTAGTGCGCCTTCTATGCCATATATCACTTAACTCACACCTTCTAATTTTCATATATATACACCCACCTACTTTCATAAGCTTGAGTGGATACTTACGGCTTAATTATGTTTTATGTATTGATCTCTAACAATGTTCCTTGGGCTTGAAGCATACACAAAACAAATCATTCACTATATGTATTTTCTAATTAAACAATAAATATGGTTGTCACGACTTGAACTTAGAACCTTTCCATCGTTAAGAATACGATATCATGTCAAAGAACCGTTCAACTTAAAGATCGAGCTGATAGTTAAGCCTCAATATATATTAGTCTCTAACTTATCACTTAATTCTCTTAGTGGGATGCTAATGACCATCACCGATCATCTACGTACTATTAATTATATTATGGTAATCCTCACTTTATGTGTCTTAGACTCTTGTTCTTTATGACTGAAAATTACTAAACTAAACTGAAGTGCAATTACTGAAGAAAATTAATGAACTGAGTTGAATTGAACTATTGATAATGCACATAAAGAACAAAGCCTTATTTGCCTACAAAACCTCAAATTGCTGACGACATGTTTCCTAATTTTGATTTAAGTTTCAATCTAGAAATACAATAATAACATATTCTTGTTTCTTTCCTACTCAACTTAAGGAGTGCGATCACAGATACTGAGATTAAATATTGCAATTTCCTATAGTTTTAGAGCTATTATTTGACGTGTTGTATCAAACTCTTGTAATCTTGCTGTAACTACCCGTGTTTAATTTTTTAATAAATATCTATCATCACACTTTGGATTTACTTGCAAAAAAGCACGGCAAGAATTTTTAAAAATCTTCCCTTGTAACTATGCTTTTATTTTTATATTTCATGGCAGGACATACTTGAAAAAGAAGCCTTATTTAAATTTCTGAGTGTCTTCTAAAAAATGCGAATATACGTTTAGTGATATGTATTTCAATTTGGATTATAATTTGGGCAAAGTTTGCCCGTTCTTTTACAAGTTTGCCCGTTCTTTTTATGCACCTTATTCGGATTGAGGGCATGTTCTCCTCTTGCCTCGAAAAAAATGAAAAAAAATTGTACTTCATACATGAAAAACATTGAATTGTCTAAATATAAATGCATAAAAGAACCATATTAAGAGGTACCAAAGTTGTTATTACGAATGATTATTACATCACAATCAAAAGGTCCAAGAGGTCCAACTTACTCATCTTTAATTTACTAACTTTTTCCATTTAACATTCTCAATCTATATTTTTTAATCTTTCACATTATTATAAATATAAATTTTATATACTTTTTTTAAATTTTTTCTATTACAATCTTTTTCTTTCTAATTAGTTTTGGCATTTTTTAAAATGCAAAATTAAAGTTGCATGTCAAAAAAAATTTACGTGCTAATGTGTTGCACCTCTCATCAATTCCTGAATTCACCACTACCAACGGAGATGGAAGATGTCTAGTAACTTTTCCGTTGATGAGTGGGGAATTGAGAGAAAAGAAATTTCTCGGAATGGTGTGGACCAGGCAGACCTCTCTCTCCCACACGGGGATCCAATTCCCACAATGTGCCTACAGGAAAATCTAATGGATTGTTAAAAATATATATTTTATTGTCTTTTAAATGCATATACATTTAAAATTATTTGAGCATATATATAGTTACTTATTTTGGGAGAAAATATAATATATAATTGATACAAAATATATTTTCTGAATGATATATATAATGCAGCAAAATTTAAAATTATATAGAAAATGAATAATAGGGAACATGGACCTGGATACCCACTGGGATGGACTTGGGATGGGATCGGAGATGATATTTTTCTTTCCGATTTCATCAAGGATGGAGATGAATTTAGAGATACCCAATCTAAACTGTGACGGAGATAGGGGGGACAAGTCTGTTGCAACTCTAGTTTTAATTGCATTGTAATAACTAATATAATGACCCATGAGTATGTAAACTGCACACCACAAGCATAAATATATATAATTATTGTTTTTATTTTAACAAAAGAAACATAAGTAAATAATAATCAGTTAAACACCATGTATAGCGAAACAACATTGCAACAACAATTAGTTATAATCTCCATAGCAAATGTTTGCATATTAATCAGTCAATTTCTGTGCAGTAACTACGAGTACCTTAAATCAAAATCCGAATACAAAACTTATTAAGGCTACAATCCTCCCAAAAAGAAAAATTATTTATTAAATGTTATAGGTTAAATAAAAGGCATAATGTGGTAATTTGTGCATGTTAAGTAGAGAGCTTTGGATACCGAGTAATTATCATATATTTTTTTCCTTAATATTGTTAGAACATCGAGGAAGCTGTAGACAAATGCATATTTTATAAGTGGACATGTCGAATACAAGTAGTGTTAATGTTAAAATATGATATCTTAACTAGATCCAATCCAGGAGTTAGAAATTGGAACAACTTTTTTATTATATTACTTAATTAGCCTGAAAAAGCTTGCAAAAAGGATCATCATCTTCTAATCATTAAACAAGCACTACATATTCATCACTACAACTCCTTCCAGTAATAATCATACAAATTTTTTTCAAAAAACCCTAGAAAATGAAGAGTAGTAATTAAATAAAATCAAAAGTGAAATTGAGTAGGAATTATTGCATAAGTAAGTTCCTAATAATAGCAGCTTGGGCAGTGTCTGTAGTGGCCAAAAGCTCAGATAGCCTCTCGCTAAGATCATCAACTTCTCTGTGTAAGTTTCTTATATAGTTGCACGTCTCCTGTAACACCTTTGCTGCTGATACCTACAACATATAATTTATTACTCGGAGAATTCAATTAAGCAGCTTTCTAAAATAAAAACATTCTCACCTCATCTTCATACTTCACATAACAAATTGCATCACATTTATTTATTTCTTTCTTTTTTTCTAAGCACGCGGTATTCTTAGCACAATGCTTACACTATGCACTCGCACCGGAAAGGCTATAAGATGATATAAGTGCTGACCAAAGTGGGATGCTCCACACGAGAGTGTGGATCGAATCTCAGACCTTACTTAAAGGATGAGAGTGTCTAACCTCTTACGCCAATCAATTTGGTTAATTTATTTCATAATATCACTAATCTCTCCGAGAAGTAATATGTATCCTTTTCTTTAATTGGTCGGATGTATTTCTTCCCTCTAGAAGTTCTTGCTTCTAGCATAGGTCTTGGTTGTCCATATTTTTTCTTTTTTCTCTTTTAGCTGGTCTAGGTTTCATTATGGTCCATATAATAGATGAGAAAGGGAAAGAATCTTTTCAAGATTGGATGACAAGTTAGCTCTAAAGTAAGTTAATATTCTTATTGAGTACTAAAAAGCAAGATTTAGTTAATTACTAGTAATCAAGGACGAAAAAGAGACCTATTAAGGTATCCATATGGAAAGTAATTTGATTTTTTTTGTAAAAAAATCAAGATTAGAAAGGGAGCTTAAATTAGTTGAGAGAGTGGTGATGAGTATGAAGGCAAACCTTGTCGGATCGGCGAGTTCGAATCTCAGGAAGAAGCTGTTGCAACTTAGAAACAAGATCAAGGATCTGATCATCAGAGATTCTTGAACCTCCTGAGGAAGGTCTTGATCGAGATGATCTTCTGCTAGACATGTTCAATTAATTAAGTGTGTATACTAAATTAATATATAATGAGAAGAGAGATGTTTAGAGAGAGAAAGAGATAGAGAGAGAGAGGAGTTTGATATGCAAATGCATGGATGGATGGGGTTAATGTATTGTATGTATTTAAATAGGGTTTTAAAAAAGGGAGAGAGAGGGGGAGAGATTTCTAGAGATACGCCATACTGTGTGTTCCCAAACTTGCAACTTTCATCTCAACTTGTCTTTCCTTTTTCTTATACTCTCTTTTTATATGTTTCTACCCTAAAATATCACAATCATTTTTTATACCTTTTCTTTTTTATATGAATGAACTACATACATCGTCCTCACTATATAATAACTACTTACATAACTATTAGTCATATAAATAGAAAACTGCTACTTGCTTCGGGGTCTTTTTCTTTTTTTAAAAACATGGAAGGGTTAAGACCCCAACAAACAAAGAAAACAAGAAAAGAAACTAACAACTCGAGCTACACACGAACGACTCGAGTAGCACCCGCTTCATTAAGATCCTGTTCTTTTTTACTTATCTTCAACATATTTCAGCAATTTCAATTCAGTTTAGCAATTTCAATTCATTTTAGCAAATTCAGTTTGATTCAGCAATTTCATTCAAAAGTTTCAGTTAAGTTAAAATAGCTTTTTTTAGTTCAACCAAAAAGAACAGTGCCTAAAATCCGATGTAAGTAAATTATGAAGGCCTGCAAAAGGCACATCAAACTCATGATATCCATAATCAAAGGCTCTGCGAATTCTTTTTACCGGAAAATATTTAAGTTATGTCTTACAAATATTGGAATACTTTGACATATTAGTCTTAGATGCCATAAATAAGGAAAAAATCTCAAACTCTCAAAAATAACCTAAATAACCTATAGTTGAAAGTACGCAATACTCAACAATAACAAATTCTATTTAAGCACGAGATTCTAACTAGAAAATAGTTCTTATCTATCATTGCTTCCTAAACATCTATAACTTCTGTTTCGCCTTCCTAAAGCTATGCTAGTCATATTCATACTACGCGAGCTCTCCAACGTGACACATAAATTATCTTAATTAGTTATTATTAATTAATGTTCTTAATTAGTTATAATTAGTTATGGTGTTCTTTCTTATTTAGGAGTCTTTTCTTGTTTATGCGATCTTTCTTACTTAGAAATTATTTATTATTTACTATTGTTGTAGGAAATTTGGTATTATAAATATCTATACTCTTGTTAGATTTGGTAATGCTTAATCAATAATATTTTCTAGCCTTCTTTCTCTTAATTCTTCTAAATTATCTGGAGTTGGCACTCGCTCGAAGAGTGTGAATTTGATCACCCACCTTGATTGTATCAACTTCACACACAAAAAATGTCAAATATAATAAAATTGATTGATTCATTCAATAGATAAACACATAATTACACGCTTAGATTTCTTAATTTGCGATCACATATCTCAATTTGGATATGAAAGAAATGTATAAACACTTTTAAAACTATTGTGTGTCCTCCATATTTTAAATCCTTTGCTATTTAGGTGATTAAAACTCGTCATTACTCAAGTTCAATATCTCAAATTTTGAGTTTAAGGTTGTGAGCTCAGTGAACTTTAGCTAAAGGAAAAAATTTACCAAATGAATGTTTGACATATATGCCTTACACATTGTCGAAGATTAATATAAAAAACGTGATTGACCTTAATTTTCAGCTTCAACTTTTAAATCAAACGGTTTCTTCAGATAGTATTGTAGCCTCAAACACCTATTATTCAAATACTACAAAAATAATAATTTAAAAGCTACTCAACAAATATATATTGCAATTTCTAAAAATTATTGATATTATTAAGAAATAAAATATACATTTATAATCATAAATCTTGTGATCTTCACCTCTATGTGTGTCATGTAATCAGTTTCAGATCAAGGATACATACACATGCATAGATTATAAGTAAACAAGATAAATTTAAAAATATATTCGTGTTCTCCATATATCAAAGATGGATGTGTGTGTACACATAATAATATATAAAGGAAACTTTTGATTTATTTCTATAGGTATATGAGCAGAAATTATAGGCCTATCACATTATTAGTACGTTAGATCAATAAATTGATGATACGTCATATATTTTAGCACTTAGAGTTAATAAATTAGTACTTAAGTTTATATTTTGGTATATAGGATTTTTATTTCCATTTTTTTATAATATTTAATTAATAAATTATATGGAGTTATTGTTTCATTAGCATACTAAATGACAGTATTAATTTATTGGCTCGGCGTATAACGTCATATGTATACCAAGTGTAGTAAAATCTTTTTATTTGTCTGTGTATATGTATCTTCAATATGTTATTGATTAGTAATATGTGCGTTAGGAGTCTAACCGGATGGGTGGTGTGGTTGTTTTACGGTCTGAGGCAGAAGCTTTCATAGGTGCCAAAGTTTGAATTGAGGAGAAGCATAGGTTTTGCTTTGGGAATAGTTGAACGAGTTGGGGCATTTGCAGGTGATTATTCTGATTCATTAATGGTATTCAATGTAGTTCTTAGTTCGAATCATTATGTTAGTGAGTTTGGTGACACTATCTTTCTTTGTAAGTTACTTAGGGCTCAACATAACAGATTTTCAATCCGTTTTACTCAGAAATTAGCAAATGGTTTGGATTATACGTTACAACTCGACGTTCTTACTTTTATGCTACTTTTACACCCTATAATGTTTTATCGTGGATTATAGTTTGTTATCCTTTTGCCAGTTAGTAATGCATTTGTCTTAAAAAGAACAAAATTAAGTGGTGATATTATGATTAACAACATTATAGGAATTTGAGAGAGTAAAGAGATAGGAAGAAAAGAGTGAAGAATAGTTGAGAAAAGGGTAAAGAAGTTGACTGGTCAAAGGGTAAATAGTAAGAAATAGAAACACTCCATGTTCTTTGTCCCAAGCAAAATGCATAACCCTCGCACGTGGTACCTCGGACGCCCAAGCGTTACCACCGACCCGGTTCTGCGCTAAAGATCCTGTTTTTCTATATTTAATTACTCTTTTTTATTAAGACGTACTATATATTATATTCAATATTTGTTTTCTTCTACTTTAATCTTTTATTATTTGACGGGCTCTTCAACACCATTAATCCAAGTAATTTCGTGCCTTTCGCATCAAATTACTAAACATAAACATACTAGAAGGTTGTTTATTAAAAAGAAATGCTTATTTCTAAAAGTCATAAAAAATTACAAATTTTAATGAGAATTTTTATTGATTTTAAAAATTTATTAAGATTAGTCTAATTAGTATATTTATTATTTTTGAACAAAAGGAGCTTGGATTTTAAATCTTACTTTCTATAAATTTATTTTAAAATAATAATTAGTGTCTGAAAAATGTAAACTAACCTCAAGAGTTTGCTGACAAAAAAACAGATATAGAAAAAATAAATTTGTGATTAAGTACAAAAAGGGGATAGCTCATGAAAGACTTTCCCATTAGTGAAGCACGGGTTGGGCTCCAATAAAATTTTATCGGAAAATTTGTTAATATTCTATCACACTTGCTATTAATTTGTTAAATTAGTTTTCAATCTAAATTGACTTTAATTTATAAATCAAATTATAATAACTACGTATATAACGATATACGTAGGGTTTTTCTATAATTACTTTGTTTTTAATAAAGTAATCATAGCATTACCGAAATATATAATTTTAAATAACAAAAACTATAACCTATAATTATAAATAAATAGTATTTAATATAAAATATATAAATTTTTACTCACTCATGTTAATAGACAAGTTTAAGCTTTGATTTTTATAAGAAAAAGACAAGTTTAAGCCAGAACCTTTTAGTTATTTTTATAAATTTCAACCAAGTATATAAATTTGGAGAAATAATGGATGACGAAATAAATCAATAAAACTTTGGTAGCCAACATAATATTCTAATTAAGTTTAATAAGTTTCATAAGATTTTGCAAAAGAAGTAAGGTTAGTACGATAGTTTACAAAACCGGCTTGTGGCAAAATTTGGGGTGCTGATAAAAATATAGAGGGTAAGAAATATATTTATATGTAAATTGCAACTTTTTATTTATCCAACATTATTCCGCATTCTACTCTCTTTTTTAATTATTTCTATATATTGAGTTAGCGTGAGGTCATTGGCGGTTAAAGTGAAATCCGGGAATCAACTCTTTTGTCATTATTGTTAGTATATTGATTTCCTATCAACGCCATTCTTTGTTTATTATTTTTATTTTATCTCCCATTTTCGACTTCATTTCATTTGAAAATAGAAAAAATATATTAAATTGGTATTTATTGTATGATTTTTTTGGAATATTAATTATTAGAATTTACTCTGAAAATTGAATTATTTTACTTTTAATATCTAATATATTTTAACTGCTTTTGTTTCACAATATTTTCTTCACAATGACTGCTTTTCTCCGCACCATGTCAAACTGATCTAAAGTATAGCTTCCAGCATGAGTATTTAAAGGGCTATAACTCATATATACAAGTATGTTTACAAGTGCGCGTTCATTCTTCACTAAAATATTCATCCAGAACACAAAAAAACATGAGTTACTCAAAGTACTAGTTTAACTGCTACTTGTCCATGTATAAAAAAGTTATATAAGAAATAAACAAAAAATTGCACAACTTTTTAATTCTGAAAATAATATTAGTTTGCTAGTATTTGTTATTTAGAGTTTAAACACACCATATGATAGATTAAACAGTGCACATGCATGAAGTATCTTTGGATCTACAAAGCGTATATTTTGCACATATAGGTATACATCATATTAATTAATTTCTTTCTTTAATTTTTGGAACGAAGCTATATTTACATAAAAATAAAAATTTATGTGGTGAGTATATGCTTCTCGAAATTTAGACTGTGTAAAGCACGTTCCCAAATCTAAATTGTAGTCAACTGAACTGAACCTGTTGCAGAGAAGACATTTTAGTTGAACAAACTAGTTGGCAACTTAAGTAACTATATTAATTAATTTGGATATGAATTATTGAAAGTCATATTCAGTCTGGTTTTCCATGATCACGTGCTCACCTCCTTTGCTTTGCTATGGTTTAAAATCCCATCGAATCATTTCAGATTGATTCAGGCTAAATTTATTCTGTGATCTGTATTTATATATGCATCATTTGTTTAATTATTTAGGTGCCAACCATTCAATCCTTGAATTAACTTCACAAGACAATCATTTAAAAACAATAAAAAAATGCATCAAATCATTCTCAATAATTTACTAGCATGCATATCAACTATATCACTCCACGACTCTGCTAATTATTATAAAAATAGAATAGAATACAATTGGAACAAGGATCTAGACCATCATAATTGATAGAAGCGGCCACGAAAATACGACACGAATATGATAAGGAATTTTTCGTGTTTGTGTTGAGCATAATAACTAACGTGTTATTTTCGAGTCAACACGAAATAACATGCTAATTCTTGTGTCGTGTTTGTGTTTACCCGACAAATACAAACACGACATGAAATTTATTTGTAGTTTGACTTTTATGGTTTATGTTGACTTTGTATGGTGATTTTTTTTGTTATAACTTTGTAGTTTAATAAATTTTATGAAGAATGTGTGATATTTTATATATAAATTGCATCTTTCATATAGGTCGGATCGAGCCGTCTCCTGTCGTGTTGAAACATTTGTAATTACTGTTGTATTTTTCGTGTTTTCCGTGTTTTTGTGTTAAGAACGGGTCGTGTTTGAGTTTGGAATTTCAACACGAAATATTTTCCGTGTCGTGTTTGTGTTTAAAGTTTTGACACGAACACGAAAATTGACACGAGACTAACACGACACAAAACACAAAATTGCCACCTCTAATCAACGGGCTGGATTGAGTTTGGACTGGATCTAAAATGCACAGCCCAAGTCCAACCCATGTTAGCCCGCGCCGTATTCAAAATTATTATATAGTTGGCATTTATTTTGAGATAATCCTACACTCAGCTCACCAAAGTTTAGAATCAAAGTTTCCAAAGGCGACCCCTGGAGAATTTTTTGAAGGTATTCTCTTATAAGACTCGGTTCTTTTTGCTTAAATTCAATAAAATTCAGCCAAATTCAGTTGAGTTTACCCATAACAAACAGGGCCTAAAACCCATCTACTCGTTTGTTGCAACGACTATGGAGAGACATCACTTTATCTTGTGATTACATATTAATTATTTAGTTTTCATTGAAGGGTTTTGATAATTTCAGGCTCAATAATTTGATGTTGCATACGGATATGAAAACATAAAATGTAATATAAAAGTTCATTAGAAAACATTGACAGCTTCTTTTGTGAGAGAACAACAACTTACTGCCTTCGAATGACGAACTCACATAGTGCTTTCAACACTTTCCCAACTCTCGCAGCTTCTAAGGAAAACAACTTTGTATTTACCTAATGTTGCTTTTAGGTGAGAAAACTGTTTTTGTTATGTTTGAATTTAACCATTTCAAAGCTTGTTTGTTATTTCTGTTAATTGTTTGATTCTATTTTCCAAAATAGTTTCAATTAGTTTTACATGATTTTCAACGAGTTTCAATCACTTCCAGTCACTTCCACACGAGTTGAAAGTTTGTTTTTGAATGGACTTGTTAGAATATGTATTCAGAATGTTTCAAAAAGAACATTTAGGATTAAATTGATATGCATTGTAAAATATAACTAGGAAAAACCTAAAGTCCTAATGAATACAATAAAAAAAAAAATCAAGCAGTGAACCTATAGACCATAAAATGATGATAAGTGTCCCCAGGGTTAACAATCTGAGTAGGAAAATTAGGATGATTAACAGCATCAGGAAATCCCTGAGTCTCCAAGCAAAATCCTGCATATTTGGAATAAACACTTTCATCTTTCCCTTTAACATCATCCAACATATTCCCTGTATAAAATTGCACTCCTGGTTTATTAGTCCACAGCTCCATTTTCCTTCCGGACACACTTTCCTTAACCACCGCTACCTTATTGAAATGTCGGCCTTGATTAATGTCGTTTAGGACATAGTTGATGTCGTATCCACCTGCTACTTCCTTGATCCTACTTCCAATCTGATGAGCTTCTGAGAAATCAAAAGGTGTATTAGTTACAGAAATGATGTCTCCAGTCGGGATAAGATCTTTGTCGTTGTCGACTGGTGTAATCTTGGATCCAAAGATTTGGATAGTGTGGTTTAAGATGTTGCCATTGTTGTGTCCTCCGAGGTTCCAATATGTGTGGAGTGCTAAGTTAATCGGAGTTGCTTTGGTTTTAGGCTTTGCAACCATTTTTACTCCTAAACTGTTTTGTCCCATTAGCATGTATGTCACTTTCACTGAAACTTCTCCGGGGAAACCTGAACACAACACAACACACCACATCAATCATGTAACTAAGTATAATTATAGTAATTATTTGCCTTTAGGTGAAAGTGATAAAGAAATAATTAATTGTTCATCACCTTCCTCTCCATCGAAGCTATCATAGGTGAAAGTGACATGGCTATCTTTGTTGTAACTGCTTACTTTCCATATAACTTCACCGTATCCCTTGGAACCACCTACTCACAATTAATTATCTCATAATTAAACTGATCGATCATGTAAGAAAAAACCTATATGTACCCTTACATTTTTCATTGTATGGTAATTCTCACTTAGTCAGTCACTCCCCAATTGAAATATAGGTTGTGACTCACTGTTAGACTTCTTTAATTAAAGGGTGGAGATTTAATGACATGAATTTTAATTAGAAAGTGTATAGTAAAGAATGTATTGTACCATGCAGCAAGTTTTTGCCATCATTAGGAACCAATTGGTAAAGGGTTCCATCCAATTTGAATTTGGCCGCTCCTATTCTGTTGGCAACACGTCCTACAATGTTCCCAAAGTATGTTGTATCATTCTGCACACCACAACAAATTTCATAACCTTAATTCTCATTTTTCTTCATTTTTATATACGAGAAATTGTTACTATGAAAAAAATAATTAAAATAATATGTCATCTCACCTTATAAGAGTTAACGGTAGGAAACCCAAGAACCACATCGGCTAACTTCCCTGAGAATTAATGTACAGATTTTATTTGTCATTTTCACTTGTTTGGAGAATGAATGTACTAAACCATTTATCATAAAGAAAAGAAAAGAAATTAGTAACCATGTTTGTCAGGGAGAATAGCACCAAGCATAGAAGCACCAAAGTTTGTGAAATTGAATGATTTACTTCCTCTCTTTATTTCATAAATTCCGACCACCTCTTCTGCTGCTGCTGCTGCTGCTGACAACATTAACATTAATGCTACCCAAACTAAACCATAAACTGAATAGTACTTTTTTGCCATATTTAACTTTGTCTTCTCTATCAAAATCACTCTTATTCCTAATTCAATAGCCATATATATATGCATGTAGATAAGCAAGAGAGCTGAGTAACAAACTATTGAGGATAAGGACATAGTCAATTACAGGAAATTATTTTTGAGATAGATTATGAGAGTTGAATAACAAATTATTGAGGATAAGGACATAGTCAAAAACAGGAAATTATTTTTGAGATTTCCAAATCAGTTCCGTTTTATTAGAGATGGAATAATATCATATCTCCATTATAACTTAACTAATTCAAGGAATGATCCGTATACTAAATTTATTTATTCATTTTGATCAAATATTTGAGTAAAACTATCCTGAATTTAACTATAGTATCGAATTGATTTAACTAAATTCGGTTTAATTTGGTCAAAAATAGTTACAAATGTGAATATTTTTCTTTTAATATTTAATCCAAGATTAAATCGAAAGGATCCGTGCCATATCCTAACTAATTCCATAGTTTTATTTTGCCAAAACCTACTCGATTCTATCTTTTCTACCCCAAACAAATTACTCCCTCCATTTAAGAAAATATGAAAACGAAAACACATCTTAATTTTTGAGTTTGTTCATCTTTTATTTGAATATATTGAATCAATAATCGTTTATTTCCTATTTGTATTGAACTTTTTTGGTTTTTTATCCGGTATTGTATTGAACTTTTAGTTGTAAAGTTAGTTTATGGTGAATATTTAATTTTAGTTAAATATGTGTTAAGAGTCAAGTTCAAGTGAGACACCCCTTATGGTGTGACAGCTCTCCTATGGTGTGACAACTAGCCACACAGTGGCAATTTTGTGAAAAAGCCTACCACCACCTCCCATCTTCTTTCTCAAAATCAGCAGCCTCACTACTGGTTATCACCACCACCTCCACGCTCACCATCCTCGTCGCCACCTTCGCCGTCCTTTCCTCCATCGGTTATTTCTGGGATAAACTTCGCTCCCTCCGTCAATCCGTCTCCAATTAACCGATCTTCTTCATGAGTATGTTGGATGGATTTCAATAAACTTTTAATTTGTCGTCGGTCAGTGGAGCAGAAGCAGCACCTTCAAAACTGAGAGTCCTAAAAACAGGATGAGGTTTAATGGAAATATTATTTTCTTCATCAAAAATCAGAAGCCGAGAACATCTAGCTTGAGGAGGATCATGTTGGTGGACAGAGGAATCAAAGGCTATGGTCCAGAAATAAAAGAAAATTGTTTCATTCAATTTTCACCTGATTACAATTTAATTCATGTGCAAATTTAAATAATACTATTCAGTGCTGTCGCTTCATTCACAACATTTTATTCTTTTTATCGTGTGCTATGATTTCATTCATTCCATTCATGAGTCCATTGTGTGGTGGTGAGGTTTTGTAGCTGTTTACAGTACAAATATTATAGAGCTCCATCCAATCCAAAGTGTTAATTATGTTTCAGATATTTCATGTGGAACAACCGAGCATTATTTCGAAACAATCGAATATTATTTTGAAACAACAAAGTATTTTGTTGAAACAATATAGCATATGGAACAGTTGGTGTGATTGGGCGGGTAGCTGAAGCTGATCTTAGAGCTGGTGGCTATGCTGCTTGTTATACTTGCAGCATACCTACCAAAAACAATGGATTAATTCACCCATACCTACCAGGATATATTAATACATCAATTAACTTGCTGCAGATAAGATCTCAAGTGACATTTTAAATAGCTAAATAAGATTAGTACCTGTTGTTTTGATTGTGTAGAGTAGGCTAAGAGTTTTAGGGTAAAGTGATTAAAATAGACAAGTTAATTATCTTTAATCTCCCTATAAAGTGTTAATTATGTTTCAAATATTTCTTTCGGAATAACCAAGTATTAATTTGAAACAACCGAGTCTTAATTTGGAACTACCGGGTATTCTGTTGAAACAATAGAGCATATGGAACAACCGAATATTTCATTCGGAACAACAGAATATTATTTTGAAACAACACAATATTAATTTGAAACAACCGAACATTAATTTAAAACAACCATAGAAAAATTAAAAAAAATTAAAAATCGTCTATAAATAACAAAAATGGATCTCAAAATGACGGCCTAATTAATACGAGTTCAGTGGTATAATTTTTTTTGAAAAACGAGTTCGGGAAGAGCGGGAAAATGCATTTTAAAAAAAATAACTAAAACTTTTTCTCTCTCTAGGGTGACATCAGCGCTGACATCACCCCCTCTTCCTTCCCTCCATTTCTCACGCATAAACACTTTTCATTTAATTACAAATTTGACACATTTTCTTGCTATGTGTTAAAAAAAATTTGAGACCTAATATATCCAAATAAATCATCAAATGAACAAAATAATATTGATAGCAGGAACTAAAAAATGAGAGATACGAAGATGTTTTTTTTCGATAAAATTGTACATATCGACGAGGGCATAATTTCATCGTGCAAGGAAGTGCAAAGTGTTTCGAAGGTTATAAGGGAATCAACAAAAAGACCAACATAAAATCAGATGAAAAAAGAAGCAGAAAATCCAAAAACTGTGAAAGAACCCAAGTGAAGATGACACGAGGCAACACGGGTATCATTGCAAGGCAATCATTACAAAGAGTGTAGTTTGCTATACATAGAAATATCTCAATGTTTGGGGAAGATTATCACTAAAACTATGCACTAAAATGTACAGGGAAATTTATAATTAATCTGGGAAAACTACTTTCCCAAAAAAACTACAGATTGCAGTTTCTTCAAAAATAGTAATTACAGCTTTCCTGGCTTATAAGGACAACAACAATAGTTTTACCATACATATCTTTAACTTTCCCAACTGTTACATTACAGCTTCTAAGGAGAGCAACTCTGCTGCTTATAAATGGGAAAGCTGCTTTTAGGACCTAGAAAAGCAATGCCAAACTGACCCTGAGTCTTGCTAGTCCGCCCCTTTAGCTACCTTGATGAAGACATCTTCCAAGGTGGTGTCAGACAATCCCCAAGCAAAAACTGGGAATGTGGTTTTGGCAGTCTCAACAGCATGAAATACATCTCCAATTCTGACCTCATGTTTTGGCATCTCAAACTTCTGGGTTCCACTTGTATGGTATGTCCGTTCCGCATTTGGGGATAGTTGTTTCACCATCTTCAGCACATCTTCCTCATGATCGGAAGAAGTTGTCATAGTAAACATGTAGCTACCTCCATATCTAGCTTTCAACTGTCATTTACCATATATTACAAAATTATATTCAAAAAAACCATATTTGGGGTGATCAATTCTGATAAGATGTCCATGTTGGCTTTCTCAAGATGAAACTTTATTAGGAAATAAGTAAAAGTATAGCATATATACAGGATTTGAGCATGCAATGGCAAGATCAATTACCTCTTTTGGGTTTCCTATGCACTGCAAGCCACCATCAACAAAAATACCTAGCCGGTCACACAATGTTTCTGCCTCTTCCATTGAGTGTGCTAAACACATAAATTAACTCGAATGAAAAAGGCTTTTCTTCTATGATATATAAATTGTAAAAAGAAGGAACTAAGAGATGTAAATGCATACTGGTGAGAATAATTGCACACTTCTGCTTTGCATGCTTCACTACGTTCCATAAATTGTTTCTTGAAGCTGGATCTAGTCCAGTACTGGGTTCGTCCATATAAACAACCTACAAAATACATCAAGCATTATGCCATTTACATAAACCGTATATGTTATCGGAAGGATCATATATGTTGAAACCAGCATAAAATAAGGGTCATAATTTTAGGAGCTAAATGACATACTTTAGGATCTCCAATAAGTGATATTGCAACACTAAGCCTCCTCTTCATTCCTCCACTATACTTTCCAGCCTTTTTATCAGCAACCCCACCACTATACAGGTTAACACTCTTGAGAGATTCGTCAACAGCCTATAGGAACAAGAAAAAAATATAAGAAGTAAGGAAAGCAGAAGAGTGAACTCAACTGACTAGATGATCAAACTAAAATACTTATACATGTTAAAACAAGTAGATATTAGTTATGGAATTTTATTCTCTTCTCGCTATGTTCTTCAAGAAAAAACCAAAAATCTAATTTCACCACCTATATTTCTGATTAAATTTTCCTGAGTTTATAATCTTGCATCTTTTGAAATTTCATACTAGCAGAAATTAAATGTGAGGATGCCAGTTTCTAACTCAAAAATCCTCCAAAGTTCTGATGGCCAGCAATTGCTTAAGAAAAGCAAATCACAGATCAACAACAGCCAAAACATGAAGATGATAACTTACCTGTTCCAAAGCAGGACCTTTTAAGTTCTTAAGTCTTCCATAAAATAGCAAGTGCTCCCTTCCTGTTAATGTTTCCCACAGAAGGCTATAAATTTGACCATGAAACAAACATATTAGAAACAGGCAGGATTTGCGGTCTAGAAAAAAGCTGCTCTCTGTGAAGGAACGAACAAGAACTTTTAACTTACTCATGCTGAGGGCATACACCCATGTTAGTATATATCCAATCCATATGAGTCCGTAAGTCAAAACCCTGAACATAAGCTGTCCCAGAGGATGGCCTGGTGAGTCCGATCATCTAAACATCAGAACCAAAAAAAAGACGTTACAAAAGTTAATCAGCCTACAAATACAACTGAATTAGGCAGAAAGTCCCACCTAAAACTAAAGTGGCTATGGAGAAGCAAATATAAAGTACCAGAATAGAGACCAAATACATATAAGTGCGTGATTTAAGTTAAAAGCAAGCGCATTTTAGTTTACCACGCACATTTACCCAAATCAGCCTTCAAAAGTTATATCTTTAACTACTATAACAAATTCAGAAAGATGTGCAGCTAATATCTACTGTAAATGTTTACCCGTTGACGAACAGGCTAAGCATAACTTAACTGGTTGAAGTATCTATCATTTAACTACAGTGTTTCAAATTCCTAGGACAACTGCTAATAAGTTTTAACAGGTGATTTTACTTTGAAAAACCTCAGCAGTTATGCATATGGAAAAAACAAATAGCATTTGGCATATGCTTACCATACTAATGAAAGAGGTCTTCCCCGCACCGTTAGGACCAAGCATTCCAAAACACTCTCCTGGAGGCAAAGCAAGAGATAATCCTCGTACTGCCAGTTTCTCAGGGTTCCCATCTCTTCCCGGGTACACCTTTTTTAGGTTGTCACATATTATAGCATGAGTTATCGTAGGCTCCAAAAGTAACTTCTCAATCTTCTCCCTCTATATCATTGAAGATGCAATACATATATTGTATGAGAAGGACAGTAAGAATATTTTGATAAATACATGAAATAAACATTCCACAAAGCTCTTATGTATGTCAAAGTTGAAGGTAAAAGTGGAACACAACTTCAGAGCATCATCATCAAAAAATCTATTATTTGATAGACCATGACTAATTTAAAATGCAACCCCATTCTTCTGTTACCATTTTATAAAGGAAAAGCAAAAACATTCGTCATTATTTAGAATGAAATTAATACCATGGAACTGTCAAGTTTCCTATTTCAATCTACATGGTATGTAGAATGTTTTGAATAGTACTAGCTAACACTATCACTAGCTAATCTATTTGTGTCAGAAAATTGAATGCTTAGTATCAAACTAGATATAAGCAAATTGTTACCTCCTGAATGACATCGGGTTTATCCATGTCGACAAAAACTTTAGATCCCTGCCTTTTCAAACTAGGTGTGCGAAACGATGTTGGATTCTTCTTGCGAAGAAAAAACAGAGGATGTTTTCCCCCAGATAAAACTTTATCTGTATAATATGCAACCAAAAGTACCACCCACCACTCAACAAACATGATAATCAAGACCTCCTTCATTCCGTTTTCTGAGTCGCTCAAATTTCCCCACCTCATCCCATCTGTCCCCATTGCATTCCCAGAAAAAGCATATTCTGAAAACTCATATAACCCACGATACATAGAGAAACCAGGATATAGCTCCATGACAATGATCCAGGCTCCTACAGTATACAGTAAAAAATGCCCACAACATTTGGTGAAAATAACATACAAAAAAATCATCACAGATATAAACTGACAGCCTAAGACAATAATCACAGAAACATTAGGCTTCATAGACAAATAAAACAGTAGACTGAAGCCCATGATGAAGCGGGAATGGGTTTGTTAACAGTAAATCAAATTAATGATCATACCCTTCAAATTTGTTAAAAGGTCAGATATTTAAAGCATTAAAATAATCTGTGGAATAGCACAAAAGCCAAACATATTCTCTCATTCCAGTGATATCATGCACGATTTCTGTTAACTAAGAAAAACAAGAAACATTGAACACAGAAACGCGAGGAAAGGAAATGGTTTGCTAATCAGGATAAAATAAATGCCTAATGTTTTTTCAATCATAAAGGATACTTCACAAAACTTTTACTTACTTGGAAATGATGAGTCCTCAAGAAAGTTTTGAAAAATAAAGCCACCTAACAGCCCAGTTCCAAATACACATATATAGCCAACAACTGCAGACAAAAAAAGTCTAACCATAAAGACAGACAAGCAAAAATATAGACTAACATTACAATAATAAAAAAAAATAAAAATCAAACCTGTAGCAGTCTTCACATTCGAAAACATTGCAGCAACTAGGAACGCTACGGAAATTTGTAGATTCAAATATATAAAGTAGAAAACAAATTGTATGCTGTAGTCATTCATTGTGAAGAATTTCAACCCTGAAATGATCTGTATTAGAAAACTGACACAAAAATACATGGGAACAAAAGCATACAAGTTTGTGAATTTACCTATAACTGAGCCAAAGAGCACAAAAACAAACATGTACAACAAAGATATGGCAAGAAAATAGGCATAAGAAATCATCCAGTAAGGGCCATCACCAAGTCCGTGCATTTTCATCATAATTCTCAGTTTTTGTTGTTTCTCGTACACCAGTGCTGTCAGCACCACCTACATGGAAAGGTAAATTCGGACAATTGCATCGATGACATCAGTAACACAGTTACTCGCACCGTTCATCAGAAAGGGGAAAAAAAACTACAGAAAGGAAGAGGTAATCCCAAAATTACATACAAAACCACAATGCAGTAGAAACGAGATCAAGGACAACAGTTGGTGAGATCACAAATAAATAATTGAGCTTCAAATTAAAATATACAAAAAAGCCACTCAATATGAAGTATGATATCCTAATATTCGTTTGTGAAGGAAAATCAAGCAAACTACACATAAATGCTTGTTTATCTCACTATGAACATATGTTGTTACAGAACAGTTCTAAGTGCTAACTTGATATGTTTAATGTTGCATCTTGAAACAATTATTATTTAACATCTTCATTCTCATGTTTCGGCATTCATGGAAAAACTTGAGATACAAGTTATTAGCCAACAAACTCAGATGACAAGTGTCAAGTTTGTAACCAGAGATTTGTAAACAAACCATTTGACCCAACCCCACACGCTGATCAAGAACAGCTTTTATATTATCACTTTTCTGACAGACCCACACGAAAAATTTCCCTTGCGATTGAAACATGTACAACAGAGGACACATATTGCTATGCGTTGAAACTCCATTTTTCAAAAGGAGCAGCCAGGATTCGAACCCTTGATCAGTTGCCATGTCAAGAAACCGTTAAATCCAAATGTTTAAGCTGATAGGTAAGGCTCCATAAAAGCTTTATTATTATTTATCTCTGACAAGATTAGCTATAATCACTCAAAATAATCCTTTGCACCCACAGTCTTTATGTTTTCCCAATATTTATGGCAAAAAACTATAGCTATCATGTTTAAAACAAAAAATATAAATAATATAAGACGTTGAATTGAAAAATGACGACGAAAAATAATTGGTGTGCTTACAGGGAATAACTGTAAAATAACCCATGTAAAGAAAAGCGTGCCAATAAGAGATGCAAGATCGACATTGAGCTTGCTGGCAGCTTTGGGCATTTCTTTGACGAATTCAAATAGCATCTTAGTACCAGGACCTTGGAGAAACTGAAGGTAGGCATTTGACACCTGTAATCAAGGGTACACGTGTCAGGGTTAATATTTGTGAATATGAAATGCTTCAACAGAACATAATTCAAACAGGGAAGGGCAAAATTATGAATTTCTGCAACAGGTAATGTACGGTATTTGATGCCAAGAAAACATGAAAATAGATAAAAGAGAATACAAAATCTTCAAAGTTCAAAATATGTAAGCTTGTTCTTGTGGACCTAAAAAACGAAGCCTCTTAACTACACAACCAACCCATACATACCAGATTGACTACACGTGGTGCCCGCACATAGTTAAATTGCCCTGGAATGTCATTGTCTCTGTAGGAAGCATTATACCATGCGCTCACATTCAGATTATTCCCACCAGAATTTAAGAAATCATAGGCTGTGAAAGATCAAATTTTTAGAGTTCGGCATACATGCTATTGCTTCAAATTCAATCACATAAAAAGAACTGAATCGGAACAAGGAGAGGAACCTGCAAGTATCTCATTGATCTTCCCAGCTGAATTCCCTCGACGATATCCGTTGTATAGCTCTTTATTCACCTCAGCAACATTATTTCGCCACAAATTCACACCTTGAACACATTCTACATCTGCGCTTAATACAAGAAAAGAAAAGAACTGAGAATATATACACACCAACAACACAGCAGGGAATAAACAAAATTTCCTGTGCTTATGGACCATTGTGATCAAAAGTCCAAACGTAATTCGAATCAGAATTACACCAATAACTACATGAATCTTAACTGTAAATTAATTATACCCTTGTTAAATTCAATGACTGATTGAACAGAAACAGTGAACTTAGTGTTAAACTGGCATTGACGCTGAACATCATAAAGAGGCGAGCTCTCCAAGAAAGCTGGTTCAAGAAAGATTTGTGGATTTGGTTCTGAATCAGAGCCCTGAACCGTAAGAGAATTCATATCAGAGTAAAAAACTACAAAACAGTAAAACTGAAACTAAATAAGAACACAAGAAAATGAAAAGAACAAGGAAAAATAGCTACCAGCACACTATTGGCCATACTAGCCATAACATCAGAAGCATTAAAAGCTAAAGAAGACGGGAACATATTCCCAGCCAAACCTGTACACATTAAAAAAAACAAACACCGGTTATACAAAACAAGGAACATTCATTTTCCAATTTTGTAGTAAGTGAGACAACTCAGACAAGCATGATTAGTACAAATAGAAATGTGACATAACATCCGCGCCCCCTGAACTTTATTATTTTCACCAGGTTACACATTAATCTATTTTTTTGGGTTCTAATTCCCCCCATGATGTATTCAAAAGTGAACTATTTAACAGATTAGGGTATAAACTGGTGAAAAGAATAAAGTTCAAGGGTACAGCACGGATGTATTAAGCCTAACAAAAAACATGTGCATAGAGTGAGGGAGAGATATACTTAGTCCGGTGGTTCGATTGTTTCCGGTAACAAGTAGAGTAAGAGGACAGGAGCCAGACAACCGACAAGAGTCATTAGGCAAGTCGGGGAAAGGAAAAACATCGGATTTGACAGCGCGATATTGAGGAGCAGGAGCTTGCAATAAGGGGGGCCATTGGGGGGGATTGAGAATGGCACAAGTGGCAACTTGATCGACATCAGAGTATTCCAAACCGCAAACTTTCTCGAATTGACCATCTCCATTCGTATCCTTTTCAACACAACCACAGTTCCTTTCGGGCTTGTTCAATTCTCTATCGAGCAAGGCTTGAGTGAGCACAAGTATAATGCAAAGGATGAAGGGAAATAATATGAGGCGGCAATTCGTCTTTGCATTTCGTTTCTGCAAAAACAAAACTAAATCATAATTCCAAGAATCAATGGGAATTATTTTTATTAAAAAAAGAAAAAACATGTGTATGAACCTGATAGGTTAAGTTCTTGCGGAGCAAAGCATCAGCCTGAGTCCAGAAAGTTGCAGGGCTGCGTGATGTATCGGCCATCGGAACAGGATCTGCAGTTATGAATTTTTCCCGCCAAAATTGGAAGGGGAGAGAGCGTTTCTTCAGTTATTGACAGTTATAATTACCAGAAATTAATACGAATTTAAAAGAAAAGTGTCTTCCATTTTTCTCTAATCCTAACGAATGGGGACTCTAAGAAAATCTCCTGTAAATGCTTCCTGTGGTCAACCAAAATGAGAGCTTCACTCGCTTCGCTTCTTATTCATTTATCAGTTTTGCAATTACTTATATATCCTTTTTCTTTTTCCTGCTATTTCATTGTCTTTAGAAATTTTTTAACTCTCCTACTCTTAAAAAAAATTGTAAATGAAAACGGGTTGATATCAAGAATATTTAACATAAAATAGAAATTATATAGGTGTATAATGTCTCCTCTTGTCACTTCATTTGTTGTACTAAATTATGCACATGCTTTTTAAACTTGTTCATTTTGATCACTTTATTCATCGTATATAAGGAATGACTTATTTTCCCTCTAAATTATTTAAAAGTGTATATATGGGCCATGTTTTAAGTATAACGGGGATAATTTTGACTCAGTGTTAGGCACACGTTAGAGTATTGACTCTGCGTAAGAACAAGCCTATTTGAAGTTGATTGTAAGTCGTTCTTTCGACTCCTTTCTAATATTAAAGGCATTCTAGTCTTTCTTTGCTAAATGATGATTCGGTCATTTGGTTTTCATCAAATGTCACTTGTCATATACAATGTCAATATTAGGACACATGCCTAATATTGCGTCAAAAATTATTTTCGACATGTTTAAAACATGTGGCCAATAGCTACAAATCTAAACGATTGATAAGACAAATAAATCGTCTCTGAAATTCAGATGGCAAAGCAACTAAAATACACGAATTTAAGAGCTAGATATAGTTTAAACTTTGTTTATTTACCATACATTAATGTGTATGCGAGAAGTGTAGATTTCCAACCTTACTTTTCTGCATCTTTATGGTTATTTAGTACTTATTACAACTTCAAATAATTATTCTGGACGTTTTGTCTTGTTTGGTTGGTTTAAGGATTCAAAATTATTATTGCTTTTTGTTCATCTTGGAAATAAATTATGGAACTCCATTATTTTAGTTTAGTAGTAATACAAAAAAATGTTCAATGTCGAAAGTATCCTTCAGATTATTACACTAGTGCCCCAACGCGGCTTTGACAACTAAAAGTGGATTGAAACAATGTCAGAAATGCCCTTCTAATTGATCATAATATCCGAAATGGCCCTTTGATGATGAAATAAACATTATTCAATCGTTAGTCAATGGGCTGTCTACGTGGGTTACTTGTTGGCCAGGACTGAAGTGATTCTGAGTAGATACTTTCCTTAACAATAACACACATTTGTGATGGTGACCTTTGATTTATTAAAATTGTTTTATATGGTTATGACCAAAGGTCATAAAATTAAAATAGCTAAAAGCTTTGAGTAGTTTCCTAGAAGACATCCTTCGTGACAATTTAAACTGCCATAACCATACAAAAAGTCATTTTTAAAAGGAAAATTGATACTTGGATACAAAGTAATTCGTTGTACTTTTTGCTTTGAATATCTTAAAAAGGTTGGTGTGTGGGGAAATAAATTAAAGAATAATATTTTATGCAGTTGAGTTGAACATTAAGATATGGGAAATTTTATGGTCACTTTGTTTTTGACAAAGTAACCATTACTTTGTTTTGTCCACCATTAGATCATGGGGTGAAAAGTGATCTAATGGTGAATAAAGCAAAGTACAAACAAAGTAACTCAAAAACAAAGTTACCATAGCCTACACCGAAAGATATTATCTATTTATTTAATTTAAAATATTAATATAACGATCATAGTGGGTGATGGGAGATTCAGATGGTAAGGTTGAAGGATTTTGATCCCTTACGGTCGTTGATCGATGATTTGAGTCACCGAAAATCGAGGACCGACCACTAGTAACAGTGAAGTTCGATCACAAATGATTTCGAATCTGACCACTAGTGACTTGATCGAGTTGGGCGATAGTGGCAGTTGGGATGGATGCAGACGGTGGTGATCAACATAACTCTTAAATTATGGACTCTTTTCATTCATATTATTAAAATAATCGTTAATGACTTCAAGAATAGATAATTCTAAAATTTAATGATTTAAGCACTTTAACTCTTCCATTTTTTATATTTGAAGTCATTTAAGTATTGTTTGGTGATGAAATAAATAATAAATGTTTAGAGAAATAAATATCTGAAATAGTGATTTTGAAAAATCAAAATGTTATTCTATAATAAAATGTGGTAGTGAACAATTTTAATATTTAAAAAAATTTCTTTTCAAATAACAAATGTTTCCACCATAGCTTGCTTGATTGAGAAAAGGACTGCAGGAATTTTGTTATTAATATTCACTCTTAAAACTTATTTAGAACAAAAAATTTCATAAAACTATCTTTTTCAATTTTCTAAAATTATTATTTATAATGGCTTTCTCTCTTCAAACATACTTTTGTTTTCTTTGTTATAAAAAATTATTTAAATAATTTTGAACTAAAATTTTTTAAGTAAAAGTTGGGTAACTAACTGTAGAAATGAGGGTAGACATTCTCAACAAGATTAGCATCTTCACCTCGACGAAACAACAATCAGATCCAAATCCATTAAAAAAAATAAAACTACAAGAAAGTAAAAGAAAACAGGAATTGTTCAAAACAGTTTCTGTCATCAAAAACTAAAATTATTTTAAATTTCGTTTCCAAATAGAAGCTTACATATTGTTGAAATTATAAAGGTTGAGTGAGTTTTGTGTTCAAGATGAATTTGCATATTTTTATTTTATTTTATTTGTCCAATTTTCATGTTCTTATGTACTATATAAAAAGGAGAGAGAAAAACTGAAGTGTCACGGATGAAATTTTGCCCAAAATAAGGGGAAAATAACAAACAAATAATACTTAAAAAAAATAAAGTCTAAAAATGGCAATTGGTCGCATGCTTAATTTGACCATATCTTATTGTATCGATTTGATTCTGACTTTGCTAATATGAATTATGTTGGAAATTGCAGTTGTTTAATGTGGTATTTGCCTCGTAGAAAGTCATATGCTTGAACACAGTTTGATGTAAAATAAATACTAGTATTTGGAAGATGCCTCGAAAGAATGTGAATTATAATCAACAGTTTCATAAAAATTACTTTATTCTTTTTATCTCCTGCAAATTGATATGCTAATGTAGTTGATTTAATATCAAAATTTAGCTCTCGTTCACAAGAGATTTGTAATTTAAACTCTCATCGAGGACTGTGGTTTGCACTTCAAGAGTGAGTAGAATTATGATCACCTAAACTTGATGTAAACATAAAAACATACCATTTTTATTTTAGTAGAATATTGAAGGGCTAGAAGAGAAACATGAAAACCCTGAGAATTAATCATAAAAAGAATACGTTGGATGGGTGGCTACGACGTTTTTGCGACCTTGATAAAGACATCTTCTAAACTGGTGTCAAACAAACCCCAAGCAGTAACCGTAAATCTGCTTTTGGCAGTCTCAACTGCAAGAAATACATCTGCAATTCTCACCTCGTGTTTCGGCATCTCAAACTTCTGTGTTCCTGAAATGTGATATATTTTCTCAGCATTTGCAGATAGTTTATGCACCATTGTCTCTACTTGTTGCTCTGCATCCACTGGCGTTGTCATTGTCAAGATATAAGATCCCCCGTATCTTCGCTTCAACTGTCAATGCCCGAGTTAGTTCACCTTTTTTTATAACTTTGCTGGCTCGTCTGGTTTGTGGAATGGAATAAAATATACTCAAGTTCACAAATGTATTTGCATCACTTACCTCCTTTGGACTTGCTAAGCATTTTAAGCCGCCCTCTGCAAAAATTCCTACTCGGTCACATAGCGCTTCTGCCTCTTCCATTGAATGTGCTAAAGAATTTATAAAATAACAACATCCATAAGAAGCAGTTTATCAAGAATATAAAAAAATGGGAAAAAAGGATAGACAGATTACTGGTGAGAATAATTGTTCGGCCTTGCTTTGCCTCCTTCACAACATTCCATAAATGGTTTCTTGAAGCCGGATCCAATCCAGTGCTCGGTTCGTCCATATAAACGACCTTTTTTGCAAGAAATGTATACATGAATGGCAGTAATATGATAATGTTTAACTATCAAATTGCTTAATTTAGTGTACCTTAGGATCTCCAATGAGTGATATGGCAACACTAAGCCTTCTCTTCATACCTCCACTGTATCTCCCAGCTTGCTTATCAGCAACCCCATGAAATATATTGAGACTTTTAAGAGATTTTTCCACTTCCTGCAGCAAAAATACAGTGGATAAAGAAAGAAATTTACTGTAAAATGAAATAAATAGGACAAAAAGTTGCCAGAAATTAATATAAAAGACGTTGTTAGCCTTAACTATCAGCTACAACGTCTTTTATATTAATCTCTGGCAAGCAGAATAGACAATTCTTATTAGGGATAACAACAACTAACATCTTCCAAGGTAGAACCTTCTAGCTTTTTCAGTCTTCCATAGAACAATAGGTGCTCCCTTCCTGTTAGACTTTCCCAGAGCAGGCTACATTAAACCATGGCAACAAAACATGTAGAATTACTCAAAAGGTTTCCTTTCAAATTAAGGATGAATGGAATATTTTAGAAAGACATGAATGATAACTCTTTCTTTCTTACTCGTGTTGCGGACAAACACCCATGTTGTTATAAATCAAGTCCATATGTGTTCGTATGTCCAAACCTTGAATATATGCAGTCCCCGAGGTTGGCTTCGTCAGTCCAATCATCTAATCCAGAAAAATTTGGTCTCAAACATAACATAGGCATAAGTATTGTACTGATATGATTCTCATTTTGACAAGTAGATTCTGAAGTAAGTTACACAGATTTGTTCAAGAATGTAACAGAGATATTTCCAAACAGAACAAGTATAATTATAGAAATATTTTGTTCAAGAATGTTTAATTTACCATGCTAATGAATGAGGTTTTCCCAGCACCAGTTGGACCAAGCATACCCAAACACTCCCCTACAGGCAATGCAAGAGATAATCCTCGAACTACCAGTTTCGGTGGGTTTCCATCGACTCCTGGATACACCTTTCGGAGGTAGTCACATACGATTGGATAAGTTGCATTCGGCTTCACAAGTAATTCATCAACCTTCTTCCGCTGAATGAAACGAAAAAACAAATAATAATGATGAATAAGATTGTTAGAAAAATTATTAATGATGCTACATGTTCAAAGCCATTAGATGAGGAATTGTTACCTCAAGAGAGACATCTGGTTTTTCTACATCAACGATGGTAGATCCATCTCCATGCAAATTAGGATTTTGGAAAGATGATTCACTCTTCTTCCCAAAGTTCCGCAAGAAAAATAAAGGATCTTTTTCACTTCCTAATGATGAAACCTTGTCCATATAATATGCAACAGAACCCAACACTATCCACTCAGCAAACATTATTTTTAAGACATCTTTCATCCCATTTTCTGTATCTTCTAAATGTTCCCACTTCATGCCATCATTGGCTGATGCGTATTGTGAAAGTTCGTATAACCCACGAAATAGAGAGAAACCCGGGTATAGCTCCAATGCAATAACCAAGCTTTCTGAAATCACGGAATACAAATCATTTAACAGTTGCAAAACGTAGCAAATACTACAGAAATACTTTCAAAGATTCATCAACTTACTTGGATATGATGGGTCTGCAATGAAATTTTGGAAAAGATAGGCCCCCAAAAGACCTGTTCCGAACACAAATCCGTATGCTACAACTGCAACCGTGAAATCATAACCGTCAACTATTTTACTTTTGACGTAAATAAATACAAAAAATCAAACAACTTAATTTTGATTATACCTGAAGCAGTCTTAACATGCGAAAACATAGCAGCGAGCAGAAATGATACGGCAATTTGGAGATTAATATACATGAAGTAAAACACAAATTGGAGGCTGTAATCATTCAGCTTGAAGATTGTTAATCCTACATTTTATAACTTTTAGAAATAAGAAGAGAACCAAAAAGAAAACAAATGTTAAACTGAGATTGTTACCTAGTATCGAACCAAAGATGACCAGTACTATGACGTACAACAAAGATATTGCAAGAAAGTAGGCATAAGAAATTATGATATAGGGTCCATCACCAAGACCATGCATTTTCATCATAATCCTCAGTTTTTGTTGTTTCTCATAAACCAATGCTGTTAGCACCACCTACACCATAAGGTGAAAAACAGAAAGAAGAAGAAAAAAGTACAACTGGTGACATGTTTTCTAATTCTCTTAGCTTTTAATGAAACAAAACCAAAAGCAAAAGAAATGTTAACAAATAATGCTTCACATGCTTACTGGAAATAACAGTAGAATAACCCATGTAAAGAAGAGTGGACCAAGAAGATATGAGAAATCCAGATTGCTTTTCGTAACTGTAGCTTGTTTAGGCATTTCCTTGACAAAATCAAATCGAATTTTTGCTCCAACCCCACGCAAAAACCGAATGTAAGCATTAGATGCCTGCAATCATCAGATCATATAAGTAATTATGTATCATATAGTAAGGTAAGAATGAAAACTATGGAAAAGAAATCATAACTTTGTAAGTGACATATAGCAGACTCATCATGCACAGGGACTTACTAGATTCACCAAGCGTGGAACACGCAGCTTAAAGTTTGGAAAGTACCAGACACTCACATTGAAAGTATTCAAATTAGAGTTTAAGAAATCATAGGCTGCAGAAAAATGAACAAAAGACATTCCTTAAGCATAAAGCATACATTTAAGTTAAACAAACAAAAAAAAAATTAACAAGAAACCTGTAAGCATCTGATTTGTCTCTCCACGATTATTTCCCTTAGGATATCCTTTAAACAACTCATCATTTATCTCCGAGGAACTACTACGCCACAAATTTAGGCCTTCAACGCATGTTGCCACTGTATTTTCCAGTATGAGTTTATAAAGCAAAAAAGTCGGTATGTCATAAGAAAAAACCTTAGATAATTATAAGAAAAAGTGTTATGGAAGGACGTCTATTTCCCTATTTCCAGGCAGGAAATAGGGAAATAGACGTCCTTCCATAACAAAATGAGACATATTTGGAACAAGTAGCTAGACAGGTGAGGATAAGAACAAAGAGTTATACACTATTGAACTATACCTGTATTGATATCAAACTGCGGAATGGCAATAGGCAAACTTGGGTTTGATGAGCAGTTACGTCGAATAAAGTAAAGGAGAGCGTTCCCAATTAAGGCATCATCAGGATAAATACCTGAGGTTATAGATGTATCTGAACCCTACATTTGAAAAGTGAAGCAAGTTAACCTCTAAAAATACTAGACAGCTTACTGAGATGCAGAAAGAAAAAGAACTCACAAGAGCAACGTCGGCTAAACTATCCAAGGAAGAATTAAGAGAAAGAGAATTTGTAAACATATTTGCCGCGACATCTATTAGGAAAAAAAAAATACAAGTTAATTACAAACTGATGTATAAAATTGGGAAAGAAGAATGATTATTAAGTAAAGAATTGATACTTTGTCCGAGCGTTTGATTTTTTGCAGTGAAAAGTAAGGTTACAGGGCATGAGTCCTTTAGCCTGCACGATGGATTTGCCAAGTCTGTGAACGGAATAAGATTGGATTTGATAGCGCGAACAGAAGACAATGGAATGTGTAACAAGGCAGGCCAGTGCGGCGGACTAGTAACTGGACAACCGTTGGTAATTTCCAAATTTGAATACTGAGGACCGCATTGCTTCTCACATTTTTCAGGATCTTTTGAATAGTCACACCGACAATCACAGTTAGCATTTGCATTGCCATCTCCATTACTACCACCACTAGCTTGAGCAATCAGAGTTTGAGCAATAAATAACAAAATACACAGCAGCACAGGAAACACAATCAAGCAGCAATTCGCCTTAGCATTTCGTTTCTGGCAAAAGAAATCAAATTGCTATTTCATTCATAATCTAGATAAAAATGATGAGCGTTACAGGGGCGGAGAAGGGGACACTACCTGATATATTAAGTTCTTTCTGAGCAAGGCATCAGTCTGAGTCCAGAAACTTGCAGCATTATGAATATTATCTGCCATTTAAATGAAGCTCTACACACTACACCATAGATTGTCTATTGTAACTATATCAAATCATTGCATTATGTAGTAAATTTTGTTGCATTTGGGCAAAAAACGATCTAGGGTAACATTTTGTGACACTATCCAAAAAACATCTTCCATGTACATGTTCCCATTATTATGTCTTAAACTACAGCCAAATTTATTTGTCCAAAAACATCTATTACCAACCCTTTCTATAGCCTATTTTTTTGGCAATTGAATAGAGGATTTGTACAAATTCAATTCTCAATTTTTTTATAAGAATATGTATAAAAATTTAATATTTATCATGACAGCTAATCATATATACTTTTCTCTTCAAATTTCCACATCACACATAGTTATGCTACAATAAAGTGAAATATTCAGTTAAAATGATAATTTATGCATATATCTCAAATGATAGTTAATGTCACTTCAATATAATTGAGAGAAGATATCACATTATAATTAGAATGAGATAGAGTTGGTACACACATTATAATATATAGATATGTTGAGGATTATAATATATGAGTCAAGTTCAAATGAGACAAGCGTTTAGGATGAGACTAGTTTTTATGATGAGACAAGGGGTATTTTTGTAATTCAATAGGGAAATGTGGCAAACTTGTAATTAAATGAACACCCCTCATGCGTGAATTGAAGGGAAGGAAGAGGAGGTGATGTCAGCGCTGATGTCACCTCTGGAGAGAGAAATAGTTTTAATTATTTTATTTAAAATGCATTTTCCCGCTCTTTCCGAACTCATTTTTCAAAAAAAATTATACCAGTGAACTCGTATTAATTAGGTGGTCATTTTGAGATCCATTTTTGTTATTTATAGACGATTTTTATTTTTTTTTATTTTTTTATAATTGTTCCACCGGACTACTCTAATTGTTCCACCGAACTACTCTAATTGTTCCAACAGAATACTACATTTTTTTACACTCCCAGAGTGCATTTAAAAAAAAATAATGAAAATATTTTGCTGGAACAATTGGAGTTGTCTGGTGGAACAAATGTAGTATTCTGTTGAAACAACCAAGTATCCGACTTGGAACAAAAATAAAAAAAATAAAAATCGTCTATAAATAACAACAATGGATCTCAAAATGACCGCCTAATTAATACGAGTTCAGTGGTATAATTTTTTTTGAAAAATGAGTTCAGAAAGAGCGGGAAAATGCATTTTAAATAAAATAATAAAAACTTTTTCTCTCTCCAGATGTGACATCAGCGATGACATCACCTCAATAATGCCCCTCCATGTTTTTAAAATTTCAAAATTGCCACCACTTTTTAATTGTCTCACACTAATAAAAGTCTCTTTCCATAATGGTTTTGTCTCACATTAACCTATCTCTATAATATATATTTTAAGTAAATAAAAAGTTTGATATTATAATCAGTAAATCCTTTAGAGAAAGAGCCACCTAAAGGATGTCCGATCAAGCTCGAACAAAATAATCGAATTAATTAATAAAAACTAATATAATAGAAAATAGAATATATATTGCAAAAAGTATATATTTCTAAACAGTTTAATAAACATAAAACAATACATTAAAAGTTCAATTATTTCAGTTCAGAGTACAATTCTCATTCCTTGATTATCATTAGAAAGGAAGAATATATACATGATTTTTCAAGTTAATCAAACCTATACAAATGGTAAATAATTCATATAGAACCATTCAAAATAATTACATACGCACACAAATATTATTCTAATAAATTCAGTGTAATCCATTGTGGTTATGAGTATTAACATATCTCTAGCATTGTGTGTTAGAATATAATTCTCGGTTCTAAAAAAAACAATGGTTCAATTCATTTCTTCTTTTTTCAGGTATTAAATCCGTTTCAGGAATTTCCAAAATTCACACCCAACACTATTCTTATTTGTGTGGTTCACTTGTATTTCTTTTGATATTTGTTGTTGATTTTTATTATTTGATTATCAGTGTTTACAAAACTATGATTGATTGTTACTCTTAATATGCGAAGTGAATGATATAAACATATTTTAGATTAACCAATACATTAATATATAAAATTAAGAAAAATTGCAAAAAATAAGAAATTGTAAACAACTCTATTTAACGATACGTGGGTTCAAAATGCAAACTTAATACAATCGTGGGGATTCAACAATACTTTATAGATTGAACAAAAATACGCTTAAAGACTTCAAAATCTATTTTACTCTAGCTAAGCTAGTTAAGGAAGCAGCTCATGCTACTGCCATAAATGTTTTATTTCATTTTAGCGATTCTATTTCGTCTTTATCGCCTAGTTGACTTGAGGCTCTCTATTTCTTTTTCACAATAAAACTTCTGTTTTCTCATGAAAAAACAATTTGTTATTCTCTATTTAATTGTACGTCTATCACCGTAAGTATATCAAGTACTTTATAATTTCAAGAACTCCCTATCTAAATATTTTTGACAAGAACTCTGTATATATAATATATTCATATGTAACGTCTGTTATAAAATCAGAATAATACAAAATATAATGCTTTTCCCAATTATTTCTCCTCGTTTTCCTACGTTTATGATAACACTTGAATAATATACGCGTAACAAAAGTCAATGAAACGCTAATTTTGTAGTTAAAAACGAGATTTGAATAAACTGAATTTAATAGAGAGGATTCCCTGCCTAGTTTGGATATTGTTGGACCAGTCAAATATCTTTATTATAGTATGAAATTAAATTCTTATTAACAAAAACAAAAATGATGTCATTATAAAACATCCCCTTTGAGTGGTACAATCGTAAATTATCCATAAAACAGAGCCCATATGATCTAAAATTCATTTTCCCAGATTACCCTTCTGACTGAAACGTTGGAGGAAATCGAAGTAGCAGCTGTAATTACGATATTACCCCGCGATCAAACAAACATATATATAGTAATTAATAAACTGTAATATATCAGACGAGAGAGCGAGTGATCGGAGATGGATACGGAAATGGTGAGTGGATTTGGTCTTGTAATACAGCAATTCAATGCTCTGTTCAAGAAGAATCTGTTGCTGTCATGGAGGAACAAGATCGCTACATTCTTGCAGCTCTTTTCTTCCTTGTTCTTCATTTTTCTTCTCTTTGTCATCGAGAAGGCTTTGAATGCTAGCAATTCTGGTACCACGGCGTATCAGACGATACGGGATCCTCAGGCTCTTGTGTCTCCGGCGATACCTCCGTGTGAGGAGAAGCTTTATGTTAAGAAGCCGTGTTTTGACTTTGTGTGGAGTGGAAACGGCAGCGTTAGAGTTAATCGTATTGTTAATTCTATTTTGGCTAATAATCCTCACCGTCCTATTCCTTCTGATAAGGCAATTATTCTATTTCCTATTATTATTATTCGATATCATGTTGGTTGCTCCCACGGAATGGCCTGCCGGTAACTAGCTAATGTTACATGACGTAAATACCATCTAGGTTCGAGGGGAAAAAACCACCCTTTTATTGGTTTGGCGGTAACTAGCTGATATTTACTGTGACTAGCTAATGTTTACCGTTAGACGAACCAGTTTGAACCAGGGGATATAGGAGATAGAAATCCACCCTCTTAGTTGTCTCTAAGGGGTGGCATGGTGGTAACTAGCTAATGTTTACAAGTTAATGTTTACCGTTAGACGATTGAGGTTCGAACTGAGGTAGAGGGAAATAAGGCCCTCCTAGCTAATATGATGCTAGTTGCCTCCCAGGAGTGTCCTGGCGGTAACTACCCTCCTACCTGATATGATGCTGGTTGCCTTCAAGCGGTGGTCTGTCAGTAATTAGCTAATGTTTAGACGATTCAGGTTCGAATTTCAGGGAGGTGGAGAACTGATATGATGTTGGTTGCCTTCAAGCGGTGTTCTGTCGGTAATTAGCTAATGTTTACAGTTAGACAAACGATCCAGTTTCGAAGCTAGAGGAGATAGGAGGAAAAAAACACCCTCCTACCAGTTGCCTCTAAGGGGTGGCCTTGTGGTAACTAGCTAACCTTCACCCTCCTACCGGTTGCCTCTAAGGGGTGGGCTAGCTAGCCTCTAAGGGGTGGCCTTGCGGTAACTAGCTAATGTTTACAGTTAGATATACAGGTTCAAACCTGGGGAAGTAGGAGGAGGAAAAACCACCCTCCTAAATGATATGATGTTGGTTTTGGTTCGGAAGATTGACAACTATACTCTAATCCCTAAGTTTTTACTGAAATTTTGCAGGTTAAGTCATTCAGAACAACAGATGATGTGGATAGTTGGCTTTTGAATAATCCTATGCATTGCCCTGGAGCTCTCCATTTCAGAGAAATAAACGCTAGCATTATCAGCTATGGTTTGCAGACTAATTCTACCCCGGTTAGAAGTCGAGGTGCATTTGAGGATCCTGTTTTGAAATTTCTAATTCCGCTCCAAATTGCAGCAGAACGTGAAATTGCTCGCTCTGTCATTGGAGGTTGAATTTTGAATTTGCTATTGCTCTTAGGTTAAATTTTGACAATGCAGAAACTGTACGGTTTTCGAACATATACATCTCTAATTTTTTATTTTTTTAATGGTTCTTTAGATCCAAAATTTAGCTGGGTGGTAGGGCTAAAGGAATTTGCACACCCTGCTGAGCAAGCAGCCTCTGCATTGCTTCAAGTTGGACCCGCTTTTTTTCTTGCTTTTTCCATGTTTGGATTTGTATTGCAACTCGGATCTTTGGTTGTAGAGAAAGAGCTAAAACTTCGCCAGGTGCGCTTCAGTACTCTTTAGATACTTCAAGCTTCTACTCATTTGCTTAATTATGTTATTTACCATTGGTTTTTTGGTTCCTCAGGCATTGAGTATGACAGGTCTTTATGAATCAGCATATTGGTTGTCGTGGATCATATGGGATGGAATACTCGCATTAATTTCATCCCTTTTGCTCGTTCTCTTTGGAATGATGTTTCAGTTTGACTTCTTCAAGAAAAACAATTTTGCAGTTGTCTTTCTTTTGTTTTATCTTTTCCAGCTTAACATGGTGAGTCAATATTCTGTATTCTCTTGAATATTATTAATTTGTTTTATCCCTAGTCTTACTAACCTTTTCTGTTATAATCTTGTGTTTATGTTAGAGTGGTTTTGCCTTCTTGCTGTCAACCTTCATTAGCAAGTCATCTTCAGCTACAACCGTTGGTTTCTCTGTATTTATCGTTGGCTTTTTCACTCAGGCAAGACTATTTACTCCATCACATAATGATTTTAAAGGCAAACCGGATCTCACTAAATTTTAGTAGGGTGATAGGCATGTTATACTGGATCATATGTATCACTCTCTTTCAGAGGGAATATAAGATGTGATTTAAACATAAGCCACCTGTTTGAGGCCGGGTTTCCCAAACCTTTGCAGATGCATAATGGGAGTTGAACCAAAATAGAGAAAGATTCACTATTTAACTTCTGTATCCAGTATAAAGCTTGATTTTCATCTCAATTAGATTTTTTGAACTAGATGTTTTACGAATTAGAAAATGAGGAGTACGGTTTCATCACACTCACTATTATTTAAATTTTGGTTTTGTCATTGCAGCTCGTTACTCTATTTGGATTTCCATATGGTCTAGATACTGCTAAAGCAATGCGAACTATCTGGTCGTTTTTCTCACCAAATCTTCTGGCAGTATCAGTGAATTTGCTTGCCCAGGCAACTTCAACTCCTGAAGATTCTGGGATTAGCTGGAGTGGACGGAAAAAGTGTCAAGCAGACAGTGAACGTTCTGCTGTAGAAGACTGCAGGATATCAATTGTATGTAAAATTTCAGGCTCACCATGCATAACACTCCTACAAGCACAGCGTTTAAGTTCAAAACCATATATGGAAAATTGATCGTCTAACATTTTCCATTAAATTTCCCTTTCTAAATTTTTCTATACACTCTTATTTGCATTAAAAGTTAACCTGTTTGTAATTGTGTGTTGTTGACAGAATGATGTGTACCTTTGGCTTCTGGCAACATATTTTTTGTGGTGTGTTCTGGCTATCTACTTGGATAATATAATTCCAAATGCAAACGGTGTGAGAAAATCTATGTTTTACTTCTTAAACCCTGGATATTGGACTGGGAAAGGTGGTAATGAGGTGGAAGGTATGTAAACTGACTTAGAAATTCGCCTGTTCATATTATCTTATGGCTACTATTCTGATAGTATTTCCCATTTGTATAGAGGGTGGCATCTGTAGTTGCATGGGCTCAGTGCCACCGTATGAACATGTTACTCCAGACGATGTAGATGTGCTTGAAGAGGAAAACACTGTAAAGAGTGATATGAAAGAAGGCTTAGTTGATCATAATATCGCTGTTCAGATTCGAGGGCTTGTAAAGACATATAGTGGGACTAGGACGATTGGTTGTTGTAAATGCAAGAAGACTAAACCATATCATGCAATTAGGGTGAGTAACAGTATATGACCTCTGGACCAGGCAGATTAAGCTACTTTAAGAAAAGAAAAGAGAAAAGATTTGAAATTTTCTGTACGGTTTCGGTATATACTTATTTACGAAATACATACAGGGGTTGTGGATGAACTTCACAAAGGATCAGTTATTCTGTCTACTTGGACCAAATGGTGCTGGAAAGACTACAACAATTAGTTGTTTGACTGGCATAACACCAGTGACTAACGGAGATGGTAATATGTTTATTTAAAATCTTTCTCCATTGTTCAAAACTACACTGGAAATAGGTATGAGGTCAGGAGTAATATAATAATGTCATGATTTAACTTGTTGGCAGCTTTGGTTTATGGAGATTCCATTAGAAGTTCTGTTGGCATGTCAAACATTCGAAGAATTATTGGAGTTTGTCCACAGGTGTGTATTTGCATATTTTAGCGTTTGACGTTTTAAATTTATCATTTGTTTATACTCTTGTATATTTATTTTTTCTTTTGCCTTTGCATCTATACTAGGAACTAACTTCATATTTTCACAGTTTGACATCTTGTGGGATGCGTTGTCTGGCGAAGAGCACATCCATCTCTTTGCTAGTATCAAAGGCCTACAACCGGCTTCAATCAATATGGTATTGACTAACTTCTAATCAGAACGAATGTAGATTCTCTTTTTTTTTTTTCTTATGCTCTCTTTTTTATTTTGAGGATTAATTGCTGTCACTGAAGGTTGCTCAAGAGTCATTGGAAAAAGTGAAACTTACTGAATCAGCTAAAGTGAGGACGAGGAGTTATAGCGGAGGCATGAGGCGCCGGCTCAGTGTTGCAATAGCTCTTATTGGGAACCCAAAACTGGTCATTCTGGATGAACCGGTATGAAGCATGAGTTTTTTTCTTTATCTGTGCAAAAAAATTTCTCAACTGACTGTTAATTCCGCAGACTACTGGTATGGATCCAATATCAAGGAGGCTTGTCTGGGATATCATACAGAATGCAAAGATAGGGCGTTCCATTGTTCTAACTACACATTCCATGGAAGAAGCTGACATTCTCAGTGATCGTATTGGGATTATGGCCAAGGGTAGACTGCGATGCATAGGAACTTCAATAAGGTTGAAATCAAGGTTCGGTACCGGTTTTGTTACAAATGTGAATTTTACCGAAAGCAACGAGGAAGAGTCTGCTAAATATCATGCGGATGTAAAGCAGTTTTTCAAATATGTAAGTTGACTGAGTAATAATTTATTTTCATTTCTGGAAGTCCGTATTCTGATTTGTCAAAATCTATCAACAGCATTTGGATGTAGTGCCAGCAGAGGAGACCAAGTCTTTCCTGACTTTCATCATACCTCGTGATAGAGAGAAGGCTTTAATGGTAATTTCTTTTCATATGTGCTTTTTTATACTGTTACCTCCATGATCATGTGCTGAATGATTTGTTCTATGGAGCTCTGGAGGTAGAAGTCACCTGTATGCATATTGGTTCGAATTGCCTGTTTTGGCTGTCCTATTGGAAAACATCACGGCACTCAAATATCTTAAGATAGATGTTTACTTTCTTCTACTGAGCATATGACGGTGATCTATTTTAGATGGACATTAGTACCTTAAATTTTTATCGATTGATGATAAACTTTCTGGGAATGAAAAACATGTAATTTATGCAGAATTTTTTTGCTGAGCTCCAAGATCAAGAAAGAGAACTTGGTATAGCAGATATCCAAATTGGTCTAGCAACACTTGAAGAAGTTTTCTTGAACATTGCTAGGCAGGCCGAGCTAGAGAGTGCTGCTGCCGAAGGGAAGATGGTGACTCTGACTCTAACATCTGGAATTGCTGTCCAGGTATTATACTCGTACCCATACTTATTTATAGATCAAATCGTCAAATACAAATGAAGTATTAATTTGTGCATATACCTGATGTAAAAATGCACATATTAAAGTTAATAATACTAAAACAACTTATAGAACTCATCTTTATTTACGTACAATTGAAAATGTAGATTCCTGTTGGAGCGAGATTCGTTGGAATACCAGGAACACAGACAGAGGGAAATCCTAGAGGTATAATGGTTGAAGTATACTGGCAGCAAGATGATTCGGGCGCTCTCTGTATTTCTGGTCACTCTAGTGAAATGCCGATGCCTCCTAATGTTGTACCGTTGCTTTCTGCAGCAGCCCCAACTACCAGCATGAGGTTGCTAAGTAGAAATAGAGGCCCACTTTATGGAATAGTTATAGATCCCAATCAGATGAATGAGTAAATATATAGTATAGGCTGCGTCTAATAAACATCCATTGTTTTCTGTTTCCATTCTTTAACAATTATAATGATATTATTCATAATTTCATACACTGATACCTTTATCAATTGAACCAACAGGCAAAATTACTTCTTTGCTTTCACATGCAAAACAGCCTATCTTCTTATATTTAGCTCAATCTCAAAACCCTATTGTCAAATCATTTGCTATAGTCATGACCCCAAAAAAGAATATTTCTTTTAAAAAGTAATATTTTGTTATTATTAATACAGTATTGTCTATATTAGAAGCTAGAGAATTAAAAAAAAATCCTCCAGCAGATATATCCCGCAAGCCATTTGCTACTAGATTCAGCGTAGCAAGTGGCTTGTGGCAAGCATTATTGGCAGGCTGATAGCCGAATTTAGGAGTAGAGTTGGAGATGCAACTAGATCAGTGCTTCATAGTTTATTCAATTATTTTGAGATGATTAGAAGAGTTAATGGTCAAGTCATGACCTCTAGCTCGAGACTTTGGATCGGGAATTACTGGACAACTAACTGCAAGTGCATGAAAATCGAACCAGTGTAACATACAGATATTGACCATGTAATAACAATATAATATGGAATCATAGAAAACAGGTAATGTTTTAATTACACGATGATATAAACTTATCAAGATGAAAGACAGAATCACTCAACTATCAGCATCAAGACTTGTTTAATATCAACCACAGCTAAGAATTAATGTATGATTATAGCACAACAGAGATTCAAAACCTATGATATGATGATGTACATTCACTCACAAACATCCACTGCAGGAAAATCTAGCACGATTCACATCCAACATACCCTCAGTTTTACAACATAACTTTGTACTACAGACAGACACAAATGATGAGAATTGTGGATAATATCGGAACTCAGTTTCTCGCTTGCAAGGCTCAATAGTTATCTCTTCCATTCAACCGGGGTCGTCTTTGCTGCAAAATTAATCAAAAGTGAAGTTAGTAACTTCCACACATGCAGTTCTCAGAGTTTGACAGCAAAATAGCTGTCTATTCTCACAGGAAAAAAAAAGTTCAAAAAAAAAAAGGATTGGATAAAATCTTCCAGTTGAAAGTGGAAGTAGGTTTCCATCAGTTCCTACGACGAAAATAGGCAGCTTATGATTGTTGGGGCATGAATATATATTAAAGAAAAAATAACACATTATGACAGAAGTACTAGTACATTAAGAGATGCAAATCATAAACCTGGAAGGGATAGATGTATGTCCTTAACCGGGGAAATAATTTAGTCAAAGTGCTAAGAAAAGTCATTTCCCAACAAAACCGAAGAGACAATGCATTCAAATTCATTTCATGACAATGCAAAGCTTAGAAATTTAATTACTACGTAACGTTTTTCATACCATTTCCATCTCTTGATACAGCTCTGTCACTTTTGCTACCCCCCTTGCCACCAGAATGAACTGCTCGTGTCCTTGGTGAGTGTGAGCTAACTTTGCTGTTTGTAGAAGAGGGCAAAGACTGGCGCCGGGCACTATTACTTTTCTCAGGTCCATCTTGGCTAAGCCTTGGGGAACCTTGCGCTCTCAGCTTTGCCTTTGCAGATTCCGTTGCAAGCATATAGCTTGGGACTGCCGGACTACTCTGTAATCCATTCTCTTGCTTTGGTAGATTTGAAGCTTTTTTACTGGGTTTGTTATTACCATCTTCTGCTGGATCATCCTTATGGTTTAACTCTCCATTTGTTACAGGAGTGTTCTCATCTTTCCCACACTTCTCAACCGAAGGCTCAAATTCAGCCACAGCTTGATCACTGTGTATTTCTGATATTCCACTAACTCCTAATGGTTCTGGAGTCATTTCAATATCTGGCAATTTGGAAGTCATCGAAATCGGCTCATTCTTCACCACATCAGGTAGTTTCTTTGGCGTTGTAAGGATCGTCTCTTTCTTCATCTTCTCCCCTGAATTGCTCATGTTCTGGACCGATAGATTATCAACTGATGTTTCAAGACTATCTTTTGGTTTCTCAACTTCAACCTCTGGTTGGACCGCATTTTCAGTTACAGGGTTATGAACTTTTCTCAAACTGCGTTTCACCTTTTCAAGCTCATTCTGTGGATTTTCCTGTGCCGTATCAGCAGTTGGGTGACTTGAAATTTTCCTGAAATTGCGCTTGGGTTTCTCCAATTCAGAGGTTGCTTGCACTGAGGTATTGTCAATATTTGCAGCAGGAACCCTTCGAACACTTCGCTTTGGTCTACCAGTTTCAGCTTCCAGTACATGACCATTACTGTGTCTTCTTTGAGATTTCGGTACTCTTTTTGGTTTGGGAATTGGCTTCCAGAAGTTAGACATTGACCAGCGTTCCAACCAGTTTGGAACTGAATTTGATTCCACAGAATCATAATACAAGAACAGTGGCATCACAGTGGGTGACGAAGCCACAAGCTGCAGAAATGAACTCGGAAGATTTTAAAATAGATAACATTTGCAATTAGAAGCATCCATACGTTGAAAACTAATTTCACTCCTAAAAAGTTAAAAGTCAAAAGTCAAAGGGTACCAAGAAGACAACAACAAAAAAAAGGCTCATGTAGAGGGTTCAATGTTCACTGTAACATTGATATTATCAAATGCTATTGAGGAGCTATGACATGGCAAATGCTATTGAAGACCGGAGAACCCAGTTATGTGCCATAGACAGCCTATTCCAAAAATTTGACGAGTTAGTCACAAATATGCTGATGACTTGATGTCATGATAATCAGAAATACTGATGCACTGAAACACATATGAATACCTACAGGTTTAGCTAGTAGCAAATTTTCTATGAAAAAGATGTTCAGAGGGTAAAAAAAAATAATTTCTTTTCTTTTGAGTAAGTGAATCCAATTAACGATTCAAGTCTTGTTAGACACCCTTCAGGTAGCTCCTCACCTAATCAAAGTCCGTCGGATACACTAGGAGTCAAACTCAAAATTTCTAGCTTAAACAGCATATTAGAATTCTACGGTAACCTACATGCCAGAAATATGATATCACAGTAGCTTATGCTTAAACTTGTGAAAGAGTTTTACCCAAAGAAAATCTTAGTTTTGTTCACAAGAAGCATAATAGCTAATGTGTGCATAGTTGGCAGGTCGAGATTCGACTCGTGAAATTGAGATCCTCATTTGTGAATCATAACTCGTGAATCAACTCGAATCATAAGATTCAGTTCGAATTCATTATATTATAAAAATAAAATATTTGCCCGTGTTGAACTGCAAATATTATCAAATACTAGTCTCAAGTGAGTTAAGCAATTACTGTTGTTGAATTATTAATTTTTATGAACGATGATGAATAATTTGATTCTGATCAACTGTTGTTGCCCCATGACAAACCAAAAACGTTTTCTAAATGGGATGGGACGGGACTTGCATATTGAAATTGGAAAATCACGCAAATATGTTTTGATTAGTTAATTAATTACAATGATTTTATTTCTTATTGATTATTTTCTCATTAATCTGTCTCTTTCCTTAATTAGAGTTCCAGCTTTCCTAATTAACAATGGAATCGGCGATAATTTAGATCATCCCTATAGATGCTTCAAATAGAAATGAATTAACTAAGATTTTACAATTCGAATTGTGAATCATAAGATTATATGATACTTGGATTGATTGGCCCAACAGATTCGGCTCGAATTGTGAGTCGTAAGATTCTAATAAAAGGGAGTGCGTGAGCTTAATCTATCACCAACTATGAAGTAGTTCGTAAATTTTCTTAACTCATCATCCAAAAGAAAAAGATGGGGCCAGGCATACCTTGAGAACAAAAACATTTGCTGAGAGTCTTGCCCTTTGGATAGAAACAATAACTCCACTTGGGTCTTGAAGCTTTCCATCCTGATCAACAATATATAAATCAAACATAGCTAAATAATGGACAATTTGATATGCAGAAGAACTACTTCTCTCTATTATTATTACTACTGTTACTGTTATAATGTTATTATAAAAGAGACATGATTGAGCCATTTTAAGAAAACATGCAACAAGTAACATAAAATGATGACAAATAAGGCAGTTCTGGAAAAAAAAAATTAAGGATGATTGCTCAAGAAATTACCAGAGGCTTCACCACACTGCATTTTTTATTAATCTCCAGCCCAATATCCGAATTCCTCACTTTCACTCCTCGAGCAAGGGCCTGCAGCTTGACAATTCCGAGCATGCAGCATAAAGTGGCAACTGCTTGTCGCCTGACCAAGTGCCCACGTATGAGAGCCTGGAGTCGTATTATGCCTTTAAGGGCTCGAAATGCCCTACGAGCCTTCACAAAATATACTAAGTTAGTGGAAGTAGAACCTCTGCTGATCTTCTACAGTTTGTTTTTTGGAAATCTAACAATAAACAACAAGTACATAGAAGAATAACATGTGAATTCATTTTGCAGTCAGAGATGTCTCAAACATGCATACAATACAAATATTGGTTATAAATTATTTTATTCATTGTTTCATAGCAGTAAATCCAAGGAACTGATTCTAAGTGAACATATAAAATTTTTACTGCTGGAAGCATTGGTGCAGTAATTCCAGAGAACAAATTTCGTTTTCCTTGTCATGCGAGCCATGGAAGCACCACAGTGGATTACATTGCAAGCATACAAAATAAAATATTTTCAATACTTCCACCGCAAAAATTTGAAGATTCATAGAACAATATAGGTCACATTATATGATCCACACTAAATTATTTCAAATAGAAGAACGCTTATTAAAAGGGATGAGAATATTCAAATTTCTAATTGATTTTCAAAGTTGTGCTTGGGCATGTGAACTCTAGCCCCTACCAAAATATCCGACAAGGTGTAACCTCTGTGTCATAACTCCAACAAGTCAACTATCTATAGTAGGGGACAAAAGCTTACCAAATAACCCCTAAATGCAGCTTGTGCCAAAGTTGCAGCTTCCTCTTGCCTTATTTTCTCTGCATCAGATAATTCCACTTGGGGTGTCAACACTTGTGAACTTGCATCTTGATTTCCTTGCAAAGATATACCCCCATTATTCTGTAAATCTGCACTGCCCTGGTTCTCAAGTTCTAAATGCCTTTCAGAGAGAATAGTGCTAACGGGGATTGGATTGGAGATCACAGGAGGGACTGAATACGCATCATCTTCAGTTGCTTGGGCAGTAACCAATACCTCTTTCTGGTTTGCAGTTCTCTGTACACAATAGTCTAAGTTAAAGAACAAGCATCCATATATAATGGTAAATGCATTTGGGGGAAGTCAATAATCATATTATGGTAATACTTAGGGGTATCAATTAAATAGTATTGAATCGAGAAACCAATACAATCCGATCAAGGAAGGAATCAATAGATTGATTGTCCGTAAATTTTGTGTATGAGTCGAATGAAACCAATCATCGACTCTTACCAGGGGGATTCAATTCTATCAACAAAGGATCAAATGAAAAGGGAAAACTACAAGGGATGCCAAATTTACATTAAATATATGAAGAAATTCATGGTGTTTCAAATAAATGATGTGAAATTGCAAACACTAAGTAACGACGTCGATGTCACCTAATAATTACAATAAGGAGAAAAATTACCTCCCTGCCCCTTGCCACGTGAGATTTCGAAGAATTCTTTCCAAACAGTACCTTCTTGATCCATCTGCCTGGTGATTTTCCCATGACTAGATAGATGATAATCAGTCACAGATACTTAAATCCCAAATCCTGCATTAACAAACAGTTACACATCATTAAGACATAATACATTTAGAATGAAAACATATAAAAACGCCCGAACCAAATCTGCTCCCTGCATTTTTATTAACTTACTAAACCAATCAAACAAAACTACTAAATTGATACCCATATAAGTGAGGAAAAACACATTAAATTGAAGTGAACTAAAATGCAGAAGCAGATAAAGAAAAATCAGTAAAGAAATCTAGAAATTAAATGAAGATCCCTAAACAGAGATCCAGCTCACTTTTTAAAAAATTGCGCAATTACGCTTACATTAAATAACAAAAGAAAACTGGTAGAGTATTTTAACCACTAGGCTAAGAATAAAGTAAGAGTTGGACCAGATCTGCAACATACCTGAAGAATGTGTCCCAAATCTACCATTCCTGCAACAAAACATGAGTATACAACAATGTAATGTCCAAAAAATTTGAAAAGAATAATAATAATTGAGGAATGAGAAAATGCAGACAAAAGATAAGAGAAGGAGATGAAGTACGATGAACAAGTGCATCTCAAGGAAGGAAATGTTGGCGATCTATAGTGACATCATTTTTGTTTGCTTTGATCTCTGTATAGAAGAGAGCTTTAGAAGAAAATAAAAGAAAATGAAAAAGAAAAGTGTAGGTTGGGTTGGGTTCCTTTATTTATTGTGTGTTGCCCCGCTCATTTAATATCAACGTGAGCTCCTGATTTAGCAGCTCCTTATTGGTCTAACTAAGTCACAGACAGAACACACTGAGCTCAATTTCTCACTCTAACTTAGCTTAACTTTACTTAACACTAACACCCTTCCTTCTTTATCCACTTTTTTAACTTATAATTAATCTCTGCCATTATATTCATTCAGTTTCGGGTGGAATGGACGGACGTCATTTTCCTCGACTTTATTTCAATTTAATTCCGTCTTAAACTTCATTTTAGAACCACCGACTGAATTTAAGATTTTAATCAAACTCTATTAAAGATGATTAACCTTCAATTGGTTCCGTCAAAAAATATTTAATATTTTTATATTTTCTTTATGCTTTTGAAAAGAATGTCCTGATTAAAATATGTTAATTTGAAATGTTTTGTAAAAGCAACCCACCAAATAAATAATGGTTTAGTGATTATCGCGCACTAAAAAAATCAGCGAATATAAATTCTTAAAAAAATAACTTAAAAGCAACTTCAACTATATCCATCCTAATGCATAATTATTCATTTATTTTTTTGGTGGAGCGGGAAGGTTAGACGCCCAAAAGAAAAACAAAAAGAAAAAACAGATCAAACAATAACAAGTCTTCTCTCTGATGGACCAATCTGATCTTCAAGAAGAATCTCCTAGAGGCCTGCAGGAGGCGCACCACACTCGTGATGTCCCAAGGCAAGAGAACCTGCGAAATAAAAAGATCCTATTCAAAATCAGTACTGATAAAGGATTTGAATTTAGATCCCAACATGCCCATAAGGCTCACTTAAAGGGAAGCCCACTCCAACCGTGGCCATCAAGGGTAGTTAGGTCCAACCTAGTCGGGCCTCTGTCCCATGACTCGGCCTACTAAAGACGCACGATGCTCCAAATGGAACTCAAGACGCTACCGACACCATCTGTAATATGGTTCAACCGAGCTATAGTGGGGGGACTCCACTAACGTGCACTATAAAAAGAACTCTCTAGTGAAGGCTACGGCACGTTTTGAGAGGTGGACAGAAAGACATACGAACTTTCTTTATCTCTCTCTCTCTCACTCCTCTCTCTAATTCATTTCTATACTAAACTACATAACAGATAACTGGACTCACTTTAATCTAAAGAATTTATCAGTTACTAAGATAGAGATTGATGCCTTGAATTCATAATGATTATCTATTAAGTCTAATAGCTAACTTGAAGAAGACTTTTTGTCTAAATGGCTAATTGAAGAACTCTTATATAGAGCGCTCAATTTAAGATTCAAACGCGAACGTACGCGATATCACGATCATAAAAATAGTGAAAAGAAGAACAAGAGTAATACACGCTTGACTGTAACACTTGTGTAATAAAGTCGGAAGTGAGAATGGTTCATATAAATCTCTATAACCTTTTGATTAAGATTTTAAAGCTACTTGAGATGTAAGTAGCTTGAAAGATTTTAGCTAAAGGTGCAAGTGAAAGAAGATACTTCACTTGACTTAGCTTAATTTGTAAAAAACTTGTTCAAAACTTGTTCTTCTCCCTTGAAAGAGATCGATATTGGATTAAAAGCTTAAGAAAAGGTACCTTGGAGACATGACGTAAGCATATAGAGGTGTTGAGCTACGATAAATATGATGAGTGTCTCTTTCTAACTTATTCTCTTACATTCACAACTGTATTTTAGCTTTGAGTTATTATCTATTAATTATATATTGACCGGACATCCTCATCACTTTGTATATATAAGAATAGTCTTTATTTTTGCTACAATATCCTTTTAGTTCAAAGATTCAATAGTATTTTCCTTTGATCAATAATGTTCAAAAGTAAGAAGCTATTATTCCGAGTAAAATCAATATTCTCATAAAAGATGATACTCTCTCACTTCGAGGTAATTCAACACCCCCCTCCCTCCTCTTTTCTATAACTCTATTAATTGATCAAGTAGCAACAACCCTAAGATACATGATTTTGACACTTTGACTTTAGTGAAGACTAGTTTCACTTTGTTTAAGTACCAACGCTCGGTCATTTAAGGAGGTTGAGTAGATGCTTTCACTATAGGATTCAAAAACTGGTGCTCGCAATTGTGTAGCATCGGGTAGAATTTACTTTTGTAGCACTAAAACATAATGAACAAAGTGTGTTAGTTGCGATCAAACGTGACAAACTGCAACAAAAAAAAGAAAAAAAATGCAATAAAATGGTAGAAAAACCTCCCTCAAAGCCATGATGTTGAACAAATAGTTAAAAAACTTCCCTCAAACCATGAATTTAAACAAATTGCAAAAAAACAAAAAAACTCATTTCACCATTTATTGAATACAACATTTATTAATCGTGTGGTTAAATCTCTGATATCCCATATCCATTAATGTTTTGAGTTATTTTTATAACATATCTTTTACTTCCAAATCAGAGTAGGAGAGAGATAAAAGAAAATGAAGTAAGAAGATAGAGAAAGATCACAAGCGAAAGAGAGATTACGAGTGGAGAGAGAAATAGATTGCACACAATTAAAGAGATGGAAGCGGATATTTATAGAAAAATGACATAAAAATAATTAGTTTTGTAAAATGCTCAAAATTCATGGTTTTTTCTTTTCTTTTAGAATTTAACTTTTGTGAATTATGAGATTTGAACCGAGGGCTCCATGTTTCTTTTAGGAACGTAGTAACCACCAAGGCATTGCTTGGTAGATAAAATTCATGGTCCCTTAACTATTATAAATTGAATAATAATACTATAAAACTTTAACATTTGATGTGAAAATGATCAAACTTTGAATAACAGTTAATCTATAGTTATTTTGACCGAAATCCGACAACTAAACCCATCGAAAATATTATATGATGAGTTGATAAATATGTTGATAAATGGATGAATATTTGGGTTAAAAAATGGGTTCTCAAACTTATTAATAAATTTTTTGATGGTGTAAAAATTATGTGTTTTGGCTACCACGTGAAACAAGTATATGATTTAGGTATCTCATGCAATTTTCGGTGAGTTTATTTGCCGGATTCTCTTCAAAAGAACTATGGATGAAATGTTATTCAAAGTTGAATGATTATTGTATTATTGTTTCATTTATAATTAAAGGAGCATAAACATAATTAACTCTTTGTAAAATGTAAACAATGTCTAATATTAAAGATATATGCCGTTCCTCTTTACTAAAAAAAAGAAGATATATGCTAGTTTGTAAATAGATTGGAAATGGGGCCTGAGGAGAAACTAATATAGGCCTTCAAAGAATATGAGGCCCAGAAAGGCCATAGGACGATAATGCCATCTGAACCGTTAACGGAGAGTTTGAAGTTTCCCATCTGAACGGCTCATAATTTGAATTTCAAATTTCGAAAATGCGGTTTATTATGGAGGGATAAAAGCGCTCCTCTGCGTTCAAATATATACTTATGGCCGCTTTTTCTTATTGCTTGACCCCACGATATTCTACTCAACGCTATAGATGACCGCCACGTGTAAAACGACAGGTGAGAAATTGAAATTTGAGGTATTGGGTACTCCCTCGCTCCCGCCTTTAAGGAAAAAACAAAAACAAACGGAACATGTACAGTCGGTTGATTATTGGATGCATATAATAAGGTTGATAGTCTTAGGTTGTCCCTAGAAAAAGCACACAACAACACATACGTTCTCATTCTTACTTCTCTGTTCTGTGATTTTGTGAAAATGGAAGAAACTGCTGTTGTTACTGGTATTGTATAACTATTTTCTCTTGTTTTGTTTTGTTTTTCTCTGATTTTGAGTCCATGTATTTATGATGTGTTCAATTTGTTTGATGTATAGGGAACTCTAAATTGAGGTATCCACTCAGATCGGCCACTAAGATCAAAGAGGGAACTCCACATCTCTCTGCTTCTTCTTCTTCTTCTTCTTCTAACAAGTAATTCCTTTTTGTTTCACTATGCGTTTGTTTTAAGTTGATTCAAATCCTGATCTTCATAGAATTACAGCCGGGTGGGACATATGTAGGCACTTAGAAATGATATCAGAATCTCTTGGATGATCAAGTAGTAGATGATTCAATTATCTTATCTTAGAGATCTCAACTCATGCTTTCAATTGACACTAAGTTTGTTTTCTTTGGTTCTTCTTATTCTTATCTGGCTTTGATTATTGAGAGTTGGCATCTACAACGCCATGTTATTTATAATTGAAATTGACTGAAAATTACTAAATTGAATTAATCTGTGGTCTCTATTCTTTTTTACTTAAATTCAGTTCAGATCAGTAAATTTGGCAAAATTGTTGAAACATTCAATCAATAATTAAATCTAATTCAGTGCAAAAGAACAAGGCCTTAATAATGAGAAATTACTGAACTGAATTTATTCAACTTAAATGACAGATAAAGCATAAACAACAAAGCCTAAGTTTATTTTTTCAAAACTTTCCTAGATTTTGGTGCTACGAAGGTTAGAGATATATATAGTACTATGTCCTTATTTTTCCTTTATATACAAGGATAATCTGCTTGTTAAAGGAAGCTGACCTTGGGTTTCCTTTACAGGGGAAGGTCAGTATCAAATGTAAGCAAAAGTGTGGGTGTTCTTAATCTATCCAGCAAGGAAAAATCTGCCAAGCCACCTAGAAGGCTGTCCACTCCTGCTAAGTCAGCACTCAATGTAGTTGCAAAATCAACTAGGACCATTACCCCCATATCTGAGGCTAGGACCATGTCTAAAAGGTCTACGAGTGGACAAGCAAAAAGTGAAACACCCCTCTCTGACATTTCTACATCCTCTAGCCGCAAGAAGTTTAACATGCTGGCTTCCTCTTCATATTGGTTATCACAGATCAAGCTTTCTGAATCTGTTTCAAAGCACTCCATTTCCATTGGCTTTTTCAAGCTTGCTTTGGAGGCTGGATGTCAGGTCTGCCCATTCCTTCTTACTTTTTTGTGGATTTCTGCTTTATTTATTCTGATTTCGTGTGTTAATTATATATAGCCTTTTCAACGGATGAGGGATGAGCTCAAGTCATATGTGGGTCGGCATGAACTTGGAGATTCTGTGAAGGAATTATTAGAGAGCTACAACATTACAGAAAATCAAGAGCAGGTTCAAGCATCTGAGACGTGTTCACAAGTTCCTGAAGAGGGAACTCGATCTTCTGATGATGAAGTCCATTCTTCATCTACAACAGGAGCCAGGAAGCTGAGACCCAGGTCTTTAAATGCTGAGAGTGCCAAAGTCCCCACTGTCCGAGAAGCAGCCAAGAAAGAGATTCTTCAGAAAAACACTAGAACACCCAAGACCAGGAGCAAAAGCACTGCAAATTCGCCATGTGTTTCAGACACTCGAAGGCCAAGTAAGCAAGAAAAAGCAAGAAAGGGAAAAGAAAAAGGCGAGATGATAAAGGAGGGAAAGAAGTCCGCTACAGCTAGGGAAGAGGGTAAGAACAAGTAGCTTACGTTACTGCTGTTACACTTTTAAGGTTGTAGTTGAAAGCTAATAAGTTTGATGCGTTTACAGGTGAAGTCATCCCCATAGACAATGACAAAGTGGTTTCTTGTGATGAAAACAAAGAGAATGTGGTAAGATTTGTGTTTTGGTTTTGGATAAAAAAGCTTTTCATTTCATAAGTTGCTTATCAATTTTCTCATTTTGTCTTGCTTGTGTTAGGATGGTCCGATGGAAGAGCTCAGTATGACTGAATCCTAATCCAAGTGGAGCTTGTCTTGTCTTCATTGGGGCCTTTCTTTTATGTATAGAAAGACTTGAACAGTGTACTTGGTGTTTTCCTTAATGGTGTGAATGTTTGTCTTTTCTATTGTTCTTACAAATTGTATTTGGATGAATTCTACAAATCAATATATTTTGGATGTGATATTTGTTAATCAATCCACGTTTCTAGAGATGGTCCGGTCCGGTTTTAAATGCATCTAACTAACAGATAGATACTAATGGGCCAGATCCATATAAATGAATGCACAGTTACCATTTTTAGCACTTTTGTAAATGAAAACCACTTGTAATGAACAAAAACTGCAATTTCTATTTTGGGTTTGATTGGGTTTGGAACTATTTATCTAACTTGTCGAGAAATGTAGTTTTTATGGAAGTTATTGATTAAAAATCATAGTGATCACAATATTAGAAAATGTAAAGTTGAGTAGATATTATGTTACGTTTTAAAAAACTTTATATGTACTTGGCTCTCCTCCGACCGCTCAACTCAAACTTGCGTACAATCTTTAATATGTATAAAATTTTAATGAAACACGTCTTTTAAAGTGGTGTGTGGATAACTCAAACAGATTAATTACTAAAATATAAGTAACTGATTTTCTATACATTATTTTTTAGTAGGAGTTTTGATGGGCTTTCAAAATCTGAGAAGACGAGGGAGGAATATGGATCATCATATGAAAACTATTTAAAACCTGATTAGGATCCAGTCCATATAAAAAATTTGGAATGGTTGATTTTGGTATAGGACATAGGTGGACTGAATTGGTGAATGTTGTTAAGTTTGGACATGTAGTTAGGGCTTTTTGTTAGTTTGGAGGTTCTAAATAGAGGGAAAGTGACAAAATAAAAAAGTGGGGACCAGACAAATGACGAGTTTTTCCCACCATAAGACAACCTCATCGAACTCCATCTTCCTTATTCTCCTCTCTCTAGAATTTATAGCAGCACTGCAGGATCCACTCTCGTTCTAGATTCTTTCTTTGTCTCTTTTTTTCCTCTCCACTCATACTTCTTGTTCTTCTTTCGATTTATTTCTCTTTTATTTATTATTTATCAAATTCGCCTTCTATCTATCTATCTATCTCCAGCTTTTCAATTCTAAACCCTACCTCTCTCTCTCTCTACAGGTATGTCATTTCCGCAGCTTAATTTTGATGATCTATCTTTTTTTAATTCCCAATTTTCCTTTTTCTAGATCTGCTTCCATATTCTAGAAATCCAACCCTAGAAAGTTGTAGATTTATTTTTTTATGTTTAATATTATGAATTTGCTCTGTGTAATTTGATTTGTGATTCTTATTTATTTCTAATTAATTACAATAACATATGCGTTTCTTCTAGATTGATTTTAGGATTAGTATGTTTGCCGCTCGCTTTGTCTGGAAGTTGAGAGGTTACAAAAAAGAGAGAAACTTCTAGGTTGAATTAGAGCGGTGGTCCAAATTCCACCTTGAGATGTGTGAGTTAAACATATGTTGTTGCTTTAACTATCGCTTCTGGTTCGTTCGGTTAAACAACATGCTATCATTGCTTCTGTGATCTAGTGGTCCAGGGTTCGAATTCTAGCAGCCCCAATTTGTGATTAATTTAACACATGATGAGGTGGACCTGTGTTGTACACTTGAAGCCCGGAGGCATTTGTGTGCGGAAGTGTGTTAGATAAACAGATGTTGTTGGGCTTTTAACTATCAGCTCGAGCTTACAAGATGCTACTGAACTGAACTATCTCTTTTAACTTCTGGATATACCTGCTTTACTGTTTCCCAAATTAACCATACTTGTATCAGAACTTGAGATTACTGTGATCTAGGGGCCGTGTTTTTGAGAGGCCTGTCTCCGACCTATTAAAGCTTTTGTTACAAAATTGATTTCTATTTTCGAGGTTTTTGTTTTAACAGAATCAGATGTTAACGGTATATTCTGATTGAGATTTGTAGGCAGTGGCAATGTCAACTCCTGCAAGAAAGAGATTGATGAGAGATTTTAAGAGGTTGCAGCAAGATCCACCTGCAGGGATTAGTGGAGCACCCCAAGACAACAACATAATGCTCTGGAACGCTGTCATTTTTGGGTTAGTTAATAAGACTTTTTTATTTTCTTTATGATAAGTTCATGTTAGCCAACCCCGAATCAGTTTTGGACTAAGGCTTTGTTGTTGTATCTACCTCTTACTAGCTCAACTTCTGCTAATTTGTTATTTTCTCTCTTTTTTTTGTTTGGGATTGCAGCCCTGATGATACTCCTTGGGATGGAGGTGAGTAGTTATTGCTTTAAGCTTAATTTTACTTCAATGTATTAAACTCAGATTACCCTGAATTATATGTGCGTGTGGTTTTGCTTTCCTATTGAAACTTATATTGTGTTTGGATTGAAGTTGGAAGAGGCTCTTCTTTGAATTAAGAGTGTTCTTTCATTGTTTCTATTTTCTGTACCATATTTCTACTGGCATTTGCAGTATTTATCTCTTTTGCAAATCCCAACATTCTCCATAAAACGTTAGAATAAGTTTTTTTCATTGATTACTGTGCATTCAAGCGATAGATCTGTTTCCTGCTTTCCTTCCCATGCATGGCCCCCAGGCTATGTATTATTTTGCATTGGTTATGTCGGTATTATCTATGTAGTTGGAAAGAAACATTTCTACATATTAGAAAATAAGCACGCAATAGGCTTCGTCTTTTATTCAATTCTTTGAGGTCAGCTAGTTACCATAAACTTGTTTTCGATGTGAATGGAGTGACTAGTTCTAGCAAACCTGGAAGTAAACTAGCTTTGGAAAGTTTCATATTGCATGACTGTTTACGTGGTGTTTTTGTTTTTTTTTTTTCCCATTACTACTCTGCTTGAATTCAAGCTTGAAAATTAAACAGTTGCTGTTGCTACATTTATTAAGAGAATTACTGTATCAAGATGTACCGTGTCAAGATTTTTCTGTACATTCTAAGAAGTTCTTGTAATCTTTGTCATGGTTATTAAGAGTGGTTCTGGGACTTATTTACGTATTAAAGTAGGGGTTACTTTCCTTATTATTTGCTTGTTATTTCATATTAAGAGTTTGTTATGACTGCTGTAAATAGTACAGCCACGTCAGCAGCACGTTCCCCTATTTAGAGCCTCTCTTCTGAGGGTTACGATCATTAGAAATGTTATCAATGAAGTTTATCTTCTCCTTCCTTCTTCCTCTACTCTTTTCTACCTAATACTTTGATTCTCTCCTTCTAATTTGTTCTTCCCTTCTCCTAAATTCTCTTCTACCCTAATCCCAATCTGACTTTTAGGTCTCCCCTAGCTCCTAAGCAATAGCCCGAAACTAGCCATTCTTTCCCCAAAAACTTTGCTGAAATCAACCCAATACATGTAACAACTCAGAGACCTATCTTGACCTTCAGTCCAATCGCTACTCCATTTTGGACCCAGAACATTCCAAATAAACTCAATATCCTATCCAAAACTAATCTGTGTCCAGTGGTCAGACAGAAAAGCTCTAGATGTTGGAACCCAAAACCTGCCTACTTTTTTTTAAGAAAACACCTAGCTCATGCTTGGATTCTGGGAAGAGAAAGCAGCTTCACATGATGGAAACTTTTGGCAAAACAGTGAGTGGTTATATGTGGCGAATTGTGAAAATAAACGGTTAATTGATGAAGAAAATCGACATCTACCAGCAGAAACGGAATGGAAAGGAAACCAAGGTTTCTTGGTTATTCCATCTCTTGTCAAGAGTGATATTGTGATTGGGAGGACTGCGTTTCAGTCCCAGCAAATTAAGACAAGAGAGCAACAACTTTGCATCGTTCCACTAGATTGTAGGGTCCCTATTCATTCAGGTCTTACTATTTTTATCCTTGGATGGAATGATAAGAAACCACCAACTAATAATCCACTTTCAATGGAGTCAAAGACATCGCCATCTCTTAATGATACTAACAGGGTTGCTCTCTTCAAACCACCAACTGATCCTCAGAACACCAAAAGGGAGGTCAACTTGGACTGCAGTCAGAAGAGTTGGATTCCTCATCTATCCATGGAAAAGAAATTTTACAGTCCAAATTTGGATTCTGTGGCAGCCAAACTGGCTCCTACAGTCTTGGGGACAAGAATGCTTTAAAAGGAAGAATGATTCCATTGGCAGGGAAACTAATAGGAGGTGAGAGGGCTCTTGAAGCAGTAATGTCTATCCTCTACAATTTATGCGTGAATGAGGAAAATCATTCTTCAATAATAGCTGCTGAGAGACATTGGTAGCTCTAAAGTGGATAGTCTTATCAGAAAGGCCACGACAGTGTTTGGATACATGGCTTACCAATAGTTGTAGTGGGCTGATTACAGGGTGTGCCGATTACGTCTTAGGCCGGTGTTGTTGTGTTGGTGCATGTGTTGTTACGTTTGCCGTTGGAGGACTTCACGCCCTAATGCTATTGTGGATGGTTATAGCGAGAATCTGCCTGTTATTTGTATTGTTGGGAGGTTCAATTCCAATGATTATGGATCTAATGAGATTCTTTATCATACCATTGTTTTGCCTAATTTCAGTCAAGAGTTTAGGAATTCTCATACTGTTACATGCTTGCATGTTGTGGTGAATAACCTAGGCGATTCACATGATCTTGTAGGTAATTTTATATGCACTGCATTGAATGAAACAAGTCTGCTTATTTCAGCATTAGCTGTTTTTGGTAGCGATTCCTCATCTTACTTTTAGCCGTGATCCTGTCCCATTTTCACTCTCTCCTAGATTCATACTTAGTAACAAATACACTGTTTTATTGTCAGGATTATTAAGAGTGATTCTGGGAATTATTTACCTATTAAACATGGGGGGGTAATTTTGTTATTATTTGCTTGTTATTGCTTTAATAGTTGTTATTTCATTGGAGTTTGTTATGGCAGCTCTAAATAGTACAGCGACATCAGCAGAAATCCTATTCTTGAAATCTTTAGTGGGAGGTTAAACAAGTCTAGTCTTATTGAGCCTCTAGCTTAAAAGGTCATAGTTATACTTGTTAGTTGCAGGGAGCAATAGAGAACAAAGTGTTATAGGTTTACGGTTGAAAACAAGATCTGAGTGCTTAGTCACTGTGCTGGCTCATGAAATGCAAGGAAATGCCTTGAGTCTAACTGTGTAAGCGACATTAGTAAGCCCTTGGTCAACTGCATGATCACATGTGGGTTTCTGAGGCTGATTTGAGATGGAGAACTAGAGCAACAACAACAATATGAAAAAATTAATGATATAGGTCTCCTAGGCTATTTGGTATCTCCTGGTGTCTCCTTCGTTTCTGCTATGTGTTGTTTTGTGGTGTTTATTTTCTTAAAGGTTTTAGATTTGTATCTTAGCAGGTAATCCTTATTTGATTTAGCACCTCTAAGTGTTGCCTGAACAAATTGAAACCTACTGAGTGCTTATTCAAAAATGTTTTTGTGTTCAGGAACGTTCAAGTTGACCCTACAGTTCACTGAGGACTATCCTAACAAACCACCGACAGTACGGTTTGTTTCTCGAATGTTTCATCCAAATAGTAAGTTGTAGCTATCTTAATTCACATTTATATTACCATTGATTTTGACTGAGCTATTTTGCCTCACTCGTCACTCTTGTTGGATTCAGTTTATGCAGATGGAAGCATCTGCTTGGATATTTTACAGAATCAGTGGTCTCCAATATATGATGTTGCAGCCATACTAACATCAATACAGGTATGAATAATATATCTTATAAGTTATGCATGAGACCTGCAACAGAATCATATAATTCCATAACCATATATTTACAACTAAGCATAATAGATGCACATACACATGCGCTCGCTAAGAATATCCGTGGTTCCCCTTTTATGATGATGGCATGACATCTGGTGATGTTTATATCAGCTGTCTGCTTGACTGCCATCTTTAGCATTGAAGCTGTGGATTGAACTAATCAATTAGCCCAACCATTCAAATTTTATTGTTTAGTATTTCTTAATTGGTTTAGTTTATAATACTAGCAATTTAATACATATGATTATTTTCATGTTTTATGTATTCGCCTATCAACTACTCGGACAAGAGATATATATTTAGATCATATTTTTTATTTTTTTATCGAGATGTCACATTTTTAATTATGGACTAGTATTATGTGAAAAATGTCCCCTCTGATTTTTTCCTTGTGAATATCTATCTGGCGTTGTAAGGTTATCAACCATGCTTATTTTTTTTTTATTTTTGACTCTGTACTCCCTTTTATTTTGTTGCTAAGTATCAAATTTGTCTATGTATTTGAGTCAAATTAAAGTTTTTGAAAATTTCCAAGCTTGAGTAGCTGTTAATTTTGGTTTATGTTATATTTATACACCATTTAAATTGATGCATTTAATACTCGTTCTAGTTTTGACCATTGTTCTCCCTTTTATTTTGTTGCTAACTATCAAATTTGTGTATTTGTTCGAGTCAAATTAAAGTTGTTGGTTTTCATAGTCAAATGGTTTCATGGTTTCCAGACTCGAATAGCTGTTTATTTTGGTTTGTCTATGTGGATTCCTATGAGCTTATGCAGCAATGGCCTTATTAATGTATAGTGTCTTGAACCTATTTTGAATTGAATATTCAAGTAACTTTGCAAAATTTATTTCCAAAGTATCACAACTAATGTGGAGAAAAAGTACTGTCGTATGCTCACCAACAATGTTTCCACATCTCAATCCTATTTATTGTTAATTTGTTGATGTTAATCGTGTATGTATGACTGAGATATATGATCTTTTTTTTTTGGGCAGTCATTGCTCTGCGATCCCAACCCGAATTCTCCTGCAAATTCCGAAGCTGCCAGGATGTTTAGCGAGAACAAACGCGAATACAATCGAAGAGTCAGAGAAATTGTGGAGCAGAGCTGGACTGCAGACTAATATGTTGGTTCTCTGGTAGGACATACCTGAAACTCAGGAGACATGCACCCTTAAGAATCATCTTGTGATAATATCAACTTCTATCTGTAATGTTTGCTTCCCTCAAATTATGAATATCAGGGATAATTTACCTCTTGCGTACTATGACTGACTTTCTTCATTGCGTGTCTTCAAGAGCTTGTAAAATAGAAATTTGTGTATCAGTTTGAATGCTATTATTGAAATGTTGGTGCTTCAATATATATATAAAAGCAGTTGACTGGTTTGATCCCTACTAGTTGAAAATCTTAATATATGGTGAAAACTTGCAGGAATGCAGAAGTTGGAGGCACTACATGTTTTGTTTCGACTATGAGAATTTGCAATGGTTTAAAATTGTCAGGACGTAATGAACTTTGTAGATGTGCGATTAGTTATTGAACTTGATATATTACTCGAGTATCTTTATGTCCTAGTTCTAGAATCCCTTGAATCGTATTAATCGTCTTTATTGTACAAGTACATTATTCTGTTTTTGAGAGCAAAACTAAGTTTCTGTCTGTTGAACTTGGTGCTTGTTTGTTTCTTGCTGTTGTTTTACTTGCATGTTAATATTTGGTTTGTTAGAATAAATAAAATTGTCAGTTGTTACTAGTTAAAGTTATACTATTGAGTTATGAGTTAAACTTTGTAACATTCTACTTGTATTTGATATCATCTCAAAGTTGTATAAGAATATATTTAAGCTCCTTTCTCTACGTTTTTGTTAGTAATTTATGTCTATGGCCACTTTATACAAGTCATTCTATTCAAAATTTTGAAGCTGTGCCTATGGCAAAATCCAAGTATATCTCATTTGAGAGTGTTTGATAGTATTGGTTATGTCCATGTTTTCGATGAGATAAAGAACCGAATTGGAAGATAAAAACATCAAGTTTATCTTTATAGGATATCTAAATTCAAAGGTTACAAATTCTATAATCTTTAAAATGGAAAGACAATGATAAGTAGGGATGCCAAGTTTGATGGAGATTCATTATGGAATTGAAAAGACATCGGTGTACTTCTTGTCAAAACGAGGACTGAGGTTTCACATTTTTTTTTTAAAAACACATTTTAGTTTGACCGTATAAAACTCATGATTATCGACTTTAAACAGAAAAATTTCAAGAATTAAAGTTGTTTAATACCATAATTTTCATGCAACCACATTTTAAGTTTTTAAAAATCATCGTTTTTTAATCTCTCTCTCAATTTTGTCTTTCTCTCTCTTCACTAAACACCATCTGCAAGATCACAAAATGACAAAATGAAAAAGTTGAAGAATTAAAGTTAAGACTATCAATATTAATTGGAATGAACACGATATCATACTAGCACTCTATTATAAGTTGAAATTCACATATATATGGTGTTCATCCACACGATATTAAAATGTAGGGTAACCTATGGAAATAAAATTCTATTCTATGTTAACATATATAGAAATTAGGAGAAAACTGTCATTTCGCATATTTGGAACTAATAACCAATGAAAACAAACCAAAATAAGGAATAACATTCTATTCCTTGAGTTGACTTAAAAAAAAAATACTTTGACATGACAATATATATATGTGGATGAACAGCTGAGCAAAATATGCAAAACAAGGAAATTATTGTATAACACCATGGCCAAACATGTCCATGCAAAAAAATTCTACAATCTGTATTATTGTCATATATATTAACATTAATTAATTGAACACAAGTAAACCAAATAAAATAGAATTAAATAGGGTGGTCTTTGTTTTCACCAAGAGATGGAGAAGCATTACTCTTAGGAGAAGAAAAGGGTAATGAAGTAGGAAGAAGCATCAAACTTGTGGCACATGCATTAGCTTTCGTCGTCGGGTGAGAATAGCTGCTGCTAGCCCCCGGAAAATGGTCACTCCACTTAAACTTGTGCACAGAGTTATCCATACTACTAAGAGTTGCACCATTGGTTGCAATGATAGAAGTGAGAGCAGATACTAAAGCAGACTGAAAACTTGGGTGAGCTGTGATAGTTTGAGTTGCAGTGGATAGACTAGTGTCCTGTTGAGGAATAAAGGGCGGTATGGTCAATGGTGGTCTGAAACCTCCAAGGTGGGTCCTATAATTGGGAACCGGATTTGATTGCTGATGATGATGAGTAGTGGAAGTAGTGAAGTTAAGAGAGGAGGGCATGAATTTGGAAGAAGAGGATGTCTTGAAATGATGAGAAGAAGAAGAATTGGTGAGGTCAAGAGTGATGGTAGGGTGAGAAGGGGAAGGTGAAAAAGAGGAGTTTTGGAAGTAGAATTCGTTTGAGTTGTTATGACGATTTGACGACGATAGATAGAAGTTGAGGCCTTGAGTTCTTGACGAGGATGATGATGATGAGGTAGATAACAACATGGAAGCAGCGGCGGAAGTGGTGGAAGCCATAGATGTAGCTGAAACAGCAAGAGGATGGTTATGTGTTCCTTCATATGTTGTCATTAATATTGACATATCTTCCGCACATCTTTGCACCTGATCATTGGTCCAAATAGTTTTATATTAATTCCTTACTTATTAATTAGTAGTATATATAGAAACAAAGAAGAGAAATTTAATAATTAGTTAGTATATACCTGCTTCCTTACTGGGCATGATGATGCAACAGTGCAACGATAGTATGCTCGAGGACATGGGTTTCCTTTCGATATTTTCTGCCCATATTTCCTCCATTGGCACCCATCATTCATCTGCATTCCATGTGATATATTTTATTTCTAATGAAAATTCAATGTTTCTATATAGTCCCTAATATCCCGATCTTGTGATCCAATATTTTTAGGGCTTGATCCCTTTTTCCATATCTTGGTTCTAATAATAATACTAAGATTATCATGTTGAATTGATGTCCCATGCATAGACGTAAACATTAAATTCTTTGGTACGTACGCATATGAAATAATAAAGAAATAAAATGTTAATGAAACAATTTCAAATATATAGTGAATGAAATTGAGAACTAACCGTGGGAGTATCACATCTAAGTCTGACACAAACCCTAGTTTTCTTGAGGGGATTTTGTTGCACAACTTCATCGTCTCCATTTTGAATGGTCTTTTGATTACTATTATCATGTGACCAAGTTTCAGTACTGTCCTTTTTAGCTTCTTCAAAAGTACTGCTAATAGTAGCTTCATTTGCATCACTTTCAGACTTGCATTTTAATGCAAGAGATAAGTGTCTATTATTATTGTTATCATCACTTTTGTCATGATCTTCTAATTGTTTCGTTGTTTGGCTACATATTTTAGTCTTTTTGAGTTGACTTGAGAATCTCCCTAGGCTAAGGGAAACCAGCTGATCATGATCAGGTGCTTCAGCTTCTACTGTAACTAGTGTTGATTTCTTTGTTTCTTCATAGAATTGCATTTGAAGGGCCTCATAATCTTTCATCCTTTGCCCCAACTCCTTCTTTAGCCTTTCATTTTCTTCTCTCACTTCTCTCATTTCCTCTCTACTTGATTCTACCCGGTTTTCCTGCATATATTATCACTTAATTCATGCAAAATTCAAGATATAGGCAAAGTGGATTAAAATATTATACATGTTTTTGTTGTAACCTACTTTACAATTATGCATGATATATCATGATTAATTAATAATTAGTCAACTATGCGTACATGAGGGAATTTTTTTATATATAAATATAATTGGTTGACTAAAAGAATAAACCTAGAAAGGATTTTTCATTTAGTTATTCTTATGATATTTACTGAACTAAAAGCTTAGATTGATAGTTAGTGTTACTCAATCGATTAAGCTAAAAACTCGAGATAATATAATTAAGTCTCAATTATGTTAACCGATTGAAAAAATAAAGGAATTGAACCTGGTGGATAGAAGAAGGTGCTTTTGAATCGGATTCCATGGTGGTTACTTTATCGGTTGTAGGAATTTCCTGGTGAAGAATTGGAACTAAGTTAAGTAAATAACAACATAGAATAGTTTTAGAAAAAACAGAAAACAAATAACATATGGAGAGGACTTGATCAAGGAGAAAATTTGAAGCGTTTTTGGTGTATGATGCTCTTTAAAACTATAAAATAAAAGGGTTGATAATACCTTATTTAAGGTATAATAAAAAAAATATGCAGTTTCATTTATAATTAAGAGCAAATTTTCTTTAAAAAAACAAAATAAAGGTGTCTGTAATGCAATAGCATTCTAAAATCTCTACTTGGTGACACAGTTTTACCCATGCCTTAATTAGCCATGTGTAAATGGAACAAAAATCAAGCATGCAATTAAGGATCTATTAGACGGCAGTTAAATGATTAAGTCAATAAATATGACTTTTTAGAGTTGATCTTATTTTTTTGGAACCCACTGTATCCATTTATTTCTCTTTTGGATTCCTTTCAGTCACAATATCAGAAATTCAAAGCCCATCTTCTAACATTTTTCTTAATGAATACTAATTATTATCTAATTGAATAGTTGTATTATATGATCCGATCATTGCAATTTGCACATGCAAATCCAATTATCAAAAATCTATCTAACTTTTGTACCTGTAGTTTGGTATTACTTGAAGCATCTTTGTTTTCTGATAAAGATGAATTCAGATCTTGATCAATTTCATGATTTGCTCTTTTCCTTCCAACCTGTATTTAACATATACAGGAGTTAACCATCAATTTTGGCACAGTTAAACATATATGTGAAAACTACAATATAAAAGAAAAAAACATATGTGAAAACTGCATGTAAATAATAAGAAGTAGGTGATTAACTGATAATTAAAGATTATTTTCTTTATATATAAATTTCGACTTGAATACATCAAACACATATTACCATGTGTTTTTAGTTTCACTAATTAATGAGATTGGTAGTATTCGAACTCTATCAAATTCTTCGTTGGAGAAAAGATTATTGCCTTAATCATGCACTAAAACAAGCTAGATAATAAGCCTAACGTAGTCATATATAGTTAAACATATAATGAGAAGAACAAAATTGAGATTAACCTATGTATATAATTATTGATCCAAAGAAGAAGAAAAGAAAAAAGAATGGACCTTAACAACAACATCGTCATCTAGTTGATCTTCCATGGCAAAACCAGCACAACTTTTCAGCAAATAACAGTAATTAGATATATTTTTTCGTAGAAGTCTTGTTTGGCTCTTCGATTTCCTGACTTGTTATGTTATGTATATAAAGAGAAGAGCATGCTGTATTTGACTTGTTTTTAAACGAACAAAAAACAAGTTCAATGAAAATGTCAACTCCCTGAATCCAATTTGCAGTAAACAAATATTAAAGTCCAGCTAATTAATGTTAAAAGCATATACACTTTTAGTATTAAATTAAGGTTAGAAGAATTGAATTTGAAAGCATCAATAATGATTAGAGCTAAACCATACCCAACTTCATAAACTTGTCAATTTTAGTCAATTTGGCCTCCTAACTTAAGGGACGGCCTATTTGCCACTTCAACTGTTGAAAAAGTGTGTCTATTGACCTCCAGTTTTGAGTATAACGGAAACATATTTAACCCAACGTTAATCACAAGCTAGTATTGACTTCACATACGATCAAACATATGTGAAGTTGATTGTAAGTCGTCCGTTTAACTCCTTATATTGAGAGCTTTTTTTTTGTCTTTCTTTGTTAAATGTTGATATGACCTTATAGTCTCCAATCAAATGCAGTGTCGTACGTGAAGTCAATATTCTGACATATGCCTAACATTGAATCAGAAAATGTTTCTATTATACTTAAAGCATAGAGGTTGATATACACATTTTTAGATAGTGGAGGGGACAAATAGATCATCCCTTAAGTTCGAAGGGAAAAATGACTAAAATGGATAAAATTATGTAGCTGAGTTTCAACCTTATTATTATTATTATTATTATATTATTTATCATTGTTACTATTATTATTACTATATCAATTAAGGTTGATCGATAGAGCCACTTAAGGGTGTTCGAATAATCTCGAACTGAGTGATTAGATTGTTACAAAATTATTATTATTGTTATTGCTAATCATAAGAAAGTAAAAGAAAATAACTAAAAAGAGAGGAGAGGAGAGAGAGGATCAAGTGACGATGACCAATGGGACTTTAAGCCATTTAAGTTTAAATTCACGTTCTTTTGGCTGAAATTTATTTAATCGAAATTAAATTTGTTAAAATGAACTGAAATTAAATTTATTGAACAAATTTTTGCACCATAGCCCTTTGTGACTGCAGTTTCTTAATCTAGATTTCCTTTTGCTTTGCTTTTCTATAAGAAATGGTTTATGTACGTACGGTACGGTTCATTACGCAGATCTCAATTAAGTGTAGTAGCTCTTTTATTATGTATGCATAGCACCCACAAATATGCAAAACACTTCACAATTATTCATAGGATTAAAGCCTATCTTAGCAAAACCCTACTAGTAATTGCTGTGGAGTCAGATTTTGCTAGGGAGGTTGCTCATTTTTAAGAATCAAACTTTCAAATCTGCATATGTTACGATAGCAAGTGGTTTCTCAATACTTTGTCTACCGTTAAAGTCAATTTTGTTGGGCGTTCATCGAACATCGTTGCTTATAATGAGCTTTACTCGAGTATCGCCTTTTTTGTCCGATGCCATGGAACGGACAATTTGTCCGCTTTTCTTTATTTATAATGCGTAATTTGCTGATTCAATTTAATGAAATGTGTTTTTTGCTTTTAAAAAATATTTGAGAATTTTTTTTTTAAATTCTTGTAAGGTTGTGCACTTTTTGTCTTTTAATTGAAAGAAAGAGTAAGATTGTGCACTTTTATCTTTTAAAAAATTGTTTGTTAGTCTAGTGGCTAAACACTCTATTTATGATTAGCGAGGTCATGGGTTTGAGTTATACCAATGATGAAAGTTTTCTTTCTTATTTAATGTAAGTGCAATTACACAATTTTTTTTTTAAAAAAGAGTAAAATTGTGCACTTAATTTGGTATTGAATTTAAAATGTATTTTTGTAAAGGTTGAAATAATATGGACCAAATTGGTATTCTTAATTTTTGCTTTGCTGATCATGAAATTATAAAGACCGGACCATGATTGATAATTCTGGTCTTGAATTTAAAATGTATTTTTGCAAAGGCTGAAATAATATGGACCAAATTGGTATTCTTAATTTTGCTGATCATGAAATTATAAAGACCGGACCATGATTGATATATATAGCAGCCAATTTGCACATTTAGAAAATGTAATTAGGAGAAGGAGTCAAATAGACTTTCTATTTTTATATTAATTAATAATTAGATCGATGCAGGTTATAAGTTTTCCATTTTCATCAATCTTTTTCTACGTCCAAATTCAAAGAGAGGGAGCCACACTTCTTTACTTTTTCAATTTTCATATTTTATGAACCCGTATTATATTATAGGTTATTTTTCTTTACGTATTAATATTTGTTTTCTTAATTTTAAGTATCATAAGACCACGAAAATATAATTTTCCCAGTTCTACACTACTTTTAGAAATCTCAAATTAGTCAAAATTGTTTGGAACCTTATTATATGGTTGAATTGTAAGTAAACCTTAAAAATAAGAGTTATTATATATAAAATATGGATGTGTGGTGAATGCTTGATTTGTTCTAAGTGATGTTGAATGTATAAGTGTGAGTGAGTTGGAGTGTAGAATCCCACATTGGAAGTATGAGAGAATTGTGAATGGTTTATAATGTGGTGAGACCCATTAACCCATTGCCTTAAGGTTTTGGGCTACATGTGGTGTCAAGCCCATTATGGACTCATTCACAATGTCTCCCGTATGCGCGTGGCTCCCCGATTTCCCCCTACAATAAGTGATTTTAGAACTCTAGGGTATAAGAAATTTCGAAAATTTTAAAGGTTCAGTAAATTATATATTTCTCTCTATTTAGCTAAATGATTCGATTGACTAATTGAAGTTAAGAGATGTTTTTTTAGTGTATAGAAAATCCCTTGTTTATTTAATAAAGTCTTATGTGATGAAGCAAAATGAGTGCATGTTATACTTTAGAGTGTTAAACTGAACTGATTGACTAAGGAAGCTTAATTGCGAGAAAAAGCTTGTATATATTAATTCCCTCTGAATCGAGATGAAATCTTCTATCCCCATTTCTCTATCCCCTTTCCTATCCCCTCACATGAAAATTACTTTTTTAATAAATGAGTTAATAGGACACACATAATATATAAATTTTAGTAAATATAATTCAATTTTGTGTGAGGAGATAGGGAAGGGGATAGAGAAATGGGAATAGAAGATTTCAACTCCTCTGAATCATACAGATTACATTGAACTGTATTCATATACAGTAAAGGAATTAATTTCCATAGAAAAGAAATCGTATCTGAAGTTCAAAATTCAAAATTGAGAAACAACAGAAAGAAATATCTATGAGTTTTGGCCAATCTCTAAATATTATTGAAGGAAAATGTAAGGAATATTCATTAATTTATAGATGATGACATAATATTCTTCTATGAGTTTTGGCCAAAACAAAAAGTTCAAAGTCAAGGAGTTGGATCTTATGCAAAGGTGAGTGTCATATGATAATAAAGTCAAAACAAGTTATTCCTCCCACTAGATATTGTATTTGTTTGTATTAGACTATGGTTAATTAGCATTAATGTTTTTCTTTCATCTTTAAACAATTACTTCAACAATATCGGATATGGCTGCCGCGTAAGAGCAACGTGTTAATTACATAGACATTAATCAATTTCTAAGTTTTCATGTAGAAAGAATTATAATTTTTGATAATAAACATAAACGGTTTTGACTAAATGCAGGCACTATGTATTACTAATTTCCTATAAATCAAACATACGACATGGCTCAAGAATAAGCCCAACAATTGTACGTGGGCCTTGGCCCATTATCTCTCAAGCAGTGGAGTAAGAAAGTATAAATTACAAATAAGATGTTTATTTATGGATTAAACACCATTTTGCCTCCTGTGATATCCAAAATGTTGGTATTTGTCCCCTGTGGTATTATTTTGTGACATTTGCTCCTTGTGCTATTTCAATTCGTCATATTTGCACCCCGTGGTATTCTAATTCGTCACCTTTTGTCCTTCACTAGATGCAAATATAGAAATTCTGACACGTATTGTTATGTGTCACTATTTTGAGACATAAACATACGACATGAATGTTTAATTTTAACAAAAATGACAAGTGTATGATCAATTGACATCTAAGTTTGTTTAAAATCTATCGCAAGATATTAATTTTTTTTAAAAAATTGAGTTGTTACGTGATATGTTGACATGTGAAACTGTGACATGTGACAATCGACAACAAGTTTTGTATGTTTCCATCCATTCAAGGACTAAATGTGACGAATTAGGATACCATAAAGGGCAAATGTGGCGAAATAATACCACAGGGGGTAAATGTCAACATTTTGGATACCATAGGGGGCAAAAGGTGTTTAAGCCTTTATTTATTGTTTGTTAACTTTTGTAATTTTAACATTTTGTTTAAAGTTTGTTTTTTGTTGCTTCTTCCTCCATGATAAATATTTTTCTTTATATGGGTTTGGAGTTCGTCTCCTTTTATAAATGTTTTTATGTTTAATTTTGTAGAAAGGCACAAAACTTCTGTTTGTTATCACATATATCAAACTCTTGAAAAGTTCACGGAGTCTATAATTGCTGAATCTATAATTTTTTAAAGAAGTATTACACTTTGGTGTATCATAAATTTTGGTTAAAGCAACTCTTTGATGCTAATTTTCGACTTTAATGTGCTAAAGGTTTCAAGACAAACTTTGTTTTCAAAATGGTGTTGTTTTTAATTTTACAACAGCCCAATTTTTTTGGTGAACCCTCCAAATTGGTGGTTTTTCGATAAATTTTCTGTAAAAAGCACTATTTGTACATTGACATTTTTCAAATTTATGTATTTGATTACCGATCTTTTCATTGATCACATATGCTACTCACATTTATAATTTGGTCATATTTAGCTATTAAATTATCAATTTCGTGAAATTTACCATTTTTTCATCAAAATTGAAGGAAGATAATTACGTTAAATATTAAACTTTCTCTATTTTAAATAAGAAAATTAATTCTAAAACTAAAATTTGCAAAATAATATAAATGTAAAAATGTCATTTAACATAATAAGGTGAGATTTCACCAAATTACAAAGGTAAGTGGCTAAATGTGATCAAATAAAAAATTAATAGTCAAATGTGCAAATTTAAAATAAATCAGTGACTAAATAGTGCATTTTGCCTAAATCTTCTTCCTATGAAAATAAAAATTAATGACCAAAGCACAGGAACAGTGACTAATTAATCCGTATGCTCACCCAAATCGTGGTTCGCCATTGACCGCCACTCCGTTCTCTTTCAGCTTTTCAGGTAACCTAACCCTGGTTTTAACTTAATTTGATTTTGATTAATATCTATCAAACTTGCAATTTGAGTTTAATTATTATAGTTTACCATGTTAATATACTTTTGTGAAGCTTCTATTTTGCAAATAGAGGATTAATGCTTAATATATATCAATATGTGTGTGTACTTGAGATGATACATCCATCATACAGCTTCTATTTTGCTTCAACTTTTATGGCATAGAGACCATTCATACTTATACATGTTAATGAACAATAGTTGTTAAATTGTTGAGTTATTTCCTATTTTTATTGAATTTCTATTTGAATTTTTCATCGTCGTTTACTCACAATGTATATGTAATCTAAACTATACGGATTATCCCTTGTTAGTGAATCCTGTATCCGTCACTCCTCGAAGGAAACATCGCCAAACCCTCAAAATTCAATGAATTCGAAACAACAAAGCAAAAAAGAGAAGAGGACGTTGACAATAGAAGGGTATCCGGTTGAGGGGTTATCCATAGGAGGCCATGAAACTTGCATTATTTTCCCTTCTCTCAATCTCTCTTTCGATATTGGCCGGTGTCCTCAACGCGCTATCTCTCAGGACTTCCTCTTCATCTCCCATGCTCACATGGATCACATTGTTAGTCTCTTTTCTCCTCATGCTTTTTTTTTTTTTTTCTGTTTCCTTTTGTTATACATTACTACATACCGTCAATGTGCTCTTTTTATATGCATTTACAATTTCCAGGGAGGATTGCCCATGTATGTTGCCACACGTGGGTTATACCGTATGAAGCCTCCAACCATTATTCTGCCCACTTCCATTAAAGAAACTGTGGAACAACTCTTTGAGGTGCACAGAAAGCTCGATGGATCAGAACTTAATCATAATCTGGTTGGTCTGGATGTGGGTAATTTCACTTGTCCTCATATTGTAAATTTTACGCTCCTTCGATTATTTACTCCCGAGTCTGAATCAACCTGTCATTTCAGGGGAAGAGTTTTATATGAGGAAAGACCTTAAAGTAAAAGCATTCAGGACATACCATACAATACAAAGCCAGGTAAAGCTTTGATGATTTAGATTTTTCCTTTTTGCTCTTGTTCAAATTTCTTCTGAATAACATTAGGTGTCCACAGCTTTGCGTGTTTTATAGGCATTGTATTTGATTTGCAGGGATATGTAGTTTACTCAGTAAAACAGAAACTTAAGAAAGAGTTCTTGGGCCTTCCTGCAACTGAGATTAAAAACTTAAAAGCATCAGGTGTTGAGGTCGGTCTTGACAGCTATAAGCATGCATCCTTTTTAAATTGTGGTTTACTCATTTTCTGTCGGTTGTAACCCAAAAGCTGCTGTTGTTTGGCATACACACATTTCCTTATGGCTAATTTCTTTTCCTTCTGAGAAAAAAATCTTAATGTTGTACTGATATGAGATGTTTTGATATCTAAGCCCCGTCAGAGGGGGGTAATTATTGCCATCGTGGCATTAATTCAATTGTTTAAAAATGTCTCTTCGGTGAATGTTTATTGACAGATAACTAATTGTGTATCCATTGCATATTTATATGTGTTCCTAATTAGTAAGGTTCATTTGTTTATTGACAGATAACTAACACTATCACTACACCTGAAGTTGCTTTTACTGGAGATACCATGTCTGACTTTATAACTGATGAAAACAATGTTGATGCTCTGAGGGCCCGGATTCTTGTTATGGAGGTAGTCATTTGGTTATCTTGCTTGTTAGTGAATAATAAAGGGAACACTAAACAGTTGATTGTTTTGCAAATTTGTGTACTGGGTTACACTGTATGCTTGGTTGCTTCTAACATTGCCAATTTTCCCCTTTTCTAACTATGCAAAAACTTCTATCCAACTTTTACGAAGCTTTAAAGAAAATGGGGAGGGAGATGATAAGTTTCCTCTTTATATATTAGCTATGATTACCTAGTTTTCTCAACCTCAGGACAACATTAACATAACCTTGTGAAAGAGGTAATATTGGCTCGTTTTGGATCATAGCGGATCAAGAGTCGGTGCTGTATATATAAAACACTTTTGTTGGGTGTACATGTGTCAGCATTGATCTACTTAAGGTGATAAACAGCAATTTGTGCAGTCTCTTTCTGATTGGTATGTTAGACAAAGGTGTCTGGTTATTCTATTGTGCTAGAGGCACAGATAACATTTTCAATGCTGAAGCATTGTGAAAATCATGGGACATTGGAGATTGTAATAGCCAGCTTCAATACAAAAAAACAAAGAAGTGGTTTGAACTTGTAGGTGAGAAGCTTCAGATCTAGGATTTAATGGGCCAAATAGCAATACTTTTTTGTTTAAATAGCTAGGTCAAGAAATGTAAGGAGAATAGGACTTGTTAAAGATAGGTTGACAAAGCTCATATATTTCTTCCTCATGGTTCTCTTGAAAAACTCAGAATCTGTGATGTTAAATGATACTTTAGGAAAGTGTTTCACATATGGCCTCTTCTCTAAGAAAATGGAAACATGATGCTGACTTGGAAAGGATTAGAGAATTGTTCAGTTACCATGTTGAAATATGATTGAATACACTAGTTAATAACATATCTTCAATGTTTTGCTCACATCCCCAAATTTGATGCAGAGCACATTTCTTGATGATACTGTGGAAGTGGAGCATGCACGGGATTATGGACATAGTCATCTATATGAGGTAAATAACCTTTGGGCATTTAGGAAAATATTAGAATGGACTAGCATGTTATATTTAACGAGAATAAACTGTAAAACCCATGTGTGGCACACACGCGCATAATGATAGTATGCACAAGCACAAGGAATGTGATAGAAACTAGAAAATGGTCAACAAACAATAAAATGAAGAAATGGAAATTTTATTACTAAGAAATTGATGAATGCAGAACCACCGAAAGATAATCTAATGCAGAGATTCTATTCTGGATTAGACTAGCCTAAAGAGAGAAACACTCCTCACAAGCCAGAAGGCCGGTTCCCACAATAAACTTTCCGAATCCCCTTCTATTCCCCCAATTGATCTATATATAAACTTCTAATATAACAACTCCAGCATGCGTCTTTTTTTGTTCCAATATTGCCTTTATAATTCTTGAATATTGCCCATAATTCCTATATTTGCCTTATCAATCACGTTCTCTATCAGAATGTTGTCTTCTGTTTCATGCGTGAATTATCCTATATAAAGATGGTAACTGTTTCTTCTTTTTATCATATGGATGTCATGTCTCAGATAGTTAGTCATGCAGACAAATTTGAGAACAAAGCAATACTCCTGATTCATTTTTCAGCTCGTTATACAGTAGAGGTAAGTTTCTAACAGTTCCTTAATCTTACTTAGGCACATGCCATGGTTCTTGTGGGGTGTTAGGAATTTTTATTTTTTTTTTGGTTTTGTCATTCATGATTCACCCACCCCATACGTTTTCTGAAAGTCCTTGTATATAAACATACAACAGTAATAATGTTCTGATCGTTTAATCATGTTTCAGAATGTGGTTAAGGATGTAAATATCGTTGCTGTCAAATTAATGCTACCTGGCACTATCTTTCTTTCCTAACATGGATTGCACTTTGTGTTTTGTCAGGAAATTGAAGAAGCTGTTTCCAGATTGCCACCCACTTTGGCAGGACGAGTTTTTGCACTAACAGATGGATTTTGACGGGATTATAAAGTTTGAGAATTTTTTTGCTGACGTAACGTACATATCCTGCATGATTGTAGCTAGCTGAGTAAATTGTTTTGGAATATTCACACAGACTAGGAGTGTACCTGAGTACTTGTTTTATCCACTAATCAACCCCGGAATTTATTAAAGTTGAACCGAGTTCATTGCATTGCAGGCAGCTACCAAGTTTGCTTGCTAAACGGACAACATTAAATGGTGTAAGAAGGGATCGAGGTCCAGGATTGTGAAAGTGCATTCTAGAAGGCCAAAGCTGTTACTGCTGAGATGCACAGTTAGTTACAGATCTTGGATAATGGGCTGGTTAGTTATATTGGCAGGGGGATGTAGCGATGAGCTTAGTCTTTTGTTTTGTTTTGGCTCTTAGTAGAGAGGACTCCTGTTTTCTAACATTTTTAGTTTCCTTTGACCCAATCAACTCGAAAACGAAAACCATGTTAGACTTGTCTTGGAATACGCCTGACTGGATTCCATCCTCAATTCAGTTTATAATGGAATGCTCAATTTGTTCATGTTTTCTCCAATATGGTGCTCATGGCTCTCTAATGAGTTTAAAAAAGTCCGCATGCCTTCATAAACGGTGCTTTGGCGGCTGTTTTGCAACCATGGTCAGCCTCTTCTGTGGAATTATTTTTCAACTATCACTGTGAATATTTTTTATTTTTTATTTTTTATTTTTGATATAATCAGAGGGAGAGATGGGAAGGAGAGAAAGGTGTTGGCGTAATTAGAGATTTTGAGTGAAAGCGTATCTATGTTTGCCTCCAAAAATGGCCAAGTATGTTGTAAAGAATTGAAACCATACATAGAATATAAATGTGAATAAATTTTTGAAAAACACATTAAAGGGGTGTTTTATCCAACATTATAGCCATTAAATTTTACTACTGTCTCAAAAGGATTACTAATGACTCAAAAGAAATTTCCAAAACTAAACATAATTTAAAAAAATGCAAAGATTAATTTAGTAAGTTCTACCATGCCAAGGACCAAAGCTGCTTTTTCCTTAAAATAACAGACGATGAAATCAAAGATTTAAATCAGCATAAATACTCTAGCAAGTGAAAATCCTAAACTCAGCATCTAAAAGAAAATGTACCCACAACAAAATTTGCTTCCATTTTTATTTCATAGCAAAAGCTAAAACTATGATCAACATGCTACACTAAGTAGAGGGTGGAACTTCCCAGTTCTTAGGGACCGGACCAAAATCATATATTATCTCTCTATGACAAGACCATACTAGTTTTATTGCTTCTGGTGTTCCTATTCCTGCACCTCTGGGGTCTCCTGCTGGCCCGAACCTGTCAGACACATCACAAGTTTGTTTTAGATTTGCTAAGCACTAAATACTATTCATTCTCATCAGACACATACCAATGATTTTGAGGAGCGCCTGTTGTTCTTGCTCTTAATCCACCATATGTAGTCCCATTTACTGTTTTGCCTATAACTTCCTGTAATCACATATACAAATTGAAAACATGTAGTTTTCATATTAACTGCAAGATTCAAGGTTCAGGTTTTAGTCTTGCCTGCAAAAATAAAGGATCATTTGAAACCACAGCAGCTGTTAAATGCGCGTGCATCTTCTCTAGAGCATCTAGAACTAGTGGCAGTTGCTCTTTCTTGTACTCCGTAACAATCTATAAGAAAATACATTATTAGCTAATGTCAACATCATTCACCCTCATTGCATTTGTGGGCTCTTTTAATTCTTAACAAGAAAACGCTATATCCTAAATGCCAAAATATCTACGAAAATGGCAAAAACACACTAGAAAGGAGGAAGGAAAATATAAAGATAACTTAGTAAGATTTTCTTTACTCTACCTGGAATGGTCCAAATATCTCTCTCGTGACGACCTCATAATTTTTCTCTTTTAATATTTCTTCAATGGGAACAAAAACGGCTGTTGGTTTTATAGCACCATATATGGATGGGATGGAATGATTCTCTAGGGGCTTGCCACCAAAGAGTAGCTTTGAACCTGGTATTTCAAGCAATTTGTTCATGTGTCCTAACATTGTTTCAGTTGTTACCTGCAGCAGAAGAAGACAGTGTCGAGATTCTTAAAATTATGATTAAAAGCAGTACTTACAACAAGCAACAAACATCACTCGATTATTAAATGGTTATTCAAGAACAGTACAGGAGAGACAGACAACATAAACCCATGTCTAAGCTTAAAAATCTCATAATAGTAATTTCAATACTTACAGTGAGAACAGGGCCAATAGTTAAATCTTCTAACTTTCTTCTCTCTGCAAGTTCCTTCATTTTAGATAGAAGTGACGTCCCAGACCAATTCTGCAATACGTTCTAGTACATTAGTAACAAAGAAAAAGAAAGAAATCAAATAACTACTAAACTAGATCAACAATTTAAAAAAGTTGAACAGAAAAAAGCAAGGAATATATACATATATCAACAGCATTTGACTTCGAGAAAAGATCATAAAATAGCAAGTTCAACCAAATATAGAAACGTGAGAGTGAATTGATAACCTCGTGCATGAATAGCAATGACTGAGCAGAGCACTTCTGACCACTGCATGCATATGCATCCTGGTCACAAACCCATGCAACATAATCCACCTGCCATCCACAAGTACAAATCATCAATGGCTCATCAACATCTGTGAAACACATTTTATTACCTACAAAAAATCAGCAAGAAAAACATAAAATACCTCGTTAACATCAGGACCTAGAACCTTCCAGTCAAATCCTGCATCTTCCAATTTAATACGACCTTTCAAGTCAACAGCCAATTTCTCTGCGACTTTTGAGCTACCAGTGAAGAGTGTCATCCGTGGATTTCCCTTTAAAAATGTAAAACACGAGTTTCTTTCTTTCAAATGTTGCTTTCCAGATTATGATGTGAATAATATTTAAATGCTATTTTTCATGCTTCCATGAGCCCATATACATGTTAAATTGTCCACTAGAATGTGATTGTATGGTCAAACAAATGTTCTATATACATGCAACATAGACAGTTTTCTTTTAAAAAAGAAACATTGAAATAACTACCTCAAACAAGTGAAGTAACAAAGCAGCAATACTATTGCAGAACAAAGGGCACAAAAAGTCAAATTATTTAGCAAAAATAGGGCACAAAAAGTCAAATTATTTAGCAAAAATAGTTGCAGCGCATATATGGAATATAGATTGTCAAATTAATGCAGAACCAACCTCCATCAATATTTTGTTCATTGTCTTCCCATCAGAATTTATGAAGTCCACATCCTCCAATGGCAACCCACAGGAGTGAAGAAGTCGCATCATTTGCTCCATTACAATGGAAACCTGTGAATTTTTATTATTATTAGGCCGCGTGAAAGGTTGAAAGAAAACCAGACAAACAAAAGTCTGTATGGTATTTGAAGATGAGTGAGATATAATAGTTAAATAATTTTGGAACCATAAAAATGTATATCAGCTTGAATGCAGCCTTTGTATATAATTATCATAATTTATCACTCTCAATTCATCCAGCTCAAAAAGATGTTTTTTGTTTCTCGAGAAAGCAACTACATTCTCCTTCATTCAGTACGTAGTATCATTTGTATTCAACAAGAATGCATGATTTTGTAATTGCTGAAGATATGCTCATTTGTTCATATGAATATTATGTATTAACTCATGTAGTGCCAAAAATTACGCCACTACAACACCAAAAACAATTTCTGCAAGCACTATGAGCGTACCTTGCTATCAACCTTGAGGATTGGTTTGTTGCCCATGTATAGTGCACCCATCAACTGAAGTACTGGAATTTCTAATGGGAAATTGAAAGGAGTAATAATTGCAACCTGCATACCAAGCCATCCATATATTTAGACAATGATATCGTTCACATACATGGCTTATATAGTTTTATGTACAAGAACTCTAATTGATCAAAATCAAATTTAAAAGACAAGACTCACAAGAGTCACACAGTGATTGACCCTATAACAAATATCCAGTATTTAACCCAACTTCAGAAAGCGTATCAACAAATAATACTTTCTACTTTCTTTTCCTTTCTTTTTTTTCGTTACAATAGGCTAAAAGACATCATAGAAGAAATAAGCAAAAAGCTCCAAATTACAAAACTGATAGAGACCTAACCTGTTGGTAATAACACAAATATTTAAACTAAAATAATTTCTTCCTCATTTTTCTTCATCCAAAAGAAACTTAAACTCTCCGACGTACAAAAAATTTACACAGACATTTCTTTACAGGTAAGGTTTTGCCTTTAGGAAACAATTTTTCATAGTTAATCATAAATTCAAAGAACAAAATTTAGCACTTACAGGGCCATAAGGCCATCGAAACCCATTACTTTGTTGTCCCAGGTGATTTCCAGGTACTGCAAATGACCTTGCTAAGAAGCGAACCTATTCAGCAAAGGCACACTGTAAGTAAACTCTGAAAAAGAAATCATCTCAAATCTACCACAATGAAAATAGCAGTAGCCCATTTGGAGACAATACTAGATTATGTTAGTGTTAAGGCAAAGGCATGTTTCTCCAAAATAGGGTAAGTCAGATAAACTTAAAGCTGTCCATTCATTCATATGGAAACTGATCCAAATATTCTAAATTAAATAGCTAAATAGCAGTGAACATGAATAAAGTAATATTGACCTACCTGGTCAGCACAGAAATTCTCGAGAAATTTTTGAGTAACAGTAACTTCAGTAAGAGCTTGGTGATAACTTTTTGGAGACACCCTTTGTATCAATCGGGTGAAAAAATCGGCTACCTGAAATCGTGAGAGACAAAAAAGTTACTGCAGTGCTACAAAATAGTACAAGGAGTACTGAATGCTTCAGACAAATAACAAGAAAAGAGATGGTCATTCCAGCATCAAGACATGTATACCTTCGGCTGGGAAAGCATGTGGGCTGCTTTTACAGATATGTCTCCATACATAAGATACCTGCAAAAGATATTATAACAACAGAATGACATAGACATTCAATACTCATAAACAAAAATGAAATGGAAAATTATGACAGTACTCGAACATTTCAGAATTCGACAAGTTCACATAGAAATAAAAAGATATAAAAAAGAAAACAAAAACCTCTCTGGTGATTTGAAGGGATTGTGAAGTCCATGTTTAGGGCACTTGGACAAGCTCTCAATAAACGGCTGCATGATTAACCCAACAGTTTGAGGAAAATTAGTTCAGATACATCATACATAGCTGAAAATAAGAAGTTGAAACCGAAAATTTCGGTCTAAAAGGAAGAAAGAAAAAATGACTGAAAAGATATGAAACAGCAAACAGAAAAACCAAATTCGTTGTTTAGGCACAGCATCGTACGATATACCTGAATTCCGGTTTCATCAACTTCAGCAACCTTAATGAATGGCTCTCCATTTAAAGGATCCAAAATTGCATTCAAATTTGAAGATCCAGTCCATTTGCCCTGCACTGAAAAGGGAAGATGTATATTCAAACAGCTTTTTACTACAATTATGATCTAGCTAGGGGCGTCCCCCGACCTAGGGGCCTCAAATAATATACAGTAATAGTTAATATTAAATCTTTTATATTTGATTTTGTTTGTTATATAAAGTCTAATATGTAATTATGAATTCTAGCTAATACTATAGGTATTTTAAAATTATTGTTAAGTTTAGATGTGAATCTTTTTGTTTTTACTAGAACAATTTGGCCTATGGTCTCCAAAATGCTGAAGGCGTCCCTCGATCTAGCCTAGGTAATGATCATGAAATGCACAGAAAATATAGAATGAAAAAGGGGAAAGCGTACGTACCCAAGTTGTTAACTTGGGCTGGGTGGGAACCTGAAATCTCTTCAACTTGTACTGTTGCAAATGAATGGAGACATCTGCTCAAAATAGTTAATTCAGAATTTCTTTTTTTGGTAACAATTTAGATTTTCTGATTGGCATACATAATAATCCGAGTGAGAAATACAAACATTTAACAAAACAAAAAGATTAAAATCAGCAACCAAATCAAGATTACATACACATACATAACACTCCTGCAATATTCAACTGATCGAATCGATCAAAAGTTAAGGCTGACAACAACATCATTTAAATTAATATAAAAGACAGAACCCACCTTGAAGTGAGAGTGTGGGAAGCTCTAGCTCTGAGAGCAAGACCCATAAATTTGTACATGCTGGAAAAACAAGTATGTATGTATGTATGTATGTATGATCTTCCTCTCTTTCTTTCTTTCTTTCTTTCTGGTTTAGGGTCACTCAAAACCTCAGAAGAGATTGTGATATCTCAGATGGAGATTAATTTTGAATCCCGTATAATAACAATTTGAGTTACTAATATTTATTCATTTATTTTAAAGAAGAATTTCAGTATATTACTTCTCTGCCTCCTTGACGACATCTGTAAATAAAAGATAAGTTGTTATTTAATACATAAAAATTAAAATATCACTCTTTCCGAAACAGAAATTAGGCCACCCTGTTTGTTTCCATGATTGTCGTGGATTTTAGTTTTGAATACTCTCAAACAATTTCAATATTTCATTTCTAAACCGCAACCATATGGAAAGGAGATGATAACTAGTTTGTTATTTAAAATTTAGTGTGAGTTCAGATACCGGATTAAAAAAAAAAAGAGAAGGGCCTAAGCTCCTAAAATACCATTAGCCTATTAGGGGAAGGTATTTTTTGGTAGTTTGTATGTATATGGGTCTTACTAAATGCACATCTCAATTTGGCCTCTTATATTGAAAAACATCATTGCCACCTCCAAATCCACCAAAAAATAGTTGAGCAAATGGTAGGCCATTTTGTTCATAAACAAACAGGTCATTATTAATTTTATTTGGTTGATAGCTAGCAAAGAGAAAAACATATTTGTGACGGTTGTTGATTATATATAGTATAATCGTGTTTCAAGGCATGCTTGTTTTGTTTACACCTTCATGATCCTACATTAATTGTTGCTAACATTTCATGACATTCAATTAGTTTATCTATGCACATTATAAATTCTACGAATTGGGATACCAAGTAAGTAAATTTCCATTCTGAAATGATCTAGTAGTATGTTAGTCTGTTCACATGAATAAGTTAAGCATTTAGTACAATGGAACCGGATGGATTCTGTAGCCGCAAAAAGTGCTAATGAATATTGATTTAACAAAGAGTTAACAAGGTTGGTGTGGTACGCAATTAAGAGCACCCGAAAAACGTGTAAGCCTGCCAGCAAATGCGCCTGGCTTGGCATGAATCATGTCCTTTTTGTTTTTGGTAATCTTCTGAATCCCAGATTCTACAAAGAAGGCTCCATTCAACAGTAGATCTCCCTCTGATACCCATCTCCACGATTTCCACTCACTTTCGGATGTAAAGGCTGTCCTCTTTGTCACCTCTTTGCATCGTAGGTTAGGCGGTGCAAGATATCGGTTTCCCTGGCTAAGGATGGTAGGCCCGTTGCTTCCACCAATCGCGTACATCTCCCAGTATGTATAGTCATTATTTACCACATGAGTAAACCCAAATCGAACCCTCGGCATTCTCTGTATTAATCCTTTTCCAAAATGATTAAAGGCCAGTGTTATTTGCATTATCGAATCTTTTGTCGACGTCCCACTTGCTCCGAACAGCATCACCTGCAGGCACGTTTTATTTTCATTTTCTTTTTACATATTTACATCTGAAAGCAATCAAACGAGAATATGCAAGGATTAATTACTTACATCATTTTGTTTAGTGAAATGACAATTAGAGATAGTGATGGCAGTAGATCCCTCTATAGCATCAATAAGGCCATCATAGCAATTAGACATGGAGAGATGATCTAGCCATATATTGTTAGACCCGTATATGGAAACCCCGTCACCATCACTCTCTGATCTCAACCCAAAGTGTTTCTCGGAGTCTCGTATAAGGCCACCACTAGCTTTTTTAAGATCATGAATATGGAGGCCATGGATAATTATATTTTTAACAAACTGCATTGTAATCTGAGCTCCAGAACAAATATGGACATTAGCACCCCGCGCGTCTATGGTCTTATCGGAGTTTATCATTAACTCAGCATTCAACTTAATGATCATGCTATGGGAAAATATAATCCAAAGGGGCCTGTCTTGGATTACTCCATACCGTAGTGTTCCTGGTTTGGGGTTAACCATGTCATTGTCGGATGGGCCTGTCACCACGTAAAACTTGCCTTTCTTGCCGCCCGTTGTCATACGCCCAAATCCCATCACACAATCAGCTAGCTTCTTCCGGTCTTCGGCCCAGTTTTTGTTGCATCTCCAGCATCGGTCTATCGGGTTTGTGGCTTTGCATGGCCCTTTGTATTTATGGCCTAGCATCCTCCTTGTGCTATTGGAACCCTCTAATGACCTACACCGTATTAATTCCGAATTATTCACAATTGTAATTATTTATTGTACGGATTAATTAGAATAACGCATAGACAAAAAGAACACCTTATCATTTCATTTTTATTTATAGTTTTTTCGTAAAAGAAGAATGTACGTGTTTGGACTTACTGTTGAACTTGCTTGTTGAAATGGTCTGTGAGTGCCTCGGGATCAGGTTCGTATGCTCGTTCAGCGGCTTGCACGGACTCATTGGCTCGTTTCTGCCAATAGCCGTCGAAATCAACAATCTTGGCCTTCAAGTTTGGAATGGTGATACCAAATAATGCACACAAAAGCAACGCCGTAAAGCCTATTCTAATTTCCATATCTAATTAATGAATTATTTTCCGTGTCTTTCTTGTTTCCTTTATTTAAATGACAAACATAACAATTATAAGCCAGAAAGTTGAGTATAATTAACAATACTTTGTCTGTTTGCCATACATTTTTGTTCTTGTGAACAATAAAATTTGTTTTTTTTGTTTCTGTTTTGTTGGCAGAAAAGAAAATTTAAGTTCTTAAGAAAAATAAAATTTTGAATGGGAAGCATAGAGGAAAGAGAGGAGAGCCGCTATGGTCTTTTCTGTTTTTGTAATGGATATTTATAACATCTATCTTTCTATATATCTAGTGATTGATACACACTAAAATCATTTTTCACTCATTTAGTTTTAAAATGGCATTTCGCATACTCCTATTGAATTTGCTATATATACTTAGGATTTTACGGATTTAATTGGTTTCTTTCATATATGGATAAAAAAAAAGTTTTAAACTTTGTAAAAAGACTAATTGCTCCCTGAAATTTATATAAAGTTTGTGAGTCCCTATATTCACTTGAAGTGATATGATTAGCTGATCCACATAACTAGATAAGAGATGATTTGGATAAATAGAAATTATCATTTTGTCCAAATTTTGACCCATAAATCATTGTAGACAAATTTAGAGGGAAAAAAATCACTTTGAAACAAATTCAGCCCATCAATGCAAAAGCAAGTTTAGGAGGCAAGGTACTTATCTAATTGGGATCATGAGGTATGTAACCCACATCCAAATAGATTCTAATTGGACACAAGAAAAGCAAAGAACTACAATCTAACTTCCCAAAAGTTAGGAATAACTACACAACGAAACATAATACTCTTCATTAAAAAAAATACAAAAGTGTCTTATACATATTAATTGTCTTCAATTTGCTGTCCCATAATTACAAAGGTTGAATTAGAAAGCTGATAAAGTCAAGAATGGCTAATAATTTTGGAGAAAGAATAGGCTCCATAGACCATTCTGTTAAAGAGTTTGTACCATATGCTGCTTGGACTGAGGATTCACTTAACCATTTTCTTCTTCTTGATCTTCCTGGTATGCATGTTATCACCTATATATTTTCTCTCATCTCCTTCTTTTCTTTCTTTTCCTTTTTTTATTCATATAATTAGCACTAAAAAAAGCAGAATATTATGGTTTGTTAGGTTTATGAACCAATAGCATTTTGTTTTTTCAATGCAATCAATAGTTTCTTGGAAAAAAATTTCATGAAATTTTTCTTTTTAGAGCATTTTACAACAACTGTTAATTGAGGGGCTTAATGTTTAAAATTAAAACTGCAAATTGCCAAAAGAAAAATAATAACAATGTTATTAAAAGCATGATTGTGCTCATGAATTGATTTTTATCTTTTCTTTTTTTCGTAGAATTTAAAAAGGAGGAAGTGAAGCTTCAAGTAGAAAAAACAGGTGAAATAAGAATAAGTGGAGAAAGAGTTGTGAGCGACAACAAGTATTTATATTTCGATAAATCATTTAAAGCTCCCCAAAGTTCAGATTTAGAGAAAGTAACTGCCAAATTTGAAGGTGAGATTTTGTATGTAAATGTCCCAAAAAAGCAACTTGTCGTAGCAGAAGAATCTCCCGGAAATAAAATAGAACAAAAATACCATAATAGTATAATACAAGAGAAAATACAAGATCATGAACAAACAGCTCATGATGAGATGAAATCAAGTGATGATGGTGTTCAACATTTTGAAAGAGAGAAAAAAGAGGAGAAGAAGGGTACACAAAATTCAAATAATTCCATGTTCCAAAGAGCAATATTTATGCTAGGCAAAAATCGTCATATTTTACTCACAGCAGCTTTTGCATTTTCTTTGGGGGTTTTCGTATCTCGTAAATTTGAATCTTCTCCCTCCCAACAAAATTGAATGAAACAACCCAACCACATATGAATTTGATTATTCATCTTCGTCAATGTAACATGTATTTCTCGTACTATAGAATGAAAAATTATGTATTTAACGTACCCAATTTAATTATTCATATTCGTCCATCCCTCTTTCCTACACAAATTTAAAACTGATGATTGCGTTTAAGAATGAACACCAGGTTTTACTTATAACTAGACGGGTTACCCGTGCGTTGCACGGTTTCATATTATTTATAATAGATAAGCAAATTTATATATATAATTATCATTTTTCATAAAAGATTAAAAAATTAAATATGTCTAAAATTCTTGTGGACTAAATAAATAAAAGTACATATATAAAATATATATTAATTTTTTCTATCAAGGAAAAAAAGTTAGAACATGTATTTTATTATTGTAAGTTTTCACATTCAATACAATTTTCAAATTGAAAAAAACAAAGCTTAGAAAGAAAAAGAAGTTCATAATAATTTCACTTAATTCTATATTACCAATTATATTGTTTTTCTTCATAATCCATATGAGTATTACATCTTCCTCTCATTTGTGTCCTTTACTTTCTCTTTCTCTCTTTAATGGCTTCAAACCGAGTTAGCAACTAAATTCTTTCTTCAGTTCATCTTAGTTGAATCGTTGGAAAACATTATAATTACAAAGTAGACAATTCTTTATGAATCCATGCACAAACATTGTAACCACACATCACCATTCTCCATATAAATTACTCATAATAATAATATAAAAGTTCATAAATTAAATGAAAACAAAAAGAAGGTAAAAATATGAATAGAAAGAAAGGAATAGAGAAGCTTAAGTTTGCTCCAAGTATGTCTTAAGGAAATAGAAGAATTTACACAACCAATTACACCAAAGGCACATATTATCATTTTCCAGAGTCTCTTCCGATCCAAGCTATAACTAAATAGTTGAATAATGAAAATTTTAAAATAGAATGATATATATAAGATTAAGTATTGAAGACTCCACCTACTTCATTCTAATCCAAATTAAAAAATTGATTATAATCCGAATTAAAACAGTTTTAAATAGAGAAACTGATGAGGCACGAAAGTATTAGATATAGAAGCTCAGATTGTGAAACATATACACCAAGATTTTTTTCATCAAAAAGATATCTCAATCCAAAATCATATTGTGAAACATAAAACCAAATATGAAGAAAAAAATTAAATTAGTTACCTAGAAATAGATGAGGCTGACTATTATTGCAGGAAAAAAATAAATTCTTCAAATGTAGAACCACATACAACACATACATCTCCTTTTAATAGCAAGTAGAGAAGTTAGAATGATTGTAACATTAGTGTTGGGTAGATTAAGGCCCCGTTTGGTAAAGCGTTTCGTGGGAGCATATAGCGTTTCGTAGGAGCATATTGCATTTTTGTTCCAATATGCTCACAAATAGGTGTTTGGTTATATTTTTGGAACTACAGCATTTAGAGTTTTGGAACCAAAACGGAGCGTTTCGTGAAAAGCTCCAATTTGGAGTTTTTCGTGAAACGCTAGTTTGTATTTTAAACCACAAGTAGACTTTGACAAAACTACCCCAACTTATTTTTTTAATTTATATTATTATTAATTTATATTGGTAAATAGTATACCCGTATAAGTCTTTTCACATGTCAACAGCAACTGTTTTTATAATTCTTCCAAACACTAATTATCCAACAACTATTAGCAAACAACAACAACAAACAGCAACAGCTAACCGCAACAGCTAACAGCAACAGCTAACCGCAACATCTAACCGCAACAGCTAACAGCAACCGCAACACCAAACGGAGCCTAAGAGTTGTAACGTTCGTAATTAAGAGAATGAATAACGTTATTAATTGAGTGAATTAATTATATGAGAGCAATATTATGTTTTGGAATAAAAATTGAAAATTCTACAAAATTACACATCATCTTTTGATGATGTGGAAGCATGTGGTGAAGGTGTTTTAGCTTGACTTTTATATAGATATATAGATATTTATACTAACTAACTTAACTGCCTTTTGCACGGATTTATAATTCATCAATTATATGCCTTTATGGTTTCGTTGATTATGTAAATCATTATTTGATTTTATATTTTTACGTTGACTTGTTTGTAATCTACTTATAAATGTGATATAAATCTAAGTAGTTATGTTACCATATCATGTCAAGAAGATTGGTTTTTTTCCATGAAGTTGTGGTGTAAAATATTAACAGAAGAGTAGTAGAATTTAGAGCATGGAATTGAAGAGGAAAAATAAAATCCGAAAACCAATGTCAGCCCACCAAAAAAGGAAAAAGAAATACATATCCGTGAAATGCTTGTGCAGCTAATAATAAAACCTGATACTTAGGACATCACATGCCAAAAATGATGTGGTGGGCATTCCTGTAAGAAACAGAAATTCAAGTATAAAAAAAGCCTGCCTTCATAAATTTAATAAAACTCGCATCAAGTTTCTGGTAATAATAAAAAAAATACAGGACTCAAGATTTCAGGTATGCTCACTTGTTCATTTTGGTGATTAAACGAATTCCAGTATTATTGTTTAATTGTAATTTGATTGTTCTTGTTTATTTTGATCGAAAGTTTTGGAAGAAATTACGTAGAAAGTGAGGTATTAATGGGAGAGACAGAAGAAAAAAAGCATGACGAGAAAAGTGTTGAAAAGAAAGAGAAGAAGAAGAAGGAAGAAGGAAGCAGCAAAAAGGAAGAGGAAGGAGATCATGAAACCAAAGAGAAGAAGAGTAAGAAGAAAGATAAAGATAAAGATAAGAAGGGTGGTGAAGATGGTGAAAAAGAGAAGAAGCAGAAGAAGGTCAAAAACCCTGAAGATAACAAAGACCCTGCTAAATTAACTGCTAAACTCGAAAAACTCGACATCAAAATCCAGCAACTCAATACCAAGAAACAGGACATTCTCAAACTACTTCAAGAAGCTAATGCTGCAGGAGGAGGATCTCATCCTCCTAAAACATCTGAACCTGAAATTCCTGCAATGCCTAGTACTGCCTGATCTCATGATCATCCCACCAACATTTTGAAACTTAGCAACTTCATTAGTTTATGCTACTTCATCATTTTTTTCCTTATTTACTTTCTCTACATATATGTACCTAGCTACCCAGCTAGCTGCATTTTTTTGTGATTATTTACTGTAAATAAAAAGAGTACGATTTATCGTTTGTATAATAAATTGATCGAAAGAATGTTATATGATATTTATGAACAAACACGATTCATTTTCTTGCTTATGGAAAAAGCTAAGATGGGTAAATCTATTTATTTCCATATTAGAGCAAATCAAAACACTTGAAATGTATATAGAGTGAAAATTATTGATAGATTATTAATAAAGGCTAAATTTTGACAGATTACTGATTTGGATTATGAGGGATGAATAGAGAAATAGATGGTATGGTTTAGTATATGTTCAAATAGTATATAACATTAAATGCAGGCCATTCATATATATTATAAGACAACAACTATTGATATTAATTGATGTATTATATCAATAAGCATCTTAAATGATGTTACCTCTTAAATAAGCATCCTTTTGTTTCCAGGATCTCATCTTAAGTTTCAAAATTTAACCCCGAAATCTGAATTCTGAGTTATGTGCTATCCATATCTTTTGTACTGCAGCTCCAGAGATTGTGCCTGATTCTGGCAAGGTAAGAATTTTCATGTAAAGTTGCCTTATTTGAGCATGTTTCTTTTTTGCATTGCATACAAGTCATCATCAGAGACTCATAACCAATAGGTGGCGCTGAGATTCTTGCATGACTATCTCGGGACAGCAGCATGCGTAGGAGTGCAGGTACATGAACAAGGACCTTTCGAAGGAAATGTATATAATCCAGTAATAAACTTATCCGGAGTGGGAGGAAACAATGTTTTCTCCCTCGAGACAGACATCATCTTTAATGTAGCTACAAGGGCCATCGATCAATTGAGTGCAGGCTTCAGCTTCAACACTCCATTTTTTATTCATTCCTTCAACATGTGAGCAATTCATTCCTTTGTTAAAATCATTTCTGTTTCAGTACCAAGTAATAACTCCATCTTGGTCAATGCAGAGCTCAAGCATAAATTTTCGCAGATCAGAAAAAACATAACAATTGGAATCTAAGGCCAAAGTCGGCAGGTTAATTAGGTTGGAATTATGAGAGAAGCTACTGGCAGCCTTCACTGGAGAGGTCAATTTCAGGGCTTCAGAGAAGATTTCAAAGATTGGTATCTCGTTGGCTTCTAACCACTAATGCAGATTCACCTCACTATACTCTTCTATGGAGTTCTATGTATAGTTTATTTGTTCATGTAACATGTATTCCTTTTCTAATCGAATAATTCGGGCATTAAGGAAAAACACTATCTGAGACATTAAAGAAAGAAGGAAAAGAAAACTCATGCTCTAGAAAACGAGAAATCCATTGTATGCAGTATGTACGCAGTTTACAAGACCAATGTTAGTGTTATACAGAGTCTTACCAATTATAAAGATGTTATTAAACAAGAAAAAACACGCTATTAATCACAAAGCAAGCATATAGGTAAGAGAAGCAAATGTGAGCACAACACACGACTGGAAAGCAACGGAAGATCACAAATGGTGATGGGGAGTGGCCTGAAGAAGACCATCACGAATCTGAGTAGCAACATCCCGAATGGCTCCAGGTCCATGGGGAATGAACACAGTAGAAGATTTGGAAGAAGCCCCAATTTCCTTCATAGTATCAAAGTACTGAGTAACCAAGACCATGTCCATTATATCTTTTGGAGTGGTCCCTGGCACATTTTCAGAAAATCCCAGCACACTATCTCTTAATCCATCCACAATTGCCTGACGCTGACGAGCAATACCCAGCCCAGCAAGATACTTGGCTTCTGCCTCCCCTTCCGCTCTCTTTATTTGTAGAATCTTCTCTGCCTCTGCCTTTTCATTAGCTGCCATCCTCATTCTTACCGCTACACCACACAAAAAAAAAAAAAAAAAAGTAAAAAACAACAAACTAATTACAATCATAAAATACACCGAATCTTACTGTAGTTATGGATAATCACCCGACAAGCAATGATTAAACAAAGTGTTAAAATCTTGATTTTCAAGGAAAAGTTTGGAATGAAATAACTAATGGAGGAATCCACCTTCTTAGGCATGCATCGAAAAGATAAAATCACAGAGACCTAACAGTATATACTTACATTCTTACTCCCACAATTGCACAATAAAAACATATGGATACCCTTGGAACTCTCAGGACACAGACTAATGCCTTTAGTATGTGAAACCAGCACTCCACAAAGGGTCATAACTAAAATGAACCGAAAGACTCTTTGCCTCGCATGTTTTAGAGATCCTAACTAGAGTTAGTAATGAAATTGACATATTCACATTAGAAGTTACATGTGAAGCCTATTATCATTTACAACTCTGGTCAAGCTTAATCTTCCATACAAATGTACTATACCATTTTTATTTTTATAAAAAAAAAGCTAAGAAAGAAGGAAAAAAAAAAGAGCAAAGCAAAGCAAATGCAGAAACTGAATGCTATCTTCAAATAATCAAGCTATTGGCCAAACTTAAAGACTTTTAATTCTCATTCCAATAATTTTATAAATAGGATTACATGGATAAAACAACCGAAGTACCAGTACCAAGAAATCTCAATATCAGAAAGTAGATTAAAGACCTCAGTAGAGAAAGTTCAGATTCTTTAAGAATGGAAAACTAGAGTAGAGGTTAGCATTAAAACAATCTGGTAAGCGATAGTGGGAAAAACTGAAGGGAATCCAGCAACAATTTATTTTCCGGAGAGAACGAGTAATACTTAATGGCTTACCTGCATTTATATCATTCATTGCTCGCTTTACATGTTCATCTGGCTCTATATCAACAATGAGAGTTTGCACAATCTCATATCCATAAGCAGACATAGCCTGTCAGTGATGATTGAATAGGATACACAAGAATATAAGTTCCTAGACTCCGAAACCCTTCATCACACATTACAATCCTATGATTTCACAATATGAAAAACCATATATTGAAATTTATTTATTACCTTTTCAAGTTCCTCTTCCACAGCTCTTGCAATTTCATTCTTCTGCTCAAAAGCATCATCCAAATTAAGCTTTGGAACAGTCGCCCTGATTACTGAAAATTTCATGAGCACCAGCAGGGCAACTTATTATATGTGGACGGAGATGATTAAGCATTATTGCATTATATGTGCAGCAGTACATATTATACCATCAAAAACATAGGCCTGGATTTGAGTCCTGGTATTGGTGAGTTTGTAGAAAGCTTCATTTGCTTTATCAGCAAGTGCACGGTATTGAATAGACGCAACAACATTGACAAATACATTATCCTGAAGATAAAATAAGGATCACTTGTTGTCAGCCGCCAACAAATAAGCTCACAAAATACCACAAGAAATAGAGATACTACCTTAGTTTTGGTCTCGCAACGGACATCCAACTGCTGCAACCTGAGGGAAAGATAACCGGCAATCTGACTTCCAAGAAACCAAGGTAGGCAATGGCATCCGGGCTCAAGAATTTGATCAAATTTGCCAAATTGCTCCCGAACAGCGACTGTGGATTGGTCAACTTGGACGCAACAAAGCAGATTTCCCATCTTCTCTATAAGAATGAGTAACCCTTTTTCTAAAATCAAGAAAAGATAGCTAATTTATAGAATATACAGACAGAGGATTTAGAATAACAATCTGGGCATCCATTTTTCAATTTAGATATTTCAAGAGATAAAAGAATGATATTAATAAACCAATCAAGACAAGAATTCAATAGACAACAAGATGGGGTTTTACCTTACTCTTAGGTTAGCTATGACATGAATGAAACCACCAACGACAATCTTAGCAACAAAGTGCAAGCTTTGTTTTGACTAGCGTTGAAATTTCCCAAAAATTATTTAGATAATGAATGAAAAATATTGGAGAAGTGGGGTATCGATCCCCATACCTCTCGCATGCTAAGCGAGCGCTCTACCATCTGAGCTACATCCCCTTTGATGACTTCTCTATAATTTTATAATAATATAAATCTACATTTGTGTGTACTACATCATACATTGAAATGATTTTATCAGTAGCTAGGTTGTATCACTATCTTGTATTCAACTCTAATAACATTTTAAACTATGTTTGGAACATCACTTAACTGATAATAAATTTGTGAACCACATTGACTTATTTAGAGCTGATAAATTTATAATTATCGCATTACATAGGAAAACTTCACTTTGCTTTGCTTCTGCTTACATATACCATACATACATGCATACCGTTACCAATATATATATATATAATATAATTATGAATAATAAGGAAAAAAAAAAGAAAAACAACTTAACACCTAATAAACTCGTATCATATCTACTGAATTAGAGAAAGTGAAAGTTGATTATCATGATTCATCATCATTATCCGGAGTTGTAGATTGATAAGTGTAGCGGGAAGCCCAGAAGATATAATGGAAGAAGTTGAGGGCACTTAATATGCACATCAACCAATAAAACCTGTCCAAATGATAATGGTTCAAGTTGTTCCCATATAGCCATGGTGTGTGTGTCAAGGCACCCGTAACACCATTTACTATCGAGACAAGAACAGAGCTGAAATAATACCCCATTGCTAGTGATGTCCATGACAACGAAGTAGACAACGATCTCATGCTTATAGGCGCTTCTGTGAAGAAAAATTCCATCATCCCAGCCAATGTGAACAGATCTGCTGATCCCAGAAACAAGTACTGCATTGCTATCCATAAGAATGTCATCGGCAGAGGTTCCCTTGTCTCTGAACTACTTTCTGCCACTCTCTTTCGCTTTGTTTCCACTAGAGCTGCCACCGCCATTGCTATAATTGAAAGGACTAGTCCTGTCCCTATTCTTTGTAAATGTGTTATTCCCATTTCCGAGTTTGTTAACTTTCTCGCAAATGGAAGGATGATATGGTTGTATATAGGCGCCAGGATCATGATGAATATCACCGGGAAAACTGGAAGAGACGCCGGTGGGACTTTTAGAGAACCTAGCTTTGTGTTCATTGTTGATGCTTGATGTACCGAGAACGTTGACAGCTGAGCAAGGCAGCAGTTTAGCATAATTGTGGATGTAAAAATAGGAAGTATTTTTACTACTATCTTCACCTCTTCTACATCTTTCACTGTGCATCGAATCAATGGACTTATAGAGTTGTTATTCATCACTGCTCGATCTAGAAATCCGATACTTTTTTGTGTTTGTTTGGTTGCCTTAGTATTATGTGTTTCAGTACTGTAAGATGAGCTAATGACAGCCTTCCTAGGATGTTTATAGGTGTTATAAGTTGCTGCAACTATAACCTTAAACATAGTCGTGATTGGACTTCCTGTAGGAACTTTGTTCCTGTAAATTGGGGATCCCAGGAGGAAGATTGGAATGGAGAGAAGTATTGTTGCGGTAGAAATCCCGAATCCCCATTGCCATCCTATGTTATCTTCGATCCAAACGACAACAGTTACAGCGATGAGGGCACCGAAAGAGAGGCAGAAAACAAAGTAATTAAAAAAGGTGGAACGCTGGTATCGTCCTTGAGGCGTAGTTTCATCGAATTGTTCAGCACCATGTGGAGGAAGTGAACCTTTGATTCCTCCAACACCAAGTGCTACTAGATAAAGGCCTGAAAACAACATGGCCGCTTTGCTTCCGTCTACTTGTTCACATGACATGCTCGTGCTTGCTGAACCACATGCCACCGGTCTCAGTGATGGCTGTCGCGCTTGGACTGTCAGCACCAGCAGCCCCTGCATACATGTGCCATAAAAACTATATTACAAAATGTAACCACTAATTAACATATAAACCAATGCCTAATCTCAATCATTGTTTTTAAATTTAAGTTTCCTTTAGAGTAACATTATGTAATTCCATAAGAAAAGTGGTCCAAATAATATGTATATACGACAGTGATAGGACTTGAAAATTCATTTTTGTATGTAACTGTCAAAATTTCACTTGAACGAACTAGTTGGGGGACCAAATACTGGAATTTGACGGTTCTTGATATTTCTAGATGCATATTGGCTGATGATGGTGCCCCTTATATGAGGGAAAATAGAGATACGTAGTCGTACGCATGGTGGGGCTAGATTTGTGTCGAAGCCCTGTGATTGTAGCATTCTGGTTATGGACCGGTCTCAATCATGCCAGTCCTTCTAAATAAATTTATACTATGCTAGTTAATTATAAGGAACGTGACAGAATGACACTAACTATATAACTTATAAACCAATCCAATTAATTAGGATATGCAGAATGAGTTAAGAATTAGTGATGTTACCATGGATTCAATTGCAGCGCTTATCAAGTAGATGCGGTAAGTGATGAAAAAAGCATCAGAGAGAAAGCCACCAAGTAAAGCTAGGAAAAAGGCAGTTCCCATAAAGTTGGTGACGATGTTGGCCGAGCTTGATGGCGAAAAATGCATAAACTTGGACAAGTAGAGCACAAGGTTACTTGCATTTGCTAGGTACGCAAGATTCTCAAGTACCTCGACGACTGAAAAACAATTAATTTTGTTTACAATACACATAAATAGTTTCCTTAATTAACCAAAAATAGATTCCGTTCACATATATAGATACACTCACCCAAGACAAAGGAGGCAGCAAGCATGCCACCGTGGCGGCCTCTCAAGGCAGGCTTGTTCTTCCAATCTACATAACCTTCCCATGCTCTTAACTCGTTTGATTCTCCCTACATTAATCCACAAATTATATACTATATATGTTCACGATGATGATGATCAATGAGCAAAAGGAAAAAAAAAGAGAAGAAATGTTTCAAGTTGAAATTAAACCTATACGTACCATCTTTGCTATATATATTATGAAATTCTTATTTGCAGTCTCTGGTTTATAGATAATATAATATATGCTAACTGTTGGATGTTTTTAAATTTCTTGTGTGATGAGAAGAGAATGGCACACGAGTGTTCATATTTATATATGTGTGTATCTGTATAGATGATATGTAAAGTGAGAAAATGGTGGTCCAATTAAAGACATGAAGAAAGATCTAGAGTTAAGGAAATGACTTGTCATTTTCAATATAATTACATTATGGGTGCTCACAGTTTCTATCCCTTAGGAGATCTAGAGGCCTACACTTGTAGGAATAACTTGGGTTGCTTGCACTTACACATACAAGATTCACTCACTCTAATACTTCAATATCATATGTTCAGTTGAATTTTAGCCTAAAAACTAAAGCTCCATATTCTTCTTCTGTCCTTGGAGTTTTCCTGCCGAAACAAATGCTAAAAGAATGAAAATGGTACTTGAATCATATATAATAACAACATTGAAAACAATACTCTAATGAACTTTTTACCTTTTTAATTAATTATCAACCTCCCTAAATGAGAGTTACTCCATTAACATTATATAATAACATTTCAAAAAAATCCATTCTAGCAGGCAGGCCGTACTGAATATGAAGTAATGAGATATTAGGAGTGGTCCTTCAAATTTGGTTACCAGTACCTACTAGAGTAGGGGGGAGACCCAGAATTCATTAATTAACTGTTGTGATACAACAGTGATTTGCTTAAATTTGTCTCTTAACGTATATATTTGATCAAGTACAATTAGATAATTATTGACAATATTTGATGAACACGGAGCAAATAATTAATTAAGTGATGTTTACAGCATTTGATTAAGTGAGTAGTATAATAATATCATATGTTTATGTCCCACATTATTATTATTCTTTCCCACAAATCACTCCTTTATACTGGTGATCACTCCTATATACTAGTGCTAACACCACTGTCTCCCAAACCTAATCAATATGCCTTACTTTTGATCCCATATTTGAGAGATTTAGTATACCATGGATGGACATATAGATGACGTGATACATAAATGGCTGACATTTTGTATAACCGTTGGTATTTTTACACTTTAAGTTTGATGTTAATTACATTTATCGTGTTGACAAGATTTAATAACGGTAATTTAAAGTTCCTATAGAGTGGCACACAACCTCTTTTTATTAGCTCGAATAGTGCAAGTAGCCATTTTAATTCTTCCATACCATGATTTTGTGAGAGCTTTCATTTGCTACACCATCTATTAAAGAAATCTTGTTTTTCTTCTTGTGGTGTCCAGATCTGTTCATTAAATTTCTGTATATATTTTGAGTCCTTTGATAAACTTGTACGAATTTCATGTGAGAATAGTTTGGTGTTTTATATATGAATCCTCATGTTTTTGCCCAATTGTATCAGTCTTCATTCTGAGCCACTTGAAATGATAATTAGTTAATTAATTTTGTGGATGAAATTAATTAAATTCCCAAACATTCATTCATGTACTGATCTCCAATTTTTGGTGGCTTCTGGCCATTAAGTTGAAAGGGTCCTACAATCCAACCCGGCCAGCAACACACACCATTTATTGCCCACCATTTTCTATCTAATAATCTTTGTTTCAAAATATAAGACACTTTATAATTTTTCACACATATTAAAGCACACATTTATAATATAATCAAATTACTAATTTAACCTTTGACTTTATAGATAAATATGTTGGAAACCTAAACATGCCATAAATACTAGGCATATTTTAACATTTACATGGAAAACCGTTAAACAAAATATCCTTAAAATGTGAAAAAAACTTATGTTTTGAGACTTTTTTCTTTTGCTAGAAAGTCTTATATTTTGAGATGGAAGAAGTAAAGACTCAATTTGGTTCGCCGGACAGCGAAGAAATAGAATAGACATTCCTTATTTGTTCTTGTTCTTAACTTTGATTTTTTTTTCAAGAATAATAGTTATTCCATTAATGAGGAAATACATATTTCTTTATTTGAAACAAAGAATAATCATTTTTTAATATATATTTTGTTAAATTTTATAAATGCCCCTTACACACATGATTATAAATAAGATTTTGTGTTGAAAGATTCGTCGCTTGTGGAGGCGTTATCTATTCAGGAAGCTCTCAGTTGGTTGAAAGATAAAGGTTGGAATCATGTCGTGATTGAAACTGATTCTCTTGTTTTTACTCAATTTGTGGCTCGCCCATTAGAGGTGGTTTCACCTTTTAATGTCATGGTCTTAGATTGTAAGGATATTCTCAACGAGCTCTCTTTTTGCTCTATCTCTTTTGTTCGTCGGTCGGCTAATAAGGTTGCTCATTTCTTAGCTAGGTATGTTATAGATGTTAATTGTCGGGGTGAGTGGTATAATGTCCCTCCTGATTTTCTTTGTAATGCTTTGCTTGTTTCTTCGTAATAATATCGTTCTCCATTTCAAAAAAAAAAAAAAAGATTTTGTATTCCTTTCAGAAAAAAAAGATTTTGTGTTTACAAATAAAATAAAATTTTGTTACATGTTACAAAGAAATTTTTAATCCATAAAAATGATAAAACTTAAAAACAAGAGAAAATGAAAAGCGCAAATTGTGGAAAGACGTAGAAATGCAAAATGTAGAAAAGAAAAGAAATTTTGAATACGGGAAAACAAGAAAACACGAAATTCTTAGAAAAAATATAGAAAACACGAAAATGCAAACTACGAGAAAAATACATAATACAAGAAAAAATGCAAAAAAAAAAAGTATAGAATGCGAGAACACACAAAAATAAGTGTGAAAATGCAAAAACTAAGGAATATAGTAACGTATAAGAAAAATATAAAACTATAGGGAAACAAAAAAGACACAATTTACAAAAAAAATCACAGAAAAAAGAATATAAGAAAAATATAAAAAATTTCAAATACAGAAAAAAAAAAAGTACGGATCATAAATTCCATTCAATTATTTATCTTTCGTGATTGTATAAATTTCATTTTTTTTATTCTATCCTCAAACATATGCATGAAATCTTCAACAAAAACAAAAAAGGCTTTTAGGTGATTAGGCTTTTAGTCTTAAACATGGCCACCTAACTATTCAGATGGGCTTATGGAAGAGACCCAAATAGTGTACTACTGATGGGCTATTCCTCATATAATTTTTTTTTTTTTTGGGTACAACTATTCCTCATATAATTAGGCTACTCTGCTTTGTATCCTAATTAAATAAGTATTCCATAAAGTATTTGATCCAGAAGATATTTGATCATAGAAGGAACATATTTTTTTCATAAAGTTGGGAGAATAAATGTAGATAGTAAGACAATAAAACATATATGTATGTATCTGAATTCATAACATCAACAAAATGGTATTTGAATTGGTTAACTCACAACTAAACCTACGTCTTTTTAAAAAGAGAACAGTCCTTACTTTTCTTCCTCTCTATATTTTGTGATTATATTGATATACGTTTTTAAAATATAAAAACATCATTAGAACTCAATAATATGTTTCCGGATACTCCGTTTTCTAAAACATTCATACCGCATTTCTTTATTAGCAGAAAAAACAATTGATAGCACATTTTTGTTTACAAACAGTTAAAACATGGACTTCTATTTAAAAATTGAGTAAACTGTAAATCTTATTTTTGTACATTTTTCTAAAATTTAGAGTTTATGTTTATATGTTATAGGGCTCTTATATATTCCAACTTGATCAACAATGTTATGAGTTTGAAAAGGTAAACAATTTTGAAATAGAATTAGTGAAAAAGAATAGAAATGAATATGGAAGGGAATAATGAGGAAGTAATAAAAGTAGATAATTAGTAGGAGGTGAAATTGATATGGAGGTCTAATTATCTAAAATTACACATTAAATCTGCTCGAATTGATTAATGTGAAAGTCAAATGTTGTTGGCAGTGCAGATTAGATTACTATACTCCCTCCTCCCTCCTCATACTCGTACACAATTACAAACACAAATCCAAAATACACGCGGGCAGTAGGCCCACCCCACATCTAAGGGACAAAGTTAAAGGGTCCCACATTTTAGAAGGCGGGACCCAGTAAGACGGCCACGTGGTGGTGTTGGAATGGTGGCAGAGGCAAAGTCAAGGGAGGAAGGAGGAGTGGAGTTTGCTGTAGAGAGAGAGAGATGTGACAGAAGAAATATAAAAATACTTTTGTTTTTCTCTTCAACATTTTCTGCCTTGTTATCATCAATAAGCATCTCTTCTCTTCTATTATACTCTCTCTCTCCTCCACTATTTTCATTTTTGGCCATATCAAGTGCCATTTTCAAAGGATACTTTCAAAATATTTAGTGTATTCCTTCCTTGAAAAATAACCGTATTTGCATGTCTATTTGATCTAGTTGTTATTTAGTGTTGTTGTAGTTACAGTTAGCTATTCACGATTTGTAGTTAATCATTTATTATCAGTTGAAAAATTTAATCTCATCCGCATCCTCATCCCGCGATTTATAAAATATTTCGTAATTTTTTCTCTCCTCACAGAATTTAGTAACTAAATGATAAAAAAGAAAAAAAAAAATTTCAATTATTATTATTTTTTTATTTATTATCTGTCATAAGCCCACCTGGAGTGGATGTCTTTGTTTTTAGTTCTAGTTTTATTTGATTATAAAGCCTTGGCCTTCCTTTGGGAGAGAAAAAAAGAATAGAAAAGAAGAAGAAAAAGAGGAAAAAGAGAAACAAAACCCATTCTCTGAATCTATCTCTCTTCCTTTGAAATATTTTTTTTATATATATATCTCTCTGTGTTTGAAGAAGCCTTGGTTGTGAAAATAGAAGTTTGAGAAGAAGAGATCAAAAGTGTTGGTGTTTGAGAAGAAAAACAAGTGATGGGTGTGAGCTGCAGCAGGGCCAGATGCTCCTTCACTTCCCACATCACTGAGATCATCATCACCAGTTTCTTCCGCCACAAATCTTAAATTACATCTTCTTTTTTCTTTCTTTTCTACCCTATTTCTCCTTCATTTCCAGCACCAACCATGGACACTGCTTCTAATTTTTCTGCTTTGCTTCAATCCCAAACACCTCCTCCTCTTCATGCCTCCTTTTTTCTTTCTTCATCTTCTCCTTTTCTAGGTACCTTTTACTCTCTTATTATTTTTTCAACTTGTGTGTTTCTTGAATTCCTATTCTTGATTCTCATGCACTTGCTCTTTTTTATTTTCTTTATCTTCATCATAGTACTCTGCCTTCTTTTTATTTTTATTACATTTCTTTTTTAATGTTTCTTTCCATGATTGAATGATAATTACTTCGTTTCTTGATTTTTCTAATCTATTTTCTTGAATTTCATTTCTTTGTCTCTTTTTTTTTTCACTCATATAACTACTGCTATTGACTTTCTCTTGTCTCTGCCCTCCTGGAGGCTACTTTTGTTGGTTTTCTCGACTTAATTTGCTTTTTGTGATGTTATTATATCCCATAAAAGTTTATTTCTGAAAATGGTAATTGATTGACATATGATGTAGGCTCAAGATCCATGATGAGCTTTGAGGATGTTCACCAACAAAACGGGTCGAAACGGCCTTACTTCTCTTCATTTGACCAGGAAGAGAATGTGGATGATGAATTGGATGACTATTTTCATCAACCTGAGAAGAAGAGGAGACTCAGTATTGATCAAGTTCAGTTTCTTGAAAAAAGTTTTGAGGTCGAGAACAAGCTTGAACCCGAAAGGAAAATCCAGCTTGCCAAGGACCTCGGCCTGCAGCCTCGACAGGTCGCTATATGGTTCCAAAACCGCCGAGCTAGATGGAAGACTAAACAGATGGAGAAGGATTATGATATCTTGCAAAGTAGCTATAACACTCTAAAAGCAGATTATGAAACTCTCCTCAAGGAGAAAGATAAACTGAATTCTGAGGTCAATTCTGAAGTCTCTTATCTCAGTATTGAAAATTTGATTTTGCAAATACATGTCTAGACTGATGATTCAAACTTGTTCAGGTTAATCTCCTCACGGACAAGCTGCTCGTTAAAGAGAAGGAGAAGGAGACATTATCTGAAGAAGCAGGCAAGAAAAGCGATATATTCGATTCAGATAGTCCACACTACACTGATGGGGTTCAGTCTTCACTTGTAGAGGCTGGAGATTCCTCATACCATTCTGATTTATCACAAGATGAAGAAGATAATCTCAGCAATAGCTTATTGCCCCCATATGTGTTTCCAAAGCTTGAAGACGCCGATTACTCCGACCCACATGGGAGTTTTGAAGATCAAACCTTCTGGACCTGGTCATACTAAGTCATGCTTGGTATTGCTATATAGTATATCATGTCCTTGTCTAAAAGCTTTGGTTTAGTGATAATGTAAAGATGTAATAAATTCCACTTAATTAGGCTTCCCACTGCAAATGTGCTTGAATTTCCAAACTTTGGTGTTTGGTCCTCTGTAATTTCATTTTGTAAGGAGTCTATCTTAGAGTTTTTTAATGTGAGGATGTAATTAAATAATATGTTGATCGTATAATGCAGTTAGTTTTCAGTCTCATCTTCATTTTTTTTCTATAATTATATATGGTAAAAACTTTGGACTAGAACCATATGTATAGTAAGTAATTGATTATTTTGGTCTTGAAGTATTATTTTTTTGTAACGTTTCAGCTTTAAAACGCGTTTATATGGGTTCAAAAGCCACGGTGCTAATCTAGTTCAAGAATTTGAGATAAGGTGTGGTTTTGTGTTAAAAAGTGATGGACAATTGAAGTAAAAAGAAAAAGAAAGTTGTTTGGTTAAGGTAAAAAAAATATACAGGTAGAAGACAAAGTGGAGGTCAAATAAAGATTGTTCTAGTAGGGATGAGAAAAGGACTTAACATATATTTGCATTGTACTGAGCTAAGAAAAAAAGAAATTAAAATTTGAGCATCCTTATCTGAGAAGCAGTGAAGGTGAAGATATAGAAGCAAAGCAGTTGCGTGAGAGCAAAATATTGAAGAAGAAATGGCCTCCATTCATATATATGTAATGATAATGATGTTGATGTTGAAATTTCACATGATGTAATTCAAAGGGTCCCTCCCTATTTGACCCTGTTATTGAATCATAGCCCCATTTTATGGATCATCTATTTTTTATTTGATACACAAGCTCCTATACTATCCTATGTTTCTCTTCCTTACTCATTCAATTTTACAACTTCACATAATTGTTATGATGATTTGTCAAACTAAATTTAAAGGAACAAGCTTCAATGCATTAGAATTTATGCTAATTATTCGCATTCCAAAACTTGCTAATCATGTTTCTACAAAATTAGCATTCATAATCTATCATTGAAGAACAAGTATACTAATTGTAGTATTGCTTTTGGTTTCATTATATAAGTGGTTTGGTTTCTAAACAAAATTCAGCTTGTATATACTAGGGTAACTTTAAAAGTAATTTTAGTGTTTGGATGCAAAAAATAAACACACCAGTTTAATCAAGTAAAACTCTCGAAGTGGAAGAATTTTTTATTTTTTTACTCTAATAATCAATACAATTTTCTTTTGTATCGTGAATTGAATAAACGTCTGAAACAAATTGATGCAAGAGAATGAACAAAGACCAACCTTAGTAAAAACAAGAGGAAAAGTAGTAATTATGAAAGATTTGTATATAATTTAGAATAAGACACTAAGTTTAAAAAGATCCCACAATTTTAATAAACGAATCATAAAAAGGACAATTTTTAATTTTACACAAGTTAATATAGTACATGTTAATAGTTTATGTTTGGTCTCTATAGTTGCCAATTAGGATGTTTCCACATGTTAAAATAGTACATCTTTATTAATAACTTAATGATCATTTTAGTCCTTTGATTAAAAAAAAATCATGTGATAACGTATATGGAAAAAACATAATTTTTAAAATTAAATTAGTAATATTTCAATAAATATTTAAACAAAAATATTATTGTGAAAGTTAAATAAAAATCACATTTCTTGAGAAAAAGTAAATTGTTTTCTTTGTAGTTTTTTCTTTCTTTTTTTGGATTTACATTCTTTGTGGTATTTGATTGTAATTGTGAAAAAAATCACTGATCTATTAAACCTTTCGAAATCTGGAGTTGATTTGGATATTACTAGCAAATTTAAAAAGATGAAATATATACTGAAATTAATATAAATTTTTTTTTTTTTTTTTGCAAAGTTGTAGAAAGTGAATTTCATATAAAGGAAGAAGTGATATAAAAATACACATGTTTTAATAAAATAAAGTCGCTATTTCTTTTGGTTTACGAATATATGAAGTGGCTAATGGATGACCTCCAAGTGTCGTATTCTTTTGCTTTTAGATTTTCCTACCGACCATCTAAACCCATGTCGTAGGGGTTTCAACAGATGCTTCCCACGTGGACGGTTTGGATCTTATTGAGGATACATCCCTATCACTAGGCAAAGAGCCTCCACTGCACCCATATTGGCTTATTATCGAGCTCAAATTGTGTTCGATTAAAATTAGAGCTGATTATAAGTTGAATTTCAATTATAACTTATAAGTCTAATCCATGCGTACAATGTGGTATTGGTTTTTAATCAGTGGCGAATCTAGGATAGATATTTCGAAAGGGGCTGATTTTACACTTAGAACTTTTCTTTTATCCAAAGTACAAATTTCTGTTGTAATTAATGCGTATTGTCAAAATGAAGGAAATAAATGCAATTTTTTTTTGACGAAAAAATGCAAATTTTAGACTAAAATTATTTTAGAGATTTTCGGCAAATGGTTGAAATTCATGTTTTTCTCGTAAATTTCACAAGCTGAGGGAGGCGAAACACATATTATAGGAGTAATTTCTTCGGATGGAGGTACCAAAACCAACGCCTAGTAGGTGCGGTTCCAAAAGCTGGGTCGAGCACCCCAGGTTTCCCCTAGATACACCCATGTTTCTAATCAATAATATTTGATTGCACTTATTAAAATACTAATCTAATAATAATAAGACTAAAACGTGTCAAAATTTTATTGATTAGGAATCAATGTCACGTGGTGAACCAAACTCACCATAAAATTCGTAATTATATAGTTTTTGCTAATAGTTTGAAACAAGTTTTGCTTTCAAGCGCTGTTTGTAAATCAAGTGGACAAATAGATCCATCCGAATATCACCAATTTAAAATAGCGAATTTGATACTTTGGACATGTTGGGCTGACATTTTCCCTCGCCCAAAGAGTAAGACCTTAGGTTAGATCAATGAAATATGTCCATTACTAGGGATAGACCCGAAAGTCCCGTATTAATTCGAAGTATGATAATCCCTTACTTATAAATTGAATTTATATATTTTTTTATTAAAAAGCCACGTATTAACTGTTGTGTTTTATATTGTTATTATACTTTATTATTATTCTTTAAATAATTCTCGTATCAACCCATCGTGCTATATATTTTTAAGGAAATATCGTACCTCAAGAGCGCCATAAAATTTCCTCCCACAGAAGCACGAAAACATGTTTCTTAGATAGTTTTTCATCTTTCCTTAATTACATCAAACTACTTTTTATTCAATGTTTTTCTAGTTCTAGTTTTGTTCTCTCTTCAGTATGGGAATAATATATATATTGGTTCTGCTTCTGCATACATAAACAAATTATCAGCTTTATATATCTGTATAGTGTACTGTATACTTCCAATAAACATTGATGCTGTAATAAATAAATTTAACACCTAAGTGTTCTAAAATCTTCATATTTAAGAAAGGAAAAACTCCCATAAATCAGAAAAGTGAAATGAGGATCGATTGTGTACACTATGTTGACTTGTGGATACCCCAAACAACATGATCACTCTTGAGCAATTCCTTTTCCGGTTTCAACCAGACCAAGCTTGCTACATCCTCTTGATGAGTCTCTGAGTGCTCAGCCATCTCCAAATTAGATTAGATCAGAGTAGAGCAGACTAGAACAGTATTACAATTGAGTGACTTGAATTGTTTGTGCAATGCATATTAAAATTTGATGTTGTCCTTCAAGTAGATTACTATCTCTTGCTGCAACAATTGAAGGTAGGACATTAAATGAATATAGAATGGAATTTGGTACAAGGATGAATTGGAGATTATTAGAGAGCGAGGTACTAACGATCAAACATAGGAGAATGCATCCTGCAGCACCCGGGAACAAGACGTACCAATAATTCAAGTGATGCAACTTAACCCCATCAATGAACAAAATAGGCAAGCTTGCAGCTGCAATGCACATTAATTAATTGTTTGAAATAAAGACATAATAATATTGCAATGGAAGGTAGAAAAGGAGATGGAAAGCAAACCAGGAGGGTGTGGAGATCGAGTGTAGATCATAAAGGCTATGGAGGCAGCAAGAGCAGCACTTCTAGCAAGCCAACCTGGTCCCAATATTGAGAAAGCTAAAACCCCAATGGCTGCACAACCAATTTGAGCCATGAACATATTGTACTTCTGCAATGTAATACACCACCACCACACCACCAAATTCAACCAACTTTTTATATCCAATAACACTATACTAGAATAATATTCCACACAATTCACCAATTTAAGTACAAAAACTCTGAGAAATTCTCAGCTGGCCAAGTCCATCATGTGACAATGCTCTCATCCAATTGCCTTTTTACAAATTCTACTTTTTGATTATCATATTATTAGGAGCTCGCCCAAAATGTATGAACAACTCTATTTACTGGAAAATTATTTAGGGTTCAGGATTTCTAACTTTAGTTAAGGATCCCAAATGTATGTATGACAAGTGTATTGCAAATCCAACACTTATCACACATTTAATGGGGTTCTTCAACTTTATTAAAATTCTGAGCCCCTAATAATTTCCCCTATTTATTGATGGTCATTAAAATTCTGGCTGTGTTTTGGATTGGATTTAACTTCATTTTCATTAAATAATACCATTAAACTTCACGTTTGATTTCAAGAAAGAAAGCCGGACCAATTTAAATACAAGACTCAATTAAAAGAAATTGAGGCAACACAACCAATATTTAACTATATGCAATAATGTTTGACTTTGATGAGTAATATAATAGAAATGTGACACATTTTTTTTTAAAGTTTAGCACCGCGACGAAAGGCTTAGAGTATAATTGATAAATTCTCTCAATCAAAGTTAAAATTTGACAAAGTGGAGACTCGAAGTAGAAAATAGAATAACTCGAGACTTGTAAAAACTAGTATTAGCAAAAGTGAGACATTCAAAAACACAAAAAGAAAGAGAAGAGAAGGGGCATACATACCCGAGCAGCAGGGGAAGAAGGAGTGAGAAAGAGAACAGCAGAAACAGCACCTAAAGGAGCAATTGACATGGAAATACCTTTAGAGGCAACTAATTGGTCTATCTTTCCTAATATTGCCATGGCTGCAAATGCCCCTGCTGAAGGCCATACTATCTCACTCAATGAACAACAACCTTCTAGTGGTTTCCAAGATTCCCAATTCAGATTACCATTGCTGCTTGATGCTGATGCTTCTACTCTCAACCCCTTCTTCTTTAAAGATCTCTGCTTTCCCACATTCTGGGTTTTAAGAAACAGTGACCAAATGGGTTTGGGAGAGAAGCAGACAGTTGTTGAATTTGATGTCTGTAAAATACAACTGCTTTCAATGTGATGTTGCTGATGAACAAGACCACAATTAGGACTAGCCTTGAGGAGCATTTTCTTTTATTTTATTTTGATTTTGATTTTGAATGATTGTTGTTTATTTAAACAAATGTTAAAGAACACAAATATGGTTGAATTGAAATTAACGGAGAATGAAGGAGGGACTTTTGGAGTGGTGGAAAGGCCATTTGTGCATATGCTATTTGTCTAGATAAGGGTCACCCTTCCTACTGCCACTACATGTCAACTTGCCATTTTCCCAAACACTAGATTCATTTTTCCTTTTTTTAATAAACAAACTTGTAAGCCGTCAATTTTATTATCATCATTTTTACTTATCTACTCCTTAACAATATGGTAATTCTTATGAACTTGTCATTTTCTCGCACATCATTTTTCAACTTATAACACATAAATTTGTACTCTTTTGTTTTATATTTACTGTTAAAAGATGTCTTTCATGGGATTGATCAAATATTCATTAAAGTTTTGAAAATAATTTATCCACTCTTAATAACTATTTTTTCTTTTAAAGACTCTTAATAACTTTTCTTAACTCTATTTTCCATGGATTTTTTTTATGGTAAGTTTATATTTTTTTTTTTAATGTACACTTGCTTTCCAAGTCACATTGATAATATTAGTGAACATTTTTTCTCCATTTAATAGTGTGTGAACTAATGAAAATAATTCAACATCACATCAACCTATTTTGATCTGTATTGTTACTGGCGCCTAATAAGTCGCACATTAAGATTCAAAGGAAACACACAGTGATCATGCATGCAATAACTCAAATGGTGGTAACGATAAAATCGAGACAACGTCTTTTCACATAACTCTATAGTCTATAATTATGTTTTTAATGATTATTTACTCAACCGTTACGTCCATCCGTTGGCCTTCAAGCTTGGTCTATCAAAAGGGTTTTTTCGATCCTTTCAACTCTTTTAACGATTTTGTCATTTCTCTAACCTATTCTCCGAATTACCTTCTTCTAAATCTCCTCCTAGCTTTGCACTCGCAAAAATGGTTAAGTCATTAAAAAAAAATACAACCAACCAACACCAACAAGAACATCATCCACTAGTTGGAAGCTTAGGATTCAAAATGTTGTTGAATTTCTATCGGGAGAGGAAAATGCCAACCAAAAGGTTATCGCTCTGAGGGGTCCTATATTTAACGCATATGTACATGATCACAGAAATCAGAGGTCGAGAATGTCAATTTACAATGAAAGTGTATTAGGTGTATTTAACAAATAAAACTAAACGATATTGTACATTAGAAAGAAAAAAAGCAACTCGTCCAAGCAGTAGGCAATCTCCTTTTGATAGTGCGCAGGCGGGTTAAATTTGAAGAAGGAAAAAGTAGCTAACACATTATGTCTAGTTGTGCTATTAGTTTATTAATTTTAACATATACATTTTGTTATGTATAAAAAGAAAAGAACACTTATCAAGATGTGCTATTAGTTTATTAATTTTAAATTTGTTAATATACAATTACATAAAGAAGATCCTCCAAAGTCAGGAAGAAGCAAACAAATACTCCCAAATCTCACTGTCGCCTTAATATTGATATATTGTTTATCATGTGTAACCTTACAGTTGAGCCAACAGTCCAATTATATAAGCAAGTTGAAACAGTTGCTTATTATTTTATTGAATAATACTATCATTATTCAGATTATTTATCGACGATATTCCAACTTAACTTTAAAAACTAAACTAATGTTGGGTTTGGAAAAACTAAAAGTTAGATTACTTTAATACTTATCAAACTAAAATGAGGGAATTATTGGATGTTGGACTGTGCCATACAGATGCATCCTTTAATTCCAATGATTAACCTTAAACATATTATATTTCTACTTAAATTAAGTTTTATCCTCTTATGTGATAGGATTTGTGTCCTTTAAATTTTATATGATGTTCCAACTCGTTAAACTCCAACATGATGCATGTGTTCTTTTATAACTCTATAATCTAACCTCTAATCACTAAAAAATTTTATTAGGGACAAGAAAAACTTCAAAAGTTTGAAGAATTGTGTCTGTGATTGAAAGGTTCCAGATTTGATTTCTAACAATGTCGATATTTGTTGAATTAAAACACATGATGAGTTGGACATGTATTGTGCATGTTTCAACCTCAAAAGACGAGAGATTTTAGTATACTTCTGGAGCACGATGATGTGGTACTCCAAATCAATAAATGATCGGCATATGTTAAATAAATCAATAAAATTTTGACAACGTGTAATTAATTAAAAATCTATTCTTTTGTTAATAATTTATATAAAATTCTAGACACTAAAATAAAAACCTTAGACCCTACAATCATCGACCCTAGATACTAACGTATGTGACATGTCATCGAATTATTAGTTCGGAGTACCACGTCATCCGTACTCCAGGAATATGTTAAAATTTCTCCTTAAAAGACATTCATATGAGAAAACATTTCAGATATTAATTTTAATTATCAGCTCGAACTTTTAATGCAAATGATTAACAGTAACAATTTTACTACTTTTCCAACATCTCACCGGATTATTTAATGAATATACAAAGATTGTTTTTGTAATTTGTCAAATCCTAAATTAGAAAAGTCCAGAAACCAATCCCATGTCGGATACGGACTGCTTTCCAGCTCCTATATATACGTAAACATGATGCAGTTAATTACTTTCGAATTCCAACTTTGTTTGTTAATTTCTTTCTTGTCTCGTTTAGTAGTTAATTTTATTCTAGTTTTTAGTTTTCAGTTTTCAGTTAGCCAGCTCCCAATTCTACAGGAAGTTTATTAGCAATGTCTTCTGTTTGTGATTTAGACGAACATCATACATTTTCTGACAACAGCGACAACTTTGTTTTTGATTCAAGTATTCAAATACACAATAATGTTGATACCTTCAATTACACAAAAACAGAAACAATGGGATCACCATCAGAAAATTCTTGTTTACATTCATTATTATTCAATCTCTTCTGTACCCAATGTGGGACTAAAGTGTCTACTAATAATACCCTATTCTTCGGATACAAGTCACCCCGTTTAAGGCTCACCAGAGTTGAAGCTGACCTCTTTCGCGATCACGAGACTCAGAATCTCTTGAAGAAGAAAAAACTCATCTTGGTTCTTGATTTAGATCACACTCTGCTTAATACTTCTTTGGTTTCCGATTTAACTCCAGACGAAAAATATCTGTTGGATGATCAAGTACGAAGTAATCGCCTCTTCCACCAACCTAGTACGGATCAAACCTCTACGTTAGACCCGTGCAAACCGCTTTTACTCAAAAAATGTAATCGCCTCGTCCAATTGAGACCTTTGGTACATCAATTTCTTGAACAAGTTAGTACAATGTTTGAATTGTATGTCTACACATTATCCATTAAGAGTTACGCCAAACAGATGGTTAAATTGCTAGATCCTGACGAGAATTACTTTGATTCGAGGGTAATCGCGCGAGAGCACAGTCTCGATCCGAACAATAAGAATCTTGATCTCGTGTTTGGACAAGAAAAGACAATTTTAATTCTTGATGATAGAAAAGACGTGTGGCCTACGAACAATGCTAATGTAATTCAAGTTCGTCCGTACTACTACTTTTCTTCAAATCAACCTCGTGATAGTAAGACTAAATCTTTAGCTGAGATGAAGTGTGATGAGAATTATGAGTTCATTATGGGTTCATATCTTCATCTTCTGAAGCGAATTCACACCGAATTTTTCGATGATAAATGTCCAAAAGTATGTTATAGAGATGTTAGAGATGTAATGAGACAGGTTCAGGTTGAAATTCTCAGCGGGTGTAAGATATTATTGAGACATTTTTCGTCAGTGCAGAAGAAAGAATTAACAAGAATGGCTGAAAAAATGGGAGCAATTTGTGCCGGTAAACTTGACTCGTCGGTGACACATTTGGTTGCGTTCGGAGAGAAGGCTGAGATGGAAGAGGTTTTATGGGCAAAGACAGAAAGGAGGTATTTAGTTGATCAAAGATGGTTAAGAGATTGTTATGAATTATGGCGTAGGATTTCTGAAAACTCTTATCTCCTTGAAAATTTTGTAAGCCAATGCTAATATATTCAAGTATTTTTCTTTATACAATGAGCTTTTTTTCCCAAAATACCCAAAAATGTTATTGATGTTAGTTAGCTAGGGATCAAAATGGTTGGGTTATTTTATCCCATCCAATTTTAACCATTTATTCAATACATGAAAGTGTATAACGAATGGTTTATGATAAATCATATAACTAACTCATTCAATTCATCTAGTTCTTAATTTACTCATGAATAAAGAATATATATTTAAACCGGAGGAGATTGAAAAATATTTTTCATTGTTGTAAACAAACTTTGGAAAACTTTTTTCACCATTGGAGCCATACACAGGAAATTATTTTATTTTCCTAGAAAATGTTTTTTCAAGTATAATATATCTCGATTAGACTTCGAATGTCCTCAGCCGCCTTACTAGCGCCTATTGATTTTAATATACTACCAAAAACACATGTCCTCTTTTATAGTAAAATAGAAAAACACATTAATTTCCTAAATTACATTTTTTTTAACAAATCTGTGAAACACAGAAATTTTATTACAACATATGTAAAAACTATAAACAACACAGTAAATTATATAAAAAAAAAAAAAACCATGAACAATATTACATTAATCATATTCATGACCAATAATCAAATTCTAAATCCAGCATCCACAGCCAAATCATGACCAGTAACAAACTTGGAATCATCAGAAGCAAGAAACAGAACAGCATCTGCTACATGTCTCACCTTCATGACCCCTTGCAAACAACACTTGGATCGAAACACCTCCTCCACTTCCTCCTTCCCCATCCCAAACACCTCACACAACATGGGCGTCGCCACCGGTCCCGGCGACACGCAATTCACCCGTATCCCATACTTTCCCAGCTCAGTACTGGCAGACTTCATCAACCCCAAAACAGCACACTTGGACATCACGTAATCTATCGATCTATGTCCTCCTGTCTTGGCTGCCGCGCTGGCCGTGCATATTATGCTCCCCTGTAACATATTAATACAAAAGATGTGATTAGCTTTAACTATCAGCAGTTCCCGTTAGAGATTGATATAAAGAATGTTGTTAGCTTTAACTATCAGCTTGAACTTTTAGTTGAATTAGTTAAGTAACACTCACGCCTTTCTCTACCATTGCACGTGCTGCATGCTTCACGCTCGCTGTTACTCCGCCTACATTCACCGCGAAGAGCTTCTCGTAGGCTGCCATGTCGAAGTCCAGGACGTTTTGAGTATTGGCGTTGAGAATGCCGGCGTTGCAAAACATGATGTCGAGGTGGCCGTACTTGGCCAGTGTGGCGTCCACCGTGGATTTGAGCTGGTTTTCATCGGTTACGTCGCAGTGGATGTAGGTAGAGCGGTGGGTGCCGATGGATTCGACTAGTTGTTGACCCATTTCATCCTGCACGTCAGCGATCACGACAGCGCGTGCGCCATTGTTGGCAAAGAGGAGAGCAGTAGCCTCGCCTATGCCACTGGCGCCGCCCGTGATGATGGCGACTTTGTCATGCAGCTTGTTGGTGGATGATTTGGTAGTGGCCATTGAACAGAAAATGAAGTAGAGGTTAATTAGAATCTCTTGCTTAGGTATAGAAGACTAAATGTTAATTAACTAATTAAGTGGCTAATTCTGGTTGTGGTTGTTGGCGTTGACGATTAAATTAGATTAGATATGTTAAGACAGATGATGTATTTTTGCTTTTACATAGCCGTTTCTCTCCGGCCCCAGATTCCCTATAATATTCCTCTTGCTGTTGCTTGGGCTTCGTTTGATTTGAAACCTCAGTATGTAATATGATACCAATGTTGGGGTGTGAACGAGCCCAACCTTTCTACAGTGGACTCGGTCCATTATATGGTAATAAATCCGTCCAATAGTTATTTCAACACATATTAATTTATAAATTCAATGGTATGTGTTAAAATTGGTTTATCCACTTTCAATTAAGACGAAATGGAGATTCGAATCTCAAACCTTTCAATGACTAAAATAAGTAAATTATATTTAGTAAATAAATAATTGAGCTTGTTTACAAACTTTATAGCCAAATTTGACAAAGCTGGATCATGCTAGTTAATGTCCGAATAGAGTTTAGTCACGTTGAACTCAAATTGTGTGTGAGCTTGAATTGTTTGTAAACTACCAACTCATTAACACCCTATAAGAGGGTTTAACTAAGAGAGAATTAACTAGAAAGACCATCTCCAATAATCTAAGTTTTTTTTTCCTACTCTAATTTTAAATTTTCTACTCTATCTTTAGATATACAATATCTATAGAATCATCTACTTCTTTTTTTTAATTAAAAACAAGTGATGGAGAGGAATGCAAACCCAAAAAATACAAAAAAAAAAGAAAAAACAAAAACAACTATAAAAAAACAATATCTGTAGAACCATGTACTTCATTTTTAACTAAAAACACCTTTGAAACATAAATAGAAGGGAAGAAAAAATAAAGAAATAATTGATAAGAAGAAACAAACGAAAAAGCAAAGTATTAAAGTAAGATAGAGGGTATTTTGTATTATATTATTTTAATTAGAAAATGGAGGAAGAAGCCTACCGCATTCTTTCATGTTTACTTCAAATTTAAAGCAAATGCATGTCTTCTTCATTTGTTCAGTTGACAATTAAAGTAGAGTTGAAGATGTAAGTAGTCAAAATACTTATAATTTACAGTCCTTTTGGAGATGGCCTAAGACTTATTTGGAGAAACTTTTTGTATCGTCTTTGTTGCAGTTTTTAAGTTACTTTGAATAAGTCTCACTTAACGTTACGTAGGTATTACGTATTTCACTTCAAATCTAATACGTTAGGTCTCATAGCTTTAAAACACAAGTACATATTCTTAATGATAAGGTCAAGATAAGTCTTTGTCTCTTCATTTCGGACGTAGAATTCATTTCATTCATGCCCCTATAGCCACACACTCCAACCAAGTCGTTACACTTGTTATACAAGAGAGTAATACACTCGGCCAAATTAAAGAGGTACTTATCCATTTGACATAAATTTATCGGTGACAAGGATTAAATGTGTACAAATGACATCAATTAATAGATCGAGTGTGTTACTCTCAGGGTACATTAGAATTTCTCAGTTTATGAACTAAGTAGTTGGTAATTGATTAAAATAAAACCAACCAACAATACTGGAAGCATAAATGGGAATTTCAGGAGGCAAAATGATAATCCAATCCAATTCCATCAGCATGGAAAAGTACTTACAGTAGAGGTGAATGAAGCATATTAACAAAACTGTTTTAGATACTGATGAATACATCTAGTTGGATGTATGCATACAAATTCAGTAGGTTCAATCAATCAATCAATCAAGCATAATCTGAATGGGACTCGTAGAATTCACTTGGGCACGGAGACATCACTTCCTGCTCTAATAACTGCAATGCCTGGTTCATGGTAGGCCGATCATCAGGGTTTGCATCTGTGCATCTTGCTGCTATTTCAAGTATTGCTTCCACTGTTTCCAAATCTGCATCCGTGCACCTTTTGTCTACCACATCTTCCAACCGGTTCTCTCTTAGCAAAGTGTTCATCTGCATATTTAAGAAAAGAACCACCAAATAAGAAAAAAATAATTACATAGCAAGAATAATAAAATCTTTTGAGGTAAGGCTTACCCAGCCAACAACATTTAAACCCCTTTTCACAAAAGCCGGATCCGTAGGTCTTTTTCCAGTTACAAGCTCTAGCAACAGAACTCCAAAGCTGTAAACATCTGATTTCTCCGTGGCTCTCCCGCTTTGCAGGTACTCTGTTCAAATCAACCAAATAAGTTAAGCTTTTCGGTATATTGCTAAGTTTATCAAGAAGAAATATTTTGGAGATGAATCAAACATAACAAAACAAACCTGGTGCCAAATAACCAAAAGTCCCTGCCACTACGGTTGTGACATGTGCATCCTCATCTACCAGAAGTTTTGCAAGACCAAAGTCCGAGACATGTGGCTCCAGATTTTCATCAAGGAGAATATTGCTTGACTTAATGTCACGATGAACTATTTTTGGACTGCAGTCATGGTGCAAATATGCAAGACCCCGAGCGGATCCTAATGCTATTCTTGCACGAGCGTTCCAATTCAAAGTTTGTTCCTTGCGACGATCTGAAGAGTAAGAATACATTTTCACAAAGTAGAAAATCAAGCACTGAAAGTAAAGGCAAGAAATTAGTTATCTGAGTGTTTCATGCTTTTACAGATCTCGAAACAACTAAAAAAGTGTGTGTAGTAAACTGCATACTAATTGAAACGGAACATACCATGCAAAATGTCATCTAAACTTCCCATGGCTAGATAATCATATATCAAAAGCTTTGAAATTGGAAGCCTGCAGTAACCTCTCAGATTCACTAAATTAATGTGCTTGATGCTACCCAAAATCTCCAACTCTCTCTCAAATACTTGATCAGATCCTTCACGAGTCCGGTCAATTCTTTTGACAGCAAATGTTCCACAATCATTCATTACCATCCTATATACAGTACCGAAACCTCCTGATCCTACAATATCCTCCTCATCAAGAGCCTCCAGCTTCTCTATGATCTCACATGATGGGTATGGCAGGTCACCATGGAAAGTAATAAGTTTTGTACCTTTCGGGAAAGTCAGAAACAAGAATGTTAGAATGATGAAAAAGAAGACCCTAAGATTTTGAGAGGCATTGAGCTTACTGGCTTCTTGATGAACTTGTTTTTTAACTTCTCTGTACTTCTTAGCAGCTCTTTCCTTCTTTGATAACAAGCATATCAACACGAATGCTAGAACTACTGCTAGTGCAAGGGCCATTGTGCATATGGCACCAATCACCACCCCTTTAACGTAATGAGAGGATCGTTTAGTAGGACCTGCAAAGTCTTCAGTATTAGTTTTATGCACAGGTTTATTATGGTGCATAAACGTGACCAGAAACTTGCCTGCTGCTTCATCACTTGCAGCATGTGGTAGCACTGCAGGAAATCCCATTGAAGTTCGACATGGCTTATTCACTTGTCTACCGCAAAGATCTAAATTGCCAATAAACCTATTAAAAACAACAAATTCTCATAAAAGGCTCAACGGGATAAAAGATGAAAAAGAATCAGCAGATTCTAAAGCATTCTTTGAGAGCTTCTTGCCTATTTAACAATATAAAGATGGATTCAAAGATACAATTTAACAATATAAAGACGAGTTAATCAAGTACTGTATATTACTATTTATCAAGATTTTGAATTCACACTAGATAGATCACAAATAAGGAAGGATATAAGAATGGATGCATCATAGTCTCTGGAAAACCACAAATTTACCTACATGTCATGAATTTCAGATTTTCACACTTGATAGCTTCAAACAGGCTTGCTTGGTTCAGAGGAGTGACATTAGCAAAACAAGCCTAATGTTTACGCTTGACATCAAAAGACCCCAAGACATAATAATTATCTATGTTTATGATGTTACAGCACTGATGATAAGATCACAAGGTAGATTTCTGATTGATTACAGTGGCATAATGAATACTTACGAGTTATTCCCAAAGCTGCTTAGAGCTCCAAAATCAGGGATTTCACCGGAGAAAAAGTTGGTAGACAAATTCCTGGGACAATAGTACCACCGTAAATACTTGAGAACACCAGTGGTTTGTTATATCAGAATTTTAAAACTGAAAAGCCAGCAGGTCCAAGATGAACTTACAAGTGATGTAAATGTGTAAGAGCACCAATAGATGAAGGTATAGCACCTTTAAGCATATTGCTAGACAAATCCCTAAATTCAACAAAACCATCACACTAAGAAAAACAAGCAGAAAGAAGCACGAGTGTGATAATGAGTAAAGCACATGTAGATAACTTACAAAATGTTGAGATGAGAAAGGTTTCCAATATCTGATGGAATGCCTCCTTGGAGATAATTAGCCCTCAAGTATCTAAAACAAGGAATAGCACATTCAATACAGTGCAATACAATACAATACAATCTGATATGCAACATGTAAAAGAGCAAACTTGGTAAATCTTACACTGCTCTGAGCTCAGTACATCTGGTGATTTCATTAGGAATAACCCCATGTAAACTGTTTTGGTGGAGTGCACTGTTTAGACCACATTTAAACAGCACATTAGCTCACAAATGAGTCTAGGGTTTAGCCCCCTTAATAGGGTGGAAAATGATGAGTAGAAATTGAAACTTACAGCCTTTGTAATCTGATGAGTTTAGCAATACTAGGAGATACAAGTCCTCCCAATTGCATGTAAGGCAGGTTTCTGAATAACCACAAAAACATTTCAGAAAAAATACAAGTAAAATAAAGAAAAATGAGAAATGGGAGATATTTACGTACATGGAGGTGACTCTTTGATCAAGAGGATTACAAGAAATACCAGTCCATTTACAAGGGTTGTCATCAGTATCTAACCAGTTACCCAGCACATTCCTACTATCATTCAGTGACCCCTTCATTTCCAACAATGTCATTCCTGCAAATTTCAAACATATTAGATAACCAAAACCATAAAGATCTAAGCTTCAAAACATAAACTCAAAAAAAGGAGATTTACCATCTTCAGTGAGGCCAAAAGAGAAATTACTGAAAAGGGTTGCTAGAGAAAAGATGAAAACAAAAACCCCTAATTTCATTTCTCTGCCAACCAAAAAGCAGAAAGAGGAAGAGGAAGTAGAGAGTGTAAATATCAAGATGTGATGATGGAAACAGAAGTAATAATTAATGGATTTTAAGAGAGAGAGGGAAAGTTTCTCTTTTTAAAATAAAGAAGTAAAATCCAATATTTGATGAGGAAGAGTGAAAGTGGGTATGGAAAGTTGTGCAGAAAGAAACAAGTAGCCGTTGTCCATTACTAAAATTCAAACACACTTCCTACTCTCACTGTCTCACATCACATGCTTAATTATCAACTTCTTCACTCTTGTTTAGTTGATGTAAATAAGCTTGGAGAGACTCTAAGGACACGTGTTGGGAATATGAAGAGAGTAGTCTGTTTATGTACACAAGGGATGTGTTCATTTTACTTTGACCTCACAAACTTATGAGCTAACATTGAAACTTGTCTCACGGACTTTTAACACAGATAATAATATAATATTTCATTTTTTGTCCGGGTAAGAAACAATACAAAGCGCGTGCGGACACTCTCTAATATAAGCTACTTTTACAAAATACATAGTGAGCTCCCATGTAAAAATTATAATTTTATTTTATCTTTTAAAATTCATTTTCTACATATGGGATTTGTAGCCATGACCTCACATCATGGGATTTGAACCCATCACCTCACATTCTCACATTTTCTAGTGGAATGTAATAACCACCAAACATTGCTTTGTGGGTAATTATAAATTCTCTTTAAAATTACAAAATCTATTTAAATCAGTTGGTATTCAAATTTGTTTAAATTAATATATTATTTTTAAATTTATAAAAATTACAGTTTTTTAATATTAACTTTAATTTTGCCGTGAAATTAATAAGCTCTTGTGTCACTTTAAATAGTTAAAAGAGTTAATTTGTTTTTTATTTTTTTTGGCTAAGTTCAAAATGTTTTTAATATATGAAGCCTTTACAATTTCACTTTAACATCATAAATTTTAAAAAACTCAACTATTTTTTTACATTATGAAATTTTTTGGCCAAACTAGGACGGGTTCCACACGTTTCAGAAAAAGATTCAAATATTTTGTAAACTTATTAATTTATCTTTTCATTGAGATAAAAAAAATTATGTATTTTTTAAAATTTTAGAATAAATTCAATTTTTTTTTGAAGGAAGAATAAATTCAATTAGTAAATGCTCTTAAATTCAAAAAAAAACTGAATTTTTTTTAATTAAACGCACATGTCAATAAAATATTAGGACATTTATGGAGAAAATATATGTCTTAACTTACCGAGCCAAAGCAAAGGAGATTAGATTATTTCAAATGAGTTTAAAAAATAAACATTTTCATACCCTCAAAAAAAAAATATACATTTTCATATGTTCTCATAACTTTATTAGAATTTATTTAATTACATTCAGATGAGGCAAAAAAAATAAAAACCCGAAACTCTAATTTGAGACCGGAAAATATTTTTGATTATATTTGCATTTACAATTTAGCTATTAAACACATATACATCAATGCCTTAAGTTATTGCTTTATAAAGTCTTAATGTCTTTATCGTTAGTATCCGTTGAATTTCTGTCAATATACTCCAGTTAATAAACAAATCTCATAGATACAAATGAAGCAGGGGTTGACCCTAAGCAGACATCCAACTAGAGGTTGATTAAGATCTGCAATAATCTCAATTAAGGGGGTAAAATCTTTGTCAAACAATGATAGAAATATGTGTTGAACTACATTAAATAACATATAATAATGATTTCCTCAAATATGAAAGATGATAGTCATAATTGGACTGAAAAATTGCAACACAAGCAAATTGGTAGTTGTAGCTTTATTATGCCTGTCAGGAGGATAGACATACACTTTATGCATCAAATATATCTTTGATTAATTGCAACAATCATAATTAAGCCCACAAATTAAGTAGTTGTAGGTTTAAGTAACATATGTGAAAATTAATTGAGCAGAAGTTGGAGTAATTCATCCAAAAGAATCAGTAACATTATGTACAAACCCAAAAGAACAGCAAGGAGTTAAATTGTGTGATTCAAATGATATCTTATGTATTCGTATTTGTTCCGCTAATTCTTTTTTCACAGTGTAATTAATTAGAGGAACATGATCCATAATTATATGAAATAAAAAAAATTAATATAAAAACATAACAAGTTCTTGACCTATCTACTTAATCATTTCTACTTTTATATATATACCACACTAAAATTAGAAGTTGTGACTCCTATTCAAGTTGTTGTGTTCTTGTTTCCCGCATTTCGACCCCTCGTTCCTCGTCATGTGATTCGTCATCTTCAATCGATTTTTTTGCAGTTGAGTTATGTGTTTGCTCCTTGGCGTACCGGCAAGCAAAGAAATTAAAATATAGGAGGTTAAGAACGGCCATTCCTGCAATAACAAGGTAGTAATAGTCTAGTCTATTCCTGTTAAGATCCCGACCGCCTAACCACGGGGTTCTCCCCTTCTTTGTGGTAGCCACGTGTATTACATTGATCAAAAGGGAACTAATATAACTCGCAATCGACAAGCTTATGAAAAAAACTGCTCCGGCAACAGTCCTCATGCTCTCCGGCATTTGTGTCGTGTAAAATTCCATCACAGCCACCGCAGCAAACGCTTCAACTAATCCTGAGAGCACAAACTGAGGCAGTAGCCATGATACTGTTTGTGGCGACACAAATGATCCGTTTTTTATGGCAGCTCCCCGCCTTTGCATCTCAACAAACGCCGCAACTATCATGCACAAAATTGACATGAATATCCCTATTCTAATCCTTTGTTCCATTGACAACCTTGATGGCTTTCCTGTCAACCTTTTCACTTGAGGGATGTAAATTTTCTCGTAAATTATAATCCATAACGAAAGTGCAATCATCGATGTAAGTGACATCCATGCTGGAGGGATCTCAAAATGCGGTCCAATGAATTTGTTCGTCTGAATTATTTGAAGTATCCCAAACGCGTTCTGCTGGTCCATTACCACGAAACACGAGATTCCTGAGATCCATACAGGACCTATTGCTATTAAACATTTCAGTTCCTCTACTTTCTGCAAACTGCATAATCTCCATGTATTCTTAGCCTTCCCTTGGGCATCCAATTCGTCAGGATCCGCAATCATGGCTGCCTTATCAAGGAATTTAAATCTGTCGGTTCGATCAAGTTTAAGATGCAAGTTTGATTTATCCATAGGAGGATCATATACGGCAGGACTAGAATCAGATGGAACAACAAGGCGACGCTTTCTACGAGAAGCAACAAGGACCTTGATCATGTCAATAAATATGCTACCCTGAGGCTTTTTACGGATATAAGTATGGCGACCTATAAGGAAAAGAGAGATGGAGAGCACCAAACAACCTGTCGGGATAGCGAAGCCTATAATCCAGCTGACATTAGTTTGAACATAGACAACTCCAGTAAGAGCTATGATGAGAGCAATGGTGAACCAGAAATACCACCAATTGAAGAAACTCTCAAGCTGTGATCTTCCTTTAGGGGTAGAGGTGTCGAATTGATCGGCACCAAAAGCAATATTGCAGGGTCTTATCCCTCCTGCTCCGATGGATAAAAACGCGAGACTGACGAAGAGGAAACCGAGTTGCCAGTTTTGAGGCTGTGGACAAGTGGAAGAGGAGATGTCCTTGCATTTTGGAGGTGTCAAGAAAGGGAGAGATACAGTTAGTGTAATCAACAGCATTCCCTGCAAAAGTAAGATCAAATTACGTTGTAATAAAACATCAATCCCAAAGTTTGGTTGGATTAATCATATAGTAAAAAAATGAAAGAATTAATAAGAGAAAAGCTGTTACGTACCAAAAGGGAAGAGAAGCTCCCGAAAAGAAGAGTACGAAAGCGACCCAAATAAGTATCAGCAAGCCAAGCACCTAACAAAGATGTAATGTTGGAGGATCCACTCCATATAGAGGTCACGTTTACATTTGCAACACCTCCAAGGTTGTAATGAGTTTGTAGATAAACTGTCATATTCGCTATCAAGCCCATCGATGCCAGCTTCTCGAATGACTCGTTCCCTTCATCAACATAATATATCATTCAAAACTGTTATTTCATGTGAATGCTGAAAATCCGCCAGATTTCTTTTTCTGGAGCGAAAAATTTCAGTTTAACTGGCATTCACTCAAAAAGAGTGGAAAAAAACAAACATTTTTTATAAAAATTTCAGACTTTTAGCAAAAACAAATTAAATTTCCTACAAAAGTTAACATATTTTCGACAATATGTATAGATTTCAGACAAATTTATCATCGAAAATCAGCTTCACTAATAAATTCTCATATCGGGGCCCAATCCAGTCACTATAGGGGTATTTCCAAGGAATGAGGAGATCAAGGATCCGAGGTTGGGGTCGGGCCTCCAGGACCCCTAGCTACGCCCGTGCCTGGAAGAGGTACTTACCAAGAATGTATCCTATGGCTCTCCATTCTCCGAGTTTGGTTTTCGGGGAAGTCTCCTTCTCGGGTGAACTCTCCTCATGATCCATTGTAAGGTTTTTTGTGATTTTCTGTGCTGTAAGAGTGGAGTAGATGATGGAGAAGGAGTTAACAAAATTAAAAAATTACGTGTAAAATGCAATCCAATTAGATTATGCTTCTCTATATCTTTGACTTTATCAATCAATGTATATATATTATGTAATACCAAACAGTAACAGATTGTTTTGTTACACATCAAAACTGATTATGCTAAAATTAGCACCTGTTTCCATGCTTGGAAACAGTAATTAATATATTCAAAATCACACATGAAAATCATTCTTTGCCGAACACTGTTTTCTAGGATGGTTGGAGATTTTCTTTTTCTTCAAAAACAAAAACATAAACAAACACCCAGTTAGCTAATGAAGTAGGTAATTAATTCCTGCTTATCCGGCAATATATAGTTCTGCTTCTAAACCATTCTTAATTAATCCAACTCATGTCTACTACTACCAACAATATCCTTAGCTTAATGGCATACTCATCCCTCAAACTAGAATTCAACACTGTTTTTTTATTCACACTAACGTTGTGAACCAGGTATTGTACCAAATTTATAATTAGATTATGAGTCACTTGGTTAAATCAAACTACTCATTTTTATTTTTACTTTTATAAATTGCAAGGAGCTGAATTCGAGTTGTAGTCTCTCCATTCACGCATTGGTGAGTGTACTAGTTAGATTACAACCAATTAGTATCAAATTACTCAACTGATTGACAATACATATATAATTTAAAATTAAACATATATAGACAAATAATATTGATTAAAAAACATGATTGATATCTAAGAAATCTTGACATCACAATTGAAAATATATAAATCAATTGTGGGCCCTAGCCCAGTCCAAGCCCGCTTAAATTAATTGTGGGCTGAGCAGGGATTGGGTCTAGTAGATTATTTTAATGTAAGCCCGACAAGTCCGGGCCAATGCCCATGTCTAGTTATTATGTTTTGCAAATTGGCTTGACACGATTTGTGAATTATTTCCTAAAATAAAATGAGCATTCAAATGGTTTTCAAATTTAAAATAGTGTGATCAGAAGTGTGTCAATTTGTTTATTGGGTGTCTTAGGAAATGATTCTGAAAATAGAAAAACATGAGCATATTCTAAAACCTTTTAGAATATGTGTGAATGATTCTAAAAATAGAATGATTAACCATTTTTCCACTTTATTGTGTGAATGATTCTGAAACCTTTTAGAATATGTGTTTGTTAACTTATTCTAAAATACGGTAAATTCTCTTATCGATGTTTTAGTAAATTAATAAAACACTTTTGCTATTGCTTGTTGAAGAATGTTTTGAAGAAAAAAAAAACATTGTGTTCATTGACTTCTAATTGTTGCAAGACAATCATTTAGACACTACATATCACTAATTTTTGTATGGTAACATGTTGCCTTTAAGTAGCTTATACGTACCAATCAATATCGACGGTCAATGTTGTCTTCTTTTTTTTTTTTTGGTTACAGGTTAATGTTGTCTTTTACTTATGTGGTACTTGCGTCATTTTTTTGATATTCAAATCGACCAAAGTTGTTTGACTGAGATAAGATATAAAATTAATGGAGGTAATGGAATGTAAAATTTTTAATTAAACTCATTTTGGAGTTTTTTAAAAGTTTAAATGAAGGTTTACGAGAGTTAACATTTTACTTCCATTAACCTCGAAACCTTAACCTCCAAATCGGGGGTTAATGGAAGTAATGTAAATATTTTAACTAATTTACATCCATTAACCTCCAATTCAATTCCACCAACTCTCAAACAAGATTAACATTTAACTTTCATTTCTGTCACTTCCCTTTCCGTTCTGTTACTCCAATTAACCTCCTCTAACTCTCACTACCATTAACCTTCGAACTCCCAAACAGAAACTAAAGTAAATTAAAAATGAATATTAAATAATGATGAATAATCCATTTGACCCTCAAATCAAACCACTCATAAATATTACAAAGATGCTAATCTCCTAATTTAAGTTAAATAAAATTGGTCCAAACGTAGGGTGGTAATTGGCTAATAGCTAAAAAAACACGTAAAAAGCTTGTCATCTTGTTAAGTCATGTTTTCATACATAGCAATAGCCAGTATTGAGCATGAAGTAATTGATATTTTTGTCTGTGCTTCACCCACCAGAGGAAAATAAACGTAAGTGTTGACTAATTACACTATTTGAATACGTTACATGTATTATCATAATATCTACTTTCTGTCGTCTTCTAATTTAGAAACGAAAATAATAACTTCTCAAATGCTTTCTCAATCAAATACTACTAATCAACCTTAATGTCATGTAGCAAAAAATCAACCTATATGTCATCAGTGACGTCTTAATTAGCTTCTAAATGAAAAATAAAAATAGTTGTTCTTGTTGTCTAGTGTAGTAATTTATATGGGTGTTGCAAAACATGGCTCCTAATTACTCCATCAAAAAAAAAAACATGGCTCCTAATTACTAATAACTGCCTCTATTCTCCAGTGAGCCATTATCACGAATGACCGAATTCAACAATGATAAGTTGATAACGACGATGAGACGATTTGGACGAAGCAGAATATATGAAAATACTTATTAATCAAAGGTAAAATGTAAATCAGGATAAAAGTTAAGTTTACCATTAGTTAAAAGTTCGTTTGCCTACATATAATCTCCTCTAAGAAGAATTCAAGTTCTCTTTTTCTCTTTTTTCTCTTTTTTGATGTTGATCTTTCTCTTTAATTAACTGAGTCCAATATATATATTTTTTCAAAAAATCCAATATACTTCTAAATAAATATACTTTCCTTTGAGAAATTTGAGAAATGTCCTTTTCACCCGCATTTTGAAAGGAAAGAAAATCAACAATCATACCCAAATTTTAGAAGTATATGGAATTCTACTAATTGTTTTCTATCTATATATTTTCCATGAAGAAGACTGTTAGTTGACCTGAAAAGGACATCACTATACACATGATAGAAATTTTTTTCTCACAATTATTGCTATCATATCATATCATGTTTCATAGCCACATGAATTTTATATATATTTAAGAATTCCTACCACCACTATGATGAATGATAAAAAAATATCTCTCTCTACTTACTACAGTCAGGACTAAGGGGAATAAAACTAGAGAGAGAGAGAGAGAGAGAGAGAGAGAGAGCATGGAAAGTAATGGAAGTATGGAGAAGAAGGATAAAGAAAATATGAACAAGCTTGAAGACCAAAATGGTAGAACAGAAGAAGAGCAGATTAACTACAGAGGATGGAGAGCCATGCCCTTTGTTATAGGTAAAATAATTAAATGATTAAAAAAGGTGATGTTTTGATTAATTGCAACATGTTAGTAAATTTGTTGCAAAAATTGTGCAGGAAATGAAACATTTGAGAAGTTAGGGGCTATTGGAACATTGGCCAATCTGCTGATATATCTAACAACAGTTTTCAACATGAAGAGCATTACAGCTGCAACTATAATCAATATTTTCAATGGCACCACTAATTTTGGTACTTTGATTGGTGCATACCTCTGTGACACTTACTTTGGTCGCTACTATACCTTGGGATTTGCTTCTTCTATGTCTTTTCTGGTACTCCCTCCTTCAAATCCTCTTCATTTTAATATTTCCATATTTTTGGTTTTCTTTTCATGGAACATATTTACAGTTTTAGCTTAACAAAACTAACAATATGGTATCAAATATAAAGTTTGACGTGCAGGGTATAATAGAAAATATAGAACTCGATTTATGACTAAAAAGAGAAAAATTACTTTTTGGAGTCAAAAAGTGCTCTAAAATATCTTATATATAACATGTCAATTAAGGAAATAGGCAATTTTGTTGATGTGTACGAGGACATTTGTGTTCAGAATATTTTTCAGGTTTAGGGTCAATGCTCAGAATTTTTGTTAGACTAAAATCCCCTCATCCACATTTTCATAATTGAACATTTTCTTAATTCGGAAAGCAATATATTTCAGGTTGTTTTTTTCTCTAACCTATTTGGGAATTGGAAATGCAATTGATGGCTAACATAACTTATTGCTACATTTTGATTGAAGGGATTGCTGGTGATACAACTAACTGCAGCAGTCCCAAATCTACACCCGCCAAAGTGTGCAAACAGCAGCTCAACTTGCAAAGAGGCAACACTAGGCCAATTGGCGTTCCTAGGTACAGGTTTTGTGCTGATGATAATAGGAGCTGGAGGTGTTAGACCTTGTAATCTAGCATTTGGTTTAGACCAATTTAACCCGAACACCGACTCGGGAAAAAGGGGAAGAGATAGCTTCTTCAATTGGTACTTCTTCACCTTCACATTTGCCCAAATGGTATCATTAACACTCATAGTGTATATACAAGCCAATGTGAGTTGGGCTATAGGTTTAGGGATTCCAGCATTACTAATGCTAATATCATGTGCCCTCTTCTTTTTGGGTACTAAAATATATGTCAAAGTCAAAGCCAATGGCAGCCCTTTGACTAGTGTAGCTCAGGTTTTAGTTGTTGCCATCAAGAAAAGAAATTTGAAATTGAATCAATCTAGCTCTGCCCTCTTCAACTACATTCCTCCGACTTCGATCAACGCCAAGCTTTCATACACCGATCAATTTAGATTCCTAAACAAAGCAGCAATCAAAAGAGACCAAGACAGAGTAAACACCGACGGATCACCAACGGATCCGTGGAACCTATGTAGTATACAACAAGTAGAAGAAGTAAAATGCCTTGCAAGAGTCATGCCAATTTTCATATCAGCTGTTCTTTTCTACATAGCCATTGTCCAACAAAACACATACGCTGTTTTCCAAGCGGTCCAAAGCGATAGAAGCATCGGAATCAAACACTTCAAAATCCCAGCTGCATCCTACACTGTCTTCCTCATGCTCTCCTTCACTATCTTCATCCCAATATATGACCGCATATTTGTCCCCTTCATCTCAAGAATCACCAAAAAACAAGGTGGTATTACTCTCCTCCAACGTATTGGAGTTGGAATCGTCTTCTCAGCTCTCTCAATGCTCGTTTCAGCCATAGTTGAGAAACAACGACGGAATATTTCTTTTAGTAAACCAACACTTGGAAGTGCCCCTAGACGGGGCGAGATTTCATCAATGTCGGGTCTATGGTTGATTCCTCAGCTAGCATTAGCAGGATTAGCAGAAGCATTTGGGGCAGTAGGGCTGACTGAGTTTTACTATAAGCAGTTTCCGGAGAACATGAAGAGCTTGGCGGGTGCACTGTTTTTCTGTGGGAATGCCGGGTCAAGTTATGTTAGTAGTTTCTTGATTACTATAGTCCATAGAACAACTAAGGGAAATGGAGATTGGCTAGCTGAAGATCTTAATAAGGGGAGACTTGATTATTATTATTACTTGATTTTTGGAATTGGGGTCTTCAATTTTGGATATTTTTTGTTGTGTTCTAAATGGTATAAGTATAGAGAGGTGTTGAAGATTGATCATGCAACTTCAACTGCTGATATTCAAATTACAGAACAAACTAACCTTCCTACAAAGGTTTAGCTTCATTTAATTAATCTTATGTTGTAGAATAAATACAGAAAGTAGTGCACTTCTATTATTTAGGAAATTTTTTAACATTTTGATTTCAAACATTTGTTACTAATGGATTATAATAATGCACATATTCTGCTTCTAAGTTTGTACTCTCTTTTTTTCTTCTTCTTTTTAATAAATTTGGGCCTAGTTTAGAATTCGTGTTCTGGAGGTGTCAACCTAGTTGGAATGTTTAGAAGCCTTCCTTGTTGTTAGCTTCCCGCCTTTCATTCGAAAAAACAATAATATTTGGAATGAGTAATAGACAGAGATCCTCTTTTTAGGATGATCTCGACATGGTGTGTAAATTGTGCAAGTAGCTTAAAAGCGGATCACCTTTAAGATCAATGGCATAACAGAAATTTGATTCCAAATTGCACAAAAAAGAATTGATCTTTGTATTCAAAAGATTTTTCTCATTAGTAGGAAAAAAATAAAAAAAATTTACTATTGAAACTTTTGAAAAGAATATTTGATTTTGAATAAAAAGCGGGGAATTGGTAAAAGAATATTTTCACAGTTAAAAACAATATTCAATTCTGCTTTTAAAAATTGTAACTTTTGAAAATATATGTTCAATACTTATTAACAAAAATAAAATTCAATAGGCTTTCTAAATTTAACCTCATACATTAGTGACAATTGTTGCAACTTACCCAATAATAATATATCAAAGTAGAGATTACAAATTTGAACAAAATAAAGCAGAAAAGATTAGTAGCCTTATAGAATTTTCCTCTTTTGCTATTATATGGACAAAACTCCGTTACATATAGGCTTAAACAAAGGATAAATGTCGTTAGTTAGGTACTCTTTTTTCTTTTCTTTTTTTTTTTTTCTTTTTTAAGGATAGTTAGGTGCTCTTTAGGTTATAAGTTTGTAAGGAGTGGTATGATGTGAGTGAAGAAACATTGTCTTTGTGATTAAATTGAAATCAGAAAAGTGGGTGTGCATATGATATTTCGTGGTTGATAAATAATGACCACAAAAAATAAGATCATCTTGAACACTCAATTGTAGTATTAAATGATTAGGAAAGACTCAATCATCCGTGTAAGATATTTTTAGATTTTAAAGGATCTCATAGTAATTCTTTTACACGGGCTTCTTCCAAAATTAATGCAAACTTAGATCAACTTGAGTTGTACTAAAATATAAAAGTAGTGAAAAGTTAAAAATATTGTTGTGTTCCATTTTGAAACTTTGAGATTGTAGATTTTTTATTGATATTTTAGTATCGCCCTTAACATTGATACGTGATAGAATTAATTCTTCTCTAATTTGCTCTCATGTTATACATTCATTTTAGAAAAATAAAAACACACAAATGACACATTATATGCTTACAACCAATAAAAAATTTAACATAAATGACAACATTAAGGAAATAAATATCTGAATAGATAAGAGTAATCTAGGTGATCTTATAGTAATTATTTTAGACGGACTCTTTTAGAATTAATGTAAACTCAAATCAGTTTAAATGTTTTATGTTGCGTTTTGAAGTTTAGTGGGCATAACGTGAAAATGAGCAATGTTTAATAGTTCGTATGTAATTTACCCAATTATCTGATTTCTCGATAGATTGAAAAGCGCGGAAGGAATATAGCTCTAAACAAGCCAACAGTAGGAATTGCAGCAAGAAGGGGTACTGACTTATGGTTGATCATTAATAACTATAATTCATAAAACAAACAGAGGGTTCTAAAACTGGAAATTGGCTATCAAAAGATCTTTAACAAGGGCAGAGTTGACTATTACTATTATATGATAGCTTCTATTTTAGTCTTCAACTTTGCCTATTTTTTTTACTGTGCAATTTGGTTCAGATACAAAGGAACCTAGGATGGTTTCATACATAGAATTGAAAAAAAAAACAAAATTGTAAACTAGTTCACTAAAAGCTATAAATAACAAACACCGAGTGAAATTTAATTTTCCCTTATTTAGGGGCAGGATGTACCTTTTGTATATTTTTCTCCGGAAAAAAGTATTATAACATCCAAAATTTGTCCATATTGTTTTCTTGTGTCCAGTCAAGTTTTCCATTATGCATGAGTAGAATTAATCATAGTTGGAAGCGTTAATGATTAATTTGAAGTATTTCATATGTGAAGAATAAATCTAACTCGATAAAACTCAAATTTGAAAAGTCCCTACTTGTTACTTCACCATCTCTCAATAATTCTTCAATCATAGCCACTCCATTGACTTGGCATTCTAATCACGTACGATCATATCATACATCATTTTCAATTTTCAACCACACATTTACCAAATGAAAGGAACTTTGATTTTTCTGCCACGGCATTCATAGTTTCCATGCTGAGTCGGTACCAAAATTAATTCAGTAATAAATTCATATTATCAAATCAAAGAAACAGAACTTCAAAGCAGTAAATCTATAGATGGATTACCGGAAGCTCAAAAGTTCTCGTCGGTAACTATATAATTCAGTTCATATTTAATACAAGGAACAAAAAAGGACCGATAACCTTGCTAATATAGACAGAAAATGGCAAAAAAGAAAGGGATGAGCTTTGGCCTCCTCGAGGCAAGTTATAGCATCAGAGATGATTGAAAAAACAAAAAAGAAAAATATCTAAACGAAGAGAACATCACCCTATAATTGCCGAGTCTCGGAAAACATTTGCAGCAATAATCGGCATTTGTTTTAAAATGGGCTCATTTATCGGTCAAACAGTGTATGCTTGTTGAATTGTGTCTATGTCAAGTCCCTTGAGTCTCACAACAGATTCTACGTGACCCTTGAGCGTATGAAGTTCCCTTAATCTGAAAGTGCATAAATATCAAATCAGATAAACAGAAATGACAGCTAACATCTGAGATAGCTTTTCCAGAAAGCAAGCTGCTCTTAGCTGAGAAAGCAATGAGAAAGTGGGACATACCTTGCAATTTCAGCTCTTCTCTTTGCTTCTTCAGCCATTTGGTTGAGTTCTGTGAAATGGGTTCGCTCTGTGAACATCTTGGTGTCTGGTGGCTGCAATCCATGCAATGTTCTTTGAGCATGTGCCCATTGAAGCTCACGTTGTTCTTTTCCAAAATCCTTTTGCCTTGTGAAAGCAATCTACATAGGAAAAAAAAAAAATATTCCATTATCTTCATAACAACCCAAATGGAGATGGTTGCCAAAGGCGAATAGAACGCATACCCTTTGTTCAATAACGAGATCCCAAGCCCTCCCACTTAAAGCATAGCGTATAAAGAACTTGATCAAGTCGAGAGGAAAGTAAAAGATAATATTATATAGCCAAATCACACCAGCCCAACCCCACCCAATCCCTTCTATTGCAGCAAAGCTCCAGCTTGCATACACTGCAATCAGAGTAGCAACCTGCCAAATCAAAAAGGTAACAAGATTAGCATTCCTTCTAGATGATTAATATAATGACTAAATGGGGATAGGATAGATCATTGGCTCACCAGTTGAGCAATCACAAAAGCCACTACAAGTAGTATTCCAGGGCGTTCAACAAAAGACCAACTCCGGGATCTTGTCACAAATATTAGAGCTTGACTTATAGTGCTCACTTGCAAGTATATTGCTGATGCAAGCTTTCTGAAGTCATCATGAGCTGTTTTCTCCAAGGTTGATACTCCAAATACCCTCTGGAAAAGAAAATCGATTAAGAATGGCTAAACCCCTAAAAGATGTTTGGAAGTCTTCGATCCACAGTACTCCTATAGTTAATTAGCTAAACATCACTATAATCAAAGAGTCATAACAAGAATGAAATCTTACTGGGAAGAAGTCTGTTTTATATGCAGCCCAAAAGAATATGACAGTCATCATCGCCAGGTAACTACCAAGAATAATGCCAGTCGCAAAAATCTCTGCCAATTTCCAGCTGTCCGGCAGAGGAGATGGTTTCACTCTATCCTTAGATATTGTCATAATGGTACCTGAAATAACAAAGCCAGTTAGGTCCCAAGAAGGAAGAGTGAAGAGAAAGAAAAACATTTTGGCATCATCAACCATATGCAAGGAAATGTCAAAAACCAGTCCTTAAAAAAAATGGGACAAGGGAATGAAACTTTGGCATAGAGTACCCACACATAACTAGAATAGAAAAAAAAAAGTGAAAGTGCGCATGCTTAAGAGACGCAGATATAGAGAGACAAACCGTCATTAAGAATTGCAATGATAAGAACCATAAAAGGTGGGAAATCGAACTCCCAAATGAGGGCCAGAAGCATGAAACCAAGCTGTCCAATCAAACAAGACAATGTAAGAAAATATGAAAACTCTCCAGAGAGGGTGTGCGTGTGTATGGATGAGAAAGCGAATTCCAATTCCAGCTCACCACAATACGAATTGTTATTGATACGGCATATATCTGGAAAAAAGAAAAGGGGGGAACCATCAGTTGAAGACTTATGAAATCCAGCAGCTAGTATCAGCTTGTAGATTTGTATAATATCACAAAGTTATCGTGTTCGTATATGGAAAACAGACAGAGTAGCATATAGACTTACAGTGTAATTTTTCATCCTTTGAAAGATTGCTCGACTAGTCAAGACAGCACTAATGATAACACTAAGGCCTGGTTCTGTAAGAACTATATCAGAAGCACTACGAGCTGCATCAGTTGCATCAGCGACAGCAATTCCAATGTCAGCCTTCTTAAGAGCCGGAGCATCATTCACTCCATCACCTGTCATCCCACAGATGTGTTTCCTAGCTTGCAAGCGCTTTACAATCTCATACTTGTGCTCTGAAATAATATTAAAAAAACCAAGAATTTAAGGAAAGAGAACTCTGTGTACATTCATTTGGATTATAACAATCTGCAGCGGGAAGGAAACAAAGTTAAATACCAGGGAAGACACCAGCAAAACCATCAGCTTTTTCAATCAGTTCATCAACTGGTAAAGCAACAATAGACTCATCCTTGTTGTGTCCTAGCAATGCTGATGAAGGATACATGTTCGTTCCCATTCCCAATCGACGTCCAGTTTCCTTTCCTATGGCCAATTGATCCCCTGATAAAAGACATGATATTCATCTTAAAGAGTTTCCTTTCCTATGGCTAATTGATCCCCTGATAAAAGACATGACATTCATCATCTTAAAGAAACAGAAAGGGAGTTCAAAGTAATTGTCTCGAAAGACCATGTTAGATCCTGACATTACAAAAAAATATAAATTCCTTACTATTAGCACTGGAATAGAAGATTATAGAGAAATAGACACAAACTATCCTCAACCTGGTAGATTGTACATCATGTGTATCACATAAAAATGAATTTGTAAGTATATTTGCAACGACTGACAGTACTTTCACAAATTATGTATTCATAATTATCTGGAACGTAATTCAACTCTTCAATTCGGCATGGTATATCAACATACAAACTTGTTAAATGAAGCGTTGTTTTTGCTGATTTACATTACAAAATAATCAGAGCCCTGAAGTTTTGGACCTACAGAAGCATATTTTATCACGAGCTCCCATTACTGGAACCATGGTGTTAAACCAGAAAACAAAGACAAACCTGTAATCATTTTGACGCTTACACCAAGATTCAAAGCCCTCCTTATTGTCTCAGCACTATCATGCCTTGGTGGATCAAAGAGGGGCATAAGACCAACGAACTGCCAAGGGCCTCCAGGACTCTCTTTTGTACCCTCTGGAACATCCTGCACAAGTTCACAATAAAAAGTATTATCTAGCAAGATAACATGCGGGAACAAGATAAGTATGATACGAAGAAAAATCACAGATAGACAATCAGAAAAGTGAGAACCAGGAGTCACCTGAATTGCAACAGCAAGAGATCGTAAGCCCCTCTCTGCAAACTTGTCAATGACAGCATGAACTCTACGTTCAATGTCTGACTTATTGTGTGCAAGATGCAGTATCTAAAAATCATTAGAGCAGATGGGACTTAGAACATAGTTCATACATACTTCAAAACACTGGTACAGGAAAGAAAGAGTAGGAGTGCAGAGGAATTACCTGCTCCGGTGCTCCTTTACTCACTCTGTGCATTTTACCATTACTATCGAGATAAGTCAAGGCTGTGCGCTTGTCAGTAGGATTGAAGGGAAGAAAATGAATTTCTTGAATTCCAGCACGAGCCTTTTGAACATGGAAATCGAATCAGATAAAAGGAAAAATTGAAATCAAGAAAAACAATTACAGCCAGATTTTGAACAAAGAAAACAGTATCCATAACGGTTAACTACCTCTTTTGGATCAGCCAGCATTCCAACTATAGCAGTATCTATAGCATCCTGGTTCTCTATTCTAGAAGCCCGAGCTGCCATCAGAACAACAGCATCTGCATCTACTCCCTTGACAAAAACCTGAAAAGTAAAATTGAGAAGCATTTAAAACAAGAATCACAAGAATTAAATTAATAATGAAAAAGCAATGGCATTCTAAACAACCTCAATGAGATTTTTATCAACAGTAAGTTTGTTTAATGTCAGAGTTCCTGTCTTGTCACTGCAAAGCACGTCCATGCCTGCCATCTCTTCAATTGCAGTCATTCTCTTCGTGATAGCTCCCTGTTTCACATACAATATACTTGTCATGATATCACCCCATTATTACCCGACATGCATTGTTAAGTCACTCATATATTTCCTTAGCGAACCTGCTGAGATAGCCTATGAGAACCAATAGCCATGGTCACGGAGAGGACAGTAGGCATGGCAATTGGAATTCCTCCAATGAGAAGGACGAGAAGGTTGTCAATTCCAGGACGATACTCCCGATCTTGAATGGGGTACATAACTATAATCTCAATTACCATCCCGACGAGAATTGAGCAAATGCAGAAATTCCCTATCGCGGTCAACACCTACATAATGTATTGCAAAAGATAAATGCTATTAGAAATAATAGCAAAATAAAGCATCTAGACACAGGTATTTTTCTGTTCTCAATCCATGCCTTTTGGAAGTGGCCGACTTGGTTAGTGGTATCCACAAGGTGAGCAGCCTTCCCGAAAAAGGTATGGACACCAGTTGCGATAACTACTGCTTCAAGCTCTCCCTGCTTGCATGTGGAACCAGAGTAAACACCATCACCAGGTCCTTTCGTCACAGGAAGAGACTCACCTGTAAGTGAAGACTTCGAACAAAAATCGAGATCATATTCAGTAAAACAGCCATGAGTAGACCAGGTCAACTAGGATTCAACACCGAAATCACAAAATAATAGCACCACACCTGATCGATTTTAAGCGGGTCTCCTTCAAGCAAACGAGCATCAGCGGGAACAATATCTCCGAGTTTGATACTTACAATATCACCAGGTACTAAATCAGCAGCATCATGCTCACCCCACCTTCCGTCCCGAAGAACCTTAGAATAAAAGTCAGAGATGAGGTAAATTCCAGGTTCAAGGGCATTCTCAGCTCAATCTATTTAGTTCTAAACTGTCACTCTGGCATATTTCAAACTTGTGGTGTTTGGTTCTCATTTAAAATTAGACTACCCAAAAAGAAAAACTCTTCCACACACACAAAATATGTAAACAAATTCCGCAAAAAAGATAGATACCTTTGCTTTGGGAGCTAGGCGAGCCATAAGAGCTGCAGCAGCATTACCCGCATTATTTTCCTCAATGAAACTAATCGTCGAGTTGATGATAAGCAGAGTAATGATACCCACAAAGTCTTGCCAATCTGGAGGCTTCCCCTAAAAGGAAACAACATATACATATTTAACTCAATAAAATCTTACAACACACAAAATTATATACTAACTTCTAAAAAGGTTACCACTTACTCCTCCATTTGCAAGAGCAATAGCCATAATTGCAGCAGCTTCCATAACCCATGAAAGAGGATTCCACATAAACCCCAAAAACTTCAAGAATTTACTCTCCTGAAACACATCCACATATAAATTTCAAGTTCACCAAAACCCCACAAGAACAACAAACAGGCAGCAAAAAAAAATACCCTTTTCTCTTCAAGTTTGTTGTGACCAAAAATGGTTAACCTTTCCTCAGCAGCCTGAGTAGTAAGCCCTTCTCTGCTACATCTCAAATTTTCAAAAACTTCTTCAATGGGTATATTTTCCTGCACCAAAAACCAAACCTTTTCAGTTCAAACCTCAAAAAACAGCAACTTTAACATCAATGGTTCCAAAGGGTATACAGATCTATTACCAAATCCACAGTTTCCTTCAACACAGCTTCCAAAACTTCACCTTTCTCTTCCATCTTGTTCTACTTGATTAAAATTCTTTCATAAAAGATTCAAACTTTTCTATCCAACATGAAAAAACAAAACTAGAAGTTTGAGAAATAGTCCTTAAAAAGTTGTGATTTTTAAGGATGAAGTAGTGATGAAGAAGCTAAAGAAAAAAAAAGGAAGATAACCCACCAACACCAAATCTACAAAAATGGAGTTTAATTTATGAAAATACTAATAAGTAAGGGGAAAACCAACCGCTGGAAGGAAGTAGGAGCAAAGAGTGTGTTAGTATTTTATATTTTTTTGTATTTTTCTCTTATTCTATTAATTACCAAAACCCCACACTATAACTCTTTATTTCTATAAACACCCCTACTTCTATCTTAATTATACTTTTACATGTAAATAATGCATGTCCCTGTTGTACCACCACCACGCATTTTCTGATATTTTTCTCTCTATTCTTTTTTTCTTATTTGGTGCAACTACCAAATTTGCTCAAAGTACAAAATAGTACAAATTTACTCCTAATATTAAGGATCAGTGTGAATTTTATCTTTCTGTTATCAAAAATATGGACTTGATTGTTATATTGAACTTTTTAAATAAATTTGTCAATAAATTGAAAAAATTTAATATATTTTAACTAATTCTTTGTAGTTATATTGATAACATAATAAATATTTTAGTCATGTTGATAGTTTTATTTTGTGACTAATATAGTATAGAAAACTGTATTTTTTATTTCTTCTAAGAGAATAGAAAACTGTATTTTGATAGTGAAAAAAATTAAATTATGCTAATAATTTGTAAATATCTTACACATCAACATGTTCCGGTGGTTATTGAATGTGTAGTCTTGAGTTCGAAGTGTAACTCTCAAAGAAAACTTATAAATAAGTTAAGGTGTAGGCTATGGTCACTTTGTTTTTTCCTTACTTTGTCTATACTTTGTCTTTTTCACCATTGGATTAGTTTTTAACCCATGATCCAATGGTTGACAAAACAAAATAATGGTTACTTTGTGAAAAACAAAGTGACCATAAAATATCCCATAAGTTAAACATAATTAATGCAATTGCTAAATAGTTATAAGTTCATTCTATTTAATTTTTCAAGTAATAAATAAACATAAGTAATCTTCATTGAAAACTTTCAAAGTAACTTATATTTCTCTTAAAACGTTACTATAAATTTTTGACAAATCCTTTTCATTTTCTATCTATCTATCTTCTTTTTTTATTTGTATTAAATTAAATTGAGAATTTTGTAGGTGCAAAAGAAGCCATCATCAATAATCTGCACATGTATAGCTATAAATCCACATCCTTTAATTTAACTCAATTCTAACATTTTCTGGAATTAAAAAAAAAAAAAAAAACTAAAACTAAAAAACGCTTCATAAAGTTTTTTCTATTATTAATAGATTTTTTCCTAGTATTTCTCGAGTAGGCGAGCGCACTACTCGCTTCTGTGTAAGACCACGTGTATTTCAGATCAACACATCCACAAATCGCTGGTGAAAACCTGATGCGTGTAGTGCAAACGCGAGTGCAGGAGCAAGTACTTATCCAAAAAAGAAAGAATTAGCAAATGGGTTGCCTTTTCTGATCCATAAAAGTTAGAAAATGAAAAGTAGAATTTGCATTTATACCCTTCCTTCTTTTTACTTTTGCAGAAGAATTTATAAATGCTTTATTGTTTTTACAGGGAGGGAAGGACTGTTGTGTTTTTGTTATATTAGATTAGATGTAAAGCAAATACATACGTGGAAAGTTTATTCCAAACAAACAGACATTACACACACATTTCATATAAAATATCATTAAATTTTGTTAATTATTGCATATTGTCATTTTCTATTCTTATTTTGGATTCACCCCTTCACCCTCTTTCCTCAAGCTTTTATCAAACTTTAAACAAAACAATAATATCTATGTTTAATTAAAGGGGGAAATAAGCTACCAAAATTCGATTTTGGGACTTATAGCAAAAAAAAAAAAAATGAATGCTATAGTTATTTTATTTTTTTGTCACTTTGTTTTTGCTATCATTAGATCATATTTTATCTCATTCATTAAATGGTGATGGTGGACAAAGTGATAGTTACTTAATAAAAAATAAAATAACTATAAAAAATCTCTAAAAAAAAAAATTAATTTTTCTATAAATTGTGATACCTATTTTGTCCCAAAGTTACAAACTGTAGTTTTTCCTAAAAGCAAGTTTCTAATTACCTTTTAAAGGAAGTGGTTTTTTATCTAACGAACAATATATTTAGTTGGAAATGTTTCAAGATTGAAACACTTAAATTCGAGGATTTTGTGTTATGTATATATTTCCTCTTAATTGAAGTATATAAAAGTAGAGTTATAAGCACTCAAAAAGAAATTTGTCCTCCTAATAGTCAGTCAGTCTCTCTCTCTCTCAAGAAAGATAAAGACAGAAAGTTTGACAAATGACATGTTCTGTGACTCCCATAATGTCTATTGTCTACGTACATCGTCTCTATTCTAGCTTGATTGACTCCCAATTTGATGAATGCACTTTTTGTGGTCGAATTAGATGAGCTACCAATGTTAATAATACCCACTTAATGTCTTGACCCTCAATTATCATTATGACTAATAACCTATTGGCATGGGAGCTGTTTTTTATTTGAAACAGAGCCAAGGCGGCTCTATTGAAATATTAACGCATTAGCATGGAAGCTATTGATCTTTCTAAATGCAATAAACGAGTAGTTCAATTCATCATGCTTTTTTTGGAGTTAGTTCACCAACTTAAAAAAATCCTCCCCTTTCGTAGTGAATCCTTTTAACAATTGTCCTAGTTAGTTTGTGTCTGAGTGTCTTGAAGACTAAATCCACCATTAAACTTGTGTATAAAAGTCATTGATCTATCTTTCATGCTAGGTACGCCATTAGACTTCTTTCGAATGTATTTAATGTCTTGCTATTATCGAAAGCTCATATGTCCAAATCATAAAGATTTTTTGCCACCATCTAAATTGGCACACCAATGCAAATTTCAGTATTAACTTCCTTTTGTGATTAAACGCCAAAAACCAATAATAGTAGATAAGTTTCACTATGATAAACTATAAAATAAAGGTGTTTAGTGTATCCATTGCTTTGTATTTACTATTGGATCGTATATAAAATAAAATAAAATTAATATTCCACATAACTTGTCCATATGAAATCTTCCCAATAGGAAGAAATAATTAGGTTAGCAAGATATGATTTAGTCAGATATATAAATAAACTTAACTATTTTATAATTATTAGTTATCAGCACCTGTGGACAAGTTACTGGTTTGGCAGTGGGTCCGTTGGCCACATACAAAAGTATAATATTTTCCAACTGGTCTTAAATGTTTCAAAATAGATGCTTATATCAAATTTTATAAGTGACTGTTTACTTAAATATTTGAGGTGCAATAAACCTGTGTTATAAACAAAATTAAAAATAGAAATAAATTGGAAAAAGGAAGGTAAAAGGTGCAAAAATTTGCATGAAAAGCTAGGAGGAAAGGTCAAAGAGGAAGAAGGTAGGGATGTTACATTTTCCAACGCAAAAGCCAACACTACAAGAGGGGCTAATACAGATCTAGCTACTTTTCAAGTATTTATTAATGTATTTAAGGTTTAATTTCAAATAAGTTTTTTCAAAATTTTTCATTTTTAAAATAAAAATTTAAAATAAAAATTGTGATTTGTCTTTTGAGCAAATAAAAGATTGAACTTTATATTGTTTGTAGAATTAAGTAAATGATCGAAAACGTTGACGTAAACGAAAACATTTCTATTCCAAATATTTTATTAAACTTTTGACCGATTGTTTACGAGTTAAATTGAAAGGTCAGAAACTTTTTCTGGACAAAAAATGTCATTGTTTACTTCAACAAAATTGATAATTTCTTTAATTCTGCAAACAAAACAAATCACAATTATTTTTTTCTCAAAAGACAAACCACAGTCCTTTATTAGTGAAAATGCAAAACCACAAAGCACCTATTTGAAATTAACCCTATATTTAACCCATTTTACTCTTATATTAACTAAATTAGATATTTTTATGTCTTTTGAACAGAAATGTTCTTATCTCTTCTCTTCCTCAAAACTTGTTATTGTTATTTTTAACTCTCAATTTCAATCAGTTCGATCTCTTTCGTTAACCAACCATTTTCGAGTTCTTTATACCAAAACGAATGTCGATAGCTATCGACCTTTATTACAAGTTCAGGTAAGCTTTTGTAGTTCTGAAAATTGATTAAAAGATATGAAATTCGTGATAGCTGATGGCCCTTCTATTTCTTCATGTTATGCTCGTTTTCCTACAAATGTAACACCTTCAATGGATTCAAAAGGTCAATTGACCAATGGGCATGTTGAAATCAATTCAATTTCTCTGTGAATAAAACATTTTATCGTGTTTTCTCGCATTTGCAAGTTTTGAGACACAATGCTACATTCTGTAGGAGCTTGAGACAGAATGTCTCATTTTGTCACACAAATCACAGAATTAGACAAGGATTGTCAGATTTTGACAAAGATCGACAAAAGGAAACAAATAAACTCTTGCTTCAATAAAATAGACTATAAAGTATAATACTTTCTATAGTAAGATTGATTAAGAGCAAGTTTCCAATCCATAATTTTATCTAATTAGGAGCGCCATACACTTGAACAATAGAATTCTACTCAAGCAACACTGGCTTCAAATTCCACAGCTGATTCATACAATCATTCCTCTTTTCCCTTTATCTTTTCCTTTTCAACATTGTGTTGTCACTTGCTACTTTCACAATACCAATTTGCTACACAATTCTATCATCCTTCTACCAAGATATCAACACACCAAACTTATCTAGTCTTCCATGAATTGGATAAGTGTACTGTTGATTACAACAAGCTTGACATGTCGAATAGGCATGTAACCACAAGACCAAAACCTTTACATGGTTCAACTACATCTATATATCAGTAATTGGCACGTTGGTAAAATAGTAAGGAAATTTCATCCGTCTCTAATCCTCAGATTCCATAACACATTATTACACCCGAAGGTCACACACACAAGAGCACAAACTACAAAATTTTGTGCGCAAATAAATAAGCAAAGAACATCAATAGATATATATAACCAGGTTCAGATAGATGATACTCGAATATTTTCATACACATCATAGGTAATTTTTAGTTCTCATTCATTTCATATAGAATTTGACTAGTCCTATTAAAACCGCATAATGCTGAGAAAAAGGGATTCACTGTTGGAGTTGAGGAAGTTTTGACTGACAACATTTGAATGGTTTTGGAAAGGTTTTCTACTGAAAGACGGTATTTTGAGGATGGAGTTTTTGTTTGGGTGAAGGTGAGGCTAAACGCCCGGGAACAACAAAAGCAGGAAAAAAACTAACAATTGACCACCCTAATTATACATCAACCACACCAATCTGCAAAGAGGATACCCTGAGGCTTGCAGTGCAGTAAACACAACTTGAAATTCACCATCCAGCTCGACTTCCTTCACGATAAATGTGAAGACCCCAACTCTATCCCGAAGATCTTATACTTAAAGAAGCGATGGAAAGACCCATTGAGAACTTTTCCCATCAAATTGCTCTATGAATATCTCTATAGGCGACTTTCTCTATGTTAAACTACAATTATTGATTTAATTAGTATACACACATGGGTCTGGTGACTTGTCATAATACAATATTCACAAAGTACCAAGATTTGCTACTGCCTCTTTTACAGATTCAAATGGTCAAACCACATCATAGAATGCAAAATTAGTATCAACCCAGATATTAAAGCATTAAATTATGCAATGATGATTAATAGAACATTTGTTATTGCATTTTGTATACATGGATATATAAAACTATAAATATTCATTTCGTATTTTCTCAATTGTCAAAATATGATCACTATTTTCTACTTGGTCAAACATAAAATCCAAACATCATTTCCAAGTAAGACATCCAAATTAAAACTACAAGATCCAGGAACCCTTTGCTCATCCGTTACCTTCAGTTAGAATGGCACAACCTTAAAAATACTAAGCAAGGCATCACGGTTTCAGAGGAACTTCCACTTCCTCCAGTTTAACCCCAAAAAAATCCTAAGATATGCATTCTAAAATCGCATATTTACATTCAGTAATAGTTAGCAAAATGAATAACTACAGAGTCATAGATCTAATCCACTTACCTCTACGAAAGCAATCAACCATCATGAAACTCCTCCCAGAACTCTTCTCAGCTCAGACTTCTGTTCCCCAGTGAGTCTTGATGGGTAATTAACGTCAATCCTGATTCTCAAGTTGCCCTTCTTCCCAGGTTCTCTTGAATTTGGCATTCCTTCATTCGGGACCAGAACCTCAGCACCAGGTTTGACAATGTCTGTCAGAGGGATCATGAGATTCCTACCATCAAGTGTAATCAGGTCAATTGTCTTACCTGTAAGGGCTTCTAGCAGCGTTATTTCCTCATTCACCACCAGATCATTGCCTTCTCTCTTATAAACAGCATGAGGTTTTTCATCCACCACAAAAACAAGATCAGCAGGTATAATGCCAGGTTCTTGGTTACCCTTCTCGGGAAATGTGATCTTCGTGCCCTTCTTCCAACCAGGTTTTATCTCGATTGTGAGAATTTCTTCAACAGTTCGAACCTTTCTGCAAGAAAACTGTCCATGCATTAAGTCAGTCGTTCATAACAAGTGCTGCTGCAAACTTGAAAAATAATAAGTTGAATGCATGTGTAGGCAACTGCATCCATTTCTCATTCACTTTCACATTATGGTATCACTCTACAAATCAGATTGTAAAAAAAAAAAAATATATATATATGACTAAATTAGTCAGTAACAGACCCATTATGGATCGTTTTGTGTATCGTGGGAGGGATTTAGAAATGTATTCATTGGTTCATAAGCACTCAAGAAGAAATTTATCATCTCTCTCTCTCTCTCTCTCCAAGTCAAAAGGGATGAGAAAATTGAAAAGGAAGTACAGTATTGAACAACAAATTGCATCGTCTTAAGAGCATGTTGCAACAATTGAAAAAGGAAGAAAATGAACAAAAAAGAATGAAACAACTAGACAGGTATTTAAAGAACATCTAAAAATGCTGAACATCAGTAGAGCATGCTGCTTGTAATTATATCTAGAACACTTCCATCATGTTCACTTGCAACATCTTCAAGCTATTTAACTGGCCCATCAGATGAAAACCTCAAAAAATGCAACAAAAAAATGTATTGATTCTGTAAGATCCAACAAAAAATGCAGCAACTAATGTATATGCCTAAGAGGTACTTCACTACATGACCAGGCAAAGTAGGAGTTCTGAAATTCACTTGACTACCCTCATAATCATAGAACAATGCTTTTTACACCAGACAACCTCATCGAATACCTGCAAAACTACAAAATCGCCAACACTTCTAAGACAATGGAATAGGAGTGTCACACAAGGAGGACTACATATTCAGAAGCTCTGAGTTTGCCCTTGGAAATTCAGAAATAACTACTCAACGAAATCTACAATGTTAGGATGCCATAGCCAAAGAGAAAAAGTTTCCAATAGTAACTTAACTAGTCTCCTTCACTACTTCTCTCAACAATTTCATTCGACAAATACAAATACATTGCGAAGAGTGCCTTCTAATCTAACCCATCCCACTGTCTCTATCAAAGATGTAAGCATTTACTCATTTAGAAACAACATTCTTATTCCCTTACACCAAGATAGCTGACAACACTACCAAAGATTCAAAATTTATCAATATATTAAATCCATAAAGGTCAAACTATGCAAAATATGAATCACCACGATGACCTACAACCAGTCACACTTACACCAAGATACTAAACACCATATTTCTTGGTTTACTATATCGAGGATAGGCCCTCGTTTTCTTGATGTAAGAAGATACAAGCTGAATTCAGCAATTTTAGCAAGAAAAAAAAAGTCTTTAATGGCTCTATAGATACTGAATCCATACGAAATCGTCCTACAGCATGAAATAGTAAGTGCATTGCAAGAATTCATTGAAAAAGTAACGAAAGAGAAAGACGACAACGAGATTGATCTAACGTACCCAGAAACATCAGTGATATTTCTTGAAATGCGCATCTTCTTCTTAACACCTTTATACAAATCCTCCAAGCTACAAGGCAAAACATTCTCAATAGGCCCCGCCTTCCGCGGCTCAGCTCCATTCCCATGAAAGTTATTAGTAGTACTCCTAAAATACTTATTACCTCCACTTCCACCTCCACCTCCAACACCCTCCGATCCAAACAACTCCTCAAATATATCCTCAGCATCCCTCGCCTTAAACCGGTACGACGAATTAGCATTCTGCTGCTGCTGCTGCCGCTGATAAAAATTCCTCGAGGAGGATGAGGAGGCGGAGGGGGTCGGAAATTGACCGGATTTCAAAGCTTGTTCGCCGTAAAGATCGTAGATCTGGCGTTTTTGAGGGTCGCTGAGGACATCATAAGCTTCGGAGATCTGTTTGAATTTAGCTTCGGCTTCGGTTCTTTTGGCAGTAGGGTTCTTGTCTGGGTGCCAGATCATAGCGAGGCGCTTGTAGGCTTTTTTTAGATCGTCTTCGCTCGCGTTTCTGTTGACTTTGAGCATGTTGTAGTAGTCCATTCCCATTTTCTGTCGACGGTGGCCGGAGATGTAATCGGAAAATGGAAACAGAAAGACGTGTTGGAATGGAGGAGAGAAAGAATGAAAGTGGGTCCGCGCGCGTATTAATCCCACAAGTTTTCTCTTATGAAATTTGTTTGTTGGGCCAGATGATAATATCAGATACTCATATGGCCCACGAATCTTCTCCCTATTATTTTACTTTTTGGTTTCTTAACTGGTTTTCGAACGCCATATTGGATGCCAAATTCAGTTTTAGGAGAATTGTTTAGTGGATTACAATATCAAGCTTCCTTTCAATAACAGTAGTGAAACTTAAACTGTGATCATTTCCCTAACTCATTTTACCATCTACCATTGAGCTATCAGTTGTTGGTCCCTATTATTTTATTAAGTATTATGTTATGGTTAGCTATTTATAGTTGAATTTATTCTGGAACTATAAATCACTTTAATAATTTTACTTAGTTGAGGTCACAAGATAGAAATGTATAATTCTCTTAAACAAAAACTTTATTTCAAAATTAGAAATTAGAAATTTGTAATGTCGAATGAGTTAACAACTTCAAAAATTGACTATGACGATGAATCTTTAGAGAACGAGAAATCTAGCTGTGAGCTCTCACCCCTATAAATACCTCCAAAATCTTCCAACTCACCCAATAATTCTTCTAAATTCTCTCTATTACTCTATAGATTAGATAAGCTGGTATTTTCACTCCAACAACGACTAATCCATCTCTATCCATATCCCGCCAACAATAATGCCAATCACTAAATAGACAAAATGGGAAGAAGATGCTCGCCTTCTTGAAAATCTCCCGATCTCGTTTTCCCTCATAACTCTTTTCAAGGACCTAGACGTTTCGTTCGCCATCATCACGGGCCTACAAGTAGCTCATTTCAAGAAGATACGAGGTAAACAATAACAACTTTTTTTATACATTTGATTGAGATTATTTAAATACTAATGGATGGGAGCAAGATTTTAAAGAAATGTTAGACAGAGCAGGTTGGTACAATCTAGCCACAACTTTCGTTCATGTTTCTCCAACATTGGTTCGTGAATTTCTAGCCACTATAACCACCAACGATATAAACACCAAAACGCTAAGATTCACACTTCTTAGTATCTTATTTTAAATATCTTCTGATCTTAACTTAGACACGTACGAAAGGAATGATGGTGTTGTGGCTTCCGACTATTAGCTTGAAATATCATGAGACCTACATTCAAAACCAACTCTCTATTTCCTACACAAATTCATAGCATTCAACCTTACCGAAAAAAAGGAATCAACCAAAGTAAATGTGGGAGGATTGTGTATATTGTATTGATTATCTAATGATTTTTAAGTTGATTTAACTTCCTATGTTTGCACTCCATTTGAGGAGATCATAAAGCGCTGGAAAGGTAAGCTTGCTCTTGGATATCTTGTGACTATGTTTGCTAAAGAAGTCATTCCATCGACTATGTTGGCTGATCGAGATCGCAAGACCTTAAGGAATTGGAGTCTTCATTTTTTTGCAACAATCTTTTTGGAATTTGCCAATGGACGGTTCAAGAAAGGGCACAACATAGAGCGAAAGCAGAAGAGCATAGTCAACGAAAGGCATAAGAGGAAAATGGCCAACAATATGGTGAATCAAGTCACCAAAATGAAGAGGGCTCCCGACCATACGATGAAACAGAGCTTTTGTTCTTAATGAATAACACTCTTCTCCGTCAAGATGCCCGAATGGAAAAAATGCAAACACAAATGGCAAATTGGCATCTCCAAATGCACAACAACATTAATGAGTTGGATACTCGAGTCACTACATGTCACCAAGAAACCAACGAGTGTTTCCAACACTTGGATGATCAATTGTTTATTTCGCAATGTGTGTTGCAACCAACACAATCTCTTCATAATTTTCATCCTCTTTGTGTTATACATTAAATTCTCCAAACTAGTGTGTAAGAAGTAATTTTATTTTATTTTTTTGATAAATTTTACAGATTTATTGGTTCGAGACTTATCGAATGCAATCTATTATGGTTGGTTGATTATTGAAATTTGCTGGTATTCACGCGCAATTCTCATATTCCAATTAGATTAAGAGTTTTGATATATGCAGCCCTTAGGGTTGCATATAAGCATTAAATGCAAGTGAATATTACCTTATATTTAATGCATGTATATTTATTAAACTATTTGTTTCAAATTTATTTATGTTAACAAAATAATCTAAAGCTATAAAAATTTAACATAATCTAAATTACCATAATTAACATATGCACTTAAAATTTTAATAATCTAGAATTTAGGATCTCGGGTTTAAGGTTTAATAATTAGGACTTAGGGTTCAGTTAGGGTGTAGGGTTTAGTGTATGTAGTTTAAGTTCAATAGTTAAGGTCTCGGGTTCACCAATTTCGGGTTAGAGTTTTATAGTATGTAGGGTTTAGGGTTAAATAATTAGGACTTAGGGTTCAGTTAGGGTGTAGGGTTTAGTGTATGTAGTTTAAGTTCAATAATTAGGGGCTCGAGTTCACCAATTTTGGGTTAGGGTTTATAGTATGTAGTTTAGGTTTAATAATTAGAATTTCAGTTCATTAGTGTTTCGGGTTCACCAATTTGGGGTTTAGGGTTTAGAGTTTGTAAGTTTCCGGTATAGGGTTCATGGTTTAGGGGCTATAATTTAGAAATTAGGGTCTAACTCTAAAATAATTGATACTTTTATTGTTTGTTATGACAATTTATATATATCATATTTTTATTATATTCTTATCATAAATAGATTTAGAAATAATAATTTTATAAATGGAAAACCACAAAATACAAATATAAATTCACTTATATTTAATGCTTATATGCAGCTCTTATGACTGCATATATCGGAACCATTATATTAAAATCTACTATGTCATATGCTAAAAATATACAATTATTCTATTTTATTCAGCATTAGGAAGTTCCATTGAAAAGAATGATCGAATCACGATGATGAGGGAACAAATATTAAGATCACAAATAGCTTAGTTACAAAAAAAAAAAATAGATAAGAGTAAAAACCGTTAATTTTCTTTGATAGAGTCATTAATTAGGAATTTATTCATGAAGATCCACTAATCTTATATATAGTATGTACAGTGTACACCATAGAAAGTAAGACCAAAGTACAATTACAAAGTCTTCACGTTTATATCTTTTCGTCCATTTTAAGCCATGGAAAATTGTAAGTTACACCAGCAAACAGTGAGAATAAAACATGCAGTGTTCAAAGATATTTCTAATAATGTATAGTTAACTAATATAATAAAAATAACTATATCGTGTATTCTAGATTTGTATGTTTTTCACTATGTTTTTATTTATTATTTGACCATGTATGGTGGAACACTAGTATGTTTTCATTGAAAAAAAAAAAACGGAGCAAACAGAAAGGAATACGCAATCAAAACAAAATTCTTGGCAAGATACAACAAGACTGTTGAATTTATAAGTCAATAAATTCGCATAAGAAAGTGAATATATTTCTAGAACGTTTGAATTAAGTATTGTGAATGTGCATATAATTGTAAATGATACAAGACAAAAGTTAGTCCTGAAAGGAAATTGTTCTTTATTTAAGGGTAAATCCTAATAAATTATCTCCAGCTCATAAGACTAGGACACATTTTTTTCCAAGTTTGCCATCGAGTCTGCTACACAAACACTTCATATTTCATATTGATTTTTATATCTCACTCCTAAAATGGCAATTTCCTTGCGACTAATCCAACTCATACATCTCACCATACAAGAAAATATTGGAATATGTATCATTCATATTTTTTCTACGATGCCTCAGACTAGTTAAGTTATTTAAACTATTTTATGACCGTGAAAGTCGTGAGTTTGAAGTACATCCAAAGTGTGGGGACTTTTCTTTGTTACTAGCACAACCACACTAAGCTTTTGTAAAAGCTAATTATAGTACCAACCTTACAATTTTTTATAAACTTATAATTTCAAGCACAAGGCATTTTATGATTTTAGGGGTTGAATGTTCTCTTGTTCATTGAATTTTGATTGTTGTCTCAATATCATCACTTAACTTCAATTTGGTTAATTTTAGCCATTCAATTAAGTGAAACCTACATAGCTGTCACGTGTCGTTAATTTTTACTTAAATCTTTTTTAATGACAATCATTTCTAAAATTTCTCTTCAAGTCACCGAAATGACTTTATTGAAATAATTTCCAAAGTTGAATGATTTCTTTAAGAAACATTGAAGTTAATCAGTGACCAACAGTGTATATTAGTTATGGTTTGTAGTTAAAAAGGGTTTAGATAGTACCATTAGTAGTATGAGTATGCTGCCTTGCAATGAATCTCACAAGGAAATAACCAGAAAAAGTTATTCTGATTTCACACGCATACTATTCAAAACAAGATCGAAAAGCTCTCTATTAAAATTATTACAGAATATACAATCCAAACTTATATTGGCAGAAATTCCAAATATGTGTTTAGAAGCAAAACTATATAACATTTGATACTGGTTCCGAAAAGAACATCGTAGAAAACCATTTCATGCCCAATTGAAATGACAAATGTACAATGCAAAACAAAGGTAGTTCGAACCTGAAATATATGCAAGCCAAGCTGCAGCTAATTTGTCTGCCAATTTCTCTGAGTCGTATGCTTCGTGAATTGTTAAGTGGAAAGCCAGAAACGTTCGATAACGTCCAATTAGGTCCAAGAATATCCAGTTCGATTCCCAAAACTTGTATTTCGTGAAATCCACGAGAAAATTTCATGTACTGATAGAAGGACAGAAAATCTAAGCGAGCACAACCAAAACAACAGTTATCGGTATAATAATCTACACAGCATAAGATTGGCCAGTAAGCCCATCATGGAGCTGCAATGAACCATCTTTCATAAGATTAAGGCTCAAGCTCTTGTATCTCTCCCTTGAATATTGTCGAGATGCCTTTCTCCAGTCTGTTCCAGCTTTCATCATAGTAACAAATTCTTCATAACTAATGCATCCATCCTGAAATAACATAACAAGAGACTTATGTTGAGCATGTGCATAGAATTCTATTGACACTGAGAGAGTACTTCAATCACCCAGATGCATCGACAGTTACACGTTGTTTAGATTAGACAAACTACTGCAGAAACACTCCAGAAATGATTTTACAACAGTGTCACAGAAATGAAATCCATGACAGAGGATATGCCTACAAAATCATACCTTGTTAGTGTCAACTTCACGCAAGATGTCATGCAGCACATCATTATCGGTTTCACCATATTCATCTGCCAAGGCCTCTCGTAGTTCATCTATTTCTATATACCCACTACCATCTTTATCAAAAAACATAAAAGCCCTGCGGAAATGCTCCTCATTCTCCATCTTTTGCAAATGAATTGTTACAGCTACAAATTCTCCATAGTTCAGAGTGCCATTTCCATCAACATCAGCCTAAACCAAAAATAAATGTAGATTACACCAATTAAGATTACAAGTGGAAAGCAATTGACAGTTCAAGTGATGTAGAATCGAAGCAGCAAAATGATAAGGCTGCTTAGAGGATTAAACTTTAGACAAACCAATTTATATACACCAGTTCAAATATGTACCCAAGTGCGTGACTGTGTATGCCTGTGTATGTGAAAGCGCTTATAGAATCCACCAAAAGCATCTTCAACTGTATAAGGCATATTCATTCACCACTCTAGGAAGCGACACTATACCCTAAGCAACTGGCAGAGCACAAAATTACTCGACTTATAACTTAAAAAGCGTTATTAATTACACGCTTCATGCATAAAAGCAAGGAACCGTGATTTTGATCAGGTGACCACAGCAAGAGGACACAGTATTTCTTGCTATTCGAATCACCTAAGGAATATATAAATATGAAAAGTTCACTGTAATTATATTTCAGGGAAGTTCCGCTACCATAGCTTGCAAAATGGCCATGATTAGACATTCACCTTAACTGAGGCAGTTCACTTCTTAAATGAAGCATGCAGCACGCCATAATGATTTCACAAATAGCAAAAGTGGCATCACAGAGAACATGCAATACTGATAGATAAATGGCTAGCCTATGGGGAGGAATATTCTAGAAGGGGGTGTGCTGTATAGTGCAAAAGGCATTTAGGGCACGTGTCATTAGTATTTAAGGATAGTGTTAGAGAAGTTAGGGGAGTCTTTGTCTAACATTTTGGCTGCCATTGTTGAGGGCTCTACTTAGTACTGAGGGAAATTTCTCCTTTGGGGTTTGGGGAATAGGCTCAATCTATTGTTATCTTTGTTCTATCTATTTCTTTTTCCATATATTATATTGTTGTAAGCTGCTGAAGATTCATCAATATAAGAACATCTTGCTTTAAATCTGAATTTCTGTGCTTGGGTTTCTCATATTGGTATCTGAACAGTTTCCAAGAACAAATTTAAACACTAGATAAAGATAAAAAAAATTACCACTTCCATCAGCATCTTTATCTCTGGTTCAGCTAGTTGTGAACCAACCTTTCGAAGACCAGCTCTTAGTTCCTCATATGTTATTTTACCATCATTGTCTGTATCCATCAACGTAAACATATCTCTGATTACTTCAACCTCTTCCGCTAACAAGTGTTCCGCAATTACCTACACATTCAAGCATATGATTTCCAACTGAGAACATTTAAGACCAGCGTAATTAATTAAAATACACAAGCAAAAAGATACTTTACCCGCAATGCTTTCTTTTTAAATCTATTCATCATAGAAAATTGCTTTAGCCTGGTCCTCACGATATCTCCCAATGGGACATTTGGAGCTTTCTTTGCATTTTGTAGCCACGGATGATCTATCACCGCAAGAAATCAAAAGTTCTTTTAGTGTTACTCTTTCACATATATGAACCATTTTGCAAGATCAATTGATCATAAAAGCAGAGAAATTTCAAAATAGTAGGAGATGAAAGATTTTTATAGTAGAAGTACTTTATTTCATGCTTCACAACCGCTTAGATTATATTTCCTCAAGACTACAGTTTCAGTATTAGAACAGACCACATGAATGTGATTAAGAAGAAGATTAGTTCTGTTAGCACAAGCCTAATTAATAACGATTAACCATTCAGAATTAAGGATATAATCATGTTAAACGCAGACTAAAACAATGGTGATAGAGAAAGTTGTCATTTTCATCAATCTAATTCTCTAAACCCCCATAGCCACAAAATCTCGGAGAAAATGCAGGACCACAATACATGCTGGAGGTTTTCGTCCTAATTTGGTTAAGAGCAAGAGGAGTAACATTAGGAAACTAGTGATTTCATAACAGTTCTTTTGACCCAGTGAATTCGCCTCGAACCCAGCAAGGCATTAACTATGGCAAATCTTCCCAGAAAAGATGGCTATTTGATTATCTATCTTTTCACAGTTTATTCCACATCCAAACCGTGAAAAAAATGCTGTCTGTGAAGTTATTGGAACCAATGCATTTCCTTGAAGATTAGTTGTGCTGTATAATATATGTTAGGCAGACATGATCAAAAGCTAGCAATTCCAAGTGAACACACAAACAAAATGCAGAAAAACAACTAATTTGGTGAACCAAGAGTAAAAATGACATACCAAGCACCTGCTGAGCAGTTAAGCGCTTTTTAGGGTCAGGCTCGAGCATCTGCCGAACAAGACTCTTAGCACTATCTGAAATCTGAGGCCACGGTTCCCTCTTAAAATCAATAGAACATCTCAAAATAGCCAAAGCAACACCCTGCTCAGTCTCTGCCCATGATCAACACCAAAACAAAATTAGCAAAACAGACTTGCTACTAATAGATTGACTCCTCAGAATCCAGAACATACCAGCCCAAAAGGGAGGAACCCCACACAACAAGATATAAAGTATCACTCCAGCACTCCACACATCAACCTCTGGCCCATAATTCCGCCTCAACACCTCCGGGGCCATGTAATATGGACTCCCAACAATCTCAGAAAAATGCTCTCCTGCAAAAACAAACCTCCAGTTAACGTTGGGGCGTTTAGGGTTTCTTGAGGAGTATAAATATTGCCTTATTCTCTGTAATATGTATCCACAAAATCACAGTAAATATCCTGGCTTGGTAGTGCCCCCACACACAGTAAATTTATTGGCAACCTGGGTTAACAATTCTTGTGTGTTTTCTTTGTTCTCTTTGCTTTATCCTAACAGTTAAAACCCAAATCAAAACAACTAAAATCAAACTCAAAAACCCAAAAAGAACCTGGCTTGAAAAACACAGACAAAATCATAGTGAATATACTGGCTTCCTAGTGCATCCAGACGAACTGGGTTTAACAATTCTTGTGTGTTATGTTTGTTTTCTTTTAACGTAATCGCGTTATCTTAAAAACCCAAATCAAAACTACTAAAAAGAACTCGAAAAACCCAAAAAAAAAAACCAACCTGGCTTGAAGAACACAGACAAGCCAAAATCAATAGCCTTAAGCAAAGAAGTCTCCTTTTTATTAGCAAACAAGAAATTCTCAGGCTTCAAATCTCTATGCATAACCCCATTCTGATGACACATCTTAACAACCTCCCCAATAGTTTTGGCAATCCCAGCAGCCGCCCGTTCACTATAATGCCCTCGAGCAACAATCCGATCAAAAAGCTCACCACCCTCACACAACTCCATAACCAAATGAACATTCTCATGATCCTCATAAGTAGCTTTAAGCTTGACAACGTTATCATGATCCGGAAGACTCGACATGATGGCCACTTCCCTCCTAACATCTTCAATGTCGACCGCGGTCCGTAACTTCCTCTTTGAAATACTCTTGCAAGCAAGGGCGTGTTTGGTTTCACGGTCAGTACATAAGTAGGTGATACCGAATTCGCCACGACCCAGTTCTCGACCAAGGATGTACTTGTCGGAGATCCCGGGGCGGTGGGCGAGGGGGATCACGTCTTTTAAGACGCGGATCGGAGCGGGTGATCGGGGGTTAGGGTCGTCGGAGAAGGGGTTGGGTTTCCGGTTGGGTTTTCGTTTGGGGTGGTTGGGTCTGGAGTCGGGTTTTATGCAGGTGTTGCAGTTGCCCATTGTTTGGTTTTGGAGATGGGTATGGAGGATTAGGGAGATGAAGAAGATGAAGAAAACGCGGGGTTCAGTTGAAATCAACTGTCATTTTTTAAAAATTCATTTGTGATTATCTTTGCTCACTCTTTTTTTTATTAGTGTTTGATTCTTTCTCTACTCTATTACCAGTAATTTTAAATGTTTTAAATTGGGTCATTTTGGCAATTAACTGTTTTTGTATTTAGCTGCTTTTTTTAGATAAATTGTTGTTGCTTATAAAAATTGTCAACAAACCAAAAGTCTATGGTTTGTTATTGTAATTATTATATTTTGTTAAAAGTTTTTTTTTTAGTACAGAGATATTAATTGAACTTTTGGAGAGAGATTTCTGAAAACGTTAGTTTAGTTTCGTTGAATAGAAAATAAAATTATATATTAATGATGTATTAAACAATTTTAATTCTTTCCATCTTCTAGTTTAAAGTTGTTAGCGGGTTATTTTTACGGCATCTAAACCTTTTAGCAAGTTATAAAAATCGCAATTACTTTTTATCACAAGATAAATATTTGACAATATTTTTAATCACATGAGTTTTCTGATGGAACTTATCCTAAAAAAATTTATCTTTAAAATGTTATCAAAATAAATAAAAAAATTAGTTAGATAACGTTAGAGAAAAATGGTACAGAAAAATGAAATTTTTTTTGATGGTCTCAGCTCAATGAACGCGATTAATATACACATGACATTTGTACACTTACTTTCTCTACATCAATCATCTCTTAATGAAGTATCACACAATTATATTTTCATTGATCAAGTCCATCACATCCGCTGCAGATTAACAGTTTAAATAAAAAGACTTTTTTATCTTGCATAAAGTGTAACATGTTAGAAAAAGAGGAGGAAATAGTTGATTTTGAAGTTTAAAAGTAAATCCATGGAAAACAAAATCCAGCAACCAACCAACCAAGCAGTCATAATAACCCCAACTAGTAGTACCTAAAAGGAATTAAGAAATAATCCTCCATTAGAAAAGAGAGGAAAGGAATCCATCCACCTGGCTGGCTGGCTATTGTTCTCTAATCTCTATTGTATTTCCCGGTGGTGTTACAATACAATGGAGTTGTTGAAGTTGGTCACCGGTTTGATAAACCTACTTTACCACAACTGTTGACTTCATCCTACTTTTCCATTTCCACATTTGGAAAACCAATATTAAGGCTCACATTAGCATCGTTTGTCCAACCGTTAAAATTAGCTTTATAATTAGTGTTTTGCAAAACTACTTTCTGATAAGAAGTTGTTACAAATTATACAGAAAACTGATATTAATGTTTTTTTATACTAAATTAGTCTTAACTTTTGATGTATTTTCATACAAAAGATATATTTTTTTTCATTTTCTTTTAGTTTTAGAACTTTTGAAATGTACGCATAAATAATATAGCAATATATTACATGTGATTACATATGATTCCAAATCCTACTGACCATATTGATCTGAAGTCTCATATTAACTTAGACAGCAGAGAGAAGTCACCAGACAATAAAGACGAATTTAGAAGAAAGCTAGTCTCGGCTTTAACATCCACTAATTATTAAAAGATACTGAAAGACCAATAAATATTGAATAAGTTACTATATGAAAAAAAAAAACACTCAAGAAATATAAATTTACATTTATAGAACTCCTACCCAAAGAATTCTAATTTTTTCACTGTCAAATGATGACCTCGATTCTAATATTATTTTCTGTCTTACAAGGTAGGTGTGGAATGAACTCAATTATTAAATTTCCAAAATTAATTGCGCTCTCAAGTAGGAAACTGCTAACATTCTTTTGCAACTTTTGCCGTTAATTTTCTTTGTGATAATTTCAACCATTTAGGTGAGTAAAAATTCAAAGTCTTGATATCATAATTTGCTAGTATTATAAAAAATAAAATAAAAAAATAATCCGTCAGGTTATGACGATTATGTAGCAGTATTTCATACGCTATACTAATCAGTCAACAGTTTATTCAATGTGATGCTATATATATTATACTAATTGTTTGAGGATTAAATCAATTGAATGCAGAAAGAGACATAAAACAAAACAGAGATAGATAGGATGAATTATGAGAAAAACTCAAAAGTCCAAAAGCAGTAAAGAAGATGAGGATTGTATTTTAACCAAAATTAAAAAAGAAGATTCCACCTTCAAAGTCAACAACTATTATGACTGTCGTTTCCTTAAATTACGTAAGCAACTAATTTCACCAAATGTCACTAAACCATTATTTCATTCCTTACATATCAATGTTACCAAAATTCCTTACATATCAATCCCAATTTCTCATCACTTAATTTTGATTACTATAACATTAATTTTCTTTTACAAACTTACTTTTAAGTATTTAGAATTCAAGAGTATAAAAGTATAATTGTGTAAAATATATATTCATGTTTTATTAGAGCGTCAAATTTTTTTGTTACTCTAAGTACCATTTAGCACTATCTTATAAACTTTTCATGTTTGTTGGTTTTTGTTGTCTTGAGAACAACTTTACCTTTTTCTTTTTGACTAACACCCAAAAGCCTTAATTAAAAAGAAAACATAATTTCAGTTAAATATAGATTTGTATCTTCAATTTTCAGTCGTGTCCTATGCTGATTTAGGCATCAAAGAGGATTGTCGGTGAAAGACCCCCCATTAACCTAACATATCCTTTGCTTTAAAGGTTACACGAAGCTCAACTACGAATCATTAAAATTGGGGTAAGATTTTAGCATCTTTATGAAATATGTGATTGAACTTTAAATTTTGAAGTAAAAATATCTAAATGTTTTTAATTGAACTGTACTCTTTATTGCAACATTTCTATGAGTTTTTTATTTTTATTTTTTTTAACCCAACATTTGTATGAGTTAATCCTAGATATAAAAATGTAAAGGGGAAAAATGGACCGCAAACCCTCATGCAAGGCAATGATGGAAGGGAGGGATAGAGAACTTTAAAAGCTGGCATTGACACTACCAAAGTTGGCCCGGCCAGTGTTATGTAATGATGCTTTTATAACTTAAATATACCCCTACAAACCAACACTATTAATTCCTTTCATATTTCAACCAAATAAATAAACACCTCACTTTAAAAATTGTGAGAGATTTCAAAATGTTATTGAAATACATACTTTCTTAATTATAAATAAAGTTCTATATTTTTTGTTGTACTTTAAATAGTTCTCCTATAAACATATGTTCCTTCATATTTTTGAAAAACATCGTATTTTGAGAGCTCTTTACATTTTCTCATATTATGAAGATCTCTCTCCTCTATTTAATATTCCCTTCTTTTTCTTTTCCTTTTTAATTGGACTTAACTTTCTTTCTGCTGGAAAGAATATAACTTTTTCTATTTCTATTTTGAAACTATTTTTGGAATATTATATCACAAAGAGAAAGGACTGCGAAATGGAGTATTTGGGTATTGGAAGCAATCAGTATTTGGTAATTTGAAAAACCTAAGGATTTATAGTCTTCTCATTTCTGTGTGCAAGTTTCTGTATATGGTTTTTTCTTGCTTTCCAAGTTTTATATGCATGTGTAATATTGTTGTACCATTGAAATTCATTAATGAAACTTCTTTTGATATAAAATAGCTGGATAAATTCTAATACAAACTTATGTGGTTACACTCAAGCCCGCCTTAGACATTATATGGGCCCTGTGCGACATTAAAATTTTACCCCTAACATCTTTCTTTTGGGTTTTTCTATGGTTACTTTGTTTTTTACAAAGTAACCATTACTTTGCCCACTATCACCATTAGATTAGTGGATAAAATTTAATCTAATGGTGATAAAAACAAAGTAAAGGTTACTTCAAGTAACCATAGAAAGCACCCTTTCTTTTTCTAAAAATATACACAACAAATAATTTTGGTGGGAGAAAAGCTAAAGAAAATGAGGGAGAATGATGTCTAATGTGTAAAATTACATGAATTCTCCAAAGTAGAGACCTAAAATATAAATTTAGGAAGAATTATTGAAGAATTGAGTTGCAGTTTTATTTTGTTGTAGGATTATGTTTCTCCGGTACTGGTTGATGGGCCTATATAAACTGTTATTAATGGACATCCATAAGAAAGAAATAATTATTTAATTTGGAGTCCAATTTATGAAGAAATTCAGCAACTAAAGGGCCCAATTTACACTTTCATTCCTTCATCTTTTCAATTGCATATAAAGTTTTGGGCCCTCCCCAGTCTGGGGTCTTGTGCAGTTGGGCTCCCTACAAACCCTTATCTACGGCCCACTTATACATTTTTTAAAAAAATGATGGTTACGGTTTATTTATTTTTAAAATTGCACCATATAAAGGACTTTTGTTGATATCAAAATGATTGTTAATAACCTTAAAAATTAATAATTTTAAGATTTGATGATATTCTAAGAAGCTTTAGTTTTTTTAACTTTTTTTACTTTTGAGGTCACCTAAGTATCGTGAGGAGAATAGAGGAAAATAGGTGTTTAGAGACAGTAACGAGATTAATAGAGTAGAACTCCTGATAATTTTCATTGATATAGTGAATTTATAAATACAATATGTCAACCCTATAGTTGAGGAGTGATAAACACAAAATAAATCAAATATATATTTGCCTAAAATACAATATAGGAATAATATCTAGTACACCCTCGTAATTGTGAAGGGAGGAGGACGAATGTTGAGACTGGTTTTGATGTCATCAAAAAGAGGGAGTATAAGACCTTTGATGAATATATCTGCCACTTGATAGCATGAAGGAATATGAAGAATACGAACCTCACCTCGAGACACCTCGAGACACTTTTTTCTCGAACAAAATGAATCCATTTCAATGTGTTTAGTGTATTAGTGTTGGACTGGATTCCCCGAGAGATAAACGACACTAATATTGTAATAGTAAATAGAAGTAGCTTTACGAAGTGGACAACAAAGCTCAAGAATGATAATTTGAATCCAACACGTCTTATAAACGACATTTGTTGCATCGGTATTCGACCTCGACACTCGAGCGGGATAGAGTAGCTTAACGTTTGACGGACCAAGAAAGGAGATTATCACAAAAAGAAAACACAATATCCTAAAGACGAGCGACGTGTATCAGGACAACCTCCCCGGTTACATTTGTGTAAGCGACCAAAGAATCCAAAAAGGGAGCAGAGATGGTAAAAGCGAAATCTATTGTGCCCTTAGTGTATCGAATAATTCTTTTTCACAGCTGCCATATGTTGGGTTGTTGGTGCATGCATGAATAAACAGATCTGATGAACTGCTTAACAAATATATGGGCGGGTGAGAGTAAGATATTTAAAGGCACCGACAAGACTACAATATTCAGTCGAATCGTGATATAGAGAACCCAAGGAAAGACTGAGTTTCTGTTTTGTAGCAACCAAATTGCAAGAGGAAAAGTCCCCTTTGTCAATAATTTCCGATGCATATTTTCGTTGAGATAGGAACAAACCCTGAGAAGTACGTGATATTGCCTAATTAGTAATTCAAAGACTCTTAGTCCTTCATTGCAAAGTCAGACTGCAATTAGGCATAATTGATTCACAAAGTGAGGAAGAGGAAGCTTTGAGTACAATGTCATCTACATACAAAAGCAAATAAGCGATTTTATTTCCCTTGTGATAAACAAAAAAAGAGTGATCAAATATACTGTGAATAAAATCCAAAGTAGAGAGAAAAATGACGAATTGTTGGTACCAAGCACGAAGGACTTATTTAAGCTCATGAAGAGATTTTTGGTGTAAACAAACATAATCCATATGCTTCTCATAACGAAAGCCCAAAAGTTGATACATAGACACTGTGTCATTAAGATTGCTCTGAAAGGCATTCTTAACATCAAGCTGGTGGAATCCCCAATTTTGAAACAACAATACTAAGAAAACAATCTTAAAAATAAACTCGAACAAGCTAGGATGTCTAGATTTCAAGTCCCGATTTGAAACCATAAAAGGGAGACTTTCCCTTATTCTAGACCGTAGGTTGAAAAAGTGAAATGCAATTCTACCTCGTCAAAATTTAGCTCTTATTAGTAGATAATCTGCAAATTTCACTGTAAATCATTCTCGAAATCTATAATTTGTATTGTCTTACAAGTAATTAAGCTTTACCTTAACTAAATTTTTTTGTTGCCGAAAAATAAAATCACCTATGAAGCAAATTGTATTAAGTGAGATTAGTGAAACAATTTGGGAAAGTAATGACACCCATAATATAAAAAGAAGATCCTTAATTAACTTTTCTTACTTTTCCTTTTACCAATAAGAGTTGGTTAAAGTGGCAATAGACCCCATCTTCTGATTGAAAAGTTTGCTGTTTGAGTTCCTACTTCTTTAAAATTTAGCTCTTATTGATAAACAATTTGTAAATTTCACTATAAACTCTGATTGATACGTAAAGTTTCAGTCTTCACTTCGTCACAATATAGCTCTTATTGATAAACAATATGTAAATTTATAGACATGTATGTTACCAAAAAAAATAAAACTTTTCCTCTTACTCAATGTGAGTAAGTCACCAAATCAAAATCAAAATCAAATCAATTCCTTCCTTCCGTTTCTTTCTTTCTTCTTCTTCTTCTTCTTCTTCTTCTGCATCATCTCCTGATATGGGTAGGTGGCTGTCTGTCACTAATACTCTTCTACTCCCCTCCTAGATTTCATCGCCATATCTCCCCCTCCGTACCCCCCTACATTCCACCTCTCTTACTGCACATTTTCACAATTAGCGACGGTTTTTATTCATGACAATCACATTCTTCTGATCATCCTCATCCTCATCCTCATCATCCTCCATGGGGCATAAGAAACGTAACCCCACTTCTCGCTCTAAACATCCTCAACCTTCTTCTCCGGCCACCGCCGATGACGCCGCCGACTTATCCCCTAATCTTAATAATCTCCCGCTCGCTAAGATCGAAGATGGCGGCGGCGCCTCTTCTTACTCCGCTATCAAGCTCGAATGTGAGCGTGCCCTAACGTCTCTCCGCCGCGGCAACCATACCAAAGCCCTACGCCTTATGAAGGAGTTGTGCTCTCGCCACGCCGACGCCGCTTTGGTTTTTCGTGTTCAGGGTACTGTCTGTGTGAAGGTTGCGTCGATTATTGATGACCTAAATACGAAACAGCGGCATTTGAAGAACGCGATCGATTCTGCCCGTAGAGCTGCAGAATTGTCACCTAATTCGATTGAATTTGCGCATTTCTACGCGAATTTGATGTACGAGGCGGCCAATGAGGGCAAGGAGTATGAGGAGGTTATGAGAGAGTGTGAGAGAGCGTTGGATATTGAGAATCCGGTTGATCCGGCTAAGGAGAGCTTGCAAGATGAGAGTCAGCAGAAGATAGTGACTGCAGACGCGAGGATTGCTCATGTGCAGAGTGAATTGAGGAGTTTGAAGCAAAAATCGAGCATTGCGTCGATTTCTACTTGGATGAAGAACTTAGGGACTGGGGAGGAGATTAGGCTGATTCCAATTCGGAGAGCGGCTGAGGATCCTATGGAAGTTAGGTTGGTGCAAACTAGGCGGCCTAATGAGATTAAGAAGGCGACAAAGACACCTGAGGAGAGACGGAAAGAGATTGAAGTTAGGGTTGCTGCCGCTAGACTATTGCAGCAGAAATCAGAGAGTGGTAATTCGGGGGGAGGACCACCCGAGGGAGAGAGAGTTGAAGCACCATTGGTGAGTGATAAGAGAGGCGAGAGGAGAAAGAGTGCGAATAATATGAGAAAGAACGGGACTAACAAGGAGAGGAAAGATTGGGTTCGTTCGTATTGGAGCTCGATGAGCTTGGAAATGAAGAGGGATTTATTAAACATTAGGGTTGGTGAGCTGAAGAGTTATTTTGGTTCGTCCAAGGATGGATTGGCCAGTGATGTTCTCACCGAAGCTATGGCATTTGCGGAGGAGAATAAAACGTGGAGGTATTGGATGTGCTGTAGATGTCCGGAGAAGTTTGCAGATTCTGAGACTCATATACAGCATGCTGTACAAGAACATTTGGGGAATCTTATGCCTAAGATGCAGGCTATATTGCCTCAGAGTATTGATAGTGAGTGGAGTGAGATGATTCTTAATTGTGCTTGGAAGCCGTTGGACATTTCTTCTGCAGTTCAGATGCTTGGAACTAAAGGGGAATGCCAGGATACAGGCCTTGTAGATGGTTTTGACTCGGAGAAGCATAATGAAGACTGTGACGATTGCTTCAAAGATGCATGGGATTCTTCGGAGAAGGAGAATTTTAGGGATGGCTACAATGACTGTGTCATGGGTAGCAATGGTACTGATAAGCTCTCCACTATTGAGTGTAAAAAATGTGATGTGAATCAGGGTAACCAAGCAAATTTTATTGATAGCTGGCCGGTATCAGAGGATCCTGAACGGGGAAAGCTCCTCGAAAAAATTAGTGCTATATTTGAGTCTCTTATCAAACACAAGTGTTTAGCTGTAAGCCATCTAAACAAGGTTATACAACTTACAATGGATGAGCTACATACTCTTGCTTCTGGTTCACAGCTTCTAAACCATAGCCTGGATCAAACTCCCTTGTGCATTTGCTTTTTGGGTGCTTCACAGCTTAGAAAAGTTCACAAGTTTTTGCAGGAACTGTCTCATTCTTGTGGTTTGGGAAGATATCCTGAGAAAATTAATATTATTGATGATGTGAGTGCTGCTCAAGATCCCGATATAAAAGAGAAAATTCTTCTTAATGGGGATAGGTTGTGTCTTTACCTGGATGAATCTCTATTTCCCTCAGAATGTGCTCCTGGCAGCACATGTACTTATGATGATGTTGCCACAGCAACTTTGACTAGTGCTGGCTATGGAAATGGGGTTCTACCTGATGCTGATGCTTTCCTCTCGTGGATATTTGCAGGCCCCTCAAGTGGGGAGCAATTGCAATCATGGATGCGATCAAAAGAAGAGAAAGTGCATCAAGGAATGGAAATACTCCAAACTCTTGAGAAAGAGTTTTACCACCTGCAGACCCTTTGTGAGAGAAAATGTGAGCATTTAAGCTACGAGGAGTCGTTGCAATCTGTTGAAGATTTATGTGTTGAAGAAGGTAAGAAGACTGAGACAGACATTCATGCTCATAGCTGCTATGAGGCTGCCCTTAGGAAGCGGAGGGATGATCTTGTTGATAACGAAAGTGATGCTCCATTCAGCAGCAGAATCGAGTTAGATGTCATAGCAAACATACTAAAAGAAGCAGAAGACCTTAATAGCAATCAATTTGGATATGAAGATAGTTATGGTGGCATGAATTCTCAGTTATGTGACTTGGAGTCTGGTGAAGAAAATGATTGGAGAACCAAGGACTACTCACATCAAATGGATACTTGCATACAAGTTGTGATTCAGAGACAGAAACACCAGTTATCAGTTGAGGTCAGTATGTTTGTTCTATATTCTTTTGCATGTGAATGAAATTGGCTTTGTTGATAGTTACTTTATATTGATTGTTCCTCTTATGCAGCTCAGCAAAATTGATGCTCGAATCATGCGAAATTTAGCTGGAATGCAACAGTTGGAACTCAAACTGGAGCCTGTTTCTGCTCATGATTATCAATTGATATTGTTACCTCTAGTGAAGTCATACATGAGGGTACGTATTAATTAGTCATGAGCTGTTTTTGGTGTCTCTCAAATTTTCTGGATACCAGCCCCATTTTTTCTTTGGCAGGCACACTTGGAGGATTTAGCTGAGAAAGATGCTACAGAGAAGTCTGATGCTGCGAGGGAAGCGTTTTTAGCAGAACTTGCACTTGATTCTAAGAAGAGTGCTCGTGGAGGAAATGATAATTCGAGAAACGCCCAGGAGAAGGCAAAGGATAAAAAGAAGAACAAAGAGTTCAGGAAAATTAAAGATCTAAAGGTTTTAAAGTGCTACATTTTGTTTACATTTAGTAAGGATTGGTGTTCTATTGGATTCATGTTTTTGATGGAGTTGAATGTAATTCATGTTGCCGTTCTATTGTATACTTATATTTCAGGCTTCTTTTGGTAATGATCAGCACTTGATTCATGATGAAGCTGCTGAGCAGGGGTATCTATCTTGAACTCTCTGTGCATTTGTTTTCAAGATAAAATGCTTCCATTTTATTTTGTACCTACATATACTGAATGCCCACTGTCTGGACAGCTGTTTAGTTTCACTGATTTCTGGATGCAGTTTCTTTCCGGTTTCATCTGATGGTGGCCACCAGGATTCTGACAATTTTCTTCCGGAAAATGGAGATTACTTTAAACAACAGGAAGAAGAATTTAGACTTAAAATTGAGCTTGAAGCAGAGGAGCGAAAGCTAGAAGAAACTCTGGAGTATCAAAGACGTATTGAGAATGAGGCCAAACTTAAGCTTCTTGCTGAACAACAATTTAAGAAATCTAATCAAACATTTACAGAAAAGATGCCTGGCAAATTACATGATATTTGCTTGGATTCTGGTGCTGGTGATGCCCATGAGCCAATTGTAAGCATTAGTTATCAGGTTATCATGTTCAGGATAATGTAATAAGATAGGAATTGTTTCCAAGGCTTTTATAGGTATTTGTAGAACTAGAATTTCTCAGGTTGAACATGGAAAGGGGCCTCACAAACTTTTGCTTTCAGGAACATTTGCTACAGAACAATGGATTTTCCAACAACATAGAGGTCTTGCAAATGGAATATGATGCATTGCCAACTAGTTCATCTTTAATATCCAGTACCCAAATTATTAGTGGTCCACATAAAACAGAACTAAACCAAGGTTAGCATCAGTAGAATTGTGGTTCTTAAGGACTCTATGTTTGGTTGCAATTATTAGATATCATTTATTTTCAGGATTGTCGGATGTAATAGCTGTGGACGACGGTGTTTTACCTTCTGACCGGAGGACAGGAAGGAGAGGTAGGCGGCATAAGAGTTATGGAAAATATCAACCAATTTCAACTGAGAAGGATAATGCTGAAGCTGGAAGTGGTATGTGATATGCTCTGTGATTGACTTTTAATTCACAACGTTATTCAACAGACTTTGTAATATTACTAATTATAATCATATGAGAATGAACTTAGAACTGCATTTCCAATGTGATTTGCCATGTCTGTTTGAATTCACTGGGTAGCTGTGTGATAGGTGCGATGTAAGTTTGTCCAGTTTTTTTTTAAACATTTGTTTGGCTTTCCATGCCTATGTTGTGCCTGTTAGAAATTTGAGATGTCATACATCTACTGTCAGTTGTCATTTATTGACAAACCATCTTTCTTAAATAGCATGTACTTGATTCCGGATGCAGATACTCTTAATATTTTCTTCGTCAAGTTCTTGTTCCATACACAAAATTAATCATTCGTAGTTGCACTGAAATGGATTTGTGAGAGGTTCTTAGCATACATATTAACTTCCTTTTCCTGAAGTTGTCAAAAATTTATATAACTCTAGCATTCATGCGTGTATCTAGAAATGTTATGGTCTGTCATTCTGCTTTTCTTCGTATGCCTTTTGATGAAGATTATGGAGAATCTGTAGCATTATTCTTTAAATAACATGTTCTTCAGGCTGGATCTAGACACTCTTAATGTTTTCTTCCTCAAGCTCTAGTGCCATGCACAAAAATTATTCTTACGCTGAAATGGATTTTGGAGAGGTTCTTAGCATACATATTTAACTTCCCTTCACTGAAGTTGTCATGTTAATTATGTGATGTAGCATTTATATAGTTCTAAAAGATTATATTGCTATAGCATTCATGCATGTTTACTTGAAATGTATAGTTTACATGTATCTGTTATGCTATGCTGTTGTCTGTCTGTCTTCTTATCTTCGCTTACCTTTTGATGATGATTATGGAGAATCTGTTGACATTCTCCAGTCATCTTTCTTTTGTGATTTTTTATGCTCAATCATGAAGTTCTGACTAATTTTGTTGGTGGGTTTAAATGATCAGCTTCTCCTAATATGGGTGACAGTGGGGCCAAGTCATCAAGGCAATTGCAATCAGAGGAGGATGAGGAGGAAAGATTCCAAGCTGACCTTAAGAAGGCTGTACGCCAAAGTCTTGGTAAAAATTTCTTGTATTTTTTCTTCTTTGTTACTATATCCTTTGCAGTTTATTTGGTGAAACTTGGTAACTATAAGGTACATATACTTAATATAAATTTTAGGTACTATTTGGCAAATTGTAAGAGTTTCATAATGCTATCCCGACAATCTTTTTTGAAGCATTGAGTTCCAAATGTGTCATATCCGGTTATTAAGGTCTAGTTATGAGACATTGTGTCTTTTTTATTATTCATCCATATGTGTGTCTCCCCAACGTTCTTATAGTTTTACTGTGAAAATGAATCTTTATCTACTTCATTGTTATCCCAATAAGCATATAGTCTTTCCTTTTCTTTTTTTTTTTGTTAAGTGCCCGTGCTACCATTTGGTTTTGCTGTACAAATCTTAGTCACAAACATCGAGTATCATGCTTGTGTTCTTGAAAGAGGCAAAGCTTTTCTTTCTAGACTTATTAGGGATGATCCATAATGTTGCTGTCTAGTCTATGTTTGCTACAATTACTGGAAGAAATACTTTGAGGTTGTGGTTAAACAGCCCTAGTTACATCAGTTTACCTGATTGTCTTGGGACTGTGCCATAAGCCAAGCCTTAGTTGAACAACAGGTTGAGTTTAGACTAAACTCTCACTTAATCTGAACTTAAGGAAGGATTATGCTTAACATTCCAGTCATTGAAATCATAGAATTGTTGTTGTTGCACAATTTGACTTTTTTTTTTTTTTTATGTTTTGCCAATGTACTCATCCATTGTTGAGTTATTATTATTATTAGTGGTAATAGTAGTAGTACTACCACTACTACTACTAGTCAATAAAACAGCTGTAGCAATTATACAGGTTCTTTCAGAACAAAAAGAAGTTACACCCAAACACCCCAATTATAACTCAATGATATTTTATCCAACAGTATAAATTTAACGCTGTATTAACCTTTGGATCTCTATTTTTATCTCATATTTTGAAAAACCATATCATTCCTATTATCTCACAACCAATACACTCCTGTAGCAATTGCCACTTATCGTAAACATGCCCGGAAATGTTCATGCTCTTTGTGAACCAGCTGAAAGTTGAGTTATTTTTTGATTGAGAACCTTCATGAGAGGGGAAGGCATATGATATAGTTTGCATTTGAAGTAAAAGTCTTTCTCTTCCATTAGATGCGTTCATTTAATAATGCCAAATGTATTTTTCAATATCATCATGCAGCTCTTTTTCAAGCAATTACTTTTTACATTTTAATATTGAACGGAGCCTGATCTGGCATGCAACCAATTGCTTGCATTAAGATGAATTATGCCTTGGTAGTTGGAAGTTGCTTGCATTATTGTGTTAAAAAGTTTGAACCAATATGAGACATTTTATTTTCCTTTTTACAAATGTTTGCACAAGCAATTTATATTTATCTGTGGACTTTCAGACACATTCCAAGCACGTCAAAAAACATCTTCAACTTTGCGCGTGCCACAAAATATGCCTCTGGAAGTGAACAGTTCTGATGTTTCACCAAATGAAGTTGTGTCTGATGATGTGAATGGAACTGATGTTGTTGGTATGGGTCTGCAGAATAATGTGGGCGAATACAATTGTTTTTTGAATGTTATCATACAGGTATACTGTGGATTATAACTTCTTCCTTCCTACGATATATATTTGATTTATGCATTTAATGTTCATGTCCATGTCCTCTTTTGTTTTCCATTTCTTCTATAAGCTCAGTCCTTGTGGCATTTGAGACGTTTCCGGGAGGAGTTTCTGAGTAAATCAGCATCAGAGCATGTTCATGTTGGAGAACCATGTGTTGTCTGTGCATTGTATGAAATATTCACTGCCTTGAGCATTGCATCTACAGATATGCGAAGAGAAGCTGTTGCCCCGAGTTCTCTGAGAATAGCTCTGAGCAACTTGTATCCAGATAGTAATTTCTTTCAGGAGGTAACTTTAAGAACTTTGTTTGTCACCCCTACCTGTCTGGTTTGTGTCATATGATTTCTGTATCATGTTCTCATGACTTGATGTTTCATTACTCAGGCACAGATGAATGATGCATCTGAGGTATTGGAAGTATTATTTGATTGCCTTCATCGAGCATTTACTTCTGGTTCGGGTGTTTCTGATTCTGATTCAGCGGATAGCAGTTGCATGGGGTCTTGGGACTGTTCAAACAATGCTTGTCTAGTCCATTCTCTTTTTGGAATGAATATTTTTGAGCGAATGAATTGCTCCAAGTGTGGTTTGGAGTCCAGACATCTGAAGTACACTTCTTTTCATCATAATATAAATGCCAGTGCCCTCCGAACTATGAAGGTATGAAATAGCAGTCGATATGTTTTACAATGAGTTGTTACTCAATGCAGTGATCTATTAGTGGTGAAGATGTTAAATTTGAAAAGTTTGTAGAAATCTGTTCCTCTTACTTCATCTGAACTTTCAGGTCATGTGTGCCGAAAGCTCTTTTGATGAGCTTCTTAATCTAGTAGAGAAGAATCATCAATTAGCTTGTGATCCTGAAGTTAGTGGTTGTGGAAAGATGAACTATATCCATCATATTCTGACAACTCCACCACATGTCTTTACCACAGGTGATTTTTTATGAGTAGAAACAGTATTTTGTAGGATACTTTTCAGAAGTTCCCTCTCTAGAAATTGAAAATGGTACATATATGCATATATAATATGTGTAAATTTTATCTGTAGTTCTGGGATGGCAAAATACATGCGAGACTGTTGATGATATAGCAGCAACGTTGGCAGCTCTTGACACTGAGATTGATATTAGTGCTTTATACCGTGGTCTAGATCCCAAGAGCAGACATCACTTGGTTTCAGTGGTATGTATAGTTGATGATCTTAAACCATTTATTGGATAAATGATGTTTGTCATAGTATGCATAAATAGCTAGTTGTAATAGAAGAAATTTAGGAGCAATCATAGGAATTAATATATTTTTGTCCACTTCCTATCCTCATTCTTGGATATAAACTCGTTATCTTTGTATATATAAAATGGAGGTGTTTCCCCAACATGGTATCATAGTTCTAGTCTGCCCTTGAGAGCAGCCACGTTTTGGTCTTCTATGAAGAGCAGCCACTCTAGCTCCACTTTTTTTGGAGTTTCATTTTGTTTGAACACCTCCGTTGGAAGATGACTGGATTATCAGTGCATGTTGTGTCCAACTTTTCTCTTGGATTCCAATCACTTTCTCCGGGTTGCGGACTTTATATTCCTGCATTTTGTGTGGGTACTCTGTTTTGCTTGTTTCTTCTTTGATAGTTGCTGTCCGCCCTTCACAATGGTGATTTCTTCTTAGTACTCAGTTCTTTGGTAAAGACAATTTTGTTTCTGTCCTTTACAGTTATGTACTTTTGAATGCTGCTTGAGAATGATGGAAGTATTCAACTTTCTTGTGTTCTTAATACATTAATTGAATAATGTTTCATACGACCTTTCCTGCAATTCTGAACAAAATTTGTTCCAATAAAACGCAAAATTCTGGTACTTTAAACGCTCTGAAATCTCAAGTGCTTCTCATACCCCTACTTAAAACTTATTAATTTTGTCTCAACCTATTTTATGGTGAAATGGCGTCAAAATTAAACTTTGATATGAAGCATATCAGAAGGATGAGCAGTTTACGTAATTTGACTTGGTTTATTGTGAGGGCATACTCATTGTAGCTTTTCTGCTATATTTTAGATAGCTTTCTAGTAGTGGACTTAGCTGAACCAGTAACCTTGTATATACCTATATTCTGAATTTATGGCAACGTGTGTTAGAAGATGATTTACAGAAATATGTAGCTTGTTGTGAAGTTTTGCCTTGTTTTAACCATTGAATGCTCCTGGAACTTTTTAGGTTTGCTATTACGGACAACACTATCATTGCTTTGCTTATAGTCCGGAACAAGAGCGGTGGTTAATGTATGATGACAAAACTGTAAAGGTAAAAGCGCACCTTCTATCATAAATCATGCATCTTAAAAATCGTCTGCATTTCCCTGGAGTTAACTGCATTCTCTATTGTGTTTATTCTAGGTTATTGGTGGGTGGCCCGATGTTATTTCCATGTGCGAAAGAGGGCACTTGCAACCTCAGGTTCTTTTCTTTGAAGCTGTAAACTAGTGGCTAGTTAGCGGAATTGGTCGATTATAACCTTGCAGAAAGCATTGTTTCTTTTAGGAGAATTATGCTTACAGCTTTACCATGGTGCAATACAAATGGTAAAAACATCCAGAATTCCTTCTCAAGGATTTTCAAGTTTTGATACAAAAAAGAAAGTTGTGATATAATAGCACAGTTTTGTCAGAATGAGGAGGTTTTTTAAGACCAACGCGGTTTTTTTTATTTCTGGCGGAAGAATAACCTACCATGGAGACTTTTCTTTGAGCTTGAAGAAACCAGTAAAAGAAGAGCATGGAGTGTAATTTTTGCACTTGTGCATCCATCTGAATAGTTTTTGCAAGATTTGTGTCCATGGAATTTTCTCGTATACAATAACAATGGCTTTGTTGAGAGCAGGAGCAATAATTTGCAGTACCGTGGTCGTATGAATACATTGAAAGAAGGCAAATAAATGTCCAGTTAGTTTCCAGGAGGGTATACTAATAGCTGTTGTAAGTGGGGAATTTAGTTGATTAGGTTGAGAGCTTTCCTTAGAAGTCGAATTTTCCAGAAGTTTCCCCGGTAGAAGTTGTGTATAGATCACATGATGGCCCCTTAGTTTGTGCCTTATAACTCTTTGTTCATGCAGAGATTCAGATGGGGGATGGATTAGATTAGTGTTCAGAATCATATTGCCAAGCTAGCAGCTCTTTCAGTATTTTTTGCTTCTTTTTTGTAACTTGTGCTACATTGATAGAATACTACTCTTCTACTCTTTCTTTTCCCCCCCTTTGATGGTGATGAAAATTTTGTGCATGCAGATTGCCTCGATTTTTTACCTTCCCGCAATTTATAGCTTTTCTATTTAGGTTAATTTCATATTAGTATCTTGTCCAACAAATGAGTCCTTGTGGTTTATTTTTGAGCAATTGCAAAATTAGGGAGACAATCATGACTGGTGAAAATGTATCCTTTTTTTTTTTTTTTTTGCAAAAAGTCTTTGTTGTGTCAGCAAAATTAACTGGCCGAGCGGTTAGCTGTTAGCTGTTTACCTTTTTGCATTAGCTGTTTTGACTAGCTGTTTGTAAACACGTTTGGTAAAATTTAGCTGTTTGTAAATTAACTGTTTGGGTAAAATGACAACTAAAGACATTGATATTATTGTATAATATATGTAGTTAAAAGCTTAACAAATATTATAAAGTCTTTAATAATATAGAAAAATAAAAGAAAAAATAGGAAATAAATAACTAATTCATATTAAATTACATAATTGTAGCTTACAAGTTACATAATTATATCATTAATCCATAAACAAAATATTAATACGTTTTTTTTTTAAAAAAAAGTCATAAATAGAAGTTGGTAAAAAATATTAAATCTAGTAACTTCAAGAAATAGTGGAAATAGCTAATTTTCAAAAAATATTAAATAGAGAAGTTGTAAAAAATATTAAATAGAGAAGTTTTAAAATATTAAATAGAGAAGTTGTAAAAAATATTAAATAGAGATGTAAAATTAAAAGGGTAAATGAAGGTATTTTAGTCATTTATTAAAAGTAGGAGAAAAAGCTAATTCAAAAAGCTCCATTTAGGAGCTTTTTTAAAAAGAGCTTTTTGGGTTATTCTTCCACAAAAGAGCTAATTCAACCACAAAAATTCGTTTTAAAAAAAGGTAAAATCACAAAGCAATGATATGAAATTAGAGGTTGATATTATTACCATCATAAACAAAGATTGTGTTATTCTTCTCAACGAGCTTCCTAACAACTATATTTCTTTTGTTCACCGATCGGCGAATAATTTTGCTCATGTTTCTCCTTCGTTCTCTTGGGGTGAATGGATGTTTGATCCCCGGAGCTAAATTGTAGCATGTCAGCGGTTGCTTCTTAATATATTTTTTTTGATTTAAAAAAAAAAATCAAATCCAAGCAAAGAAAAAGAGACTTAAACTAGATTAATTTGACCCTAAAAATAGGACTGCTAAACTATTGACATTTGTACCTAACGGTCATATATATTTGACTTCATCTCCCAACAAATTCGGTTTCTCTGTTCAGTGTTTTCTTATGATGCATTACATTAGAAATATTAATACCCCATATTTTTAGTAATCTTATATTAAGCTAAAGGATAACACATAACATAAGGTTTAAATATTGGAGTGAAGTACTGTTTTTCTTTTTCCAAAGTGTCATAGTAATTTTTTGTGGTTTACTTGGTCTCTCTTGAAGCCCATAAAATCCGCTGATATCACACCTGAAATGTTTTACCTTAACCCATTTCAGTTTTGAACAATCTCCACACTTGTTTTCTCTCTTTTACTACATTATTTTAATCTGTTATTATATTTTAAATTAATCTAACCATCTTCATAAAGAAGAAGAAGTAGAACTAAAAAGTTGGGAATTAATTAATCTCCCAAGATTTTGATGTTTGAGATATGACCCTTAAAGGTGGCAGCAGCCAAGCTTGTGCTGCGTGCAAATACCAGAGGAGGAAGTGTTCGGCGGAGTGTCCTCTGGCACCTTATTTTCCTCCTGATCAAACAAAGATGTTCCAGAATGCACATAAGTTATTTGGGGTAAGGAACATCATTAAGATACTCGAAAAACTTGATGCCACTAGAAAACAAGAAGCTATGCGTTCTATTATTTATCAATCTTATATTCGTGATAGATATCCGGTACACGGGTGTTTAGGTGTGATCAACCAATTGCAGTTCCAGATTAAACAAACACTAGAAGAACTACATGCTGTTAATACTCAGCTTGAGATGTACAGGCAAAATCATCAGCACATGTCTTCTTTGGCTGATGATGTTGCTTCTCAGTTAGTCCTAGGAATGGCTCCTCCAACTAGTACTAATCCCTTTCATCTTTTCCCTATTTCGCCTGTTTCAGACCACCATTCCTCAAACTCTGGCATCAATTTACATCATTCTAAGAATTCTCTATGGGTTAATTATCCCTATGCTACTGCTCCTAATCCTACTCCTACTACTAGCAATGGTAATAATACCAATTCAATTCACTCTCAGCCTCTACCTATCCACCAAGTTGCTCCAGACTATGATGCAATTTGTCCCTTTTTTTATACCAATGACGATAGACAATGGTACATCGAGTCTAAAGAGGGTTATGAATCAAGGTAATTTTTATTATTATCACTTTTGTGTTTAGCTTTTCAGTTTGATGGTTTCTTTTACTGACGGTTTGTTCTTCTCAGTTTGGAAGAATCAGTAAAGGACACAACACAATCCATTGAGCTTGTAGGTGAGAATGAACTAAAGAACGCTGCTGCCTGCTTCAGTCTTACCAGTGTCAATTCATGAATCAACACTACCTTCTTCTACCTTAGATATAGTGCCTGCCTTTAGCTCGATAAAAGTATTGCGATTTCAATTCTTCTATCTTTTCTTCTCTCTTTCCCGTCCCGTCACAGATCAAACTATTTTTTTATTCTTTCATTTACATTGATTATAGAGTAAATCCCACAGTTTTGAACTCATTACATAGTTTTTCCTTTTCCTTTTCCTGCTGTAGAAATCTACTATTCTACAATTTATTTTACTTTTTCTGCGTAGCATCTATAAAAAAATTTGCTGATATTGATCCAACCGTTATGTTAGAACTAGAACGTATTCAGTAGAGGAAAAGGGCAGAAGAATTTTATTCCCAAACTACTCCACTAGTCCGGCAATTTTGGTAAGATATTTAGTCTTATATATATACACATACACACAATTATTCCTAATGTTTTAATGTTATGCAAGTTTTCGACGAGCTTATCTTCTATCAAAGTATTCAACATAGCTAATTCTAGTTTTCTGTAGACAATTGATGCAGGGAACATGCATGTAAATTCTATAACATTGCATTTATTTCAGTATCAGTCAAACAGTTGTTCGTGTTTTTTAACACAATTAGACTTAAAGAAGAAAGCAGAAATACTTCACAGCCTTTTTCGGTGTTGAAAACTGAATTAAGCACATATTGAGGGCATCATCTTGATAGAATAATAGTTAAAAAACAAAAATAATTATTTCTTGTGTGTATGCAATCCATTCAAGAAAAGTTTTCGAATTTTCGAAGAAATTCTTAGATAAAAGAAGACTACAAAAACAAGTTGAGCCTACAAACAAATACAAGAGGATCCTTGGTTTTGCAATGCAATGTTTTACCTTAACAAGAATATTTACTGGCTCACAGAAGCCTGGTGTTGTAAGAGCCACAGTATGGACATTTGTGATAATGCCAATGGAAAGCAGCAGCTCCTCTCTTCTCACAATCATTACATAGTATGGGCTGCAACACTTTTCACTGTTAATAAAATTAGATATGTTGTAGATCACGGAAGAAAAACTAGTGCAAGAGCTTCGCGAACCTGAGTTTTGCCACAATATTCCTCTGGCATTTTCAGTTCGGCCAACAATGTGTCCAACATATTAAAATACACCTGAAAGAGATATTCTCAGAGAGCTTCAAAACGTTTCCATAACATCAAAGAATATATCAAATCGAACTTGCACGACAATAAAACTTAAACATCTGGCAAGAGTCTTCACAATATTTGCAATTTCATACACCACAAAAATGAAAAATCCCCAAGATTGTACAAGAGATAAATGTGTGCTCATGTTGTAATTGACATGTAAATTAGTTCCATACAGAAATGACCATCTTTGATGACAACAAATCGTTATTTAACATCCATGCAAAGGAGTATGATTGTTGTTCTTCACTATATTTGATGCTTTTTCAAGTGGGGAATGTGATTTAGTTTGTGACGTTTGGCAAAGAGAGAAAACTGTTACTGAATGTTATAGGGCAGTGATGTTCACTATTTAAATCACAAGTCTCACTCCGCAAAAGAACCAAATAAGGAATTTTATGTACTTGTCCCAACTTAATACCAGATCCAGTTAACTTAAGATTCAAGATAAACACCAATGGACTTGGTATACTAAACTGCTCAGAAGGAGATGCAAGAAAAATCCATAGATAACTGACCTGCATGTCTCCAAGTGACTTGCTACAGACTGGGCATATGTAGTGAGTACATGTGTAATCCTGACAAAAGTATCAAAGGAACCATGAAAAACTGGATAAAATATGAAATCGAAGCTCCTGAAGAAGGTGAATACCTGAAAACATGCTGAGTGCATCAGATGACCACAAGGAAGGGATTTAACTGGGTCAGTCGAGGTAAATATGTACTCGTGGCAAATTGGGCAATTTTCTTCCAGGCATTTCTCTCTACACGTGTGAACCCGAAGAGACCTTGACATGCAGGCGTTGCAATTCATGCAATGAAAGTAGTCAATGCCTAACCCCTTGCCTACTCTGCAGATGTTACAGTAAGGGCAGTGGTAGATTTCCCTGTTAAAGGTTGTCAAAAAACCCAGCAATATTTAGACTTAAATCAGTGACAAGTTAACATACATATAGAGAAAGAGATGAAAGATTGCGAAAAGATATGAAAAAAAAGTAAGAGAAATCATCCCAGATAGCATGAACCCAATTTGTTGGTTTAGTAGACGGGTTACACTGCCAAAATAAGATGAAATGTGTACTTGTCGTGTATCCTTAGACCATGCGAAACAGTGATTTTTTATGATATATTATGGAGTTCTCTTAGCATAGGACTAATATATAATAATTTCAAAATTTAAGATATTGACAAAATACATGATATAATTTTGCTAAAGTTTCGATTACAGCAACTACTGACAGCATACATAGGATGATATATTGTATCACGGCTATTAGAGGTCTGAAAGGGAATTAGTTAATCAGGTTCTAAGTATTAGTTCTTATAATTCTGTTGCCTTCCTTCTAGTTAATATGGTTATTTCCCTAGAGGTTCCTACAAGATAGAGTAGCTAGTTTTAAGAGTTTCTTAGGAATTTAAGCTGTAGTATCACCTGTCCTATATCACAGCTGTACCTGTACCAACTGTTCTGGCCTTCTATAAGAGGCCACGCATTGTACTAACAAGGTATCCAAGAATTAAAGAAGTCACTTTTATCCTTTCGCTCCTAAATTATTCTCTTCTCTATTTTTCCTAATCTTTGTTTCTTCCTTCTTTCTCAATTCTCTACTTCTTTTCTTCTTTCTATTCTGAAATTCTCTCACAGAACTCAGGTTTCGACATTTTGCATATTAGCACAGTTACAGACCATGCTGATGCTAATCAAGCATCATAACTTGACATGAAGACAATCCAAGAATACAAGATAAAACCACACTATCTGAGTTATCCCTATCAATTCTGCAAGTGACAATAGTTTCAATAAAATTAAACAATTGAATGTCTGCTCTTATTTAGTAACAGTGATCAGTGGTCAACGCCTGGTTCATATTTATCTTCAAACGCGGACCATAAACTTTTAAAACCATCAAATGAAATAATTGGCAAACAATAGGGAATGAAATAACTTCTTGTTTGCGGTGGTCATGATGCCCAAGCTCATTAGGGATCAATCAGATTACACACATTAAGTCGGGAGCTCATGCTGAAAAATGATCTTTGGGTAAACTTATATACGAAGCCAGGGACGAGTTCTAGATTCGATTATCTAAGTTTTACTAAGCAATTTTCGTTATGCAAGTTCATGTGAGCATCATTAGTTACAAAGATCCCATATGCCACTGAATAACTCAACACCTTTTTGTTCTGTACAGAACTTTTCTCATCTTTGGCACTCTGTGAATTCACTTTCAGATTAATATATCCTTGCAATGATAATTCAGGAATTTGGACTAAATATCCATCATTTCTCTTCTTTTCAAATTGAATTCATATATAACAGATTGACTCCATAAATATTAACCATGAAAGACATAATAAAAGCATCTAGAAGCAAAGAAGGAAACTTGGCAGGCTCACATGGAATCAAGATACTTAAGATTTTTGGGGGGTTGAGATTGACCAATTCAATGAGCAAAAAACTGAAGTTCAAAGTAACAGTATCAAAAAAGGAAAAAATGAGAAGAATCACCTGTCATCGTCAAACAATCTGCAGATCCTGCAATAATATCTTCCCATTGATAAATTGTTACACGTGGAAGTTATGCATGTCTTTCCAATGGGTTGAATCACCAAACACTTCATGCACATCATCTGAGTTATAGCTCTCCTGCACAAGTAATAGATGTAACAAAGAAAAGAACAAAGGAAAGAAGTAACTTCGACAAAGTTTATTTGTACTTTATATAATATACCTGTCTGTTAAATGTTCAGCCTCATCATCATGGCAGCGTATGCATGTAAAGATCTTGTTACAACAGGGTGTGACAAGCTTACAGTTCCTTTTATAGTGTTTACAACCCAATGTGACTCTCCGAGCATCAGAATATGACAAATACTGCCCTGGAATTTTTTCTTCGTCACTTGAAATGGTTGCTTTAGATATCCTTTGTTGAACAATCCAACGGCTGAAAAAACATGGAGGCTACTCAATAATTCCATAGTTGCGTGTTGACATAAAGAAATGACCAAAATAAAGACCGTGATGAAATGACATCTGCCAAGTGTATGTTAAATTTGTCGTTGACACCGGCTTGAGCAACTATCAGTCTATGCAGCCATAACTGTGAAAGAAAAAGCTGCCTACTTAACAGGTTACTTGATTTGTGCCAACATTTTCCTGCTTGCTTTATAAAAAAATTTCAATGAATTAAAGGCTCCTATTCATGAGCTGTTGATTTTCTAGGTATCCAAAGTTTTACAGTTTTTTAGTCATCCCTTCAACATAGTGTTCTTGTTTTCTCTAACTCTTTTTAAATTGGATGTTACATCCAAAATCACGGAAAGAATTGAAATTCAGTGTGCATAAAAATCTATTCTATAATTCATGTTATCTTCCTGGCCATATAATATCATATGTGAAAGGTGTTTACCATATTAATCATAGAAGAAGATTAACTAAATTTATAAGAGACCATGCGCAGTTTTCATACTGGAAAAATATTATTTAATTGTTCATAATAGGAAATTGATCATCCTAACCTCATAAGCAGATACTGCATTATATTCGATTTCTTTTGAGGATTCAAAGATGGGTCACACGAAGCCTTTCTTATTGCAGCCTCCAGATCATCCTGACTCAAGGTTAGAAGCTTCTCATGATTTGCAGACTCTACATTTGATTGAAAAGGTTGACCTGGCTTTTCTATATTGACTCCAACATCATTTTCCTCATTGCATCTCTTGCTTTCACCTTTGCTTAGTTTTTTACACTCTGGATGTTCATTCTCTTGGTCACCTTCAGAATACTTTGTTTTACCATCCAAATTGCAGTTCCTCCCCATGTCAATATTTGCACTGGCGGAATCTTTTATGTCCTTCTCACAAAGGATGTCACCTTGTTCCCCAGGAGTATCTTTAGGCAGGTATTTCAAGATGATCTCCAACGGATCTGCAGTTAAAGAAGTTTTAGACTCCTTTGAGACATAAGCCTTGTCATGACCTTCCATCCATTCTGCTAACCATTCATTGAACATTGTGTTTTTTGTTACCTGATGCAGTAAGGACGTCACAGCATCCTGTTCTGTGGGTGTTAAAGAGTCATTCAGCCATGGTATCAAATCTTGTATAGTTTCTGCTCTGGCTCCCCCTAGCATTAGCCCTATGATATTTTCTTGTTCCTTGATTGAAATTTTTCTAAACAAGGGCCAAAGTTCAATTTCTTCATGATGAATATGATCAGAAAGTAATTTGTGCATTGATTTGCATGTTTGATGGAGTTTGGTGCACATCTTATTGTATTTCAGCAACTTGTGATCCTGAATACTTAAATCCATACCAGAAAATGAAATATCAGATAACTTCTCTAAAATGAGGTCAATCCTGTTGAAATATTCAGCTTCAAGCTTGTGGTCAATCGAATAGGAAACACTAATATTTTGCACTTTTCCATTCATTTCCAGAGAAGGAAAGGCTATTTCATCCTCAGTGGCGCTATGAAAGTGATAACGAAGCCGCATGAGATTGAACTGCTGTCTGAACTCCATAAGAAACCCCATGTTTCCAGCTAATTTGGCTGAACCAGAGACAAGGCAGTCCAAATCTTTTCTCAGAGCCTTGTGAACAAAAAAGATGATATCTGCTGGTTTTGGTTCATCAAGAACAGAAGTCATAGAACTCTCCCCACCAGGAAATTTGGGTAAATGTTGAACCGATCTTTTTGTTCCAGGAAAAAATAAATGTAGATTTACTTCACTTGCATAAGACGTCCCAAATGATTCATTTTTATGGGCTCCTGGAGAAGAATATGATAGAATCGTCTTCCCTTTGGTTGCAGGGACCATTTCTATCTTACTAGGTCTTGGTTCTGCACAAATATGCGTAGTTGTGATTTTCTCAGGTAAATACGAACACTGTTTATTGAATATGGTTCGTAGGTTTTTTTTGAAATAATCATTGGAGGTTTTTGGTCTACATTGGCTGCTAAACCACTCAAGTAAAAGAGATGCAAAAGATTTATTGGCTACATAATCTCCCTGGTTTATGCTGTGTAGAAGGGAACGGGCTTCATTCTCAGACAAATGAGCTGCTAACCAAGGCATTGCACACTCTAGCAGTCCTAGTGGCATCAGATGAAGGCTCATGTGCAGAAGCTGCTTCTGTGTATCACTGCTACAGTTCTTGCTAATAAGGGGAAACACCTGGTAAAAAACCAGAATTTGTCAAAGAATGTTATTTAAATAAAACATTTTGGTAGCCAGTTATCACTGGCACTAAGTTAAGCCTTCCCGAAAGTTTGTAAATGAAATAACAAAAGGAACAATATAGTACCTCTGTTTCTTGAAAACATAACCATTTGGTAATATCCACAGCAAAAGACTCCATTTCCTGGCAAAGCTTCTCTGCAAACTTGCTCAAGGGTAAACCATTTTGAGCATAGTGCTGTAACAGCTGGTGTAGATGTTCAATTGGAGTTTCTATCAGGAGCTGTTCATCAGGCAAGGTAGACACGTGATCATTTGCAGATTCTTTTAAGGCAGGGTATACAAACTTCTTCAAGGCATGGCTGTATTACTAATAAAACATTAGGAATATGAAATTGAACAAACAAATCAATAAAAGGGTCGAATACTTTGAACTTAATTACAGAGGAATTCTGTAGGTGCCATTTCATCTACCTGTAGAAGATTATGATATCCGAAAGAAATTTTAATTGGAGTATGACCGCGTCTATATTTATACAACTTGAGCAAGTTCTTTGGAGTGCCTCTTCGTGTATTTCCTTCAAATCTTTTTGGATGATCCGATGCAAAATATGGAGATATTCAATCCCGTTATCTCCAACACAGGTTTGAACACAGAATTTCTTCTTCCTCTTTTCCAATGGATTTCTGGAGAAGTGCAATTGTGCTGTTCTTCTCACACACACAGAGTTATCAGGAACTTCTTTTCTAATATATGTGAAATCCCCAAAAGGTGATTGATCATTCTTATGAAGCCATGAATTCATCACCTACAAATATTGTTTAGCAAGATCATTAATTTGAAAGTCAGTACAAAATTTAGAATTAGGCCAGGTAATACCTCCTGCAATGATTTTTCCGGGGGTACAATTTCTTTGATACAGCGGATGACATCCACTTGTTTTTCTAGACAAATAAAAGAGATCATCCACGGCATTAGTTCCTTGAGGAGAACAACAGGAATAACGTAAAAGAACTGCCACACAAGTGCAGCCTGTTCTTTGGCAGAGAACTGCTGCAGAAGCAAAGGAAACACCTGCATCCCATGGTCATAACAAATTTAGCATAAAGAACTGACACTTAAATCATTAAGTATGTTTGAAGAAATCCACGGCATCAAAATGAATTCTGATTCTAGTTTTCTTTGTTTAGAACTGAGGGTTGCAGTTTGCAAGAAGTCATTAAACTGCAACCTATTCAAGAGTGATGATATACACATGCTGATGGGAGAATAGAATCAACTACAAGAACTAAGAAATATAAGACCGAAGAAGATTTTATTCAATTTTCATGAGGAACTGAGTCTGACACAAATTTAAGTGACAACAATACCTATTAAGTAATATATCTACAAAGTATGAAGAAGTGCAATCTAGAATACGGCAAGTGTTGAAAAGTTGCAACAATAAGAAAGCTTTTCCAACTAAAAACCAAGCAAGTTATATAGCATAAGCAGTGAAATGTCTAATAAGATCAAGGGAACTAATTCAGTTAAGGCCCTATTCTTTTTGACTTAAATTCAGTAAAATTTAGTTCAGTTTCAGACAAAAAGAACACAACCTAAGATAGTATTTGGGAATTGAAGAATGATTGAGAAAAGAGAGTAAGTGGGTACCTGCTCTTCTTCTTTGACCATATGGTGAGAAAGGCAAGATTGCATTGTAGCAATGCCTAATACAAGTTCTTCAAATGGCTCGGAATCATCTTTATTTCCATCCATCAATGAATCCAGTGAATCAAAAACATGGCTAAAGAAGTTGTCTATGCTGTTATGTTCAAGGGAATATGCATGTGTGACATTTTTAACATGGACATGTAGTGCTGCAAAGATAACCTGTCACAACAAAATCAATAATGAGAGACTACAATGAGGACTCCAAGCAAAACTAAAGTAAATGAAATTGTGAAAGAGGTTAGAATCTCATTATACAAATATTACACCCAGACTCAATATCATGCAAATATTGTCCGCTCTGACCCAAATTCATCACCACTGGGGAGAACTATGTTTGGCGACAGGGTTGATCTCCGCTACCTTGGTCAGATGTTGACCGTGACTTAAGTGATCCACCCTAGTCTATCAGAGACTTAAGGTTAAAACACATCATCCTTGTAATAATTATTGCATGATAGATTAAGTTCATTCATCTGTCCGTCGTCATCCCTTATACAGGCCTTCCCATCGCGACGTCACACAGTCAACCGAGTTGTTACAGCAATCCAATCATAAACCTCAACAGTAGCTAAAGAAGCAAAGTAAAAGAAAAAACAAACCTCATCTTCAACAGCACAGTGATAATTCTGAGCAAGTTGAAGAAAGTGAAACCTCCGATGAAGCTGAATCATCAAGTGATGGCGTTGGGAAACATTCTCCAAAGCCTTGACCGCCAAGGCATGAAGATGAGAGAGCTCCTGACGAATAGCGTTATGAAAATAAAAAAGCAACAGAATCGGAGAATCCACGACGGAAGCATCGGAGAACTCCGGGCATTTAGGTGTTGGAGAGTCTCCTTCGCCTAGGGCCATATAATAATAATAATAATAATATAAAACAAGGCAACATCAACAACATAGGAAGAAGAGAAAGGGCAAAGAGGAGAAATTGGAGAGAAATGGAAGGATTTAACAGCGGATTCATCTGTGTGTTGTTTGGAATTTTGGCGTCTCTTTCTTAGCTCTTAGCGCTCTTCTTCTTTATTTTATTTCTGACAACTACCTTCTACCAAACCCCGCCCTTTTTTTATTCCCGGGAAAACGCCTCCTGCCCTTTTCAATCCCTACTTTACCCTCCATTTTTGGCTTATATTCTATTATTACTAACCTCCAAATTATCTTTGCATTACACATGCCTCTAATCATTCCAACGCTTTCTTTCCACAACTTTTTTTCTGTTTTGGTTACAAAAATCAAGTCAACCAAAATTATTTTAGAGTTTCTTTTTTAAATAAACATGCCAAGAAAGAGTAAAATATTTTCCACAATCTATCGCTACCCTCCATTGACCAACTTTTGCTACTGTTTACCGCATCCTCCACCGATCGCACTACTTCTCCGCTTTGTCGTTCCACGTAATATGCGTTGCCACTTTTGTTGTGGTCATTGGTTACAACCAGTTTGAACAACCATCAACATTTTCTCATATTTTTAAGAAAAATATCGAAGCATTTTCTGTAATTGTATACTATTTTTGTTGTTTTATGGGAGCTGTAATCATTATCATTAGTGTTTAAAACAAACTTTAATTGTAAAATGATCCACTTAAAAGGTGTCTGACAAAATTTAAACTAAAAAATCACATAAGCTACCAAAACGATGTAAATGTATGCTCTTAGCGTAGCCATAAGTACGATGTCGTAGGCTAAATTTTTAGACACGTTACAATTTAGTCCTTTATAATAATACATATTTCAATGAAATAGTTTTTTAAAGTTTTTCTTGTGTAATTTTAGATTGCAATTTTTTTATCTTGAACTAGATTAGTAAATAAATTGTGGCCAAATTATTTAAATGAAACTTTTGTTTTTATTAAAAAGACGTAAATATGCTATAATGCTATTCAAAATGTTAATTTAAAGGCATGGAAAGCCATGCACGGGCACAAGCACGGATGTGCCAGGCACGAGATACGTAGATGCGGACGTGGATTAGTAGAAAATATAAATAATGTACGAAGCTCATGTGAGGACAAGGCACCCAATGCCGGAGCCATGCCTGTTACCATATACGCCCAACTTTATTAATATTGTATTGAACTATAACTCACACGGCCACACACATGACAATTAATTTTATTTTATTATTTTTTTGAAAACTTGGAATTTCATTTTTTTTTTTAATTATATGGTTACACCATTTCAAAAATTCTATTTTAAAAAATCAGCATTTTGTCTTATCTTAAATAAATTTTAATTGTTAGAATTTTCTTTTTTTGGTAACATTGTTAGAATTTTCTATATTTCATGATCAAAATAAAATATGACCATTTTGGTTCAAAAATATTTAATATTACGTCTCACAAACATTCATCTCTAAATCATTTATATTTTAAATTTATCGAATAAAAAATATAATCTAAATTCATTAAAATATAATATTTTATTGAACGCAATTCTATATTTTCAAAATAGTATTAGAAAAGTCAAAAATATCTCTAAAAATAAAATAAATTTAGTACAAAATAAAAAGATAATTTTTTTATAACCGAATAAATAGAAACAACTTTTAACAAAATGACTTAAAATAGAGTTCTTCATGAAATTTTTTAAACTGTTATTGTTTATATTAAAAAATAATATATTGTATTGTTGAATAAAGCTAATCAAACATTATAATTTTGTGCTTTGAAATGAAAACCTAATAGGAAAAGTTTATACCAGAGATTAAAATGGAGAACATTGAAATGCTAAATTTAATGAAGAAAGATTAGTCAATCACCAAAATTGCATATCTTATTATGTTAAATCTAAGTCAACTTGGTACATCTTATTAAGATAATAAGTTGACTTTAAAAAGCATATTTTATTTATCGTAAGAGAAATTAGATATAAAACTTATATAAAAATATTTTAAAGTATAAATATTTTGAGTATTTCTTTAGATTATTTTTGTACGAGTGTCTTTTAATTTTGCATTTTTCTAAATAAAAGACTGTGATTTATCTTTAAGTAATAAAAAAATGTGGTTTATATTGTTTGCATGATTAAGGAAATGGTTGACTTTATTGATGTCAACGAGAATATTCTTTGGCCAAATTTTACTGTTGAGTTTAACTCTAACTTACTAGATCAAAGGTTTGAAGAATTATTTGGATAAAAAACATCTTTGTTCACGTCAACAAAATCGACAACTCTCTTAATTATATAAATAATGAAAACCATGTCCTTTTATTTGCTTAAAAACAAATCATAGTCATTTATTTGAAAGAACGTGAAATTACAAAACACTTATATGAAATTAACTCTATTTCTTTATGTTGAACTCCTCTTTATTTATTATCTTATGATTCTTTTGAGTTATTACGAGGTGATGGACTCTCTGCAAACCTCCTGCATATTCTTGTTACGGATAAATGTGGCATTGACACCCCCTCGATCTATTCGTGATTAGATCTTTTTTTTTTTTATCTTGTTTCATGTTTTGCCTTTTTCTTTTACTTTCACGTTGCCGGGGCATAACCCTTCCACTTTACCAAAAAAAGAAACAAAGAATTGGTGAGTTTATTTTTTACCAAAATCAAAAAGAATATCGGTTGGTGCTATAATAAATAAATATGATTCTATTTATTAAATATGTAGGAGGCACAATGGTGTTTGCACGAAATTATAAGGTAGGGGCACAACTATCTCGCTCTCTTTAAGGAGATTTGAGCCATTTACGGTAAGTAAAGTTGTTAACCGTTGCAATAGAGACACCTTAACTTGTCCTCTCCAATATACAATAACCCAACAATCTTGTTGTTAGCTTATAGCAATTCTTTACAATTGCTAAAATTTAAGGTTTTTTATAAAGAACATATTTCTCTTGCTAGTAGTTTATCTGAAAAAAAAAAATGAAAAACTTGAGATGGAAAGATAATACATGAGATGAGGTATAGGTAGAGATAGGATCAGGTGAGACAACTTAACTCTATATAGGTATTGAAACCTCTAATTGACAACTTAGTTAAAAATAAATATACTTACATAGACTTAAACTTCTATAAGTTAATAAATTTATAAATGAAACTTTCCGTTTATTTTCCAAAAAGTATTTTATTTTGAATAATATTTTATCGAGCAAATGTTTTACTCAGCTTGACTAAGATATTGAAAATATTTTACATTATTTATCAATATTTTTTTAAAAAATTTAGATTACTATCTTGAGGCATTTAACAACAAGATCTTCAATTGTGTATCTAGAGGGGGGGCCTCAACCCTCCCGGTCCCGAAAATCTATAAAATGTTGCTGAGAATTTGCAATTTTTGTAAAGGTACTTTTTCCATCTTTTTGACAAAATGAGGTATAATAAAATTTTGCTCATTTCTTTTCTTGTGGGTCTAAAATCGACATCCACAATTTTAACTCTAAACTTTTCACTGAATCGTGATAAAAATAAATTAATTTTACTTCAAAATAACAATATAAATTACCATATTTAATACATAACTAGACTTTTTTTTTTTTTTTTATAAAAACTAGACTTTTTTTAAAGAATATGATATAACTTAGAATTATTAAAACGAAAAATTTGAATAACATGAACAAAAGAAACTAATATGGGCTGAATTTTTGTAGCAGCCCATCCATATAGGGCCGACACTACCTCGATCGATCTGTGAAATCTATTTGTAACGAAAGAGACGGAAGGGTTTTTTTTTGTTTCTGCAATTGTTTAGTTTTGTTTGACATCATCGGAAAAAGTTACAGGGATTCGTCGGAAATAGAGAGACAAATTGAAGTATTTGCGAGATGAAGACAACGAAAGGAGGGAAAGTTATGAACCCTACTGATGCTTACCGTAAGGAGCTTCGCAAGAAGGAACTGAAACGGGTATCTATGCTTTTATCTTGTCTTTTTATTTGGAATTCGTATTTTGTTATCTGGGTATTTTGAAATTAGGACAATCAATGTAATTTATTGTTGTTGTTGTTGTTATATTGTATGCTTATTTAACAGAACAAAAAAGAAAGAAAGAAGGTGAGGGAGGTGGGCATTTTGAAGAAGGATCCTGATATGCTCAAGGACCAGATTGATAAGTTGGAAATGATGAGTATGTGCTATTCTCTACTACTAAAACTTTATTTTTATTTAGGCCTAAACCATACTTAGCCCCCCTAAACTTGTCCATTTTGGTTGATTTGCTCCCCAACTTAACGGATGACCTATTTGCCCCCCTGTTTCGAGTCTAACGGAAACAATTGACCTGGTGTTACTTTGCACAATAACAAGTGGATGTGAAGTTAATTGTCAGTCGTACATTTAACTCCGATATTGAGGGCCTTTTAGTCTTTGTTAAATGACGACACGGCCTTATTGTCTACATTCGTGTCATATGCGAAGTCAATACCATGGTGCGTGCTTAACACTGCGTGAAAAATTGTTTCCATTATACTCTCAAAGGGGGCCAAAAAAATACACCTTTAAATATTTCAGGAGGCAAGTGGGTTGTCCCTTAAGTTTGGGGGGTAAACTGACCATAATTTTCAAGTTTAGGGGGCTGTTTTGAACAAGAGATGATCTTTTATATATCAAGGTCTTAATTTTTCTTGAAAGGGAACTCTAATACTGGAATTGGAACTTGTTATTCTATGTTTTTCCAATTCTTATTTTTCTTTGCATGTTCGTCGATGCAACAGAGGCTGATGGTGCTTTGGACAAAGCAAGAAAACATAAGAAGAGACAACTTGAGGATACTCTTAATCTTGTCATGAAAAAGAGGAAGGTAATAGCTAGGTTGTCCTTTTTCTGTTTCGCATTTCATTTTCAGCAATTCATCAGGTAGAATTGTTTGCTGATTTACAAATTGATTGTCATCTTCAAAAGATAGATACCGGGCTTACTAAATGACTTAACCAGTTCTGTCTGGTACTCTTGAAAGTTCGTTAGAAATATGTTCGGACAATGCTTTCTGATTATATTGTAATGAATCCAAAATTTTGTAAATAATTGATGCTAGTAGAACTACCAGACCTACAGTTATTCGGACAATTTGTTATTGAAGATATATCATGAAGAAGAAAAAGTTATACTGGCCTAATAACCAGTTCTTTCTATGCATTTATTAGGAATATGAAGATAAAATGAAGGAGAAGGGTGAAACTCCAGTCATGTTTAGGTACATTTCTTTCTATATGTGTTTCTTGACTGTCTTATTTACCTTATTTGTAATATTTATTGTATCTTCTGATGCAGTCATTTAGGGCCACCTCGGAGAAGAACAACTTCTGAAGAAGAAGAGAGAGCTAAACATCCTAAACCTGAAGTACGTACAACTAACTTAAATACCATTTTTCTTAAATACTACACTTTTTCATTTTCCACATCTTATGGACTTAGATTAACCTTTGTTTTTGCTGCAGGACTCTGTCTACTATCACCCTACACTGAATCCTACTGGAGCTCCACCACCAGGAAAACCTCCTATGTATAAGTCCTCCATAGGTCTCGTTTTTCCCTTTCACTTCTTTTGCTTTAAGATGTTGATTTGTGTTTTCTCTCACTATCTCAGTGTATTTAGCTTGTCTTTGAAATGCAGGGCCTAGGATTCCTTTATCTGCTGCCGCTTCATCAAGCAATGCTGGATCCTCAATGGCAGAATCAGAAGATGGTACTTTAGCAGTACCTCCGCCTCCTCCTTTGCCAGAAGGTAGCAATTTGGACTCTGGAGAAAACTCTGTTATACCTGCTTCCTTGCCTCTGCCTCCTCCCCCTCCAATGCCACCAACTCCTCCTGCACCAGCCTTGGGTATCTCACTGCCTCTTCCGCCTCCACCTCCGCCTCCTCCAGGCCCACCACCAAAAGATCAAGTTCCAAGTCGCACTTTGCTTCCACCACCTCCGCCCCTTCAGCAGTCTGCACAGCCACCGCCACCAGGCACCAATGAAAATGAAAGGGAGAGAAATTCATCTGCTATGTCAGATGAACCAGCCTCCAAAGAGATGACACAGGTAAAAGTATTTTTCATATTGTCTTATGTTTTTGCTGAACTTAAAGTTGATGTATATTCAATCAAGCCTTTTTTTTTACGGTTGACCCAAATATAGCTCGTCAAATTAAACTGGAGCGCAAATTTACTGCTGAGTTTGCTATTCGGTTGATTTTTTTTTCAGGATGAGAAAAAATTAGATGAAGTTGATAAGAGAAATAGTAATATGTTCAAATATTTATTCAGGTTCCTACTATGCTCCCTCCACCACCTCCTCCTCCACCTGGAATGGCCCTGAGGTCAGCTGGTAATCAGACTGAAAACGACTCATTTGAAGCTGGTGCGAACAATCAAACAGAAACCAGTGACAATCTTAAAATGGTTCCTCCACCTCCTCCTCCGAGACAGCAACCTGCAGTGCCGGCAGTAAATTTGACCCATACATTACCGACTGATGTATTACCACCAGGAATAGCACGTTTGCCTCCACCGCCCCCTCCGAATATGCGGGCACCGATGGGTGCTCCTGGACTTCCTGGCCAAGTGGCCCTTCCTGGAATGATGGTTCCATTAATGCCGAGACCTCCTTATGGTCCTCCTCCCGGACTGCCCCCCATGATGAGGCCACCACTTCCACCTGGCCCCCCACCCACCTTTCAAGAAGATGCTGCGAGTAGGCCATTTGTACCTCAGAAGCCATCATACGTGAAATCTGCTGCATCTACTGTAGTTAAGAGGCCACTAGCACAGCACACTCCGGAACTTACATCCATGGTAAGTTCAAATCTCATTATGGTTCTTTGTTTCATCCTTCTTTTTCTGCTCGTCTCTCTCATTTTTTAGAAGATCTGAAGAAGATAGAGTAGATAATGGACAGGGATGAGCATTGTCTGGATGATGTTTGATGCTTCCCTTTTTTTTTCGTTATATTGATAGAGTACATATGGACCTGGATGACTACTGTCTGCATTTCCCATGGGCATGATCAACATTACTGCTTATCCTGCTGTTCTGTTATGTTTATGGGTTGTTAGTTGATGTACTAATGCAGTTTTAGACATTTTGCATGTTTTTAACCTCTAAGAGACATTCTTGAGATATTTATGTTTTTAACCTCAAAGAGACATTCATGAGATATTTATGTTTTTAACCTCAAAGAGACATTCATGAGATATTTATGTCGGGTTTTGAGACTCTTGATACTTACTGATGATTTGCAGTTGTGGACCCTATTCTCTATTCATAATGAAAACTTATGGCCAAAACTACTTACATATGTACTCTATGCCTTAAACTCAAGCAACAGATTGATGCCATATTTTTCTTACACTGAAGCCTCGAGTGTTGTCCTTGTTCAGGTACCAGCCTCAGTTCGTGTACGGAGAGAAACTGCTGTCTCAAAACCAAAACCAAAGCAAACAAATTCAGTAGCAGCAACAACGACTATTATTCCTGCAGTTCCTGCCGTAGCATCTGCTAACCTGACATCAGGAACAAAGAGTAAGAGCATCGATGACTCGTACATGGCCTTTTTGGAAGACATGAAAGCACTTGGTGCCCTCGACTCCTGAGATCTGGATTGCAGTTGCGAGGAGCATGGAAAAAGGAAGCAAATGGAACAAATATGTACAGGTTATTGTGCTGAACAAGGGAAATATTAGTTGTCGCGAGGAGCCTTGTTTGAGTGGATGTGTTTGTAAACCGCCATTTCATCGAGGTGCTTCATTTTTATGGTTCTGAAGCATCTCAATACGTGAGATCGATTGGGTGTACGTACTTAGATGCAACTTTTCCTGGTGGACTAGATAATTGAAGCAAACGCATAAACTGTACTTGAGAATCTGTTGTTTTCTCGTCATTTTAATCCTCCTTTCAACACTTGGGGACTTAATCTTTATGTACAATTCTGATTCATAACATGATCAAGATAAACTTTCATTCTACTGTTCAGCCCATATATGCAACTGTTATATTTTGGAATTCTTTGTAGATTTGTTAAACTTCTTGTTTTGAACTGTTATATTCCCTTATTAAACTGTAACATAATTAAGAAGTTCAATGATGGTTTTTGAACATTCAAGTCACTTTGGATGAGATAATATTAAGAAGTTCTAATGCTTTTATTCTATTACTCGGTTTCCAGTCCCAGACAATGACTTTTGCCATTGTCACTTTGGATGACAATCAGACCATGCTCACCCCTAGGACTATCGAGGGTAATTTGAACCACACCTGATGTTATATGTAACGTTAAATTATAAAATATCTCACTATTATTTTATTACATGTTGATAATAATATTGTTAATAATCATTTAAAAAAAATATTATTAATTTGTTTTATATAGTTTAACTTAAGGTTTTTCAACAATGTACTGTATCAAATTTTATTTTATTTTCAATTTATCATATTGAATAAAAATATATTCTAATAATCAATAATTGGAGTTAAATAGTATCCTTTAAATTATTTTTTAATTGTAATTTCATTTTTTATGAAATAATCACTATTTTACTGTTTCTCAATGCAAGAGTAATATAAATTTTGAATTTATAAAATAATCATTACATCACCATTTTTCTATGGGCGAGTAATATAAATTTTGATTCAATCATTATGAGTATAAAATAAACTTTCTCCTAGACGGGTAATATAAACTTTGATCCGATCTTTATAAGTAAAGTAATTGCTACTTCAAATTAACTATAAAAGTTCAGGTGTAGGCTATGGTTACTTTGTTTTTCCCTTACTTTGTCTACATTTTGTTTTTTTCACCATTGGATTAGCTTTTAACCCATGATCCAATGGTTGACAAAACAAAGTAATGATTACTTTGTGAAAAACAAAGTGACCATAGAATATTTCAAAAGTTCATATTTGTTGTTAACCTTTTTACTATAATAAATTCATATTAATTCATATTAGTTTATTTATGTAAATTTATCAATTTAAGACATCTATTCGAGAACGGACGGAGTATTTTCTTTAATATTATTTAAATTGGGTTAACTCCGATTAAAGTGCAATTGAACCTTCAACCTCAGAACTATGGGATGGTACAGTAATTGTTTTGTTTTGTTATTTTTCAAGAAACCATTTCAGGCCCTGAGGAAGCTCCTCCTTCCTAGCAGCTACCTTTTTTCAATTTGTTTTATCAATGCGAGTCTTCCTTCCTTCCTTCCCCCATTTATTACTATTATTATTATTATTATTATTATTATTATTATTATTGAACAGTGTCCAGTCCAGATGGTGTTGTCTAACAAGCATGTGCTGTGATGTCAGGCTGATTCATGCTTCCCTATTTATAAGTTTATCTTCAGTTCAAGCTTTCCATTTTCAAGATTTAATCTTTCTTTGATACAGTACAATGATAGTTGAACTGGATGTGGTTAACTCAACTGGTGTTTTTTCAGTGCCTCAATGTCAATAATATATGACCCCTAGTTTTGTATCACTTTTTTGGTAGTTTAGTAGCACCATTCTAAAAAGGGTCTTCTAAAGTCATTTAATTTGTGCACAAGACAAGACACCATTGGACTTGTGAACTAAAGCAACTTGCGTTTCTTCTCAACTACCTGCCAGCCATTTATTTAGCCAATACTATCTTATATACTTAGTCAACTAGGCTTTATTTGAAGCTATTGGATTTGAAAATCATCATCATCGTGGTAGGTAGGTCGAGTCAAGAATTGAAAACAATTGTTTTTTTATTAATAAGAGTTGAGAAAACATTTCATTTCTCTTTTCTTCTCTTCTGGAAGCTGACTTTATGAGCTTTGACAAACACATAGATAGAAAGAGATCATGTTTATTGATGCTCCACTAGCAATGACATGTTAGTTGGTACTTGTCTGACTCTTCAAACCCACAAGGGTTCTCTTGTATTGTTATCTGATCCTGTCCCAGAGTCAAGATTTTTGTAGCTTTAGATGTTGCTGCCATAGACAAGAAAGGATTTCTATTTTTCGGTCAATCTGTGTCTGCTCTCTCATGGAACCACTCCTTGCTGTTGTCTTCCTGTTATTCAACTTATGCTTGCTTCCTCATCCTTCACTTTCTCACCCCTTGTGCACTAATTCAAGTAGGTTCTACACCTTGTACAATAGGATTTTGTGCTTGTGTTTTTGAAAACTGACCTTTCTTCTTTTCAATAGGGGCGCCTTTCACGTCGAACACAACAGCGAGTTTTTGTGGCTACAATGGAACCACTTGCTGCAATTCCGTGGAAGACTCACAATTACAGAAGCAATGGCAAGGGATGAACATCTCCGATCCCGGCTGTGCTTCTCTCTTGAAATCTCTTCTTTGTTCTGTAAGCCTTCTATCATCTTCTTCTCATCATGCCATGTTACATATATATCTCTTCCTATTGGTTGTTTGATTTGAACATTTCAAGAAGAGACAAACAAAATGACTTGAATTGATTATACTATAAGATTTACTTCCTTCAGATTAAATGAATAGGCCTTCAGAGCATCTTCAAAAGACTACTAGCTCACTCTCTAAAAATAAACTCTTAGCCATTTAGGAAGGCTCTAAGATTTACCATCTCCAACAATACATTTCACTGCAACTCCTTATTTAATTTTTGTTTTACTAAAATTAGTTCTCTATTGTTATATTTACTAATAGGAAGAAGAGAGAGATTAGACAATAGTGAAAATATTAATAAAAAATAAGTTAGGAGGAAGAGAGAGGCTCTTAAGTTTGAGGAGGGAGAGTGTGGCTCTTAGTGATTTGAGGAGTGGCTAAGAGGCTCTTGGAGTTGAATTTTTAGCTAAACTCCTCAAATTTTAACTTAGGAGCCTAAATAGAGAGGCTCTTGGAGATGCTCTCATATCTTATGTGCCCCTTGATTGCTCTTTGCCCTTCTTTTTCTTCCAGCAGTGTAACTTGTAGGCAATTTAGACATGTTTACAATAATATATCTATAACTTTTCATGTAGATTTGAGTTGTATGTAATGATTTCGAAAACCTTACGAGACTATTTTACCAAATTTAGACATTGTTTAGTCTTGTTTGAAGTCTTTCATTGATCTGAGTTGCTATATCATCCAAGTCAAATAAGCATGTCCATGTGTCAAGTTTTCTCTCGATATATGTGAAATTTTGAAATTCTGACGCTCTCTTGATCTCTTCTTTTATAGAGATGTGATCCGTTTTCAGCAGAGTTATTTACAACCAAATCTACCCCCCGGACAGTTCCTCTTCTCTGCAATTCCACTGTTGTAGGAAATTCATCCCAGTCTGCTGCAGCAGTGGATGACTTTTGCTCAAAAGTATGGGGCACATGTGAAAATGTATCTATATCTAATTCACCTTTTGCTCCTGCACTTGAAGGCCAAGCTGGACTACCAACCAATTCGAGCCTCACAAAATTAACCGATCTCTGGCAATCAAAAACTGTTTTCTGCAATGCATTTGGTGGGGAATCGGCTGATGACTCAGTATGTTTTGCTGGTGAACCTGTTACATTAAATAACACTGAACCACTTCATCCACCCCAAGGATTGTGCATCGAGAAAATTGGAAATGGATCTTATCTTGACATGGCTGCACATCCTGATGGGTCTAACCGTGCTTTCTTCTCTAGCCAGCAGGGTAAGATTTGGTTGGCAACTATTCCTGAAGAGGGATCGGGCGGAACAATGCAAATGGACGAGTCGAGCCCTTTTATTGATCTAACAGATGAAGTTTATTTTAGCAGTGCATTTGGGATGATGGGTATTGCATTTCATCCAAACTTTGCGCAAAATGGCCGGTTCTTTGCATCATTTAATTGTGACAAGTCTAGATGGCCAGGGTGTGTTGGTAGATGTGCTTGTAATTCAGATGTGGATTGTGATCCTTCGAAGCTACCGCCTGATAATGGGGCTCAGCCATGCCAGTATCACAGTGTTGTGGCAGAGTATACTGCAAACAGTACAGGAGTTGAGGCTTCCAAGGTACTTGTGTTTTATAAATATGGAATTTATGTTGTTGATTATTTTAAGTTTTGATTCCAACAGCCTATTGATATTTTTCCAGGCAATAGCAGCTAAACCAGTGGAAGTTAGGAGGATACTTACAATGGGTCTTCCGTTTACATCACATCATGGAGGACAAATTCTGTTTGGACCTACAGATGGGTACTTATACTTCATGATGGGAGATGGAGGAGCACCAAATAATTCAGGAGATCCGTATAATTTTTCACAAAACAAGAAATCGTTGCTTGGAAAGATCATTCGACTAGATGTCGATAATATACCAAGTGAGTATTAGCATTGTATTGATCTGAGTCAACTACATTGCTTTCCTGTTTGCAAACCTTGTTATGATTACATCTTGTGCAGGTGCTGAAGAAATTAATAAACTTGGTCTATGGGGAAACTACTCTATCCCTCAAGATAATCCATCTAGCGAGGACCGCACTTTGCTGCCTGAAATATGGGCTTTAGGCTTAAGAAACCCTTGGAAATGCAGCTTTGATTCTGAGAGACCTTCTTACTTCATGTGTGGAGACGTTGGGCAGGTTTGTGATGTTTCTCTCTTGCTCACAAATTCAACAGGCAGTCCATGTAAATCTTGTAATGAATTTCCTTGAATTTATCACACTTATGCATCTCAGGTCTTGATAGTCTTGAGTGAATGTGAAATATACAATTCTACATGGTATTTTTCTGAAAAAAACAATTGATTCATTGAGTGAATAGTGCAAGATTACAGTATGCTGCCCTATTATTAAGTCATTAAACTCAAAAATGTAAAATAGCATGCTTTTTACGTGTCTGTGATGTTATCCAGGATCTACATGAAGAGGTAGATATCATCACTAAGGGAGGGAACTACGGATGGCGGGTTTACGAAGGCCCCTATCTTTACAATCCTCAATCATCACCTGGCGGAGATACACGACCAAACTCCATAACCCCAATTTTCCCAGTTATGGGATACAATCACTCCGAAGTAAACAAGAATGAAGGCTCGGCTTCCATCACCGGAGGCTACTTTTATCGCTCCCAGACGGATCCTTGTATGTATGGAAGGTAAGTAATACATTTTCTTTTTGATCAATGCCTCTGAAATCTTGGAAACAAAATATTGCATGCCAAAATGAATACCATCGACGTTATAACTCAAGCTGATTTCTGCTATATTATTATATATGCAGGTATTTATATGCAGATTTGTATGCGGGTGGGCTGTGGGCAGGAACAGAAACTCCCGAAAATAGTGGTAACTTTAGTAGCACGAGAATTCCATTCAGCTGTGCTAAGGACTCTCCTATCGAATGTACATCTGTTCCGGGAAGTAGTCTTCCATCATTGGGCTACATTTTCTCATTTGGAGAGGACAACCACAAGGATATTTACATCCTAGCCAGCAGCGGTGTTTATCGAGTTGTTCGGCCGAGCCGTTGCAGTTACAGTTGCTCAAAGGAAACAGCTGTTGCTAGTCCAAATCCTACTTCTTCACCTCCTTCCTCTCCTGCAGCTCCTCGGTTTCATGATCTATCTTGCACGATTTTGATTCTCATGTCTTCTCTCTTGTTGTTTCTGCTCTAGCAGATGTGAACACTTGTGTGCAGCTTCAGATTTATATATATGTTCTGTTTATAACTCTTTTTTGTATTGGTTTAATGGAAGTGTAGCTTTTTCTATCGTTGACCAAAAGGCGTAAGTTCCAGTCGTTTAATTCAATCGAGGGGATGATAATATGTATTATTTCGATTAGTTAACGTAAATAGGACAAATTGCATTGCTCTAGATTTTTTTGGGATCATTTGACTTGATGAATCTTCAATTTATGTTATGTGGGTAATCAGCTGAGGACATAAGTAGGAAGCCTATTGATGAGTTGAGGCCTGGAAAAAGGAGTGTTATGGCAGTGTCAACTATATGTCGGATTTTGCATTTTGCAATACCATTTTGAGCATGGGTGAGGACAGACAATTTTGTGAATTATCCCATGTTTTTTTAGAAAAGGTCTTAGCTTTTGAAAATCTCCTCCAAAGTCGAAATAGAAGTGTTTTACCTTAGCACAATCGTGACATAAAAATTTGCAAACACTTGATACACATCACATTTACCTTGTCCATTGCCGAAGTAAACAGTGTTGTCATAGCCAATGACATCTTAGTTAGTACTTGTCTGACTCTTCAAACCACAAGGGCTCTATCCTCTAAATTGCATTACTATTAGCAATTGTTATCTGATCCTGTCCCAAAGTAAAGATTTTTGTGGCTTTAGATGTTGCTGCTATAGACAAGAAAGGAACTTTATTTTGGGTCAATCTATGCCTGCTCTCTCATGGAACCACTCCTTGCTGTTGTCTTCCTGATATTCAACTTATTCTTGCTTCCTCATCCTTCCCTTTCTCACCCATTGTGCACTAATTCAAGTAGGTTTTGCACCTTACTTGTACTCTAAGGTTTTGTGTTTGTGTTTTTTGAAAACTGACCTTCTTCTCTGATTGAATTTTCATAGGGGCGCCTTTCACCTCAAACACAACAACTAGTTTTTGTGGCTACAATGGAACCACTTGCTGCAATTTTGTGCAAGACTCTCAATTGCAGAAACAATGGCAAGGGATGAAAGTCTTCGATCCCGGTTGTGCTTCTCTCTTGAAATCTCTTCTTTGTTCTGTAAGCCTTCTATCATATTCCTATTGGTTGTATGAATTTGAACCATTTCAAGAAGAAACAAATAAAATGACTTGGATTGATGATACTATAAGACTAGTTGAATATCCGCGCATTCCGCGGGATATTGAGACCGTTTTATTAATTTTTGATTGATAAACTATTATACAATAATGTAATTTTGATTTTTTCTTTAATCATACACTGTTGAGGTCGTATTTGTTATTCATCCTGACGTCATGTTCTTTATGATTCGATTGAAGTAAGCGGAATTGAAATGCATTTACTGAAGAGGAATTACTCAACTGAATTGAATTGGATGCTACTGAAATCAATTACTGACAAGGTATAAAGAAAATGGCTTAAATTTACGAGAAAATAGGATTAAAGGGAATAAGCTCAACTTTAAAGATATTACATTCAGAGAATGGTTAATAATTAAGCCAGAAAGATGGATATGACCTATGACTTTAGCATAACTATCCAATTCCACTTTTCTTTTAACTAGTTTACATGAATTTCCAGCTGTAAAATGGTATGTTTTATTTAGATTGCAATTAAATAAACATACTTTACCAGTGTCTTCTGTGGATGAAATAGTTGCAATATTGTGTTAAATTGGAATTTCTATTCACAAGGGAAAAAAATTCTGCTTATTTACATGACTAATTTAACAATTGACAAAACTAAACAAATTTCATTAACCTAAAAGGGTAATTCAACAATTGTAAAATCAGCCAACCAAATATCATTGACAGAAAGTGTTTCTGATAATTCTAATTTAGACATTTAGTTGAGTGCTAGCGAATGAATATAACCTACATCTGAACTCTAGCAATGCAAGTTCCAAAATGGTCAAGCATCAAGTTTCCATAATGAGTCCCTGAAATTATTTTTATCAATTAAGTTTGTAAACTCTAGCATTTGAATCGAGTTTCATAGATTCATCTTTTCTGCATCATTCTTCAACAGTTGGTTAAATATCAACAATGTGTTTTGAAGTTAGACAGTGAGGATTTTCTTCAAGTTCCATAACATCTTACCTAAAAACAAGACACCTGAGATTACAGTCAATACCAATTATAAACCGACACAAATGAAAAGTCAGCAGCAACTCTGAAACAAAGATTTGGTCAATACCAATCAACTAGCTTGATCACAACTGCTAGTCAATCAAAGAGAATTAATTGGCCTCAATTTGACTTTTTACGATAAATACCTGATTGATAAAAGACCAGCACGAGCTCTGATGTTGCTAGCTACAGCCTATAACAACCAGTGATCTTCTGCATTACGCGAACATATATATTTAGTTATTTACATAAGAATTTCTTGTTGGCCAAAATGAAAAAAATCTCAAAAGAAGAACACCGGAAAAATAATGAGAAATGATCATGGCTTGGTATGTGAGTTCAGTGAGGTAGTATAAAATTACCAAAGAAAGAAAAAAAAAACATATACAGTAAGCATGTAGAGACATATGAAACCAAAATTACATATTTTAAAGAAACAATCAATTAGGTAGCAGCTATTATTACATACTCTTCCAAAATGGTGAAAACGAATTTCAGTCATAGCCGGTAGTAGCTATTATTCTGATAAAACCATGCCAAATCTAATTATTATTACTGCATCTATCTCGTGTCTAAAACTAACATGAAGCTTGGTATGTGATTTCAGTGAGGTAGATAAGAAAGAAAGATTAAATGAATAGGCCTTCATATATATCTTATGTGCCCCTTGATTGCTCTGTGCCTTTCTCTTTCTTCCAGCAGTGTAGATTTGAGCTGTATGTAATGATTTCAAAAACCTGAAGAGACTATTTTAGCCAATTTAGACATTGTTTAGTCTTGTTTGAAGTCTTTCATTGATCTCAGTTACTATGTCATCCAAGTCAAATGAGCATGTCCACGTGTCGAGTTCTCTCTCGATATGTAAAATTTTGACGCTCTTGATTTTTGTTATTTTTTTATAGAGATGTGATCCGTTTTCAGCAGAGCTATTTACAACAAAATCTACCCCCCGGACAGTTCCTCTTCTCTGCAATTCCACTGTTGTTGGACATTCATCCCAGTCTGCTGCAGCAGGGAATGACTTTTGCTCAAAAGTATGGGACACGTGTGAAAATGTATCCATATCTAATTCACCCTTTGCTCCTTCACTTGAAGGCCAAGCTGGACTATTAACCAATTCGAGCATCACAAAATTAATCGATCTCTGGCAATCAAAAACTGTTTTCTGCAATGCATTTGGTGGGGAATCGGGTGATGACTCAGTATGTTTTGCTGGTGAACCTGTTACATTAAATAACACTGAACCGCTTAATCCACCACAAGGATTGTGCATCGAGAAAATTGGAAATGGATCTTACCTTAACATGGCTGCACATCCTGATGGGTCTAACCGTGCGTTCTTCTCTAGCCAGCAGGGTAAGATTTGGTTGGCAACTATTCCTGAAGAGGGATCGGCCGGAACAATGCAAATCGATGAGTTGAGCCCTTTTATTGATCTAACAGATGAAGTTTATCTTAGCAGTGTATTTGGGATGATGGGTATTGCATTTCATCCAAACTTTGTGCAAAATGGCCGGTTCTTTGCATCATTTAATTGTGACAAGTCTAGGTCACCAGGGTGTATTGGTAGATGTGCTTGTAATGCAGATGTGGATTGTGATCCTTCGAAGCTACCGCTTGATAATGGGGCTCAGCCATGCCAGTATCACAGTGTTGTGGCAGAGTATACTGCAAACGGTACAGGAGTTGAGGCTTCCGAGGTACTTGAGTTTTGTAATTATGGAATGTATGCTGTTGATAATTTGAACTCTTGATTCCAACAACCTATTGATATTTTTCCAGGCAATAGTAGCTAAACCAGTGGAAGTTAGGAGGATACTAACAATGGGTCTTCCATTTACATCGCATCATGACGGACAAATTCTGTTTGGACCTACAGATGGGTACTTATACTTCATGATGGGAGATGGTGGTTCACCAAATAATTCAGGAGATCCGTATAATTTTTCACAAAACAAGAAATCATTGCTCGGAAAGATCATTCGACTACATGTCGATAATATACCGAGTGAGTATTATTTGTATTCATCTGAGTCAACGACATTGCTTTTCCTGTTTGAATGGGAAAGCCTGGTTGCTGCAAACGTTGAGTGTGATTACATCTTCTGCAGGTGCTGACGAAATTAATAAGCTTGGTCTATGGGGAAACTACTCTATCCCTCAAGATAATCCATCTAGGGAGGACCGTTCTTTGCTGCCTGAAATATGGGCTTTAGGCCTAAGAAGCCCTTGGAGATGCAGCTTTGATTCTGAGAGACCTTCTTACTTCATGTGTGGAGACGTTGGGCAGGTTTGTGATGTTTCTCTCTTGCTCGCAAATTCAACAGGCAGTCCATGTAAATGTTGTGATGAATTTCCTTGAATTTATCACAACATGGACAGTACACTTATGCATGTCGGGTTTTGTTAGTCTTGAGTGAATGTGAAATATACAATTCTATATGGTATTTTTCTGAAGAAAACAATTGATTTATTGAGAAAATTCTCAAATAGTGTAAGATTACCAGCGTGCTGCACTATTATTAAATTTATTAAACTCAAAAATGTATAATAGCATGCTTTTTACGTGTCTGTGATGTTATGCAGGATCTACATGAAGAGATAGATATCATCACTGAGGGAGGAAACTATGGATGGCGGGCTTACGAAGGCCCTTATCTTTACAATCCTCAATCATCACCTGGCGGAGATACACGACCAAACTCCATAGATCCAATTTTCCCAGTTATGGGATACAATCACTCCGAAGTAAACAAGAATGAAGGCTCAGCTTCCATCACCGGAGGCTACTTTTATCGCTCCCAGACAGATCCTTGTATGTATGGAAGGTAAGTAATACATTTTCTTTTTGATCAATGCCTTAGAAGTCTTTGAAATAAAATATTATATGCCAAAATGAATACCATCAAACTGATTTCTGCTATATTATATGTGCAGGTATTTATATGCAGATTTGTACGCGGGTGGGCTGTGGGCAGGAACAGAAACTCCTGAAAATAGTGGTAACTTCAGTAGCACGAGAATTCCATTCAGCTGTGCAAAGGACTCTCCTATCGAGTGCACGTCTGTTCCGGGAAGTAGTCTTCCATCATTGGGCTACATTTTCTCATTTGGAGAGGACAACCACAAGGACATTTACATCCTAGCCAGCAGCGGTGTTTAACGAGTTGTTCGGCCGAGCCGTTGCAGTTACAGTTGCTCAAAGGAAACAGCTGTTGCTAGTCCAAATCCTACTTCTTCACCTCCTTCCTCTCCTGCAGCTCCTCGGTTTCATTATCCATTTTGCACGATTTTGATTCTCGTGTCTTCTTTCTTGCTGTTTCTGCTCTAGCAGATGTAAGTAAACACTTGTGTGGAGCTTCAGATCTATATACATGTTCTGTTTATAACTCTTTTTTGTATTGGTTTAATGGAAGTGAAGATTCTGTTGTTGACCAAAAGGAGTAAGTTCCAGTCATTATCGAGGGGATATATGTGTTGAGAATTAAGTATTAATTTAAAACATTAAAGTAAAAATACATAAATAATTTTGGGTCTAGAAAATTAAAGAAAAATCTAGAAATTAGTAGATTATTTAGCAAATGAATTGCCTAGAATTATCTAGAAATAAGAAATATAATTTTCTAGAATTAGTATGTCTAGAAGTTATTATAGTAATCTAGTAAATAAGTAGAGTAATCTAGAGTATCTAGAATTTGCTAGATGTAGTCATAATTCAAGTATAAATAGAGTTTAGGTTGTGAGTTTTTGTATGCACCCAAAATTAGAGTTGAGAAAGGTGTGAGTAAGAGTGTTGTGGTGAGGCTTGTAAGCATTATATTTAATCAATAAAAGTTTGCTATTAATCAAGTCCTCCAAATACTCAACAATATGTTTAGTTTTCGAAAGTTTCACTTTTGTCGATCTTGGATTAAGATTCTAATCTGTATATTGGTATTTTGAAAATGAATTTCAAAACTTTTTCGTAAATAAACTATAAACGTCTGAAATATAGAGGTTTAAGTAAAAAAGAGTGTGTTTTCTGATTGGTGAAACTTCTGTCTGAAATATTTTCTTCCATAATATGATTTGTTGAGATTGTTGAGGATGAAAGGATGCATGTGGAAGTATATGGATTTTAACCATGACCATAAAAAGTCTCGTGAACACGAAGTATCACATGGACCTATCCGATTTTCGGATCATGCTTCAAAAAAATGCTGAAATTCTTAATGAAAACACTCACTGAATCTTCAAAGGGACTTAATACAACACATATGGTCAAAAAATTTAAAGTCATTCTGTTAGTGTATCCTTTTTGTTCAAAAATAATTGATTAAGATCATGTTATTTCATAAGGTTTTTTTTAATGTTTCTATAGCTTAAATTTCATATTATTCATTTATTTATATTAATATATAAAAATTTGAAAAATTTAGTGTGAATATTTATAGTTAAAATGAAAATATATAAAATAATCTACATAATCATATGTTAGCAACTTTTGAAGTTGCTCAGTATTAAATCACTTTTAATTGGAGGTAGCGATTACGTGTTTTGTGTCGTTCCGTGACGTGTCAACTTTTGTGTCCGTGTCAAAATTTTAGACACCAACACAACACCGAAAATATTTTGTGCCAAAATTTCAAACCAAAACATGGCATGCTCTTAACACGAAAACGCAAAAAATATAAAAATTCTAACAGTAATTACGAACGTGTCAACATAACATGACACGACTCTGTCCGACCTATATAAATAATACAATTTATATACAAAATACCATTCATTCTTCACAAAATTTAGTAAATCACACAAAGTCACACAAGGCATTAAAGTTAAACTACATATAAATTTCGTGTCGTGTTCGTGTTTGCAGGATTGACACGTTGACACGTTTACACGGCCTGGAAATTAGTGTGTGATTTCGTGTTGTCTGAAAATGACACGTTACTTATTATGTTCAACACAAATAAAGAAAAATTCATATCATGTTGTTATGGTGTTGTTGCGTTCCGTATCATCTTACCTTTTTTACTTTTAATAAAAAATGTGCAAAAACAAAAATTATGAAATGATATATTTTAAAACAATGTACAAAAGTTCAGAACTTCATAGACATTTTCTATTGAAATTGATCTAAGAAATCGCATTGTAATTAAATGTAGACTTGTTTTTCTCTCTGTCCTACACATCTCGAACCTGTTTTTTCTTTTTCAGCTCTAGACTAAACTGTTCCTGTTTTTGTGATGTTGCAAGAAGAGGAAAAATAAAAGAAAAATAAACTTATTTCATCTTTATTAATGAACAATCAATATTCAACGTATAAACTTGTAAAAAAAAAAATATTTAACATAAAAAATACTTCATATATTCCGTTCTTTAAGCTGAATTGAATTGTAATTAATTAAATATTGTTGAACTGAATTAAATTAAATTGAATATTATTGAGTTAATTTAAATTGAATGTTGTTGAACTATACTAGAGCTGCGGAATTAAATGTTGCTAAACTAAACTTAATGTTGTTGAATTGTACTAAATATTACTGAACCGAATTGAACTAAAAGTTATTGCGAACTAAACTGAACGATATACTCAATGATGGTACAAAATTAAATGTTGTTGAACTGAACTAAATTGAAATAAGTACCAATAAAGTCAAAATAACGTGCCTAAATGAATCAATAAAAACTAAAAATTTATATCCGAAAGAAAAAAACCAAGATGATAATTGCTGGTTGAGTCCCAAATCAAATAAAATCAGAATTAGGAAAACCTAAACCCTAATAAAAATGGCCAAATTCCTCGAAGAAAAGCATTAACATATGAACAGAAACACAAAGCAAAGATGAAATCTTAAAAATTCCCAAATCATAAAACACACAGAAAGATAAAATAAAACCCTGAAATTCAACCCCATAGTCTCAGACAAGAGACATTGTTGCTTCTCTCTCTCCTCTTTCTCTCTCTCTCTCTATACCCTGTCTGTCTTCTTCTTTGTTTTACCTTGTTGTGGTCTGATGTACAGAAACACAAAGTAAAGATGAAACCTTTAACACATATTTGTATTATTATGTGAAATAAAATGAGGGGTTGGACTTATTAGTCCTCCATCTTCTTCTCTTTTTCTTTCTTCAATGCAAACCCTTGAATTGATCCTCTACATGTAATCCCACATTAATTAACCTATACCCCCTTCGATCTCTCCAACCATGTCCCTTGAACAACCCTCATCATCTCCGATCCCCGTTAATGACGCCCCTAAACCTGATTACGACGCCGTTAATTCTAACGGCCTTCCCACTCCTCCTCCTACTACCAGAAGCAACCGCCCCTCTCGTGCCTGCACTCTCCGTGCTGCCGAGAGGCTGCAGCAGCAGGCTCAGGCTGCTTATGTTGACCGGAAGCCGAAACCCAAGAAGGACCACCACTACCACCAGCAGCAGCAGCCTCGGGATGAGTCGCCGGACCGGAAAGAGCAATGTTGTCCTAATAGTAAGATCATTACGCCTTTGGTTGGGCAGCCCGAGCCGGCGCAGTTGTCGAGGTGGAGCCTTCGCTCCATGTGGGAATTAGCTTCTATACTTAATTTCTTGCATGTGAGCTTTTCTGATGCTTATTTGAGTTGTTGTTTCGAATTTGGGGTTTTTTGGTGTGTTTGGAGCTCATGGTTTGGTGTTTGTTTTGGCAGGTATTTAGGCCTTTGTTGAATATACATGTTGAGTTTTCAGCTGAGGAGTTTGAGACTGCTTTGCTGTCGCCGAATGACACTTTGGGAGAGATACATATGCCCATTTTGAAGGTTGGTTTTTACTTTCGGATTCAAGTTTTGCTTTTTCCTTCAATTTCTGGTGCACGGATTTGTTTAGGCACATTATGACAATGTGGGCTTCTGAAAAGCTCAAAATTTCAGATTTAAGTTTTGCTTTTTCGTTCGTTTAGGCACATTATGACAATGTGCGCTTCTTAAAAGCTCAAACTAATAGAAATCCATGTCTGCATTTTTACTGACCTCTCGTGCATGGTTTCCCACTAGTTTAGTGCACATTGCAAAATCAAGAATTTTGTTTATTGGAAGTTTTTACTTCACTTTTGTTGTTGTTGAGTCCTTACCTGGTTTTTACCGGTATTTAAGTAGGAACTCTGGTTATTTTTTGATGAGCTGAAATGACAGCCGGATAACGTTGACATGCGAAGTTTTTATAGGGGATACAGATGTTTGCATGTGCTTCCTTACCTCTGGGGTTGCTTATAAATACATCATCTCGATGGCATTTCAGTTGAGTATTTAAAAGCTATACATGAAATTTAGAGCTGATTTCTGGAATATAAAGACAGTTGAAATTTATGGAATAAACAGACAGTTGAATGTTATGGAATTCAAGTCATTCATATTGCATGTTTAAGACAATCCGTTTTTGGTTGTATGATTGTGCTGGCTCATGCATTTGCTGATTTGAGATCCGGGCACACACAAAGCTAAGTGGTGTGCCGGCTCCATTACCATGAAGTGATGTTGGTCGCTAGATTGTTATGCATTTCATGAATTTGCTGATATATTGTCCAAGATACTTTCAAAGGGAAAACTTTAGTCAGTATTTGATGCAAGCTGACCAATAAGATGGTTTTGGTTCAGATGCCAGTTCTAGCAACTCATGCATGTATGGTTTAATAATAGTCAAGTTGAGAACTGTGATAAATAGCTAGTAATTCTAGGTAAATTATGGATATGTTTAACCTGCTGGATCCCGTTATGAAAAAGGATTCACACTTATCATTTGATTAATTAGATGCGACTTCTTTCAAGTATATTGTAGAATATGATGCAAGTGCCGTGAGTGAATGTGCATATGGACTAGGCGTTTTCCCCTAGTTATTTAATCGATCGATTTATTTGGTTATAATATCTTAATCAAAATTGTGTGGCTATGTTTATAATATAATGGCAAAACATTGATTGTATTTGGAGGAAAAATGGGTATGGTGAATACAACTCAAGTAGATTATAATATTGGTTTAAAAATGAGGTATCATAAGCCTGCACAATTCAGTTCTAGCAATTGCTCTATCCTTTCGTTTGAGGAATTGTAGTGCATGTCCTTTGAGTTTGTTTGAAGGGACAAATAGGATCCTCCTAACTCTGATATAAGTTGCTAGATTAACGCACATCCTGCTATCAGTTTTATATTAACACTGGGATTGGCAGTAACTTGCTAACTTGTTAGACATTGAATTTACTGGCAAGATGCTCTGGTGATAACTGTAAATATATTTGCTTAATATATTCTGCTTATTTTATTGAAGAGACTTTACTGTAGTAATGATATTTTGTGAAGAGGAGCAAAGCTGCAATTATTGGATTGCGTTTTTGGAGTAATGAGCAAGTTCTTTTTTATTGTTTTGAACATTAAGAGTTAGTTGTTTGCAATCCTGATATCATTCATGTTATTCCAAGATGGCAATATTGAAATTGTTGACCATGCAACAACCCATGTGATATTCCTTTTCTAAAGTAAATTATCGGTGAAAGGAATGGTTTCTAGGTTCTCCATGTACCATATAAACTATCACTTGTGGGATTTTATAAAATTTGGCAACAGTGTAAGATCTTGTCTTCATTAGTGATAAATCAAGATTAATCAGTTTGGAAGTTTCTTTGCATGTTAAATTTTTCCTCTGGTCCTGCACCATCTCAACTGTGAGTTTCTCTCTGCCTACATTATTTTGATATGTTCGACTTTTACTGTTTGAACTGTGTTTTTGGCAGTCTTACAGTGCAACCTCCTTATTCATGCCATTTCTGCTTCATTTTAGTGTTATCAATAGAATATTGCAATTGCCTTATTCTTCAGGTTTATTCTTTTTACAGGCAATCCCTCCCATTACCCGAATGGCCCTTACACGCGATACTTGGATTACTGTTTTGTGTAGAAAATTAAGAGACTGGTGGCATTGGGTAATTCAATCAGTACCCTTTCTCACAGATGTGTAAAATTGTTTGGCACTGTATCAATCTTTTTTACAGCTTCTTACTGTTTTTATGTTTGGTATCATTTGGCAGGTTGCAGATGGGGAACTTCCTTTAGTTGCTTCACATGGGTGAGTATATTTGCTCTTTAGGATACTTTAGTTGTGACTCTTAGGCTTACGTCATTCACCATTTATCTTCAATCTTCAGGGTGGAGATTGAAGTGTATAAAAATCTAGATCCTGGGATCCGTGTGGTGATATTAAAAGCGCTATGTGACATTCGTGTTGAGGTATTATTACTAGATTTCTGTGATTTGTTTCCTTTGAAATTATTTCATATTAATTTAAAGCTCACATTCTCCTTATATAATTGGTCATAGATCCAGTATGGCACAAATCTGTTATTTGGTTGGAGATGAATAAACATAGAAGTCAACTTATAGAAATTCTTGTTTAAATTTGGATAGATAAATTTGATGTTACAGTTAGAGATGCGGCTTATTTGGATGTATTTTGTTGATTGGTCTTGTTTCTGCAGACCACCCATCTAAAGGATTTTGGGATGTCTTGTCTTGTTTTCTCTAACTTCTGTAAAGTAGCTGTTGTCATTTTTAGTTGTTGCATATATTGCTTATCCTCATTTTGGTAGAGAACTATCTGAATGTTTTTGTAAATCAATAGATTTTCTTTGGTCTGATCATCTGCTATCTTCCCATTCCGCATTGGTGCTTAAAACAATTTCTTCTCTCATTATTTTCCTCGAACTTCCATTACAAATCAAAGCTTGCTTTTAGTTGTGGCTTAAGCTTAATCTGGTAACTCTGTTGAACTCCATTTATTCTTGCTTCTGTTCTTTGGAGACAATTGTTTTGTTTCTTATCTATGAAATCATGAATTTTCCTTCTATAATTTCCATCATATAAAGCTGTCACTTTTTGGTCTATTCGACCATTTCTCAATTTCCCTCCACACACACGCACACACAAAAAAATAAAATAAAATTAGATCCAATTTTTATTCTTCTAGTTGTAGACTGTGCATAGTCTACATTTGCATGCTCTAGAATGTGGAGAAAGAAACTCTAGAAATATTGCCTGTATATGACATTTGCATTCTGAATAAGTATGCTTATCTACCTTTTGAAAAATTATGCATATGCTGCTTGTTATTTTTAACCTAAGTAGCAACAACAGCTAATCATGTACCAGTTTCCATTGTTTCTTAGCTAAGAAATTAAACTGTGCATTCTTATTGCAGCAAGAAGATATCAGGAATTATATTGACAACTCCCTAAAACATGGGATTCAACTTTCTGCATTTCGCAAAGAACGTGTTGGGGGTGATTCGCAAGGAATTAATTACTGGTAATGTGATCTCATAATAATGCCTTGAGTTAAGTGTATGCTATTCCTTTTGAATTGAAATGGTGTAAGAGATCAACTGTGTAACTGTGTTTATTTTCATTTGAAACTTGTGTATATGCTTCTCGTTATTATGTTGTTGAGCAAACATAGAGTTATACTACTTTTCTTGTTGGGTGCAGGTATGAAGATGATCCACTAATTGGCCACCGGTTATACCGAGAAATGAGGAAAGTTGAGGTGAAGAAAGCCAAGGCAAGAGGTTCACTGGTCATATCTAATACAACATACCAGTGGGAAACTGTTGCAACGAATTTTGAAGAATTTCAAGATGTTTCTGTAAGTGAATGTGCATTTGCGTTGTTTTAAGTTGTATTCAGGATTTGATTAATTATTATTGAAAAATGGACCTCATGTCTCACTTTGTATTTCTGCAATTGCTTGTAACTTTGATACTCAATGCCAAAACGTGATGGTGGTTTAGAAGTGATATTTTTCTTTGGGTTGCAAATATCAACTTGCAGGCTTCTTATTATTACACATTGTATAATGTATATATGAGTTTATGTGTGTCATATGGTATGTTGCTATGCTGTTGTCCTTTGGTGATGATCATAGCGTTTGTATCTCAAGGGTCGTATATTGCTATGTTCTTCGGTTATTTTGTTCTTTTGCAAGAATATCTTCATCGTTTGTGTTTTTTGGGGTTATGATTTTGGTTTTTGGTGTATGCCAATCGTTTCTTCATTGTTTTAGTTGGCTGTTTAGCAAAACGCATGTGTGAACAGACATAAAATTGTGAACTGGCTTTTTCTCTTCAAATTTGATGGGTAACAAGATATTTACTATAAAAGAAGTCATTTTCTTCTATTTGGTTTGAGATAACGACTCTTGTTATTGAAGTTGTTGGAAAGCAACCTTGTCATGTATTGGATAATTTTTGGGTTTAGGGCATTCATTGACCTAACGTAATCATCATATTCAGTAGTGTACTGGATCATTTTTGGGGTTTCCTCTATAATATGTTGAATTTGATCTAATGGAAAACTTACAGGACCAGGCATATTATCAACTCTGTTATCCTACTTACAAGTGCCACTTTTATAATATTTTCTTTTGCGTGGCAGTGGGAAAGAAGCAAATCCATATCTTGTTTGATATTTGAAGAATCAACAACTGTTTGGTTTACTTCCTTATCTGGCTTAGTGGATTTATGTTGCAGGAGAAGCTTTTTGTGAGCAAAAATAGAACAGAGGCTTCATTAGGGAAGAAGCTACAGAATGACATGCTTCCTGAGATTGAGAAGGTTCACAAGGTATTCCTAATTTCTTGTTTACTGGAACATGTTAGATGTTGATTGATCAGTTGTTAATCAATAAAGAGCTATATGTTTGATGCTTGATTCAGTCATTTAGGATTTGCTAGATAGTATTTGGTGTCAATATTTGAAGTGATATTTTTTTTCCCCTTGTATACTCAGAGGAAAGAAAAGCTGCTGAAAAAACAACACAGGCAAGCTTTACTTCTCGACAACTTCTTGACTGTAGATGGGCATGGACCAGGTCGCGCCCTGCGTGACAGAAAACCTGTTACTTACACATTTGGTAAAGATAGAAAATTACTTACTAGCAGCATGAACTTGGGCTTAATTTGGACTGGTGCATTGTTTGATGACCATATAAGTCCAATGTTTATGCTGTAATCAATATTATTTTTGTATACTTGTGGCTACATGATATTTAATTGTGGATATAAATTGTTTCTGCAGATGATTATGACAAGTCAATCACCGAGGCTATTAAAATAACCAAGTAAGAATCATATTATAAAATTCCACTGAGTGGTTTTTTTTTTGCTGGACACATGTTCGTGGAGGAACTTATAATTTTCTTTGTACCAGTTTGCTTTCTAAACTCATATCAAGCTACATTTCTTTTGATAGGAGGAAACCACCATCCCCAGAGCCTAATAACAGAAGAGAAGGTTTCTTCATGAAACCTGAAGCTTCAACAAATGGTAACTGGGCTGGTCCCTCAGAGGTGTCCCAACATGACACTTTGAATTTTACAAGTGATTCACCGGGTTATGATGATATGGAGGAAGAACATGAACCAGACCCATTGGACCGAAGGTAGGATGATGAATTTCTCAGGTTCCACATTGTCTTAAATTGGAAATAAGCTTACCGTTGCATAATTGCTTGCAGTGATCGTCGGAGACAGAGGCCTCAAAGGTATTCTACTAGAGAATTTGTTGGAGCACTTTCAGATCATGAAGCAGATTTGGACAGTGATGATGACATAGTTGGTGAGGCTGTGTATGACGAGGAGTACTTGAAAAAGCGGAAGCAAAGGAGGAATCTGTCTAGCAGCTCAGAAGGGGAAGAAGGAGATGAAGGGGAAGGGGATGAAGAGTATCGGTGGGAGGAAGAGAATGGTGAATATGAGGAAGAAGAGGAAGAAGAGGATTCCTTGAGTATCAGTGAGGAAAGTGATGAGTCCCCAAAATTCAAGAAGTTGCGAGGCCGTACACGTAGGGAAACCAAAATAAGGTCCGTTGGTGATCTCCAATCCGGTTTGAGGCGCAGTAACAGGGCCACGAGGAACCGGATTAATTATCGGCAATATGAGGCATCAGAATCAGAAACAGAGTCTGTGAAACCTGATAAATCAGTTGCATCAGATGACCACTCAGATTCTAGTGAGAATGCAGACTATTCAGCTGGAAGTCAAGATTCTGGTGACTGTGAAGACGAAGAGCAAGATATGAAAGTTGGTCAGCCTGCTGAAGGTTATGCTGATACAGTAAAGGACGAGGAAAACCAGCCACCAGACAAGCCAAGTAGCCCTGAGCAAGATGAAGTTGAGGGCGCAAAGAAGACACGTTTCCTGGATCTAAATGAACTTGCTCCTGGCTCTGGTTTTGATGACAGTCCAAACACAGTAATGAAAGATGATGATAGAGATAATTTTTAAGTTTCCCTTTCTATTGGAAAACGAGATTTGCATTTTCTCTCAAGGAAGCCCAGTCCAGTGTATGATAGTATAAAAAAGTATAAATTTTGTGATAAGCCATGGAGGAAATAACGGTCAGAGTTGTACCACGGCGAAGTAAGTTATGCAAGAACCTGTGCATTTCTCTCTCAGGGTTTGCAGCAGGGGGCAACTTGATGCTGGGAGTTATGTAGATTAGGTAGTCATTTTTTAGTATGTCTACATTCATAGAAAACCTTCAAGAGGTTAATGAGGGAATTTGTTTGGAGCTGTTTATCTTATCCAATTTATGTACAATATAACCATAACTGATACTGTAACTCTTAGATGTATGTTCACAAGCCAATGTAGTTCAATGGTTCATGATCACAACACCAACCTGCCTCAACCAATATTTGGTGTTTGCTTTTGTCTGTTGATACAAGTGACAGTAACCCTTAAATATCCAATTGTAATGGGCTATCCTCCTCTGAATGGTAACACATGTTTCTTCTCTCTTCCTACATTGTAATTTCCGTCGTTTGGTGAATGAAACTAGTTTGGATAATGTTTTGATGATATGCAAGTCTTAAAGGGTTAGTTACATTTTAATATATAAACAGACTTGTGGAATAACAGGGCTTATGAAATCTTGTGCACAATTACTATCAGTTCAATCAGGTACCCGAAAAATAACCTGAGCATAATACTACAACTGCATACAAGAATTTGTTGCTATGGCAGGGTTACAATGAGTTTTCCAACTTCACCATTCTCTTTTAGGTGAGGGATATCTGCATTTTCAGGGTAATCATCCGTTTCATAACCTGTTTCAGCTTTTCCTCTATTTGCTTCTTTTTCTTTGTCTGCGCTCAGAGCTTGTGCTTCTTTTGCTTCCGCAAGGGCTTGGATCAAGTTGGAAAGACACTTGTCTGGATTATCTAGTGGAGACTTTGGCATCAGGTTTTCTGCAACATCAGCAGGTGTGATCTCAGTCTCCTTCATTAGCCCTTGAATTGTATCAAACATAGCATGCGAATCAATTTTCAAGTAGTTCCTAGCTAGCACTTTGAATGCCTCGAAACTACAATAAGAAAGCTCAATGTGCTTATCCATCCTGCCTCTTCTTATGAGAGCAGGATCAAGCTTGTCTGCATAATTTGTAGTGAAAACAATTAGCCTCTCTCCTCCACAGGCAGACCATAAGCCGTCGATAAAATTCAACAACCCTGAGAGTGTAACCTTGCTGCAGCTTCCCTCCTCTTTAAGCTCTTTACGTGGAGTTTCCTTGTCGGGCTTGTCCAGCTTGTCGCCCTCCAAAGATTTTTCTTTTTTCTTTTTTCTCTTACCAGCAAGATCTAGTGAACAATCTATATCCTCTATCACTATGATTGATTTACTGGTGGTTTCAATCAATAGCTTCCTCAACTCTGTATTATCCTTCACTGCTGTAAGTTCAAGATCATAAACATCATAATTCAACAAATTTGCCATTGCAGCAATCATTGTAGATTTTCCAGTCCCAGGCGGACCATGTAGAAGATACCCTCTTTTCCATGCTTTACCAATTCTAGAATAGAAATCTTTACTCTTACTAAAAGTGATTAGATCTTCAATAATCTCCTGCTTCTTTTCTTGCTCCAAGGCCATCGTTTCAAAAGTAGCAGGATGTTCAAACACTATATGGCTCCACATAGTCAGGCTTGCCCATTTGAAACCAGGGCTGTTAGTAAAAAGCTTTCTTTGCCTGTTTCGGACCCGGATTTCCTTCCCTTCCCTTATCACATGTTGCAAGTAACCCTCAGTTATAAACTCCCTATGAGTTTTATGGAAAGTAAGCTTGTAAAACCTCCTTTCTTGTTGAGTATGCATAGAATGGGAAGGTGAAACAAGCTTGCTTGAAACCCACCATACTTTTATGCCTTGAAATTCATCGGTAACCCTCTCGTGCTCATCCATGCTTAGTACTAAGTTGTTGCTGTCCTTACCCATCTCAGCTTTGAGCCTTTTAGCACACTTAGAACAGTTGACACTGAGATAAGCTTCAACAGCAGAAAAAGCTTCACTTCTCCTTAGGCCATCACCCGTGTGTTCATGGATTGATATCTTGATGTATGGATAGAAGAAGCTCCTCATTCTTTGTGTGTATTTTTCCAAGTATCTCCGGACGTCATAAGGGCAATATTGCTGGAAAATAGCCCAAAGAAACATGAAACTTGCAATTGTCGACCCCATTGTTGCCCACATCTCAGTCATTGTTTGAGGTGCTAATATCATCCCTATTTTGCTAAGTACTAAACCTCTCAACATCATATTTTATATGTAGGAAAGTTTTGGGTTTCTTGTGTATCTCCTCTCTCTATTAATGCAAAACAGAATTTGATGGGTTGGAAAGTTTTGTTCTTTAGTACAAGTAGCCAGAGATGGAGAGTATATAAGAGTAGAAGAAGGAAGAAAGAGGAGGCAAGAGGGTAAAAGAAAAAGAACATATATTTGGCTAAAAGACAAATGTAATTAATATTATAATTCTAAAAGGTAACACTTTTGATTATCGGTTGATTAGTGGGATGTGTTTATGTAGTGGTCCTCAAAAGGACCAAATAGAAGTAGACTTAGGAGGAAGAGGATAGTCTTTCCCTCCTCCTCCCACTAATAACAATTGTTTATTAGAAAGTAGTTAGTGAAGCTAAATAAAGAGGCATTAAGGTATACTTAAAATGCTCATTAGAAAAAGGCTTATTATTATTATTGGAAAGGTGTCATGCTAAAGAAATGATGTTTAGGCATATAATCTTGTGATTGTTTGTTTGTTGACAAGTGGCACTTGAGTTTAAAACCAAATTTGCATTTAGTCACGTGCACCAGTTTGACTGCTTCATGCATCATTACATTTTCCAACAGTTTCCATTTTTATGTTTCGATTCTTATTTTTATGGGATTTCAGAAGGGATTTCACAGAACAAGGATACTATTTTCCCTTTTTGGCTTCAGAAAACAGCTGTAAAAACAGTTTTAAACCAAGTTACAACTTTGACTAGTCAAAACCTATGTTGGTAGTGTTTTGGACAAGAGTGGTTTGAAGAGTTTATTGACCTCAAAAAACTATTTTTGAAAAAACTCATTTTTAAGAGCTTTTTATATTGAAGGCTTGATAAATTAGTATTAGAAGACATTTGTATCCCTACTTAATTATTATCAATATTGTACTTAATCAAATTTTATAATAATCTTAGAGATTTTTAAGAAAAAATGTGAAACATGAAGAAATTTAGGTACCATATGTGTCACTTACTAAAGTACAGGTACCATCATTGTAATTTACATATTAAGAATTGTTGGTGAATAAGTTTGTACACTTCCCCTTGAAATAAGGAATGGAATCCTAGTGGAAAGAGGAAAAGTTTTGGATATCAAATATTTTGAGAGTTAATTATACATGTGGCTGTTCAACTTTACAATTTACTAGTATTGACATGGACATTCCACTTGTACAAAACCGTTCAATGTGTTATGATAACCGGCTAAAATGAACTTTCTAATTTTGGAAAAAGTCATGGATGTAAGTTTTTTATTTAAACATACGAGTGTACTGGTGATGAAGGTTTTAGTTTTGTGGTTGAGACTACTTTTTATGATTAGAGAGGTTATTGGTTCGAATCGACACTCGGAACATGAGGGAATCACGTATTTTAAAATAAAAATATACAAAAAAAATAAATATTTAGAAAGAGAATTTTAAAAATAATGATTTGAAAATTCAAAACAAATGGTTTCATAAGAAATGTGGTTCGAAATGATCATTTATTATTTGTATTTGGTTAATGTTGATTATCATTATGTTAGTGAATTGTGATGTTAAGTACCATAATATTATGGTTTGGATGTACATAAATGTAATTTACTCTTTAATATTTTTGAAACCTAAATCAAATTAACCTAAAAGTAAATTTAGATCCTTCATAGTGTCTCATGGTTTACAACTTTTGCAAATACCAGTTTGTAGTTTCATCTTTTGTAAATAGAGAGAGGAGATTTCATTTCATTAGCAACAAGAGGTATCTGCGCTAAAGCACTGTTTACACTTGTTTACGTTTTTCTTTGTAATTCTTAAGTAATAAATTAGTGTACAATCTGTTATTTGATAAATAAATAAAAAACCAAACCGCATATTCTCTTTGATAAAAAGAAATTTATATAATTTGTATTTGTAAATAAAGTAAACCACAAACATTATTATTACTATTAAATTTTATAATGACGAAGTTGTCTCTTGGTCAAACTATGGATAAATGTCACGTAAGCAATTATAAATGGTGTTAGTGCAAATACTTTTTTGAGTTAATGAAATGAAATCTTGTACCTCTATTTGCAAAAAATTAAATTACGGACTAATATTTACAAAAATTGTAAACCACATACATTTTATTTAAATTTTCCCAAAACAAAATTCCTTTTTGTTTTCAATTCCCTCCATTTGTTATCTTAAGAACTATTTGTATTATAGAAAGTATAAAGTTATTAGTACCCAAAGGATGTCCTTGTTGAAATAACGGATTAAAGTAATATTAATCGGTCATGAAGGATTCAATTCGAAGTGAGTGCACATTAGAATAAAATTCCTGAATAACTTTGAAGGATGATGATCAAAATAAAGACTATTTAAATCTCACATCAAAGATGAAGAGGAATGACAATTATTATTAAGTACATCTTTAATATATATGAGCACATTTTGAAGCTGGTGTGTCCGTGGTGTTGAATTTGAATAAAAACGGATAATATTTGCATGTCGGACCAAATTGATACTCTCACCTATTTAAAATATTATATATGGTAACTTTTGATTCATAAAGAATCAATCTATCGGAGATTGGTGGAAATTTGTATAGCTTTTTTTCGTAAGAGTGGAAATTTGTATAGCTTAGATGTCTGTTAATTGGGTTAAAATTTTAATAGACCGGTTGATTGGCCAATACAGAGAGATACCAAATTTAATGGACCAAAAGCAAATAATAGAAAGTAATAGATGAAGGGATAAAGACCTAACAAATAATAAACCTTAAACTGAAAAGGGCATGAAAAAAGTCGGTTAATAATAAATAAATACAAAACTGCTGACTCCTTCCACCAGAGTAAAATGTTGTCTTATTCTTACAACACTGCCCTTATTCACCTTATGCTTAGTTGCTACCACCTCACCCTACCATTAAAACATTCAATAACCTACCCTCCATTTATTATATCTACACTTTTAGGTTTATAATTAAGTTAAATTCTAAAAGAAGGTTTTGTGATTTTACTAACTTTATAAGGATTGTGTTTATTTTTTGTTAAAATGAGTACGGTGGGTTCACATGTTAACGAAAATAAGGATCTTTTTTATTAACATTTTAAGAATCATCATTAGCAATCTAAAAAAAATCAAAAATTAGAGTTATTTATATCTTGTTTACCATAAAATTACATTTTTTTTGTTTTTGGAAAATTATTTGATCTCGAACTAAAAGTTAATGAATTAAAGTTGACTAAAATATCAATACTTCTTGGAATGTGCCATTTTTGAAGCCATAATTTTGGGTGCATAAAAAAAAAGTTGCTAGAGTGGAAAATATTTTTACAAAAATAAACTGCATTAAAAGAGATAAGAAGCTTTATCTATGATTGACTAAAATTGGGATTTACCCTTGTAATTATTCAAAGTCAGAATATATGCATATTTGTATCTCGATTAGGCTGAGTTTGTCGTAATAGTATCCAGATTCGATTCCCACTAAAGACCTCGGCATTGAGGGATAAGAAGCCTTATCTATGATGACTAAAATCCGATATAAATTATCTCAAGAAATAATAGAACCAAACAAATTCTTATAATCTCAAAAGGCATAGAATCCATTTTCAAGTATAGATTTAAAGATGAATCATTTTACGGGGGAGTAACTCTCCGATTGCTACCAATGCCACTCCATAGTAGAGGATTGGTAAAAAGCAAATATATCCAGATACCATTAACTGAGAAATCGGACATATTTGTCAGAGAGCATTGTAGAATTTCTCCATTTGGTTACCAGATGTATAACAATTGCAAGATTCAAGACATTATGAGCAAGAAATGAAAATAACATACAGGCGAATATTGATATATGAATGCTTACTTTTAATTTGGGTGAATTTACAAAATGAGGGAAGCCTATATTTATATTATACTCTATTCTATTGTATGTACACAACGAGTAAAAGCATATTGAATAGGTACTCTTATACTCTGTCAAAGTGTAAAAGCTGCAGGAAACTCAATTCCATTTCATCCTATCTTAGGATGCAGAGCCTTGACATCTTCTTCCTTGGCGAACCAGGTTGGTACTAGCTGTGACAAGTGAGGATTAAGATCCTTGTACACATTCTTGATTGTTCCTTCCCCAACTTGAGTCACAATTGATATATCTGTAACCGTACGCTACACCGTTAACATACAATGAATGCATATAATGAAGATGCCTACCATGTCTACTTTGTTTCTTACCTTTGATAGGCTTCTTATCATCTGTTAGTTGAGTGATTATGTATATAACAGCTGCAGCCACCGATATTGGACTCCTCCTGAAGGATAAAGATAAAGCCTTGTTTTTATTAAACTTGAAACAGACAATTCTTTTTGAAACATCCAGTTGTTGTTGATGTTATAGAATAGTTGGAAGATATTTTGCATCTAGTTCAGTTACCATTATTTGCAAATGTTAAAAGAGTTGGAACATGCTGCCAAAAAAAATGGAGTAATAGAAGTAGAGGAAATAGCTGAAAATGTTATGAAGAAACTAGAGTCGAACAACAAGGCCTGGGCACACCTTAAAACTAGAAGTTCCTGCCAAAACTATTGAACTACGCTGTTTATGGAAGATAGTTTGTCTATGGCGTTTTGAAAGTTCAATTTATTTACCTTGTTGCCGCTAATTAGTAAGGCTAATAATATTTTTTGTTTATTTCTTTCGTTGCCCTAGCTATAGATAGTGTTTAAACTTTAAACACATTCAACACAAATTCAAGAGAACTTTCTTTTTTCTCCCTGGTATTTTCCAAGAATTGACATGATTACATAGTCCTAAATTTCTAGCATTCAGCCGAATCAACAGACTGAACAAACCACAATTCCTTTGCTATGTGATATACATTAACCTCGATATATTTTCCCTCCAATAATATTCGCTCAACCATTTCGTTTCAAAAAAGTAGTATGTAATGAGTGCTTCCATGTATCATTATCCAAATAAACAATTATGTCAAAAACATGCCAGGGAGGAAGATTAATTGTTATATTAATATTATAACAGGGAAACTTGAGCAAAAGATAATCACGAATCTAGCAGGGGACCACGCGACCAAGAAGACAAAAACTGACCAAGGAGAATATACAATCAAGATTGTAGATGAAGACTTGAGTGCAAACATAAAACCAAGTGTTCGTGTCTAGCAAAAGAAAATAGTAGGTTCAGTGCTACTGAGCCTTTCCAAATAAACCCAAGAACAAGCTGAGAGCACCAATATCTGATTTTGTAACCTTTAGCCAATTGTATCCTAACACATTTCATCCTTCAGTACCCACAGCAGGAAAATCATTCACAGCTTTCTAGGTAAATGAAATGATACGAAAATAAAACTATCAACATAATTAAAGATCGAAAAACAACCAGATGCACATGCTTAGTAAATGAACAAGGTACTCTAGTCCAACCCAGTTCTTGTGAACACATCACTAATAGTTGCAAGATGCATTGTGTTGCCACCAGTGCGGTCTAAGAAATGTGTATGATCGCATTTGAGGTCTTCCAATTATTTCAATTTTTTATCAGAAAATTTCTGAGTCCATCTTAAGTTTCACATTTGCAAAATGAATTTTGAAAAAGACCAAATCCCAACAATAGTACAATTTCACATAAGCAAGCTATAACTGACCTTATGTCTAGTTCCTGAGAATTCTTGACAGCTTCTTGGGCGGCCTTAACGGCTTGATTGGTCATTCCAAGATTGGAACAGAAGCGTCTCTACAAAGTGAAGATTTGCATTATGTACAGTACAAGGTATTTAGAAGTGTGAAATTAAGCAAGAGCAGGACCTACCATATAGTCTGCCGCGTTTATAGTTCCCAGTTCAACAGAATGTCCCATCTCTAGTTCCAGCTGCTTCACTATGAACTCCTTAGCTCGGCCAATTTCTTTCTTTGTGGTCCCATTGGCAACAGAACAAAATTCTAGACACAATGCATAAATTGAGGAACTCTATGCACAGAGGAAGATAACCCAAGTATTTGCTTGGATGAAGGGTGGGGTTCGTGGTTATGGTTGTATACCTTTTACAGTACGCGGTTTGTTCTCTTGTCGACAAGCAATATAGAGACAAGCAGCTAAGCGTGCATCTTGGTTTCGACCTTTTAAAGATTTCTGGTCTTCTACCTTCTTATATATTTCATTAGCTCGATCCTTCAGGGAACAAAAAGTATAAATTTCTCAATCAAGAGCAAAAGATTGCTTGTCCTAGATAAAACCCATCATCAAGAATTTATGAGCACTCAAAATACAATGATTTAGATGATGAAATCCAAAAGAGGCATAATCAATCATCATTTCATATTCACAGTTAAATGGTGCCTGCAGGGACATGTACACAACTTTGAGAACATCTTCCAAATCTTACTCCATCATTCAGATAACAGTTCCTCAGATCTGATTAAGGGAAAAAGCCCAATCCTGTATATGGCACGATTTATTATTTAAACACCCCTGTTACCCTAAACTTTAATTATGGTAAATTTTGCCCCTTCCCACAGCATCAAGTGCTTTTGACCCATCTACTTAATTTTGGCAAATTTAGGCAGCCCGTGTATTTTGACTTTTAGCAAATAGGGTCCTTGATACATGGTTCCGTTAGCAAAGCACAGAATTTTGACTATATACACCTCCTAATAGCGCATGTAATTCATTGCTAATAAAATCGACTATCAAGGTCAGATAATGAAACAAAAAGTACAAATGTAAAATGCTCCTAAATTGAAGTACGATAGCAAAATAATAGCTGTGCCTAGTAAAAGCATCATGATTAAGTGCTTTTCTTCTTTTGTAACAATATAGTAGCATCTCCAATTTTAGTTACGTTTAGCAGTTTGTAACAAAATATTGCCACACAGATCTGGGCGAAGGTATGCAATCTGTATTTAGAATATTCAAAAAGAATAAAGCAGCAAGACAAAATTTATAGAATAACTTGCCTGTTAAACAACCTAGATACCACAAAATAGAGTCAACAAGTCAAAACTTAGTTTTTCGTGCTTGAGTTTTCAGGTGGTGCTTCTGAGTAGGACTAGTAAGTCTATCCTAATAGATTTACAAACAATTGAACCTTGTATGACAATGCATCTTGATTAGCACTTGAATCCAGTTTTTCCCAGAATATCAAAACGTGTGCGAGAGGATAACATAACACCATCCTACCCCCTTCCCTTTCATAAATGTTATTTGTCTTTCTAATACAAGAAACTATAGTATACTGTTTTGAAATAAAATAAATAAAAAAGATGATCAAGTTTGTATCTTGCATTATCCATTTTGGATACTGGCATTCAATCCATGCAAGTATTTATTAAGTGAAGTGTGACTCAAGATAGAAAGCACTGAATGAGATGTCTATATTTGCATTGCAACAGGTCATAAATAAATTAAAAATTCAACACAAAAGAAAAGAAAAAGGCTACAAAAAGCATATAGATGTGGTGATAATTACAAGTGACATACCTTTATAATTGTAACCAATCCCAACCTGAAATAAATAGGCAATTTCAATTGATTACATGACTTGATTAATGCAGTTTACAACAGAAAGATGTTACTATATGTGTGCCATACAGATTATTATTGTAAAGAAGAAGAGCGTACCGATCGGCCATGGCAGCAATAGAGTTGAAAGCGGTGATCAAGGCACGATCAGAAAGAGAGGCAGGATCATAGTTGTAGCATTTGGGAAGATGATTGGATTCGGAATTGGAAATAATAGTAGTAAGGTGAGCTTCTGCAAGAAGAGGATCTACGGGAGCACCGACGCGATTAGGGTCATGATCGGAGGACTCATTGCCGAAAGTACGCCACTCAGAAGTGTCGTCGACGGAGTGAGATTCAAGAACTAAACCGCACTCCGAGCAGATGGCATCGCCGGCGGCGTGGTCGAATATTATCTCAGTCAGTCGCTTGCAGTCTGGGCAGTATGCGTCTGCCATCTTCTTCCTTTCGATGCTTCTTTTTCTCTTCTTGAAAAAATCGTCAGACTCTCTCCCTCTCCCTCGCAATTCACCTTTTATATTTCTAGTTTGATGTTATCTAATATGGATTTTCATGTTAAAAACGCTTTTATACGCTTTTATAAGGACTAAAGTGTTAATGGAGAGAAAAGTTAAAGACTAAGTAGTGGGTTTTAAAAAGATACATGGACTAAACAGTAAGTTTCTGCAAAATATGGAGACTATTAAATTATTTGCTCATTAAATTAATCTAAAATCCGATACGTGTCGAATGTCAATTAAGCAATATCTTAAGAAAAACTATAGAAATAAGTGTACGGTTTTGAATTCAACTCTTAAAATTGATAAAATTGAAACTATTAAAAAAATAAATCGTCAATTATATACTCATGTTTGTTAAATCTCTCAATTATGTTCAAGTGTTTGTCAAAATTTCTCAACATGTCATAAACTAACGGCACATATGTGGCATAAACAGTCATTTATGATCAATTTTTTTAAAAAAAAGACGTGGAATTCGTTCAAGACACTAAATCTCACGTGATTTCTTAATTTTTGACACATAACTTACTATCGTCCTTTAAATCTATCTCCACTTCTTTTTTATATGCATGTTCTTCAGAATTGTGGTTCATTTATATTATTCCTCTTCTTCTCTATAGCCATTTTTCATCACCATGGTACATAAGTATACGTGTTCTGTTACTTTAGGATATAATTCAAATTTTTTGATAAACACGGAAATATAAATGAGCATTTACGTGATATAGGGGCAAAATTGCATAACTAGTAGTAACATGGGGCAAATACGTATATTAACCTAATATTGTGTTACCCCTAGTAATAAGACGAGATGTCGTTAGAATGAGATGACATGTGGGGGGAGTGAGTGATAATATGGTAAAGTTAGCATCAAGAAACGCAAAATGGCGGGCAATCACACGCAAGCAATGGCATAGAAGTAGAAGAAGCAGAAACCAGAAAACGCAAAACATGGTGGCGCTTTCTTTGTACAGAGGAAACCTCCATAGAGTCCCCGATGTCCCTCGCCGTTGGCTAATGCCCACTCGCTCTATCTCTTTCAAGCACTTCAAATTACTCTTGAATCGTCGCTCCAAAGCCCTATCTCTCCTCCACTCTTCAAACCCTAACCCTAAATTCGAAGACGCAGGCACTTCACAACCTGCTGCTGTCAAGGATCACGACACGATCGATTGTGTTGATTCTATAGTTAAAGCTGCTGCTGATGCTTCGAATTCGGCACCTTTGGAGAAGCTTCTAGTAGCCGATAAAGCCAATGAGGATTTGCATCCCGTTGATCCGAATCCGGAGGTATATTAACTTTTTTATCTTTTTAGAGTACAAAGTTTGAATCTTGATCCTTCCAAGTTTATTAGAAAGTAAAAAAAAAATATATATTTTTCGTTCCATCGAGTATATGTTTTGATGGCCCATACTTTCTGTTTCTCAATTTGTAGACAAGCAGCAAAGCGGATATGTTGGATGATGATAAAGAAAAAAGGAAAAAGGAAGTCAAGGAGAAGTTAGAGGTTTTGAATGGGAAGAAGCATAATCTTGTTCAAATGCTCAAGCAGGTAACCTTTTATTCTTGTCTTGTCTTCAGCATGAGTATTTAAGTTTGTTAATCTCAGTTATTGCTTTGCGTTGTGCGACTTTTAGCTCCATTTTCGCCTTTTCCTTTTAAGAACAAGAGAACTTGAACAGTTTTGTCACGTATGCTAGAAGAGTTCAAGGACCAAATGTGTAATTGGTCTAGTTCGTTAAGTTAGTTATTGCATTTCTGATTTTATTTCCTTTCTTGCATTGTTTGTACTGCGTTGCCATTCCTGTTTCACTAAAGCTAATCACAGATTCATAGATTCTCTAGTAGTGAGCTATTTTTTTGTAAACCACAAGTCAGCCTTACATGTCAAGGTACCACTAGTCAGAGTTGAACTGGCAGCAGCTTTAGTTGTCAATGGAAGGCAACTTGTTATTCAAAGTGTCAGGAATTAAATTAGTCCATGCATAATGCTAGGTTTGGATTTTCTGGGAGGATGTCGGATTTAAGATATTATGATCTCATTTTAGGAACGCATTGGATGAGATCATAATCATTAAAAAGCTTATCACCAGAACACCTATTCTTGCCCTAACAGTTTTCACTAAACCATTTGTTTTGGAGTGTGATGCTAGTGGAATAAAAAATCGGGGCAGTCCTTATGCAAGAAGGGAAAACTATTTGTTATCTCTCTAAGTCCCTTAGTCCCCGAAACCAAAAGTAATCTTCCTATGAGGGAGAGCTACTAGCCATCTTGCAAGCATGCACAACCTGGGGGCACTACTTAAAAAATCTCCAGTTTCATTATTAAAACTGACCATGAGAGTATTAAAAACCTCCTTGAGCAATAACTCCATATGTAGTTGCAGCACAAGGGTGTGTCTTAATTATTGGGTTCAGACTACACTATTTAGTACTAGAAGGGGGTAGAAAATGGAGTGGCAGATGCTCTATCGCGACAGAATTAGGATCAAGACAGATCCAAGTCCTTGGATTAATGCCCTTACTACAAATACTTTCTTGGATAAATGAAGTTCAAGCATATTTTGAGGAAGATGAGCATGCTAGATCACTCCTATGGCAACTAACAGTCCTAACTACTTCCGATTTTGTTTCTTCGGAGGGCTCCTGAAGTATCTTAATCGCCTCTATATCCCTTAACCACACTTCCTCCTACTTCAGATGGTGAGTTTCTCATTGTGCCTGCCAAGGTTCAAACACCAGGAATGCCATTTGGGGTGATGTTTCTGTTCCACAACTCCTTATTCTTTGGGAGGGCCTTTCTACTATTGGTTGTACTTGGGAAGATTCTGCTACAATCACCGCTCAGTTCCCTGATTCCTTTCATTCTTGGGGACAAGAATGCAGTGAAGGAGGGGCATTGACACGTATGCTAGAAGAGTTCGAGGACCAAATGTGTAATTGGTCTAGTTCGTTAAGTTAGTTATTGCAATTCTGATTTTATTTACTTTTATTTTATTGCATTGCTGGCTCGTTACCATTTCTGTTTCCCTAAAGCTAATCAAAGAGGGTAGATACTCAAGCGGTGAGCTATTTTGTTTGTTTATAAGTTGCTAGTACATCTGTATAACCGTTTTCTCTGTCATGCTGAGGATGAGTATTGTACTAGACTGTTATACGAAATTTTAATGAGATTATTGCTCTCTTCTTCTTCCCTAATCTCTCTTCTATTCCTGCTTAATCTGACATCAGAATCGCAGTTCTGACAAATTTCTTTTGCTTGACAGATCTTGAACGTGGAGGAGGAACTAAAGAGACGCAATAACTCGCAAGGAATGGCAAATCGTTCACCTATTTCTCCTCAAGTGGATATGAGCAATGATTATGGGTCAATGATCAGGCATCCTACTCCTAGAATTGGCTCAGAGCCAAATACGGGTGTTGATATGGAAGGAAGAGATAATGAAGATGTTTCACATCATAATAATAATTATCCACGGCTTATGCATCAAACAAGCAGCACATCTCCATCATCAGAGTCTCCTCTTAGGAAGCCTCCCTACATTCAGCACAACATGGTAATGGAAGTTCTTATTGTTCTTTTATCATGTTAATTAGATAGTTTATTTGTTTGATTGAACTATTACTGGATTGTTAGTTCTATTTTGCTTGAATTAACTAGATTAAGGAGCTGTCTGCCTTCTATCCTGATTGCATGCCTTAAGTGTAATGGGAGAGACGGGAAAGAGAAAATATGGTTAGAGATTTGAATTTCATCCCGTGTTTTGTGTTTCTGCTGCCTAGGTTTTCATCAACCCACCCAAAAAGTTATATGAGATGCATGCCTGGTGCATAAAATTATAATTCCTTTTTTTAGGCTGAGTTTCAAAATAGCGATAGTTTTCGGAGCAGTATATCAGTATAGTTGACCCCACTTGTTCAAGACTGATACTTTTTTGAGTTGATTAATTTGTTGGCCTATGCACACACTCACATGAAGTGTGGACTTAAAGAATGAAAATGAACCTTTTGCGTCTGTTCTTGTATACTTGATCATGTTAGGAGCATGCATGCATATAAAAGAAAGTTTGAACAATTTCTTCATGTTATTTTAGGGGATCAGTCAATATGGTGATGCTTTTGCTTTTAGTGTATTCAATTATATGTAATATATGAAACTCAAAATCAAGTGCAATGTTTTGCAGGTTCTGCATCAGGGTAGACCAAGTTTAGGGATGACTAGTAGTCCAAGTCCATCACGGTTTGCTCCAACCGGACACCTAGGACCACCATCGACTGTGCCCGCAGTATCTGCATCGGGGACTAATTACATTGCATCTTCTCCTTCTCCTGCAGCTTCTGGTGGCACTTCATCATTTAGAGATGTTCGGCAGCCAAGTCCTTGGAATTAGAATGATATAATTTGGAGCTGATCAGTTTCTAAAAGGTGCTGTGCTGTCTTCTTTTCTTTTATTATGGAAAGAAAGATGGGTCAAAAACTTGATAGATAACTTCCATTCTGTAAGATAATGAAAATGGATAGCAATTGCCACAGAAAAATCAGAATATATGAAATTAAGAGCTCAGCAGCTAGCCTTTCCCTCTTCAAAAGCTTGCCATAGAAAGCACGAGCCGTGGATATAGACATATGTTCATGAAAAATGATGGTCAAAATCATGTGAAAGACGAAAGCAAGAATCCCCTTTTGGTCATGGAAATCGTGCCACGTTTCTTGGGTAGTTTTGGGTAGTTTATGCTGCTGCTACTAGAGATATAGATGCACAAGTTGTTCATTTTAGATAATGGAAAAGTGAGTAAGAAATGGGAATGTGGCAGAAGTTTGAGAGGAAGTGCTCCAGTAGAATATGGCATTGAATGTGTTTTGGTCCTTGTTTGTAGCATCTTTTTTTATATAAAAAAGGTAGGAGGGTGGACTAAAGCCCTTGTTTGTGGTTGACATAGAGAAATATCAAATATTTGTACTAATCTATGATACAATATTTATTTGGGTATTCTGTTTGGTTTAAAATCTTCATTATATTTGTTCGCATATACTGTGAACTTCAAATTTTCAGAATGCAAGTTGACAATATAACTTGTTTCGGTTCCAAAGGAAAGCTAAATGGTTCAATTTAATTTTAAATCTTTTTATTCGATGCATAATCTGATTCTAAATTCTCCAAAATTCCCAAACTCCAAAGTCAAAGAAAGAAATAAATTTGTAATTGCGTGAAAGACCCTAGCCTATCCCACTATTTTGCTGCTAAGATAGTTAGGTTCTTGTATTTATTGACACTTACTAAGCTACTACTAATGTTTGATGTTCATGTTTCCCTTGAGTGCAAAGATAATAGCAAATATGTCAACACATTACATATAAATCCTCCTCATGCATGCAAATGAGCAAACTTCCGCAAGTTTCCAATGGAAGGAAAAGAAAGACGGAGCAACTGGTTTCTTATTGGCAATCATCAGACCAAAAACAACGAGATTTTGTATTTCGCAGTGTTATGTTACATAAAAATAATTACCACCAGAATCTTAGAAAGCTGTCAAGAAGGCCTAAGATACAAACTTAGATTTTATGGTATTGATAATATCATCACCAACGTTGAAAGCCTTGGTTAATACTTGATTCGGGATACTAGGAGTAGAAGCAAAAAGAGAGGTTGTGGTAACAGCAGACCCCGGCAGGTGACTGTTAAAAGCGGTGATAAGAAATGCCTTTTCTGCTCCAACATTAAGTTGAAAGTGGACGAGACCACGAGGAACAACAAACATCTGCCCGGCTGACAAAACTTTGGAGTGAAAAACATTGCTGGTCGTTACAAATCCTACGAGGAGCTTCCCTTGAATGACAACACCAGTTTCCGTTGCCCGTGGATGAGAGTGAGGAGGGTTCAGACCCCCCAGGGCAAAATCTACTCTGTTCATCGATATTCCAAGAGTATTAAGACCTGGGAATGAAAGCACATTAGCCGGAGTTGCAGACCAACCAAACATGTTTGTCGTATTCCCCTCTTTGCTCAAACCGTCGAAGAAAAAATCATCAGAAGTTACCTCAGCCACAGGTTTGCACGGGAAGCCGTTAACCATTATTGAAGCTTTCAACTCAGCTACACAGAAATCCTGAAGTGGATCCGGATCCGATGTGTTGGTTCGAACAGGAAGAAGTAGTAGCACTACCAAACTACACAGAAGGCGGAAGGCTGAGCTATAAGTCATGGGGGAAATATGATTTTTCAAGCACAAATTGTGAAGATGGTAATGTTAGCAGCAGTTAGACAATCCTTGTTTTATATGCAACGAGTCGTATGCCAAGTTGATAGGCTTTTAAGTCAGCAGTTAGTTTCTACTTTCTTGCTACTTCTGCAATTCAGATGTAAGCAATTGACAAAAAAAAAGTCATTAAACTATTATCCAGGGAGTTGAATTGGTAGAAGATAAATTCAATACTTTTTAAACAATATAATAGAGACGTCCTACCTACTCAGTTTCTCTACAGCCAAAGTTTTGATGACACACCAAAGAGGGCATTATAGTTGCATAAGCAAGAAGACTAGGTCACACACACCTTTGAGTACAAGTGCTAATTTTTAACACATCTATTTGACCGTACAGATTGCAGATTGAAACCTGATTAACATCTTGATGTGTTTCAGAAATCAAAAGCATCTGCATACAACTTCAGGAATCTATTTCTTCCTGTCTTCAAGAGCCACATCTTATGGACTGCTAGCTGCATCTCTAAGAATAAGCAAATAGAAAATTAACAAATGAAGATCGATTCTTAAGGGGGCAATTGACCCTAGATATTAGTTAATTGAAAACATTGTCTGACATCATAACCTGAAAATTCCCAAATGTTCCAATTATATGAAAATTCCAGCATGGAATATGGAGTAGCAATTTTCTCTTCCATATTCCCACATCACAACATAACATGTTTGTTAGTTATGCTCATCAAATACAAAGCACACCAAAACAATTCTAATTTTGTATAACAAATAAGCCAAAGTCAAGTTCCTTTAAAATTAGTTGATCACTCCAAAAGTAGCACGCATAATTTTGTATCCCGTATTGATGACACAAGCATCAGAACATATAATCCTCATCCGCATATCAGAAATTCATCGAGAAAAGATTTGTAATGGTGGGTTTCAAAGTCCAACATCACATCTGCATTCTGCAAAAATAAATGGAATGTCAACTTACCTTATAAAACAGCAATCAAAACTTATCTATACAAGAGTGAAACAGACAGAGACTTCTAGTGAGCAACACCTTTCTGAGGCAGAATGGGAAATGGGAATGACACCAGATGGAGTCACAAGAGCATCAACCAACACATCACGAGGAGTAACTGGTATAACGTCTTCATCCATGAGTTGCGAAGAGTAAGACAGTGCCACTACAGATCCATATCAAGTTGTTAATAATAGAATTAAGTAACCTAACCGCTGCTGCATATCCTTTTCCATACTAGAGAAAGTGCAAAAACAAACATACCAAGGAGAGGCTTCTTCCAGTTCCTTTCCCTTGCAAGCTCTTCGTACTTACTCAAAAAGGTGTCGTAATAACTTGAGTTTGCATTAGACATGACAAGAAGAAAATTCACACCTTATTCAATAGTACAATTGAACCGAATATTAACTTGCAAAAGTGTATTTGGTGCAGTAGAAAACCATAAACTTTTGAGAGCATGAGAACATAAACCTACATGTGCACAAGAAAATCCGTAACAAGTATTCTAACAGAGCCTAGTATGTGATGTAAAAGGAAAATCATATCTACAGCCTACGAAGAAGCCAGGTTATAATGCCTCTTTCTAAGCGACATGGTCTTCCAGGCTTGGATTCTGAAGATTTCAGGAATCGCATATAGATTGTTGTGTTCATATCTTCCAAGACTTGAAGAGGTAAGAGAGTATAAAGGAGCTACAGATGAAATTCACAAAACTCACCCTCCACCACGGCCCAAGCGTCTTCCAAATCTGTCAAATGCAAGTCCTGGGAAAACATTCAATCAAGCATGGCCATTATCTACATGTCAGTTGCCTTACCAGCCACAAAAAGTTACCCTAAGAGAATAAGCTTAGAAAACACAACATTACCAGGCAGGAGGAACAAATCAACTGGGTCACTTGCTTCCATTACTGCACAGTAACATATCTTTAGCATTAACATGTATTGCACGAAGCCGAAAGTAAATAAACAAAATGATGACATGGTTAGCATCCACATATCTTCAATACTAACCATCTTCCCGTTCATTTCCAAAGCGATCTACAGGAGCTGGCTCCAAAATATCCATAGAGTTAGCAACAAGATCATCCATGCTTGAAATGTTGAGCATTCTCATGTGACAATTCTTATCCTCAACACGTGGAACATAAATCTTCTTTGCAGAGCACCCATCTATAGCAAAACAAAAACAATTGCCACAATCATCGTCCTCAATAATCTATCCTTAACCCCAAATAGACTGATCACACACAGATATCAAAGCACTAACCTTTACCCGGATTACGCAAAATCTCCGACAACAATTTCGACGTGTCAACCTCGCGTAAAGCACTGCAACTTATATAAGCACATAACCTCTGGGTAGAATTGAACCATGGAGCTTCTAAAACCATGTTCTGGATTGCATTATCTAGTAAATTAAAAACCCAATTGAATTAAACCCAATTGAATTAAAAAGAAGTAAGTGGAATTAATTCTAGAGCTACCTTGTTGAGATCGGAGGGAGGGGTCCATGGATTTAAGGGCCTTCTTCACTTTAGATCGGAGGCTTCGTTTCTGCTTGAATATCTCGTTAAGTTCCGCGGTTTGGCCGGATTCTGTGCTCATCGTGGCGGTTAGGCGGCGGCCGGAGTTGACCAGTGGGGTTGTTGATGGAACTGTGAAGAGATGAAGCATCGGCGTTGCCTTGAGTAGTTGTGGGAGCTTACTTTGCCACATTATTTCACTTTTAGTCCTTTTTCTTTTCGTCTGTGCATAATAGGCCTGAAAATTAACACAAACAAAAAAGCAATATTTCAAAGAATAGTATTGTCTCACGGAGTTTCGAACATAATTCACTTAATTTAAACTTTTATAAATGAATACCTTGTGCTTCATTCAATAAGAAAAAAAGATAGGATTATTAAAATCGTTAAAATGCGAGAATATTTTTGCCGTTCAAATATTTCTTTTCCTCTTTTATGTATTTACTACTACTTTCTGACCACACACTTTCAGTTCTCCTTCAATCTCACTTTATCTCTCTCCTTAGCTTGCTCTCAAGAATGACAATGCCTGCCTACCCATGAGTATTTGGCTCCACCCGATTTTAATGAGAGTATATGAATTCGGTCTAAAAGGATATGAAACGGGATGAATAATAAAAAAATTGTATGTTTAGAAGGTAACATAAGGATAAAAGAAAAATAGAGGGAGCAGAGATGTAAAATCCCTAAAACAAAAGGATAGCAAGGGAGATTAGATTAGATTAGTTTGGTACTAGTACTGTAGAGCCAAAACACAACAAGACTAGAGTTGTCTTTCGTCTGTTTCTTGTTCCTCATCCTGTAACCCTAATCCCCAATTATGATGAGCTGAAAGAAACCCTAATAAAATAAAATAAAATCAATCAGTGGAATCATAGAAGATAGATCGATGCCGTCTCAGGGCGATCTGGAGCGGCAGATCGAGCAGCTGATGCAGTGCAAGCCACTCGGTGAAGCTCAAGTGAAGGCTCTCTGCGAGCAAGCCCGAGCCATCCTCGTCGAGGAATGGAACGTTCAACCCGTTAAATGCCCCGTCACTGTCTGCGGTGACATTCACGGGCAGTTCCATGATCTTCTCGAGCTTTTTCGCATTGGCGGAAATGCCCCCGACACCAATTATCTCTTCATGGGAGATTACGTTGGTCTGTCTCTTCTCTTGTCTCCTTTTTATTATTATTACATCTTCTCAATTTAGTTATTACAAACAAAATAACATTTTGCAGATCGAGGTTATTACTCCGTTGAAACTGTCACTCTTTTAGTCGCACTTAAAGTTCGTTATCGCGATAGGATTACCATTCTTAGAGGCAATCACGAGAGTCGTCAAATTACTCAAGTGTAAGTAATAATAACAACATAATGTTTCTAGTTTTCAATTGCTTTGTCATATTAAGAAAATGTACGGGAGGGTGCCGAGTAGCTTGGTTCATAGCAAAAAAGGCCACCCTTTTACAGCATTGATTGAGGGCAACGAGTAAATTTCTTTGCTTTCCTTTTCAGGTATGGATTTTATGATGAATGCCTAAGAAAATATGGAAATGCCAATGTCTGGAAATATTTCACCGACCTCTTTGATTATCTACCGGTTACAGCATTGATCGAGAGTCAGGTGTGCTTGAATACTTGATTACTCCCATGCTCTTGACTTGTAATTATGATGTTATCTGATGATAATCTATTATTACCTCTAGGTCTTCTGTTTGCACGGTGGGCTTTCCCCATCTTTAGATACGTTGGACAATATCCGCTCCCTGGACCGTATCCAAGAGGTATTCACACCCACACTGATCTTATGTGTTAGTTTTATTATCAAGCTGATAAATACAACATGATAATCCAACAATTCCAAAGTTGCGTTTGCTAAACTTTCTGCTCGTGACTGTTTAACAGTTAGTCTTTGGATGCCATAACTTTGTGCATCCCTTTAGAAATATTTCCACTGCTGAAGGATGTGAGAATTAAACAATTCTACCAAGTTTACATTATGGATACTCATGTTAATTTGAGTTTTATGGTAAAACCAAGCGTCATCTGTATGCCGGGAATAACTAATAGTTGGTTTTTGGTTCTGTGAATGATTAGGTTCCTCATGAAGGTCCAATGTGTGATCTACTATGGTCTGATCCAGATGACCGCTGTGGCTGGGGAATTTCTCCTCGTGGAGCTGGATACACATTTGGACAAGATATCTCTCAACAATTCAATCACACTAATGGTCTCACTCTCATATCTAGAGCTCACCAACTTGTTATGGAAGGATATAATTGGTCCCAGGTTTGTGTAATTCTAATGAAAAATTGAAATTGCAGAATTCTCCTGCACTTATATTTCTTAAGATATTTTTGTTTGACTATTTTAGGACAAGAACGTGGTGACGGTTTTCAGTGCTCCAAATTACTGCTATCGGTGTGGGAATATGGCTGCAATCCTTGAGATTGGAGAAACTATGGAGCAGAATTTCTTGCAATTTGATCCAGCACCTCGTCAGATAGAACCTGACACTACACGAAGAACTCCTGACTATTTTTTGTAATTTATCATATTGTGCAATTATTCTAATTCTCTGTCATGGTTTTGTAGATGCATCTTTCTTACAAGATAGAGGATTTTGGTGTTCACTTGATTAAGGGACAAAAAAACGAACATTGTTACCGTCATTCTTTTGGTTGAAATTGTTCTACTCTTTTTGAGTTGATGGATGTGAGTTTCACAGGTTTACTTTTTTTTTTTTTATTTATTTATTAATGTCTTGTATTTTAGAAAGTGAAGGAAACATGAATAACAATACATTATTCTTCACCTTTATCATTTTATGTCCATTGACAAACAAACTTGGAGAATTAATTCACTATGAAATTGTGCATCTGTATTATTGTCCCTTGTTACCATTGTATTATCTCTGCATTTTGTACAATTATGATAATCGTATTAAACATTAAGTAATGTGTTTACCCCGATACATTTGAATTCCTTATGGTTTTCATATTGGTGCTATGGCAGATGGTTATGTCATGTTACTGGTTGCCAGAATGTCCAAATTAAGCAGAGTAGCAGTTAGTTTTCTTTGTTTATGTTTCTTATCTGCAATTTTGTTTGTCTGAATTTCCCTATTACTGGTATGTATGTAGAATATCATCATGTCAAAACGCACAAGCACAAAGTTGTTCTTTCTGTGAAGGTAATTTACAGAGCTGAGTTTATTTCTTTGAAACAAACTAAGAAAACACTACTATATCTTGGAGGATTGCAAAGTTAAAAAACTAACTTTGGTCCTCATCCTAGTTTAAATATCTGCCTCTTTTTTCTCTACCTCTCTCAAGTCGATAAATAATTATGATATCTCCAGGCATCATAGAATGTATGCAAGTTTGAAGCTTTATAGCACATTTGACTTGTTCCATTCTACTTATTTGCCCATGTTGATATCGTAGCTCGCGAGCTCCAGTTACTGGCTACCCTATCGCTGTTTGTTGCTGCCGTGAAGCCTGCACAACATTGAGTAACAATATCAGAACTTAATCAGAGAAGCTTGGCTGCAGTTACTCATCTATGCCACTTTTGTTTCTTAGGTAGTAGTACTGGAAAGAAACCACAGACGTTTTCTACTAATTAACAGAATATCCGGTGCAATCAAAATCCAAAGAAAATCATGATCAGCAGCCTAACATTCAAAGTATCAAACAGAACTTTATCTGCAAGACTGCAACCTAATTTGGCTTAAAGACCCTGTGAATTAAATGATGTGAAATGAATTTGAAAAACAGGAGCCGAGTCTTTACATTACAATCCTATGTTGGGTTGAGGCTAATTGAATAGAGACTATTCTACGGGAAAAAACAAAACAAAACAAAGAATGTTTATACAGAGGAAATTACCATGAAAATGCATTGGTTATGACTCAGAATTATGCTCATGATCATCATCACCAAAGGCCGTTGCTATGTGGTCACGAACTTTGCAAATATTATCAAAAATTTCTGCCACGAGTTTATGTGTTTCGGCATCACGAGGGCCAGCACGCTTCGCAAATTCATTATTTGTTTCGAGACGTTTCACCTCCTCACTAACCTGCCACAGTAGTCTCATCTCTGCCGTTGCCATATCAGAATAAACATTATCAGCTTATGCCGTATAACAAACAACAAACACAGATAAAATAACTAAACTAAAACTAATTTGTGCATTTACCTGGACAGACATTGTCAGAGCTCGAGACTGAGGAGCGAGCTCCATCGTCATTTGAGAAATTTCTCATATTCAAGCTTCTTAGGCCATTCAAATCGCAGAATCTGCTGAGTTGAAAACCTCGTTGTGATCTAGGGGTTCCAACCTCATTACAATGTAAAATTTCTCCATCTACACAACTATCAGTTGGACTATAAAATTCAGGTCTTTCAACATAGGAGGATGAGAGTGGTTGAGAATTGATGTCATGGTAATACTCGCACTCATCACCAGACAGTGCATAATCTTCTTCACTTAAGCCACCAAATTTGGATCTATAAACATCAAGTTCAACCTCTAAAGCTTTAATATCTTCGAGTCTTTTGGAAGCTAATTCATTAGCAGCTTGGAGGGCTTCTTCATCGTACTCTGCCTGTTCTTCCATCATCCTTTGATACTGTAAGGCCTCCATTTGGAATTCCGCTTTCTCGGCTTGCAACCGTGTGATCATAGCCATTGCATTATTAGCTGCAACAGCTGAAGCACTTCTTTCTTCATCTAATTCCATGTATAAAGATAGAAGCGCCTTGCGATCCAGCGGAGCCTGTCCTTTGGAGGAGTCATTCATGTCTGCTTCATTTTCTGCACTAGTTTCTACACAATCTGCAAATTCTGTTTTTTCTAGTGGTGATTTTTTTAAAATCCTAGCAGCCAATCTTGGAGTTGTATTAGCTGAATCAGTAAGCGGAATTCCGAAAAACTTGTTTCTAGGAGTCCTGTCTTCACCCATATCCTCAGCTTCTGACAGCATTCGCATCGTTGCAGCTCTGACATCTTCCCTAGCTAATACACAACCAATCCGCAAGTTTAAAAATCATGTATTCAACAAATATTGTACAGTCAAAGATAAAACAAGGAGTATCACTGCTTACCAAGGTTTGATGAATTCATGCCATCCTCATCTTCATTCAGTTCTAAATCATTGGATGAAAACTTGAGTTCCGCGAACCTCGAATGAGGTAAGTCCATGCTGCGACTTCGCTCATTTCTCAGGTTTACAAATGCCGCTCTCGGGGAAGGAGCTGGAGCTTGTGTAGCCAGGCTTGATCCTTTTCCCTTGACATAGAACTTCATTTTCAATGGCTCGCCGCAGCATGAACACCTATTTTGGCTGTTTTTATCTCCCTGCAATAAATCATCTTTCTTCGCAGCTGATAATGACATGTGACGATGATGATGGTGATCTTGATCATTATCAAGAAGCAATTCAATGTCCTTATGCAAATTCCCAACTTGAGACTTGTAGGAGTTGGATTCAGATGGCTTCTCGGAGGCGAATGAAAGAAGACAACCATCACACATTCTTCTTATATGAGAAAGCTTCTTGTGATCATGACAATAAGCCAAATAGGAAACGTCCTTTTTATGACTTTCACATATAGAGTCATTGTAATAGAAATCCGCGGCTCTGTGGACTAATACATGATCAATCCTAGTGCAGAGCAAACAAGGGATTTTCAACTCAAAGAACCTAGCGAATTCGTTAGCGAAAAAGGCGAGAAAGCCATCAATGAAAAGGATAAAGATCAAGAGCCATTCAAGCAAAGCATAGATGAGGAATTGTGCAAACTTGCCGAGTTGTTTTTCTACAAAGGCGTGAAAGGATGTCGTAGCAGTAGCCATTTTCAACAGAAACAACAAATAGATTATGAAAGTTTTTGGTCAAAAGAAGGGTAAGATCATGACCGAGGTTATAGAATGAGACCGACCTTGATCATGATCTTGCCCTCGACCAGAGAGAGAGGAAAGGAAAGGAAGAGAAACTCCAAGATTAAGCTTATGCTTCATTTTTTTAGAAGGTTGTTTTCTTTTGGCTATAAATGAACTTCATCTCACCATTCCCTCATTTAACGCTTTATCAACCACTATTTAACAAACTCAAAAATAACTATAACTGTTTTTTTCTTTTTTACAAAACACCCACCACAAATGTCACTTGCACTTGATACTACTATTATTATTATTTCTATTTTAGTTATCAGATTATGCTATACTTGAATACCACCCAAAATAAAGGGACATGTAATTTGCACCACCAAAATTATTAACTCCCATGAGTTCAATGTTGTTCCTTCTTTTTCTTCAAGATCAATCAAGTTTCTGTATTGTTAATATATCAACAATTTAAGATTTCTTTGGGATACCACTAGAAGACCCTTCTCTTTCCTTTACACAAAAGAAATAAAATAGACCAGGATGAGTAGATAAATAACTGTACCATCTTTTCTCCAAACTTGCAACTTGTTTTTCCTTTTGCGAGATTCATTTGAATAGAATGACAATCGCTAGGTTCAATTTGAGTATTTAACATAAGTTGCATAGTTGAAATTTTTAGTTAATGATAAATTTCTACATGAAATTTTAATTTATGTACAAGTGAAGTTTGAAGGTATTGGATGCAGAAACCATCTTCTTCAATAATAAGAAAGATTACATACAAGAAAAAGAGTACGACATACTAGAATAATGTAGACTAAAGGTGCAAAAATGATTCTCTTTCAACTGACAATGGAAGTCAGACAATAACTACGGATTGGGAAAAAGAATAAGTTACAAAATCCTTAAAGGAATATGTATATGGTGACGCTTAGCTTGTCGACAAAACATTGGCAGACATATAAGGTGACATACATCCTTGGACCTGAAAAAATGTATAATCGTCCAAATGAGGAAATATCACACACATATATTTAACAAAAGAGAAACATCTTCATGGTAAAAATAAATGCATAATAGGTGAAAGAAAAGGAGTAGAGGAGAAAGAAAAAAGTGGAATTGAGTAAATCAGTTACCTGAAACAAACAAGTCGGAATTTGTATAAATCCCTGCAGAAGAAGATCAACCTTTTCCAGGATGCATGGTGGAACAGGTGTGATCATGTATAGCAATCCTTTCAATGTGTCGATTCCTCTAACAATTCCTGGTTCATGAAAAAGCATCAAATAACTATTGCAAGTAGCTTCAATCCACGACATTAGTTACCGCCAAAAGCATGGAAAATGAATTTAACAATGAACAATGCTCTAGCCTATACAGCAAGTCTACTTCTACTAGCATGCATATACATACACTCTAGTGGCATTGATGGATGTCCTTCAACAGTCCTACCCAGATGCTATGACTATCGAGTTGTAGTGATGGATAATAATTTCCAGTGCTTATTTTTCACGAGCAATCTCACAGTAAACATACTTGTACCAACCATTGATTTTCAAGAATTCATCATGAAGCAATCCATTTGCCATCCAAGTTTGCATAATTCTTCGTCCCCATTTTCTAACTAGATCAAAACATATTAGTTTCTCTAAATGCATTGACCATGTTCTGAAATCAAAAGGAAAATCAGCAACCGTACAAGTGGTCCAAGAGTTATAAAACCAACAGCTGCTTAACAAACAAACATATGGGAGTCAAACTTGTAATGAAAAAACAGCCAACATAAAAAAAAAAAAAAACAAAAAAAAACCAACAATGTCATTTCTCAGTTACAACAATTATAAATGATTCAAATACTGAAATAACAGCGTGTTGGGAATTGGGACAAAAATGCCTACCTATACCAACAGACAAAGGTACACTGTCTAACTGTTCAGAACTAACTGCCAAACCAACAATGCTTGCATTCAAACTGTAAAAGATTTCAGTACGAGGGACCTGGCATAAGAAATATAGAGCTGTTAACCATGAAGCTCAGATACTTGGTTGGCCAATCAATGATGAAAATATGTGAGAGCAATACTACAAGTGTTCATTGGATGCTGTGTACTAACCTGACAATGAAGATGCCTGATGGTGATACTTGATAATGGAACTTGATAAGGAGGGTGTGAGGCTAGAGCATTTGCAAGTTCCTTGATTGTTGTGATGTTCAAACTGCTAGAGAAGCACTGCCTGAAATAAGCCATTATTCTCAAGTCTCTGAGATGGTGTGCATCCTTGTAAAGAAGTATCCTGAGAGAGAAATATTAATCGTATTGAAGAAAACAAGTGCCCTAGTAACAAAATTCACACAAAAACATGTGCTAGTGAACATACGATCTGTTGAATGAGTCTTGTGTGGCTGAATCGATCTCAAGAATATTAAACTCCCTGCAGTCACCATTATCATGCCAGAATGCTCCAGCCGGTAGATTCTTTCTCTCATAATAAGTGTTCATCTTTACTACATGTGTAGGAGCAATATATCTCACCATATCCACCAATATATCATAACCCACACCTGCAACATCAGAAACGCCAAAATCAGCATTCCCATGAATTGAACTACAACCAACTCAGTAATATGATAGAGGAAGAAGGAAACCTTTCACCCAGCCAGGTGTATTCACCACAAGAGGCAAATTTGGGCTTTCATTGTTACCAAATGTACACAACTTGCCATAGTAGTCATACAATGTTGATATGTATTTGAGGTATGTTCTTGGATCTCGTTTTGAGGAAATATCACCAAAGAAAAAGCACCTAAGAATAAATAAATAATTAAAACTATTAAGCTCCATGCATTAGGTTTTATCAATGAAATGAAATCTAATCAGGTATATGAATAGCACCTAGACAAAAAGATGGTGATGGAAAGTTAATAGTATTTAAATCACACATACACAATAAGAAATTTAAAACCAATAGCACGAGTGAAAATATTCATACCTCTCAGGTGTCTTCAGGCACGGAATTGTCAAATCTGATTTTAAGAATAGAAAATAAAGGAAAAACCTAAGCTTGCATATCTTTGTGGAAAATGGAGCTGTGAAAGTAAAAAATAATGGAAAGAAAATAGAAACCTGGTGTAAGTTTATCAACGAAAGTGAGAGATAGAAATCCAGGAAGAGTAAATTCAGGCTGACCGACATCAGTATCCAAATAAGCCACCTTCTTATATCTGCAATCAGTTGCAGATTTTGGTTACAATGTGCAAATTAATTCAAACTTAACAAAACCAAATATAGAGCTGGAGGAATAAAAACCTGGGGAGAAGATTGTTGAGTAGGTAACGTGAGAAAGTGGTTTTGCCAGAATTCTTAGGGCCGCATATGAAGACAATTGGAGGCCTCTGTGAAGTGGTTAGGGAATCAGAGGCAATGGTATGTGAAGCCAGTGACCATTCTTTTGGTATGTGAATAGTTGAGGTTGAGTCTTCTTCTACCTCTGATATGGAAGACATTAAATACGTCTTCTTTTCTTGCTCACGTACACTTGTAGCTCTGCCTCAAATACTTACCTTGAACAATCTGGAAAACCCTCAACACAGGAAGCAGGGTTCAGCCAAGGGACAAATTCAAGGTAAAAGAAAATAAACTAAATAGAAAATCACATGAAATTTTGTCTCAATGTATGATATTAAAAAAATTCACATACACCCATGCATAAGTGAGTCATTAATGACTACAAGTCAATAAATAAGGGTAAAAAACCTTTTGCGTATCACATTTAGTGACACCTAAACTTTTGGACATATGTCCTAAACGACATGTAATTCGAAACGACAATCCCCTCAGTTCTTAAAGTAATCCAGCTCAAATCATTCATTATTCTTCGAATTTAACTAAAGAATGTAAAACTTCAGCAAGTGAGCATAGCAAAACATAAACAAATTGCGTTCATCGAAAGATACTTATCCAGCAAAGACAGAATTACCTCAGTACATGACAGTATGACCAACTATCAAACCTCGGCTAATCCAACAGCGAACTCATACCAATGGCAATATACAGAGAATGGAGAACAACGAAGACTGTGGAAGTGAAGGTTAGGTTTTCAACTAGGTGAAGAGGAGCTGACAGTTCAAGATCGACTACAACATATATCTGACTAAAATGCTGAACACATGGCGCATTTTAAACTCTTCAACTTTTATTTTGGGGATTGAACCACTCAACTTCAAATTTGCTCTCAACTTTTATGTGTCTGTACAGTTAAATTTCTTAACTTCATTCTATTAGCCTTTTAAACTTTATGATTGAAACCTTTTAAATCTATTTTTTTTCTTTTATTCTAAACATTAGGTTCTTATATTTCAGCAACTGTAGACAGCAAGACTTATATTTCAGAAGCAAAATAGATGAACCCCCAAGCAATCCGCCACTGTAACTTCCTTAGCTAGCATATAACTTTGAAATTAATACTTTCAGAAGCGAAAGAGCATAAAGTATCTAATAAATGCACATAAATCAAGCTTTATTAGATAATGTATGGCTTCCAAAGCAAAGAGTATAAAGAGAAGGAAAATAATCTAAGCTTGAAAAATAAGAGACCTCGACAGTAGATGGAGGTGGTGATGCGATTCCGACGACCGAGGTCACGATTACGGCGGTGGATTCCGACGAACGGAGGCAGGAATATGCGGCGGGTTATATGCAGAAGACGATGATGCACTCTTCTATGTTTAGGTTGAACAAGATTGCAAGTCTATACGTTTTTGTATTTAAATAAATAATAGAGAGAGTGAAACGGTGTGTTTCATTAAGTGTTGAACGCACCGTTTCACTAAAATCATTTTTTTTAAATAAATTTTGGGTATAATAGGGCAGTTTTTTTAAATTCAAATTCACCTAAATATATGTTTGTTGCAGGTGATTGAAGTCATACTAATCTTGTTTTTCCTTTTCAATTTCTAATTTTTAAATTTAAGTCACACAAAATGCATTTTGTGATAACTTATTCTTGTTGGTTAAATTACACGAAATGAGCTTTACAACACTTATTATATAATCTTTCTAATACCTCTCATTTTCACATAATTATTTTCACACTTATTACATAATTCTTTTCACATATAGAATCCTTCAATATAGTTTAGCAATTCGTACTAACAAAGCACTAGAATGTGGCAACTTAATATTCCAGCAAAAATCAAGCACTTCATATGGACAATTTGTTCGATCACTTCACCGAATCAGGTACGACTTCTCTTGAAAGGTCTCTCAATCCCAAATATATGCAGCTTTCGTAACAAAGTAGGTGAACACAATCATCATTTTGTGATTTTGCAAAAAATTATTGAAAGACTACTACCATCGCTTCAATAAAGACACATTTGGATTGTTTGGTTGCTTGCATGAATAATATGTTTCAAGAGCTATATACAAATTTGTTGTTGTAAGCTAATTGGAATCAAAGAAATTCAATGATTTGGATTGAGGGATTATGATATCAAGTTTCTTAATCCGACTAGCTTTGGACTGCGTCCGGTCCTATCAACCAGCTAATACTCATTCATGTAATGGTACATGTGCAACTTGATGCGTGACTAGCACCACGTAATATCTAAGATTACACACATGTCATTAATAGTATATAAAACGGTAAGAATCGAGTATCGATCCACATAGAAAATGGGTTAGATTACTATAATTGTTTAGATCTAAAAGAGTCAAGGATAACCAAATGATTTAAAGCAAGAAATAACAATAAACGAGATAACAAGGCAATAAAACAATAAATCTAAGGTAAGAGAACAAATTCAGAGCACAAGGCTAGAAATAATCAAGTAAATCAATAAGAGGGGGAGCACATGGAACAAGCAAAAGTCCTGTACGCATAGGTCTCTCAGATTTATATCTAAATCATGCAATAACACGGTTAGGTGGTTCAATGATATCACTCGTCCACATTTCTATTATAAGAACGATAAAAGACAGATTAAAACAGTATTTATACAAATCCTATCTATCATGCACAGGAACATGTTGCTCTGATTTCTCTTGAGCACCGTACACCCTTAAGCAAGATTAACAACCATTTCTAGCTAATTAGTTTTCTTAATTCCTTGAAGAAAGAGCTTCTCCCTCTCCAATGATGGAAATTTGCCAAGGAGAGGAAGAAGGAAACTCTTTTTCCAGCTACAAAGTTGTTGTGATAAAGTTTGGTGATGCCACAAGACAAGAAAACATTTGTCCCTTTATAGGCATACAAAGTGCAAAAAAGGAAAACCCTAATGGGTAAGTAATACCCAAAATATCCCAACACAAAAAGATAAATTATGGAAAAGTACTAAAAAGCATAAAAGTGACAGTCCTAATGACGTCACCCATGTGACAAAGTTTGAGTTTTTCTCTTTTTATTACTGACACAACTCCCTACCACGCAGAAGCTGCTCCAGACAGCACCGCAACTATTAAAATCGTTCTTTTCAGCACAGGTTCTCACATAGCATGCATTTCTAGTCTGTTCCAAATATTTATAAGAAATAGACCTAAGGAGGCAATAAACACACAAAAAATGTAAGGAAACAACTCTAAAAGCTACTAAAAACATAGCACATGTTGTGCACATCACAACTCCTCGATGCGAGTTACATTATTGGACCTTGCATCTAACTGGTTTCGTTAAAGTTAATCTCGATGTGACATTTCAAGCTTCGATTTGGTGGGTGGGATTCGGTTGTGTTTTGCGTAATGAGCAAGGACAAATTCATATGTGTTGGTCTAGATTGTGTTTTGCTACTTGGTCAGTCGTCGTGGTGGAAGCGTCGTGTTTGAAAGATGTTTTGAGCTGGTTTCGTCTTGCAGGATGGAAGGATGTTGTGATATAGTTTGAACCTAAACATGTTGTAGATGCGGTTACAAGACGTGATAGTAGTGAGTCAATTTTTTGTTGTGTTGTCGGTGAATGTCTTAATGCTCTGAAGAATGCTCTCGGGCTCGAAGTTAATTATATTAAGAGACAAACCAATATGTTAGCGAATGTTTTAGCTAAGAAGTCATTTTATTTGTTTAGTCACTCCTTTTAATCGTCAGCTCCTTAATTTATAAAAGAATTAAGCTGATATGAATGCTGACTAATATCATTTTATTTTCTCGTCAAAAATATATAAAAGGTGAAATCGTTGAAAATTATTACTTTTCTGTTTACTCATACATTGACAGGTGTAGCTACATCGTGAATTAGTAATTAATATCAATTTTTTATAGAAATTAGTAATAGTTAATTTTTGATAAAACATTTAGTATCAAAACGTTTAGATAAGAGTAGCTTTATCAACTCACAATAGCTTACAATACAATTTATAAATCACCTACTAATAAAAACTAAATTTTTAGGAATCAATTACCTCGAACATTATAGAAAAAAATGGATCACACACGATTTGGACCTCTACATATGTGAGAATCAATTGTTTATCCAAAGTCCAACCAAGTTTCCCAAATAGACAATCTGTAAAAAGGGACCCACCTATATCACAACAATTGTAAAATCACGTGCCACGTGGCCGATAGCTCATTGTTGACCATATTGACCAAATTTCAAAAACACTGAAACTTTTTTAATGAGGCGGCTCACAAATTTTGGTTGCGCGATAAAAAAAGTTTCCCCCAAATTAAAATTACTTTCTTCTCCCGTGTTCTTCAGGGGCGCCAAAATAACCATTATCCAAAACCTCAAATCTGAAAAGGGGACCTAATTTTACAAAATCGAATTGGCAAATCCATCCCTTTCAATCTCTATCTATATATCTATCGATTAGTGAGGTTTAGTTTTCGTTGCAATGGAACCGACGGATCATCAAACAGCTGTAAAAAATGCCCTAAACGCACTTTATCATGCGGAGGAGAAGTATCGTCAGTCTGCTGATCAGTATCTTCAAAATATTCAACGCTCCCTCGATGCGTGGCAGGTACTGTAAATATTCCCTTCTTAAACTTTCAGATTTCATTTTGAAATCTTCTCTTGATCAGCTCGTTATATATTACAGATTCGGATGTCAGCTCGTTTTATGATATTTTAGGTTTTAAATTCTGCTGTTGCTCATACGTGAATGCCTCTGTTTAGGTTTATTGTTTTCAACTGCTTGTTAATGTTTAGGTTTAACTTGAAATTTTAGTACTAGTTAGTTGTTACTATTTTATTAGGGTTACTGAACATTTTGTTTGTGTTTTCACCTCTAAAAGGGGCTCAGATGGGTTACTGAACATTTTGTTGCTTGTTCGATGAAATCAAATTTAGATGCTAACTTTATTAGATAGAAAGTGAACATAATATGATGTTGAAATTTTAGATTCATTGACTTGCTGGAAGTTGGATAATAGGACTAGTGGCAAATCCAGGGTAGGCATAATATAAAATTTGCAAGGAGGGGGAAAATGTCCATTGTAGCTCATACATTCTGTAAAATTCCGGATGAAAGTTAGAGATTTCCGATGAAAGTTAGTTTTTAGATTTCCAAAAAAAATTGACGTATTTCGACACTATTTTTGAGAATTTACCGTTGAAAATCATCCTGTTCTAGTAAATTTCTCAATGGGGGGGGGGGGGGGGGGGGCGCTAGATACGTCCCTGGACTAGCATATCTAGGCATTTGTAGCTGGGTCAAAATTGGAGAAGAGTACACACATTCATATCAAATGCAGATACTAGGTGATGACGCATGCTGATGACTTGAAACTTTATCTCTTCTTCTCAGCCAACCTGGAGTGCAGGTCTTTTCCCAGAATTCTGAAATAGTAATTCTAGGCTTATGTTTGTAGTCAGCTTGGTTACTGTCTTTTGCACTGGCTTGGTTTTTTGTTCTTGAAATTGTCGAGATTTTTGGTCTGGTAGTGCCTTCTCAGATGACTTGAAGGGAGCATGTTCTAAGGAGGATTGTCAGTGATATTTTTCCCCTTCAAATGAACACATGTTTCGTATACAATTGACTGGATATTTTGTATATTATTTAGTATTGCCACCCATGGCTTTATTCAGTTCTTTCATTCTTTGCTATGAAAATAAAATCTAGTTTTATGGACCAAATACATCATGAACTATCAATCTGCGTTTGATCACGGCCTTACAGTGTTGCAGATTATGCAGTTTCTTTTGACTTTAAAACTTCTTTATCATTCCCACTATGAAATGTTTCCATCTTTTTATATATATTCTTATTTTGTATTAGTGTCTATTGAATATTTAGGAGTCGTCACATGTTATTCTAATTAGCAATTCCCCCACAATTATACTTGTTATATTATAGATCTAGTAACGCGCTTTGTGGTATTTAGGTTGCTGATAATTTGCTTCATGATCCCACCAGCAATCTGGAAACCTTAATCTTTTGTTCCCAAACTCTAAGAAGCAAGGTAACTTTTATATTCATTCAGTTGTCATATTTTATTACGTTTCTGATTTTTTTTAATGCATTGTTGATTGCTTCTCTAATAACATTTTTTTGCATCTTGATTTCTACATATTTTGGTGTTTTAAGTGATTGACTTTTATGATTATCTGTATTTTTCTTTCTGTCATAGGTACAAAGAGACTTTGAAGAACTGCCTTCAGAAGCCTTTAGGTCGTTGCGGAGTTCCTTGACTGTGAGTGCTATTCATTTGTAGTTAGGGCTAAAGGAGATAAGATTGATTTTCTCATAAATAATGTTACTGTAACTGTCCATAAATTCATTTCTGGAAATTGTTGAGCTGTTTAGTTTAAATGCTGTTTGTGCTTGTGGAATTGAAAATAGCCTTTCAGTAACCTTATCTAATTCTACATGTTCATGCATCTCATTGAACAATGTATAATTTATTGATGGTTTGATTATATGAAACTACAGTGCCTAATTTTTTTGGTCATGTCTGATAATTTCTATTGTAAGAACACATATTCTAACTTGAGTTTTTTCATTGTTGGAAAGAGGAAAAAATTGCAGTTATTTTTCTGTTCACGACTTAAGTCACATTTGTTACTCCTGCTTAGTTTTGCAATATACTTTAAGTTTAGGAATGATTTTATTTCAGTCTACATATCATGAAGTTGGTGTCATACTGTCATGCTTTACTATTTGCTTATGATGGCTACGGAATTTGATTGCAGACCTTACTGAAAAAATTTCATAGGGGACCACCTAAAGTCAGGACTCAGGTATACCATGGAAGCACCTATACAAGTGTGAAATTTTTGTCCAACTTATTTCAAATACTATAGCATTAAACTGTACTGCTTGTAGATTAGCATTGCTGTTGCTGCATTGGCTGTACAAGTCCCTGCAGAGGATTGGGGCGATGGTGGCATTGTGAATTGGCTTAGGGATGAGATGAACTCTCATCCTGAATATATACCAGGGTTTTTGGAGCTACTAACAGTTTTGCCAGAGGTATACAAGTTACATGCTCATCTTTGTTATGTATTTTAGTTTTAGATTGTGATTTAGGTTCAAGTTTACAGAGTTTGGAATTCTTTTCCTTACAAAAATAAATTGCTTACTAAAATTTGTGAATGTTGGCTAAATTCTTGTGATTTATTATTGTTTTGCATGAATGAGTCTATTTTGGGTAACTTCTAAATCACTGCGAGGGTTCAAATGCGATTGTGGATAAGATATAAATTTTCCCTGGTAATCAGTTAAACTTGACAAAGAAAAAGGCATCTAATAAAGGGAGACAAACCGCTCTCCAATGGAAAAGGACCTTTTGATGTTACAACAACCTGATGGCTTAAAGAAATCTTGCAGATGAAGATATTTAGTGAATTTGATTTTCATTTTATACTTCTGAGAAACTATTCTCAGAAATTGTGTAAGATTCCTTTTAGGAATTTTGCACGGATAAGCAATTTCATGAGTTTAAAATTGTAAATCAAGTAAGCTTTTGGTTGGATTTAGAGGGACAGTACAAGGGATTTGCAGGCTGTATTTGCAAATAATTTCAGGTTCTCAGATATTTTGTACAAGGAGATGATAACAAGACTATACAAGATATAAGTCGGATTAAGAAGCCTTTGGCATTAAACTCGATATTTTCTAGGCATCTCATGTAGTTTGAATGCTTCAGAGAATCCAAAGAAGTGTCATTGCTGCGAACTGAAAATTTAATCAGAAGCATTACAAGCTTTGGTTTATATATTATATTTATTGAGCTGATCGTTTAAAACTTTGGACTGAAAATCCAATCCCAATCTCTTAATAATTGAGACTCCTACATGAAAATGATTTCTTCTAATTCAATTTTATTCAAACTTAGGAAATTAAGACTCCACAAAGATAGTAAGTCTCTGTAGTGACAATTCCTGCTGTTCCAGCAAAGCCTAAAATTACGTTAGTACCCCCTACTGTGCAATTTCAAACCAGATGTTAACTGATAAAATGAATATGCTTTTTGAGACCATAAAATGTTCAATAACTTTCTCAGATGACGTTTCAAATAAACAATTATGATATCTAGACCATAACCCTCAAGTTTCTAGAATATTAAATTTTGTATTTGTTGAGTTTCTTGTTAGCTGAATTGGAAGTGCAATGTGGATAAATATCTGCGCTCCTGGAATTACATAATAAATGCCTCGGGAAATAATGGGTTGTCAAGTAGATCTTTACAAAGACGATATTGTAATCTTTTATTATGGTTAGTGTCAGATGGTTAGTGTTTTCAATTTCAAGGGGTGTGATGGCATCATATGAGTATGATTATGTATTTGATGATAAATGGCCTTACGATGGCTTTTGGGCTGCAAAAATTCATTCTTTTCAGTACTTTAAAGTATGCTTTCCTCGTTTATATGATCATTACCAATTATCTGGTGCTGAATTCTGACTGAAGATCTTGAGTATATTGATATTTGATCATTCACATAACTTTGGCTTTAAAAGTAGGTTGTTTTACCTAACTTGTAAATGTATTATCGTTGACACCTAAGATCTGGAGAAGATGCATACTGAGTTGTGTATCAGATGCTGTTTCATAAAGTTTGAAACATATAAGAGGATGGTTGCATTTACTCAGCAGCAATTTTGGAAGTGGCCCCGAGTACTACTGTTTATTTCTTTATTATTAGCTTTCTGTTGTTGTTATTTTCTTTGCCGTTTGTTGGACGGGGTAGAACGACTTTTGATTTTGGGGGTCATAATAACACGATTCATTACGTGGGGTGCCAAAAATTATTTATACATATATGTATACAGAAAGAAGCTTTGGATATAATCAAATTTTGTGTTTGATAATCATCTCAAGTTCTTCAGTAAATTTTTGAATTGTGCAGACTTTTGGCCCCCTTACCCTATAATATTTCCATAACTGCTGATGGAACTTTTGGCTTTTTCAGTGCTTGTGAATACAAGTGTGGAATTGTATCTTCTTGGCATAATAGTGAAAGCAAGCGCATCTGAGTGACAAGTTGTAGTCGCCTTCATTTTTTCTGATAAACAAGGATTTAACTTTAATCAGCATCAATCCCAAGACTTTGGACCCACGTGCATTAGCAGGAAGTAATTTTCGAGAAAGAGAACTGACAAAATCTACGGACAGCTACAAAAGTTTCTGCATTATGCCAAATACTTAGAGATCTAAGCTGACTTTCTGATATATTGAATATTAAATTAACAAAACAGACTTTCCTGCCCCTTCAAAGCCATTCCATAACATTTCTTACTAACTGAAAAATTATCAAGTGGGACAAAGACAAGGTTTTTCTCTTGTATAAATGTATGTATGTTCCTCCAAACCTATAGTTATCTTGTGAGAAAAAATGTGTTATGGTAGTTCATTTACCTTAGCTATGTACGTGTCCTTTGTAATTGTTTGTTTCTATATCAGGAAGTATTCAACTACAAAATAGCTGCTCATCCAGAAAGGCGTCGCCAGTTTGAAAAAGAACTGACTTCTCAAATGGAGGTTGCTCTTGATATTTTGACAGCTTGCTTGAAAATTAATGAATTGAAGGAGCAGGTCGGCACCAATCTTATGCTTGAGTATTGTATCTTAGTAAAATGAGTTGTATATTGTTTGATGGGAACCCTGTTAAAATATTGGATGATTTTTTACTTTGGAAGCAAGTTGGTAAACAAAGTATCTGTGAATTGACATGTTTTTACTGATTTAGTATCAGCTGTACTACTTATTTCTTACAAAATTAGTTCTGTATGTGTCTGGACTGGAGGGGAGTGATATCAAGATGTTAATCCAGGATGAGTAGCACAAAAAGTTTCCACCTTAGGAAATGTCTTCTTCTTCTCTTTCTTTTTTTTTTTTTGCCCCCCTTTATCTATTTTTACACGAGAGCTGACACATATATTGGGGCAGAAATACTCATTCAAATATATTTATTTGTTGTCATAGGAATAAAAACCCAAATATGTTTTGGTTGTTTCAAACCCTTTTATCATACGACTCGTGGCATCGTAACTATTCTGTTTGGGCTTATCTTCAATCATTTCAGGATCAAGCTCTTCTGGGAAGATATGCAAATGGTGTTCCATTATATTTTCATCTTTGTCAAAGTTTTTTTGGCTATCCAGTTACCAATTAATTTTTTTTGTTATCCCCCCTCTTCACGCCACAAGCACATGTTGACAGTTTTTTGAAGGCACAATCTGCAAGGAGATTTAGAGATAATGCCTTTTGTAGTGGTCATAACATGTTGCACAAGCAATTTTTCATTCTTTGAGTTGATTGTGTAGATGTTAAACTATTGTTCTTTAATTAATAGGCTTTGATCATTTGGAGTCTCTTCTTCTTTCAGGTTCTCGAGGCATTTGCTTCTTGGCTACGACTTAGGCATGGGTATGAGATTCCTCCTATTTACATTTTTGAAGATATATTAATGGGACATAGAATTCTTAATATTGACTTTTGGAGAATTTGGATTTTGTTTAGTACACAGTATTGGACATAAAATTCTTAATATTGAGTTTTGGAGAATTTGAATTTTGCTTAGTACACGGTGATTAAATTATCAGCACTTGACTAAAAAGCATAAACTATTGCCTGGATAGGGACAATAATTGTAGAAAGTTCTTCTGATAGTTGGATCTGACAATTGGTTATTTTGGGATTTGATTACATTACTTAGGTTTTGCAATGCCTTTTGTGATCTTCATATGTATATGTATGAAGACACACACACACACACACACACCAATTATATATGTATATGATTAATGCATCGCTATTTCCGAGAGTTCATTGATTAAAACACTTGATTATGGAGTTCAAGTTTTGAGCAAGTAAACAAAGAGTTATAATGGCAGTTAGTTTGGGAAAGCCAATTGCTTTGTAGAAGTTATGACGGATATCAAGTCCTGTGTTTGCTTTTAAACATGATAATGTTAGTAGATAAATTGATCTTTTCCAATATGCTCCCTTTGTGGCTAAATAAATTGATAATATATATAATATCTGTGATTTTCAAGTCAACTTCTGTTGGTTCCAGGATCCCTGGAGCTGTGCTTGCTTCTCACCCATTGGTGCTCACATCTCTCTCAAGCTTGAATTCTGAAATACTTTCTGAGGCTGCTGTAAATGGTATTGAACTGGAAAGCATCTAAGCTGATTGAAATCCTCTTTGCAGTTTTCTTTTTATCTTTTTTGGTTTCGTGCTATTTTTTGCTTTGTGAGCTTTGTCAAATTCTATTAGCAGGGGTAGTATCGCCTTCATCTTTCTAAGAACAATTACTGATGATTTCTGTACCTCCCCACACAAAATAGTATAGAAGTTAATAAATGGGTATAACTGGTACCTTGTATCAAACAAATCTGTCTTTTGCAGGTTCCCATTTAGAGTGCTTATTATGTGGGAATTGCATATGAAACATTTAGTACATTCCAAGCCATTCTTCCCCTGAAAAGACAGGATGATTATTTTAAGTAATAGCTTTCTTTTAGCTATTCTATATATACATCTTTATATCAGGATAAATGCCATTATGAGTTGATTGTTTTGTATATGTTTTACTATTAATTCTGCTTTTTATTGTGTTGTGCACAACGTCTTAGCTCATTTTGTGAATAAGATAATTATTTCTTTAGGTACTTACCGTAGCTTTCATAACTAATTATATTTTTCCTGATCATTACAGTTGTTTCAGAATTGATACATTATACTACGTCTGGAAACTCTGGTGGTATTCCAGTACAAATGCCTTTAATTCAAGTTCTTGTGCCTCAAGTTATGAGCCTAAAGGAACAACTTCGGGATCCTTCAAAGGTGATGCATACAAATTATATGACCTAGTGAAAGATTATAGTGTTTAGCAAAATACTAAAAAAGTTGAAGCATTATCTTGTATATGGCTCTGCAGAACCTGTACCCTATTTTATACAATTTGATTAGCTTAGCATATGCCTCCATATGTGATGCTAACAAAAATATGGATATGATGTGTCATATCTTAATTGTGTTTCTATATTAAGGTTCTGCTTGGGTTGGAGGATGAATGATAGGAGAGATGCATGGATGTTTTCTTTTGGGGGGTATGTATAAAAGCATTAAAAACCTTCTCTTTCACCTTTCAACCCGTCCAAATTCGAGGGAATGAGTTTTGTATTCTGCACACATGATAGGATGGAAGAGTTCATTTGTCCTCTTATTTTACCTCTCATAACAAGCAGGAAAATTTTCTCTTCCCTTCAGCTCTCCACCCCTTCTGCAAACACACACTAACATTCTTCATTTTATGTGTGTTCTACAGTATTTTTTTTTTTTTTAAAGAATACCATTTTGCATGGCTCTCTCAGGGTTTGTTTTCTGTCATCTCGTTAATAGCACCTTCCAATTGTATGTATGCAAACTATGCATTTAAGATCCTACTGTCTTTCACTGAAACTTACAGTTTATTTTGGGGTTTTGTACCAGGATGAAGAAGACGTGAAGGCCATAGCTCGATTATTTGCTGATGTTGGTGACTCGTACGTTGAGTTGATTGCTACTGGTATAAATTTTAATCATTTATTGACGCATATTCTTAGATAATTGCTTTCTTTCTCCATATCCTATTTTTAATTCTTTTTTCTCATATTTTCTCTTGTTCCTTGACTTTTGATGCTGAGATTGCTGTTCGTCTTTTTCCTTGTCCAGCTTCTAATGAATCTATGATGATTGTGAATTCATTGTTGGAGGTTGCTTCACATCCGGAATATGATATTGCTTCAATGACATTTAATTTTTGGCACAGTCTTCAAGTCATCTTGACTAAGAGGTAAATTTAAGCTCTGCTGTCTTTACTGTTCTTTTCTAAAGAAAACTTGATCTCGATTCTGTACCAGGGATTCGTATCACTCTTTTGGTGATGAAGTGTCCATTGAAGCTGAGAGAAGTAGGAGACTGCTAGTTTTCCGGCCAGCCTATGAATCACTCGTGTCATTGGTAAGTGCTTTGGATGAATCCAGAACTTCAACTATCTAGTTTATGTAAATGAAGCAAGTATCATATGTTGAACCTGTGCTAGTTAGGATAGAGATGAAAAAGACTATTTTTGAAACTTAACTAATCTTCTTAGGATTGAACAGATAAGATTTTATTTATTTATTTTTAAAATGCAGCATTTGACTGTTTATCTTGGAAGTGCCTGCTATGTGAATCAATGATTAGTTAACTGATCAAAATGAGTGCAAGGGATCATTAAGTGTATGGATAAACCAGGACCGGGAGCCCACTGTATGTTTATACGTTAGGCATTTGAAAACATATTCTGCATTTTCTATTGCTAAATGAATAAGAATTTTCATAGTTACTTAACTAATTCAAAATGATTTGTTTGGACAATTAATTCAGAAAATATGTGTGTAGGTAATTAATTCAAAAGGATGTATACAGATAATTTTGCACTTTTATTTTAAGCAAGTTGAAGAGCAAAGAATTTTTGACAGGTTAGCTTTCGAGTTCAGTACTCCCAAGATTATCAGAACCTTTCAGTTGAAGACCTGAAGGATTTTAAGCATACTAGATATGGTGAGTTTAAAGACACAATTATGTCATATACGATACCCTTGGTTGGTGCAATGACCTGGTGCTTTTTTTAATATTCATTGTGTTGTTGATGCTCAGTCATTGACTCGTCCTTTTAGTGTCTTCCTATTCATGAGAGTCTATCTGTAGCTTTTCCTCAATACTAATTCATCTGTCTTGCTATATAGCTGTTGCGGATGTCTTGATTGATGCAGCATCAGTTTTGGGTGGTGATGCAACGCTAAAAATTCTATACATGAAACTTGCTGAGGTGCGTATTGCACTTTTTATTGTATTGTTATTATCTCTTGCCCATTTTGTGGCTTTGATAGCATGAGCATGAAGTGTCAGTACATGGAATTTGGATGCTCCAAAAATTTGTTTAGTCTTCTCTAGTACTACCTAATTGTTTTTCGTTTGGGTAGTTACTTAACTCCAGGGTCCTCTTTGTTTAGTCTTCTCTGCTTATGTTTTACTGATTGTTTTGTCCTTTAAATAGGACAATTACACTACAACATAGTTAGTGAAACATAAATAGAAAGCCTATGTTCCTAATGAATAAATTAAAAAAGATATCTAATGAATAAAGCGGACCCTATGTAGATCCTACTTGTCCCTGCTGATGATGTAAATCCGCCTACTTAGAAAACATAGATCTTCCTACTTAGGAACTAACTAAATTAGTATCCATAACAACATCTAAAAAGCATCATAGCCTGTGCACAGCACCAGAGACAACATGATCTCTGTGATGGTGCTCAAACACCTTAACAGAAATGAGGATGCATGTAGGAGACAAGAACAGATATGCTAATGCTGTGTTAATAGTAATAAACAATAGATAACTTTGTGCGTTTTAGACTGAAGTGAGTGCATGTTCAATAGGGATGCAACATTATACAACTAATGGTAGTCTTGCGTAATCAGTAAAACACCGTTAACTTCTGTTCAAGAGATCAGATTCTCTCTCAACGAGGTCCAAGGTTTCAGTCTCATTTTGACGAGCTGAATAGTATCTAAAATCACATGCTATATGTGAATAGGCTTTCTTATCATGTGAAAATAATATTCTCTCCTGGAGTTATCACTTGTCTATGTAGTCATGGAAATTTCTTTTGCATCATCTAAGGCTCAAGCGTTTTGGGCAAATGGACAAAGTGAATGGCGTCCTGCCGAAGCTGCGTTATTTTGCATCAGGGCTGTGTCAAATCATGTCTCTCTGGCTGAAGCAGAAGTAATGCCTAAGGTATGTTATCTTTCCTAATTCATCCTTGACCTCATGTGCCCTAGTCACCATGTACTGGTGGTTACTATTTTAGAGACGTGGTGTGTTATTGTTGCTTTAATAAATCTGTGTTAACGATTTTGCGGCTTTCCTATTGGTGTATGATCACAGTATCTCTTAAACTCTATGAACTGTGCCTATAATTTCTATGTTGCATGTGTTAGAGAGAAGGGGAGAGAAATCAGCATACACGTACTATTCCTTCAATTTTATTTGCAACAATTACTCTTAATTCATCCTATTGATTGATTTGATTTGTCATATGGCAGTGGTTTTGGCTTAGACTTCTTGGAAATATAATCTTCTGTTTATTATTTTACTTGCAACAGATTATGTCATTGCTGCTGGAACTTCCACTTCAGCCTCAGTTGCTTCAGACAGGTGATATATTCCTTGCAGTGTGGTTTAGATTGTTACTTTATTTCCATTAAAGGGTATGCAGACATTGCCATGTAGCAAAAACTTACATTATCTTTGCTGAAGTCAGTGGTTGATGTTCTTACGACCCGTTGATGTTCTTACGATCCTAAATCTCATAAACATTGCTGAGTGGAGATGCCTATTTCTCTGCAATATGGGCTTGATCTATCTTTTTGCAACATTTTCAGTATGCTTAACAATTGGAGCATATTCCAAATGGCTTGATGCTGCGTCAAACGGATTGCCTTTGTTGCCTTCGGTCATGAGAATACTCATGCATGGCATGGTGACATCAGAAGATTCTGCTGCTGCTGCAGCAGTGGCATTCAGACACATATGCGATGGTAAATAATTTCTTGTTTGCATATTTATGCTCCGCATTAGAGATGATCTATTTAGGTTGATAGTTTTGATACTGTTTATACTTAAAGGACTGTTCCGTATTCATTAACAGCCTCATTTACAATGCACGGTGATGGTGTTGAGTTTTATCTTCATGTTTAATCAATATCAGTTGCTAAGACTGTTGGTCGTACTTTAAATGTGAACTCCCAATGTTTTACCCATTGAAGTCTAGCTGTTGGTTTGGCTTGAAGTTTGAATGGAGTTAGTGCTTGAGGCATCTGTTGGTTTTAAGGAAGATAAATGCATATAAATGTTCTTTGAAGTGGAATACTGCTGTGTTTTGTGTTCTTGAGGGCTGGCCAAATTCATCCCTCGGTTTCGACAAGATAGTTACTCATCTTGTTGTCAACGAGGGCTTCAGTTGAAGACCCTTCTAGATTTATAGGGGTCGATTAATTAATTTGTGTTGGTTGAAGGATGTAAGTACAATCTATATCTTGTGTTTCAATCAATAAATAAGCCAGAGTGAATTGGGAGTTTAAGAACATTGGATTTTTGCTTGTAATGGGAAGGATCTGGTAGATTCAGAACAAACTTGAAGAAAAATGAAAAAATTACGCTATGCAGTATCTGTAGGTGAATGAATTTGGAAACCACTAAGACGAACATGAAACTGTCTAGATACATCACACAGTTTCATATTAATGGTTCTTATCTTAAATTTGGTTAGTTCTTCATAATTCATCACATTCCTTTGTCACCTAACCCTGAATAACCATGGTGTGGCTGAAACACAACATTTTGGTGTACTTTTTTAAAAGATTCTCTAGTACAGACTAACTTAGTTTATTTTTTTGGTCCATTGTAGATTGCCGGAGAAAGCTTTGTGGATATCTTGATGACCTCTTTACTATATACCATAAGGCTATAATTGGCGAAGATAGTTTTAGAATCTCTGCTGAAGATTCTTTGCATGTAGTTGAAGCCTTAAGGTATATGTATTAACTTGTCTGCAGAAATTACTGTGTCACATGAATTCCATGTGGTATTAAGTACTTGATTTGGATTTGTGTTGTGAATCAATTTTGCAGCATGGTAATTACAGAACTCCCCCCTGATCAGGCTAAGAAGGCTATGGAGCAATTATGTGGGCCAATTGTTAATTCTATACAGGTTAGTTCTAGTACTAGCAGATGTTTGTTCTTCTATTGTAAATGGTAAAGGCAAGATAATAATTTGAACAAGCAGAGTGTCATCAATCAAAGCCCAGAAATATTGGAGAAGAGACTTGCTCGTGAGTTTACAATCCACATTGATCGAATTGCATACATCTTTAGGTTTGCCTTGCGCCCTTTCATATATTTACTTATCTTTTTTGTATATATTCCCAAGTTGCAACTAAAATTCTTTTTCAGGTATGTTAATCATGCTGAGGCTGTTGCAGATGCAATTCAAAGTCTCTGGCCACTTTTTAAAGCAATATTTGACCTGTAAGTAAGTGCAGATTACTGTAGAATAAGAAAATTCCTTTCTAAAATTACTAGTATTTCATGCAGTTTTATCTTTGTTTTTCTGTAGTCGTGCTTGGGACATGCGGACAATGGAGTCTCTTTGTCGAGCTTGCAAATATGCTGTAAGTAAAATTTCTGCTTTTGTTATGTTGGTGAATTAAGAGAACTAGACAGGAGAGCTACCCTTAATGTTCATTTGTGTCCAAATGATGTTTATTTATTCTTGAACCTGCCTTGTATGTAAAATTTCACCAACCTTTAATCAGAGTACTCTCTATGCCAGACTTCATGATGCATTTTTTATTTTAAATTTTGGTATGTAATCCATCTCTGCAAAGGATAGATGAGTAATATAATATGTTCATGTAATCAGTTTTAGTTGAAGATATAAAGAACTTGAGTTTTCTGCAGGTGAGAACTTCTGGGAGGTTAATGGGAGTCACAATTGGAGCAATATTAGAGGAGATACAAGCCCTTTATCAACAGCACCATCAGCCTTGTTTCCTTTACCTTTCCAGTGAGGTTATAAAAGTATGTTATGTTGAATAGCTCTCGTCCACTAAATATTGTGAAATTTCAAATTGAAGTATTGTTAAGTTTTAAATTGAAGTAACATTTTCCTTGTTCTTGCAGATATTTGGTTCGGACCCTTCTTGTTCAGGTTACCTGCAAAATTTGATCGAAGCGCTTTTCAAGCGCACAATATGTCTTCTCACCAATATCAAGGTCTTAACTTCTGCAAGCAATCTGTTATGATTTGTTCTTTTCGTTCATCTTATATTTTACTTAGTGGGGATTTGTAGATCTGTTTTTGGACCGATATTCTTTATCATTGGAAATAAGCAGTGTTTGTCCCTGTACTTGTTTCAATTTGGCAAATTGGTCCCTCTACTATAATTTGGCATATTGGTCGCTATACTTGGGAAAAGCTTTCATACAAGTCGATGTGTGCATGTATCGGTATCTTCCTCTACTTAGATTTGTTTTTGCAAAGTCTGGCCCTTTTAAATGAACTGTTTCAGTATGGACACACTATTATATAGTTGTAGGATACAGTACTACCACAAGCCTTTTAACCATGCCATGTGATAGACTACTAATAAAACTGTCATTCAACGGTCAAATTTTGAGAAAAAATGAAGTAGAGGGGCCAAATGGGTCAAAATTGAAGGAGCCGAAATGAAAATTGTGCCTGGTACAAGAGCCATATATGTTTTGCCGCTTTATTGTGCATTGTTGTCTAAGTGAATCAGCTCCTAAGTTAAGGTTTGATTGCTTCTATAGTCTGGTTACCTCTCATGACATTCATCAACACATGCATATATCCTGCAGGACTTCACTACAAGACCAGATATTGCTGATGATTGTTTTTTACTAGCATCAAGATGCATTCGTTATTGCCCACAACTATTTATTCCGTCAACAGTATTTCCACTGTTAGTTGACTGCGCCATGGTTGGTGTCACAGTACAACATAGGTAACTTTTTTTCCCTCCTTTTGGCCATTGAGGCATAGGCAAATTTGGCGCAAACAATGTTCATGCAAGCTTATTATCTCGTTAAAGAACACAACTTGGAGAATAAGCAGGTTCCAGTCCAGTAAATGTATCTCTAGGGAGATTAGTTCGATTATGAAAAACGTAACTACTATGTATTCATATGCTGATACTGTTATTTGAAAAGCACTTGTAGCTTTGTGTGGAGGACACACAGAACCTTTTCCTTCTTTAGTTATAGGCAAAAGATATAATTTGGCCATGTGGTAAATTTGACCCCATTATTTTATTTTTTCTTGGAACTTGATTGTTGACAGAAGCTTTTGTTATTGGTATATCATGCACCTTATTTATAAGGCATATGGTCAATTTGCTACTTCGGAACTGTCAATTTAACTGTTGAATTTTGAGAATAACGGAATTACAAGGTGAAAATATATTGAAGTAGGGGGCCTTAAATGAAGAATTGTGCCAAGAACAATACAAAAGACAAATGTTCTACAATTGATACAAGAGTTGGATTTATAAATTTGAGCTGGTGGGCATGCAATTATTGCTCCGCTTAAAAATATTGATAACAGAGATGTATGCGTAATGCAATAGACATCAGCAATATGCTGCATAACCCCTTCACATCAAACATTGAATTCAAGGCTGATTCTTACTGAAGTCCTGTTATTTTACTGATATTTTGTTCAGTGGTACGAGTTTCGGAAGCAGTGCTCCTAATAGTCAGACAGTTACTATGGCCCCTCGACTCTTACTTTGTTGTTCAATCTTTGCAGAGAGGCTTCCAATTCCATCTTGACCTTCTTGTCTGACATCTTTGATCTTTCAAAGTCTACTGTGGGGGAGAATTACACATCCATCAGAGACGGCGTTATTGTTCCTCGAGGTTCTAGTATCACAAGAATTTTGGTGGCATCATTAACTGGAGCACTGCCTAGTTCTCGAATAGAAACGGTAGCTCCTATCTTCATATTACAGGCTTAATTCAATTTTCTTTTAAAAAACGTTGAACAATTTCCTCTATTTTTTTCTTCAGGTAGCATATGCTTTGCTAGCCCTAACTCGTGCATATAAAGGGAATGCAGTGGTGTGGGCAAGGGAGAGTCTTTCACTAATTCCACTAACAGCAGTCACAGAAGTGGAGCGTGCACGATTCTTTAAAGCATTGTCAGATGCAGCATCCGGGATTGATATAAACTCCCTGATGGCTACAACGGAGGAGCTTTCTGATGTTTGTCGGCGAAACCGGACTGTCCAGGAGATAGTGCAAGGAGCATTGAGGCCACTGGAGTTGAATTTGGTCAGTGTATTATAGAAAGGTATATTGCCTGTTTCGCTATTCGTTTACCATTGTTTGTGTATTCAATTAAATCATTCTCCACCTTTTTTAGGAGAATCTTTTAAAGCATTTCCTTTTATTGGTTGGGAGAGAATGGGTGTTGTGTCTTTTTTATTGATGAGAGATGTGGGAAATGTGGAGTGGCACGCACTGGCTTCCATTTTTTTGGGGTATAATTTTATCAATATAAAGATGTAATTTTTAGTGTGCAATAGTGAAAAAAAAGGGAGAAATTACCAACACTACAAACAAGTTGATTTTTTAGCATCTTGTAGATTTTGTAGTTTGAAGTTTTAGTCAATGAACTTTATCACTCTGCTCCTCCAACATCAAGTATATCTTCTCATTATAGTTTTTAATGTCTAGTTGATTGGGTGCATTATTCTTGAAGTGATAGAAGTTTATTATATTCCATGCAAGTGCCCTCGTGATTTCTTGTCAATTCCACACATTCATTGGTGAAAACAAATGAGGAAAATTAAACATTAAATGTATGATTCGAGACAAATGGTATGACAAATGAGAACAAATGAAATGGAAAGGTAGGATTCATCGATCGTATAAAAATATGGATTACTAAATGCTGTGTACAATCCCTCCACCACGGTAGAGGCGTTCATAGAAAGCATCCACCAGGGCGAAGGGGTCCTCCAAGAATGCCTCTCTGACTTTTTTAAGTTATTATAATACTAGGTGAGGGGCAATTGGTTTTGCTCATGCTGGCTCATAATACGCGCGGCATTTATGCTTGTAGGTGGTGAAGGACGAGTTGGAGAATATTGAGTCATGCTCATGGGGATTTGCTTTTTTTCTTATATTGTCAGCTAGGGATGACTAGTAGATAATAGTATAAGGGTATCGTCCTGACTCTACTACAAGCATGTATATACAAGTACATTCCATGCTTCCGACCCCGTTGAGAGTGGCTCGTTTGTAGGCAGACTTATCCACCATGATTCCGTTTGTGCAAATGAGTAATGTGTGTGTGCAAATGAGTAAGGCTTTGATAGGGGATTAGATGCTAGCTGATAGATGTTTAACTTTTTGTTTAGTTGATTTGACTAAGTTTGATAAAAAAAATGAGTAATGTGTGTGTGCAAATGAGTAAGGCTTTGATAGGGGATTAGATGCTAGCTGATAGATGTTTAACTTTTTGTTTAGTTGATTTGACTAAGTTTGATAAAAATTTAGTTGATCGATAATAGATGTTTTCTTAAGATGACAAACAAAGACATTTGAATACATAATCTTATTTATACACAAAAATTAAAAGTAAAAACACAAAACTACATGTTTATTCATACAATTAAAAACAAATGGTTAAAAAGTGTTATCTCGCTAATCAAAAAGTAAAGTCATTATAGATTTGATTAGAGCTCATGCGTTATACTTTTCGCATTAAATAATATTCAACATCCAAAGATATTTCAACTATGAGTTAAAATGTAATTGGAGGGTCCAATGGAAGTAAAATCTCTCAAAAAGGGGCTATTGTAAAATTTCTCACATAAGATCAACGAGTGACGTGTAATTTGAGAGTTGTTTGTAGCCAAATATAGTTGGATAGCGCCGAAAGGCGCCTTGTTTTCAATTCGCAAAGCCATCCTGCTTCAATAATTTCCTCCTCCGTCTTCTTCTTCTTCTTGTGTTAAAAAAATGTGATCTGAATTCAGGCAGAGCCCGCCTTGATCCATAATTCTTGGCTGGCTCTTCTTCTTAAAAATGGTTTCAAATTCACAGAAGAAAAGCATACAATCACTATTATCTACTAACCTCAAGAAGCTCACAATCACGCCCCCAGACTCTTCTTCCGACTCCGACTTAGATTTCTCTCTAGTATTTGGCCCCTTAACCCCACACCCTAACCCTAACCCTCCTTCTTCTTCCTCATCTTCCTCCTCAGACCCTCCTGTTATCCACAATCGATCTCACTCCTTCATCGGCCCCTCTCCTCGCTACACCCTCTCCTCTTCCCTCCCTTTCCCTATCGATCTCGATGACAGTGAAAACGAAGAAGATGAGGATGATGGTGATGATGGGAAAGGGAAAAAGAGTGAGGAAGTTGTTAAAGCTAAGATTAGCCCTACTGATTTTGACATCCTCAGAGTTGTGGGGCAAGGGGCTTTTGGGAAGGTCTTTCAAGTTAGAAAAAAGGGTTCCCATTTTGGTGGTAATCATGATGATGGCATTTATGCTATGAAGGTTATGCGGAAAGATACTATTATTAAAAAGAACCATGTTGATTATATGAAGGCTGAAAGAGATATTCTTTCTAAACTCTCTCATCCTTTTATTGTTCAGCTTCGTTACTCTTTTCAGGTAATTCTATTTTGCTTTCGCCCCCTTTGCCATTGCTTCCCCTCACTGTTTGGTAAATACAAAACTGCTTTCTGGCGGGAAAGCCGCTTGCTTTATTCATTTACCGAACAGTTTCCGGCTTCTGCCTGTTCTTCTCGACAACACTTTCCCCACAACATTTTCCCTAGTAGCAATGCCAAACTGGCCCTTTGTGTCGATTATATGACTAGTTGTTTTGCTTAGTGTTTTTGTGCTTTTATGACAAAGTTTGATATTTTGTTTGCTTGACTACTTCTCAGACAAAGTCTAAGCTGTATTTGATTCTGGATTTTGTAAACGGAGGTCATCTGTTCTATCATCTCTATCGTCAGGGAATCTTCAGGTATGTAATGTCTGGCCTGGCCTGGCCTTTTTAGGAGTTCCTATCCTATCCTATGACATGTATGTATTTATTCATTTTGGGTCTTGGCATCTTTTGAGTAGTGAGGATCAGGCTAGGGTTTATACTGCTGAGATAGTATCTGCTGTTTCACATCTTCACAAGTGCGGGATTGTGCACCGCGATCTTAAACCTGAAAACATTCTCATGGATCCTGATGGACATGTAAGTGCATTATTATGTTTATTACTTCCATTGTTTTCTTTTATATGCTATTGCATTTTTTATCAATTTGATATTTTGTTATGCAGGTGATGATAACTGATTTTGGACTGGCAAAGGAAATTGATGAATCAAGTAGATCGAATTCGATGTGTGGGACAACGGAATACATGGCTCCAGAAATCTTACTATCTAAAGGTCATAACAAAGATGCTGATTGGTGGAGTGTAGGAATACTATTGTTTGAAATGCTAACTGGGCAGGTACTATGCTTGGTTAATCTTCTCTACGCAACTCTAGCTAGCTGTAAAGCCCTTTTCTTTTTCGTCCAAGACATATTGGGGAGGATTTTTTTTTTATAAACAAGAAGCAATGCTACTTTATAAATCAAGTGTTTACATTGGTTTTTGAGTTGATTTTAGTATATGTATGTCTACAGCCACCATTTGCGCATAAAGATAGGAAGAAACTTCAGGAGAGAATTATCAAAGAGAAGGTCAAGCTTCCACCACGCCTCACCTCTGAAGCTCATTCTTTGCTAAGAGGAGTAAGTATGAGTTTCAGTATGCTGTTTACACCCACTTCTATCTCCATGCAGCTGCTGACATTTTGTTTTTGTTTCTTCTGTAAATTTTATAGTTGCTGGAAAAAGATCCAGCAAGAAGGTTAGGAAGTGGTCCTTCTGGAGGGGATGAGGTGAAAAGGCATAAATGGTTTCGATTGATCAATTGGAAGAAATTAGAAGCCAGGGAATTGGAGCCAAAGTTCACTCCAGACGTGAGCGGAAAAGATTGTACTGCAAATTTTGACCAATGTTGGACAAGAATGCCTGCTGACGATTCACCAGCTGCTACGCCAACAGCTGGAGAACATTTCCAAGGGTACACGTATATTGCGCCTAACCCTTGGCTCTCATCTGTATGAATTGTATGGAGCAAGCCAGTCTCCCAGTTTTTGTAAGTTTATCTTCCTTAAACTCCTTTCTCTTCAAGGAAAAAAAGGATGATAACGGAAGAATTAACTGATATCTGGTAGGTTTTGTACAATATTCAAATAGAAGCTTTTTACTCAGTCAATGTTTGTTTTCTGAGTAGCTGAAAAGCTAATAATTCAGAACTCCTGTAATATTTAATTTTTTATTTTATTTTTTCAACTTTGGGTCATTGACAAATGATAATCTTTGTTTAACCTTTAATCCAGACTTCATTCAGTCAACAGTCTGTTGTAAGAATAAGGTTCATATTTTACCTGAATTCATCAGGAATTGCTTCAAGAATTTAAAACATGATACTAAATTTTCTCCGCCTGTTATATTGAAAACCATTAATGTCTTAGAATAAGAATGGTCGGATTGAGGAACAAAATTCTCAATTTGAATAACAACTTCTGGAGCTGCTTAATTTTTATTGCTAAGTGTTGACTTCGTCCATTGAGAAATGGGTAGAATAGGAAGTAACTGTTTAATAACTTAGCTCGAGATGAGATTGCTAAACCTTCTTCTCATTGTAGGGTTCCCTCTAACATTCTCTGAATTCACCACAGTGACGTAGATAGTTGGCATCAGTCTTTAGGTAAGTGGTAAAATAAAAATAAAACTATTACAAACAGAGTTTTGATGAAATATCTGGTCCCATAATCTAGTAATTGTATGAACCATTTTCTGTAAGTCCACATGTCAGTGTTCCTTAAGGAAAAAAGGAAAGACAGAATCCAGCAGTTGAGGAGTTTTTTAATAAAGCAACATTACCTCTTCAAGGATAAACTGTTTTAATATGTAGATATCATTGCTAATACTGATGACATACTGTTGACATTCTACTTGATCTGCTAACAGATGTCCGGAATGAAGTCAAATTTACTTTTCTTACACATGTAGTAGTACATTTGTAAGTTTTGGATTTCGTTTGTGCATATAATTTCTAATAAGTATTTTAGAAATATGCAACTCTGTATTAATGAAAAGATGATCAACAATGAACAGATCCCTTATCATTCTTGCTTCCCCTAAAATTTATATGTGCATGACATCTTGAAAGTTTTATGGACGTGGGGTGCAGGCAGGGTGATAATTTTGGATCCCCAGTATTTTCAAATTTTAGTTAAGAGGGGAAGCTGTGGTGAAAGCAGTTCTTCAGAATGGCAGGGAGGGAGGAAGCTAAAGATGATTGATTATCTTCTTCTTGCAGGTGGGTGGGTACATATGTCAATGATTGAAAAAGTAGAAACAGTGTAAGAGAATCTTGTTCCTCTCTTGACTTGAAGACAAGCATAACATTTGCTACCACATAACAAACTAGCTTTACTTGAGAGAACCTCTCAAAGCTACTTTTCCTATTCTCCTACTCTTATATGAAAGGATTGCTGGAACAAATTCATTTTTTTATTGCATTGATCATATCATGATTATGAATTTCAGTACCACTTATCTTGCACGGTACGTTAGTTAGTGGTGGGGTTCTTTTGATTCTCCTTATTACTATTTATTACTATTATTGTAACCCCCTCCATGGAAGGAAGGAACTTATCTAAAGGAATCTCCAGAAACCAGAGCATTCAGGTACTTATATTAGTGGCCATAATTAGAACATAGCTAGAAGTTAGCTTTTCTTTCTATAGTTGGAAAGAAGGTAGTTCTTGGTTCATCCCTTAATTTGCTTAATTTGGTATAAATATACTAAAGCAGCAGCATGAGTAGTGCAAAGGAAAAGGACAACTACTCGCTGTGTGAGAAGTCAATGAAGATGGTAGTTAACATCATTAAACTGTCTTCTTTTTCTATTGCTAAGATGAGTCTCGGAGTCGGAACTGAATCTTCACTTGTTAAGAAAAACCTGGCACCTGTTGTTACTGCCTCTGTAACAGTTTCAGACCAACCTGAAATTCCTGCAGGAAGCCGAAAGTCATCACAGCAGTTGCGGAGCAGATCAAAGCCGTATTCTTCTTTTGTGATGCAGAAGGCAGAGGATGGAGGGAAAGGTTCAACATATATGATTCGTGAGGGGAACAGTTTGATAGATGGGATGGCTTCTGACTACATCAAGAAGTTTCATGAGAAGAATAGCCGGGAGCATGTCAAATCCAAACTTTATAGACCATTGTTTCCATCTCGAACAGTTAAGTAAACATTTAAATTTCCTTAGCCCTCCAAGGTTTCTTCAGGTTTGGTTAGAATGGATTTTCAAAGTATATTGGTTATTTTGTTTGGCTGTACAGGATAACCCATTAGTATTCTTTTTTGTTCTATGAAGTCTGATGAACTAAATATTTTCTATGCTTTATGTTTACGGGACAAGGTCTGTTCATTTTTCTTTTGTCAAAGGATATCTGCAGGTAATACATCATTGGTTTTCATTTCGTCGGTTAGATTAAAATTATAGAATAAATGGTTTTGTCAAGATTTGAAGTATTAATCTCCAAGTGTTTAACTTAAACTTGACAAATAAAATTTAAGAATAGGTGGTGTTGCAGCAAAACCTTACGGGGTCCTGCTTTATACGGATCCCTTAATATTGTTTGTTGATTGGTTTGTTTATGTGTACTATGGAGGAGATTATGCATATATAACAAAAACAAAAAGATATGCATAGTAATGAGGAAGGAAATTGCAATTATTGATAAGGTGATTGTAAATATTCAGAAATTTAGTCACCTAAATCATAAGGAGAAGCATGATGAATGGTTAACACTTGATTTGATAAAACTCGCTCTTATTGGCAACAAAAGAATGCCTTTCTCTACAATACAAGAATAAGCAATCTTTCAGTGACGATAAATATATCGTGAAAAGTGGTTTGTTGGGCATCATATAAATTGATGGGACCTCCTTTTCTTTTTTCTTGGTTCATGTTATGCTATCTAGTTTCACATTGCATTGCATCCTTCTTGTTAAATCCGTATTTAATCGGGGGAATTTCGTCATGCTTCTATTGACAGATTCGTTATCTAGATAGCACATCTCTGAGCTGCAGATTTTTCTTCTGAAATAATTTTCATTTTAATTTATATTTTAAGTGTTGGGACACAACAATGGGTTTTTGGAATGCGAGTATCTGAACTATTATCTCGTCATCCAATGTTTTCAAATATCTATCGAAAATAATCAATACAATAGACTTCAATAAAACTACCCTTCAGAGATTGAGTTCAATACAAATTCACACTTAACCTAATTTAGAACTTTTAAATTTATTAATTATTGAGTTTCTTTCTTGATTTTAACTTCATTTTACCATTTTTGACAATAGTTACAATATTAACTCGAGCACACTGATAAAGAAATTAAATTGTACCTCCAAGGAGTGAAATGAATGTTCAGAAACTAAATCTCAAAGAAAAGAAAATGTAACGTATTGGTTTCGATCGATAATGAATGAATAATCAAATAAATTAGATGCATAAATTAAATTCAAAAATGGATACGAATATGTTACAAACCAAGTTTGTTTATAAATTTTTATTAAACTGATTTTCATTAACAACTTCAAACTACTACTTTTTTAATAATTGTAACTCAACTCTTCACATATTCATGTATGTGTAATTTATATTTTACACCCCTATAACTAACAAGTCTTGTTCATATATTATTATTATTATTATTATCTTTCTTATTTTATAACACTGTAACACATTACCAAGTAACCTGAATCATTGCAAATGTTAGTTAATTACCCATAGATATACAATTTGTGCGTATTCAAGGCTACACAATAAGAGGATAAAAATGAAACCAATATATGAGAATGTTATCATACTAAAATTCAAAAATAAAAACGACATAAAAATCAAGAGAATAGTAGCAGGGTTTATCGAGGTAGATGTAAGAAAATGCATAAAAAATGTATGTATTATTATTGAAAGGGAAAGATGCTACCAAACGAGAAAACAATAAATGACAAGGATTTTTATTTAGTTTTAAAATCACAATTCACACCATAATTAATCATCCGTCACACCGATGACAATATGATTATAACCTTTTTCCAAAAAAAATAAAAATCATCGGAGATGCATTTATTTGAAGTGTAATTAGAATCCAAAATAAAAATTGAAAACATAATTGACAAAACATTGATTGAGATTATTAAGTAAACATTGCACATGCTTGTTCAAAAGACTCAAAAAAAAGTTGAACAAGATATGATATAAACAAAAGTAGCATCCACCCAAAAGAAAATAATACATACATTTTATTATTAAATCATAAGATTAATAAGTGGTCCAATCCAGAGATCTCATCCATTAATGAAGATGGAGGAACATATTTTTAAGGCCACTCATCCATTCTAAAGTGGACCCTTGACTACCTGATATTTTTTTGGCAAAAAATATAATCTAACACCAGCAGTACAAGTCATCAACAAAGTACCTTGTGCTTATTTCTTTCAGTCTTAACCTTAATGAACAAACATAACAAAACAACCTATAAAGAAACAAAGGTAAGGTAAATAACATAATAAACCAACACCAATAGATGATGATGATGATGATGATATCCCACTTTTTTTACTGGTCTGTACATTTAACAAAGATTAATTTTAGTCATCTCTAATAAATCCTCCCTAAACTCATACTATTATTAATTATCTAAATTAATTATTCACCACCATCATCTATTATCCTCTTTCTCAAGCAACACTTATCATACTATCTCCATTATTGAAGTTCGACATCACCTGAAAAGCTGAATGTGGTGATTCAGATTGCAGTGAGAGCTTCAACGACAACGATGAAGATGAATCCGCGGACGAATTCAGATTCAGATTAATTTCATTACGAAGAGCGATTGGACGGATGAGATTTATTTGGGGATTTGTTGATGAAGAATTGGCTTGGATCATCGATATGTTGTTAGCCATTGGATGATTCTCCATAACCGGAGTGACGAAAGCCGCCATCACTGAGATGTTGCTTGTTTCGGTACTCGAGCCATTCTTCTTCTTGCTGTCATGAGATTGAGATTGAGATTGAGACTGAGACTGATCTTCCTCCATTGGAAATCCCGCAACCTGATTGATTCATTCAAGTCAGAATCCAAAAGTCAACGCTATGTTCAATCGCGAAATATATTAATGATATAAGCTACAATACGGACAACAAAAAGAAGGAAATCAATCAAACAGAGACGACGAGATCTGTAGATTGATTTCGGAGAAATTAAATCTCCAAATAATTTCAAACAAGCTAGAGATGTTACCGTATCGGTGGTGATATCGAAGAGGCTAGAACGGCGGCGGCGGCGATTAAGATTAGTACGGCGGAGAAAGTATTTCTGAGCATGGCTAGCAACCTGAGTAGGCGTTCTGGTCTTGACAAAATTACGAGAAATACCCCTCCAATCTCCTTTGCCTACTTTCTGGAGTCCTAAAAGGAACAGCTTATGTTCATCCTCTGTCCACGGCACCCCTGCTCCAAACATCATCATTAAAAATAAATATACATAGCACCAAAACAACATGTTAAAACGAACCGAGCGTATCAAACATGTTAAAACGAACCTCGCTTACGCTCTGCCCGACCAGCTGAAGAAGAGTGAGGAACAGCATCATCAGCAGAAGCATACCCAGCAGCAACAACAGCATCGGACGGCTGAGGATTATTATTATTATTGAGGTCTTGATACTGAGATAAGTTATTCAAACTCACACTCTTCCTCATAGAATCTACAACAACTCTCACTCCGAACAGCATAATCTCACCGGCGCTCGACCCCATGCCCGCCATCATCAATACAGAACAGAACACCAACAGAAGAGTTTTTGAGATTGATGAACAATAACAAGATGAAGAAGAAGAAGAAGATGAAGAAAGAGAGGTGTAGAGGAATCTGAGGCCGTACAATGAGAAAAGATAGGGAGAGAGAGAAATAAGGAATTTTTAAATCTATTTTATTTTATTTTATTTAATGAAAAATAAAGCAAAAATTAATGGAGTTGGAAAGTGCTGATGTGTATATATAATACTAACTAGTATGAATGAGTGTTTAACAGCCGATGATGAGAGGCATTTGGCACCATGTGCCCTTACTGTCTGTGACTCAATGTTACACGTGGCCTTTTCCTGTTCGCTTATCTCCTTCACTGTCCTGTCCTTTTATCCAAATCTCTATATCTATCTATCTATCAAGATTGGGTGGGTTGATTGCTACTAAAGTTTTGTTCAGCTGCGACCTACTTCACTCGCCATTGTTTCTTCTTCTATTCATCTTCATCTTCATCACAACACTTTTTTTTTTTTTTTTTCAATTGGTTTTCGAACCACATTGGACCGATTAATTCGGATTCGGAGCGAGTCCAAGGATTATAGTATTTAAATCCCTCCCAATCCCATGCTACTACAGCGCCAACCAACGATTGGTCCCCAACACTATTATTAACCCTTTATAAAAATATAATTATTAACACTGTTACTTTCTTTTTTAATAAAAATTACAATTGTTTTGTATTTTCATTATTAAATCGTGTAAGATAAAATAATCCTCAAATTATATAAAAATAATTCATAAAAAAGGAAGTTTAGAAGTCAATGCAAGTTAGTTAGCTGTAAAATTTTCAAATTTAACAAAATGCACTACCACATATAATACCGTATGGATTTTTAGATGAAACGGTAAGGTTTACATAACTGACATGGGCTTCCTTTTTATTTAGTTTACAAATTTTTACTTGATGTGGATTATCGATTTAGGAAGTACGTATTCGATTGGATCTCATTACGTATAATGGGTCAATCACAACATACCGCATGGATGTCCTTACTTATCTAAAGCGCTCCTAAATTAGCCAAGTACTAATTAGAAAATGAGAACTCATCTTCTATAAACACATAGTATTCTCACACCTCAAAATACATTTATTATTACACCATTAACTTTGATTACTTACTCTTTGAAGGACTATCATCTACCTTCTCACCGGATATCAATATTAAACTTAAATATTGTTGACGAGCCACATATCAAGAAAAAGAAAACTTGAATTTCAATATGCTTTTTTATATTGGGTTTTGTTTTTTTAAAATTATACAATTGCATTTGTATAAGTTGTATTAAATAACAAAGAATTAACACCCTCTAATCTAATGTGATTCGAACTCGTAACATCTATGATCGTATGTTTTTCTCATATTACTCTAAGCATCACTCTAGAATAATTGAATCTCAATATCCAATGACTATGCTTCGTATTTTGTTGCTTTATAAAAATAAAAACCCAATGTATAGAACATGTACTAATAGTAATACTTTTTATTTTGGTAATGTACTAATACTAACAGTAATACTAATAGTACAATTTACAACCATATAATTTGGGTGAGATACAATCAATAATGTCGACATCAACAATAATTATGCATCACTTAATGGATTAATTAATTTAATAAATTCCATTACTAAAATTCAAGTTGATCTTATTTGCATTAACTTAATTATATATGCGAATTGACCATGACTGAAAATGAAATTACACTAAAATCCAAAAGAAGAACTAATCTTCAATTATAATTCATAATTTAAATTTAGAGTTATTTGAACTATAAGCTTTTCCAATTAAAATAGCTTTGAATAGTTAAAGGTTTGAAGTCACTTAAGTTAGATTTTATGTTCGAATTCTGATTTATAAAAGGTAGAATACTCTAATTGAAATATAATTAACTTAGAGAGTGCTCTATAAACCTCGGAATAATTTCTCGGTACAATTTATATAAAAGGGCAGTTTAATACATACATTGCCCTCTGAACTTATCGCAAAACTGTAATTGTCTGCTATAATAGAAATAACTCTCTAAACTTGTCCAAAAGTTACAAGTAATCTTTATCTTTGTCCAACTATTACAATGATCCACTACTCTTGTCTAATTGATATAAGTAACCCCTTTTGTAAAACATTGCTCGTATCTAAATATAAAAAGGTAAATGATAACGTTTTTGAAATTTTCGACTCTTTATATCATTACTTTACCCCTACATTATATTACCCATAATTTACACATTTTAACACCGTCAATTTAAAATTAAGGGTTTTTGAAATATTAAATTAGTTTAAAAATTTATTTGTATCTTTTTAAAGTTTAAGAGTTAACTTATGTTTTCGAGACAAATTAAGGCAACTGTGTATAAATCATTTTTAGTTTAGTGGTAAAGAAGAAAGAGAGGAGTGCGTTCACATGGTCATCACTACAGGGAATAAAATTAATTGCACAAAATAGAGAGGTAGCTGACAAGCGCACATGAAAGTAGTGGGGGGAATTTAAAGGAAAATATCTTATCCAATCCTCTTTCTTTTTTACTTAAATTTTTATTTCCCATCTCTCAATGTAGGGAGTCAATTAATTCAACTTCTGCAATTTTCATTTTAATTTTATTGTTTACCTAAACTGAACATGTTTCCCCCATAATTGCCCTACTATTATTATATTTAATTCGCTATATAGAACATTATCCTAATTATTATACCAAAAACCAACCCACAAAGAAATGATTTCTTTGCAAAATAAACAAAGCAAAAAAAATGCCAACCCTACTTTACCAACATAATTTCGAGTTAAGCCAAAAAAATACTTATCATTAGAATTTTTACATTAAACGTATTAAAATGATGTAATTTTACTTTTATTGGCTACAAAAATCAATTTTTACCTCTAATAACAAACTACTTCAATTTGAAAAATAAATCATTAAATAGTATAAAATGTCATTTATGCTATATATGTGTATCATTCGCATTTTAGTAATAAAATACAAACATATATACAAATATGAGAAAAAAACTAAATTGTAATGTATATTATACGACTATTTCATTGAATTTAAAACTATGAGTTTCCAACTTTTAATAATAAATTTTAAAAAATGCAAAAGCATTTTTTGAAAAACTACTACATTGCAGCCGGTGCAACACATGGATATATTATGTACGTTTTGTAATCATGTCTAAAATTGTCTCACTCTAGCTAACATGAAAAGATAAAATTACTTTTAGATTCAAGAAAAGATAAAATTACTTTTGATACTTAACACTCAAGTCACAATTGAATTGTATCATTTTAAACGTTAAGCAAACATATCACTCATCGATATGTTAATCTTAAAGATGCTTTTGCAACTTATCCCTCGCCTGAAAATATTGTTAAGAAAACAAGGAAGCATATTCTCTTTAAACAAAAAGAGCAAAAGCAAGAGGATATTTTTGTTTACTATTAAAATGTGGGTTTTGATGCTCACCCTCCATGGTGGGATGTTAGGATAAGCCAAGATAAGGTTTTGTGGGTGCCTCCATTTTATATTATATATCAACATTTACATCACATCACTATGCAATTTCCATCCATTACCCATTTTGACTTGCAAAAAGAAAATAAAAACAAAAATAAAAATAAAAATAAAGAAGGTTAATATGCTACTCACAATTAAACTTATTATTTGAGAATACAAGTTTAAGGGTAAATTTAAAATAAACTTTTGTGCTTTCATTTACAATGGTTTATTTTTTGTCAATTATTATGAAGATTACATATTTTTCTAAAAATTGACATTTTGTTTTATGTTATACACCTTTAAACAATTTTAAAATGAGAATTTTTAAAAGTTAAAGTTTAATATCATTTTTATCATAAAACTATATTTTTGAGTATTAAAAATAAAACGATGATATTGACTTTATATCTTTTCATCAAACACAATCTAAATCATGTCAAATTAAAGTTTTTTAAACTATCAATATTTCTTTCATTATATCATTTTTTGAAGTCATCAACGTTAATTATAATAATGTCCATTAAAAAAAATTCTCATTTTACTAAAATGTAATTCTTGTGTTAACAAAAAGTAAATCACAATCTTATTCGAAAATAAGTAAAACAATATTTATTTATCTTTTTGAAATTTATCCTAATTGTTGGCAGTTTGAATGTATGTTATCTTAATTCTAACAGCAGAAGGAACTTCCATATATAGAAAAATGAAATCCTAAATGGCAACATTGGGTTGAAGAATGAATAATGGATTCTTTTTCATTCTGATTTGTAGTTTCATATGTCATTATCATTCCTGCTTTATTTCCAATCCATCATATTATCAAGTTTTCACGTCTTTTCCGGTTGGACCAATTTCCATCAAAAAGTGTTTATCTTCTTAATCCTCGTTTGATCACAAAATTAATCATACTTGGAAATTACATGTGGTGCATATTAAAGTTCCAAATGGAGCGGAATGTACGTGCAACTACCCTTTTCATTTCCAGCCATGTCTAGATGGAAATGAATCATTTACCGTTCTCATTGATAAATTAAGAAATTTTTTATCGTTGTTCCTATTGGATTCGAGTAGCTCCTTCTTATGATCTACGTACAATTAACATAACTTTTTACCAATATTATTTGTAAAGCACAATTTGAATTTCTTTTTCCGCAAGTTGGATATTTAGAACCTACATGCTCTAACTTTAAGGGGGGTATTCTGAGTATTTATGTTGCTTAGGCAAGTCGGCGACCTAGCTCTCAAAATTTGGACGAAGAACTAGTGAACATCTATTGTACTGATAAACATAAAACTATTAAGAAGAAAACATAAGAAGCTAAAATTTTACTTAGAATCTTAAGAACTGATAATTTTCTCTAGGTAGAACTTGTAGCATTCAACATTTGGAAGATGCTGAAATTAACGCAAATATTATTTTGGATTTAATGAAACATGAGCTAACTCAATTTTGATTTAAACATATAATATGAGCCAAAGTATGTAGATGACAATGATGGTGACAAAACATTTTTCCACAAATGGCCTGAAAAAGATTCACTCATCATTTCCTTGTTAAATCAAATCAAATTCACCCATAAAAGAGAATATGATTTGAATTTGATTTCACTATAAAATTTTGACTCCGTGGCTTCATATCATAATCTCCTTGTTTTTACCACTCTTCCTTCCATTTTTAATTGCATTCTTATTTTTAACATTTTGCAATTGACTTTTCTTGTTTATGTGTCTTTGTGCAGTTGCACATAGAAAGGGGGTTTTCTTAGTTCCAAAGGCTTAGCCCAAAAAAGGTCTCTGAGAAATAATTATTTCTTATTGTCCTCTGACCTGTAAATATTACTTTCCTTTACAAAATGCTAACAAGTTTGCAAGAATGTATTTATATATATACCAAAATAGCAATTCAAACTCCAATAACTTGAGTTTAATGTCTGCTAATAATAAAGTCTAACAATTGAGGGGTGTGCTACTTTATCGTGCTATCTTTCGACTTTGATATATATATATGATTTGTGTTGGGTGGAATTATTGAACTTTTTAGTTTTATTATTTTATCCTGAGATTCGTGAATATATTTTTAGTTTTTTTTATATCGAGAAACTCTACTAAACTCCTTCGGGAAGGCTTTTAGAGCAGTCCAACAGTGTCCAAATTGCAATCCCTGAGAATCGAACTTAAAACCTGTTGTGTGCCTTTCCCACCTTCTCTGCTCATTTGACCATCTAAACTACCCATATTGTTGGGTCTAAATGGTTCTTTTCTAATAATTTTAACTTAATTTTTTTTAATTTAAATCATTTAAACATCTAAATCAACTTCAATCGATGATTAGATAATTGATGGATGTTATTAGTTGATAGCTTTTAAAATAATCCTAGATATCTTACGATTGAGAAGTCTACTTTATAGGCACGAGGCCACATTGCGGTGACCCATTTCTAATGCCCAAGTTAGTAATGGTTATGAGAGAACTATGAATTGAATTAAAGAAAAAAGGGTGGGACTATACTTGTCCCTATTTACATCTTAAGGCCTCCTATATATAAGAGATATGGTCGGTGACCTTATTCAGGTAGGAATTGAACTATTATGGCAATTAGAGATTGACTAGTAGTGTACAGCCACGTAAGCCGAGCTGCTTAAGGAACGCTCCGCTTAATGCGCGACATTAGCTTAATTCTAAGGAATTTTAGATCTGAGCAGTTCTATTTCCTTTTGAAAATAAGACCGTTAATGAAGAGAGAGACTAGATGTATTAAATCATGCCTACATGGTAGAGTATAACTCTAGAATTTCTACAAGCATCATGTATTATTTCATAGGAGAATATTAAAATGTAATTTCTATTTTGAACATCTAAATGGCTCAAACAACCGTTTGTTTAACACAAGTGTAGCTCAAGTTAAACAAAAGAATAAAGTAAATCATTACAAAGTAGTTTATTCGTGTCATGATTTACAAGGTAAAGATGACATATTCGCCAATTTTAATAAGATTTAAATACGTAACATTTGTAAACCACATTAACCAAATGGGTTATTAATAATTTTGATTTGAAGTGCAAAATAGAGCCAATAAAATTGAATGAAGTACAAAAGTCAATTTGTGTTGTCTAGATTAGAATATTCTAACTCTAAACTCTTTGGACCTGATATTATAAAAAAAAAACACAAGTATTATGAAAAGCAGAAACAATATAGGGTAATGGGATAGTGATAAGTGGAAGCAAAATGATTCCTTAACCAACTTTAATTAATCCATCGTGTTCTTCAATCGAATTCATCATCTCATCATCATGTGTGCAAGATACAAAAGAGAACCAAAAAAAAGCTCCAACTTGAAGTGGGAAAGCAACCAAAGTTACTTTGTATTAGTTTATACATTTTTTAGTATATGATCATTCCATATTGAAGCCTTGTTTCTTTTCTCTTGATCCTAATTATATAGCTTATAGTAATGTTCACAAAAATAAATAGCTAGCTTTTGGCATTCAAATGTCCACTATGTTATTATGTTAGTGCGGCATGGCATCATCAGTCTACAATTAGTGGATCCTACCTCATCTAGGCTTCTCGCACTTGTATTTGCACCTAGCTAAATATACATCCTTGAAAATTCAGTTGTTCACAAGCACCTCATTTGCAATTGTGCAAAATATTAATAAAAGATTTAGTGTCCAACTAAAATATCATCCATTCGACCAACAAAAAGAATAGCAATAAGATAAATATCATCTATCTAGGCTTGAGCACTGACTGGTCTTTGAAAAATACTTAACAATATCAATGGAGCAATTAGGGATACCAAAGAGCAAACATTCCCTTGTCAGAGAATCAAACATTCATAAGTAAGCGTGAGGGTGAGGTCCAAGCAATTGGAAATTGAGGTATCAGCGTGTCGGCATAATTAAGTCTCGGGCAAACATAATTTACATATTCACAAGAAAATTGCGTCCATTTTGGTACCACATGACAGCACAGATTGGCTGCTTTGGACGACAATTATGCACAAATGAGTATACTAACATTTTTTTAGGTTATAACTACCTCCACCTCATTTCTCCAGTAGAAGCAAGCATTGACATCATTCTAACTTTTCCTAAAAGAAAACAACAAAAACTCCATTTACTACTACTACAATGTAAAACATACTACTCATTAAACTGAAGCTACCAAAATTGCAACAGTTATTTTCAATCAACTCACCTCTTCCCATTTCATTAATCTCATCTCCGTGTGGCTGTCAGCCTTCCGGTGAGCTGTTATCCAACTTACTACAACTGCTGTATGTTTCTCTATCTTCTGCCTAGTTAAGATACAAGAGCACATCAATTCTCCGTGGCATAAGTTAACTGAATCGGAGAGAAATATTCCAATGCCTTGAGAAGTGGTGGATTGATTAAACTGTTGTCACAAGCTCTGTTCTTGTTTCAGAATTGGTATTATTCTCTCGTTTACTACTACTACTATTACTACTTATGACATCGTTTGTTGATGTCCTTGTCCTAGGGATAGAAAGAGGAGAGTTATTTAAACTTAAAGGAATAACAAATCTTTCTTTCCCATTTTCATCTGAAACTGATGCTTCTTTCCCTGATAGAATGCGCTTAAGCTGCGAGCGTTGGCAGGTTATTCGACCTTTGTTCCATCCAGGGACCGAAAACAATGTTGAAACCTTCTCTTGCAAAAACAAATACACCGACTTCATTATGGGGATCTCTTGTGAACCTGAGCTTTTCTCCATCCGTCCCCTTCTGTTTAGGAAAGAAAAACATAATGTTGAAATAGACAGGAAAATCACACAGATAAAGAAATCTAAAATGAAGATATAAAACAACCAAACTTCAATCTGCCACCGCTGAGTCATCCCTTCCTCCCTCTCACTCTCACAAAATAAGAACATTAAACAATGGAAGACAACGACTTACACTGCAACAACTGATGCCAATTGAGGAAGATCCTCTCCTTTCAAGAACATCTCATGCATATTATTAAGCCAAATGGATAGTGCCGTGTAAGCACCACCTTCCCACATCCTACAGAACCCCATCCACAACTAAATTGATCAAAAACTCGCCAAGATGAGAAAAAAAAATAGATCAAGATGTGAACCTCAACATACCTGTGAACATCCACCGCCCATACAAGTTTGCTCTTACGGAAAAGTTCAGGGAAAAGTCCTCTCTTTGTTGCTTCACTAAGCACTCTTGCAGCGCGTTCTTTCTGACCCAGCCACCAAAGTGCTTCTATAAGCGCGTTATAAAACCTTATTCCCAAACCACATCCTTCAGAGTTTATTTTGTCAAAGACATACTCCACCATTTGCCAATTTGATTCATCGTCATAATCTCCTTTTATCATCTGCCCAATCACTTGATGGATATTTGATACTCTATTTGTCACCATCTCATCAAGCACCTCATAAGCATCATCCCATCTGGAATAAAGGATCTAAAATGTTAGATAGATGAATTCCTAATCGTATATTCTACTTATAAGTTCCATCATAAGTAAGAATACTCATAGCCAAGGGAAGCATTTATTGAGGCATGCCAAAGATCTTTATTGATTCTTGAATTTAGGACATTCAATTCCTACTAATAGAAAATGAAATTTCACCAATGAATCATAATGAAACAATACCCATTAAAGATAGCACGCATATCATAAGAAAGAACTGGCAATGTAATTCCATGAGTGAATGGACTGCATGAATTACAAGCTGATTGCCAACATTGTTCATATTCTAGAATTAGCCGCAAGTCCGCAACCTATCAAACAGGTAATGTATCTGACACTCCAAACTCAAAGGTTGCAGGAACAATTTATTTCCACTGTATAATATTTCCACTGTATAATAGAACCACAAAACACTGCCCCAAATAGACAGACCGAGTTGCTTATTTTTTTCAACTAGAAGACCACTCATGAGATGTCTGACCCCTTAAGCATATCAAATTTTGTAAGGAAACTGAACGCGAAGTGGCATAATGTTTAGTGTTTACAGCCACCATTCAAATGTTAATCTAACTGGCACATGAATATAGATCAGTTTGAAGTGGCATCCTAAATTTCAAACTAATCATTATTCAGTTTGAAGGTCATTGCACTTTACTCGTTCCTCAGAAAGCTCTTTGAATCTCTAAAACTATGGTCACACTTAGGAACAAGACTACTACAATTAACTGGGAGAACCTTAACATAAAATTATGGTTTCAGCAAACAGCTCTATTATTACACAAGTCCTTAAGCTGCTTGATATTCATAATATTTTTAGTTTTTGACCATGTAGTCTCCTTACTTCCAAATTTACTTCTCTTAGCAGCTAATTTTCAGAAGCAAATAAATTTATACTCTGGTAATGTAGTTTTTCAATAATATTGGATAACAAAAGCCAGAAACTGGAAATGACAATGACAGGGACAAGGACAAGGACAAATCATTTCATTGAAGCTCTGGTGCTAACAGTTCAGTTCTTCCCAGTAGCTCTAAAAAGATCCTTGATGTGCAAATATTTGTACCTACATTTCATTAACACCACTATAAAAACAGCACTAAAATAGGCTGCAAAATTTCACATGAATTTTCTAAGCAAAATGTTCCACTGAACGAAATGTTTACTACCATTTATTTTTTGGCAATAGTATTTTGCCTCTGCTGTGTAACCAAAAAGAGAATATCGATATCCATTAACCCTTTTCACTTCAAGGTATTTGACTACGCATGCCATTCTTACAAGAAAATATCCACTCTAAACCAATTTCCATTGGGTACCAAGCAAAGCACAGGAGGGAAATGAAGGTCCATCTTAAGAAGGTCCAAAGACAAAGATTGAGAATCTTGTGTAACTCCTGAGAAATTTGCAAATCGTCATTAAGGAGATCGGGTAGTTGAAACTGTTTCAATTCATTTAAACAGAAAGATTTTATTGATGTGAATGAGTTTGAAAATTTCAAAAAGACCATCTTAAAAGAGGCATAATATGGCAGAATTTAGTGTCAGGAGTAGGTCTGGCAGTGAGGAAGTTTTAGGAAGATTAAGGTAAGGTCAGAAGAGAATTAGAGAGAAAAGAGAGAATAGTAAAGGAAGAGAATTTTCATTATTTCATAACATGCTAACAAAGGAAGGGAAGGACCCTTTAAATGCTGTACCCAGCAGTGAGGTGGCCAAATCGGTTACAAAAATTACAAATAGTACTAGATAGTACAATATCTGTAATGACAGTAGCTGTTATCAATCAGCTTTTTAGGGAATAATAAAACTAACAACTTAACGGCTAGTAGCATGCACCTAATTCATAAGCGACTTTATTAACTAATTAGTTAGCTGATCTGTGTTTATAAGTAACATTTAAGACGGCATAAGCTAAGATAAAAAAAAAAAACTGATTACTTGCAGACAGACAAGCATCCCAACGTGGAAACAATTGGAAAGTATCTTGTTTATGACATTTAACCAGATCAATAGGAAATGAAGTGATGCTTTCAACGAGACACTCTCCAAAGTAAGTGAAAACAAAGTCAATGGTAATGCAACTTAGTGATCACAGCTATGAACCACAAAGAGAATGACAATCTAGACATGGAAACAGTAAGCATTAGAACAAATGTGGGGCTTCATTCAGATCGCAGAATATGAATTCCACCTCAATTATAAGGTTTAAACAATATAAACTTCATTTGATAAATTGTCCAAGGCAGGAAACTTTTCAATTTGGTTTAGAGAATGTCCGAAGTTTAATAACAAACCTCATCAAACTGTAATGCCAGACTTGAACATCAATCATGTCATGTCTATATGCTTGCTAAGCTCAGCCAAAGTATACTAATTAACCTCGTGTATCTTGTGCCCATTTTCACATGGTAACGACCTAATTGTGTTGGAATCTGACCACCTATGTTTTTTTCAAGATCCTGTTATGCATTCTGCATGCATTGGTTTCTATTAAAGAAAACACCTTAGAAAATTAAATGTACACAAACCTGTTAGTCTTTGAGTAAACAGCCAGCATCATACAGTAGCACATAACACTGGGCAACATCCCCGAAGCTTTAATTTCCCTGAATTGCTCCTCACTCTCATCAACAAGACCTGCAGCATAGTACACACTGAGAACTGCCTCAAAAGTGCGCTCATCAGGGTCAAATCTTGACTTCTCCAAATCAACAAAAGTCTTGATCGCTTCTTCAAATAGACCTCCTTGTCTATACCCTTCAATCATACCACAGAAAGAATGCCTATCTCGTGCAACCCCGGATTCACCCATTCTCCACAAAATGGCTTCCGATTCTTTGTAAAGTCCACCTCTTGAAAACATGTAAATCAGTGAATTAAAAGTCTCAACAGTAGGTTTGCTTCCATTTTCGCTCATTGTATTAAACATAACAAGAGCTTCGTCATACAAAGCAGCTTGTCCGTAAGCTTCAATAACACCTGTATATGCCTTTGGACTTGGCACTATCCCCAGCTCACCCATATGAAGTAAAATCTTCCTAGCCTCCTGATGTAGTCCTCCTTTACCACAAGCAAATATTAACCCCTCATAAGTCTCCATATTTGCTTCCACTTTCTCCTCCACCATATCATGAAACAAAGTGACCACCTCCTTAAAGTACCCACCCTCCCCAAATACCTCTATAAGTATATTATAAGTGGCAACATCAGGATCCGTGTTGCTGACTTTCATCTCCAAGAAAAGCTCCCTCACATCATCATATCTCCCATGTCTCCCATACAAATTCAACAATAACCTATAAGTCAAGGCATTCGGAACACACCCTGCCTCTTGCATCTGCCTGAAAACCCCCATAGCATCCTTAATCTTCCCTTCACTAGCATACGCCTCTAGTAAAACATTATACGACGAAATCTCAGGCAAACTACCACTACATTCCATTTCCTTAAGCAACTCACTAACCTTCTCTAACCTATTCAACTTCCCGAACGTCCCAACCACATTTCGATAAGTATTTATATCAGGAACCATCCCTCCCTCATTCATAGTTCTAAAAACCATCTCCGCCTCATCACCTAAACCCCGATTAGCACAAGCGCTAAGCAACGTATTATAAGTAATCAAATCCGGCTGCACACCTATATGTCTCATTTCAGCAAACAAACTCAACAAACCCTCCCAATCTAAACCCCCCCTAGCACAAGAATTAATAACAGTATTATAAGTAAGAATACTCGGAGCAACCTTTTCGTTCTTCATCTTCTCAAGAAGCTCAAGAGAGACCTCATACTTCCCGTGACGTCCATAAGCATTAATCAACGCAGTATAAGAGAACACACTCCGCGGGACGCCATGAGCAGCCATGTCATCAAAAATCTCAGCACATTTATCGAGAAGGCCTTCGCGACCTAACAGAGTAATCATAATAGTATAAATGTGCTCATTAGGTTTACACCAGATCTGTCGCTGCATATACTTAAACAGTCTCAAGGAGCGCTGCCAATCCCCACGCTGAGCGAACTCCTTGAAGACAAAAGCGAAGTCGTTTAAGGAAAGCTTGTTCTTGAAGACTTCGAGGCAGCGGGCAATGCTGCCACGTGGAGGGAGGCTGCTGAGGTTGTTGATTAGGGTTTCGACGTCATAGCTGTACTTGCCTTTCTCAACGAGGACGGAGGGGTTGCCGAGGATGAGTTCTTTGGATTTGGCGCGGAGTTTTGTGGCGGAGGAGTAGGTTTTAAGGTCGCCGGAGAGGGGGATGAGACGGCGGTGGAGGGGGAAGGTGTGGGGTTTAAGGTGGGGTTTAAGGAGGTTAGTAGATAGAGGAGGGGATGGATTGGGGATGGAGAGGGTCATTTTCGTAATATGGATGTAATAACATGAGCTTTTCAGATTAAATTATGAGCTATGAATTTCTATTGTTGGAAAAACTGGAATTGAATATAGAGATTGATGATGATGATGTTGATGATATGAAAAGTTTAGCGGAATTTTTCTGGGAAAAATCTTTGTTTGAAGTATATTGGTAAAGGGACACGTGTGTTTGGATAAAGAAGAGAAGCTGAGAGGGAGATGCCGGTGTGGCGGGTCAAACCCGCCCGGTAATTATAAAGATTATTGTGGAATTTGGCGGTAAACAAGTTTTGAACGTTTCTGCTTAGCCTAATATGCAACTGGTAAAATGAACAGTAAATATTAATGAAAGAATGTAAATTTTTTTCAAAAAGAGTATGGAAACTTCGCCAAATCGAATAAATAAATGGTAAAAAGGTGACCTAACAATAAATCAGTCACCAAAATCACAAATTACAGAATGTTTGGCTTCAGTTGGTTCAAAAATTATATCGGTTAATCAATTTGGTCTCGTATAGGGTCGCATCATTCATTATCGTATTATCACGGCGTTAGAGAGTGTAAGCATGCATATAAAGCTTATTATGGTGGAAATATGGTTATAAAAATTGATATACATAAGGCATTGACACATTTGATTGGAATTTTATTCTTGAGGTGATGACAATTTTTGGTTTCTCCATAAAATTTACTGGATTCTTAATATTTTATCTTCTTCTCAAATTTCTATTTTGGTGGGAGGTCAATTCCGAGTGTATTTTTCATGCTCTCGACGAGTCAGGCAAGGAGATCCTTTATCCCCAATTTTGTTCGCTATTGCTAAAGACTATCTAAGTCGGTGATTGATGAAGCTGACAAATGATGGTACTATCTCGCCTATGGGGTATGTCAGGCATATATCTTTCCCAACTCATTTGTTATATGTATATGATGTTTTATTATTTGGCAAAACCACTTTAAACAATGTTTATGCAATATGCAATGCTTTTAACGTTTATGGCTCTCTTTCGGGTCAAATTATGAATTGAAAAAACCCATTTTACTGCTAGGGGACTCGATTAGTTGGCAACGAGCAGATACTTTGTCCTCTAGAGCTAGATTGTGTCTCGGAACAATCCCGTTGCAGTACCTTGGGGCTCCTTTAGTTTTTTGTGCTCCTAAAGTCAGTCATCTTAGAGCTCTTGCGGGTAAAATTGTGTTGAATTTTAGTAAATGAAAAGAGCGCAGTCTCTCTATGGCGGGTCGTTTTATTCTTGTTAAATCGGTCCTTTATGGCTCTTTTGTGCACTATTTTATTGTTTACATATGGCTGGCCTCGCTTATGCAATATTTAACTCGTTGCATCAGGAACTTCCTGCGGACAGGTTGCATTAACGATAGAAAATTGGTGACAGTTAGTTGGGCTAGGTGTTGCCGCTCAATTAAGAATAGAGGATTGGGTTTGAAAAGTTTATTTGCGATGAATAAATCGTTGCTTAGAAAACTTTCATGGGAACTGATTTTTGGGAATTCATTTATTGGGAATCTCCTTAAACATAAATTTCTTCACAACAGGTGTCGGGCGCATAACTCTAGTCAATTTCAGTATTTGGACTTCTATTAAGTTTGTTTATATTGAGATGAATGGTGCTTATTTTGGTGGTTGGGAAGATATCCAAGTATGAACTTTTGAACGTCAGAATAGATTTTTCACCAGTTGTTAATCGGGTGGGATTTTCTATTAGAGAGCAACGACAACTGGTTGTCAAGGTCGACACTTTTCTTGTGGATGACATTTGGGTGAATTTACCCTTAATACCTACTAAGGAAATTCAATTAATTGCTCGATGGGTTGACACTACTGACAAATGTGTATGGAATCCGACAATTGATGACAAATTTACAATGCAAAAATACAGCAAATTGGATAGATGAATCAACTCCTCGATCTTGGGCTTCCTTTATTTGGAAGATGTTAATTCCTCGTAGTCGATCATTGGTTATTTGGCGAGTCATATATTCTGCTCTTCCTACGCAAGACAAGTTACAACGAACCGATATCAATTTGATCCTTTTTTGCAGGCTCAGTTCCTCGGACCATGAGACGCTTGAACATTTATTTCTGCGCTATAATTTTGTCGTTGTTAGTCCATCTGATTGGTTTGAAGCTTATGCAGTTTTTAATGGTTTTGTTCTCTTTGATTGTAACTGTTAACACTCTTTTTCCTTTAACAGATTTTTGATAGAGGTTATTTAACGAGACTTAAAGAAAAAAGAGGCTTATACCATACTTAGCTCCCCAAACTTGTTCATTTTGGTCGCTCTTTTTTGTTTTTTTAACAAAGTTGGGAGTTGAAGTGCAAATTAGCATATTTAAAAGGGGAAAGTGGAAGAAAATGGAAAAAGTGAAAGGGAGGGAGGGGGGTAGAAAGGTAAAAACGGGTTGAAAGACAGGTCTTTCAGTTCCTAACAGACAGCAGCTTGCAAAGGAAGAAGTGTTTTAGAAAAATAATAAAAAAAGAAACCACCATCCTGACCTCCTCCTTAACAACTTTGGTCTCAACCAGCAACTAACTAACGCACGCTGCTTTCTTCTTCCATGGCCGATTCCGAGGTAAAATTACCTCATTACCCTTTTCTTCACTCTTCAACTACTCTTCTCACTTTTAAAAGATGCAATTTTTATGATTTTCTTTACTGATTTCTTCTGTTTTTTGGTTCTGCCAGAAATTGACGGCGTTGAAAAAGGCTTACGCCGACATCATACTCAACACCGCCAAAGAAGCGGCGGCGAGGATAATGGTGTCGGAAAGTAAAGCGCAGCGTTATCAACGGGAGCTCTTCGCTGCTAAAGATGAGTCGTTGCGTATGCTTCTTAGGCTTAAACAGATGTTCGATTCTAAGGTTTGCTCCTGAATGAATCATCGGATAATTTTTTTTCTTTGGATTTGGTTGCTTTTGATTTTGTTCCTGGCTTAGTTTTTGGTGGTTCTGTTGGGTGGTTGCTGAACTTTTGGCCATTTCTTTATTTTGATTGCTGAACTTTTCGCCATTTCTTGATTTGTTTCTTGTGGGTTGATGATCCCACATTGTAAAGAGACCATCTTTGCCCATTTCTTGATTTTGTTTCTTGGGGGTTGATCACACATTGTAAAGAGACATCTTTCTCCATTTCTTGGTTTCTGTTTCTTGTTTTTTCTTTTAAATGTATGTGTGTTCTTGCTTTACTTTGATGATTTGATGGTAAGTGTTTTCATGTTTAAAAGAAAATCTGTTCATTTTAGCTTGTTCCGAGGCTTGGTTTTTGTTGAGCTGCATATGAGTTTCCTTAGATTTTCGGGTTGTTTTTTGAAGTTTGGGAGAAGTTACACCATAATATTTTCGTTCTCTATGGTTCAAATGATCTGCATTGACTTGTGGAATCTCAAATGAATGGTTGTTGTCATCATTACATAAATTTGGAAGTTGATGGTTATGCCATTATGTAGGATAAGTTGTTGTTTATTCTCATGCCAACTCTAGCAGAGGGATACATGTAAAGTCATTGCTTTGCTTGCACAGTTTATTTCCGTGTGTGTATGATGTGTTTTTCTATGGGTAAGCAGGATGATGACATCCCACATTGTAAAGATAAGATCTTTAGTCATTGTTTTGATGGGTTTAAAGAAATGTTAACATTTAAGGATTATGATGCAAAGTTGAGTTGTACTTTTGAAATTGAAGGGCACCGAATAGATAATTTCCACAATTTAGGCTATTCCCCATACCGACCAAGCTTTCTTACTTATAGATAGCTTATAGTTTCATTTGATTTGTTACAACAACCTTCTTATGTCTTTAGGTGGGATAACGAATCAGTTAGTTTTCTTTAATCTGCAGCATTTTACAACCACTCTTGACCATCAATTCTCTGCATAAAACCTTTCTTCGTATTCTTTTGGTTTGATTTTTGCATATTGACTGAAACTTTGTGTTATTAGGTTAATGAAGCTGAAATATCATCCTTAAGTCAAACGAGAAGGATTGAAGAACTAGAAGCACAACTTGGGGAAGCTGAGGATATTGTAAAAGACCTCAGAGCCGAGTTGAGAGAAGCACAGGATGAATTGGAGAGGGTGTCAAGCAGGCAAAAACAACAGCCTTTGGAAGGTCAAAATGCAACGGAGGATATTAGGACTTCTTGTACTGGATCTGTGATATCTTCCCTCCCTTCCTCACAGTGTGACCCAATTATCACTCTTGAGACAAACAACTCTAACCTGAATGGGGCATGTGATGGCAATAAATGTCATAGTGATAATGTTTCCTGTAAAGAGAATTGCTTTGCTTGTACTCCTGATTTTGCCTCGATAGTCATAAGAAGCAAAGAACCAGAGCTCTATAGAAATGGGTGCACTCAGAGAATTCGTGCTTTTGAAAGGAACCTGCTTGGTGGAACTCTCTCTGATGGTGTAAAGAATCAGGTATACATTGGAGATAAGGAAAATAAGGAAGCATGTGCCAAGGCTGATAGTTTTTGTGACTTAGAGAAAATCCCAGATTTAGTCAAGGACATTGAAGCAGATAACAGAACTAGAAAAAGGAGAAAAATAAACCAATGTGTTTCCACTGCGCATGGTGCTGGCATGAAGAATCAGAACGAAGTAGTTAAACATAAATCCAAGAACTTTGCCACAAAGCCACATATTACTTCTGATGCAAAGAGAAATCAAGTTACAATCAAGAATGGTGGAGGTATTCCTAGAAGGATACGAACAAAAAGAGCTGCAAAGTATTGGAGGGATAGAAAATACAAGGATCTTCCAGTTTTTCCTCTTCAGGCTGTAGATAACAATGCTCAAACTCAGGAAGATTGTAGAACAAACGATAATGTATTGCACAAGGATCCTGAGCCTGTTGTGGCTCTGGAATCACCTCCAAATGCTGTCAAGGCACAGTCAGAAGGTACAAAGATAGAAGAAGAGTTTTCTTTCCAGAATGCACCAAGCAGTGAAAAGCTAGAGCTGACTGAACAGGATGCTGTATCTGGATTAAGTCCAAAATTTCCAGCTTGCAAGACGGGTTATGAAGCATCCTGTTTATCATTGCCGAACTCCAGTTCGCAAGAGCCTAATGCAACATCTCCTGTTCAACCAGCAGATAATAAGTTTCTCAAGTTCACATTCCAAAGGAAACGGAAGAAGGAATTTCCAAACAGCCCAGATGGTGATTCCTCTTTGACGAGGAAGGTGGAGGGGGAAGTAAATGGTTCTTTGGAGTTGCAAAAGTCTAGCCAAATACCTGAATCCTCTCGAGATAATCGAAGGCTGGCACAGGTTGCTCGTCAGGTTGGTTGAAGTTCATCTTTTCTTGTCTGTGTGTGTGTGTGTGTGCGTTGGTCAACTGCTATGTTTTCTCATCTTTCCTTGTCTATTTTGTTAATTGTATGCATTTATATATGAATTGGATAATGCAACATGCATGCGAGGATCAGGTGTAGTAGCATAGCATTGCATGACGGAATATTTATTTATGCATATATTCTTCTAGTTTAAGCTTGAGCAGTGATGGAATTGGCAAGATACGGCATTGTTTTGTCGTAGTAAACCTATTTAACGAACCCGTTTAGTGAACTGTCTAGTTTCTTTGTGTGAATGCTCTCTGATAAGGGATTTTTAAGATCTTATAAGATTGGTATTTGAAAGTTGATAGGTTGGCTTGCCATATCAAAGAGCATGTGAGATCTGTACAATGTATTATGTGTTTTGGATTCAGATAGTCTAAGATCATCTCAATAACCTACTATAACTTTCTTCGCCTTTAGTTTTGCAATCTCAAGTCAACTAAGGCTACTCTAATTGCTAAATATAAGTCAGTTCAGTTGGTCATTTCAGAGTTTGCTTTTGTTGTATGCTCTTCCTTTAGTAATTTGTGAAGTTGGTTATTAATTTCTTTCTTGTAAATTTGGTGTTGACAGCTTATATCATTGTCGGAAAAGAAATGGCGGTAGGGCGAATTGGAGTCAAATATTGAACATGGGAGTGAGTCATCTTCTAATGTAGTTGAGACGAGAGAAAGCGCGATGGCTGATTTACCAAAAAAGAGACCTAGGGATTGCCAAGTCAAATAAAGCTAATGCATTCTTCAGATTCATCTACTTATGTTCTTTTTTTTGTATCTCTTTCTATCTTTATATATATATATATAGCTTGGCTAACTCCAATGCCATAAGTATATACATATTATTGGAATCGATCGACTCCATTTAGTCAAATGAAATTTTGGTGATTATGGATGGTTAAATGCAATTTTCAGTTGTTTTAACACAACTTAGTGACGATTTTGACGCTTGCAGATCATTTTTAATTTAATAGATAGATGTGAACTCTTGACATGTTGCACTTGTCTGTTTGTGATTCTGTTCTTGTTTATTGTTTTCATTAAATTTAAGGTTTTATACAGAAGCATTGCATGAGATAACTAATGTTCACTTCCATGTTTAATTTTTTAAATTCTAATTAATTGAATATTTATATCCATGTGTTATCAATACTGCTGTCCCGGAAGTTGATTTGTCAAGGTCGGTGAGTGACTATAGAAAATTGAAGGAGGCTTGGATTGGGAGGTATTCGCTGCTGACATCTTTGATGAATCTCTCCTCTGTTAGTTTTGTTCTGGATTCTTCAATGGAAGAGGATGGTTGGGGTCGGCGGGGTAGTAGTTCTGGAAATCTTAATTGCCTCGGCTTATTATGGACAGGAGGGGGATGATTGATCATATATGGAAGGAGGTGTGAATTGTTTGTGGAATGTGAGCTTCATGTGATTATTGAGGCCAAGAATGTTTGGAGTGGTTTTGGTAAGATTCTTTGGGAAGTTATTTTTTCTGTCGTGGTTTGGTGGATTTGGAAGTGGAGTTGTATTTTGATAGGAACAAGACAACTCTTGACAAAATGAGTTTTCTTTCATCTCAAATTTCTTAGATTTTACAATGCTTTAAGTTTTCGATACCACATATTACTACGAAGTAGCAATTCTAACCTTTAAAATCGTCATTTCAAAACTTTATTCTCCAAACATTAATTTTTGCTTACCTCTCCAAACAATAAATAAGCTCAAAACTAAAAAAGTAAAATAATCAAAATTGATTAGAATATCATCAAAATTTAAAATTGATAGAACTATGAACTATGAACTACAATTTATTCCTTTTGCTCTTCTTCTTTTCCTGTTTGCTACAAACATGTAAATATTATCAATAAAGATACTTTCAATTACAAACACATTTTTTGATAAATAAAAATGTGTAATTAGAGGGTTTTTCTTAAAAGAAAAAATAAATAAAAAATTAGCTACAGTTAAATCTCTTTAAAGTAATGTTTTTGAGATTAATAAATAAAAATGTGTAATTAGGAGGTTTTTTCTTAAAAGAATAAATAAATAAATAATTAGCTACAATCAAACCTCTTTAAAGTGATATTTTTTGGACTGATAATGAAATAGGACAATAGTACGATAACAATGTCATCCCAAAGGTGTCATTAAAGAAAGCATTTCAAACAATCAACACTTTGAGCCCTTTATAACTTTCGAACTTTTATTATCTTATACTTTTAACGAGAATATTTCTTAATTACAATGATTTATTACTTAAGCGAGGTTTAACTGCAATAAGGTTTAGGGGAGAAAGGAAGTAAAGGGAAAATAATGAAAAAGAAAGAGAGAAAGTAGTATACAATAATATTAAGAGGAGGGAGGGAGAAAGAGAGAGAGAGAGAAAGAATGGGAATGGTAGGAAAAGCAGGGGATTGGGCATTCAAGGCGTTCATAACGGCGTTGGGAGTGAGCTCCATTTATCTGACTGCCAATATCTCCATCAACATCTATAGAGCCGCCTCTTGGCACAATTCTCAATCTCTTGTATGCTTTCTCTTTCTTTCCTAAACCCTAATCTTTCACTTCTTCTTTCTTCTTATGCCACTGCACTCTTCCCTTCATTTCTTTTTTTCCTATTTTCAACATTTCTATTATTAGGGTTTATATATCACATGTTTCAATTATTTTTCTTCTTTCCAGTTATCTTTTAAGTTTTATGTTTTTCTCTTCTGCTTCTTTCAATCAACTCTGTTCTATGTTACAGTGATTGATTTCCACTTCCATTTTGTTTTCTCCTATACAATATTTTAAACCAATATGTACTACCATTATGCCTAAATTGTACCAATGCTAGCTCAAGTTTATGCCTGTTTCACTAATATCTTTCAACTTTAGCTTCTTTCAATTGAATCATTCAACTTCCCCATCCTTTCAATGAAGTAGAGCTGCTCATTTTATGTATTATAACTATCAATAATAGTCAATGAACAAGTTTGAATTGTCCTTTTTATATTATAAGCAACCTTCATAGCTATCATGTCAACTCGACCCAGTGCATTTTATGTTGCGACAAAGTCATTATTGAATTTGATAGGCGGCTAGCTCTAACAGGGATTTTAAATTTTACTGCAGAAAATCGACAAGGAAGAAGACATAGCTGAGCAATCTCCATGAGTAGCATAGTTGTCACTTGATCTTGCAAATTTGAGTTACCATGTGAACTTCTATCTTTTTCAAAATTGTGTAGAAGACCGGATTCATGGCCGGTAAGCCATGAATTCACCTGCTGTTACTTGTTGCTATATCATGTTGCAAACAAACACGATAAAGTTTGTTATTGAACGTATCTGACTTGTCAGTTATTTATGAATTTTGAGATTTATTTAAATAAGACTTGCGAGTGAGTGCTTCAATTCTGATTGATTATTATATCTATGTATCTATTTGTTCTGTTGTTGGTTGGTGCTAGTCAGTCATTTGATTTTCGTTTCTATTCTCTTCTGTTCTGATATAAGATGACATGGCATAGGAAAATGGCCTAATAAAAGAGAAACAACAAGTATTATTTGATTTCTTGTAGTATTCATTTATACAGGAGGTAGATCATATATATATTTTTTTTCTAATTCTTAGTAGAAAAGCTATTTGTGGTCATGTATGTGATTTACATGTTTGTCAATTGAATCTTTACACTTGTATAGATTTGAAGTTCCCTCCAAATGTTCATATCATGCATCAAACCACATTATATATTGGTGTTTAAAAAGAAAACAACACAACATGAGATGAGATGAAGCTACCTGCTCTCTCTTCTATTGCAAATACTCCATTGGAGTTCCACCAATAATAAGGTCGTTAAAGTTCAATTGTTTGACAGATATCTGTCTGGTGGTAGGTTCATACTTTAACATCACCCGAGAATAAACTACTTCAATGATGAATTTTAATCCATCGATAACAATATATTAGAAATTCGTCTACCTAGTATCACCTCACCAGATTACCATTCTACCCATAGTAATATTATTGGCCAACTATAGAAATTCCATATTATTTTATGTGTAAAAGAACAGTCAAATTTTAGCAACTTGAGTGAAAGATTTAGCAAATTACATATGTTATCTGGAACCAGCTGTTTGGAAACAAGTTATAAATTGCTGTCATTAGTATGCAATTAGTTGGCAGTGTCCGGAATGGGATTATCATAAATATATGTAATGAGTATGAATAGATTATGAATTCATGGGTGATTCATTTCTTTCTTTTAGCATATCAAGCAGTAACCAACAAAAGAATTTAAAAAGATGTGGTTAACCCCCCCAGGCAAAGGCAATAGTTCCCTCCTCTCTCTATACACATTCTTTAGTTTACTCTCCTCTATTTTGGTATTTAATGGTAATCTCTTCCAAACAAAAAACACATAACATCGACGTTTATAAGCAAGCAAGTCTCCCCCGGCTACTACTGATTCATTCAACACATTCAATCCTGCACCATAACTATACCGTTCCACTTTTCTTTTCTTCTTTCAAGGTTTTCTTCATCACAAATGCACCATTCTCCTTGGCAATGGCAGTTTCTGAAGCATATCTGTAAAGTATGACAAAATTCATTCTGTTATGCTTTAAAAACATAAAATAGATAACAACTCCCCATTCAATGTCATAAATTTGGTTGACCATGTTGTGTTGCTAGATCAATATGCCCTTCTATGTATATATAGTTTGGCTAACCTATATCACCATCTACGACATCTTGGACTCAAACAAGTCTCAAATTGAACATGCACAATGGAAGAGTAGCATATCTTCGGATGCCAAATGCAACAACATCCTCATATCAGATCAGTTTCACAAGTTCCCCAAGAAACATACTAGTGTAGAAAACTTCTACAAAAGGTTCAAGGCAATTTAAAGGACCTAAAGGTTCAGAAAATGACTAACTTTGAAAACAAAATAAAAAAATATTCGTAATTTAAGAAGCACAGAAGGAAGCTGATTGAAATTTAACCAACTAGTGTCTTTTTCTTTCTCAGGATATAAAGCAATTGCCAGATGACTGATTTTGCATACTTACAATATCAGCACTTTAGCATCAACACAGAAGCTTATTAGAGTATGAATCTAAGATTTTATAACTGGAAATAGTGCATATGTTTCAAAAGCAATCGAGATTTTGACATGTTAAAACAGAAATACATTATCATACCTGTTGATTCCAGTGCTATTATTGTGCTGCCACAGAGATCCCTCTTGAATCATGAAGCTCTGCTAACGGATTCACTATTAACGCACTACCCCCTTGAAGCCGTAACCTCTGGCTCTCCAAGTGGCCATTTCTGTCCCCTCTATGGCGAATGGCAGCCAAAGATGAAGAAGTACCACTGGTAGAGAACCTTGAGTTAGAACAGTGACCTTCTGCTTTCCTCCGAAACTTTGAGCTCAAAAATTCAGCACCAGGTAGTATGCAACACGTTATTCTCTTGGAATTAGCCATCCTTCCACTTGATACAGCCAAGTCATATGAGATTTCATCAAGTGCCAACTCTAGGCCTTGAACACGTGTTTCTAGAGAATGCATTCCATTTTGTGAGCTCCCCATGAATCTCTAGAGATAGGAAGGAAGATAATATCACCACCCATTTGCAATTATTAACTTTAAAATTGGCTTACAAAATGATTGTTTGCTGTCACTAAAATACTGCTCCCAAGTTCATAAATTGAAGAAATCATCAAAGCATTCACAATAACCAAGAGTCATAACTAAAATACAGTGTGTTCCGATGCAGCTTGATGCGCAAATCCAGATCTTAAAACCAGATGGAAATGAAGAAGAGGATCCTTAAAATTGGAAAAAGTAAACATATACACCTAAAAATTCTTTTTAATTTTTGTTCGTCTTTGAGGAGAAGTTCAACAACACAGGTTTAGAGAAATTACCTAGCTTGGAAATAATTTTATATCATTTCAATGCATCCTACCAAAATTTAGAGGCATAACAATATATTTTCATGGCGAGAAAACCAATCCCAGCAGTTTAGCATGCTTGAAAGAGGAATTTGGGTGAAGCGGTTTGTGACTAAAACAGAAAACCAAAATGACAAAGATGCATAACTTTTGAGCAACAGCAGAACAAACCTGCAGGAGCTCTAGAAGGCAAGTTTGCTGCCTTTCAATTTGACCAAGCTGGTTGCGGATCAAAGATAAATCCTCACACTGCTTCTGGTTGTTATGTTGATTCTCTGAGACGCTACTAGCTACAACAGGAGTCTCCTCATGACAGGGAGCAACTCGAGACCCAGATTTGCATCCAGTAAATTTGAGTGCCTTCTCATCTGAACTCTTACCAAAAAGGGCCCGAGGTTCCAGCCTTCTTCCCGGGAAACTATCCCTGGCATTAGGCACAGAAGAAGAACTATTAGGAGTTGAAACTTCAACTTTCCAGTCCACACGCCTTTTGCAATCCGCCTTCCCAAACATCGATGGACCTGTTTTCTTCTCAGGTGCAATATCCGTGTTAGCTAAACCAGTTTTTTTCCCGTCCTCTGTGATCAAAATAGATCAGAAATAGAATTAGGAAGCTCATAGAATTCTACAAAGAATTTGAAGTCTAGGAACAGTTATTTACAGGAAATGTAACGACCTGGTTCGGGGTGGCGCTGGAGTCGGAATGTCTGTACAAGGAGCGACCTAAGAGATGCTGATGGTGATAGGAATGAACTGAATCACCATCACCATTCCTTATGGCTACTCTTTGTACAGGCCTTCCGATCCCGCGCCACCCTCTTTGGACCAGATCGTTACAGGAAATCTAGTATGTAAATCAAAATTCGACAAATCACGTGGAAGACAGACACAAGTGTTAGTTCCAAACCAACCAACAAACAAATGGCACCTTTAGATGAAGCCTGAGATCCGGGAATATCTGGAATCTGCTTCCACGCTTCTATCATCTCATGCATCACCTCCCTCGTCGCCTTTATCTGAAAACAAGATCCAAATTCCAAACAACATGTCATCACAATCATCTGCACTATAACCACACACACACGCACATACATACAAAATCAAATCAAATCAAATCAAACCTTATCGAACTTCCGATTCTCGAAAACCTTCAAGCTCCCACTCTTAAACTCCACCATAGCATCCCTCTCCACAACCGCCAACCTGGTAAGCGCCACGGCGGCCGCCTTCCTGGCAGCCCAATCCTCACAAGACAAAAACCCGACCAAACACTTAACCAAACCCGCTAACCCTGCATAACCTCGTACTCCTCCAACCCCAATCACACTCCCGACAACAACCAAACCAGCACTTTTCGACCTATACCCATCACTTCTCAACAACCTCTCCATCTTAGGCAACAACATCTTCCCCAACCTCCCAGCTTCCGGATTCGGCGCCGCATCAATCGCAGCAGCCAAACACAGCGCAGATCCAATCTGCGCATTCGCATCCTGCTCAGTGAACACCGATTCACTCAACGGCTTCAAGAACGCAGTGGCGAATGGCAGTTTAGTAATTTTGGAAGCCAAGCTAGAAACCGTAGTGATACATTGGGAACGTATGGAAGAATCATTGTCGCGGAGGCGACGGACAATGTGGGAGAGTATCTTGGGAAGGAATGAAGATAGAGCATTTCCGTGGCGGATAGCGAGCGTTGAGATGAGATGGAGACAGTGTTTTCTGACGAGAGGTTTGTCGGTGATGTCGGCGGAGAGGATGCAGGATATGAAGGTGGGAAGAGTGGTGTTGTCGAGAGCTCCGGCGATGGAGTCAAGCTCAGCGGCGGATAATTTGTGGGTATCCCTGTCGGATAGTTTGGTGATGAGGGTGAGAAGTTTAAGCTTGAGGGTCTGAGCCATTTTTTCCGGCGGGTGTAATGGTGGTTAGGAAGTGGAGCATCTGATCTGCTTTTTAAAGCATGGAGAGTGTGACGGAAATGGTAGTTAAGTAAGAATGATGCTGTTGTTTATTTGTATTAACATTCTCACTTTTTAGGCGTTAATTAACATTTTCTACCGTAACAGGATATAATTATAAACCTTCATTAACTAACAACCACAAGTCCTTCTGTCGGTTAAAAATGAAGCTTCAGATCATGTCCAAAGGTGTAAAGGATTAGTTCATCTATCGCATCTCAAATTTATACAATCGCTAAAAAGATTTCAAGTTAAATCCATGCATTACATTCGCAAGTCATTATTAAAATTTATATTCTCAATTACTTAGGAATGAAATTAAATTTTGTGACCATTATTAGTTATTTTAGTATATTTGATATGTTTAAATTTAGAGCATAATATCATTATTTCGGCACTTTTTTAAGTAAAAGTTGTTTACACAACTTAAAAGCGAGTCGAATTTTATTAAATAAAAAGGAAGAGTACATAAAAGAAGATTGTGACGAAAAAAATGAAAATGAACTAATTAATTCTAAAATGTTCAGTCATATTTGCGTTTCGGTGAACGAATGAGTTGCAAAAGCTAGGAGCAGAGGACCACCAAACCAAAGATGATTGAGACATAGGGAAATTTGAGAGATAATCCGAAGCGGCATTTCTTTCATAAAAAATATGAGACATTCGAACTATGTGCAAATCCATAAAATCTAAGAATTCAAGCCAATAAAAAAAAGCGTCCAGTGTACCTCCTTGCTACATGTTTTTAGCAAATTGACCACGTAAATTGTGTCACTTTCAAGTCAAAGAGGGAACCAATTAAACTCAGCAATCCAACAAATTGTATAAATAGCCGCAAACAGTTCAACAAAATATGTATCCCGGTGAAATAGAGGAAAAGAAAAATAAGCAATATGGAACCCTCTACAATTTCAAAAAAATGTCACCAACATTTACTAAAAGTGCCCAATAAGTTGTTTACCTTATACAAGGACCAAGGAGGAGGCCTTTAAGTTATTGATCGAACTGAGGAGGCGGATGAAAAATCTTTAGGATCGCAGATTTTTCAACAAAATCTATGTGTAGAGAAAAGTGAACACCAAGAAGTACAAATGAATCCTCTTTCCTATAACTTATCCTCAGTTGTAAGATGTATTCAAATAGCCTTCCATGTTGTTAGAGAATGAGACAGAGGAAGGAATTTGAAGTGTTGTCTGATTTGCACATGCTTCATTATGATGTGCTGAATGAGGTTCTTAGATTGGTCAATGGTACTTTTGTTATCCCATATAGTATTGGTAACATTAGCCTTGGTTCCATAATCAGCAAGTTGTCGTTTGATCCACAATATTTGAGAAACACAACTTCGGGCAACAATGTTCTCTGCTTCAGCAATTGACAGTGTTATTGATGTTTTCTTCTTGTTGAACCATTAGACTAAGCAGCCCCCAAGGAAGTGACATCCTCTAGAGGTGTTTAGTCTCTTCAACTTATCTTTCCCATAATCAACGTTGAATAGCATTAGTGTATTCAACAAGGGTGAAGTTAGTACCCTTTGGATACCATAGACCAACTTTTAAAGTATGTTGTAAATATCTCAGAATGCGATTAACAGCTAATCTCATGAGATTTTTTTTAGGTTAGCTTGAAATCTAGCACAAAAGCATACATCAAAATGTATATCCAACAATTATTTGTGATTTATGGAGTAATGCTTGTATTAATTATGATAGTAGCTATGAGGATTGTTGGCATTTGTTTATAGAATGTTCGATGGCACGAGCAAATATCGTCTACGGAAAGCGCAAATAGCTTCTCGCACTCCTTTTCATCCTTGATGTCAACTTTGCCCAAATTTTAATGTCTTTACGGAGCATTTGGAATGACTTTCTTTCACAAAAGAAATGTCTTACTCCTTCTCAAATTCTTCTTATGGCATTGGACACTTTGAATCAGTGGTCAGAAGCAAAGTTATTATGGAAGAGGGGGACTGTTCTACGGTAGGCAGCAGATATTTCTTGGCCTAACTGTCATCAACATCCGTCAGGTTTTGTCAAATGCAATTCTTATGCAATTTTTTTTTGTAAGTTTTCGGCTCGGCTTGCTAGTACGAGATTCTCAAGGTCTCACAATAGGCGTAAAGACCACGATGGTGCAAAGGTTGATGGATGTTCAGGAAGGTGAAGCTTCAAGTCTTCTGTATATAAAATGGGTTACGAATATGGGCAATGTCGTCTCCCGTGGGAGTTTACCTGTGCAACAACATAGGACCTCACTCTTTCCGGGGCCTCAAAATTCTTAATTTATAATAGTAATAGTCATATGAAATTCTCAATTGATTTATTTGTTACATAAAAGTGTGATGTATAGTTATGAATTGTAGTTAATAATTAATATACACATTTTGCTATTGTTATTTTTTTTTTAAAGGGAATTTTGCTTTTGTTATTAAATTTAGATGTAATTCTTTTTTTATCTCCAAGTATGAAAATTTTTCCATGGTGGAGACTAAGTAAAACTCATTATGAAGAACATAGTTACAAGGTAGCACCAATAACACAATAAATGTTTGAAACACATTATAAAAGAATGAACTTTAACAAGACCTTTATTTTATTTTTCTATTACTATTGTTTTTTTTTCGGCAACTATTACTATTGTTTTTTAGTTAAATCTCTAACATTAGTCCCTATTTTATTGTATATTATAATTGTAAATGTTTTTTTTGGTAACTATAATTATAGATGTTAAACTTATAAATGAAAATAGTTAGTTGTGACATAAAATTTATGACAAATTATTTATTTTATTTACATTTCAAATTGTATTTATTAATAAGTTTTTATATTTTTATAGTTTGTTAATTTATGAAATATACAAATAATTTTCAAACTATTAAAAGTATAATATTATAAAATGGCCTAACATGGATTGAAATAAAAGTCCTAATAATTTAATAAAAGACTAATTTAAAGTGAAATCAATCGCTGAAAGAAAAAAAAAATCATGAAATTGTTTACTTAAATTTCTTTTTTCAAATTTCACTTCAATCAATATAATATATTAAATAAACTTAAATTTTATTGAGTATTGTATTATACAAAACATACATATTTTTATTTCTGTTATTTATAATGTACATTAAATTTAATTACAGTTGATACTCATTGACTGTTGTTTATAAATACATGCGATAAAAAATCAAATCAAATAAGTTTTTTCACAAAATAAACATTAATTATCAACTGCAGTACAATTTATAAATTTCATTTGATGACTTGTGTACATTTCTACCAGAAATTATTAATTTATATTGTTATTTTGATTTAATTAGAACTCCAATTTAATTAATTTTAAGAATAAAAAATTGATTAAGGTATTTTATATTTCCGCTTTGTATTTCACCGACATAACATACGAGGCTCTCTCTATAAATAATACAGTTGTGCTCACATGGTCAATGATTGACCAAATACAATTTGGTCAATCACCGTTAGATCAAAATCTAAGGGTTGATATTAGTTTGGTGGTTGCATTAGTATTTAATCTCCACCGTTAGATCAAAATCTAAGGGTTGATATTAGTTTGGTGTTATAGACTGACTGTTCTTTTTCTTTCACAGCAGACTGGCTTCATTCCAACGCTCAATTTCTCGGGCATCTTTCAGAATTTGGAGGGTTAGGGTATAAATCTCGCAAGATTAGAATTCTGTAACCCTAAATCATTTCGGCTTACAGAATTCTGATCTTGCGAGATTTTGTGGGTTACGGAATTCCAGATGCTGCAACAAAGCGATTTAGGGTTACGAACTTTTAAATCTTGCCTCTGATTTGTGGGTGAATTCAAGATTCTGCAACAATCCGAATGATTTGGTGGTGCGTATTTACTTCTCTTTTATTGTTTCTTGGATAAATTACTGTCTGTCGAACGAATGATCTAGGGTTTGCGTTATTTTAAAGTTGCCGATTTGTGTTATTTTGAATATCATGTCTATTTAGTAAACTCGGTATTACATTACATTATCTAATCCGTCTCTGAATATCATGTTGAACTATTCCGTGATTCAAATTTACCTAATGAGGATAACTTGAATTGCAAATTGAAAAGAGTGCCTCCCTTGCTCAGTATTATACTACATTGAAAGACTCGTTGTCTTTATCCTGTGATTATGCTCATTTGCTTGTCAAAGATGAGGTTAAGTCCCTCCCTATATATGCTACATTATATAGTCTGTTTCTGAATGTTTATTTCATGTACATGGTTGCTTGTGTTTTTCCTGGTGGGAACTATTCTATACGAAAATCTGATCTGAGATTCGTTTCATTTTGAAGTATCCTGTGATTATTATTTTCTGTATGAAAGATGAGGATAACTTCGACTGTGGCAATTCACTAACACTTATATAATACATATATGGCATATATGGCCCATGCATGAACTGTTTATAACTTTATATAAAACAAGTCCCTAACTCAGTATATAGTATCCAACAGATATTATGGTCTTTTCTCTGCAAATTGCAAGTTCTGTTCAATTTTTTGATAGAATGTCCTTCACGGAGTTTTGTCTGTGGCTCCTGACTAACTGATTATTACATGTTCTGATGACATTGGTCCCTTATGTCCCTGCTTTATCCTATGTCGCTTATGTGCCTGGTTTATCCTATGTCCCTTATGTCCCTGCTTTATCCTATGATCAATTCCCGATGAGGTTGGTCTCAGGATCATGAATGATGTCTTCTCTTATTATCAGTCATCAAAGGTCATGTCTATTTAACTTCAATTGAAACTTAAAATGAGTCCCTCCCTATATACTACATTGCATAGTCTGTCTCTGAATGTTTATTTTATGTACATGGTTGTTTGTGTCTTTCCTGGTGGGAACTATTCTATGCTAAAATCTGATATGAGATTCGTTTCATTTTGAGTATCCCGTGATTATTATTTTCTTTATGAAAGATGAGGATAACTTCAATTGTGGCGATTCACTAACACTTATGTAATACATATATGCCCCATGCATGAACGGTTTGTAACTTCAAATAAACTGTCTGTTCCTAACTCAGTATATAGTATCCAGCTGTTATTACGGTCTTTTCTCTGCAGATTGCAAGTTTTGTTCAATTTATTGATGGAATGTGCTTCACGGAGATTTGTGCGTGGCTCCTGACTATTGAGCAAACTGATTATTACATGTTTTGAGCTTGATTCCATGTCACTTGTATATATTGTGACATTAGTCCCTTATGTCCCTGTTTTATCACGTCTCTTATGTCCCTGCTTTATCCTATGTCCCTTATGTCGCTGCTTTATCCTATGTCCCTTATGTCGCTGCTTTATCCTATGTCCCTTATGTCGCTGCTTTATCCTATGCTCAATTTACAGTTTGACTCATAATTGTCCCGTTTATACTGTCGCGTTGGTTGTCACTCGTTATTATATATATTGTGACATTGGTCCCTTATGTATGTCCCTGCTTTATCCTATGTCCCTGCTTTATTTTATGTACCCGCTTTATCTTATGATCAATTTTGAGGGTTATGGTACATAAAATCATACGTATTTGATGAACTCGAGATGGATTGAGGGTTAAGAAACTCAAAATTTGAGATGCCACAATGGGAGTTAGGGTTACCAAATTTTAATGTTGCCTCTGATTTGTGGGTGAATTTGAGATTCTGCAACAATCTGATTCATTCGGTGGTTCGTATTTACTTCTCTTATATTGTTTCTTATTCTGCAACAATTTGATTGATTTGGTTGTGCGTATTTACTTCTCTTATATTATTTGTTGGACAAATTATTGTGGTGTCGGAATGAACTCTGTTGTCTGCTCTATATGATTCTAGGGTTTGCGATATTTTAAAGTTGCCAATTTGTTTTCTTTTGAATTATCCATGAGTATATAAGTTGAATTGAAACTTGAAAACAGTCCTCAGTATTCCATTACATTATGTAATCTGTGTCTGAATATCATGTTGAACTATCCCGTGATTCGAATTTACCTGATGAGGATAACTTCAATTGCAAATTGAAAAGAGTGCCTCCCTTGCTCAGTATTATATTGCATTGAAAGATCCGTTGTCGTTATCCTGTGATTATTCTCATTTGCTTGTGAAAGGTGAGGATAACTTCAGTTGGAACTGAAAAAGAGTCCCCCCTATATACTACATTATATAATCCGTCTCTGAATGTTTATTTCATGTACATGGTTGCTTGTGTCTTTCCTGGTGGGAACAATTCTATACTAAAATCTGATCTGAGATTCGTTTCATTTTGAAGTATCCCGTGATTATTATGTTCTTTATGAAAGATGAGGATAACTTTGATTGTGGCAATTCACTAACACTTATATATATGGCCCATGCATGAACGGTTTGTAACTTTAAATAAACCGTCCGTTCCTAACTCAGTATATAGTATCAAGCTGGTATTACGGTCTTTTCTCTGCAAATTGCAAGTTTTGTTCAATTTATTAATGGAATGTCCTTCACGGAGATTTGTGCATGTCTCCTGACTATTGAGCAAACTGATTATTACATGTTTTGAGCTTGATTCCATGTCACTCGTATATATTGTGACATTAGTCCCTTATGTCCCTGTTTTATCATATGTCCCTTGTGTCCCTGCTTTATCCTATGTCCCTTATGTCCCTGCTTTATCCTATGTCCCTTGTGGCCCCTGCTTTATCCTATGCTCAATTTATGATTTGACGGATAATCCTCCCGTTTATACTGTCGCGGTGGTTGTCACTCGTTATTATATATATTGTGACATTGGTCCCTTATGTCCCTGCTTTATCCTATGTGCCTGCTTTATCTTATGTACCCGCTTTATCTTATGATCAATTTTGAGGGTTACGGTATATAAAATTTTACATATGTGATGAGTTCGAGATGGATTGAGGCTTAAGAAACTCAAAATTCGAGATGCTGCAATGGGAGTTGGGGTTACGAAATTTAAATGTTGCCTCTGATTTGTGGGTGAATTCGAGATTCTGCCACAATCCGATTGATTTGGTGGTGCGTATTTACTTCTCTTATATTGTTTCCTATTCTGCAACAATTCGATTGATTTGGTGGTGCGTATTTGCTTCTCTTACATTGTTTGTTGGATAAATTATTGTGGTGTCGGAACGAACTCTGTTGTCTGTTCTGAATGATTCTAGCGTTTGCGATATTTTAAAGTTGCCGATTTGTTTTATTTTGAATTATTCGCGATTCAATAAGTTGAATTGAAACTTGAAAACGGTCCTCAGTATTCCATTACATTATCTAATCTGTGCCTGAATATCATGTTGAACTACCTCTAGGTTCGAATTTACCTGGTGAGGAGAACTTCAATTGCAAATTGAAAAGAGTACCTCCCTTGCTCAGTATTATACTGCATTGAAAGATTTGTTGTCTTTATCCTGTGATTATTCTCATTTGCTTGTGAAAGATGAGGATAACTTCAGTTGGAACTGAAAAAGTCCCTTCATATATACTACATTCTATAATCCGTCTCTGAATGTTTATTTCATGTACATGGTTGCTTGTGTCTTTCCTGGTGGGAACTATTCTATACTAAAATCTGATCTGAGATTCGTTTCATATTGAAGTATCCCGTGATTATTATTTTCTTTATGAAAGATGAGGATAACTTCGATTGTGGCAATTCACTAAAACTTATATAACACATATATGGCCCATGCTTGAACTGTTTGTAACTTTATATAAACAGTAGTCCCTAACTCAGTATATATTATCCAACTGGTATTATGGTCCTTTCTCTGCAAATTGCAAGTTCTGTTCATTTTTTGGATGGAATGTCCTTCACGGAGTTTTGTCTGTGGCTCCTGACTATCGAGCAAACTGATTATAATATGTCATGTGCCTGCTTTATCCAATGTCCCTTGTGTGCCTGCTTTATCCAATGTCCCTTGTGTGCCTGCTTTATCCTATGATCAATTTACGATTTGACGGATAATTGTCCCGTATATGCTGTCGCGTTGGTTGCCTGGAAATATATGATTAGCTACGATTTGTCGGATAATTGTCCCGTTTATACGGTCATGCTGCTTAGTAGTCGTTATATATATGTATATATTGTGACATTGGTCCCTTATGTCCCTGCTTTATCGTATGTCCCTTATGTCCCTTCTTTATCGTATGATCAATTTACGACTTGACGGATAATTGTGCCATTTATACTGTCGCTTGGTTGCCTGGAAATATATGATCAATTTACGATTTGACGGATAATTGTCCCGTTTATACTGTCGCGTTAGTTGTCACTTGTTATTATAAATATTGTGACATTGGTCCCTTATGTCCCTGCTTTATCCTATGATCAATTTACAATTTGACAGATAATTGTCCCGTTTATACTGTCGCATTGGTTGCCTGGAAATATATGATCATTTTACGATTTGACAGATAATTGTCCCGTATACACTGTCGCGTTTGTTGCATGGAAATATATGATCAATTTACGATTTGACGGATAATTGTCCCGTTTATACTGTTTATTGCAGAATCTCGAATTCACCCACAAATTGAAAAGAGTGCCTCCCTTGTTCATACTGCATTGAAAGATTTGTTGTCTTTATCCTGTGGTTATTCTCATTTGCTTGTGAAAGATGAGGATAACTTCAGTTGGAACTTAAAAAGAGTCCCTCCCTATATAGTACATTATATAATCTGTCTCTGAATGTTTATTTCATGTACATGGTTGCTTGTGTCTTTCCTGGTGGGAACTATTCTATACTAAAATTTTATCTGAGATTCGTTTCATTTTGAAGTATCCCGTGATTATTATTTTCTTTATGAAAGATGAGGATAACTTCGATTGTGGCAATTCACTAACACTTATATAATACGTATATGGCCCATGCATGAACTGTTTGTAACTTCATATAAACAGTCGTCCCTAACTCAAGTATACAGTATCCAACTGGTATTATGGTCTTTTCTCTGCAAATTGCAAGTTCGGTTCAATTTTTTGATGGAATGTCCTTCACGGAGTTCTGTGTGTGGCTCCTGACTATTGAGCAAACTGATTATTACATGTTCTGATGACATTGGTCCCTTATGTCCCTGCTTTATCCTATGTCCCTTATGTGCCTGCTTTATCCTATGTCCCTTATGTCCCTGCTTTATCCTTTGATCAATTTCCAATGAGGTTGGTCTCAGGATCATGAATGATTGTGATTTTGATCGTATTGTTATGCTTCTCTTACTCTTATTCGTGAGAGAGCTAAGCTCAAGGTTTCGTTCGTCTTTCTCTATTTTGGTTTCTCTCTGGGATCAAATTATGCCTAATTTGGTTAATGGTGTATATGAAGAAACTATTATCTGTAAACTGATTCAGTCTTATCTTGTTGGAATTGAGTATTAATACAACTTCTGAGACATATACCTCAGGGATAGTAGCATTGAAGGATGTTGCCAATGCAATGCAAAGCTTCCTCTGATCTAGAGCATATATATGCTATAACCTTATCTCAAAAAATGACTACTGAGCATGTATGTGACTGCAGTAATAAGAATTTGCTATTCTAAACTTGACCGGAGTGAATGAAATGACTGTTTGCACGATTAGTTCTCACCCACTGTTGCTTGTGTCTTTCCTAGTGGGAACTATTCTATACTAAAATCTGATCTGAGATTCGTTTCATTTTGAAGCATCCCGTGATTATTATTTTCTTTATGAAAGATGAGGATAACTTCGATTGTGGCAATTCACTGACACTTATATAATACGTATATGGCCCATGCATGAACTGTTTGTAACTTTATATGAACAGTTGTCCCTAACTCGGTATATAGTATCCAGCTGGTATTAAGGTCTTTTCTTTGCAAATTGCAAGTTCTGTTCAATTTACTGATGGAATGTCCTTCACGGAGTTTTGTGTGTGGCTCCTGACTATTGAGCAAACTGATCATTACATGTTCTGAGCTTGATTCCATGTCAGTCGTTATTATATATATTGTGATATTGGTCCCTTATGTCCCTGTTTTATCCTATGTCCCTTATGTCCTGCTTTATCCTATGTTCCTTATGTCCTTCTTTATCCTATGATCAATTTGCAATTTGACTGATAATTGTCCCGTTTATACTGTTGTGTTGGTTGCCTGAAATATTTGATCAATTTACAATTTGACGGATAATTGTCCCGTTTATACTGTCTCGTTGGTTGCCTGGAAATATATGCTTAATTTACGATTGACTGGATAATTGTCATGTTTATATTGTCCCGTTGGTTGCCTGGAAATATATGCTCAATTTACGATTGACGGATAATGGTCTCGTTTATACTGTCCCGTTGGTTGCCTGAAATATATGCTCAACTTACGATTTGACGGATAATTGTCCCGTTTATATTGTCCCGTTGGTTGCCTGGAAATACATGTTCAATTTACGATTGACGGATAATTGTCCCGTTTATACTGTCCCGTTGGTTGCCTGTAAATATATGCTCAATTTACGATTTGACGGATAATTGTCCCGTTTATACTGTTCCGTTGGTTGCCTAGAAATACATGCTCAATTTACGATTTGACGGTTGTCTCGTTTATACTGTCCAGTTGGTTGCTTGGAAATACATGCTTAATTTACGATTTGACGGATAATTGTCCCGTTTATACTGTGCCATTGGTTGCCTGGAAATATATGCTCAATTTACGATTTGACGGATAATTGTCCCTTGTTGTCACGGGTTGGAATATCAGTATTCATGTCCAGGAGTAGTTGAGTCCGGATTCTTATGGTTAATGTACATTCATGGATGGATATTATAGCATTGGGAATGAGATGCTTGAGAATGGGATTACACCGAATATTGTGAGTTATAATACTCTTCTCGGTTTATGCCGTGAGGGTGCGTTTGAGGATGCTTTGAAGCTTTGGGATTTGATGATAGGGAGATGTCTGGCTCCTAATGAGGTTAGTTATTGCACGTTGCTCGATGGACTTTTCAATATGGGAGATTGATTATTCAAAGGCTTTGACCTTATGGAAGGATATCTTAGCAAGGCGTTATGCCAGAAGTACTTATGCTTTTAATAAAATGATTAATGGTTTGTGTAAGATGGGGAAAATGGTGGAGGCAGAGACGGCATAAAGTATAGAACTCTGAGTGATGGGTACTGTAAACTAGGAAATCTGGAAGCGGCTTTTAGAATGAAGGGGGAGATGGTAAAGGAAGCATTTCATCTTTGCATTGAGTTTTATAATTCTCTTATAAGTGGACTGTTTAAGTCGAAGAAGAAAAGTAGTGAATTGATTGGCCTCCATTCTGAAATGCATATGAATGGTATATTTCCTAACGTTACCACTTACGGAGCCCTTGTTGCTGGCTGGTGTGATGAAGAGAGGATGGATAAAGCATTTGGTGTATATTTTGATATGATTGAGAAGGGGATTGCTCCAAACGTAATTATATGCAGCAAAATTGTGAGTACGCTCTATCGACTTGGTAGAATTGATGAAGCAAATATGATGTTGCAGAAGAAGGTGAGTTTTGATGTTTTTGTAGATCGTATACACTTTGACGCACTCCCGGTAGCAGATAATAGGTATCTAGACAGTCTGAAAATTGCAGAATCTCTTGATGTAAGTGCTAAAAGTTATTCTTTCACTGTGGTCTACAATATAGCTATAGAAGGTTATTGTCAGGTTTTGTTAATGACTTTAAGCCAGATAATTTCACATACTACCCTCATTCATGGATACTCTATTTCAGGTTATTGTCAGGTTTGTTACTTAATGGCTTTAAGCCAGATCTAAAACATTTTGGGGAGTCACTACTGAAAAATCCTTTGTAGGAACCATCGATGGATTTCATCCGGAATTTCATGGTCTTAGGATGGACAGGTGTTGTTTTGGACAGTGTACTGCCAAACTGATATGTTTCTTTGAAGGAAACCAAGCAATGCTACAGCTAAAACCGGAGTTTGATTGTTGCAGTGCATTCTTTTCAGAAAGAATTCAGTCCATGTATTTCAGATTTTTCGTTCTGCAGCTGGAATTTTGCATTTATTTTGTAACTACTTTCTAACCTCTGTTGATTTGACATTCTTTTCGCCAGGATAAAGGGATGTAATTCAAGTGTCCTATGGCCAATCATGGAACAATGTTTCTTGCAGAAGGCTGTTGTTTGAAACACATGGCTGTTTCACAAGCCTTCTTTTAAGACAATTACGAAAATTGGACCAATTGCTACACGCTCTTATGGTGGTTAGCGGACAAATTGGATCAACATATTTCTGAATCAACCTCTCTAAATTCATCCTACGTTGTATCGGGACTGTGATGGTATACATGCTTTTGTAGTCTTAGCTGTGGTGGGTTCATGCCTTGAGGATCTGAGATATTGTTTCACTGTTGTCTCCAAATTTTGATTTTTGCCTGCTGAACTTGGATTTGGTGAGATTTAGCATCAAAACTCCATTTCTTGTCAATATGTACCTCTTATTGAAAGCATCATCATACATAGTAGTAACGAAACTTCTCTTCATTTGTTCATAATGCGGGTCTAAGCATAAAACTTTTGTCTATTAAGGAGTACAATTCTGACAAAGTCAGAATTTCAGAGGTTGAATCTCGACAGATCAAAATTTAGGGAATGAAAATCAGAAGTTGACAAGTACAAAGGCAATTGTTTTCCCCTTTTCTATACTAGAAAGTTTGCTGCCCTTTTGTTCACAGTTTTCACCAATCTTAGACATTCTGTTCCTTCTCGTGGAACTGACAAATTGTGGACAATTCATGATCAATTTTTTTGTGTTAAATGAGAGCTGTAGTTGAGATAAAACCCCGTTATCTCGTCTGAACTTTATGAATGTAGTGCTCTCAAGTCCTAGGATGTGTCATAGCAGGGTCGATTCAAGTAAAGATGCGATGAAGATTGTAATTACTCGCCATAGATGAAATCGTGGATGAATCTCTTGTTATGGTGTGTATCCACTGAGCATCTTTTTCTCTTATATTGTTTCGTATCTCTTTTCAAGGTTCAGATAAATTATTGTGGTGTCGAACGAACTGTGATTTCTGTCCCAAAGTTTGAATAAATTCCGTCTTTTTTCTCTACTTAGGTTTCGGATACTTATCTTGCGAAATTATTGTCGGTGTCTGATGGCTAATTTGCCGAATCCTACAAATCTTTGGAGATTAATTTGCTGGATCCAAGTGTCCATATAATTTTAAAGCTGTCGAGTTGTTTCATTTTGAACTATCGCGTAATTCCGATGGGATAAGTTCAATTGAAAACAGTTCCTCCTAGACCCAGGATGATGATAACTGTATGTTACCGGAATTACGTCAAAAAGAACAAGGCCTAATACACCGGCCAAAGAGAAATTTCAATTCATTTGAATTCTTTTGGTGTGTATTTATCGCCTTTTGAACATTCCTTTTTTCTTTTTGCAGTGTTCGGTTGAGAACGATTGATGCAAGTACAAAGAGTTATCTTTATGTTTATAGCAAGTGGAGAAGGCTATTTAAACACTTGAAAAATTTATGGGTGCATTGCAGTTTTTTTTACAAGTTGATGAGGCAAATAATGTGTCAAGCCAAAAGTTCAACGAATAGTTATAAGCTTTTGGAGAAGATGCAATAACACTCCTGACGTTGATTTTATATGGTAATCCTAAGGGAGAGCCCACAATAACACTCCTGATTTAACCAGGTAAGGTAAAGAATTCAATTCGATCCTATATGGTTGCTCTCGTTATCAAAAAGGACATTAAATCAAGAAGCTTTCACAATCACTAAGATTACCAGAATCTATAATTAAGAAAGGACATTACATCTTTCAGCTACTTGATTGTACAAATGTTGTTTGAATAGAGGCTTTCTTCTATAACGGCTTCAAAACGGGTGGTGTTAGCAATGATATCATCACGGAAGGATGTATTTAACTAGAATTCCACCAATAGAAGCCGTTATATCTCGAATTTGGGCTGATCATAAGCTGCAGACAACAGGCAAGGCTCAAGGTTAGATATCACTTTAGCGTTAGCATTCGTTTCTGGATGGAAAGAACTATAAAGGGTTAAATTGGAGTATGGTACCCTTGAAGTTTGAAGGGATTTAAGTTATATGTCAAAACTTTCCAGCCTGAATTCCCGAGCATATTATTTTCATTATTGCAAGATCAAATCAATACAGCAATAATAACAAGTAGTTGGCAATTAGAGATCAAGTGTAGATTTTGAAAATTTTGAATCAAAATTGAAGTAAATGGTGTTCCCAGCATCAAGAGACCCTCTGTCTGGAGTTTTCGAGTTAAAAGAAAGCTAACTGAAGGAAAAAGCATGTAAGTTTACTTTTTACATTTGTACTGCTTTATATCTTTAATAATATCCTCTGTAAGTGAATCAACGTCATTGTTCTTTCCGAAGAATTTCAGAAAGTTCATGTGTTTGGATCCATGAGGTGCAGATTCCACCATATAACAATCGCTGTCAGATCACAACATACGAAATTACTATTCTCACGATAAGTAAGCATGTAAATCAAAAGCTATCTTAAATTTCTTGACACGTACTCACGAAATTGAACAAAAAAAATGAAGAACAAGCATCATCACGAACTTTTAATATGATACTACATTAGAAAACTCTTTTTTGCCAGCCCTAGAAACTAAGACTAAAAGCATACACAAGAAGTCGATACCTATAGCTCTAATCATTAGTAATTTGCTTGGGTTAGCTCTATGTTACTCGTATTAAAAGTAAGACAAAGATTTATCTTTTCAACATGACACTGATAATAATGATAGTAGTGAGATGCAGATAGTGGACATCAATTTGGCTGTGATAGCATTCGATTTCATGGTGTTAGACTTATTAAATGTGTTCGTCACTCGTCAACTCCAGCTGATGTGGGTGTTAAATGTAGTGGTAATAGCGATAGACTACACATAGAAGATGTTAATGAGGGAGTACATATTATAGATGAGAAAGTACATAAATGAAAATTAATCGAATTAAAAGTCAAGCAGTTGATAACTTCTCTAACACAATAAATAAATGTTAATAAGTAAAGAAAATTGTCGTCGTAAACAATACCTTCTAAATTCTCAAGAAAAAAAAAGTAATACCAATAATTATAAATACATATATGATTATGGAGTGATCAACCAAATAATATATATCCTCCTCTAATGTCTTCATATAGTAAACTGGGTGTGCACGAGCAGCTTTCTTAACTTCTTTTGGATTGCCAGTTAATAAGACTAACTTTGGAGTAAACTCTAAATAGAAGATATGATAAACAAAATGTTAGGTTACAGAAAGGGCATACAAATATTATAAATGCTAAGAAGCACTATTGTTATAACGTTAAAGCATTTTAAGTTTAGAATTTTTGTTAGTATGATGTCCGAAAAATAATGTTAGAGATGAGAAATTTTAAAATACTCCTGGAGTATGGATGACGTGGTAGTCCGAATTAATAAATTGACGACACGTGACATATTTTAGTATTTAGAGTCGATGATTTAGAATCTAGAGTTTAGATTTTAGGGTCTAAAATTTTATATAAATTATTAATTAAAAATAAATTTTTAATTAATTACACGTTGTCAAAATCTTATTGGTTAATGTAATATATGTCGACCATTTATTGGTTTGGAGTACCATGTAATCGTGCTCCAAAAGTATGCTAAAATCTCCCGAAATAGAGATGTAAGAGTTGACTTGTGGTACGGAATGACGGTGTGATTGAGATATTTGAGATTGTTTGTACTGTATTTAATTAACTGCTGTAATTTTATCATCTCCGTTGTAACTACTCTAGCTTTGCGCCCACTCAAAATACTTGCACCACTGCATTTCCACCGTATAACACGTTTTCTGAATAACCATTATTATTGTATTTATCACATGTTTTCTAATTAATAATTTCCTTTAATTTTTTTACTTTCTTGAAAAAGAATTTGATAATAAAAAAGATATGTTTGGCAAGGATTACTTTGCTCTCATTAGATCAAAATTTCTTATTATGAACATGCAATTGACAATTTTTACTAACGAATGAGGTGCCAAATTGGATGATCGCTTAAAAAATTAGAGAGAACAACACTTTGAACCTCTTAAAAGCACTTAACAAATTTTTAATAACATCAAATAAATTAGAAAGATGAAATTCATGATGTTTGATTGCATTGACAAGAAAAAGAGATAATCCAATTCAACTTTCACATTAATGAGATTTTGCAATTTGATGTGAGCTAAAAGTTTGAGAAATAATATATTGCACATCATAATTTTTATAATTGCTATTTTATAAAAGTAGTGTTTGTAACTGAATGTTGTCTAGATCATTTAGACGCTCAAAATCAATAATCCAACTAGATCAACTAGACTACCTAAATTTAACTAGAGACTCAAAATTTGAATTGTCCACAAATGATTTCAAACTTATACTCAGTTCACCCAATTAGCACCTAAGATATTTTCCTACATTTAAAAAGCATGATATCAAAGTTTATTTCTTTCTCTTTACTTTTTTCTAAGGTGATACAACTTATTCAGGACTCTACCAATTGAGAATGTAAAGCTTTGCCGATATTCTGCAATTTGCCTAATTAATAGGCTAACTACAATTTGATTTTTAATCTAATTTGGCCGCAGAATGGAACTGAAGATTATTTTAGTAATCTTATTGCTTAAAAGTGAAGTTCATTCTAATTTTATTTCTTGCTTATTTATTGTTGAGAAAAGACAAGAATACAATTTGAATCAGATTATTTTAATGATAACAATGCCTAATCAGGATTAGTCTCATATATACCACAAAGGTGCAAGCACAAAATCTTAGAGATAAGCCAAAACAATACTTTCCATGGCTATAATCTTTCTTTTTAAGCTGTCTTTTTTACCAAAATAAATGAGAACAAATCCAGAAATCAAGCATCATCAAGTTAAATCCACCTTCCACTCAACTACATAATCCTACCCAAAAATCATCCCATTTGCTTATTTTGAAAAATTGAGTAACCTTTTATATATAGTTATCTGATTGAAATTCTATTAAAATATAAATATTTTTTAACTCTTGATTTTCATCTTATTTTTAATACAAGACCCCTACCCTTTTTACTTATGCAATATGAGCCCTATCTTTTATATGTTAGGTACTGAAATCTTATTAAATAGACTTCTTAAGCACAAAATTAAAAAATTTAGAAATAAGAGAATTTTTTTTCTTATAATTTAGGAGAGTAAAAATTATGGTTTTGCTTATAATTTAATTTTTTTTTGGGAATGAAAATATCTAACTAATTATACGAAAGCGTTTCAAACATGAAACACTTGAGCTAAACGGCACCGTGGCATCCAATCCAACCTTGAACTTATACAGAAAAAACACCTCATATAAACCAAAATTACCCTCATAAATTGCAAATATTACACACAAATCCTGGCATGATGGTCGCAAATAAAAGAAAAAGAGAAGGGTATTTCGGTACGAATAGACGTATAAAGATGAAATCCAGGGCCTAGAGTCTGCAAAAAGAGGGGCGAGCGGAGCAGAGGAGTTTCCGTTATCCATTGTCTTTCTCTCTCTACCAAGAACTATTTTCTCTTATCCATCTCTCTCTACAAAATTCATCATCTTTGTCCAATTTAGGGTTTTGCGAATCTATCTTATTTCAATTCTCAGCCATGGTTTCCGATTCCATTACCCCTATCCCTTCTGCTCCCAAGGATTTCCCCAAGAAAAAGAGGGTATTTTTTATTTTTTTATTTTTTTTGTCTATCTTATCAAAGTCTTGATTTTTATTTTGATTTCATTTATCTTTTTGGGGATTTTAGGTTAACCGGTCTGCCAAATTGAAGCAGTGCAAACTAGATGCTCGTCGCGAGCAATGGCTTTCTCAAGGTAGGTTCTTTCTTTAGTTTTTTAATTTTTAATTCGTTGTCGTTGTTGTTACATTGTTGTCTCCGGGGGATTTAGTTATTGACGAGTGGAATTTATTAGGTGCAGTTAAGAACAAGGGTAATAAGGAGGAATTGACCGCCTCCCGGTGTGAAAACCAGAGAAAGAATGTGAATTTAGAGACGGGGCGGATAGATAGAGGGAACGAGGAGGAGGAGAAAGAAAGGGGCTTGATCTATCATGATTTTGACTCTGATTCCTCTTCTAACAGTCCCACTGGTAGCAGCGCCAGCGGTCTTTCTGGCACTGATCCGGGCAGCGTTATTTTCACGGGTTCTTCTAGCAGTAGCAGTGGTGGTTGTTGCTCTGGAAATATCACCGAGGATGAAGAAGAAGGGGAAGATAATTGCTTGGATGATTGGGAAGCTGTGGCTGATGCTTTAGCTGCTAATGATAGTAACAAGCATGGAAATAAGAAGGATAATCAGTGTTTGGAGTCCGAAGCTTCTCCCGAGCTTGAACCTTGTGAGGATTTGAAGCAAGGAGGAGGAGTTGGAGGAGGGCAGGAAACAGAATCACCAAAACTTGCTCCTAATAATGCTCGGGCATGGAGACCAGATGATGCGTTTCGACCTCAGAGTCTTCCTAATCTGTCCAAGCAGCGGAGCTTTCCAAATACAGATAGATGTTTTGGGAAGGGTGGTATCCCGTGGTCTTGTATAAATGCTGCGCCCTCTTCATGTCCTATATGTTGCGAGGAATTGGATCTCACCGACACTAGTTTTCTACCCTGCATTTGCGGCTTTCGGCTTTGTCTCTTTTGCTACAATAGAATCCGGAATGTGGAGGATGGGCGCTGTCCTGGTTGTAGGAAACCCTATGAAGGCAATGCTGTGGAAGCAGAGCTGAGTGTCAATGGAGGCAGTCTGACCTTCAGGCTGGCTCGCTCTTATAGCATGGTTGCAAGGTCGTAGGAGGAGGACTCTATATGTTCAGATACATACATATGTTGGGTCTATCTGTTGTAGTTCTAGACTTATTCGAATAGATCTTGTAGTTATGGGTATAGCAGTTTATGTTTTTTTGCTACACGCACCCGAACTTATATGATTTTCCTATGAGCTTAGTTTTTATCAACTCTATGGTGCATATGTTGTTTATGTAGGCTACTTGTGTTTGGTATGTGAATAGATAAGGTGGTATAGATATACATAAAAACGATTACAAGATGTTTTGCTCTCTGTGTTCCATTGAATGCTTTAAAGATTACTTTCTGCATTTATATTGTTAATATTTGTGGATAAATTGTTACTTTTGTTTGGTATTGCAGCATTTTATTTATATGGTTTGAGGATAAGATTGATTTTGTTGATTGCTTGCATTTACTCAGAATAGGTCTCTTGATTTTTGCAGCAATGTCTCACCTTTGTGGGATATCATTTGAAGCTTAAGCCTCCATTGCTCTACTTAATGATAATTGCTTAATCCTGTCACTGTACATGCTTCAACTCTGACTTTTGTGTTTGTTAATCTCTCGAGATGGGAGAGGGTCCATTACCGGACAAAAGGTTATGCTCAACTACTTTCATTTGCTAGCATACTTTTTGTTGTCAGAATTATTAGAGATGCAATGGTTGTAAGAAGCTTGAAGTATGTGGAAACAAAAACAGAACATCCTGACCTGTGTCCTACATTGCAATCCCAGGTTCTGTCCCTACCATATAATGCCTCGTACATGTTTCTCCCTTCATATTCTGCACAATGTTGCTATCCCCTAGATGATTCTTATGCAAGTATATGCATCTGGCAATTCTTATGCGAAATGTGAACTCAATGTTTGGGGGAATATGGGGATTACTATTAAATGGTTGACCTTTTTTGATGTATTATTTCTAAATGCTTATGAAGTATGTGGCAGTTGTTTTTCTGAATGACTAAATCTTTATAGGTTTTGTTTTCATTTGGTCAATTGTAAGGAACTTCAGGAAACAAGGGCGCATTGCCTGGTGCTTCAAGGTCTTGCCAGCTGAAGTCACCTACATGATAGTTTTCTTGTAAGGGTATTACTTTTTTGGTTTCCTTTTTATATGTTAGTACATTTCTGCATCTGGCAATGTAGGAAGGAAAATAAAACGCAGGATGTTTTTGGGGGAGTATAGGGATTTATAATGAATGTTTGATCTTTCTATATGTTCTTTGTAAATGCTCATGAAATACATAGAACTAGATTCCTGAATGGCCGAAATCTTACTTACAGTTGGACGCTCATGCGGCCAAGTGTAAGAAGGAACTTCAGGAAGCAGGGGATTTGTTGCTTGGTGCTTCAAGGTCCGATCATTTCTATGCTTGTGTCATTGAAAAAAGTGTCTTCTTTTGGATTGGTGTTGGTCTTTTAGTTTTAGTCACTTGGATGATAGTTTTCTTTTAGTGTTTGTTATGTTAATTTAATGGCGCTGATGAAGATTTGGTATTTAAGAATCAGGGGAGTAGTGAGTGGTGCCCTCTTCAAATTTTGGCTGATAGTTATTTTTGGTTATCCTGCAAGGGGCTATTTGACTCTGTGCACCATGCATGTGGTCGTTACTGGTTTTGGATCGAGTAATGTTGTAGAATGTCTTCCTTTTCATTTTCTTGGTTAAAATTTGTTTATTTTAAGATTTTCCAACAATGTTTTGCTTAATTCTGTATATCCAATCTTGTATAGTATGACTGGTGATAGTTCATACTTTGTACTGGTGTCTGCATTTTACCAGCCATATCTGCATTTTCATCTCTCCTTCAGTTTTAATTGGAGTTCTTTAAAATGGATGTTAATTTTGTCTTTGAGGAATTCTTTTAGTTTCATACTTGATGAGAAGCATCTGGCCTTTGTCATGGTTGACACTTCTCTTTTTGTATGGTTTCACTATTATGTTACATAATTAATATACGTATAATTTTGATTAACATTCTATCCGCATGTGTTTTATATATGAAAAATCTGTTTAGGTGGTGCTTTAATTGAATTTTATGTATGTGGGTGTTAATACGATGTAGCATTAAATAAAGTAGAACACCATGGAAAATGGGATTATTGTGTTTCGAGAAAGGTCATATGTAATCTCTGAAGACTGAAGAGCAGAATTCTGAACTAGGTCGGTTCATATGTAGCTTTGCGTTCGAGTTGGATAACGATCATGGTTCTAAATAAGATGTTAATTTTTGTATTAGTAGTTACATTAACAGATATTTTGTATATTTCAGTTATAAGGTATTATTCCAAGTGCTCCATTTTAGTACAAGGAAGGAAATTTACTGAGTTGAGAAATTATTAAATATTGTTGGGAAGTAATTTGGCCTCATTCCATGGTCATGCATGCTTAACTTACTATATTATAAATTAAGGGTGGTTACCATACCCCATGTAAACATGGCTTGCAACAATTTCTTCTACATACTGCACATGCGTCTTTTGCTTTCGATTGTTCAGTAAACAAGATAACTGGAACTTGTATGCACTCTCCGTTATGGCTTCTCTAGTAGAGATACAAGCTCAATACAAAACTATGCAATCCATGAATTCAAAAGACTTTGGAAATTATTGTTATTAATCTGGGTGAATGTCCATTTTCTTGGTAAATGGCACGAGTCTTTTAGCATAATGAGATGGTAGTATTACAAAAACAATGGATCTGGGACATGATCATTTCCACATACCCTGATAGGCAACAGGCTGCTCTAGCGTTAAAAAGTGTTCCTTCAATAATTTATCGAATGTGGAGCCTTTTAAGAAGACGTCTTGGTCTAGACAGCCCTTGCGAATCCATTCTTCAGCTTGGAGCTTGAGGCGGTAAGCATTGTCTCTAACACCGAAACTCCCCAATTTGACACAAAGCTCCTCTACCTCCGCCCAGAAACATGATTCCAGAGCAGGATTCGTCATTCTCTCAGCGTGTTCCAGCCATCTTTGAGTGCATTTATATCTCTTAGGTCTGCCTTTATCCATGTAGGGTCCTGTGTCTTCATTCTTTAGGTGTCTATAGTAATTAGCAATGTCTAAAGGTTCAACCACTCTACGATACCTGGTTCCAATTTCGATCCACTCCTCGCGCCCTTCAAATCCATGAGGGAGTTGGTATCGTTTCAGCATTTCGATGATCTCATCCCATATGCCTGCCAGTTTAAGCCTTGTTACATTAGCATCAAAATCATCTTTGTCTTGTGAGATCTTAAATGCATCATAATATCCTGCTCTGTGTTGACATCTTTTCTGGTATCCTTGTAGTTTCTTCAGTTCGTTCTCGATTTCGACCATCTTTTGGTCGATTGCTGTCTGATTATTTCTTTTCTGCTTCTCCAACTCACCAGCAGCTCGAAGGCACAATCTAGCTCTAGCACTCTGGAATCAGAAATTTATTGCCAAGTAAGATTAAATTGACTACGACGGACCACAAATTCCAAACAGTTAAAGTTGAACTCACCAGGCCGAGCTCATTCAAGGCCGGGTTACATTCTGCATCTACATCGTCTGAAGCTAACGGGAGCACTTCCAAATGGTGATCATCTAGAAAGGTTAAACTCTGCATTTCCAAGCTCTCCAGCAATTCAGTTTGGTAGTTCAAGTGACTGCTTATGCTAGTTTGTGCAACTCCGGAAAGTTCAGCTTCACAGTTGAGCTGAGAGGTATAGAACAGTAGCTGCAATATAGCATCAGGGTTCTTTACGACAACAAGTCTTCCATTCCCGGTGCAGAACACAAACGTCCCTAACGGTCTATAAGGACTTAGCTCAACAAAATTGGATACAGTTTCCAGCAAGAGATTGGTGCTCCCCATGAGCTTACAGGCAGAATAGCTGGCAACAGATGATACATTCCTCATAACAGTTACAAAGAAATGAAGTAGAGCTTCTTCAGCAAGAGGTTCTCGTGGGGGTTTTGGGCTTAATAGAGTGAGAATTTGTTGCAATTGGTTGTGGATGGCCGAGAGAGGAGTGAGTGATAGTCTAGGTACTATATCGTATGCCATGACGAAATTAATGAAGTAGTGAGACCAGTTTTCGCGGCTAAGCGAATGGCTGAAAATGTGATCTCCAAGAAGAGGGGATCCAAAAGTAAGACAAAGAGGAGGTAGTGCTTTGTTAGGATGTGGTCTTATATATTCCTCCAAGAACCAAATAGCTGCAAGTATAGCAACAGGGCCTCCTGAAGAGTGCCCTGCAAATATAACTTGCTTCTTTTCTGCTGCAGCTGCTCCTACCTGAAAATCAGAATTGATTCTTATAAAGCACAGAAAATATAGTTGAAGTCATACATAGGATAGATAGAAGGAGGTTAAATGCAATATTGGTCACTCAACTTTGATGTCTTGTTTCAAAATGTTCACTTAACTTCAAAATGTCACTTAACATCAAAATATCACTTAACTACAGCTTTTCTCAATAAAATTACTTAATTATGAGTTTTGTCTTAATTCGTTCACCTCAATCAATTTGGACACAAAAAAAGTGACCTGGTGACACAAGTCAACTTTTAACCATTACCTAATAAAATTTATGAAATGTGTTGTCCATGTGGTTGCAACGTGTAGGTCAAAATCAACGGTCAAAAGTTGACATTTGTTGACGTGGCAGCTACTATCATTGGTGTAAAAATTGATTGAAGTGAGTTAGTGAGACAAAACTCGATGTTTAACAAATTTATTGACATAAAATAGAGTTGAGGGACCATTTTGAACCCCGAATTTAATGCTACTGAACTGAAATCAATTACAGACAAAGCTTTTTAATTGACATGACATAGATGGCATAAGATAGATAGTTACCTCCTTTCTGAATTGTGGATTAAGGCAGAGAAGTTTAAAGCGGTTGAAGAAAGGTTCATGAACAGAAGCAGTTTCATGGAGACCAATATATTTAAGACAAGGAAAGAGTTGAGCATCCACCTTAACCTCCCCAAAGGGAGTCTTGGAATACCAGTCAGTAACAGACCAACATCCAGGGAAGCTGAACACCACTTGGGATGATGAAGAAGAACTATTACGAATCTTTTCCGACAAGTATGCTTGCTTGCCGGAATATTTGTGAGCTTTGACGGCGATACTGCAAACTTTGTTGATCAAATCTTCTCTGATCCCTATGTAATCTCCCAGCCTCACACCTTCCATATCTCTCTCTCTCTCTCTATGATTAGATGGGTTCTGTTCATTCTGCGTCTTCTTCTTCTTGACTTATTATAAGAGGAGGTGTGGATAAAATCCATCCGCCATTGACTTGTGCTTCTTGCCTTGAACCTTCCAACAAACTTTATTTTCTTTTTATTACATATGCTTTACTGTTTTTAGTGGTGGCATTATACTTCATTAATTAATTTCCAGAGTCATCAAATATCTTTAGCTCGCTCGCATTTGTTTAGATTATAGTTTCTTGATTTGAGGTTTTTTAACTTAGTGATTTCCCACTTTACCAATGTAAGGATTGTAGATTTCTTTTTACGAAAAAATGACATGTGTGGTTTACAATATTGTTTTAAAATTATTTATTTATTAATATTTTAGGAGAGATACAGTACTACAGACTGCCTCTTTATTGTAATTTGTATGTATGGTTCACCTGATATTATTGTGTTGCCTTCTTTGGGAGTTTAAAGAATCATAGAAGCAGCAAGGATACTGTCTAAAAATGCAATGTTAATCAATGTTGTAACTTGAATATATACTTACTTGCCTCTAGAGTTCTACAGTTTAGGCCAAAGTCTTTACTACCACTAACCTCTGCCTAGAGGAAACCTCCACAATATCACACTAAGTTTAAGCTATTAGTTTTTCTTCAAAATTCCTTCGGGTTTGTGTCCGGCTTCATATTTGCCTTTCTCACCCTTGAGGTTTCTATAACATCACTTCATCCAAAAACTTTTTCACCACCATTCTGCTTGTTTATATATGTCTGTCCGTGTTGGGTCTGTTTCCAGTATATGAAAGCTATGGATGTAATTATTACTATTCCACACTCACTCACCACTTGGTTTTCTTTACTTGTTAGTTACTAGTACCTAATGTTTCTTGCACTTTTATCACCATACAGAATTTGCATGCTCGAATCTTTCTACAATATATCGTCAAATGGCCTCACTTTATATCTCAATTTCAATTGTTTAACTCCAACAACATGAAAATCTGTTTAACTGCGTTTCTCACTAGGTACATAATGACTTCGTTCTTGTTCCAGGCAAGCAACAATTAACATTTTTTCCTGTGGCTATCTAGAACAAGCTTCTACTTGATAGCTAAAAAATAAAAAGATATTCACCATTATGCATTCTCACATTCACAATACTATATTTAAACTTTCAACTTACTTCTTTCATTTTCACTAATTTAGATAAGTTCTTTTTCTTAGTATATTCAAACTATTCTACATGACTTAATAAACAATGATACATACAGAGTACAAACAGAAAAAAAAGAAAAAAAGAAAAGAAGGAATGATTTACATCCTGCAAGCTTCCATGCTTCAAGGAGAGCAATCCTTCAGTTTCAAACCCCAAAATCAAAACATGGCAATGCCTGCAATATTATTATTTAAACAATGAATTCAAGTTTTATGTGAAGTCAAAGCAGAGCTACTTAAGTCGAATTGATGATCTCCTTCCATGATTATATACTTGTGTTATTTGTTTTGAAGTTCAAAAATCATTATCTGATTCACTATCAGATGGAGCATCTAATGTCAAATGCAGAAGGTCCGGGAATCTCGTTGGACTTTTAATTAGCAGTGATTGCGGTGACCTAGATTCCAGACATGCTGCGACGTTTTTTGCCTTCATGTTTTTTGAAATGTTGATACAAACTTTATCAACCATGTCAAGAAAATCTTTGACAATGAGAAACAGTTGCATGCATGACCTCTCTTGTTTGGATGCTCCTGCTTGATAATATTTTGTTGTTCTCTTGACAAACTCAAGAATTCGTGTTTGCTCCTCTTCTACCACCTTAAGCTCCTCCCGGCACTCCTCTAGAAATCCTTTCATTTCCCTAACAAAGTTACCCCCTTCTCCATTGTTGTAGTTTGCAATCAGCATCTGAATTTCTTCGACATGTGTTGTAAGAGAGGAATATGTGTTGATGAAACAATCGAAGTCTATGTTTGCTGCTTTCTTTACATTGGACATTTCACTACGCAATCCCTCCAATGCTTGTAATCCTAACGGCAGGTACTGTTTTTCGTCTTTGCTTGCCTCTGTCAGTGTACCTGAGCTGTTACTACTTCTTTCGAAATTCCTTTTTTGCATCAGTAGAGCATGTCTACCCTCCGACCGAGCTACTTGTTCAACCACAAAATGAAGTAAAGTAGTCTTTCCATCAATGCTTTTAACATCAGAAAGCTTTCTGAGAGTGGTCAAGTTAAAACCTTGTGCATTGCCTCTAGGTGTTCCGGCATTCATCCTATTGCCAGCTTTGAGAATGGCTTCAAGAAGCTTTAGGAAGAGTCCTCGGGTTCGCAGTTCCTTACACCCTAGCTCAAGTGTTTGCAGGGACTCCTTGAAATGGAGTATTTCTGCATCATAATTTGATCTGAAAAGCATTGCATTGGTACGAACAAATGCTGAAGGAAGAGCTTTCAGTATGTGGTAAAGGAAACCTTCGGCATTAGCAAGACTACTCGGGTCGCCTCTAAACTGGAGGATCTTTAACTGTTCTTCCTGAGTTGGAGCAATTCTGGTGAGTTTTTCAAGAATGTCAGTGGAAAGACCATGGCCCTCAAGAAGGGAATCAAGGATTTCATCGCGAGAAATTGCAATTGACTTGAGTATAATGGCTGTGTTCTGAGACTTCCGGGGCTCAAGGATGAATATTTGAGCTCGGGAAGGGCTTGTGCTTGACATGGCAACATTTTCTTGAGGGTTTCTTCTGGTGTTTGCATGTTTATATCCAAAGAGTAGTTCAATTTGGTCATCATCAAACCTGAGAGAAAAATCAACAGCAAAGGATTAGTGGGATGTCTTCTCTTACCATTGAAATTAAAAATCTGAGGCAGAGTTCACTACCTGAGAGAGCCATCAAGAATCTCATTCCAAACCATTGAATGGTCAGCATTGGCTATAACTTTATCCCAATGCAACGGCTTTAGCTTCCTTTGGGCAAGACTTGTATCTTTTGCTGTTGAACCATGTGCCTTGGTCTTACTACTAATGGTGCTTCGTGGTGGTCTGTGTGACGAAAGTAGACCACCACCCATAGGCGGTGGTGGTGGTGGAGGCAAACTACTTTTCTTTGGCAGTAATGGTGGTGGGATAGGAAGAGGAGGAGGAGGAGGAGGAGGTGGTGGAGGTGGTGGTGATTTAGTTGTTTCTGGTGCAGGAACTTTCGGTTGTTCATTTGATTCTTTATTGTTCTCAGAATCACTTGCTACATCCTGATGTTTATTAGATATTCTGGGTCGCTTTATTGTGAAGTCACCCTTGAGTTGATCTTCTTCTTCTTCTTCAGAGTGAGAATTCAACGTAATCTTCGATTCTTTGAGTTGTAAATCTTTGACGTATACAAATTCTTGCCCATTTTCATTGACAATTAGTCCTTTCAGTTTATGACCAAATTCTGAAAACTCATGAGTGAATAGACCCGCTTCAGGTTTGAAGTGTGAACTGGTTTTCTTTCTCTGGCGACGTGTTGCGCATCTGTGGCAGCAGAGGAAGATGATTAAAGTGATGATCAGAGTGATTGCAGCTGTAGCTACAATAGCAATGACCACTTTATGATTTGACATTGCAATAGTTTGATGGGAATAGCGTATTACCGAGGAGAAAAACAGAAACAACACGAATGGAACATGTTCACAGCTCAAGTAAAGAGCAAACAAAGAAAGTGGAAGCTATCTTAATTTTGTATTGTTATTATGAGCATCTTCTTCTGATACTTTTCTTCACTAATCTTGTTTGATCACACTTTCAATGTTAGCTTGTAGGCTTGTTGTATTGAACCACAGAAATTCCCATAACGCCCCCATGTTTTCAACTGCAGGCTGGCTTATTATATTATCTATATAGTATGGCAGGCAGGCTTTCAATAGTTGAGCCGTCCTGCCTTAAAAAAAAAAGAGAAGATAGGGACAACATTGTTATATAAGTATTGGTTCTTCCTGTTAAATGCATTTGGCAGTTTGGGATGGATTCAATTAGCATAGTGCCTGCCATATGGAACCAACACAATGAATGGTTAACAAAGCTTTGAAACCTTCTCAACAACCTTCTAAACTAATCCTCTAGTCTAGTGTGTCATGTAAAGTTCAAATATGCCTACATTTCCCACAATTATTTTCGGTTTGAATTACTCGCATAATTGTTGTTTATAGGTACAATGTTGACATTTGTTCCTATAGTTTTCACAACTATAAATTTATTCAAAATGTATGAAATGTTAAAAGAAACTTCAATAACGTTCCCAAGCAGATCAATTTTATAACAAAATGTTGTTTTGGACTTTCAAACATCATTTTATGTTAATGAGGTTGACATGTTCATTCGTTTGGTTGAGTCTAACAGACGTTTTTCAAAAAGATGTCAGTCCAAAATTAACCCGCTCATTGTTATTATAGGTAAACTCAGGCTAGATTGAGTTCTAAGCTTAAAAATTATATCTCAAACCTAGTCTAAATAAACCTCTACCTATAATATTTAGGTCGTTTAAGTATAAAAGTTAAAATTAAGTATTTAAAATAGTACAGATATATAAATTCAATAAATAATAAAAATAAGGCAGGCCGGATTATGACATTTTTAAGCCCAATTCTGTATTAAACGTAGTCGGGTTTAAGTGGGCCTCGGTTTGCCTAGTCCGGAAGTTATTATTTGTTCGGAGTAAATAATATACAGTAGTTTACAAAGAAAAATAGAGACATAATTAACTTTATCCTAATTTGCATATACTTCAAATTAAAATATGGGTATATTATAAAAAGGATTATGTGTTTGAATCATTTGTATACAAAATTTTGTGATTTATTTTGTATATATAGAGGTTTTTTATTTGCACAATTTGCAAACAAGGTTTCAAATTTTTAGTAGTGTAATTAAAAACGAGTTAAATGAGTATTTTTGAGCTTTCATTTGATGAAATGAGTCATTGATTTTCCATTTGAAGTTAACAAACCTTTACATACAAATTAAAAATCTTAAATATTGATTTGCAGTCACAATAAAAATACAAAAATTGCATATAAACGGTTAAAATTATGAACTTTAAATACATATAAAATTGATTTAGGAGCTCTTCACCGACCAAATTTTATATTTAAAAATTACATATAAAAAATACATCTTCGGACTCTTTGACTTTGATTTTATGTTATCTTTTTTTAATATGTTAACAGGTTGAAACCTTATTAGCAAATAGAGCAAACTACAATCCTTTAGATATATAATTTTAAACCACATTACCCTATTTATAAATGGCTAAACCACATAATCCTTTTTTATAACTTAAAATATTTACAATATGCAATGAAATAAAAATGTGGATATTTTTAGTTTTAGTTTTTGGATATATTTTTTATTGAAAAATGATGTATTTAATATTTGTAGATAATTACTAAAAAACATGAATTGGTTGTTTGTGAAACAACTTCCACATTAAAGTCATTTCTCTGATATCGAAAAGACGTATTGCACAAAATGTTAATGAATTAATTCCCGTGTAAATATTGCAAATGGCAAATGAGTAGCACAACAACCAGCATAGAAATGAATCCATGTCTAATGATGCCTCCTACCAAATCAAAATCATTATGCAATTAATGTCTTCAAATCATAATCAAATCATCTTAATTGTGGGAGTTGATTTTGTCATATCTTCCCATAGATAGACTAGACAACAACAAATAAACTCAAATAATAATAACTTTTTTTAATTGGAATTAGTGTATAGGTAAATATGATGAAGCATCCAAGCCATCCACGTAAAATAGAATGATTGATTGTGAAGGGGATAGAAGAAGATCTCTATACAATCTTTTACAATATTTTGTCTAATTGGATTCAATATTCTATCCACACTCTATTTCCTAGAAATTACTCTACCCATTTTCTCACCTAAATCAAATGCAACTTTTATTTCAATAAGCAAAGTTACTCAACATCCTCTTTAAGTTGGTTGGAAAATAAAATAATTCAAATACATTTATATTATTTTAATTGAGTTGTGCCTGATGTATAAGGAGTTCAATGCGATTCTGGAGATTTCGACTTTTCATGGAGACCCGTTCGTATATTAACAGTGAAAAGATAGGAGAGTCGTTGAAGATTCAACATGCATAATAAATGGGTATAAAAGGATCTTTTCATATTTTTTAAAGGAGTATCATCATAACATCTAAACCTGTCCAAACTAATAAGCAGACTTAAGGTAAAGGTTTGGAAATATATGGTGAACGAGCCTACAGAAGGGCCTTGGATTACCAAGCCTTCTAAGGCCCAACATCTGGATAGGACGTTTAAGATACGCAATCTGGGTATTTGCTTCGCTCTGAGGTTTTCCTTAAATCGAAGCAAAAACACACCAAAGGAGCTAGCGAATTCTCCCGAAGATGAGGATATCTCAAAAGATAAGGATGACATCAAAGAAGCTTGTCGCGTCATTTGTATTTTTATATGAATATGGGAGGAACTATGATAACCGTTATTTTATTGCTCCTTGAGAAAATGGCACAAAACGAATAACAACTCATTAGCCTTTATAGGTAATTCTTATTCCTTAACTTGCGTGCTTTTTCCTATCTTTCTCTACTATCCCTAAAAGAGCTTACTAATTTTCATATTTGAGTATTTCTGAATGACTTAACGTCGGAAATTCCAGCTAAAGTTCGATGATTCATTTTAGAGGTCAAATTATTTTGTTATAATATTAATTAAATGGAAGAGAGAAGAATAGAAGTAGGGAAGAGAATTGAATATAGAGGATTTGTATCGAAACTCGTTTACTCTTCAAACTAGGTAAAGTGAACTTTTAAAAATGTTTAGAGAGAAAAAAAGATAATAAGTTTATTAAAAAAATTTCTCTTTTTTTTATCAAATTCCATGCAATTCCTTAAAAATAATAATCTAGTTGGAATATTTTTCTTCCAATTTAACCCAATTTAAATGATTCGCGACTTGCCAAGAACACAAGACTTATCCTTCAGTAAGATTAGTGATTTATAATAAAGAAAATATAATTCTTTTTGTTTTTTCTTAAAACAAAAATATAATTGATTTGTTAATAATTTTTTAACGTTGCTGTCAAAACTAAAATAAAATTCTTATAACCTTTTATTTAGTTGCTACAAGTCTTCTAGAAAGTCATGCATTGTCACCAGAGGTTATGATTATCACGTACAGTTACAAGATTTGGTGGTTAGATTCAAATCTCCTCATTAAATTGTCTCCTTCCCATTATGAACAAACAAAATATACCTTCCTGCTCAAAAGTCTATGGTCAGTCAATCGGTCATCTATTTTATTTTTATTTTGAAAGAATCGGTCATCTATTTTAAATCCTAAAAAATAAGTGTATATTTCTAATATTAAACTCATAAAAGTTTTCTACGAAAAAGTTTCCGGTATTTGGCGTCGATTGTAAACAAAGTCAAATATTTTAAAATGGTATACACATATGATAACAGTTGTTAGTCGATAATTCTCGAAAAAGTTCACCATTTTATTCCTTTTATTTCATAATATTTTACATTTTTAAGAGAATTTTTTCTTCAAGTTAAAGATCTTTATTTATAGTCGTAATACACATTAAAATTACTAAACAGTCAAAATTATGAATTTTGAATGCATATTAAAATTGATCAAGTCGATTGGTCAAGTTCTACGTTTTTAACAACCAGTATCATACATTTTTATATGTAACAAGGTTCGGTTGGACAATTCTTAAATCTGATTTGTAGCAAAACGAAATTCAAGAAAAAAAAATCTATATTATACCAAAAAATATTGGAGTTAAACCTCCAATTGGAAATCAATGACATGAATAAGAACGAAAATGGTAAAAAAAAAGTGTCAGTAGTGAATACAACATCATACACGAAATCAAAATCATCTACTAATATTTTCTCCAAATTTGCATCATGAGAACAAAACTTTTCTAAATCTATCTATCCCTTGTTTAGAGTGAGCTATTTAATATGTGCAGGCAGACTATGAACAACAATAAGCTTAGCTAGCTAACAACAGGAGTCTTCTTGGCTCTGCAATTTAGCCCTCTTAGACATGCTCACTGCAGATGACACTGTCGAAAATGGCATCTCTGATGACGAAGATGATGACGATGAATCTGATTCCGACGACTCCGACTCCTCAAATTCAAGTTTTCTTTTGAAAAAGTTGTCCTTTCCCTTGACTTGTCCAGTAATGAAATCTTTGAGTCTTGTTACATCTGACAGCTTTACTGGTTTCACTAAAAATTCCTCTGCCCCTTCTTCCAAACATCTGTTCATTGTTTATAAACAATTGCTCATCAGATTTCAGTCTTTTATTTAATTAGATCCAAGTAAAATGGACACAGACACGGATACATAGAGTCACATCCTCTCTGAAAAATATAACCTCTATAAAATAGCCTAGATATAGCAACAAAAATGAAAAGGACACGAATACAGATACAGATATGCGGGCTACTAAATCTGAATTGAAATTACCTATCAATACGAGCTAAAATGTTCTCGGACGACATAATGACGACAGGAATTTGTCGGAAAGCAGAAGATTCCTTAATCTTCTTGAGCAGCTCATAGCCAGTCATCCCAGGCATGGAATAATCCGTGATTATGAGATTGACTTTTAAATCCTGTAATCCAACGGCAGAGCTCTTCTCTCCATCTAATCCCAGATACTGCAAAGCTCTAGTTCCGCTGTCCACGGCGGTGACTGCATAAACATAAACTCCGATCAGAAATCGAAAACCAAGAACTGAAAAACGTAATTAAGAAATAGTAATACTGAAACAATACCTTTACAGGATGAAATCTTGAGCAAACGCTCAATAACTTTTCTGTCAACAAGGCTGTCGTCAACAGCAAGAACATGGAGCTCAGAAATGGCCATGGATGGTATTGTTGTGATATGTTGTTAGTTTAGGGAGGAGAGAATAAAGAAAGATGAGGGAAGGGGAAGCGTTGAAAAAGAAGTTAAATAGGAAAGAGGAAGATTGAGATTCTGAGGAAGAGGGAGAGGATCTAATTTCTTAAGATCTTTGCAAATCTTTTTAGCTGCCCCACTTTTGTCTCTCCTCCTGTCTCTCTTTTTTATTTCCTTTCTTATTATTCCACTTCATCACTTTTTTCGCTAAAATTATTTATTTCATACCATCTCTCTATCCACACTAAATTAAATTCTCATTTTCCCACCTATTTTACTTCTAATCCCCAAATTATCTTCAAACTCATAAGCTATCTACTTCTTTTTTCTTTTTTTAAACAAATTTATGACTTCTTTTAATTCCACCGCTTAATACACTCGATTTTAGGTTACATTTACTTTACATTCTTTTGGCAGTATTTTTTTTTTTTACTTCAAGCTCTGAATAAGCAATTTGAAATTCTTAATTTCCAACGAATCTGTCAAGCCTTTCGCTCACTTTCTCCGAGTCTCTCCTGCCATTTCTCCTAGTTAATTTTGAGCCTGAGAAACCAAGATCCCTCAAATTACAATCTTGTAAATATTGGATAAACAATTGCATTTTCACTCATTCTATAACCCGACCTCTTTTTGCTTCAGACAAGAGCAAGATGCTCATTAAAATTTCCAAAAGCCAAAAGTGGAAACTGTGGAATTATGATAAATACCTGAGTAACTTCCAAGTTTCAAATTTGTTACCATCTTTCGGCTACCCATAACAACCAATACCTTCCACAGAACTGTATTATTTTCGTCTTTTAGGAAAAGATAAACACCGCGATTACCATCATGAATAATTTCTATGTTCAAATTTGTGAATAATATTTCAAATTTTCAAAAGTCATTCTTTTTGTTGTTGTATATTTAAACCTCAAGCTGATAAATAATAAAATAGAAAAATAAAAATGTGCAAATTTTAACCATTTTTTCAACAATGATTACATTATTTTAATAGTTGAACATGTTTTACTACACAAATTAAGATTTTAAGGGGAGATAAACATGAGATTTTGAATAACATCATGGCCGAATTTTGATACTTAGAGTATGTTTGTTTCACCGTTTTCTAGCTGTTTTTTGCCTTTTGGATCTAAAAAACAGTTAATTGGGTGTTTGGTTAGGAATCAGAAAATGATGCTTGTTGCATTTTAGGTGAAAAGGCAACTGTTTTCCAAGAAGCAGTAAAATACTGCTTTTTCTACAGACAAATCTCTATAGATTTTAGTTTCCTTTATTGTCCTTAGCATTTTACATTTATAAGTTTTTTTTAATTTATGTTCACTTTAAAATTAAATTTATTTAGTGTTTTAAAACATGTACATTTTAGTCCTTTTACATACTAACAGCAAAAAGCAATTACAAAATTACCAAACACTTATCTTGAAACAGGAAACTGGAACAAGAAACAGGAAACCGGAACAGGAAACAAGAACAGGTGCACCAAACGGACCCTTAGTATTAATTTTTGTGAACCTAAATAAAAATTCAAATAGATTTTGGGATATAAAGTAAATTTCCCGTTGTTGTGAAAGTAAATTAATTAAGAGATCACTCATACATATTTGTTAGTAACTGGACAAACAAGAAAAAAGAATCTACCTGTATTACTTTCCAAAATAGAAATAATAAGTAAAATTAATAGCATATCTTATTATACATATTTTGTTGCTTTTTGACCAAGATATTGTGGATGCCCACACATATTTTGCCAAATTTCTCTCTTTATAAAGATTTGAATATTATTGCAAATCTAACATTTTATTTCATATGTAAAAAATAAAATCAGATCACATATACTATAGTTGTGGTGTGATGTGGGGGCACTTTCATTTTTTTAGGAAACAAATTCCGCTTTTGAATGCTTCAGGCGTGTGAGCCATTCGCATATAAAATAATGTTCACTTGTTAATTATGATTTCATTTATTTTTCTATTGGATTTTCGTATTATTTTCCTATTTAGGATCTTACAGAATCCATGGATTTTTTTAAATGTTTTTCGTTATATAAGTGAATTATTTATACATGCCATGTGCGCTTGCTCACCTGGTTTTCCTTTACGACAAATACAGGGATATATATGGATTGGATACTTTGATTTCTTAGTAATACTATATGGATATAAAATAATTATCAAATCTTTTTAAAAAATAAGCATATCAATAAATTATCATAATCTTTAATAGTATATATTATGGATATTGTGTGTACTATAAGAATCCATCTTCTATCATTTCGGAGAAGACATGCTATGATTCTCAATCTCATCTTAGTTATAGGTATATTTTAAAAGGTACTAGCAACTCTTCCTCCATATGTATTTGACCTGAACCAACTTTTTTCTTTAAACTCACGTATTTCAAAAGGTGTATTAGTATTATTTAATTTCCATCACTTTTATTTACAACTCCATTTAATGATATAAAGTAAAAATATGAAAACAAATTTTTGTTTTATATGATATGTATACTTTCTTTTAGAGCCGGCACCAGTAATTTGAAGACCCTAGATGCTAGATAAGTAAAAACTAAATGAAAACTAAATCTTTAGAATAATTCTTAGAGAATAAAATCTCTAACAACTGTATTGTAAAAAAGATAAAAATGAAAAAATTACACAATTGCACTTTCATTTAAATAGTAATTAATTTTTTTCACATGCACTATAAATGACTCGAATCTGTGGTATGTGTTTGCAAATCAAGCAAATCAAACATTTATTTTTAAAATAACTATTATTTTTTATGGTAGATGTTGTGAAATACAGTTGGAGGTACACTTATTGTGTCACTATTGTTAAGAACTAAAAAAAATATTTGGCATCGTTATTGATTTTTCATACTTGGATAAAACATTTTTTTTTATATATATATATATATATGAATTTTTAGACTCAATAGATGAATAACTTAATAAATATTGTAATTGAACTATTTTTTTTAGATTGTAGACCTTTTAAATTGAGATCGGAGGCCTCTCTAGACCGGAGGACCCAGGCACGCGCCTGTGCGCCTTTCCATGAAGTCGGTCTGCTTTATGTGTTGAAGTATTATGCACGTATAATTTTTTTGTTTGTAGAAACATTGTATTATCATTTGATATTGAGTTTTCCATAAAAAAAAAAAAAAAGAAAAAAAAAACATATGACATAAAGTTCTTTTTTAGATAATATAGAGTTTAATGCATGATAATTTTTCAATTAGACTTGAGGCACAATATAAACAACCAACTATAATAGAAATACATATTACTTTACTAGAATAATAAGTATTAAAAATACACATATACGGATTATTTAATTTGGCTGGGTGCATTGTAGAATGTATTGAAATTTTATAATTGCATTCAATGGGTAGCTAGGTGGAGGTAAGTGCCTCCACTCAATTTAATTTCGTGTATATTTATGGTTTAAATTACTACCAATTAAGGAAGGAAGGGTGGTGAAAAACGAGGAGGAAACCGGCGGCGTCAACCTTTACTAATGAAAGCCGGCCAACAGAACTTTCAAGTTGTCATAGATAGTTAAGTTGACCATTTCAACTCTTCCTTTTCATTTTTTTCTTAAAAAATTACTAAAAACGTAACCGTACGATGTAGTCTATTTTATAGTAGTAGGATGACACAACCAAACAATGGAATTCAGATATGCATATGGGCCTACAAAATTTCTCTCGATTAAAAACATGAATTTCGATTTTGGGTAATTAAGTATGAATATGAAAACTGTTTGAGTAAGATAATCCAGGTCAGGTAAGGAGGGTTTTATTTCTGTAAATTTAGATATGATTTAGTTGAAAAGAGGATCGGATCGGATCTGATCTGATGTGGGAATGAATGAATAATAAATTAATAATGATATTATTATTACAGTAGTTGTACTGTATGTGGGATCTTTTTTTCTTTTTGCTGTCTTCTCTTTTCACTTCTTCTTAATTTATTTACTCCACTCTGTTCTCTTGCCTTTTTCTTGCAACTTCAATCAATACCATTTTTAACTCTTTAACTTTTCTTTAACTATATTTTTTTCTCTCAAACCACAGATTTCACTCTTCTTTTTTAAACTTCTCTCTTCACTTTACTGGTCTCTTTTTTTCTTTTTAATGTTATTTTATTACATTGAGGGTCCATATCTTATTTTTTCAAGGTAAATTCCGATAATACAAGCATGCAACTAACTAGCTACTCCTACTTTTTATCTTTTTCTTTTTTTGTTCGTGGGATTTGAACATTTTTTTTTAAAGAGAACAAATGAATATAAGTTGCATTTTCCAAAGGCCTATAAATGTGAAAATAACTAGCTACTCCTAATTCATAATTTTATTATAATGCCATACCAATACCGTATTGAAAAAAAAAACAAATAAGCTGTGAATGTTACATATAAAGTGAAGGTGAAGAAGGTGTATTATTTAGAAAACATAAATGGGCCAGAAGTTAACTAGTATCCAAACGTAAACATGACGACAGGGGCCGACATGAACAATCCGTAGACCCATTATGTAAAACGACATCGTCCCCGCCAGCGCTGAGAGTCGCCGTAGCATCATCACAGTGACAGAATTGAGAGAAAGAATTGAAAGATGGAGGAAGAGAAAGCAATTGCGTACTACGATGAGCTAAATCGGAAAGGCGAAGGAGCTGCCCGTTTTAAACAGGGCCTTGGTTTCTCCACTTCAAAACCCTCCTCTTCGCATTCTTCCTTCCTTACCAATTTTGTTAAAGCTTCCTCCGCTCCGCAATTCGAAAAGGAAGCGCAGCTTCATTCCATTCAAAACAAGCTCAAAAAGAAACCGACAGACCCACACAGACATCATTCCGGCAGAAGCACAAGTAGAGATAGGGGGAATACAAGTAGAAGTCGTAGCCCTAATTCTCGGAGATCAGATAGGCGAAAACGCAGTCGGAGTATATCCCCACCAAGGAGGAGGTCGGATAGTTCCACCAGTCGTCTTCTAGATCAGAAGAGAGGAGGAGGAGCAAAGGGGAGGAAAAGCGATAGCGATTTTTCACAGTTAATACCTGGCTATCATAATATGGTATGTTTCCAGGCATTGCAATGTTTGTTTTTCAACTTCAAATTTGGTATTTTATTCGTGTTCTCGGGTTAAATTATTGATTAGGATGTGGTTTTGGAGAGAATTTAGGTTATTAAGGCCCAGTTTGGCATTGGTTTTCGAGCTTTCCCAACTCGGAAAGAGGGAAAGTCAAAAACTAGAATTTGTAGCTTTTGTGAAAAGCAGCTGAAAACAGCGTTTGCCTGCTTTCCCTGACAACATATTCCCCAACATCATCTTCTTCTCCCCACAGCAATGCCGAACTGGCCCTACTACATGATTGCAATATTCTAATTGTGTATTCTGATAAACTTTGAGTATACCATTAAAACATAAAACTTTAGATGAGATCCTCCAAGTATGATCAGCATTACTGCTTTGCAGAATATTAAATGGAACCAAATTTAGTTTCTAGATGAAGCAATAAAATAGAGAACTGCACGTGTGTGTATGGTTGCTTTAATGGTGTTCGTTGGGTTTCTTTGTTCACAGGTACCAGCTGAAAGAGTCAAAGCCAGGATGAAATTGCAGCTTCATGAAACTGGTAAGAATAATGGTTTTGGTTTGAGTTTTGTTATTATGACAGTTTTACTTTAGTTGCAAAAGTACTTGACCTATTTTTTTTAGTTATAATTAGCATTAGAATTTTGCTTGGATCTACACTGAACAATTGTCTGTATGATATAATCGGCATTGATGGCATGCCTTTTAAAGGCAACTTGTTATTTTCAAATCAAGTTGCTACAAATTGTTCTGCGGGAGAATTTTGAATTGGGCATTTTGATTAGGAAGTGAGTCTTGGACCATTGTAAGTTGTAATTGCATATCTGAACTAAAAAATATATATCTTTCTATATATATCTGAGTTGTTTTAAATCTCCAATGTTTTACGGAGTTTTTTTTTTCTGTTGTTTTTTTTTTTTTAATTTTTGACATGCAGATAGTAGAAGACCTTTTATTGTAACATATTGTCTTAGAGATAGCATTCTTTTTTGTTGAAATAATGGCTTGGTAATTTGCATTCATGTCAATATATGGGTGTATCTGAAGAATAATTGCGAATATATTTATGATCTTCACAGGATTTAGTTGAGAAGAGGAAAATATTTCCATATCTTTTACTCGTGCTTGATTGTCAAGTTGTTATAAATTGTTGCATTTCTTGAGACACTCTTGATTAGCACATGGTATGTTATGAGACGTTTTCTTCTATATCAGTTTCCTGGTGGCTCCCATTGTATGATTGGGGCCTATATAGAAATGTCTTTCATATGTAGTGTTTTATTGTCGCATCTTTGGTGTGCTGTCTTAGTTCTCTGGGCCTTGATTGATGTCCATGGCAAGTCTCTAATTAAGCGGGCCTCATAATTTAGGCACTTGTACTGCTCAGGTTGCCTTTTTTTTGGTATAAAGGAAATCAATGTTGAGGTGGAAAACAGTAGAATACAGGCTTTTTGATGCCATGCGCTGATTTTGATGAAAATAGCATCAAAACAATTTAAACTTAGAATATTAACAAACTAGTCTTGTAAATCTGTACCTAATTTGCTAATAATATTGATTAAGGTCATGGAAATAGACAGCCGTTCCTGCGGACTATTGTATAAAGTAACTGGTATTGCCATATGATTTCGCAATTTTTCCATATATCTTTTTTATTCACTGTGAATTTTACTTGCAGCTGAAAATGATTCAGACAAGGGAATGGGTTCTGGTTGGGAACGATTTGAATTCGATAAGGATGCCCCACTTGACGATGAGGAAATTGAAGGTCAGACATGCTAATCCATATTGCATTTATCATATATTTTACAAAGCAACTTTTTGATAGTTCTTTCCTCTTATTTGCATTGTAATGCTTCTGGCTGTCTGATGTTTGTTTTCAAATGAACAAAGAAATTCTATTAGAGCAAAGAACAAAACAACACAACGAAGATAACAGACAAACTATAAGCCCTCACTTCCCAATTAATACTGCTCCTACTTTGCTCCATATTCCTATACAAAAACGGGAACTTTACACAAGAAGATATCTGTACAATAACCCTTGATGCCTGCAACTTGAAAAATCTCATAGATGCACCTATTTCTAGCCGTCCAAAACCCACTAAATGGCTGCAGTAAAAGCTACCTTCGCACAGAAGCAAGCAAAGATTTTCTAATAGTCCTTCTAATGAACCAACTTACAATTCTTCTCCATCTTTTTTTCCACTGCGGCTGGGATTCCATATCTGAGTCTAATCTCATCCCAAATATCAGTTGTATAGGGGCTTCAAAAAAAGTGATATATTGTTTCCTGCCCGCGAAACAGACACAATCTTCCTCCATCTTGTACCACCTAGCTATTCTGCTCTTTACTCCTAGCCTGTTCTTCAGAGCAAGCCGAGCAATGAAGTTTTGCTGACGAATATAACAGCACCAACAGACATCTGATGAAGGTGATTCGGGGTTGGCTAACATAAACCGTCGTAAAGAACCGTGAAAACTCAAGTTGCGTCGGCGACATAAATTGTCTCCCTCCACTCTGTTTCATCCACAGCCATATTTTCCTCAATCCCTAATAGAGTCGTATCACTCTCAATCATAGAGAAATGACGTGAATAAATTGTTAAAATTTCAGTATTAGAGAAATGATTCGTGGATGTTTGGGAACTGAACGAATAGTATGCATGCATGCAGGTGTAGAAGATGATGCAGCTGTGGTCAAACACATTGGGCAGAGCTTTAGGTTTTCTGCTGTTGAGGTACATGCATTATGTTTTCTTGACAGAGAGAGCGGCAGTTTAGAAACTGGTAATGCTTTGGATTTTAAGTATTCTTGTGTTCTTGTGTTGTTAAATACATAGGCAAAAAATGAGGAGAAAATTAGAAATGCTCATGATGAAGCCATGTTTGGAGCACCCACACCCGCACTTGCAGGATCCACATTTTCAGACAGTGAGGCAGAGGCAGACAACACCAAAAAGGAAAGCAATGAGATACAAGTAGCTGATGCAGGCCTTTTAAGCGAAAAGGTAAAAATGATTTTTGAGAGAGTAGTTTAGGATGTTTTCAAAGCCAGAGAGAGGGGGACATTCAAGCAATTATTTTTTATGATTTTCAGGTGCTTGCAAAACAACAAGGATCATGGCGTGACCGAGTTCGTAAAGCATAGCCAGACATGTTCTTGCGTCTAGAAGATGGTCGAATTAGCGTTGCTCGAAGAGTGAAATTGGTTGTTAACTTGTTATTTTGTACATCAGAGGCTGCATGTTTACTGTGTATATATTTTGTGAGCAACAATTTATAGGCAATACTTCCATTTTGAATTGATTTTGCTTACATAACTTATATAACTACCTAAAGGTAAATGCTTTCATAAATTATTTATTTCACCTTTAAGGCTTTGATTGGGAGGGGTTTATATAGAAATTCTTGTTTGGGAGGGATGGTTACGGGAGGGTACGAGTTTTCAATGGTTTTGAAAAGCTCTCGAAAAGTTAAAATTCCCTTCCTTTCCCTTCAATTTTCTAACCCATCTTAAACCTCCTCCTAATTAAATCCCAAGTGTTTGGCAATTTAAAAGAAAACAAGTAAACAAAAGGAAAATAAATTAAAAGTTGATGGACAATGTTTTGAAATTAAGAAAAATAACTATTGGAATAAGCTACATAAATTACTAAAGATCAAGACTGCGTTTTATTTAGTATCGACTTCAGACACCATCAAGGTATAAGATATTTCTGTGTTTTATGCCAGTTGCATATCAACTGTTTGTTCAGAACTTTTTTTGTAATTGCACACTGAGTTTTTGCAGAAATTTTTTTGTGTCCAACAAATGTAATTAGGACAACTGCGCCTTGTCACTTAGTCTTTGAATTGAAGGGATGATCTATTAATTCCCTCAACTATTTAAAAGTGTATTACTCCTAATTTGCACCCTATTTTGAGTATAGTGGAAATAATTTTTGATCCAATGTTAGGCACATGTGAGAATGTTGACTTCACTTATGATACTTGTCATTTGATTGAAGACAATAAAGCTATGTCAAAGTTTAACGAAGAAAGATTAAAATTACTCTCAATATTAGCGAAAATTAAACGAACCTCTTACAATTAACTTTATATACACTTGTTTTATGTGAAGTTTAATATTATCATATGGTAAATCTGATCAAACTTGTTTTCGTTATATTCTTAAGTTGGAGATTTAATCAAAATGGAGAGTTTAGTAGGATATATGGTTTAGGCTTAAAAGATGAAAAGGAAATGGAGGGGGCAGGGGCAAGGATGGTATTACACATAGATAGAGATAGCCAATGGAATTGGATGGATGTGACAAGTATTATTTCTCTCCTTTGAACAAACAAAAATCAGTCTCGTCTCTCTCTCTCTCTCTCTCTGTGGTCTCCGTTATCTCCGCCTGTTGAAGAAGAAAGGTTTGAAAATAAAAAATCAATGGGTGGGAGTCGATGGATCAGACCTGAGGTGATATTTGGAAATGCTACATCTTTTTCTTTTTTAAAACAAGAAAACAAAAGTAGATCTGATATGTTATGTGTGGATGAATATATTGCAGGTATATCCTCTGTTCGCCTCCGTTGGAGTAGCCGTCGGGATCTGTGGCTTCCAGCTCGTACGCAACCTCTGCATCAATCCTGAAGTCAGGTATTCTTGTATCCAACCCAGATCTTTAAAAAAACATCTACAATTGGAATCCTATCGATCAGAGTTTGCAATGGAAAAACGGATTGACTACTGATAATAAGACCTAAATTTTGACGAAGCTTGACTCCCTAGCTCTTAGACCAAGTCTTATTGACTTTGACCTTGATAGGATTAGGAGAACTTTTCTTTGAAGAAGAAAACCAACGGAAGCTAAGAATAGGAATACACAAGCAATAACTATTCTATTCTTTGCCGATTCCGCGAATTAAACAAGCCATTAGAGCTTTAGCTCGGCTCAGCTATCTGCGTGGTTGGTTTCTTCTGTAAACATGCAGCTTGATAGCTGCTTTGCTTCTTTCTTTTTCAACTTAAGGAGATGTCTAATGATCTATACTATATCAGTTTTCTTCTTAAGTCAAGCGTCCATATGCCCAAAAGATTCACTTTAGAATGTTCAAATTGCTTAATTGAAGAAAGCTCCTTACTATTTCTGTATGCAATTTGTTCTGAGACATTGTTTATGTGAATCTTGTCCTGGCCTAGGGTAGGGTGCAGGTCTTAATAAAAGCTCTAAACTTTCAAACTGACTGTGTTTGTTTGTGTGAATCTATTATGGTATCACAAGTCTCAAACTTCCATTCTTCGATCACCACTATTCTGCTAAGTTGCATTTCCTTTCTTTAAAAATAATAGGATTACCAAGCAGAACCGTACAGCCGGAGTTCTGGATAACTTTGCAGAGGGACGCCAATACTCTGAGCATTTCGTGAGGAGATATGTCCGCAACAAGTCCCCTGAAATTATGCCATCTCTCAACAACTTCTTCACCAGCCCCAAATGAAGACAGACAGACAGACATCTTCATTTCTCAACTCAACTGAATGTTGTTGTATTTCCTTCCTATAACAAGGTGGTCATGTACTCTCATTTTGGATACTGTCCTGGACAAAATAAAACTTGTGTTGCACTATAATGGATGAGCTGAAGCTTTGTTTGTTTACTTGACTGAATTTAACATTGATGTTACAATGTGAATATGTTTGAGATGATTACTACTCTTGAAAGCTTTATCAACTTTGGTTCACATGTCTAGGCTTAATCCTAAGTTTACAGGGTCTATCATCACATGATATTTACAATGGATTCATGCATTAGATATTCAATTAATTTACCGTCGCAAACATGATTTGAATTCGACTGTCTTTTGACACGAAGCCACGTCAATTTAAGTAGCCTCAATTCTTGTTGATCTACTTGAAATTCGAATACTGGCTTAGCCCAAATGTAAATATAGTAATTAGTGCTTTCCCGCTTATATTTGTTCTTATTATCGTCAATAAATCTTTAATACTGATTTGGATCATCACAGAATCAAACAGTTTTATAACGAAACACTTTCTCAATTTTATGTTAATCAAACAAGATAAATAAAGTCATTTTGATTCCACTGCTTGAGCCAAATACCTCTTGTTCTCTGAATTTTAAAATTTTTAAGTTAATTATGAAATGATACTGAAGAAAACTTACCAGTAAACTTTAAGTTCTCTTTGTGGTTCATTTTGTAACCAGTGAGTGTGGTATTTTTTTTTTTATCGAGACGCCCTTTGAGGACCCTCAATTTACCACAGAATCCGTTGTGAATGGCAATTTGAAAAAATATCCTGCGGTTAATATAATCTTTATCACTTAATCACATTTGCCACAGGATTTTCGTCTGTAAATTAATAAACTCTTAGATAATCAATAAGCTGTTCAACATGTTGTCCTTTTGAAATATAAGCATATCATAACGTTTTATCCACATCCCCGTCCTAATTGTTTTTCCATCTTCACCCTTGAATAGTTCAATAACTGAGTTTGGAGAAATAAGTTTGAGAGAATTTAAAAAAAATAAACAAATTCTTTGGCTCTCATGTTAGTCAAAATTCTTTCTACTCAAATGCAGCCGTGATGACTATTAACATCAAAATCACTTGGCTGACCATGAGAACACAAACACAAAAATTTGATGCAGTGGTGAAACCAGTATCTTAGATGATATGGGGCTCAAACATTTAACAATAACTTTTTGATAACATCAACGAAATAAAATTGAAAACAGAGTTGAAAACCAAACTCAGTTAATGGAATATGCAACAAAAATTATTAGACAATACATTACCAATGATTACAAAGACAAGTCGTATATACTTGGAACGTCCAACAAATCAAATTACTTAAAACCTCAAAGATCTCAATTAACTAATAAACTGTAAGGCTCAATGTCCCTTGTAGACAGAATTTGTAGGCTTGGAATTCGCAGAAATGTGTACCCTTTTACAGTGTGTTTCTTTAATATACACTAGGAATTGAACTCCAACCCTAACCTTAACTCCCAGAAATGTGCTCTTTAACCGTGTGTTTCTTGTATCAAGCATGAATTCAAAACCTAATTTGCCATTCATGAAAATATACTCTTTAGAATTGGAATTTCTACCAAATGCCTTGGTTAAACTGAGTCAAAATCGAAAGGAAAACAAAACATTATATACAGAAAAGGATCACAATTGGATAACCCAATAGAAAGCGATTCAGCAAGTAAACAATTGCAAACTAGGAAAATCTATACTAGTACTAACTAGAAACCACCAACATATTCAACAAAACATGAAAAAGAATGAAAAACCAGCATCACTAAAGCAAAAGACCATTTTCATCCAAAGGGGAAAGATCTCTCTATATGTTCATAGCGCTAATTAGCAAAATGCGAAACTGTTCGTCCACTAACTTGCAAGTCTGATCCTAATACAGCAATTATACCAGGTCTTCTGTGGTATTATTCACTCATCAAAGAACAAGTGAAAGAGGTCGTGGGAGGCTGGGTACAATGAAGGGGAAAAAAAACTTCCTAATCTCATACATGAAGAAAATGGGAAGGATTCAGGGAAGAGAGAAAAAAGCTAAATGAAACGATAGAATTGGAATACGGAAGCTAGATGAAAACTAAGCCTAACCTAAATGAAACAGCTTCGTCTCATTTTAAGTCAAACGTAGTTTCGAAAAGTGAAATGACAAAGAAACAGAAGAGATAACACTTCATTTTCTTCCTCTATGCATTGAAGGGGGGGCTGCAGACCTTAAGCCCTTATTTGCTTTACGGAATAGGCAAGGAATAGAATAGCTATTCCTTGTCTATTCCTATTCCTAGCTTTGATTGGTTTTTTCATTGCGGAATAGCCATTCCATGAAACAGTTATTCAAGGTTAATATACAAAATTAGCTATTATTCATCACTATATTCTATCAACCAAACATATGAATAGATTTCTTAAGGATATTCCTTTGAATTCTATTCCATCAAATAGCTATTCTATTACATTCTATTCCGCCTGCGGCACAAAAAAAGTATTCCGACCATTTTCTTGCGGCTAACTGGGGCCCCAGGCCCAACTAGGCCCCCTCTTGGTTTCGCCCCTGCTTCAATAACAAAACGTACATTTAACCTGTCCTCATACTACTGATAAAATTTCTTCACAATCTTTACCATATTCTTATTATTCCTTAAATCATTAAAAGTGAGAATTGAAATCTCTTTCCTTAGAAGGAATGATAACACGAGCTATAGTGATATGAACTCAATAAACCCATATTTTGGCCTTGATTCTTCTTCAGGATTACCCTCCTCTATGAGACCATGAACTCAATAATCCCAACTTTAGGCTTCCAACTAGCAAGCTCCAAGAGCACAAATGTAGAGCAGGGTAAAGTAAAGCTAACCATTATTTTTCTAAGCAAAATGAGAAAAATTCCCAAAACTTAGCTTTAATTTGAAGTTACATAATACAAATGAAAGTTAAACAATTTCTGCTGATCTGGTATTTACTAACTATTAGTCTATTACCATGCCTAAGCACATAGTTGTTAAAGGCGCGCCTCAAGCAAGGCTCAACCCCTGTGAACCTCTTTTGACCAAGGCGAGGCGCTGTTTCAAAGGCTCTCGTCTTTGTGCGCCTGAAGCAAGGCACGCCTCATGCACATATATGGTTTTGACTAGGTTTTTTGTTTTGTTATTTTTTTTTTAAAATATTGCAACCACTAATCTGATTTAAGTAGACTTAATCTCGACCCTTGATCTTATTAAGTAAAAAAAAAAAACAAATAAGAAATATTAAGAGTCGCATGAATATAGAAAAGAGTAGAGAGGGGAATTGATACCTAAAGAAGAAGAATGGTCTCCACCACTCTCCACTCAAGAGAACGGATTGTGACTATGAAGAGGACGATGTTAATCTAGAAGGTGATCTTGATGATAATCATTAGTTGTTTGTGAGTTCTTTTTGATTGACAATGAATGGTTATTAGTGTAGGAACAACCTTGGTTTGGTACTTAATTCGGTGTTTTTGACATTTAGTTTCATGTCTTTGTGGTTTGGTCTTGTTTGTGTGGTCATCAGTGTGTTCTTTTTGTTTATGCTTGATATTGATATAAATACTGATATGTGCTTTAACTAGGAAATAGATTATATACATATATTTTTTTAGTTTATGCCCCTCGTGTTTTTAAGGCTCACGCCTTGCATGGTGCCTTGAGCCTAGGCTCCTGCACCTCTTTGCGCCTAGGTGCACGTTGCACCTTTAACAAATATGCCTAAACAGGAGTATCACGAGGGGCTTCAGAAGAACACATTCAACAAAAATGATGCCTCAACAATTTAACTATGCATGGATCCAAAAAATTTAATGTACTACAACAGGAAGTTCTGATTACATGACTCATTCCACATCCTGAAAAGGTGAGAGCAGATATGAATGCTTCTCAATGTTGGAAGTCCAGGATAATACTTGGCATCACATTTTCACAAATTTCAAAATTTTTGTTCTCGCTGATTTAGACAAGCATGTAACAGAGGAAAAGGGAGAGACATACTTGGTAGAATCTGTCAGTCACTATGAAGTAACAGGGAATTCAAGGATGAAAATGTTCAACATCCATAAGAGGGAAACTGGTATCTGTTTTTCTCATCGCTCGAAGCATATTCTTTGCTGTTTCCTTCTCCTGAAATCACCAACAGAGAAGTCAACACAAAAAATGAAAAACTAATTCAAAGCATGTACACAGTTTCAGTTGCAACATTTTATTGCCTAGCAGGTATATTAAATTATAGAACTCACAGGGCCAGTGTAATCCAGAAGACGGGTAAGGTACACCTCTGCTTCTTGGTCCCTCTTCTTCTCTTTGCAGTGTTGGGCAAGAAACAATAGAGCTTCAACCATATTTGGACTTTCTCTCTCTTCTGCTTCCATCCTCTCTAAGTCTTTCTTGTAGTAAAATGCTGCTTCTTCAGAACGCCCAAGCTCATTGTGGAGCTTTGCTAACTGATGCAGGGCTATGGCCTCCCTGTCATTACTATTTGCAGCCCTTCTGTAACACTTGATTGCTTCCTCCAGCATCCGGAGCTGATCAGTTTCATAACACTGAGCCATAGCAATCCACAAGCGAGAATCATTAGGTTGCAAAAACACGGACTTCTTGAAATAGTGAAGAGCATAAAATGGCATGCCCATCATCTCATATGCTTGTCCCAGCCCATACCAAGCTCGATAATCACGAGGATTTATGTCCACAGCCCGTCGATAGGCATCAATAGCAGCAGGGGTGTTTTTCATCTCTACATATTCATGACCCATTAAAGTCCAGGCAGATAGATAATTTCTGTTCAACTTTAGTGCCCTCCTAAAGTACATAACAGATTTCTCATGCTGCCCCTTTAAACTGTAGTAATTTCCAATGATAAGACAGGATTCAGGTCTGTATTTATCAATCATAAATACCTTATGGGCGAGGGAGCTGAGGGCAGAGGAACATTCATTTGCATAGAGCACATTAGAATAAGTATCCATGTCTTCCACTCGATAGGGATCGTTCCTTAGAAGATCTTCAAAAATTACTTCAACTTGTTCAAATTCTCTGAGGCTGTACTGGGCTTTAGCAATTTGAGCTTGTACATAATTACTGAAATTGAAAGTGATTTGGAGATGTTCATATTTTGCCAAGGATTCATTGGGCATCCGCAGTTCTTGATAAGCACTAGCAAGAAAGAAATCCTTCATCCAATGGTTACTAAGGTTAAGGTGGTTCATGACCTCGACTGTAGTACATAGGGACTGCAGTTCTAACCAGGCACTCCAATTCCAAGGATAGCTATTTACAGATTCCACAAGAATTGTACAAGCAAGAGTTTGGTTGCCTTTCTCTTTAAGGACAAGCCCGTATAAGTACAAACAAAAGGGATCAATCATGCCTTTGTTGCGGAGAGTTGACAACTCTGTCTCTAGCGATGCTATCTCACGATTCACAGCATCACTCTTACCTAGTGGACCCTCAAGTTCTATCATCTCCTCTTCTTTCCGCTTTTCTCCAGCCTTAATACAATCAAAACGAGAGGATAAATGAGGAAAGCTATAGAATTCACAACAGCTTGATTTAAGATTGATATCATGCTATCACATCAAATCCCCAATAACCAGGATCCATATATGCTGTCAACTAAAGCCTTTGGATGTCAGTACAAGTTCAGAGAAACCAAGAGCAAAAAACTTGCAAACTTAGCATGATCAAAATAATGAAGTTTGACTGAAAGCCATACAGGCAAGAGACTGCCTCCCCTCACACCTCACACCCCAGCAAATGAATGTGTAAAGGAGGTCTAGTACACTTTAGTTTTTAACGTATTTTCATGAAGAAACAGAGAAAAGCTCAACAGGTGAAAAAAAGAATACCAGACAACAAGCATGCATACAAATCAAAGCAGCCAAGTTAGCACAGAAACATGTTACCAATCCTTGATGAAACAACCACTTCGGAGTTTATAGATTAAAGGTTCAAAGTTGTTATTTTTTGTTATTTTGCATTCTACTTAATTTATATCATACAATCTACAAGAAAAGACTTCAACAAAAGAAGTAGATCTCTTACGAACTATGAATTTCAATAGTCTCCTATGAAGTTAACTGAGAACTCAATAATCACCAAATTTCTAGTTTGCAAGGGATGGTGGGATCGCGCTTGTCAGTTAAGAGACTACAACCTAATAGATAGAAGGAACATCAAAACAGTGTTTCCCAGGGTTCTACGTCTACCATTCTATGCTGTAGTGATGACTACTTAATTCTTCAAGTCAATATTTATGTGGAAGATGTACTTGATTTTTTTGGACAGCATAGACCACATAATCCATAAAGAACTTCTAGGAGAAAAGAAAAGCTAGAGAAACATTTTCAGTTCAAAAAAGTCAGCTATATTGGTCATGGAAATAAAATTAGTGCATCGGAAAACAAAAGCAAAAATAAATAACATACAAATGAGAAGCCACAAACCAGATAAAGAGCATAGCATCTCAAGAAGACAGATTTCTTTCCGGCCTGATCGCGAAGCACATGGGCAGCCCTTTTATATTCTCGGCAATTGAAGTATGACTTAGCAAGAAGGTAGAAATCAGCATCCACAAGGTCATCTTCCTCCAATGTAGGTGTAGAAACATATGAGACACCAGCTGCTGGTGTAGAAGTGAGGTCAGTGGAGCGAAAGCGGCGACGAATGCTTGAGCTTCCACGCTGGAATCTAGTGTTTGCGGGAGTGAATTTTGCAGGGTCATGCTCAATTCCAACGAGCTGCTCTGCTGCCCTGAAAAGCATCGATAAAATAATCAAAAATATAATAGAATGCAAGAAGTAATACCTTATGGAGTTGAAAAAGGATAGCATACCATTTGGAGGCAGAGTAAAGACAACGATCGTTGAGTTGATGAAGAGCAGTTCGGAGCTCAGTTCTGCAATTCTCTCTTGAACTCATCAATCCCTAATTACCTTTAACTAACAAAGCTGTGAGCTTTTCTTCTACTACCACAAGTCAGTGGGAGATCACGTTCGTGTCAAATCGACAGTCACATAAAAGGTTAACTAAAACAATTTACATCAACTAATTAACCTATTAACACAACCCAGACCAACTCCCCCAATCAAAATTAATAAGATAAAACAAAAGGGAGAGATTGAGAGGTCGATATATTAAGCTTGGATTAAAATGGCAATGGACTCTCTAATCCACTTGGATCGAAAATTGAAACCAATTTGAGCGGGATGGACGAATTACAAACAACAGAATACATCACCTATCTTTTGTTTTCGAAACCCTAATGTTTGCCACCTCACCCTCTTTTGCCACGCCAATTATAAACTCCATTAATCAGTATAAAATACACCAATGGTGTACCAACTTTGATCTTAATCACACATTAGTATATGAACTTCAGTTTTGCACATAAAAGTGTATCAACTTTAAGAGCACGTCTCATCAAAGTACACGGCGGGAAAAAAATGCCGGTCAATGCCGATCAACATGCCACGTCATCAACTTTTAATCCACCTATTTAGAATATACAAATGGAAGTGAGAGAAAAACATGTACAAAAATGGAGAAAAGAAAAAAGTAAGGGAGAGGAGAGATGAATACGTGGTGGGTGAGGAGAAAGATTATTTATATGGAAAGTGGTATTTAGTTGGAAAAATTAATAAGGGTAATAAGGTAATTATAAACGTAGTGGGTTCCATTTTTTAAAGGTGGATTAAAAGTTAATGACGTGGCATGTTGACCGGCATGCTTTTCCCGCCGTGTACTTTGATGAGACGTTGTCTTAAAGTTGGTACACTTTTATGTGCAAAACTGAAGTTCATATACTAATGTGTGATTAAGGTCAAAGTTGGTACACCATTGGTGTAATTTACCCCATTAATCACTAGTTTTACTTGCATTAAAAAATGATGTGGTTAACATATCAGCGAGTTGAAGGCCCCGTTCTTTTGGACTGAAAAAATATGAACTGAATTATGCTTAACTAAACTAAACTGAACTGAACTGAACTGAATTGAACTGAACTGAATGTTGAAAAAACAAGAAAGTTGCTTACTATTTTAGCTCAAGCGAAAGACAAAGGAACTAGCAAGTTTAGTTGGCCATGTATTGTCAAACTTTACAATGCACATACAAGATGTGATATCAATGCTAAGCAAGCGAGTAATCATTTTTTGGACTTGACAGAAAAGTTCAATTCTTGGGAGGAATTGCAACATCTGACTGGCATAGCTTACAATCCTACAATGAAAATTCTCTGAAGAGATGGAATGCTTACTTACAGGTTTGTGACTTTAGTTTCATTATATGACTACAAGTAAATTATGTTGGATTTCAAGTAAATTATATATTTAATAATAACATTAAGTATGAATTTTGAAATGTGAAATTTGTTTATCACAAAAGAATAGCAAATATGGATTAGCATTGGCTACGAAGGAGTTGGCGAATGTTGATTTGTTGCGTAAAATATTTGATGGACGTTGAAGGAGTTAGCTAAGATGGAGTTAGCTAAGATGGAGTTGGCGAATGTTGATCATCAAAAGTGAATTTATTTGAAAGATCTTGACGTGGATCCTGTTGAGCATTAGTTTGATAATTATGTTGGAAGTTTGAGTTTTGTTGTTTAATTTAAACTTTTTGTTGTTGAACTGAACTGAACTGAATGTTGCTGAACTGAGTTGAACTAAATTGAACTTAAAATAAGTTCTAATAAGTCCAAAAGAACATAGCCTAACTTTTAAAGAATTTAGATATAAATTTAAATAATTATCAATGAATTAAATGTGATAAAATCCAAAATAGATTAACTAAAGACTTGGTAATCTTAAAATTATTTAACCTTAGCTATTTGTTATCCTGGTTCATTAAAAAGATATAAAAATTGGACATTTAAATAGAAAAAAGAAAAGTATGCATAAAAAAAGTTACTTATTTAAAAGGAAAAGAATAAAATTCTTTTGTGTTTATTTCTAGTTTAACTTTGATGACTTATTTTAATTTTGTGGGATGAATTTTGATATTAAAATGAATCATTTTGATTAAATATTCAGCTTATTTATTTATTTTTATTAAAAAATTATAATAAATATATATATTCATCGATAGTTGTAGGGCTCTTTCTTAATCTGACCCTTTCTCTATAGTCGATCCGTTCATTAAACTTTTTTCGACGGATAGCTACCGCTCAGTTCATTGTTTCCATCTTATGCCGAACTTCGATCAGTAACTTTGCTGACTTATTTGGTTTTGTGTGATGAATTTTGATATTAAATTAAATCATTTTGATTAAATATTCGGCTTATTTATCTATTTTTATTAAAAAGTTATAGCCAATATATATAGTCGGCGTAATTGCAGGGCTCTTTCTTAATCTGCCGATTTCTCTACCATCGATCCGTTTACTAAACTTATTTCGATGGACAGCTACCGCTCAGTTCATTGTTTCATCTTATGTCGAACTTCGATTAGATGCGTTCCGTGTGGAAAGTTATGTTTTCCGTTTTTAATTTAATAAGTGAGTTATGTTGGAGGAGATTTTTTTCTTCGATGAGAGAATTGGAATACTGGTGGCATATTTTGGAAGGTCAGACCAAACTGGATGTGTGCGATTACCATTCTAATGAGAAATTCAAGGTAATTTTTCGCTTCTAGTATTACTCGTTTTAGTATTTTTTTTTTGTTCAAATGTATGTGTTCTCACTTGACGTTTCTGTAGTAAAGTTGATTTTAGTTTTCTTACAACTTATGAATAACGACTACAGGACTACTCATCATCGAAACACTAGTCCTTGGAGAGCCAATAACGAGAAAACATGGATGTCCGGTCTGCCCGACTACATCCTCTAGCAACTTTTTGTTGGCTCAGTCCTCCTCATAAGAATTCCCGATTTGCCAATAATGGATTGTACGTTCTCCTCTCTGCATGCTCCTGTACCATGTCACGACCACATAATGTCAACTAACTTTTAACTCGTCCTCATTCTCTTTAATCATTTTTTGTTTTGCCTCTTCCTTTACGTTTTTGTTCAAATGTACATGTTCTCACTCGTTTGTCATTTTTATAGTAAAATTTAATTGTGATTAACAAATAAAAACAAATATTAATTAGTCATATATAAATATGAACAAGTTGAGGCGTACCATTTGAAGAATTCCTTTGACATGTTGTGAGGTCCGATACCATTAAAACTCATCGTGTTTGCATCCTAATTTGAAACATATCTTCTAGTGGGGAAAAGACTTTCAAAAACTTGTTTTGGTAAGATATAGTGATAAATCAGTTGTTGTTGACATTTCAGAATCACAATATTGTCTAGTGATTTTAAGTTGTTATGTTGGGGAGGAAGTTCGTAGCTACATAAGAGACTAATTTTGGGAACTCAATAGACAAATCAGAGGTATTTTTATCATGAGCATCGACAGTTGCTTTTTCACGGTTGCAAGTGCGGTAAATTTGACGACTCCGGTGAGAAGTTTTTTTATTGTTGAGCGTAGTTTTGAGGGACAAGATTTCAAAAGCAATTTTTTCCAAAAAACATTTGTTCACCCGAATTACTTAAAGTGTCTCGATGTAGATCATGTCCTAGGATATCTTTTTTATGAAAAATATGATTTATGTGTTAAGGATGTTTTGGCGAAATTGTTAATTAATAAGATCGAGCCGGTTCAAAAGCTAGAAATTAGAGGTTTTGATTTAAGCATAACACATTCACAAAAGATAAAGATTGTTAGGATTTTTCCTGATATTTACCGTCATTTTTTTAATGGGCTCGTGAGTGTGATTCAAAGATTTCTAAAGGGGGAAATCTCCAACTCGCAAATGTGGAAAAACAGACATTTTTTGGAGTCTGGCCTCTTTGCAGACTGATTGTTTGGCAGTAATCCAAACAATTTATGAATAGATAAAATGCGGTAGAATACAACTTTTACTTCAAGATAATGATGTCTTACAGAATGTAGGAGATAAATCTTCTGAACCCTACAACAATTCGTAGTTGGTGTTTTTGAACTAATGAGTTATTGGACAATTTCTATTAAACTGAAAATTGGTCCAAAACGTTTTTCATTATTGATTTTAATGGTCACTTAATTAACTTTGTTTTAATGAGTTTAAATTATCAAAATGTTTCTGGACTTCAATTTTATTTAAAGTTTTTTTTTTTAAATTTGTTTAATATGTTTAAGATTTTAAACACAGATGAATAATGAAGAAGGCGGTGGTGTTGAAGAAGAAGCACTAGCTATAAAACTTAGAAGGATGAGGAAGAGGTGGTTTAGGAGAAGCGATAGCCGACGAGAAGAATGGAGAAAAATCTGTTGTTCCAATTCTCTATCTCCCTTTTAAATTTTTACATGTGGCAAGCTTAATCCTAATCAGGTTAACTTTAGTTAAGCTTGGGTTAACAAAAAATTTCTAATCTAGTTAACTTTTTGCCCTTCAACAACCCACCATGCTTCTGTACATCTCCGTCCAACTCCAAACCCAAAAACTCAATTCCGATCATACCTCGTCTTACTCGGGTATTATGAAATTTAAAATTGCGTAATATTAGAAGATTTTGCAACTCTTGTTTGATGGTTTGCTGATGGAATTCCGTTGTTCCTCTTCCACTTGATGTCGTCATTATTCAATCTTCCTTCAATTTTAACTCTTCTTTAGCAACATCTTATTACGGTTTCTAATTTCTTAGTGAAAGTGAAAAAAGAGAAGCAAAGATTAGCAGGTCGTGGTTCGGATGCAAAAGAGCAAAAGAGGGGAAAATAGGATTTGGGTTTTTTTTGGAGTGATCTAAATTTTATTTTATGTTTATAGAAAGATTCATCTAAAATTGGAAGAACACAAGGTATGAGATAGATAAGTGGGCGATTACGATTCACGGACGGGTGACTTAAAAAACCACTCAAATTGCATCATAAAGAAGCCCTTTTGGATAGCCTTCCAACTAAAAATCAACTTTAGTAGATTTGTAAATAAAGAAATTCAAAGAGAAACAGTGGCAAGAAGTGAAATTTTTAGAAATTGAGTTTCTAGGTTTGGAGGTGGAAAGAGATGTATAGGGGAAGAGAGAGAGGGCTGGTGAGGTTGGAGGGTAAGAAGTTAACTTCAATAGAAATTTAAAGTTAAAACATGGTTAACTAAAGTTAAGTTGATTAGGATTAAGATTGACACATGTAAAAATTTAAAAGGGAGATACGGAGTGGGACATACATTATGGGACAGCAAATTTTTCTCCACCTTATTAAGTATCTTAGAGCAACTCCAACACCACTAGCTAAACAATTATTAAGTTAAATTTAGCTAGTTGAATAGCTATGATGTCACTCCAACAAGATGACATTGCTCTCTAAATTTTTTAGAAAGCCAACTTCACTAGCTAAATTTGACTAGCCAAATTGGTTGGCTATTTGTATTTTTTTAATCATTATTTCTCTTTCTTCTTTGTTTGTTTGCTTTCCTTTTTCTTTTTTACTTATCTTTTTCATTTATTTTAATAATAAAATAATCATGTAGAGAGTCAAATAACTAGCATGGTTGGAGCAAAATACAAATTTGGCTAGCCAAATTTTAGCTAGTTAATATTTTATAGTAATTTAGAGAGGCAAATAGCTAGTAGTGTTGGAATTGCTCTTATATTCCATAATGGAGACCAGATAAAGATTTTTTCGGATTTGTTGATTTATAACAAATTTAAGGTAAAATTAATTGAAGTTAATTAGTACTGCTCAATAATGGATATATAAATATGTTTCAAAGCCGACATTGTGATATTCCTGAGATGATGCAAACCCGGACAATGTGTTTGAATGCAAGCACTGTAATTATAATTTCAATGAAACACCGCTGAAATATTTCTATTACATTTAGGCAGTCTCGGTCATCATGGTATACCTCCATGCCATAAGATTCCTCTAATCATTATGGGGAAAGCCAAATTGGAACTTTGCGGGCGTTGTTGAGGATATTGGTGGTATGCCTTTGAATCTCAACGCCCCGATCAATTTTAACTTTGTTCTACCTATGAATCTAGCCGAACATTTCTGCCGGAATCACTACCGCCTCCTCAATCACTTTGATGGGGGATTATGGCGACATGGAATTCGCTTCTATGCGAGGGATGCATAATCAGTTTTTACATATGAGAAGTTTGAATTGGAAACCAATTATGCACGTGGGTAACCTTCAAGGAACCTTGGTGAATCTCAACCCGCAGGTTATCAACCTCATACAGCTTGCTAAACGTATTCACAAGCAATGTTTTGAAAGCTTCGAATCAAATTGAAATGGCAATGCATACCTTATCTACAAATCCTACTTGGTCAATACCATTCTCTTACAATAAAACTACAAACTTTTCGAACAACTTCTCATGCTACCCTTACTGGATCTATGAAGTTTTTGCCCTCCTTAATATTGATAATGTTGATAACGTTGATGTTTAGCTCCTATTTTCAATGTAATCAAGAGCTATTGGAACTTTCTTTTTATCTCTTTCTTCTTAATTTCTAGGTCTAACGTAATTGAGCTCTTAGAGCTTTCTTTTTATCTTTTCTTTTTCTTGTTGATTAATAGATATATAAATGAAATAATTAAAACATTATTTATATCGAGTAAATCTCCATTCTAGTAATGAGACCTTCGTGTGTTCAGATTGGAAAAGTAACCGGTCGAAGCTGGACGTTTTAGACGAAAATCATTCGAAAATTTCCTTTTAGTGGTCATCCATTATTTAGGGAGTTAAATGCACCAATGGTCACTCAACTTTGCTTGTTGCCTCAAAATGGTCACTCAACTTTAATTTGTCTCAATAAAGTCACTCAACTTTGAGTTTTGTCTCAATTAAGTCACTTCATCAAATTAAAGATAAATTAAATACCAAAGTAATGATGTGGCTGCCATGTTGGCATAAGTCAACTTTTGACCGTTGACTTTGACCGCCACGTGGTGGCCACCTAGCCGCCACATGTCGTAAAATTTTATTATACATCTAGGTGGTTGCTACGTGGCAGTCAAAGTCAACGGTCAAAAGTTGACTTGTGCTGATGTGACATCCACATCACTATTTTAGGATTTAATTTATATTTTAAGTTGATGGAGTGACCTAATTGAGACAAAACTCAAAGTTGAGTGACTTTATTGAGACAAATTGAAGTTAAGTGACTATTTCGAGACAAGAGGTAAAGTTGAGTGACCATTGATGCATTTAACCCATTATTTAGGTAGATACATAATTTTCTTTGCTTGATTTGTTATGGCATATCTCTTGATTAACAACAACCTCAGGGTGGAGAATTTCAGTGACAGTTAGTATTTGATACAATGAATTCCTGAAAAAACTTTTGCCACGTGAACTTTTAGGAATTTACTAATTTATTTATTTATTTTGAGAGAGAAATTTATTTATAGATGTGCATGTCAATATTAATAACTGGTGAAATAATGGTGATATGACATTTTTCATTAATGGAGATTAACAAATAATCAAAAGCTCTTGATTATGAGGAGTGAGGACTGATTACAGTTAAGTGGTTTGTTTCACGCACACGAGTAGTACTATTGGTTGCTTTCGGCAAGTGTACGATGTCACTCAAGTGGTAATAAGAATATCGATCCCAGAGAAAACGATAAATGTACAAACTAAATATGTCTTTATTAATACTTTGTTTGTTTTTTCTTGAAATGTAGTAAATGCGATAATTGTGATTTTGATTATTAACTAAGTAACTTTAAACTAAACTAATTCAAATCCTAATCTAACATTTTTAACCAACATTACAAATTCAACCAATTTTAGAAAGCAGTTAAATGCGATCTCTCGATACATATATTTAATTATCCTTAAGTGATTTCTAATGTAGATTACTGCACCTATCCTAGATAATCTTTATGTAGCATGATAATCACTTAAGTTAGATTGGTTACGACTTACTAATTGGTCCTATCCTAAATTAATAAAACGTAAGTGATGAACATTCTAAACGTTTTACTTGATAACAACATAGTCAATTATACCAAGCAATATAACATGTAACATTCAACCACATGAACTTATATGAAGATTACTTATATTATAAGTATTGCAATTGTCAAACATTCATAGATATTACAACAGAAAATAATTCAGAGAAATGTAAGAACTATAAATGACAAATGGAAAGAGGGTTGTCAATCCTTTTTACTCTTGATCGTTAGGTGTGCCAACCCTCAGGGCATTCTTGCTAGTCTTCTTCTTGATGAATCGATGAAATAGTTTATCTCTCGATCAGAACTTTGATGCAATGGAATTAGGAACAAATGGTGTTTGGTGTTGATATAGAACTTTGATCTTTTCTATACGCCTAAAATGTGATTTCTGTAAAAGATAATCTATATAATTTCATTGTTTGATGAATAGACGAAGCTCTTGGGTGATCGGAGACGTTATTTGGATGATAGAATACGATTTTTGGTGTTTAAGGATAAGATTTCTATGGTGATTTTAAGTTATTGGTTTTTCTATAGAAGTCGATTTTGACCCTTAAATGACAACCATATAAATATCACGTGCCATAATTTTAAAAAATTCTATGGTGGGTGAGGTCCATCACGTGACAATGGTCCTAATCAACAGTGCTTACCGTTGCTCAGTGGTGGACTTGATTTATTCTAATTCCATAATATTTTATTAGTTGTGTCCAGGTAGCTGTCAGGTGACGGTCAAAGTTAACTTTTGCTGACGTGATAGTCACATAACTTTTTACTGATATTTTAGTGTAAAATTTTGATTGAATTGAAACATAACCAAAAAATGAGCAAATTCATTAAAACAAGCATTTAACCCTTTATTCTCCCCCTTCTCTAGTGAAAGTTAGAAAGAAAAATAAAGACATGAGCCCTAACCAATAAGTAAGATTGATTTCGCAAACCGTAGAGTAGTAGAGGCAGTGAGAAATCCAATCAAACCTTAAAAATCTCAGCTATACAACAATACAATGGACATGAAACAAACAAACAATGAAAGATCAAACCGACCTAACTCTATCTTTCTCCGAACACAAATTGAGTTAGGTTTCTAAGTGGATTCTTCTTTGTTGGCTCCTGTAATTTGAGGTATGAAACATGAAATGTTATTGCAAACTTTTCTTTTACTTTTACTTTGAAGCCTGTTCCTTAACACTTGGAAAACTGATCTGTTAATGAGATAATTGGCTTTTGAATAATCCTATGCATTTCCCGGGAGCTCTCCATTTCTAATTCTACCCCTGTTACAAGTCGACCTGCATTTTTGAGGATCCTGTTTTGAATTTGCTATTTGTTGCTCTTAGGTTGAATTTTGACTATGCTGAAACTGTACGGTTTTCGAATATATACATCTCTAATATTTTGTATTATGCTTCTTTAGATCCAAACTTTAGCTGCCTCTGCATTGCTTCAAGTTGGACCCACTTTTTTCCTTGCTTTTTCCATGTTTGGATTTCTATTGCAACTCGGATCTTTGGTTGTAGAAAAAGAGCTCAAACCTACGTCCATAATAGAATTTCTCTTTTTTTTTCGTGTTCGAGTTGTTAAATATGTGATCTTGAACACCCAGAAAATATGAGCAAAAAATGTTCAGTAAGCTATCCAAAGTTGACCACTTGCAGCCCCTCCTTTGCCAACAGACCAAACTTCACCGCAGCCTTACCACTTCTCCTCCAGCAGTAGTGCCACATTCCAGTGAGTTAGCTGCTCTGATCCTAAATTCTTCAAACCCACAAACTCTAGCTCAATCCCTTCACTCCCCCACCATCCGTTGGTCTCCGGAAGTAGTGAATGGAGTCCTTAAACGGCTATGGAATCACGGGCCTAAGGCCCTCCAGTTCTTCAACCTCTTATCCCGGCATCCTTCCTACCGTCACCATGCATCATCCTTTGACCATGCGATAGACATTTCAGCTCGCCTGCGCGATTTCCGCACCATGAGGACCCTTATTTCCCGTATGCGTTCCTACCGCCTGGGTCCCTCCTCGAGAACCTTTTCCATTGTAGCTGAAAGGTATGCTTCCATGGGGAAACCCCACAAAGCTTTAAATCTTTTCATGTCAATGCACGAATATGGTTGCTTTCAAGATTTATCTTCATTTAATACTCTTCTTGATGTGTTATGCAAGTCAAAAAGAGTTGAAATGGCTTATAATTTGTTTAAGGCACTAAGAGGAAAGTTTAAAGCTGATCATGTTACTTATAACATAATTGTTAATGGATGGTGTTTGATTAAGAGAACTCCAATGGCCTTAGAGGTGTTAAAGGAGATGGTGGGGAGAGGATTAACTCCGAATTTGACTACTTATAATACAATGCTTAATGGGTATCTTAAAGCTCGTCAGATTAATGAAGCTTGGGCTTTCTTTTTGGAAATGAAGAGGAGGAAATGTGAGATTGATGTTGTTACTTACACTAGTCTGATTCATGGGTTTGGTGTTGTTGGTGAGATAAGGAGAGCTCAAAATGTCTTTAATCGGATGGTTAATGAAGGCGTGCTTCCTTCTGTGCCAACTTACAATGCTTTGATTCAGGTTCTATGTAAAAAGGATAGTGTAGAGAATGCTATATTGGTTTTTGAGGAGATGGTGAAAAAAGGTTATGTCCCTAATTCAATAACTTATAATTTGGTGATTAGAGGATTATGTCACGCCGGTGAAATGCAGAGAGCAATGACATTTATGGAAAGAATGAAAGATGATGAATGTGAGCCAAATGTTCAAACATACAATATAGTGATTAGGTACTTTTGTGATGGAGGAGAGATTGACAAGGGCTTAGATTTGTTTAAGAAGATGGGTAGTGGGGATTGCTTGCCAAATTTGGATACTTACAATATACTAATAAATTCCATGTTTATGAGGAAAAAATCAGATGATCTCTTGGTGGCTGGAAACTTATTGATTGAGATGGTTGATAGAGGGTTTCTACCTCAAAAGTTCACTTTCAATCGAGTTCTCGATGGATTATTATTGACTGGTAACCAAGATTTTGCTAGAAAGATTCTGAGATTACAGGGTCAATGTGGCCGTCTTCCTCGCAAACTCAAATTATAAGAATTAGTTTAAAGTTTTTGCACTTTCTTTTTTCTTTGTTCATTCTATTAATTTTATTATCAAGTTTTGGATTTACATGTACTCTGAATTGGGTACACTTTTCATGGTGTTACTTGATTTGTAATCTGCTGGTATAGATCCTTTGCTCTTCTCCCTGGTTTCTTATTGTTTCCCAAAGCATAACTATAGCTCTGTGATTTTTAAACATGTGATGTTACACTCAACGACTTACTCGGAATGCACAAGCATTGTATAGTTTAGTTTGGTAATGACTTTCATGCCTTTGTTTAAGCGTTTTTCTTTGGTGGATTTCCTTGTAACCTTTTGTGTTCTAAGATCCTGTTTCAATATTATAAATCTTTGACTCTTTAAATATAGATATGTTACATAAATGTTACAAGTAAATCACTGAATTCAAGCATAACACAACTCCTCGATTTACCTTGTGAAAGATGTAAGTAGCATAATATGCATCTCGGGTGTTATTGACTGTTGCACTTAAGGGTGTTGACGGAGCGAGGGTTCCTCAAAACCATGGTGATCTAATTAGATAGGGAGGTGAATTTTCGAATTATTTGGGAAATGGAGCAGGGGTCTTTTGCCTCCGAAGTTGAAAAGGGATACTATTCCTGCTTGCTGGAGATTTTCCATCACCTATGGAGAATGGCGCAGAATGAGGGTGTAGATTTTTGAAAATTGCGTCCTTGCGAGTGCTGAGAGCGGAATGGAGAATGCATCATTGCTGCATTATCACCTGTAATTGTACTAATATAGTACAAAAATCCTTCTAGGAGAGTTTCTTTGCAAGAAACAGTTAACAGTTATTCCATGGCGATTTTTAGACATTCATATGGTCACTTTTCTTCTTCAGAAAAAAAAAAAAAAACATTAACAGTTGCAACATTTTATTTTAAGTTTGGTATGTAATTTTTTTTTGTTTCTTTATGTCTGACACATGCATTTTAAAGTTGGGATGACACTAGTGAGTACTTTTACTCCGACATGTTCCATCCTGTACTTGGAAACAAGAGTGTCAAAGGGTCGAAATTGCCAGCTTAGTTGTGTGTATCAAGTGGCAAAAACTGACGATTTGGGGAGTGTGATTATGTATTGAACTGTTTTTTTTCGAAAGTGTATTGAATTATTTATTTTACCAACTTTGGCCAAGTTCATAATAATATTTTCTATTAATTAGTTTAAAACCAGAAAGTAAATAGTTAATACAACGGGCAAACACTAGTATAACGACAATACAAGCAAGAAAATGAGTACAATGAGCAATAAAAAACCATAAAAGGGGATAATAACACAAATAGAAACTCATAACTTCTTTGTGCATCCAAGTTTTCGTCGATATTCTACTATGATCCATACTTGCAACTCCGTAGATTTACACATCTTTGAATGAGATTCAATTTTGTGGTTATTGCTAAATCGGAGAGAAATGCGAATAACAAAATTATAGACATGAAACGTCCAAGAAAAGAAGTATGATTAAGATATAAGAGGACTTCTAATAAAAGAAAGACCAATGTTGGATATTAAAAATAGAGAGATACATAAATGGAGAAATAGGAGGAAGGAACCGAAGAGTGTAGAAGAAAGAAAGAAATTAAAAAATTGGTCATGAGTCATGGCTTGATGAAGTTCTTTTTCTGCAAATTTGTTGAGTTTTGTGGCATTTTTTCATGTTTGTCGAGTTATGGTGCATTTTGTTACATGTTATGGATAAAACACAACACATTTTTTTAAAATGCGACAAAAATTTAAACTGAATAGAGCAAATATCATTGTGTTATTGATTCGTTCTACTATTTTTTTATTTTATTTTTTCTAAATTGATTTGAAAGAAAGTTACGTGGGGAATGTTGTATAATTTGACAAGTCTTAAATTCATAGAATACATATTAGTAAAAGGGTTAACGTTAATTATGGAAATAAAATAAAATGTGAATGCGGTGGAATTGAGATTCCCGCTAACGGATAAATAATTCAAACTTGAAAAACAAAAAATCCCTCCAAACTTAAAGAAATAAAACACATCCCTCTCTCCTTCAAAATTCTTGCCGCCATTACTCTCCGCCCTTTCTTTCCATTCCTTAACGGTCTTCTTCAAAATCCCATCACTTGTTTCCCCCTCTGCAACATCTTAGATCTCCTTACTCAAAACGATGCCGTTATCATCTACGGAGGCCCCTGAGCCTTCTTGTCTCCACCACGCCTATAGCAGGAAGCAGAAATCTCTCGGTCTTTTATGCACCAAGTACTTTTCTTTTCCTTTTCTTTTACCCTTTTACTGTCGTTGCCGGGTTTTTCCACTAAAGATTCATCTGGGTTTTGCAGTTTCTTGAGTTTGTATGATAAAGATGGCATTGAAGTCATTGGCCTCGATGACGCTGCTTTAAAACTAGGTGGGTCATTTTGATTACTGGGATTTCAACTTTTCAAGATCTTGATTAGGGATAAGATTTAAATTTGATCGTTTTTGAAATCTGCAGGTGTTGAGAGACGGCGAATCTATGATATTGTTAATGTTTTGGAGAGTGTTGGAGTGAGTTTTTTTCTTTCTTTTGTTTTGAAAGTTCATTTTTTTTTTGTTTTTTTTTTAATTTTATTGATGTGCCCCTGATGTTCTTAGGTGCTTGCTAGAAAAGCTAAGAATAAGTATACATGGAGAGGACTTGGGGCAATCCCTGCAACTTTACAGCAGTTAAAGGTAATTGGGGATTTTTATTTTCCGTATTGAGATAGATTCTGATACTACTGATAAGTGTATGGCACTGATCCGGCTTGTCTATTGTTATGATAGGAGGAGGGTTTGAGGGAGAATTTAAGCAGTTTTGATAAGCCGCACAGCAACAATAGTGAGAAAGTAAGTGAATTAGGGGATATGAAGTCTTTCTTTGTGTACAAAAGGGTTTTTCTTGGTAGTTAAAGGCCTAATCCCTGAGATTTTCTCTTATAGATTTCGGATGATGAAAATGATGTTGAAGATGATTGTGATTCTAACCCGAACACGGGGAGCCAAAATGATAATTCTATACCCAGTGGTATCGTCAAGTCAAAGGCGACATCTAAATTTGGTATATTGCTCGTGCCTGTGCTTTCATGAATCTATTTTCAGTCCAAGATCAATGAAGAAATGTTGGAGATCAAGCCTAGCTGATTGGTGTGGCTTGGTTATTCTTTTAAGAAAAGACAATATATTTATCATCTACGATGTCTTGTTAGAAAAGTCTGGCTTTGAATCATAGTTATAGTTAATAAAGGTGCATTCTTGGTCTGGATGTGGTATAAAGACTATAAAGAGAGGCAACGAAATGTGTTGATGGATACATGTGTAATCCTTCTTAACTGTTGAATTTGAACTGGATATTCAGGTTTAAATTGACATCCCGACCCTTACCCTTTCAAACCCTTCTCCCCAAACATGAATTTTGCATCATACTTTACCTTGTTAACCCTCCTCAATCCCCCTCCCAACAAAGTGTAGGCCCGTGCTTGCGCCTTACATCTAGAATGTCTTAGAAGGTAGATGATGGTGTTTAGCCTTCTCTTTTGACCTACCTAGAGATATTCGTGGTTTTGTTTTGTTCTAGTATGACAAGCACATTCTTCAAACTGTAGATGTAGAATGGTTGAGATTGAAATAATAGCTTCTTAACTTGGAATCCTAAAAAAGCTGTCTCATTTATAAAACTGTGCCTACATGTGGCTCTTTCAAAGGCAAGCTCAGGAATGCGAGGTTCATGATCTGAATAATCATTTTGACTTGAGTCATACGAGAAAAGTTGCCGTCATTATCAGCTATCTGTTTTACTGTTATAGCTGCATTTTGTAACTGACTTTATACTCGTCTTACAGATAGCAGAAAAGAAAAATCTCTGGGACTTTTAACACAGAACTTTGTCAAACTCTTTGTGTGCTCTAAAGTGAGTAATAAGTAGTAACTGAATTCTTAATATTATATCTTATGTGAATTCCTGTAAAATTGGTGGTTAAACAGAAGTTTATTTTCAGGTGGATTTTATCTCTTTAGATGAAGCTGCAAAACTCTTGCTTGGGGATGGACATAATTTGTCAGTAATGAGAAGTAATATTTCAAGATTCTCTTCTTCTAGTTGTATCTTTTGTTTTGTTTTGCATCTGGAGTTGTTACCTGTCATACACACATGACTAATATTGCATTCTCGATTTTACAGCAAAAGTAAGACGGTTATATGATATTGCGAACGTGCTGTCTTCCTTGAAACTTATTGAAAAGGTACGAGACAGAAAATTAATTAAAGTCTATGGATTATGATGTTTAAATGACTTTCTCATCTTCCATTTTAACTGTGCACAGACTCATACAGCACAAGCCCGGAAACCTGCATTCAGATGGTTGGGTTTAGGAGGGAAACCTGAGAGTGTACAAGGTGATGCGATAAGGAAAAGAACGTTTGGAGCTGATGTTACTAACATTTGTTTCAAAAGAAGAAGAATCAATGAAGACAAGAATGAAAGCTTTAAAGTTCACAAACCAATAAAATCTGAGGATGGAGTAACCAATGCTGAAGGAAGCAGTTTGGGTCAATATTCACAGCAGCAGGGATGTAAGAGTTACGAGTTTGGTCCTTTTGCACCTGTTAAAGTTGGTGGCTCTGAGAGAAAACAGGCTCAAATACATGATTGGGAAAGTCTTTCATCGACATATCGTCCTCAATATCACAACCAAGGTAAGGTGGTACCTAATTGTCATGATGAATAAAAAGTTTTTAATCAGACATTGCACGTATGAAGCGGCTAGTTAGTTAGTGTGAATCCAAAAGATGAAGTTGTCGCAGTCTCCTTGCATGTGTTAGTTTAACCAACACCAATTTTCCACATTGGGACTGAGTTGTTTAGTTTCTTGACCATGAAACCTATTACTAGTTGTAATTTTTTTCCGAATAAGAGCATGAACTTGGTTGAGCACATCTTGATTAGACCGCTTCTAATGTGGGATTTCCGTCCATCACAATCCTTTAAGAGTGCTTCTTGCTGGGACCTTCCACCTTAATGTTAGATTATGTGTAAACAAACCATAGGGCGCTCTTGTTACCTTATTATTCTGAATCATTCTGATTATGTTTGTGTTTGTTGGTGGAAGAGATGCTAACTAATTGTGGTGATAATATTGATTGCAGCTTTGAATGAACTGTTTGCTCATTACTTGGAGGCATGGAAATCTTGGTACACTGAAGTAGCTGGGAACAAACCAGCACGCAGCACATTTCCTGATGTTGCTTCGTTTGTGTGTGAATGAAATTCCTCGTAATAACATTTTTCCCAAATATTCATTCTTTGACAGAATGAGCTGTAGAGGCATATGCATAAGAAAAGAAGAGATGTGGCCTTATGTTGGCAGATATTTGTATACGTCAACATGTGGATGCCCATCCTCATCCTCGGGATTATTGTAACAATTATTAGAGTTAGTTTAGTTGTACACATTTTCTCAATGTGTAGCATTTGATTCATATTTGACCGGATAATAATGTGTATGTGCTTTCTTTCTTGAGTGCTGTGTAGTTTGTAAAAGATGAAACAGCCGCCTGAGTTCTAACCACTTCAGTATAGCGTCATATTGGTCCTTTTGGAATTATATCTTGGATGTCTGTAAGGATGCATTTTGCACTTTTAATGTCATTCAATATGGTTTAATTTCCCTCACGGAAACAGTGAGCAAAGTGAACGACCTAGTTTCCATCCCTCAAAGTATGAAGACTACACTGCATAAGCTCGATCATTACTGGTGACTCCATTTCCTCTCCCACATGATGAAACCTGTTATCCCACGAGGTAAAGATAAACCAAATCTGCAAGTGCATTTCATATACGAACCTAGTCAATCATGCATCCGTACCATTTCTCATCAATCCACTCACCCTGCCAAAACTAAACTGTGTTCCTTAACCTCTATTCCTATTCAATTGCCAATGGCTTCAAACAAACCGACACTGTAAAGCATTGACATCTCATGTTTTAGGGCTATAAGTACGCAGCACTGAAACCAATCAGCCGCTTTAATATCACGATAAGAAAGGGACAGCGATCACAGTTCTTGATCACCAGTCACCACCATTCCTTTCTTGTCTGGTAGCTAGCTGCTATGTCCACTCATTTGTTTCAAAAAAAAACTGAGGGATCCATGAATACTGAAATCCCTATTAGGCATAGTATCAAGCTTGCTAATCTTATTCAGTATTCACTTAAGAAAATGTGAGAAGATGAAACAATCATTCTTCCTTATTACAATTTGCACAAGTCAATTTACAAAAGGGTAAAAGAAAGTAATCAAGTAAAATTGATATATCATCCATCGTACACTACCAAAGAGAAATGCGAAAATGATTGTAGTAGACCTACTACTATTTCTGGGTGACCTACAAGATTACTTCCTCCTGAACGCTAAGATTGAGCGTCTTGTTTGGAAGAACAATGCTGTTTACTACAACTACTTCATCTTCAACATTCACAGATTCACCTGCACCAAACAAAAATAATTATTTCCCCGGCAACTTCTCTATTTAGGATGACCAAAGTGAATGGAATTGCATCAACAAAATACCAAGGATTGTTACTCCCAGTTTGGCATTGAAATCCCCAGAAGCCTGCAATGCAATCAGTTTTCAACTCAATAAGCTAATATAATAGTCTTGCAATTGAGGAAAGAAATCAGGAATCTAACAAATTCAGGAATTAGGAATCAAAAGAAATACAAATGGGGAAACATAGGAACGGTTGAATTCCATAAAAATGGTATATTCGCTAACTTTAGCCCCATGATGTTCCAAAATTTGCGAAGTAAAACTTTGATGCTAATCACTATAGTCTATAGCAAGAACTGAGATGAAATGCATATCTTAATGTAATTTAGTATATTGTCAACAAGTACGGGGAAGTAGTTCGTTAAGAATTGCTAATGATCAATCAGCGGTACAATAAGAAAGCCAGCTTGCCTGGACACGGGACCATCTCCCGATAGAAGACTTCCACCCAACAATTGCATGAATTACAACTCCATTTTCCTGAGAATAAAGAATAACAAGTGGCCGAATTTGAGATTAGGGTTTGAGTGGATTTATAAATGAAATAATGTATACTCAAATTTCATGTGTCAGTTCCTACCATGACTTCAACGTCATCTAGGATAATACAGTTGATGAGCCTTGCACCCGGTCCTATACGAGCATTAGCAGATATCGAGACATTGGGACCGATCTGTTTCACCAAAAATTCTAGCAAAGTCAATACCATAAGATTGGACCAACAATATTTCATGGTTCTGCATCCATATGAGGCATGAGATGCAAGATGAAAATGTTACCTTAGCAGTTGGATGTACTTTGGCAGATGGGTGAATGTAAACATCACCTGCTATGGTGGCACTCTTTGAGCCATCACCGCTAGCCAAAAGATGTGGGGAGGTATGCCGAAACTGGGCGAGATACAGGGCCGAACATTTTAAGGACATTCTGCAAGTATTGATTTCAAAAATCACCATCCAGACTGACTCCAAAGTCTAAACTACAACAATAGTACATATGTTACACAGTTTACCCAGGAGTTTTAATTTGTTCCCAAAAATCCATCGTTTCATATGTATACAACTTCTTTTTCCCTGCAAGAGGAGACAATATGTCTTGATCCAATCTCACAAAATCTGTGGAAGGGCTCCTGTACAAGAAATTTGTGTCAAATAAGACTTCAAACAAAGCCAATACTAGAATTAATTGCAACATCATTCCAGGAAGTTGAAGAAGAAAACACAAAGTCAAGACTTTGTTAACTTCTGCATCATGGAAGGCCTTACGATTTGCATCTCAACTTTTCCAAGGTAAATTACTAGCACATCTTGCTTAAAATATAAATCATAAATGCTTTCTGAAATGGCAGATTCATGCCATAGTTCCGACAGGTCTTAGCCAATAATAACAAATACTTTCTCATGCCCAATGCTAACATTAACATTCTCGATAAGCACTAGCACAGTGAATTAGCCATGAAAATTTTAAAACTAGAATAAATGAAAAGAGACAGATTAGTTAAATTTTGCAAAAGTTACCACACTTTTCTAACAGAAAGATATGCCTTCCAGCAAGGATGCTATTGCTTAAAAGTGTGCATACCTTGTGGCTGATTGAAGGGCTTCAAAGCTGGAAAGACGTCTCAGATTAGCTGCATAATAGTAAAAGAGTTAAGATTCTGCAGAGTAAGACCGACATTACACCTATTTCTTAGGATATTCAATACATCGAGAATGTCAAAACAGTACCTCTTCATGTTTATTTTCCAACTAAGAGACCAACTCTCAAGGTTTTTTTATCCACATAGGGTGATTTACGATATTCCAAAAATTCTAGTAATTATCCTATTAACATAACCGTAGCTCTAACCTCTGTCTTTCCGTTGCGAAGAAACGCCCTGAATGGCTATAAATATCTCTGGTATAAATACATATACGCCACAGTTTATCAAGTCACTAACCTGCAACATAACATAACAAGAAGAAACAAAATGAAAAAAAGGAGAGCAGGACAAACATAGGGAGATATGAAGTGCTAACCCTTAAAACATTCTGATTATTTCTCATGTTTACCGTAGCTTTGAAATAGAAAAAAGGGATCAAAAGTAAGTTTTGAGTTGAGAACTATGATATAACATAAAACTTGAAGAAATTTGACCTTTTTGAATTCCCTTTATAAAAAAACCATGACAGATCCTACTTCATTGTGAAAAAAAGAGGGAAATAATATTGTATCATTTGGCTTTTCATTTTGGTAGATCCATCTGGTCAATCGATATGAGCTTTGATCAGATACCCTTCCATATATGACTATCTAGGACTTTTCCAGGAAGCAAAAAGCACGAGTAGGTCATTGAACGAAATGTACCATTTGAAACAATATCAAAAGCGATTCCAATTGAATTTATCAAATTGAAACTTAAAACTTTGTACGTACAAAAGTTTCAGGTTTCTCTGTGTAGTGCAACAGCTCTTTAGTGACTGGATCGGCAATCAATTCACCAAACTGGCTTGCTGACTCAGCAGAAACCTGCACAGGAAAAGAGTATTTGAAGCCAAAACATGCAGACATTTAGATGCATTATGCTGCCGGAAGATCACACCTCAAATATGTTTTTCCAGCATGAGGCTTTAGCCAAATCAACCAACCTTGCTCACTAGAATAGTTCCTGTTCCGCCATAGCTTTTGTGAGCCTCTGCAGTCATGATAAACAAACCAGAGTTCAGAAGTTCCGCTAGAAAGATGAAACAACCCTGATTGTAGAATTCATTTTCTCAATCTGATCACAGCAACATAAAAGGAAAATAATTTCTTCGTTGTGCAAGGAGTTTTTTGTAGAAGAAGAACTACAAGATGAATTCAAATAAATTCAAGAAGAGTCAGCAGATGACATTTGACAGAAGAATGTGATTACCAAGCATTTCTGGGAGTGGGAAACTACAGCAAACGTCACAGTTCAGCAATATTATATGAGACTGCAAAAGATGAACACGTATCACTCAGCAAACATGATAATCCACAATTCAACAGAATCATCTCAGACTGCAAAAGACTGATAAGCATCATTTGAAATCCTAATCTACACAATAATGCACTTTCAGATGATTCTACCTACATGAAGATCCAAATTCAAGACTATATACAAATGTGCATATAAAGAGAGAGAAGCTAAGATGTGTACGGGATTGTCTTCCATGATTAGATCTCTGAAGTTATAGAGGCCACCAGCTGAGCCATGGGGCTTGTCTTCCCTCAAATATCTACAAGCAAAGACTTGTTTAAAAAAAAAAGAGAGAGCAAGAGTTGGGGAATAAAGCAAATGGCATAGAGTAAATCATCATAAAGTAGTTACCTGACAGGGATTTTGAGCTCATTTGAAATTGAAGACACGTACAATGCGAATTCTCGCTCCTCATAAAAACCGAGAAGGTAGATCTGTGCCAAGTTTGGAATCTGAAACAGAGAGCAGCACATTCAAAGAATGAGAAACAGAGCGCAGACATCCCAACTAGGTTGAGACCACACAATGCTGACCAAAAAAACCCGACCCGAGTAACAAAGTGGAATAAATCTAAAACAAGATAATAAGAAAGTGAAATGTAGCATAGGAAATACCCTCTTGCAAGCAGAAATAGGATGGTGAACCATTGGTTGTCCAGCCAAAGGGAAAAGGGGTTTGGCCACATTCAAGGATAATGGCCGGAATCGAGTTCCTGATCAGAAAATGAATTAAACAAATCATTGACAGCTTAAAAAACACTTGACAACACAAAATTCAACACAAAACTACAAAATGGTATATGAGAAAATAACAAATTAGAGGATTTGGACCCAAGAAAAGAAGGCATAATATGGTAAAAATCAAACCTTTAGTAGGACCACCGACCATAATAACAGCAACAACTTTCTCATCGGAGAAACCCATGTTGAATCAAGGAACAGAAACGCAGGCAGATATGTTCAAATCTGGAAATGCAGTAGTTAGTTTAGTTGTATGAAAATAATATGTGAATCCAATAGAAGCCAAATGTAAGCTAGCTTGTAAAAGAAGGAAAAAAGAAGAGCTTTTTATTTATTTATATGTATAGTATAGGGATTGGGGGAGAGTAATTGGGAAAGATAAATAATTGGATAAACAACAAGAATGTGACGTATAAGTGAAAGAAAGGTAAGGAAATAAGAATGGCAGATTGGGTAAAATTTTATTTTAGAACAATGAAGGAAAAAAGGGGAACATGATAAAACGAGGAAAAGTTTAAACAACTGAAGTTTCCATTTCTATTACAATTTCAATAACAGTTGGTTGGTGTTGTGTCTGCTTCTGGTTTCGAGATTGGATCAACAAAACAAATCCAATCGAATATTCTTCTTCTTGGCTCCTACCTCCTCCCAAACAAGTCTTTAAATTTTCCTAATATATCACTTATAAATGTTTTAATGCATCACTGAAATTCATGATGTAATATGTTTTCTTAAAATTTTAACGTCACGTGATAAGAGATTCTTCTATGGTCTTTTAAAGGTATATCACATTTTAGAGGAGGTGGATAAAACTTATAAGTTTTCTAAATCTATTGAAGTTTTGCTTAGTCAAGATGAGTACGACTTGTTCAGAGGCAATGCTACTATTGAATTCGGTACTCGTTGTTGTCTATCGAGGATTAGCGCAGAATATTTCATAAGCTCTAGATTTAAGGTTTTTTGAATGATGCAACATAAAAAGTCAGAGGGTAAACAAAGAAATACGAAATATAGTTAACAAAAAGATATAAAAGTTGATAGACATTTCAATAGTAAAAATAGAAAGCTCAGTAAAAATAATTATTCAATCGATTTTTATTAGTTCAACGCTCTTTCATACTCACCCATCGTTTAGCTCGTAACACGCTTTTACTATCTAATTTTCGTTTCAATGAAAAATGTTACAAATTGATTCGTTGTAATATCTTTTTTAGCGGTCTTATTAAAGAATGAATGCATGAATGTTACATCAAAGCCACTGATGGGAATTAATAATTGGATCCCACAGATGTGTCATACTCCAGAAAGAAGAATTAACTTAATCTAGGCCATGTGACAAAGATATTTAGATGAGCATTCGTTATGGGTGTTGGAAATTGGAATTCTTATCATGTAACGCTGTAACTTGATGCATAAGCTAATATTAATGTCTCCAGATCCACCCAGGGCTCACAATTCGGTAACTTGCCAAGTTGACACATCTTCATCATCTGCGCCTATATTTGCCCGCTACCATTCACATTCACTTTTCATCTACTTCTCGTCACAATAAAACTGATCGTTGTTGACGCATTTGTCAAAATGTACAGCTTGCCTAAAAGGTCATTTTGACCCTTAATTCTTGATGAATAACATACGAGGTTATGCACATTTTGACCCTTAAAATCATTTTGTCAATAAATAGCATAAGAGATTAACCGCTCAATAGGTTATTGAGCGAATATTGGGTTACTTCAGATTTGATCGCCCCATAATAATATTCCCTTTTTCTTGCAACTGCTTGATAAACTGCTATGATCTCTTTTAGAACTAATCATTAGAGCTAATCATCATCATCATCATTATTATTGTTATTAATCCGATCAAACAGCAACTAATATACACCAATGCCAGTCTAATACAGCCGCCAAACTTAGCAAAAGAAATCACTCTTCCTTTATTCAAATGGGACGGGTTAGGCACATCTGGTGTTGCAAAGATCTCTTACAGCTTCGATGGGGACTGGTACCAACCCCATGGCTCATTTGAAATGTACTTTGTGACCTGTTTAACACTCAAGTAATTATCAAGTCCCCTGCAATCAAATTACAATAATAATTAGCTCTTCATCAAGGCCATCTGACATTTTAACCAAATAAATCTCGAATAAGCAGGCAGCAGGAGGTTGTTTAGTTTGCATCATAGAAAATATATCTGAGAGTATTTGGAAAATGAAGGGCATACCATTGTCCTAATTCACGCCCAAAACCACTGCGCTTGATACCTCCCCATGGAGCTTGGCAGAAGCATGGCTGTGAGCAATTAATCCATACAATACCTGCCCGAAAAGCCTGCAGAAGAGGGGTATAGAAACACACTAGTTAGTTGTATGAACTACTACTAGAATTGTTGTTACTTATTATTATCTAGAGCTGGTGTTATGTGCTTCGAGGTCTTACCTTGCTTACACGGTCACACCTTTCCAGATCATTTGATATCACCGCAGCACCCAAGCCATACCTGTCAAACATCCATTCAGTCAGAATACATATAAAAACCCAACATATCAAGGAAGATTTATTATCGTATTCTTAGATTAAAATACAAAATCAACTTACTGGGTATCATTCGCCAACTCAATAGCTTCTTCTTCAGTACTAAATGTTTTCACACAAAGGACAGGTCCAAAAACTTCCTCTCTCCAAATTTGCATTGAGGTATTTACATCACTAATAATGGTTGGTTCAATGAAGTATCCCTTGTTCAGATGCTGCCATTTCATTCTCAATAATGTAAGTGACCTTATACACAAAAATGCCAGAAACAGAAAAGCACGACTGACTGAATTATGCATACCTTTGGACGAGCTCCACCAGATAAAATGGTTGCACCTTCGCTCTTGGCAGTGGAGATAAATTTCATTACTTTCTCATACTGCACCAGTCAAGTAGTAACACATGCTCAATACAGATAAACTATGATTCTCAAAAGCAGCAGATATAATCTCTACCAAAACTATTATTTCAATAGTCAGTATCAACCTTTTTTAATTAACAATTATAATCGAAAAGTGGTCTGAGCAATAATTGAGTAGCACAAAATTTAAATTAGGACAAGGACTTATTGTCCAGAATAATAGATACCTAAGACAGTTGTTAAAAATTCTTACCTGCGGTCCGCTAACAACAGGACCAAGTCTGCAGCCTTCTTCCAAGGGATCTGATATTTTAATGTTTTTGCACCACTTGACTAGCCTGTCAAGGAATTCTGCTGCAATGCTTTCCTGGGACATTAAATTGGTGTACATAATTAAGAGCATACAGAAGCAAATAAGTCTAAACCAATATTCCTTATGCTAAACATTTAGTTTGTGGAACCAAATGTTCGTTCTCTCTCCTCCGGGTACATTCTAGAGAAGCTTTTAGTTGGTTGTGGTCCTGGCATACACCTCATCATTAATCCGCAGAAAAGAGACTTGTTTTTATTGCTGAGCTTTAGGAGTGCAATATTTTGAGATACAATGACTTTAAAAAAATATGGACGATTTTTCCATGCAAGCTATTTTGTTATATTTATTTGGTTGTCATTTCATCTTTTTGCAGTGAGCATTTCCTTTTGACACATTTGTTTGTTTGGCTCTGACTTAACATTCATAGATTAAGATTAACTTCAGAGATCCTTCAAAGAGGATCTAATGAAAAATGAAATGATCGCAATTTCTTCCTACCAGTTAATTTGTTTTTAATACCAGAAATGGTTCTCACTTCATGGTTGAGCTGTGATTCTCTTTACTTAATGTGATTCATGAAAACTACATCATGTGTAGGTAATCACAGATTCTTAAGACATCAATGTTTCCAACTGATTAGCCAATACTTTAATTTTACGCAAGAAAAATTATTTTAAGATGATTCCATTGACACTGGACTTCACATTAGTTAAGTGGATTTGGTGCTACAATGTGTGCTTTGCTCATCTAGTTTATAATAAAAAGAACAAAAATAAGTATCTATATAGAAAAGACTAGATGCAGAAAGAAAAAGACAGCAAACTTAAGCTTGCATGAGGGATCAAGAATAATTATTTAAGTCATCACACTTACATGCACAAGGAGACGGGATGTTGCACTGCATATCTGACCATTTGTCCAAAAGCAACCGAAGGCAGTCCATTCAGCAGCTGTTGAATCAAACAATACACAAACACATGTACAAAACATTAACTTTCTGCCACATATAATGCGAAAAGCCTGCTATGCACGATCAGTGAGTATATGATACATACAGCAGTTCTCAACAATCCAGCAGTCACTTAAAAGTTTCAAAATGCAGTTTAGAAGGTAGGAACTAACCCTTGTCGAGATCAACATCCTCAAATACGACTATTGGGCTTTTCCCACCAAGCTCCATGGAAACAGGCTGCAAAGAACATTGGAGCAGGCATAACTCAGACAAAAGAGCACGTAGCTAGCACAGAAAACAATGTTTAGCACAGCAATATACCTTCACCATCTGAGCTGCAGATGCCATTATCCTGCTTCCTGTGGCTGTGCTCCCAGTAAATGCAACCTGTTAAGAGCTCATCATCAATTAGTACGAGGTGAGATTTGAAGGACTTGGAAATCAAAAAAATAATGACAGATTATCAAAACCTTGTCAACATGGGGATGAGATGCCAAAGGAGCACCAGCTTCAGAGCCCAACCCAGTTATAATGTTGAGGACACCAGGGGGAAGACCGACTTCTCTACATACTTCAGCCAGTTCCAAACAAGTCCTGAAAGTGAAAAGGCATCTCAAATTATTTGGATAAATAACATGATTTACCAGTTAAAGTTGATGCTGCTACACATATAAATTATGGACATACACTGATGCTACTTCAGATGGCTTCAGTATCGCTGTGCAACCTGCCGCCAAGGCTGGAGCCACTTTCCATGTAGCCATCAGCATTGGATAATTCCTTCAACATAGAATGCATGTAATTCTTAGACATCAAATTTTGTTGTAGAACAATATGGCATTTAAAGTATTACAATAACCACAATGACAGCAAAGCAAAGATGAAATTCGTTATCACAACCAAAGAGACACTTGAATATTTGGCATCAGATCTACCCCAAAAAAGAATAAAAAAATTGAAAGAATATATTCTTGAACTAATATTTTGAATATTCTTGAAATTCGTTATCACAACTTAAGAGACACTTGAATATTTACAATAACCACTAATGAACTAAACATATAATTTTGGACATCAATGAATATATTCAAGTATAGAAAATTCTTGACTAAAGCACAGATGGAGAAAATCAATATGATCTCGAGACCATCCAAGTTCAGATTAATGGATGAGTAAACAATTGAGATACATGAAGTAGCAATATGACTAATATTATGATAATTTGGAAAAATTCAAACTTGATGGATCATGCGCTTCACAAGTTACTGTTGCAGAAACCCTGAAATAACGATAAGAGAGCCGCATTCTGATGATAATATGAAGAACACAAGCATTTTAACCAAGAGAAGTAATGATTACCATGGGGTGATTAATGCAACAACTCCAATAGGTTCTCTAAGAACATGAGTTTTAAATGTTTCCATAGGAAGAGAAACAGGCTCGTTTTGCCTTGCATCCAAACCTTCAGCAAGGTCTGCATAGTATTCGAAGCATCCAGCAACATCATCCTAGGAACATGGAGATAGATACATGTAAAGTTATGTCCATACCGAGTGTAATAATGTTATATGATTACAAGCTTACTATGTCCCATGCTGCTTCATCTAACGGTTTTCCACAATCTAGCGCTTCAAGTTTGGCTATTACAGCTTTCTTTTCAGTTATCTGCAAGTCAAAAAGACAAAGAAAAAGATCAAAAACAAGACATTAGAAACAGGGCTTAAAGTTTCAAGGGGATCTAACTCTTGGAATTGAATAACGGCATTCAGAATGTAGAAAAGATAGTTTGACATTTTACCTATCAGATAATGGCTTCTAAATGTTACTTTTTAACCTATTATAATATAGGGCACACTAAAAAGTGACGGTTTCTTAGATCAGGAACAAAAAAAAAAGTTGATATTTGATAAAAAAAAAAAAAGATTAACATGAAATCATGAAGGAAGGAAAAGTGGCGGAATAAAAGTAAAAGCTCCGTTCTTTTCACTTATATTCAACATATTTCCGTTCAGTTCAGTTCAGTTCAATTCAGTAAATTAGCCACTAATTCAGTTGAATTCAGTAAAAAAGAAGACAGGGGGCAAGTAAGTATACCTTGGCAGCAATAGCGCGTAAATACTTAGCACGAACAGCGCCAGAAGTAAAAGCCCAATCTTTACCCTTGTTCCTATAAAAGGCTTGATGAGCTGCTTCTACTGCAAGCTCCACATCTTGTGCAGTAGCTGCTGGTATATCACCTATACGATTTTCAACAAGTTATAAGATTAGATCTATGTTGCCCGGATGACACTAAAACGTTATTTCTAAAACGTAACCTTCATAGAAAAAAACATATTCGAGTACAGTTAGTTAGTAAGTAGAAGTGTGGGTGTAAGATAGGATTAGATTAAAAAAAGAAGGGAAGGGAAAAACCGATGATGAGCTCGGTGGAAGGGTTGATGATAGGGATGCGGTTCTTAAGGAGAGGCTCCCTCCATTCTCCATTGATGAATAGCTGTCGATTAGGTACAGAAATCGCCATTAATTATCAGATGATCAAATCTTTGTTTCAGTATTATCAAATTTGATATTGATGATTCTTTCTTGCTGTTTTATAGTGTCAGTAGTTGCTTGCACCTTGTCTTCTTTCCCCTATCTACTGCTTTACTTTCTCGGTAGTTGTCTAGTTTTACTACAAAGCTCAATTTCTTTTCATGTTTCACCCTTATCTCTAACTTAGCAAATCAATCCATTTAAATTACAAATTACCATCACGTGTAATTACACTATTAGGTTTAAATTTATATATTTACATTACAAATATTGACACATGTACTCAACTTACTCTAACTCTTCAATTAAAATACTAAGGTTAATAGTTCATAAAAAAAAATAAAAAATACTAAGGTTAATAAAATTGATATAAGTTTTTTTTTTATATCAAGGAGGTTATGTATCCGAGATTTCTTTGTTATTTAATATAAGTGTAGAGATATGATCAGGTGAGACAAAGTTATTATGGAGAGACTTTTTTTAGTGTGAGACAATTAAAAAGTAGTGGCATTTTTGAAATTTTAAAAACATGGAGGGGCATTATTGAAGGGAAGAGGAGGTGATGTCAGCGCTGATGTCACATCTGGAGAGAGAAAAAGTTTTTATTATTTTATTTAAAATGTATTTTTCCGCTATTTCCGAACTCATTTTTCAAAAAAAATTATACCAGTGAACTCGTATTAATTAGGCGGTCATTTTGAGATCCATTGTTGTTATTATAGACGATTTTTATTTTTTTTATTTTTGTTCCAAATTGGATACTTGGTTGTTCCAACAGAATACTACATTTGTTCCACCAGACTACTACATTTGTTCCAGCAGAATATTTTCATTATTTTTTTTTAAATGCACTCTGGAAGTGTAAAAAAATGTAGTATTCTGGTGGAACAATTGGCGTAGTCCGGTGGAACAAATATAGTATTCTGTTGGAACAATTATAAAATAATAAAAAAAAATTAAAATCGTCTATAAATAACAAAAATGGATCTCAAAATGACCCCCTAATTAATACGAGTTCACTGGTATAATTTTTTTTGAAAAACGAGTTCAGAAAGAGCGGGAAAATGCATTTTGAAGAAAATAATTAAAATTCTTTTTCTCTCCAGAGGTGACATCAACGTTGACATCACCTCCTCTTCCTTCCCTTCAATTCACGCATGAGGGGTGTTCCTTTAATTACAAGTTTGCCACATTTCCCTATTGAATTACAAAATTACCCCTTGTCTCACCATAAAAACTAGTCTCATCCTAAACTCTTGTCTCATTTGAACTTGACTCTATAAATGTATTTTTTTTCTTTATAAAAAAAGAACAGTTGAAAAAAAGTTACAAGTATTATTATTCAAATAATAGATTTGGTGAAAAAAGAACCTAACACAAATCCCTAAATATATATATAACTAGACGTATGCCCGTGCGTTGCACGGGAGTTCAAATAATCTCTGAAACTTTTGCATTTTTTTATTAATTTTTCTAAGCATTTTCATAAACCTTTTATCCTTTTGCTTATGTTTCTCTTTATGTTATTCCATAATACATAGTTTGGAGTCAATTCTCCATTTTCTACTTGTACACACTAAAAGAACAAAAAAAAAATAAAAATGTTAAAGAAAATTAGATATATTGTTTAACATATGGAATAAATACCTGCGTCTTTTAGTCTTCGAATATTATTAATTAAAAATGAAATAATACTTTATATCATTCAAAAACAGTGAATGAGTTGTTGTCAAACGGGTGATAATATCATTGCCAAAGTGAATAACCAATAGAAATTAAAAGTAGTTGGGACTGTTTTAGCATATGTATATTCAATAATCTCCATAAACAACATGTGCATATAATGTTAAAAGAACTCGTCTGTCACCTTATTCTGCATAAGCAAACAAAAATCGAAGAAATATGAAAATATATGTTTCTCTTAGAGAAATTGATATTTCTAACTTCGACAACTATAATACTCATAGAATTTTGTTGTGAACCCTATTATTTCCTTATGCTTTCTCCGCTTTTATATATAGTAATAGATTGGAAAATACTAAATTATCAGGCAAAGAAAAACATCTCCAACAACAACACTGCCTTTTATGCTTTTTGAATTAGGGTAGAAATATTTCTCAATTATAAGAGTTGAGAAGTTATATTTATAGCAGCTTCAGTCAAATTTTTTGATGGAATAAAAAACTGACTTCTAACTGAGCAACTTCAGTTATCCTTGACCCATTATAATTCTTCGCACTGCAGCTGTGCCTTAAAAATGACACCGTTCAATGTCATTTTCTTACAACACTTTCTTCCAAGGCTGGTTCTCTCGACAACGTCATCAATGCCAAAATATCGCTAAGTTAATCACTCTTCAAATATCTTAATTACTAATTTCAAAAGAAACTAAAGAAATGTTTTGTATTACCTGATTAAGGCAATATGTTGTTCACAAATACAAAATAGAGCTTTTCTAGGATCCAAGGTCTACATTGAACGTATAGACGCATTTCCCTTGTTGGACGAACATCGTACAATCTGCTAATTTCTGTTCTTTAGTCGATCCTCTGCAATCCTCTGCAATCTGCTGCTGAAGATTTGGCATCCATAATAGAACATTGAGAATCTAAATGCATAATGTACATTAGACCACCTTTCAAAAAAAAATAAATTACATTAGACCAAAACCTTTAAATCCATGTATTGCCATGGACTCCACATGTCTTCATAGGTTCATTTTAATACCCAATTAACAGGTGGAAAATGAAAAATGTTACTCCTTTATCAATAAGCAATTTCAAGAGCAGAAATAGTAATATATGTCCATTCATCTATCACTCCCACCTTAAAAAAGCTAAAGTTCTTTTCTTGACCCAAGTTTTGGACTCCACAAACCTGTCTTTCCTAAATTTCTTGTTCTGCTATAAGAGTACATAGACATAGAAAAATCAGCTCAAAATTTGGACTGATTAAAACCCAACTAATTATCCGATATGACATTTGCAGTAAATTGTGGTAATGGAAACCTAGGAGAAGAGAAAAAAAAGAACTCACCTCATATGTAGTTGGAAAATACAGTGATGTAGATTGTTGAAACGTCAAACTATAGACGTCTTTATATTTGGAAATAAAATTTGCAAAATCATTCTTACCCTTCCATTTTCTTCTGTCATTCCTTCCAAAAGCGTTATAAAAATTGATTTGAAGCCCTCCTCGTATGATAAATATGACACAAATTAAAGCATATAAACTAAGAAGGTTAATCACAATTCACCCCAAAACCTTGTCTAATCTATCAAAATTCATATCTTTCTTTCATGTTCATTATGTACCAAAATCCAAAAGTTTAGGATGACAGAGGAAGAAGTATAGTGAACAAAAACAAAAGTCATGATAGTAGCTATATATTCTGAAACCTTAAAAAGAATGAACACTTTATTTAATTTATAATTCAATATTAATGAAAGGGGTAAGAAGAGGATACCCATTTTTAGTGGTAGAAACTACTTTCATCATTCCCTTAAATCCAGAAGGAACCATATCCCATCTGAGTATTTGATGTAATGATGTCCATGCCAATGTAACTTGTGGAGAATTATAACCTGAAATTGATATGGAGAGTGAACCTCAAAGACAACAAAAACCTGAACAGAAATACATGCACTTATACATTGGAACATCAAATCAAAAAAATCAATAAATTGGCACATATCTAATGCATGCAAACAAAGATTACCTTGCAATCCATCGAAAAGATGAGCGGAAAAGTTTAACATCTGCAATAATTCGATATTGGTGTGATGTTCCTGCTTTGGGGGGAGGTTTCATGATTTCAACAGTCCGGATTTTTGCATCAAATAAAAGCAGGTGTCCATTTCGATTCCATACTCTTTGCAACGTCGAATTAAAGTTCGGGGAGCTTGAACGCCAATGATATTAAGGCTTGAGTAGGGAAGGGAAAATTAAGGCAATAAATAATTATTTTTATTATTATCTGAAAAGAGGAGAGATTGGAATTATTTGCAAGAAGAGAGATGTGATGCATAAGAATAAGCCAAGTCAGCAATATCCCTCCTAAACTGTTGCCACGTCATAGCTTGTGCTTCTGCTTTTAAGTATAGTAATAGATTTTAGAAATCTTAAATGAAAATATAAACCTATATTTTAATATTTAAGTAATTGTTTTAAATTGTATACACAAACTTTTATGTTAAGATATACATATGTTAACGTTTATGTGCCAAAAATGCAATTAAAAGTTAAATAAATAACGAGTAAATCTGTAATTGAAATAGATCGAGGGACTAAACAAATTGAATAGAATCAATGTTGATGACAAATTGGATATAAAAGAGCTCTAAATCTAAGTTTGATAAGGAGGTTGTCAGGAAAATGCGCTCACGAGCACTAAGGACACTTCGATGTTCAAGTCAGTTCAAGTTATAAAGCGAGAAAGTCCAAATAGATAAGGAGTGTAGAGAGAGAATATCTAAAATGTACCTTGCATTTATGATGTTGGGGTTTATATATGATGAATTTGCTTATCGATACATGAATTTGATGCTCAAATCTGGTCGGACAATGTGCCCAATGCATTTGGGCTCCGTATATATTCGAGAATGAAGGGATTGGTCGCAAAATGTTGAAGGTTCCATGGTCATCAAATGGGTCCTTCAGTGACCATTTATTGTTGGGTTGGTGTGGCTAGAGCCGAAATCTCAATATTACCGAAAAATGTTAAGGATCTTATCATGTATTCTTAGAAATTTGAACAAAAATTGATACTTTATAAGATCCTAAATGGATATATAAATGAAATAATTAAAACATTATTAATATCTTATTTGATATATATGGTGAGTAAATCTTCATGCTAGCAATGAGATCTTCATGTGACCTTACTGGAAATTAACCGGCCGGAGCAGGAGGTTTTAATATGAAAATTAGCCGGGAATTTCTTTTACTAGTCATCTATTATTTGGGTGTGCACGTAATCTTCTTTACTTGATTTGTTAATTAGTTCGAATATTGATGACATATATCTTGATTAACAACAACCCTTTAATGGTGGAAATAAAGAGATGTGGACTCCATACTTTGGGTCACGTGTATTTCCAAATATTTTTTGACAGCTCAATGACTTGTAGACTGACAAATGTATATGAGAGAGGAAATAACTCCAAATATTGTGTGACTCGTCTACATTCTTCTTTCTCTTAAATTTAAGAAACAAGAAGCATCAAAATTTCCATTTAGGGTTTGACCTAGAAAATAGTTTCACAATTTTTTATTTTTTTGATGATTATCCAAATACAGTTTAAACTAGCAGTTATGATTTTTAGAGTTTTTTTTTTATCACTAGAGAAATAATAATTGAAAGATCAAATCGCGTGATTTTCATAGTAAGATTTTCGCTCTCATACATGTGTTTTTGTTACGTGTCATTGAAGAGTAAAAAAATCTGACAAAGGTAGGTTAGACGAAAAGTGAAATTGTACGTTGTTAGTTTTTTTACCACAAAGGTGCTTTGTCCAATTATAAAATATTACCGAATGTACCAAAATAAAAGATCGAGGACCTGATACACCGAAAGATGAAAAATCAAAGGTTTAATAGTGTATCAAAATAAAAGATCTTATACACCAATATGTGAAAGATCAAGAACCTCAGATAGCTTTTACCAAAATCATATAATCAGATATAATTAATAATAAGATACACAAGTTATTTTTGATATTTGCAAGTATGGGATAACATAATCTGTGCGTGCATAAACTTGTCAAAGTACTAAAATTGAATAGAATCCTAAAGAAATGACATTTTGCATAGATAGAAAATGAAGATATCTGATACGTATTATGGATGCAGGCCAGCGAGGGGGATGAATGTGGAAAATTAAAAACAAACAATTAGAGAGATAGAATAGATAGAATAGGAAGGATATATTAAATGAACAACAAACCAGAAGTAGGTACAATCAATCCCAAATGAATTACTTACAGTGAGAAATCAAAGAGAAAAGAAACATAATAATATAATTAATTAACATGAAGAAAAAGAAAGAATGAAATTGATGAAACAATGGTAATTACTAATTACTTGCTACTACTACTACTAGTACGATGATGATACTTGTGTTTGATCCAATTAAAACCGGAGACAGTACCTTCCTTAACCTTCTTAACACCAGTTGTGGCAACTGCTTTTGTCTTCCCTAATCCTTCTCCTACTTTTGAACTTATTATTGTCTTCTTTGATTTGTTCTTGTTGTTGTTGTTCTCATAATCACCGTAAACCGGGTCTGGACCCTCGTCCCACTGGTCCGCCCATGTTGTTCCATATGACCCGTTTCCGTTCATTGTCTATTCAACAATTTCAGTTCTACGTTTTCTTCTAATTACACACGAGTTGCAAGATTAGTTTCAGAAATAAACAGAGAGAGATTTAAAGATACCAAGATGATGAAATTTGTTAATTGAGGTGGGAATTTATATCGTAGTCCTGGCTTCCCATTTTGGACTAATCAATTTCCACGCGTCTCTATTTAATTTATTAATAATATTCTTCTTTTTCTTTTCTTTGGTGGCCTACAATTATACTTTATATGAACTATGGGTTAATCATCCTTATGCTCCTCCAAGTATTATTAGAGTAATACATGCTAAATTCACGAAACTTCATTTCTTAACCTCAAACTCATTCTATTTTACATTTGATTTTAATCTATAGCTTCTAACAATAACACTCATTGCTATAGTTCTATAGACAACACGTAAACCAAATTTTTAATACATGATAAAAAAAATATACATGTCATCTAACCTAATCTAGTTAATTTCATTCATCTTCTCGTTTTCGATTTCTCACATCAACATAATCTAGCAAGTTCAAATTAGATTTCTTTTTTATTTTTACTTTTTAATTGATATGCAAAAATCTAGGTTAAATGTCTATGCATGTCTATTTTTGGGAAAGTACTTTACTGATAGAATTAGGATAATTAAATGACTACAAAGTGTAACAAAATGCAAAGTCAAAGTTGGATATATGATTATGATATTAAGAAACTAAGTTTGTAACATTAGCATTCTATTCATGATTTTTGAAGGATCAAAAGTGTAATTAGCCCACAAATACGTCATTCCAACCTTAATCTAGCTATCTTTTGACCAAGTAAGAGCAGCATGATATATGCTTAAGCCAGCAATGAACTATACTACTACTTTATTTGATTTTAGAACTTGGAAGGAAGAGTTAATCTAATTTAAAATTGAACAAAAGATTCGGTTCTTGGTATTGTGATGTTATCTTTACATGGGGTACGGTATTAATTTACGTTGATGTTATTACATGTTTATTTCTAACTACTACTTAATAAGAATATTTAGTTTTTCTTAGTCTAAAAATAAAATAAAGTAAGAATATTAAGTTCCTTGTCTAAAAAGAAATAAGAATATTTAGGTGGCAGAATTAGAAAATCCAGAAATGTAATCATCCATTAGCTAGGATAGGATGAGAGGTTCTAGATGCATCCAGAAGTGAGTAGTTTGACCAAAACTCTTTTCCTTTCGTTCCTCACTCTCTCCTAGAAACTTCCATGTCCCTTATCCCACGCGTGTGCATATGTTCATAGCATACACAACTGCCACCATCATATATCCATCCATATTTGCGGTCTAAAAATATCATATATCCATCCATAAAAAAATAAAAATAAAGACAAATTTAATTGATTTTTTCTGAAAAAAGTGAAACATTTTTCTTTAATATTTTAAGAAGTTTTCAGTTGACTTATAACATAATTTACGTTGATTTATTTTCTTAACAAAACCAACGTTGTAATCGCAAAACTATTTCCCTGCACAATGCCAACAAACAAAGTCTAAATGCTTATGGATTTTTAAAAGTGCAATTAAGCAATTAAGCACCTGTAACCTTATAAAAATGCATGATGAACTTTATGGTACTTTATTTCTTCCGTTACCTATAGAGTATAATTTCTTGAGAAAAATACTAGATAGGTGTATAATTGGATTCTTGGTAAGGATAAAGTTGCAAAAAAAAATCTCGCAGTTTCGCTTCTTTTTGTAAGAAATGATTGTGGCTGTGAATTTTTTTTTTGCAAATACATCATTGTGTTTTTTACACTTATTCTAAAAAAATGACATTTTAGTTTGACGTTATAAAACTCATTATTAACGATCTTAAAGTAAAAAATTTCAAGAATTAAAGTTGTTTATCATTATATTTATCATATAAACACATTTTCAATTTTCGAAAATCATCATTTTTTAATCTTTCTCTTTCTAAACGTTTATTTTCTCTTTCCTCATCAAATACAATCTAAATGATCACAAAATAAAAAAATTGAAAAATTAAAGTTTCTTATAACATAAGTTTATGTAAGAATATATCATTTTTTTTAAGCCGTCAACAGTGATTTTAAGAGTGTCAATGAAAAAAAGTTCTAATTTGGCTAAAATGTGAAACCACAAACTTGTGTTTGGAAAAAAGATAAAATTTCACAATCCATTTTTTTGAAAATAAGTCAAAACCAGTAGATTTTTTTTCTAATTTTACCCTTCTTTTAAATATGTACCTCTAATTAGAGGGGAAAAATATATATATAGGTACTCAATCTACAATAATATACCCTACAACTTACAATTTGCATATTTAACCTCATAAACATAATCTGAACCAATGAGAATATGAAAGTTGATGGGCATGTAGCAAAAAAGAGAAGAAGTAGATGAGCTTGTTTTCAGTTCCATCTAAAAATCCTAAATTTGCAAAAGACTTAATTCTCTTATCCTTCTGTCGTAGCATAAGGATTTCAAATTGTGGTTTTTTTTTCCTTTGATAAATATTATAAGAAGTAAATTTAATTGAATTGTAACCAATTGGTATAAAACATGAACCATTGTCAGCTGTCAGGTGTCAAAGTCAATGCAGTAAATTTAATTAATTAATAGTAGTACTTTGTCAAAAAAACCCACATCATCCAAACGACTTTCCTTTCAATGGTAATTTAACATGTTTAAAATAATACTTTCCCTACCGTCATCCACAACAATACTTTCAAAAGAGAGGATGATTTACAAGGAGCTGGTTCAAGAAAGAGCACACGTATAAAATCATATACTATATTATATTAAATTATATTGTGAGGCTAATTGGGTAAACGTGTTATCTATATGCCACCTTTCTATATACTTTAGTGTTTGTTTACATTAAGCCTTGGCAAATAACAAGTTACATTATAAAATCATCCCTCTTTCAATTCATCTTTCAATGGGTTTTGGTCGGGAGTACAACACACGTTTTCTATTATAAAATCCTCATAATTGAACAACAATGTTTCAAAACCAAAAGATCTTACCTACTGGTCATAAGCACCGGCACTGCTCTGCAAGTACTTGCGATATAGCGAACGTGAAATGAGGAGAGCATTTCCATTACTCTCCACAGTGAATGCATTTCGACTTGTCTGCCAATCATTAGTGAGGTTTATCCAGTCGCGCCTCCATTCTGTTAATGCAAAACCTTTTCCATTCTCCAAACTCTTTATCAAGTGTTTGAAATATATAGCTGCTCGTGCTCCATAGTAATCCTTCAGGAGTCCGCTCCAGTACTTGTTCCCTACATCCATCCAACACAAATTATTATCAAATGCAACGGTTGGTTTATCAATCATATTAATTAAACACTTGCTCTTACCGTAGTCACGAAGAAGACTTGCTTCCTCCTCTGTGTTGTCAAACCACATTGTTATTTGAGTTCTTGCATTCCATTCAAACTGCACTCCACAACACACCAATCAGAATAATGCAGACAAACCAAAATTACTCTTTTTTATGTTAAATAATTTAACTTGGGGGAGGCACCCAACTTGTCTCTTTTGATCTTCATCTCTAGCAACTTGCTTGGCACTTTCTAACCAAGGCCCTAGAAGGAACCCTTCATGGCATGCTAAGAGTGTGTCCATGTCTTCAACAAGTTCCAAAAACTTGTCACTTTGGCTACTAACTCCATTCACATCATTTAATTTGTAAGACTCTATGATTTCTAAGAAGAGCTGATTTGCATATTTTGCCAAAGCCTGCCTCGTCAGGTCAACCAAGTCATAGCTGAGGGGAAAAAGTTGAAATTAGAAATGGAATGCTTGTTGGGTTTTACATGAATTTCTAAAACTCTCCAGTAACTCCAAATTGGTAACCTGTATGTGCTGCTTCCGGATAGTTCCTCCCCACCTGTGATGAAAAGGTGTAATGCACGTACAACTTCAGAAGTTGAATACCACAGATGAGGATGCTCCAGTGAATCGGAAACTTCTTTCAGGACTACCCTCCTTGATACAGGTTTCCCGTTGTGGTGATGCTTCTCATGCTGTAGCTGTACTGATGATGGTGATGATGATATAAGGAATGGATCAATATCAGGGAATGCCACAATCACATCCCTGTTTTTGTCCTGTGTATGATATGATTTGACAAGGTTATATCATCATATATCAACTAACAAAACACACATACATAAATTACATGTTCTCACAGCTATCTGCATCTGTAAAAAAAATAGACTGACTGTACGTGAAGGCATCCAATCGCAGGTTGAGAGACCAACAAATAGCCTGGATCCCAAATAAGTGATTAACTATAATCAATTTACTTAATATAATTTTGATAAAAAGAAGACAAAGATTAGAAGAATAAAATAGATACACAAAGACTTGTACATTGCACCTTGAGAGGATGAAGTCTTGAATACCAACTCCTAATACGGAACGGATTTACAAAGTCCAGCTAATGCACATTCGCGCGGAAGAAAATAAAATGCAACAAATGCAGAATAGCTAAAATTAAGAGAAAGTCAAAAATTGTCTCATGTACTTGGCACGTTTTGTCATTTTTTTACCCCTATACTATACTTCAATTTTGGCATATTACATGCACCATTATACAGTTGCAGGATATAATTTAACCATGTGCCTTATAATGGTACATCTAACCACGTTTCTAGCAGCATCGTCCTTCAAGAGCCAAATTACGAGGAAAATAACAAAATAGATTACAAGAGTTAAAGATGAACCCAAATTGGACTATAGGATCAAAATCACATGTGCGTCAAATGCAGCAATAAATTTCAGTTTTTGCTATAAACTATGTTCAAATCTTCCTTATGAAAAAATTGAAGCAATAATTCGAGGCACTTACATAGGCACCATCAGTGCAATTGTAAAGTGTCTGATATAGTATTCTCCAGGCATCTTTTATCAAAGGAACTGATTTACCGTAACGTCTTGTTGAATACAGATCGATCCATGCCTAAACGAAGGAACAGTTAGATCCATTTTTAAGTGTGACCTTCTGAAGGACTTCACTTTAAGCTACACTTGCAGGAATTACCAAAACATATAAAAGAAAGAAAGAAGGAAAAAGAATCACTTACAAAAAGGGCTTTTCAAAATAATCATAGTTTTCAGATAGTTTAAATATTGTTGCAAAAATGACGAAACACTCGCAAAAAATACAGACCAGTTACTGACATAGTTTTGGAACTACAAGAGATTCAACTAACTATTGAAATCAAACAAATATAACTTAATTTCTGGCCAATCAAACAAATATTCTTTCCAAGGCTGAGATAACTTTCTGGTCGCAGAGGCATACATGGATAAATATATATATACGATTTTAACACAATTCCAAATTACATTTTTTTAAAGAGAAGATTTTGATCCGCGCCCTTAAAAACTCAAGGAAATTTCACTAGCTGCTTTAATTTTTATTGGCATTCCAATGGTTTTTTGGCCTATTTACTACTCATAGTTGAAGGTGAAAGTTTAGAAGTGAGTGACATAGTATAATATTACAATGTTTTAAAAACATGAATGAGAAAATGCGCAAAAATATCAAAAACACACTAGCCACATCAGCAAACATTAGTGTGGCAGGTAGAATGTCCTCGAGTTACAAACGGCATAAACCATGATCCTTCATTTGAAAATGACTGAAACGATAAGTTATTTTCTTTTGAACTAGTCCCAAAAAGAAATTGTGGCATTAGGATTACCTTGACGTCAACTTTTGTATGTTGAAATGCCATTTCAGACATGAGATCGTAAACAACAGGGTTCTGTTCAATACCTTCCATTGACATTCCTACACCAACCTTCAGAGAAGGAACCACATACAACAAGAAAAAAGATTAAATGATATACCAAATAATTAGTACTAAAACCCAAATAAGGGACATATATAGAGAGAAATTTCACTCTCAAGTATTAAGTAATTTAAATGCTGCATATCCATCCTAGTCAGAACGTAATTCATAATAGCCTTTACTCTCACTGAAATCATTTACAATGTGTGATTGAATCTTCAAATTAATGTACAACAACATAGTAAGGAAAATTGCAAGTAAAATCAGCAGTAACACGTCTGTGATTGGATAGAGCAAGTTATGAGAGTAGGCTTACCATTGTGGAGTTTTCACTTATCCGAGCTTCAACTGGTCCAGAAGCTACTGAATCTAAAACCCCATACATCTCTACATTTCCAGCAAAGTTGTGTAGCATACACCTGTTAAGCAAAGCACCAGGTTAGAAGAACAACAGACTACAATAGAATAGAGAAAAGAAAGCAACATATCATTACTATACAGGATTCCATTAGTTAGAAAGTAAAACACAGATGCAAATATGATATTATCCGAGTTATTCATTTGTTTAGTCATAATGATAATTGACATTTACCTAATAAACTGCTTTAAGAGAAGAGAGGCCTTACTGCCAGATTTATGAAACATTGGTTATCAGTAGACTTCTTTGCTCAATAACATTTTCACATCCTACTTATTTTATGCAATCACATATATTTACAATATACAAAGGAACAAAATAAACGGTCCCCACTCTCAGTTTATCATTCTGGTTTAGACTCGGCCTGTCAATGCCTTTGTTTTTACATACACTCAAAATCAATTGTACAATTGAAAAATATAGTAACATCCACCAGCCTGTAAATGTTTGATTGTTTATGCTGGAATATTTAACTTCGATAAGTACCGATTTCACGGTCACATTTTATCACCCAATGGTTAGAAACAAAACCTACAAGCAGAATAGGCTGAAAGAATAAAGCAAAGATAATGGCCTACCAGATGTAAGGGATGCCATAAAACTGATCTGATGTCTTCCATATGGGCTTGACTTCCGCAAACAGATCAAGGACTACTAACCTACCCAAAGGAACAGAGTGGAGCAGTGCCTGCAAAATGCCCAGTTTACTGTCAATGCTTATAAACCCAATGCCAGATATAAATTGGACCTCAAGAAAGATGATTGATTAAGAAAAAATATACTAGAAAAGCATATATTTCAGAAGAGAAAAATAAGTTCCGCCCAGTAAGCCACAAACATTTAAGATGTATCGATCATTATAGATATAAGGATTTTCACTACTTGGAAAGCTAGCAAGTCAAAGCTCTCGTCTCTTCCACATCTCAAGAAAAAGTTATTATCTCATTCTAGCACTTACTGATTCCGGCTTGAAAAATCTATGGTATAATTTCGGTTCAGTTATGCCAGATTCATTGCAGAACAGGAACAGATGATCATCAGATTAGATTTTCATTGATCAAGCAATGAAATAAGAGCATTTAACAAAGCAAAAGAAAAACTTTGCAAGTAAACTTTAAAGGACAGAACAGTTACGTTACGTATATCATATGTACGGAATGCCTATCTATGGTAAATAGGAAAAAAAAAAGAAGAAGAAACAAATAGGACCTTCATTTGTGGAGGCCTCCAAAAAGGATCATATGAAAACAGCCACCCCTGCAGAAGTAAAGATATACAAGAATACCAGAGTTAACTGAAGTTCGTATAAATGAAAAGGCATTTAGGACATAACTAAATGATTGAATGCTAAAAAACCATATCCTTCACCTGCATCAACCAGACGGCATCGTTGTCGCCACTTTGCAGTCCCTTAAAAATTGCTGCACCCAATGAGGAGATGTATTCTGGATCATCAATAGGTGGAGTATTCTCATCGAAAGTATCACTGCAAAATTTCAGAAAGTTATAAGGAAGGAAGAACTGGATTTGAACAAATGAAATAAAACAAAAAGATAACGGCTTTTATCAAAGGGTGAGCAATTCCGAATTACTCTTATAAAGGCTAAAAAGCTTGATTAAGTACAAGTTATATAATGCACAAAAATTAGAATAACAGAGAAGAAGGAAAATACCAATTGTATATGTGGCCAGTGCTTCCATATTCTGACTCCAATCACAACTCAAGAAAATTTCAGAAACCTTTCAAATTTGTTTAGCATTGAGGAAAATAACTTTGAACTTCAATAGGGATCCCTCATAAAATACCTGTTAGTTGTTCCTCGATAAATGCTCTCCCAATCTCAATAAATAATGGATCTGTTGCATCGAGAAGATAAGTGCAGCACCATCGAAGATCAGTTTTAACTGAGAACCTGAAGTAATATTTAAAACATAAATTAAAAAAAGCCTTGATCATTCAAGAAAGGAAGAAATAATCTCAGATGACAGATTTGGTAAGCAAATAAATCCAGTTTACAGCTATGATTTGGTTTATAACTCATTGGATGCGGATTAGAGATTTCTTGTTTTCTAATTGAAAGCAGGTCTGAGAAATCCTTACCAATTTCCTAGGCGTGCTATCTTTGCTGATGGAAATATACTTCTCAATGCTGAAGGAACGTTTCCAGAAAAGGCAGGGAGGACTGAAATATAGTTTCATAGCATTATATCCAATGAATAAAATTAACCAAAAAGAATGCATCGCTGAATCTTTTGACATAAATGTTTCGAGCTATCATCGAAAAATACTGTAATTATATTTTGATAAGAGGCCATTACAATTTCTTCAATGTAATTTTAAGATGCTTCAGTCAGTAAAGCTTTGTTAACAGCCAAAATCGGAGTATGATACAGAAGAAGCGGTTGGCAGCCTTAACATGAACAGGCTCTAAGAGTGAAAATAAATACAACTGGCATACCACCAAGTATAATCTAAAATATAACCCATAATAGGTCCTTCAAGAGTGAATATTAAGTGAAAATAATACCTGGATTCATTCCAAGTTCATACATCCTGGTAAGAATTTTCTTTTGCAACGTCAGTTGATCATCAAACCAACTTTGTGGCAGTGGTCCACCCCATCTATATGATAAAAGTAACATTGTCAAGTTCAGAGCTTCCAAGAGAAGAGATTTGATGCTCAAAGCACCATAACTTAACATTAAATTACCCTGAAATGTTTAAGCTTTAGAAATACTAAATTCCAAAACAAGTACAAAAGTTAACTACAAAGGTTCATCAGGCCTTAGCCCCCATATAAAATGCTACACTTGGCGTTCCTCAAACCTGTCAATCCAAATGAGATTCTTATGCATAAAGCAAGATCTATAACTTTACCTATGCAAATTTCCCATTCGTGACCATGCGAGAAATGCTGGGCCGCCAAAGAAGTCATCCAAATCTATCTTGCTTATATTATATTTCTGGTAATGTGAATGGCAGATTAGAAACACAAATCAGAATTAAGATCAGCCATAGTAAACAAGCCGCAATATATATATCCAAAGAAAGTCAATCAAATCACAGCAGTACAAAGATATCCTGGCTTTTATAGTGCGAAAAAACGTCATCAAGGAAAGCATCAAAATCAAATAATTTATTTTACATTATCAAGAAAAAGCAAATGCCAGAATAAAACTAATAAGAAGTTAACAATGTCAATATAGTTTTTTCTCAAACTGTGCAGCTTGTAGTTATTTTAGAGCACCAGACACGCTATGCTGCAATATAATTTTTCACCTCATGAGGACATCATTTGAAAATAAAAGAACAAGATCATTTAATGACATGAACAAGTTACTCTAGACTTTGAGCAATATAAGAAATGATTCTGCAGTAACAAAGCCAACATTTTTGCCGCCAGCTAAATTGATTAAGAATTACTCTAAATTTTTGCTTATCAATCAGGCTAAGATAAATATGCCAGTGAACTGCATCTGGATGACATCATCTCATTTCCTAAAAGTATTAGTCATTTTGAATATCTGATTGCAAATGGAATATAATAGCAGATAATAAAATCAATGTAAACAGTAATCCGTTTTCTTGATAAGAAAGTTGAAATAACCAAAGCATGTGAGAATGGAAGATCAACAGCTTGAAGAATAGGGAGATGAAAAGGAAAAAAGGGACCTCGAAAACTTTTTGCCAAATTGCCTCTTGTCCAGTAAATGCTAAGGGCAAGTTGATACCATGAAGAGCCATCCAATCAATTTCTTTTTCCCATCTTTTCCAGTCCCACCATGCAAAAGTATCTGTTTTAACAAAGGTATTAAAACATTTAACAGACTTGACTACAAGTCAAAGTTCAAAGCGATAGGGTAAAAAGAAAGTTACAACTAGAGGTAACAGCATTCTGATAATAACTCCAAGGAACGGGTCTGTGAACAAAGACACCATCATCGTGAACACGGGGAAGAGAGCCTCGTTTAGGTACCGAGTTAAGTTGAGAACCACCAGTTTTGTCCCAAGAGATATGTGAACCACACAAGTTTTTCAAATACCAATGCAGACCGGACAGCAATTCAACAGCGGTGACCCCAGATATTCTGATAAACAAAGTAATTCGCATAATTTACAAAATAATTAAACAACTTTAGCCTTCCATTAAAGCAAGAAACAGAGCTTACAGAATTTCTGGAGGTCCTCCAGGGGCAGGATGATTTGTAATGGTAAAGCAAGACGTCCCGCCACATTCATCCTAATAAAATAAAATAAATAATATGTTAAGCAACATGAAATCAAATCAAATAAATAGAGAAATGTTAGTTAGACCTTGGAGATAATTCGAAAGTGAAAAGCTGAAGAATGAGAAGGAAGCAGCCTTTGAAGAACAGCACGAGCAGCCAGAAGCTGGACAGAAGGAGGAGCTCGTTCGCGTTCTTGAATTTGGAGGAGTTTGGAAATGTGATCGACGCCGATGGTGGATGGGTAAGCGGATGAGCAGAGTGAAGAAAACAAGAAGAAGAACACAAGAAAAGAAATGGCGGGAAGCATAGTTAGTTAGTTAGAGAAAAACCAATAAGAGAGACAGATAACACCCTCCTAGATAACCAAGAGAAGAAGAAGATCATGAGATGCATGGAGATTCTCTTACAGAGCATCAGACAAAACTTCCATGCCCGGCCGGCGGGAGAGGTCAACTTAAAAATTCTTTTTTGTTTTGTTTTGTTTTGTTTTGAACCTATTGGTAAATTACATAAACAGCCCATATAATTATGGAGTAAGGGCAATTTTTGCTGAATTGTTATTTCTATACTTCAATTTTGGTAGGGGTATTTTTTTTGGGCTTATTTTCACCCAAATTTAACTTAACTCAATTTTGTTTTGATCAGCTAGTTTGTTTCAGCCAATGCAATGAAATTCTTTAAATGTTAAATGAAATCTAGCCAATTTAATTTATCCGATACAGTTCGATTCAGCCACAAAAAATGAATAAAAAAAATACTTAAATTAACCTACTTTCCCAAAAATAAAAAACCGCAATCCTTGTTTAACATTTTATAAAAAAGAAACCCTCTCATCTACAAATCATAGAAACTTGCTGGTGGAGGAGCCACTGGCAGTAACAATGAGGAAAATAAAGATGGAAAGAACAACCATGAAGGTGAAAACGTAAATCCTCTTGCAATCGTGAGGATGAGAGATTACCATAGACCCACAACTGAAGAGTACACTTCATGCATTGTGCCGCCTGAGGAGGGAAACAACTTGTTTGTGGTGAAAGCTTCAATGAGACAAATATTTCAAACAACTGTTCAATTTATTCGATACCAAAATGAAGACCGTAATGCACACATTCACGACTTTTGTCACAATGTGAAACATATTTTCATAGAAATAAGAGAATTTTCGATGATGTGGTACGATTGAAGTTGTTTATTTTCTCTCTAAAGGATAAAGCAAGGAATTACTCAAAAATCTTCAACCTGGATCCATTACATCATGACATGAGATGGCAAATGCATTTTTGATTAAATACTTCCCACCAAGGCAAACCATCAAGCTAAGAGATGAGGAAGCTCATTTTTGTTAAGAAGAGGATGAATCATGATTTGCCGAGACATGAGATCACTACAAAGAGCTCATGTACCAAATCATGGCATCCCTGTGTGGATGCAAATGCAAAATTTGTACAATGGAGTCACCAATGCTTACAATATTCAAATTGAATATGTTCCAAATGGTAACATTTGTTAGCAACGAGTTGATTAACTAAGCAATAAAAAAAGACAAAAGATGAAATTATATATATGCATATATCAACCGATTACAAAAATATATATAAATCAAAATGAGCAGAAGAAAATGTAAAAGAATTCTGTAAATATTTAGAAGTTCAAACATTAATTAAATAATTGAACATTAATTATAAAAGAATTCAGCCAGTTTTTAAAAGCTGAAACACAAAAGGTCAAAATAAAATTGGGTGGCTCAAGGGTTTCCAAATCAAAACGATATTTGCGCCGCCCATGCCATCAGGTGTGCTCCCAATTTCGATTGAGAGACTTATAAATCATGTGATTTTTCTATACTAGAAATGTGGGATGAGGAGATTTAAACAACAACTTCATCTCTTAAAATTTAACAACTACTAAACTTTGCACTTTAATTTCTCATTCATCACCTTTTCGTTTTGAGCGTATAATATATTGTTAGAAAGTTTATGTGTCATACTTTACGATTACGTAAAAACATCATTATAATGATAAGTTTATCCCTTATATATTACGACTAGACAATGTACAATAATTACCTATATTATACATTTTTTTCAACAACCTTGAGCCACGAGTCTCTATGATGTAATTAAAAGGTAGTAAATATAAACTATAATTGCCATTTCGTAGAGAATGATAGAAGGAAGATGATTGACTATCCAAGAGTATAAACTGTTTCCAAACTCACAACTCAAGTAGAACAGTTTCTCGAACAGATTAGTAAGATGAATTTCTCTTTTATCTAAAGTGATCTCTCAAACTCAATGATTTTGACTTTTGTAACGGCCTATTTGGTAAATCGTTTGAATATGAATTCAAAAATATTAATTAGCCTCTATAATGGGTGAGTTCTATAATTAACCCCAAAATTACAATTTGTAGCAATTTTTTTATATATGTAGATAAAAGTTTCAATCATAAAATTGTAGATATTATAAATTTGATAGAATTAAGGGAAGGTTGAGTTGAGGTAATTCCTATAATTCATATGGCTTCACATGCATTGCAATAATTCCACCCTATATTTAGACCAGACAGAAGCAGCAAATTACAAAAGCCTAGTCTACGTTTTCTTAGTATCATAATAAATATTACTGTATCAATTATATGTTGATTAATTAATTTGGAAATTAATTATCATGTCATTAAGCATGGGATGGGACCAATATTAGACAAGATTGCATAGATATATAGATAGATAGATTGGGTGGTGAAGTGCAAGTTGTACCACTTGGTCTATATTCAAACGCAATGAGTAGATATCATGATATATTAGTTTAATTTTGTACACATCAATTTGCAATCCAAGTTTTAATAGATCTAAAAAAAATTAATCTAATCAAAATTGAAGACAACTATGTATGTTTTCGTCACAATAAACTCAAACGTGAAGCTGAAAAATATTATTTTCAGAGATCAATTTATACCTAATTCGAAGCTTCTCTTTTTAGTTAAATTTTTTGGCAATATTAATTAAGATAAGAACGAACCTTTTCTACCAACAATCGATGAAATAGTTCATTGCTATCAAAATGCAATAGGTATACGATCATTGTCTCATTTTGTTGGGGGTGGTTTCAAAATTTTATTTTTATATTTATATCCATTAAAAATATGGTATAATTTTATCATATGATTTTAATTAATAATGAAAAAAAAAAACTAATATAAAATCAGAAAAAGAAATAAAAAAAATAAAAGGAGAAGAAGTAGAAAGTGGTAGGTAGTAGTTACTATTTTTAGCTAGGGTAGTCTGTCATTTTAACAAATTTTTTTAGTATTACTATTTAGTGGTCAATTTTTTCAAACTATAATCCATTTTGATAAATTTACCTTTTTTATTATAGACTAGTCATAAAAGTTAAAATCTCTCAAATAACAAAATTTATTTTTGAAACTCGAACATTAGAAATTCGGAATTTAAAATGTCGAATGATCCAACAAATCTGAAATGGAACAGTGACGATCAATCATGAGAGGACGAGGTACTCGAACATTAAAAACACTTAAGAAAAGTTTAAAAATTGAATTTTTCCGAGAAACGGCTTTGATGGCCGTTTCAGCCGAAAGAGAAACGCCCTCCTAGGCCGTTATTGAGAAACGCCCATCGAAATCGAAAACGCTTTTTTTTTTTAATTCTTTTCAAAATTAGCTATTATTGATTGTGTTTTTCAAACATTATGTACCTTATTCGTGATTTTGTCCATAATTGAAAGCAAAAAGTGTGATTTTAAAGTTAGAAAGTTCAATTTTAAAATAGATGGTGCTGTGAGGTTTTAGAATTTCAAATGAAAGAAAGAGTTATATGAATAGCAATTTAGATAAACTGTAGTTCGAAAAAATGGACTGTAAATAGCAATTCACCTTTTTTTATTGAGTTAATTAGCTATAAAATTTTGGAGCGAGAATATATTTGAATTCTAAAATTAGACATCTCAAGTTTTCAACAACTACTCGAGCTTCTTCAACGGATCATTAAGAACAAAGTTATCACTTTTCCAAGTTGAAGCATAAACAATAAAATGCGACAACTTAACAATCAGAATAAAGCTATTTCTAAGGCACTTTGACAACCTATCTTTAGCAACTAAGATGCGTTTTTTCACCTGCAAATAAACCATGAAGTTGGTTAATCAAGTGGAGAAAGTACTTACATGATTTTATGAGATATCGGAGCCAGTGGAATTGATTTATTTGATCAACAAAACTAAATTACCCATAAATAAAGACCTTCGCCTTCATTTTACAACTGCACTTAAATCAATAACCAAACCAATGACATAAAACGTATTAAAAACCTCCTCTTAAGTATAAATTTAGCAAATTTGAACTCTTCATTCATCTATAGATTAGCAAATCATCAAAGTCCTTCTTGATTAAATTCTCGATTCTTCTATCCTCACATTATTCTCACTAAGTTCTCAACTAGTTTAGTGAATACTTAATAAAAAAAATTGACACAATATAAACCTGACACAAATATAAAAATAGCCACCTCTACCAGATAGTATATGCTCTAGGTAATTATATGTAGAATGAAATTATATTATTATTAATTTTTCAAGGAACTGCTTGGCGATTATTATTTTTTGAAAGAAAACCACGCCAGCAAAAACATACAAGTGGAATTAATTGGCATTAGATTTCCCTAAAAAAAATAAAAAAATGGCATTAGATTATTGGATGAAGATGATATTATGGCATTACTTTATAACTACCTGCCTAGCTAAGTGCTTCATATGGAAACATTACCCACATAAGAAGCATTATTATTAAGTCGAAATTAATTAGTAGAAATTGACCCAACATTAATTAATAGCTAATGCAAAGTAGCATAAATATAAAATTGTGAATATTATACATCATTTGATCTTTTTCTTTTCTTGACAACATTACCTAACTCAGCTACTAATTTAGGTCAAAGTAAAAAAGTGATATAAAGATAAGATGCATACGAATCCAAACTAACTAACTGTAACAGTTGATGGGACTCCTTCTCTTGCATTTTATTTTTTCCCCTATTTTACAAATTAAACTCCTTACCCATACCATATAGAAAACTGACACTTGGTTCTGCAGCCTCCAAATCATGAATCATTTTCTTTTTACGAGAAAGAGAGACGTCTTTAAACTATCTTCAACCATTTAATTCTATTTTGTTTAATTTAACTTCAGGGAAATTCTATGGTCACTTTGTTTTTCACAAAGTAACCATTACTTTGTTTTGTCCACCATTAGATCATGGGTTAAAACATAATCTAATGGTGGATAGGACAAAGTACAAACAAAGTAGAGGAAAAACAAAGTGACCATAACCTACACCTTAACTTCATTTTCTTCCATTCTATCCTCAAATATACACTTAAATGTATCGAACTGCCTACTCAATTTCTAATTTAAAAAACATACTTTATCATTATTTTATTAAAAAGAAAAGGAACACAATAAAAGAATACTAAACACATAATAGTAATTATAGTAACATTAATGGTAAAAGTAAAAAAAGAAAACTATAAAGTATTGTTTTAAATCTTACTGCAGTAAGCTAAAGAAACACCATTGGAGCTTCTTTTTCCAAGGAGGGGACTCAATTTTTAGAGCATCTTGGAAATGCTTTTATATGTTAAAAACTAACATAAAAATTAGCATTTGACATAGCATTCAATGTGATAGCATGAGCCACCTCATTTGATTAACGAGAGGCAAAATGAAATTTAAAACTTTGTACGGAAGCAAAAAATCTCTACATATTCCCTAATGATACCACCTAGATCCGAGATATCTTGAATAGGCGAGTAAATTTTATCAACAATAATCTCTGTATGGACTTCAAACAAAATGTTGCTAAGATTAAGAGGGATAGTCCAAATTTTTAAATGATTTTGTTGCAGACTTAGATCTGTTTAAAAAAGGTAACAAAAGAAAAGAAGATTTGTTTAAAAAAGTTGTGTTGGGCTGGTTTTGAATTTCCAACATTTTTTACGTAAAAGAAGTTTTTTTTTCTGTAAAAAAAGGTCTGTTTTTTTTATGGTGTAGATGTTAGTTTAGTTCCAATCTAATTAACAGACTGCACACACCAACCAACCAACCTTGAAGTTGAATTCATGAAACCCAACCCACACTGCTTCTTTTTCCCTTTTTTCTTTGTCATTTTCTTTTATTTTTGCTCCATTAACTCCTCTGATCGATCATATACAAAGAAAGAAAGAAACTATAATGAATAATAATGGAATCTATTGTTCTTTATTTGGTTCTCAAAATAATTCCTCTGTTGTATGAAAAAAAAGGTTGTCAGATTTATTGACTGTTTTTGTAATGCGGGCCAACAGTGATGAAGATAGAAGAGCAGTGATTGATTTTTATTAATTAGTTTAGTTCGGCAAATAAATAATATCAAGATTAATCAAAAAGATGTTAGCTTTAACTATTACCTCGAGATTTTAATTCAATCGATTAAGTAATATGATATTTGAGTCTCTGCAATTAAAAGGGTACCGACTTTAATTCTTGACAATCTCAACATTTGTTAAATTAAAAACACACGACGGGTTGAATCCGTGTTGTGCACACTTTAATGTCCAATGACATCTTTTATATTAATTTCTAATATTAACAAATTAAGAGTGAAGGCATTAATTTGGTAAAAACAAAGATTGAGGCTTTTTAAAAGAATCAAACTAGCATATTTTCTCACAAACTCAATATTGTTAATTAACTTGAACAGCAACCAGTGCCGGTATAATAAATGTAGGATAAATTCTAAATATAAAAACCTCAATAGATTCCCAGATTCTTATGTGCTTTTTTTTTTCACTAAAAGAGGATTGAAGTTCTTGCTTTAATAAAATGAGGAATCTAAATAAGTACTACTAAAATGAACGTTAGCAATCATAAAATGGAAAATTCATCAGATTAATGGATTCGACATTGGTGTTGGGTTCCTTTAGAGTTGTAATCAACTCTACCTTGTAGAATTTGATAAATCAAGGGTCATAATTTACTTGAATAAATGCCTTTTTCTCTCTCTTTTTTTCCCCATGTCGTTCATATCCGTTGATTCTCAACTCTATAAGGTGGGATTGATTACAACTCTAGAGGATCTAAACACTCAAGATTGATATTAATTTTCCCATAAAAAAAAGAAGATTGATATTAACTTAGAATTTGGTGTTGAATGCTTTGTATAAAGTAATATAAAATCTAAAAAGATGGTAAAATAGAAGTGTAGTAGGGCAAGACATAGTGATATATAATGAAGAAATGCATTAAGGAATTGTGGACCATTATAAATAAGGAGAATTAATGGAAGCAAAGGAACCATAATAAAATGGTGACAGGGAGTTGAATATGTGGCCAATTAAGACAAGCCATCAACATCTACTTTTTAAGATATGAGATTTAGGTCTGTCCTTTTTTGGTACTGCCCTCAATCTCCCATTAAACCAATTCCAGATTATATATGGAGTCTCCATCAATCTATGCCTTAATATTTGTTAATTAATTCATTGATGATGAACCCACTTCATAATTAGTATGTCCCTTGGCTAATACGTGTACCTACAGTTAATGGATGATGACATTACATTGGTAAATAACCAAGTTTCACATATATAACTAATCAATATTATAATTATTCTAGTCTTATTTATCATCCAATTTAAACATACTATAGATCACTCACTAAAATTAGAAAAAAAGAAACTAGAGCGCTCATAATAAAAAAGAAGGGACTAATTAATATAAATTGGGCTGATTTACTACATGATAAGATCAGAATTGTTTCAAAAGAAGTGAGTGATGTGAATGGTTGCTGAAGAGGACGATGCTGACAAATAACAAGGGTGCCTCAAATTTGCTCACCATTAAGAATTTACTTTACCTTACTATATATCTTCCATTGATGAATGAAGCATATCTCCCAATACTTTAAATATCGTGTGTAAGGACTCATTTCTACTTTGCTCCTTTCATCCCTGCGGTTAACTAATAATTTAATAAAGAGTTAAATTGATACCTTATTTAAAAATTTATTATACCACGATCTTGCAAATCAAGATGACAAATTAAGTGTCTATCTTTTGCAACGTGTCATAAATTTGTAAGCAAAATGGATGTTAGGTGATAAGTTAAAATATTGAATTGACCCCTTCTATCCTTTCAATTTTTCAATGGAAACATCAGATTTTGTCTGTTCCCTCTTTCCTCACACAAATTAAACAAAAGAGCATTATTGTTAAAAAAAACCCAAAATCTACTAATTTCTTCGGGTTACTGTTAATTTAGGCTAATTTTGAAATTCATTACCATAGTCCACGACGGAGGAGGAGGAAATTATATGGTAGGTAGTTCACCAAATGACACACACATTAAAGGTTTATCGCTTATTAATGTTATAAACAAATATTATATTCTGGTTAATGAGTTTAAAAACATCTTTATTTCATTTATTTTTAATTTTGTCTAAAACAATCTCTATTTCATTTATCAGAATTATGCTATGAATAATTAGTTCATTTTAGTAAGAATATATCTTTTTTTTTCTTCTTTCTTCAATACATTTGTAGAGAGCATGATTTGAACTTGAACTCTCCACTTATGCATTAGTGAGCGAGTGTATGAATTGAAATAAAGTCAATTGATATATTGTTATTTCTTCTAAAAGTAAATAATAATAGAAAAATATAAATCGAGCTTGGCTTTTCTTAGTCTACGGTGCCAAGCTAATTAGGATGTCCGGCTTATGAGTTTCGTCAGCTTTTCCGCTCTTACTAAAAAAAATAATAATAAAATTTTTTTTTTCTTCAAATCTTTTCTAGTAAGAAATTAAGCAGAACCAATAGTTAGGGTCCACCATATATTAGTGATATTAGGATTCGCAAAAAAGTGGCTCAAGTCGGGCCTCACTTGATTAACTAAAGCAACTAATCCTCTTAAACTTTAATAAATAAATATTTTCTTTAGAAAAAAGTTCCTAATATAAGGGCTTGATCTTTCCTAGTTATCTTTGGCACAGTTTAGCTTAATAGTTTCAGTACCAATTTCAATTTAGTTCAAATTATCAGACATTTACTTAATAATTCAGTTCACTTTTAAATTTTGTGTAATTCAGCTTCTTCTTTTTTCATTTAGCTTTTTCCAGAAAATATAATAAATTAGGGCTAATTATCTCATTTCTTCAATAATTAGACTTTATTAGTTTTCTATATATTCAAAACACGCACAAACACTTCGTCATCTTCTCTAAATCTCTTCTTCTTCTTCTTCTTCTTCTTCTTATAGAATAAAATCCATGGCAGCCGGCGGGTCGGAATATGAAGCAGACGACCAACCATCGCTCTCTTCACAGCCAAGCCTTGCATCACTTCCTTCCTTAACCTTCAATCCTCCTCACCATAACTTCTTCTCCAACTGCCTTACTACCATCTCTGGCAACACCAGCTACATATCTTCTCTAACCGTCGCCGGAAAATTCCTCTACAGCGGTTCATCCGACAACGAAATCCGATTTTGGAACCGTCATTCCTTAGACTCCGATGATCATTTAGACCTGTACAACAACTCTATATCAGTTGGAAAAGGAGCCGTGAAATCTTTAATAGTTTTATCTGATAAAATGTTCAGTGCTCATCAAGATCACAAAATCCGAGTATGGAAAATCAGCGACGAAAATATAGATCATCACCAAAAGTTCAACCATTTAGCGACGCTTCCAACATTTAGCGACCGTGCTACGAAGATGTTGTCACCTAAACACCAGGTTCAGATTAGACGACACAAGAGCTGCACGTGGGTGCATCACGTGGATACCGTATCTGCTTTAGCTTTAGCGACGGATGAATCACTTTTGTACTCAGTCTCATGGGATAGAACGCTGAAAATATGGAGGACAAGAGACTTCAAATGTATGGAATCAATCACAAGCGCACACGATGATGCGATAAACACAGTTGCAGTATCAAGCAATGGAGATGTTTACACCGGATCAGCTGATCATAAAATCAAAATATGGAGGAAAATCGCCGGGGAGAAGAAACATTGCCTTATTTCTACTCTGGAAAAACACAAATCGGGTATAAATGCGTTGGCTTTAAGTAGCGACGGGTCAGTTCTGTATTCGGGTGCTTGTGATAGATCGATAGTTGTGTGGGAGAAAACGGAGGAGGAAGAGGGTGGAATGACTGTGGTGGGAGCTCTTAGAGGGCATAAGGAGTCGATATTATGCTTGATAGTTGTGGGTGATCTTGTTTGTAGCGGGTCGGCAGATAAAACGATACGAGTCTGGAGAAATGTGGGGAGGAATTATCATTCTTGTTTGGGGATTTTAGGAGGGCATAGAGGACCCGTTAAATGTTTATCTGGGATCGTTGATCATAATAATCATAATTCAATCGATGACTACACTTCGTTTCTTCTTTATAGTGGAAGTTTGGACTTTGATATCAAGGTGTGGCGACTACATGTACCAACCATGCTTAATTGATTTTACTTGAGTGTTTTTCCAAAGATAAAAACATATTAAAGCTTCATACATAACTTTCGTTGCTGTCTAGCACAAACCACAAATTTTTGTATTGTCATTTGTTCGTCCAAAGTAAATTCTATTAGCTAATCAGTTTTGCATGTTTTGTTAAACTAGTTTAAATGTAATATATGTAAGTTGTGGCGAATGTTCAGCATGGAAATTGAGACTTCATATGTGATTGAAGATGTTGTAAAAAAAAAAAAGTGCAAGGCTTTTATTATTATCTACATATATATGCATGCAAATACTCCTTAGCTAGAAACGCATACAAAGTAAACTTAATTATTTTAATGTGTTAATTATTAGTTTTACAAATGACAGTTCTTAGAATTTGAACCATCGACCACATAACTAATACTATAAGAAGCTATTTAATCTAAAAGCTCCGGTATGAATAAAGAGATTATCTATTGTGATATCTCTATTAAGCTATTTTATACTAATTTATGAAAAATGTATATTCAAAGGACTATTTGATATCTAAAGTTGGATTTTAAGATAAATTAACCTTGCAAACCTGGGAAAAAAAGTTTAGAATAATCAAAGGCATCCATTCCAATTTCCTAGTAGCTTATGTATTGTATGAATTGATTTGAACTGATCATTCATAAGAGTGGGATGTTTCAATAATTTTATTATTCCAAAAAAAATTAAAAAGTGTTTAGCTTATGTTGTCATTAGAAATTCTCATTTTTCCATTAACTTGTACATCTTTTACTTGTAATTTTAGTTTCAAATCTCAATTATTTAACAAATCTTATTTTATGCTAGTTAATACTATATAGGACCTACTGCTTATATTAGTTAAGTAAAATATTGTCCATGGACTAAAAAAAAGTGGTATTGTCCATGGACTAAAAAAGTGGTTCAAAAGTTTTCTTTTTTTTCCCGACCAAGAATTGAAAAGTTTATTCATTAATAAGATTAAACAAGTTAACTGGCTTTGTCTGTTTTCAAGAGTAAAGATCAGGAACTGGTAAGTAAACACCTAAAATCATACCCATAATTTTCAATAAAGTTGGACAATTATAGATAAAAAGAACTTAGTCATTTAATTAGTGAATTCATTGAATAAAAATGTTTACAATTAAAGTTTTGTTCTTTTTTAATTATATTTAATACATTTCAGCAATTTCAGTTCAGTTCAGCAATCTTAATTCTATTCAACGATTTCAGTCAGTTCACTTCAACTTTATTCAGTTCGGCCAAAAAGAATTTACCCTAATTAAGTATAAATTAGAAGATAAATAATGTAATAATGAAGACTCTTCTAGAAGAGAAAGGAGAGGCATTGGTTCCATGGCTTTGTGCCTATATAGTTCTATTACAAATACCTACCAATATCATATTTATTTCTTTCACTTTATTGGACATCCCATACTCTAAAAATAAGAAAGTCCATATGATAACCAAAATTATAGAACTGGCCGATCCATTGACTTTGACAAATTAAAGGTGTATTTGTTCATACAAATTGCGGAATTGGTTGGTTTGTGGGACTCAATGAGATAGGACAAAGGGACAAGCATACATTTATTATTGGTGATTTAAATTATAAATTTTTGTGGTTTACACTAACACGATTAACACTTTCTGTATTAATTTATTTGAGAATTATATGCCTAAAATTTGAGCAAAAGTTAGATTTTGGAGATCATTCATATACGTAAAAAAAAATAACAAAATTCAAGTTGTAATTCCATAAAGGGCATGCGTATTTTAAAAGCAAAAATTAACTCATCATCCTGAGAATTAAATAAAAAAAAAACTCTTCATTCTTTTTGGTAACAAAAAATTAGCTTGGATAAGGATTTACAGCGAAATTTATAGATTGTCTATCAATAAGAGATATATTTTATACAATATCCGAAGGGAATAAATCTAACATGTTGAAGTACACCTAAAATACTAACACGGAATTTTTTATGAAATAATGACATAAGATAAGAATGCAATACGTCAAAATTGGCAATTCAGGTACTTTAGAGTTCAAAAAGTTGATAAAGTTCCTATGCAACTCCCTAAACTTGGTCAAAACATTTCCCCTTGTCTGTCAGAGCTTTCTCAATTTGTAAAAAGTGATACACTTAGCCCCAAAGTTACAATCAATAATGGGGGATTGATTACAACCCTCCTCCTTCATCCGGACATGGAACCGGCTATAAATGCCACTAAGTGATACTCGCATGCAGAATTATCAAGACAATAACAACTAAACATTAGAGCCTATTGGGAAGAAGTCCACTCCTGGATATTGTGTATTCATTAGGAAGTCAATGGCTTCATGGAAAAGTAAGAAGCAGTCAATTGTAAGTAAATTATCTACTGAGAAGCAGAATAAAAGCATTTTGTTTTTTTACGGCTGATCGGTAATTATTTCAGTTCGATTCAGTAGAATTCAATTCAATTCTTTAATTTCATTCAGTAAATGCACTTGAATTCAATTCAATTCAGTAAAGTTCAGTAAAGTTCAGTCCAGTTCAGTCATAAAGAACATGACTTAAGAACTACAACATGTGAAGTAAAATGGATTTCTTATATCCTTAGAATTTAAAATTGGTTTCTCACTGCCAATACCAATTCATTGTGACAATTCATCAGCCATTGCAATAGCTACTAATCCCATAGATCATGATCGAACAGAACACATTGATGTGGATGTGCATTTTGTAAGAGATTGTGGAAGATGGCTTTATAGTAACACCCCTCAGATTTCAACTCGAAAGCAACTAGCAGAACTATTCACCAAGATGAAAACAGAAACACAACTGAATGGCAACTTATTGCAGTTGAGAGTCATAGACTACAAGAATTTAGAATCAACTTGAGGGGGGTATGTAGAGTATACAAGTTGATTAACTGGACACATTTAACAACTTTAACCTTAGTTAAAAGTTGTTATCATTATGGTTACTTAACTGTGATTAACCAATTCAGTTAGCTTCACCATTACAAGTCAGTTTGTACTAGTATAAGTAGGACATATAATCTAGCTAGATCACGTATTCATTTTGTAATCATCTATAAAGCTTGTACAGCTGGTTACTTCATTCCATTCTATTAATCAATTCCATCATACTTATCTTAGTTTCAGTTCATTTTATCTTTGTAAGGACAACATGGAACGACAACTTCCCATAGTCCGGAATTAACTGATCCTAGTCCATGGTAAAAACAGAAAAAAAAAATCCTATGAATTACGGTTTGATTCATATAGACCAACCAATAAAAATATGCATATACATAGAATGCATCTATTTTTCAGTGGTAAATATAAAACCGCAGCATGGTATAATAGATGAATATCAATCATAGCGTTAAGCTCATATTACAACCATGAAATTAGAAATCATGAAACTATAAGAATATCAAATTTCTTAGATATAATATAATTGCACTGTTAACTTTATATCACAACCATCAATTTTGTTAATCACGACACTAACGACATTAGATTTCTTAGGAATAATAACAATGGCACTGTTATACTTGGTACTGTAATGTTGATCACATGTACAGAAACAAATAGAAATATAAATACATGGTAATATACTTATTTCCAAGTCTTGATAGGAAAGAAGCAATTAAATGTCATTAGAACCTAGAAAGTCAATAGTATGAATTATTTGTGCTGAGTCACTTACAGAGACATACACTAATTACGTGTACATCCATCTCATCAATTAAGTAGGCAATGATGGCTGCTAAACTTAAGACGTCTTATGCATTTGGAAAACAGAAAAGAGTTGCTCTTCTCATGATATTTCATTTCTGTCCTTAACTTGAAAAACATGTAAAGTGATTTTTAATTAAGAATTGTAACTTGACATTTTTGTTGATCCTGAGAATCAAACCCAGGACCCTACACTTCCATTTGGTCTATAGTAGTCACTAAGCCATTGCTTGGTGGTTTTTGACTTAGACATTTTTAATCAAATAAGTTCACAAATGACTGACGTGTATCATCATAAAAAGTTGTCGTGTCTCAGAAACATCACTAACCATAATATTTTATTAGTATTATAATTATATTTGTAAATTTAGGAGTAGTAGTTCAACTAAAAAACTAAATTCCGAACTTTAACGTGTTGTAACGTAAACCAAGATGAGGGAGGGAAAATCACCTTTTTATTTTCAAGTTGCCAAGCACAGAAGAGCCGCAACAACCAAGAATAAGGAAGGGCCATAACCATAAGATAGATTTGTATATTGGTAGAGTACAAAACTCCATTAAGATACAGATATAAAGGTCCAAGGATCCCATTCAGGTGCTAATACGTTATTATCACTCACTATATAGAGTGGTCTGGTCTAGGACGAATTTAACAAGTTGTCGTCTTAGCTTAGTCCAAAAGGCAAGTTGATCCATTACTAAACATGATATTCTAGACTACTCCTAGTCTATGTGATCCTCAGTAAAATGAATGGTTAAAAAGGTTCTCGCTAAGGGATTATTATTATTTTTATATATAAATATGGAAGCTACACTCCATAAGTAAATTAGTAGAGACGTTTGAGTCATCACATTAATTTAGTTTTATGTGCCCTATAAGTTCATCATTTTCTCAACCATTTCTAACTCTCCACAAGATTATCAATTAAAACTCCTTGGAATTTATTTCTTCAATGGAAAGTGCGTAAATTAGCTTGTTTATCTCCTGCTTTATGACTTTTGAATCCAAATTCTCATTTCATCACCAAAACTCGTTTCTAAAAGTGTTAGTGGAGATATATATTTTGTTATGTGTTTGTATGTAATCTGCTTCTTGTTTTTGCAATTCGATGAAACAAAGAAGAAGCATATGTCTGAATTTTGGGGGGCAAAAAATCCTGATAATGAAACAAGAAAACTAGGCTAACTAAAACCATATGCAATTAAGCATCATCCTTACAAACGGAATTCAGGTCTTCCAATAGTCTGCGCTAATTCCCGAGAAACAGGACAGAGGACAAGTCTCATGAGTTAATGGCAAAAAGGGTTACTTGCAGAGACGAATACAGATTTCCAATTATGGGGGCCAATTATACACCTAGGCCAACTTTTTTGTTAAGGGGTTGAACCTCCCAATCTTCAAGAGGCATGGGTGGGCAGTGCTAGACCCCTCTGTGCCCCGCCCATAGGTTAAAGGGTAGTTAAGGGTATTTACTTGATATTTTAAGTATGTTCGCTCAAATTTGGTTTGGGAAACATTTATTCTAGATCAATTTATAAAGGTAGGGATGCAAGAGTTAACAGTGACAAACATTAGGGGCTATATACTGTATTTCAGAAAATACGAACTAAATAATGTATTAGTTAAAAATGTAGGAATTATAACTAAAAAAAATCTAATTAATCAACCAGATAAAACAAATTAACTTCCACAAGAATCATATGTACATTTTCTACAAGGACGCTGAGCAGAGAAAGATTATAATAGAATTTCTCAAAAAGAGATGAGTTGTTACAATGGTAATTTTGCTGGGGTACCTGGCTCACGTGGATACTTTCTTGGAGTAGGCTGATCTTTCACACATATAATGGCAGTTCTCTGTCCGTATGGGCTATGTGAATCGACTGCATGAGTAAAAGAGGTATTTATATCACTTTAACAGGGAAGGAAGTTTAATCTTAAAGAGAATTTTCTTTTTCCTGGATATTCCAGTTAAATTTGGCAATTTCATCTTACTACAAATCCAAACAAACTTCGCCATATGAATGTCTCATTTTCTCTATGTTTTCTGCTCATCTTCCAGCTCTTATATGGATTTTGGGCTCAGCAGAAGGAATGATCAGATGGTTCATGATTTCAAAAAGTCAAAATGCAAGAAGCTGCTTAATTTTGATTTACAGGAGCTACTTAATTCATGATTTCAAATAGTCCAAGGAAAAGAGATAACATACTAACATATGTGTTGGACAAATCCAATGCTTGATATAAAAATTAATAACCCTTCAAGTTGTACTTAATTAACTCAGGAGCCGTGTATCCGAAGTGTGCCCTTGTTAAAGAAGAAAACAGAGGGGACACTTATTTTGAAGCGTCGGTGCTTCCTAGCAATTAACTAATAAGATATTATTGTCATCAAAAAATTGGATCAATATCTGAAAAATGAGAATACAAAAACTTGTACCTGAGCAAAGTTGCAATAGGGACGCACCCAGCAGCTTGATGGATCTTTCTGCATTTCTAACTTCCACCTGCACAAATTTGTCAAGTAAGAAGAATACTGATGGCTTATATCAATGAATATCTCAATAAAATTTAATAGAATGATTAATTCCTTTGTAATGTTAGGATCATCCAATAGTAAATAATTACATGAACAATTTGCATAAACTTCAAAGTAACTAAAACAGGACATCGATTTAGTATATGCCACTTCACAAACTCACAGGCACTCACTACCAAAAGGCATAATTATAGAGCATAACATTGCATATGGTCAAATCTAAACACATGTCTTGATCAAAGTAAAGTATGGCTGTGTGGAATGTCATGTTCTTCACCGCAAAAGATTATTAACCCAGTAACAGTTATAAGTATAGCAATTAGTTACACTTACATGGGGATCATGGCCCTTTGCAGCTATAAACAACCCACCAACTCGAACTAGAGGGAGACAATACTCCGCTAAATTAAAAAGAAACAAGGAATCAATTATGACATTTAATTTAACTTCCTTCAAATCAATGACGCAGAGAAGTTAAAGAAATTATTCAAGACAGACAAGTTAGGAGAATTACCTAAAACTCTCATTTCCGCAACAGCTCTGGCTACTGCAACATCAAACCCCTCTCTAAGCAGATCATTTTGCCCTAAAGTCTGTCCAACAGAAAAGTACCTATCAAATAATTACCAAAGGAAGAAATTGGGGAAGAAGAAGTACGGTACCTCTGCTCTTCCTCGGACGATTTTGACATTTGACAAGCCAGTGATGTTAACAGCGTGTTCCAAGAAAAGGCAACGTTTAATCATGGACTCCATAAGTGTCACTTCCCAAGCTACAATAAAAATTAGAGGATTTAAACAAAATAAAAGGAATATGGATATGAATACGAATATAGAAGTAGGGAATATGAGTAAAATCAATCACATGGAGAAGCAATAGCTAAAACAATTCCCGGAAGTCCGGCACCAGTTCCAACATCAACAAGTTTGAGATTATGAACAGAAGAATTGCAATGAGAAAGATAAGAGTGAGTAATAGGATGGAGCATTGCAAGCGAGTCTTCAACGTGCCTTTCCATGACTTGGTCCGCCTCGGTAACAGCAGTAAGATTCATTTTCTGCAAACAACGACAATCAGAAGCAAGAAAAGAAACAATTGAGCTTACGCCTTGTTCTTTATAACTCATTTTTACTTAACTGAAAATTACTCAACTGATCTGAAGTGCATTTACTGAACTGAAATTACTGATAAGACATAAAGAACGGGACGGACCTGGTTCCAGTCAAGAAGAGCATCAATGTAGAGGTGAATCTGCTGTTTTTGGCGGGAATTAAGGGTTTCAAAATGAGAAGAAGAGGTCTGAATTGCTCTGCTACTTAACTTGTTGTTTCTTCTATTCAGAAGAAAGGGTTTTGGTTTGAAGATGGGAAGGTGTTCGACATAAGTCCCAAAAGACAACTGTAATCGGAGTGCTGAAGCCCAGCTCAGCCTCACCACCGCCATTTTTTAATTCGCGCGCGCCCAGTCTCTCGCCCAATTTCTCTTATTAACCCCATTTTCATAAAGGCTAAAGCTACCGTAATTACCTTATTAAAATTGTCATATAGGATTGGAGAAAATATTTGGTCATTTTTATATACATTTTAAACGTTTCTACACTCCAACGTTTTTGTTTTTGTTTTTATTTTTATTTTTGAAGGTTATTGAAAGAGAATTGTGTACATTCTTTCTTAATAAAAGGTGAGGTAACGTTTGCGATAGAAAGAGGAAGTCGAGCATCTCAACTAGGTTGATATTTCCGAATAACTCACACTGAAAGGTAAAGAAAAAGTGTTATAAACAAGAAACAAAAGAGCTAAGCAAAAATTGCTCTGCACCACGAAATTCATCAAAAATAAAAGAATGCAAAAAAACATGACTCGTGTTCCACCAATTTAAATGTGTCAACGAAAAACTTTGTTTCGCCAAGGAATTTGATGCCTTGTTTTCTTCCCGATAAATGTGTTCTAACAAATATCCATCTGAGTCATATAAAAGAGATAACTAAGTCAAGCTAGTGGCACTTTCTAAGAAACATTTCTTGAACGTTGACGGAGAACATATAGAACAACATAAACGAAATCACATTTGATTTGCTCTATCATATCTAACTTTACAAATTATCTAAAATAATTACTATTTTTATTAAAACTTGACTCATATATCCTTTTAACTGCAAACTTTACCCTTCCACCTCCAACTTTTTCTTGAAAGTGTTTTTCTATTCCAACTTATGAACTGATAAACGACACGACTGACTAAACGCAAATTGAACAGGTTTTGAATTTATATTTGGGAAAATATAAAAGTAAACTATGTGGTTTTAACTATTTTTAGACAAAATTTATGTGGTTTAAATATTTACAAACAGGTATCTTGTGATTTCAAATGGTTTGAGGTAGATGGTGGTCTCTTGTACTCTCATGAGCTCATTTTGCACCTTTTAATAGAGTTACAGTAATAATGTTTATGATTGCATGATGTTTTGCTGCAAAAAATTTTGGTCTTTATTAAAAGTTATTATGTAATTATTAAACAACATACATTACTTAAATCAGATATTAGTTCAAAATTGTCCAAAATAGTAAATTTTCACTCTAAATAATCTAACATATTTCAGTAAAAGTAACATTGTTATAAAACTAGTCTCTAATTGCTAACAATAAAAAATACATGGTACCTTTTGTAAAAGTTTAAATCAAATGAACCTGTTTGAAAATGACTGAAATCGCATGATTTATTTTTGTACATTTCTCATTATATTTTGAGAGAGGATAATGTTATGAGAAAAACAATATTTTCGTTTTATAATTAGCGGTTGTAAGAGTTTGATTGGATGGAGAGTTTGGAAGGATTAGAATGAAAGGTTTGGGAGGTTAAAATGAAAACTCTTGTTTGGAATGAAAGGTGAATATAAGCAGCGGAAAGGTAAAAGATAAAATTAATGCTAAGTGTAAACTTTTTTGTTTCCTTCTTTTTTTTAAACTTTTTCATTCTCGTCCATTTCACTACTGATAAAAGCTTGAATTAAATTAAATTAAAATAATTTAAACTGAAATGCTGATTTTATATTGAATTTACTCAAGTGAACTAAAAAATTGAACAAAAATGACGATAATCAATGTAAGTGACAAATATGTATTAAATGAAGTGATATGGAGAGTATGAATTTGTGTTTACAGGTGTCATTCTGCTTTCTTTCTTACTTGTAATGATGATTGTTTTGAACCAAGCAAAGGAACTATATCAATATATATTCTATTATTGTCTACTCTAGCTAGTTGGTGTGGACTCACTCCCAGAAAAGAGAATTTTTTGTGTCAGTATTACATATCAACAACTATTATTGTATTGTTTTTTGTTTAATTTAATTTGAAAAACATTTACACACAGAAATATATTGCGTTCATGAAATTAAATTTGGGAAAGTTTTTTCAGTGTAACATTATTTTTGGTCATATTCCTATATATAATGATCATATTAGAAGAATTATACCATAGATAGGGCAGAGAGCATCCAAATTGAATCATATTACCGTTTGATCAAATAGGAAAAGAAATATTCCAGCATAAAAAAAATAGGAAAAGAAATATCGTATCGATAATACCTCATCTTCAAGTAGACTAATGACTCGGTTTTTGTTTATTTAAAAAAATGTCATACATGGAATCTAATGCCTAGCTAGCTAGGATGATCCTTACTTTGCAACTTCAAAAAGAAAAGGAAACAACAATTTGTTCAGCCAGAAACGAAAAATGAACATAAATAATTGAAAATGAAATATATGATTATTGAATCAACAAAACAAGAACCATTTTTGTCTTGTTCTTGAAAAATGCTTTAGCAGAGAAGCCAAGAGAGAGACTGAGTCAGTCAGCCATAATTCTTCACATTGATTTATGTTTTTAATTTCTTTAAATTAAAATATGAGTATCAGTCAGAGGCTGGCTGATAAGATTTTGCCATTTTGATTCCCAAATTTATTCTTGTTTACATTTGCTGCACAAATTCTCATCTTTAACTAAACCCAATAAAGCTTTCCATTCTATAAATTACCATTTTCCTCTACTCCATTTATATACAGTCATAAACAGCCTTTTCCTCTGTTTAATTACAATTTAATATACCTACCTAGTTTAGTTAAACTAGCTGCTAGTATTCTTCCTGTCAAAAAAAAAAACAAAAAAAAAACTAGATGCTATAGTGCTGTCATCTTATTAAAATGTGATGGATAGAAGAAATTTATAGTACTTCAATACCAAGAATCCAGTATTTACTGACTGCATTCTTGCCTAAAAATCAAAGACCCGCATATAACAGTTCAATATGGAAATTATTTTTGCCATCAAACCATAGAGAAATTAAGGGTGGTTAAAAAAAATGGAGATGAGGGCATATATATGATCATAAATTTATTATAATGCATGGGTCCCTTCAATACTTTATTATTCATAGAGAGAAGAGAAGACAACCACATGAGCTGAAAAAGCTCAACCAAAGGGTTTCTTGTTCATTCTTTCTCTTTCTCTTGGGAGAGAGAGAGAGAGGGAGGGAGAGATTCTTTCTCTCTCTCTCTTGCTCATGTGTTAGCTTTAATTCTGAGAGAAGAAATAATTGCAAGCAATATAGGTTGGAATTTAGTTAAGACATATATTCAACACTTTGTGGCAGCAACAATCATCATGTCTTCATCCTCTTTTCTAATGAATCATCATTACCCTCTCATCTCCTCTTCCTTTATCATCATCTTAAACCAAACTCAACTCATTAAACAACTCACAACAAGAACAAGAGCTAGAAGAAAAAAGGATATTGTTTGAGTTGAAGTAATTGAAGGGCCTTTCTTTCTTTCTTTCTTTAAGAAGAGGAAGAAGAAGAGGAAGAAGAAGAAGAAGATCCAACTACTTCTCGAGAAATTCTACAATAGTCCCGGGGAATCAAGCATCTCGGTCCGATTATTTGCTACATCAAGCAAATACACACCACCATCAATAATATTTTGTTATAGAGGGTTTTTCTTTTTATCTACATATATCTCTAGTAATTGTTTACCTTTATTATTCCAACAACTCACATGAATTCTTTACATATATCTCCATATATATCTCTCTATATTTGGGTAGTTTGTGTTGATCATGTTTCTCCTTAATTAGTATATGATTCTTGGTTTCTTTATAATATTAGCTAGGGTTTGTATCAATCTTCCAACATGTGGTATTTACATTTTTGTGTAAAAAATAAAAGATCTCTTTGATTATTCCATTTTCCAGTTTCCTATGCCTCCTGCCTGTGCATATTAATTTACGTACATATGTATGATCCTGTTTTCTTCCATTTGGAGATTATGTTTTACTTTCATTCATTACGTATATTCATATCAAATATGCTTTTATGTTTATTATTTCTCATCATTCCAATCGGCTTTTTTTGGATTTTACCAAAAAGTTATAGAGAGTTCTTAGAGTATATGAGTACATACTCTATTAGTTATAAAAATCGCTCCACATTTTTATTACACTCTAAATAATTATTGCCAGAAACGTTTTATCTTTATATTTTCAAGTACCATATTCTCGAAGCGTTGTAAATTTTCTTTTTGATCTCAAGTTTTGCATTTACATCTAAATGGAAGCTTTTCTAACTAATCTCTTTCCAACTTCTACTGTAGAAAACATGCATCAAGAGTTGTAATAAATCTTGGAGAAATTTTTATATTTTAAGACCTGAAACTTAAATGGTGGCCAAAAACCTAAAAAAAACAGCTCCCGTGCGTTCAAAATGTTGAGGAAGATGAAGTATCTCTTCTGTCTATTTCCGAAGAAGTCAAACGGCGTCGTTTTTGTTTTCAGGGAATAATTACTCTTTAAAGAAAAAGAAAAAGATAATACTGATATCATGAAGGCCTCATGGGCTCCAATTCCATAGGCTTTTCCAAGTATGTATTTCATGGGCTATTTCAACTGTGTATTTTTGGCCCCTGCCTTGGTTGTTCTTTTGAGAAGTAGTTTTTCAGTGTTTATAATTGATTTATGTTTTGTTATTTTTCTCTCTATCTCATAGGCTTGCTGTAATTTGGGTATTTAAACTTGGAATTTTACTATTTAAATTACTTGCTTGCAATTTTGGTGCATTATTTTTGGCCCCTGGTTGTTCTTTTTGCTTGCAATTGGAACCAACATCATAAGAATATGTTTAAACCGAAACAACAAACCATTGCTCTAGAATAATAACCAAACGGACTCTTAATCTTTGTTTTTTTTCTAAATTAAATAAAACCATTGACTCTATTTTTTGGAAAAAAAGCAGTTGACTTGATATTGCGTTCAACTTGTTCATTTGTTTTCATATGAAATTTCCATTTTTTTAAGAAAAGGAAATTATAATTTTGTATTATAATAGTTTGAGAAAATAAAATAATCAAAATGTCAATAACGTAAAACCAGTTATTTTGTATTATTTTTTTCTTCCGCGGAGAGATAAACAGTAGAAAATAATGATATAGTAGAAAAGGAAAAGAAAAATACATCCTACTATACTACGACCAATTCAATTCCACTTTAACGAAAAAAAGAGAGGCAGTGGTTTCGCTGTAAATAATCTCATCTCCTTCCAAACCTAACAGAAAAGTAGACAAGAGAAACAAAGCAAAGCAAAGCAAAGCAAACACAACTACCTCACCAGTTCCACTTCATCTATGCTTCTGCTTCTGTTCCTCATCATCATCATCATCATCATCATCAACAACCCTCAGTTCCCCTCTTCATCTACTCTCTTTTTTTCATTTTCAACTTATTCTTCTCCTCTACTATGGGTGGAAATGGTAAGCACAGGTGGAAAATCTCCTTCCATCGCTCTAACTCTAACCCTAAACCAACCCCACCTCCCAAAGAATTCCTATGCCCTATCTCTGGATCTTTAATGTCCGACCCTGTTGTCGTCTCCTCCGGCCAAACTTTCGAGCGCCTTTCCGCTCAAGTCTGCCGTGACTTGGGTTTTTCCCCTCCTCTCGACGACGATGATCCTCATTCCATTCCTGATTTCACCAATATTATCCCTAACTTAGCTATCAAATCCACCATTCTCAGCTGGTGTGATGCTTCCGGCGTTGAACGCCCTAGTCCGCCGGACTACACCGCCGTCGAGAAGATTGTCCGTCAGAAGATGGGATGTTTGAACCCCCCGGAGGTTAGGGTTTCTGAGACGGAGTTGCTGAAGGGTGTGCCGGATAATCCTCCGGTTCTGTTTTCTCACGCCGTCACTGAGTTGACTCACCGTGTTAACCATTTTTACTCGAGTTCATCTGAGGAGTCCGTTATTGTTAGTAATGAACCTGGGAGTCCGTATACTCCGCTTCCTCTTGCCACGCGCCCCGCGTGTTATACTTCGTCGTCGAATTCTTCGTTGGAGGTTATTGAAGCTGAAACCCTAGCCCTAACTCTGGATGGTAATTCTGGTAGTTCTGGTAATTCTGGTAATAATTTGGGTAATTCGGGTCCGATTTCTTCGGTTTCTGAAGAACAGGAGATTGTAATCAAGCTCAGAAGTCTTGATGTACACGAGCAAGAAGGCGGGGTGATATCGTTGAGGAAGCTCACAAGAGGCAGAGAGGAATTGAGGATTCCTCTCTGTACTCCCCGGTTACTGGCCGCGCTCCGATCCTTGATTCCTTCGAGATACTGCGTCGTGCAAACGAATGCCATTGCTTCACTGGTTAATCTGTCTTTGGAGAAAGATAACAAAGTGAAAATCGTGCGATCGGGGTTTGTTCCTCTGTTAATCGATGTGTTAAAAGCAGGGTCGACAGAGTCACAGGAGCACGCAGCAGGTGCACTGTTTAGTTTAGCTTTGGAAGACGAGAACAAGATGGCGATAGGGGTCTTAGGGGCGCTACAGCCCTTAATGCACGCAATAAGGTCCGAAAGTGAGCGAACTAGGCATGATTCATCATTAGCTCTATATCATTTAAGTCTAGTACAGAGCAACCGAGTGAAGCTGGTGAAACTAGGTGCGGTTCCTGCCCTATTGAGCATGGTGAAGTCAGGTGAAATGGCGAGTCGCATGTTGTTAATACTATGCAATTTAGCTGCTTGCAATGAAGGGAGATCGGCAATGTTGGATGGAAATGCGGTGGCCATTTTGGTGGCAATGTTAAGGGAGGATGAATCCGAAGCAACGAGGGAGAATTGCGTGGCAGCATTGTTTGCATTGAGTCATGGAAGCTTGAGATTTAAAGGTCTTGCAAAAGAGGCGAAAGCAGTGGAGGTACTGAGGGAGATTGAGGACACTGGAAGCCAAAGAGGAAGAGAGAAAGCTAAGAAGATACTGCAGATGATGAGAGGGAGAGATGAAGAAGAAGATTGGGTCGGTATACTTGAACCCGGAGGACTCAACCGGAGCCGACACTCACTGGGTGGGGGAGGAGGATTAGTAGGGGGAGCGAGAAATCGGCAACAAGGCCCAAAATCGTCAAATTTTTGAGTGTAAAGAATAAAAGATGTAATTAATTTACTAATAGTCAGTCATTTTTATGAGGGTGATGGATTTTTAGTTGAAGAAAGTGTATAGTATATGCATAGACATTTGATATGATTTTTCGTTTTATTTTATTAATTTCGAGAAACAGAAACTGTTTGGAGTAGAATGTAAACAGGGTGGGTGTATAAGATAAGATCTTGTGTAGATAGATCGATGTTATGGAAGTGGAAGAGCAAAGTGAACATATGGAGTAGTTAGTTAGTGATGCATTGGACATCAGTTGGGTGGTCACAAAATGGTCACAGTTTTGATAAATTGGTGTTTCCTGATGTAAAGATCTATGAAAAAAAGGGTTATTACTGATTAGCATATCGAACATGTGTTTTAATTTAATCAGTAATCAGGTTTGAATATTTTTTATTTGCAAGATGGAAGGACATTGTCAAAACCTCGTGGAAGGAAATATTCAACATCTTCTGGCATTACATCACCTGTCTGTCTTTCTGGATTTAAGAATATTTTTTACGAAATTGAAAGACTTTGCACTCTTTTTATTATCTTATTCCATGTAATGGCGATTACATTTTTTCCCTAATAATTACTCTTTTTTAACTACTAGTGTATCTAAAGTAATCTCACAATATGAATTTTATATACTAGAGAATATCTCCTCGTCCGTACTCATGCTTATCAGTTTCTTGTCAACGTGGCTTGATACAATTTTTATTTGTGAAGTACCTAGTTTTTTTATTTTTCCTAACTAACTTGTATTCTATCTGTTTGGTATAGTAATTTTTTTTTTGTTTTTGTTTTCGATAGAGCCGCGGTATAGTAAAATTATGAGGAAGTAGAAGTTACTTATAGTTCAATTACTACATGAATGAATTTGTGAGTTTAAAATTGTTTACATTATTATTTTTAGAAAATACAATATGTTTAGGTGTTTTATGAAAATAAATAGCAGAAGGTGCAACATGTTGTTTCAGTTATGGTGAAATCATAAAGAGAGAAACAATGGCTTAAATCATACAATTTCTCAAATAATTTGTCTATTTTGGTTATTTTACTTTCCGAATTTAATACACGACCTATTTGTTTCCTCAATTAATTAAAAGTGTATTTGTTGGTCCTTGTTTTGACTATATTAGAAATAAGTTTTGATCTAGTGTAGGCACACGCTAGAATGTTGACTTCACATAAAATACGTGACATTTGAATGAATACTGCAAGATCGTGCCATCATTTAACAAAGAAATACTAAAATACTGTCAATATAAGAAAAAATCAATACAACAAAGAAGTTAAAAGTGTTACTACAATTAACTTCACGTACACTTGCTATGAAAAGTCAATATTTTAGTGTATGTCTAATATCGGATCAATTTTTTTTTCATTATACTCAAATTATGAACTTAATAAATACGTTTTTAAATTGTTCAGGAATTAAATATGCCGTCCTTAAATTTGGAGGCAAAATAATTAAAATCGAGAAATTTAAGCGGGTAAGAATAGTTTTAGGGCGAGAAACAACAATGAGAAACATTGACGGAGGGAGAGGGTGGAATTGAGGGGAAAGAAAAAAAAGGCAGTAGAAAATGCAGAAAAGGCGAAAAAGAAAGCAGGTGGTAAAAAAAGAAGAAGAGAAATCAGAGAAATACAGGAAAAAGGAAGAGGCATACCCAACTCATAACCGACCTACGCCCGATGAATGCAGGGCCATCCGAGATTCTCTCTTGTCCTTCCACGGGGGCTTCCCTCCAGAATTTGCCAAGTACCGTCGACATGACAACCACCAGCAGGAGGAAACCGTATTGGATGGTCTGGTCAAAACCCTACTTTCACAGAACACTACCCAAACTAATTCCCATAAGGCTTTTCATAATCTCAAATCTGCTTTCCCCGCATGGCAAGATGTCAGTTTGTTTATTCTTCTATTATATAATATAATGTGAGTTAATTAATTCGTAATCTCAAATCTTAATTCCTGTTGTTATTTCCGTAAGGTGCTAGCAGCGGAATCTAAATGCTTAGAGAATGCTATAAGATGTGGAGGTTTAGCTCCCACTAAGGCGCGCTGCATTAAGAACATGTTAACTTGCTTGCTCCAGAAGAGAGGCAAACTCTGCTTCGAATATCTTCGACAGCTTTCTGTTGATGAAGTTAAAGCTGAGCTCTCTCATTTCAAGGGCATTGGACCCAAAACGGTAACTGCTTCATTTATCAAAGTCCTTACCTTTACTTTAGTTTCAAACAGGCTACTTAACTTGAATAATGTTTGTTCTAAGCTTATTTTGCTGATTTTGAAAAACAATTACGTTACTGACGATTGGGCCTTTCTTGTATAACTATATACTCGAGTACAATTTATCACCCGTAGTTGCAAGCATATTAAATTTGTGAAGATACTTTAACTTAGGAATATGGAGGAAAAGGCAGTAGTAAGAAATAAATCAGTTATGCCAGCTTTTGGTGTTTAGGTTGTGATAAATATAGGGCATTTGAAGTGATAATTGGTGCACTGATGTATTAGAAATCGTGTCTAAATGTTAAGAAGCAGTGGATGTTGATAGAAAGTTAGAGAAAGAGATGAATGTCAAAAAATACCCCCACCTTTTAATTAAATATTACCTGACCGAGAACAGCCAAGAGGTGAATATGCCACACAAGCCTAGCAAAGTTGCAGCTTAAGAAAATATGAAAACAAGTTTCAACCTCCAAACTACATACAGGACATAAAAGATCCATAGGATCATGTTTGCTTTTGAGGTCTGTCTAAGCAGGAAAAAAATTGGAAGGGAAAATAAATGACGTTTGGTCTTCTTTGGAATATGCAGTGACCAGATTGTATTCCACCCAAAAGAACTAGCAATATGATCAGGCACACTTCCCCTAGTAATCTCTTGACTGGAAAACATGTCTACAACCAGATTGTATTCCACAATTTCGCATTATAGAGAGCTTGATAACCCCTCTTGACAGAATAACGTCCCTGAATATCAAGGACAATAAATAAGGTCTCTATTCGGAAGCAAAGAGGAATCTTTAAAATTAGATGTCTTTCAGAAGGACAAAAAAACATCATTAACCGTGTCAGGGTCCCAAGTAAGAGAGTTAGGGAGCATCAAACTGCCAAGAGACTTATCAAGAAGCTGGAAAGAATATCAGATTCGACCTGAGGAGAGTTAAGGCGAGGAATCTAATTATTCAAACCAATACGGAAGGTTCACCGTTTCCTATTCGCCAACTTAGATGTTTACCATTAGATTCTTTTCCTTGTGGATACTACGCCAAACATAGCTAGGCTTGTTTCCCACAGCTGAATCTAAAAAAGTTCCCATGTCTGAAATATTTAGCTTTAAGGACATGTGACACAAGACAATCTGCAATTTGAATCAAATGCTCCACTTGTTTACTGAGCATAGCCTTGTTGAAGACATGCATGTCACCAAACCCATACCACCATGACACTTTGGGAGACAAAGTTGATCTCAAGACAACCAGTGAAGCCACGCCCCTTAAGATTTGGGCTGGTGGAAAAATGACACATCAGCAATGGATGATTACTAATAAAAAGAGAATGGATGTTAGTAGAAGCAAGTATTGTTATTCCTCTTTGCCTAGGTAGATCTAATGGCCAGGTTCTTAAGTTGTAAATCTAGATATGATTGTCTTAGAATCTTATGTTCAAAGTATATCCATGATTGCTTATTGATTGGATGTCTTCCATATAATATAACTTGTACAATTAAAATAGACCACCACTTGGTTACTTTGCCAGTGATCATTTCAATGATATATTGGCTAAGTTCATCCTTCAGAATCACTTTTTACAGCATCTTTGTCATAGGATTCAAAATACCATGATGCTGAAGGGCCTATTCAAAATATTGAAACTGGCATTTATAGTATTTTCTTACTTCTCAAAATAATTGGCAGGTTTCTTGTGTTTTGCTGTTCAATCTTCAGCTAGATGATTTCCCAGTGGACACACATGTGAGCATTCTGTTTCTCGTATATATGCAAATTTTTACTGTGCAATGTTTCCAGATGAATTTGTATTTATTCACATGTAAGAAAACATATGGTTCAGGTGTTTGAGATTGCAAAGGCAATAGGCTGGGTCCCTGAAGCAGCGGATAGGAACAAGACTTACCTTCATCTCAACCAACGAATTCCAGATGATCTTAAATTTGATCTTAATTGTCTTCTATATACACATGGTAAGCTTTGCCGTAATTGCACCAAGAAAGGGCTCAACCAACATAGAAAAGAAACCCAGGATGAATCCTGTCCTATACTAAATTACTGCAATAGCTTGTGTGTTTCGACAGCTGATGACATAAATTGATATATTCTCTATACCAGCCTTTTGTGGTCCTATTCCACTCCTGAAAAGGAGAAAGCATTTTATTTCTTTGTGTAGAAGATTTTGGAACCTTTGCTCAGCACCCATTGTGGACACAATTTGTTGGAACGGTTAGTATTCAGCCATCAGTTTCTACTTTTTTTGCCCTTAAAATTTCCCTCTTAAAGGAAGAAAGTTATTTACTGAATTAGTAAAGAGAAAGTAGGACAATAGAAATCATTAGTCTTTTTAGAAGCTGTTATTGGTGGAAGTAGTTAGGGGATACCTAAATAGTCCAATAGCTTCAACTCTCTGCCATTTTTAAAAGGCATTAAAGCTTCTTGTGCAATTATCAAGCACAAAAGCTTTCGTCAATAAATATAATAATACTAGTAGCTTAAGAGTATAATTAGCTTTAAATTTAAATATATGTCTATGGAGAATAAAAATAGTGTCCTTTAGATTATATAATAGAACATGCCGGAACCTTTTGCTTTCTGTATTGCATGCAGTGGATATACTCAACATCACTATCCATTTCCATTATTTCTTTCTATTAGTAGTTTATGTATCATGCAGATTCACTAGCGTGGAACTGTAGAAATTGCTGCAGAAATTCCTGATGGAAATTGGTTTAGGTACTGCAAAATCAATCATTAAAGAACAGTTTATCCAATCTCTATGCTTAGTTTGATGTTAGTGCTACGTAACTAGAATCCAAGATTCGTTGAGTAGGTGTTTGGGGTGCTTGTTTTCGGGTGTTTTTTTTTCTTGCATAAAATTAAAACTTGTCTGGTGCATAAATAACATAGTACACCCGGCGTAATTTGAAATCTCTCCAATTCAGTGACCCATTACCCCCTTGTGGTTACTCATCTAATTACTTAATAATTTTATGTTGGTAAGATTTAAAAGTTGTTTTGTTGTGGAATTTGAGAAATTCTACAATACAATACACCCTACCAATCAGTCGATGCATATGTAACTTTTCGTTTTAATTCTTAACACTTATCATTTTTCAATGCGGTGGTATCCCTCTTTTAATTGGTTGGGAGTAAATAATTCGAGGAGTATATTAGATCTCACCAATTGTTATGAGTGAAATTTAGAAGATTATAAGTTAATCTAATCTTTGTATTTGAGGGAATCTGACTAGATAGTTTTAGTAAAGCATTTTTGTTCCCTTTTCGGGTGGTCCTGTGCCATTCAGGGTAAGAGTATCTATGAACCTTAATTTTAGGCAGTCTAGATGGAGGGAAAGTTGTGAGAATATAATATATGGCTTTAGGGGGATCCCTTCATCAATCTTTATACTGAGGGAGGGGCATGAAAAGGCTGAAGAGATCTCGAGAAGGTAATCAAAACTGGAAAGTAATCTGAGGCAGAAATGGAATTGAAAAGTCACTGAAGAAAAGCTTCATCTGTAATGGAGTTTGCTGCAAAAGAGAAAAGTTCCAATCAAGTCCATGGTTGGAGCTAAAGAAAAAGGTACTGTACTCAGCTTTGCTTGAGATTGGGGGGTCATCAGAATCCCCATAAGAAGCATATGCTAAAAAAAAGAAAAAGAAAACTGGACCCAAACAGCTCTACAAAGTCAGATCACTACTATTTACCATCATGCATTTTCATGTGCTCATGTATCTAACTTCAGGCTTTTTTTGGATTCTCTGGTGACAAAAGCATCACCAACATTTGAACTTCCATTTTTGCACATTAGTTTGATCTCTGATCGTTTACTCTCTCTCATTTTTTTTTTTGTCATTGTCTTGATGAGCAAAAATGTCAGTTTTGAATATAAAACCCGGTTAATAGGGCGTCATTAATTTCATTTACATTTTGCCAAATCTAATTAGCTTCAACCCCATCATACTCTGCATTTAGCCTCTCTAAATAAATGTACATCCCTGCAAAGTTCCTCTACCTTATGCGCACAATTGAATCCTTGTCCATTTATTTTGGAAACCCTTTGCTAGTAAATGAAGAATGCAGCCTTGTACCGTTTTGATTGATGAGTTACCGCTTCAATAATTGAAGAAGTCGAATATTTTCGTTAGGTGTGACCGATAATTGGCTTGATAGATGATGTAGTCAAAATGACATTTGGGGTCAGCTTTTATCAAAATGATGGTAAGCAATTTTTTTTGGACTCTATAATTCAAAATGCCACCAAACGCCATAGCCATAGAACAGGCATATGCCTATCCTATAGGATGTAAACCTGTTATCCAAATCAACCGTCGTGTTATTGCTTGCTCTTTTCTTAAACCGGTCAGTACATATGTAAACAAACACTCCTTGTCAAAGGTGGACACCTTTTGTGTAGTAATTAACTTTGTAATGTCAAATGCCATCATTATCAAGACCACTACGACGCCTAAAGAAATACACATACACTTCTTATATGTGTTAGATGTACATCTCTTTCCAGAACAAAATTTGCTTGCACATGCAGGTCAAGAACTCCGTATTTCAGACTCCTATACTTACCGATAATCCAAAGCATTTTCCATGAGGGACTTGTTTCATATTTCATCTCATTCATCTTCTTTCAAGTCTCTAAAGTTCATTGTTCATTTTATAACTTCAATTTAAGACTATTCTTCACCACTGAAAACATCAAAAGTCTTTGAGTGTATCCCTTTCAACCCATGATCTCTAGGTTTTTCTTTTCACCTTTTGTTTTTCTGCGTGCTCTTACATATTTGTCCTTCTTTGATCATCCGCTTTCTTTGCATCCTTTCAAGTAAAACGAGCTTTGAGATGTATGACCTTTCTTCTCATTAGGCGCACAAAGAAATAAGATGACCGTTAATGGAGAGAAATAAGTGTCCGCCGCAAATCATTAGGTGCGCACCTGACAGCCCCACATAATGAAGATATTGACATTAAACTTCATTTTATGTTATTTCTTGTATTTTAATTATTGATTATTTGTGCATATTTAGGCTGTTGGAACCTGAATACAATTATTTTTACGTGTTTTGAAATTGTTTGGTGTGTATAAGAGACAATGATGGTGCTATCTACATATTTGTTAATCTTGTTTTTGCATGCCCTCACCGAGTACATCAAACTTGATTACCACTTTGTTTGAATAAGTAGCTAGCCAAAGGTTTTCTCCAGCATCTATTAATCGGTTTTCTTTGCCATGTGTAGATTTTTTAATTTTAGAATTGTAGTTATTCAACTTGTTTTATTGTATCCATTTGTTGAGGTTGTTGTAAACCTACCTAATTATAGATTAAATAAAAATCAATAATGTACCAAATGATTTTAGAGAGTAATTAGTAAATTCAGTTGCTGGGTGAAAGCTCTTTATACGGGATTTGCCAAGTTTGATCTGCTACAATTTTTGAAGAGAATACAACAAAACTCGAGAGTTTGAATGCTAATTAAATGGGCTTGATTTTGAGCAAATTCACAGATTCAAAGTCTTCATTTTAATTGTTTTTATTGGGTTCCTTGTTGCTAAGTTTGTAATTTTCAATTACCGTGATTTTTACATTTTCTTCTCAACCTGACCAATTGGATTTATGTAGTAAAAAAAACTATAATTGGCTCGGATCACAAATAGATCGCGCATCCATAATAATATATAATCATATGTCACCACACTTGAATGGTCGATAGTTAGTTTAATCTTCGGTCATTTTTTTCTTTTTTTTTGGCATTTGATTATGAATCACACGTCCATAATAATATATTTGTAGTTATATATGGATCACGGGTCCATAATAATACTACAAGTTTAAGAACAAAGACATACATACTGTCATAACTATGAAATTTGTCCCGATTGCTCCATATAATTACAGATGTATTGGGGTAATCGGTTAGTTAAATTATAAACAGGTAGATCCTTAGAAGGAAAAAAAAAAATATAACTACTAACCTTAACACATATATAATGATTCGTTTCTGAAAAAAAAAAAAACACACATGATAATTCATTCTGAATAGAAACAAATGGCTACAACAACAATGAAGCCCTATCAAAGTATGCATACCAATCAAGAAAACAAATTTATTTTTATTTGTTCAACAAAGAACTATCATAAATTAGTATTTAACACAACCCATGCAATCATCTAAAAGAAATAAAAGAAATTAATTAGTCTTAATGGCATTGAACTGATCGCACCTTGTTCTGATTTCTCCCTCAGCCCCAGTTTTAACTTGATATTCAGCAAGCTTCTCCATAACAGCCGAAAAATCAGCAAAGAACAATGCCTCCTTTGTTGCATACTTCTCTACAATTGGCTTACTCCTTGGATCTTTAACAAGTATGTTATCAGTCTTCAGAAGCCCTAATCCTCTTGGTAAGTTCTGATAATACATGTTATCAAACTTGCCTGGTGTTAACACATCATTGAATGCTGACATGGCTTCATCCTTGCTGTAGTTCTTGCAAAGAGTCTTTAGCCGGTCTGCGAATTGCGGGTTAAGATCCGGATCTGTCGGTGTCTTTGCACTGTAATTGTATAACCGATCCGCAAATTCCCGACAATGTGCAAAGCCTATGGTGTGGGCACCCATCAAAGCGACCATTTCTTGCAAACTGAACCCTCGCTTTTCGAAGAACTCGATGGATTGGTCCATCGTAAAGTCTTTCGAGGGGAGGTTCCCGTCAACGTTTGATGCCTTGGATACAAGCCCGTCTTTGCGACCGAGTTTGACGGGGAAGAATGGGCCACCAGTCACCACGATTAGGTCACGGGTGAGCTGGGCGAGAATATCTGCACATGACACAACTCTAGGGCATGTAAGCTCTAGCGCGGTTTTAGCCTTGAGTATGATGTCAAAAGCGTCACCGGGGAGATTGACGTTGTCTTTATTGTCACGTTCTGCTTTGTTGAAGGAATTTGATGAGATGAGAAGGGATGCATCGCATCCCTCTACCATGCAGTCATGGAAAAACACGCGAAGGGTTGCAGCCGCGGTGGTAGGGTTAGATGATTGTTTAGCTGTAACCACTTCACGGACAATTTTTGGGAAGTCGGGACACGAGGTCTTGTAGTAATCGACATTGAGCTTTGAATGCTTTGAATGCTTTTCATGTTTACTAGCAAATGAAGGGATGGCGAGGAAGGTAATTAGGAGAAGACAAGGAAAAGTGTAGGAAGCCATTAATGTCATTTGAAGAAGCAAAGGGAAGGGAAGAGAAGAAAGGAGAAAAGGTCTACTTAAGATGTGGTAATGAAAAAGATCATGATAGACCTTTCTCTTCCTTCCTTAACTTAATTTTCTCAATATGATTTCTTGGATTTAAGATGAATGAAAGAGAGAAGAAATATATGTGGATTGGAGAGATTTTAGGGAGAAATTAACTTAACAAATCTCTCCCTCTCTTTCTCTTAACCACTAATTCTCAATTTTACTTCATTTATTTGTTAATCACTTCTTAATATAACCCATTAAAATTTTGTTATGTTTGAAATCTTCTCGTAAACTTCTTTGAATACATTTTGTGACTAATTAAAACAGAAAGGGATGATTCATCAATTAATTATTTTACTCATATGGTGAAATGGTGCAATATTTAATTGAAAAAAACATCTTGACATGTACTTCTTAGTTAATGTTGTTAATTTTAACTGATAAGTGTTACCAAAAATAGTTTAACTGATAAGCAGAACATATTTTAATATGACATATATTTTTCTTATATAAATTTGCAAATGAGAAATTCAAATAAAAAACCTTTTCTATTCACATATCGGTAGATTAAATAATTGAGCTAATACCAATTGATAATATGTTATATTATTCTTGATGAAGTATAACTGCATGTATTAAATTTTACTTGCTAGGAAAGTTAGACATGAAGATAAAAACTTCGTTAGAATGTGTTGTTAATTTTATTGGTATTGGAGGTAACATAATTAATATTTTAGTACGACGTACATAATGTTTCCCTTGATAATAAAATTAACTCCGACGATGAATTATGCTTCGATTCATATGGAGAAATAGTCTACCGCAAAAACAGTGAAGCAGTCTCCATTGGAGAACTTATGTTTGATTTTCACAGTAGTTAACCGTCATTTAGATTACAAGTAAGCCTAGTAATTCAGCTAAGGTATACTTTTCATCTGCTTCATTTTCGTGCTTTGCTAAAAATCATGTCACTGACAAAAATTTATGTTTTGATTTTAGCTAAAAGGCGAGCTTGAGAGAATGGTGATGGAGCACTAGAAGAAAAGTGCAAGTAACTATTTTCATTTTGTTGAAATCTTAACAAATGCATTTGGAGCTTCATGATGAAGGTATAATTTGATATAGTGGAGCAAGTGTTCTTCAGGATTTTATTGCTTTTCGGTACTTCAGTCCTGAATCCAATAAGGTTTATATATTTGATGTATATCTTGCTTATTTAGATTGCTGATATACCAATTTGTTTTATGAGCATTCTGTGATACTTAAGTATATTGGTTTCTAGAAATCTCATTTTTGTCTTTGCTTAATTATTCTAGCTGATATATCATGTTTTATACTTCGGCCATATCAATTTCTTATGGCCTAATGTCTTACACTTTAGTGCAATATACTCTGTGGATATTACTTAATTTTGCTGGCTGATTTATAGATCTGACACCATGCATCTTATTCTGATTTGTTCTTCTATATGGAAGACAACCTTCATATATATGCACTACTATATGGTATTGACTTGGATATAAGCTTGATAAGTACACATGCTTTATCCTTCATTTTTTCCTCTTATTTATACGCTATGCTAGCATACAAATTCTTAATATTAATTCATTATTTGATTCTATTATAGCTCCCTTCGATCCAATTTTTATTATTTTGTTATTGAATAATTTAGGCTAAATAATAAACATTTTAATAGGAGAATTTTCTTTTATCAAAATTAATAATTTTTATTCACTGGATTTTTAGTTTTAATAAGAGGATTTTTACCATTACCTTTATTGTAAGTTAACTAATAAGGAGAGCTGGTCCCATTATTAAAACTACTAGTCATCTACCCGTGCTTTGCACGGGTATTTTCCTTGGTTTTTTTTTTCTTTTTTATTTATTTATTTATTTATTTTTCTTTCATTTTTGTATCACGTGAGGTTTCATTCCCTTTTCTACAATCATGAGATTTGAACTCATGACCCCACTCTCCTTAGTGAAATGTAATAACCACTAAGACATTACTTGATGGGTTCATATATGTTTAAAAAGCAAAGAAAAATAAAAGTTGGTTTATATATCAACATTTATATAAAATCACCTTACATATGTAAGTCTTAACATAAACCAAATTTGATAGCTAGTGATAGACTATCTATCATAGATAGTGAAGGCAAAGCTCCATAATTTGTTTGATTGAATAACACGTTCATGTTTTGAAATTAGAGTTTCCAATATTTTAATATCAATTGTGGAATATGTATGATAGTTATTTATGGGATGAACTGCAATCAAGACTTGATGACTGAAGCATCAAATCGTGTAATCCAAATTACATATTGTTGTTTAGGACTAAACATCCACTAATATAAGAATCATTCTAAAAGCAAATGTACATTATGCAAATAATACCACAAGTTAATGCACCATATGTGCATGTAAATGCAAAGTAACAAAAGTCAATTGAATATATAACTAAATTTACTCAGAACTTGCAAAAGTCAAATAGGTAGCTAACAATCCAACTTCTATATTTACATGAAAACAAAGAACATGATTCCATTCATGACAATTGAATACTCAATTACGAAATCCCTAATTTAAAAATAAGGCCTACAGAGCAAGAAAAAATTAAAAGATCCAGTAAACACTTGTACTTACAATTTACAAATACACACTAACACAGGTATACCTTCAAGTCAGTGATCGATAAAAAGTCGATTGGTTTTCAATGGGAGGGAGCGGAACCCCTGTACAATCTAGGCCCAATCAATTCCTCCATTGATGCTATACATGATCCAAATTAAGAACAATTACGCACCAAATACAAGACGGGAAAAAAGAAACTCACTGTGTTCGATGAAACAATCTGAAACTGAAAAAAACTTGCCAATCGAAACGTTCCTCGCGCTCGAGCAAGCAAGAATAACAGCAAAATAGCAGTTATAAATCACTTAGTATTCCCAAGTAGCTAAAAAAATGCAGATTCCAACTACAGTACTAAAACTTGTATTTTGTTTACCTCTTTGAATCATTTTCCCTCTGAAATCCAGCCAAACCTTCCTTCAACGACTATGTCTCTCCTCTTCTTCTTCTTCATCTATTTCCTTGCGGCAAACCACAACCCTACCACCTCATGCTCTTCTTTCTCGCCTATTTTATTGTTGGATCGATGCCGGCGATGACAGGTAGTCGGGATGACTCCGATCACAACAACTGGTCGAGGCGGGGATGAGAGGTTGACGGCCACACAATCCTAATTTGATTTGATTTATATTGCAAGGTGCACAATTTGGGTACAAAATTTCGCGTGTGAGATGAAAGGTCAAGAGACAGATGGTCTCAATGAATGTAATTGAATATGGGGTTATGTTGGGGGTTATGTAATTGAATAAAGGTTATAAATTAGAGCAGGAGTTATAAAAATTATGGGAATATAAATTTAGAAGAAAAAATAAAAAATCTCAAAAAATTGAAGGAGTGACACCTCAGATTAAAGGGAACTTATATTAAGAATATTTGGACTTTGAATAACAAATTGTTCTCTTATTAAAAGCACTCTTTTCTTGTAGTGATGGGAGGCAAGATGTCGACAAATGGTGAAGCTCGGTTTGTAGAACATGCACGTGATTGGCATGGATTTGACACTGATTATATTGTGAGAATTTACATTAATCCCCCTTATAGTGAGCCACCAGAATCCTGTGAACCATAGAGCTCACCATGTATTTCTTTCATCATTTTATGTGCTTTGGATTCTAATAAACACTTCAAGAGCTCCCCAATGGGTGTCCTCATGTATAATACTGTGTTTAGTACCTAACATTTGGAACCCAATCTACGGACCAATAACTTGTCCCTCTTAGATGCTTTGAAAAATAGTATCCTTCATTCACCAACTTTTTGATATCTACAACACAATATACAACAAATTAAAACCTTATCGTAATCGTGTTGTTGTCTTGCATGACAAAATTTATTTACTTATATTTCTTTCAATTTTGGGTTAATTTGCACTGCAGCATCATAGGAATATAGTTATCCAAAAAGTGATTCGTATTACTTTGTTACTTCGTTCATCTTCTTACACTTGAGTTACTTCGTACCTTCTATGAATTTCTACAAAACAAATACATTTATGTGAAAATCGTAAATAGAGAATACGATAAAGAATTTTTGTTAACTTACTAAGAAAATTAACTTATAAGCTTAGAATGAGTATGATTGAGGAGGTGGGAGAGATGTAGCGGCGATAGAAGAGATGGTGGTGGCGGCAATGTGCTTGCATGCTACTTCTTTTGTCTTCGATTTCGACTTCGATTCTGTTGGATTTTGACATAAGAACGCATTTTGACATTTGGAGAAGGTCAACAGTAAAAATGGCGGAGATTAAGAGTAAAGATGGACATAAAAAGAGAGCGTCTTTATTAATAGTGGAGAAAGTCATTTGTACGTGCTTAGACAGCTAAATATGTTCATACAAATTAAAACTAATTAAAAAAATCAATTTAATAACATTTAGAAACATAGGATTCAGTTAAATTCAACTGAAAATATGTCATTGTTTGTAGAATTTCAACGATAAGCACAATGCATACTAGTGTCTACGGTGCCTTTTGACTAAAATTTGATTGGTTAATATTTTGTTATTGGATTGTGATTGGGCGGTGACACGAGTCCAATCACAAGAAATTATTAACTTAGAATTAAATATGTATTTTATTTATTTCTATTATAATATTCTATGTATGGATTTGCCTTGCGGGATTCACCTTGCTCTGGTTGATCTTCCATTTCTTGAACAAAATTAAATAATAAAAAAAAAAAACAGATTGGTTGGTTTCTTTCAGTGTAAAAGAATGATGTCAGGTCGGAAAATTGAGCTATGGTGTGTTTTGGTGCTTCTGATATTGTCTATGCTGTTTAACTCATCAGTGTCTCAACTTGATTCTCGCTTGACAGCTAAGAAGACACAAATGCGGGAGAGAGTTCGAAAAATGTAAGCCCTTTAACCCTAATAACCTAAGAAGACACAAATGCTTGCTTTTTTCTGAAATTCATCTTCATTTATGTTCATCAACAACTTGATCCAATCATTTTCAGTTTTTCTCAACATATTATTACTATAATTAAGCCCATGTTCTTTATGATGGAATTCAACTGAACTGAACTCAAGTGTGAAGAGAAATTACTGAATTGAACTGAAATGAACTACTGGTAAGGCATAAAGAACATGGCCTAACTCCGTGTGAGTGTCAGTTAGGGGCATTTGCAGCTGGTCCCAAGCCGGGTAAAGGAGGAGGGTTGCGGCAGCCAGTGTGAAACATAGCCACATCTTATGATTTGAACCAAATATGATAGTTCATGTTAGCTGACCCCAAATCATTTTGGGACTAAGGCTTTGCTCTTGTTGTTGTTGTATTATTAGTGTATTATTTGTGTGTAAGTTTCTCATTTTTTTGCAGGTTCTACCATGCTTACGACAGCTACTTGACTTATGCATTTCCGGTTAGTTCATCTTTTTCATTGCATTGCATTCACTCTCTCTAATTTTGTGGACTTGAATTTAATCTGTCACAACGCAGCATGATGAGCTCAAGCCTCTCACCAAATCTTTCACTGACTCACTTAGTGAGCTTGGAAACCTCAAGGTTTTTTTTTTTTAATATCTCAATTGGAATATTGTTGCAATTTGTAGTATTTGATTGGATGTAATTGACAATTTGCAATCTTGTTTACAGCTTGAGCGTCTACCGCAAGACTATAATGGATCTGCTCTCACTCTCATTGATTCACTGTCTAGGTATATTACCTTGAATCACTAATTTGTTGATTATCAAGATATTGATATGTATCAGTTTATTTATTCTTCTTTTCTGGTTCATTACTGATATTATTCACTTTTTACGGATTTTTAATCGTGATTCTGATACCCTCATTTTTGTTTCACAGCCTTGTTATTTTAGGCAACTATACAGAATTTGAAAGGGCACTTCTTTGGCTTTCTGATAATCTAACATTTGATGTCGATGTCAGGGTGAATTTATTCGAGGTACAATTTTGTTAATCCTTCCTCCTCGAAACTCGGATTTTTATTCATTCTGTTGATTTAATGTTTGTTTATATGTGTGTACTGTACCTTGGAAGCTTTAGTTTCTTAAATTTCGATATTCTGTTTGAAGTGTCTTTGCTCTTCTATTTATGCTGTGCACTTTGTATTTTATGTAGTGCAACATAAGAGTTCTTGGAGGACTTATTTCTGCTCATCTTCTTGCAACCGACTTTTCAAACAGGTTGGTTCAAGGTTCTTACAAGAATCAGCTGCTTCTTCTGGCTGAAGATTTAGGGCAACGCTTCTTGCCTGCATTCTCTTCACCCACCGGACTGCCATATGCCTGGATTAACTTAAAGGTATGTTCTTAAACACCTACTTAATTTAATGGATGTATCCCAGTTCTAAAAGTAGAAATTTATGAGTTCCACTTGCTTTTTATTTTTACATTCAATAATAGATCTTAGCAGCTCAAGCATTTTTGGCTAAAAGGAAAACAAATATACATCTAATAGACTAGTTCATCCTATGTGCATTTGCAGAATCTAATTGTTTCTTGACGTTAGAAAACCGTGATAGGTGAATAGAATCTAAGTTCAGATTTGTTTTTTTAAACACTTGAAATATTTTTGTAATGCAAGTTGAGTTGAACTTGAAGTTATAATTTAGCGTGAATGTATGTTAATTCCGATCCTATTTGCGATTTTAGTTTTAGGAAGAATGAATCTATCCTGCTGATTTTGCTTGTAAGAGAGATATATGACTATGCAGCAATGCGAAATTCTGTGGACAGTATGGAGTCATGGAGAATGAGACAACTGAAACAAGCACCTCAGGATGTGGTGAAGAATCTTGGCTTTATAGGTTAAGGCAGTGCCATCACAAGTCGTCCTTTTCTGAAATCAATTAATTTCTTTTTGGTCACTGATGCAGGTTCTTTGATTCTTGAAATGGGAGCTTTATCACGATTAACTGGTGACCCTAAATATGAGTCTGCAGCTTTACGTGCTATACGGAAGTTATGGAGTATGCGTAGTTCATTGAACTTGGTAGGAACGACATTGGATGTTGCAACTGGGGAATGGATTGAGCATTCATCTGGCATTGGTGCTGGTATATATTTTCTGGATTTTGACATCATCTGAGCTAGATTCTGCATCATACAGCATAGGTTTCTCAAATATAAATATATTAATTACCCACAGCATTCTTGCTTGTGCTTGGAACTTAGGTGCTTCCAATTTGCATTGCATGTTATTTCTTTTCTACTTTGTCTTGATGGCGCAATCTTATTGTTAGTGATCCTGGGCTACACATGGCTTTGTTCAGGGGTTGATTCATTCTATGAGTATTTATATAAGGCTCACATCCTTTTTGGGAAGGAGGATTTCTGGAGAATGTTTCATTCTGCTTACCTAGCTGTGCAGAAATATTTCAGACATGGTGCATGGTACTTCTCTAATTAAGATTTTGGTTGGAATCTTTTCCTCTCATCTTTGTTCTCTCACCACTTAATTCATGCCTATATTGAGAGAGAGAGAGAGAGAGAGAGAGAGAGAGAGAATTGGTGAATGATGTTAATTGGATTACTTTAATTTAGGTACCATGAAGCTGATATGAGGACTGGAAAGGCAACTTATTGGCAACTGACAAGCCTTCAAGCATTCTGGCCAGGTCTACAGGCATGTAAATATAGTCCTTAACGTAACTGCGTAATATACTTTTTTTACTTTCTTCAGGGAACATGATCTCAATACTTGGTGTTGTAATCAGGTTCTTGTCGGGGATATCGAAGCTGCCAATTCATCACATCGTGAATTTGTTAATGTGTGGCAGAAGTATGGGCTTCTACCAGAAAGGTAATGAAGTGGATAGTTCTATGTACTTGACTGCTCTTACCATTTGCTTTTTATCATTTTAATTGTTGTATGAGTTAAGACATTATAACTCTTTAGGTATTTGCTGGAATATCAAATGGTTCATCCCACGGAGAAGTATTATCCATTACGCCCTGAATTGGCAGAGTCCACGTTTTACTTGTACCAAGCAACTAGAGGTTTTTTTAGTATTTGATAGTTATGTTTATTATCACCCCATTACATACTTTTTTTTGCCTTTTTCTATGAGATGCGCATTGGTTGACTGAATAAGCTATCAATTTAGTTATGCTTTCAAAGAGAGGATGACATGATGAAGTAAATTGCATTTTTTGCTCATTATACTGTCCTTAATTTAATAGTGTCTGATTGGACTCCAATAGATAATTGGAGTTGACCTTCCTGAGATCCTGCGATTTCCTTGAAATCAATCAATCATAATTACAGGGCTAACAATTGAATTTGGAGAAAAACCTTCATTTTTCCAATTCTGACTTGTAAACATCTTTTGCACGTTTTAGATCCGTGGTATATACAAGTGGGAGAGTGGATGGTTAATTCTCTAGATTTATACACCAAAGTGGAAGGAGGTTTTTCCAGCATTAAAGATGTGACAACAATGCAAAGGGAAGACCATCAGCATAGCTTTTTTCTGGCTGAGACGTAAGTTTCTAACCCCAGCAGAGAGTGCTTGTATGTATGTTTTGGAGATATGAATTTATTATTAAGTTACATGATCTTTTGTGATCCTTTGAAGGTGCAAGTACCTGTACCTTCTGTTTGATGACTCCTTTTTGGCCGATCGAAACTACGTTTTCACAACCGAGGGGCATCCCCTGCCAGTTGTAAGCTCTTGGCATGAAAGGCTTCCAGAAACATATCTGTCTTCCAACTCGACGACTTATGTGAAGGTCGTGTTCCTTATCCTTTCTTTATCTTCCGTGTGAATGTATTGTTATCTTCTCCATGCTTAAGCAATCATTGACAAGTAACTCCATTAAGATTAGTTACCAGAAACTGTAGTAATGGTTGTTCCTAAAAGTGTGCAGAATGAAAAGAAAAGAAGTGCGATGTCTGTACAGGAGTGTCCAGCAATGAGCTTTGGTTCAAGTGCGTGCCATGTTGCAGATGCACGGAAGGACCACAGATGTTTGAGCAACGATGAATGCGGGGTTGATTCTAATAATTGTAGACGGCGATCCTGCAGCATGGCTGGCTACTGCGGCCTCTGGTTGTTGGTGTGAGTGACGAATTATAATATAGACAGGGAGGAATTTTTTGGTTTCCAACTACATCTTTCTCAGCTCCTTCCTAGGCTAGAATGTAATGTTAGATGAAATAGCACAAGATAAGTAACCAAAAAATATAAGGAAGAAACAACTTCAGTCCAAAATGTCACTCGCAAGTTTTTGATTGAAGAATTTGGGATGTTCATATTACTAGTTAGAATACAATTATTTATTTATACACACAAGAGCCATTTATGTTTCTTTTCATATATCTACGAGTATTTGTCACGTGAAGTTCATTCAATTTTTTTACCATGGCAATGAGAGCCTTTTGACTCATTTGTATAACATCTTCTCGGGTTGTTTGGTATAGCATTTTGTAGGAACATTTAACGTTTTTTGACGTATTAAAAATAATGTTTAATTAAATTTGTAAAACAACAAAATTTAACATATATTTTAAAATGTTATTTTAAAGCATATATTACAAAAAGAAGAATGGATAAAATATGGATGAATTTGAATAATTGTCATATCTTACTCAAATTGTGGAAGTAGAAATTTGAATAATTAAATTGTCTAGTGGGAGATTAATGAGGAAAATAGTGTTATAATTTTCGAAAATTAAATTAGAATTATTAGGCCGTGTGGGAAGCGTGTAGGTTGGGGACCCAGTAGAGTGAGTGAGGTAAAGAACGCGGTTGGAGTGGGACCGGGGGGGTTTTGGTGTTTATGCGAAACGTCTCTCTGTTCTATCTGGAAACGGAAACCGTAATTTTGCAGAAAAGGACGAGCCACGATGGTAGATTAAGGTATGATGATAATGGTATGGTGTCATATCGGATAAGAGAAAGAGAAGAGAAGAGAAGATGCCAAATCATCACTCTCTCATTCTTAATAATGGATTAAGACATTCTTTCTTTCTTCTTTCTTCCCCCCACCCTTAAACTTAAAGGCAGGCAGGCTCCACCATCCTCTCTGATTTTGGATTTTACTTATTTTCTTCCTTATGTTTCTTCATCATCCCTTTTCCTTTCTATTCCTTCATCAAACACCAACACTCCCTATGTATTTTTTATTTAGTTTTCTCTTCTCTGAGTGAGCTGATAATAATAATAATAATAATAATGTCCCAGAAGAGGCACCCTGACGACCCCAAGCCTCGTTCCGATGGGACTATTATTCCTGATCACAAGAAGAGGAGGTTTAATTTAAAGAAGTAAGCTACTTCTTCTATTTTCTTTTCTTTTCTGTTTTTACTATTTCTTCCCCATCACCCTCTTTTTATTTTTCTTTTTCCATCTCTATACCTACCTCTATTTTGTCAGCCTCCGTACTGAACTGAACTGAATGCTACTAAATGGAACTGAAATTAATTACGGATACAACATAAAGAACATGCTTTGCCTCTTATCTATCATATGCTCTTCTCAACTTTCCTCTTTCGCTAATCTATTTCTTAATCTTCATCATGTCTAGTGTGGTTCAGGAAGTTATTAAGAGGCAGTCTGTTCAGCATTTGCTCGAGCCTATTCTCGAACCATTGATTCGCAGGGTGGTACGTGCTTCACTCTATTCAAGTTATTCAACTACTTTCACTCACTCGAGACTTCTAAATTGTGTTAGGGTTCCATTCACTTATCTCAAGTTTTCTATTGCACACCTCCAACATACTATTTTTATTCTGTGTAAATGTGCTGAAATTGGGCTCCAAGGCTTTTATGATTATTGGTCTTTTCCATAATGAATATAACTATAAGAGTGTTTGTTTGCCATGGGGACGAGGATGAGGACTCTTCACATTCTACATCATTTCATCCACCGTGCTATATAAATCATAATCTTCATGCTATGTAATTCTGCTTCTTTATTTACAAGGATGCATAGGCTTTATATGACCGCAATTTGATGAGTAGAATGCCGTATTTGTCATTGCAGGTCAAAGAGGAGGTGGAATTAGCTCTTAGAAAACATTTAGCAAACCTTAAAAGGTACGATTCAAGAGTCCCAAGATGATAACTTGTCCATCTGAAAGCAGGTGGAAGGAGTGAGAAATATGTGTTCTCTAGAAGCTTGTATTATTGGCACTGATTTGCTACTACCTTACTTTGCATTTTTTGCACGTGTATCCAGAAGCAGTGGGAAAGGAAGGGATTATACTGAATCAAGAAGCTTAAAACTACAGTTCACAAAGAATCTATCTCTTCCTGTCTTCACCGGAGCCCGAATTGACGGAGAAGATTGTTCTTCTATGAAGCTAGTTTTGATTGATAGTCTTACTGGTATTATTGTTAACTCTGGTCCTGAATCTTCTGCAAAGGTGGAAATTATTGTTCTTGAAGGTGACTTTGATGGTGATGAATGTGCCACTTGGACGCGTGAGGAATTTAAGAATAACATTGTTAGGGAGAGAGAGGGAAAGAAACCCCTTCTTACCGGAGATGTGTTTCTGAATCTTGACGACGGGATTGGCACAATGGGTGAGATTTCATTTACAGACAACTCAAGCTGGACGAGAAGCCGTAGGTTCAGGCTTGGGGCTAGAGTTGTGGATAGTTTTGATGGAACTGATATAAGGGAGGCAAAGACAGAACCTTTCATTGTTAGAGATCACCGAGGGGAACGTGAGTTCTTATTCATAACTAATTATGCAATGAGTCTCATTATTCTTTTACCATTTCCAATTGGAATTTTAAAGCTCAATGGTGTCTATAAAACTTTTGGAGTATATAGCCCGAGTACAACTGCTAAACCTTTATTACTTCGGTAACACATGCCCATATGAAATCCTGGATATGTGATTATGAGACCCTGTCATGTAACCATGGTAGATTTGGTTGATTTAGGAGATGAGATGGTTATGTAGCGGTATTAGTTTAAGTATTTAATAGGTGACTCTGCCTGTTTTTATTTCTAGCTTTGTGATTTGTGCTGTAACTTACCTCTTATTGCATAAACTAAAGCATCTAACTTCCTGACTTTCTAAATCCCTGACTGTAGAGTATTATCATCTAGTGTCCATATTCAGATTTAGTTTGTGATTGTTGAGAAGAAGATGGACTTAGTTAATGACTTGCACGAGAAGGGAATGCAATTAAGGAAAAGAAAACAAATAACTGTATTTTCTAACTGCCAGGATCATACAGATTCAGTATCAGACTGCTGCTTTGCTTTTCATGAAAGTAAAGTTGCTTAGTTAAGGGCTCTCAGCTTTGACGAGTTAAAAATAATTTGTACTTGATCAAATATGCAGTGTTAAAAGTTATTGGATGAGCGTGCTTTTGAGTAGAGTTTTAGCTTCTTACCCTTGTAGGAATGAGACTTCACGACCGCTAAAGAAGGGGTCTGGTAAAATATTATGTGAATATGACGTTCTGAAGAAAATTTTGTAACATGAGAAATAGATGAGTTATCTTCGTTTTAACTGTTAGTTTATTGTTCCAGTCTACAAGAAGCACCACCCTCCAACTTTATATGATGAGGTGTGGAGACTTGAAAAGATTGGCAAAGATGGAGCTTTCCATAAGCGCTTGAGTCGGGAAAATATCACTACTGTCAAGGACTTTCTGACCCAACTCTTCATAGACCCACAGAAGCTTCGGCATGTAAGTATACCTTTTTCCGTATCTTATTGAAGGTTTTAGCATGCAGTTCAATACGACTTACATAATTATGTTTTCTGGATACGAACTCAGAATAATTGATATTTTTAACTATCAACAGCTGGAAGATGCTGGAATGCCTATTGACTTTCCAAAAACTTGAGATTAGTTTGTCTATAACTTGGATGATAACAGTTGTTGGCTTTGGTATTTATCTCTTGTTTTCATACAAGTTTATATGACCCAATGAAATATGTGTATACTTCCAATCATGCTTCAAGATTCATCATACTGGACATATCAAACTCATGTCAGATGATGTCTGTGTTCATTGTCTAGGTGTCCCTGTGGATGTTGTATTCATCAGAAAGGCGAACCTGAAACTGGCTGCAAGAATCCTTTTGCGCTTATTACCTCATTGAAGTTTTATGACTTCCATCAACAATATTAATGAATAAGTAATAATGGATTGTATGTAGGTTCTTGGCACAGGCATGTCTGCTAAGATGTGGGAAGTTACTGTGGAGCATGCCCGTACATGTGTACTTGATAAGAGAACTTACCTGTATTGTACTCCTGGATCCGAACAGAAAAGGGGCGTGGTCTTCAACGTTGTGGGACAAATTACAGGACTACTTTCCAACAGCCAGTATGTTTCTGTAGATAAGCTTTCTGAAACTGAAAAGGCAATACTTCTTGTATAACCTCAGCTTGCTTTTGAAACTTTTTATGCGTGATTTCTGGCTTCTTACCTGAACTTTTTCTTCAGGTTGAGGCTCAAGGCCTGGTAGTTGCTGCATTTGAACATCCAGAGGAGGTTCTCTCTTTTGAAGATGAAGCCTCTCTTGTAAATTTGTCTAATAATATGTCTTACCCCTCAAGCTCACCTCGGACAGAGAGTTGTAGTGGGAACAAGCTTTTGGCTTCACACAAGATTGGTGGCTTTGGTTATGCACAGGCAAATACTTGTTCTTCTTCTTCTCCGGATATCATTTCATCTATTTACTCCTCCGTGGGGTCCATGAGTGGCTTGGATGAATATGCCTTGAACAGCATTGAAAATATGAGTCTAAGATACGATGATCAGACTCTGAATTTCCCAGGCCAAGGATCAACCAGTATCATATGTGATACTGATGCCATGACCCGAGCTTTCTGTGATGATGATCATCTGAGGTTTTTCGAGTCTCAAAACCTTAATGTGGAAGCAGTATCATCTGATCTACAAAGTGATCTAGATGCGTTCATGCTGCCACGGTCTACAGCAGTTGCTGTGGACAAGGCTCAGAGGAGATGGACAAAGATCTCGAGCGTGTTGAAGTGGTTCTCTATTAGGAAACTCGTCACAAGAAAGACGTCTCTTAATAAAGAAAATCGTCGATTTTAGTGGACGTGGGCTCCAGAAAAAAGTTATCAAGTTACAGAAACAACGCCGATATAATGCAGTTTGTCGAGACATCTGCCCAAGTAAAGTTTTGTGTGCAGTAGTAGAGACAAGTTTGTCTTGAATAGTTTGTTTGTAGATACACGATGCGGTAAGGTCAGATCGGTACATGTTGGCTCTGTATGTTGTGGAGATGAGGAATTAATCTACTTTTTCAGTTGAATCTGTAAATAGAGATTGGATGTGCATAATAGAATCAGGAGGCTGCTTGCAGTTGAAGCTTGGTATACAAGATTTGAAGCTGAGACACCTGATATGCTTGCTGGAATGAGTCCGTAATCCTCGTATGTTATCATTTTGTACTTGGCTGTTGGAAATCTCGTGTATATGGCTCCTTTATAGTATACATTTTTGTGTGATGTTTATTTTGCATTAAAACATAAGCACCCTTGAGGATCATATCATAGATTTGGGGTGAAAATCTGAATTGGTCAACTAGTTCTGCCTGTTTCTCTTTTCTTTGGTTGGTGGTAGTATGTTATGAAGTTCACATCTGATGCCATTATGTCAAAGATCCTCGCTCTCAGAAACAGTGGAGCTCATGCTTGTTTGATCCAGCAAAGTTTTGATTAGAGATTCTTGAGGTGATTAGCAGCAAAGGTCACAAAAGTTTGATAATTGTCTCTGAAGGTTATAATAGTTCTTTTTGTTCAATAAAATCCCATAAGTACTTGCATTTTTTGTTATCAGAAGTCTTCTCTCCAACTCATCCTCCCTTCTTAGATCTTTCCACATCATATAGTGGATTCTCTAATTTCAAAATCAGAAATTCTAATTCGTGAAATTCTCCTTTAGATTGTTGCAAACTTAAGTGATTATATTAAAATAAAACAAACTTAATTATTTGACGTTTTGGCAAATTAACGGTGATGAAAATCAAACAATGGAGGAGTTTACAGGACACCCTCTTAGGTAAGGAAGTATCTAATATATGCAATTGAATATGGAGTGAATTTTTTATCAAAAATAAATAAATAAATAAATATAGAGTGAATTTCAAAATAAACCAATGTGGTTATACTATGGTGGTTGTGCTTTATTTTTTAAAAAATTGCGGCGTGTGGTTAGATAAATTTTTAATTAAAATCCCTTAAAATTTAGGTGTTTTCTATGGTTACTCTGAGTAACCACTACTTTACTACTTTATTTTTATCACCATTAGATCACATCTTATACCACTAATCAAATGGTGATAATGGTTAAAGTTATGGTTACTTTGTTTTTTACAAATGAACCATAGAAAAACTATAAAATTTAACCTCATAAAAATGATTTTTAATAACTTTAAAATACAGTTTTTTGAGAAGTAAAGTTTTGTAATACCACATTTTACAGAGGAATAGCACTTTCAATTTTTTAGAATTGTCATTTTGAAATTTTATATACACCTAAAAAGTAAAAACTGAAAGAATTTCAGTTGCTTAGAATATAATTATATAATCAAATCAATTGTCATTTTGATGATATTAGAAAAAAAAAAAAAAAAACCTTCCTTTCAGAAAATTTGTAACCACATGATGCAATTGTGAAGAAAAAAAGAAAACAAAACACGTGCACCATTTTTCAGAAACAATGTAACTCCATCTGCTAAATTTGAAATTTACCCTTGAATATTATTAAAAGGTTGATTTGAGGGGGAATAATGTGGGACACTTTAAAAAATAAAAATACGGAAATGGGGAAGGAAATTTATTTTTAGCATAAAAACCTGAGGTTTGAAAAAGTAGGACATAATTAGAATTGAGTAAAACTTGCCAAAAAAAACTTGGATTAAAAAACCTGGGCGCTTGAGCTGGGGGACATTGTGAACATAAAGAATTGAAGAGAAAAAAAGAATGTAATGTAAAATATAGAGATTGATGAGATGGGGGCGAAATGGGTGTCGCGAATGGCGCCATATGCAGCAATGGTGACGCTAGAATGCGTAGATACAGGGATAAATACGCTAGGGAAAGCAGCGATTTCGCATGGGATAAGTCATTTCGTGCTAGTTGTCTACTCAAATGCGCTTGCCACTCTCATCATGTTCTCCACTTCTTTCATCTTCTGCAACAAGAACAGGTAATGGTAATGCTTTTTTCATTCATATTTGGATGTTGTTTTTCATCCATTTATTCATTCATTCATTCCATGTAGAACCAAGAGACCTCCTCTCACTTACTCCCTCCTCTGCAAATTCTTCCTCCTTAGCCTTGTTGGGTACGTACGTAAATACGTATATTTAAATTTCAATTCCTTTTCTTTGCTTTTTCAATATGGATTGTGATTATTATGTATTTTGTAGGATTACTATAATGCAGAATTGCGTATTCACTGGTTTAAGCTACGCTTCTCCTACCCTTGCCTCTGCCATTGGCCAATTAGTCCCTGCCTTTACTTTCATACTTGCTGTCATCTTCAGGTTTCTTAGATTCCAAGACTATTAATTCTTTCATTTCCTGAGTGCAAGACGATGACTTTACTTTGTTTTTCCCCAACATTTTAGGATGGACAAGTTAAATTTGAGAAGCTCAAGAGGGCAGGTTAAAGTTGTAGGAACTTTGGTATCAATGTTAGGAGCATTAATTGTCATCTTCTACAAAGGTCCTCCAGTGAGTAGCATACCAGAATCAGCTGCATCATCCTCTTCTATGTTCTTTGTAGCCAAAAATTCTTGGGTCATTGGAGGCTTTTTCATTACAATTTCTAGTTTATCTCTCTCTGTCTTCATTATTTTTCAGGTATATACCTTTCTTTTATCATGTATTTTATTAATTGAATCAGACTGCAAATGTGGCTCTGACTGATTAAATATATTTGAAGGCTGCAATTCTTAAAGAATACCCTTCAGAGATGATTATAGTTTCTTTCTATTGTCTATTCGGGACCATCCAATGTGCAGTCGTTTCCTTAATAGCGGAGAACAACCCAAATGCTTGGAGATTGAAGTCTGACCTTGAACTCATCTCTGTTGTCTACTCAGTAAGCATTTATATAATCACCTACAAGTTGTACTCGTAAAATTTTACGTAATAGAATGTTTTTTCTTTTATATTATATAGGCCGTATTTGGAAATGTGGTGACATATGGTGTGGCAACATGGTGCATACATAAGAAAGGGCCTATTTTTGTGGCCATGTTCAAACCCTTGGGGATAGCCATTTCTGTATTTATGAGTGTCATGTTTTTGGGTGACACCATTTATTTTGGAAGGTAATCAATCATCTCTATTTGTTCGTGTCATGTCGACCTGATATCCCGTATTTAGGAAAATATGTGTTTGACATCCTATCTATCTATCTATCTATCTATCTATCTATTATGGTGAATCTAATCTAACGCCTGGCTAATTCATGAGCTTTTGCAGTATAATAGGAGCAATCACAATTGTAGTCGGTTTCTACAGTGTAATGTGCTCACAATCCAATGAAGGTGAACAAAATGAACTGGTAGACTGCACAGTTAAACAACCTCTCCTCACGAGCCAGATGGGTGTTCTACCAAGCCATTGTCAAGATTCAAGTGTAGAAAGTAAGATCTAGAGAGAGCAAGAAGAAGCAAGGAGTATATGCCATATTGCGATTTTGTAAAAGTGAACAAAAGTATTTTACAATATAGTATACAAATAGATTGTTTTAGAGATGATAAATATTGTGTACTACCCTTTCTTTACTATTATGAATTTCTTAAGAAACATTCTTGTGTTCATCTTGATGAAGAAATTTTTAAAAATTGTGAATTATCTAACTTTCAAAGATTCAGTAAACTAAGAAATAAACACATACGAGAATCATATATAATGTAGAAAAACTCCACAGCGATATTTTATTCAATAAACAAACAAATTTTTTTTATTTTTCTATTTTTCTAATAATGGTGAAATCAATATTTAACAATTTGATCAAATAAAGATCTGTTAGTTTGTTTAGTAAGGCATTAGAATGTGGTTGTCTCAAAGTTGTGAATAAGGAAGTAAAGATCATATTATTTTTCTTATATGGTATTTGTGCCCACCCATACTTTCCTTATTCTATTTGTTTCTTTAATGCTACTTGATGTCTTTTCCTATTTGTTTCTTTAATGCTACTTGATGTTTTTTCCTCATTTTTTGTGCTTTAAAACCTTAAAATCTTTAAACTTAGATGTTTTTTCCTCGTTTTTTGTGCTTTAAAACCTTAAGATCTTTAAACTTGCACCTAGACAGCTACACAAGGCGCCTGCCCGGGTGACAGCGCCCCTGCCTCAGTGCTAGAGAGGCGCTGACCCCTGAGCCTAATGTGAGGCACGCCGAATTGAAACCTTTGTTGTTGATGCTGTATTAAATGTGAGTGTCATCTTTGAGTATAAGCTATCACTAAACTCTCTAGACATCCTATATTTGCCGTTTAATCCATGAATTATGTAGTTTTAATAAGTGCAGCATGCTTGTTTTAGTATGAAAAAATCTTACAAAACCATAGCAAAGTAAATATTACCAAAAAACACTGCCATGAAACATAGAGGGAACGATTTCGGAAGCACTCAACTCAATGTATGGCTAATTGTGCACCATGACTAGAGCAGTCAGTCATAATTTATGAAAGAAACCAAGTTGCATTAATTTGCTGTGCAATTAGTAAGCTACATAGGACAGGATCACTGATCATGGACAAAAAATTAACTAAACCGAACTATTCTCAAAAAATATGATCAACCCCTACCCTAAATTGCCATCTATGCATCAGATTACAAATCATATCGAGACCTATCAACTCCATCCTCAAGGAGTCTAGAACTTTTTCTTCTGCTGTTGAAAGGGAAACTGGGGCTGTAGAAAAGCTACAAGATATATAGATAAATAGATACATAGATATTGCTAAATATACCTATACTTGGATTTGAATTCATGGCTTAAGATCGTCAGACATTGCTGAAGGAATGCAATGTGTATTCAAAATATCTACAGTAGCTTCCTTGGCGGTCTTTGTCCGGAGAACCACTATCTGAAATATTTAACAAAAGCAGAATCGATATCAGGGCCACTAACCCAAAAAGAAAAAACACAAAGTAAAAAAGAGGAGAGAGGGAAGACCTGCTCATATTCTAATTCAAATTTCAAAAATTCATCATCACAATTCTCTACCATGTTCGCGAGGCTTTTCAGATTCTTTACTGGTTTGCCATTTATAGCAAGCACCTGCATAGACATGCACAATAACAGACATTCATTGAGCAAATATATATTAAACCGATTCAACTGTCACAGGCTGCATTTTTCACCTGGGTATTAACGAGTTCCTCATAACCAATATTAATATCAGCCACAAGCACCTACAAGAACAAAAAAGAAAATATCAGTAGTTAGAGGAACACCGAAAAATAATCAACAAAATGACAGAGAGGAAACCTGAGAAACGACAACTAGTTGCTCGTCTGGGGATTGTGGCATTGAGTGCATAAGTTTGTCCAAAAGCTTAACGGGAGCTTCATATTCATAGTCTTTCCCATACTGAATAAATGTGCAAACAAAAACAGTGTAAGATACATACAGCCATAGAAAAGTTTTAACATAACAGCTGCATTGCAAGCAGCAAATGCTGAGGAGAAAACTGATGAGCATCTTTAGATCTTCCTTCCATAAAGAATATATGCTAGCAAATAGCATTAAACATTCATGTCATGTCACTGGTACATCAAAAATAATCTGGAACATAGTTCCCCCTTATTTTAAGCAAAGATTATACAGAATCAGTACTCAACTTCAACCCCAAAGGTATTTGCACAGGTGAGCACAAGTACAAAATCACGAAAAGAAAAAATAATGATTGATATGCAAAAAACTTGCACGGCAACAAGACATTGTCAATAGCAGTTCATCTACTCGCTTGAAAATGAACCAACAGTACAATTAGAAGAGCATATACTAAAACTCATAATCCAAAGGGCATCATGGCTAAAACCAAAGCATCAGGTCACAAGAAAAACCAATAAAATTGTTTATATGAAATTACCACCCACCTCAGAACGGAGATAAGGAACCGAAACAGTAGAGAACACAAATCCTGCAATAATATAATATGAAGGTGGTCTGCCTTTGACGTGTGGAGGAACGAGCCTCCGGTGAGTTGAAAGCTTGATGTCAAAGCTCATTGACTCAGAATTGCGTAGAACTTTTACTGTTGCATTATCGCCAGTATACTTTTGGGATATAAGGTAGCTGAAACCTATGCGCTCTCCATGCCGGAAGGGAACTGAAATTTAAGAATCAGGTAATTTAGCATGTCTAGTATAATTATAAAGAGGATACAAAAGCAAGGCTCTTTGAAATTGGGAATATTAGACAATTAATTACCTGTCCCATCATTGGCAATATCTACCCCATCAAAACTGAGAATAACGTCAGATGGCTTCAAAACTTCAGATTCTGGAGCAGTAGGATCAATTCTTCTGATCCTTACACCCTTCTGATCAGATTTCATACCCATGGCCGTACGCAAATCTGGATTTTCCATTTTCTGCCATTCAATCCCAAGATATGGAAATCCTAGAATGTAAAGGTAATTTATTAAAGTGGTAAAGCATGTAACAGCAGTCGTAATCCAAGTGAAAAGTATCCAGTCCAGTCAATGTCATGTTCAGAAATCACAGATACAAACGAGTGCAGTGGGAATAAATGTTTAAGCATCAGAATAGCTAATAAAGAGGCATGGCAGGTCGCCGCTAAGGGTAAATGAATGAAGGAACAGGTTCCATGCAAAGTGAGGTTTAATTCAGTTGATCAACGAGAATAGAGAAAGGCACTATGTGAAGGGAGAATAGTTTGGAACATAAGAATATCTTGCACGAGACTTATAAAAGAGTTGAATTAAGCTCAATGAGTCCACAAATTTCTTTTCCATGCAGTTAATCAATATGTCCAAAACGACAGAAAAAAGGTTCATCCCCTAGAAAGCAAACTCCAATACCTGTATATGCTCCAGTCTTCTCGTAATCATGGATGAAGTGTGTTATGACGGGTGTCGGTATGACATAGCCAATATTTTCAGCATCTTCATGTTTAAGGGACTGAAATGCAATGCCAACACAGTTGCCTTTATCATTAAATGCAGGACCACCAGAATTTCCAGAGTTTATAGCTGCGTCAATCTGCAAAGAAAGAGGCGTAACTAACTTGTAAGAAGACAATTAATTACGCAGTAAGTTACCAACAGAAATTGAAATTGAGGGTTAACCTGCAAACCCAAGAGCTCGGTAGAGCCATGGACATAAGAGAGAATCTCTATTCGAGAGACAACGCCACTAGTGACGGAAATAGTGTCCCCTCCAATAGGGTAACCAACAACAGTAACAGCATCTTGAAGGGCAGGCAATCCCCCAAACTCAACAGGGGATACCCCTTCCCAGAACTCATCATCATTTACTGTTAGCAAAGCTGTAAAATAGCACAAAGTTGATTTCTTTAATTAAAAGGATCATAAAAGTGATAAGGTACTAAAATAGGCTTAACATTTTTGCAAAAGTATCAAAATATGCCTAACGTATACAATGACGCCAATTTAGCCTCAACGTCCAGAAAATGGCACCAATATAGGCATCAATAACAAAATTCTACACGTAATACATACATAGTTGATGGAGACGATGTGTCTGTTTTTGCACAATAACTATATACTGGAAGTAATATGACTAACAATGTAAGCCAGAGTGTGAAATTCCGCTACCAAATTCTAAATTAGTACCATTTTCTAAACTTTGAGCCTAAAATAGCTACCACATTTTACATTTTAAGCCTATTTTGATACTTCTATACAAACGAGAAAGAAAGAATCAAGAAGGATACCAATGTCGCATTCGGTTCCAATAGCAAGAACCGTGGCGAGATACTTAGTATCAGAACCACGCTTCTTGAGCTTAACCTGAGTAAAATGCTCAACAGAATGAGCATTAGTTAAGACTCTCCTGCCTGCCATAACGAAACCGCTGCTGCTGGAGCTATACTGCCGCTTTCTCTGCCAGGGCAGTGAGAAATTGGGCTCCGTATGCACGCAAAACACCTTCACCACTGCGTCCATGGCGCCTACAACCCCCGTTCTCACGCTCTCCTCCCCGGGGCCGGGGCCTACATCTCCGTTACTAACAGCTGCAGGTGGTGATAATTTGGGGTGCTTCCTAGGACGACCGCGCCGGCGCGGTTGCACTTGCTCTTGCTCTTGCTCTTGCTGGTGCTCGTGATTGTTGTTATTAATAACGGCAACGGGACTGCTGATGATTTCGACATTTGTGACGGAGAAAACTTCGTCGGAGGAGGAGGAGGAGATGGGGTCGGGGGATTCAATGCCGGTGGAAACTTTAGGTTTGCGACCTCGTTTATCGCCCATCACGGAATGGGGTGGGAGGGAGGATCACCGGTAATGAAATTTTAAGAAAAATCAAACTAGTATGTAACAAGGACAACAATAAAGTCTTATTTAGTTTGTGTTTTGTCTTGTGTTGTCTCTCTATAAACAAATTTATTTAAGGTGAGACTCAATTTGTTAAGGTTGTAAATACGTCCATACGGTTAAACAAATTAGATATTTTTTAAAGTATGGACAAAATTCAAATGAGACAAGGGTTTAAGATGAGACTAGTTTTTATGATGAGATAAGGGGTATTTTTGTAATTCAATAAGAGAAGGTGGCAAACTTGTAATTAAATGAACACTCCTCATGCGTGAATTGAAGGGAAGGAAGAGGCGCTGATGTCACCTCTGGAGAGAGAAATAGTTTTAATTATTTTATTTAAAATGCATTTTCCCGCTCTTTCCGAACTCATTTTTCAAAAAAAATTATACCAGTGAACTCGTATTAATTAGGTGGTCATTTTGAGATCCATTTTTGTTATTTATAGACGATTTTTATTTTTTTTTATTTTTTTATAATTGTTCCACCAGACTACTCTAATTGTTCCACCGGACTACTCTAATTGTTCCAACAGAATACTACATTTTTTTACACTCCCAGAGTGCATTTAAAAAAAATAATGAAAATATTTTGCTGGAACAATTGGAGTTGTCTGGTGGAACAAATGTAGTATTCTGTTGGAACAACCAAGTATCCGACTTGGAACAAAAATAAAAAAAATAAAAATCGTCTATAAATAACAACAATAGATCTCAAAATGACCGCCTAATTAATACGAGTTCAGTGGTATAATTTTTTTTGAAAAATGAGTTCGGAAAGAGCGGGAAAATGCATTTTAAATAAAATAATAAAAACTTTTTCTCTCTCCAGATGTGACATCAGCGATGACATCACCTCAATAATGCCCCTCCATGTTTTTAAAATTTCAAAATTGCCACCACTTTTTAATTGTCTCACACTAAAAAAAGTCTCTCCATAATGGCTTTGTCTCACATGAACCTATCTCTATGGACAAAATTTCAAATAAAATGTTTGTGACTTTTACAAATATTGGTTTATGGTTCCACTCTTTACAAAATAGGGATGAGGTTTTATTTCATTACAAAAATATTGTTACACTATTTGTACTTACTTGAATGTTTAGACGATTTTTAGGATCGATCTACAAATATAGATTTAGACATCTCCATAGATCGAGTCAAGGTTGTACACTGACAAATTATTTAAACGTTTCAACATGGAACATTTCAAGAAGAGCTATACTCCTTTTTGCCATGGTAAGAAAGTCGGCAAGAAGGATTGTCCTGAGAATAAGGACATACAGGACATGAAATCGAAGCCTTATGCTTCGACCATAGGTTCGATTATATACACCATGTTATGTACTAAGCTCGGCGTGACTTTTGCACTTAGAATGATGGTCCTAGTGAGAAGCATTGGTCGAATATCAATCTATTCTTAAGTATTTGAATCGTACTAATTATACTTTTATGGTGTATGGAGGTCAATATGAGCTAGCTATGACAAGTTATACTAATGTTTATTTTGATACCAATGAGGACAAAACTGAATCTCAATCTGGGTATGTTTTTCAGCTAAACGGCGGTGTTGGAGTTCATCGAGTTTCAGTTTATTTTTATCATATGTATTGTTCTTTCTTGAAAGCATTAATTTATTTCATTTATGTCTTGTATTGCAAATAAAAGTAAAATATTCATTAATTGGTAGTCATAAATGTCCCAAATCTGTCTTAATCGTGGAAACCAATCGTATAATAAACTTATGTGTTTAACAGTTATATAGTAGTATTAAATACTAATCATAGTACTAGGTTGGTCAGTTGCAATTGCATCCACGTGTGATGCACATAAGACTGGTCATCCACTACAAGAAAGTCATATAACTGGTGTGTCTTAGAGTTTTCTTGAGTATGACTCTAATGTCTTCTAACTTGAGTTCATTGTTATATTGATATAGAATTTGGTTCACTTTGACATGCGCTAACGAGTGTATAATAGGATGTTAAATACATATATGTTGGGTGGATCACTGAACATATTAATATGTATAAGTGAATGATAAAATTACCACTCATTTGATAATGGATAATATCACCGGCAACTTTATAAATGAAACTGAAAAGTACATAACATATCTCATAAGTTTGTACATCTTAATCTGTTTTGATTAGTTTAGTTTATATCAATAAACATATTAATTACAAAGAAGATGATAGTCACCATATATCCTGATTTCGTCTTTCTATAATCTCCTTTTAGTTCTACTACCTTATTAGTCATATTGCAATTTTAACTATTTTTCTACTTATTTTAAGTCGTTGAAGTCTCTCATTCGACGATATTAAATTTGTATTTCGCATCCGAACAACCGGATTCACATCATCGATCTCGAAGCATTTTTTACATGGGCCGTTTGGGCCTAGGTAAAGGTTTTTATTGATAAACCCGACGGCCCCGACCATACCCAGCCCATGGAAACATGTCTATTACTATTGGCTACAGCTAAACAGCAGCTAGGACGGTTAAATTTGTTATTTTTACAGAAGAATTAATTTGTTTGGATTTTCTTTAACAAAAAGAATCCATAAAAAATTAAGCAATAAATAAAAAAAATAAAATAAAATTCGCAGGTAACGCAATCACACGGTTGCCCGGACTGCCCAATCTGCCCGCTTCTGTTCCACCAAGTACCCAAACACAACTTCTCCTTTTGCCGTCTCTTTTTTTGTTCTTCCATTTCTCTGTTTTTTTCTTTTCCTTCCTCTCTGAGAGATTCTCCACCTTTTATTTATCTGTCGAAGATCGAAACCTCTTCAACTCAACGGATCGTAGCTTTCGTTCGATCGATTTGTCGGAAAATCAGCGCTTTTGAATTGGGGATACGATCAGCTGAAAAAAAGTGAATTTTTAGGGTTTCGAATGGTTGAACGTCGGGGTGGATCTAGGGTCAGGGTTTGAAATTGGCGGAATTTTGATAAAAGGGTCAGGGTTGAATTTTGGAATTGAGGAGAGGGGATTGATGGTACTCGAGAAGGGGCAAAATGCAAGAAGGCTATGCATGGACGGGCATGTGAGGAACGGAACAGGGGTCAGCACATGTGGACAGGTCCCACACGTGCCAATTCTGTTGTAGCTGGTGATGTTTCCTCATCTTCTTCTTCGATATCTCCAGCTAATTCATTTTCCAAGGTAGCTTTTTTTATTCTTTGTATGGTGTTTTTGTTTTCTGTTTTGATTCTGTATTGTCTCTGGGCTCCTTCTGGCGTAAGTTTGGGCATTTGGGTACTCTGGGTAGGTAACAAAAATTAAACCTTTTAGGAGATTTTGCCAGTGACGGGGCGTTGTATGTATTAATCATGTTTATCCGGGCCTAATTTGCTTAATTAACTTTTATTTGGTGGTCTTTTCGTTGGTAGAGTTTGAGACTGTGAATAGAATTTCTTGTGGTGACTTGTTTCGTAGAAAATAACTTAATTTTTGGATTGAGATGGTGGAAAATGGAGAAATGTGTTCCTTTTTTCATTTTTAAAGGTGCAATTTTGAATCTTTCGTCAAATTAAGTGTCGTTTTAGTGGACTGTAATTGCTATTTAGATGGATTTTTTTCTAATATCTCTCTGAACTATAACAACTCTTCCTCATTTCAAAGGTTCTATTCCTTCATGGTCTTTCTTCAGCATCACTTAATTAGATATATGATATATCAGTTTCTAAATGTTTAGTCTTTTTTATGAGTATTAAGTTTAAAGTCTGGGCAGTTCATTGGGGCAGTTTGAAATATTTAGCAGATTGTTTGATGTAATGTTTCTTAGAAGTTTGAATGCTATCTTCAACATTTATTGTGACCGTGTTTGTCTTTCATTTATAATTATTTTCATTTAGTGTTTTCTTGATGCTTTTTATGTCTTGAAAATATTTTGCAGTACATTTCTGTTTTAATGTTTCTCTCAGTGAAGAACATCATTACCTCAATAAAGGTCATATAATTCCTTTTGGTTTGTATAGTTGAATGTAAAGGAAGTTATTCATAGAAGTGTTAATGGTTCGGTGCGTCAGCTTCTGCATGCATGCGTAGGTAGCATCCTTATCGTGCCTTCATTTTTTCTAGTAGTCTAATAGTCTGGAAAATGATTTACTTGCAATTCTGTTGTAGCTTGTGATGTTCCCCGCTCTTCTTCATTGCTATCTCCTGCTAATTTGTTTTGCACCCTTTCTTTTTCTAAAATAAAATTTTTTTTTTTTTTTTTACTTGAAAAATTAATTTTTTTTTTCAATTTCAGTTACAGTTACGATTTTGCTTTTATTGTTGAAGTTTGGTTTTTGGGATATACAAGTAAGGATTATCAACTGTACGTGGGGAGTTGAGCGATCGATGTGGCAATGATTGAATATGATGCAATCAAATTTCAAATGGATTTAATTTTGTTTTTTTTAAGATAAAAAGTCTCGTTTTGTATGGTTTGATTATTGAATTTGTTGAAATGACCAACCTAATTTACATGTTTGGGCGATTCTGGTTGTAGAAATGCTTGTTTGAATTGTTTTGCATAGTGGAATTATGGTTTTCAAGTTTGATTAGATTTGGAGGTTTGACTTTGTTTAGATTATAGGATGGGTTAAGCTGATGTAATTTGGAGGTTTGGAAAAGGAGAAGTTTGACTTTATGAAGAGTGAAATGTAGAGAAGCAACCAATTTCAGATCATCCATTTATAGGCCTTGGAGGGAAGAAATACAAGGAGGCTTTTGTGTTTCATTGTTTGTGTTTTAAGTTCTCTACTTCGTTGTACTACCATTACGTGATAAAAAGTCAGTCATTGCAATTCAGAAAATGATCTTTCAGATCCATGCTGTTGATCTCAGTAGTAGCAACATGGTTATTGTTGCCCTTAGCCCCTGAGCTATTGTCTCTGGAACCATTTCTATGATAACTTTAGATGGTTATTGTGCCCTTTTCTTTGTAATAGTTGGACGTGCAGTAATATTTGTCTTTTATTTTTCCCCCTCTCAAACAGGACGGACGCAAGATCAGTGTTGGAGATTGTGCTCTTTTCAAACCACCACAGGACTCCCCACCTTTTATTGGAATAATTCGTTGGCTGACCACTGGTAGAGAAAACGACCTAAGGTTATGTGTAAGTTGGCTCTATCGGCCTTCTGAAGTGAAGCTTGGCAAAGGCATCCTGTTGGGAGCTGCGCCAAACGAAGTATTTTATTCCTTTCATAAGGATGAGATTCCTGCTGCATCACTACTCCATCCGTGTAAAGTTGCATTCCTTGCTAAAGGTGTCGAACTTCCATCAGGGATCTGCTCATTTGTGTGCCGAAGAGTTTATGACATTACAAACAAGTGTTTATGGTGGCTAACTGATCAAGATTACATTAATGTATGTTCTCTTTCCCCTGTATGCATTGTTTTTGAGACTAGCAATTCTTGTATGGAGGTTGATATTTGTATTTCACAGGAACGTCAAGAAGAAGTAGATCAACTATTGTACAAGACACGCACAGAAATGCATGGAACAGTGCAACCAGGTGGACGTTCCCCAAAGCCAACGAATGGTCCAACGTCAACGTCACAGTTAAAACCCAGTTCAGATAGCATACATAACAGTATTGCGTCCTTTCCATCTCAAGTTAAGGGAAAGAAGAGGGAGCGAGTAGACCAGGGCTCTGAGCCTGCTAAACGAGAACGTTCTTCAAAAATGGATGATGGTGACTCTGGTCATTCCAAGCCAGAAAGCTTTTGGAAATCTGAGATTGCAAAATTTACAGAAAGAGGGGGCCTTGTTGACCCTGAGGGTGTTGAAAAATTAGTACACCTAATGATCCCTGAGAGAACTGATAAAAAGATAAATTTGGTAGGCCGGTCATTACTGGCTGGTGTAATAGCAGCTACTGATAAGTTTGACTGCCTTAATCGGTTTGTGCAGCTTAGGGGCTTGCCTGTGCTTGATGAATGGCTTCAGGAGGTCCATAAAGGGAAGATTGGTGATGGTAGTAGTCTGAAGGATAGTGATAAACCTATAGAGGAGTTTCTCTTAGTCTTACTTCGTGCGCTTGACAAGTTGCCCGTAAATCTTCATGCTTTACAAATGTGTTACATTGGCAAGTCAGTGAATCATCTTCGTACTCATAAGAACTTGGAAATCCAGAAAAAAGCAAGGAGCCTGGTTGATACATGGAAGAAGCGAGTAGAGGCTGAGATGGATGCAAAATCTGGTTCTAATCATGCTGTAACTTGGGCTGCTAGGCAACGTCTTTCTGAAACTCAGCATGGTGGAAGCCGGCATTCAGGTGCAACCTCTGATATTGCAGTGAAGAGTTCGGCAGCTCAACTTCCAGCTTCAAAAAGTGCTCCTGTGAAGCTTGTCCAAGGGGAGTCTAAGTCTGTATCTGCACCTCCTGGTTCATTAAAGTCGGTTCCCTCTTCGGCATCGGTTGGTAATATCTTAAAAGAGGGACAACCTCGGAATACAGGTGTTGCTGGTGTCTGTGATCCTCCTCTAACAACAGGAGGAGATGAGAAAAGCAGTAGTTCTAGTCAGTCCCACAATAATAGTCAATCGTGTTCTAGTGACCATGTCAAGACTGGCGTGTATTCTGGAAAGGAAGATGCAAGAAGCTCAACTGCTGTTTCAATGACCACAAATAAGATTATTGGTGGCTCTTCTCGGCACCGTAAATCAATGAATGGCTTTCCAGGGCCAACTTCCTCTGGTGTACAAAAGGAAACAGGGGCAGGTAGGAATTTTTCTGCGCAGCGGAATCCAAGTTCAGAAAAATTTCCACAATCGAGTTTGACGTGTGAGAAAGTGGCTGATGTTCCTGTTGCAGAGGGGAATAACCACAAATTGATTGTTAAACTACCCAATAGAGGCCGCAGTCCGACAAGGAGTGCTAGTGGAGGATCATTTGAAGACCCTTCAATGATGACCAGCAGAGCTTCTTCTCCCATGCAGCATGATCATTTTGACCGGAACCTGAAGGATAATAAGAATGATGCATATCGAGTTAATGTTTTATCTGATGTCAATGCTGAGTCGTGGCAAAGCAATGATTTCAAAGAGGTACTGACTGGTTCTGATGAGGGAGATCGATCTCCTGCTGCAGTACCTTATGAAGATAACTCCAGGACAGGTGATGACACAAGAAAATTAGTAGAGGCTTCCAAAGCTGCTTCCTCGTCTTCCGGAAATGAATGTAAATCTGTGAAATTGCAGGAAGCTTCTTTCAGTTCCATGAATGCATTGATCGAAAGTTGTGTAAAGTACTCTGAGCCAAATATATCATCTATTTCTGGTGTTGATGATGGTGGGATGAACTTACTTGCTAGTGTGGCTACAGGCGAGATATCTAAATTAGAGACTGCTTCACCGACTGCTTCACCACAAAGAAAGGCCACTATTGGTGAGAACTCTTGCACAAGCACTGATTCAAGAATGAAGTCGTCACCAGTTGATAACTTTGCTCCAGAACGAGGTCAGCCTGCTCATGACAAGCATGAACTGCGGAGTATTAGTGCAAGCAATCTACCAGATAAGAACTCAGTTGATAAGTCATCCCTAGAGAAGTTGAAGATGGAACTAAATGGGCATCTGAATTCTTCACATATGGATGTGCAGCAAATTTTGGAATCCCGCGTAGAAAGCATGGTCAAAACTGAAGATAAATTAACTTGTAAATCAATGGATGTGCTATCTTCCAGCTTGGTAGAGAAGTCATCAAATGGCAGAGGGACATGCAGCAAGTCAAATGAAGGTGTCCAATCTGTTCCCATAGTGAGAGACTCTTTTGATCATGAAGATAAAGTTAAAGTTCCAGGGCTGGTTCGGACTCAAACTGTTGTAGGATCATTTCATTACCGATCTTTAGAGATTGACAAGGAGAACATGAAAAGTAGTAGGGAGCTAATTGCACTTCGTGCTGATGGAACAACAGGAAATAGTGGAGAAATGGTGCATCGTCTTGATTCTGGAAATGATGTAATTTCTGAAAAAACTGATGTGGTTAAGGCTGTAAAGGCTGATGAAACGGACTGTGGGAGTGAGCCTCTTCGGAAACAAAAAACTGAGGAATGTCATATCAGTTCAGCTGTCAATGACCAGCAGGATCATTTTGTGGAGAGTATAGAAGGTAACCGAGGTAGCGAACAAATTGTGGATGGGCCTATTTCTTCTCAGAAGTTGTCACCTATAGTGCAAGATCCTGAACAGCAGCCAAGATCTGGAGGATCAAGGTTGACCGACATTGAAGTCGATGAAACTGAGGAATGTACCTCTGGGGTGATGGATACGGCACCGTCTTCAGCAGGGGATTCAAATAAAGAAGCAAAAATGGAATTTGATCTAAATGAAGGCTTTGATGGTGATGATGGGAGATCTGGGGAGCTCAATAACTTGAGGGCACCTGAAAGTTGTACACATGTTCAGTTAATTAGCCCATTGTCTTTACCTGTTTCTTCTGGTTCCAGCAGTCTTCCAGCTTCAGTTACAGTAGCTTCTGCTGCTAAAAGACCTTTTGTTCCTCCAGAGGATTTGCTAAAAAATAAGGCAGAGCTTGGTTGGAAGGGATCAGCGGCTACAAGTGCATTTCGACCAGCAGAACCTAGAAAATCATTGGAATTACCCCTTACAATGAGCAACTTCCTGCCTGCTGCGCCTGCTGCTAAAGCCACTCGTCCTCCATTAGATATTGACTTAAATGTTGCTGATGAAAGAATCCATGAGGACATGGCTTTTCGAAGTACCACAGGTTCTGCATGTGATCTTGCCAATAACATTGTGCGAACAATGGGTTCTGCACCTGTTCGTAACTTTGGGGGACTTGATTTTGATTTGAATAGAATGGATGAGCCTACTGATATTGTAGCAAACAACGGCCAAATGCTTGATGTACAGCAGCTTCAGGCAGTCAAATCACCCTTGGGTGGCATCCAGAACAGGGATGTGAGGGTTCGCATGGACTTTGATTTGAATGATGGACCTCTTGTTGATGAAGCGGGTGTGGAGCAATCATCATTTGGGCAACACACCAGGAACAGTGTACCAGTCTATGCCCAACCATCTGTTTCTACCCTCCGAATGAACAATGCAGAAATGGGGAATTTTTCTTCATGGTTCACGCAGGGAAATCCATATTCAGCTGTGGCGATGCAATCTGCTTTGCCTGATAGAGGAGAGCAGCCATTCTCGGTGGTTGCACCTGGTGGGCCTCAAAGGATCTTAGCTGCCTCTGCTGTTAGTACACCATTTACTCCTGATGTCTACAGGGGCCCAGTATTATCGTCATCTCCAGCTGTTCCATATCCACCTGCTGCACCGTTCCAGTATCCCGTCTTCTCTTTTGGAAACTTCCCTCTGCATCCTAATGCATTTTCTGGTGGTTCAACCCCTTATGTGGACTCACCATCTGGTGGAAGGATTTGCTTTCCCGCAATGCATTCTCAGGTATTAGGACCTGCTGGTGCAGTCCAGTCCCATTATAATAGGCCTTTTCTTGTTGGCCTTCCTGATAGTGCTGAGAGCAGTAGGAAATGGAGTCGTCAGGGGCTGGACCTCAACACAGGTCCTCTAGGCCCAGAGATAGAAGGGCGGGATGAGGCATTAAGGCAATTGCCTGTTGCCAGTTCGCAGGCCATTTCAGAGGAACAACCAAGGATGTATCAAGTTGCAGGAGGGGGGGTTTTGAAGAGGAAGGAACCAGATGGAGGATGGGAAGGTTATAAGCAATCATCCTGGCAATAGATATTTGATGTAAGTTGTATTCTTATATTATTCTATTTTTGCTTACCTTGAAGTCTCATGTGTGAACTCATTATCAAATCATTGCATTCTCCGTTATTTTTCTTTTTTTGGTTATTACATCATCTCCTGCTAACTATTTCTTGCGGTTCAATTATATTGATTTTTTTCCCCCATTTTCTTCTTTTTCAGTTCATATGGGCATGCATGCCAATTCGGAGGGGTTGTCATTGACTTGTGCTCGTAAGGATGGGTGGTAAGTGAGTTGTTTTGATGTTACTCAGTCTCCGACCCCCAACCTTTCACACTGTCTATACTGCCATAAAGGAATCATCTGGGACTTGGAGCTGGTATTTCCATGAATGAATTTGTACTGGGCATCTGCAGTTCACTTTTCAATCTGTAGATATTTTAACCGTTGGAAAGTTCTGTGTGGCCCGGACATTGAAATCTGTGCCGACACTCTGTTCAGTGCATACATCTGCGATATATACTGTTGAACCCAAAAATTCCAACCCTTCCGACAATGGAAGTGGGGTTACTGAACTGCTTTAAATGGAAGCCCTTTTGTATGTGCTTTGTTATTAATTTATCTTTCATTTCTTTTCTTTTTTTCTTTTTTCAGTTACATATATGAGCAGATTGGTCAGTGAATTTTGATACTTGAGTTTTTCTTGCTCTAGCATATGCTTTGATTGCTTTTTTTGTATGCTTATGTTGATTTATTTTAATTTTATTTATTAACCCTCTGTAGATTGTCTGAACAGTGGATTCTAGCCTAGCTTCTTATCAGTAATTATATTTATAGTATAAAGATGGATGTAGTAGTACTGCTACAGTCTTTTTAAATTGATCTCAAATATTTACAATATTGTCCAAAATTCTTACCTTAATATTTTAAGTGAAATGAAAAGTCAAACATGACTGTTATATTCCATTATGATTATATATCATTTATTATTTTATTTTATTTTTAACGGGAGACGAAATAGATTAATCAAACTTGAGCGACGTCATTATCAGCTACAACCCTCACAAATGGAGGAACTGATAACCAATACACGGGATGATTCGGATATCTCAATTATTTTTTAATTCCTTAATTTCATTCTTATTCTTTTATTTATAATGTAAATATTTAAGACTATTATGAGATTTTTGTTATTTTTGTTTCAAATTTAGAATCTATATGATTATAAATTAATTTTCTAATGTGGTTTAATTTTAAATTTTGATAGCCTAAAGTTAGTTAAATTGAAATTATTAATTACATAAAGAATTTTGTGGATTTAATGTTCATTGAAGGTTATAAATTTAGGCGTGTTGTGCTGTAAAATTAATAAAGTTCATAAATTCTACCAAAAAAATAAAGTTTATAAATTTAGGCGTGTTAGTGCTATAAAATTAAATAGGGGAAAATTTCAGAAATGAGCTCAAACTAGTATTTCCCGGAAAATGTGACATCCATGCTTTTCTGAACTACAGATAACCGTTGATTTGGCGGTGTTCGATTAAAATGAAAGTACCTTTCAATGTGCTGTAACCATTCTTCTGGATCCTTACCAGAGAATATAGGTGGTTCTGTCAAGTTCCGAAACATCTCTGTCATCTCTTGTAAGCTTTCTGTGATTTCTCGACAACTCCTCACACATCTAATAGTGTCTCTCTCACAAGGTCAGACCAATGATGGAAACTAAAATCTCAAGAACAGGATATAAAAGAGAATACTTAATATATTGATAAATAGAATATCAATAGAAAGACTACAAAGGTGAATAGACTAAGCTAGAGCCTAATCCCCGGGAGAAATCTCCCTCTCAACCAATATGGAAGAGTCTCTGCATATAACAACCAAACATTAAATCTCATAAAGCTGCCATTCTTAGGATATAGCTATGCCTTATATACTAAAGGCTAATACCCTAAACACTACTAAGTCTTTATGTCCAAAATGCTCCTTATTTCTACTAATAGACTAGCCATTCTCTATCAGGATGTCTAGAACAAATGGTTCTCCCTGGTTGCTCTAGCATCACAATCTTTCCAGATGCTTCAATGCAAATGAAGAAGTTGTTTTTAGACGGCACAACAATAGAAAAAATTCCTTCGTCAATACAGAATTTCTTTGAACTTGTTAAACTTAATCTGAAAAACTGCACCAGCTTACAAACTCTTCCAAGCAGTATTTGTAAGTTGAAACATCTGCAAAAACTTAATCTCTCAGGCTGCTGTATGTTTGACAGTTTTTCCGGAGATTTTGGAGGACATGAATTCTTTGAGATATCTTTATCTAGATGGAACTGCTATAAAGAAACTGCCTTCACCTCTTCAAAAGTTCAGGTCGCTATCAACTTTGCAGTTGAAAAACTGTAGATATCTTTGCCTTTATGGTGTCAATTTTGTTGACAATTGGCCTAAACAAGGATTGCAGGTACAATATCTAAGTAAGCTATATCTCAATAACTGCAGTTTATTTGTTGTGCCTCATTACATTGGGTGTATATCGGCACTGGAAGCATTGGATTTAAGCGGCAATCCTTTTAAAGAAATACGTTCAAGCCTCAAAAAGCTATTTGAGTTGCAATATCTTGGCGTAAGAAACTGCATTCAACTTGAGTCATTGTCTGAGCTTCCCCCAAACGTAGCAAAGTTAGACGCACACGGCTGCCTTAATCTGATTTCACTATCAATGGATCAAAGGGAGCTAAGCGGAATATTTTTGAGTTCATTTTCACTAATTGTAACAAGTTGGCTGCTAATGAAAAGCATAAAATCGCATCATATGGCACAGCAAAATTTCAGCTTTATGCAGAAAGGCTACATAGTCAGGCATTATTCTTTTTAGGAAAAAAAAAAAACTGCCAACTGATCTTTTTTACCTTTGTTGATTATATTCTCGATCTTTTCAACATGTCAATTATAATCGAATAAATAAAGTTCTTGTCGACCAAGAAAGGTACCTAGGAACATCAAACGCATGATACTCGTCTCATTTATGCATTTGGAATCACATTTATAAGAGTTTGAAAGCTTCTTTTTTGCACTTGGAATCACATGTGCAAGTTTTTGAAAGCAACTTTTTACAGGCCTCGATGCTTTAACTTTTCCTCTTATTTGGGAGTAAAGGCCCCATTTCCCATATTTTTTTTTTTTTGATGAAACCCCATTTCCCATATTGATTTGTATTTTACTGTAGGTAACTTCTATACTATCAGGAGTATCTAGTTTTTGCTTCCATAGATTCCATAGATCTCACAGTAGTCGGTTATGCTATGCAAATTACATTTTTGCGACTGTAATCCAGCTGCCTTCAGGTTGGGCTAAAAATGATTTCTTGGGTTTCGTTATCTGTGCTTATATTGGATTCAACGGTGCTGGTGGTCACAGTTCTGGTTTCAGAGTGAAATGCAGATACTATTTCCAAAATGAGAATGGAGACTTCCTTGATTTCCATAGCTGCTTTGGAAGCTGGTATGGTACAAGAATTGTCAAGGGTGATCTTTTCTTCTTTGGATATGATCCGTGTTTGCATCTCACAAACAATGATGATTTGGATAAATACGATAAGGTCACCGTTCAATTTTGGCCTGAAGACATTAGCGGTAATCCTCTTAAATGCTGCTTTGTGGCTGGCGGTAGAGCATCATACTTGACAAAATACACTAGTGTTCAAAGCCTAATGCAAGGGCAGGTAAATCATGTCATTAAATCAACTATATACATGGTATCCTGAGATCTCTCATTATTTTGATTTGGTGTCTTATACTCTTATCTTTCATTTCAATACATTAATTCCCGGTGATTAGAAAAACTCAGCTTTGAACACAAAACTTGTTAAAGGAGCATTATTCATTTCATTTGTGTTTGAAAGCAGTTTTTTATTTATTTATATGACCCTATTTTAGTATTATGCTAGTTATCCTTTTGGTTGAAACTAGAATTTGTTTAATTGATAATTTCAGGCTCAGCATAAAAAATGGGAATTCCAGGAATTTGCAAAGCAAAATTATAATATGCAGAACAAGAATGCCTGGGAATATATTGAGTATCAATCGTTTATAGATCAGAAGATGGATATAATTTAAAAAAATACTGTAAAAAACAAGGGAGAAGAAGAGAAAATCCAACAAATTTTTACAAGTGCACATTCCCAAATTGCCCGACAAAGAAGAAAGTTCAGAGATGTTCATATAACTGAGATAGTTTACAAGGATAGACATAATCATCCAAAGCCTCAGTCTACAGGAAGATTATCTTCTTCCATTTCTGTTGGAAATGATTATTTTGATTCGCAGAAAAGCAAGTCTAGAAGCCATGAGCATGATGAAGATGAACCTGAGGCCAAAAGAAGGTTTCTTTTTTTTTTTTTTTTCTGAACAAAACAACAATTACAAAATTGAGCAGAATAAGTTATAACATTGTTGGGATTAATTTATCTTGTTGATTTCAGGAAGGTAGAAGGTGAAAATGAAAGAATTTCAATATCATGAAGTAGAACAATGAGAGGATCTAGAGTTACGGTGAAAAGTCGACTTAGTATTGTTATTATTTAACGCTGACAATCTATCAAATTGATGAAATATCATCCACAGAGTGAAACATGAACCGGTGTGGACGACGAGTTACTAATTTGAGACTACTGTTGAAATAATATATGTCAAAGGATAAGGAGTGTTTTAATCCTACATAAATACTTGCTTGGTCTTTTGTTTTTTTACTTTTATGAGCAATTTATGATTGTCAAAAAGACTAATAGTTGTTATTATTATTATTGTTCTTCCTACTACTCTCTTCTTCATCCTCCTCTTCAATCTCTAAAAGAAAAGTTGATTTTTTTTCTCAACAAATGAAGTGAAATATACTAGATTGGTAAGAGAGTTATATAATATGTAAATGAAGCGAAAAATCACTGGATATTTTAAACCATGAAGCCAAACTATTAAGAAGCTATGAACATTACATGAGTAACTGGTAATACATACATGTAAACTATTATACAAGAGATATCCTATCCCACTGTTAGAGAAAAAAAAAATATCAATCGTCAAAGAAATCAGATAAACAATGGCCTCAAAATCATATTCATTAGAACTAGCATCCTTGAGCAAGCAATCAATGTATTAGCAGAGTTACACATAAAAATGATAATTTGCAGGAAACAAAATCAGCTTCTTCTGAAACACACAAGCCTCCTCCCAGAAAATATGTTCCTACAATTCAAAAGAAATGCCATTAGGTTCAAGTACAATAAATGTATACATACAAGATTAATAATTGACAAGTGTTTTTAGTACTGATCCCATTTTGTAAAATTATGAGAGAACTACATCCAGACAACATGCTCACAAACAAGTAAGTATTCTTTCTTGAGACCACGTAACCTTGCTTCAAACCTATCGTTTCAACCGCAACACTATTTTTGAAAAGTTTCTATTACATTATTCCGGACAGTGAGTTCTCACTTGCGAGCACAAAATAATGTGATTACTACAGATCACTTCTTCATAACGACTTCAACCCGATGGAAAGGCACCACATATTTTTAGTCTTTCTTCACTTGATTGATTCATGATTCGCAACTCAAGTAAACCTAACCACCCCTTCTAGTTTGGATCAGATTAAAGAATTTAATAACAATTTGGTCAATACAAGACTTTTGATCTGAAAAAGATTTTTAATGTCCACTCAGGAATAAGAATCCTCCAGAATCACCTTGAACGGTGAAAGAGAGAGAAGCAGACAATAACAAAATGTAGATTTCAAGTCTAAGCAAAGAAAATTATCATATTTTACAATCACTATATATAATAAACAGAAGGTTAAGGAAAATGTTACTAACAATAGGCATCCTCTACTTTGCTTTTTCACAATCTCTTTTTGTTTACTATGTGCTGGTTTAATGACCACCTTTATTGCAGCATCAAAGACAATTTTCACATTCTGCATAGCAAAAGCAAGGAATACATAAATATAATAATCATAGATACCATTTGGAAAAGCTTCTTTCTTTGACAAGGAAAACATAAAATTGATGTGCAAACAAGATCGCTCATTAACATTACAACAAAACTCAACATATTACAGGAAGCATGCTTTTATTTTTGTTTAATTTTTAGGAGTTCAGATAGCACAGATCATTAATAGAGTTTTCAGTAAGGAACATCAACTTTCAGTCAAGGATCAGCTGGGAAGTCGGGAATCAATTGCTCACAAATTGTACCAGGAGATTGACTTCAAAAAGGATTTTATCAGCGATCTAAAAAATCTTGCATATAAGAGGGTCTACGTTTCAGAAGCTTGACTTCTAGATGAGTAATTCAAACTGGACTAACAGGCTCTTTTTCTTGATTAACAGGCTCTTTTTCTTAAATTCTTTCAAATTGATCGAAAATCCAAATCGAAATGATAGAAATTAGTCCCCTTTAATTTTCACTAAAGTAAAATTTGAGGGTTACAAGTAAACAAATATATATAATTATTAATCGGTTGGGGGGTTGTGATTCCAAATACCAAAAACTAGACCATTGTACACCTATATATATACCTGTTGAGTTTTTGAGCTGCATTCAACGTAATATGCTGCACCAATCTCTTTGCGAAGTTCCTCTCCCTGGTTATTGAAATAATTACCATCAATTGGATCAGTATTGCATTGCATTATTACCAAGAAAAAGGCACAAGCAACAAGTGAATACAAAAAACACCTGTGAAGTTGTAACAGGTATCAATCCAGGGTGATCAGCCAAATAATACTTATCCTCACGAAGATCTACATGTCAAATAAAAAAAAAATCCATTAGTCTCAGAATTTTGAAAAGCCATGGCTGACTTCCAAATTTAAGAAGAATCAAAATGCAAGAGCAGATTTAATTCACTAATTCATCTACGTACAGGAAAAAAATATCAACTTGGATAGAAGCGCTCTAAGTTGAAATCAACAGAAGCTGTACACTTGCAAACTCCGAGTTCCGATGGTTCATCATAACTATACATTTGTCTTACCCCCAATGTTCAGGCAGAACAAGTAACTTCAGTAATTGTGCATAGAAGAAAACAAGGAAAGGCTTAAAAATCTTAATTGTAAAATTCCTATTACACCATACAGAGCATGCAACATATTTTACTAGAAATTGGAAAACAGAATGCTGAATCTGTCATTTGATTTAGGTTGCAAGTTTGTATACATTAAGTCATTTTATCAAAGCATTGCTTATGCTAATAACTATAGATTTAACTACTTGAAGACAATGCCAACTTCAATCATTTCTAATCTTGAAGTGTTGAGAAACAATGCAGTAACGCATCAAGGAGACAGAATGCCAAAAGACGGAGAACCTTAAAAACTGTTACTCTGTTGCTTCTACAAGCAAGTTGATGGGAAGAAATGGAATAAAAATCAAAATAAAATAAGTGATCCCTCAAGCACTAAAAAATATCAACTAGATTCAGTCAGGCAAGATGACCTCTAACAAAGTTTCGAAACATAAATTATCATGTACAAATGGTAACAGTCCAAAACCTATCTCAAGTACCGATTTTTTCACACTTGAGACATCAAAAAACTTATTTTTCTTTTCAGAAGTAACCTGTGTACCAGTGAATTGGCAACCACGAGAACATAATCTGCTTCTGATTTCTAGATAAATCAAAACCCATCATCACAAACTAGCAAGATAACAAAAACAATTGACACAAAACCATATGATGATTTTTGCCTTACTTCCTTGATCAATCCATAAGACAGCCTAGGAAACAGAAAATAACGTAACCAAGATGCATCCTACTTCCTACTTTGGCACAGTTAAAACTGAATAGAGTCTTACCCAATTTGGTGCCAACGAGTACGACTGGGATACCTGGAGCAAAATGCTTCAGCTCAGGAAGCCACTGAACAAGTAATTATGCGTTACTTAGGGGATAAAACAAAACCACAGTGAAAGAAACCGCAAAATTTGGGTAAAATGTATGTACCTTTTTAAGTACATTCTCATAACTGGCCCTACTAACCAAGGAGAATGCTAACACAAAGACATCAGCTCCTCTGTAGCTCAAGGGTCTTAATCTATTATAATCTTCTTGTCCTATAATAAGTAAAGAAAAACACACATGTAAAAGAAAGAAACATAAAAGGACTGGAAAAAAGAAAAAAGAAGAATCATACCAGCTGTATCCCAAAGACCTAAGTTAACAGTCATGCCTTCAATGGTGACATTTGCACTGAAGTTGTCAAAGACAGTGGGTATATAATCCTGATGAACAAGAAAGCTATTATCTTTTTAATCAACAAAATCAATCAGCAATTGGGTATCACCAAATCCATATAATAATGTCAATAATAAATAAAAAGATACATAGAAGGTCACAAAAAGAAGTCTTTAAAGAAGAAAAGTTACTTACAGTAGGAAACTTGTTGCTAGTATAACAAATAAGCATGCAGGTCTTTCCAACAGCACCATCTCCGACAGTTACACATTTTATAAACCTAGAAGCACTTGAAGCCATTGACGAAATTCAAACCAAGAACAGAACAGAACAGAACAGAACAAAATGAAAAGATTGATTAAAAGAAGCAGAGCATATATAAAGAAAAGAAATAGAAAAATAAGAAAAGGGGGTTGGATTGTGTTTATGAAAGATGGGTCCTTTTGTTTTGGAGAGAGAGAAAAAAGAGAGGTGGTGGCGGTGGATCACATTATTCTCACTCATAACTTTATTTACTACTTACTACTGTGTCAATTTAAATTTTTTTTTTTTTCATTCGATTTCCGAAGTCATATTAGACTAACTAATTCGAAATAGGTTCAAGAATTATGATATTTAAACTCTTTTCGGTTACTATTATGAAGAATTGATGCAAAGACCTTTCTACTAAGTACAACCCATATTATCAATGTGCCAACCAACAATTGGTAAGTGTCAATTTAATTTAACTCGAATGATATATATTAGCCTCGGGCTATATAGACAGTAGTAGTACTTTAAATGTTTTCTTTCTTTTTTTCAAAAGTAAATAAATATTTATCTTATATGGGAAAATATAACCAATATATATCGATTGGTATATCTTACATTCCATTGGAGACCGTGAGATTATAAATTTAAATATCATAATTGTAGAAAGTGAATTGTAAAAAAAAAACTCTTTACGGCTATTAATTTCTTTTATATATATTTTCACAATTGTTGATATCATTCAACTTTCAATAAAAAAAATATTTTTATTATCTTTTGAAAGTAAATTGAGATAATATAAAAGGTTAATAAGTTGTTGTAAAGTTGTTAGGTATACTAACAAGTGTAAATTCTACCTATATATTCAATGTTAACGAGTTGCCTGTAGCGCTTTTAAGATATAATAAAAGATAACTCGTATCATCAAGTGACGCAATAAGAAAAACAAAAAGGTTATTATATGCAGCCTCCTATACTTAGTAAAAAAATCACTTTGTTCCTCAACTCCTGAGATGTCTTATGAAATCCTCAACTTTTACAAAATGATACATTTAACCCTCAATGTCCAACGTGGCGCTCATGTAGCAAAATAATAAAATAAAGCGAGAGCATGCAATCTATGGCGTGTCGCATTCTTTGATTCCATGAGAAACTCTTATGTGTCGCGGCTTTTCGTTCCTCTTATCTCCTTGCCTCTCTACTCTCCTTCAATTATTATGGTTGTCTCCCACCATTTGGTGGTCACAAATTTTCGTGGACAATTAAACTAACATTTTCCACAATGGGTTGCCTCCCAATTTACACATGGTTGCCAAAAATTGGCAATCCATTATGTATAATCTAAATAGATGAAAGTAGTGACCCAAACTGAAGTTGCTTTGTTGTCGTTTGGGCAACAACGATTGAGCGGGAAAGGAAGGGGCAAAATTATAGAAAAATACCTCGATTCAATACTAAATTTGAAAGGATATATGGATGGACTGAGAAATGTTTGAGAGACGTTGAAAAACAAAAAACCTAACAAATTAAAAAGGATCAAGGGATCAAAATCACCTCAATGTTGTTGAGAAAGCACTAATATAATCATCACGTACACAATGATATCAAAATGACCCAATGTTTTTCAATTGGTACCATTTTGACTCTTATTAACGAAATTTGTCATGTCAGCGCCCCAATTTTATTAATTAATGTCAACTCAACGTCACGTCACCTCCAACTGTCTGCCACATTATCGCTTAAAACTTTTTAAAATAAAGAATCAAAACAACCCCAAAGTTTTCTAGAAGCACCGATAACTTCATACTTACAAAATAAAGCCAATTTGACCCTAACTCCAATAAATACCATCTTATAGAGAAAAAATAGATACCATTTTAAACCTTATTGCCAATATGAAACCCAGGAGAATTTCTTTTGCTACCCAAAAAAATAACATTTTTATAGCGCAAAAAAAGAAATAGTCTTATAATTCGGATGTGTAATTGGTAGGCAAAAAACCTTCAAATAAACATATTGGTTGGCACGCATTTGCATCGGTGGGTCTGCAAATTTAGCAGGAAAGAAAGAAGGAACAATAGAAGAAACTAGAAGTCATCAAATTTTCGTTAATGGAAGTTCTTATGCAGAGTATACCGAGAGAAACAAACAAGAAAAGGAGAAAATGTGGTGGTTGTTCTTTAACAAGAAACCACAATCTAGATTCTCTGCTTCTTCCACAATTGAGGAAGTTAATTTAGTAAAAAATAAATATTTATTAGAGTTAGGGTCAAATGAGCACTATTTTGTAAGTTGGAGATTAAATTGGTGCTTCTCGAAAACGTTGAGGTAATTTTGGTTCAGTTGAAAGGTGACGTAGCGTTGACATTAGTTAACGGAATGAGTGCGCTAACATGACGAATTCCGTTAATGAGTGTCAAAATAATACCAATTAGAAAATATAAGAGTCATTTTAATACCATTTTATACGTAAGAATCAGCTTTCTCAACATTTTCAGATCATTTTGATTCCTTAACCAGACACAAAGGTATTATTGAAAAAAGTTTGGAAAATACTTAGGAAAAGTATAAAAATAAACCACGTGGTTTCAATCATTTTCAAACATAATCCTCGTGGTTTAAACTTTTGCAAATAAGTACCACGTGGTTTTGATTGCTAGCAATTAGAGGCCAGTTGGATAACAATTCTAATTTTTGCTGGAATATGTCAAGTTTCGGAAGTAAAAAGTCATTATTTTCACCAATTTTGAACCGAATTATCATTTAAGTGATGTATATTATTTAATAACTACAAAATAACTTTTAACAGAGCAAATAATAATGCAGCAAAGCATCAATGAACCATAACTGTGAACATTATTACTGCAATTCTGTCAAAGGTTTCGACAACAGAAGCATATTAGATTTAAAATGAGCTCATGTGATTAAAAGAGTATTATTTGTGAGCATAAATTAACATCGCTGTCTGATTAACCTCTAATTGCTAACATTCAAAACCACAAGATACTTGTTTGCAAAACTTTAAACCAAAAGAATTATATTTGAAAACGGTCAAAATTACATAGTTTATTTTTGTATTTTTCTCAAAAATACTTATTTGAAAACACAATCTTAAAGTATATGATAAAGATATTAAAATTAGTAAATTTAATGTTTTATATAATTAAAGGCTAATCAGAGATATTAATAATTTACTGTATCATGAGAGATTGTAACAAAATATAACAAAAATATTTTGGGTCAAAACCTAGTTAACCCAGTCCAACACGATTGTAATAAAATGTAACAAAATATTTATGGTTATTACCGAAATTACTAGTTAACCCAATCCAACACGATTTTGGGTCACTTAATTATAGTGATGAGTAAAGTATAGTGGTAGGTAAGTGAGATAAACATTAAATAATGATGGTGATAATTTACTTTTATACATTTTCGTAAGCTCTAACTGACCGGTTTGATTAATTTTCTTTGTATTCTTGTCCTTTTATTGATTAATAGAGTAATAATAAAGTTGGCATAATAACCTATCAAAAAATAAAATAAAGTTGTCATAAAAAATTCCTATGTTTTAATAAATTGTCATTTGTGGTTCTTCTCTTAACAATAAAAAAAACAGTGGTTACATTTTATAATATACCCTAATAAAAATAGTTGGTATTTTCTTACACCGTTTTGCAAAAAAGCACTTGTAATTTGGGGTATTCTTTTTATTTTCTTTTGTTTTCTGTGTTGTTTCTTTCTGTTCATCTCCTCCTCTTTTCTTTTTCAGCCATCTTCTTCTCCTTTTGCTTTTTCGGTAGGGTGGGGTATTATAATTTGTTTTTGACTTTAAATGCTCGACAATTCATTTTAGCTCTTCCTTAAAAGTTACTACTTTTTTTTTTTTTCACTCCATTTCCACTTGCATTTTTATTTTTTTTTATCTATCTTGCTTCTTGTCGTATTTAGTTCAGTCTCTTGTTGTGGGTGAGCTCATTATTGGGTGTTATTCTCTGGGTTGTTGCCACTTTTTAGAGTGAGTTTCTCAAGATTTGGGATCTGGGTTTTCGTTTTTAGATTTGGGTATTCGTGCTGCTGCTGCTGCTTTTCCTACTAGTTTTAGCTGTGTTTTCTCTTTCTTTTTGTAGAGTGAGATACTGAGATTCATCATGGCTGGAGGAGGAGGGAAGTCTGAGGAGCCACAGCCACATCCTCCCAAGGAGCAGCTTCCTAACATTTCTTATTGCATTACTAGTCCACCACCATGGCGTGAGTATACCTTTCTTTTGGTTTCAGTATCTGGTATATGCATCTTGGTTCCCTTCAAAAGTTGCCTTTTTTGAAGATTATTCTTTTTTTCAAAAGATAACCCTACTACTACTAAAAGATACCATCTTTGTTCCATTTAGAAGCAAAAGAAAAGGAAAGAAACCCAGATAGATACTTTTTCATTATTTACTTTATCTAATTTTTCGCAGCTTCTTTTTTATTTTCACTTTATTATTATTATTACTTCTACTTTGTGATTTTTATTTTGCCTAGTTTGTGGACAGATCCTCTGTTTTTTTTTGTCGGTGGTTTTAGTTTGATTTTCTTTTTTCATGTATTTCCAAGCACCATATGGTTTCTGGTTTGTAATGCTATTGCAAACGCCTTATTATATTTTTTTGGTTTATACAACTGGTTTTCGAACACCACATTGGATGCCGACTAATCCGGTTTCGGGAGAACATTTTGACTTGATTATGGTATCAACCTCACTCCCAATGGTGGTAGTGGGACTCGAACCGTAGTCCTTTCCCTAGCTCAAACCACCATGTACCACTGAGCTACCGGTCATTGGTATTGCAAATGCCTTGTTTCGGAGGAGTTAAATTGACCTGTTTGAGACTGCTGTCTGTTAAGATTATACACATTTTGTTGGACTTGAGACAACTTCCATTTGATAATTCAAATGCAGCTGAGGCTATCCTGATGCTATTGCAAATGCCTTATTTCTGTCTTTAAATTTTGAACACTTTCTGTTGGACTTTGGACAACTTCCATTTGATCATTCAAATTTGTTGTGCAGCTGAGGCTATCCTGCTCGGTTTCCAGCACTACCTTGTGATGCTTGGGACAACTGTTCTTATTCCCACTGCTCTAGTACCCCAAATGGGAGGTGGAACCGTAAGGCCATTACGGCGAAAATAGCATAAATGCTTAATCTTGTTTTTTTTAATTATTACTGAATGTGCTGATTTACTTTGAGATTTATTATCTAAAAGTTTTGACTTTAAGTGGCTTTTGTCGAATTTATAGAAAGAGAAGGCCCAAGTGATCCAGACACTACTCTTTGTTTCTGGTATTAACACATTGCTCCAAAGTATGTTCGGGTCTCGGTTGCCTGCTGTTATTGGAGGGTCTTACACATTTGTCCCGACTACAATTTCAATCATCCTTGCCGGTCGGTTCAGTGATAATAGTCTGGATCCTGTTGAGGTTTAATGATCTAACTTGTCTCTCTCTCTCTCTCTCTCTCTCTCTCTCTCTCTCTCTCTCTCTCTCTCTCTCTCTCTCTTTTACCCCCTCGGAATGTCAAAGTCCTCGTTAACTAATACAATTGTTAGCTACACCTAATGCCTAAAAGATTATTTGGCAGGTGCAATTTTAGTGACTTGTTTGAAATGAGAAAAAAGGAAGAATCATATCACATGAATCCATCGTCTTTATGAATATTATTAAGTTTACACTAATATGAGTTAATAGTAACTAATTACTTTTTTGCTCCCGTGCAGAGATTTAAGCGGATAATGCGTGCAATCCAAGGTTCACTGATTGTAGCTTCAACTCTTCAGATAGTTCTTGGCTTCAGTGGTCTTTGGCGTAATGTTACGAGGTTAGATCAGAGCCTGGAGTAATGATATTGATTAAATTACACAACTTTTGGTCCTCACACGAGTTAACGTATTCATGAATCCAAAGATGGCTTTCCTATGCTTCTCCTTATCAGTAGATTTGTTATACTCTTAATTACAGTCAATATAAAGAATATTTCATTAAATGTTATAAGATTGCCTTGTTTCTCTTAATCTTGACATTTTGAATGAACACCAGGTTCTTAAGTCCACTTTCAGCTGTTCCTTTGGTATCTCTTGTTGGTTTTGGGCTGTATGAGCTTGGTTTTCCTGGGGTAAGTTTCCATCTGCTGCTTGTGTGTCGAAAGGGATAATACACACACACACACACACACACACACACACACACACACACACACACACTCACACACACACACTTGCTATGGAATGGGACCGTTATTTTTGAGTACTAACTTTTGCATCCACCGTTAGGTTGCCAAATGTGTGGAGATTGGACTGCCAGAGCTTATCATAATAGTGTTTGTTTCACAGGTATTATTGTATACATCTTCTCTAAATTCCTGTCAGATTTTAGGTTTTGCTGTCTATTACTTTTTGAGTCTCTTTCTCTCTTAGCCTTGTGAAATAATTGATGTAGCTGACTTGAGATTGATTTTCTTTTCCTGTTTCAGTATATGCCCCATGTAATAAAGTCTGGAAAGCATATCTTTGATCGCTTTGCTGTAATATTCGCCATAGTGATTGTGTGGATATACGCTCATCTACTTACTGTGGGTGGAGCATACAACAATGCAGCACCAAAAACTCAAAATACTTGTCGAACAGATCGTGCAGGACTTATTGATGCTGCACCATGGTAAGACTGTTCTTAAAATTGTGCTTGAAATTTGTCAATCAACACGCGGGGGGTTGTACCTCCTGGGTCCTACACCAGTGCAGCAGACTTGATTTGCATGTTGATTATATTAATTGGTTTTGGTTCAGTAACTTGGTAAAGATGGAGTCTTTCAGCATTTTAACAGTAACAACCATCCAGTCATATAATGCATCTCTATTGTGCTGCTTACAAAGTAGGCTACTTACTATTATGGTGAATTACTTCCTCTTTGTACAAGCCGGGTCACTACGTCCAACTTTAACAGAGTAGTTGGGCCGATTTGGAGATTTTCCTTGCATCATTGTTCTGTTATGCAATAACTTGGCTTTGGTCGTATGGAAAATCCTTTTAATGGCAATAACAGGCTACTTGTACATCGTGAACTGTTGTGATTTAAATCATAGTATTTATGCCATATGCTTTGTTTGCACCTTGTCTAACTGGGTTTAAAATTCAATATTGTTGAACATGTCTTTAATTTAACAGAATGTCAATACCCTCATTTTCATTTAATCCAGAGCTTCTGTAACTTTGCTTGTCATGAAGTATCACAGGGAAGGATAGCTACCGTTTTAGTGGCTGCAGTATTCACTAAATATAATTTATTTTTTATGTTGTAGCATTGCGGGTTCATCTCTAGTTTCTTATTGATATTATGGGGTTTGCAGGATAAGCGTTCCTTATCCATTTCAATGGGGAGCCCCTTCATTTGATGCTGGTGAAGCCTTTGCAATGATGATGGCTTCATTTGTGGCACTTGTAGAGGTTTGCTAGTTGCTTTCCTTCATTCCCAGTACTTTGCTGTTGCTAGACTCTCTATCAAGGAAGCAATTGAACTAACTCTTCAAGCAGATAGTTAAGGCCCAAAAGTATCCGTTCTGATTATTATCGTTATCTCCGACACACCCCTCATGCGGGTGCACCTTGGGCTTGAAGCGTGTATATGGAACACACTCGTCTTACAATGTTTAGAAATTCAACCAATAAATCGAGTTGCCAAGATTTGAACACTTGACTACTTGATCTAAAAGCTCTGATACCATGTCAAGGGACCATTTGAGCTAACAACTTAAGCTGATAGTTAAGGTCCAAAGGCAGCTATTATTATTATTATTATTATTATTATTATTATTATTATTATTATTATTATTATTATTATTATTATTATATCTGACACACTCAAATTTAGAACCATAGTTAAGTAGACAAATTGATCATAATCTGTGTGTCTTACTGGTACAAGTTTTTTCCCCATGCTATTCATAAACTCCCATAACCATTCATATTGACAGAAAAGCTGCATATATCCTTTTCTTTTATTACATTGCATGGGCAACACACATCTGATCATTGCATCGGTGGATTGTATTTCTGTATCCTAGGTTTTTGCTGAAGCTGACATTATGTTATATAGAACCCCATTAGGTCTTTATGTTTTTGTTCTTTTCTGCTTTTCCTCTTTCTCTCTTTGAATCTCTGTGGAGACGGACAAAATCTTGTGTATGTGTATTATATAAAAAATGTGCACAATGTTATGTCGTTTGACCCCTGAAATCTACTCTTCCTATTTATTGAATGAACAGTCTACTGGAGCATTTATAGCAGTTTCAAGATATGCAAGTGCAACTCCAATACCACCTTCAGTTCTTAGTCGTGGTGTTGGCTGGCAGGTAATAGTTGTGCTTTGAACTAGATATTACTAGTAATGTAGTTGCAATCTTGTCTGTTGTATGTCAGGATTGTGCTACGAACTGTTTCCTGAAAAGGTGATGACAAAATAGAAAGTACACCATCTGTTTTGTCTCTTATAATACCTACCTCCTTGCTTGAGTTTATATGTTCTTTTTTTTTTTGCCTCTTTCAGGGAGTTGCCATATTGTTTTCTGGTTTGTTTGGAACTGTGAATGGATCTTCAGTTTCTGTGTAAGGCACTAATGAAACCGTTGTTAGAAGATCGATCAATTTATGTCTGGCAGGAACAAAGTTGAACCAATTCTGATTTTATTATGCAGAGAGAATGCTGGTCTGTTGGCCTTGACCCGTGTTGGTAGTCGGAGGGTTGTCCAGATATCAGCTGGGTTCATGATTTTCTTCTCCATTCTTGGTAAGGCGTAGTAAGAGTTTGTTCAAACTATGCAAGCGGGTTTGATGCTTGATGATATGTGATTAATCCTGACTGATTCTTTCTGCATTTTGTGTATGCGCAGGTAAATTTGGAGCGGTTTTTGCTTCAATACCAGCACCCATAATTGCTGCTTTGTATTGCCTTTTCTTTGCGTATGTAGGTACGTGCATGCGTGCGTGCATTTACTGTCTGTCTAACTCCGTAAAATTGACATTGAGATTGATCTATCTCCTCTATGCATGCATGCAACTATGCTTAGCGTTTTGTTAAGCAAGTTTTTGGATATTGCAGGGTCTGGAGGCCTTAGCTTTCTTCAGTTCTGCAATCTCAACAGCTTCCGCACAAAGTTCATTTTAGGCTTCTCTATTTTCTTGGGGCTGTCCGTGCCTCAGTATTTCAATGAGTATACTGCAATCAACGGCTATGGTCCTGTGCACACTGGTGGAAGATGGGTATGCATGCATCAACTACTTTGAATTTCCAGTTTGTGTAAAAAAACCTTATGATTTTGTTTCTGTTTGTGGGCAGTTCAACGACATTGTGAATGTTCCATTCTCATCAGAGGCATTTGTGGCGGGGTGCGTTGCATATTTCCTAGACCTGACACTGCATAGAAAGGATAGTTCCATCAGGAAAGATAGGGGTAAGCATTGGTGGGACAAATTCAGATCATTCAAGGGAGATACAAGGAGTGAAGAATTCTATTCTTTGCCTTTCAATCTGAACAAGTACTTCCCATCTGTCTGAGCTGTGTTTACTGTCCACCCCACAAGGTAGGTGTGTCCCTTCTCAATAGCTGTGGTGGTAACACACCACATGTGCAATGTAATGTTGTCATTATTTACTCTTATCACTCTCTTTCTCTTTCTCTCTCTCTCTCTCTCTCTCTCTCTATATATAGCATAGCAGTCTGTATAAGATAGCGTCCTCCTCCTTTTCAGAGAGATATTGTCTAAATTTATTATTGTTATTGTTATTGTAATTTGTAAATGCAACTGGGACAGACAAGGACTTGACATTTTCTTATCTTATCACCTCTTCCTTTTGTTCACTAGTTCTATTTTATCATCTCCATCTTCAATGATTGAATAATCCTGTCACCTTTAGATTATGGTTTATTATATCCAAGTATGTTTTAAGATGATTTGTCTCCATCTTATGTTTGGGTAAATTACACCATTGGTACCTAAATTTTCACAGTAGTACATAAACAAAAAAAACTCTCAAACCAAGTACCCAAACTTCTCATAACCGGACAACAAAGTCCAAATCGGTTGGTGGCCGGTCAATTCTAGTTTGACCAGTTTTTATTGACTACATTTGATCAACTCATGTGGAAAAAAATTCTATTTAAATAAAAATTACAAAAGACTTTGACACTTGTTACGATTTTCAAAATAAAAAAATTTTATTTAAAAAAAGAAATATTTAGTAAAATTCAATTAATATGTATTGATTGACCAAAAATGACATGTATTAAGAAATAAGAAATTCTCTAAAAAAAGGAAAAAAAACTATGATAGTTTTTTTTTCAAAAGTAACTGTGGTTTCAATTTTACCGAAGGAAGGATTTTTTATATTTTTATACTTTTTATATAATATTTTGAAAAATATAGTCTTGTGGTATATAAAGTGTGATTTACACCTGTATTTAAAGTCGATAATTTAAATGAGTTGACCGACTAAAATTTTGAATAAAATAGTAGATGTTAAGAATCTGATAATGGCTCCGTTTGGCAATTAGCTGTTAGCTGATTCGATTAGCTGTTTGTAAAAACCTGTTTGGTAAACTTAGCTGATTGTAAATAGTTGTTTGTGCAAAATGACAAATAAGTACATCCATTAATTATAAATATTATTTTCATTTTTAATCATTAGGGTTAAAAAAGTCAATCAAATAAATACTACAAAAAGCTATATCAAAAAGCTCCTAAAAGTAGCTTTTCTAAATTAGCTTTTTCATCCCAAAAAACTATCTTAAACTTCTCTTTACCAAACACTTAATCTTTACCAAACACTTAATTAGTGTTTTCATTAGTCAAAACGTCTAAAAAAAGTCAAAACCTTTAATTATACCCAAAAAACTGTTTACCAAACGGAGCCAATGTATTTTTGAAAATATGAGGAATTAAAGACGTTTCATTATAACTTAGAGACTATTAATTTATTTACCTATAAAGTATTAGATCAACTCTCCGTTGTAGCAATAACAATTGGTATTTTCTCAAAAAAATAAATAAATATTAGATCAACTCCAACAAGGGTGATATGTCGAATTTAGGTAGTCATGGCTCTCTAGAATAATTAGCTAGTTGTTCTTACTAGCTAAATGTTAGTTATTTTGGGTCTATTTGTATATATTATGAATTCCTTCCCTTTCTTCTCTGTCTCTTTCGTTTACTTTCCTTTTTTCTTTTAATTTTATGCACTTTTAATAGTAAAATGACGCAATGGATTGTTGGAGCAATATATAATTTTAACTAGTTAAAATTTGACTAATTAAGTTTTTATGTTATTTTAGATAACCAAATAAGTGTTGGAATGATATTACAGAGAAGATGTAAAAAGTGTGATGTATATATGTATTGAAATAGAAGAGAGAATCTCAAAAAGTGAAAGCTTTAACCCCTTCAAATAATGGGTGCCTACCCTACCCTGCCCTACTCTACTCTTCCTATAATATAGTAAGTAACTATTATAAACACACATTCTACTTCCTATCTTTGTTGTTGTTGTTGTTGTGGTTGAAAAGAAGTGAAAGAAATGGGGAATTGTCAAGCAGTAGATGCAGCTACGCTCATAATACAGCACCCAGATGGAAAACAAGAAAAATTATATAGGGTAGTGAAAGCGGGTGAGATTATAAAGTGTAATCCAGGTCATTATGTGGCTCTTCTCCTTTCCACTTCCTATGCTAACAATTCTGTCGTCCGGGTTACCCGAATTAAACTTCTCCGACCGTCCGATACTCTTCTACTTGGCCATGCTTACAGACTCATCACTTCTCAAGGTAACCTACCTGCTTTCATATTTTTGTTTCTCCCCTAGTTATATTCTTTCAATAATTTCATGCATGTCATGTCAACTCTGGCTTTTGGTTTTCTTCAGAGGTTATGTGCGCTAAGAAACACAAGAAAAAGCACCCGCAGAATAAGCAACCATGTGAAAATGAAAGGAATAGAGGAAAGTGTTGTGGAAGAACATGGCAACCTTCCCTTAACACCATCTCAGAGAGCTAGTGGCAGCTTAGCTAATCATGTTTCTTAATCTTAATTAGAGCAAGCATATATAACAGATCAGCATTAGTTAGCACTGGCAGCTCAGCTAATCATGTTCTGAAAGTGAATCTCACACTTGTATGTATACCAAATGGCTGGCTGCTCCTTTTAATTACTAAATCAATTACATTTTAATGCTTCCTTTCTATTTTATGCCACATTAATTAATTCATGTGTTCTTCATCATTACTTTACTTTATGCCTCACATATCATATTTGCCCCTAACCTTTTTTTTTATAGTAACTGAAAATTAGGCTTAATTTGTCATAAGAAAATTACAATTCATTATCATAAAATGATTAAGAAAAACAACTAAATGTAGATATTGGTTCAAGTTCTCACTGGACCACTCTTCTTCATGGTTGCTTCTGAAATTATTTATGTAAGAAGTAATAAGAAGATTACAATTCTCAAGTGAAAAATTTACTCATTCTTACAAGAAAAATGACAAATTACAATAATCCCCTGCAAGTTCTTCCTGGAAATTATCTCCAATTCAAAACATATTGTTCCTGCAAGTAAATATGTGGATGAAATTCAACAATTTTAGATATATATCAAACTGACTAGTCACTCTTTTCCTTTTTTGCTGACAGACTCTTTTTCACATCAATATAACTTGTACATGCCACTTTACTTGTATATCACAATTTCCTATTTAAAACATGAGGTTGATTTCATATGATATCTAAAGAGAATATCTGTTAGGTCACTATCTAAAGAGAATATTGTTACCCCAAAAAAAATATCTAAAAAAGATATTCTTTGATTTCCTTATTAAAATATTAATAACATAGAGATATCCGTTTGGTGCCGCTATTTTTGTTTGCAGTTTACGGTTCCTGTTTGCAGTTTGTTGTTTCTGTTTGCGGTTTGTTGTTTCATTTTGTTGTTTGCAGTTTGCTGTTTGATTATTGGTTTTTGGTAAAATCATAATTATTTATTGTTGTTAGCATGTAAAATGACTAATATAGACATAATTAAATTTTTTAAATGTAAAATACAACGGACAATAAAGAAAACTAAAATCCGTAGATTTTTTTTATAGAAAAAACAGTTGTCTCTTGCCTAAAAAGCGACAAATAACATTTTTTAATTCCTAACCAAACATGTAATTAACTGTTTTTTAGATAAAAGAAAAACAGCTAGGAAACGGTGAAACAAACACCTCATAATTATTAAGGTTTAGAATATATTTACTTTGAAACAATCATTTAAATTTTAACTTAATTTAATTAAAAAAAAGTAGTGTCATCATATGTTTATTGCTTAAGGAAGCTATAGAAGTAGGCCAACGTGAAATTAGCACATTCTCTCTAAGAATATCTATCATATGTGATTCCTCAAATTGCCCAGAATTCTCACCTTACATTGTGTGGGACATAAAAAAAAAATGTCTGCCACTAGTTAACAAAAAAAATTATAATAAATTTGTCTCTACTTGGTAACCATTAACGAAAATGTGACAAATATGTACCTTAATTATTCTCACAAGCTGTGTGTCCCTTCCTCCTAATTAATGTTTTGAGAATAACAGCTCACTATACACCACTCTTTTGGTAGCTAAGGTTTCATATTCAGAGTAGTCAAGAGTATCTTCAAAGCTTCTCCCTACCATACTCTCTAAAATACTGTTAAAATAATAAATTCTCAAATTTAAGTTTTTCAATTATCGTGCATGCTCCAACCATACTCCATATCTCACTCTATATTTTATTAATAATAAGTTATAAAATTCATGTAAAGAGAGAAAAATGAGATAAATAATATTAAAAAAAATGGATAAAGAGCCTCTCATTTGAGGAGCCAAAATTCACTCCTTACAAATTTAGAGAGCCACCCCACATGATTGGAAAATCATTTTCCCTATCATGCTCCATACTTTAACTAAATGGTGATTTAGGGAGTTCTATTGAAAATACTCTAAAAACTCTCTTTTAATATATTCAACACAATTGACTTGTTCATGAACTGCATCGCGTTCGACCTAACTAGGTTTCACATTTAATTATTCTATAGAAAGTTTAAATAAAACAATGTGACTTTATGCATTCTAAATTAAATAACTATGATATTCTATTTGTCTTGTCAAAGTTTTTTTTTCTTGTTATATAAGGAAGAGGGGTCTAAACAACCCCATCAAAATAAAAAAGAAAAAAAACCAAACCAAACCATGAAGCTTGTATCACGTCAACAATGTCTACGAGTTATGTCATCTAAAATGATTAAGGTAAAGAACAAGTTTAGAGAAAAATTTGTTGTAGCCACAATTTTATAATTTCTGCCATCATTTCGGTTTCGAATTTTGAAACTTTTAAAGCTAAATCCCATTGTTTGGGAGTTTTTTTTTTTCTAAAAAATAAAATAAATCCTATATCCCTTTTTTCTTTTAGGACTTCAATAGAATTTAAATTTTTTATTTGTTAACTCTGTATCTCACATAAATTAATTACATTAAATTATATTCATTCCTTGGGATATTCCTTTATTTACAAATCTATAATACTATTTACAAATTTTATATTTGAAACACTGTAAGCCTAGTTGAGCCGGACTAAGGAAATTGTGTGTATTTCCTATTTCTCAAACCCATCAGCTAAACTATTTTTACTTATATTACAAAATAAAGTGAAAATATAAAATAATCTCACTTATGAAAAATAAAAAAAGAATATGAAAATTAAAATTTAGATAAATAATGGGGGTTACTATTTCCAGCCATCAATTACTAAAATTGACGTAGTAAAAGACCGATTTACCCTTTTTTTTAAAAAATTCGAAAAAAAAAACATCGACTGACATGGTTCACGCCCCGCCACACGGCGGGGCGTGAACGGTTTCCGCCCCGCCACACGGCGGGGCGTGAACGGTTTCCGCCCCACCACACGGTGGGGCGGAAACCGTGTGAGACCCTGAAAAAAAAAAAAAAAAAAAAGCCTAACCCTAATCCTAACCCTAACCCTTATCCTAACCCTAACCCTTACCCTAACCCTAATCCTAACCCTTTAACATTAAAATTAAATCAAATTAGATTAAACAACATAAATAACATATAAACATACATTAACATTGAATATTATATGACGAAATTGAAATCAAATTAGCAAATTAATTAAACAGTACCCCGAACGTGAAACTAGGAATTACACAGAAAATACAGTTAATGTCAGTGTAATAGTCGACTTCTCTTAAATAATCATCATGAAGGATCTTCCATGGAACATTAAATATGTTTCTCGTCATATCATTGTACTGACCAAAATTATTTACGAATGCACTATGCCTTCGAATGACATCAACATATATGAAATTATGTTCCCAAGTTTCCACAAGCGAGAATGGATTAGTACGAAATACCTCGTAAGAGGGATTTGATTATGAGGGATTTGATTCTGACCATTTGAAGAATATTACTGTGTTGAACATTTATCTAAAAATATTACTCCGCTGATTATCCTCAATTTGAGTAGATATGTGTGTAAAGTTTGAACTTTAGTAGCTTTATTTCATGTCAAAGAACAGTTATCTGACTTGATATTGACAAATTTCTCAGAAATATCGTAAAATAAATAAATTCAACAACATAAAATTCAACAACATAAAATTCCATAAAATTCCACAACATAATATTCCATAAAATTCCACAACATAAAATTTCATAACTACTTAATATTCAGTAATAACAAATATTCATAGAATCAACCAGACAAACGCCACTGTCTTACAACCGCTTCCAAATCCGCTATTAATGCTTGTCTACGTGGATCCGGCTCCGGCACAGCTGAAATCGCCCGATCAGCTATTCGCCCCATCTGATCCACCCACTAATAAACAAGTCGTTCAAAACAATTAGTTAGTATGATAATATGTAAAGAATTTAATATATTAATATGTAAAAAAATATAAAGACTTACATATGCAGTGTTATCACGGGTGATAACAGTCGGCATGTCAAGACTGGCACGCGACAGTATAGGGTGCGAATGAGATGTATACCAATCTATGTAATCGTCGGTACAAGCTCCAGGCTCCACTATCGTCGTCTTTCTTAGACTCCTCGGGTCAATGGCACTGTGGTTCCTCCTCCAATGATCATCAACTTGTACAAGATTCATATGTATCTTGTAACCCACCGATTTCCACGGTCTACAGGCCCGATTAGGCCTAAGGATATCACGAGGGACCGGCTGTACGTAGCCTATCTGACGAACTGCTCGGTCTGGCATGTATGGCTCACATATATCCCGGTACCGAATCCACCCAGCATACTGCACTCGGAGGCTCTGAGAAACCGACACATGCCCGTATGGTGTCCAACATACCTAAACGTTTTATATAAGTCAATAAATTAAATCTGAAAAAATAAAAATAAAAGTAGACAAAAAATATGTACCTCAAACGACGAAAGTCGATCCAAATGCACTCGTAGAGTCTCTAATCTGTCAAGCCTCTGTGATAACACCGGAACCCATCTGCTCGCCAGTGCCCCACTAGGATGCACAATATCCGAGGCCCGACCAGGACGCAAGGTCGGAAAGTACTCGTATATCCATGCCTGCAACAATGTCAGACAACCAGCAATAGTTCGAGTATCTCCTCTGCTAGCTATCCCCAATTGCCTGTAAAGGTATGCTAAAGTGGCAGATGCCCACGAGTACCCGCTTACTCCATCAGCGCCCTCCTGATCATCTCGAATCAACTCCTCTAATAGTGTACCCTTGACCCTATCTCCACTCTTGTCCACAACCAACGTGGACCCTATAGCAAGCCACATCCATGCTCTAGCTCGTAACGTGCTAGGCAACCTCTCATCGTCAACCATCGCTCTCAACTTGGCGTTCTTCACGCCTCCACCCTGATAAAAACCATCCAAATCTCTCCTCCCACAGTCGAAGAATAACTGAAGTAAATCTTGCACCCTATCACTATCTGGAGCAGCACTAACCAACTCACCATCCACCGGAATGCGCAAAATCTGATACACATCGAACAATGTGATAGTCATCTCTCCGAATGGCATATGAAACGAATTCGTGTCCGGCTGCCATCGATCAACAAATGCAGATATCAACGGCTGGTCAATGTGATCAAATGAAATAAATGGAAGGTGTGATAGGCCTGTCCTCAGCAACATTTGGCTCATCTGACATTTATAAAAATAAAATAAATATAAATAATAACAATTAAATTTAAATAATTTCTGAAAATTAATTAATTAAAAATACTAACATCAGGTGGAGCTTTTGCGAAAGAGACTTTCAAATAGTCACAAATCGACTTTCTTGTCCCAGTAGACAAAAGTCCCCGTCTCTCCGGCTGAACTGTCCACAATCTAGAAGCAACGTGTCCCAAAAAACTGGGAATAACAGTCCCGTCTACTGGGCCGCCCTCTACTGGACTAGTCACCAACCAACTCTCATCATCTGAAGCTCTAACCTTTCTCGAACCGACTGAAAAATATAAAAAAATATTAAAAAATAATAATATAATAATATAAAAAATATATTTAGTTAAAGTGTATATAATATTACCTGACTGAGCAACAAATCTACCAGTCACGCTCCTCCTAGCGTCATGTACAGTAGCATGGACTGGATCCGGGTCAATGTGATCTGTATCAGGCCTCATCTCACTCGCACCAACACTGAGATCCCTCCCTGACCTAGCCGGTCTCCGCCTACTCTGGCTAGAACCCTCCACTACACTGCCATGCCTCGCACCAGTACCGACCTCCCTCTCCGGCCTAACTGGTCTCCGACTACCCTGACCAGAACCCTCCCCAATACCATATGCCCTACTACGAAAATCCATACCACGGGCAGAACCCTCCGCAGCACCAAAACCTACAGCGCTGTCAGATGCCAGAGTGAATCGTCTCTGGGAGAAATCAACGTCCTCGTACTGGCGATCCGGTGACATCACATACTCATCGGATGAACCATCATGATCAATCTCGAGCTCGTCGGACTCTGTATCTGATGCATCTGAACCAACCCCGGATACGCCCATATCAAACGGTGGATCTCTGTACATATCAAACTGGGTCTGCTGGGATGGGTGCAACTCCGGCATCTGACGGCCAGTCTGTCTAACAGGTAATGTCTGGCGTGAATCAAAGTCTATATGACGCCTCTTCGTATGTCGTGCAGTAGACATTTCCTGAACTATATCCGACATCGGGATCTCTATTCTGCTAGTCGGTTCGGAAAAATGCAACTGTCTAGCTAAATTCACGGATTTGCCTCCTACGGTCGGTCTAGGTTCACGAATCTAAATAAATTTAATTAATAATTCAGTTAAGTTAATGTCGTCAAGATTATACACCTCTAAACTATCTATTAATGTTTAATCCAAATTATTCCGTTTTAAAAAAAATTTTAAAAAAATATAAAAAAAAACTTCAAAAAAAACCCTGATTCACGGTGGGGCTCAAGATTTTCACGCCCCGCCGCACGGCGGGGCGGATGGTTTTCCAGCCCCACCGTGAGGTGGGACGTGAAAACCATCCGCCCCACCAAACGGTGGGGCGTATATGTTTTACGCCCCTCCGTTTGGTGGGGCGGATGGTTTTCCAGCCCCACCGTGAGGTGGGGCTGGAAAACCATCCGCCCCGCCGTGCGGCGGGGCGTGGAAACCCTCCGCCCCGCCGGATTTTGGTGTAAAATCCGGCTACATGGCCGGATTTTACACCAAAACTATACTAAATTCAATCAAAAACTAGTTTACCTCCGGCGCTTTTTCCCGATTTTGTCGTTTTTCTTTGTTTCGTCTTCCCGACATGATTTGAGCTCCGTAAATGTACTCGCCGGAAAATGTTTTCTGCCGGAATCGTTGGTGGTCGCCGGAATATATGGTGCTGCGCCGGAGACTCTTGCTCGCCGGATAATGTGTTATGGTTGGGTTAAACAAACTTTGGGTGGATGATGGTTTGGTTTAGTTTGGGTTTGAGAAATATGGGTAGGGGTATTATAGACTTTTACTATGTCAAGTATGGTAAATCCATGGCTGGAAATAGCCTATCACTAAATAATCCAACAAACAAAAAAAAAACATAATAGTAATAACAATAATAAATGGAATCTAAATAAGGAAAAACTGCATATAGTCTAAACATGAAATTGATCCAACTTGTTAAAGATCTTACAGATAGAAAACTAATCATATACCACAAAAATCTACATCAGAGCAGAAAAATGGATGATCAAAGATTAATACTATTGGTCAAATTCTTGTATTTGTTAAAATACATAATGTTAGTGAAAAGAATATCAAATTTCTCTTTTTGCAAATTGGTGATACTACAAAGGTCTTATTTGCACACCTCTCTATTATCTAAACCTCGTTCAGTCCAGTTATATTTAGGACGGGCTTGAGCTTGGGCTTGGTTGGGCCAGGTTACTCAGACCTAATATGTTCAACTATTCTATATTTATTATATTTTTTTTATTATATTTATTATATTGAAAATTACGTTAATAAGTTAAAAACAAATATAAAAATATAAGGGTTAGTTAATTAAAATGATCTATTCACTCCTCAAATTTATGTAGACAAATATAATGACTCTTTGAATTTGTATAGTATATTTTACAATTTGTCAAAACTCACTTGTTAAATATGTCATTTTAAGTAAATTCAAAAAGCTATGGAGACAAGGTGTAAGTCCATACGGCCAATATTTTTCAGGTCAAGTTCAAGAAAATCTCAAACGTATTGATAATAATGGAAAATAAAACATACTGCTGCACTAGGAAGTATGTTTAATCACAAAATGAATACAAAAGCTTTTAGCATGGTTGATTGGAAGAGTACAAAACCAAAAACTCTACTTATTGAACACTTTCAAATTCGACACTCGAAAAAAGAAACAAAAAACATCAGTGGAATTCCGCAAATGGACATATTACATTAGTTTCTCTTGTTGAAATAGGAGGAGAGAGTTGTGTGATTCTGATTTCTCACTCGACTGAGGCTGATACACTATCTGTGGCAGCCTTAACTTGTTCATGATTGCCAAGCTGGCTGAAGTTTCCCTTCTGTTTGAAGAGTTGGTTATGATGGTGCCGACAATATAGTCGATGCTCGTGTGCTACGTAGTTGGATGGGCTTATTACACACCCTCCATGTGTGCATCTGAAACAGGCTTTGTGGTAAGATGTTCCGTCCACCCCCACCTGAATATATATATACCCAAAAGCCCCATTAACATTTTCTCGTTTACATTCTATAATATCCGCATCTATGGTGGCACGATTTATAAAGACAATCGAATTGACACGCTAATGGAACATAAATTTACCTTTTCAATTGGGTAAACAGTCTTGTTGCAAGCAACACATTTGTCCTGAGTTCCAGCAAACATGCTTGAAACTTTGCTGTTGGTTTGGACCCCCTGAATATGCATATATATAGTTTCATTCACAGTCGTTCTATCTATGTTTTTTACAATATTTAGATAGGATAGATCATTCATTATATAGCAATCTGACCATACCTGATCGCTGGCGGATCTGTCCACTCTAACGGTTTTTGGGGTGCCTGCAGTGCAAATTAATGAAGTAATATATTAAGTGAAACTAGATATAAAAATTAGTAGATGCATCAGATGTTGGTACCAATATAGTTGAATCAATAATCACCTTGGAAACTTTTATCCAAGCTTCCCGTCATCTTAAAGAGCTGATCAAAGTGAGGCTTGCAATATAGCACTCCCTCAAAGGATGAGTAATTACTCAGCTGCAAACTTAGAAAATGTCAAGATCCAATACGAAACATCGATCAAGCAGAATAATTTATACGATAATCAAAGCGCTGTACGTATGCACAACAGAGTGATTAGATCAAGACAAGAGTATTGGGAATAACTAAGAATAATTATTCTACTTATAAAGAAAAAACAGACCAAAACTAGGAACAAGAATAGACAAGTGAAAACGGACAACATGTAGAAAGCAGGGTAGCTGGGTGGTTTCTTGGCAGCCATTTAGCTAGTCGCCTTAATTGATTATCAAAAACAGCATCCAATCTAACTTAACTTTGTGATCATAACAAAACAAAAAGAATCTGACTGATTTGGACCTTAGCTAAGCTAGTTAAAGGAGAGTTAAGTTGTCAGATTTTAGTAACTTATGTCGCCACAGTTTCAGAGTTCTTTATGATGGTTCATGTTAACTGATCCAGAATCATTCCGGATAAAGGCTTTGTTGTTGTTGTTGTTGTACGTAATTACAAAGGTTTGATCAGTTCACAATAATTAATTGGTATATGATCTATAAACAGACTGACAGACTGACTCATAAAGTTTCTTTGTAGCTGCAGTACTGAAGTCTTGATCATATTTATCCATCCATGAATACAATTCTGAAATGAAAACAATCAAAAAGAAGAATATAAAAATAAAAAGGAAGAAAAGAGTGAAATTACCTTAAGGGTACCCTTACAGTGATGGCATCTGAAACAAGCTTTGTGAAAGACTTTGTTATCAGCAGTAAGCTGGTCGACTAGATAGACAGTCTTGTCACAAGCCTTGCACTTCTGGGTTGTCCCTGCAAATGATGCCATACCTTCTTTATCACTTCTTTTTCTTCTTGTTCTTTCTCTGTATGTTTAGCAGCTCTTTAGTGTTGTTTTGTTTAGATAAAGAAAGGGAAAGAAGAAGAAGAAGAAGAAGATAAAATGAAAAGAGAGCATTAAACAACATTGTCTGCGCGGTGTGGCCTAATAGTGGACTTTCATTCCTCTGCTTAATTGACCGACAACTCCAACCTGTCAACGTTGCCTCCATTTTGTAATTTCACCTACATTACTTAAATACCCTTTCCTTTCACACGTGCCCTTCTTTTAAGGGTTTATGTTATGCATACTCCAGTTTTCCCGACTACATCACAGTTTTATAATTTTACCGTTATCGTTTCTTTTAATCTTAAACTAAAATTTTCTTGCTCTTAATTAAAAGAAAAAAGAAACACCTAAGAAACGTCCTTTAATGTTTCTTGACGTTTCAACCTTAATGGAAATGGCCTCTAAAAATAGTACTTCATTGCTGACAATCCTTCTCCGATCTTTAGTTTGTAAGGATGAAGAAATCAAATGTAAATCTACGGGATATAAAAATAAATTGAATGCGTTGTGTATTAATTCTTCTTTTAAAGGTTTAAAAAGACATATTTGTAGAAGGAATACTTTCGTTATCTAATTTATTTATTTTTTTGGTAGAGAGAAATAGTTTAATTAAAAGTAGATCTACCCACTCGTAAGGCCAGAGCAAACCACAGACCTCGACGAGGGTATACAGTGGAGTTTACAAATTGTCTACCAATTATAACTAAATTTTGACGAAGCGAAAACTCGAACTTCAAACCTTTCAAATAGAAGATAGAATGTCTTATCACTTAGACCAACTCTTATTGGTACTTTCGTTATCTAATTAGAACTCAACTATTTACAACTTAAAAAATTTACCGAGTCCTTTGAAAAAAATGTAGAATCGTAACAACTCGTGGTAAGCGAAGGCCATTAAAAAATGTGGTAGCATCAAAAGTAATAAAATTAAAATGCGTGATTCTAGTTAGAAGTAAGTTGGCTGAATATGAACCGAACACACGAAGCCTTTTTAAGAACCATAGATTAGAAGGTGAATTTGGTGAAGAAAAGTTGATGAATTTGATGAAGGGAAGAGTGCCACGTGTATTGAATTAAGTAAACAAACACAAGGTTTGGGTTAACAATGGCTTCCCAAAGCGAAAAGAAGCAGGACGAAAATAATGGCGTTGAGAGGAGGAGCAAGCTTGATGATTGCATCAGCAAGGCAAAGACAATCAATGGTTTCAATTCCATCATATCTTCATCTCCGTCCATTTACATCACACCCTCCTTCCCATACTACAGGTAGCTCTTTTGGTCTTTCTTGTATAAACGTTTCAATTTCACTATTTTCGAATTAATACAAAACCGTCAGAGACATATGAGTGTAATCAAGTAAAGGAGGCTCAAGGAAATATTTGGATAGAATAATGAACCCTTTTTAGAGGTTACCTTATATACTGCTCCTGGGGATTGGAATATTTCCGTTAGGATGAAGCTTTCTGAACCATCTGAGCATGTGCTTAGCGCGTCTATTTAGGCTAGTGTCCTCTAGGTGAGGCGGTGGCGGTTAATGATATAACCGTTGTGATGATGCCATGTACGGCCTCAGAAAAGGGGGCAGCTTTGGTCATGTGCCAGGCGTATGACTTCGATCACGTGGTTAGCTGGTGACCTCAGTTATGATTTATCTTGGTACCAAGTTCCAAACAATTGATTTGCTTTGTTTTGCAGGAATTAAGTATGGAATTCGTGCAGTAGAAGAGGCATCTTCTTCTGTGGATCTAATTACAAGCAACAAACAACAATCTCCTTCTCCTCCTCCTGAGAATTGGAAGATTAAAATGTTGTATGATGGAGATTGCCCTCTTTGCATGCGTGAGGTCCGCTCACTCACTCTTCCATTCCCATAATCAAATTGGGTTTTTTGTTTCATATTTATTTATTTATCTATGTGTTGTAATTAGCTAGGTTAATATGCTTAGAGACCGGAATAAAACCTTTGGCACCATTAAGTTTGTTGACATAAGCTCCGAGCATTACTCTCCACAGGACAATCAAGGCCTTGACTACAAAACTGTACGTAAAAACTCCTCAATTAATCTATTATCTATGTCTGTCTTTTATGCTTAATTATCTTCTCAACTTATAACTCTATTCGTTATATAACAATGCAGGCCATGGGAAGAATTCATGCCATACTGTCCGATGGAACAGTTGTCACAGACGTTGATGTATTCCCTCCACCCCTAATCCTCCTTAGTCAGATCTTCCTTTCTTAATTTCTTTCTATTGCTTCTCTTACTTACATATGTGTTATCGAGCATACCTGTGACTGTCAATTGTTTGCTTTTTCTTGAATCTCGTTGCTTCTACTTCTTTTTCTTATTTCTATGTTTTTTTCCCGAGTGAAATTTCATAACTGCAACAGTATAGCAACATAATAGCTAGTTCACTTGTCGTAATCAAAACTCTACAGAATGAATCTTACTTTCACTGCTGTTATGATGTTCCTAATTGTACATTACTCGCAGGCATTCAAAGGGTTATATGAACAAGTTGGTCTAGGGTGGGTGTATGCCATTACTAAATACGAACCTGTAAGTCCAATATACTACTTATAATAATTTGTCTGTATCTCCCTTTTTGTGAAGCTCTACTTTTGTATTCTTGTCAATATTAACGAATCACTTTGTTTTCAGATTGGAAGAATGGCCAATGCAGTATATGGTGTTTGGGCTAAGTATCGTCTTCAAGTTACAGGTATGAATTACCAACTTATGACTACCCTTCTATAGAAGCCTTCCTTCATAATAACTAGGGCATATATCTTATCTTCTTCAATAATTTAATGATAATAACCTGTTTGGGTTATAGGTCGACCACCAATAGAGGAGATACTGGAATCGCGGAAAAAGAAGGTAAGCATTTGCAATCTTGAAAATTTAACATGATGTTGAAGCCTGTCATCGCATTGCAATTAGTCATGTTCGATGGATGGAATCTTATAGATTATGAAAAGTGGTTAAGTATCTTGATATGACGTATTTGGTATTTGATTTCAGGCTGAATTGTGTAAAGATAAGAGTGCTTGCAAGATGTGAATTCTCCTCAAAGTTAGTGATTAGGATCTTGAAAACAATCATTACAGCATCTTGGGGTTGAGCTTGTATCTAGGATTTGTTAGGAGAAAAATATTTTCCGCGTTGGGAAAGCTTTGCAATGTAAAAAAAGAAATAATATGTGAAAAACATGTTATACAATAGAATCTTTAAAAACGAGATATTTGTTTTCGGATCTGTTTGCTGCTGCCTCCTCCTATGGACAATGAAAGATACCAACCAAATGTTAGAGATGTTGCTGTAACTACGTACCCTTTTGCTAGTATATATATTGTATTTACTTGTAATCCTAATTGAGAGTTAATGTACAATTCAACATTAATTCTTCATATTTAACACAGTATGAGTACGAAATATCGATTTCTCACAAATTTCTTCTCCATCTATTAAACTTTACATGAAGAACACATGATTTCTGTGCTGGAAACATTTAATGAATTTGGCCATGTCATGGAACATGAGCTATGCTATCCCCAACCATTGACATCCTTTGTTCTGGATTTGTTGAGAAAGAGATGATGCTGTAATGACAGGGATCCTTTTCTTTTCTATCTCGGGAAGTATTTCCACCATTGTGACCAATATGGCCATTTCCTGGTCTGTTTGAGAAGCCTTGAAAATACAGCTCACCAACATAGTTAATCACCATCTCTCTCAGTTTGAGCTTTTTGTTTATTTTTGCTTCTAACTTATCATTTAAAGCCACTTTACCTTCCACCCATAGGACGCCCTCTGGATTGAGTGGTTGTATATTGTTGTGTTTTTCTGCATAATCTGTATTGCGTTGGCCGCCTAGCAGGTTAAACTCTGTTATTCTCAATATTAGCAAACAGTGCATGCATGGTATTGGTTTGCTTATGTGAAGTTGTTAAATAAGATCAATATAAACGACAAAGAGCATAGCGCCACACAGAAGAATATGAAATGGATTAGATTACCGTTAATAGGATCTCTAAATATTGTTGTTTATTGACAAACCAATCAGAGAAAGACATAATATGACTTGTTCAGAGCTGCCGGCTTCGGAATGGAAATGTTGTTTTCTATTCTTCTTCTTCTTATTATTATTTTTAGGCCATTTGGCAGATTTCTACAAGTAGTTTGTTATTTGGCAGTCATTGGTATGATATTACAGTTTTTGTCTTTGTAAATTCAGCCAGTCGGCACTCAGAACACTGTATCAATCATCTAACATCACCTTTGTTACTTTCTCCTTGTTTGAACTTGAACAACTCTGCACCCTTCCCTTCCCTTCCATATAGAATACAAGACAACCACCCATTTTCTTGGTTCATCCTCCGAAGAAACAAATATGATACCTTTCCGGGTTGTTTTGCCTATTCTCTTGATTTCTCTCGTGTTTCCAGTGTCTACTTCAGAAGATGAAAATGTGAGGCAATCACTGGTGCAGTTCATGGACAAACTTTCAGAAGGAGGAAATGTGAATCAAGACCCAAATTGGGGTTGGAACATCACCTCGGATCCTTGTGTTGCCAACTGGACGGGTGTATTTTGCGACCCAAGTTTTCACGTAAAGAGAATTATTCTTAATGATTACAACTTGACCGGAATCTTTGATGACACTTCTCTATGCTTGGCTGAGTCACTTAATGTCATCAGTCTCAGCCAAAACAGCATTTCCGGCTCCTTGACACAAGGAATAGCAAACTGCAAGCAGTTGACTCACTTGTATCTTGGCACCAACAAGTTATCTGGTGACATTCCCGAATCTCTTTATCACCTAAAAAAGTTGAAACGGCTCGACATATCCTACAATAGCTTCTCCGGTCAGGTTTCTCGAATCATAGGCCTGCTGACTTTCTTTGTTCAAGATAACCAACTTAGTGGACCTATTCCGGATTTCAATTTCTCCCAGCTTGAGTTTTTCAATGTGTCCAACAACAATTTCAGCGGTCCAATTCCTGATACGAAAGGCAAGTTCAAAGCTGATAGTTACTTAGTTAATCCCGGATTGTGTGGAGATCTAGTATCGAACGCATGTGCACCATCAAATCCTCCACCGAAACAAGACTCGAGAGATTCATCAAGTAATGGTGTTCTTATATATTCAGGCTATTTTTTTCTTGGTTTGATTTTGTTGATACTAATTGCTATAAAAGTAATGAGTAAGAAGAAGAAGCCTAACGAAGCGAAAACAGATTCCAGCAGCAAGGGATCAGTAGAAACAAGCACAAAGCCTAGTAGTACGTCAGATGAATTCAAGACAACGAGGAATCGGTCGGAGTATTCGATCAGCTCAGTTGAAGTCGGAGGAGCAGTTTCACAATCACTTGTGGCGCTCGCAAGTCCTATGGGAAAGAATTTGAGATTCGAGGATTTGCTTCGAGCTCCGGCGGAGTTGTTAGGGAAAGGAAAGCATGGAAGCCTCTACAAGGTGCTGCGCAGCAACGGGGAAGTCTTGACTGTAAAGAGGATCAAGGACTGGAACATTTCAAACGAAGATTTCAAGACAAGGATGGAGAGAATAGACCAAGTGAAGCATCCTAGATCACTGCCTGCTCTTGCATACTATTGCTCCAAACAAGAGAAGCTTTTGGTGTACGAGTTTCAAGAAAATGGCAGCCTCTTCAAGCTTCTACACGGTATGTATGCCTAAGTCGAATCTGCGGATTTCCTGTTTCTTTTTTTAATTGTTCCTAATTAATTTCAGGATCTCAAAACGGACAAGTATTTGACTGGGAAAACAGACTGAGTGTGGCAGTTATAATCGCGGAGACATTAACATCCCTACATCAGGAGTTTCATGAAGACGGAATTGGTCATGGAAACTTGAAGTCCACAAACATTTTGTTCAACAAGAACATGGAGCCTTGCATAAGTGAATATGGTCTAAACAAGGTGCTAGAAAACCAAGACAAGGCATTTATTTCTCAAACGGATTCGTTCAAATTGGATGTATACGGATATGGAGTGATTCTGCTGGAGCTGTTGACGGGGAAACTTGTGCAAAACAGTGGAATTGATCTGGGGAAATGGGTTCGTTCGGTGGTGACAGAGGAATGGACCGCAGAAGTTTTTGACAAGGCCTTGCTTTCAGAAGGTGCAAGTGAAGAAAGAATGGTGAACTTGTTACAGGTTGCATTGAAATGCATAAATCCCAATCCTAGTCAAAGGCCAAACATAAGTGAAGTTGGTGGGATGATAAATTCCATTAAGGAGGAAGATGAGAGATCTATTATCTCTGATCCTTCATTTCCACTTTAACTCCTCTTATAAATGGGATTGGTTTAAACTGAGAATTCTTACATAAATTCTTTGCCTTTGTAAGTTCCTGAATAATTCAAACGAGCTAGGCCGAGGTACGTTCTTGTTGATAAAGGCGTCGGGGACAGAATTCGAGAGATGGATTTCTTGCTTAGCGCGCAGCAGTTTTCACTTTCTTTTTTTATATTATTAAATGTTATCAATGTAATACAATGAAGAATCAAACTTAAAGGATTTCAGCTTGTTTGTTCCATAAAATCTTATTTTTTGTTTTTGTAAGGAGATAAAATAAATACTCTTTTTAATGGTGATCAGACTAGATGGAGGATTGGGAGGGTCCATAAAGAAAAGAGTACTAACTACTAAGTAGTAAGGATTAATGACAGCCTTTTGTTAGTTTGGAAAGAGGACCATAGTGGTAAAACGGGACACGAGGTCGGGATATGTGCATGAACACTAGAAAGGTCCCATGGAATGACACTAAATGTGTTAAGGAGCAAGTCGCAACAACAATGCCGATGTATGGCGAAGGTATCTAGTTAGAGTAATGCCGGAACGGTGTTGACCACCTTCCAGTTGCCTCATGACATTAGATGCAAAAGACACAACACGAGTATATCAGGTAATATAAAACACAAGTTGCTTTGTTGGGTGGACTTATTAGACAACCAAATAATCATCACATGATCTGAGTTGGATGTATATATGGTAAGTCTTAGCCATTAAAACCTGCCTGCTAGAGGAGAGGGGCCACAATCTATCTATCAAGAGGCTTATATCATATAGAGTGCCATGCATCCAACGATATATACACGTGACCTACCCCCCATTTGCTTTTGTCCTCATTTCCTATCTTCTCTTTACCTTCATCATGTCATATCCCATGCCCTAACATAGAGACAATTTTTCTTTTTGAAAAAAATAATGATGAAAGCACATAATTAGGTTGTATTCGAGGCTTATGTGGAATTGTTATACATAAGATATGCCAAAGTTGAAAAGTAACTGTTTTTAACAACCAAGATTGACGGAGATTTTGCACGATTAAAAGGAAATGATACCATGCATAAACCATGATTGGAGCTGTAATGATTTGGATTAATTAATATGATCCATTCCATTCCCGCACTTATTTATCAGTGATTCTTCATTTCCCATTTTGTAATTCTCGTTTTTATTCAAGTACCTTTCTTTAATTATACGCATTTGAAGCATGCATGAATTAAGGGGCGGGGGACATGAGTAGACCTCAACAAGAGTCTTCATGTCTTTAATTATATCCCCAAACAACAGTTAGCAAGCAGTGAGTATGTGGGTCATATAATTTTAGTCTTATTTTCTATGATCAAGGCCAAATTTGAATAGTAAGACATTTAAGCTAGATGAGAATTTTTAAAATACTCCTTATATTTTAAGTCTTTTTGAGTTTGTTTATGAAGGAGCAAAGGTGTTTGAACTAAGAAACATACAGTATGTGAAAAATAATGGGCAGATATCTTGGAAAAGATGGTTTTTCAACTTCAGCTCCTAGTAATTTCAAGCAACCCACTTCATCATTCAACAAAATCAAAATCAGTCCCGTAATTCTCCTGGCCATAATAATTGTAGCTGCCATCTTATTTATTTCTGGTATCCTCCTCCATCTGCTCATTAGAGTCCTCATAAAAAAAAGGCCACATTTTTCACCCATTTATCATTCCAACAGATTCCTACAAACCTCCTCCACATCTCATTCTCTTCAACGCCATCATGACGCGGGTCTAGACCAAGCGTTTGTGGATGCTCTACCTTTGTTTTACTACAAAGACATCACAGGTTCAACATTTGATTGTTCAGTTTGTTTGTGTGAATTTACAGATAAAGATAAACTCAGATTGCTCCCAAGTTGCAGCCATGCTTTCCACATTCATTGTATTGATACTTGGCTTCTCTCTAACTCCACTTGCCCTCTTTGTAGAGATACCCTTTTGAGCTCTACCTTCCTCAACGAAAACCCGCTGTCCAACTTTGAATCTTTAAGGGAAATTTCCACTGATGTTGCTAGGGAGAATAATAATGGTAACGGTCCGAAATCAGAGGAGAGCAAGAGGGTATTTTCAGTGAAATTAGGCAAATTTAGAAGACTAACTGAGGGACAAAGTAGCAGAGAGACAAGAGAAGAAGAAGGAGAAAGCAGTAGGTGTTATTTGAATGCAAGAAGATGTTACTCAATGGGTGCAGTTGAGTATGTTGTAGGTCATTCCAGTTTGCAAGTACCATTGTCCAATCTATACGACGACGTTTCAGGTAAGAAAATTAGAGGCAGAAGCAGAGGAGACAGCTTTTCTGTTTCTAAGACTTGGCTTTGGTCTGGTCTAAAAATAAGAGATTTCCAAGTTTGATGGATGATTCTAAAAATAGTGTTAATTCGACAACACAAAGTTGCAGTTTATGTGTAACAGAGAATGTACGATTATAACATTTCGAGTATGATTTGAATTTGTCATAGATTGATTAAACACTTAGCCTTAGCACGAACTCTTTGTACAACTCCAGGTGATATCTTCTTCCCTTTTTCTTCCTCCTTACAATGTCCAACCGATAGAAATATGTAATTTCTTTGGTTGAGAGAGTTGGCTAGCTAAATTTAACTTAATAGTTGTTTAACTAGTAGCTTTGGAGATATTCTAAGTATGACAACTCACTTTAGCTAGCTAATTGTATTTTTAATAATATTTTCTCTTCATTTTTTTTTATTTACTTTTTTTTAAAGGAATTTTTCTTTTTTTATTTACTTCGATAATAAAACAATTATATAGAAAGTTAAATCATTAATATGGTTAGAGCATAACATAAAGGCCTTGTTTGGGAACGAGCTGTTAGCGGTTTGAATTAGCTGTTAACTGTTTATCTTTTTGCATTAGCTGTTTTGACTAGCTGTTTGTAAACATGTTTGGTAAAATTTAGCTGTTTGTAAATTAGCTGTTTGGGTAAAATGACAACTAAGGACATTGATATTATTGTATAATATATGTAGTTAAAAGCTTAACAAATATTATAAAGTCTTTAATAATATAGAAAAATAAAAGAAAAAATAGGAAATAAATAACCAATTCATATTAAATTACATAATTGTAGCTTACAAACCACATTTCAAATAATAATAAAGTTACATAATTATATCATTAATCCATAAACAAAACATTAATACATGTTTTTTTTTTAAAAAAAGTCATAAATAGAAGTTGCTAAAAAATATTAAATCAAGTAACTTCAAGAAATAGTGGAAATAGCTAATTTTCAAAAAATATTAAATAGAGAAGTTGTAAAATATTAAATAGAGAAGTTGTAAAAAATATTAAATAGAGATGTAAATTTAAAAGGGTAAATGAGAGTATTTTAGCCTTTTATAAAAAATAGGAGAAAAAACTAATTCAAAAAGCTCCATTTAGGAGCTTTTTTAAAAAGAGCTTTTTGGGCTCAAAAAGCTCTCCCAAAAACCTCTTTGCCAAACACCATAAAAATTGTTCAAAATGCTAATTGAGCTCAAAAAGCTCTTTGCCAAACACCCCCAAACTTTTTGCTAACCAAATCTTAATCAGTTAATATTTTATAGTAATTTTGAGAGCTATATAGTGTTGAAGACACTATTAATCTTATATAAATTTGGAAGAAGATAAATTTTTCTGCAAAAATCTTGCACCAAAACAAGATTCTACCGATTTGGTTTTAAAAGCTGAACTGGCAAAATTCGGTTTCAAATTTGTGTCAAAAACCCTAATAGGTGTAGGCTATGGTTACTTTGAAATAACCATTACTTTGCCTTCATCACCATTGGATCAAAATCCACTACACTCATCTAATGGTGATAGTGGACAAAGTAATGGTTACTTTGTAAATAACAAAGTAACCATAGAAGACCACCACAATACTAAACCCAGAATAGGCAAGCCTCCCAAAATACAAGAAAAATAGAATATCATCATCTCCATCTCCATCAATTGATTAATGTTTCTCTGAAGATGTATAATATATAACTCCAACTGCTGATACTTTGCAAGGGGAGAAAAATGAAGCGGTGGAGAGGATAAGGTGACCGCCTATTCTTCGCCGGTACCGTAAGCTCCGACTACTCCATGTCCGATTCAGTTACCATCGCAGCAGGGGCCCCTCAGCCTGGTAAGCACCACAACCTTGATAGCTATGTTGGTATTGATGTCCTTTTCAATCCCAAATTGAGATTACCAACTACTGTTGAGAACACCATTGGTATTCAGTCGGATATTGTCCATGTCAAAGTCAATAAGTCTTATGCAACAGTCTTGAATAAACACATAGCTATCCCTACCTCGGATGCTATTGTTACCGATGAGGGAGACATACGCTCAGTGAAGATCTCTCAGGCTGCTTTTGAGAACCGGGTGAAACTATGTAATCATTCGCTGATTGGTAGATTAATTCTTCGGAAAGGAGAGGAACCATGGAAATTGGAGAATTTAAGATTGAAATTGGCGCAACTATGGGGTATTAAGGAGGGATGGAGATTGATTTCAATCGGAAAAGGTTTCTATCATATTCTACTTCCTTCTTCAGAAGTAAAGCAGTCTATTCGGAGTCGGGGAGTTCAAAGCCTAAAACCAGGCGTCTTCCGTTTACAAGATTGGACACCGGATTTTGATCCGAATAACCAGAAAACTACAACGGCTCAAGTTTGGGTTCGTATCTTTGATTTGCCTTGGGTGTATTGGGACCCGATCATACTTGCGGATATTGCCAAGTGCCTCGGAGGTCTACTGAAAATTGATCGAGCTACTCTAGAAGGGGATTTTGGTCACTTTGCAAGGATGCTTGTTGATGTTGATCTTGCAGGAAAGCTACCGAATTTTATCGGAATTGAGAGAGATGGCAAGAAGTTTAAAGTGCAAGTGACATATGAAGGTCTTCCTAATTTTTGCAAAATTTGCTCCTCTATTGGGCACCATGCTTATCAATGTCACCAAAATAAAAAACCAGAAGCAGTGATGAAGAATTTACCAAGGACAGATAAAGGAAGACATCGTTCCTCTTCTTCGGTGAAGGAACAAAAGCAAATTTGGAAACAAGTTGATTCCTCAACAAGGGATGTTCCAGTTCAGAATGTGCTTTCTAGATTACAAAATGATTTGAGAATCTCAAAAGAAATTGTTTCGACAAAGCCGACACCAAACGATAACACCAATTTGAATCTTCTTGAAGGATCAGCACAAGAGCAACGATCACAAGAGTAATTTTTTGAGGAATTTGAGCGGAATGATTCCCCGGGCCAACAAAATATTGTTCATCAAACTCCTATAGGACAGCAAATTGCTTCGAACAAGGATGACACTGATGATAACTACATTGAATTACAAAATAGTTTTGAAAGATTGCTTGATGTAGTGGATGACGACAACAAATCGGGATCTCATACTGAGTGTGAAGAGGAGATAGTTATGGAAACAAATCAGTCTCAAGAACAACTAAAAGACCCCTCTCCCAATCTTTCATGGGCTGATCAAGCAGAAGAAGAAGAAAAAGAAGGGAACGACAAAAATGATGGTTGGCGCTCTGTTGCGAAGCCTCCGACGAAGAAGTCGAGTTCAGGAAAGAAAAAATTTGCGCACAATAAAAGAGTGCGTCGTGTCCCTAATAAACTCCGATGATTAAATTGCTTTACTGGAACTGTCGGGGAATTGGAAATCCCCAAACGCAGCGTACTCTACGCCGTTATTGTATGCATCATAGACCGGATTTTCTCTGTATAGCTGAACCTATGGTGGATTTTTCTTCAATCTCTCTTGGTTTTTGGCAAGGGCTCAACCTAAATTTTATAGCTTCTAATGACCGAGCTTTCCCATCCCTTTGGGTTCTTAGCAGGTATCCCGCTCATAATTGCTCTGTTATTAATCGTCATGAACAACATGTTACTTTAGAGATTGATACTTTGGGGTCTACACAGAGAATTACTTTTGTGTATGGTAATGTTCTCACCACTCGCCGTATGGAACTCTGGGATGACATTTTACGTCTCAAAAACAACTACTCAGGAAATTGGGTAATGATGGGGGACTTTAATGCTCTTTTAGGTGCTCATGAGAAAACTGGTCGTTCTCCGGATAGAAGGTCTTGCACCGCGTTTCGTAATTTTATTGACACTGCAGAATTTTTTGATGTTGAAACAGCAGGCTCTCTTTATACTTGGACAAATGGTCAGTTCGGTTCCAACCGTGTAGAATGCAGGCTTGACCGTTCGCTTGTCACAGCTTCCTTTTTGGATTTTTGGGACAGTATATCATGTGTAGCTCTCCCACGACATCATTCTGATCATAACCCGCTCATTTTCTCTTGCTCTAAAGGTCGGCCTCATATTTCACGTTTTCGTTTTTTGGGATCATGGCTGCTTCATCCTAATCTTCGGCAAGTTGTTGAAAATCACTGGCAAGGTGATCATCCGAGCCTTCCTCCAATGCAACTCTTAAACCATAAGCTGCGCACTTTACGTCCAATCCTTAGGACATGGAACAAAGAGGTATTTGGACACCTTGATGTCAATATTCAAATTGCGACTGATGAGCTTACTGCAATTCAAGAGGAAATAAGCATCCAAGGACTTTCTGAGGATCTGAATCGTCAAGAAATTCAGGCCCATACAAATCTTGAAGAACATCTTTTGAGGAAGGAAGTTTTCTGTCGGGAGAAGAGTCGTGCTAAATGGTTGAGCGCAGGGGATAGGAACACGAGTTTTTTCCATCGTTTGGCTTCTATAAAAAAAGCAAAGATTGGGCTTGAACAACTTCAGATTGACGGCGAACTCACTAATGATCGTAATGCTCCGGTTAATCTTGATGTAGTTCGACAAATCATTCCCAATTCAGTTACTACAGAGGATAATTCTTTTCTCACAAGATGTCCTTCAAATGATGATATCAAATCTTCAGTTTTCAGTATGGATCGTGATAGCGCTCCGGGGCCCGATGGTTTTACTGGTATGTTCTTTCACGCCTTTTGGGATATTACTGGACCTGATATTTGTCGCATGGTTAAATCCTTTTTTGATACTGGTTTTGTGTTACCTGGTTTGAATTCGAACCTTATGGTCCTCCTACCTAAGGTTCATGGAGCGAACGAGGTCAGTCAATTTCGTCCCATAGTCATGAGCAATTTTAGTTTCAAGATTATTTCCAAAATCTTAGCTGACAGGCTTGCATCAGTTGCTTCTAGAATAATTTCAGATAATCAATTTGGCTTCATTCCGGGTAGAAGTATTCACCACTGTATTGCAGCGGCCTCGGAAGGCATCAATATGCTTGAGAAGAGATGTTATGGGGGCACCATGGCTATGAAAATTGATATCAGGAAAGCATTCGATACTCTAGATTGGTTTCATTCTTGCAGTACTTGAAGCTTTTGGTTTTTCAATTACCTTTCGGGATTGGATCCTAAACATCCTCTCTTCTGCCAGGCTTTCAATTATGATTGGAGGTGCTTCAGTTGGTTATTTTTCTTGTTCTAGGGGCGTGAGGCAAGGAGATCCATTATCCCCTATCCTCTTCGGCCTAACAGAAGACTTCTTTAGCCGTTGGCTTACTCATTTAGTCAATTACGGCAAACTTACTCCCATGACTTATTCTCAAGGTGTGAATTTTCCGACCCATCTCTTATATGCAGATGACGTATTTATCTTCTGTCGTGGCACTGTCCGTAATATGAGAACGATTAAAGAAGCCTTCAACTTTTATGGGATGTTATCCGGGCAGTTAGTTAATTGGGGTAAATCGTCGGTGTACTTTGGTCCCCATATGGACGCTAGTCGTATCCAAACCTTAACGGAGATTGCTGATATAAGGGTCGGTTCCCTACCTGTTCACTATTTAGGAGTGCCGCTGTTTCGGGGGATGCCTCGTACTAGGTTTTTATTGCCGCTCGCGGAGAAAATTATTGCAAATTTTAGTAGATGGAAAGGCTCATCCTTGTCTATGGCCGGACGTCTTTGCTTGATTAAATCTGTTTTAACAGGTTCGTTCGTGCATTCCTTCATCATTTACAAATGGCCAATTGCTTTACTGAAAAGGCTCAATCGCTGTTTGTGCAATTTTTTTTGGACCGGGGACATCAATAAGAGGAAACTTGTAACGTCTTCTTGGAACTCTTGCTGCAAAAGTTCGGTTCAAGGGGGGTTAGGAATCAAAGACTTGAGAAAGTTTAACATGGCATTGCTTGGGGAGTTTCAACAGAACAATCTTTTGTTATGAATTTATTAAGACAACGTTTTTTTGGCGCTTCTGGTATTCCGAAGCTTGCTTTATTTAACTTTTCTATCTGGTCTTCCATCTCAGCTTCTCACAGGCATATTGCAGATGACATTTTATGTTGGATCGGCAGTGACTCAAAGTTAAATTTCTGGAATTCTCCATGGTTGCGTCCCTCAATTGCTTCACAACTTGATCTTCCTCTTCGTAGGCGTCGTTCCATTGTGGAGGGAGTTTCAACTTATTCAAACTCCTCAGGATGGCATAATTTACCTGATTTGCCGATGCATATTAGAGATCAAATTATGAATGTTAAAGTGGGGCTCGATATTAACGACAATTTTGCATGGACAGTTAACATTTCGGGTAGATTCACCGTGAAAGATCTTTATAGCTCTTACTTTACAAGAGAGCAGATCCCCTCTCCATTTAAACTCATATGGAATCATGTAATCCTGCCCTCTCGATCTTTATTAGTTTGGCGAATCTTGAAAGGTGCAATTCCTACGCATGACAAGTTACAACAACGTGGTTTACCCCTTGTGTCCCGTTGCTGTTTTTGTCTACAACATGGTGAAACAATGGAACACATTTTTGTTCATTGTATTTTTGCTTCTAATATTTGGCGTGCAGTTGGAGGTCTTTTTGGAGCTACTATTAATACTACTGGTACAATTTTTTCTTTAATTGAAGATGCTCTACAAAGAACTTTTAGTAAGCAGGTTGCCTTGTTATGGTTAGCTGCAATTTTACAAGGGTTGTGGTTAATTTGGCATTCAAGGAATCTTGCTATATTTGAGGATACACCTCCAATTTTCTTCAATTTGCTAAGACAACTATGGGCTTTTCTATGTGAAATTGATAAAAGCAACTCAAGTTCTTCGTCTAATGCTCTGCAGGATTTTCATGTCTTGCACCAACTAGGCATTAGTGCGAGACCTTGTCGTGCTCCTAAAATCATTGGGGTTCGTTGGAAGCCTCCGACCTCAGGTTGGTTAAAAATTAATACTGATGGCTCTGCTTTAGGGGCGCCAGGTAGAGCAGGTTCCGGCGGCATTTTTCGCACTGCGAGAGGGTTCTCTAAAGGTTGCTTCGCCTTTTCTATCAACTGCTCTTACGCTCATTTGGCGGAACTTCGAGCTGCTATACATGCGATTTCAGTTGCGTGGGAAAGAGGTTGGCACAACATATGGTTGGAGTGTGATTCCTCTTATGTTGTCGAATTGTTTAAGAAGCGGTCTTCTCAAGTTCCATGGGAGGTTCGACAAGATTGGTTGCAGTGTATGAGGAATATTTCTGATATGAGTTTCGTGGTTTCTCACATTTTCAGAGAAGGCAATAGAGTGGCAGATGCTTTAGCGAGATTCGGTCAATCTCATAATGATTCGCATTGGTGGCCTTCTGCACCGGATTTCTGTAGTAGTTTAATTTCAGATGATTTAAACTTTATTGAGCAATTTCGCTTTGTTTAATCTTTTTTTCTTGACATTTCTTTATTTTTTATTCTTTTAATAAATTGGGCCTAACAAGTTTCGAGTGTGTTGGAGGTGCCGACCTAATTGGGATGTCCGACTTCCCTTTCTCCGTTAGCTTCCCGCTTTCTATTCAAAAAAAAAAAACAAAGTAACCATAGAAAAATCCTAATATAGAATATATGTATATATATTTACTAATTTCCAAATATAGAATATAAATGTTTTAAAATTGTCTTTTTATTTGTAAAATATTTTTTAGGCATCAAATTATAAGAATTACAAGATTTAAGTATCATAAATATAATAAAATTTAGGCCGAATATACAAATAACTCTCTGAACTTGGCTCAATGTTGTTACGGACTCCCTCAACTTTCGATTGTAACAAATACCCTCTCCAACTTTTTTAATGCTAACAAATAACCCCGAATTATTGAAGTGATAGCAAATGTATGACTCAAACTCTCATAGTTGCGTAAATGGCTTTAAAAGAAGAAAAATCAATTAAAAAATTAAAAACATAAAAAATAACCTAAATAAAATACAAAAATTCAAATTTTTCCTCCTCCAGCTTTTTAAATGCTAACAAATAATTGAAATTGAAAAAATGAAATTGAAATTTTAAATTCCAAATAATTGAAAACTACTACTTTTTTAATTACTTCAAGGATCAAATTCCTCATTTAAGAATCAAATTCTCAATTCAAAAAATAAAATTGAAATTCTATAAAATTACAATAAAAACTCCATAGTAAGCCTTTATCTAGAAAAATTTGAATTTTTGTATTTTATTTAGGTTATTTATGTTTTTAGTTTTTAAATTGATTTTTCTTCTTTTTAAAGCCATTTACGCAACTATGAGAGTTTGAGTCATACATTTGCTATCATTTCAGTAATTCGAGGTTATTTGTTAGCATTAAAAAAAGTAAAAAGATGTATTTGTTACAATTGAAAGTTGAGGTGGTCAGTAGCAACAATGAGACAAGTTCATGAAGTTATTTGTTAACATTAACAAGTTGGAGGGAGTATTTGTTACAATCGAAAGTTGAGGAAGTCACTAACAACATTGAGCTAAGTTTAAAGGGTTATTTGTATATTCAGCCTAAAATTGATTGCGAAACTTAATGGACTTTATTCAACCTTTATTCAACCTGTATTCATTCCAAATTACAAACATTTTTGAAGAATATAAATGCGTTTATTTTTTCTTTACATGTAAAGCGTATTAAAGGACAATATTACCCTAGAGTAGTTCACGCTTTTTAGATGCTTCGAAAATCTAAACTACTGTACTTATGTTTTAATCAGAGCCGTTGATCACATGCAAGTGTCCTTGAGCTCTGACCTGCAAGCGACAGTTTCAATTTCCCTGGGCTGCGCTACTGCTACTCTCTCAACTCCGAGACTGAAAAATGGGAGTCTCCGACGGAATCTCCGACAGAGCCACTGTTCGTCTGACAAACATTCCCCAAACCGTGACAGCAAAAGACCTCTTATCATTTCTTGAGTCCCAACTTGGTCAAGACTCAATCTTTGCTATCGAAATCTCCACAGAACGCAAGAACTGGAAGTCCCGTGGCTTTGGTCGTGTACAATTCACTACCCTTGAGTTCTTAAACAAGGCTGTCTCTCTTTCTGTCCAAGATAAGCTTGTTTTTAAATCACATTCTCTTAAGCTTTCTGAAACTTATGCTGATATTGTTGTTAGACCTCTTCGTTTGCTTAACCGCGTCGAAAATGGGGTTCTTTATGCTGGGTTTTTGAAAGAAGAGCGTTTGTTGTCTGTTTTGGAAAGCTGGGAGGGTGTTCGTGGTTGGGTTATGCCTGAGAGGAGGATGGTTGAGTTTTGGTTTTCTGTTCACAAGGAGGATTATAAGTTGCAGATTCGGTTTGAGGATGTTTTGGAATCTGTTAGATGTTGTTTTGAAGGTGATGATCAGTTGAAAGCACTTCTATTGAAGGTATCGTTAATGGGTTTTGCTTACATTCTTGAATTTGATCCTTATCTGCTGTTATATGTTCAACACGTTAAGTTAATTTATCTTTTCTACAATGAATTGTTCTTTTTTTTTGCTGAAAAATGGTTCCTTTTAGTGTAGATTTTGCAGGAATACAAGGCTTTTACTCTGTGACGATTAGATAGTCTTTCTCACAGTTATTAGGGTGGGAGCTGTTTCTGTATTAAACGTATCATATCTAGGGAAATGTGGTCTAACGAGTGGAGGGATATTTGTGTTTGCGGCTGATTATAATCATCCTATGAATACTTCTCAAGAATATCTTAACACTTTTCTGATTTGCAATCATTACTGGATGTTCTGTGGTCTTCCCGCGCTTATTCGTTTTCCTTTCCCTAGCTATGTATAGTTGTCCATTTGCATGTATCTTAAAAGCGTTTCGGTTCAACCTCTTTGGGTGAATAGACGGATAGAATCTGATGTTGTCAGAGGATGTGGCTTACTGCTTATTTTGTGTAAAATCTTTTTTTACTTTGTTCTGATCGTAGCAATCATTTACCTGTAATGCATTTAGAAAGCATGTTATATTACTATTCCAATATTTCGAATGTTTTTTGGGTTTGGATTTGAGAAAGCGGGGAAGAGACACCGACATGTAAATTTTCTGGCATCGTAGTCTTATATGGAACTTGACCTAATATTAATGTTACTTAAAACATCTTGAATTGGATACCATTTAGTCTATTTAATTACCGAGTTAGGTTCTAATGCAGCCATCATTTCTTGCTATCTTCTAGCCTCTTGAGATTGTGCATCATATCGAAGGATATCTGAAATACCGTTGATCAAAGCTCCTTTTGCTAGTCTCTATGTTTGGTTAAACTATGCAGCAAAACCCTAAAAATTCGAAATTTTTACTGCCAAACTTGGTTAAATTCTTCTGCTTTTCCTCAACTGCATGAAAGGTTATTATTCTAATATGCTTTGCACTCTTTTTCATTTTTTCTTTCATCTCGTCAAAAGTTTGGCCCTGTGCTCGCGGCAGATTAGTATCTAATTGGCATTGATTGATTATGAAAACCTTACGAAAGGTGAGGACAAATGGTTGGTACAGTGGAACTGACTGAAAATTAAGCACAATTCATTGTATGATTAATAGATGGGATTTGTTGAACTCAAATCATTTAATGTTCATCATGTTTGATGTTGTTATCCCTCAATTTCACAACAGCATTATTAGCTTTTACCAGATCTAGTTCTGGTGTTTCATAAGACCTAATAAGTATAGAGACTAGATTACGGCTGGATTCATTTGGATGATGTATTATGACGCAACTGAATTTGCAAAATGATTGCTAGTCCGGTACATTGCAAGTGAATTCCTCAAGTGTCGTCACGGTTATTTGGTTAATAAGGTTATTAGTTTGATATGGTAACTTAATATCTCACAAATGTCTTAACCAGATGTACTTTTAAAATCTTATTGCTAGAAATATTATTCGAGATCAGGATAGAACCAAATTTGATTCAATGCAACGAATGAATGTGATAATGCATTTTACACTCTTAATTGGACGTTGCACAGTTCTAGAAAAATTGGGCTTAGAATCCTTGGGAATTATTTTTCATAACCTTCTGTCATGTTTTATGTCGGCACGTTGTTATGAGTCCTGGATGCTTTTCATTCTGTTTTTTTATTTTTCTGGAGTTTTCTTAGGCAGCTGTTTTGTCTATGTAGTTTGTGTGTTTGCTGGGTAACATTTGGTGTATTCTTACTGCTTTCAGCTCAGGCATGGACCAAAAATTTATAAGAGAATGTGTGGACCTGATATAGCTTCAAAATTTAAAGCTGATAGATACCATATTTGCAAGGAAGACTTTGACTTCATATGGGTTCGTACAACAGACTTTTCTCCTGTGAAATCCATTGGCCAATCAACATCGTTCTGCTGGGAACTCGAAGACGGGTTAGATGCTTCGGATATTTTTAGAAATTTCCCTTGTTATGTCGAAGATAGGAGAGAATTAATTTTAGAAGATGCAGAAGAATGGCATTCTGCATCCGAAATTGTTCCACTCGCCAAATATGATTCTGATTCTAAGCTATCTTATGAGATCTTTTTCCAGTTGAATTCTCTGGTTCACACCCAAAAGATTAGTCTTGCTGCAGTGGATGCTGATCTGTATAAAGTTCTGGGCAGTTTGAATGTGGATACGGCAATGGCGATTCTTCAAAAGTTACATAAGTTGACACTCACCTGTTATGATCCTCTGGCCTTCATTAAGAATCAACTACATGTTCCAGGTAGAAATCTTAAAAAACCTTCTTTGGCAGTTCGCAAAAACTTAGCAGATAACAATATAATGTGTTGTCATAGAGCCTTAATTACACCAGCAAGGATTTACTGCTTGGGACCTGAGCTTGAATCCTCGAATTATGTGGTCAAAAATTTTGCAGCATATGCTTCAGACTTTATGAGGGTCACTTTTGTTGAAGAAGATTGGAGTAAGCTCCCTGCAAATGCAGTTTCCACAAGTATCCAGCAAGGCATATTTGCAAAACCATTTAGAACTAGAATATATCATAGGATATTGACCGTTCTTCGAGATGGGATAGTGATTGGAGCTAAGAAGTTCGAATTTCTAGCCTTCTCGGCCAGTCAACTGCGATCAAATTCAGTTTGGATGTTTGCTTCAAATGAAAAGGTGAAGGCAGAAGATATAAGAGAGTGGATGGGTTGCTTTAATAAAATTCGTAGTATCTCGAAGTGTGCAGCTAGGATGGGTCAATTATTTAGTGCTTCCAAGCAAACGTTTCTGGTTCCTTCAGAAGATGTAGAGATTATCCCCGATATTGAAGTTATTTCCGATGGTATAGGCTATTGCTTCTCTGATGGTATTGGAAAAATTTCTCTTCCTTTTGCTTGGCAGGTTGCTCAAAAATGTGGATTGATACGAACTCCATCAGCATTTCAAATCCGATACGGTGGCTATAAGGGTGTCATTGCTGTTGATCGTGATTCCTTCAAGAAGCTATCTTTGCGCAGTAGTATGCATAAATTTGAGTCTGACAATATGATGCTTAATGTAACTAAATGGAGTGAATCCATGCCTTGCTATTTAAATCGAGAAATAATCACCCTCTTAACTACGTTGGGAATCAAAGATGAAGTTTTTGAGGAGTTGCAGAAGCATCAGTTGTATCTACTGAGCAAAATGTTGAATAATAGACATTCAGCTTTGAATGTCTTAGAAAATCTGAGTTGGGCTGATAACAAGACCATTCTTGTAAAGATGTTGCGTCAAGGTTATGAACCCAACAAGGAGCCTTACCTCTCGATGTTGCTTCAAGCTTATCATGAAAACATGTTGATGGAATTAAGAAGTAGGTGCAGAATACTTGTACCGAAAGGTCGTATACTTATTGGTTGCTTGGATGAATATGGAATCCTAGAGTATGGCCAAGTTTACGTACGCATAACCATGACTAAAGCAGAGTTGCAGGCTGCTGATCAGAGCTTCTTCCATAGGGTAGATGAGAAAACAGCTATAGTAACAGGAAAGGTTGTTGTCACCAAAAATCCTTGTCTTCACCCGGGAGATGTCAGAGTTCTTGAGGCTGTCTATGAAGTAGAACTCGAAGAGAATAATATGGTTGATTGCATTGTTTTTCCACAGAAAGGAGAAAGGTTCGTATGCATCTTAATTTTTTTTCAAGTATCTGGAAAAAAACTTGGGTTTTGTATGTTTGAATTATTTTTAAACCTTATCTGCATTGAACGGTTAGTTATGAGGGTGGCTGAGAAAGTGTGTTTGCAGGCCTCATCCAAATGAATGCTCAGGTGGTGATCTTGATGGGGATCAATTTTTCATAACTTGGGACGAAGGTCTCATACCGAGTCAAATTGAGTGCCCTATGGATTATCTAGGAAGGAGACCTCGTCTGATGGATCACAATGTGACATTGGAGGTAATTAGACCTGAAACTGTAACTTTAAAATGCATGCATTGCTTCTAATTTTGTCTAGTTTGTTAAACTTCTTTTGGTTCTCTCTGTGTCAGGAAATTCAAAAGTTTTTTGTTGATTACATGATTAATGATACTTTGGGTGCCATATCGACCGCACATCTAGTCCATGCTGATCGTGAACCAGAAAAAGCTCGCAGCTGGAAATGTCTGCAGTTGGCAGAACTCCACTCCATGGCAGTTGACTTTGCAAAAACGGGTGCTCCAGCCGAGATGCCCCTGGCTTTAAAACCAAAGGAATTTCCTGATTTTATGGAAAGGACAGAAAAACAAACGTACATCTCAGACGGAATATTGGGAAAACTGTATCGAGCAACCGTTAATTCTACTACTTCAGAAGAAGAAATCTCTACTTTTGTCTGGTCAAAGAAGATTGCTGAAGCAGCATATGATCATGATCTTGAAGTGAAGGGATTCGAGGTGTTCATTGACATGGCTCTAACTCACAAAGAGATGTATATAGAGAAACTAAGCGGGTTGATGAATTATTATGAGGCAAAACAGGAGGATGAGATACTGACAGGTAATCTTCGAATGAAGGCAGCGTATTTGCAGCGTGACAACAGGAGATATGGTGAGACCAAGGACCGAATAATGCTGTCAATGAAGAGCCTCCAGAAAGAGGCAAAAGAGTGGTTCGAGAGCAGCTGCCAGCCAAAAGAACAGAGACTTCTGGCCTCAGCATGGTATCATGTTACTTATCATCCAACTTATGTTCATGAAAGCTTCAGCTGCTTGAGCTTCCCATGGGTTATGGGTGACATTCTTTTGAACATAAAGTCTGCAAGTAGCCCCAAATGAAGAACAAATGTTGGTTGCAAGGCTAAATGTGTGTGATACTTTGGTGCTTGAGCTTGTATTTGTGAGACCTTTTGCACAAACTGTTGTATAGTGTTCCCTGTCAGGTTATATTAGGATTAACTTGTTGTAATAAGACTTTATAGATGACATGGGAAAATAAAACAATTCTCACAATAGAAAAACAAAAATAATACTAGCCGGAGCACATTGGACAAAAATAATTACACTAGGAAAACTAGTACAAGTGTGGTTTTCTAAAAAAATTTATAGTCTAACATGTTTTTCTCATGTATCAACAACAAGAAGGATTATATTCCATGCATATCATTGTTTTTCAAAATTTTGTTAATTTTGTTCAGATGGTGTATATGTTTACTTTTTTTACAAAAAGTGGAAAACGTATTAACGTGTTAAAATATATGACGTGATACATTTATTTTTGTCTGTGATAACATCTATTTTTGTCCTAATTTAGGAATAAAAATGAAAAGATTATTATGATATTTTGTAAGGACTTTTTGATTTTATTTTATATTTCACTTTTCAAATGCTCCTTCATTTCTTTCTCCTTCAAGTCACGTAACATGTCAACAATTAAATATTAAATAATACCATTTTTAAGTAAATTCATAAAACAATTCGATCATTTCAACTATTTAGAAAATCAATTGTTGATTTTATAATAGTTTAGAAGGTCACTTATGTATTAAGCCAAAATATGGTTCTAGCTTATGGAGCACTTTTTCAAGTGAAACAAAAAAATTAAATGATTTTTTTTATAAAGACTGGGAAAAATATTCATATATAGCATTTATGGTAAAATATTCATATTATTTTGGAATACAGATACTTCTTTTCCTATTTTTGTATGATGAACTAATAGACTGAATTCCACCCAACTTGCTCTATTATTTATTTCTTTTTTGGTAGAAACTTGCTCTATTATTAATTCTTTTATTTTCATCTAGAATTAAGATTTTCAAGTGTTAAAAACTATACGAAAAAGAATAATGGGAGATTGCATTTTTGAGAGTCAAAAAAATTTAATAATGAATGCAATCAAACAATCAATCGTCTCCCCCAAAACCAAACTTGTTTCTTTTAAGTGACATTTACATTTTAGATTGAGTCCTAAATTACAGCATCAAAAGTAAATAAACAAATTTTAAAGAAGAAAAAGACAGAAAAAATACAAACAAATCCTTGTAATCTACTCTTCTATTCTTTAATAATTCCATTTCTTTTCTATATATCACCGCCGCCAAACTTGGTGATCAAGTCAACATTCCAGCTGTACCCTCAAGCGCACGATAGCAACATCCCACCACCTTCGGCAGTTACCTCACGCAACAACCACCTGATGATTACCAGAAGCATCCATCGCCAACGGTTTACCGGAAACCGAAACCGCCGCGTAACGGCTCGAGAAATCACGGAAGCCGCCGTAATCATCTTCTTCGTTGAACTCACCACTCTGTCCTCCCTCATCGAAGTTCAAAGCGTAACTTAAAGGATCATACTGAAACTGACCGTGTCTGGTTTTATTCCGATTGAATCTCCGAATAAACGTCTTCCACTTAGGTCCTGCCACGATCTCCGACCACTCTCGAATCTTCTTGAAAGTTCTGACGCCGCGGGACCACCAGGGATCGTCGTGCGACTGAGGTGTTGATGAGGATGATGATCGGAAACGGTCCCACCAGGCGGATCCGGAGGAGGAGGAAGGGAAACAGAAACAGCAGCGGGTGTTGTAGCGGAGAGAATGATCGGAGATTGAAGAAGGGGGTTCGCCGGCGGCGGGAGACATCTCTAGGTCTTGGAGGGCCATCGATCAAAGCAAGGAAGCCCTAACTAGGAATTAGAGAGAGATGGTTATATTATAGTAATAGTGATGTGATGATATATATCCTCCTTTCTTTCCAGATGGATAATGGTTTACTATACTATGTGGAAAAGACCAGTGTTATAACGGAAAGTTACCGGTCACCTGTTAATGCCGGTGTCAGATTAGAAATAACACACGGCCTGCTCCAATAATTTAATTTGGGCCACAGAGGGCCTCATCAAGTATTTGTTTCAGTTCAGTTCACTAATGTTTGGTTTCGTTCGATAAATTTTTTTTAATAAATGCACTTCAATTCAGTTCAGTAATAATTAGTTTAATTCAATTCAGTTCAGTCATAAAGAACAAAACTTAATACTCTTACAACCTTGTAGCTGTTTTTTTTTTTGTCACTTCACCTATCCAACTTTTAAAAAAATCAATTTCTTCTTAATTTTTAAAACTCGCGTTAATTAGGATTTTGAATTGTGAATTGTCGCTAAAAATCAAGAGAAACCCTGAAATTAATCTAACCTTGAATGATGCATTTGATATTATTACCGAGGCAAACTGAAAATCATTTGGAGTTTGAGATTGAGCAAATCACAATTATAGTTTTATAATTTCCAATTAGAAATTTGATAAAAATAAAAATTTTACGTGAAGTTCAATATTAAATGAGAAAAGGAAAAGTGTATAGTGTATTTTCATATGAGTTTTTTGTCTTTTCCAAAATATTTCTTTAATTGTCAATATTTTTGATCAAATTATACATGTGACACTTTAATTGTCAAAATTGAAGTGCGCGTATAGTACGAATCAAACATATTCTCCAACAACTAAAAAGTAGAGTCTAAAAATACATTTTTGAAAAGTTTAAGGGTAAAATGACCAAATAGGATAACTTTAGAGAACTGCAAGAGGCATTAGGCCTTAAATTTGTAATCCGTTTGATCTTTGGGATATGTTATGGGATGGCGGTGATCAGGTGTTTTGCGTGGTAAATTAATGAGGTGGAATCTCAATGGGGCCCAGGATGAGGTGTTATGACGAAGGTGGGATGATACTTTTGGTGGGTAATGATTGAGAATGGAAGCTAACATCAACATTAGTGAAAAATTCCAAAAATTATATTACTTTGCCAGCAGTGTCACTTGATCCAACGGCTATTATACATTCTTTACCCTTATTCATTTATTTATTCTTATATAAAGTATTATTAGGAAGGTTGGTGTCCTTTCATGGTAGGTAAATTAACTATACTTGTATAATGAGAATTTATTTAATGTCCCTCTTTATGTTTTTCCTTTTCAATTATCTAGGATAGTAGCTCCAACATATTCTATGTTTGTTTATATTTGAAGGGCGTTGAACTTGGTTAAAAAAATAAATTGACTCCCTAAATATATAGAGTGTTTCATTAGCTCACTTATCTTATTGTAAGCGGTATATTTGCCATTTGAATTTGTACGAAATAGCCTTCTAAACTTACGTAAATTGATATATACACTCCTTAAACTTGTATAAAGTGGTATATTTTACAATTTCTCAAAATTCACACTTATTTTACCGGATGGACTTAGAGAGCTAATTATGCATAAGTCCAAGGAACTGACAAGATACTCTATAAGGCTAAAGTTTCAATCTACATTTTCAATCAAATTCAAAGAGCTAATATATTAGGCCTTTATATTACAAGTAGGAAGTATAACTTTGATCAAATTTTATGAGTCATCAATTCATAAGAATACTAGTTGATGATGGTCATTTGTTTTTTTAGAAAAAGAAAATGAAAACGGAGGATTATGTTAAGTCAAATGCATAACAAAGTTATGTGAGGGAGTATAAGAAAGAATACAATGAGGTGATAGGTAAAAGAAAAGAATACTAACTAATTGTTGGTAATATTTCTTAGAAATAAAAATATTAACATGCTAGAGATTTAGATTCTCAACCTACATTACTATGAAACGGTTTAAACTAACAATTGTGTCTACTGTTAATGGATGCTTGGCCAATATCAAAACAATTGGACAGAAAAAACAAAGATTGAGAAAGCGTTTTCTTTAGGTTCCTAATTGTCGTAAAATAAAAAGAAAAAGTTACAATAAGAGGCTAATTTTTTTAAGAAAAGAAGAGAGAAAGTAATATAAGAAAGGAAGGGAATCCAAAACTATTGGGAGTGGTGGGTAGTTAAAGATAGAGGTTCTGGGAGTAATGGGGAGGGCAAAAGAAATGATTGATTTGCTGTAAGAAAAAAACAACAAAATGAATTCGATTCCCTGGTCGGCTTGTTTTATCAAATTTATGTCTTAATAAGTTTGATCAATGACTGAATCAAGTGCATTTGTTAAAGAAGACGGATAGAAGGACAATGTAAATTTGACCAATTTTTATTTACAGTAATAAATTTGCAGTTTATGAAATCTGTGTTTTTTATGCATTGGTCATAGAATATGTCATATAAAAAGAAAGGATTAAACCATTCTTTGGCCCCTAATCTACCCAAAGTGTTGATTTTGGCCCGTAACCTATTCTTTGGACCCTTCTTCTCTATCTTTGCCCCTCTTTGATGTATCCAAAAGTTATGAAATCTTTTATCAAAAAAAAAAAAGTTATGAAATCTCAACCATCCACAGTGGTTAGATTTCAAGTAAATGTTTAAAAACAAAAAAAAAAGGTCAAGGGCAAAGATAATTGTTTGGACAAGTCAAGGATTAGATGTCGTCAATTTCTATTCATAGATGAAAGGTAATCATTTGGACAAGTCACGGATAGCTGGTTTAGGGGGAATTACGCTTACTTGTTTTTTAGTACAAGAAGCTACGAGGTTTGTTATAACTTTTTACTACCGTCCAACCGTTACTGAGGCTTTTGATTCTGTTTAATACATAAAGAAGAAGCTAATTTTGGTTGGTTAACCCAATCAGTTAATCAATGGTCGGCAAGTATGATGGGTTTTAATGATGATCCTGCACGTATTTCGTGGGTATCTCACTAGTGGTGTTAAAAAACCTCGTGAACTTCCTATTCACAGATGAGCATTCTACGAATGAATATTGTTTTTATAATTAAAGTTAGAACTAAACATCTCCCTACATCAACTGTACTATGACCACATCTATATCCCAATCTATAGATATTATATTTTGCAATACCAGCAGCATTCTCAGCACTCAACCAGCACCTACTTGGTTATAACATTCTGAAATATTCTTAAGTCAATAATTTTCACAACAAAAAAGCACATAAATAGAGAAGAAGGAAAGAGGCATACAACAATAAAGCAATTATCATTTGCAATTGAACACCACTAGGCGAAACCTTGTGCCTGCGAGCAAAACATATTCGTTTTCAGCAAAGCATTTTTTGCTTCAATCGTAAAGGAATCAAGAATACCAAATGCCGTTGATCTTCTTTCTAAGATCAAGTCAATTTACCAAAACAAGTATGATATACTTTAATAAGGAACCACTTCTAGTCCTACAACGTCAAACCATAATCTTCAACCTTAAAACATGAGTTAAATGACATGCCATCTCTAAGGGAGAGGCAGTCAGCCCAAGCATAGGCACATTTGCGGAGAGGCTTAAGGATTGAGTGGTGACTGGAGCATGACAATGGTTGTTATTTGTAGACCCCTAGCATTGTTGAAGGGGACATGGACTGTTCTACGAGAGATCTGCACCACCCCTAGGCTAGTGAATTTGCAGTATGCTTAAGTGGTCCACCCTAATCTAAACTAGTCTATCAGGAGGGGAGGCAAGGCGGGCTTCTAGTCTTGGGAAAGAGAGGCTACTGTCTCCATGGGGAAGGAGATATACATGTGCTCTATGGGCCTATAGTACTTGCTCCTCCGACAGTCGAGGTTTGATACACAGGGGATTCTTGGGGGAACCTAATTGGAAGTGGCTTACAAGTACTGACTCAGGTTTGGCCACTCTCTCAGAAGTAGAAACAGACAAAAAGCTTACAAACAAGAAATCCGCTAGATGTGGATTGGTTTGCTGAAAGCTTGGGGAAGTCTCGACACCACACGAAAACTTTGCATAGCATAATTCTTTTGCCTTAGCATATTCACATCAAAATAGCATCAAGATAGCAATCTCATCAAATGAGCATATCGTCAGATTTCATTTTCGACCATCTCAACCAACACATATCACAAACTCTAACTGAATGTGCATACCTACAATGTTAAAAGGCAGTCATCACAAAGCATACAAACTAAGACTCCATTCAATCTCATCATCCTAAGCACAAATTGTGTGATAAGCCAAGTGAATCTACAACGCGGAGAAGGTTAGAAAAGGGCTATTTGAGCTTCACCAGTATGAACTCTCCAGAAAATGGTGCCAGCAGCATCAGAAGTGCCAGAATCAAGAGCAACAGCCCCAAATAAGGCCCTCAAAGCACCACAAACCACAGGCGGAGAAGTAGAATTAGTCTTAGAAGCAATTCTAACGACATTATGTAACCGTAAACGCATGCCATCAGCACAGCAGGTTTCTATATTTGATACCTGGGCTATTAGGCGATTGAGGTCTTTGGAGGAGACATCAATGTCTTTACCGACGGAACGGATAGCCACAAAGGTGTTAATGACATTGAGACCCACAACAGCAATTGCTTTGTTGTTCTCCTCCGAGAAGGAGGGGTGAGTCATTGCACGGCGGAGAAGACTGTCGTTCTCAAAGCTATAGCTGCAAATTAAAAAAAAGAAAAGAGCTATGATACACGTGACACTTCTCCTCACAAGCATACCCGTACCCGTATCCCTGTCGGATACTGTGTCGGATACCATTTTTAGGCTATTTTATGAAGGATATGTTTTAGAAATAACGTTTTCCGTGTCCATGTCTAGTATCCTGTGTCCAGGTAACATAAATGAGAGATACACAACTTACTTGATTGATTTCTGTAAGACTTTGAGAGATGATTCAAAAGGGGATGATGATGATGCATAGGGTTTGATGTTTGAAGCAAGAATCTGCAGGAAGGAATTATTGCAATCAAACATCTTTAATGGTTTCAGCAACTACAGAATGTGGCATGGAAAAGAAGAAGCATACCACCGGCAGTAAGAATGTACACAAGACAACCGCCGGAAATAAGCGAGGAAGAGGACAAGACATGTTTTATGATTCTAGTTTAACACTGAAACAAACACAACAAAAACCAGCTGCTTCCCTCGCACATGTTTTCAACTCGATATAAATGGATATGCAAATTGGGCCTTCCAAATGAAATACTAATGTAAAGCTTAGCCCCAATAACACGTTGATATTATCCGACCTCATTCAAATTCGTTATTATTGGACCGTACAGCTATGAAACATATCATGCTTATATTCAATCTATATCTACATATAAACATCAGTTCTTTCCTCTTCTCTCTATTTTCGATGATGTTGGATTCAGTTCATTCATATCTCTATCGTCATCTATTAGGAGCACTCATTGTCACGGACGGATCTAGGGGAGCTAGCGAAGACTTGAGCAACCACTTATCGTTGAAAAATGTTAAAATATGTTTGAAATTTGTAGACGAAACTTTAGTTTATATGCAAAAAAACAAAAAAAAACAAACATAAATTTAACATTAAAAGCACCATGATGTTACTTGTCATCTCTTTATTCATTTCATCGATCAATCTTTCAGTTTCTCAAAAACAGTACTAATTTGAATATCAAAAGCACCCATTATCGATAGGTTCTAGACCCATCACTGCTCATTGTACAAGCATTCTCACTCTAGAATATGATTACAACTAAAATAGTCCGGTGTTGGAAACTATTTAATATACTAAATAACATATAACATGCAGCAAATTTAGCTCAATATTTATAAAATACTAAAATGGTAGGCTTTTTCCCAGAATCTAAATCCAATTTTACGCTCCGGTTCATTATATATTTATTGGAAAAAAAACAAATAAATCATCTCGATCGACAGTAAGTATATATGATGTGTCAAAATTGTTATTGAATCCATTAATTATTCTATTCAATTGAATGGCATTTTGAAAAATTAAGGATATGATTATAATTAGAGGTTGTTCAAACCTTTCAAGTTGTTCTTTCACAATCTCAAAAAGAAAAGGCTAAAAGGACTGTTTTCATTAGTTCTCAAACCAATTTTCAATGGCATCACTCTACTATATTGATATTTTAGAATAAAGAAATATGATAATCTTAAATATCCATGTTAAATTACGACTTAATAGAATTACTTCAACTCGATCTAAAAATTTGAATGTGAATCCATAGTTAATAGAAAAACAACTTAATTCATGGTTTGCGTGGTGTCGTTGAATTAGCGGTCATATGTAACCTTATAAATCAAGTTGTTGAATCATGTATCCCATCTAACCTTATGAATGAAGTTAACTTTAGTTGATAAAAAAATTAGAAGGGAAAAACAAAGGAGAAAGTGACCACTAAAAAAGCTTCTCATTCATGTATAAGCAAAGCCATTTTTCATGTATACAAGGAAACTAACTGTCTCCTCAGCATGGCTATTGACTAATACTACTACATCTGGAGATTAACATCTAAGCTGAAACTCACTCTAGTCATCTAGCTTTCCACACAAGTGAAGTTACCAACAACATCCTTGTGCATCCTAACTGACATTCTACAACAACGAAAACCATCCTTCCCTATCTCGCCTCGACTCGACTACCATAATTGAAAAACATCACTACTGCCTGCCTAAGCTCTAAGCTGTATCAACAGATCCGGAGGACCTTCTACCTTCTTAACCCTGTGTTTATGTGAGACGAAAGGGAAATGGTTTATGCATGCCTTATTAAATGCCATTGTGAAAAGACACCTGCTCTTGCATGTTGCCATTGGGTTTCGGAGTTGTCAAACTTTGAAGCAATGCGAGTACATCACTAGTATCATCTAGATAGTACCTAGCCTTGCTTGGTTTTTGTCCAACAGTGCATGCAAAGATCTCGGGTGCTGAAGAATATAACAAACTTGAAGCTGCTTTCAATATGCTTTCAAACATGTCTTCATCAGATCTGTCATCGCCGATGCACATCACAAAATCTGGGGGTTTTTCATCAGTAACCATCACAGAAAGAATTTTCTCAGCGACAAGCCCTTTTGTCACTCCCTGCATATTAATTAGTTAGTTAATGTTACAACAAATGACTGAAAGAAAAACAAAACGCACAGCATAAACAACTAATAGCATGCATACCTGTGGCTTTACTTCAACGATATGCTGACCCCGTTTGACAACGACAGGGTCATTTGCGAGAACACTTTCAAGATGATCCAACAGTTCCTTAGCCTGGCAAGATCCAAAATCAGGATCCGCGTCCTGATGATGCCATACAAACGCACTCTCCTTACTCTCTATAGACGAACCATCTGTAGTTTCCGCATATAATTTCATCACAGGTTCTGCAACTTTTTTCCACTCGAAATCTACCGCCATCGAACTAGTTTCCCATTTGGACATCTTACTCCACCTACACCACAGACAAAAATCATCATCATAAAACCATGTGACTTGTGTAATATTATGCAAAACATTTTTCAAATTCACAAGTTTACCTTATGAAGTAACCATGCTCGGCTGCTATCCCTAGATCGTCGCATTGAGAAAACCAATCACTTAAAGAATCTTTCCCCCGCCCACTAACTATAAACACAGTGTTCTTAGGGTCACTACAGAGGCTGTTTAGTACAGAGATAACTTCGGGACCTGGGGTTTTAACAATGGAATTTTGAGGCACCACCGTGCCATCATAATCCAAAAATATAGCTCTCCTATTTGCCGACTTGTATGCAGAGACAATATGGTCATTGGAAAGCTTCCTAAAAACTGGTGAAAGTGATAGAATCCTAAAATTCAGACCAAAACCTATACCCCAGCAAAGTTTACTGTAATGATCTCTGCAGGCTCGCTCCAAGTCTTGCATAAAACTGCGGGCCCAATAAGCCACATCATGAGAGCTAACATATCTATAGTGCTTCTCATGCCTCATCTGTTTCTCTACATCAGGCATGTTTAGAGCCAGATTGATTGCATTGGCTACAGCTTCAACATCCCATGGGTTCACCCGAATGGCGCCACTTAAAGATGGTGAACAGCCAATGAACTCTGATACAACAAGTGCGCTCGAATGGGGTGATCCAGAAACTAGTCCAAGAGATTCATCCATTTTAGGAGTCCCTTGCCTGCACACAATATACTTATACGGGATTAGGTTCATTCCATCCCTTACTGCATTTACTATACAACAATCAGCTAAAGCATAGTAGGCTGTTTTCTCGTAGAAAGGCACATAACGGTCGATCAAGACCACTGGCTCATATCCTGGAAAACCGAAAACAGCATTTATCCTTTTTGTAATCAAATATGTTTCTCTCTTGGCTTCTTGAATATCTTTCCCGGAGCTCCTTGCTGGATTCACAATTTGAACCATGACAATCTTTCCTTGTAAATCAGGCTTCTGCTGCAAAAGTTGTTCCATAGCCAACAACTTGAGACTAATGCCTTTGAAAATGTCCATGTCATCAACTCCAACAATAAGCTGTTTCCCCTCAAACTGCTTTTGTATTTCTTTAACCTTGACAGACGAAGATGGATGATTCAGTGAAGACTCAAGCCGACCTATATGTACTCCGACAGGTAAAATTTTGATGTATACAGTGCGACCGAAATATTCAAGGCAAATATGACCACGTTTTGATTCGTAGTCTAGACCCAACATCCGGCTGCAACATGACAGAAAGTGGCGAGCATAATCAAATGTATGAAAACCAATAAGATCAGCATTCAGCAATGATTTTAGAATCTCATCTCTGACTGGTAGAGTCCGGTAAATTTCGGATGAGGGGAATGGACTATGAAGGAAGAAACCAAGCTTAACTCGGTAGAAATGCTTCCTCAAGAAAGTAGGGAGGACCATCAAGTGATAGTCATGAACCCACACAAAATCCTCTTCAGGATTAATCACCTCCATAACCCTATCTGCAAAAATTTTGTTAGCAGAAACATATGCTTGCCACATCGACTTGTCAAAACGATCACCATGATCAGAGCACATGGGCAGCATGTAATGCAAAAGGGGCCACAAATGATGCTTGCAAAAACCATGATAAAACTTGTTGTAAAGATCAGGAGGAAGAAATGTCGGTAAGCAGTTGAATTCCTCCAGCAGCTTCTGAGAAACTTCTTCCTGTTCACTCGTGTCTACATCAACCTTCAGGGATCCCACATAAACAACCTCTGAATCAACTGAAATGCCATCCTTCAGTTGCAACAGAAGTGAATCCTCATCAAAACTAAAGGACCACTGGCTCGATTTTGAATCTTTCTCAGCAAGTATCGGGAGGAAATTTGCCACTATAATTTTCTTCTTGCAACATCCAGATGCAGCATCCGCATCTCCATTGCTGCTTCCATTACCATCTGTTTCAGAAAAAATTCCTGGAACAGTCATCACCCTTGGAATAGATCTAGCAGTTTGCGGTAAATTCAACATGTTTCCGGATGCTAAATCAAATAAATTTAAGCAAGATCTGGACATCATCGTTGCGAGATTGGTTTCAATGCCTTGCCTAAGATCCAAACAAGGGCTGCTGATAGGGTATAGAGATTAAGGACCTGCAAGAACAGGAAAAAAAACACATTTCAACAAAAACAAACCTTGAGCTAAGAAAATGTGCAATAAGTGACATAGATATATGCTATCTCTAATGGACCAAAAACATTCCATTTCTTGCATGGTAAGAGATCATAATCTAAACTCTTTATGACTCTGAATAATGCATTTAATCTCTCTTGTCACAAATCTGATATAGATTCGGAATGTTGCATGTTTGAAGAGTACAACTATAGCAAAGATTTCAAATACCTTTCCTGTCCATCCAATTATGAGTCCATGATGCGGCATCCACAAAAGAGGGCAACTCATAAGTAGTGTTCCACGCAAGGTAACCGAGCAGTCCAACAATTTTAGAGAATATGAAAAAATAGCAAACACTCGGAAGAAAGGAACGATGAGAAGAAAGAGAAGTCTATCTCTTATTAGCATAGGATAGATACCAAGGGGATCTCGAAAAGAAAAGCTTGCTTCGGATTTCCATCAAATAAAGGCAGTACAGAAAATAAGATTCAAAATCTAAAAGTAGATAGCAATTATAATTATAACACCACAAATGCATAATCTAAAACATCCACATAAAGGTATTTGCTTTTAAGATAGGGAGTTCGTCATGTATCCGACCAGATCTCATGGACATTCAACTTTAAATAACATCAATCTCAAAGATTTTCAATTTAAGCGAAAATGCATTTAGTCCCTGTGTCTATAACATATAGATCAAAAACAGAACAAGCATAAACAGAACATGAAGAACAAAGAAAAATGGCGGAAATGAGTCGTAAACATACCGAGTTGAATCAGCTTGAAAGCAGGCAACAGAAATTGATTTCTCTGATTCCTAGGCCTATGCAAACACGAGAATTACTTGTTTTCTGAAGACTCAAGGTAGAATTCAACTTTATAGAGCTGGCAATGAGAAAAAGGCAAAAAACTTCTTCAAATCGATAAGGAAGGTGTAACGGACTCTGAAAACGCATAATAACCTTCTTACACATGCCTTTGTATTATTCGACTCCAGCGAAACCATTAATTAATATGATCTGTCTTCCAATTATGAAATAGTCCAGAAATTTTCAATATGTTAACCTAGAATGGACAAGAATGAAGGATCCTTATCCCAATATTTACTAAAATGTTACCACAACTCAGCAGTAAAAAAAGTAGAATACAACTGCGCACGATACTTGCCGCTCAAAAGAAGAAACTTTATAAAATTCAAAATAGAAAATTGTGGTCGGATGAAAATAGTTACTCAACCATCGTTACATTAAATCATCAAATGACCAAAGGTGCAAATAGGGAAAGTTTTTACATGATTCCACACAGCCACAATCAAAATTACTCGTTCATAAACTAACGAAAATAATTAACAAAAGAAGGATATTCAATTATTATCATCATATTTATTAGCATAAGTTGCTCTAATTTCAGCTAGTCCAACATTTATACTAACTAAAACTGAATTTGCACTAAGGAGCATAACTTAAAGAGGCAGCCGTAGATGAACGAACATAAACACTATATAAACCTCTAATTCGGAAATGTCCATCTAAAAATCCACTCTTTTTACATGGAAAAGTTGGAGCTAACTCATAAGTTAGATTGTTACAAATTGTTGAAACCCTATTTTAGTGCTCAAGAAGTAAGAAAATGAAAATTCAGTTCTTCACAATGAAAGCTCTTGAAAATGAAATGGAGGGTCAAAGTTGGATGATCACATAACAGAAGTAAAGAAACACAAGCATATCCAAATAATACTGATTAAAGAATCATGAACTGGGATTAAAACAGTAAAATGTAAGAAAGAAAAGTTGAAAGATTTACCAGAAAGTAGTATTGTAAGCTGTAACATAGCGGGTTATACATGTCCTGCAAAAACATTATGAGAGAATCAAAGAATGAATGAATAAATGTAATATTCTTACAAAAATATTTATCTTCTGGATTAGACTTAGACTAGATTAGATTAGATAAGATGAGAAGGTGTTAGGTTCAAAACCGGTGTGATTTTTCAGTGTTTAATTATATTTATGATAAATGTGAAACCGACTAAGTTTATAAATTTAATTTAATAACAACAAGGAAAGAAAAAAAGAAGAACAAGGAAAGAAGAAAAAGGAAAAAAAGGAAAAGAAAACAAAGACTGAAATTTTATATAGGCAGCAATCACAGGTGATGATGACGATGATGATGAAGCAGGAGAATGTAAAAGGTTAAATAAAGAAATTGATTAATATACATTTTAAATTTCAATTATATAGTACTACTATTAATTTAAGTTTCGGCAAACTTATGATTTCTCCAAAAAGAGAAAGAAAAAGAAAAAAAATTCAATAAAGGAAGCTCAAATAGATTAAATCGAAGAATACAAAAAGTCAAAAAGAAAATTTAGATTTGGATTAGACACTTTTATCAAAAAAAGAAAAAAAGATTTGGATTAGACACACAGAGAGAGAGTGTGTTTGTGTGTATGTGAATGTACAGTAAGAGCTGGTCCTACGTTGTTGTCCTCAGGATTTTTCTTCCCTAATTGCCCTTCCTCTTTTTACACTTTACTTTCATACTAATTTCTATTTTTTGTTCATAGTTTATGGACACTTCATTTACTGTAAGAAAAAAAAAAGGATATTTACCCATATTATATTTACCCATATTATTATGATTATGTTTATAATTGTGATTATAACTCGAGATAATTACAAAACTAGACTACTTATGACTCCATCGAAGATAAAAAGATTGTTTTTGTAATTGTAGATTTGTTTCTTATACAATTTTTACTACCATATTAGTAGATTATATAAAATTCGTCGGATTTGAATTCTCTCAAGTTGAGATATAATTAAATTAATTAAGTTCAATATATCTCAACCATTGATTACATAATCAATTGTATATATTTACCTGATAGCTTCGGTATATATGTATTGTTCTATAATCTCTTGTTCAACATTCTCCATCCATAAAAAAAATATCTTTGAGGCTATTTTTACTTGAATTATTTCAAATTAAAAGAAACATTCAATTGTTAAAAAAATTCCTTCATTTAATGCTAATTAACATATGAAGCAATTTCCATTGAAAAATACTTATATATATTTCAGTAAAATAAAATAATTTAGTGGTATTCGAAGAGATTTAAAGAAATCTATATGAACAAGGAGGGAAGGAATATATGCAGTTGAAAAGGACATTAACTGTCATTATAATTAAATGAAGAATTTTTCTACCGTTACTTTATTATTTGCAAAATTTTTATTAGTTTATTCATTTTCACCATTAAATGAGTGAGGTAACAGTTGATTCAATGTTGGAATAGATAAATAGCAAAAAATTAAAGTTAAATGTATAAAGAAACATTAAATATTGTTAGAGTTTTTTTAACAAAATAACCTATTATTTTATTTAATTATCACTATTGTATGAGAGAGATAAAAATTGACCCAATAATAAAAAAGACATAATCAAAATATCAAGTTGTCATTTATGAAGTTGCCATAACCATCACTATATTGTTGTTATTTGCATTAATTATAATAAAATTAGAAAATATTATTAGTGGGAGATTATTAACAGCTAAGTGCTGTCAAAAAGATTTAACAGCTAAGTAAAACTACCTGTTTTGTCCCTAAAAATAAAATATAAAAAAATACAACACGCTTTAACGGTACAATTTATCAAAAAAGAAATGTAGAGAGAGAAAGAAACCGTCAGGGCACGCGGCTTCTCGACTTCGCAATTTATGTTCTAGCTTTCACATTGGATAAGGCTTTGCATTTATTAATGAGCATCCTCCTCTAAAAAAAAAGATATAGCATCCTCATTGCCATTTACCATTTTGACCTTCAATTCTCACCAAATTTACGACCGAGTACAAATTATGGGGTAAATTAGAAAAAAATAAAAATTGCATGTGATTTCTTTAGTTCTTATGGTTATTCAATTTCCGAGAAATAATGAATTTTGTTAATCTCATTAAAATTACCACGACTGAAAAGAAAATGTTTTAAGAAATTAATAATATCTAAGCAGTTTTAACTTTTCGACTTTTTATTTTACGTCATTTTGTAAACAAGCTACGAGTATTTCTTTCAGAACAACCACATGAGCGAAGGTATCTTTAGGAAGCATAGTGGTTGCGCAAGTTCTTTTCGTTTTTCTAGTTCAATCTATTTTGGAGTTCAATTACATAGTTGAGTGATGTTATCTTTGTGATCTTTTTGCTTAAGAGCATGGGTGAAACCGTTTTTAGGTTAAATAATGTGATTTAAGTTATGTGTTTCACTTGTTATGTTAGCATTTGGAAGTTGTTCCTAAGTAGTTCGACCAATCTGGCTTGATTGTCTACATATGGCTCAAATGGATTGGTTACTCATATTCTTTTAAAAGGGGAAGTCGGATTGCACATGCTCTAACAAAGCATGGCTAGCTCTTCTTTAACCATGGGTGGACCCAAGATTGGGTTGGGTTGAAATCCAATGCGGGTCCACTTTAGTAATAAATATTACTCCCTCCGTCACATAATTATGTGCACAAATGAGTTTGCACACTAAATAAAAAAACAATAAATACTATTGTTATTTTACTTATATGCCCTCAATTAATGTAATGTTTTAATGAAAAAACATTTAATAAATTCTATATTTAGTAATTTAAACCATAATAAATAGGGGCATATTAGTAAAATGAGGGTTAGTTAGTAGTTATGTGCACATTTTATGGAACAAAAGAATTAGTAGTTATTTTGCACATAATTTTGGGACGAAGGAAGTACTTCTATTATATTGAATAAATTTCAATGGAGTTTTTTTTTAAGTTTTTTCTTAATGAAAATTTCTTATTTGATTATTTTCTTATATCAATTTTTGAGGAAAATGGATGGATTTCAAACATTTTTTTTTACGAGAATATGAATTTATAAAACACAAAAAAAATAGTAGAAAAACAAAGCAAAAGTTAAGGCAATTCAAATAGTTACCTCGCGAAAAATAAGAAGAATGGTAGTAATAGACTAATACTAGTCTAAGGAAAAAAATCTGCTGTCCCGAACTTCCTATCCCATTTTCCTGTTCCCCTTTCAATTTTTGACATGTGTAAAAAAGATTCTAATGTTTTTTTATTATACCCTAAATTGTCCCCGAATCAACCCGTTGTAGAATCTTTTTTACACATATCAAAAATTAAAAGGAGAACAGGAAGATGGGATAGAAAGTCCGTGACAACAGATTTTTTTCCCTAGTCTGCATATAATTCAAAACTCTCTTGTCTAGCCCATGACATAATGTTAATTATTCTCTCCTTTATAGCCCTCGGAGATTCAAATTAATCATCACCAATTCAAAGATGACATCTTGAAATTGTTATCGGGTGCCCTGGGAAAAAAATAGAAAAGGCAAGATGCGTGGTAATTGGCAAGCTGGCGGGATTTTTTATTATTTTCATAATTATTTAAATTTCCTAACTAGTAAAGTTCAATCAAACTTTTACTCTCTAGACCTAGTTCTAATTATATGATTGTGTCTTAAAATCTTTCTTTCGCTTGGTGGCTTAGATGACGAGTAACGACCAACTGAAAAGTAATAACAATTTTATATTGAACTTTAATATTTAGTGCTAGGCAGGGCTGACTCCAGTAATTTGGAGGCCCTAGGCTAGTTATTTAATTTTTTTCTCGTATTATTTTAACAAATATAAAATTTATTAACCTGACAAATACCAAATAGTAAAATGAGTGGTATATTATTAATTAGAAACCATAATCATATTAACCTTCTTATAACAAATTCCATAGGAAAAAAACTTTCTTATAGCAAATAAAATCAAATAATAAAAAACCTAAATCTAAGAACTATTGCTCTTCTCACTTTAGTATGTGCAAAATCTCTAATTTAGTATCACCGGTTTAGCTAAACTTTGTTTCTCAACTGACAACATGGTTAAGCTGTTCAATACTCTTGTGACATAGTTGTACGAAGATAATTCTTATTAACTTTAACTTGTAGAAACTTCTTTCGACATTATCTACTGTAGCTAGTATAGTCAATATGATCATGTAATGAACTGAAGCATTAAGAAAAGCAAGATGCAAATTCTTTATGTATTCTAGCACTTAAGTTGATTTGGATAAGAGTTATATCTCGTAATAATTTTCTCAGTAGCTACAATATTTGAATCGTCTCCATATTTTAAAAAATCTCAACTAGACCACAAACATGTTTTATTCTCTCATCTTCCATTGCTCTCAACTTGCTTAAATTATAATACAACACTTCATATTGAGACATATATTTTATATTTTTAAATAATAATACATATATAACGGGTTAATAGTATACTAAATTAGATTTATGAGGCTCCTATAATTTTGGAGGCCCTAGGCGCCCGCCTGGGTGAACTCCCCCTGACGCCGACCCTGGTGCTAGGGATAGAAAAATCATAGGTCCGCCCGTTTTTCCTTAACCCGTTATGTACGACGGGTGGATACGAGCCATGTGTTATGCAATTCATTTCTTTATATTTTTGTAATACGGAGCACTTTTCTCTTTGTGTTTCCTTTCTACATTAACTTTTCATTTATTTTTTAAGAAATATTGAATCAGTTGTATGCTTAGTTGTTTTAGGGTGGTAACCTAGTTGGGATGTCCATATATATAATTTTATTGGCGTTCATTTTGTTGCCTTTATTAAAAACAACATAATTATTGATACTTAACTCAGTGAAAAATTTAATTGACAAGGGGAAGTTAATTAAATAAACATTAAATATAAAGAATATACGCTTGTATTTAATATTTTTATATTTATTAACTATTAATTTGAAATTTATTTATGGAGAGAAAATAATAAAAGTTTAATAAAATTTAATATATATAAATTAATATAATAAAAAATAATGCATTAATTTTAGAGTTAAACCTTAAATTTTAAATTATAGATCATATGAATCTTGTACTCTAAATTCTAACGGCACAAATTCTTACTCTAAATTCGAAATTTTTGAAGATCAATCTCTAAATCTCTAAATTGTTGAACATAAACTCTAATTTTTGAACCGTAAACTATATAATCTAGATTTAAACTCTTAAACTAAAATAATTAATGCATTTAGTAATTTTAATAATTTAAATTGTATTTATTTAAAAAAAATTAAATTATTTTATCAACTTAAATAAATTTGAAAGAGAAAAATTAATAAATATATTAAAAAAAGTAGGGTTTTTCTGTGGTTACTTTGTCTTTTACAAAGTAACCATCACTTTGTCCGTTATCACCATTGCATGGGTGGAATAAAACATGATACAATAATGGGTGAGACAAAGTGACAAAAAAATAAAGTAATCATAACATTCACCAAAAAAAAGTAATTTAATAAATATGCGAATAGTAAATATTTAGAACATTTTTATACTTATAGAGAAAGGCTCAGATGTGACAATAGGCCTATTGTGTGACAAGAGAAAAATGTGGAGACATTTTTGTATTTGAACAGGAGAAGGTGGCAAACTTGTAATTAAATGAAAAGTTCTTATGCGCGGAAAATGGAGGGAAGGAAGAGAAAGTGATGTCAGCGCTGATATCACTTCTAGAGAGAGAAAAAGTTTTAATTATTTTCTTTAAAATGCATTTTCCCGCTCTTCCCGAACTCATTTTTCAAAAAAATATACTACTAAACTCGTGTTAATTAGGCGGTCATTTTGAGATCCATTGTTGTTATTTATAAACGATTTTTATTTTTTTTATTTTTCTAAGGTTGTTCCAAATTGATTACGGTGTTGTTCTAAATTGAATATTGTGTTGTTTCAAATTAATATTCTATTGTTTCAAATTAATATTGGTGAATCAGCTGGTCCCGAATGCAAAGATGCTCTACAGGAAGCTAATCATCTTGTTGAAGAAAGGCTGACATTGCTCCAAGAAGCGGGAAATCAAAGGCATGGGAAGCAAGGTAGTCTGCACTTGAAAATCCACTTGAAATATTTCTATGGTTGTTCCAAATTAATAGTCTGTTTGTTTCAAATTAATAGAACTGGAGTGACACATATGTATTAGTTGTAGAACTTTGTTGTGCATGCGATGTTTCTCAATATGTGGATTTAATTCTATGGTTTTTCCAAATTAATAGTTTGTTTGTTCCAAATTAATAGTCTGTTTGTTTTAAATTAATATTCTGTTGTTCCAAATGAAATATTTGGAACATAATTAATACTTTGGATTTAATGGAGCTCTGTAATATTTGTACTCTACCAATTACTTACAAAAACAACTCCAATTGTGCATAAATCATCCAGTTTATAAAAGGCATGAAGAAAATATAAAGCAAAAGCAGTGTGAGACAATAACTTATTGTAGTTAGTTTTTAAGGGTCTGTTGTGTTTGCTTGTGCTCCGAATTGAATGATGCTGGAGATACAAGTCGATGGGAATTGTGTAGCGTTGCAAATAGCCCCGAGCATGGACGACGAAGTTAAGATGGCGGAATTGGGGTTTGATTGAGTATTGTTGCGGTTGTGCTGTACAAGACCAACGGTCAAGGTGATGACAGCCGCCACAAACACAATGGCAAAGATTGAGATTATGAGCTTACACTTATAGGAACGTCTCCTGAGCAATTTGCTTGTTTTTATTAAATTAAAATTAATCAGAATATATAAACAAGTGAAAGATGAGATGATGAAATGAATTGGTTTAGTGGTGGGCGCGTGGTCCACATGTATATGGTACCAGGTGATTTTTTCTTGATTTCTTTTACCATTAAATTGATTGTAAAATTACAATACTGCCACCGCTTTCCTCTTGTCACACGATAAGATCCATGTCTTATTGTGTTTCACGAGAACCTATATATGCATGCATGAAAATGCTATTTTATTTCGGAGACTAGGAATGAGTTCTTTAATAAGTATTACTTGTTGAGATAGGTTCATGCGAGACAAAGCCATTATAGAGAGACTTTTTTTAGTATGAGAGAATTAAAAAGTGGTGACAATTTTGAAATTTTAAAAATATGGAGGGGCATTATTGAGGTGATGTCATCGCTGATGTCACATCTGGAGAGAGAAAAAGTTTTTATTATTTTATTTAAAATGCATTTTCCCGCTCTTTTCGAACTCATTTTTCAAAAAAAATTATACCACTGAACTCGTATTAATTAGGCGGTCATTTTGAAATCCATTGTTGTTATTTATAGACGATTTTTATTTTTTTATTTTTGTTCCAAGTCGGATACTTGGTTGTTCCAACAGAATACTACATTTGTTCCACCAGACAACTCCAATTGTTCCAACAAAATATTTTCATTATTTTTTTTTAAATGCACTCTGGGAGTGTAAAACAATATAGTATTCTGTTGGAACAATTAGAGTAGTCCGGTGGAACAATTATAAAAAAAAATAAAAAAAATAAAAATCGTCTATAAATAACAAAAATGGATCTCAAAATGACCACCTAATTAATACGAGTTCAATGGTATAATTTTTTTTGAAAAGTGAGTTCGGAAAGAGCGGGAAAATGCATTTTAAATAAAATAATTAAAACTATTTCTCTCTCCAGAGGTGACATCAGCGGTGACATCACCTCCTCTTCCTTCCCTTCAATTCACACATGAGGGGTGTTCATTTAATTACAAGTTTGCCACCTTCTCCTATTGAATTACAAAAATACCCCTTATCTCATCATAAAAACTATTCTCATCCTAAACACTTGTCTCATTGAACTTGACTCATTACTTGTTTTATTTATGTTTGAAAGAAGATATAGAAGGGAAGGATAAAGATTAGCATGAGAATGGAGAATGGAGACAACATTTCATATTTGAACATGCATTTTTTAATAGTAAAAAACAAATCACGAATGGGACCTACAATTTTCCCTTTTAATGGATAAGGACTGCATACCAAACACCTTTCCCACCCTTGTTCACCACACTCAACCCAACATGTTTATTGCCATTGAAAAAAGAATTTTCCATGTTCATATGAAAAATTCTATATTCAAGGAGTTTTTTAAAAAATATACTCAAAAATTTTGAATTTCGTTAATAATTAATTATATATATAGTGTAGGTTATAGTTACTTACTTTGTCTTTCTCAAAATCCATCTCATCTAATGGTGATAGTAGACAAAATAATGGTTCCTTAGTAAAAAAAACTCATATATATATATATATATATATATATATATAATTCACATTCCAGTTCTATAATTTTTCTAAAAGAGACTCAAACAACTAAACTATGACTTTTACCGCAAAAGAGTTACCATTAAACTACAACAATATCATTTATACATCACCAAGTTATTCTAAACGATTTTTTTTTTTAAAACAGTTCTTATATTCTTGATTGTTATAACAAAAATAGTTTCAAACAGTCTCTGCAATTAGTTTATTAAAGTTTTTATGATGATTTTGAAGAGATATTCAAACTCCCTTAACAAAAAAACTATGGTATGTTTTGTTTGCTAATTTCTCCTAACTCCTTAACTCCTAATTCTGGGTGTACGAATCTAGAGTCCATATTTAAATTGATTAATTTTTCGTAAATTTCTTACCATTATATTTGTGATATGAAATTTCATCTAATCATAAACAAAAAAAACAATTACTTTAAAATAATCATTAAAAAGTTTACAGTTAACAAGTATTTTTTAGGTCATCCATCTCTTTAAATTTTAACATTTTTCTTGTTTGTTTGTGGATTTCAATTAAATTCAAACTGAAAGAATAAAAAAGAAAAAACTTAAAATGCATAAATTTCCTAATTCTGAACAACTTCAATAATATATATCTTGGTTTCAAGTTAACATAGAATTAACTTATATATAATTTTTGTCTTAATATTGTATATATATCACCACTCATATATGAGAAAACTAGATGTGATATATAATGAGGCCCGTGGGTGAGTATATAGGTCTCCTGGGCCCTCAAAGGCCCAAACTTTTGTATGGTTTTTCCCATACGACCTTATAGTTGTTACTTATAGTTTTTAAATAATTTTAAAAATGATTTTGATCTCATCTAATTGAATATTAAATAGGTAGTTAGATATATGAAATGGAAGCTCCTCAGCATCAGCATCAAGAAGAAAATGCAGAGAAGTAAAAGAGCTTAAAGTGGTAGGATAAAGAAGAATGCCAGGTCCGGGAGCTCACATGATGTACGCGATGGGGTCAGGATTAGCCATGTCTAGTTTGAGCAACGGTCGGTTCAGCCCTCACCACACACTCACCTACTCCATCAACGCCTTTTTTGGTCCTGATATCGGCTCCTTCTCCGAGTGGCTCGGTTCCATCTTGGGTTCATTCGCCGACACACTCGGCTCCGAGCTAGCTGACTATATTCACGACCCTTTCTTCTATATCATCATTTTGGGTCTTCCTTTCTGCCTTTTTTATTCTTGGCTCTCCAAAATTCTGCTTCGCAGGCGCATTCTTGATTCTGTTTCTGGGGTTTGTGACTCACTTATAATAAATATACTATCTTTTGTTTTAACAAGGAAACAAACTAGTTATTAGATTTAGTTTCCTTTTTCTGTCTGTCTTTCCTGCAGTTAGATTTAATTTATTTCCCAATTAAGGAAAGTGTGTTCTTTTATTTTATGTTGGGTTGCAACAACATCTTTTATATTAATCTCTGACAGTTTTTGTGTAGGTTCCTCTTTCAAGAAGGCAATGCTTGTATTTGGTGTCTGCTGGTTGCCTATCACATTTTTTCTTAGATCACTTGTTTGAGGTACATTTCAAACGACTTCTCCCTCTCTCTTTTTGTATATTGCAATTACCATGACAAGTAAATGTTCTGTTTGACAAAACGTTTGTAAATTTTATTCATTTCTTGAAATGCTTATGATCAATAGCCTTTGTATACAAGGGAGGAGTTACTAGGTTTATTTTCTTCTCAACTGTGGTGCTTTTAATAAATTATGATGTCATTTCTAGTTTATCATCCATACATGTACTACCGGCTGCAACTTGATAAGCTGCAGTACGGAGTTTATTGGCAAAACTTAAATGGTTACATTGACTTGCTGAAGTGCATATGCACGGCTGACGTCCTATTTTTGTGATTGTTGTGAACATAGTTGTTAAAGGCGCTCGGCTCGAGGCACACAAGGCACTAGGTTGAGCGCATGCTGTCACCAAGCCGACAGCAAGGCATGCCTTTGTGCACCTCGTTGTGGTTATAAGAGGCATGCCATGGTGTGTCTATATGTCAGATGAGTTTTTTCTTTTAAGAAATGTAGAGTTGATAGCGTCGCATAGGTGGACTGAGGTCATTCTCTGTTTTTCCTTCCCATGATAGAAAGAAAGAAAACAAACTCATGTTGGTGATCTTGAGATCTTCAGGAAATGGTAAAAGGATCAACCTTGGTGACGAGCTGCAATCTTAAACACCCATATTGATATAACCGAGGTTTCTTCAATTCACCGGGTTGAAATGATCATCAGTTTATTATCTATGAGTTACTTTCTTGTTGTTATGGCTCTTTAACAGCACAAAAGGAACTCGTACATAGTAAACTGATGACCAGATTGAGTAAGATATCTTACTTTTCTATGTTTCTTGAATGGTATGGAATAAGTCGAGAGTGTATACTTGAATAGCTTTGTGGCTTTTCTAGCTAGATGAGAAGTCGAACTACCTCCAAAGTAAGAACAAATGGTAAGCCTAGTCAATAAATCTGTTACAAGAGTTTTCATATTTCTGCTTCCTTCTTGTATGCCTACTGGATCTGCTATTTATTTTGCTTCTGGAATTGTATATTCATTAAGTTGATGACAATCGTTAATCAATATGCACAGGAAAATGGACATTCAACGATGTACACATGGATATTGAGCACTGGTTGGTGGAAGAATCGAGCACCTGTCAATCCAGATGCTGTTATTGTGGTTGGCTTCTTATGCGCTTGCTTAATTGGTGGTTTTATTTATATCAACAGGTGATAAGTTTTGGGACCTTTCATGCTCGTTTGCATTTAGTTTCTTTCTATGATGAGATTGCATCTTGAAATGGTATGTATTTCCAAAATGTTTTGGAATGCAGGGTAAAAGCTTCAAAGCATACTAGAAAACAATCATACCAATCTTTGAAACTTATTCTGATCGTAGCTATCCTGTATTGCTTGTGGTGTGCAAGCCAGATATATTGGGTAAATCCTCGTAGGCCAGCAGTTGGAGAGGAGGCTGACCTTGGCGTGCTTGTTTTTTTGTCCACTTACTTCTTTTTCCCTCATTGTTTGTGCATAATGTCCATGAATTCTGAAGATCACGAAACACATTTACTTCCTCATTAGAAGGGTCGCATTTTTAATGTGCAATTCACAATCAATTTCCAAGTGCGCACACTATTTTTCAGTTACCTTGAGCTCAAGAACTGGTATCTCTTTATTGTGAGGTCTTTTGTGTGTATAAATTGTAACGTTTTGGGTTTGTGGCTTCTGTAATGTTGGAATCAGAGATCTGTTATTATATGCATCTTTATTAAGCTTGTATGCACGAAAGACTTTCAATACAACAAGTTCAGTGTATAACGAAAAATTCCACACTACTGATTTTTTATTATTATTGTAAATATAGATATGCATTGATAGTTCTATGAGGAAACCGGAAAAAGAGCAAGAAAGATAAAATCCGCTCTGTGAATCAGATATTTTGAACTACTTGCACTGTAAATGAAATGAAGGAAACTAGTTTGTTGCTGTGAACAAAATTTCATCTTTTGACTATCAGATTTTGGAACCAGATATCTTGGTTGCGAATGATGGAAGACAGAATGAAGCAGTATGGACCTGCAATCACCGTAGACACACAGAACATCAAGACATAGAAAAAAGACTGAACATGCACAAGGAAGAGGGGCTGAGGAGGAAATAATACTTGAGAGTTATAAAAGAGGGGAGGTCCATTGGCCACCCCATAATTCTCAGGATTCAATGGATTTACAGGGTGTTTGAAGTCCACGGGCGGACCTTCTGTTGAGCATAGCATGAATCCGATCATTCCGCTGAAACAAAGCAAGTTATTGTTTCAATTTCCCACAATCAAAACAACTATTTCTAAATTTGGAAGTGGGAAAAGATTTATACCTGACATATGCAGGAGTAGTGCACCATGCGTAGTTGACGGAACCTTTGAAAACCTTGCGGAATTTAGCAATATAGTCGGGTATTGAAAAATCTTGAAGCCATAAGCTGTCAGCTGGCGAAGACAAAACCCCTCCTGGGCGAAGTGCTCTTGCCACTAATTCCATGAACCGCTCATCTCCTATTTCTTCTTCATGTGGCCCTTGATATCATTATGGTGTTTTTAAGTTATAAGTTATCAGGTAGGTTTACAAGACTCTAATGATAGTATGATTCTGAGGAAGACAATTACTTACCAACGCATTGAAATGCGTCCAATATAATAACATCATAAGTCCCTTCAGGAATGTTCTTGAGGAATTCAATTCCTGCATTATTATATTGTTCAGTTCAACAACCAAAATTTATACTTCAGAAATTGAATTTGTGCATTCAGCTAATTTTACCATCGCCTATGTGAAGATTCACTCGGGGGTCTTCGTACCCGATAGCTATGTCTGGGAAGAACTTTTTATATGCCTGCATATAATATATGTCATGTATGCTGATAAATACAAAATTGCACATGCTAATCAAACTTGATTATATCATTTTTCACAAATTGCTGTGATTTCTCTTTCGTATACTTGTTTACGTTATACATCGTTATCAAATAGTATAAAACTTTCCTTGACATTGATTTTAATGTGGTGTTAAATACTTACATCAATCACCATTTGATCGATTTCACATATATCTATCTGTTCAACTGAAGAATGACGGGAGATTTCTTTTAGAATCCCACCGTCTCCCCCTCCGATTAGCAGTACCTGACGAATACAAAACCGATTTAATTAGTTTTGTTTCTTATAATTATTTTAGTATTTAAGAAATGAAAAGAAGAGGTGAAGGAGACCTTGTTAGGGTTAGGAATGGAGCAAAGAGCTAGATGGGTGAGCATTTCTTGGTACACAAACTGATCCTTCTCTGTCAGTTGGAGAGCTCCATTCAATATTACAATTTTCCCATGTGATGATGACTACCAAAAATCCACCAAAATATCATGTATAAACTTTTCAAAATAAGTGTTAGCTCTTGAGTAGCTAGCGTTACTTAACTGAGTGAATTAAAAATTTGAACTGATAGTTATGTGACTAATAACATATTTTGTATTAATGTCTGACAATCACTCACTAAATTTTCTCATTTTAAATAACTTCTAGTAAACTTAATTACCTGAAATATGGCGAGCTCTTGAAATTCTGATTTCTCATGAAACAAAACTTTTTCCATCTTGTACAAATGTGCTTCTCCTGCACAAATTATAATAGTATATGTATATATGAGATTATGTTTCTCTCTTGAGAGTTCCAACTTGGGTGATCAAATTATTATTCTCAATCATTTATTAAAAATTTTAATGTGGAAGGACTTAATTAAAAGAGGAAAATAAAATTGGTTGATAGTAGCTACATGGAAATCATATCGACTTAAGAGTAAAGTCAAAAAGCACATGATAATATTACCATCCCAATCATTTATACATACATGATTACAAATTCAATTGTTTAAATGTATTCTACAATATACTCTAACAAAAAATCTGTTCTACAATATATTTTTCAGACTCATTGTCTTCTTTTATGAAAGTAGACTGATCAATTCTTAAAATAATTAATCTGGTTAATTTTTTTTTTTCATGCAGTTAAAGAACAAAATTCATTTAACCTTATTCTCCCCTTTAATTCATTTAATAGCAAACACAAAATTCACAAACATAAAGAACAACGTACCATCTTTTTTAAACTCTAGACACCAAACTAATGTAGATGCATGATTTATTTTGTAAAAGTCTCCTCTTAGAATTGTAAAGATAAATTATTTTAAAAAAAAAATAAAGATGGATTGCTCTTTTTTTCTTTTATACCAATTGATATTTGAATACCACATTGGATGATTATTAATCCAGTTTCACGAAAAGACTCATTTTATAGTCTCAATATTATTTGGATGCATTGTGATATTATTTAAATATTAAGATTGAAATAAAATAGGAGTAAAAGAAAGGTAACTAAGTACCTGGCCAGCCATGAGGAACATCAACATACCATCCTGGAATGTTGAGAGAATGAAGATTATTAGCAATGGCAATTGAATTATCATTTTGAATTTCAAGAGTAAGACCATTATTTGCAGCCATTACTGCTGGTTGATTGATTAAGGCTACAACAATAGCAAGAGCAAGTGATTAATTTGGACTAGATTAAACAAAAGTGATGGAACAAACCTCACTATTTATAATAGCTAAACACACACCAACCAACAAACCAAACCAAACAAAAGTGCCTCTTTTTGCAATATTATTTTGTCTTTAATCTAAGTATAGTTAGTTTTATATGCAAAGGTTCCACGACGGGATCTTCATCTTTTTCCAGATTTCATTTCCATATATGCTTTCAAGATTTTTCGAAATCTCTTCTATTTCATTTCCATATATGCTTTCAGTATAGTTAGTTTTTTTCATTGGTGAAAAAGATGTAGTGTGCTTGTTTTCATTTCTTCTGTGGGTTTCGTCCTCCAGACATTTTAATGTATCTCATTTATAACACATTGTAAAAAGCTCGAGGTCCGATTTGTGTTTAAAAAATTAATTTTGCTTAATCCCTTTTTTCTGTTACCAAAAACAATCCCTTTTCTTTCTCGCCCAACTTTTCTTCTACATTTGATTTATTTTTTTATTTTATAGAACCTACATTTAATTCTTCAGATTATTAGTAGTATGGATTTACTTTCCATAAAATTCTTCTATTAATTTAGGCTCACTTCGGCATAGTTTTCTCAGCTGCTTTCCTTGCTTTCTCCAACTAAAAGCCGTGTTTGTTAAATGCAAAGCTGCTTTCTGAAAAAGTAAGAAAAGCTGCTTTCAACAAAAGCTAGAATTTGTAGCTTTTAAAAAAATCAGCTGTTAAAAGTTGTGCTGAAAGTTGATATTGATATTTTTTTACTAAAATAGACATAACTTTTAATATATTTTTATAAATACATATTTTTCTATTTATTTTTTTGACTTTATAACTTTTGAAATGTGTTAACCAAACACTTCAAATCTTTTGCCTGCTTTCTCCGACAACTTTTTCTCACAGCACACTCCAACAACAACTGCTCATTCCTATAGCAATGCCAAACTGGCCTTTAAAATCAACTTTACTAAATGACGCACAAATTTTACTAGGTATGCTCAGAAAAGACAATTTTGACCTTCAAGCTTATAAGTTTAGAAAACAAAAAGTTTCAAATTCACTAATTTGACCAAGCGACACGTCTTGTAACCTAGTTAATACGAAGTGTCATTTGGTCAATCAACTCTACCTCAAAAACAACATTGGACACGTTGTATCTACTAGGTTATGTATTGTATAATACCAGTGGTGGAACCACATGACCCTAGAGCGAAGGCTCAAATTTTTAACGATAAAAGTATTGGTTGCGTCATTTGCAAATACATTTACGTAGTTTAAAATTTGCAAACTTGAGTCAGTCTATATAATTTGCAATGTACTAAATAATATTTTATGGTCAATTAATTTATTTCTACAAATTATTCTAAACTTTTTCAATTAATTTAATTACTCAAATTCAAGGTCGTTCAAAGAACAATTTTTCTACATATATTTTAAAAAGGAGAAATTATTGTAAGGTCCCCGACCTCCTTATATGGAGTTTCAAGCCTATTAAAATCTGCTGCAAATTTTAATTGATTTGGAGGTCAGAAGCCTGTGATAATTGCTCGCTAAAAGGTGAAACATTGTTTATTTTAGCAAATACAAATTTAATAACTGTAAATTTGTTTAAGAAAAATTTGAGAAATGGGCCAAAGAAATATGAGGCCCGTTCCTGGCCCTCATGTTTTGGTTTTTGATATATAAAGGCTCGGAATTTATTATGGGATGCCTCTCAGTTCAGTTTTCCGTTTTGCCTGATCAAGAGCCAATCTCGATAACCACTTCTCCATCTATATAAATTCATTTTTCAATATTCATTTCTTTATTTATTCTCTACCAGTTTTTTTTATTGGTCAATAATACTAGTTGGTTCAAATGGTGGATAAACATTTTCTATTTCAAATGTTTGATGTTCGAATCGCCGTTTCGTCAAAATTCAACTTTTTTAGTAAATAATTTATAACTTTACTATAAATCTTCATCAAAATTTGTAGTTTTCTCATATTTAAAGTGTGAATATCAAAATCCTTACTTAAACTTACTTTCTTAAAAAGTTGTGTTTTTTAGATGACGTTAATGAAAAAATCTATATATATATATAGAAATCTTGATATTTACACAAATAATATTTTGCTTTCGACACGGACACAAATTAATTTGTTAATCTGTTCAATCAATTTATTGATTGAGAATTAAATTAATTGTTTAAGGCAAATATATATTATATTCGGTTGTGCTCACATGGTTAATGATTGATCAAATACAATTTGGTTAATTACAGTTAGATCAAAATCTAAGGTTTGAGATTAGTTTGGTGGTTTCATTTTGTATCTAATTTCCACCCTTAAATTTTGATTTAATGGTGATTCACTAAATTGTGTTGAGCACCACTCATATTATATTATATTAATATGAATATGAATTTATTTATTTTTCTTTGAAAGGTTATATTAATATGAATTATAAATCAAAGTTGACAACTCTCTCGAAGGGTCCAACTTATATAGGTGGAAGTGGCAGATAGCTATTGGTTGGCAGCTTGGTTTAAATTCCACATATACAAGTCCAGTAACATACTTGACATGTATAGACTATAGTGGCACCTTTCTATTCGTTCACTTATGGAAAATGATTTTATAATATGCTAATATTGATATATGAGTCTAATCCAAAAGTAATAGCATAATAAAACCAAAATTAAACGCGTGAAGGCACCATGACTCGCAGCAATGTGTTTTCATAGAGTAAGTTTTTCATTTGAATTTAATTGTTTTGAGGTTAGTGAAGTCTAATTAAAAGTATAGATTAGTAAATTGTGTTTGTGACTGAAAGTTATTATATGATTCATTAAATAATTATGTTTGGAAGTTAGAATTATTAAAAAGGGAGAAGTTATGACGGTTAATTGGAGATTAAAAATTTCTGAAATTATTTATTTTTAGTCTTATCAATTTAGTGATATACGACAATTAATATAAAACTTTAAATGCTCTCACATTCTCTCCCCTCCTTTTCAATCTTTCACCTCCTTACCTTCTATCTCCTTACTAAACCTTCTCTTTAGCGTTTATTTCTACACATAGATTTCATTTTCATCCCTCGCTCTGCTTCGAGCTCATAGGGTGAGCAAAATCAGTCATTTTTATCCTAAATTTTTCATTATTATTGGTTACCTCGTCTTCAATTATTCAATTTATGAAATAATATTTCTCCATCTATCTTAATTCATACTTTTAATTGAAAATTCTTTTAATATTTTAATACAAAAGTATTAAAAACGCCTAACTATAAAAAAAACAGCAATACAATCTAAATTTTAATATAAAGTTGTAATTTGGGGTATTCTTTTGTTTGAGTACCCTTAGAAATGGCCTGAATGCTACCAAAATTTCAATAAAATTATAAAATTTTAACCTTTGTCAAGGTCTGTAATTGCTTGGCATTGCAAAATAGTCGATCAACTTTAGCTAAACTCTTTGTAAAAAGAATAAAAAAATTGCGACTTATAGATGAATAAACTCCAATAGAATCTAGAAATTATGAATATTATGAAATGACTTTGAGATTTTTTATTAATTAAAACTATATTCAAAATATCTACTATCTTAGTCATCCCTTGCTTCATTCCCTGCAAGCGAAGTTGCATTGAAGATAATATGACCTTTGCCCATGCAACACGTCAGTTGTCCATTTGTCCACGTATCCAAGCCGGTGGCTGGGTCCCGCTATAACCCCTTACGTAAAAATTTATCCGTACCAAAACATATCCACACTACTAAAATGACCAATCAGCCCTTTTCTAAACATACGTCCACGTGTTATCCACTTCCAACCGTGAGCTACGTCCTTATCATTACGTGCCACGCGTCTTCCAAGATTTTCTAGTTATTATTCATTCGTATCCTTCCTATATTTGGACCAACTGAATACATTTCCGTTTCACTCTTTTATATACATTCTAACAGAATCAACATAATGTTCCATTTTGCTTAAACTGAAGTCTCGTATTCGAGCTTTAGCATATGCAAAAACTATTAATTAGAAGGAAACCACCTAAAAAGTGATAGAACAATCTCGAACTGAGTCATTCATTGTTACCAAACTAACAAAACAGAGTTTTCCATTTTCAATATTCCCCCCATTTGTGATGATTCGAAGATCTAATGCTCGTGATCGCCGGATACTTGCTTCTCCGGCAGTTCATCCATGCGTAGGCATTTCGCCGGCTACCCTTTTGACTTCCTTGTTCACTCTCTCTCAAAACATATGCAACTTCAACTCTACATTCTTCCCTACCCAGAGGAGGAATGTTCGTGAATCCATTCGACAAATCAGAATTCTTCTTATGTTCTTCGAGGAGATCAAAGATCGAAAATTGGTTTTGCCCGAGTCAGCTATACTTAGCTTCTCTGAGCTTCATCTTACTTTTCAGAAAATTCAGTTCTTGTTAGAAGATTGCACGCGTGAAGGCGCGAGGCTATGGATTTTGATGAAATCAAAGTTAATTTCAACACAGTTTCATGTCCTAGTCAGAGGGATTTCGACAGCTGTTGATGTTCTTCCGTTGAGCTTGATAGATCATGTGGGGTGTGACGTGAAGGAATTGGTTGAACTAGTAGGAAAGCAAGCACGAAAGGCGAAATTCGAGGTTGATCCTGAAGACGAATGGGTGTCGAATCAAGTTGTTTGGATTTTGGATTATTTTGAGAAAGGAATTGAGCCTGATTTGAATTTTATAAAGTGCATTCTTGATTATCTAGAAATTAGGAGCTGGAGTGATTGCAACAAGGAAATCAGTTTCTTGGAGGAAGAGATTGGTAATCAATGCTCAAATTCTGATGAAAGAGAGGTTCCGTCTTTAAGCAGTTTGTTAGGGCTAATGAGCTACTGCAGGGGCGTGATTTTTGAGTCGTTGGACCATAGAAATGTTGAACAGATTGATGATGTTAGATGCAACATGGAAATTGAGGTTCTTAGTTACTTAAACCCGGAAGATTTTCGATGCCCGATCTCACTTGAGCTAATGACTGATCCAGTAACTATATCAACCGGACAGACTTATGATCGATCTTCAATTGAAAAATGGCTCAAAGCTGGAAACATCATCTGTCCTAAAACAGGGGAGAGGCTTACAAGCACGGAATTAGTCCCGAATTCAAGTCTCCGAAAGCTAATTCAACGTTTCTGCTCCGACTATGGTGTTTCTCTGCCAATATTGGGGGGCAGAACTCGTGATCTTACGAGAACTATTCTTCCAGGAAGTCCGGCAGCAGCAGAAGCTATAAAATTCCTCTCAAGATTTCTCGCGAAAAGGCTAGTTTTCGGGTCAATTGAGCATAGAAAAAAGGCGGCACAAGAAATTCGAATTCTAGCCAAATCAAACATCTATAACAGATCATGTTTGATCGAATCAGGAACAATCCCCCCTCTTTTACAGCTTTTATCTTTACCGGATCGAATGGCACAGGAGAGCGGAATTGGAGCTTTATTAAAACTATCAAAACATAGTAATGGCAAGAAGTGTATTATCGATAGCGGTGGAATAAAACAGATTCTTTCAGTACTGAAAAGAGGACTGAGTTACGAAGCGAAACAGATAGCAGCAGCGACAGTTTTTTACCTGGCTTCAGTGAAAGAGAACCGGAAACTACTAGGGGAAATCCCGGAAACAATTCCAGGTCTAGTGGACTTGATCAAAGAGAAGCCAAATTCCGGGAAGAAGAATGCAGTATCAGCGATATTCGCGCTTCTTCTAGACCCGGTAAACAATAAAAGAGTGGTTGACTCGGGAATTATCCCGTGTCTAATAGAGATTGTAGGTTGGTCAGATAAGGAAGAACTAGTGACGGATTCACTAGCCATTATAGCAGCATTAGGAGAAAATGAAGAGGGGACATTAGAAATAATGAAAAATAGAGGAGTGAGTACAATTACAAGGAGGTTGAAGAGCATGGGATGTAGTAGAAACGGGAAAGAGTATTGTATTTCGATATTGTTGAGTTTGAGTAAAATCGGAGGCGGACAAGTAATGGAGGAATTATCAAAGGACACAAGTGTTATGAGTTCATTGTATTCTGTAATAACAGAAGGTACTTGTCACGGAAGCAGTAAGGCTCGATCTTTACTGAAAATTCTGCATAAGTTTAGAGAAACAAGTACAAGCACTAGTACTTATGTAGGTTCACCTCTATGTGATCAACGACTTCATGTCTGGTAAATTTGTTTGTCTCGTCTTGTAAATACATTTAGTTTAATTTAATTTTCTCTTCATGGATTACATACATGTGATTAGCTCCGTTTTTGTGAGAGCTAATTGCCTGCCATAAAAATAATAATAATGGCTTGCATATATGTTTGTATTTTCGATTCTTTCTAATAGAAGGGCAATAGAGGTTATAGCAGTCAGTTATGATTTATGATAAAATGAAATCCAATTCGTATATAGTAAATTTAAGTTCCATATTTGTCCTAAAATGATTGAGATAATACTTAGATTATCTTTTAAATAGATATAGATATATGATTAGGAAAAATTGATTGTTAGAATGAAATAGATCCAAAAGAAAAATTTGTAGTGTTAAACATTTAAAGTATAAAACAAAAAATAAAATCATGCGAAGATTTATGGTTTGCACTATATGTAAAAAAGGTTGTAAAATGTTAACAATTTTAACAAGATAACGTAACACTCAAAGGCGAGAGTCAAAAGAAACACTTTCTATCTATTATTTCTAAACACAAAATAGGGTTAGTAGTATGTATTCAAATTTACATATTTAACGGGTCAAAAGCCGTTCATATATTTGTAAAACAACTTATTTATAAGCAGAAGGTTTTTTTTTTTTTGAAAGAATTTATAAGCAGAAGTTTGTTAAGTTTAAATAAAAAATTAGCAATCCATTTCATCAAATAAAAGGTTAATAATACTCATTTAATTTGGATTTCAAAAAAAAAAAAATACTCATTTAATTTGTTGGCTTAAACATTATTAGCATTTTGTGGCTTTGTTTGCAAATTATGCGAACCGGAGACACTCATTTGTACAATTTTAAACCACCAGACGTTGTTTGCAAATAATTAAAAGATGTGATCCTTTTTTATGTTTTACCTTTTATTTTATTAAGTATACGAGCGGGAACAAAAATGTCTAAAGCCAAATTCCTCAAAGCAGATGTTTGTTTTTCCGTTTTTTACTTTTTTCAATCTAAAAATCAATTAACTTTGAATCTGATTTGAAATTGAAAAAGATTGTTTGTTGCTTTTTAGGTAAGAAAAAGGTAAGAAGGTGTAAAATATCGTTTTTTTTAAAAGAAAAACACTACTAGTTTTATTTTTCTTTATTTCTTTTAGATTTTGCGTTAATAAAATAAAACATATATTAAAAGCAATAAATAATTATCATTTTACCAAACATTGATAATGAAATAGCGATCCGCAAAATGAAACATCAAATTATGATAAGGAACAACAAACAAGAATATTAGCACTAACGGGCCCAAAGTATCTGGTCCAGCCCGATTGTGCAAAGCCTGCCGGGCTGGAGAAGGTGTTTCATTGCATAATTTCCTCGATTTTGATATCTGTTTTTAGTTGGATCACATCATGCATTTGAGATTAAATTTCATTGGCATTGCATCTTTGGACTTTTGGAGTTGAGTAACAAAGCAAGCACTAATATTAACAAATTCATGTTCACAAACATAAACTTTAACTTTACAAAACAGAGAATGTATTTGCTTAAATTAGGTACAAACTCGCACATTTACCAATATTGTCAAGACATTACCCGAAAATAATATAAAAATCTAATTGGATTAGGGGTCAGATGGTTCAATTATATGATTTGAAGTGGTTATATTGAACGACGTCATAAATAATATTCTTTTCATTCTGAAATATATGTCGTTTTGACAAATTTGGTCCTTTTTTTGTGTGTTTTGTCTATACTTTAAATCCTCCTTAGGTATGTTTATTTTAAAGAATTAAAGTTGTATAGTCAATCAATAATTAAAGCAGACGTCTCCTTCTCTCTTTTTAAAATATCGTAAAGTCAATTTAATAATTATAACATACATCTGAAATACAATATTGTACTCACTTCTCTAAATTAATTACACTCAATTTTCTTATCCATAAGCGTTTTTTGGTTTAGGTGTGAGTTAGAAAATCCGTAAATAATTAGGATACTCAATTGTATTTTTAGTCGGTGAAATAATGAATTGGCGTAGGGCGGTGTCGTATCAATCAAGTGTATAAATTAAGAATCCGGCAACCTTACTTGTCAGTTCGGCCTTCATTTACCAAAAACAGTCGTGAGTAATTAGGGTTTCGCAGCATCTCTCTTCTTCGACTTGAATCTGATAATGGCGACTGAACCTAAAGCAGCTACTGAGGACGTGAAGATGGATCTATTTGAGGATGACGATGAATTTGAAGAGTTTGAGATCAACGAAGGTATCTTTTTAGATCTAATCGCTTTTCCCCACTAATCTTGATTGTTGATTCTCCTAATTTCGTTTTAGATCTTCTTTTCATTATCATAATTTCATGTATTAATGCTATACTCATCATCTTAATTGTTTAATAACTGCTCCTTTTTTAACTCCTAGCGGCTGAGGTTTCTACTGTTAATTAATTTGATCATGCTCTTTGCTCTTATTAAATCTATGGAATTCTAGCTAGGAAAATCTAGACAACGCAACGTTGTAATCTCTACACTTTGACTTTCTCTTGATCATGTGTTCATTAATCCAACTAAGAAAGCATAGTTTTATACCAATCTTCACAACTTTTGCTGACTTGTGCATGATGGTTGGTCATCAAACAATGACCGTCGTATCTATTCATGGTAGCTTCATTCAGTAGTCATCCTTCTTTTATTACTGTTTTACAGGCCCACGTGGCTCTATCCTAGGTGCTTTCGTTCTAACGACTTAAATTGTCATGATGCTATTTCACAATAGCAGTTCAGATATCATTGTTTTGTTTTTGCACAAAGATGCAAATCAACAACTCCAGCTTTACTTGAGGAAATCTTTCTTCTTCAAGACACCCATTACCATTGCCTTCCATTGCCTAAAATCTCAACCAGGATTTGATACCTAACTATTGATATTTTATCTATATATTTGTCCACCAATCTAATACGTTAACGTCTCACCACGTCTACTATAACACCAAAATACTTGTACAGTGACAATTGTCACTCACAGATACACAGTACCTTGTTCACTCAGGTCACTAGCTCACACAGATTTACATGTCATGTGATGCATTTTGCTTTTCTTACTGTCCTTAATATAATGAGTGAGAAGGAACCTCATGAACTTTAGTAAAGTAGATGTTATGCTATAAAGCTTAAGATGCTGATGCTGATAATACATGGTTTATGATGATGAGAAAATCTCATTCGGAAGTTACACAACTGGCTACATGTAATCCTAAATATTTTAGCAGAAACTTGTTAACTGTATTAGCTTCGAAATCTTTGCCAAATATATATGTGCAAGTATAACTGAGCTTGCAACTTTATGCAGAAGAATAATGGACAGAGATTAAGGATGAGCACCTTGCTCTGTATTTCAATACCAATTTGGTGTTTCTTTGATTTGCATCAAATTTGTTGTTTGTTACTGTTCCATTTTTCTAATGATTGCAACGAATTAAAAGCTACTGACATCCTCTAAACATGTGCACATTTTGTTTCTGCTTTCTAAATCATTCTCGTGCTTGTAATGGCAGAGTGGGAAGTTAAGGAGGAAGGCAAAGAGGTGGCACAACAGTGGGAAGATGATTGGGATGATGATGATGTTAATGATGACTTCTCGTTGCAGCTGAGGAAGGAATTGGAGAAGGATGCTGGCAAAAACTGAGTTCCAAACTCGCCACTTGCTCTCTTATTCTAGCTGTCTCAGTTTGTTATGTTGCCTGAATGTGAATTTTAGTTTGACATTGAAAAGAATTGGTGCTTTATGTAGGCAATTATGTTTTCTCAAAGTGGATATTTGATCTTAATTGATTGCTTCATGACAGTATACATATACTTACTTACGTTTGTGACTGATATGCCAGTACATCTTATGCTAGCACGTATCCAATTAAATTTGCATATTAAAAAGAACTTGAAACATAATCTATTAAGGTAAGCAAGTTTTGTCGGTTGTCTCCTGGAGTCAAATTAAGACACTCAAAGTGCATGTTGTCTCTTCTGAACCCCTTTCTTGGTTTGTTTTGAGTTAACAACCTGAATGGACAAAAGCTGGTGCTCTCCTCAAGGTACAGAAAGAAAATAATGAAAGATACGTTAATTGTCATGAAGAACGTAGAACTAAAAAAAGAAAAATAGAGAAATCATTGGCTCACTAAAAAATAAAGAAAGAGAAATCATTGAATCAGTTCTAAATCCAAGAATGATTCTAGGGAACAGAAAAAAGTTTTAGACATATTAACAGAAGTTTTACAACAGATTGGCTTTAAATTTGCCTTGTTTTGATATCTTCTATTACAGTAATTTGCTTTACAGCTGAATGGTTGTCTTCCCTTGTATAATTTACATGCAACTTCCAATGGTTTTCTGAACAAGAAGAATACAGAGAATAAAAGATGAGCAGCAGCTGCAGGATGTAGGAGGGTCCGTAGGAGGCTTTGAACATCCAATGAACATTCTACAACTCCATAGGATCACTCTTGTTGGTCAATCCAAGATCCATCATCGGCTATGACAACTGAAGAACAACTGAAACATTAGTTTCTTGGTTCAGAATCTGGGCAAGTTTGGAAGGAGAAACTCTAGTACGACAAATAGGACAAACAGCGGTCTTCAACAACCAGGAGTCTATGCATTGAAGATGGAAGAAGTGGTTACAGTTAGGCAACAACCTGCATTGATCACCCTCGTGAAAAATGTCTAAGCAAACCACACAGTCTGCACTGCTAGTAGATTCTTGTGTTTGTATTGCTGTGTAATTAAAACATGGAAGATTCTTCAAATCTTCATTAGAGATCCGTCCAGGAATCTTGGTCTCTCCAATCACGTCTCCATGAAAAACTCTCCCAACTATACAAAGATGAATGACTACCAAAGCTGCAATACCCATTAAAAAAAGCAGCAAAGAGGCCGTAATCTCCATTCCCATATCATATCAAACCGAGAAAGATCATCTAACGAGAAACCTGAAAACTTTGTGTACAAGTAGTGAAAGATGAAATGAGTAAATCTGGATGAAACTGAAAATGGTGAATACTAGGATAGGATTGCAAGGAACAAAGTGGTGGATTATCGAGGCAAGTTTATTTGTTTAGTGAATATGAAAATGGGATTTTGGACTTAAATATGTAACAGACAAGTCAAGTTGTTTTTTTGTTGCAAAATTTGCTCAACCTCATTCATTTTCCGGGGTTTCATTTCAACACTTCACTTCTTCTTTTTCTATTTTTTTTTTTCACTTCAAATAAATCAAAATCATCTGCTGCTGCTCACTCCTCTTGTATTTACTAGCATCCTCTTGTTCTTTCAATTTAATAAAAAAAAAATTGCATGATTGATTTTTATATTTTGGACGTACATACTCCATGATTATCTTAAACTTACTCAGAATTTTAAATGCATTTACAGAGACATTTAGAGAGATATATCTTTTGCAGTTTACTCTTATAATACATATTTACCATTATTTTGCTTTTGCTTGTATTGAGCAATGCTTTAATTCTTAATACTATTAAATTTTTTTATTTAATATTTACTTAAATGAATCACTACTACAATTCAAAATAAAGTGTGAAATTCTAAGTTTGAATTTCAAGACCGAAAAACTGTAATTTCTCAAAAAAAAGATACTCGAACAACTTCACTTTCTATTTAATGATATTTGCTCGTTCATAATAAAAAAAACTTTTACTCAAAAAAAAAATAACGTTTTCTCTTAACAAATTTAGACACTTTCAAATATTAAAATGAATATATATTGCTTTGCTTTGGGCACAAAGAAAAAGAGATCTAAAGCCTACAACTAATCTCTATCCTTTTGATTTGATGTGAAAACTTGAATATATGTTTTAAATTTTTCCATTGGCTATAGGTTAGCATTACATAATACTATGTAATTATACAATATATACTAGTAATAGAAAGCAACCAGGTCAATTTTTCTAATTTTATTTACCTATAGGGAGAGGTGGTGACTCAGCACCATATATCATTATTCTGCTTGCATTAAATTAAACAAAAATGTCAGTTTCTACAAGGTTTACACGAAAATGGAATTAATATAACATATATATCAAAATCAAAGTGTTACTTATCAAATTAAATTAAGTAGAAATCCGAACATATCTACTTATATGTGAAATTTGTTGGATTGCCAAAGCACCCACCTCATGTTTCCTCCAAACTTGCTTCTTTATTCAAGTTCAAGCTGCAACAAAATTTTCATTAATCTTGTTCCAATTTACTTCTAATCCACACTCTATCAATGATTAATGCATTCTTCTCACTCAACTTATTGTTATTATTTTTAACCTAAAATCTATATGTTCAATCACATTTTCTAGGATAAAACGATATGTTATTTCATCCACTTTTAAAAAATAAAGCACAATCAATCGACTTCGAGCACACCAATTGACCGTCTTTAGATGGAAGATAATCTTATGTTACCAAGTATCAACGAATGTATCTAACAATAATAAAAATAGAAGCTAGACAATATCAACAGTTGAACTAAACATATCCTTAATATTACAAGTTGGCCAAAAGATAATAAGCCAATTTACCTGTACCAACACAGGATATACAACAATCAAATGGTTGCAAAAACATTAATTACCATAAGAATGTTAACAGTAAGGTCATATATAATGGGTAAACTTGGATGTGATGCCGATGTCGAGCCAAATATAGATACACACATATCTCAAGATCTCCCCCAAAAAATATTGAAGAAATGGAAGTAACCAATTGAAAAAGATTTACATCCATCCCACACTATCCACCTCTCCATTCTTTACCATTCCACATTCCAAAATCTCCTTTACCTCCCCATCTTAATTACAGATTTCCAAAACAATAGTTTCGCTTGTTCTTCTGCCCACGAAACAAGTAATTCTTCAGGGTCCTCTTTTCCTCCTAAAGCAGAGACAACTGCTTTGTTGATCTGCAGGGATCATACCTCCGCCTTTTGATATATCAACAGCCTCCAACATGGTCACTACCTCGTCCATTTCAGGGCGCTTGTCTGGATTTGCATCCCAGCATCGCTTCATTACGTTTGCTAGAGAGCTTGGACAACATCTCGGTATCTCTGGTCTTAAATTCTGCAATACAATACAATACAATGATTAACAGCAGAAATTTCTACTGAAGTTATCACTCGTTTTGTTTATTTAAGTGAAATCCTGCAATACAGCGAGAAGAGATGATTAAGAAAGAGAATAGGTTGTACCTGGCGGACCACAGCTGAAGTCACTTCTGAAAAACTAAGATCTGGATATGGCATGTCACAGCAATAAATCTCCCACAAACAGATGCCGAAACTGTACACATCGCATTTCCTATTATATGGATTACCGTTGAGAACCTATATAACACACATATAGCCCACATTATTCACACAATTGAAGAATACCAAAATCTACATATAATACTGATAACAAAAATCAAGAGTTTCAAATAGATGTTTCTGCTGAAACAACACATTTTCTGATATCAAGAATGCCTTTGCTCCATTGAAGACATACACATTGGAATATGCATCTTTTCATGTGCTATAAGGCTTATGTTGATTTTCATATACAGGATAGAGCCATATTTTCCAACCTAGAAAAAAAAAATGAACTTGTCTTAGAATAAGCTCTCTACCTCAGGAGCCATGTATCCAAGTGTTCCTGTTTCTCCAGTCATGTCGTTAGGATTTGATGCCTCTACTCGGGCAACTCCAAAATCAGCAATTTTTACAGTGCGTGACTTGTCCAATAGCATGTTTTCTGTCTTTACATCCCTGTGAACAATCTTCTGGTCATGAAGGTAACTTAACCTGAAATTAGAGCCAATTTGAATTAAAAATATTCAGTTCGCTATGGAAACAAGTACTGGACCATCTTTAAACCACCCGAAACATATAATAAAATGAACGTATTTCTGGACATGAAAAAGTAAAAAGAATTAGAGTGCTGCATACCCTCTGGCAAGATCAAGTGCCAACTCCACAACGACTTTGAAAGCCAGCTTCCTTCTTCGGTTCTTTATAAGGTAAGACTTTAGTGCACCTCCAGGAAGATATTCCACTACAACACAACATACACTGTTCGGTAAGCCAATCCGGCCATTCTCAGTTTGTAATTGCAGCTCTGATGACCCCATTGTTGCCCCAATAAACTGGATGATGAAAACCACTGTCAGCAAAGATGACTAATTGCCAAAAAGTCTTGCTACCTTATCAAGTGATAATAACAACCACTAGCATTCAACAGTCCAAAAATAGATGTAAGTTTTAGATATTCAATGCATTCCCTAGTTTATTCGTTTTTGAAATGGTAATGGTTCAAACGCCAATACAGGCAATCATTACAAAATGACATGTATGCTGACTTGTCCAACGACAACTTTTTTCTCAAGAATAGAACTATGTTGACAAGGAAAACTATTAGATAGAAGCACGAGCAAGCTTCATTATGGAAGAAGTAGCACAATGATTGATGAACTGAAAGTCATGGAACTTGTATCCATAAAAAGTTGGGGATTTATTCAGATTCTCCTTTTGAGGCAGTAGTGTGATGAGTCAAGCCAACAAATGGAAGTAACATGTTGATTCTGTTGAGATCAGAGTGATAACAAGTTTGAAGATACTATGGAATACCAAAGAACTATACCAGGAAGGAAGCATGGGAATCCATCAAATTCTCAATTAGTTATTCGATATTCCTAAATCCAAGAGATATTTAACACAGTAATTGAATACCAGCAGTTAGCCAAGGCAGTAATTCATCTCTAAGCCCGGACACACTAAATGACCGGGATTACAATATAGGTGAATTGATAATATAGGAAGGTAAAATGCAACAAAAAATGCAACAATGAATGAGCATCCATCCAAAAGCAATGCACAAGCAATGAGTAAGCAGTAGTAATCAGAGGTCAACTTCACAATGGTTTTTGAGAAAAACAGAAAGTTGCGCTCTGCCCCTATAAGGTTAAAGAGTGAAATAATAACCAAAAAAAAAGCAAGACCAAAACCTAAGTGAAAAAGACTGCAACCAACCAACGTTCGTTCTGATAGTTAAAACCAAACCTAAAGCCAGCTTACAGGCATATTTATGTAAATCTACCAGCCATTCTTTCAAGTAAAAACAGAAGATATAGAATTTCATGACAACCACACACTATAAGACTGAAGCATAAAGTTGGTTCATGTATGTACCAAAAGCAAGACAGGAAAAGGCTACAGTCGACCTCCCAAAGGTCAAACAAATCACATAATGAGCAAGTAAAATCTCATAACGAATAAAGCATGCAACTTCGTCCATGAAACAGAAAAGCTACCTTAGTAACATTGGGGTGATCAAGTTTATGCCAAACAGCAACTTCTTGAGTAAAGGCTGCCCTCAGCGAGGCAATCTCAGCATCCGTCCTGTGGCCTTCTTCGCCCCAGTCAAGCAGCTTAACTGAGTTTCAACAAAGGCAACTTCTATTAGCCAATCCAAAATAAAAGGCAATTAATTAAGATTGAGACTAAATTCAAAAATATAAACAGAAACAATCATTAGAAAAGAAGAAAGATTGTTTAGGATTGTGTTTTTTCCACTGTTTTAAACTATGGACGCGCTCAAAATGGAGACTTCGACTAGGCAGATCTGATCACAAGATCCAACTAGTCCCTGACTAATTCCCGATTATACCCCGACTAGCGACTTTTAATACACTGGTTTTTTCCTGCAACTTGACCTCCAGTTTTCCATATTTGTGTGTCTGAATTGGGGGGAATTGAAGGATCACATGAAAGTTAAAGACACCATTAACATCCAAATTAACGGTGCAACAAGCAATTTCATCCCAAGCCCGTGAGAAGTCACGGGTTCCATAACACAACATTTACTAACCTCAATCGATAATTATACTTAATTACAACAAAAACCCAAACTTTCCCATCATTAATTACAAATTAGAAAAAGGGTGTTGGATGGATTTGCATAATTATCAAGTCATAACAATAATAATGAAATTAACGGTCCACCCGATTGAATTATGGACCGACCGACCAATCTAAAAAGTAGAAATAAAAACAAAAGGGTTGACTGATTGACTGACCGGCGACATCGAGACCGTCGTAGAAGCCACGGTGGACAGTTCCAAAAGTACCCCGAGCAATGACAGTCTTGATGAGAAGCTTAGAAGGATCGATCTCCCATTCTTGCCTGTGGGTATTGAGGGTAGGTGGTGTAATTTTGAGAGGAGGTGGAGGGTCTTTGGTAATAGTAGAAGGTAAAATAGCAGGAGCATCATCATCTTGGTTGGGGTTAGGGTTCTTGTTCTTGTCCATGGTCCATACCTTATTGAGATGTCTCTCAAGTTGCTCATCAAGAGACTTGAGGTCAATCTGATCAGCTCGAACAAACCCATCATTGGTATCCTTCATTTTGAGAGCAGAGAAAAAATGGAAGAAGAGAAATGAGAAATGGGAAATGTTAGGTTAGAGAAGATGGAGATGGAGATGGAGATGGAGATGGGGATGCAAGAAGAGGGCATGTGGGCACATGCAATTGCCTCTCAATACAACGTGTTTCTGTTTCTGAATTCTGACCCACCCTTCCCTTCTCTTCCTCTTCTTCCTTTTTTATTTCCTTTCTCTTTCTTTCTATCTCTTTTTTCTACTATTACTTTCTTTTTCATTTCACTTCATCTCTATTCAATATTCACAAATACAACTAAATACTTACTAGCTTAACCGCAGATGATAGGTTGAAATAAAGTTTGAATTCATTATCATAATTGGAAGAAAGTTTGAACCGTTTCTAAACAGAATTATGTAGTTTAAAAATTTACAAATAAGAATTTGTGAGATATTATTTAAAAAGTTAACATGTTACGGAAAGACGATGCTGCAGTAAAACTAAAGAGTCATAAGAGATAATTTTTTATCTATAATTTTTAAACATAAAATTTGTTTATTAAAGAGTTTCTAAATCAAATTCAATATATATTAAACTTTAAAATTTTAATTGTTCAAAAACAGCTAAATCAATTTATTAAAAAATATGTTAATAATTATTATTCAACTCATTTTTTTTACTACAATTAATAGTTTAAGACGTTAATTATAAATGATGCAAATTACAAACTCTTATTTATATAATTTTATACTATGTAACTTTATTTACAAATTATTCAAAACAAAATTTTATTTTATTTCAATTTACCCTTTCGTATAAACACCTTGATCAATTCTGACTGAGGGCACTGGCTTGCATGCGTGGACAAGTTATAAGCAAAAAAAATAGTTAGCCATAAAAATAGTTAAAATTCTTTGCATCATTTTCCATCTTTTGTAAAAATAAAATGAAAAGTCCTTAGTATAATCTTTTCTATTGTCAACTCCTAAATGTTGGATTCTTATTGGGCCTTTAAATACGTCAATGTTAACAATGACGGAGCTATTTTATTTTATTGTTAACAAAGGAGAGGAAGAAACAAGAATGAAACAATAAGGAAAAATAAAAAAGGATGCACTAGGGAGCAAACGAGGGAGAGTAACTCTTATGATTTCTTCATCAATTTTGATCCAGAGCAGTGATACCAAAAGGGATTGAGAGAGTGCGTTTGGCAAAGCAGTCAGCACACTTGTTGTTTTCTTCGAATATATAAGTGAATTTGATAACCTCCGACTCCTCCTTTAAGATGTGGATAGAGTGAACTAGAGAACAAAAATGATAGATGACGAAGCTATTTTATATCCATAAAAGATTTAAGAAAAAAATGGTGACAAATCAATCTCCATACCCAATCAAGGAATAGTGAAGATCATTATATATGGAAATAGCGTATCATTTCTTTATTCTTTTCCAAGTGATATGAAATCTAATCCATTTAGCATGCACATAAATTACTATTTCGTATTAATTTATCCAAAATTTGTGAATTTAATCATTGACTTACTATTTAGTCACTATTGATTTATATAATATAGTAATTTGGCCACTAACTTATAAATTTGGTGCATCTCATCATTTTTCTATATTAAAATTAAGAGAATAGAAAATGCTAATCATTAAAAAAAACTATTCAGATAGCAAATATATAGAAAAACAAAAAAAAATATTAACAACTAATACAAATGTAAAAATGTCAATTAACAGAAAAATTAGTGTATAAATGGTAAATTATAACTAAATTAGATAGATAACAGACGAAATGATCAAATAATAAGTCGGTGGTTAAAAACAAAATGGTTAAAAACAAAACTTTTAGAGCCAATTAATACTTTTGCTAAACATATTGTTTTTTCTTAAAAGAAGAAGCATAAAACAAATAAATCATGGGATAGTGATAGTACGTAAATATGTATAGTTTTATTGAATATATTATGTGAAATAAAGAAAACGTTAGGCTGGGGGATAGCCATTGATGAAGGACCTTTCCTATGCCTAAAGTTAGGAATGAATTCGTCTAGAAATACAAATTTAATAACCAAGACAAGTCCAGGCCCGTAGATGTCGTGCAATTTGGAAAGGGCTTCATTTTGCTTTTAGTTTTTATTGTATTTGGGCCACTCTTACTAGTGTTTTAGCCCATTGTAAAATTAAAATTTACATGTTATATAAAACAACAACTGTCAATTATTTATAGAATACGAAAACTTCTACTATAGGAGAACATTTTCTTGACCGTCTTCATTAGAGCTTTTAAATATAGTGTTTGAATTCTAATCTTCTCCTACACATGTATTTTTATACTTTAAGATACGTTCACTACACATTTAAGTTCTTGAATTGTTCATCACCGAACTATGTTTTTCGGTTTAAGTATAAGAGTGATGATGCCGGTCAACGGCCCTCCTTAACCTATGTTCTCTATTTTGTACGAAATTCAAATCTACGTAAAGTCAAATTTAGTTTACGTTATAAAAAGTGTAGTTTAAAATAATAAGATCGTTAAATTTGAATCCTAACCGCTATCTGCCAAATATTGCGTAGAAATATTACTGATATTGCAATTAAAAAGTTTGGGAGTGTTGGGTTTGCATTAGGTTAGGTGTGCTTGGATCCGTGTTATCCTCGGATATTACGCTGAGATTATAAGTCTTGGTGTCCATTAACATTTCTTTAATCCTAAAAATCTTGATTTGCTAACTTTATCTTACTGCTCCATTTTCTATCTCCTCCTTTAATTAACATATAATATCCCTACCTAACCCCATCACTGAACTTATATAAAAAACAACAAAGACAAATTTAGAGATCTTAGATTGAAGGTTGTTTCACTGCAACTTGACTTTGGTCTCTGCTCGTTCGTTGTCATCTTCTTCACACTAAATGTTCATTTTCATCCTTGTTACTTGTATTGTATGTCACCATGCTTCTTCTCATTCCTTTTCTTTTTCTTTTCTCGGAATAAACTATTTCCTAAAGTTCATGTTTTCTTTTTTGTTTTTATGAATGAAACTCTTGGTTTTTCATTTCATGTATGTTTTTGAAAGGGTAGCATTTATGTTTTGCACATATATATTAAATATTTTTAGGTGTAGGCTATGGTCACTTTGTTTTTCCTCTACTTTGTTTGTACTTTGTCCTATCCACCATTAGATTAGGTTTTAACCCATGATCTAATGGTGGACAAAACAAAGTAATGGTTACTTTGTGAAAAACAAAGTGACCCTAGAATTTCCCATATTTTTAATCTTTTTGGTAACATTTCAGATTTTTAAATTTATTAAAAAATATCTAAGAGTTAAAAGAAAAGCGATTTTAATTCTCCTTATGACATTATTACTATTTGTACACCATACTATTTAATTTATAAGCGATTTAAATTACGTGATTGTGGTAGAATGGTTATGATTTCCCCTTTTAATCAAAGGTTCAGGTTCGATCTTCACCTTTATGAGTTGAATAAAATTTTTACGATCAATAATCCGACCCAAAAAGTTACAAACCATCTATTAAAGTATTAGTCGCCCACTACACATAATGAATTTATCATGTGTACTCCAATTGTAATTAATTTTATCATTTTTGAGAGGTAGGTATTGCATGTTACCAATAGTAAACAATGTCACTTTTATACAAGATCTAACAAATAAATAAATTAATAGTTATTATTAATATGGAATATCATTGTGATTGTCTCTTTTCTTTTGTCAATTAACAAACAGAATTTATTTATTTTTTGAAGAAATTAACTAACACAATTTGGTTTTGGAAAAAAAGTGAAGAACGTGTACATGTGTATATTGATGTTGACTCTGTTGGAAAATTTTTAGTATATGTCAAACTACTATGTCTTCTCGTATGTCACCCTTATAATTCGATGACACGTCATATATGTTAGTATCTAGGGTTTAGTTTTTAGGGTCTAGAGTTTTTATTTTAGAGTCTAGAATTTTATATAAATTATTAACAAAAAGATTAATTACCAATTAATTACACAACGTTAAATTGTTATTGGTTGAGATAACACGTGTCAAAAAATTACGGACTTGGCATACCACGTCATCCGTATGCCTGACATACAGTAAAATTTCTCGATAATGTAGGGAGATTGAGAGAATATATTATATACACAATTTTAGAGATCTTAAATGTGATACATGATTTAACTTTCAAAAGCAACATATACATTATCTAATATAATGAGAATGCAACACTACTAGAGCCAAGAAGTAAAATATCATCAACATAAAAAAATGTATCTGATTTTGAGCATGTGAACTATAGCATGTGTGAAACATTAGTGAAACACTTGTGCCACATATGAGGAGCATGTTTGAGGTCATACAATCGTCTGTACAGTTTACATATATAATTAGGACTGTATTTTTACTATCAAAGTAATCAATCACTGACATTGAGTAAAGCCTTTTGTGATAAGCTTTGTACCGCTCGACACTACCATTTGGGTTCAATTTTTACACAAAATTGCCAACAACCTCCATTAACTTTAGAATTTATTAGTCTCGCAATGCTCAACACAATATACTATGTACATCCATCTAGGACAATTTCAAAACCGTCATACTTTGAAATTTTGTAGGTGTGGTCTTCAAGAAACATCAAACTTGGCCCTTAGAAAAATATCAACCGTCTCCTTAAGTTTTAATCGTAATTTCATCCCCAAGTTTGTCAGATTTTCAATATTAATTAATCTTCCCTTAACCAACGATATATTCTACAAAATTTCTATACTATAGGGCAGAATACATACATACATACATACATACATACATACTGGGTACAATTTCACTCAATTACCAATTGATTACTCCGACCAACTTTCTTTTTCTTTTTCTTTTTCATTATTTTAATTTCATGTTCTTTTTCATAAAAGAAATTATGGCCTCGACAAGCTGTCTAAAAAGCAAAACTTGGCAGAAAAGCATTGCAGCTGGCTACTCAAATTAAACACAAAAGAAACACACTTGTTCTTATTTGTTCTACATCTTCTTCTTCTTCTTCCTCTTCCTCATAAACGAAAGTATACAATCCATCGAACAATGGGAATGGGAAGAAGAACTGCAATTGAGCTCATCCCCATGTATTTTTTCTTCTTCATTTTCTTCTTATCATCATCGGTCTCATCTTTCAAGGTACCTAATTACTTTGATTTTATTCTTACTTACTACATACATATATATCATCAAAGTCTAACATTAATACTTTGGTTTTGGACACATCTGCGTTTATATATGTTTCTTACATGTATGTTCTAATTTATCTCTTGTTCACTCAAATTAAATCAATCCAAATTTGCAGGTTCATGCTCAGGTTAATGATTCATCCAATCCATTCTCTCCTAAAGCCTCCTTAATCCGTTACTGGAATAACCATATCTCTAACACACATCCAAAACCCTCTTTCCTCATCTCCAAATCGTCTCCTCTCTCCGCGGCGGACTCAGCTTTCCTCTCCAAACTCGCCGCCGTCAACTCACTCTCCTCTCATTTTGACTCTTTCTGTTCTTTAGCACATTTACATTGCTCTTTTGACTCCTCGCACCCAAACCCTAACACCCGAAAGGATGCTAACTTCGCTCTTTACTCCAACAAACGCTTCTCGAGTTACGGGACTTCTAAACTCGGAGGTGTCGACTCCTTCAAGAATTACTCCGACAACCTCAACTCCGTCTCCGACTCCTTTCTAAAGTACAGCAATGAAGCCACTGGACACAGCGAAGGATTTATTAGCTACGCTTCTGATGGGAACGTAGCTAATGCAACCTTTGGAAACTATGGTGGTGGTGCTACCGGTGGTTCCGGTGAGTTCAAGAACTACCATGACCGTGTCAATGTACCAAGTCTCCGGTTTACGACATATGACTCCGATGGAAATAACCATAAGCTCTCATTTTCAAGCTATACGGAGGAAACAAATTCTGGGTCTGAAACATTTACTAGCTACGGAAAGAAAGGAAATGGCGCCCCCGCGGAGTTCATAGCGTATAGTAGAGATGCAAACATTATTGACTCCACATTTACGGGTTATGGTGAGTTGGGAAATGTAGCCAACGATTCTTTCACCGGATATGGTGTTTCCGGCAACAACCCACATAACAACTTCAAAAGTTACGGCACCGGTGGAAATTCCGGCCGTGATAGTTTCTCTAATTATAGAAATGGAGCCAATGTGGGTCAAGATTCATTTCAATCTTACGCTAGAAATGCAAATGCAGGGAAAGCTAGTTTTTCAAATTATGGGAAAACATTCAATCCCGGAAACGACACGTTTAAAGAATACGGCAAAGGATCAAAGGGAATGACAACCGTTGGATTCAAAACGTATGGTCCTGATCGATCTTTCAAAGATTACATTAAAGGCGCCACTTTTTCGGCTTACACTAATTTTAGTGGGGGTAGTAACAGTGGCAGTTTCGTAAATAAAAGATGGGTAGAGCCTGGAAAGTTTTTCAGAGAGTCAATGATGAAGGAAGGGAATGTTATGGTGATGCCCGACATTAGCGACAAAATGCCAGAAAGGTCGTTTTTACCCCGATCTATTGTCTCAAAAATACCCTTCTCATCTCTCCATATAGCGGAAATGAAGGAGATATTCCACGCGCGAGAGAACTCCACAATGGAGCGCGTGATAGAGAACGCGCTGGCAGAGTGCGAGAGAGCCCCTAGCAGAGGCGAGACGAAACGGTGTGTAGCCTCGGTGGAGGATATGGTGGACTTTTCCACGTTGGTTTTAGGGAAGGACGTGGTGGTTAGGACTACGGAAAATGTGAATGGGTCAAAGAAGAAGGTGATGATAGGGTCGGTCAAAGGGGTCAATGGTGGGAAGTTGACGAAATCAGTGTCGTGTCATCAAAGTTTGTACCCGTATTTAATGTATTATTGCCATTCAGTCCCTAAAGTAAGGGTTTATGTTGCAGAGATTATGAATGTTGGAAATAAAAGGAAGATGAATGATGGAGTTGCAATTTGCCATATAGATACTTCAGCTTGGAGTGAAGATCATGGAGCTTTTGTGGCTTTGGGGTCAAGCCCTGGCAAAATTGAGGTTTGCCATTGGATTTTTCAGAATGATATGACCTGGAACATTGCTGACTGATTGATTTTGAGGTTTTTTATTTGTTACTATACAATTTCAGAAATCACATTCTTATTAATATAATGATTTCTCTTGTGTAACTCCTCTCAAAAGAAAGAAAAAAAAGAATCAGTGTTCATTTTGAGTGTTTGAATTTTGGTCATTTTTGATGAAATTTCTATCTTAATTTTCAGTTTCTACCTTAAGAGCGAGCCACCATTTTCTTATTTTAGTTTAAGAATAGAACTTTTATCTTATGATTATTCTTGTTTCTATTTTGAAGTTCAATTTCTATCTTTATATTTTTATTTTTAAGAAATACCATGCCCCAAAAGCGATCTATATTTTCTTCCGAATCAAGGCTTCTGATCTAGCTCTCAAATATTTAGCAACAACTTTCTTTTTATAATATGAATAAATAGAACTATATACTTACACTTAGACCTGACAATTTTCGTGTTCGTATCGTGTCGTGTCACAAAACCTTGAACACGACACGAAAACATTTTCTTGTCAAAATCTCAAACACGAACACGAAACGGGTTTGTCACGAAAAAACACGACATGACACGAGTTTTGCAAAATCTTAACCTAACACGAGTAAACTACTAACACGACACGAAAACAATCCGAACACAATCCGACATGAATATATACAATAAAAAAACTTTCCAAATGTCCTAAAACATGCTTAAAATCCATAAGTTATATATAAAATAAAACGTAATATGCTAATAGTTATTACAAACAAGCTAAAATAGTTATCAAATCCATTATGATTTATATATATACCCATTCCCCCAATCCTAAAATTATATTTAGAATTTTATATAAATTTTCGTGTCAATTTCGTGTTTCCGTATTGACCCGTATACGACTCGATTTTTTCTGTGTTAACGTCGTGTCGTGCTGAGAAAATCTAAACACGCGTTTTCGTATTGTGTAGCATTTTATCATGTCTACTTACACTTATACTAAAGAGTTATACACCACTGGTACTACTAACCTCAATAGGATACAACCTACACCATCTACTCCTCGTACTAACATTTAACACTATCTACTTTTATTTAGTACTTTGTGAAAATCTGGCCCAGGTGATTCATTTTTTAAGTGATCCAAAACATTTTTGTGACATCTATGTGGCATCATCTTGGACTTCAAAATTTTATATTTACGTTTTCTTGATTCTATTTAATTCACAAATTACTTATTTAAATGTTTATTGACGAGCTTTAAACTCGTTAACTATCAAAAACAATGTTACTCTCATCCTTTCTAAAATGTAGATCATTTTGACAATTTTCATCATATTTATTTTTTCTAGTTTTGTCATTTCCGCTAAATCATCCTTATAATACATTTGTTTTCAAAACTATATTGAGAGAATAATTAATAATTCAGCGTTAACGGTTATTTTATAAAGTCAAACTTTACGCATTTTTTTGATAAATCTTGCATTTACGTGAATTAATTCTATAAACAAAAAAATCAGAGTTTTTTTTTCCATAGTCATTGTAACTACGAAATTTATTTTTTTTAGTGCATATATTTTTTCAAGACTAAAATGACATATTTCCGAGAAGAGGAAGTAATACACAATGTAAAGTGAAGGAGCTGAAATTGCAATATTTGCAAACAAGTGATTAATTGTTGATCTAGTCCGAACACCTATATTTTATGATTAAAATTTATTGAACTGAATTAAATGCTAATGAATGAACTGAAATAAATTACTGATAAGATATAAATAATAAGGTTTAATAATGACTAAATTAGGAAATAAAGTATCTATTCGGGAAAGCACTTTATTTTTGGGCTATGAAAAAGAAAAAAACAGGCATGGTTTGAATGGAAATTGCAGGAAAAAGCAAGAGCACACGTGAATTGGCATGCCTGAATTTTAAGAATATACAATGTGCAGCTTTAAGTGAAACCCAAGATAATGCTTCTTCCTCTGTGCTTCTGCTCTTCAAGCACCATTTTTCTACACCCAACTCATTTACAAAGAAGCTTCTCCTTTACACCTAACTCAAATTATCATTTCTACTCTTTCCTTTTTCCTTCAATTTTTGGATTCAACCAACATGCCTCATCATTTCAATGCTTGAATTAACAGTCTATTATTATTGAATACATATTCATGCCCATGTGAAAGTCACCTCAAATTAAGGATATTCATATAACTCATTTACCACATCCACCTCTCTTGGTACAACTAGTTTGTGAAATATTTTGGTCTAGTATCATGCAGTTATTATTCGTTTTGACTAAATTTAGCAACTTGGGCCTTAAAACTTTAAACGCACCTATATTTGTTGGATGTATGCTTATAAACCATGAGTAAAACGAGAATGTCATTACAATTTGAAAGTCTATTAGTTTGTAACTTTCCTTACAAATTCAAATCGTAAATTCTTTATGTTTAGCAAAACTTAAAGCATGAAAAGTCCCACATGTAAATATCCATTTTTTTGAGCAATTTTTAAGTTTTTAATAGTTTATTTCTTGATTTGGAACATTTCTAATAATTAATTAAAGGTTATATTTTAAAACAAATTCATGTGGTTAAAATAGTGCCTGTGATTTTTTCTTTTTAAATTGCACCATGTGATTACATGAATTCTCAAATAAATGATTTTTTTCATTGATTTCACCAAAATGATCATTAATAACCTAAAAAATGCACAGTTTTAAAATTTGATGATATTCTAAACAATTTTAGTTTTTTCAATTTTTTGCTCACTTTAGCGATCATTCAAATATTGTTTTATGAAAAGGGAGAAAATAAATATTTCGAGACATAAAGTTAAAAAATAAATGGAAGATGTTATTTCATAGTAAATGAGACTTAACGACTTTAACTAGGTGAGGACCCGATTTCCTGATCAGAATTCAAGCATTCAAACAGGCCCATTATTTTAGTACTAGGCCGAATATATATGGGCTGAGCTTGAAAATAGTTTAAAACCCAACTAACATAAAACAAAAAAATTTACAATTTTTAGTAATTTTTTTAATATTTTACCGTTAGTTTGATATGTCATAAACCCTAGCCTCCCTCCTCTCTATTATTGATAAACCCCTCCGTCTCTCTCTCTCTCTCTCTCTCTCTCTCTCCCTCCCTCTCCGTTTGTTCGGATTCCGGCGAACCTCCGTGCGGTTTCTTGACAGCTGTCTTTGTTCATCTTCATAGGTTTTGCTTATCAAGTTCGAATCTCGATCATTTATTAAATTAAGTGATTTTTGCTGTAAGTTTTAAACTTTACTTTATTATATGTATCCATGATGCTACAGGAAAAACTAAACTATATGGTGGAAAAGAAGGCAAAATCAATGGGGGAATTCAAGGAGTTGGAAGAGCTAACCCGACATCACATCGATTCTTTCGATTACATGGTCGATAAAGGACTCGAAATCATGATGGATAATATCAAACCAGTCGAAATTTATGATAATAAATCCGATACCACTTTGAAATATATCCTTTTATTGTTTTTTCAGTTTCTTCAATCTTTAATTTGTACCTTCTAGTTTATTCATTTGCTTCCTTGACTGGTCTCTACTGTACCTGACTCGTCCTAGAATTGATGCGCCTGTAAAGGAAAGTTCAAGAACAAGCCGAAAAAATCTCCTTCCTTTTGAAGTTAGTGTTATTTATTTGCCCCTTTGTTGTTCTCTTAGGTTGTTTACTGAATTTCAATTTATGCGATGATGTTTAATTTTTCTTTCCTTGCAGTGTCGACAGGCAAAAGTTTCGTATACCGGAAAATTCGAGGCCGACGTTTGCTTTGAGTATCATGGTAAACAAGCCATCAGAGAGAAGTATCATTTTGGCGGGTTTCCTATAATGTTAAAGGTTGGTACTTTTAAATATTTGTTATTCAATTTGAGCTATAATTGTTTTGCTGGTGTTAGTCTATTGTTAGACTATTAATTTGTTCGCGTAGCATTTGGTTGAATTTTAGTCTTTAGATTTAAAATCTATTATTTGGGAATTATGATTATGGAACAGGTAATAGCTAATCTCTAATTTATTTCATACTAGAATTTATGATTAAGATGATGAATAATTGAACATGATTCAGTATTCGACAAATTATTGAATTAAGAAATGCTAATTATTCTTTGTTTTGATTTTATTTATTGTTATTTTTAGTTCACTTGTGTCTCTTAGGTGTGCATGCCTTTAATAACTACGCTTTTTTCTGGTTAAAATCTTACTATTGTTCGTTGTTTTTGGCATTGATGTACTTAAATCAGTCGAAGCTCTGCCATTTGTATGGTGCCAGCTCTCAACAGTTGGTTTCACACAAGGAAGAGTCGTCAGAGAAGGGTGGGTAAGTAGGTTAATTTAGATTGACATATATACAAATTTGGTCATTTATTTTTCAGTACAATATTGTGATCTCAGTTTCAATTAGACATGCTCATCATGCTCCTCACTTATCCTCCTTGTGCTCTTCGACATGACAGTTATTGATGTTTGCAATACTTTTGTTGATATTAATCAATACTTCGAAGTACTGCTTCAAGTATTAAGACTGAATGGAAATATTATTATCTACTTCTAATTTTATAACATTAGTGAAGATGGAGCAGTCACTGATAATATACGACCAAACTTAGCGTTTGACCATTTTATACCATTAGTGAAGTTGGAGTAATCACTGATTATATACAACCAAACTTAGCTTTCGAGTTTATGTTTTGATGGTATCTTAAATAGCAATTTTCTTTAAACTGCGTAGATACTCTTTTTTCTGTTGTAAAATATCACTACCTGCTTTGTCTCACTTTCTTATTCAGTTTTATTATATGATGCAGCTACTTCATATTGAACGGGCTCGAGAGAGTTGCTCGACTTCTAATAATGCCAAAGAGGAACTATGTGAGTACCTCATGCAATGATAGTTAATAAGCTAAATTTGGCGTAGAGCAAGGCATACCACTTTTGTCTTGTCCTGTAGTGGTCTAGCCCTGCTTCTTGTTCTGCTCATGTTTCAGACATGTTCCTCGTAAAATTAATTCTGATTAGCTATATTGCCCTTGTGTTTGATTAATTGCATTAGGTTCTGAAAAATAAAATATAGCACATGCTTTTAAAATATCCTTATATGCTTGACAAAAATATCTTGTCTCAACTGTGGAGTTTCATGTGCAAATGGAGAAAAAAAATAAAATTAGCTTACCTTTTTTCTTTCTCTCCTAATAGAATATTTTAATTTATTATTAATTTGCTGGTTTTACATTTTGCATGCCTCAATTAATATTTTATGTTTCAGCCAATGAGTATGGAGCGGGGTTCGTTTCGTCATCGGCGGGATGGATATACTGATAAAGCTGTTGTTATAAGGTTCTTGCTTTCTGTGGTTTTCAGTTTTACTTTTATTTTCAGTTTTTTCATCTTTCTGATTTAATCTTGTGAGCACCTCTTTTTTATGATTATCCCTTGTCGTGTGAGGGTTCATCAATATATTGCTTGGAGACCTTTCATATCTAATTCTTAGAGGCAAGACAGCTAATTTGCTATTTTCGGATTGAATTTTTTCAAGTGCCTCAATTGATGTTCCCTAGCTTGGGTCTCTTGCTTTTAAAGTCCTATTTATGTTTTTAAAAGACATTTTTTTTTTTACCTGCACTAGCAATGTGATCAGTTTTGTTTTGCTACTTTTTTATTCCTGTCCAGATGTGTAAGAGAATACCAATCCTCAATAACAGATCAATCTTCAATAACAATTAAATTGTATTATCTTCGTAATGGAAGCGCAAGGCTTGGATTTTGGTAAGCCATTCAAGCTCTATTTCTAGACGAATTTTTAGCTTCTGTTTTAACGAACTCGCACTTATATTCATGAATTGTCTTCACAGGATACAAGGAAGGGAGTACTTATTGCCTGCTGGCCTTGTCCTGAAGGTCTTATTCTGCTTATGATTCCTTCACATATTATGCATATGTAAAGTGCACTCACAAATGCTTATATAATTGCATGCTATATTTTACTCATCATGGGCGTTAATTCTACAATAGGTTACGAATGCTGACCTAGGTAGTTTATTTACATTTGTGAACTTCTATTCTACACATTTTATTTTGTACCGATATATTGCGTTGTTACAACCTGGTCATATTTTGTAAATTTAGCAATAGTCATATCCCATTATGTATTTTGATTGAATATTACTGTATTTTAAGCTTTCAATCTAAGATGCTGACAAAATTAACAGTTGTCTGCCATTATGTTTGTCTCTTGTGGGGATTGATGCCTCTATTCCTCTTCCCTCTTTGGTGCTTGTTATTACCTCTTGTTTTTTTCATAGGCACTTGCTGAGACCACAGACCGTGAAATATACGAGAACTTGACAAGTTGTTACAATGAGAAATATGAAAAGGAAAAAGGAGCTGTTGGTTCTCAGCTTGTGGGTGAAAGGGCAAAAATTATCCTTGATGAAGTTAGGGACCTACGTCTTTACACTCAGAGTGAATGCCTACAACATATTGGTATGTTTCATGGCACTAATGGTATTAATGACCCTCATTTTTACATTATATTATTTGTGATTTGTGTTAATTCTGTTACTTGCACAGGGGAACACTTCCGACCTGTTATCAATGAGCTAGAAAAAGAAACTTTCTCCAATGTAAGTTAAATTGTTTGATTTATCTTCCATTTGTTCATTGTTCTGAAAACTTCACTGGTTGATTCAACCCGAACCAAATTTCTGGTGCGCCTTGGTTAGAGCTACAGAGTCTCTATCTATGGGACTAAGTTAGAATCGTCTGAACCTGCCGGGTTAACTGTGAATCAGTCAAGCTGGTCCCAAGTGACCGGGTTGGCTCAGTTTTTTGCTGACCAACAACAACAACAGCAGCAAAGCCTCTGTCTCGAAATGATTCGGGGTCGGCTAACATGAACCATCATAAAGAACCGTAAAGCTCAAGTTGTGTCGGGGACGTAAATTCTCTCCCGCCACCCCGTTGAATCTACCACCATGTTTTCCTCAATCCTTAATAAACTCATATCACTCTCAATCACTCTCTTTCAAGTTTGCTTAGGCCTTCCCCTACCCCTCACCGTTTCTTCCTCTTGCCACCTTTCAAGCATTCTAATCGGCGCATCACTCGCCCGTCTTTTTATATGGCTAGACCACCTTAGTTAATTTTCCGTCATCTTATTCTCGATTCATGTAACTCCTACTTTCATCTTAATAATTTCATTCCTGACTCGATCTTTTCTCGTGTGGCCACACATGCATCGCCATACGAGGGGGGTGTTCCATTGTGCATTATCTTTTAGGCAACCTATGGTATTGATATGTGATATTTAATAGCAGTAAAGATATATACATCCAGTATCATATAAATGTAATTGAAATATCATATAACAAAAAATCGGCCAGCCTTCAAAACTTTCGCAATATATATAAAAGAACTTTTGTTTTGTCTTGTTAATGTTGAAATTTTGTACAAAGCAAACCTTAAGCTGTTTATAGATTATCTGATTCAAAATGAATTATGAAATGTACGCCCTATCGATTTAACATTATTTATAATAGTAACTAGTAAATATGATTGCCACTCAATTGTAAAATTTGTACTTTTGAGTTTTTTGATTTTTTGATATATGTTGTATAAATTTTATATTTTAAATTGTATGAAATATATATATAAACCTTTGTACTTTTTTTAAAAAATAAAATAAAATAAATTAGTTTAATCCCTACATCAGTTTCGGCTGAACTTCTAACCCTTAAAACCCTTTTGTTTTTACTGGTTTTTTCACCTGCCGGAGTTTGAAAACCATGGGTTTAGATGCTAGGGAGATGGGGAAAAAAATGATATATTACATGAACTGAGGTGATTCTACGATTTTGTAACTTTTTTTTTTTGCTTTCCTTCTATGCAGGCGGGCCATGCTGTTCTAAAAGATTATATATTTGTTCATCTTAATAACTATGATGACAAGTTCAATCTGCTAATGTTAGCTACAGCCTCTTTCTCTCATTAGTTTGCGGTTACATTTGAGGAATATGCCTGATTTCATTTGTTATTAAGAGGATTATATGCTGGTTCTCATGCTGAAGTTTCTTTCTAATTTTGGTCTTTTTAGCTTCATGTTGCAGAAACTTTTCTCCTTTGTTGACCAAACCTCAATGCCAGACAATCCGGACTCCTTGCAAAATCAGGAAGTCTTACTCCCTGGGCATCTCATTACTATTTATGTGAAGGTGCAAAATTAGATACGGAATACCTTGTAACAAGTGCTTCACATGAACTTATATAAAAAATTGTATTTTGTATATATTACCAGTTTTGCATATTTCTGAAGTCGTGCTTGTTTTTCTATTACTGTTAGATATCATTCAGTTTGGGGGATTTGAGATTTAGTTTGTTGCCTTTTTTTTGAATGATTTTGAGAGTTTGAAGAATTCTCCTTGGGGTTGGTTGATTGTATTTGCAATAAAAGGTGAAGTTTTGGATGCCTGAATTTTTTATCTGAATGAATCTAGAATGCTATTCAAAAGGTCTAATTTGGTATCTGGCTGAAGGGTTCTTCTTTTAGTTTTTCTTGATTGATTTTAGTTTTTAGTAGTCTTCTCTCTATCCTTTACGAGGGTGAGCTCCAATTCTTCTGATCATATTGATGGGGTTGGGATTTACGTTTACCATTTTTTTTTTCCTAGGAGAAATTAGAAGATTGGCTGCGGAGGGGAAAGAAGCTTATTCAAGAGGAGCTTCTAAAAAACAAAAATTTCAATTTCCTGTCAGGTATGAAGTTTTAAACTTTTTTGTCCTTGCAGTTAAGAGACCAATTATAATTTGATTTTGTCTAGAAGTTTAGTTGAGAATGACTTGGTTCTAGATGAGTTTTGTAACTTTTATTCAATTCTTGCTATTTTTCTTTTGCAACTTTTCAATTGTTGTTAGGTATATTCTTTTTTCTAATTAGTTTGGAGGATCAGGAACAAGAAAAAAAAAAAGCATAGAGGCATTCAACATAACTTTAAGTCTTTACAATTATGCGATGCTGGATTTTGTATTTCTATTTATCCATTCTGGTCCTGGGATAATGCTGCATATGTATTAGTAATTCATTGACCTTATCGTGCTTGAAGTCAGAAGTTGCTAAGCAACTGTTTTGTTGTTTAGATGTAGGATGTTCTAAAAAGGATTAGGTCTGTTCACATAGTGATTATTACTTGTTGCCTGAAAAAAACACAGTATCAGAGGTTAAGAAGGTTATGCAGAAGGTTCCTTCAACATCGATAGGTCTAGCTGTGGAAACTATGCTCAAAACTGGAAGGCTTGCAACACAAACAGGCCTAGATTTGCAGCAGGTATTGAGTTACTGATGAGGTTCCTTTTCTTGTTTGTTGAAAATCTCTAGATATGCTATCATCAGGACTATAATCCTCGTCTTTTTCATCCTTCATGTTGGAATGGAGCCTTGTGATGCATTTTCATGTGTTTTTTTATTAGCATCTTTATCAGATTTACAATGTACACATTTAATGTCGTATAGATGTCTGAATTCCAAGCAAGAATCTAAAGATGATGACAATATTGTAGTTAAACTACTTTTCCCTTTAAACTGAAATTAAAGATCAATAATTTTTTTTTCTTTCTAATGTGTTGATGTATGGTCAAGCATGTGTTCAATTCTTATATTCTTTACTTTTTTTGTGCACTTAGAGATGATAATAACTATTTTTCATGTAACTTAAAAGCTTAAGATTTTTAGTTAAAAGGCTCGGTGGCTTTTTATTAGAGTCTCTTAGACCAAGAGCTCAAGAGTCTGAATCCTCCGAACATTATTTAGTAATGAAATTTTAGCTCATGATAGAGTGGCCCTGTGTTGTACACTGTTTCAAGCTCAACGGGTATCTACAAGTGCGGTTCTATTAGGGGTGATAAAACTATTGTTGGACGTTACTTATTAGCTTAAACTTTCGGGTTAGACAAGTTCTTTGACAGTACTTGTATATTCACCATATATTATTTGATAAGCATCAAAGCGTCTTATAGGGTTAGTTTATGTGGAGATTATTGAGTATAACCACTCTTTACGTTTACCAATAACTTCCGTGTTGTAAAATTTCTGTTGGCTTGTAATGTGCGTTTTCTGCTTATGCTAACTTCTGTTGCTGGTGCTAAATGGATCGTTGATGAAAAATTATGATGTGTTGCTAGAGGGCTGGTTACACTGTCCAAGCAGAGAGGCTCAACTTTTTACGCTTCCTTTCTTTTTTCCAAGCTGTGCATCGAGGGGCTACATTTGCTGGACTTCGCACAACAAGTGTGCGAAAATTGCTACCTGAGTATGTATTGCATGGGAATTGAACTTGTGTTTGTGTTTGTTTATTTCATCTAATCAAAAGACTATCTACAGATCTTGGGGTTTTCTTTGCCCTGTCCATACACCTGACGGGGAGCCTTGTGGATTGCTGAACCATATGACTTGCTCTTGTCGTAAGTACCATTCTTCCTACGAGCTCAAGTATTCTGTTAATGTTTTAGTTGTTCCTGAATACTTTCATGGTTCCTTGTCCTCTGTGAAATATAGATGATTAGAAAAAAATACTGGAAGCATAAGCTTAAGCTGAAGTTCCATTCTGAGATATATTTTATTATTTGGCATCAGTATAATGACGATTTTAGCTGTTCATGTCATGAAAGGTACTGTTGGATAGTTGGAAGGCGTAGAAGTTCATGTAAGGTTCAATGAAGCACATCGTTTGTATACGTTATCATGAGCTGGATGATTATCGGATATAGATATTGTAGTGGAAGCTCTTCCTCCCTTTCCCAAGTGTAATATTCCATGGAAATGGAGAGAAATCCATGGGATACCATGTAGGCTAGGATATGATTTTGATATATTTTAAATTGTTATAATACACACATATATAGATAGGAGAGGAGAGGAGACCCATACCTGACAAACTTAACACCTACAAAGCTCATACCTAGAAGACCTGTACCATGCTTACATTATCACAGCCCCCTCAATCTGGTGTATGGATTTTAATCATTCTCAAATATAGACAACACAGTCTTAAAAAACAATACAATTGAAACAATACAACTCAAAAGAAAAAAGTCAAGATGAGTTGTCGAAACCCCACCAAATCACTCCAAAATGTATTTTTGCTGAGTTGAATTAGGCATGGTCTAGGTTGTATTATTATTATTATCATAACAATGAACCTCCTTTAGTGTCATTTTAATATGTTAAGAAAACAAAAGAAAACAACTTTTATAAATGTATTATGCACATAGTAGACAGCTGGGGCCTTTACTTTGTTGGCATTATGAGTTAAGTCTGCTTATGTGCTAATGCTATTAAAAATAAAGCACCTTTTGGTTTTGCTGATACTTTATTTTCAGTTTTTTGATTTGATTTAAGGTTCGGATTTCTAATTTCTGCATTGCTGGTTGCTTATCAATAGTAATTATTTGGGTTGGGGAAATGTCAAATTGACTTTGCAACATAAAGCAGTAGAATTTTTAGATGTATTTGAAATTTTAGCTATGATACATTTTTTTTTGGTGACGGGGATGAATTTTTCTATCAATATGATAATGCGAGTATGCATACACCTTCATTTGAATTTTGACAAGAATCCTTTTATTGTAAGCAAGAATACCATTTGAAAAGTTGTTTCTGTGGTATGAATATACTTAAATACAGTGGACTAGTTAATGTCAACATGTATTTGATGGAACAAGGCAGTATGTGATATGAAATCTGATTGTATTCACTTTGATGGTCTTTAAATATCTGTAGATTAAATGGGACGGGATGACTTCAAAATGATATGGAATATTTATTTTCCCTTGTTTGGCTTCTGAGTATAATCGCAGGAGAGAACTATATTAGGTGGAGAAAAATTAATGTTATATTAGTTGTCTTCTCTCTCTTGGAAAAGGTTTGCCTTGACTAGGAAACAATTTTTATTTGACGTCATTTCTTAAGAATATTCTTTCGTGAAACAAATTGAACCATAACCTTGTCTTCTTGATATAAAATCTCATCTGTAGTCACTTTACTTCGTACAATGTTCTCAGGAATTACTTCAGATTTTGATTCACAAGGAAAAGTTAAAGAGTTTTTTGTTATAAGGAAGGCTATCCTCAATGTCTTGACTGGTCTTGGCATGATTTCTTCGTTGCCAAAGCTTGTGCGTGCTGGCCCTCCTCAATTTCTTTCTGTTCTTTTAGATGGGCGACTTGTAGGGTCTCTACTTTCTAGTGAAGTTGAAAAAGTTGTTGCTCATTTACGAAGATTGAAAGTTTCGGGTGCTTCAGTGGTTTGTATTTGTCAAATTTCATCATGGATTTTCATCTATCCATCTATCAATTCTTTCATAAATAAATAATTTGGTGCAGGTTCCGGATGATTTGGAGGTCGGATATGTTCCTTTGAGCATGGGTGGTGCATATCCTGGTCTATATTTATTTACATCTCCCTCCAGATTTGTTCGCCCTGTTAAAAATATTTCTGTTCCTGCCGACGAGGGCACCAACATTGAACTTATTGGACCATTTGAACAGGTGAATACAAATATTTCATTTCAGGTTTAAATTTGAGAAAACACTTCTTTAGAAGATTTGGACGGCAGTGTATAGATCAAATTGACTAAATAATCTAAATGTTGCTTACTTGCTTGCACATCATATCAGGTTTATATGGAAATAAGGTGTCCAGATGGTGGAAATGGAGGAAGAAGTGATGCTTTTCCTGCTACTCATGAAGAAATTCATCCAACTGACATGCTTAGTGTGGTGGCCAACCTTACACCATGGTCAGATCACAATCAAAGCCCACGAAACATGTATCAATGTCAGGTGTCTACTATGCTCCAAGTCCTCTAAAGCTAAAAGCTTTTTACTGTCCTTCAATTTGCTTTGTATATAGCATTTTGATTTCATACGTTGTCTGTAGATGGCAAAACAAACAATGGCATACTCTTTACAATCCCTTCGTTTTCGTGCTGATCAGAAGCTATACCATCTGCAGGTAATGTGTATTTTCTTTCTTTTCTGAGATTTTCTCCTTGTTCATTGAAGAATTTACTGGAGCAAAAGCAATATTTTTCTAAAGTTCCACCCTTAACAGAGTATTTTCCTTGTGTTTCTTCTAATTGACAAATGGGCCTCAATTAAGTGCCCTGTGTGCATAGTCTTGTGATTATTTTTAATCTTCATCCAACACTAAATGTGTTCAATAATGGGTACACACTTCATGTGAATTATAATAATTCCCACACTTTGTAGGTTTGGAGATATATGGCCTCTGAACATGTACACATATTTAGGCTCCATTTGTTTGATTGAAAATATTCTTCTAGAAACTATTTTTTTTTTTTTTCTAGTGTTTGCAAGGAAATGAAATCAAAATAAAAAATCTATAAAAACTAAGGAAAATATATCCCCTTTGTAAGAAGGAAAGTTATTTTCCAAGAGATAGAAGATACCAATCTAGCATTTATTTCTCTTCCATTGACCATAACTCTTTTCCTAGAGATAGAATATTTTTATTTTCTTAGAAAATAATTATAATGGAATTTATTTTCCATGAAACAAACGGAGCCTTAGTACCCACTGTTGTTAAAGGCTTAAGGCGTGAAAGGGTCCTGGAGCCTAGGCTTAAGGGGCCATGCAAGACGCGCGCCTTAGAAACATGAGGTGCATAAACTAAAAAAATCATATAATCTATTCCTAGTTAAAGCATATATCAATATTTATATCAATGTCAAACCTAAACAAAAAAAAAACGAACACACACTTATTATGATCACAAATAAGACCAAACCACAGAAAAACATGAAACTAAATGTTAAAAAAATACCAAGTACAGTACCAAATCAATGCTACTCCTACTACACGAATAATCGTTCATTGTCAATAAAAAAGAACACACAAACAACTAATATTATCATCAGGATCATCTGCTAGATTAATATCGTCCTCTCGATAGTTGCAATCTGGTCTGCTGAGTGGAGGGTGGTGGAGACTACTCATGTCCTTTATGTATCAACTCCCCTCTCTAGTCTTTTTATATTCATGTGACTAAATATTTCTTATTTAGTCTTTTTACTATTTTACTTGAACAAGATCAAGGGTTAAGATTTAAGTCTACTTAAATCAGATAGTGGTTGAGAGTAATAAACAATTCTTTTTTAAAAACAAAACAGTAACAAAATAAAAACCATTGTCAAAACCATATACGTGCATGCGGCGCGCCTAGCATCTGGCGCCAAATCCAGGCGAAGTGCTCAAAGACGAGAGCGTTTGAAACAGCATCTCGCCTTCGGCAAAAAAGGCTCATAGCTACGCTAGTTCCGATTAGCAAGTGCTTCACAGCCTTTCTTATTTATTTATTTTCATAAGAAATTGTTACATTTAAGTTCTTTCAAAGCGACAAAAAGAATTTGTTGATGTTTTTCTTGAATTAAGATCTGGGCAGTGATTTGAGTTTAATGTCCTTGGGCTTGCTTCATGGGAACAGAAACAGCCAATGCAATTTATCACTCTATGCATTTGTTACAAACTCGTGTCTCACTGTATATGAAATGTTTTGGGTGTTCAGACTCCTCAAACTCCTATTGTGCGCACAAAAGCATATACAAAATACTGCGTTGACGAGTTTCCAACAGGGACAAACGCCATTGTTGCAGTGCTTGCATATACTGGGTAAGTAGTCTATAGAAGCATAACTTAATCTCGTGAGCATTTCATAACGCATGCAATTTGCATTTCTTTTTCTAGCTATGATATGGAGGATGCCATGATTCTAAACAAGTCGGCTGTTGAACGTGGAATGTTCCATGGGCAAATTTATCAGGTTTGTACATATCAAATTAACTTCTTAACCTCCTGTACCTAACTTTGAAGAGTGAAGTCTTTTTCATGTTCATTATTGTTTAGATTATTGTCGCTTGGTTTTAAAGACTAGACTCGTTTGATGTTGACGCTGATGCTAATACTAATACTACTACTACAGTATGTTCTTATTGTCTCAAGCCCTTTATTTGTTACCATTGCAGACAGAGACTATTGACTTATCTGAAGAGGGTAGCAGGTCTGCACGAGACGAAAGAACGTTTAGAAGAAGCAAGCTAGATAAATCATCTCACTCTGTGATTGATTCTGATGGACTTCCATATGTTGGTCAGGTTAGCTATTAATTTCTGTATTCATACCATCTTTTTCTATTTCTATAGACTAATATCTACAAGATTAACATTAACCAATTACTCAATTAAAATCTAGATGATACATCCGGGTGAACCCTATTGTAGTATTTACAATGAAGTAACCAGCACAACAAAATCCAACTATCGAAAAGGCTCCGACCCAGTTTTTGTTGACTACGTGGCTGTTGATACAAAAAACCAGAAACTTCAGAAGGTATGCGTATATTTTTTTTTTATCTGATAACATTTATATTTGGACTTGTGTCACTATTGTGAGAGACGGTTCAGTTCAAACAATGTATTTCAGTCATTCAATGGTGTTTTGTTTCACTTTTCTGGCGCAGGTAAATATCCGTTTCCGGCATCCCAGAAACCCTATCATTGGTGATAAATTTAGCAGTAGACATGGGCAGAAGGGTGTTTGCTCCCAGTTATGGCCGGACATTGATATGCCATTTTCTGGCTTTACTGGAATGCGGCCTGATCTGATTATTAATCCTCACGCGTTTCCTTCGAGAATGACAATTGCAATGCTTTTAGAATCTCTTGCCGCAAAGGTATGTATGTGGAAATAAACTACTAAATTGTGGTCTTACATGCAGCATTTTTCCTCGGCAGCTGCATGCATGATTCTTCAATGTCAGAAGAGTAACTAATGTAAGCTCGAACACCTTGCTATTTCAGGGTGGTAGTTTGCATGGAAAATTTGTCGACGCCACGCCATTTGCTAGTTCAGTGAAAAGTGGTAATGAGCAAGAAATTGGATCAGACTCTGAATCACTTGTCGATGATCTTGGTGACATGCTAAGATCTCATGGGTTTAATTATCATGGTGTGGAGGTGCTATACAGTGGAGTTTATGGAACAGAACTCACATGCGAAATATTCATTGGGCCTGTTTACTATCAGCGACTTCGCCACATGGTTTCAGATAAATTTCAGGTAGTAGCTTCTTTCATATTACTTGATATATGGTCTTGATGATAAAACTTGAGCTATTCTTTCATTATTGACTATGATTCACTGTTCAGCGAAAAGGCAAGGTGATTGTTGATATTCATTTCTGGATTGGAACGTGCACATCCTGAAACACTTGAATTTTGCTATTTTTACATATCTAATCCTATTTTTTCTTTACATGTTTATCAATAAAAAATTTCACCTATTTACGAAATTGTTTTGAGAGTCTTGAATTTTACTATTTTTACATATTTAATCTTATTTTTTGTTCACATGTTTATGGATAAAACATTTCACCGATTTACCAAATTGTTTTGCTTTGTACAGGTACGATCAACTGGACCAGTTGACCAGGTCACCCGACAGCCTATTAAAGGAAGAAAGCGTGGCGGAGGTATCCGATTTGGCGAAATGGAACGAGATTCCATGCTTGCTCATGGGGCAGCATATTTATTGCATGATAGACTCCATACCTGTTCGGATTATCACATTGCTGATGTTTGTTCTCTATGTGGAAGCATACTCACGACAACTATCATGCAACAGCAGAAAAGGGTACGGGCGATTGGTGGATTACCTCCATTGCGGGATCCGAAAAAGGTGATGTGCCATGCTTGCCAAACAAGCAAGGGGATGGGAACTGTTGCAATGCCTTACGTTTTCCGATATTTGGCAGCTGAATTAGCAGCCATGAACATAAAGATGACCATCAAGCTAAATGATGGGGCTTGACTAACCCATCCCCACAACTCGGCTAACAATTACCGGCCTTGGGCTTTGGAAAAGGTAAGGGGATGGAAACTGTTTGCATCACCGAGCAGCTGAATGAGCCGCCATGAATGCAAAGATGACCATCGAGCTAAGTGATGAGGCCTGACTGTACCATTGTCCTGACTTTTTGGTACAATTTTGACTGAGTGTTGAGAGCGCCGTGAGTTATTTAAACTGTGATTCGCTATGTAATCAAATACGTTTGCTGGAAGTTCAATAGCTAAAGATTGATTTATATAGCTTGCAAGATGCTCTGTTGTAGGTAACTGAAAGAACTTGCAGAGGATAGTTTTCTCTTTGTAAGTTATAGATATGTATGAAAGTTTACTCACACTGGCAATATGGAACGTCTTTTATTTACGTAAAATTCAAAAAAATCCCTTGTGGTTTCACATTTTTCCAAAAAAAGGATTGTGAAGGATTGTGGTTTTTCATTTTTTTTCAAAAAAGTTTACCATTTGAAAATGAAAATTTCTAAGAATTAAAGTTGTTTAATATCATGTTTACAATGGAATCACTTTTATGGTTTTCGAAAATCGTCATTTATTAATCTCTCTAAACATTGAGTTTCTCTCTCTATTCGTCAAATTTCATCTAAATGATTTCGAAATAAAAAGATTGAATAATTAAAATTTCTTAAAACATCGTTATTTATTTGAATAGTCATTTTCGAAATTATTGATTTGAATGTCAATTTTGAAGTTATTAGTGCTGATTTTAAAAAACTGTAACTACAATACTCTTTTAGCAATAGTTAATCATAATTCTTTTTATGGAAAAAGTGAAATTACAACGGTTTTTTTTTTTTAACTTTACGTTTTTGTTTATTTGTTTTCATTAGAAAAACATTTTCAAATTCAGAAGTTTAAAGTGAAACAAAAATCAGTTTTGACAATTATTATTTCATCATATTTATTTTGATATATCAAATTTGTAAAACTGCATTTTATTATTTTACTTGTGCTTAATAATATTTGTCGTTTAAGGAAATGAAGAAAAATATCTAATCATTTACTCTGCTAATTGTTAAATTGACATATTCAATGCATTGAAAAAAAATATCTAATCATTTACTCTGCTAAATGTAAGGTTGGAAACAAGTTTTTTAATCCGATTGTCTCATTCACCGTAAATTCATCTTAAATATAACTTGATGTCTGACCAAAATATACCTAATTGTCACTTATGCATAGGTATTTCAAGGGAATTAGGTAGTTGAAGTTCTCTTCCATAAAGTTGTCCAAAAATGTTATTTTAGTCTCCCCAACTTCGGGACGACATATTGAGTCCCTTAGTTATCAAAATGTAACCTATTGAGTCTCCCAACTATCAAAATGTAACCTATTGAGTCTTTATTCGATGACATGATACTGAGTTGGCAAATGTGAAAAATAGTAATTTTAATGCCGACTCAGTGCCACATCATCGAATTAGGACTCAATAGGTCCACATTCTGAAAGTTGACGAACCCAATAGATTGTCCCCAAAGTTGATGGACTAAAATTACCTTTTTGGACAACTTTAAAAACTTGCATATGATTTAAGTTTTTTTTTATTTGGATTTTTGGTAAAAGAGTAAAAACATATAAAATACAATTGTCGCATTAACAACCAACACGACAAAAATAAGGAAGAAAATTTGTCGCATTGATCACAAATGCGACAGATTATACAAAATAAACTTTTTCTACAAATTATACAAAATATACTCTATTAATTATATTTGTCGCATTGGCAATAAATGTGATATATTATACAAATTATACTCTGCTACGTTGACAAATGACACGACAGATTATATTAGACATACTTGTCACATTAATTTCTAACACTACACTAACACAAACTACGTATACATGTTGCATCTGTCTACATATGCGACACGACAACCATTATTGTCGTTTGAACCACAACGCAACATCTGTTAAATCAAAATCTATCGATTTGACGTATACTTCATACAATAGGGCTATTCATCGCATATTATCTAATTTTGCAGTCAAATCATATAATAAAATATCAATGTACCATGTGAGCGATGAAAATTTCGACATAGAAACCAGATGAAACAAAATTTTCTCATTTTCCTTTGGTTCTTGATTCATTTTTCACTTTAGCTTGACTTCGTCGAAATGATTGAAATTGGTTGCACGTGACTTTTGAAATCGCCAAAATTGACTAGAATATCAAATGATATAAACTTGTGCAAAAGGTAAGAAAGTAGAAGTATTTTAGTTCAACTTAAGTGAAAGTGTCTAGTTTGATAAAAATGATAAATAGCACTATTATATAAATGAAGAATTTGAAAGACCATGATATGTACTGAATCCTCAAATTATGTTGTTGAGATCTTTAAATTGAACCATTTTACAAATATTAAGTATAAATTACTGTTATTTTATAAAACATTAATTTAGATATTAATCTAAATTGGCAATTTTTTTAATATGTTGTTTATACCTTATATCACTTAATTCAAACGATACAAAAAACAAAATACAAAACTTCTAATGTGTAAGATAATAATTTAAGCTGTCAAAAAGGTCAGGCTTGATAATAATAATACTCGTTTTCTTTTTTTAGCACGTTTGAAGTGATGCCCTAAGACACCAATGATATTTTATAGGAATTGAGTGATGCTCATGATTCACAATTAACTTTCCAAAAATCAACAAACCCCACAGAGAAAATTGAATGTATCCAATCCGACAACTTCTTATAATTTCCAATGTCGTTTCTATTGACATGTGAAGTGTGGTGTCGTTTCTGTTATAATTAACATATGCAGTATTCAGTGGCATATATATTTTACTATTTGACTTATTATAAGATCACCTACTGCCATTCAATTTCGTAGTGAGTATTCCAAGATGCCATCTAATCGATTTCAATTATATTTGTTTATGTATACACACTCGTTGATCACGTGGAGATGTGTTTCTACCTTTTTGGCTTAATATATCAAATATCTTTCGAATTTGATCTAAAAATTGATTGATATTCCCCATTTTCAATTTATCCAATGATTTCCAAAATAACTCTGCACATTCTTACAGATTGGTGCTCATGTTTTCTTTTATATCAAAAGGTGACTGTGATCGACACATTTTTTCAAAATCAAAGAGTTTCAAATTGATAGTGCAAAATGTGATTAATAAACTCAAAATTAAAAAATTCAAGAATTAGAGTTGTATTAAAGTTGTTTTGTTTCACATTTACCGTGGAAACACAAGAAAAACTATTTGACAATGGATTGATCCAATACTGTTTTAACACATATCTCATTGTTGGCTAGATTGTTTTTTATAAGTTCAATGAGATGTGTAAAAAGTTTAAAACACTATTTGATTGACCATAGAATATAAATATTATTACCACTTTTAATTTTGAAATTACAATCTCAAATAACCGCGATGGAGTATTTATTAAGAAATCAAATTCTCAATCGTTGACTTTGTAATTAATAGTTGAAAAATATTGAAATATTGAACTTGACCATCTTAACGATATCCCAACTTAAAAAGACTCAAATCCAACCTTATATAATCGAAGATAACAAATCGAATTTTCATTTCTGTCAAATTGAATGTAAAATGAAAAGAAGTGTAAGGTATATCTTAAAATACAACTGAAAAAGAGCTTTTATGAAAGTAAGTCAAATAATTCTATCAAGAACAAAAACAGAAAAAGTAAGTCAAATAATAAAACGTGGAGTAAACGGAGTTATATAGTGTATATGTTATAAATAATATGAATACTTAAATTTTTCATGGTGTCTGTGATTTCCGAGGAAAACAAGAATGACAAAAAGAAGAATAAAAAAAATAGAAAACATTAATTTTTGAGTAAAAACCGTAAAGTGGGATATTATGAGCAAATTCAAGAGTAAACGTGACAAATATAAGGAAAAATTTAATTATTAAATTTTCTGACTGGCTTTCCAGGAAAAAGAAAGGAAAAAACCTCCGACTTGCAAATCTTTGGATCATTCTTATGAGGAGAAACCAAAAAGTTGACCAGTAGCAAAACTTAATTTTAATATTTTATAACACAAAAGCCTAATAATATAATATGCAAATAGTAAAAGAAACAGCTGTGTGCATCATTTTCATTTTGTAATTTTTGTTCTTTTCTAAGGTCGTAAAAGAAACACACATTGCATAGAATATGTTTGGTTGGTAGCATAAATTGCAAGTATAAATAGAAAACGAGGCAAAACTCAGCTTCACATGTAGAGACACATTTGAAGCTAACACAATTAAAGTAACTCTTATCATATGATTCCTGTTAGAAAAATGAACAAGCTTTCGGCTATGCCGTTTCTTCTTCTTTTTTCACATATGTTATTGGCAGGCACGGGGGCCTCCCCCTCGCCCTCCGTCATTGTCATCGGAGCTGGAATGTCAGGTTAGTTCACCATTATATTCTTACTAGTAATTTAAAACATGACTTATTGACATATTGGTATATAATTCTTGAACTAATAATTTAGGATATATACAAAATGAATGAATGTAGGAATTGCAGCAGCAAAAACATTGCAGGAAGCAGGAATAAAAGACATAATAATAGTAGAAGCAACAGGTAGGATTGGTGGGAGGCTGATGAAAACAGAATTCAGTGGAAACACAGTTGAAATGGGTGGAAACTGGCTGTTTGGCGGCGGACCGATAACTAATCCTCTCATGGAAATTGCTCATAAACTCAAACTCAAAACTTCGCTAAGCGACTTTGATAATATCACTTCCAACACCTATAAACAAGAGTAAATATTTAGTTATACTAATTAATTCATCAATCAATTCATCATTTCCTTAATTAATTAAATACACTTATTCTTAAACATTCTATATATGGAATGGTACAGAGGTGGTTTGTATTCAAAGGAGGAGGTGGAACAAGTAGATGAAGTTGCTACTGCTAGAGATTCTTTTTGTGAAAAGTTTTCCCAAATGTTATCTACCAAAAAGAAAGATGTTGATGTCTCCATTTTAGCTGCTCAGAGAATTTACAAAAGGTAAGGTACTAGAATCTTTAGTTCAAGTAAATTAATTAATTAGATCTAATAAAATAAAATCTTACAGTGTCCCTACAAGTCCACTTGAAATGGTGGTGGATTTCTTTCACAATGATTTTGAAGATACAGAGCCACCGAGACTTACAAGTTTGAGGCACACTTATCCCCGGAATGAACTCGTAGATCACGGCGAAGATGAGTACTTTGTGGCTGATCCTAGAGGTTATGAGGTTATTGTTCAGTATCTTGCCAAGCAGTTCCTTTCCTCATTGACATCTGATCCCAGGCTTAAGCTAAATAAGGTAACTTTTTAATCTAAGAATTCTGATCATCGACGGAATGAATTTCGTCGTTTATAAGGTTCGGTATATTATGTTTTAATTACTTGTGTTTGCACTGCAGGCAGTAAAAGAGATAAGCTACTCAGACAATGGAGTTACCCTAAAAACTGAGGACGGTTCGACATACAACTCCAAGTATGTTATAGTGTCTGTCAGCCTTGGAGTCTTACAAAGTGACCTTATTGAGTTCAAGCCTAAGTTACCGGTCCGTAATTATCAATTTTAATCTAATTTTAATGACGACGACTAACTAACAATAATCTAGTCTTTTCTGAATTATATTATTTATGATTGATCAGACATGGAAAAAGATTGCTATAGCTGATTTTAGCATGACAATATACACCAAGATATTTCTGAAATTTCCATACAAGTTCTGGCCTACAGGCCCTGGAACAGAGTTCTTCCTATACACTCACGTCAGGCGTGGATACTATCCGATTTGGCAGGTAGGTATATATATACGTATATGCTTATTGTTTAATCGTTTCATTAATTAATACAAGTAAACTGATGATGATGAATTGGATTAATTAAAATTGCAGCATTTAGAGAAGGAGTATCCGGGATCGAATGTTATAATGGTTACACTAACGTCTGACGAATCAAGGAGGGTAGAGGCATTAACAGATAAAGAAATTGAAGCAGAAATCATGGAGATCCTGAAGAAGTTGTTCGGCGAAAAAATTCCAAACCCGGAAGAAATACTTGTACCAAGATGGGGGATGAGCAAGTATTACAAAGGCAGCTATTCTAATTGGCCTCCTAATTACACTCAACAACGTAAAGACCAATTAGCGGTTAGTCTCCAATCTCCACTTGCTTCTTTCTTGCTTTCAAGAAATATATTCTACAAACTAACTTGTAGTATTGAATTTAACAGTAAAAAATTTCTTATGACAGGAAGCAATCGGACCGGTGTACTTTACAGGCGAGCATACAAGTAAAAAGTATATAGGATACGCTACCGGTGCTTATTATGCAGGTACGTTCTTCTTTAAATTCTCTCTGATTCTTTATTATGCATGTCAATTAACTAATTAATGATAGAAAAATTTGTGTTTTCACTTTTTAGGTATTGATACAGCCAATGATTTGATTAAGTGCATAAAAGAAAAGTCTTGTAAGAAAATGTCACGCCATACATGAGCGTCAACTAATTAAGGAGACCTATCATTCATGTGCAGGTGAATTTCTTTAATATATAAGTCTTTGTGTCTTTGAATATTTTTTAATGAGGATATAATCTAACTATTATAGAATGTATAATTATATTTGTGTATGTAGGTGACTTGCAGCAGCCAGGGATTCAAATTCTTAATTTTTATGAAAGGAAAATTCTTAATTTAAAGTCTCATAATTAGTGAGATTGATTGGTCTCTAGTAAAATGTATCCCTAGTTCTGATAAATTGGAAATGAGAATTGCTAAGTCTAATATATTCTTTTTTCCCCCTTTTATAACAGATTTAATTAAGTTGCATAATATATGTTTCTGAGTTGAAATTAAAATTATCTTCCAATTCTTTTCTAATTTAAAAGTGTTTTTATTTTTTATTTCTTTTTGGGAGTAAGAAACGGACATGTCCCGTGATTCCGGTGGATCTCAGTAATCATATGATGAACCCAGAAAGATGGAGCAAATCATATATTTTTTTGGTAACTGAGCAAATCATATATAATGTAGTAAAATAAAACCAAAGAATTCCTTGTTATGTTCACATGTACATGTCTCTAACCAAAAAAGAGGCATATGCTTTTAGTTCACTGTTTTTAGTTCACATGTACATGTCTCTAACCAAAAAAGAGGCACATGCTTTTACTAACTATGCCAGGATATTTAATTATGTGTAACACTATTCATAGATATTAGTTATAGGGAAAAGTAGAAAAAAAAAATCTCGTGATTTCGACGATTTGCAAACATAATTTATGTAATTTGAAAATTCGCAAATCGGTACCATAAGGTTTGAACCGTTAGTAAAATCAGTCTAATTTTCAAAACAATGTTCAATTTGTCATCGTGGCAAAAAGATTGATATTTCATGGAGGGTATTTTTGTCCGCTGAAAAATATAACTCATAAAACGTTGCATATTCTCACTTCGCATCCCTCTATTCTCTCAAAGATCGTTCAAAGTTCGCATCCCTCTATTCTCTCAAAGATCGTTCAAAGTTAGACATTTTTTGTGAATCAAAAATACAAAATTCGGTACATCAACAAGTTTCTAAACAATTTCATATGGAATTTTCAAATATAAAAAGAAAATCACATAGAATGGGCAAAAAATACTCTAAGAACTATTAATCTTTTTACCACGTCGAAAAATCTTAACACCGTTTAGAAATCAGACTAACTTTCCTAACAGTTTAAAGCTCATGGTATCTGTTTGGAAACTTTTAAACCACATAGATTATGTTTGTAAATCACTTGAAGCACAAGGTTTATTTTTGTACATTCCCCTTCTATTTTTATACTGATTTTTTTTTTCAAAGTTTCTATTCCCTTAGTCAATGACTGATCTATCAGTCACCCTTAGATAAAAGATCTAAGGATTCAAAAGAAATTTAATTAATTGACCCACTTTCTTTTGAACCCTTAAATTGAGATCTAACGGTAATTGATCAATTTATAGTCGATCAGTCATGACCTCCTCTTTCAATAATTCTTTCGAAGCATGGAATGATGAGTTTTTCTACGAACCACACCGCTTTCTGCAAGTAGATATAAGTATAGTGTGCTGGAAATCCGGGTACAAAAACTTCACATGTACAAACCCACGTCTTTACTTGAGGATGAGTCTACCGTACATTGCAATGTACGGTAAGTATATCCACAACTTAACTTAATTTTAAATAAAATTAAAAATAATTAAAATAAATAAATATTTAATAAACAAAATATATGCCGTGTTTGATGGTGATAATTGCTGCAAAAATAACAACTTCTTCATGACACATGATCTTCCTCAATTTTTCAAATACTTTTTTCATAATAAATATATCTATAAATTTTTAAGTTTCATTTATTTCTCTCCGCAACTAAAATAAAGTTTGAAAAGCACACATAAGTAATAGAATATTTGGGACTTACTAAATAATTTGATAAAAGAAATGTGAAGGTATCAAATTAATTTCTAAATTTTTTTGGAGAAATATCAATTTGACCGTAACATATAAAACATTATTCAAATTGTATTAATTTTATTCGGTGTATTAAAAATCATTAGGCATTTTTAAGGCGGTTGAGGATTTTCTGAACCTAGGCGGGATATATTGGAGGACTAGTCGAAGTTTTTTTACCTAGGTGGTCAAATCGATCAAGTTGGAGTCTCAATTTTGAACGCCTAGGCGGTCAAGGCGTCCATCGTTTAAAACATTGATTTTATGTTAACTAACTGAACTGAAGTTAATTTATTGAACTGAACTAAATTTAAAAAAGTTAAGGCATTAATATCAGACCAATTGTATCCTTTGTCATATTAAAGAATTTGAGAAAAGAAACACTAAGGCTATGTGAATTGAATTGAATATTTAATGAATTTTACTGATTAACCAAATTGAACTGAATTGAATTTTACTAAATTTATGTAAACAACGAGAGAGAGAGTCTAATATAACAAACTTACCAATTTGACCCTAATGGAAAAAGGTATCAAAATGACCCAAACATTTTTTGAAAATTATCAATTTAACACTAACATATAAAATGGTATCAAATTAATATAGTCTCAACGTATTCAAATGGTACCAATTTGACCCCATCTAATTGAACTAAATACTACTGAACTAAATTGAAATCAAGTGAATTTTCAAAGTTAATTTGTTGAAGTGAACTGAATACTACTGAATTGAACAGAACTTTAAGGCAAAGTGTCAAACCAATTATATCATTCGTCATATAAAATTCTCTGACAAAAATCGTTAACTATAGAAAAAAAAATACTAATATAATCAAATTAAACGCATGAATTGTTAATTTTTGCTAGTGAATATTTTGATAGTTGGTGACCCAATTGTCTTATGAAATGACTCATGGTTTGATACTACATATAACTTTGTTTTTAGTTTGGATGATTTAAATCATTGAAAGACTTTTTGGGTTTGCATAGCTTTTTAAAAGATAAAATAAAATTGCGCAATTGCGCTTACATCAAATAATAGAAAAAGAATGTGTGATTTCTTTTATTATAGGTAGAGTCTTAACCTTTAGACTATTATTTATACAACAAAATGTAATAAGTTTGTCATTCTAAAACCAAATTTATTTCTTATTAAACAAATTAAGGGATTTTTTATTTTTTAGAGTGTCACTTTTGTCAATCTTGTGATTCGAACCCAAAACTCACACTTCTTTTTGGAACTTAGGCTCTGTTCTTTTGAACTGAAAAAACCATAACTGTTCTGAACTGAACTGAATAAAACTTAATTTTGTTGAACTGAATTGAAAAATAAATACTAAAACTAAATTTACAAATAATAATAATAATAGTGCATTATAAATAATAACTAATAATAATAATAATAATAATAAATAATATAAAATCACGGCATGACCTGAACTTAACTGAATTTAATGTTACTGAAGTGAACTTAATTTTGCTGAACTGAACTGAACTTAATGTTGCTGAAAATAAGTGCTGATAAGTTCAAAAGAACATGACCTTAATATCCGCTAAGCTATTGAAGATGTACCAAAATGACCCTATTTTTTAGGAGTGCTAAAATGATGCTAATGTTTTGAGGAGGTATCAAAATGACCATGAGTTATTGATGATGTATCTACGTGGCAATTTAATTTTAGGTAAGGTCACGCTAACGTGACAAAAAGTAACGGTGTATGTAGCAAGTTCTCTTAGCGGGGTCAAATTAGTATCATTTAAATAACGTTAAAGTTATATTGGCACTATTTTAAATGCCCAAAAACGTTAAGGTCGTTTTGATACATTTACCCTTAAAAAAATAGAAAAAAAAAGACATTTTCAATGCATCTTAAAATAAAAGAAAAGAAAATTAGAGTTCAGAGGATTTTATTTGATTTGATTTTTAGAAGGGTGATACATGATTTTGTTTGATTTGATTTTATAATTTGGTGTTTTTTTTTTATTTAGGTTACAATATGGTGTTCTTCATGTGAGAATTAGAAATTTTATTTGATTAAATTAAATTTAGTTTTATTATAAATTTTTTTATTAAAAAGAATTTAAAATTCTGAGTAGTGGTAAAATAGTAATTGCTAAAACCATTGAAAACGGTTGGCAGGAATAAATATTAATATTATTATTAAATTTTTTGAATTAATCTGTTTTCAGACAAATAAAAAGATTTTAAAATTTATTTTAATTTTTTATTAATAGTGGATAAAGTTACCGTACATTTCGGTACCCCGAAATGTACTGTAGAATTTTCGCTTTACTTGAGCTTTAGTAAGTTAGTAGATACCATGAGGTGTTTTTTGAGTGTTTGATTCAGTTAGTGGTTTTTCAAGAAGCCTATAAATAGAGCTTCGTTCCTCCATTTAAAAGCCAACACAACAATCAATAAAAACCAATGCTGTAAAAAAAAAAATCAATAAGAAACAATTATCTCATCAAGTATCAAATCTTTGGAATCCTATTTTATCAAATCTCTCAAAAGCCTCGTATTAGTCTCTTTAGTATAGGTAATTACTAATTTGGTCCCGAAACTCCCATGTTGAGAATCACGAAATTCATTTTCGTCAAAACTTAAATTCAAGATACTTTCAGATAACGATTTCTCTTAGCATGCTCGACCAAATCAGTCATATTTCTCGTAAACTTTAGTTAGATCATCTAGAATCTTTTTCAAGTCATAATTTTACCTATACTTGGCCGGTTCCAAACTTGACATTTTTGTCTTTTCTCAACTTTCATGCTCTTTCATCGTGAAATTAAGATACTTAAAACTGCAAATTCTTGTTTCGCTTCCAGAATTGATTCTATCATGTTTAGTGATATACAAATATTAAGGTTAGACTCTTATGTCTAATTCGGTCCACCATAGCTCAAGATCAAAAAAGCCGAAGTTAGCTATTTGATCACAAAATTCATAAGTTCCAGCAGCCCATTTACTTGTATCCAATCGGAAAAGTTTAGTTTTGGTACCCAGAGTTTTTAAAGCGTTCCCGTTGCGTCTAATTGTGTTTGTTCATTTTCGTTTATATTATTGATTTTATATTATCAAGTTTGTACATAATTAATATTGCTTTGTAAGTTGTGGTTGTTTTGCTCGTTAACATTTACGTCTAACATTTTGTAATTTGCTATTTTAGTATTTGTAAGCCCAAAAACAAGTAAAATGTTGGATTAAACACCTTTTTATCCCTTTGGTATCTAAAATGTTGGCATTTGATCTTTGTGATATTATTTTGTCACATTTGGCCCTTGTACTATCCCAATTCGTCATATTTTCTCCCCGTGGTATTCTAATTCGTCACATTTTGTCCTTCACTAGATGCAAATGTAGCAATTCTGACATGTATTGTTACGTGCCACTATTTTGAGACATGCGCATACGATATGAATGTTTAATTTTAACAAAAAAGATAAGCGTATAATCAATTGATATCTCAGTTTGTTTAAAATCTATTGTAAAATATTGATTTTTTTTTTAAAATTGAGTAGTTACGTGTTGACATGTGGAACTGTGACATGTGACAATCAACAACAAATTTTCTATGTTTCCATCCATTGAAGGGCTAAATGTGACGAATTAGAATACCACAGGGGGCAAATGTGACGAAATAATACCATAGGCGGCAAATGCCAACATTTAGGATACCATAGGGAGCAAAGAGGTGTTTAAGCCTAAAGTGTTTTAAAAAGAAAGGTAAATAATTTAAAAGTTCCTAACGTTTTGCAAAACACATTATTTAGTCTCATCATTTTCAAAAACACACGTATAGGTCCCTAACGATTTACTTTGTCAACTATTTAGTCTTTATGTCTGTTTCTGGTGGCCAATCTGTTAGTCAAAAAGAACTCCAATCAACATCCAATTTAAAAAATAATGGAATGTTGGCTGTTTAGTCTCTAACAATGTTGACTGAAGTTCTTTTTGACTAGCAGATTGGCCACCAGAAACAGACGAAATGACTAAACAGTTGAAGAAGTAAATTGTTAAGGACATATTCATGTGTTTTTAAAAATAATGGAACTAAACAGTGTGTTTTGCAAAACTGTAGGGACTTTTAAATAATTCACCTTAAAAAAAGGCTTAATAGGGTATTACCCCCAAACTTGTCTCCAATTAACAAGTGACACCCCCAACTTTGAAACGTTACAAAAATCCCCCTAAACTTGCTTAATTGTATGAACTAACCCCGTAAAAACTCTCAATTGTAACAATTAACCCCCATATCCGGTATTGTATAGTTGCACCTAGAGAGTGGACTACACTCGCGACACGTGGCAACATGCCATAGGTTGTTGAAAACTCAAATGCCATATGTAAAAAAAATTAATAAATTAAAAAAATAAATAAAAGAAATTCAACAAACATGAATTCTTCATATCCTCTCTCTTGTTCTTCATTTTCATCATTTCTTATTCTTGATTCTTGATTCTTGATTCTAATTCTTTCCTTTTCTTCTTCTTCTTCTTCTTCTTCTTCTTCTTCTTCTTCTTTTCCTTTCCTTTTTTTTTGATACGGAAATCTGGAATCTGAAAATTTCCAGATTTCCGTCAGAAATTTCGTCGGTAATCTGGAATTCCATATCGACGGACTTTCTGACGGAATTCTGGAATTTTCCAGACTCCATCAAAAATCTGGAAAATTTCCAGATTTTCGAATCTGGAAAATTTCCAGATTTCGCTAACCCGTGTAAATTTGGAAAGAAAAAGAAAAGAAAATGAAAAGAAAAAGAAAAGAAGAAGAAGGAAAAGAAAAAAGAAAAAAAGAAAAAAAGAAAAAGAAAAAATGAAGAACATCGAGAATAAAGAAATAAAATGAAGAACACGAGAGAGAAAGAAGAATTTTAATTTTTTTTAATTTTTTTCACTTTTTCTAACTTTTTTAATTTTTTTTTTTTTTTCATTTTTCAACTCTTTCACGCGCCCTCAAGAGATTGACTCTCACTCTTCCTGCCATGTCAGCAATTTGGGGTTAGTTCATATGATTTTACAAGTTCAGGGGGTTTCTGTTACAATTAAAAATTCGGGGTGTCACTTGTTAATTTGGTCCAAGTTCAGGAGGTTATCTCATTGGTAAGCCTTAAAAAAATCAATAAAAAATATATTGATTACAGGTGCGAAGAAACGGCTCCAAACCCCGCCAAAATGATATCTTCCAGCACCAGCACCAGCACCACAAGCACCCAACATCCACGGCTATGTCCTCCTTCGGGTGGCGTGCATCCAAACCCTAACAATTGGCTTAAATCCATAAGCCGTCGGCACTTGCTTACTGCTCTCTCTATCTCCACTTCCCTTTCTTCCCCGGTCGCCGCTGCCCGTGGCCTCCTCCAAATGCCCCCTTTCCGCCTCACCAATCGGTAATTCATCCATCCCTCCCTTTGGCCCCCTTCTTTTTTACTTATATGGATATTGATGAATCATAATGAGGCTCTAAACTTTTGTAATTGATATCAAATACGATTTCTTGTTTTTAAGTTTGCTGCTGTTTTGTTTGATTTGGAAGATACTACTTAGTGAGAGCTGGGGAATCTGAATTTGAGAGCTTAGGGATAATCAACACGAATCCAGTTGCCAAAACATCTGTCGACAGCGGATTGTCAGAGAGAGGGAAGAAGCAGATAGTGAAGGCAGCTTTTGATTTGAAAGCTATGGGAGCCTGTGAAAATGGATGTTGGATTTGGCCTTCCATTACTCAGAGAGCTTATCAGGCTGCAGAAATTATTGCTTCAGTTAATTCAATCAGTAGGAGGTACTTTTGCAAATCTTCCTTTGTTTTACTACAACTTTACTTGATTCCTAAGCTACTGCTTTTTCGTTGTAGTTATATAGTTCCCGAGTACAGCTTTTTGGATGCTCGAGGATTGGGAGCTTATGAAGGAAGAAATCTGGATGCAGTTTCACAAGTAAGATGCCTATCTTTTTAGTAGAATTGATGTAGACATATATATGTGAATTATTTGTTTTCAAGGATTAAAAGCTCCACCCAGATTTGTTTTACAGACGGTAATTCTAAATTAGAAGTAGAATATTAATGAGAATTTTAGTATTTGAATCTAGAATCTAACTTCACTTGCTGCCGCCATCTTATCTTGCTGAGGCTATTCTGTATATACTTTTTGGGTCTGGAAATGGTTCAGGTGTATGTGTCAGATGCTATTTCTCCAAGAAACAAGCCGCCTCCTACATATGACGGCACCCCAAATGAAAGTGTTTCAGATGTATTTGTTCGTGTAACACAACTGATGTCAATTCTCGAAACTCAATACTCAGAAGATACCATCATCATTGTTTCCCCAGATTCAGATAATTTAACAATTTTACAGGCTGGTTTAGTTGGACTTGACCTTCGAAGGTAACGAGGGAATCTTTGTCAATACAATGTTATTAAAGGAATCGTCAACACTGTGAAATTGATCATGTCTTTGGCAGGCATGCAGACCTCTCATTCCGCCCTGGAGAAGTCAGAATGGTTGATACCACTAGTATACCTGCTTACAAGCAACCTGCATCTGCTGTATATAAATGTGTAAATCCACCAGTCTGTAACTGAAAGAATTTTTATATTTGGTTGACCAGAAAAGTAGAAGGAATAAAAAGAAATTGACTTGTTCTGTGTAAAAGGTCATCACTTCTGTTGCTTAGCTAATCCGCTTGTATTTGTTTGTCAAGATCTCTGGGAAATTGGAATTATTGAATGAGAAATTGGCCTTGTGAAGTTGTTGATTTCAGTCGAATGCAGAAGAATGCAAAAGGGAAAGTGTCTGTATATGCTGTGAACACTTCGTAGATTTTTGTATAACAAGTGACTTTTATAGAAGGTGGAAGAATATGTCTTGTGTATATTTAAGATTCTGAACTCTTTGAATGCCGCACTTTCTTTATATAAGGAGCAACCTGTGCAAGTAGGAGCGGACACTTTAGATTGATTAGTGTCACTGAAGCATCATTTTGATTACATGGTGAGTGGTGTCCTGTAGATGCTTTTAATTCTTTTTGAACTGGCATTTGTATGACGTTGAAGATAGTCATGTCCTTAGATAATGTAACTGAATAAAGCTAGAAGCTAATGAGGCAGTGGTTCTGTAGAAAGAGAGCCGTGCTTGAAGCATTTTGCCAAATTTGCATACTTCCACCGCTTATTTTAATTTATTGCAGGACTCATTCACCAATTGTCAATCACCATGGGAGGAGATTCATTTAATCGTTGAGTCATCTATTTCCTTATAGTTTCTGTGATGAAGTATATAAGTTCATGAGTGGTGCTGGTTTAGATGGGTTAGAGTGATTCACACTTGTACGATAAGCTAGTCTAATCCAAAGAGATTTAAATTATAGATGAAGCATGATTATTTTCTTTAGCTCTTTACGTATTTATGCACCCAAAACTAGAAATATACAATTTTCCAGCTTTTGTTGATTTGTCGTAACTAATTCTTGGGTGGTCATTATAATCCTATTGATGCACATTGCTCCTTGCAGGATTCATGTTGAAAATGCTAAGAAAGGGAAGAAGTCATTAGCTTTTTCCAAAGCAGGCGATAATGACTCTTAATAGGCAGAGTTTTTCACACTGCTTCAATCTCTGCATTCAGGCAATGCTGCTTTCATCTGCTTGATTCTGGATTGTATGCTCATCAGATTTGTCCCAGCTGCAAAGAAGCACAGACTTGAAATTTCCAGCTTTCCTGGCAAACTGCGGCGGTTAGTTTTGAAAAAAACCCAGGTGTGCTTATATATCCAATTAACTTGTAATTTGAAAAAGAAAAAGTAAAATTACCCTTCTGTATGAGATTTTTTTCTCATTAACAAGAAGATATTACGCACCTTAGGTAATACATGTTTTAATATATCATAAACCCCTGATATTTCTATATTTGGCATATTAAGTTCCTGATCTCTTATTTTGGATTATTTTAACCCTTTGACCTATCATTTTTGGTAGCATGAAACCCTTTATTGATAGAGAATTAAGATTATAAGGGTGTCAAAGTTTTTGACAAGTTGGAAGCCACATCCTTTGACACACAGATAGAAAAAAAAATCCCTTTAATCATGACGTGCAAAGATCCCGATTCCCGTCTCTCCCATCTTTACTCTCAACCTTTCCATCTTTTTTAGTTTTTGTTTTCATTCTGTTGACAATCTAACCTTAAAAGTTTAAACCAAACTTATCCTATTCTCTTTAGCTTACACTTTATTCAGTTTCTTCCTTCTTCTCCTTGGTCAACAAACTAACAACCATGTCCTCTATTATTTGTTCAGGATGCTTTGGCCACAACCATTTTTGGTTGTAGGGTGTATGATGATGTTCAGTCCTTGAACTAAACAGGGTTAATGAAATAGCTGGGAAGCTTTCATTTTCAGGGAATTCAGTTCTTTCTCCATGGAAAAAAATAAAACATAGGAGTTCGATAATTTGTCCGTGGAATTCAATTATATTCGAATAGCTTGTTTGTTATATACAGTGATGGTTCAATTTCATACATTCACTCCAGTAGTTCGTCAGTTGGTACTTGTTGTCAGAGAGATTCTTCTCTCTCTCTCTCTCTCTCTCTCTCTCTCTCTCTCTCTCTATATATATATATATATATATATATATATATATATATATATATATATATATATATATATATTGAATGAAGTAAGTTGGTTATCCGTTTTCAGTCAGTTTCATCTCTTTCCGTAGGCTTTTCAAGGATTATGCAATGTTGTTATTGGATAGATCTTCATGTTCGCTCCATTCTTGTTTAGACTATATCTGCATTAGGGGTCCAAACAAGACCTGAATGACTCGATACACCATCATTTGAAAGATCCAAACAACACTTGAAGGACTCGTACAACATCATTTGAAAGACCTAAGGGTGCATTTGCTAAGATGTAATGCAATGTAATCAAGATTATAATTTAATCAGAGTTGCAATGTAATAGAGTTGTTCAGTTAGCAAATACCAAAACTTAATGTATGTAGTTCGTGTTTATTAATAACAATTAGAAATTATATCCTCAACAGTAACAAATTTCAAAATTATGTAATATTATATTGGATGAGTTTCATAGTTATGCTATGTGGTTTTTCTTAAAAGAGTCTGTGTTTGTTGTTGAGAAAGAAAAAAAAAATAAAAAAAAAGATTTTGAAATGATTTTGTTTATAGAATTAAGGAAATGGTTGAAGAGTTTTAATAGGACTTTGTGTTCCAAATACTCTTTGTACGTTAACTGGCATCAAAATACTCGTTACGCGATACTATATGTGTAATGGGTGTGCCAATTTTCAAGTTTCAATTAAAGCATTTGTAATACTATGAATATACTTGCACATTACAAGTAAAATATTGTAATGGGCTCTAAAATACATGTCACAAGTAGTTTATATATAACGTTTCACGTTACAATAACTGAATTTGAAACTTAACTCTAAATTGAATGCTACAAATACTCGATTTCAAACACATCTTCACCGGCACACAATTCGTCACTGCATGTTAATTTCAAAATATCAAATCACTAAGAATGTGAAAAAATAAATCAAATACAATGATATCTTCAAAACGTTTATTTGCATTTGCTTAAAGCATAAATCTCAAATTGCACACGAACTGTGCAGTTGATCAAATATCTTTCATGCTGAAAGAGCAAAATGAACGGATAGAAATTGAAAATTAACATATTTTAGGTGTTATTAATCGGACAACTTGAAAAAAAACCGTCGTCTTATAATACTAGAGATGACATCTTATTTGTAAGTTAATCAGATAGATATATGCTTTTAGTTAGAAATAGAGAAAAAAATATATATGTTTATTGTTAGAGAGAGAATTCCGGAGAAGACAACGTCACGGAATGTCGACGATGATGTCTTATTTGACAGCTAAGTGCAGAGATATATGGTTTTAACTTTTAACAAGATAGAGTGAAATATGTATTTATTGTAAGAGAGAGGAAAATGTTTTTTGAGAGAGAGAAAACAAAATATGTCATTTTGTTAGATAACACATTAAACACGTAAGCTAGTAAGATGATTCATCAACAAGTAACATGACTTCTTGGTGATCCCACGGTTTTTGATACCCATGGTGGAAGAAATCCACTAAAAACAGACCCCTATAGACACATGCTTACTACGAGTATTTTGAAAAATTGGCAGTTGAAAGTGCCCGAATTGGTAATAGGTGTTGTAATTAGTCCAAAAACATAAATGGATTTTAAAAATAATGAAGGACTTTAAATTGAAGGGAACCAATGCAGAAAAATAAGAAAGATGAGGGCCAATGATGTTAATTGCCATATTTCTGTATAGATATAAGGATGAGTTAACGGCATCTAGTAACGGCATAGAAACATCCCCCACCTAAAATATTTGTCCACTGCTTCACTCCATCTCTTCTTTCTTTCTTTGTGCTTGAAACAAAAGCTTCATTGAATTAGCAGCAGTAACATCAATTCCTCTACCTCAGTAACTCAATTTCAGAAAGATTCGATTCAATTTCGGGTTCGGATTCGGGTTCGGAGCATCTCTTTTCTATGTTGCCAAATGTGGTTTCAGTCTCAGTGTTTTAGGGTTTTACAGTTATGGCACTCAGCGGTCTCGATTTCAAGTGGTAATTTCCTATAATATTTTCTTCTTTACTTCCATCAATTTCTTTCTCTTCTTGCTTATCTTTTTTTCTGCAGGTATGATGGGTTCTTCTTGTCCATGCTGGCAACCAGTGTGTATCCTTCAATTTTGATTCTTGGGTTTTCTTGATAGTGATTTTTATGTAAATGGGTGTTATCTATAAATGGGTTTCTCTTCTTGTATTTCATTTCAGACTCTCCCCTCTTAAATTTTGATTTTTGGGTCTTCTTGGTAGTCGAATTTTATGTTTCTTTGTTTCCTTTGACTGTGATACTTAGAATCATCGTTGCAATCAATTGGGAAAGATATCATCTTTGTATATACCCTTTGCACATATGGATTGTGGTCAGTCTCTCTCGCTCGCCCTATCTTACACTTTTGGAAAGATACCATCTTTATTATACTATATGTGCAGGACTGCAACTAATGTCTACGCCTTTACTTTCAGGTCGATTATATGACTGTTTTTGTTTTTCGCATGTTGATGTTCATAGATAATGGACTTGCTGCTGGAATGGGTTTGTAAGTCTTTTATCTTATGTTCTGTACCGTTAATTTTTGTTACTAGAGATTCTTTGCCACTTTGGTAATGCAGTTGTCTCAGTTAGTTGTTTAAATGAATTATGATGTAGAACACTTATCGTTCTTTGGTATCTTGGAAATCAGCGTTTGTGAAACGCTTTAAGATTATTGCCGTACATAATATCTAGTTATCTACTGCCTCTCAGAATTGCAATAAAGTGTTTTTGCCCTTCTCCTACGGTTTTTAATTGGAAATTCATTTTCTAATATAGTATTATATTTTATTTTCTCTCACTTATTACTCAGTTGATTTAATAGGCCAGGTTAATACCAATTGAGGGTGTTTTTAAGGGCCCTGAATTTTGTAAATTGAGTTACTTATTTTTTTTCCTTGGTTGTACATGCTTGTAGGGACTTTGGGTGGCAGCAGAGATATGCCCGATTTTGTGGAAGAATAGTGGTTCTTTCAATTCTATCCCTGCTACTGTATCCATTTCTTTGGGCTTGGACTATAATTGGCACACTATGGTTCAAAGCTGCAAGAAATTGTGTAAGTCCTTTGTTTACTAATCATTTATCGAGAGTGAGTCATCAGTGAGGACATTCTTTATGAAGGATGTGATACTTTTGGCTTCTTGCAGTTGCCCGAAGAAGGTCAGAAATGGGGTTTTCTTATTTGGTTGCTTTTCAGCTACTGTGGACTACTTGGTCTTGCCTTGCAGTCTGTGGGAAAGGTTAGTGCAGGACCTTCTCTATCTTGTGCGGTGTTTATTGGATTTGAGTAGTATCTTGCTCTATGAGATCAGTGATACCTTTCAGTTAGTTTTTTCTATATTTTTCGTTACCTTCGCTTCTGTATTTTCACCTTGGCCATTCAAAAGTATGGCTTTTGTTTATTTCTTCTCATCCTTGTTCTTTTACAGTGGCTGACACGTAGGGAAGCACATCTTTTGCGTGCTCAGCAGGGGATTCCTGTTTCGGAATACGGGGTAACATTTCATGCTTTGAATTAGTTGAAGTTTATTACCTTTTTTTGTTGCAGTTTTATTTATTATGTATATGATAATCTAGGTTTTGGTCGACATGATCCGGGTGCCAAATTGGGCATTTGAAGCTGCAGGCCAAGAAATGAGGGGCATGGGTCAGGATGCTGCAGCGTACCACCCTGGACTCTACTTAACCCCTACTCAGGTGAGTGCTTGCCATTTTAGGGCATCATTCTTTCATTTTTGAGCTATGGAGTATGGTACTGATACTAAATGGGTTTTGCGGTTCATGTGTCAGATTCTCATTATTGGTATTCAAAGCTGCCACCAAGTGTTAGTTCAGTAGGCAGTCTCAATATTCTATATAAAATGGGGCCTTGGACAAGTATTAAAAAAGTAAACGGGCTCAAAACATAGAGTTGCATGAGGGGTAAAAAAGAATCACATCTACTATTCTATTTAAAATGGGCATTTTTCGTGGATATACCTATTAGAAAGCAATTGAATGTAGGTCTCTCTAGCTTACCCATATACACATAGTGGCACACATCAGGCAGGTTTACGTTGTGTTTCTTCATAGATTGCTGTTCTCTGTTATTATACTTAGCAGTTATCATGTAACTTTACTTGTTTTAATTATTAATTTCCAGAAAATTTGACAACATTCACTGAGTCTTTTATCGGTTTATCATTTAATGACCTTTTTTTTTTTTATTTGGTGTTTGGTAGAGAGACGCCGTAGAGGCACTGATTCAGGAACTGCCAAAGTTCAGACTCAAGGCTGTTCCTACTGATTGCAGTGAATGTCCCATCTGTCTTGAAGAGTTTTATGTAGGGAATGAGGTATATGTTCCCTTCCTCCCCTTTTTTTCTTATTAACTGTTATTACTTTGTTTTTTGTGTGTTTGATAATCTCTGGATATAATGCTGCAGGTGCGTGGGTTGCCTTGTGCACATAATTTCCACGTAGGATGCATAGATGAGTGGCTTAGGCTGAATGTGAAATGTCCAAGATGTCGTTGCTCAGTTTTCCCAAACCTAGACCTGAGTGCCTTGACCAATATTCCACGTGATCCTGAACAGCCAACGATTGTAACGAGCACCACCCGTTACATGAGATCCCAACCTTCCAGCCAGAGGTATCTGTTAAGACTGCAGGGTCTTCTTTGCCCTGTCCGCGTCGGAAATGCAGGAGCTGATGTAGATGGACTGGAATCAGCTGCTATTGAGAATGGACGTGCCCCTCCTCAAACAGGCAACACTATGTGCTGAGAAAAAGGTGGTAAGGGATAGTTTTCCATGGTTATTGGCTCAATAACTCTAGTGGTTCTTACTGTGATGAAAAGGGGAATTTACTCATCAAAAGCCATGTTCACAGAAAATCCAGTAACTATACTTCTTTTTTTTCTTTTTGGTTAGTCCACAAAGGGATCCATGTTACTTTCAAACTCGAATGAGAAGATATTAATACAATTTTCAATCAGTTAGCTTTGATAGTTATGCGAAAATAGACAGATATTATTATTATTTTTATTATTACTAGTAAAGAAAACTTCCCATAAAGTGAAAAAGGTGAGAAGTTTTAATATGGAGTGATCGGTTCTTATCATCTAGTAAACCAGTTGATATAATCTATTACAGTAAAATCTCTAAATAGGATTACGCTTAAAATTTTTTGACAATTGATTTAAAGATTTTTACACTTGTTTTATGAAATGGTTAATGTATTTTGATTTTATTCACCCGCCATTTCCATCTTTACAATTGGTTAATTTGAGGGCCTAATCAAGTTTCTGCATAAATTTAAAAATCACTCGATTACATTTAAAGCAACAAATTAAGGGGTAAATTAAATCAATGGTAACAAAAGTTTCGTTATTTTTCATCAACGATTACAACACTTCAATTTGTCCTAGCAAATACGGTCATTGAAGTTGAAATGAAAGTAGAGCTGAGCAAATGGGTGAAGCTTATTTTAAAAGTTAAAAATAATGCAAAATGATTTATAAGCAGTGGCGATTCAAGAGCTGAAGATATATTGAAAAAAATTCACAAGAATTTATTTTTATTGTAAATTATTTTATTGTAGCTTATACATTTTGTTTACAAAATTTTAGATTTTGGACAAATTTTCAACGAAATATAATATATTTTTTTACAAATTTGGGACGAATTTATTGTTAAAAATTTGGTTGAGGTCCAGGTCCCAGTGAGTATGGCGGTGTTTATAAGTAGAGGGAGGAGATATTTGTATTGAGAAACGGAAGAGGAGAAATTGTTGGGTGGGCCAGGTCCGGCCCAATCTGGAAAATTTGGACAGAATTTTATCCATCGTCCCAAAATCAAAATCGGAAAGAATCCTGTTTGTTGGTTAAAATCAATTGAATTGAAGTGAAGAGAAGAGAAGAGAAGAGAAGAGATGACATCCGCAAATACAATGGGCTTAGCGCCTCAGCTGAAGCCGTCTTGTTGCATAGATTTCTCAGCATCCAAATCCTCATCCTCATCCTCATCCTCCTTCAGTTTCAGCTGGCGATCTTCTGCTTTGCAACTTAACCATATCCCCAGGAACAGGAACCTCAAATCTTCTTCTTCTTCTTCTTCTTTCAAGAATCGCGATACTTCCGGTCTTCATTCCTGCCGCTGTACTAATAGTGATAGCAGTAGTAATGTTACAGCTTCCTTGGATTGGGATTGGAATAGATGGACCCGCCATTTCTCTGACATGGAACAAGCTGAGACCTTCGCCTCTCTCCTCAAGGTGCCTCTTCTCTTCTCTTCTCTTCTTCTTTATCCAGATACAATTAACCAAATGCATTCTTCTTTTTACAGTTCCAACTTGAAGAAGCTATTGAGAAGCAAGATTTCCAAGAAGCTACCAAATTGAAAACCTCTATTGCTCAAGTTCATTTAAAGGATACTGTTTCCCAGATTATGTCTCACTTGAAGGCACTTTTCTCTCCCCTCCACTTTATTATTTTCAAATCTGCTTTTTAATATACTATATCTGCTTTCTCTGCAGAATGCTATTCAGGAAGAACGTTACCATGATGCTTCTCGATTGTGCAAATTCACTGGTAGTGGATTGGTAATCACCTACCCTCCATTACTTCCTCTCAACCTTAATACTATTATATTTCTTCTTTTCCCTGCATACTTGCTTATAACCTTAATACCCATAGATGTTAGGTGCTTACTTATTTCTTCACAGTAGGTTGCAAAGCAGCTTCTAGAGTGAGATGTCAAGCATTATTTGCTGTTTTCCCAATGATTCTCATCCAACAACAAAATTCTAAAAAGGAAGATTGGATATGACTTGGTTTAATTTGTTGTATGAATTAAATTCGGTGTATTTTCTGGACAACAAGGCACTAAAGCAGGGGGGTCGGCAAAAATGGATCTGATATGGCTTAATTCAAATTTCAACTAGTGTAGGAGTAAGGTTTGTTCAGTTCACCTTATGAGACTAGTAAAAATATTCTTTCAACTAAATCATGTCGAATGAGCCATTGAAAGAAAGAGAAGTGGAAATGAATAAATATAATATGCATGTTTATGAGCTGTAAATGTAACTAAAACATGAAACCTGATAAGCGTATTCTATTAATTATCATTATTAGTCAATCCCGATCTTCATCTGTCCGTGACTTCAGACATCTTCTACTGTGCGTGAGAGAGAGAGAGAGAGAGAGAGAGATATCTGCTGTATAATATCGTCTCCCGCTTATTACAATTACTGCTTCAAGCTTCTTTGCTGCGTTGACAGCCATTTTAAAATGATAGTTTCAGCAGAAGAATAATTCCAGTAAAGATTTTGTATGCTCTAATCACAAATTTCAATTTCCTGTTTGCAGGTTGGTTGGTGGGTTGGGTATTCAACAGATTCTGAAGATCCCTTTGGCAGGCTTGTTCAAATAACACCTGGAGTTGGCAGATTTGTTGGCAGGAGTTACAGTCCAAGGTGAGATACAGTTTCTGGCTTGGTTTAGTGTTTGTTTGTTGTTTTAGAATACAAAAAGAAAATACTCTTTGTTGCAGGCAGTTGGTCACTGCATCTCCTGGGACTCCATTATTTGAAATTTTTGTAGTTAAAGATGCAGATGAACAATATGTTATGCAGGTAAGCCACACAACACTTTTGATTGTTGTTCAAATTTTTAAATTTCTAAGATATAAAGTACTGATTCTATTTTGTGACCCTTGAAGACCCACACTGGGCAGACTAAGTTCATTCACATAATTGTCCTGTTTAAGCACTGTTTCTTTTTATTATTATTATTATTATTATTATTATTATTATTATTGTAGTTAAGAACAAAAGACTGTTGGTGATCAGGCATTTAAATGATTCGAGTTGCTTATTTTAATTGGATGTCTTTGTTGGTTTAACACTTATTAGTGAAAGTTCTTTATTTCCTTTTCCTTTCTTGTCCTGCAGTCAACATACTTTAGTCAAACATTGAAATCAATATGGTTTGACCTCTTCTATGGTTAGTGTGTATGACTTCTAATGGCAAGATGTAAGGACATGACAAATGGCTGTTAATTGTCTCCATGACTTTATCTGCAATCAGTTCGTAATTTTTTTTTTAGCAAATGATGATTTCCCCTGGCGATTTGGCATGCCATTATCTATATGTAGTTTGGACATATGGGTTTTGTTGTAGATAACATTTTTTTGTCAGAGTTGACTTGTAAAATTGGTCATGTAGAAGGCTATTAGCACAAGATTTCACCAATTATGGAAAAGACACCAACATTTCCCCCCCTTGTTAAATGGACAACACACACGGAGATTTGTGGTGTCTTTCAAGGAGTACATCTGCCATTTAAACAAATCACAAGCATCTATATACTAAGAATGGCTATTATTAAAGATCTGAGTAAAGGTGGTAATAAACTTGTGATCAAGATGTATTTGAAAGTCTAACTATTTATTTGTGCCCCAAGTTTGTGGCATCTCTTGATGGAGAATTTCTTTTCAACTCATCATGCCTTTAATTTTTTTCATAATATTCATGCGAGTTGTTTCTGATATTTTAATTTTGGGAAGGTTGTATGTCTGCAACGAGCTAAAGGAGTTTCCACGAACTCCTCGAGTTCGCTTTTAAAATCTGTTAGAAGACCATCTACTTCTGAAGTTGAGAAGGCATCCGCAGTAGAGGTTCAGGGAAATGAAGTCGAGGCAGAGAGAAATGAAGAGAAAGGAATCAATATTGAGGGAGCAACAGAGGAGGGGATAAAAAGCGTCATAAATTTTCTTAAAGATAAGATCCCGGGTTTGAAGGTAAAGGTAATGAATATCAGTGCCAGTGAGGAGGTGATAGAGGAAAAAGATTCTGTAAAGCAGTTGATGCAAGAAGATGATGATAAGACATCTGGTGAGAGTTCTGAAGACGAAACTGATAATTTGGAAGAGATTCAACCTGGTGGAGTTTCTCTTGAAGGTGGTGATGATCCCTCAGAAGAAGGAAAGGATTTGGATATGAAGCTTTATATCGGTGGAGTAGTACACAATGATGATGATACTCCTATTAAGGATGATTACGTGCGTCTCCCTGCCGAAATTAATGATATGGAGAGAGATTCTTTTGTTCTTCATATCCCCAATAAAAGTCGAAATTATGAGAGTAGAGAAAGTAAGGCAGCCAGGGTAAAAGTGGCAGCTCTAGCAGCTAAAGGCGTATCTGAGCTAATGCCTCCAGAGGTTGCAAAAGCATTCTGGAGTGCTGATAAAGTTTCTTCAAAGGTATGGTTAGCGTTCAAAGCATACACTAGATTCAAGAATTTGATTTGGTTCACTTTTTATCTCCAGTTTTACATATTATTAGAACATTGCTTTCAAAATGGCCATGCTGATAAATTACAAAGTGTTCTGCTAAAATTTGTCATCTCTGATTCCTTTTTTATACTCTGCTGTTGATGTGGAAAAAAGCCTCCTTTTTGCAGTTTATTTCACTCAAAGTACTGATGAAATCGTTCGATAATCTATTATTTGTTTTTTCTGTTTCAAGATCAATTGAATAATTATCTAGATGCAGATATTGATGTTTGGTGCGGTTGTTTCATCACAAAATTCAGAATGTTTGATTTTTGTAATTAGAAATTAGAGACTACATGAACATTAAAGATCTTTTGTGCTCCAAAGAATCCTCCCCTTGAAGGCTTGCAGGACCTGCTACTGATTGCAAAGTCTATTTTTATCTCAGCAAGAGTATGGTTTGCCTATTTATCTTTTCCTTTATCTCAGGTTTCCAGGGATGTACGTGAAATCGTCAAACTTGCTGTTAGCCAAGCTCAGAAGCAAAGCCATTTACCCAACTACACAAATTTCAGTAGAATAACCACATCCAATAATAATTTTGATCCCTTTGAAGGTCAGTCAGATTGTCTCCTTTCTTTTCTGTTGCCCAATGTCCTTGATGTAAGTAATTGAATTTTTATGTTATCTGTTGGTTGAAGTGTAGGTCTATACGTTGGCGCATTTGGCCCATATGGGACAGAGGTGGTACAATTGAGACGGAAATTTGGTCACTGGAATGGTGCAGATGATAAGTCTTCAGATGTGGAGTTCTTTGAGTATGTTGAAGCGGTGAAATTAACTGGGGATCTTAATGTTCCTGCGGGCAAGGTTTGCATCTTATAAATATTTTGGCTCTAGATTCCATAATATTTTTCATGCAAAAATTATGTAATTTCGTACTAATGAATGTTGCATCTCCGCTTGGCTAGGTGACTTTTCGTGCCAAAATCGGAAAGGCGAGTCGCGTTTCTTCCCGTGGGATGTTTCCAGATGAATTAGGAGTGGTAATTACACTAGACATTAATCTGATATATTTTGTTCATGGAGTATTCTTGTGTTCAATTCAATAGAATATCATATGTTGAAGTGTCTTCGTAGTGACTATTGGTCTTTACTTGTCCTTTCTGTTGGTGTTTCTGTCTGCCTTTTATCCAGTCCGAAAATTTATGCAGTTGATTAATTATGATAGAAGGATGTAACCATCTAGTTCCTTGCTAAACTAGCATCCAGAAGAAAAAGAAACAACTTTGTAAAAGTTGATTTGATTTTCTAAAATGAGGTCATGTGATTATTAAGTCAGGGAAAACATAATATACTATGTCAAGATATTCAGAATTATAAGGAGGAATAGTTATGAATGTTTTAATGCCACTTGGCTAGGGGAAACCATCTCATTGCTTGATGATTATGCTTCATATGAATGTGCTCAAGTTTTCTTAGAATGTAAAGAATAGGCCGGAGGCATAAAACTTGTCCCAAATTTTCAAGGTAACTGGTTCAGATGCTTTGAGAGATTTGTTGTTTGGTAAATGCATATCTTTGTCATAATCACTAGGTTGGTGCCATTGTTTCCTCATCTTGTTTCCGTAGCAACAAATGATCTGGAGATCATATATCAATTATGAACGATTATTTTATCTAGGTTGCAACTTACAAAGGGCAAGGAAGAATAGCAGAATTTGGGTTCCGAAATCCACAGTGGGTTGATGGTGAACTTCTCCAACTTAATGGGAAGGTAACTAAACTTCGATCTCAAGATGTTTGCCAAGTTTTTGCAATTTCCCCCTTGTGAATCAAATGGCAACGCAACTTATTTGGTCGAACTCTGTGTTCTCTCTTTCTTTTTTTATGATCACATTCAGGGCATTGGACCATATGTGAAAGGTGCAGATCTTGGTTTCCTTTATGTTATCCCAGAGCAAAGTTTCTTGGTCCTGTTTAACCGATTGCAACTACCAGAGTAAGCCTCCTTTTTTTCCGCTCTGCTCTGGCACAGCAAGAGATGAGAAGCATCTGATAAGAAAGTAGAGTACTTGTGCATATTATGCATGGAAAACAGTCAGTTCTGCTGCAACTTCTTACCCTCTGTATTTAAATATGTTTTGTATTTGTTTTTCATGAAGGGCATTTTTCCTTCTATGCCTTTCGTATATGATTTCTTTCTCTGTTGTAAATCTTGTTTGATGTATAACCAGTTATAGGATTTACCATAAAGGTGCTACTAGCTTTTCGAGGAGCAGTTACGTGAGGTATGTATGCTCTTTATCTCTATGCTGCATGATATTGTAATGCTTTTGAAGTTGAGAAACGTTTGGTAAATGATGAGGATATGGATACGAAATATGCGGAATGCAATTCCTTGCTGAAAAGAAGGTATCCATGATCAGTGAAAAGTAGGAAATAAAAATAATGACCGGTGGTATTAAAAAAAAGCAGGGAATTTATGGTAGTTTCTTTTTGTTAATTTATGGCATATTAGTAAAGCAATCGAGTTGCAGTGAAGAAAGGGATTCGTAATTTTGGGATAAAGAATAAAGATAGGGAAGGGAGTTGATACTTTTATTGTGCCTTTTTAGGTATATTCTTATGCTAATAATAAAATCAACAGGGGCTATTACATTTAATTCATAGGAAAATGACATAATTTTTTATGCTCACTGGGTAATATGAATGGACAACGACGGAGACTTTTTTCCATCATCATATTCATAGTTAGTCTCAATCCCGTGTCGTATTTACGAGTGAGTGATATGTAACTTTACTGTTCGATGTAGCCAAAACTTCAACTGTCCTTCGAAACTTTTAAACATTACAAATAACCTCATATACTTGTTTTAAATGTAACAAATAATCTTTATTCTTGTTCAATCGTTACATATCTCTTAATTAACCGTATCAAATTGTGGATGCAATAGATGACATGATCTTTGTATCATAAGGTTGCGCATTCACAATTTTCATGCTCCACACATCAATTTGAAATTAGAGGGAGCTTCTTGGTACTTTTGTTTTTGGAAAATGATAAGCATAAACGGTTATTCATAACTTTTGAAAGTTTCAGGCATACGCCTGTGATTATATGACAATATTTGTCAATATTTATCTCATTTCTTTTAACCAAGTCAAAAAAAAAAAGTCAACTACAAGTTTGACCTAAAATCCCTGTTGGATCTTATTCATAACTGCCACCAACGTGTAATATCTAGGTGATTTAATAGCCCAATAAGTTCTACTTAAATTTAATACTAAATTTTTCGACCTAAACAAATCAAGGTTTAAAATGATCTTTAAAGTTGACAGAAGAAGAGAGAAGAGAAGATTAAGTATATTGTGTGATTGATGACAATAATTTTGGAACAAATAAAAGTTTGGAAAGATAATATAATACGTGCCTTGCTGTCTTTAGCCTCAAAAGAAATCCCACCACTAAAGATATCCTAAAGTACTTTGCCTTGCTCTACATAGAAAAAAAGTCTCTCCACTTGCCACTTTTATGCCTTTTCTATTTCATTCTTTTTCTTAAACTATTTCACAATATATTTGGTAGATTGCTTAAACTCCTAATAAAAGATTGAAATACGAGGAATTCTAATATAATTTCTGTCTGAAGAAATTTATTTATAAAAAATGATATTATTCTTTATACTAATTTTTGTTTCTCGGATGAATATACTAATTTCTTTTCATAGAGGAAATGTGCATTTCTTTTCATTGTATTAGATCCGCCACAAAACTTGTCCTTGGAAATAAGTATGGAAAAATGAAGAGAAAAATGTAATTAGCGGAGTATATTAGATTGGTAGGAGGACAACTAAATGCCAAATTATAGATAGAAGATACTTTACTTTAGGGTGGTAATATGTATTTTTGGCACTAATAATTAAGCAGCTTCACTTTGTTTACGTGGAATCTCACTCACTCACTCTCTTAAGTAAGAATAAAAAGCTCTTCTACAGCAGCCCCTACAATGGTCTTCCTTCCCCGCTCACCCACCCAATAAAAAAGCGCCACGCCTCCAAATTCCAAAAGTCCTTTTAAAGTTATTAGCAAGTACACTGTGTTCAACAATACACAAACAGAACTCCTTACTTTTAATACGCGCCACGTGGATAACATATATGGTCCCCACCAGCAAATACCAAATTCGAAGGAACATGAAACAAATTGAAGTTGAAGTTGAAGACTTGAAGAAGAGTTGAAGTTGAAGTGGAATCTTTTTCCTTTTTATCTGTTTATCTTCAATTTCATTTCACAAAATTCAAACAAAAAATGATGGAAAGCATGAGCAGCAGCAAATCAAAACCCAGAATAATAATCCCAAACAGAATGAAAAGATCATCATCATCCAACTCAGAAAATTACGAATCACCCCACTCTCCCCTCCGAATTAACTCCCCACTACCCTCCGATCAGGGCTCCCCACCCTTCGTATCCCCCATGAATTCCCCTTCCATCGACAACTCCATGGCCATAGTGGCTCTCGATAAGGCCACCCAGTTTACCCCCCAGCAATCTCCCCTCATGCCTCAAGACAATAATATTAATAATAATAATGCTCATCCCTTTAAGCATCCTCCTCAGGTTAACCCTATGATGCTCAATAGGGCTATCAAAGAGGATGGTCCGACGGTTGTAGGGAAGGTTAGGCAGGATGGGAGGCAGGGAGTGGTGTGGAGATCGAGGAGGGAAAGGACGATGAAGGTTGCTGATTTAGGGTTTAGGGTTAGTGAGGTTATTTTGTGTTTGGTTTCTTTTTCTGTTATGGCTGCTGATAAGACTCAGGGTTGGAGTGGTGATTCCTTTGACCGCTATAAAGAATACAGGTTGGTAGATTTTATTTCATAAATTTGGGTGTCAAATTTGTCACTTTTGGTACTTGTTTATGTTCTAGTTCCTTTGTTGTTTTGTTGGGGTTTTTTCCTCTTCAAAGAAGAAAACAAGTAGTAGTATGAAAGACTAGAATGGCCTAAACCACACTAACCCCTAACCTTGTCTCACTTTGCCAAAATTTGCCCCTCGATTTATTTAAAAGTGTATCTATTGGCTCCCGTTTTGAGTATAAAGACAAAATTTTGACCCGGTGTTTAGCACGCGCTAAAGTATTGAGTTCACATAGGTACAATCATATTTGAAGTTAATTGTAAGTTAGTCCATTTAGCTCTTTTATAATATTAAAGGCATTTTAGTCTCTCTTTTCTTGTTAATTGATGACACGGCCTTATAATCTTCATTTATAATCTTCGTTCAAATTTCATGTGTCCTATGTGAAGTCAGTATTGTGGCGCGTCACTGCAGTCCAATAAATGCATTTTTAAATGGTTCAGGAAAAACAGATCGTCCTTGAAGTTTGAAGTTTGGAGGGCAAAGTGAGCGAAATAGACAAGTTTAGGGGGCTGGGTATAGTTTAAGTCGACTTGAATTCATATTTTTTGGAAAATTACAGTATTTGATAAAGGTGTTTTCAAGCATAAATGCCTAAATTTTCAAATCTCAATTATTTACTTGCTCTTATTCTATCTATTCATTGCTAATTTTGATTAAAAATGGTTGGTGCTGCTGTTCTGATTCTATCAATTATAGCCCTGTTTTTGCTCATAAATCAAATTTTGGATTTATATAATAAAGAGCAATTCTAGATGAATTAAAGTTGCAATCTTTCCTCTGTATCTGCTACAGTTTCATCTAATTGGGATTTCAAACTACTGACTCTATTGGCTAGCTAATGGCTAATCTCTATTTTTTCTCATCAAGTCATTGGATTGAATAGTTGGACTTGTTTCATGGCAGGTATTGCTTGTCTGTCAATGTAATTGGCTTTGTATATTCAGCTTTCCAGGCTTGTGGCGTAAGCTACCATCTAGCTACAGGGAAACATATAATCCGCCACCACCTCCGGTGTCATTTTGATTTCCTCATCGACCAGGCAAGTTATTAGAGTCGTTGCATTCATTCAAATTTTGATTCATTTCGTGCTTCTGTTATGTTTTCTGCACTCTGGCTATTTTTAGTGCAGTTTTGTTTTGACAGTGTGCTGATATGATATAGTTTCTGGAGGAGTGTAGTTATTATGGGAAAGATGTGTATTTGCATTGCCTAGGCCTAGGGAACTATTAGTTTCTTAAATATTTCTTCTATGAGGTTGTCTAAATTGTTTTTTGTGATATAACTCTCGTTTAACGGGGGTAAGCAATGATCTAGACCAGGATGAGTACATCCATTCTGGTGCTTCTGCAGTTGAGCAAGAGTATTTTGTTTTGTATGGTAGCATTTCAAAACTTTTACTTTACTAGGTAGGCAGAAGTCTCGAAACATCATATTGGTAATGCTCATTAAGTTCTTTTCCTGGTGTATCAGTAATCAGTAAACATCTTGAGATAGCAGGTTACAAATCATGTTCACCTAGTTATTTTGTTATTGGCAACAAAAACATTGGATTAGATTTATGAGAAAGCGACTTTTACTTAAATGCTAGTAAACCCTTTCCTTTTCTGTGTCTTGATCAAATGCGTTTGTTTCGTACTCCGTGCTCCTTAACCTTTAATCAACATACTCTTCATTGTAGGACTAAGAATCCTCTTTGAGACTATAGTATTAAGGGCAGGGTGAGTGTTATTCGACTCCTCAGCTGAGGTTGAATGGAAAGGCATTATATTATAATTGTGGCTGGTTGAAATTGCAGATAGTAGCATATCTTTTGATATCAGCAGCATCCTCAGCAGCAACACGGGTGGATGATTGGCAATCTAATTGGGGGAAAGATGAATTCACGGAGATGGCTACTGCTTCAGTTGCGATGGCTTTTCTTGCCTTTGTGGCCTTTGCTGTTAGTTCAATCATCTCTGCTTATCACTTATGGAACAATGCCTCCTCTTGATATCCTAACCAGTTCAGGCCCATTAATAACGTCCACGAACCAAGAACGAAAAAGCCTTCAGATAATATACCTTGCTGTACAGAGACGGATAGCTGAAATTTTTTACTGCAGCCCTTTTTTGCACTTCTTTTCCTCTTTTTGGTAGCAATAGAGAAAAATGTAGACGTTTCGACTTTGAAGTTTGTATATGAAATGAAACTACGCTGTCCAGCCATCAATAACAAAGCATTTTAGCATCTCTTTAATTAGGCTTATCTCTAGTTTACACAATATTTTGCTTAAATAAACTTTAGTTTATATATAAAATTCATATACATGAAGCTTAAGGCATTATTTCGCCATTTACCTTTTAAAATGTCGCTTTTTCCCTATTGAAACTATTATGAACTTGTTCCTTGATGAATCCAAAATATTTGTTTTTTTTACCTATCACTCCCTCCTCTGTCCGTCCCATATTATTTATCGGTTAAGATTTTCACGTAAATATTAAGAAACTCATTAATTAATATTAAAAATGGTTTAACATTATTATGATACCTTCTTGCAATTAATGCTTAGAATTCTCTCAAATTTTTAGTCACTCATAAAGTTGGAAAAAAGAAACATTGTTGAAAATATAAAATGCCAAATAATTTGTGATAAGATTAACTTTTCAAAACGACAAATATTATGAGACGGAACGAGTGTTTAGTAACATTTTCCACCCTACCTATCAAATTGGTAAATCTCAATCAATATGGGTCATAAATGATCGGTTGAGATTTTACAAATTTTGATATGTCAAAAGAATATTAGTTGCCAAATAATAAGCGTAATGTTACCAAATACTCTCTCCGTTTCCTTTTAAATCTCTTTTTACAAAGTTTTTTTTTCTTTTACAATTGTCGTTTTCGACTTTCAAAATTTATTTGTATAATTTTTCGTTTTAAACATTTAAAGTTAGTCTTAATTTATATATTTTTGAACAATTCAAGGTTTATTCTCCAATCGCAAAAGGAGAGAGGTTATTTATCAGTTTACTCATATACATTTATCATTTTAAATACATATTTATTAAGTTTTTTTAGTTTATGTGAAACACTCTAAACAACAATTATTTAAAACGAAGGGAGTAGTATAATAACATCATTTTAAATAAGATCAAATAGTTCTTCAATCCTATATAAAAGTTATACAAAAGATTTATGACTCGGTATGGGCATGGGTTTTGAGCCTATTTCGAAGCGTGTGTGAAGCCTGGACCTGATTGGGCTATTTGTCACATAAAAAGAAGTTACATGGAATTTTATGGGGGTGTTTGACAAAGAGCTTTTTGGCCTAAAAAGAGCTTTTTGAGCTCAATTAGCATTTTGAACTATTTTTATGGTGTTTGGCAAATAGCTTTTTGGGAGAGCTTTTTGAGCTCAAAAAGCTCCTTTTAAAAAAGCTCCTAAATGGAGCTTTTTGAATTAGCTTTTTCTCCTACTTTTTATAAATGGCTAAAATACCCTCATTTACCCTTTTAATTTTACATCTCTATTTAATATTTTTTACAACTTCTCTATTTGATATTTTACAACTTTTCTATTTAATATTTTTTACAACTTTATTTTACAACTTCTCTATTTAATAGTTTTTGAAAATTAGCTATTTCCACTTCTTGAAGTTACTAGATTTAATATTTTTTAGCAACTTCTATTTATGACTTTTTAAAAAAAAAACATGTATTAATATTTTGTTTATGGATTAATGATATAATTATGTAACTTTATTATTATTTGAAATGTGGTTTCTAAGCTACAATTATGTAATTTAATATGAATTGGTTATTTATTTCCTATTTTTTCTTTTATTTTTCTATATTATTAAAGACTTTATAATATTTGTTTAGCTTTTAACTACATATATTATACAATAATATCAATGTACTTAGTTGTCATTTTATCCAAACAGCTAATTTACAAATAGCTAAATTTTACCAAACGTGTTTACAAACAGCTAGTCAAAACAGCTAATGCAAAAAGGTAAACAGCTAACAACTAATTCAAACAGCTAACAGCTAACCGCTAACAGCTCGTTCCCAAACAAGGCCATAAATATTAGGATAAAATATAAAAAGGACTGTTTTCTAGAGTAGATTGCATCATTAGCTAATACTTCCTTTATTTTATGATATTTGTCGTTTAAGGTTTCTATGCATATATTAAAAAACTCATTAGTTAGCATTAAAAAGAGTTTAATTTTACAATACTACCCTCTAATAATTAATATTCAAAATTCTACAAATTCCAAATCAATCATCATAAGGATAAAGTTGTAAAAATTTCATTTAATGCTTCTTGCCAAGTGTAAAACGTCAAATATTTTGGAAAACAAATTTTTTTTCCAAAACGTCAAATATTATGAAATTGAGGGCGTAGTGTTTTATGGTTTAAAATTGTACAAATAAGTGTCAATAATTTACATCGTTTGCATACAAGATCTCAGACAGTTGACCGTGTTAAAAAAGAGAGTGTTGCAGTCAAAGCTAAAAAGTTAGAATAAGTATTTTTATTTGTAATTTTTTGAACATAAAACATGAATAGTACAAAGCTCTTATATCAATTTTATAATTATTCATAATTCACAATTTGACTATTTAAAAACACTTTTTAGATTTGTAGTGTGACTGTAGATAGATTTTTAATTTGTAAATAGAGTTTGTCACGTTCAAATAAAAAAATCAGTGACTTCTTTTATCAAATGAAAGGTCAAAAATACTCATTCAACTCGTCTTTTTAACACCATTAACAATTTAGGCCCTTAATTGCAAATGGTGAAAATCATAAGCCATTGTTTATACAATTGTAAACCACAAGACTTTATTTACAAAATGTTCAAACCACATGTTTACCCAAAATATTACAATTAAATTAAGTGGGTGAATTTTTTTATTTAATCATTAAAATGATTCTATTTTATAGCAGATCAAATGAAATTTGGAGTACAAATAATGACTCACTCTGAGAAAAAAGAATATAAAACATTTCTAACTAACAAATGCGCAACATTATTTGCCTCTCTTCGCAGAAAAGAAATAGACCTATTAGGAGAAGCACGTTAAGTAATAAAACTCAATCTTTAACCATGACATTATAAAGAGAAGAATCCTCTTAGAGTTCAGCCATTGATTGAACCAAACTCCTAAAACTCATTTCAACAAAAATGATAGTCCATCCACGTTTCTATATCCTCCTCAACACCTCATGAATTTGACAAAACCTCAACCAAAGAAGGATCTGAGCTGAAAACAACGAGACCGTTGCAAGCAGCAACAAACACATCTTTTGGGCCTCTCAAAATACAACCAAAGTCTACCTTACTGTCATGAATTTAAGTGTTTCCACGTTGAAATTCAACATAACTTACCAATAGTAGGAGGACTCCATAAAAAGCTATCAAAATAGCCCTATTAGATTATGGAATTGCCTCCGGCCAAGCTATAAATTATAACAAGTTAGAGATCTTTAGTGCCATTGTCCCCAGATGTACGTCGAGCTATTTTCTTATGTCCTAAATGTGCACAACCCTCTAAACATCCAAGGCTTCAGTTGGAATAGACTATACGCTAGGAAAGAGCAAGGTGTATTCGGGTACAATGATTTCTACAATTACAATATTTTCCTTCTCAGAAAACAATCCTAGAAACTAATGAACTAAATATTGTTAAATACCGTTGAACTAACTTGAACTGAACTGAATGCTATCGACTGAACTCAATATTTAATACTTAATAAATTTTCCTTTTTCCTAAAAAAAATATAACCCTATAAAAAAAATCACAAAATAACTAACAAATAAAAACAAAGAAACCAAAATAAATTCACGTGGTATCTTTCATCAGCCATGTTAACGAATTATCATACCCTAAACTATATGACAAATATTCTCCATCATACCCATCTTTGTATTTCATTTCATTTCATATAATTAAGTATTTCTTTCTTTGGTCAGATATAATTAAGTAAATAATTACAAATTATTCGCACTCTTCCACATCAACTCCCTCCTTGGCTTCTTTTGCCTCTAAATTTTAGCCTTATTCATATATGAAAAGCATATATCACCAACTTCTAAGTTTAATTATAAGTAAATACACCATACTTAAAAGCAAATATAATAATGTCTTAATCTATGTTTGTTACGTACCACCTTAAATGTTCCACCTAAACTTCAGATTTCCATATTCCTGATTAAGCTTTTTAAGTAACCATGATTAAGTAGAGATATGATATAATTTTATACATATGCAACAAATTTATCCTAAAAAATATATTTTTTTCTTCTCATAATATTATTAGTATTTATTGATTATAAGAAAAATATAATAGTACCTGCCAAAAATGATACAGTTCATCCCGTACATAGTGCATGTGCATGTCGCCCCTAATCAACAAATTGAGAATCAGTTATGGATTTGAGCTAACGGCATCATCCAAATACTAATTAAATATTCAATTATTAATATTAATAAATTAATGAAAATGAGACTAATAGTTTATTAATTTGATTACGACTCATCTACCTGTAATTACTAAAATCTTGTACCTGCATCATCAAAGTTGTTGACTTCATGGTAATTGAATTCATTTATTTATTGTTTTGAAATCATAAAGATCTCATATTGTACAAGTTACTATGTGTACGGTACGGACAATACTACACGTACGAGTAAAAATTGGAATTAATCATAACATGATGGATGTTATTTAACAAATTGACCATAACATAAACAAAGTAAAAAACATCTCAATCTAAGGAACTTAAGTTTCTATTTTGGGTTGATTTAGTTTCTTTATATTCATTCAATGACATTTAAAAAACCAAGACCAAGAAACAAAGATATTACAATCAAATTGAGGAATAGTATCACTTACCGCTATAATGTAAATTAAGAACATGTCTTGTTAAAGCCAACAATTTTCTTAGTTGAATGCTTAATAAAAAAAATAGAGCATTGAGAACCTCGTTAACAATGACAAAACAAATCTGTGACCATGTTATTAAAAGGTAAAGATATCTTTAATGGGTGAGCCAACAACTAAATAACAACTAATCTAAAGTAACTATATATATTTAATGTGATGGTGGTTTTGAATCGTGATTTATCTTGACAAGAAAACTAAGACTGATATTAATGTTATGAAAAAATATATCGATATGTATAGTATGATCACATGACAATTATCTAGCTAAGAGCACATGTCATCATTGCCAACACTGTTATCAAAAGGTAACTGTTTCAACACTTAGATGGTGTTTGTTTACTACTTTTCAAACTCCTTTTTGCTTTTCCATACTAAAAAGGAGAGTTGCAAGTGTTTGGTTAGTACCAATTTTTTGCTTTTTGATATCCAAAAAGTACTTTTAGAAAAAGTAGAGAATTCCTACTTTTCAAACATCTTTTACGGTTTGGATGTGTTATCTCTTATATGCCCTTCAAAATTTCATTATTTTAATATTATTTTTAAATTGATTTTATAAACATGTCCATATATGTCATTTTACATCGTAACAGTAATAGTTAATCATAATTTTACCAAACACTAATAATCAAACAGCAAACAGCAACCAGGAATTAGAAACCGCAAACAGCAAACCGTAACAGTAACCAACAAACAGCAACAGCAACCCGCAGTTAAAACAAACAGGCCCTTAGTCTAGTATAGAGATGGGTTGTGTGCAACACACGTGAACGGAGCTTCTGAGAAACTATTCATTATCTTCACCACTGTTCAAGCCAAAAACAACGCAAGACGTGTTTAGAGTCTATCCAGTCTTACAATAAAAGGTACAATCCTTTATTTCAAAAGTGAATTCACTATTTTCTAAGTAATCGCTATCTATTTTTCTCTCTTAGTGTGATCATTGAATAGGATTTGCACGTCAAAAATTGCCTTCTAGATCACTAGCTAGTTTCTATTCCAAGTGTTTAACTCTAGGTGACGTCGTACTCAGATTCTTAACTAGAATTATATACAATTAGATTGTCCATAGGTTAAAGCCATGTCAGCCTAACAAGTTTTATCTTAAAATGTTTAATCCAATTTAACCTGTTATTAATTAAAATGCGGATAAGTTAGTTCTAAAGCAATCAATATATAAAATAGTTAGTAAACATAATATAAACTTCTTAGTTTTTTATAACAAAACACAAATACATAAATTTTAAGAATAAAAGATAAATTTTATTGAATTTGATTCTCTGGATGTGGTTTTGGCTATTCATCACCGCGATGTGGATCTAAACGAGTTTGGGATCTTATCTCACAATGCAAGTCTTTACTTCTCTCTAAAAGCGGTTATTCGGTCCCCTTCGTTGGAAGATTAGCTAATGGTGTTGCCTACGTTTTTGCTCGGTCTTCACGTTTCTATGCTAGTCTTAGTTACTTTGATGTTCTGCCGGATGTTGTTAGCTCTTCTTTACTGCATTTGCCAGTATTGGAGCATTAGTGTTTGTTACTTTCAAGAAAAAAAAATTTATGATTTAAACATAAATATATGATATATAAATGTATATTAATTTTATCTTCCATGTCCTTTCAAAGAAAACAATAATAAAATTTTTATGTTCCATGTAATTTCCTCAAGTAGGTATATGGTTTAAGAGAGTTGGACCTGGTGAAGCTGGGCCTACAAAAGGGTCGGGCGGGTGATAGGCCTGGCAGGCAGACAGAAAAATGAAAAAATGGACATAAATAAAAGAAAGGCCGAGCCATATACAAGTGTTTAAAGTTGTCTAGAAATGTCAATTTAGTTCCTCAACTTTGAGAATGATCTATTGAGTCTCTCAACTATCAAAATGTTATTTATTGAGTACCTCAACTATCAAAACGTGCTCTTAGTGAATCCTTATTTGATGATATGACACTGAGTTAGCAAATGTGAAGAATAGTAATTTTAATGTTAATTCAATGTTACGTCATCGAATAAAAACTCAATATATTCATAATTTGATAGTTGAAGGACTTTATAAATCGTCACTAAAATTAAGAGACTAAATTAACCGTTTTAGACGACTTTAAAAACCTATTTAAGCCATAAATAAAGTGGAACAAAGGTCTAAATGGGAGATAGAGAGGGAGACATGTGGAGAGAGACCTAAAACCGAGTATGTCTAGAGAGTTGCTGGATTGGATATGCCACTGCCAGCCCTAAACCCACCCCACCACCACCCTTTCTCATTCCATGCCTCTTTTCATTTTTATTTTATATTTTTCTTAATTCCTTAGGTGTAAATGTAAATCTAGATCGATTATGCAGAGTTTTGATTTTCTCCTTCCAATCCAAAGTAACGGATATGCACCTCAAGAGGTAAGTTTATAACCCGTAGTTCATATTAGATACGGGTTTATTCTCCATACCCACAGTTCGATAGTGAAGCCTTCATTTTCAAAATTAAATTATTGTATGTTTTTTTGATTAGAAATTTATATATTTGATTATGATTTATTTCGATTTGTTTAAATAGATATATGCAAGCTTAAGTAATTGAATGACATGAAAAATATGTTCATTATGTCTTATGATTAGTCGAAAATCACATGAACGACTATTGGAATTTATTTTTAAATATGTAATTTATCTTAAAGCGCGCTAAAATTCTTGGTATGTCAGAAAGGTTAATGTCTAGTTGCCAAATCTAAAACAGACCTCAATGGTGACTTTCCAATCTCCCAATCCCTTACTAGTTGTAATCCTCACCTCGAAAAATATTGGGAAGTCAGTATATGACTTGCATGCATTGATGCGCTCCCTAACGCCACATCAACTCTAAGTTAGAGTCATCACAACATGTGGTGCGTGTTGGTTGGTCTAGCATACTGCCACACTCCTCGCCATGTGGTGCACATCACCTACATTCACACAACGTGCGTGTGTGACGGCTCCCAATGATCGTTTTGGCCCTTTTTTTCAGTGTGTTTGGATTTTTTACGATTTCTTTTTGTAGTTTTTAATTTAATTTGGGGTGTGAATAATTTGTTTTATTAATTTATTATGTATTCTGAAACGACATTGAGGCTATTACGAGCAACATTGAGGGATTACATGTTATGATGCGAAAATGTATTTAGGCAAGTGGTCTAAGAATAAGATATAATATTATTAAGTGGATCTAGTTTGAGCTCCTCAAGTATTCATTCCACATTAGCAAGAAGAGACATGTGCTAACAAACTTGGGTTATTCATGAAAACAATTACAGAACAACTATCAAGTTATCATGAATAAGTTAGGAAATATGGGCATCTAAGGTTTCTCATAACCATTTGAGCATAACCTTGAGATCTGAGAAACACATTTCTTACTTTTATGTATTCCAATATTCTGACTCAACACAGATGAGTATAGGAAACATGTCATGAGAGTCGTGCCTATTCGAAATACATATTTTTGAGATGTTTATGTGTTGTTGTTTTTCTGGATCTTTTTTTAGTTAGAATTTTATGTTTTGAATGATGAAACCTTTAATACTTTTTAATATGGGGAAATCTATTCAGAAGTAAAACATAGAAGTTCATGTCAAATAAAGACTTAACGGATTGATTATACATACAACTATAACAATTTAAAATGGGCAATTGTCACCTTTGAAGTCTATATAAAGGAGAAGACTTGAAGAACAAAAACAAGAGACTACACGAACTTGAGCGAAAAAAATATGGTACTGAAAGCAAAATAGAACATTATTGTCCTCAGCTTCATTGTAATTTGAGAGGTTAAAGTTTAAACTTTTGATCTGTAATGATCAATTTTTTTCATAGCAGTTAAGAGCGTTTTCTAAAACAAATTTTGGGGCCCTCGTATATTAAGGAAGGCTGGTAGAAAATGTCGAAAATCTCTGGTTTTCTTTTCTCAATATTTGTGGCTTTTATTTATTTATTTATTTTTGTAGTACTTGACAAATAATATTAATTTTCTCAAAATAAATAAATAAAATAATATTAATAATAGTAGGGATAAAGAGAGAGAAAATGACCGTATACGGAATAGGACCATACCATACGGCTTTGTCCGTTGCTGCCACATGCTCCGCCTTTTTACTTTCCCCTCTGCCCTCCCTTTTTTTCCTTTATTCACGCAATTACCCTTTTCCCTCGTTTTTACCATATTAGCCTTCCCTTTCAGAATGTTTTGGTTTGACTTCAACATTCCATTTCCTTTATAAGTGTATTTTTTAACTCTTGATTTAAGTTGTAACGCCTTTATTACCGCCAATCATCTTATCCTTTCTTCTATAGTTGTAGTATTTGATTTGTGATAAAGATGATGGGCTATTTCTTTCACTTTTCCATTTAATAAATCTTATTATTATTGGAGAAGACACCCAACTCTTTCCTACATTTTTAAACAATAATGTCATGATAATTATCTCTTACTATATACTAATGTTTATAGGTATCAATTGCATCAGCATGTTTTATTTTTATATTAAAGACAAATATTATCATTGTTTAAAATTTGAAGTACATCTGTTCATGCTTTTCTTGCTTTCTTAGATTATTACTTATTGTTTAAGTAAATACTAATCTCTTATCTAAAACATAATAAAGTTTAAAAGCATTATACGCTTTAAATTTTAAATACCGATTCGCATACAAAATTGTGGTAGAAATTAAAATAAAAGTTATTATTGAAATTTTATTATGACTTTAACTTAATCAAAGTTTTAGATGAATTGTAGAGATTCAAAATTGAGAACTCAATTTGAATTGACTGGATCACATACATCTAATCGCTTAAAATCTAATTTATTCCGTCCTCAAAATTCTCCGACCGTCTTTAATAGCGTCAAACACTTTTTATCACAGTGTACCCCAAACAAAAGAATGAAAAAGGGAAAAAGAAAGGGGAAAAGAAAGAAGAGGAGAAGGGCAAAAAGGGGAAAAGGAAGGAAGAATAAATAGAAAATAGAGTTAAGAAAGAATGAAAAAAGGAAGAAAAGGGAGGGATAAAAAGAGAAAAAGATGGGGAAAAGTCAGCATCACAAGACCCTCTTGTCTCCTCTCAACTGGATCTTCCCACGTTATGAATGTTATGTTGCTCTTCCTACTACTACACAACACAAAACAATACCACCCTTCTCTTCCATTCTCTTCTCTTCTTTTTTTCTGTCTTCATTTCCTAGAGAGAGAAAGAGAGTGAGAGAGAAGTTCCCAACCCAACCGACTCAACTAGTTTTTCTCTTTCTCTCTCTACAAAGTACATCTCTTCTCAAACCTTCAATCTCACCAGCTTCAAATGGTGATCAAAAGGAGCTTTCTTTTTCATTAAAACATTATGATCATATACATTAATTAATTAGTTGATGCTACCTTTCTTTTGACTCATTTTAAGTCCTCTGCTCTCTTTCTCTTATCCAAACATCACTTTTCTTTTAGCTGCCAAAACCCTCTTCTTTTTTAGGACTCTTTTCGAAATGTAGCACAAAAAGTTTCAATTTTTGATGGTTTATTGAAATGTTTGATGAAACCCATGAAGAATCTTGAGTGGTTTAAGCCAAAGGGGATCAATGGAAGAAGATCAGGAAGGAGGTTGTCTCTTGGAGAGTACAGGAGAGCAGTATCATGGTCAAAGTATTTGGTATCATCTGGAGCAGAAATCAAAGGAGAAGGAGAGAGAGAATGGAGTGCAGATATGTCTCAGCTTTTTATTGGTAACAAATTTGCATCAGGAAGACACAGTAGGATTTACAGAGGAGTTTATAAGCAAAGAGATGTAGCCATTAAGATCATTAGCCAGCCTCAAGAAGATGAAGACTTGGCTTCTTTTCTTGAAAATCAGTTCACTTCTGAGGTCGGTCTGCTTTTCCGCTTAACCCATCCTAATATCATCACTGTGAGTGACTTATGTTCATTTTGCTTTCCCAAGTTTCAATTTTTCAGTAATGTATGTATGCTTTAGAGGTATGGTATATGGTGTTTGTTAGCTGACCGATTGAACCAAAAGGTTTAGCTAACAGTTAAGGCTAACAACTTCATTTTTATAGAAAATGTCGTACGCACCCTTCACGTGAATGCCCATGGGTTTGTGCACAACACATGCTAAACCACTGTATGTTTTTAATTTATCAAATATTACAAACTCAGGAACTTTAGGAACTTTCGACGATACCATGTTACTTAACCGATTGAACCAAATTCTCGAGTTACTTAATCGATTGAACCACTCGAACTAATAGTTAATAGTTAAGGCTAACAACATCGACTAACAACATCTTTTATTTGTGCTCAATGTTGTTGATAATTGTTTCACACCCCAAATGACGACTCATTCAATCCTAATTTAGAGGCAGCTTTTGTGTGGATAGGAAGATTGGTTTAGTAAAAGATACCATTTTGATGTATGTATGTCTGTGTCTGTCTGGCTATAAGTGATTTGAGCAGGTTTTCCTTTGTGGGTTTGGCTCTGATATAGACATTTATTGCTTCTTCTAAGTCATGTGTATTGGTGACAGTATGCCGTATAACCCATGTGCTTTATTTATTACTCAATACAGTACAACTAACATACTTGTTACTTGCTAGCTTAAAGTTTCCTTCAAATGGGTGTGTTTTTATTAACTTCAACATTTCATTATGTTTGCAATAAGTTTGCTTCTGACAAATAGCCTGCAAAAATGAGATGAGTATGATTGACCTAAAAGTTCGAGCTGATAGTTAAGGTTCAACATCATGTTTTATATTAACATTGACTCTTGTCATGTGAATGCTTTTATCTTGTATTTGTAGCTTTCGGCATTTGTCTTCTTTGAATTGTACTTCATTTCATCACATCAATTCGTGCTAGTAAAACCTTGTTGCCACTAAAACACTCTTTGGCAATTCTCTCCTCATAGGAAAGCTTTCGTGGCATCCTTATATTGGCAAATCTATTTCCATTTCTCATGTCCAATTAATTCCACCCAAACATATGTTAATTCTCCTAAAAAATGTGTTTTGACGGGTGAATATCTGATATGGAGATCAATTTGACATACAAACATAACACGGAACCTTTCTGATGAGAGCCCTACCTTTGCAAAATATTTCACTGGCATCCAAGTGAAAGTAGGAACTTTTTAGTGGCGTGAATTAAATTTTTGGAACTGTGATGAAACAATGACTCTAGGGTTGGTGGATGCTTTTTGCCCTCGGAAATGTTAAATATGCTGGTTTTTTACAATTCCTAAGTAGAAGAAGATGAAAATAGAAGATATTACTAATTGTTAAAATTTGGTTATGACATGTCATTCTGACTTTGTTCATTCAGTTTGTTGCAGCTTGCAAGAAAGCTCCGGTGTTCTGCATAATAACCGAGTATATGGGTGGAGGTTCATTGCGAAAATATCTACATCAGCAAGAGCCACATTCAGTTCCACTGGACCTGGTTCTAAGATTAGCCCTTGACATAGCACGAGGGATGCAATATCTTCATTCCCAAGGGATACTTCACCGGGATCTCAAATCTGAAAATTTATTGCTCGGAGAAGATATGAGTGTCAAAGTGGCTGATTTCGGAATCTCGTGCCTGGAATCTCAATGCGGCAGTGCAAAGGGATTTACGGGGACATACCGTTGGATGGCTCCTGAAATGATTAAAGAGAAACATCACACTAAGAAAGTTGATGTTTACAGCTTTGGCATTGTGCTCTGGGAGCTTTTAACTGCTTTGACTCCATTTGACAACATGACTCCTGAACAAGCTGCCTTTGCCGTCTGCCAAAAGGTAAAAAAATTTATCCGGATTCTTTTTTATCACACAATTATATGAAACGAAACTATGATTTTTATTTATTATTTACTTGTTATGTGTTGACATGTTTCAGTTGGAATGTGGAGACCTTATATTTGAATTGTCACAATTATTTGAACAAATATTTTGACATGATTTGAACTTGTGCAAGTTTTATTTCTTCAAGATTTCAACCAGATGATTAAGCAGCATGATCACAAATCACTCACATGTGCCCATCCCTTTGTTGTAATCATCACATGGGGGGTTCAAGTTTCTCTTCTCAACAATATCTCTCTATCTCTTTCAAAAACGAAAATGAATGATGGTCCCTGATGTTGCTAGGAGTAATCAGTTTAGCCCAAATCGAAGTTTAGGTATCAACGGAGTCCCGGAATTGGCAATATTTGACAAATTTGCTCAAATATACTCAGTTTCAATACCTAAAAATCTGTTAAATATTGTCAATTTCAGGACTGAGTTAGTTGTCTAAACTTTGTTCCGGCTAAACTGATTAAACGTGCCAACTTTAAGGGCTTTTTGACCCGATTCATTTTGAATACTAATGAATTTGAAAGATCTTGAAATTATTCGTGACAGACATATATGAGGATAAGGCAGTGAAACATTTCCCTTTTTGAGCTGGAATTGATGGAGTTTGTGTGTGTTTTATGCAGAATGCAAGGCCACCACTACCTCCAGAATGCCCATCAGCGTTCAGTCAACTGATAAACCGGTGCTGGTCAAGCAATCCAGATAAAAGACCACATTTTGATGAAATAGTTGCCCTTTTGGAGATATATTCCGAATCACTAGAGGAGGATCCCGAATTTTTCTCAAGTTACAAGCCTCCTTCATCGCATAGTATTATGCATTGCTTACCGAAATGTATGTCAGGAAAGCGCTCTAGTTCTGTAAAAGCATAGAATGAAGAATCAAGCTGTGTTGTTTGTTCAAATTATATATGATATGATGGCAAGTGTATCATAGTGGTGTATGTTGAATTATGAGTAGGAGATTTGTGTGACATTTTTTCTTTTTTTTTCCTCTTCTGTTTTTAGCCTAAACATATAATTAATACTGGGGAAGGAACAAAAGCAGTTCCTTTCCATTTTTATTCTGATGTTTGCTAAGTCATGCATCTCATCTCCCTCCTCCTTGTCTTGTTAAAGCCCACTCTTCATTCTTCATTCTTCATTTTTCATTCATGTGTTGTCTTGTATTTTATTGTTCAATAAAACATAATAACTCATTACATTCAGGCCTATACAAATAACCTATAAACCCAAAAATATGTTTAATATTTATATAATTTCTTAGAACGGAATAATGATCTAGATGCATACAACTTTTAACAGTTTTAGAAAATTATTAGTTTGGATCCAATTATTATTACATTCAGATAAGAATAACAATTTATACCATTGATATGTAATCCAAAATTTTCCTAAAATATTGATTTGAAGGTTGTATTATATATAACCTTTTCCAAGTTTCAACATTCAAGACAGTTTGGCCGAGTGGTCTAAGGCGCCAGATTTAGGCTCTGGTCCGAAAGGGCGTGGGTTCAAATCCCACAGCTGTCATTTTTTTTCTATTTTTTTTTTTAATCTTTTTCCTCAATTTTTTATTAGATTTCAACAGCTGTTGTCTAGTTTAAGGTTTTTAATGTAGGATGGCAAAACATATATTTGAGCCCTTGAGTTTTTTTCGATTTTAATAATTAGCTCTTTAATCATTTATTTTTTCATGTTAAGCCATTGATTATTCAATTTCTAATTAATCAAGCTATTCCTTAACATCTCAATCTAATTTGAACCAAATGATGGAGAACGAAAAATAAATGATTTTATCCACAACACATTCCCCTTTTCTAATCATATATAAAAGTCCAATTCAATTTTTAATTTGGTTAATCACTATTAGATTTAAGGTTTAATTTTAAATAAGTCTTATGTGGTTTTGCATTTTTGTAAATAAAAGATTGTGGGTTGACTTTGAGCAAATTGAGGATTATGGTTTACTTTGTTTGCAGAATTAAAGAAACGATCGATTTTATTAACGTAAACGATGGCTTTTTTTACTCAAATATTTTTTTCAAACTTTTGACCAGTCATGTAAGAATTAAGTTTAATGGTCAAAAACATTTTTGGACAAAAAATGTCTTCGTTTACGTCAACACAATCGATCGTTTCCTTAATTTTGCAAACAATGCAAATTGCTCAAAGACAACCCACAGTCCTTTATTTACAAAAACGTAAAACCACTTGACACTTATTTGAAATTACCCATAGATCTAATGTAATACTAATACCATGCAAGTATTGTCATTTTTTACCCAAATTCATCATTATTGGGCCTCACGGCTTTAGAACGTCCATGAATGTATTGGATCCACGTCTCACTTATAAACCTGACCTTTGCACAAATTTTCCTACCTCAACGCCACCCTCTTTGAGTCGTGTTTGGGTCAAGTCGGAAAACACGAAACTCACACGAAAATTAAGATAGAATTTTTACCATTTAGTGAGTTAGGGTTGAAGCATGATATTTTAAGCATCCTTATGTATAATCACATATAATCCTTTGCATTCTTCATATAGGTTGTGTCGTGTCATGTTAACGGTCGATCCACGTTACATTAACATGTTTTTGTAATTACTTTCGTAATTTCTTGTAGTGTCTTGCTTTTTGCGTCAAAGACATGCCGTGTTTGTGTTTGAAATTTCGACACAAAAAATTTTCATGTCATGTTCGTATTTGACATTATGTACTATCAAACACTACCTAAAATTTGACACAATACGGACATAAAAATTGCCACTTCTAAGACACATGATGACCTTTTAGCGTTTTTTTGCTTCACCTCTTAGACCTTACAATATGTTAGTAAAACATTTTCTCTTGATTGACGATAAACTTTCACATTTTATATCTACAAATATCTTCCTCTCACATGGATTCTTCTTCACTTGGCATAGATGAGAACTATAAAATCTATGTGACTCTTTTACATTTTTCTTATAAGCCTTCAATTTTTCTACCACCTTTAACTTCTGCTTGCAAAGCTAAAACTCTAAGTTTATTGAGCTTCAATACCTCCTCTTTAAATTTTGATTTATATGAGGAAAACTGTTATTCAAATTTAGATTTGATCTAAACCATAAACCTTTAATCCATTCGCTATGTACCTCTCAATGTTTGAGCCCCTACTAATTTTTACGTCCTTTAACAAATTGCATTAAGATTTTTTACGCGTGCTCTCCAAATTTTTCCTTCTAGGTAATTAATGATCATATTTTACCTAATTAATTAAAATAAAAAAATTTCTTACTTGTTTCCCTTACTAGAACTTAAGCGACACAATCATGTTTATTAATGGTCTCAAGTGGTTCGATAGTAATCAAATCAATTTTGAATTTAACCAAACAAAAGTAAATAAATAATCGTTTAGATTATAATTTTGTATTATTCTGATTTCAATTGGAACCAAACAGTCCTTAAAATGAGATAGGCAATCAAATGAGTGCGACCCGCTGCTTGTCCGAACATTTGATTACCTAATTGTAATTCCAAATAAAAAAAAGAAGAGGTTGAAGGGTCAAAGGTGTCTTTTGAGTTACGGAATGCCACTTGGCAGGATCCAGCTAAGGCAAGACAGAAAGCAGATCGGCAGTTGCAGAACTCCCCTTTCTTCTCTCTCTTTATCTGTCTGACCATTTCTTTTTCCTATTTTCTTTTTGTAATATATTCTTTCATCTTTTTCCCATTTTAGCCCTACCCCCCATTACACAACTCAAGCTTTTCTTTTTATCTCCTTCTTCTTTTCATAAAATAAAATCAGACATTGGTCTCCTCATCTCACAGCTCTCTCTCTTGTCTGGTTTTCATTTTTCAGGTATTTTGCTACCTTTTATCTATCTTCCTTTTTATTTTTATGTTTATGTTTCCTTACCCACTTGAGCTTTCTATTTGTTTTTTGATCACTTGTAGCTGGTCAATTGCAATTTTGTAAAACTTTAATTTTTTCTTGATTTCTTGGGGTTCGTTTTGTTTCCTTTTTTGTGGTCTTGCGTTTTTTATTTTTATGTTTATTATAAAGTGGAAAGCTTGATGACAAATAAGCCCAAAAGTTTTAGATTTAACTATTGATGTTCTTGCTTTTTCAATATCTACTTTTTCCCATTTGGTAACTTCTTCTATTCATGTATTGTATGTATAATTAGAATGTTCTTTATTACTAGTATTTGATTTGGATTGGATTGGATGGATCTGCTGCCCGCGACAATTGTTTCATAAGTTGTCATCTGAATTGTTGCTTGCTGCAGATGCCCGGAATTGTCATGGATGGCTTGGAAAATGCAGCAGCAATGCCCGAAAAGGATGAACGTTCTCCACCCATTAAGTCCCCTACGGGTGCATTGAGTCCACAAAGTTCTGTTGATCTTCCTGTACCTGTAGGTGAGGTGGCTGTTCAAGATGAGAACGTTAATGGTGCGGTTGACACCTCCGTTTCTGGGGGAAATACTCATGGTGTTGCTGAGACCTCTATTGAGGAGCTTTATGAGAATGTATGTGACATGCAGAGTTCTGATATGTCACCTTCAAGACAGAGTTTTGGATCTGAGGGTGAAGAGTCTAGGATTGATTCCGAGTTGCGCCATCTTGTTGGAGGCGAGATGAGAGAGGTTCAGATCATGGAAGAAGAACGAGAACAAGTAGACAAACCTGAGACTGACAATCATAGCAACTCTCCTTCTAGGAAGGGAGGTGGTTCAAGTGAGGGTAACAAGTCCGGAAAATTGAATAACAATCGATCTGCCACCACTAAATCCATTTCTTCAAGCGCCTCCAAGAAAGGGTCTCGCATACCATTGGACGCTGAAGTGTCATCAAAGCTGAGTCCTAAGAGCAAAAGTCCTCCTGAAAAACCACTTGTTGATATGCAAAACAATAAGAATCTTAAACAAGCAAATAGAGGAGTCAAATCAACAAAGAAGGTCAGGCATCTGGGAGGATCGAAGATACAGAATGGAGTGAATGATTCCTCAGAATCGGGTTTAGACAATGTGGATCTGGCACAATTTTTATTAAAGCAAGCAAGGGATTTGATTTCTTCCGGAGATAAACCCCAGAAGGCTCTTGAATTAGCTCTGCGGGCATCTACATCGTTTGAAAATTGTGCAAATGGGAAACCCAGTTTAGAATTGGTGATGTCCCTTCATGTTGTGGCAGCTATATACTCTAACTTAGGCCAGTATAACGAGGCAATTCCTGTTCTTGAGCGTTCAGTCGAAATTCCAGAGATTGAGGCAGGCCAAGAACATGCCCTTGCCAAGTTTGCTGGTTATATGCAGTTAGGTGATACTTTTGCAATGCTGGGCCAGCTTGAGAATTCAACGAAATGTTACACAACCGGATTGGAAGTTCAGAAACAGATCCTTGGCGATACAGATCCTAGAGTTGGCGAGACATGTAGATATTTGGCTGAAGCCCATGTTCAAGCGTTGCAGTTTGATGAAGCACAGAGGGTTTGTCAGATGGCTCTTAATATTCATAAAGAATGTGGCGCGCCTGCTTCTTTTGAAGAGGCAGCAGATAGGAGGCTCATGGGTCTCATATGTGAAACGAAAGGAGATCATGAAGCTGCTCTTGAGCATCTCGTTTTAGCCAGCATGGCTATGGCGGCAAGTGGGAATGAAGCTGAAGTTGCATCTATTGATTGTAGCATTGGAGACACATATTTATCATTGTTGAGGTATGATGAGGCTGTCTTTGCATATCAAAAAGCACTCACAGCTTTAAAGACTGCAAAAGGAGAGAATCATCCAGCCGTTGGTGCAGTTTTTATACGCCTGGCTGATTTATATAACAAAACTGGTAAGTTAAGGGATTCAAAGTCATACTGCGAAAATGCCCTTCGGATTTATGAAAAACCAATGCCTGGCATTCCTCAAGAGGATATTGCAACCGGTCTCACTGATATTTCTGGTATATATGAGTCAATGAATGATCTCGAGCAGGCAATCAAGTTGCTGCAGAAAGCATTAAAAATATACTCTGATGCTCCTGGTCAGCAGCGCACAATCGCTGGAATCGAAGCCCAAATGGGGGTAATGTACTACATGCTGGGGAACTTTTCTGAATCTTACAACGCCTTCAAAAATGCAATTTCAAAGCTTCGTGCAAGTGGAGAAAAGAAATCTGCTTTCTTTGGAATTGCTCTAAACCAAATGGGGCTTGCTTGTGTGCAGCTTTACTCTATAAAGGAAGCTGTAGAACTATTTGAAGAAGCCAAGATTATTTTGGAGCAAGAATGTGGACCGTACCATCCCGACACTCTTGGGGTATATAGCAATCTTGCTGGCACGTATGATGCAATGGGCAGGTATACATATACTTGCAATTTCCAATAAGCAGTTTTATGATTGCGTTGCCTATATTGTGCTAAGCATCTATTTTTGTTTCTTTTGGTGCTCTAGTTGTTTATTTTAGCATACTTCATCCTGTATATAGTTGAGAATTCGGATGCGATTGGCACTTAATGCAGGTTGGATGATGCAATCGAGATATTGGAGCATGTTGTCGGGATGAGGGAGGAAAAACTCGGAACAGCGAATCCAGATGTTGATGATGAGAAGCAGCGTTTGGCTGAGTTATTGAAAGAAGCGGGGCGATCTCGGAGCAGAAAAGGCCGGTCACTTGAGAATCTCCTTGATTCGAGCTCCTATAGCACCAACAAAGATGGTATTACAGTATTATAAAGATGTGCATTATTTATACACACTTGTATCTATAAATTGAATATAGAGTTTTAATTTAAGAAGAAAGGATAATAGAAAAGGAAAAAATGAATATGCCATTGCTGCTGTTTGTAATCTCTATTTTTGTACCTATGAAAAAGGTTTTTCTTTTTGAAGTTGTTAATGTAAATCCACGGTTGAATAATACTTTTGTTTGATTGAAAAACACATTGTGAATATTATTATATAAGCAATATTTTACTGCTGTAAGATATTTTACTGTGTAGGTGTTGGTTTGTATCTTTAAAAAAAGAAAAACAGAAAAGGTGTTGGTTTGGAGAAGATGATAAGTTCCAAAGATGCATCAAGTGAACAAGTTGGGTTGTCTATCAATCATTCACCGAGCATTTCCAATGCAAACAGTGTTTCTCCATCAATCAGTTTCTATCATTTTAAGAGATAATATGTGAAACTTAGAAATTAAGATCGAAATTTAGCTCTATAGTTATTGAATCAAAACCAAGCTAAGTTCAATTTATTAAGAGAGAGTATGTGAAGTTAAATTTATTAAGAGATAGTATGTGTAATTTCAAAGTTTATGAGATGAAGAGAAGCATGATATTGGAAAGTGGCATCAAATAGTATAGACATTAAAATAAAAACCTATATTATGTGTTCATTACTAAAATTGGTTGTCGAATAAGAATAAGGAAAGAAGCAAATTGCGGTTATAACTCATCCAATTAAGCCAACCAACCAACCACCCACGCAGATTGTCACGGGCACAGAGTCTCACGCAGAGGTTTCGCCCGTGCGGCACCCCGACTCTTCCAAATGAGATTGAGGTCAGCCTTTTTCCGTCTCCGATGCACACTGGTTTTCGCCCTCCCTTGGGCTCATCAGGGAAGCGGGATCCGCTTCCGAACCAGCTTAGTGCGCAGTGGTCGCCCATCCGTCGTAATCACGCCTCCGAGGCGCCGACTCAAGATCGGGACGCCAACTGAATCGCACGTGCTCTTAATAAGTGCTAATCCCGTCCCGCATTTTTCAAGCTCAACCAGTGGCATCTCGCTCTGTTCTGCGCGTCACGAATGCGAGCCGTGTCATTCTACCGCACCCAATTCGTGCAACGTCCTCGTGCACGACTTTAACGCGCCTTCCAGGATACGTATGCAGATTCCTTCCCAACCTTCCAAGTCCGCCACCCCTTTTCTCATTGAGGTGAGAGCTTCTCCCGCTCGATTCGTTCACATGGCTTCATCCTTCGGCACTCGCTTGGCCTTCATCCCTCGCCACCGAATCCGGTATCCACTTGGACACAAACAAGGAGCACGGCCATCTCTCGTGCCGCCCCCTTCAACAAGGAGAATCGTTTCGCTGGCTGCCCCTGCCTACTTGTACTCCTTCCCAGGGTTCGCCATCTCGAGGCCCTCCCAAGAGCACACCACTTGCGAGTCCTTCTCGCCACCGCGGCCAACGAAGCGCTTGGTTAGCAGCCCAGCTAGCATACAACCGCTCTGATACCATTTGTCACGGGCATAGAGTCTCACGCAGAGGTTTCGCCCGTGCGGCACCCCAACTCTTCCGAATGAGATCGAGGTCAGCCTTTTTCCGTCTCCGATGCACACTGGTTTTCGCCCTCCCTTGAGCTCATCAGGGAAGCGGGATCAGCTTCCGAACCAGCTTAGTGCGCAGTGGTCCGCCATCCGTCGTAATCACGCCTACGAGGCGCCGACTCAAGATCGGGACGCCAACTGAATCGCACGTGCTCTTAATAAGTGCCAATCCCGTCCCGCCTTTTTCAAGCTCAACCAGTGGCATCTCGCTCTGTTCTGCGCGTCACAAATGCGGGCCGTGTCAAGATGGGCTTACATCATACTCGGTCATTTAAATTTATTCATTTTGGTAATTTTGCATCTAATTTAACCTTTTTAAAGTATATCTATTAGCTTTATGTTTTGAGTATAATGATATCATTTTTAACTCGGTGTTAGGCACAAGTTAGACTATTGACTTTACATGAAAACAAACATATGTGAAGTTAATTATAAATCGATCATTTAACTCTTTTCTAATATTGAAAGCAATCTTAATCTTTCTTTATTAAATGATTACGTAACTTGTAGTTTTCATTCAAATCTCACATGACATATGTGAAGTTTAATATTATAATATGTACCTAACACTGCGTCAAAGATGATTTCTGTTATACTCAAAAACATGAGTCAATACATACACTTTTAAATAGTTCAAAAATAAATAAGTCATCCTTTAAATTTAGAAGACAAAATGACCAAATTGAATAAGTTTAAGTGAAGTTAATATTATAACACATATTTAACACTGAATCAAAAAGGATTTTCGTTGTACTCAAAATATGAGTCAATACGTACACTTTTTAAATAGTTTAAGAAAGAAATAAGTCATCCTTTAAATTTAGTAAATAAAATAATCAAAATGAACGATTTTAAGGGGTCGGGTATGATTTAACTTAGCCCACCTAGATGGGATCCATAATTGTATGGTTTAATTGGTTTGAAAGAGCGAAATAGTTGTCGTACTGAAAAATAAAAAGACAAAAACCCCTAAAACCTCATGGTCGAAACTCCTATACTCCCTGCCGGAATCTGAACACACGCTCGTTGGACTCGCATTACACCTTCATCTGCTGTCCAGCTCTCTTATTTTTCAAGGTTACATTTTTTATGCTCTTTGCTTACTTTCATACCTTTTCTTTTAAGTTGGAATGGATTATGATGACAGACATGATGAAATTTGTAATATCAAAATTTGCACATTTTTTTTGGATCTTTTGGTTACTAGGCTGTGCTTTCTTTAATTGTTGAACCGTTTTAATATCAACTGCTACGTTCAGGTCAAGTGTTCTCTGTTGATAGCGAAAGAGAGTCGAGATAGCTGCTGTCTACATTGTTGTCCTATATGATTCAACACTAAATAATGGAAAATATATCTGACAGCTCATCCCCGAACTTCGTTGATCAATTAGTAGTGAGTTTTATCTTCTTCTCTCTAATAATTTTTTCGTAGATATTTGAACTTGTTTACTAAAATTTCGAGACTCTATGTTTAGGTTCCAGGAGATGTTGTTCTTGATCTCTCTAATATGACTAATCAGACGATCAAGCTTGGTGGCGGCCTTCATCAGGTTCTCTTTTAGGGTTTTGATTGTAAATTTTTGGTTTCTTTCTGCACTTGGCTTGCTGATCTTATGTATTAGCTACCCCTTTTGTATAAAGTCAAACGTTGATGATTGAGCTACCTGAATATCATTGGCATTGTGCACTGACTTTTGGCTTAAGCATACTCATATCAATTGTCTAGTTAAACGTTAATTTGAAGCAAACAAATTATTCTTGTTTTAGCTTAAGTAAAGCTCTGTCATTGATGCACTTTCTACAGTTATTACCACTGCCAGCCCGTAAAAGAAAGAAAGATATAGAAAAAACTGTGTTCCTGTTTGATGAGAAGATACTGATATTGTGTTCTATTGGCCAATTGTTTTTAGGATGGTGATGCTATCTCTGTTGTGAAGGCTGGAAAACTAAGGTACTCAAAGCCGAACAAATATTGGGTGGAAAGCTCCCAGAAGCGGGTGAGTAATGGTATATTATATTGACTGAGATGTGTATTAAGAGATGATTATTGTTGTATCTGTGTTGATATACCCTAAAGAAGCTGGCAATTTTTTTGTCTTTTATCCCTTTTTGGTGAATAATATGAATCTTCCATATGTACAAACTTACCATGTTTTTAGTCATTGAGGAAGAACAATGAGGGTTGCAGATGGTGTTTGTAGCTGAGATCGAGTTTTTATTACGAGCTTAACTAGAAGTTTTATTCTTTGTTTGGATATTTCTCATAGTTTCATTTGGATGATGTGTCTATGTATGGAGATGTTCAATCTCACTATGTTTGTCTTGAATATTTATGGTGTTCAAGTCACATTTAGTTTCTCTGTCCTTTGTTTTCATGGTGGAACAATCAGTTCTTGTATATATGTGTATGGGTGTACGTGCGCGTGTGTGTATGCTTTGTGGATATGCATTGCTTCCTCCTATCTTTTACTTTCAGTGTATTTATGAAAGCCTGGGCGTAGGTTCGTGATAGTCTTAATTTAATGCTTGGATTTCTCTGAAGATTTTATTTTGTAAAGTGTCAACTAACTCCACATTAATGTTTTATCTGGTTGCTTGTCCAGTATGTGCCATGTGCGGAGGACAACGTTCTTGGTATTGTGGTAGACTCCAAAGCAGAAGTAAGTTTTTCAATTTGAGGATGACGTTAACTGGATGCTGCCTGTTGTGTTTATCTTATGAAAAAAGTTCAAATTCTTTCACAATGATTGGAAAATCATGATTTACTGTTGATGGTGACAAGCTTTTCAATTTTTTTTTTGCTCAACTTTGCATCAATATTGAGCTATATCTGTATCTATCTGTTTTAACAGTTTGGTTGTATTTCTGTAATAGATTAGTGGAGATGAATATCCAATTGTGTGGAGTTAGTCAATGGACCTGATTACTTTTAGATTATCTATTTTGGTATAAAACCACAAAGCTTTTACAGGTCTTAAGAAATTGGGTTCCCACTCCTTTTAAGAAACCTATAATTCTACGTAGGAGTCAACTGCTTCCTTGAATTGGTTATGCATGAAAGAAAACATGATATCAAGTCATATGATAGCATTGGATTTGTACATTATAGATGAGTTATTATTCTGTTTTTCTATCAGATATTATGTGTTGTCATTTTGTTTTTCTATAAAATGGGGTTCACTTGTATTGGTGATGAAATATGGTAACAGAATTTGTAAAACTCCCACGTTTTCAACTCCTTAAATTTTGAAACAAGAAACATGTCCCACAATTGAATGTAAATCTTGATGGAAGACAATTATCTCTGATATAGTCCTGCTTCAAAATACCTCTGTCTCTCAAGTTCAAGCGGAAGTCTGTTTTCTGAATTACTTTCTTTTGAATATTACTTATCTAAAAGTTTTTCTTCAAGGATTTTGTTATCATTTTATCGAGATAGAAGTTGGTCCTCGTTTGTCCTGTTCATATATGATTCCTAATTAAAAACCTCACCCAAAAAATTGACATGATGTTGGGGTGAGTCTGACCAAAATATACTTGGGTGCTAAGTCGGTGTCAGATTTTCTCTGTTACTTCGTTGTTTTATATGAATTCATTTTATAATATACACGTTTAGTACATGTGTGCTCTTGTATATTAATGATTTTAACATAGAATTTTCTCAACAATTTTTCCTGTCCATTCGATTCCTAATTTAAAACCCCCTCCAAATATTTGACACTGTTGTGGGTGGCCAAGTCTACCCAAAATAAGCTTGCGTTAGAAGTTGGTGCCCGATTGGCATTACTGTTTGAATTAATGTCAATTCTGTATTACGATATACGGTTTGAATACATAGTTGCTCTTCAATTTAATCTTTCATTTTATATATGTTATTTGTAGAACTTTCTTGTGGATATTAAAGGATCCACCTTAGCATTTTTACCCGTGCTTGCATTTGAGGGTGGTACAAGGAGAAACATACCAAAACTTGAGGTGCGTACTATCTACTATACACATGTGTCTTGATATCTTAATCTTTTTTCTGAAGTACAATGAGCGTGCAAAGTCCTTTTAGTGGTGATATCTAAAGATATTTAGACTAGTCACATCTGATTTTTAATTTTCCTTCTTAAACTTAGATTTTGTTGTGGTGGATATTTGAAATATATTTTTGACGATTTCCTGAAGGTGGAATTTACTTTCGGGTGGTGATTCGTGAAACATGCGAAACTTTACACATGTATACTGGTTCTGATGCTGTGATTAGTAATTTTCTTGCCTAGGAATCAAATATATCCGGCTTGTTATAAAATTATATGCCTTTAAGGCACCTCCTCAATTATTTCTTGATTGATGCATCAAAATAGAAACATAGTATGCCTAAAATAATTGAGCTGAATTGAAGAAGTCTATTGTCTTTCTTTTCTGAACTTTTGTGTATCTCATAATGTGTCTTTTCCTATTTCTTTTTGGTTCAGGCAGGTACTTTGATTTATGTACGGCTTGTGAAGGCAAACCTTGGGATAAATCCAGAGTTGTCATGCACTGATGGTTGGTTAATTATATGCATGTCTTTTCGTATCTGTGTTTTTGGAAGTAGTGGTTCCCCGTAGACTATTATTGAATAAATTTTATTTGCAATTTATAGCGAGTGGAAAAGCAGGAGAATTTGGTGTCCTGAAGGATGGGTACATGTTTGAATGCTCCACTGGGCTGTCAAGGATGTAAGGCTTCTTTCAGTATAAGTAAATAATAAAATGGTATATGAAAAACTCTGAAGTTACTGTACCTTCTATATCTCGTTCCTTTTTTTTTTCAGGTTGCTGAGCTTACCAACATGCCCTGTTCTTGAGGCTCTTGGCAAGAAGCTCTCCTTTGAGATAGCTGTTGGTATAAATGGCCGTGTTTGGGTATGATTTGTCTTTCCAGAACTTGAGTTTTTTGGTTGTTTTTGTCTTGGCATTTTAATGTTTTGCCTTAAACATTGTATTCAAGTGGGCACTTGAGACTTGAGAGGGTTCATCCTCTTGTTTTCTGCATTCCTCCTCTACATTGTTATCTAAAGTACCTATTTGGAATCGTTACTTGTGTGTATCTTAAAATAGGTAAATGCTACGTCTGCATCGATACTCATTGTTGTTGCAAATGCAATCATGAATTCAGAGACATTGAGTGGTGTGCAACAGAAAATTATGGTGGATAAACTACTACAGAAAATCCAGAGTATGTCAATTGCGTTTTGGATTCTACTTTTATCTTGATCTTTTATAATTTTAAGTTTTTTCCCTTGAACTTCTTTAACTAGCAATTCCTAAGACTTCATTTACATTTTCTAATTTCCTTCTTTGTAGCATGACAAATCGACCCGACATTTTACTTGTGGGAGCAGCTACTAACATTACGACATGTACAAGCAAGTGGTACATCAAAACTTGACAATGCGGCTAGTGGCTCATGTTTATGAGTGAGGGCATAATTAGAAGGTGGGGTTTTCTATTATAGTAGTAGTTGGGAAATAGGTTGGATTACACATTGCAATTGTGAAGCAGCTTTCCATTTGCTGGCTTTTGTAACAATTTTTTTTTTTGTTTATTTGTTGGTCAGGAAATTTTTATAACGATTACTGAAGAAGTATAGGGTCAAAGTTGTGAAATTAAGAACTATAAATCAACTTAACTATATATAACTATATATAATCTCTATTAATGTTACTTGAAATACCTTTATTATAAAAATAAAATGATCTTACAAACAACACATTCATGTCCTTATAAGAAAAAAATCTACAATAATCCGGAAGTAATTGGGTATGAGCCACTCACAAGATGGTACATCAGTAGTGTACTGACATGTCATCACCCAAATGTCCTAGTACCAATTCAATTCCGGATCATATTACAGTAATTTTCTCATATACAAACAAGGTGGCGCTTTATTCAATCCTGATATTATACATGCAATCATAAACTTTTATTACAGAAACAAGATACACCAAAGTTGAAGCATGTTAATCTTGGCAGCATATGACTGGAATATGATCAGTCTGATACTTGACTTCCCAAAGTTCAAAAGTTGCTTCGAAGAAATTATAGTAACCACCCCAAAGTCCCACACTTTTGTTTGCCATTGCTGTTCTAACATATGGGTAGCTCTGTAAGTTCACTAGTGACAAATTCACTGCCTCCTGCATTCATATATTATAGAATTTTGGACATAAAGTCACATTAGTTTTAGTTTAATCACGAGAATTTTTTTTAACTAAGGTAGGAGAGGAGGGGGTTACTTAAATTAATTTACCTTTTCACATATCTTACGTTGTTCACAAGGGTCCAGGTGTCCGTTTTCCGCCAAAACCTTGGCCTTTGCAGGTAAACCAATTTTCACCCAATCATCTATGAAATCACTGCATGCGCACATAAATTTGTCTAATCAATGGAGAAAGAAGGAAAAATGTGGAGCTTGATTGATAGAAATGAAGAGAGAATTACAGTTATGAGAAAGTTACAATCAATCTACCTCTAGAATAGCTTATATAGTCTAATCAATAACAGTTAAGCTGTTAACAACTTTTCCCGCCAAAATCATCAAACTAATTAACTGTAGTTTGACTGACAATTTTGGAATCTTCCTCAACTTCAACTTGTAACTGTTTCAGCTTAATAATTTTCGATGTAAACCAATTTATGAAGTATAAAATTATTAGAGAATTGTATGAGTAGAAACATCTTTTATTATATGTAAGGAATACGGAGGAGACATAATGAAAATAAAGACATGTTCTTTTTTACTTTTTTTTTGGTGAACATTAGTTCTATTTATTTCCGTTAAATTCAACAATTTCAACAAAATTTATTAAATATCAGCAAATAATTTAATTCAGTTTAGTTCAATAAATCTCACAAAAAAAATAGGGTCTAAAAATATATGTATGATGTAGAGTATGAACAGAACTATGTTTCCGTTTCAAAAATATATATGTTTCATCTTATTCTAACCAACAAATTAATAAAAAAATTTCGGATAACTCGAGAAAGATGGATAATAGATAGTTGCCGTAATTAGAAATAAAGAGGCCTTACTTGGAAGTAGAACCATCTTCAGGGAGATCCATAAGAGCATGGATGCCACCACAATCACTATGTCCAATGATTAGGATGTTTTCCACCTACAATTAATATTATTAATATTATATTCTTTCCTTTTTAGCCATAACACAATATACACACACAAATATTTGAACTATATATACTATATAGAAAAAGAATTTGTCAACTCTACTTTCAACAATTTATCACTGACATTCTTTGGAAATTACCTAAAATAAATAAGTAAATGGAAGTACGTAATAAAATTAGGTAGACTAATGATCACCTTTAATACTCCTACTGCATATTCGATCATTGCTCCAACTCCTGAGTACCTTAGCTGCATGTCCATTACCAGAATTTTATAATAATGATTACCAAATTAAATTGTATATTATTACTAATAATTAGTAGTGAATTAATTTAACCTGGTTAAATGGCGGAACCAGGTTAGCAATATTTCGGGCCATAAAGGCTTCACCAGGTTGAAAGCTCAGGATATTTGTTGGACTAACTCTCGAGTCCGAGCACGAAAATACCAAAAACTGTACCATCTCAAAATTATTATTATTATTACTATTATTATATTCATTTGCATATGCAAAACATGAAAACTTAATAAAAATTACATAATGTTTAAGGGATTAACTATCCAAGCACGAATTTTTTTTTTAAAAGATTATGAACGGAAAGTTTGTTCTCCATAATCTTCTATCTTTGAGTAATTGATTTCATTTGTAATTAAGTGATTAACTATAACGTACCTTTGGCTCTTGCCCTTTCGCGACTGTAGGGCTGCATCAAATTCATAAAAACTAAATTAATTTCAACTAATTTCACACACATGTATCCATTTTATTCTCATTACACATATTTGATCTTAATATTTACTAGATGGTGCTTAAATCGGAAGGTGACTTTTTATTATTATTATTATTGTTATTATCTTTCAACCTTCAATGATGTTGCCATCCAATATAATGTTTGGAATTACATATACTCTTTTAATAAACAAAGCCTTTTAATTTCGTTCATGAGGTTTGATGAAATTACACATCTAATAAATATTAGAGTAATATGAAATTAAATCCATTTCTTCCCAACAAACATAGAATTATATAAATTTGCAGGATTATTATTGAAATTAACATACTGAATGAATGAATCATACTCATAAATGTTGTCAAGGAAGTAACAAAATCCTCTTTTAATCCTTTCAACTGGATCCAAAGGGCAGGATCCCTCCTTCTGGAACTTCTTCAACTTAGCAATCAGCTTCTCAATTTTTGCTTCTACTGATTCCTTTTCTGACTCTTCCTTCTTTCTGCATGCAATCATTTTAATCATTTTTTATTTATTTATTTTCATTAAACCTTCATTTTCTACCCTTTTTATTCTATGCTGACTCTCAACTAATTACAAAATCCTTTTATCATCCAACAGTTGCAAATTGCACATGTTCTATAAAAATGCAAATATTAACCAAGTAGTAATAATAAAATTTATTTAGAAAATGAAATTTTATTAATATGCATGGTAATTATTTTTTTCAGTTGAAAGTCAAAGAAAAAGATGCATGGATGGAGTTACCAACAAATAAGGATGGACCCAACAAATAAGAAAGAAAAAGATGCATTAATTAATAATAATATACCCATCGAGAAGCTTCTTGAATTCTTCAATAATCATCTGCTCCGGTGATTGCTTAGCCATCATATAATTTGCTTTCTGAATTTCTGTATTTATATGATTAATTATCACAGCAACATTATAAGAATAAGAGGTTTCTACAAATTAGTTAAGTAAATTATGAGAAAATAGAAAGAAACCAATCGAGAAATGAAAGAGACCAAACTCAAACCTTAACTAATAATTAGTTGAGGTTGCATGTAAATAATATGTATAATGCAAGAAATGTAGGCCCTTATTTATAGTTTTTCTCAGTACCATTAAAACATTAATTTAGTTGGGTAACCTTATTCACGTGATCAACACCTAAAAAATGCACAAAACGTCTTGACAAAATTAAACGGAGATTAACACGGCTCTTAATTAATTAATTTATTTATATGATAAGTACCGAATTCAAAGATTCTTCATACACATAGATATATATTAACCAAACAGATTCTTCATATATATATTAGTCTCTCAGTTTGTCTCCATGTATATATGCATTGTTCTTTCTCCTTAAACAATATCTCCATCTATATCTACTATTACTATATGCACATCAATATTTAACACATGTTGATAGCTTCTTGTTTTACATGGTTAACAAACAGGATTTATCACCCCAAATTACCATTTGGTCATGGTATAAATCAATCTATTTAATGAGATTCCAATTCTTGAAGACGAGAATGTAGTTGTGAATATTGTGTTATTAAAAAACTTCATGTGAGAGAAATTCACTCTCTAACATGAACTTATTCATTTTGAATCGCAAATAGATACGACCGATGTCCTAGAATATTAAATAATTACAAAAATATTGTATATACATTATATCTCTCTTTCTCTACTTAAATATGAGTACAAAAATTACGGATCTAAAAAATGTAATCGAAAATTTGCATCTTGCATCAAACAAAGATGCATGAGAGCTTACGGGTGCATCAAAGCTTTAGTTGCCCGATTTCCCTCAAGCACTAAAATTTAAAATGTTACTCCTTTTTTTAGAATTTAATTTTACCGATATTGAGATTTGAATTCAAGACATTAATTTTCTTTTTAAAATGTTAGGCTTGTCGTTTATGACTTTAAAAGTAGTTAATTTGATTTCAATAATTGCACTTCAATCGAGTTCAATTCAATTTAATAATTTTCAGCCGGAGCTTTGCTCTTTATCCAATAAATCCTCATAAAATTAATTCATCCATAAATAAATCTATATAAAATATAGTCTATTCTAATCTATATGGTTAATATATTTAATATGCAATTAAAAGTTTAATAGACAAAATTGAACATACTACCTTTTATAGAGTGTTCGTAAACCTCAAGTTCCTTTACAGGATATCCTTTGCTGTGATATTAAGGGAAAATTTTGGTGAGTTAAGATTTGAAAAATCGAATGAACTTTTGCTTTCTCCTTTTCATTCCTTAATTTCGTTGGAATAAGCCAAACCATTGCCTCATATATCGATAGTTTATGGACTTTTCCATCCAAAAGAAATTAACAAAAATATACGTATATGACACTTATGTGTCCTCCTGCATGCTATTCAATTATTATTTTGTATGTTACCAAAAAAATTATTATTTGTATATAGAAACACATATTATCAGAATAATAATAAAAAAGAAAGAAAATATTATCATTATTCTAATTTTACTATTATTATTAATTACTGATAACGATACCAGACTTGCGCAGCCGCAACAAAAAGGAGAAAATCCTATATATTGACAAAAAATTTGTTCATCATTCCAGTTTTGGAGGTTTTTTCTTCTGATTTTTAACCGGAAGATAAGTTCTTTTTTTATTTGCGTTATTGACTTTCTTTTTATTGATTTGAATAAAAATTATTATTGTAGAGTTATTAGTTTCCTTTTAGTATGATGATTTTTTTGTTTGTTTATTCTCTCTATAAGATTTTATCAAATTTCAAAAATGAGTAATCAAATGTAACTAAATAAAAGATCAATAGTCAAATGCATAAATTTAAGATAAGTTAGTGATCTAATAATAATATTGTATTTTATTTGTCCTAGAAAAACAAAGTATAGCAACAGAAAAGCCCGAAAAGAGGGGCTATAAATGGATTGGAGTAGAGAAATGGACAAATGTAGGCCCATTAGGTGTGGAGAGGAATGAATATTACTGAGGCTTTGAGTTGGGCCGGCTGAGCCCAGTTGTAGTAAAACAAATAAAAAAGTAGAAAGATGGATGAATAAAAGAAGAGAGAGATTGAGATTGAAGTGTGATTGTGAACCAATTCATATTATCTACTCAATTAGAATTATTATTGTATAACATCATCATCAAAAATATGGAGTAATAAAGAAAAAAAGATTACAAGTTGCAGTCTGGGCATACGCTTCGAGATGAGCAACAACCTCATCTGACAGTCATCGTCATCTTTGCATTTATCATCGTTCTAACAGCTTTTTCTTGAGCTTCACCGTCGTGGTTTAGTCAACCGGTGGTCACTAATGGCCACTCCAGCTTCTCCTCCTCCCGCTTCCGATGACAAACCTCATAATCCAGGTCCGGTTTTAAACCTCTATATCGAAATAACCTCTCCATTGTTATACAAATAGTCCGGTCTCGAATCTTTGTTATTTCCAAGTGTATTACTATCCTGATTTGATTTTATGTTTTTCTTTTTCCTACAAATTTAATTGTCTACTTACATAGCCTTATTCACACTTTACTACTTTTTATCTCGTTATATAACAATCCGATATGCAATTTCTATAATTCGAAAACATACATGTCTCAAAGGAGTTCAAGAATTTGATGTTTTTAGTTTATGACGTGTTGAATCTCATAAAGATTAAGTTAAGTATAGTGTAATGTTGTCCTATGGAACTTTCAGCTGCCGAGTTGGCATCATCAGCGAACGAGGTTCAGCAAAATGCTAACGAAGAGCTTCCTAAGCAAAGTCAACCGTCTGTCTTTGTCAATTCTGAACCAATGCGAGAGGACCAAGTACAGAATGCTGTCAAATTTCTCTCCCACCCTAAAGTTAAGGGTTCTCCTGTGATGTATAGGCGATCGTTTCTTGAGAGGAAGGGTCTGACAAAGGAGGAAATTGACGAAGCTTTTCGGCGTGTACCAGTAAGTGCTTTTGTTCGGCTACTAGTGTTCTCCTTGTTGTTATAAATAGTTGCTTGCACAGCTTTTTTTGTTCATTATCTCACTTTTTATGCACATTGAAGGATCCACCTCCAAGCTCACAACCAACTGCTACAACTCAAGGTAATAAATTCTTTTCTTATTAAAGTGGCTTTCATCTTTCGGGTAGGGCAGTTCTTGTGTCTATTTTCATTACTGAACTTGTTTTCTTCTGTATGAAATTAGAAACACAAGTGAAGTCATCAGCAAATGTTCAACCCTCAGCACAAGCACAAGCTCTTCAACCTGCAGCAGCTACTCCAGTTGGTGCAGTTTCTTCAGTTGGAACGTTAAAAAGATATCAGTTTCATTGGTATCATGCTGTTGTTGCTGTGGGATTACTAGCAGCTTCAGGTGCTGGAACAGCATTATTAATTAAGGTATCAAGAATAACTATATGCTGAGCTGTCAGTAAATCAAATTGGCTAAATATGATAATCCCCTATATTCATGACTCATGAGCTATTTGCAAAGTTTTGGGTTGAATCTATATATTCCTCTTTTTCGCCCAGTTTGAGAATAATAGGTGTGGAAGATTCTTACGGCGATGTGTTTTAGGCTTGGTATATCAAATAGATGACATTATTCATTTCTTCTTGTTTAGAATACTATTATCCCTAGATTGAAGTCTTGGATACGCAAAGTTGTCTTGGAAGAGGAAGATGATTCTGGGAAAGAAATTAAAGCAAAACCAAGTGTGGCAGAAGAGGCAGCGGCTGCAGCTAAATCGGCAGCTGCAGCTGCAGCTGATGTTGCAAAAGCGAGCCAGGAAATGTTAAACTCCAAAAATGAAGGTTGGTGCTTTTGGTAATTGCAGTATTCACTATGCATAAATCTTTTAGTGTGTTCATTTATCATTAAAATTTGATTTCTCCTTTTTCAGAGAAGAGATACTTTGAGGAGTTTATGAATTTATTGGATGTACAAGTGAAGGAAATGAAGTCAATGGGTACTGCCATACGTAAATTGGAAGGTAACTTGAAATGTTATTCTCTTAAGAAGAAATTGCTGAATATGTTGGAAACTAAACTTGATCACTGTCTAATATCAATTCTCTGTAGCATATGTTAAGATGTTACGTTCTTGAGGATGGGTTTCTAGATGTAGATACTAGCAGCATGTAATGAGTCACTGTTGTATTGTGAGCTAAAAAAAGGGTTATAAATTATTAGTCCCTAACTTTTTACAGATTACACTAGTCAGTCCTTGTATAAATAAAAACACATTAGAAGGTCCATAAAATTTTGTTCCCGTAATCATCCAAGTATCAGTCAACCAAAGCTATTCACTGGTTAAACGCATTAGAAGAATCTGTTAGTCATAGCATTCACTAACAAAGGTTTGGATGGTTTTAAATGAGAGAGACTAAACTTTTGACAGAAATAAAACTTGAGGAATAGGGATCTTGCAATGTGTTTTTTTGATAATACAAGGACTAACTAGTGTAATAGATACCCCAAAAAAGAAGGGGGTGGCGTAGTGCTGAGTACAAAGGTCAGGTTCTTTGAATGAAACCAAATTTAGAGAAACTTTATTTATTTGACTTGAATATTGAAATTTCATGGATTCATGACAATGTCTTTAAAGAAGTTTAAAGTTTATCCATCTATTTCTGAAATATTTTCTTTTACTATCTGTTAGGACAAAATAATAACCTTGGAAGAACCTTGCATGTTGATCAAGATGATTATGCACTCTCAGCGGCAAATCAATCTAGGGTGAGTAGAACTAAGGCAATAACTCATGAAGCTTCAATTCATGATAAGGAAAGTGGATTTTGGATGTTAAATTCTCTTAACAGATTCGTTTGAATCATTTTTCTGATTTAAATCTCCTTCTGTGCAGCAACCCTATATGAATGGAAAAACAGAGTCCGACTCACGCTCAGGTTGTTTTCTGTAAATTCCAATTTGGTTCCTGTACTTTTAATATTTCTTTTCCAATTGTGTTGCACATGATTCAATTGCAATTATATGGGCAGTGAGATCTTCTTCGCCTCCAACTTCAACTGAACCTTCTGATGCACCGCATCCGAAGTCATATATGGAGGTAACGAGAAGTTCACAATTCTGCTATACTGAACACATGACTAGAAATGCTTGGATTAATGCTGCTAAACATCTGTCACGATATGGAGTTGGAATTAAAGGGGATTTAATTAGAGAGTATTTAGATGGTTTTTTACCTCGTTCTATCTATTTAATAGTAGTTATTTCCTTTAGAAGTTCTGTTACAGCTGCCCTATGTAAGAGCTGTAAATGGTAGAGCTTCTGTAACAAAACTTCTAAAGGAAATAACTACAATTAAATAGATAAAACAAGGTAAAAAACCATCTACATAATCTGTAATGAAATCCACTTTAATTCCTACTCCATATATTGACAACATCTCTACACGGTTGACTTGTATCTCTTGGATTTACTCCACTTTTTTGTTATCTTAGTATATTGAGGATCAGAAAAGTTTTGCAACTGTTTTAAAAGGTTGCATCTTATCCGTAGCCTTGATCCCAGCTTCAGCATGTTTATATTCAGTTGCTTCAGCTATTCATTTGGATGACTTGATTACATATTCTTGTTGTCAGAGATAATATTAAAGCCATTATTGAGCTTTACCTATCACCTTTAGCTTTAGGTCAGTTGGTAAATATTATTAGTCTTTCCGGAAACAATTTACAATCATTTCACCAGCTGTGAAGCTTTGAAAAATTGGCACCATAAGCTAATTTCGATATTTACCCATGTTGAGACTAGGAAGGACAAATGGCAGCTGTTAGACCAACTATCAGATGGGCCTAAAATTTGGCATGTAAAGTAGAAAAAGAGGAGTGTACACATGGAAATGTTGTATAGCAGAATGTCTTTGGAGGAGAATTCTCTCCTTTGGGCCTTTTGCCGCTCACACTAATGCAAAGTAGTGTTTGGCTGCAGTAGTTTTTGTACTTCATTTCTCTTGCTCTGAGTTCTTCAGACTCTATTTTCTGTTTTTTCATTGTTTAATACTACAAGCCTATATTAGTTTCATTTGTGTTTGAGTTCCCTTCCAGAGTTGTGAAGGTGATTAATATTCTGGGAAAATGTCATAATCTTTCTTGTTCATTGCAATGCTTATTCTGATAAATAAAAATTGTTGAATGAACTACTGCTGCATGTATACAGATTTCAGTGCCAGTCTATCTTAAATGATTATAATCACTCTGAAAATATAGTCATTTATTAAGATGCGCATTTTTGTTTCATTGAGTAACATTTTATAGCACCCTACTCATTTACGTGTTCAATTTTCTACTAGATCATGGCCATGGTCCAAAGAGGGGAGAGACCTCCTAACATCAAGGTAAACAATTCATGTATTGAGATTTTGTCTTTTTATTTTTCTATGGGGTTAAACGCTTATTTTGTTTTCTGAACTATATGCAGGAGGTCAATGATCAACCACCGAACCCTAACCAACAAATATCTAATCCTCGTTTAGCACCCAGATCTAAGGTGAGCACTTTTTGAGTTTTGCCTTCTCAGCTGGCCTTCCACTCCAACTCCCACCGTCTTGTCTCAATTTTAATATACATGTCAACAGATTATAAATTAATTATGATCTTGTTTGATGGGGGTTTATAAGGATTACAATTTTGGATTCTAAATCAATTTAGTCTTTGAAGAGTTCTTAAGCAATTCATCTTTGTGCAGGTCATATAATAGTGCTCTCTTTTAGTTTAAAATTGAAGTTCCACAGTTTGTGGTGTGCGATATGAAATATATTCCTCCGTGTTACTGGTAGAAAGATTTGACATTGAGACTGTCTGAGACTCTGAATGTATAAAAATTCAGATGCAATGTCTATTCTTTTGCATCATTTTAAAGTAGCTCCAAGTCAAAACTGTGTTTGCGAGCTATACCACTATAAATTAGAATTTAATACTTATACTCGAATTAAAAGATAGTCCAGCCTCAGTTATGATTAGTGTTTTTCCTTCTGATGTAGCCTTGGGAGGGAGGTCAGTCACAAAACACTTCAAGCCAACTTCTGCAGTCTCAAGTAAATGGAGATCGTTTTGGTTCAAAGGTACAAGAAAATGGGTTGAACTATCCAGGAGATGGGGAGAGTGCTGTGCCTTGGTGGCAGCAGAAGAAGAATGGCAGAATCACAGAGATTGAAAACGAAGATCAACTCAAAGCTGGATCTGTTACTGCCCGGACTGCTGAGCAACCAATTCAGCGTACATGGGTTCCTCCTCTGCCACCCCCTGTTGTAATGCCTGAAGCAGCGGAAGCTATACGCCGGCCAAAACAATCAGTTCAGAAAGAACAATTGCTAGAGGACCAGTCTGCATCTCAGTCAGCAGCAGATGTAACAGATGAGTTGCAAAGGATAACAAAAATAGCGGAATCTGGAGGCGAACCAGAGTACAATGGCGGGTTATCTGACCTGAACTCTAGCGAGATAAAGGAAGAGCAAGAACTCAACTACCTAGAGAACTGATGGTATGATCTGATTTGCATGATCAGTATGGCACAAAGTTATATAGAAAGGTACTTGAAAATGAAAATAATTGCCTAAAGAATATTTTCTACAACAGAATGAAATGATCAGTTCAGTCCCATGGTTATTCCTTAGCCAAACTCAGCTTTGAATAAGGTAGTGCCAATTAGAACGGGAGAATAAAATTATGAATTTCAAAGTTAGTATAAGTTCTGTAGATAGATTAAACATATGGTAGTCTGTAGTAACTAGATATTTATGCACGAAGTACTGTAATTTGTTTTTGCTTTTGTTAAGTGTCAAAGCTTATTACTCTATTACTAAATTGTAATAACACCTTTGGCTTCAAGGATTTTTTATATACATGCATGTTTGGGTAGAAGAGTATGTATGAGAAAAATCGCCTCAGGTCAGATTCTTCAAGTGTGACCTGAATGAAGTAAATTTTTAGGATTCAAACAATTAAACCTGTTTGAATTTTTGGAGAGCATTACTCGCTTGATTTTTCAATTTCGATGAGAACATCAAGAAGCCTGGAAAATGAGATGTTTGGCTCTGGATGAACTGACAGAGATGATGTTATAGAAAGAAAGAAGCAAGTGTGTGAAAAGGCAATTATTGGTTTTAGAGTTCGTGTTGTAACCTAAATAAGCACGTCGACTGTAAATTGTTTAGGTGTATTATGCAGTGGATTCATTCGAATGAGTACAACCAGAGAAAAAAATGACAAAGAGCTCATCATAACTATTTCAGAATAAACATAAGCGGCTCTTGACTGGAAATCTCCCTGTTAACCGCCAGTCAAGCCCTACATCCGATGCTTCGGGCCCCGCCAAAAAAAGAGGAGCTGTATGACTTTGTTTTCTATGCTGCCTGAACTGAGCTACAAATCAAGCAGTGGAGCCTCAAAATGTATTCTTATGTCTTCTGTGCTGCCTGAACTGAACCACAAATAGGGCAGCGGAGGTCGAATATATAAATCCATCAAAGTAATGAGTTATCGTGTCATAATTGTATAACATATATTATCTATTGCAGGTGATTATAAATGTTAATCATCTCAAAACGGTCGTGTGAAGTTGATTGATTGTACAGATTGTATCCGAATATGATAATCTACCATTCCGCCGGATGATTAGAAACGCATTCCACGCATGTTTATATAGGCCACTATTCTCTGACCATGTCACAAGGATTCTCTAAAAAACAGGTATCGATGCTAGCAAATTGTATACTCTAGATACGCACAACGATTTCAGATAGGCCCTTTTTGACGAATATAGCTTTTCCATGGCTAGCATGGAGGATTTTCTCCTCGTTGTGGCCTTTCTGGATTTTTATCAATAAAAATATATATCTTCAATTATTTAGTGAGCAGGTTCAGTCATTGAAAAATGGAAGGTTATTTTTTCACAAAAAGTGTAATAGTCCTTGATAGGATCTTGTGAAGAGAAGCCACTCATTTCAAGCATTAGGGTGAACTTTGATTAAGATGGAATAGTTGAAATAACAAGCAGGTAGCTGGTCGCTTTGAGAAGTCTCAAGAATAAACAATCCCGCTTTGATTCACTGACACCATATATATGTTTCGTCCTTGTGTAAAAACGGTTAATTTAGCTGCTAAACCACCATAACCATTAACATGTTGTTCGAACAACATTGCTGTCTGTACTGTCTCCAAGTTTAATTTACCTTGTGCACAGCATAGCATGCAACAGAGCAGAGCACAGTTGGTGCCTGCCTGGTTATATTGATATAAGAATATAGTATACTTTAGGGCACTCTAGTGTAGTGTAGTGTAGTGTAGTGTAGTGGACACTAACAAGTAAAGAAAAGTGGCCGACCGTCATCCACATTCAAATTATGCCACAAACCAATTAAATTTAATTAACTTATATTTTATTGTATTTTAGCTAGCTACTTGCTTTTGCCAATAACACTCGTCTCAAAGTAGCAAAATTGGGAGATTAGAGTGCAACATTAATTTTGTGAGGGTAATCGTGCTGCTGATTAGATGGCGAATTTCGCAGGTTTTTTTAAACTGAGTCATCGTGAGCTTGATATGCCTCATGCAGGCCTCCAGATTCTTCTTGCTGCAGATGCTAATGGCAAGGGTGTGCCGAGATTAACTCGAGTGTAACTTTGTTCTTTTTCTTTCCGGGATTGTTACCTCTCCGCGTTACCAAAAAAAAAAAGTACTTGAAAGTTGAAGTTCTCTACACTGTCAATGTTTGGATCTTATTGATTAGACAATTTGTAAATTTTACCGAAAACTCTCGTTAAAATCTGTGATTTGCTTGGTTTAAAATTGGATAGACCCCTTACCTAAACTTTTTCTCATTAAACCTCCCAATACTCTTAGCTTTATTAATTTCATCTGTTGTATGATAAATTTTTAAACAAAAAATAGTTTTCTCCCTCTAAATGAACGTGTTTAGTATGTCTATATTTATAGATGTTATTAATTTTTTGACGCATCTACTACCATATAAACATCAGTCATTCATTGAAAAATGAAGTACTCATTAAGTTAAGTATGAAATGGAGTTGTTTTTTTAGCATAATGCCAAGAATGGCAATTAATACGTGAGATTTCATCAAATTAAACAGATAAATCGTTAAAAGTGACTAAATGATAAATTAGTGTTTTAAAATACAATCTTTAAATAGTTCAAGGACCAAATAATACTTTTGGCCACTGAAGTATAAACAAGAAATGATATAAACAAGATATTTAGATGCTGACCTGATAATGTAACATTATCTCAAATATATTATGATCAGCCGATGGATTTGTCCGCCTTATTGCCTGTTTTAAAAAAAGATGCCAACCGATATGTTAAAAATAAACATAAAAATTTGTTTCCTTAGTTCCTCCCATGTGATTGTGATAATGCATGTAAAATATCTCTTGCATTAAAGTATATATTTCAAAAACAATTATTTAGTAGTAGTCTTTTCTTGACCATCATATATAGAATTGAATAATTCTCCTTGCCTGAATTAAACTAGTCCATTTTAACAAAAATTTCATGCCATATGAGCTCCCCTTTCTTGACTCAATCAATCTTACATTTTCTCTTTCGCATTATTTTTATGAAAAAGTCATGGCCTATCTAAATGGGATATAAAATATACACATATTATAATATATTGACCACTTTTAATGAAAAATAAAAAACTCTTAAGTAATATTTAAGGTCAAAAAATTATGTCGAGACAACGGATTATGATAATCGACAATTACCAGGTTTACTTCAAATAAATTAATAATTGTAATCTCAAAAGCAGCAAACAATTCTAATTGAAAGAGTAAGATTTTGTGTATCCTAACAAAGTTTAATCTCGACGTTGATGCAGCTATAATAGTATATTAATATTCTAACAGATGAGTTGATGTAAAAGAATCAATTTAACTCACAGATATTTTCCCAAATTTCATTTCAATAATTTTTTGGACTGACACTATAATAAATCTCCTTTTTTTTTTCGAAGAGAATAAATCTCCTTTTTAAAAATTGTAATTAATTAATTTTTCATATTATATCATGAGATATATACAATTTTTAAAGAGAGCAAAACTCTAACCGCCAAAAGAGCTCCAATCTTCTTCGTCTGGGTTTAGAATAATTTCAGTCTTTTAGCTATAAGATAAAAAATATGAACCAACTTGATGTATTATTGAGTATAACAAAGTGTATACAGATGATCAATTACTCTCCCATTGAGTCGGGAATAAACAAAGGCGAGCGGGGGCTGGCGGTTCATATGTGGACCATGAGCCATACACGGCTTTGGGTTTCGATATTAATCTGCACAAAAGCTCAATAATAGTTTCGCCTGTCATTTATTAATGTATGGTGCATAACGATTTGTGTGGATCACCGCAGTCTCTAGAAGAGATAGAAAATTGTAAGGTCTTTATCTAGTAATTTGAAAGTTGTTTTTAAGATCTTAACCAATAGTTAAACGTACACGATTACAAATCCAGAGCAAAACTTTAAACTGTAATTCATGATTATCTTGTGGATTGTGAATAATTTTTACAATGCATGATTATTTTGTTAGTATAGAATTATTTTTTCTTAAGAAAAAGTTTAGATAGATAGATAGATCTACCTATTCTCAAGATCAGGAAAAATCATAAAATTTAACGATAATTTCTAGTGAAATTTACGGATTTTTTAACATTAAAAACTAAATTTTAGCAAAGCGAGAATTTAAAAATCTCAAACCAATCAAACATAATATAAGTATTTCACGACTTTCAACAACTCTTATTGATTATATTGAATTACATTAATAAATAAAATTGCTATGAATTAAACTTTTTCAAGAGGTTCTGATATGATATATATCAACTAATCAGTTTACATATGATATAATGAAAAGATAAAAAAAAAAATTTATTATGAATATTATAATAGATAAGTAACCATTAAAATTTATATTCCTTTAAGTTTTGAAAATAAGAATATTTTGTTGATAATGAAATTATATAAATAAAGGTGTATGCAATTGAAAGTTGAGATAGAAAACATATATTAATTCAAGCATAAAAGTCCACATAGATTACATTTAATTAAGCTGCCCAATCTTGACTGACATATACAGTAGCAAAGACCTGAAGATTAAGAGGCTTTGATTTATTTTGTTTTAAAAAGAATAGTAGTTGATATTTTGACTCGTACAGTTTTGACAAATTAATTCATTTTAAAGGAATACCTTTTTATTTGTAACATGCTAAAATTATGAATGAGAATCTCTAATATTTAGTTATTGTTAATCAACAAAATAACACCAATTATTGATACATTCATTAATGTTAAGTAGGAAGACCAATGTTCGAATCATGCTTTTTGCAATTTATAAAAAACAAAAAACAAAATGACAATAATATTAACAGATTTACTAAGAATTTGACTGCAATTGCTCATATTGTTGTTGCTTGTGTTAGTGATACTAAGTGAAACAGAATTAATAGTGTTTTCTTAGGGTGCATTTGGTTGAACATATTGCTATATAATTGTAGGGGGTAAATAGAAAAATTATGATTTCATCAATGAAACAACATTATTTATTTATTGGTGGAGAAATGGTTCAAAACAATAAACAAACTAACATAAAAGTGTCATTGTTTTAGAAATTCAGTTATGTGGATTATGAGTTTTAAATATACGATGCACATTTTTTAAGCATAGTAATAATCACTATGCTGTATATAAGGTGGATGCTAAGCATTGGATGAAAAATATATATGTTTGGTCTAATGATAAAAAGTAGGAAATAATAGTTATTTTATAAAAAAAACAAAAACAAAAATAACCATAAGAAAATTCACACATGTTATATGTATATCCTAAATCGTATTTAAACGTTAATTTGCACATAATTACCATGTTATGAATTATATAAACTATAGTAGGAAATTTTAGAGTTTGGGAGTTTCACTTGCTTGAACATATGCTTCATCTTGTAAACCTAAAAAAAGAAAAAATGATTTGATCCAATTTTGTCTTTATTTTTTTTATTTTCCCTGCAATAGAATAAAATAATTTATTTATTTTTTTATAGAATAGAGGGTAGTATGTTGTTGAAAAAAATAAAAAATAAAAAATAAAAAAATAGAAAAATAAAAATATGGAATGTTTTTTTAGGAATTTTTATTGGAGATGCTCTCCTTGAGTAGACAAAGATGAGCTGATCCAATTTTGTCTTTATTTCCTCTTTTTTTTTTTGTGAAAAGGCCATCCGAGTATTAAATAAATAAATAAATAATTCATAGTGATAATAAAATTAATAATAATAATAATGATGATTTATCCAAACAAAAAATAGTTTCAAAATACAACAGCTGCTACTACTAGTACTCCTCGTCACAATTCATTTCATCTTGTTTTTCATTGAGCTTGAAATTTTTAATTCTGAAGATTGACTCTGTCTCGGTCTCATATATAGGTATTCCGTTATTTAGTTCCAAATATATTTGAGCCATTTAAGCTTTCTGAAATTGTTCAGTCTTCTCTTATGGCTCTGAATATGGTATCCCCGGGGGAGATGAAGAAGGCTATCTCTTTCTTGGATTCAACTAAATCCACTTATCACATCCCCAACCTCTCTGGTAATGATTAAATTCTGAGTTTTCTTTTCTGGATAAATAAATAATTACCGAATTCACTGATTCTCTTTTTATAGATATTTTCACACAAAACGCACGTACCTGATTTTCTAATTGGATTTTTATGTTTGAATTCAGGTAAGTTGAGTTTTAGAAGGAAGAATTCTAAAGCAGCTTTTGCCAGGAAAGTGCAGTGTTCGGCTCAGACTCCTCCACCAGCATGGCCCGGTACTGCTTTACCCGAGCCGGGCCGGAAAACTTACGATGGTCCTAAGCCTATTTCCATCGTTGGATCTACCGGCTCTATTGGCACTCAGGTTTCCCCCCTTCCCTTCTTTCCTTTTATTTTCTTTTAATAAATGAAACCATGAGATGATTCGTTTTGCTAATTCAACCTTTTTTCAGACATTGGATATTGTCGCTGAGAATCCTGATAAGTTTCGAGTCGTCGCACTTGCTGCTGGTTCTAATGTTACTCTTCTTGCTGATCAGGTAATCACTCAGTTTCGTTAATATGTCTATGCCGACTTTGCCTCTGTTGCTTTTCACTTAAATGAACTCAATATTTGACTGAACTGAACTGAAATGTTTATGAATATAAGTTAAAAAGAACAGGGCGTTATCCTTATAATATGCAGTTTTAGTACTCGAGAGTTTTTCTGTTTGGCTTCAGATTCCTGTATTGGGAAGTTTTCATATCCGGTTGTATTCAATTTAGTTCGCTGACTTGGTGCTTGTAAATTGTTGCCTGTGCAGGTGAGGACATTCAAACCTCAGCTTGTTGCTATTAGGAACGAGTCATTAGCGAATGAACTCAGAGAGGCTTTGGCTGATCTAGATGTAATGCCTGAGATTATTCCTGGGGAGCAAGGAGTTGTTGAGGTACAATCTTATCATTTATATTTGGTTTAGCTGATGTCGTGAGCCCGTGTTTAAATATTGATTGCCTGCAATCAATTTCCAGGTTGCTCGCCATCCAGATGCTGCTAGTGTGGTGACAGGAATAGTTGGTTGTGCAGGCTTAAAAGTAAGGTTTATGCTTCTCTGTTTAGTACTCTCCTGTAGTTATTATTTTGTTAATTTTAGTTTATGCAATAAGAGAAATTTCAGATAAGAGTTTTACAGAACGAACAATTTCTGATCTAACTTGGAATAGGTTTGTTGATGGATGTATGCAAATTTCTTGGCATGTTGAATATTATGGAAAGATGACTAAGAAAGATAATCAGATTGTTTTGTACTAGTGGTTTTCTGTGCATTGAGTACCATATGCTGACTATTTTCCTTGTAAAAGGATTGAATTTAACATGTTTGAAAACTAAGAATGTTGCTAATGAATTACCTAAATTTTTTTTCTAAAAAAAATATATTTTCTTTGTTCTTTTTAGCCCACGGTGGCTGCAATAGAAGCTGGAAAGGACATATGCTTGGCCAATAAAGAGACTTTGATTGCTGGAGGTCCTTTTGTCCTCCCTCTTGCTAAGAAGTTCAATGTGAAAATTCTTCCCGCTGACTCGGAGCATTCTGCAATATTTCAGGTATGAAAATATATATGTGCTGATGACATTGTTCTGTCTAAAAATACCTGGATATCTCTGATGCTGCTCTGATGCTGCTTCTGCATTTTGAATCTACTGAATTATCACCTGTCTTATGTAGTACTTTTACAATCTTTGACATTCATACTTTTTATTTCTATATACAGTGTATTCAGGGCCTGCCTGAAGGTGCACTTCGACGTATTATTTTAACTGCTTCCGGTGGGGCTTTCAGGTGTGAAATCTTAAATTAAGCTGTGATGTTGAGCTTTTAAACTTGTGTTTGGGGAACATGAATTTTCGTTTCAATTATGACATGGGTGCTTTTTCTCGTGCTTTTGTTATTGATCTTGTTTGCTGCTAGGACATGGTATTTTTGGGTATATAGTTTTTTTTTTTACTTAGGAAGGTATATATCCTTACTATCTGTTTTGTGTCCCTTTAAAATCCAAAGGCAACTTGAGTTGGCATCACCGAGTTTTAGGCACACACATCTCTATTTGTTTGTGTCTAAGTGCAATCTCTTTGCAGTTTATACTGTCATATTTTTACAAGGACTTTCGGATATTAAGTTTATCTTGTACTGAATGCTTATCTTTCTTATATTTTCATGCATAGTTTTGGACAGGGCTTTTTATTTCAGCCTCTATTAAATTAAAAAGACGCTGTTCTAATGATTTGATTACTTCAGGGATTGGCCGGTTGAAAAATTGAAAGATGTGAAAGTTGCTGATGCTTTAAAGCATCCAAACTGGAGTATGGGGAAAAAGATTACTGTGGACTCTGCTACCCTTTTCAACAAGGTTTGCTACATTTTTCTGTTTCTGTAACTCCAAAATTCTAGCAGCACATATCCCAAAAGTCAAATCTGCATATCCTTGCTCCTAGTAACAGTCACCTCTTTGTTTTTGACAGGGTTTAGAAGTTATTGAAGCCCATTATCTGTATGGAACTGACTATGACAATATTGAAATAGTAATTCATCCTCAATCGATAATTCATTCTATGATTGAAACACAGGTAGAATAATCTCTACTTTTCTTTTAGGCTGATTTCTCTTTTTATTAGTGCATTGAGATGACTGAATGAGTGTAAACTTCTGGATTGCTTTGTTCTACTCTTATTCTATCTTCTCTATTTCTTTTTCCAGGATTCGTCTGTCCTTGCGCAACTGGGGTGGCCTGATATGCGTTTACCAATTCTATACACAATGTCTTGGCCTGAAAGAGTATATTGCTCTGAAGTAACCTGGCCTCGTCTTGATCTTTGCAAGTAAGGAATCACTGTTTCTATCGAAACATAGCTTCAGATTCATTGCGAGATATTAGTCAAAATTTGTTTTCTTCAGTATTCTCTATATCTCCTTTCCTTCTGTGGGCATCTTAACCTGTGGCTGTAGGGGTCCTCCCCAGCTCATCAATGAGTTCAATCTGCTTGAATTTTCAATGCCTTATCCATGGAAAAATTTCCTGGACCTTCAGAAAACAATTTCCTATATAAGTTTTGCACTTCAGCCTTTAAAATTGACCAAAATTCAAATAGTGTCTATATAAAACAAAAGTAAAGGTCTCCTACTTAGAGTAAGACCAGTGGTGCGTGGTGAAATTAAACGCAACTGGAAACTTATCAAGCCTCGATTGCATTTTAAAATTCCATGATGAAATTGTGTCATCACTTAAAGATGAGGAAAGATTGTATTTTAGGTTCATTAGATAGCTAATGAATTTTGTGAAATAATGTCTTTCAATAGCATATTCCAGACATGATATTGAAAAATAACCATTATTCTTGTTTTTCTTGTTAAAACTAATGTCATATATCATCATTGGAACTTCACATCAGTCTGGAATAAAAATATATTTGAAAACCATTTCCCTAAACTTTTTTTTTTTTTTTTTAAAGTTGGTATTAATAATAATTTGATGGATGATGCAGACTTGGATCTCTAACTTTTAAAGCTCCTGATAATGTGAAATACCCGTCCATGGAGCTTGCGTATGCTGCTGGAAGGGCTGGAGGCACCATGACAGGAGTCCTCAGTGCTGCTAATGAAAAAGCGGTAGAGATGTTCATCGACGAAAAGTAAGTTTAACATCTATTTGACTATCATAAAAGTTGGTACTGCTGTATTACAACCTCCTTCTGTTTGATTGCTTATGGACTTCATGAAATCCGAGAGGCATAGTTCAACCGGCAATCTTATCTATTATCAATTTCAGTTCCATTGGTATTTCAAAATTAGAGTAAAATATCCCTGTAGAAATGGAATTAGAGAGTCAGAAATGAAGATACTCATCTTCCATCCAAAGCTTACAAGGTGGGATTCGTATTAGTAGAGAAGGATTGGTACCCTCTATTTTCTTGTTAAGGTAGCCTAAAAAAGAGGATGGGTTCATAATGACTAGCAATATATACAGCGAGTCAATGACAAACGTTTCTTCTTTAGAGTTTGAAGGCCATGTTCCTCAAATGATTTTATGCTGAAAACTAATTAGAGGATTCGTCATCTATTCTACACTAGTTTGGGTGATGGCTTTTTCCATGTACTTAGCTTTCTTTTGCTCTTTGTCAAATTCAGTCAAACAAAATAAACCTTCGAAGTTGTTACTAATTTGAACGTCATTTGTGGGGAAAGCTTGATCAATATGGTAGCAGTAGACGAATTAGTTTATAATTATTATTTTGAAATGCTGATTGATCATTCCAGATTGATGAGTTATTTGATAAACCTTGTATGTTCTTGTACTTGGGATCCGAAATTAACTGACTATTATATGTTCAAAAATCTCAGGATAAGCTACCTTGATATATTCAAGATTGTGGAGCTAACATGTGAGAAGCATAGGGCAGAATTGGTGACCGCACCCTCTCTGGAGGAAATTATACATTATGACTTATGGGCAAGAGAATATGCTTCTAGTTTGCAGCTATCTTCTGGTCGAAGTCCAGTTCCTGCTTGATCACGATTCGTCATCGCCAATTAGCTAATGTAAGTTTTGTTATTTGGTAAAAATGAGTATGGATATGGGTGTATCATACAAATAGCATATGTATGAGTTCCTCCATGCTTGTTGACACTGTAATTGCTTTCTTAATTAATGAAAGGCTGAAATGAAATCCATTTCCAAATTCATGGAGAGGAAATGATTCAATTTTGGGACACGAGAAATAAAAATGCATTTCGTACTAAAGTTGCATACGCTTTTGATTTTCGGAGTCTTGGAAGTTGCAGATAGATAAGAGGTACTATTTTTTTTTGTAGGATTGTCAATAAATTAATAGAAACAATGCTATTGACACGATTTATCATTTTTGTAAGATTGATTTAGACACTCCTAGTAATTTCCCAAAATAAAAGTAGGAAGGCCCAAGTTGAACCACAAGACAAACATAGATTAGGAATGAATTCCAATTCCTTGTCATATTTTAGGCTTTTCAGCTCAGTCTAGTCTGTTGTTCTGATTCCAAAATAGGTGTGATGAACTTGACTTGAGCATAGAAAAGTTACAATCAATTTTTCTTTTTTCCTCTTTTAGGGAAAAAATAATATTCATGTATGATTTAGACGATAACCGATGAGTACCAAATTCTGTTGGAATCTTGAATGTCTCTTGTTTCTAATTATCTTAGACATTTGATTTTTAATTTTGAAAGAAGCTTTTATATTATTTAGAAGCAGAAAGTAAAAATTTGCAACAATTGAAGAGAATTTTTAGGTAGTTGGCACTTGACACCGATCATCGACAAAATAAAAAAGGGTGCATTGTACGTCCTCACAACATTATTGTTGTGTGTTGTTTGGTTACGCAACATTGGAGGTTCTAGTCTTGGAGTCGTCGACCCCTAATCAAATCAAATAGAGGCCGGCGGTGCAATGCATTTTTGTACTTATGCCTTTAACAAAGGTTGAAATTCTTCAACAACAATAATAAGGACCACTATTCTTACAAGTTTATCAACTTATTTCTAGCTACAATCATACATTATGCAGTTGTGAATGTCTTCATTTCCATTTCACATGTGTCGCAAATTTTCGCTTATTTATAACACGTAAAAAACCCATTTGTAGAAATAAAAAAAAGAAGTTAAAAACAACCAAAATCCTATCTTGAATGCTCATAAGACTCGTACAACTCCTTAGAGTCATATGACCCTTCCTAGACAAGGTGACCAAGTATTTAGCGGATTTAGATCTGGGATTCAAATATGAATAACGGACGAGTAACGAAGAGTGTTGTACGACCCTCATTAATTAAGTACGACATTCAAAGAGACCCTTACGACACTTCCTAATTCACCTATGTATGGAAATCAAGTCATTTAACCAAAGGATTACACACTTCACATTCTCGATCACAACTTCAAACTTTGAACCAGTCTTACTCTTGAAACGCTCTCGAGCACACTTAAGAATGCCTCAACACTTTCGTACTTTTGTTTCCACACAAGACATCCAAAATCTCTCTCGGGTACGCGTGAGTGTCCAAAAATCTGTAGATTGTTATCAAACTTTTGTCAATCTTCAAGTGCCGAAAATCATTGGTTTGGGCTAGCCACACTATTATCATCACATTTTTTTTTGTCCCTTTGAGTCCAAATAAGTCTTTGTCTTCCAAAAGAGCCTCAAGGAGTTTTCTTTTACCTCAATTTTGGAGTTTTTACCAAAAAATCACTAGCATGCAATGAAGGTAAGCTTGTGAGAAATTTTATTCAACTGTCACATTTTAAAGTTGTTATTTTTGCACATTAAATTGCTATTTTTGTGTTTCTACGTGTTCCAAATGATATTGTGGTTGTCTTTTCGGTTTCACTGTATTTCATGCTCGACTCTACGCATAATTAATATTTAATTTATTTACTCTCATGTATTCACTTTATTAATGTGTGACCATCCAAATTAATGAAATAATTAAAACGAACAGTGGGTGAAATTTAACGCTTTTAAAGATTCACGACAAATAAGGCCCTGTTACTTTTGTCTGGAATTTGCTGAACTAAACTGAAATTTGCTGTATTGAACTGAATTATTTGCTGAATGTCTAATTATTTTTATTGAATTTATTGAACTAAACTGAACTGAACTAAAGTTTACTGAAAATAAGTGAAAAATAACAGAGCCTAAATTATATGCAAGAACCAATAAAAATCTCTGTTTTTGGAAGGTCAATTTTAAATGATCTATTTTTCTTTTTAAATTAGCCGGGTGGCAACTTTGGTTGAAATGTGTAAATTAACAACAAGTCCACTATGAGCAGACTTTTTCACAATTCACGAAGGCGGATATTTTATATAACAAATACATGGAAACAAAGCCACCTCCCTTGTTGATTTTTACGTGTTTTCCAAAATTTATAACCGAGAGACCTAAAAGCGTAACCTGTGTGAAAGCCAATCCTATGCCAATTTAACGGAGAATTTTAACTCTGTTTTTTTATTCTAGCATCCTCTTATTAGAAAAAATATATTAAAAGTTCAGTTAGACTTCCATAATAACGTTAACTCGTTTTCCCTGTTACGTAGATATAATTTTGATAATATATATTGTGAAAATTTTAATTCTCAATCTCCATCACAAGCAAATCATAGTATCTATACAAATGAAAAACTTGAAATGGGGTTGGTTCCCCACCAATGTGAACATTGACTTTGTAACAGCCCATATAAACATCCTTTAGCAAATTCAATAAGATTGCTAATTAAGTATTTTAAAGGTTTTCATATCAAACAATTAATCATAAAACATGCATGCTCCAGAGTCTAATACTAGTAAGTCACCTTTGATTTAATTAGACCACACGTAACCATTCAATATATATAAATTATATTTAATTGATTGAGTTGCAAACCCGTAACTTATATAAGTACACTAATTCATGAATTTTGGCCAAATCAGAGAGATAACTTAACTACCAAAAGTCTGCTTTAGATTAGCAAATTTTAAATTAACAATTATAAGCTATAATTGATCCTTTGTGATTACTCATAATATTATATTTCTAACCCATCATTAAATGCATGTAAATTGCAGGATTGCCCAAAAAAAAGAAATTAAATAAATTCGGATGAATGTGGTTATGTTGGATTGTTAATGTGAATGAATATCTAACTACTGGTCACATGAGTTTTATTCATTTGAAAGTGAGGATCAAACTTTTAAAACTTTGACTAAGGAAGAAAGAGTTTTTACCACTCCATTTTAACCTCATGGCATTATTTGAGCAGTTACATTTTTTCAATATATAATTTGATAAAGGGTATATAATACCAACAAGCTTTTTAGACAATTGCTTTAATTGCAAGAGTAAACATTATTTTGTGTTTTTACTCTGATTTTATATATGAATAAAGACCTAAAAGCTTTATAAAAAAAAAAGACCTAAAAGCATTTTTTTGTATGTATATTAAAAGATCAAATTTTCTTATTTATTATTTTAAAAAAACTAATAATCAGCTAAATTTTAACATACAGCTAGTCAAAATCAGCTAAATATAAAAATTAATTAAATCAGCTAACAATTCATATAATTAGCTAACAACTATATTACAAACATAAAAATAAAATTAATGACATTCACTGCTACCTTCTCCTAATCAACAACAAATCTACTATTAACTTTTTCTATGTTAATCCAACAAACATAAAATTATAACACAAAAAATATAAATAAAGTTTATTTAGTTATATACATATATATCTGATGATACAAAATAGTTCATGAAGAACTAATTAATTAATTAAAGAAATTAAAAAGAGAATTAATAGTATTGTTAATCCAAATGTATATTGTAATTAAATTTGGAACGTGTTCTGTAGGTGTTAATCAATATTCATGATTTTGGCCTCAATGGGGTGGCTTGGTGGTAATTTAGACAATCCAAGTTCGAAACTTGAGAAATGTAGAAGGAAAAGAAAATGATATTTGAGGTTTAATCCACCCTCCTATGATTTTAAAAATAAAAAAAATAATCAATTTTCATGATTTTGGTGCATATTATATCTCTTGATTTTTCAGGAGTGATATTCTAAACTCATGGTACTCAAATTAGTTTGAAAAGATTATAAAATTTATTTACAAAGCGAATTCTTTTTATTTGTCTGAATTGTATATTCATGTCATGCATATGAAAATTGATTTTTGAACTATTACAACCATAAATTGATTTTTGAACTATTACAACTATAAATTGTATAAATTCATGTAATGCATATGTGATGACAAGCTAAATCAAAATTTAAACAATAACATAAACCTCAAAACACAGCATTCCAACTCGGGGAAAGATCACCTGGAAATTAATCTGCTATATATATATATATATATATATATATATATATATATAATTGTACCTTAATATTTACATTAAACAAACACATAAATATGTTTTTCCTAAATAAAAAGAAGCTATAATAATTAAGAAGAATATGAAAAAGAAAAAAAGAAATGTGAAGGAAATTTAAGAAGAGGGTAAAAAGAGGCCAACTAAGTCGGGCCTATACGGCAAGAAGGAGCGCCGTTTATCTTTATCTTTGTCACCACCGGCTCTACTTTTCACGTAATGCTTTTGATTTTGACGCGTCCCTTTCACTTTATCTTTATCATTTTCTTCTTTTATTTTCTTCACCGCCGGCGAAAACAAGACGTAGTTTTCCTTTCCGTCGCTATTACTTCTATACAGAAGGTCTCTAAACTTCCATCTCTTAGAATTACTACCTGTTGAACTGCTTTTCTTACACCTTCCGTCCTCCGTCTTCTTGGGATTCCACACGCAATAAGTATCCGCCGGAAGGCTTTCTAAGTCATCTGCCTCCGAGGAGGAACACGACGTCGTCGTTTCCCTGTCTTGGCTGAAGAATTTCCCTAAAGGTAACCGAAGAGGCTTGGCTGATTTGGGTTTGGAGATGATGTCATGGTCGTCCAATAACAAAGCGGTGTTAAATATGGGATAGATTGGTAAAATCTGACCGTTGTAGAAGATGTCGTCAGCTGAAATCGGCGGCGCCTCCGGTTCTTTAGGGAGAATTGCGAATTCGAACTCTTCTTGTTCGTGTTGTTGTTGGGAGTCGCCGTCGTCGAGTTCTCGGACAACTCTGGCGGCGATGTCGGCGAGGGTTTCGGAAGAGTAAGAATTGAAGCTGGGAGAGCTTTCAGGGAGGGCAATATGGGAAATCGGCGGCTGCATTTGCTTTGAGATTACTATTATGATGAAAATAAATAAAAAAGGGAAGTTTGGGAGAGAGACATAAGAGTAATATTTATATACGCGGATTTGCATAAAGGTAAACGGGCATTAGGTTGTGTTTGGCCAGCCTGACCGACCAATTAAAATTCGTGTATTGTATTTTCTTTTTCTTGATTGAATAAATAAGTAAAGTTAAGGTGCCTTCAGTTTCACGTAAACTCAATTCTACTTCTAAATTACTAGGAAGGTGGAGAGTATCATAAAGGGGTTCATACCTGTCCTCTCTCTCTCTCGTTTCACTGCTGGAAATAGAATTGTCAATTAATATCTTCTTTTTTGTAAACCTATGTCTACGTAACGTGATACACCGAACTAATGGATGGTTTTTCTTTATCGATCACTTTAATTAATAGAATTTTTACATCGTATAATCACTTAAATTTATATGTGTCTAAAATTTTAAACCTTATAATATGAACTCTAGACTGAGATAATAAACACTATAACCCTAACATATGTCATTAGTTATAGATTCGGCGTACAAATATCGTGATATGTCGGATGTTAAAAATTATATAATATGTAGTTTTCTGGAATTCTTAATTTCATGCCCTCAATGATAGCAATCTAGTACTAACATGTTGGTCGCTTAATTTTTAGAAATAAAGCTCAAATAGGCAAGCAATAGCGTTGAACTAAATTATTATTTTGTTCTTTTTTAATGACAAGTTAGAATAGTTGCACACCATCGTTTTTATTTTTTCAAAAAGATGTCAAGTAATGCATTCTTTTTTGTGTTTTTATGAAAGTATGAGACGTTATAAAATCAAGAAATGTTTATTATTTTTTTTCAATATTTGCTTATCATCCATTTCTCATCCTGAAAAAATTAATCAAATTTTCTACAAAAATTAAATATTATTTTCCTAGAATATAAATAGCACCTCTACTATTGTTAAAATTATGATGATTATTTTCTTAAAATAGTTTTGTTTAGTCGAAAAAAATATACTCATCTGTTCCATATTATTTGTCGTTTGAAATTTCTACACACATGTTAAGAAACTCAATAATTAATATTAAAATTGGTTTAACATTACAATATTATCATCTTGCAATTAATATTTAAAGTTTTCCATAAATTTCTAGCTGCTCATCATAAGGGTAAAGTTGGAAAAATGCATTTAATGTTTCTTGAAAATGTAAAACGTCAAATAATTTGAGACAAAATTAACTTCCCAAGACGACAAATAATATGGAATAGAGGGAGTAACTATATTTAGGTGTAGGCTATGGTCACTTTGTTTTTCTCTTACTTTGTCTTTTTCACCATTGGATTAGTTTTTAACCCATGATCCAATGGTTGACAAAACAAAGTAATGGTTACTTTGTGAAAAACAAAGTGACTATAGAATATTCCCTATATTTAATACGGTCAATTTATTAAATAAAATAAAATTAAGACATAATTGTGCTTAAACTTTTTCTTTAATTAGAGGTTCTACAAACTAAGATTGATGCCCTTCTATACTGAAGGCCTTATATGGTTGACTGCCTCGGTTTAATTGGAGTCAAACTCCTTAAACTTGACAAACTTGTGCAACTGGCCGTTTTAACTTTGAAATGTAACAAATTACCTCCTAAAGTAGACTAATTGTAACACATAACCCCAAATTTCAAAATGTTATGATCTGAAAGAGGATGTGAAATGATCATATTTGTTTTAGTGCTTTATGTGAAGGATTCAAAAGGGGATGTAGAAGATTTATTAGGTTAGATAGTTGTTTTCTTAAGGTAATTTGTAAAGAATAAATTTGGATAGTCGTGGCAAAAGATGGTAATAATCAAATAAACTCAGTAGGATGGGCTGTTATTGATGATGCCGAAAGTAGACATACATGTCGTGAATTCTAGATCATAACATTTTGAAATTTGAGGTTTTGTATTACAATTAGCCTATTTTAAGGAGTGATTTCTTACATTTCAAGTTTGCTTAAGTTTGTCAAGTTTAGCTTGGCGCTAATTATACCAATTAGATAATTGCCATAAAATGAATACAACATTTTACTGAATGGTGCACAACATATTAAAACTTGTTTATGTAAGAACTTGTTTTTCTCTCTACATTACAAGTATGGTTTTAATTTCCATAAGATAGGGTCAGGCCCATCTGATCTTATATGTATTTGTTTTGAAAGAAATGAAATAAAGAAAACATTAGATTACAAAACTGAAACATCATAAAAGAAGCTTCTACTTAATTTAAATGGACTTTTGGAAATTTCTTTGGGAAGACTCACTATGCTTCAAGTGAGTGAATGAATGTAAATAAAGTAGATAATATGGCTTCTTTGTTTCATTGAAAATGCAAAACTCTAGAAGGATTAGCTTTCTAGAATATTTTGTACAACGACAAAAAAGATATTTATTTCTTTTTCGCACTTCAATTCATTCAGTTATTTATTTTCTTTCTATGATGTATATTTCAAGAAACATATAATTTTTTGTTCATTTGTTACGGTAAGTATATATGTATAGGAGATTATAGCTTTTGAGAACTAATTGGAGATTAGTGCGAAGAAATAAGTAAAATATATATTACATCAGTACATTCAATTTCCTATGCTGCGACTAATTAATGTCTTGCATGACATTACTTTAAACATTGTACATATAACTTGCATGACACATATTATAAAAAGTATATATGTAACATTGTTTATGACATCATTTTTATAACTCTGCGACTAATGGAATAAATTATGATGTCCCATAATGGTGTCCCTTATTGTGTCTCTCTCACATAAATTCAGTTTTAATTATTTTAATTAAGACAGTTTGTGGATCCTGCATATCACACTCACAAAAAAACTGATTTTATGTGAAAGAGACACAATAAGGGACACCATTGTGGAGACATCAAATTTTTTTCCGCAACTAATGTATTATGAAAGATTATTTTCTATATTATATTTAAGTTTTAGAACACAGACTATGGAAAGATAGAGTATAAAAATAAAACATATATTCCAACATAGTTTTGATAGGCATGTTCTAAAATTAATGTCTTATGTTGCACAACTAATGTTTTATGTACTAAATCAACAAATCATGAACAAAATCATTAGACAATTTAAAATTAGAAGGAAGTCGGTTGTCGAGCCTGATTGACCCGACTTGGTACATTGGAAAATTATGTTGTACATTTTTTTGATATAGCTTCGATCACCACTCAAATCTCTTGCGTGCAACCCAAATCTGGTATATCATAAAAAAAAAGAGAGATATTGCAAATTTTTACTCAAACCAAACTCATTGAAAAATGCAAAATCGATCTCTTATACTATATACACAGTAACTCGTGTTGAGGGATTCAATTTGGTACGAAGAATGAAAAAAGGGGTGAGAAATGAGAAAGAATGAGCTTGGAGAAGTTTGATGAATTAAAGTGAGGAAAATCGGATAAGGAGGAGGAAGATGACAATTAGGGAAAAGATGAAAGTGTTCTCGTATTAAAAAAATGGTTAATTTTAAATAGGTGTCTTGTAGTTTCACGTTTTTGCAAATAAAGGATTGTAGTTTGCATTTGAGCAAATAAATGACTGTAGTTTGCTTTGTTTGCAGTATTAAAAAAATGAATGATTCCGTTGACATAAACGATGCCATCTTTTGCCTAAATCTTCTTTCAAACCTTTGAGAGGGTACAGAAGAGTTAAGCTCAACGGTCATAAAAAAAATTTGAACAACAAATTGTCTTTGTTCACGTCAACAAAATTGACAATTTCCTTAATTTTGCAAACAGTGCAAATCACAGTTCTTTATTTGCTCAAATATAAACCACAGTCCTTTAATTACAAAAACGCAAAATTACAGAATACTTAATTGAAATTAACAAACAATTATTCCCACGAAAAGCTTTAATAGGAGAAAGCACTCAAGTAATCCAAACGTGAATTAGAAAATTAACTATTGATATTTAATTAGAAAATATAGTTAGAGATATGCAAGTATGCACTGTGAAATTTATAGTTGAGATGGTAACATCACACATTTGAATTAGAATCGAATAATTAGAGTATTTTCATACTCGACGATAAAACCTAATAACAACTTTGGGCCTTCATAAAAAAACAACTTTGGGCCCACAAAATTGAGTCTCTATTTCCTGGCCCAAAGCTCCTTCCTTATCCGTTAGAAACTTCAATCCAACAAAATAAGGCATGGATGGGGACAAGCTTTACTAAATTTATTTTGGATTTGGCATCTCCTTCATACGTCCCTACTTTTGCTACGGATTTTAGCCCCACACAACACAGGACATAAGGAATGATCCCTGTCTCTTGAATCTCCCACAAAAATGATGATGAACTTCCAGGAAGATTTTCCACTCATTCAATTTCTAAATCCTTGAATGCACTCAGGAGGAGGTTAAGTACAGAGCACCATACTCCAATATAAGAAAAAATTATCATTTTTCATCTAATGAGTTCACACAGTTACATTTGGCTCGTATCATTTCCACTAGCGCCTATTATCTAAAACATAAAACAAAACTACTATATGCTACAACTCACTACACTATCAATATAACCTCATCTATATGAACTGCTATCTTCTACGCTGTTTGATTAGTGATTAGTTCGAGTCATTGTCAATATTTCTCTTCCCACCGTTTTCATCATCATCATCATCCGTAAACCATCCAATTTCTCTTCATGCTTCACATTTAACATTGCTCGCTACAGGCTGCTTGGTACTCTTAACTTGCTGCACAAACCAACAAATAGATCAATAAGCTTTTTTCATCAACTAAGGGTTGTGTAGAAACTGAGAGCACATCAGTTTTACAACAATATTTGAAAGCTAGATGCATGGGCTTATTCAGGTAGCACCTTCTTCTAGTATCCTAAAGAAGCAGCATACTTGCTATATATAAGAATGATGTATGTATATACCACCTAGCAGAAAACCTAGCAACCAGCCAGATATATCATCTACCTTATTATCATTTAGTTGAATTAAACAGAACATTCAGGTCTACTAAGAAACTTATTTATCAAATAGCTGCCGTGGAGACTCTGTACTCAAGTGCATAGTATGCACAACTTCAATTAAGACAAGACACTGTTGCATCAAGTATGGACATTAACATAGGGGCTCAATAGATAATTAAGCTACACTCAAGATATAAAACAAGATGAAAGATGAATGAGAATCACTATGGAATTACTTTAGAACTTTTGTTACTCGGTTCTAGAGAGATATCTCTTCGACTAATAGCCCTAAATCAATTTCATGACTATTGGTTCATATGGTATCTAGCTAACTCTACATAAAGAAAGAAAGAAAGAAAGCAAGAAAAAAGGCAAAACAAATCTGACAAAGAAATAAATTGCTTGCACACAAAGAAGCATGAACAAAGTTTCGTGAAACAAGGGACTGTATTAAGGTAGTATCACACATAAAAAGGATGCAGTACTAGTTTTTTCTGAAGGAGCATTACAACTTGGTTCTAGATGATACTAATTGAAAGGAAGTGCAATTTTTAAATATCAATTACAATTACATGGAAACCTAGCAATTTCAGAAGGAAGCATTATACCTTGGTTCTAAATGATTTAATTACTGCAATCAACAACCTATCCCCTGCAATTTGTCTTACTCGACGAATTAGTTCTTGTCTTGAAATTTTCTTCTCCTGCAAACCAAAAGGGTCAAGAATATCAGTTCTAAGCAAAAACTGGAAACAAACAATGGGTTTTAAATTCAATCAAATACTAACTTTGAGATCTTTATGGCAATTAGCGAGTAGATTAACAGTAGGAGGCGGCAGAAACTTTGACAGTGCAGAAAAAAGGGCAGGAAAAGGCATCCATGGTTTTAAAATTCGTGTATTGTATTTTCTTTTTCTTGATTGAATAAATAAGTAAAGTTAAGGTGCCTTCAGTTTCACGTAAACTCAATTCTACTTCTAAATTACTAGGAAGGTGGAGAGTATCATAAAGGGGTTCATACCTGTCCTCTCTCTCTCTCGTTTCACTGCTGGAAATAGAATTGTCAATTAATATCTTCTTTTTTGTAAACCTATGTCTACGTGACGTGATACACCGAACTAATGGATGGTTTTTCTTTATCGATCACTTTAATTAATAGAATTTTTACATCGTATAATCATTTAAATTTATATGTGTCTAAAATTTTAAACCTTATAATATGAACTCTAGACCGAGATAATAAATACTATAACCCTAACTGTTGGCGATATTTTTGTGAAATAAAAATATTCCTTTTACAACCTTGACTCGTGTGGAGAAAATGCGGGCGTGCCAGAGAAGAGAGGTTCTCAACCTACGTTTTTATGAAACGATTTTGAACATGTGCGCCATGCTAACGGATGCTTAACTAATAACGAAACGATTGGACGGGAAAAGCAAGGATTGTGAAAATGTTTCCCTTGGGTACCTAGTCGGGGTCAACACAACTTTGACTAGAAAACGGACCGAAACTATGTCGTAGCTTCGAAAAACTAAACAATAAAGACAACCCAAAGATTTTGGTAAATTGACTTGTATTGAATAAATAATTGTCACAAATGTCAGCCAAACGATTACAATCAAGAGATTAATAATGTCAGAATGAGCAATAGTAATAATAACAATTGAGCTAAAATAAGCAATGAAAATAACTGTCGAGGCGAGCTTGAATCTTGAGCAAGTCGATCAGAGTACCGTTTGAGGTGAAAAGTAGCAGTGTACTAGAGTACTGAACTAAAGGATTTCTTAATTGGATCTAGGATTGGGATTATGTAAACAGGCAGGTGTTTGATAATCAGGCAAGTAATTGAGACTTAGGATTAGCAAATGAAGCTAGAAATCTAAGAATAAAAGCTAGAAAAACCTGGAATTTGGAGACTCGGAAGCCGAATTGAGAGCTACTCTTTGGAGTGTCACATGATTGATTTGATTTGTGTTTGTTGTGTTTGTTTTGTTTGATTTTTATTGTTGTTTGGAATGAAATGGAGGAAGGTATTTATAGGTGGGGATGACTTGGTGAACACACAAAAAATAACCACCTAACTAACTTAACTACCCACTACACCTAAAAAGTAGGAATAGGAAAGTGGCATGATGGGTGCCTTGTTTTTAGCCCACTTCCCTGACTTGAGGAGGAAGGAAAACCTGTCGCGTGCTTCTTCAGCTCGCTTCAAAAAATTCCTGCTCCTTGCTCGCTTCGCCTCTCGCAATTCTTGAAGACATTTCCGAATGCTCGGAACGTCTACTTTCTGGACCTTTTTTCTGATTCTTCGTGCTTCGTCATTTGGCTCGTCAAAATGACCGATCAAACGTGACGTTTCCATGGTCAAAGTTAGTTAAAGTTAGTTAAAGTTAGTTGGGGAAGTTGGAAGTTAATTCCACTTTTCAAGCCCATTAACCCACTAACTCTAACCACCAAGACCAAGTCAACCGACCAATCATAACTTTTCTTTCTTTTTTCTATTTTCTTTTACTTTTCTTTTCTCTCAACTTACTTTCTTCTCTCGATAACGGAATGAACGAAAATGAACATTAAAACTATAGGCTAAAATATAACCTAAAGTTTTAATGTGAGATAAATATAAAAATATATTTACCCCCAACAATTACCCCCCTTCTCTTTTGTGCAATGTAATTGCATAACAAGAGAAATGTTTTTGAAGAAAATAACCCCCGACTCAATCTAAACCTAGCTCTCGACATCCCGTAAGATTCAAAATCTTACTTGACTCAATAACTCAATTTAAATGAAAAAGTTAAAATACCCCAAGAACAAATAAAAGAGAACTTAAGCCCATGTAGGTAAAATATGACACTAAAGCCCACCCAACTTAATACTACCCACACACACCCAATTTTAACCTAGAATGAGTTAAGTAAAAGACAAAAAATATCTCCAAACTCCTCTCCCCATAGGAATTTCGGCCAAGGTGGAGAAATAAGAGGATTTTTGATTTTGAAACTCTACTAAACCCAACCCAAATAGAATCCTAACGCTACCCGACAACCCAACCCCCTTACCAATGTAATTCGGCCTCTTCCTCTCTTCTTCTTCACGCAACAGTAACGCAAGAAACAGAACACTGCCAAATTCGAAATTCATCTCCTTCTCCTCCTTGGAAAGTCGCAAATTCAAGTCTCCATTCAACTTCAATGGCTTCCTCTTCCACCGGTAAGTGCTTTCCTCTCCTTCTTCTTCTCAAACATCAAAAATTCCATGCCATATTACCCCATAGAGGTTTCGGCCTATAGGAGTTTTTTGCTCTTGATGTTTTTCTTTCTTTAATCATGCTTGAATGGTGCTTAGATGTGTATGGATGATGATTTAAGGTAGAAACTTGAAAAAGCTCGAATAGAAAGACAATGGTGATGGATTTTGACGTAAAAAGGCTACTTGAACTTGAATTTTTTGTGCATGGTTGATGTAGGGTGATGATTTTCGGTTTTATGATGTGGTTTGATGTTGAAAACACGCTCAAACGCGTATAATCATGAATAGGGCAGGTTTGGAATGGCTAAATATGGTATGAGAATGTTGAAAATTTGTCAAAATTCGACGTTTGAAGTTCGAATCTTGAGCTATAGGGTTTCGGTTTTGGCATGTCTTAGTACTAGTGGAAATCGTAACTGAAATAGGAAAGATTTGGTAAGAATTGAAAGGAATAGAATGTGAATTCCCGCCAAAACTTACACCGTTCTTGATTTCAACTGAAAATTGTACACTGCTGATTTTTTACGAAGAATATGGGCATTTGCTGCTTTTCCATATTCTCCAACTGCTTTGTTTTTCTTTTTTTAGCAGCCTGTTTTGCCGAAAATCTTTTTTCCTGCCTTATATATATATATTCTTTTTCATTCTTTTCTAGGCAGATTCGGTCTTTCTTTTCACCCTTTTTTTGTAAAGCATAAAAAGTAGAGTTTAGTAGGACACGTACCTTAGCTTTATTGACTCCGTCGTGTCTGAATGTAGGTGCTGCTGACTACTCCGGTTTGATCCCGTCGAAAAGCTTGATAGGGAGACGCCTGGGTTTGAATAAGGTAAAATCTTACCCGGCATTGAATTTGACTTCAATTTTTCCCCAAACAGCTTTCTGATCCCGTTTCTCCATATTTCAGGATTCGTATCTTGCTTTGCACCCCATCGCTGGTCGCAATGATCCCACACCGAGCCCTTTGTTGAATCTCGAGGAACTACTACTTCACAAGCTTTTGTTTCCTTTCGGAAGCAACAAAAACATCTACAAAGTGTATCCCAAGGATCTTGATGAGTGGAGATGTCTGGTGGAGATCTTCAAGCATACATTTGAAGCAAAATGGAGAGAGTGGAAAATCTTTGACTTTATTGAGCTGTCTTGTCAAGATTTTTCTCTGAACGAGAACATAGTTGCTGGTGCTCTCAACTTCTGGTCGTCGCACTGCAATGCTCTTATTCTTCCACTAGGACCGATGTCAATCACCTTGAGAGACGTCATGGCGATCACTGGATTGCCAATGGAGGGAGAAGACGTACCAGCCTGGGTATATACTGATGACTTCCCTGAGTTGCAAGCCTATACAGTACAAGACGCCGGCAAGTACTCCTTCATGATCAGAAATAGCGCGGAATTTGAGACTGTCAACCAGACATCCCATGTCTACTTCATTTGGCTTCTGCTCTGTCAGTTTGTGTTCGAGCCTCTGGGAGGCCGTCCTGTTCCTCACGCGTTCAATATTGCAAAAGCCATCTGTTCTGGGAAGCCGGTGAACCTCTGTTCCATGCTCTTGGCGAACGTCCTTCAGCGGCTAGAAATGACGATAAAGGAGGAGCCTTTATCGAAGATCCTGGGAGGGATATGGTTCTTCCAGCTGTGGTTGTTCGCCTATTTCCCTCAGCTCAGCACATGTAGGACAGGTCCTAGACACGTCTCTCCGGTTATTGACATCTGTAACCAAGGCTCTGATCTTTCTCTGGAGCAAGTTCTCAGATTCTTCAGACTGACATTTGAGGAGAACACTCGCCTGTTCCGTTTTGAGACTCCTGGATCATCTTTCCTTCCAAGCTGGGCTCGCAGCTACCTTGAATTTAGTCATGAAGATGAGAGGCGTCTATGGCGTGAGTTCTGCACTACCAGGCATCTCATCCACGGTTTCCCGAAGACCAGAAATGCCAAGAATCCCGTGCAGAGTCTAGTTCTCTATGCTCCATGCCTGTTTGCTCGTCAGCTTGGTTTCTACCAAGGAATTCCTTCCGTTCTCCCTTATCCAGCTCAGGATTTGAAGGAGAAGGCTTCTGACGGCGATGTCGAAGAATCAAAGGGTCACTTCCGTCAAGTGAGGCCAGTCGTGACACTTGATGTGAATCAAGTGCCCTTCATGACTTGGTGGAGGCCTATCTTTGACGCTTGTGTCCCTACTAGAGGTACATTCCTACACTCACTCACTTTTTCTTTTTCTCTCGATGATTGCACTTTGTATATTCTTTTTATTTGTGCAATCTTCTCTTTTTTTTTTTTTAAAGCTAACAGAAAAACATACCTTGCAGCTTCATGTGGTAGTACTGATGGCGCGCCGCCCAACAAGAAGTCCCGAGTTGTGGAGATTGACAAAGGTAAAAATTCTCTTTTCTGATGTAGTAAGATTGTTTTTAACTTTTGTAATCTTCCACTTAATCCAATCGTGCTAACAGAGGTTGCTGATGATGCTTCTTCCCATGGTGTGTCTGACGCATGCATCTCCGAGGGAGCTGTGAACATGGCCAATGTGGTCATACCAGGGATAAGAACGGAAGAATCTGACCCGAGTGAAGACTATCTGGTCTTCAGAGCTGAGGAAGGTCAAGGCGACTATGAACTTGATGAAGAGAAGGAGGGAGAGGAGAAGGATGTGAAGCCTTATCGTCTCGTCTCAGGACCACCACCAGGCTGCCCGGACACTCCTTCAGAAAGCCTTGAGACCTTTTCCTTTGAGAAATCAGCAAATGGGCCACCCGTTGATGAGGCGAAAACACCTCGAGATCCTCCTGCTAGAGAGATGTTGCCTGCGGCTTCTTCTCTAGAGTTCATCTCCGGGTTTCCTTCTCAGGTATGCGTTTCTAACTCCTTGGGGATCCTTCTCGGACTTGGCGTTGAGCAACCGAGAGGTTACTTTTCGCACTTTGAAGTGATCGCATCATGTGATTGGATACGAATTGCCCTTTTCTTATTGTTTGAAATTTTGGCAAAGTTGTATTTGCGCCGTTATGCCGCCGGTTTTTCGCTAGATGCACGATGATTATGCCAATGAACTCCATGTTATCATCAATAGAGCTTTCATGTTATAGTCTAGGTTGACTTAACATCACTTGCTACTAATCTGAGCCTGTAAAACAACAAACAAGTGACGAATAAACATAACCTAAAAATACAGATTCGCATACCTTGATATTTCTCGATATTGTGATGCCTTGAATCTGAATTTTAAGCCTTTTGCATGCGCCGTTTGCTTTGTATGTCCTTCTACCAGCTCCGTGCATCGTTGCTTAGTTTTTCTGTAGGCTTTATCCTTCACTTTCCCGCTCAAACTTGAATAACACTGCTGCTGTCTCGTTTCTATTTTCTTATCTGCGCAAATTGTAAGCTTGTGTACACTGAGTTTGTGCTTTGCTTTTTTTTTTTCAATTTGGTGCAGGAATCCTTCATGCCAAGCGCTCGTCTTGAGCCAGTGAGTCTGCAGATTGATGATCCTTTCACCAAGATGGACCTCACCTTCTCTCTGGTTCGATGCCCGGCTGCTTCTCCTCGTCCTGATCCTTTGAAGGAAGCTGAGAACATTGTGGCTCAACTCATCAAGACCTCTCCTGCTTCCTGGGACATAAGCCAAGTTGGAGCAGTGATGGAAGCCTTCCAGTTCCTTGAGGGGAACCTTGTTGATGAGGATAGGAGGATCTTCTCCCAAGAGCTCAGACAATTTGTTGAAGAAGCTTGGATGGATATTTATGTGAAAAAAGAAACTGTCGAACAGCTGTCATCTGATCTGACTTCTGACGTTCCTGTGTTTGATGACTATCATATCAGGTACTCCTTCTTGAAGGAACGCCAAGAACAAGATCAGCAACGACTTCAAGAGCTGGAGAGCGGGTATGCAAAGATTCGGGAGCTTCAGATGGAGCTGAGCAGGATGAAGACGGTGTGCGAAGACCTTCTGCATGACGCTACCCAGTTCAGGGAGTGGTTTCCCCGTGAGCAGAGCAGTCTGGATGCTGAGAAGAAACGTCTCATGGCGCGCTATGAAGAGATGCGCAAACAGCATGAGGACATATTTCGTCACCATAATCTCATTGACAAGATATGCTCCACCTGGTTGGCCAAGTCCGAGGCTCGTCTTGCTCGTTTCCTCCGTTGAGTGGTAAACTCCCAGAAATTTCATTGCTTTATTCTTTATTCTTTTATTGGTTCATTTTTTGGGACGTGTATTGAGCATAAGCTCACACTTTTGGATTTTTCTATTTTTTTTTTTTTATCTAGACTTATTTATTTACAAAGGAAAGCATGATAAACTAACCTATGAAATGAAATGCATGAAAGGGAAAACGACTAGAAAGGAAAACTAAAGGAAACAGGATGTATCTAAGGCTTGAACTAACATCTGCAATCGATAAGCGACGACAAATAATTAGCCTTGCCAAAGACTAACCATTGCATGTTTTTTTTTTTTTTTTTTTTGAGCTACTTGTATGACTTTTCCGTAGCTGTTTTTCTGTCTTTTTCTCTTTTTTTTTTAAAAAAAAAAAAACAAAGAAACGAAAAAGTAACTACAATCTCATGACAAGACTGTAATCACTAATATACATGAACAGAATGAAGTAAAAAGCAATAGGAGTAACGAAGAACCTGGATTCATGACTTCCAAAATGCATGTACCCCAAAGCTCATTCCCACTTCAAACCATGAACGGGAATTAACCCATTATAACTACCCCCCTAGCTTGAGAAGCTAGGGTGTGGTTATCAGACTACCAGCCTGTGTCCCTTGCCTTGAGTCAACTAGATCCCACATCGTTTGATAATATTTCTTCAAATATTTACCGTTGATGTAACGTGGGTGCAACTCTCCGCCAAGACCTTTCAGCCAGTATGCATTTCCAGGAAGCGCCTTATGAACTTGAAAGGGCCCTTCCCAATTGGGAGACCATTTCCCGAGCTCATGACTCTTAAGACCGATCGGAAGAATTAACTTCCACACCAAATCGCCTTCCTGAAAGACTTTCCTTCTGACCTTTTTGTTGTAGACCTCAGCTACTTTCTTCTTTTGAACTAGCATGCAGTCAAAAGCTTTCTGTCTCTCGTAGTCTAGGTCTTCCAACTCCATGATCATTGCCTGCAAATAGTCATCCGGCTGTAGATCGTTCTGCCGTACTATCCGCAGTGATGGGACGATGACCTCTAGTGGCAACACTGCATCATGACCAAACGTTAGAAAAAATGGGCTTACCCCAGTAGCTCTGGTTTTAGTCATCCGCATGGCCCACAAGGTCTCTGACAACGTCGTATGCCAATCTCTCGGGTTCTCTTTCAGCATCTTTTCCAGAATCCCGATAAGAATTTTGTTTGAAGCTTCCGCCTGTCCGTTCGCCTGAGCGTAGAAAGGCGTCGAGTGAATCAGCTTGATCCCGTACTCCTCCATGAATTCCTTCATGTCGTCTCCCGTGAACATCGTTCCTTGGTCGGTTGTAATCGACTCAGGAATTCCGAACCGGTGAATCAGATTCTCTCTTATGAACTCGATCACGTTCTCTTGACCAACTTTTTTCATCGGAGCCGCTTCCACCCATTTCGAAAAATAGTCAGTTGCAACGATGATAAAACAGTGTCCTTTGGAGGACGCTGGGAAGATCTTTCCGATTAGATCGATCGCCCAACCCCTGAATGGCCAAGGCTTTACTACTGCGTGTAGTTCTTCTGACGGTACCCTTTGAATCGGGCCGTAAATCTGGCACTTCTTACACCCTTTGGCGTAGGTCATACAATCTCGCAAGACTGTTGGCCAGAAATATCCGTGTCTATTGATGAGCCATCTCATTCTCCTTCCGGACTGGTGCGCTCCACAGGTACCTTCGTGCACTTGCTTCATCACCTCCATTGCCTTTGGAAAACCTAGGCACTTCATCAACATTCCATCGTAGCTCTTTCTATACAACTCTTCTGCTAGTACCACGTAGTTCCTAGCTTGGACACTCAGTGAATATTTCACTTTCAGCGCTGGATTCTCCAAATAATCGATGAAAGGCTGTCTCCAATCCTGAGCTATATTGGCGTCGATGTTGAACGACTCCAATTGTACTCCTCTTTCTGCAACTGACGGGTGCCCCTGTCTTTTGATAAGCACCATTTTATAAACTGTATCTCTCGAGATTCTCATACCTGAGGCGATCTGGGCCAACTCGTCAGCTTCCCAATTTTCACCCCTTGGTGTGTGAATAAGATCTACGTCCTCAAATGCGTCAAGCAGTTGGACGGCGAAAGCAAAGTATGGCACCAGCGACAAGCTCGTGCATTTGTACTCTCCCGTCAGGTGTCGGATGACCAATTGCGAATCTCCATACACCTTTATTTCTTTAGCTCCGAGTTCAATCAGGATCTCCAGCCCAATGATGAGAGCCTCGTACTCTGCCTGATTGTTAGTACACTCGAAATCTAAATTTACCGATAAGATCGTTTTGGCTCCGGCCGGGGAAGTGATTACAACTCCTGCTCCGCTAGCACTTTCAGTGCTGGAACCGTCGAATTTCAGAATCCAAGGTTCATTCCGTGCCAAGTAGATTGATAGCTCCTGTTCTTCTGGGTACTGAAAGCTAGTCGGATGATCTGCAACGAACTCTGCTATGGCTTTCCCTTTTACAGATGACTGTGGTAAGTAAACCAATGAGAATTCTGCTAAAGCCAGCGACCATTTCCCAATTCTCCCAGATAGAATCGGTTGATTCAGCATGTATTTCACCAAGTCAGTGCTAGAAATCACGTACACCCTCGATCTAAGCAAGTAATGTCGTAATTTCGTGCAGGCAAAATACAGCGAGAGACACGTTTTCTCAATGGGGCTGTAACGTGTCTCTGCAGGTAATAAAGAGCGACTGAGATAGTAGATAGCCTGTTCGTGCTTGCTATCATTATCTTGTGCTAGCAGACAACCGATTGACTCCTCAGCTGCCGAGATGTACAGTTTGAGCGGCGTTTGCTCCTTTGGAGGTGCCAATACCGGTGGACTGCACATGTATCTCTTTATCTCCTCGAAAGCAGCTTGGTGTTTATCCTCCCACTTAAAGTGTTCCTCGTCTTTGAGCCTTAGAAGCTCAGAAAACACCTTCGACTTCCCTGCCAAATTAGAAATAAATCTTCTAAGAAAATTTACCTGACCCAAGAAGCGCTGCAATTCTTTCTTATTCTTTGGGGGTTGAGCTTCCTGAATCGCCTTGGTTTTGTTCTTGTCGATCTCGATTCCTCTCTGGTGAACCAGATACCCAAGGAAATTTCCAGCTTTAACTCCAAAAGCGCACTTCAGTGGGTTGAGCTTGAGATTGTACTTCCTCATTCTCTCAAAACCCTTTCTGAGGTGCTGCACATGATCAGACTCATGTTTCGACTTGATAACGATGTCGTCGACGTACACTTCCATTGAAACCCCAAGAAAATCATGAAATATCGCATTCATTGCTCGTTGATATGTGGCGCCAGCATTCTTCAATCCGAAAGGCATCACTACCCATTCGAATGTTCCTATCGATCCCGGACATCGAAATGCCGTTTTCGACACATCGTTTTCAGCTATCTGAATCTGGTTATATCCTGCAAAACAATCAGCACAGGAAATAATAGCATTTTTGGAAACAGCATCTACCAGCATGTCTGCGATGGGCATGACATAGATGTCCTTCGGAGTTGCATGGTTGATGTCACGGAAGTCCACGCAAACTCGTAGCTTTCCATTCTTCTTGACTACCGGGACCACGTTAGAGAGCCACTCCGCATACTTGGCTGGCCGGATGAAACCTGCTTTGAGAAGCTTCTCGATTTCCTCTTTGACCTTCGCCTCGACTTCTTTGCTCATTCTCCGAGGAGCCTGTTTGAACGGCTTGAAATCTGGCTTGATGGGAAGTTTGTGCTCAACTATATCTCTGCTGAGTCCTGGCATTTCGTCATAATTCCAGGCGAAACAATCCTTGAACTCATGGAGCAACTTGATAATGTCCTCCTTCAGAGCGGGTCGCAATAGTTCGCTGATGTAAGTCACCCGGGGCTCTTCGGTCGTCCCTAGATTGACTTCTTGGAGTGGGTCTACTGCCATTGATCCTTCATCTTCCAACTTGGAGTTCGCCTTTTTTTAGGTCCTCCATTTGGATTTCCTCGTCCGGTTTCACCAAGAATGGATCAGGCTCTTCTGGGTTTTCGACCTCCGCAACCTCCACGTATTCCTCGCAATGCAGTCTTTCCATTGCTTGATGTACACTCAATTTTCCTATAGCGGTTGAGGCTACCGCTTCTTTTCCCGATGTGGGCTTTATCATTGGACCTCTTCGACGGTCGGCTGCGTGCTAGTCTGCCTTTTGAAAGGCACGATAGCAGTTGATCCAAACATCTGTCTAACCTGGTCCGTTCGCGTTTTCTTCTGATGAGGCCCTACCTTGATTGGGCCCATACATGGCTCATACAGTCTGGATTCCGTCAGATTCGAGTGGGCACTGAACGGCTTGTCGTTAGCCCAGACTATTTCAACATCGTCTCCTTTCCAGAATAACATGAGCTGGTGCAAAGAAGACGGGATGCATGCATTCGAGTGAATCCAATCCCGCCCCAGTAATGCTTGGTAACTGGCGGATGAATTTACTACAAAGAATGCTGTAGGAGTGGTCTTGGTGCCAATTGTCAACTCCACAGACAAGACTCCATATGTCTTAGCTACTTCTCCAGTGAATGCCGAGACTGAGATTTCGGAAGACACAATATCTTCCTCCGACTTTCCGAGCGCCATCACCATCTTTAGCGGAATTATGTTGACCGCTGACCCGTTATCAATTAGCACTCTAGAAAGTGGCTTGCCATCGATGTGAGCTTTCACATATAATGGTCTTATGTGGCGAGTCATTTTAAGAGTGGGTTTATCGAAATAAACACGCTTAGTACGATTTTCAGCCGAAGCTTTGATCGTAACTCCACTGGACTCGCTAGGTTTCTCTTCTACCTTCTCCCTAGGTACGTCACCTCGAAAACTCGAAGGCAAAATCAACGAGGTAGCAGCGCACTCAACATGAATAATAAAGTCTCCTACTCTTATTTTGACAGACTTATTCTTTTCCCCTTTTGAATTCGGACCAGAGTTCATATTGGATGCCTCTGTCTGATTCCTTCTCCTTTTTTCTGCCTCTCTCTTTCTTATTTTTCTCTTTTGATTTTTTGAGAGAGGCTTGGGGAACTTCCTATGTTGGTTTACCTGCCATTGACCTTTCGGTCCTGTAGCTGATGGCACCACAAATCTGGGTTGCTCCTGGGGATGTCCGCCTTTCTTTTCGCGCTTACCCCCCCTAGTCTTTCTGGGTTCCTTTTGCACTTGCCTCGGAGGTGGACCTCTTTTTGAGTCAGGTTCCTTTGTCACCTTAGGAATAACCTTGGGTCTCCGTCGGTTAGCAGCCGCTGGGACCCGACCGGTGGGCTTAAGCTCGTAAGATATGGCATTAACCATGGTGACCGCCGGGAATGGGTCGTCGTCGATCAGCATGCTTTCCTTCTTCTCCGGAAACTGAAGGACTCCTCGATTAATCCTATCCTGCACAGCATTTTTAAAACTGAAACAAGACGATGTGTTATGACTCCAAGCGTCGTGGTATTTACAGTAGGTTCTCCCGCGAATATCTTCTTTCTTCGGAATGACATGTCCGAAAGGCAGCGTAATGAACCCCTCTTTCACAAGGAATTCGAAAATCTCATCTGTTTTAGCGGTGTCAAAAGTATATTTAACTTCGTTATTCCACTTCGTCGCTTTTGGTACCTGCGCAGTTTTTGACAATAAAGGGCAAACAGTAGAACCTGTAGTTACCATTTCTGCTACCGCTGTCTCATATGTTTGGGTTTCCTGGTGGTAACTGCCCATACTGTTCTTCTTTCGCCGATGATCTTCGCGCATCAACTCCTCGTACTCCGTGACCTTGGCTATCATGTCATAGAAATCACGGAATTCCACACCTTGGAATTTCTTTCGGTACTCAAAATCGAGACCCCGCTGAGCAAGTCTGACGAACTCATCTTCAGGTAAGTTGACACGACACTTGTGTCGCATTTTCTTAAATCTGTTGACGTATGCATCTACAGATTCTCCGTGTCGCTGAACCATGCGTGCTAGCTCAGCAATGCTAACTTCTGGTTCAGTCCTGTAAAAATGGGCATGGAAGGCATCTTCCATGCGCCTCCAGCTATCGATGGAGTCCGACGGTAAAGCGGCGTACCACGAAAAAGCTGGGCCAGTAAGTGAACCGGCAAATAAACGTAATCTAAGCATGTCATAAGTTGGCAATGTGCATATGCTACTGCACTGGAAATTGAATCGAGTGACATGCTCGATTGTTGATTGACCCTCCTCCCCTGAAAATAATGTAAAGTCAAGAATTCTAAATGGATTTGGGAAGGGATACTGTTGGTCGATGTATGCAGGATACGGCTTGCGTGATTCTGGTCGAGAGACCTCCCTCAAGCCTGGTCCATATACATTTCGTATGATCTCTTTAATGCGCTCCTCATAATCTGCTCCTGACATCAGGTTATCCTGAAAAGGCACATTTTTATTATAACTAGCATCAAAATTCTTACCCCCCATGTGATGGCGGTTGGCTTGATCTTGCTGATAGTTGTTGGAGCGATTGTTCGCGTTGGTGTGTCCCTTGTAATGGACTGTGTTTGGCGGATTTGATGCAGTCGGACGTTCTGGGCTGATCCTATCACCGCGCTCGTTGTATCTTATCTCTTCTTCTCGGGCGAAAGGATGCTTGTACCTATTACTGGATGATGCAACATCTTTCTGGGCCGAGGCATTGGCATTGCTAGCCATAATTTCAGCAATTCTCTCTGGAATCTTGCTAATTTCTGAAGTCAGATGAATAACACTGATAGCTTCCGACTCCGCTTGTCTTTTCTCCTTTAAAGGCTCAGCAGCAGAGGTGAGCTTGTCAACTTTGTCACTCCACTCTCGGTTGGCCTTCTCTAATCTATGTTCGAATTTCTTCTCGCATTCCTCCATTTGCCTTTGAAATTCCCTTTCTTGCTCTGCAGCCTCCTGCCTGCAGGTTTCCTGTAATTCCTCGCGTATCTCTATGACTCGCGCCTTATGGGTAAGTTCGTCACGGTAAGTTCTTTCGGCGTACTGCCTGACCACTGTGTCGTATTTCTCTTGCAATGCTGCCTGTAACTCATTGAATCTAGCATCAATGTATGCTGCCTCAGCTGAACCTGATCTGTTCACCTAAGGTTCGAACTGATTTACAGTATCAGCTACCTTCCCTGAAGGTGGCACTTCTTCGCGTGTATCGTGTTCCGGATTGTCGCTGCTCTCCGCAGCTTTTCTACATGTTCCTTTCGTAGGCATCCTGCGTATGTATACTTGACGAAAAATTGGAAAAACTGTTTGATGGAGTAAAACTCCAAAAGCTGGTTTCCGAGTGAAAAGGTCGGTGTGACGTAAAAAATAAAAAGACTATTTAAAAACTAAAGTTGTTTGAGAAAAACTGGAAAGATACTGAAATCTGAAGACTGACAAAGAAGGTAAAAGTCGAAAGGATTGAAGCTGGGAACTTGAGAACGAAATTGAAAAAAGTAAACAAGAGAAACTGGACAAACAGTTGAAAACTGAAAACTGAAATCGGAAAAGTTTCTAAATTCGGACAAAATTGGACATGAAAGACTGATTTTTGAAAACTGGAAGTGAAAAGATTCGATGCCGGAAAAGTTGTTTGATGAAATAAATTCCAAAAGCTTGTTTCCGGCGGTATGCTTGAAAATATTTAGCAATATGTAGTTTGTAGGAAAGATTCACCCAACATATGTATCAATATTATTTGATAATCCTGGACAAATCCAAAAGCTGGCAAAGCCAAAGGAAAAGTGATGTGCTTAAGAGCTAGATTTTTGAAATAAGGACGACAAAAATGTTTTGGTCCCACTGGGCGTGCCAGAAATTGTTGCTAGTTTGCTAGTAACTATTTCTGAGCTAAGTGGAGTGGGATAAAATAGTGTAATAATATCCCATGATGTTTGAATAGCACACGGAGTATGAACGACAAAAAATGTTTTGGTCCCACTGGGCGTGCCAGAAATTGTTGGCGATATTTTTGTGAAATAAAAATATTCCTTTTACAACCTTGACTCGTGTGGAGAAAATGCGGGCGTGCCAGAGAAGAGAGGTTCTCAACCTACGTTTTTATGAAACGATTTTGAACATGTGCGCCATGCTAACGGATGCTTAACTAATAACGAAACGATTGGACGGGAAAAGCAAGGATTGTGAAAATGTTTCCCTTGGGTACCTAGTCGGGGTCAACACAACTTTGACTAGAAAACGGACCGAAACTATGTCGTAGCTTCGAAAAATTAAACAATAAAGACAACCCAAAGATTTTGGTAAATTGACTTGTATTGAATAAATAATTGTCACAAATGTCAGCCAAACGATTACAATCAAGAGATTAATAATGTCAGAATGAGCAATAGTAATAATAACAATTGAGCTAAAATAAGCAATGAAAATAACTGTCGAGGCGAGCTTGAATCTTGAGCAAGTCGATCAGAGTACCGTTTGAGGTGAAAAGTAGCAGTGTACTAGAGTACTGAACTAAAGGATTTCTTAATTGGATCTAGGATTGGGATTATGTAAACAGGCAGGTGTTTGATAATCAGGCAAGTAATTGAGACTTAGGATTAGCAAATGAAGCTAGAAATCTAAGAATAAAAGCTAGAAAAACCTGGAATTTGGAGACTCGGAAGCCGAATTGAGAGCTACTCTTTGGAGTGTCACATGATTGATTTGATTTGTGTTTGTTGTGTTTGTTTTGTTTGATTTTTATTGTTGTTTGGAATGAAATGGAGGAAGGTATTTATAGGTGGGGATGACTTGGTGAACACACAAAAAATAACCACCTAACTAACTTAACTACCCACTACACCTAAAAAGTAGGAATAGGAAAGTGGCATGATGGGTGCCTTGTTTTTAGCCCACTTCCCTGACTTGAGGAGGAAGGAAAACCTGTCGCGTGCTTCTTCAGCTCGCTTCAAAAAATTCCTGCTCCTTGCTCGCTTCGCCTCTCGCAATTCTTGAAGACATTTCCGAATGCTCGGAACGTCTACTTTCTGGACCTTTTTTCTGATTCTTCGTGCTTCGTCATTTGGCTCGTCAAAATGACCGATCAAACGTGACGTTTCCATGGTCAAAGTTAGTTAAAGTTAGTTAAAGTTAGTTGGGGAAGTTGGAAGTTAATTCCACTTTTCAAGCCCATTAACCCACTAACTCTAACCACCAAGACCAAGTCAACCGACCAATCATAACTTTTCTTTCTTTTTTCTATTTTCTTTTACTTTTCTTTTCTCTCAACTTACTTTCTTCTCTCGATAACGGAATGAACGAAAATGAACATTAAAACTATAGGCTAAAATATAACCTAAAGTTTTAATGTGAGATAAATATAAAAATATATTTACCCCCAACACTAACATATGTCATTAGTTATAGATTCGGCGTACAAATATCGTGATATGTCGGATGTTAAAAATTATATAATATGTAGTTTTCTGGAATTCTTAATTTCATGCCCTCAATGATAGCAATCTAGTACTAACATGTTGGTCGCTTAATTTTTAGAAATAAAGCTCAAATAGGCAAGCAATAGCGTTGAACTAAATTATTATTTTGTTCTTTTTTAATGACAAGTTAGAATAGTTGCACACCATCGTTTTTATTTTTTCAAAAAGATGTCAAGTAATGCATTCTTTTTTGTGTTTTTATGAAAGTATGAGACGTTATAAAATCAAGAAATGTTTATTATTTTTTTTCAATATTTGCTTATCATCCATTTCTCATCCTGAAAAAATTAATCAAATTTTCTACAAAAATTAAATATTATTTTCCTAGAATATAAATAGCACCTCTACTATTGTTAAAATTATGATGATTATTTTCTTAAAATAGTTTTGTTTAGTCGAAAAAAATATACTCATCTGTTCCATATTATTTGTCGTTTGAAATTTCTACACACATGTTAAGAAACTCAATAATTAATATTAAAATTGGTTTAACATTACAATATTATCATCTTGCAATTAATATTTAAAGTTTTCCATAAATTTCTAACTGCTCATCATAAGGGTAAAGTTGGAAAAATGCATTTAATGTTTCTTGAAAATGTAAAACGTCAAATAATTTGAGACAAAATTAACTTCCCAAGACGACAAATAATATGGAATAGAGGGAGTAACTATATTTAGGTGTAGGCTATGGTCACTTTGTTTTTCTCTTACTTTGTCTATACTTTGTCTTTTTCACCATTGGATTAGTTTTTAACCCATTATTCAGTGGTTGACAAAACAAAGTAATGGTTACTTTGTGAAAAACAAAGTGACCATAGGATATCCCCTATATTTAATACGGTCAATTTATTAAATAAAATAAAATTAAGACATAATTGTGCTTAAACTTTTTCTTTAATTAGAGGTTCTACAAACTAAGATTGATGCCCTTCTATACTGAAGGCCTTATATGGTTGACTGCCTCGGTTTAATTGGAGTCAAACTCCTTAAACTTGACAAACTTGTGCAACTGGCCGTTTTAACTTTGAAATGTAACAAATTACCTCCTAAAGTAGACTAATTGTAACACATAACCCCAAATTTCAAAATGTTATGATCTGAAAGAGGATGTGAAATGATCATATTTGTTTTAGTGCTTTAAGTGAAGGATTCAAAAGGGGATGTAGAAGATTTATTAGGTTAGATAGTTGTTTTCTTAAGGTAATTTGTAAAGAATAAATTTGGATAGTCGTGGCAAAAGATCGTAATAATCAAATAAACTCAGTAGGATGGGCTGTTATTGATGATGCCGAAAGTAGACATACATAGCGTGAATTCTAGATCATAACATTTTGAAATTTAAGGTTTTGTGTTACAATTAGCCTATTTTAAGGAATAATTTGTTACATTTCAAGTTTGCTTAAGTTTGTGAAGTTTAGCTTGGCGCTAATTATACCAATTAGATAATTGCCATAAAATGAATCCAACATTTTACTGAATGGTGCACAACATATTAAAACTTGTTTATGTAAGAACTTGTTTTTCTCTCTTCATTACAAGTATGGTTTTAATTTCCATAAGATAGGGTCAGGCCCATCTGATCTTATATGTATTTGTTTTGAAAGAAATGAAATAAAGAAAACATTAGATTACAAAACTGAAACATCATAAAAGAAGCTTCTACTTAATTTAAATGGACTTTTGGAAATTTCTTTGGGAAGACTCACTATGCTTCAAGTGAGTGAATGAATGTAAATAAAGTAGATAATATGGCTTCTTTGTTTCATTGAAAATGCAAAACTCTAGAAGGATTAGCTTTCTAGAATATTTTGTACAACGACAAAAAAGATATTTATTTCTTTTTCGCACTTCAATTCATTCAGTTATTTATTTTCTTTCTATGATGTATATTTCAAGAAACATATAATTTTTTGTTCATTTGTTACGGTAAGTATATATGTATAGGAGATTATAGCTTTTGAGAACTAATTGGAGATTAGTGCGAAGAAATAAGTAAAATATATATTACATTAGTACATTCAATTTCCTATGCTGCGACTAATTAATGTCTTGCATGACATTACTTTAAACATTGTACATATAACTTGCATGACACATATTATAAAAAGTATATATGTAACATTATAATGTCCCATAATGGTGTCCCTTATTGTGTCTCTCTCACATAAATTCAGTTTTAATTATTTTAATTAAGACAGTTTGTGGATCCTGCATATCACACTCACAAAAAAACTGATTTTATGTGAAAGAGACACAATAAGGGACACCATTGTGGAGACATCAAATTTTTTTCCGCAACTAATGTATTATGAAAGATTATTTTCTATATTATATTTAAGTTTTAGAACACAGACTATGGAAAGATAGAGTATAAAAATAAAACATATATTCCAACATAGTTTTGATAGGCATGTTCTAAAATTAATGTCTTATGTTGCACAACTAATGTTTTATGTACTAAATCAACAAATCATGAACAAAATCATTAGACAATTTAAAATTAGAAGGAAGTCGGTTGTCGAGCCTGATTGACCCGACTTGGTACATTGGAAAATTATGTTGTACATTTTTTTGATATAGCTTCGATCACCACTCAAATCTCTTGCGTGCAACCCAAATCTGGTATATCATAAAAAAAAAAGAGAATCCATATTACAAATTTTTACTCAAACCAAACTCATTGAAAAATGCAAAATCGATCTCTTATACTATATACACAGTAACTCGTGTTGAGGGATTCAATTTGGTACGAAAGAATGAAAAAAGGGGTGAGAAATGAGAAAGAATGAGCTTGGAGAAGTTTGATGAATTAAAGTGAGGAAAATCGGATAAGGAGGAGGAAGATGACAATTAGGGAAAAGATGAAAGTGTTCTCGTATTAAAAAAATGGTTAATTTTAAATAGGTGTCTTGTAGTTTCACGTTTTTGCAAATAAAAGATTGTAGTTTGCATTTGAGCAAATAAATGACTGTAGTTTGCTTTGTTTGCAGTATTAAAAAAATGAATGATTCCGTTGACGTAAACGATGCCATCTTTTGCCTAAATCTTCTTTCAAACCTTTGAGAGAGTACGGAAGAGTTAAGCTCAACGGTCATAAAAAAATTTTGAACAACAAATTGTCTTTGTTCACATCAACAAAATTGACAATTTCCTTAATTTTGCAAACAGTGCAAATCACAGTTCTTTATTTGCTCAAATATAAACCACAGTCCTTTAATTACAAAAACGCAAAATTACAAAATACTTAATTGAAATTAACAAACAATTATTCCCACGAAAAGCTTTAATAGGAGAAAGCACTCAAGTAATCCAACCGTGAATTAGAAAATTAACTATTGATATTTAATTAGAAAATATAGTTAGAGATATGCAAGTATGCACTGTGAAATTTATAGTTGAGATGGTAACATCACACATTTGAATTAGAATCGAATAATTAGAGTATTTTCATACTCGACGATAAAACCTAATAACAACTTTGGGCCTTCATAAAAAAACAACTTTGGGCCCACAAAATTGAGTCTCTATTTCCTGGCCCAAAGCTCCTTCCTTATCCGTTAGAAACTTCAATCCAACAAAATAAGGCATGGATGGGGACAAGCTTTACTAAATTTATTTTGGATTTGGCATCTCCTTCATACGTCCCTACTTTTGCTACGGATTTTAGCCCCACACAACACAGGACATAAGGAATGATCCCTGTCTCTTGAATCTCCCACAAAAATGATGATGAACTTCCAGGAAGATTTTCCACTCATTCAATTTCTAAATCCTTGAATGCACTCAGGAGGAGGTTAAGTACAGAGCACCATACTCCAATATAAGAAAAAATTATCATTTTTCATCTAATGAGTTCACACAGTTACATTTGGCTCGTATCATTTCCACTAGCGCCTATTATCTAAAACATAAAACAAAACTACTATATGCTACAACTCACTACACTATCAATATAACCTCATCTATATGAACTGCTATCTTCTACGTTGTTTGATTAGTGATTAGTTCGAGTCATTGTCAATATTTCTCTTCCCACCGTTTTCATCATCATCATCATCCGTAAACCATCCAATTTCTCTTCATGCTTCACATTTAACATTGCTCGCTACAGGCTGCTTGGTACTCTTAACTTGCTGCACAAACCAACAAATAGATCAATAAGCTTTTTTCATCAACTAAGGGTTGTGTAGAAACTGAGAGCACATCAGTTTTACAACAATATTTGAAAGCTAGATGCATGGGCTTATTCAGGTAGCACCTTCTTCTAGTATCCTAAAGAAGCAGCATACTTGCTATATATAAGAATGATGTATGTATATACCACCTAGCAGAAAACCTAGCAACCAGCCAGATATATCATCTACCTTATTATCATTTAGTTGAATTAAACAGAACATTCAGGTCTACTAAGAAACTTATTTATCAAATAGCTGCCGTGGAGACTCTGTACTCAAGTGCATAGTATGCACAACTTCAATTAAGACAAGACACTGTTGCATCAAGTATGGACATTAACATAGGGGCTCAATAGATAATTAAGCTACACTCAAGATATAAAACAAGATGAAAGATGAATGAGAATCACTATGGAATTACTTTAGAACTTTTGTTACTCGGTTCTAGAGAGATATCTCTTCGACTAATAGCCCTAAATCAATTTCATGACTATTGGTTCATATGGTATCTAGCTAACTCTACATAAAGAAAGAAAGAAAGAAAGCAAGAAAAAAGGCAAAACAAATCTGACAAAGAAATAAATTGCTTGCACACAAAGAAGCATGAACAAAGTTTCGTGAAACAAGGGACTGTATTAAGGTAGTATCACACATAAAAAGGATGCAGTACTAGTTTTTTCTGAAGGAGCATTACAACTTGGTTCTAGATGATACTAATTGAAAGGAAGTGCAATTTTTAAATATCAATTACAATTACATGGAAACCTAGCAATTTCAGAAGGAAGCATTATACCTTGGTTCTAAATGATTTAATTACTGCAATCAACAACCTATCCCCTGCAATTTGTCTTACTCGACGAATTAGTTCTTGTCTTGAAATTTTCTTCTCCTGCAAACCAAAAGGGTCAAGAATATCAGTTCTAAGCAAAAACTGGAAACAAACAATGGGTTTTAAATTCAATCAAATACTAACTTTGAGATCTTTATGGCAATTAGCGAGTAGATTAACAGTAGGAGGCGGCAGAAACTTTGACAGTGCAGAAAAAAGGGCAGGAAAAGGCATCCATGGTGAGGTTGGTACCCTTGGGATATCTCGATTCCTGAAGAACCCTGCAGCATCAAAAAAATTCATATCAAACACCTGCTACACAACTCAAAATCAACCACCAAAATGCCCACATTTCACCTACCTTTCAAACAGCAAGGAGCCCTGAAACTGACAACATATTCCGGCAAAATATGAGTGTTCATGTGATTACTCCATATAATGTACTTCTTCGGAGAGGACAACGTGTCGACTCCTGAATCGAACTCCATAGAAGTCGGCTGAGATTGATCAGAACCAGGATGAATAACCTCTGGCTTCCCGAGTATAACACGGCATAGCAACATATGGCGCACACCATCATTATCAGCCCTCAAGTTCCTCAAACTAACCAACAAAACAAAATAAGAGTAAGCAAAATATCTTATTGACATATTTATGATATTCTCGACTCTTTTCTTTTCTGTAATTTTATCTCATAATACTAAACTACTAGTATCACACGATATTATTCTCATAATATTTGAGGACGGACTACTTGCAGAATATATACGAAACAAAATTAGCCTAGCATATTCGTACCTTTCTAGGGGCGAATCGTCTGGAGAAAGATAAACGCCACAACCATACAAACCACTATTCTTATTAACAATCTGGCTACCAAATCCATGCTTCATAACATTGCAAATCTCATCTCGAGAATCGCCATACCAAGCATAATTAACAACATTCGCGTCACCATCTCCGCATTTGATCCCCACAGCTTTCGATAAAATCTGAAACGATCGAGTCCTAGCTTGCCCTATAACATCAGAATAAGTATTCCTATGCACAGCAACAACATTAGCTTGCTTAGCAAGCAAACCCCCCAAACCAGACAGAAACTTCCTCCTGATAAGATCATAAACTCTGTCTCCTTCAAACAAAGGAACCAAACCATTATTAAACTCCGGAAACCGACTTGAATCAGGGCTTTCGCCATCCGAAACCATTGATTCGGAGTCCGAACCCGAACTGTAAGTTGAAATTTGATCAATAGAATGTTTTGGTGATGCGTGAGCAATGGTGTTGTCCAGTAGAATCGAGGATGAGTAGTCCATGATAGAATAAAAAATCGTACCCTAGAAGAGAATAGAATTAGAATATAGGAAAACGGAAGAAAATATATGCGTGTGGAGAAGGATGTACTTGGAGAAGAAGGATTTGATTTTATATATAAAGGTTACGAATAACGGAACCGCCTTTTGGTTTTATTAACCGTTATTAAGTTTCCGTTTGGCGGTGGGGCGCTAATAGTTTTTAAGTGCCCCTCGTTTCATCCTCTGCCCCAAAAAGGCGGTTCCACTGGATTTTTGAACCTTGTTCATTTACTATACTGCCCCTGTCACGTGGAGTAGTGGGGATGCTTCGTGCATTATTCTTTTTGGTTTTTTTATAAAATATCTTCTTCCAATCATTAATTCAATTGAAACTACTAAGTCGGCAAACCAAACACCTCGTTGGTACCAATACTTAACATATTAAAGCAAGTAACTTACTGTTCATAAAGAAAAAAGGTAACTTACAAAACCTGAATTTTAAAATTTTAACGTGCTTTGTACTATCATTTATGATCAAATCGGATTTTTTTGTAAAAAATGAATTTATAAATTAAAGTAATTTTATATTTTGATAATTTTTTTGAGGAATATATTTTGATAATTCGTTTGTAGAAATTTAAGCATTTTTTCAAAACAAGTTAGAATTAATTTTTCATACTTTGGTAGTTTTTTTGTATTATCAATAATAGTTTTCCATCTCATAATTCATATATAAAGATTAAAAAGTATGATTACTCAGTTGTGCTCACATGGTCAATCACTGTTAGATCAAAATCTAAGGGTTGAGATTAGTTTGGTGATTTCATTAGTATCTAATCTTCACCCTTAGATATTGATCTAATGGTGATTGACCAAATTGTATTTGGTCAATCATTAATCATGTGAGCACCACTCTTACTATTAGTATATTATACATTAATTGTCTTTTATCAGTTTTCAAAATGCTAAAAACTACTTAATCTTTATTTAATAAAATTTGGGTCAGCTTTATGTTAGGTGCTTCGAAGGTACCAATCTAATTAAGAAATCTGTTTTCCTATCTTTTCAGTTGCTAAGTGCTTTTATTTCAATCAATTAATATGTAATAAATTAAATCAAAATGAGATAAATGACATGTATTGCAAGGTAGAAAATTCTCCAAAACATTAATATTTAAAACAGACGATGTAGTCCTTTAAAAAAAAAAAAAAAACAGACGATGTAGTATATGTTTTAGATTTGTAATTAATGTTTAAAAGGTTGGCTATTTTTTCATTAAAATAATAATAAATTAATGTTTTCACATTTTGTGATCAGCCAAAAAATCCTTCTTTTCTATTACAAAGTTTGAGAAATATATTTTGTAAATTAAAAATATCGTCCAATAGTCATAAGATTCAACCATATCTGAAAACTAGAAATATTTAATTGCGTGACACGTGAAGACTGGTTTTGTAAATTTGTTAAACTAAAAGCAGCCCCTGAAAATAAAAGAGGTTCTGGATATTGATATGAAATGAGTCATACTCGTGCAATCTAAAATAGTATAAAGTAATAAAATAATGTTTTTTTTTTTGGAAACTAAAATAATGTTAAATGAGCTCACAGTATATGAAAAAAAAAAAGGAAAACAAGTGCTGTGCTGTTTTTTAAAGGCAACTGGGAATTACATGAAAATGTTTTAACCCTAAATATAATTTGTCTACCTTTGCTTGGAGATAAAGGAAGAAATCCCTAACTACCTATAAGTACGCTTTAGATAGCACACGTATTTAACACAGTACAATTAACCAAGTATTTGTTCGTATTAATTAATAAAATAAAGGGTCAAAAATAGTAAATTAAAGTTTCTTGGTCCTTACTCTAGCAAATTGGGCATATGACTATGGGCTGAGTTAATTAGTAACATGCAATTTGTACTCTTCAAATGCATCAGCTTAACCAAAGAAGTGTAAATGTTAGCCTACACAACATAAGCTTCAAGACATATTCCCTCAATCTTTTCGCATGCGTTTGGCTAATCACCACTGTTGTTAACTAAAGTCGTTTCGGCTGCCTCAATCCCACTTAAATGCTCAAATTCAAATATATAATTTGAACCGACTTGACTGTCCAAGTCTTCCTAGACTTTCAAAATCCAACTTTATCTCCAAATAATTTTCCAACTGATTTTTGATAAGTCCTCTAAACTCCTCGATTACTCAAATAACACCTATCATCTTTTACTACGGTACTACTTATTATTAGATTACCTCATCTTCGTAGATTTTCTTAATTACATTGATGGAGCACATGCATCGGCTAAACATTGAAATACGTATTTCTAAATAAGACTAATTCTATTCTCCCATATATTTTTTTTTCTTTTTCTAAATATGACATCTTAATTCATGAGATAAGAAACTTGGAGACCAAATTCACTTGCTCACAGAGTTGAAGAAATTTGGAACAAGTCTCAAATTTTGGAGGCCAAGTATTTCAGTCTGAAAGTTCAAAAAAACTGAGCCGGGCATGGAGGGTGAAGAAAACCAGGCATGCTTGAGTTAGATCTACAGAACTGCAAGAAACTAAAATATACTTAAAGAACTAAAATGGAAACTCAGAAGAAACTGGGCAGAATAGTATTGAATGAAAGAAAGGAATTGAGAGAATTCCATAATTACAATGAGAAATCTAATTCAGATACAACTTGGTGAAATGAATCCAACTGCTATTAGCCTATTACATCTTATATACTACTGATCAAGATCGGATTGATAACAGTAAGTTGATATATTATCTAACTGAACCATGCAGTCATAACAGTCAATTGCTTTCTTAATTGCCTCCAACTCAGCTACTTCAATGTTAACGGTGGTTAAATCTTCAGTTACCATTACTCAACTTGTTAATCTTTACACCAGAAAAAGACGCCACAGCTGTCATGGAGGTTGTCTGTCATGGAGGTTGTATTAGACGAGTGGAATGGGCATAGGTGCAGACGTCGTAACTGAGTTTGAGAAATTGAGAAAAAGAAGAAGAAAATAGGTAGCTTGGATCACACAAGCCAAAATGTACAGCCTTGTATTGATAAAAACAAAAAAATGCCCTGGCCTGTACGTTATGAATGGGCATTATATAATATATATTCACATCCAAGCTCCCCATCCAGCAAACATTTGACATAAACGGTCTGAATCAATGGCGTCTTGTATAAGCTGTTGAACCTGCCACACCATGAAAGATAGATAAACACTTTGCATCAATAAACAAACATTGACTTCCTAGGCAGCAATCACCATAACGTTATGTTCATCCATCTCCAAATACTACATTAACATAAGATTACCTGTCCATGTACACTTCTCAATTCACCTTCCTCGTATCCATCTAATTTTTGCTTCACCCGCATCAATGCCCGGGCAGCATCTTTATTTCCTTCATTTTCATCTTCTATTTCTTCATAACTTGCATCCGCATCATCATCCTTATCCTATTATTACCAATGATGAAAGGAGCCAAAAGGAAAACATATATAAAAAATTAAAAATAAAATGAAAAATTGAAGCTAATATAATGGTACTTCATTCTACAGAAGTGCCAGATTAAACGCATTATGGTCCTGAGCATTCCCCTCACTTCATAGTCAGATATTTCTCCAAACTGTTCTACGAAAACTAGGCCAAAGGTCAAGAAACTTATAGCAGACGATTTTTGGGAAGGCACGTATTATTGAATAGCTATGCATAAGTAAGTATGAAAGCCAATAACCTCAACAGTGATAAGGACTCTTAAATGATAAAGCTTCTTTTGCATAAAGATTTCAATCTCCATAGCATGGAATTCACTTTGACAAATACAGGTGCTCACATATTAACGTAGTGTGCCTCTCAGTTGTTTAAGTAAAGATCTTAACAAGATACACAATTAATAACGAACTTGCAAACCTTTAAAGAGAACCAAACATGCTATTTTATTACATCTCATATTTTCATTGCTCAACTTAAGACTTTAGGTTAGAGAAAAAGGGTAAAAGAACAGATACCTTTTGACGTTGCAAGGCTTTCAGAGGGGACAAAGCCCATTTATACAAGGGGTCATGAATAAATACCTGCAGAAAATTCACATACAATGAAATATAAACAAGAGCAAAATTAATTTTCAAAGGACGTTCAGTGAAGCAATCATACTTCAACAATTGTTAGCAACGCTTCCTTATTAGCTCGCATAACAGAAAGAGTTTCCTCGCAACATCTTCTGAAGACCCCTTCTACTCCAGTAGCGCCCATGCCATCAATTATGTCTCTTGTCAGTCTGAATGGAACCTACAGTAAACAAAGAAGGTATCAACCATCACTGAATGAAGCAAACAAAACCAAATGATTGAAAATCCCAGAAAACAAATTAACCCGCTCTGGAGTCTTAAGCATCAAGCCTTGTTCAAAAGCAACACCAAGATCAATGTGCACAACTTCTGCAGTGGTTTGATCGATCAAGATATTCATGGAATGTCGATCTCCAAGGCCAACAATATAACCAACCTGAAAATTACCACCACAGCAATATTTTAGCAATTGGGTCTAAGTTCACCAAGGAGATTTCACTTATTATCCAGATAAGCTTCCATCAAACTATTGTATAAAAACAGTAAAGCATAAGTGCCACAGAGATAGAAGATACATACCATTGAACTTGTAGCAACACTGCGTGTGTATGCGAGTCTCTTCTCAAACCAGTCAGCTGGTTGCAAGAATCTCTCCAAGAAAAAATGATGCATGACAGGTCTGCATGATGTTTGATAGATTAGAAAGTTTCACAAGGCTTTTATATTTGGAAATTTTTTGCCTTCAAAAAGTAGAACAAACCTGAAATTCTCGCAGACTTCTTTGAATGCTTTTCGTTTGTCTTTTTCCTGTTAAGAGGATTACGCATTGTTATCAAATTTTGAATCAAATCAATAGCTTCCAGGGAGAAATATGCAAAACAACTCAATTTATTTTCTCAGATTGAGAATGGAAATAAAGATATGATAACAACACAAGTACAATTTCAGACAGGTGAGAGGAAGCTTTGACAAGCTTGACAACCCCTATTTCGTCAGTCAGAAAATTTACAGCATTATTTTAGAAATCGCAACCAAAAAGTTCTGAAAGCAACACATCAGGGTACTTGCATTGAATTACAAATACCCCACTCTCATTACAATCATAAAACTCTAACCAAACTGTTCCCTTTTTTTTGAAAGAAAAGGGCTCCCCTCTAGAATCTCTTTTCTATTTGAATTCTTCGTTTGCCTAACATTCTAAAGTATCCTGAATCCCGCATGAAGTAAAAAAGATAAAATAAGTAGATGCAGTATTTTTAGAAAATAAATGTAAAATAAAAAAGCTATGAGACTTGCATTGGACATGTAGTCTCTGCATTTGAGAAATGACCAGTCTCCTACTCCATAGCGACCATGGGCACCACCATTTCTCGCACTGAAAAGAGAAGAAGATAGTAATTATTCGACTATCTTACAATAAATAAAGTCAAGTATAATTGTAAACAATTGTTATCGCACTGACCTTCCTATTAGATGCTCTCCAAGAGGAATAGTGCCATTAACCCATTCAAGAACCCCAGCACTCGGAGTAAAGGGGATAACCTATTTCATTAATAATAATGCACTTACTACAGTATCCAGAAGGCAAGTTGATAAAATATTTCGATTCATAATCAAGAAGAAATGATAAAAAGATAAGGTACCTTGTATGTCCTGACACTTAATCTTCTTTTCAATGTATCTCTGTTATTCTGTAAGAAAGTGTTCACCAGACCAAAGAATTGTTCCATGACCTGCAAGATATTTAAAATCACTAACTTGCAATCTAATTGACGTAAATACAAGTTTCAACACATCATTTATAGCAATAACAATCCAAACTGATGCACTATAACTCCTGACAAAACTGTCATTGGACTCATCAGCAATTTGAATGAACCAGTATGAATTGACATTACATTTGCAGTCATGATTGAAATCAAAATAAATTGGCATGTAGGGGGAAAAAGCACAAATTAAGTTTTGTAACAAATAACCTCTGCATCTTTCATTTATTGGCCGAATTAGTCCAACTATCACCAACTCACCTAAGTCAACACTTACCAGATACTGACTAAAATTCCGAGTTGAATTAAAATGCTTTAAGAATTAAAAGTTGAGTAAAGTAAATCTCAGCTTATTTGTCAAACTTGCAAGTTGAAAGTAGTTTTAGTATTTGTGTCCCATGAAAGATCCAATCAAAAACTCTAGCTTAAAGAAGACAAGTCAATTAGGAAATGTGATTATCATCAGACTCCTAAATGTGAAGCAGGAAACTAATCCTAATAAAACTATTTATTTCAATTCCAAGGCCCAACCGGGAAATTAGAAGGAACGACTTAACAGAAGCCATAACCCCAAAGTACTCTGAATTCTGATTGAAATATCAGCATGCATGAATTTTCACTAGGAATAAAGGTTTGCGCAAGATCTCGTAGAGCATCTAAGAATTCCAGGGAAAACTACCTATAAAGAAACTGTGACAATTGTAAAGTCCCTGTTAAGACGGATAAAATTCATTTGTTAACACTAATGCGCGCACGCGCACTACACACACACACACACATATAGCATTGAATTCTCACGGCATCTTGTCGAAGGTCATCGTTCCCAGATTTTGCTAACTGTCGATATCTTTTACCATCAGAACCAAGACATTCAACCACCTTTGGGGCATTAATGCCATTCATTACCCTAAATAATGAACAAACATTGTGAAAGATTAGCGTGATTGCGAAATGAAAAGAGAATATAAAGGTGTTTCAAATCCTTATGACGTACATAACCGAATCTCCTAATCCTTTGAAGTGTGGGAAGGAAGCAGTATGATAGTTACAATTTCGATCAACTGGAACATTAGCAGTTACTACAGGTACCTGAAGACCAGATTAAAAAAAGGGAAAGAAATCAACACAAAATTAGCAAATATACCTGAAACCAAGATGTGAAGCACAAGTTTCAACTTTAAAAAGAAGCAAAAATATCAGATAACAGCAACCAGGTGATGAACTTACAAGTTCTAGCTGTCGAACACTGCGGATGTCTCTTGGAAGTGCCAATCTCTTATTTGTATCCTGCAAGACAAGGGAATTTAGTGGTTGTTTGGCATCAACTGCCCTTTCTCACTGCATTCTCCAAAGTGATGGGCATAAAGTTGGTCAGCAATATTTCCTTCTACATCCAGATTTCAAAACTTCAATTTGTTTTCTCAGTTTAACATATTTGTTTTCATTTCAGAATTTTAATATTCAATAAACAAATCCAATTGGAAGTTTCTCTCATTTTGTCTCAATTTATTTTCCATTAGCCAGTTGCAACTTGCAAGATTGTATCATTATTATTGGTTTTGTTACTAGTATTTGAGTGAACCTTCAAATATTTTCTAATAGCAGAAAGTATAGGAAATTGACGAAATCCGATAGTATATGAATTTATATATTGTATTTGATCATAGACAGTGATCATTTTCTCACTAAAAGCATCGTGATCACTATTCATGATCAAAGATCACTATTGTGAGCTTAGACTGACTAAAATGTTATTGGAGTATTAGATCTTGGATGATACTAGTGTGACCATATGACAAAAGAACAGTCATATTTGCAGAGGTGTAATACAATAGCTTCGTTGGAAGGTCTTCTGAGAATAGTAATGAAGTAGAGATCCCTGTCCAATACAATTATACAGAAAGAACATGTAATTCGACATTGAAATGACTGGATCAAACCTCTCTCCTTGTTTCATGCTCAGCGAGTTTGATATAGATCTCAACCATTTGCCTCATCTGCATGCATAGAAATACAGAACCACAAGGAGTTCATGAAAGAAAATTCATATACGAACAAACTTCTGAAAGAGTATGAAACAAAGTCAAAGCTAGACTGACTTGTTTAATAGCATCCCCATGATATGATGATAACTCAGCTAGAAGATTTTTGGCTGAAAGTATCTTATCTGTATCGACCACAAATGAATTTCTACTCCGCTGCTTATCCTTGACGCGATCACCATTTTCAAGAGCTAGAAGCTAGTAATGAAAAAGAGAGAGGTAAAACAGCAGAACACATACCAAATAAGATACAATGAAGTTTTTATCAAACCCAAATTAACTTTTTGCTGATTTACAATGACAATGAAATCACTTCAGGAGTATAATTCATTTGTTGGTCAAAAGCTGACACTAAGCTTCAAAATTAGTTCACATGGAAGGAGGAACAACTCAAGAAACAAGTTTTCCGGCTAAAATGGGTCAATCAGAAATTCAAACCTAGAAATACCTGAAAAATTGTATGGTATGGATGGTCTATGGCCATTTTCTTCACAAGGGAAGCCAAAGCAAACTGCAAAACCAACAAACAGCTCAAGGAACTTCAACTTTTCAAAGAAAAAAGTCAGAAGTCTAAATCAGGACAAACCTGAAAATTATGAGGTCCAGAGCCATCCTTTGAGCTTCCCATTCTTGACGCAATTTGGTAAACTAATGGGACAAATTTATATGACTGGACCTAAAAAGGTAGATTTGGTTCCAAAAAATTTGTAATATATTTTCAAGTGTTTTCCGGAATGGACGGAAAAACCCTAAAAACATCATTCATAAGTAAAAATTCCATGAATATTACCTCGTCAATAGTATTAAGCATATTATCAATGACATTCTGTCTAGAAGCAAGATTGAACCACAATGAAACTAGTCGAAACACCTGAGAAAATATATTTTGACTATGAAATGGATGCCATGTAGAAGTCACATCCAAATATGATAATTACAATTAATTAGAATAATGAACTGAAATAACATGGATTACGGACAAATTGGACCTCAACTACAGTTGTTGGCCAATTTAGGTCAACTCACAGGTTGCATTGCATCGTTGAACATTCAGATAGATAACTCAAACTGCTAAGTTGTGCTAAATTGGCTAGCAATAACAAGTACAGGGCCGACTCGACCAATGCAAATCGAAGAGTTGATTTGCAGACCTCGCCCATGAATCATTCAATTAACAAGGTTATATATATATGGGCATTTTAAGTACATACCCCTCGTACATCATACTTGTCACCTATGACAAGGCATCGCTTGTATCCCTCCAATGCAAGGCTAAGAAAATTGTCCCTGTCATCCTAATAAGACAAAGATATGTCATTTAAACATATGACAAGAATCTAAACATATAATGCACCATATGATAACCGTTACGATGATAACAGCGTATGCAAAATGAGGTCAACCATAAATAACTCAATAAGAAAACATTAGATTGTTATATCTTTTTTATTTAATTTTTTTTGAATCAAAATGGTTTTGTTACACCAAATATGATGACTTAATCTCCATTGATGTGCTTCAATAGCTCTGCCAGATATACACTAATATTCAGACTGACAGACAAGAAAGCCAGGATTATGCTACCAGTTCCCAATAATGAAGATACCTGTAGTTTCTTGGCCTCTTCTTTGTCCATCATAAGTTGTTTCTGTAACTCTTGTATTTTTACCGAATAGTCGATCTTGTCTCCCTACAAGTATCAAATTAAAACTTAAAAACAATAGCAAAGCAAATACAGAAACCAAGGTTCTGGATAAGATACTGAGATCTACCTTTGCTGAACTCTTGAGCCGCCTCAGAAGCGCCTCTAACTCCAGAGTCTGCAAAATCAATATGTTCACAAAGATTGCTATATAAATCTCACTCCTTTTCGCTTTCACATGCACAGTATAATACCTTGTGTTTCCTTAATCGCAGAGCTGCTTGCCATTCACTAGAAGTTAATCTTTCTTCATAGGACCTAAATAAAGCATCTGCATAGTGTGCAAGATTGAAATGAGCTTGGCTTTGTCTTTCGATAAACTTTTTGTCGGTGCTTCTGTGATCCTCCACCAAAGAAACTGCAGGTTTTAGATACTTCTCTAAGATGGTTCTTGAGCTGCACTCTCAAAAGACATCAAAGCAACAAATTAGCATCCACATTTTGAATGGTTACCGGGAGTAATTTTCTCAAAAAAAAAAAAATAAAGATGCGTAACAACTTGCTAGATCTAGTTTCTGCCAGCCACTTTCCAACCAAGCGATATACATCAGAAGCTTCTTCGTTCGAGTGGCAATTTTGTGTAATATATTTTGCAAGGCTAATAGCCATCTCATGCTGACCTTGGGCACGCAACAACTTTGCTTCTTCAAGCTGCGATCGCACAATTCAATAACATGTCTTGATCATCCTAAAACATCTTATGTGTACACTTTATCAATCAACCATGAAAAAAAAATTGAATTGCAATAATATTTAACAAATAAGTGCAAAATTCAAGACATTATTTGTCGGTGGCATGCTTTTAGAAAACCAGAATTTTTAAGGAATATGCCAAGAGAATCATCAACAAATGGATACAGCAATAGTACAATACAACACAAACCCCACAAGTAATGGCCATTTGTGACACGCATTAAAATTAAGATATTTACTTATAAGGCTTCACACGACAGTGTTATAAAAAACATCATTAATTGAACAACCCGCAAACCACCTACAAGCAGTTTTTGATGGAGAATTCAATTCATTTTATTTGCTTGTATCAAGATAAGCATGGCTTAAAGAAAGTCCATACATTATAATATTGGACCCAAGGCTTTGCTTTGTGTTGAATAGCCAAGAAAAATAGTTTGATCAGCTTTTGAATCAAATGTGGCAAGACTGTATTTTGTATTTAAGATAGAAACATCTACAACCAAAAGCATTAAAATAACCAATTTGAGCCTTACGCCCTTTCTAGAGTTCAGAAGGGGTTGTTCAAAATGGGTCTAATAAGAGCCCTATTCAATAAATAGCATTGTCCTAGCTATTTCAACTAAAGTTTTGTTTCTCCTCTCGGCGGCTCCATTTCATTGAGGAGTTCAAGTAGCGATAATCCACACAAATATAATTAAGAAAAATGTATCAACATATACCACCAAGGCTCTATAACAAACCAATCCATAGTTCCCAGCATATCTCAAACAGACAAAAACGACAAACAATCTTGAACAGTTGTACCAATGTGTCATGTAATGGAACAAAAGAGACCATCCAAGCTAACTATTGGCAGCAATGAAACAATTTATAAATGCATTTACTATATCAAGAAAGAAAAATGATTTTTTTACCCTTCCAAGCCAATACGAAGACAAATTTTGTTCACCACTGCCAGCACAATGAAACTTAAACTCATGCAATGCTGCAGCAGCCTGAGAAAATCTTGAACCCTGTAAATATTGGAATAATATTTAATAAAAAGAAGCACACGAACTTTGGTAAAAAAAAGTTTAGTCTTGTTTAGTTACCTTGCGAAGAGTGGATGTAGATTGCAAGAGATGCTTTACAGAACATTCATCACAACCCAATATCTGAAGCAGAACTCGCCTGAATGCTATGAATGGTTCTATAAGGTTCATATGCAGCTGCGTTCGTTCCAAAATGGAACTCCAGTTCTTATTTAAGCAAGATAACTAGATACAAAATCAAAGACTTGCATCAGAAAGCTTGACCTACCTCATAACAAAAAAATAGAAATACATCAAAATGGAACTTTCCATGGATATACAACAGCAATTACTTTTCTCAATTACAACAAATGATAAGATGGACCTTTTTTCCACACGCTTCAAGTCCAAGGGATATTTATGTGCAAAAGAGTATGCGAGTGAATGCCGGAGATGACATACAAAAGCAGAAAAACTACTCTTCAACCTTACATGTTACCTTAAGCTTTTAGCAATTAGTTCATCGACCTAAAGAAACCATCTCTCATATTGTCTTGGACTTACAAGACTTGATCAGGACAACAAACAACGATGCATTGAATATAAACTAAGAAATATAAACGTAAATAAACAACAATGCGCGATCATAGACTTAAAGACTAAAGGAGAAAACTAAGGGACTTGCAAACTCTAGAGTTAGTGCAACTTGAATTTACAAAATTGCAAGTTCTATCAAGAAGACACCATGACACTATAATTCTAGGACTCTAGTTGACTTTAATTTGACTTGAAAAAACATATCCTGCTTCAAATAACACCGGTTTATACTTGGCCTTAGATTGTAATTCAAAACTCTTGGACTCTGCAATAAATCCCCAGAGTTAAGAACCATATATCTCTCCTAGACAAAGAGTAGTATATTAATCCTAAATTTAGGTCCTATGAAAACATGTATGCTACGAAAACTTCCAGAATAATCTATCGAAACAGAAATATAAGAGATAAACTCATATATAACTCCAATATTTCATAAATATGGGGGATGAGTTCATTGAGTTCAACACACTTAAAATTTAAGCATGACGTAAAAACATCTACATAGCTTGAAGTAGCTCTTTCTGTAGTCAGCATCAACATATGCAAAAAAAATCAGTCAATGGAGTATTAATATCAGAGAAACTAAAAGTAAAAGCTCCTTTTCCCAAGAAAAAAACTATGTCCTGCTGGCAAGCATGTCAAACAAGCAAGGTAAATTACTGCATTGATGTGAAACTATAAAGAAAACTTGTAATTTTCATCAGTAGCTGAAGACACTGATATCTTCTGCATAGAGATAATACTTCCTTGGCAAAGTACTAGTAAAAAGCATAACTGCAAAAAAGGACAAGAATATAGTTTTAATAAACATTTGGCAAATTACCTGGTCAATTGTAGGAGAAACGGGTTCTGAAAGATTTTGTTGCTTGTTAGGACCAAATTCTGTGCTCTCACAGGGAAAAGTTGACCATCGAATTTGCCATGAGATGCCAAGTTGATGAAGCATCTGTATAAAGGTATAACCCATAACTTCTGACTTTCCATTGCCATATAGGAAAATAAACTTAGTGCAGCAAATTAATGAAGAATCAAAATCGATCATTTTTAATATATTTTATTATTGGAATTTAATTAATTTGTTACTTTAATATTTTTATTTTTTCTTTTCTATTTGTTTGCTGTATGGTACTAGTTAGTAGCCATTCCTACATTGCTGTGTTATTCTCCTTCTCTCTCTTTTGCTCAAAGGATAGTGTTTCAGATGTTAAATAGCTAAATGGAAGAATTCACTGGTCCTTGTGGATGATAACAAAACAAGGAGAACAATTAACAATGTCGATCCAACTAGAGCATACTTCCAATGTTAACTTCAATCTAAAACTCAAAACATGATATTAGCTGGATCAAAAACTACTTTTGTATACAAAAGAAATTGAACGATCAATAAATTATCTAAATTAAAATTAGGAAAGGCCCATGCATCCTTCAACAGGTGTTGATTTGAGCTGATTCTCAAACAAAAGGTACAGATGCCAGATATTAGTTACCTGCAATTTTATCACTTTTGAGTATATGTATTCAGTGCTCTCCTCACTTGCACAGGAGACTGACAGCACAAGATCCTAATAAATGGAAACAACAAATCAGAAAAACCAAAAGAGAAGAAAATAGATATTAAGTTTTTTGCCGAATTCATCAAATCAAGATATATATATACCTGCTTTGAACTATTAAGTTTTTTGTCGAATTCATCAACATCTCCCTCTTTCAAAGCCTTTAAACAACTGTAGCATTCCAGTCAGTGAAGAAAATAGATCAAACGAGATATGCTAGAGGATTTTTATGATCAAGAGAGCTAGTAGACACTAGCTTCTCAAAGAGAACTATTTATGTTCTTTACCAATTGATTATCATCCAAGTGAATTCAATGTCAAACGCTCAAAATGTCAATATTACTATTGAAAACTAACACGGGAAACTGAGACAATTTCTTTAGTTCTTGATACAAAATATAACATCTTTTTATGGAAAAAACCAATTACAAAAACAAGAATTTCATTAAATTATCTTAAAGCATTATTGGGCCCCTCATATATATAAAAAAATAAAAAATTGGTGTATGCACCCTGACCTCTGGTAACATTTACCCCATCTATCAAAATCAATAAAATGTGAACCAATTCAGACAGAAATATCACTGATAAGATAAACGTTAACTGTGAAAATGAGTTTTTTTATTGTACATAATGGAACTGGGAAAAATCAAAAAACAAAACAAGAGTGCATATTGTAAATTTTTACACTTTTGGATTTTGGTTGCCACCTCTTATGTAAATTGTTACACATTTGGATTTTATTTGCCACATGTTTTGTAATTTTTTGTGTACAATAAAAAGCTCAATCTTGCACTATGTGATACTTCTTCCCTAATTGAATCACATTTTACTGCTCTAATAGGTCAGGGGCATACCAAAACATAGGTCAAGGTACACACAAAATTTAGCTCAGGGGCCAAATAATGCTTACAGCAATAGGTTATAAACAAAATTCTTTATTTCTTGTTCATAATACTCACCTTTGAACAAAGCAATAGCATATCAATAATCTCCACTGTTTTGCCAAGATTGCAATTTTATTCTTAAGATTTTAAGGATGGCTCACGTCTTCCAATGCCTCAAAACACAAACTCAATATTTCAAGTTTGAAACTCATTTTTAATTTAAATGACTAAAGGATTGTTGTCAAAGAGATTGTGTTATAACTTATAACTACCATCACCAAATCTCTGTGAACAAATAGAGCAGTAACAAGAAATTATTACAAAACAACAATCACACAATACATAACTATTTTTGTCACAACCAACATTCATCCGTAGTTTTCTATTGAAGCATCATAAGTTTTTCCTGATTTATTTATCATCCGCCCTTCTAGCACTACCTAATTCTTTTGCAATGGGAATCAAAACTTATTAAAAAAAAGAAACAAAAAAATTTCAATTTGTGAAGTAAGAAGTAAACACTTTTGTATAATTGAAGGGAGACGAGAGCTTCAGATAGAACAACTCATAGAGGGGATAAATAAAAACGACACGACCATCATTTCTTGATTTTTCAAAAGAATTTAGTGAAAGAAGCTTCTAACCAGAAAAAGAGACTAACAGAAGCCCTACTGCTGAGGAATTTGAGAAAACAGTTATAGAAGGTAGGATACATCAATGCAACTAAACCAAATAAAATTGATTTATGATATGTTACCTGTGCAATTTTTCATTGAAATGATCAGTTTTAACATTTAAACTTGAAGATGAAGAGTTCCCTCCCATGATGAGTGAGGAGAAATCCCAATTTCCAGCACGCCAGGCAGCCTCATACTGCGAGTAAGGTTAAAAAGAAAATCGAAGGGGATGAATAGAGTATACCCCAAATCAAGCCCACAATCATTTTAAACAAATTATCCACCTAGCTATGTTACTCTTCTTGGAATTATGGGAATGTTTTGGTAGATCTTTCTGGCAACTAGGTCACATGGACTACACATAAAAGGAAGACCTGCAACAATATATATCTTTCCATCCATATATCCCTATTTTTTATTATTATTGTTATCTTGGACTTTGTAAAATTATTATGATAGACAGAGATTCTGCTAAATAGGTCATTTAGGCACCTCACTACAATACAAATAGATAAACGAAAAAACCTGCAATTCAATGAACTCCAAATCATGCTCAAACTGTCCCTTCCGAGAAGTCAAACCCTGACAATACAAATCTAGCACGTGTGTACATCCAATCTGTTGAAGAGATCTAATAAGACCTTTGTAAGGTCTTCTTTGCCTCATCTCATCCTCTGATGCATGGAGAGGTAAACAGCTTGGCAGTTGGTTATGCTCTGAGGGAAAAACTCTAGATCCACCATTCGGTTGCAGCATGGAATTCAAACGAACTTGTAAGTCATAGTATTCAAGGGCCTTACTCCAGTTCCCCTCATGCTCAAAGGTAACAACTTGAGAAGTTAACTATTTCATTGAAGTCACAAAAAGAACAACAGTGTGAGTAAACAGCTTGTACAACCCATACACTAAATGAAAAGAGTTACAAAGATAAATCTACAAACCGACTGGTGACTGCTTTCCATTTAGAATTTGATAATTGAACAAAATCATAAAAACTAACATCCAAAATGGACAGTGTCAAACTAGCATATAAGCAGAGTTTTACAATATTCATTGGTAATAATGAATAAGAAATATAAAAGCATAGAAAACCGCATGTGGCATGATAAGGCTGAAGAGCTGACTGTTTAACCCGACTTTTATCATTTTAAATTCAGGAAAATGAACAATGTTAAAGAAGCTTTCAACATCTTGGCAATCTATGCATATGCAAACACTTCAGTTCTCCTACAAAACGCAGCAACAGTAGCACATACATAATTCCGTTCTCTCACACTCGAGCAATGTGTCAAGTGAGTTGTTGGCATTTTAAGAAATTAACCAAATAATGACCTAGATTATGGGTATACACTCTATCTGAACCATGACAAGAATACACATATAAATTCGAGAATGTGTTCACAAAACGGAAATGAAAAATCTAACGTAGAAGAGTATACTCTCTCAGATTTGGTAGCAGATACTGCAACGTTAAAGCATTGAAGAACTAATGCAAAATCAAGTAGAGAAATTTCCATGGACCTTGTGTGACTGGATTATCCCATATAAGCTGTCCGGTTCATTGATTTGAGTGACTGCTGAGACAAGTACTTCAACGTGACCTGGCAACTGATAAGAAGAGAAGTTCCAAAAAAAGAGCTTTGAACAGTTATTCCCTATAGCATCCAATAAACACAGTAAATTTTGATGAACTAGACACGTGACTATAGTCAAGGATGAACCAAAAGGATCCAAATTTTTTTTGGTCGAAATAAGGATCCAAATTGACCCATATACTTTCTGTAATAATTTGCAATGGAAATGGGTCAGAGACCAGGCCTATCTTTGCAACTCAAAATTTTAGATTTACCTCAATATTAGAGAAATCTGGCCTTCCAAGTGTGATGCTGTTAAAATTTTCTTCACACCAATATTCCACATACATCATAGAGGTAAAGTATGAACCACAAATCTATAGAGGGACAAACATTATAGAGGTGATAAAGTGATTTGGGAATAAAAACTACAAAATGTATGACCAGAGAAATAAATAAAACGAAATTGAGTCTATCATATTACTTACAACTGCTGATCTAGCAACAAGAAGGTAATCAATGTTTAGCCAATAAACCTACCAAATGCAATACAGATACAATTTAATTTGAAGCACTAGAAAGATATTGTTGCCCGACTAAATAAATAAATAAAAGCAAACTCATTTTTTTATTAAAACAAAAATTATATATTGAAATAACAAATTAGAGATAAGCAGCTATCTTTTTAAATATCAGATAACACAGCTTTGTGACAATAAACTTTCCATGTATAAATATCTCAAATGCAAATACAGACACAACAGAGATTGATATATTATAACTTAAATATTCAAAAAACTAAAATTGGTTATGATATATCATAGAAATATAATTAAAATATTATATATAAAAGATGTTGTTGTTGGCTTAATGAAGTAATAGCCATTACATTGTAAATATCATAGTGTTTTTAAATTGGAAAGCAGCAACCAAATAATTTCTAGCTTTCCAATTCTCTTCTGGTTTTAAAACAAGGATTGAAAAAAATAACTTCATAGTATTAGAAGCTATTTTCCTCCATTTTTTAACTTTGTCCGTTAACTTATGTTCCTTCTATGTCCTGAACATCAGAAATAAGGAAACATTTCTGCAAAACAAATAGAACATCATTCTCACCAGCTCAAGCTTAAATTGTTCGCAAGTTTTCAAGCAACACAAGGATTTAAACAATCTAGGTTATGATCCACACGCAAAAGAACAAATAAACAATTTTGCGAAAGGCAGTTATACGCAAAGCAATACCTTATCCCATGATAGTGTTGAAAATGGCAAAGCAACTGATGTGGCCAAATCTTTAGCCTTTCCAGCACTTGAGCGGGATCTTGAGCCATAACTAGATGGCTTAGCATGCTGCAAAAGCGTAATATGCCTAAATTACCATATTCAATAAAACATTGGCCACCCAAGCATAGACAACCAACAGATATATAAGCGAGTACCATGCCCTCAACCCTGTACTCTTTCTTCCTTCCATTTCTATTAGGATCCAGTGTTATTATTTTCACAGCAACCACAAACTAGTATAAGAGCATGTAAGATCTGTGCTGCCTTTCCACAAATAACATAGTGTTTCACATTTATATTAGTTGTTTGGGATCAAATCTCTCCAAGTCATCTGTAACTATCAAAACCAGCACCACTTACTCAATTTTATTCAATCTTATCTATCCTTTACTTTTATATCATAAGAGAAAAAAAAATAATATTACTTTGTTCTGTTCTTACTCATCCCCCCTTGTCTGGTCTCTCCCCCAAAGCCTCACTTAAACCAAAAGAGGTAAGAAATAGTTGCATGAAAGTTCTGAGAAAATGAACAATCACAAAAAGTTCAAAGGAAAATCTCATGCACAAACATTGATATCCTTTCTATACTTGCCTTGTTACTATCTTTCTTCAATGGTACGGAAGATGATCCTTCCAAGACATAACACAATCGAAGTTCATTAAGGGCATTTAAGAAGACTTGAATTGATTTTATCAGCTTGTTGGAATCCGTCAATATAAACTCCTTTACCTGCACATCAATCAAAATAGCGTTTCATAATAAATTCACAATAAACTACAGAAAAGTGCAGGCATAAAATGCCAAATTTCGGTAGTCAAAGCATTGAAGAATAACTTGTCACCATAATCAATTTCAAGCCAGGACTTGTACAACTTAGATAATTTTTTCCAAACAGGCTATAAAGTACACACTCTCAGTGACAGTGCACAGAAAGGTTGTAATAAAACAAATTTTTGAAAGGGAAAAAAGATAACCGATTTAAAGGTTAAGTAATAAATTACAGTTTGATCAGTGGTAGACAGGAGAACTCTAAAGCAAGAGCTACAGTCAATTAAAAATATAGGTCAGACCATTCTACACAAGCCCAAAACCAAGTACATTAATTCCATACTAATTCTGTTTTCTTTTTCTTGTTTTCTTTGTTTTTTTAACTACTAGTTGATTACAAAATACAAATTTGTTTATCCATGAGATAGTATCTAGATTTTATGGTAATTGGGTAGGTGGTATTACCTATCACAAAGTTTAGGCCCTTCCTAATCCTTTTCTACCTTTGTCCATTATGTTATGGCGTCAAGTGAACTAACTACAGCTTTCTATATATCACACTTAGGAAACATGTATTAATTATCCAGGAAACATTGATTTAGATGATTTAAGATTTATTAGTTTGACTAGATCACTGTAATGTAATGCTCATAGTTACACATTTCATTAAGGCATAGAAAGTGGGTCTAACAACTTTATTTTCTAAAGTTGGTAGTTCTGATTTTGCCATGGCTTGACTGCAAAAAATCCAGTACAGTCCAAAAGCATATAAAAAGCCCCAGATCACTTTTACCCCACTGCACCTTATAAAAATATAGAGCATAGCAGTTTATAGCAAACGTCGAGTTAATTTATGAAGTGTTATTGAGCTACTATATAAAATGCAAATTAAAAGTAAAAGGGGGCAAATGGATGAAACAGACTACCAAAAAAATGTCGCAATATATTCTCAAATTTAGAAATCGAACAATAAACTACAATTAAAGTCCAGGGTAGTGACATTTTCAACTTCATTAGAAATATGACCAAAAGAATTTTACCTGCGTAGAGATCAAGTTTTGAAGATCAATATTCATATTCTTCCCTCTAGCTAGATCTACAATAACACTAGGTAGTAGAAGCTCAGCTACTTCAGCTTTCAACAACACTATGTCTTGAAATAGCCTACAAGAACAAGTCAAATAATTTTATGAACAGGCATTATGCCTTTGGTAAGATACTAGAAAAACTAAATCTAATAACTTAAGAAACCACAGTCAAACATGTCAGTATAGTACCTCAGAATGACATCATTGGTGTTACCAATCAGTGAATAAACAAGAGGACAGATCCACATCTGAAAGGTCTTATTAGTTGTTTCCCACACAGAAGATTCCTCCAACGAAATTGCTTCAGCTGATGAAATCTTTAAGATATCAATATTTATTTCATAGGCTAATAGTACAGACTATACATAAGATTCAGAGCATAACAGTAGACTTCTAACAATAGACACCCACACCTGCATAAGAACTATGTCCAGTTGCAAATAATTTTCTATCTAAAAACACATATCGACACAGATTCAATATTCAGAAAACAGAATCTATACTCATTAGACTCCTTTTACCTCTAAACCTCCTTTCCAGATCCAAAAGGAATTTTTCCACTAGCTCGACATTGACACCCTTGGAGTGAATCTACAACAAAGGTAATACAAAGAAATCATGTTTTTATCCTTTCTATCTCATTAGGACTGTTCTTAAGACAGTAGAAGAAAAGAGTTATGTGTATCTGCTAGTATATCATCTCATGTAACCAATTTGTATTTACTGCTAAATGTAATGTCAACTCAGAATACAACTCTTAGCAGACATTCTGATCGGTAAAAAATGCAGAAACTTCCAACATCGAAAATGCAGAAAGAGCGTGGTACTCATGGATTACAATTGAAAATCATCTACTCTGTAAATGAAACTGATGCAATCTCCATTAAGATCAATTAACTAGTTGGTCAACTGTGTGTCCGGATACCTTAACTTTCTCCCAACTCCAGCAACTATGTAGCATTTTCTATATTCAAATTGGTTCATTATCCTATTGTAAGTAAATTATTCTAATCTGAAAGTCAGTACAACATTCTCTCACAAAAAAAGAAAATGAAAGAAACTATGACCCAGTGAAGATAGAGCTCAAAACAGGAGAAGTGTAAAAGTGTAGAATGAAGACCAAGATTGGTGGAATTGAGAAAGAATCATTTATGCAGAACCATAAAGACAATTAGTTACTCATCTAGGAGGTCTAGAGCTTTACCGTGCAAGAGGACCGCAGCATTTATAATTTTATAAAGCAAATTCCTAGTATGTAGCTGCAGTTTAATGTTGTGCAAGGATAAAGGGAATTCAAATATCAGTTGACCTAGTATTAACAAGTTATGCATCTAAGACCTAATATATCAGAAATTGTGCTTCTTGACTATGAGTAATTCATGTGAAAACTGAAAAGACCAATAATGATTATGCCTGAGGAGTTGTGCGAACTCTAAAATTCAACTATTTTCAGCTCAGGGAGACAGTTTAAACCTAGTTCAGATATTGAATGATTAATCTGTACTCAATCATATAACTCTTAATGACTGTTCAATTCAGTTGTTTTAGGACCAAACAATTACCCAAAGGTGTTCAGTAAGCTACATAAACCTGGAGCTGATAGCTACTACCTTATTACGGTACCCAATAGCAGCCAATTCAACATCATTTGGAAATTGATTTGACCTGAATTTTTTTACTAAATCATATTATTCTCTCAAAAATATAAATGCAAAAATATTTCTATTTTAAAATACTAGTTCCTCGTTAACAAAAATTTAAAAATATCATAGACAAAGCTAAAAGATATTATAAATAATAATTAAACTAAGTATAATAGTATTTTGAATAAAATATGTGGATATTGATGCATAAGATATTATTAAAAAATTGAAGATTAAAAACCACTTGTGTGTTGCACAACATATTAAGAAATATAGGTCTGTGTAAAGACATCGTAGAAATGCTATAATTCAATACTCAATCCCAACTGCAAACAAATTTTCACCAAACTTTCCATAATAATTTTTCCAGCTAACAGGTAACCCCAACAGCTAATCAAAAGAGACCCAAAATGCCTCCAAGCCGCTGTCAAGTGTCAAACATCTTCTATATTGAAGCTCAGAAAGTATAAACAGCCATAAAATCCTAGTAATCCAAAAATTCCATACTTAAATCGCACTCAATCCTACATCAAGCTCACTATATTTAGAAAATTCAGTGTGGAGTCAGCATCACCATAATACAATAATACAAAAGCAGTAAATAATACTATAGTAGAAGGCCAACGGACCAGAACAAGAATTCCTTGTTTCTGTCTTGAATAGGTAACAAAGGTCTTATATATTGATGAAATCATTAAATAAAGAACAAATTGGTAACAAAAATCGTTATCGTATTATAGAGCCAGAAAAAAACTTACCTCAAGAAGAGATCTTTCGAAAATATCAAACGATGTTAGAGCTCTTTGCCCCCTTTCAGTTGAAAGTAACCCCTGTTTCATAGATGCACTGGATGAGAATTTCACTTTCTTTCAAATACTGGATGACCATTTTTCATGATATAATTTCGTGCACAAAAATTAGAGCGCGCGCACACACACACACACAAAAATCTATATGCACAGTTGTACAAAACATTATTCAAAAGGGGGAAAGCCCAAATAGAGGATTAAGCCAAAGATGAATCATAATGAACAGAAAAGGCATCATTAACCACAACTTACATAATAAGAACAGGCAGGTTTGGAACCTAATAAGATTTACTGCATTTTTGCATCATCTTACATGAATCTTCAGAAAATGAAATGTATCCAGATGGGGTGCCAGTTTTGTTTAACTTAATTAAACTACACTTTAATACCAACCAACCGCTGTATAAAAATTCACACGCTTTAGTGTTATGATCCAAAAAGACATATACACTAGTTTCCATTGACTGGTTCGTATCCCGAACCACCAACAGTTGGTGATAATCAATGTTTGTTACACAACTATAATGTTCAGAATTTCAAATTCGTGGAGTCCATATAGATCTATGAAAAACCATAGCTAGCCCTAAATATATGTGAAAAAACACAAGTGCCTTCCTCTGTATTTCACAGTTTGATTGATCATTGAGGTAGAAGTATCAAAACATTGCTTTCACTTTCTGTGGCTTTAGCATTATGATCCAAAAAAATGCATACACTAGTTTTCGCTGTATCAGACAAATTTGTAGCAGGTACTACCCGCCACAAAAAAAATAATAAAACACAAGAACAAAAATCTGGGTAATGGTAAAGTGCTTATGCTAAAGATTAGATGAAGATACTCACTAAAATCTGACTGAACACATCAAAGAAGCAAAAGCAAAGCCATTATGTCTTATTTATACTCACCCGAAGAGCCTGAGATGTCAAATCGACTATTCTAACTGAGTCGTCCATTAAATATTTCTTCAAGAGTTTTACAAGTGTAATCAATAATTCTTCAGGTACAATAGCATCCAAGTTAATATTGATCTCAGAAGGGCTCCCGGAAGCTACGGATCCACAAATATTAATACGGGTAGCGGGTCCAGACAGATGAAAAACAACACAGTATGGGTCCCCAATCCCAACCTACAATTAAAATCATGAAAGTCAACATGATATAGAAAAAAAAATTGTTTTTCCTTTTCAGGCAGGAAACAATTGGAGTTGTTAAAGGCAAGACATCTAAAAGAAAAATATCATATACCCTGGAAAGAAAATCAGATACCAATGGTCTAATACTATTTGTATCCTCAGATCCACACATGTGAACAAGTGTCCATACAGCCTTCGTAATTTCTGGGTCAGAAAGCCAATCTATCTCTTCCACAGCATTTTCTGTATTCCTTTGCTTCCAAAAAGTTTCCCCCATAAGCAAGTTCTTATGTAAAGCCTGGATACTGCAAGAGAATTCAGCGTCTTAGGCACAACTAAAATTAGCATAACAAGGATGTCAACTAAGAACATACTCAGAAGCGGTGATGAATTTCATAATAACAAATTTAATTGTAACTATACAACCGGCCAATTTGAAATCCACTGCTCAAAGTAGTATTCACTCTTAATTTGAACTGTGAAAGACAGAAAAAAACCTGCATAAAAGTAATCTTGGTGGAAGGAAGCAAGATCTCTTCACAAACTGAAATAGGAAGTATACGGTGAAAGGATAAGTTTGAGTAGGAAAAGCAGAAATACTAAGAAGCAAACACATATTGCGACAATCACGCAAAAATTGTAAATTTAGAAGACAACAGACCTTCAATAAGTGATCCCTTGGCGAGTAGGCTTGGCATAATTCTTGATGGAACTCTCGTATGTCACCAAACAAATCTATCTCAGGGAAAGGTTCCAATTCCTGCCAAAGAGAATTATAAATTTGTCAAGGAACCAACTAACCTAAGAGCTTAAGATGATAGGTAAACACTATTGCATGCAGATGCCCCTTAGGCTCGAAGGGAGTGTACATCCTACCATGTTACGAAAGTCAACTAATAAATGGGCTGACCTAGATATAAACCCTCGACTACTTGGTCTAAAAAGCTCTAATACCATGTCAGGGCATCGATTGACTTAAAAGCTTAAACTGGTAGGTAAGGTACAAGAATACCTTTTATTATTATCTCTAACATAAGGAAAAAAAACTAGACTTTCTACACATTCAATATAATAAACAAAAACAAAAGCTGTGTATTCCTAAGAAAGGAAATTCAGAAAATAAAACATTAAGTGTTTCTAAGCACTGAATCAATTTAGCCTTATAAATTAACAAATCATGGATGCCTACCCTAACATAACCATGAAGAGATGTCTCTGAATTCACAGTCAGCTGGAGAAGCAAAGGCAGGACTTGAGATGATCTAGTGCCAGAAGCGGCCCCTGTGCTCACAGAAGGAATGCAACATTCGACCAACTTTGACACCAAAAACTACACAAGATCACAGAAAATGAATGGAGAAACTACAGAAAACAAACTGGGGTAACAAAGGAACAGAGACATCTATGTACCTGGAGTTGCTCGCCCAGAACTCTAACACCTTCTCTGGATTGGTTATTTTTTAATATACTGAGTGACGCAGAAATTATCCGACAACATTGATCTTGTAAGGCTTGATAACCAATGAATTGGCCAACCAAATTCAGAATGTAACTATGCAATTACAGAGATAACGAGCATTAAAACAGATTTCAAGTAATGTGAAATATTTAGCTTTACTATCTCATAGTAGTAATAATTTTTCAAACAATAAAACTGAAATGGAGCACACATAACAGTAAACTGCAAAGAAACAAACAAATAAAGGAAGCAACATACAAGAGAGAGAGAGAGAGAGAGAGAGAGAGAGAGAGAGAGAGAGAGAGAGAGAGAGAGAGAGAGAGAATGCAGAGATGAGGAGAAAGAAACATGTGAAGAGAATATGGCTTCCACAATATCTATCCATTATCCGTGCCGGATAGTTAAAAGCTTCGGATCAAGGATGATGTAGCCAAACAATTAACTGAATGATAACTCATAGAACATATACAACTTATACAAACGATTTTGAGGCCTCTATTAATTCTCAGAAAGCTCGATGTACTAAGACTAAGAGATTGAGGTTAAAAAAGAAAGCAAAACGTACCCTGCTACAATATTCCAAACAAGTGGTAAGAGGTAGAAAGTCAAAAAAGAATTGATCAAAAGGAGAGAAGAAGAATATAATGGGAGAGCCACAATGGCAAACCATAAATCTTCAAGACTTCTAACCAGAGTAGAACAGTAGAAAAGTAAATCGAACACGGTAACAGAATAGTGGAGAGAGCAAGATGGCAAAGGTATAGAAATGCATAACAAAAAAAAAAACACACTCCATTAATTAAAAAATATCAGGGTAATACTCACACTCGTGGCCACTCAACTTTGCTTTTACATGCACCTGAACTTTAGAACCCCACATTATTTTGACTATGGGCAGATTTATTTTCCTAATCTTCTAAAACTTGATTAAAAAAATCATGTAGTATAGAACAGAAAAGTTGGACCTTTTCGCACATTGTTTTCGCAACATGAGAAATATATGTACAGATTCAATGACTTGATATGCATTTAAGTAATAACTTAATCAAGTAAAAACATACTTCGATGTGCTTGAAACAGCAGCTCTGTGTCCAAGAATATCTATAAGCACCTCAATCCCAGCCAACTTATGGCATCTATGCCTGTGATGAACAGCTGCTGATATTTTATAATGCATTTCCATCAGAAACTGCATTGCATGAAACGAACAAGAAATCAAAAGGATATTTCAGCAATATCATATTACAAAAATTTAATGCCTAGAATCATATTATCACCATGAAAACTCTGTCTGGCCGAAAAATGTTGATCTTGTCAAGAACAACAACACTTGAGGGATGATTATCCCTGCATCCAATGAGAAAGAACGGTGTATTCACAAAATTTATTAAGAAAGAAGAATATAATAAGTCAAGAGCGATCAGAATCCACACTACATTTCCAAGAATCCATCAACAACTGTATGGACAGCACGTGCTACCACATCTCTTGAAAAGAGAGGGACTAGAGGATCCGATGAACATGAAGTAAGGGACAGAATGTGGCTCACAATTGACACCTGCATATCCATACAGAATAAAAGAATTACATTCAAATGAAATGAGAAGGAATTTAGTCCACTCAGAAAAGGCAAGAAAAATTTGGTACAGCTCATCTCTCCACACATTAGGAATCAAATAAAGAATAAACAAGAATTTCCAGAAAGATACTAAGCAAGTTCACTACTGGAACCTCAATATATCAAATGTAATACTGAAAAGTGAACGAAGCTTCCAAACACTATAACTAATATCTCAAATTACTACAATTTTATAATTACAAAAGAGTGAAAAGTAAGAAAACAGAAATTATGACAACAATGATAAAGAAAAAGGCAAGCTTTTTATGCGAAGTTGTCTTCGCTCTGCATCAAGGTCTCGTTTGTTTCCAGGAGATATATGAAGTTACTGATGTGATTCATCATTTATGTACTCTTTCACACAACTCATTGACAGCCATAAATTACATTAACAAGGCCCCTACATGACTATTTCTGGCAATAAAAGATTCTAATTATGCATATATAGCTTCACGCCAACAAAGAAAGAATGTTAGCAAAAAAAATTAAACATAAAAATCTTGCCATGCACAAAAATAAAGAAGAAATGGAATGGACTACAAGTGTTCATTCAAAACAACTAGCAGAATGTACATATAACAGAAAATAAATTGAGAAGTTAAGTCAAAGAGACACTAAAAGATTCGGTACGTTCCCTGCTAGATTCAACGGTTCATGCAAGACACTGAGTAGCAAATACAGATACATCTTAAAAGTGCACAGATATAAAGAGGGCTCTTAAGACCACTAGCCTCTAGCACTTAAAATTGTAGTACTTTTGGTTAAACTGGGACTGCAGTCTTTATATGTCCAACGTAAGAATGTACCATGTGTTTCTTAATGAGTTGGTCCCTTTCATTCTCAGAAATTTCAGCCAAATGCAGAATTGAACTCTGAAGCACCAGAGCTCCCTCATCCCTACCAGTTCTCTTACTCTTACTGCAATGCAATGCCATACAAACTGAAAATATAGGCACAAAGTGGTTTTTCACAAGAGCAGCCAAAGGTTGACAAGCAATCTGCATGCAAGAATATGTTAGCTCATAAAAGAAAATAAATTAAGAGCTAATACAAATATTTTTTTGTAGCCTAAACCTTTGCCATCCAATTTAGATTAGATTTGTCTGCACACAAAACTAAAGCTGGAAGAAGCCAGTGGCAACAGTATTGCATGAAGTAGCTTGGCTCAGCATCTGGTACTAGAATGTGCCTTATCTGCAAAAGAATAAATAATAGAAAATCAAGAAAAAATCACAGTACTAGTTTCATTTATCATATCAGGAAATGCATACATAGTTCACAAACTATTATAAAAATGTAGAGGACTCACTGGTCATGAAAGTGTACTACCTCAACCAGTGCAACTAAGCTAACACCACAGGAGACCCAGAAAAACAGAATTGTGCCAATGAGTTCCTCCAAGTACTGTATCCAAAAATTAAAAGTACAAGTTAGAATACAGCATAAAAGCAAGGTCCATCGCATACAATGTAATAGCGCTCAATGATACAATTAATTTAGATTGAAAAGGTAAAACAGCAATTTTCTTCATAGCATATCACAATAAAGATAATATATATTTTAGAAGACAGTTGATACCCCGTAAAAGTACTATGAATAGTAAACCATTCCATATTCTTAAAGTAAAAAAGGCATTTGAAAGAGACACGTGTAATCAGAACCTTGAACCGAGTAGCATACTGAAGCTGACTTGAAAGGTTATCGAGCACAGCATTGACCAACTCCCTAAATCACAAAGTAGAGTAGCTAATAACTAAAATGCATATTTCAAATTGCAGGTTAAACAGGATGGAAGCATATTTTACCTGTGACAAGGGTCAATAGCAGCAACTACACATATCATGAAAACAGCCTGCATATGCCACATTACAAAAAAGTAAAATGCACACTAATTTCCCTATGCATTAGGTCAACAATTAAAATCAGTCAACACAAAAATAAACCATGGGAGCACTATAAGTACCTCTAACTCCACTTTCTCACTCTGTAGAGCAACATGCATTAGAGTTATAATAGTAGTTTCTGTTCTTGGCAACGGCTGAGGTCCAGCTGCAAGGACCTCTTTTGCAGTAACAACTTTTCCTTTTGAGTGAAGAACAAGTTTTATGCCAAAGTTCAAACTGAAAAAACAAATAATATATAACTGACGGTGCCCATACATAATGTTCCATGTTAAATGTTTCAGGATAACAAAAGTATTACATTATAATGACAAAGAAATGAAGAAACAATATCCACTTGCATAAAACAGAAAGGCGAAATCTTATTTTTATTATATTTTTCCATTCATTAACCTGGGAAAATTTATTGAAATAGACAAACCTTTCCATTACAAAATCAATACTTCGAGCAAATATTATGTTTCAACATAATGGAAATGTATGATATATGTTGCAGTTAAGTTAGAAAAGAATTCCAACATACTAAATGAACACATTGACACTCAAGTTTCAAGGCAAGAATTCTTAACTTTTTGACCTATCTAAATTTCTGTACAATTTGAAAAATCTAATAAGTTGCACTTGAACAGGGTGAAAGATAGCGTATTAAAGCTACTCTTAAGCCATATCTATAAGCTTTAAGTTTTTGGATGAATTGGTTTACAGACATGGTGTCAGGGGCATATAGACTGTGGTCAAGGGTTCAAATCATGGCAATTCCATTTAATAAATGGAATTTCAACACTTGATAGGGGCTTGTATTGCACATACTTCAAATCAAAGGGTCACTTGAACGCAGAGGGTAAAAGTTGCAATTGGGCCTTAACTATCAACTTAAACTTTTGGTTAATTGGTTTCTTAACAAACAGCACCATATGTTGCATGAACAAGTAAAACCAGAATATTATATTCACAACACTTAATGCGCCTACAAGAAAAATATTCACCATAACGGTGCATCCTACTGTGACGTTATTCTTTCTCCATGTATTTTAACTTTGCACACAGACCATTGGATAAAAACTGCCTCTATCATACAATGGTGATTGTATGCAAAGTATAGTAAATATTGTTAAAACAGACAACCATAGAATTTAACTCATCTTACATATGTTTTCCCTCTACAGTGATTCTAAGAAGATGGTTCTCATGCAGTATTCTTGAAACAGATCTTGATGCAGTAAGTTCATTTATTTCATTCCAATAAGAATATCCTTTGCTCAAAAATAATTAAGGACGAACACATGTAATATATTTGGATGGAAGAAAACCATATATGACTAAATAAAGCTGATGCCACTATAAGGGCAGTTAAAAGAGACCCACCAAATATCTTGAAATAGGTCTTCATGGCCATCCCAAGTTTCAAAAAGCACACCAATATGCTGAGCCAGGGAAAATCGGACCCGGTAATCAGGATCTTGAAGCAGTAAGAACAACTTTTCTATCAGCGTCTGTAAGAAAATGCAACAAACAGTCATGTGAACTTAATTTAAAAGAAGGCCTGTCGGGGGGTGCCGACCTAGTTGGGATGCCCCGCTCGCTCTCTTAGATCCCTCCCTGTTCTTTTAAAAAAAAAATTTAAAAGAAAAAAAGGAAGAGGTGAAGAATGATAGACTGAAAAAACTGAGCAAATCCTAGAATTTGCAGACCAAAACAAATGAAAGCATGGGAAATAATAGCTCTTGATACATGCAAATACATATTCGTGCATCAGGCTACAATCCCACAATGTCCTTATCATACAAATTTCTGCCTATGAGTAAAAACAACTACAATCATGGCAGATTTTCTAATTTGGCCATTCAAGTTTTCATCCTGAGCCCATTTCCTGCACCATGCTTTGCATAAATGTGCTATTTATAATTTATTCTTGTCCCAGTAATCACCTGACCAACTTGAGGATTGAGCAAGACAAAATCACAAATGCAACCAATTAGCTTAACGCGTCCCATCCAGTCAAGAAGACCAAATTCAGCTACCTTGGTAACCAGATCTCCGAGATGCATGTAACTCTGAAAATATGAACAATACAATTATTAGTATTAGGATAAGATTGACTGGAAGAAAACAGAGGTAAGTTACACCTTCAGTTGCTCAAGTTGCTAATTCAACCTTGTATCTATAGTTGTCAAATCAAGATTCGAATCGTGAATCATAATCCATATTTTGTGAACCGCGAATCGCAAATCATAAGATTCGGTTCAATTACATAGAATTGTAAAAATAAAATATGTAACTTCTTTAACTTACGATATTATCAAATATCAGTGCAGAAATGCAATTGTAATGTTGAAAAATAAATTAAATCAACCAAGTAATTAAAATATATAGCTGATGATGAACTAAGAGGTAGAGAAAGTATATAGGTGACGAAGAACCAATCATGCTAGGCAGAGAAAATAAATAGGGACTTTCTTAGTATAGTAGAGGAAGACATGTTGTGAGCTTGTGATGTACATAAAGTTTTGATTTTGAAGCCTAACTGGTTAAGACTTCTAACACTGGCAGATTTCATGAATCGCACAAATTATAAGATTCGAAGAGTGAAGTGTACAATTTTAACAAGTAAACTTGGATCAACTTGTAATGCAACTTCTATTTTACCAATGATTATAACAAGTTGTACCAACTTTGTCATGCAACTTCTATTTTACCCCTAATGCATTTGTTTATGGTGGAATTATAAGTAACTAAGTGAAATGTTATGACTACATGCCACGTCACATTTCTCTTCACTTTATATTTTCAAGTTAAAATTTTACACAAATCTACTCGAGTAATGACGTAGTAGATCTTTTTTTAATTAAAAGCGGGAGATGGGAGGAGCCCAAACCCAAAAATTACAAAAGAAAAAAAGTGAAGCACACTCAATGACTGGAAAAAAGTTGACACATATTGATCATACCAGATCATATTCACTTCCACTCAAACTTTGGTTGGCATTCCTTCGTGCAACATCTAGAGACAATAGTCCTCGTAATAACCATTGGGTAGCAACAAGTATACTTGCACAATCAAGTTTAGCACTCCCTCGTATCTCAATCATGTCATTCATCATCTTAACCTGCAAAGTTTTCAAAATAATTAAGCAAGAGAAAAAGATCAAAAAAGAAAATGAAAATGATCTCAAAATGACAAAAGAAGGGCTGACTAATGCTTCAAGGACCTCTAATGCTTAAACACTGGAAAGCATCAATAATTTATTACCAAGTCTATAATCTTTGCAGCAGATAACCAGTGTGGATGTCGACAAAGATAGCAAAGAACACTCTCATGCACCTTATAGATACAGACGCCAACACAAACATTAGTATAGAAATGTCAGAGAATAAAATAAATATTAAAATAAAGAAATATACCTTTGTCTCACATTCTCTACTCAATAGTTCAAAAAGAATGTCCCATGTAACAGAATCTAAAACTGAGAAAAAACTCGACATAAGTGATACCATTTCCATCTTCCATTTCACTGTAGAAAAAGATATACCAGCAGTAGTTTTGACACCAAAAGTGAAAATATGCACATCCTTTACATCCTCAATCACATCCAACTCCATATCCACAATCCTGCTTGCGCTGCTACCTTTTGGGCTTGATATTAGTAAAGAAGCATCAGGCGAATTGGACTGCATCGATTCAGAATGAGAACTTTTCACGCATTCAGAAAACTGTTCATATAGTTTAGCAAGTGCCTGGAAGAGTTCTTGCATTGATTGAGTTACAGCACTACAAAATACAGCATCCAGAGCACCTTTGCCATCCCTTTTGACGAACACAGAGCAATACACAAGGCTTCTAAATGAAGCTAAAAGAGAGTTCTTCAAATTACAGTCAGAGATAGAGCCCAAACAACCAAGAGATTGGAAGTCACTGCCATTCTCTTCAACAATATTAACAGCATGGTTTAACAATTCTAATAGATTTTCGCCTATTTTGGAGAGAAAAGATGAAGTCTCCTTTGTCTTCCTGAAAATGAAGTAAGAATATCAGAGAAAAGAGATTGAACATAAGGAGTAAATCATGTGTCAATAGAGAGTCTTCACATGATAGACCACTCTTAGCCCATTTAGATCATGGGGCTACGATATGAAATGTTCATTCTAGGCAAGGGCACTGAGGGAAAAAGATGTGAAGTGGCAGAGTTAGTTTTTTCTACTAAAAAAAGGTATCAATAGGATATAAATATAGCAAGAGAAGGGGGGATAATAGAGAAAAAGGTTCAGGTTCTACAGAATTGTATATGGATATGAAGTAAAATACTTAATTGCACTTGCATTTCATTCAGGAAGTTGCCTTTCATTACGGCAAAGTTCCATAAAAACCCTTCCTCGAATTTATATCTCAACAAAACAATTGAGAATAACAAATATAGAAGAAAGAATTAATAGATATAGAGATTAGATGAGGGAAAGTTTTATTAATAGTAGAAGGATAATGAAACAGATGCTGCTACAGAAAGTTCCCTCTGCAAAAAGTTAAGGGAGGAACAGGAAAAAGTTATCCTCTACCTCACCCCTGCTAAAGACACACCACATACCTAGCTTCCTAAACTTTCTCACACAGTTAATCCTAACTCTCCAGCTCACATCTCTTTAACCTTTAAGCCATTGGACCTCCTGGAATAGATATTATAGTTAGGCCCGTGAGCCCAGGGGTTAAGATTGGCCTATTATGCAAAGACTCTATATCATATGGTTTTGACAAATAAGTGTGAGTGCTCAAGAATCAAAACAAGGAATCTTCAATTGCATACTATGCACAATGTCATAGAATGACAGGTCAAACATTAAGCCATCAGAGAACCAGCAAAAGCTTAGTAAAGCCAACCATGTCTCAAGTGGAAGATTTTAGAGTGAAGGCACAAGAAATACAAGAGCAAAAAGGAAAAAAGGCTTCAATGCAAAAGAAGCCGTTCACTAGAAGCAGATTATTATTCATACACTTAGGAACAATTCGCTGCAAACAAGAGGCATGAAACAAAGATTTTGTGTCAATGGACAAAATGAAACAAGAAAACAGACAAAAACACACAGTAACCATCTTATGTAATACCAAGGCGTGGTTTCCACAAAAATTACAAACCTTGCAGTTGTTACCAACGAGCCATGTACAAAATTAAATAGTAGGGCACATTTAAACAAGGTATCTGATAGAGGCCTCTTTTCAATCTGCTTATCCTCTAGAACTCCAAGAATTAGGGTCTCCATTTCATGCAGCAATGGGTCCATTAATTGTCGAGGAAGATGTATATTTTGATTGCCTTGGTCCGAAGCATTCTGATACTCCAACAAATAATAAGTGAAAACAAAAAGAAGAATGAACAAGGAAAAACATATTGAAAAAACTCCAGCACCTCAGCTCGAGAACTCAAATTAATGTTTGCAAGAACCTCCACTGAGCAATCAAATAGCTCAGAAAGCCTTTCATGCTCATTTTCATCTGTCTAGTTGAAATGAACATATATCAATATTTCAACAAGAATCAATATATGTGCATGAGGTCCAAGAGTCAATTGTAAATAACAAACATCCAACGTCAACAGTTACCTTGGCAGAACCATCTGAAGCATCAATATTATCTATTAAAGAGTTTGAAAGGAGCAGCCCTTTGTAACGGTGTGCAAAAGGTGCACAACCAGTGCAAAGTGAATAAACAGCAGCTGGTAATAATACATCCATATCTTCATTCGAAATGAAAGGTTCCTGCAAATTAAAGGACACTTAAATGACAAATTGCTCAAGCTCAAACACAAAAACCAATGAGAAGTCATAAAGTAAAATTGCAGATTCGTAAAACTATTTTGTTTCAAGCCGAAACAATACCATTGCAACTACTAAACCAAGTACACAAAATGAAAAAGTAAAACTTCATGCCAGAAATCTATATGTGAATTTGGATCCCTTTGGGAACCTTCAAACTCATTGCCAATCATAAAGGATGGCAATTCTTACTGCCATCAGTTTGACAACAGTGCAACAGAATCCACTCTGCTGATTACCTAAAGAGTACCAAAGAAATTCAAACTTCAACACAACGCCTGATCTTGAGCACAATAAAACATGCATTAATAATTGAAAGAACGTTGCAAAGTATTCAAGAGAGTACCGATGAACCCTAAAAGACATATTGAAAGATAATGATACACGTCATCTTCTATAGTTTACAAAGTTTAACAAGACAGACCTTCCAGCTTAGATAGCCCAAAACTGTTGTTAAGAGATTCTTCCTTAGATGCAAAGAGTCCCGAAGGTCACCCTGCACAAACAAGAGAACTGGTAAAAAAATCTGCCTTATGTTTTCGCATAAATGTTCAGACAAATAAGGCAAAACTCATTCCTGGACTAATACAATATAAATCTGATTCCCCTTTGCCCAAAACAAAGCTACATGTAGTTGGAGTAATAATTTGAAATCAAAATCACGTGATAAAGGTGTGCTGTAAAAAGGAAGGAGGGGAGAGGTGGAGACGTGAGGGGAGCGGGAAGGTGGAGGTTCAGGGTTAGTATTCATCCCCAACTTAAATGAGGCTTGAACATGTAGCCATTCACTTTTGTCCAACCACGAAAGTAAAGCATAGAAACTAGCAAGAATTACATATGATTTTGACTAAACTGGATATATAATAGTACTGGTCATAAATAAAGTGCAAAGAAAAATAAAGCAAGCTTCCAACCAATACAAGGAAATGAAACAATACTATAAATAAAAATGCAGGAGAAAGAAAAGAACGCAAGTAAGTAGCGAATTAACTACTAAATGCAGGGGTAATGCAATTCGTAAAATACACATAAGTTACTTACTTGTGAACCCTTATGAGAAAAATAGCACGAAATGAAGTACAAAACTGACCTGTACAAGGATCATAACAAATTAAATTAGTTACACCCCATCCAATGACTAGACATTTAAAGGCGCAAGTATAAGGCACACGCCTCAGGGATACAAGGCGCACTAAAGAATGAAAAACATAAATATTAAATTGTAATTATGTAAACATAAATTTTATTTTCATCGAAAATGAAAAAGAGTAACCTAGACATAAAATTATTATTTATTACGAGTTACGATACACAACTATAAATTACCGATGGAAAGCAAGTCCCACTACCACTTTTCTTCAGACTAATAAAAAAAAGGTCAAAACATAACCCATTTACTTTATAAAAGCCACCTGCCACCATTACAACCTACCCACCCCCACATAAAAATCACAAAGCCTAAGGAATCAGACAATTTCCTTGGATGGCAAAAAAATACAGCAGAAGCAACTAAGAGTCCCTAGAAGAAATTAGTGAAATCAAGAACAAGAGAAACATTCTGTAAAAAAACTTTTTTTGCAAGGGAGCATTGGACTTTTTATGGATATTTCTTACTTCTCCTTTAAAATTGCATTTTAGTCAGTTGTTCCTGCAATTGGACCAAGATTCTACTCTTTCTAAAATTCCTGCCAACTTGCAGAACTCCGAGATACTGCATATATCAGGAGAAGCTTCTAAAGAGTTTAAGGAATTCCAACATCCCAACCAAACATAAAACCAAGAAGACAAGTACTTTGGCAGGACCACTATAGAGTTGAAAAAACTTGCAGCCACAGTCAACATGAAATGGGGTAAAACCTTCCCAAACACCCAGAGGTGTCCTTTGCTGGATATCAACATCTTCTATAGGTATGTTTAATAAACCAAACAAATTTATGTGTCCATGACATCTTTACACTCAGACTCAAATATAACTTGTGCCCATGATTTTGTCAAGAAAATTAATGGTTTATCCCTTCATTCATGTCATTGCTTTCACACCGAAATACAGCCAATCTTTCATTTATAATTAACAATTATCACAAACTAGAATCACTTTACTATTATATTTGCAAATGCATCGAAAAACTTCAAACAGGATAACTAGTGAAATATTGGACCCACACAATATTAAAGACATTCGACTTCTGGCTATATCATTATCCATTTGGCCTTTATCTTAAAGATGATAAACACTATATTCATGGGGGTTTTGCAAAAGATCAAACAAGCCTTCAAAAACAAAGACATGCATTGACAAAAAGTTTAGAAGACATGCATCATCATAACTCTCTCCATTCACAAATAAATGAATCAGTGCTCACCTTGATGGCATTTGTTTAAATAATTTAAGGTCCCACACATCTTGAGGCACAACAAATATATTTATCAAATCCTGTAAGAAAAAGGTTTTAAAGGAAAGTACATCAGAAAATGTAGATGAGGAAAATCCATTAATTCGTTTCAACAGTTAAAATTCCTGAACTTCATTTTAATGGTGACTAGCAGCAAAGAAAGGTTTAAAAGGAGAGATACCAAACCCTTACCATTGATATAATGCTCCCAAGTAGCACTAAGCTAGCATCTGCCTGCAAGTTTAAATTAATGAAACATGTAGTTTTTGACAAAACTAGCTTTCAAATGGAAATATAGAACCATACTACTAGTGCTAAACTACAAAAATGTTCAGCTGACAAGAACCTTTCCCACCCACCACAACTGTAACAACTATGCGACTATCATCACCCTAAAAGAAACAGAAATCACCATGCCACTCCATCATCCAATGCTAGGAAAACTATATAATTACTTCATATAAAAGGTAAAAATCTTGACAATATTGTACCCAGGCAAAAAACATCTGCAATAATAGCAATCTTTGAAATCCATTTTAGTGGATACTTATTCAATCTAGCTAAAGGACTTCTGGTAAAAAAAAATATAGTCAAAAAACATGTAGTGCAAAATAATGAACAGTGATTTTCATAAGACAAAGTAAGTTACAAATTTATACTATTTATAATTACCAAACCAAAGAGAAATTGAAAAGAGTGATTTTGAGAGGCTTTTAGCTTAGTTGGCATTTTAGTAGAGTTTTCCAAATTTTATTTGTTAAAATACTACTGCACTTAATAGTTAATAATCATAAAAGAGAAACAGCTACAGAAGAATAAAAAAAGAAAAAACAATTAAAGACTATTAACTTTGATCTTATATACATGCTAATTGGTGTTGCATTCGGTTTCATTCATCAACATTAATTGGCAAAAGGAAATAGGAAATGAACAGCAACTGCAATTCTTGATCTTCCAATTTCAAATGCTATATATAAGCGGTTTGCTAATGCTCAGTTATATGCATCACCAATTAAGGAATAATAACTAATTAGTGTCTTTTCTTTAAACGATAAATTTTTCGTCAAGCAGCGGTTTGAGATTGATTCCAGATCTTAATTTACAATACATATTGGCAATTGGAAACCCTGACACAGGACAGTAATCATATTGGCAGGCTACATTCCATTTCAAACTGCTGCTATGCTATGTACTTGTAATTAATAAAACCTCATTCCACCCTCCATTTTACCAAAACCCAAAGCACTGCCCATACAAGTTACAAGAAGAAATACCCACACTCTAATTGATGATATATAATACGCACAACAATGATAACGATAAAGAACAAAAATATTTGAAACCGTCAAGAGTAGACACCGCAACATCTGATTTTGAAAATAACACTTACAACTGCAGTTAGATTACTGAATATTGGCAATCCATGTGTCAGACAGCTCCATATGAACTGCCAACCACAGTTCACCTGCAACATTGACAAATAACTAAGTTAATGTCGACTTAAACAATCAGAACCAACCATGACTCGCAAAGGATCCGAGTATCCAGCAATGGCATTTCAATAGAAATATGAATCCAGATTTTAGGATATGACAATATCATACCATGTCAATTGCAATCTTTATTTGGAAAATAAGAACCAATATATCTTAAATGCTAGATGACAAGGAGTTGAACTTGATTATTTTCAACATTGCATTCCACGCCAACCCTTATAAATTATAAAATAGACTTATCATACAAATTCTTCAATTGGATGGAAGAGCGAAGATGTTTTTATTAGATAACATATTAAGATCTTATTTCAGTAGAGATGGAGAAATCGAATGTGAAAAGATGACAACCCAATTCAAGATGAACAAAAAATAAATACATAAACAGAAATAAAATATGAAAGATGACATCCCACTTTGAATATAACAGAACCAAAAAATAATAACAGAGGAGAAGTACTCTTAAAATCACATTATATCAGCTACTTTTTGAAAAACAGCCATCCACAGACAATGAGACAAAGGGCATTTCAAAATCTGAGTGTGATCATTAATTAGTCAGTAGTTGGAAATATTTGTAAAAAAGCAAACAGAAACGGAGCTTTAGGAATAGAAAAAAGAAAGATAAATGAAGAAAGAAACCATACACCTACCTCATTTGAGATAGAACAAGAAATTGAACTAGTGCCCACTTGAGTACATGAAAGCAACAAACAAGAAGACAGCTGCTGCAAACTCCTTCAAACACAAATACATGCACATATAAACTCATGAGAGAAGAAGAAACAAAAAGGAGAGAGAGAGGGGGCGGAGGGGATTGAGATCTCATAAAAATCTTAGCATACAAATAAAGATTTTGATAAAAAATACATAAATGTCCGCTTTATGTTAACAAGCGCCCAACTTGCTAAACATTCAACATATTACATGTTAGGAGAAGACTTGAGTCAGCATCTAACTCATGTCTATGTAAACAAGATATCGTACCGCAAAGTCCAAAGCAAACTCTCATAAGCACGCTGCATATTTGCATCACTCAAAATCCTGCAACAAATCCCAAATTAACAATCCAACAGCTGTAAAGTATCTAAGGAATTCCATTCAACGTAAACAGCATGTAGGAAGAAAGGAATTGATGACACTATTGTATGCACGGATGCTTAGAAAAGTAACGTTTTAGACATGTTTTATTTAGCACACCTCATAAACACACAAGAGAAAATATACCACAAGACTATATGATAAGTAATCTTAAATATATATAGAGTATAGATGAAGATCTCATAAAAAAGTAACTAGAATATTACTACCACTGCCTGCTAACTGATATATAAGCTTTTCTACAGGGAAACGAATCTCGAGTACTAATAGTGCTTTTCCAAAGACAAAGAGCATAATAATAAAAGAAAGAATGTTATTGCCCTGGGATCTGACTATGGGTTTGTGGGATTAATGGAGTTGTTGGCTGTTTGTTTTCCTTTAGAACAAACGGTGAACAAAAATTATGAGTCATTAAGAGAGAAGCCCCCAATCTCTTTAGAGTAGATCTCACTGAAATTCATTTTTTGACTGCCTCCCATTCATTTCAAACCATAGTTGTAAATGGTGACACCATGGCGCAAGGCACACAAGGCTCAAGGCCATGTGCTTTAGCACCCCCTAAGGGGGCGATGTTGCTCGAGCGACACCAAGCACCACCATTTGTGCACCTAGACAGGATTATCAGAGGCACTTTCATGTCACATGTTTTGTTTTTATCTTTTTATATTGTACACCCACAGCACATGTTCAATCTCCACTCTTGAATTAGACACATTTAGTGTCACATAAACAAAATGTACGCTCAACTTTAGGCTATACTGCATGCTAGAATTTATGATTAAGAATACTGACATGACCTCATATTTATCGTGTTTTTGAATATCAAGTTTACAAGTTCTTATATTCTAAATACTACATGGTGGTTCTATATAAAAATCTTCTTTTAGTTTGCCTTGAGTCACTCCGACACACTTAGTGCGCCAAGTCTATAGGACCCCTTATGCTGTAGAGCGCCTTGCGCCTTCAATAGCAATGAGTCTAACAAATATAATACATACGGCCAGTAGAAGAGTTAGCAACTGTTTTCACAATTGCTCCTTTCAGCAGTTATATATGAGATAATTACAACAGAGACTCTTAATAGACTTGGTAAGACACCTACACACTTAGAATACTTAATAAAGACACATAGACAAACCGGACACTAGCACATACACACATATGAAGACAATTATAATATAAAATAACAATACTATGGCTGTCTACTGATTTGTGTACAACAAGGAAATGGTGATTGCATTAAGGAGTATACAACCAATCAAATAGATTTTCTGTAGCTCTTCTCAATTCACAAAAGTAGCAAAAGACAAAAGTGAAATTAGCAAATTCAAAAAGAAAATATAGGGGAAATATATGTATACATCCATAATTACCTCTCAAAGCTTGTAGAAATGCCTTCAAACCAGTATATGAAAAGATCCTTATTCATGCGACTGTAGTAGTTATGAATGAGACAACAAAACATAGCACTCCTGAAAAGGAAAAACATATAACATACTACAGAGAGCTCCACATTATGCAAAAATTTAAGGAAAGCCTGCATGATACTTCCACTACATGTCTCAAGCAGCCAAAGTAAATATATGACCATCAACGAACGATGATGAGCAAAGAAAAAACAGAAAGACAAGTTGACAAAACCAGTTCTGATCATTTACTTCATACTATGTCGGAAAGACTAAAGAAACGAGCATATAATTCTATTAACAGACAAAAACTTGCATTCAAATGAGATAACTGAGAAAAAATTCTCCAAACTCGGAATTTTTCATTTACTTTAGATGGCTTTCTTGCATAGGTAGAAGGCTACTGGTTGATAGATAAAGCACCATGTCATATGAGTTCCACTCAATTCAATTTAAACAAGCAATGATGAACAAAGTAATTAAGCACAAGAAATAGGAAGCATAGAAGAAGGAAGCTCTTTGCATGAAACTTATAAATTTGAACATTAGATGAGTGAAATTAGCAATAATTGTTATTCAAAAACTAAAAAATTGAATCATGGTAACCCAAGTAGCGTTACTTATTGCTACCTTTTTCATACAATTCACAATATAAATTTATAATATGCAATAGCTTTGTCACCATTCAGAATTGCAACTCAGATCATAGAATAGCAGACAATTATGAAGCAAAGATAATATACAATACCAAATGGTCATTTAACAACTACAATGTGCAATTAGCATAAGTGAATAATTGCTACACCCATGTGAACTTAGATAACAAATTGCAGATATATTTTGGTTAAGTGAATACATGATAATATGATATGTGAGAATACTTGCAGGAATAGCCATACCATAACCACTTTCCTTTAACAAGAGCCTCCTTTAGAAGGACAGAAGCATGCTCCTTCTTAGCCCGCTTTTCAATTGACTTTGTTTTACTTGTGCCAAGACATGCCTGCATAAGTCTTAAGCAAGTTACGTGATGGGTTTAATTTGTATCCAATTCCCTAACAGGGAATTCAAAATTTAAATCTGCAATTCAAAATTCAGCTCTTTGGCAATCTGGTGAAATCTGCAAGGGCTTAAAAGTCTGTAAATTTGACTGAACATTAATAATTTCAACAGTAAACGAACAAGACTAAAATGTAACCTTGAATTTGATACATATCCAGGGCAGTTTGCAAAATGCAACAATTACTAGCTTCCTGACTAAATACATCAACTCTTCCATATGATTTCGGAACATAGTTCTGATAAATAAAATAAATAAAAAAACTGAAAGAAGAAGTTCCAAAACATAAAGCATATGCATCGTTACTTTTAAACAATAATATTTTATAAGAATGAGATTGTTCATGAGTTACACACCTTATAAAATGCCAGGGCCGCAAGCTCCACTAAACCAGATTGCGAGCTACTCAACGTTCCAAACTTATCATCCTTGCTTGCTTCTGGCCTGAAGAAATCTAACAAGACCATGCATCAAAATTGCAGCAATAAACTTCAAAAAGACTAACACAGAAGGAAGGAAATTCTTAAAGCAATTAAAGATGGAAATGAACTAACCAAGACACATTTATACTAGGTAAACTGTTTTGATCAAGTTCTTTACATATTACATCCAGAAATTGTTCTACCAACGAACTTCCATCAACAGCACCTCGTGTTAGATTTAGCTGCAGCCTTGCATAAAAAACAAGTGCATCCTGCAAAAGTACAATTAACATTTTAATTACTCACGAATCAGAAGATTAAACACAAAACAGCATTAAGTTTGAAAATAACAAACCTTCAGACCCCGATCATGGGTTGTAAGCCAACACTGAAACACAAAATGTTGCACGGCATTATGGATATCCAAGGACTGACAACCCAAATTTGGGCCATCTTTTAATAAGAGCACATTAACACACTCAATAAGTTTGCGTGAAAACTTTCCTTCGTCCCTGAGAACATTACAACAAACACGTAGAGCTTGTGTCAATTACAATCAGCAACAACTAATAGAAAACCAAAAATATAGTTCATTAGATTCAATAGTTGTTGCACCTTACAAAAGAGAAAATCTGACTAAGCCCCTTAACAATGTCTTCCCTGAGTTCATCAGGGAAATCTCCGGGAGGATTTTCTAGGAGTGAATGGAGTGTCAAGACACTGCGAAATACCTCCTCTTTAAGATTACCTTGAATATCACTTTTCCCTTCAATGCTTGTTTCTACCTTCTCTATATACAGCCGCATCAAACCTTTGCCAAAATGGAATCAAACATATTAGACGTAAATAAATAAGCCTAGCAACTAGAAGATCATGTAAGATATGAAGAATGAAACTCACTGCAATAAACACGATTCCTCAAGTGAAACCGATAATCTTTAACTGCCAATAGAAGCCGGAGTATAACCCCATATTCTGACTGAAAGCTTGGAACATTGCTTAAGACATCACATAGATGACCAAAGAGCATTTTAACCACAGGCAACAAAGGCAACATGTTTCCTGCCAGTTTATTACAATACAAGCATACAATATCAGCTAACAATTCCAAAATAAACATATTACTTTTCCAAGGCATTATGTATTTCCTACGTAGAACAGACTACATGCAAATGTACGTTATACTAACCACAGAAACCAGTTGTTAGAATCAAACCTGAAAACTTAGCATCCCCTGCGCGTTGGACAACGATTCTTAGAGTTTTAGCAAGATTAGCCTTGGGAAGACGGCGTTTGCTTGAAGATATCTCGAGGGAGACACATTGGATGAGCAATGTGATTAAAAAGGGCCAGGTTTCAGCTGCAGACACAAATTGAAACATTTCAAATTCGCAATATAAGCAACGTGAAGTTTGGAATCAAGATTCTTACAGTTAGGAATATCATTAGGCTTAAGTTTGGCAGTGTTGCGTCCAAGGTACTTGCAGAAGTCGATCGAGCTAGCTCCTTCTAACCACGTGTTCAACAACTTCAATCCATCCTGAATATGTAAAAACGGTTACTCAAATCACAATGAATACAAAATTAAATTAACAGTCATTTAGGTCCTTCTGTTTCCATTTCTTGGGCAGAGAGAAATACGAGAGTAGATATGGTTACCTCCCGTGGTTTAGCTTTATCGGAGGAGAGCTTGGAGATGATTTCTTGGACGTCTCTCGACGAGACCATCGCCGATTGACGGAGGAGAGTCTAGAGGAAGACACGAAGATTTGGCGGGAAAGTGATGCGATGGTGAGAAGAGGACCGGGACAAGAGGGTTTATACTATACTCAAGTATATAAACCCTTTCGGCAGCGCACTTCCCGGTTCTTGTTGATATGCCGTTTCATTAGCGCGCACTCCACATGAGCGCCAATATGTCCCCGCGACTTTTATTGTCAAAGCTCGTCAATTGTTTAGAGGGTAAATTAAAAAAAAACAAAAAAATTGTGCCAATCAAAAATTTTGGAAAAAAACTTATAATTTATTTGTTCATCTTTAATTTATGTTACAAATTTTCTTAAAAAATTGATTTTTTTTAATATTATAAAAAATTACCTCAAAAATAGAAAATTCTAAGAATTAATTATATTGTAGACGATTTTAGTTCTTCGAATTTCTTTTATTTTCGTATCAATATGCCTCTTCTTTTTCACTCATTTTATTTGAGGTTGGATACAGGTATCCTTTTATTGATAATCATTTGAGCTTAAACTCATTTCAATATAGTTATTGGTGACAAGACAATTAGAGATTTTGCAACAAGTTTAGACGATGAGGAGGTCATCAAGGCTGAAAATGTTCCTATTAGCGATAATTTCGAATTATAGTCATATATTACGATAATAGACTAATCTGAATGTTGACGCGTGCAGAAATGAATGCATGTGTGCTAGAGAGTTAAAATTCTCTCAAATTAAATAGCGGTTGGAAAATTAAGTTAAATGTGCGTGCACTTGAATTCTAAACACTAACCGATTGGTAGGGACGTGAGAAAATCCATCTTGGATCTTTAATCGGCGATAAACGCATTACCAGATTAAATTTTAGTTACAAAAGATAGAGCAATGCAAATAAACTACAAAACATACAAAAAAATTAAAGTACGAAATTGACACCAATTTTAAGAGAAAGTTAATTTTATCTGATGTGTAAGAATGGTATAATCGTTCAACTCGACAAATAACAATATCTTTACAGGGGTGTATTGCATTTAGATTTTAATGGATTTTTAAAGACTTAAAAAGTCTTGATGTATTCAATTCAGATTTTGGGAGACTCTTTAAAAGTATAGAGGTATTGTATAAAGATTTTAAAAGACTTATAAAAAGTCTATAAAAGTCTACGTATATTCAATCACAATTTTTACAAAGTCACTAAAAGTCACCATGTATTCAAAAAATCCATGAACAAAGAATTTAGAAGACTTTTATTAACTTTGATAGACTTTTTATATGATTTGCTAGAAAAAAAACTTCATCCATCGACCCAAAGATTTCATAAGATTTGACTATCCCGCTTATGAATTTTAGACCACATAAAAACATTTATGTAGTCCATTTCTTTTTTCTTCTCAATATATTATAATTCAATGTTTCAATTGAATTGATCTCATTGAACCTTTATTCATATAAGCTTTATTGATATGATTATCTGATATACGATCAAATATCAACTTTTATTCAATTTTGCAAGGTAAATTAACTTGAAATTCTTCTTTTCATTTCAATTCTAATTATAGAATTTATATTATAACGTCTTTCTTGATTTTTTTTACTTTTCGTAATTTCTTTATCTAGTTTCTATATTTACTATGAATCTTAAGTCTATTTTTTTATAGTGATCTTATTTTTTTATAGTGTTCTAATTTGCTAGTACTAAAATTTTTGAAGAAATTTTAATTTACCAGCAACCTATAATAGTGTAAATTTGTGTCCTAGTATTTCAAGTGATCAAATATTAATTAATCTTACAGAAAAAATTAATCAAACTGATTTGATAGGAGTCATGAGAAGTCCATAAAAGTCATTCATTCTTCATACAAATTTATAAGAGTCATTTAAAAGGAATTCCATAAAAATCTTCCATTATCTATAGAATTCTTTAAAAATCCATTCAAATTTTTAAAAGTCATTAACTTTCAAAACTCTATAAAAGTCTTTTAAAATCTCTATTCAATACATCTCCCTAAGAAACTAAACAACTACGGTTGTTATCTATGTACTAGTACCAATAAGCAATAACAAACCGAAGCAACAAAGTAAATCAAATCAACAAATATGTTCTCGAAATTAAATGTATTAACAAAAGATTAATTGTTAAATAAATTGAAAATCAATGAAACTAAACAAATAACTCGATGATGAGACAAAAGTTGACGACAGTTTTGGATCTAGAACTACTTAACACGAGCTATCGAGCAATTGAGAACATAGACTTAAATTTACAGTGAGGATGGCACCAAACTCGTAAAAAGCGACTAGAATTTGGTCTCAGACGACTGCCTTCGGGTTTGTGACAAATGAATAGAGCAACTCGAGACATCGTTTGGATGTAATAACAACGAATAAAACAAATTTATTGATGAAAACGCGGAAAGGGGAAATGCAATTTTCCTGTGGAAATTTCAAGATGCAAAAGATACAAAAAACTTAATGAAAAGTGTGCTACGGGAACTCCTTTAGAGCGAAACAAAAAGGTTAAGTGCAATTTCAGGATGTTAGGAAAAACAGAAAATATGAATTATGGGTCTGGAACCGGGTTTAAAAGGTTGAAATGATTGAAGAAAATTGGTGAACAAAATGTACACAAAGAACTGAATATGTAACGGACTCGGACAAATTAAATCGCAACAAATACTTTGAGTTATCAAATGAAGCGAAACGAAAGACTTAATTAAAATTTAAAATGTCAGATTTTGTAAAAGACTTTGAAGATTGAATAGGACTTTAAGCATACGTAAAATGTAAATGAAAATTATTGGACAAAATGTCTCTAACAGAAACAAGCCTAGGAATAGAGGGTTTTAAACCAAAAAAATAAAAATTGATCGAGTGGACAAATTGGTTTTTAGGAAACGGAAAAGTCTTGAATAAGATTAAACTTATACTAAGAAAACGAAACTTGAGAGCTTGAAATGTATAGAGATAATTTGACTTGAATAGTTGGTTTGTAATAATAATTATTTAATTTATTGAAAGAGATTTGTAAGGACGAAATCTGCTAGTTATATAGCTGACAGTGAAGATAACTACTAACGAATTGGTTGGAACCTAATCGATACACTCATCAATATGTAAGGAAGAACATGATTCGAATCACGCTTCTTATAATTTTTTTTTAAAAATACATCCTCTACTACTTCTTCCAAATCTCTAAGAATGATCGAATTCTCTAATTTTAAACGTAGCCTAATAATGATCTTTGAAATTTATTTACTTTTTGAAATTTATTTTGTTTAGCGAGCATTGTAAGAGTACACATGTCTTCTACTTAAAGTACTATAAGGGTTCTTGAACTGATTGAGTACTAGGTGAATTTCGTTTAACCATTAGTAAGTATATCATCATTGCATGGGACGAAATATATCACCATCCGGTGATTCGAGAGCATATATTCTCATTTTGAAACCCTCCGTGAGATGATTATCATTTGAATTTTAAATTAATCATGTTACGCAAATAAAACTTTTATATTATTTTGAATTCACATGCATGCCTTTTCCTACACATGGCCACATTATATGCATTTCTCTTTTTCTTCTTCTCTTTTGCTCTTTTTCTATATGAATAAATTTAATTTTCTTTTTTGAGAAATTTTTTTTATTTTCTCACATCAGGAAATTTATTTGCAGATTTAGAATGTTACAAATATAGCTTTTGAACATTTGGAATTACTTGCAGCCTTATACATTATCCTTTTTTATTTTTCTTTTTTGCTGAATGATAACAGAAATTGCTAAAAAGAAGTCAGCATCTATAAAAATAGGTTCATATTTGATGGGAACATCTTCCAACTCAAGGTTTTTATGTATCTTTTTTTATTACTATCGTATATGTAATATATCATGTGATCTCACAAATGTTATAAATGGAATATTATTCGTTAATTCGGCTTGACATATATATATCTCTATATAAACTTCATAAAGCTAATATTTAGTTTTCAATAAATAAATCTCTTGTTACATCATGAGAGTTGTCATATAAAATTCATAATACCTTTGTGCACAAAATAGGAGAATTCGGTCTAATATCTTTTTAATATCATTAAACTATTACCTAATTGCCGATAAAGAATGATCTCACTATTTCATCTTTTTGAATAAAATAAGTCAAATTAAATTATTGGTTGAATGTTTGATTAATGAATTTTGCTGAATTGTTGAACTGAACTGAACTAAACTAAGCTGAAACGTGATATAAAAAAAACAAGACCTTAGTGTTGGAGTTTAATATGAAAGATGGCTTTGAGTCTTAACTATTAGCTTAACTAGTAGATTGCCCGTGCGTTGCACGGGTACATAATCGATTTTATAAATTTATTTACAAACTGTTTGCTTATAGTATCAACCAAAACGAATATTTTATAACCTGAAAATGTTTATAAGTATTTCAGTTGGTTTTTGTAAATAAATATATATTGTAATGTCGACTTAGTGTAACGAAAATACAATTGTTTAATATGTCACTGCAACTATTAATTATAAAAAAAAATATCATCATACAAGTTGTTTAATATTTAGTACATATTCACTAACAAATTTCAAAGTCATCAAAGTAATTAAACATTTGAAAACATCCACAATTATCTCTTCTACAACTAATTAAGTTTGGAACCATCTATATGCTACTCGTTCCATCTATTAAAATGAATGACTTCTTCAACATCCACCATGATATCACGTGTATTTAGGCAAAGGCATCCTTGAGGAAGTAACAAAAGTTAACATCTCCCAAGACTAACAAATAGGACCATCAGGCTTAATGGTTCCAAAATGCATGCTTTCACCATTTTTGTATTGGTACTTCTTTTAACTGCAACTGTTAATGTTCACATATTTGCTTGTTGTCATTTATTTTCTTCGTGAATAAGGTATATGTTGGCTTACCAATATTAATCAACTTGAACACTTGTAAGGAGCAATTAAGCCACAATACTCATTAATTTCAGTAGTGAACTAATATTGAGAAAACTCTAAAATTTCATTTTCCTGTAATCATTCCGGGCAAAAAAGATTACTTTGAGAATTGAAAAAGAATTTGCTATTTGAACGGTGTTGAAGGGACATAAAACATTAATGTTATAAGTATAGAGGCCACTATAATTATCTCAATCTCTATAAAAAAAATTGAATGCTAATGATTAGGAGGAAAATTGCAATTCATTAATTATCCTTTGATATTAAACCTACATATATAACACTAAAAATTATTCTCTTGGAAACAGAATTTTTTTTAAAAAAATCAACTTCTTATAAATATAGATTACCTCACCAACTAACTATTGAAAGTGTCTGTTCTGGACAATTTCTGGGAGTGTTTTTCTTCCACTTTAATAGTAGCCCATGAGTGTACGACATTACTACTTTGAATTGAGCATTGTGATTGTCTAATTGGTCATAAACAATCAATGCTAGAATGAATTAGAAAGAACTATTAAAAGTCACGATAATAAAACTTATATGTATATAATTTACCTCAAGTTACCAAAAGTATATAATCCACAAACATGACCTTGATTAACTGCTAGTAACACAGGCACCAAAAAAAATCAAAAACAAAGTAAGTGACAGAAAAAAAAATACCGGTTCCAGTGGATTTGTCGGTGTCGTATACTCCGTAAGCAATCACCGTGATAGAATTAAAGCATGAACCTATCTAATATATTATAAATAATATGCTAAAGCATGTATCATATACCTTACTATTCTGTTTCTTTGATATAAAATGCTCAATTGCTTTGCATAACCCAGACGACTCTTGTTATGAAGATTATAATCCAGATCCTGATAAGAAAAAAAGAGGAGGAAGTTGATGAGCGAGAGCGGAGGAAAGGGTTAGCTAAATAACAGAGATAAAAAAAGGAGTTACGGATATGGAAAGTCGAAGGAAGAGGAAGATCAAAACGTTCAATATTAACATTCAATTAAATAAAAATAATTAATGAGAGCTTGTAAACGGTAGTAATATATAAATGAGAGGTTAACAATGCGGTTTCAAATTTGGCAGTGGAGGGGTTATGTAATTAATTGAACAGAGGTTAAAAATATTTTGAGAATAAAATTTTTAATAAAAAATTAAAATGACCAAAAGAAGGAGAGAGTGACACCTCAGATTTTGCTGAGGTGGCAACATGTGGTAAAAGGGTTTTGGTTCCACTTTTATATAAATATATAGATGCTTTAGTTCAATTAGCTCATTGACATAATATTAGAGCATTTATGACCAAGTAGTCGTAGGTTTGAGTCCTAACAACTTCATTTATTGGCGAATTTAAAAGAAATGGTATAATGAGTTTGAGTTGTGTATGCACCTCCAATAACATTCGTGTGGTATAGAAATCAATGTAAAAGATATTGTTAGACCTTAGACTATTAATTTTTATTTTTCACTCCCGTTAAATCACAATTAGAAGTTAAAAATTGGAAAGGTAAATCCTATCTTTTTATTAGGACATTAGATTTATCAGTTGCATTAATAAGGTTTTCTCAATTCTATAGGATAATAATTGTAAATAAAAAATATTCCATTAATTAAAATTTACAATCACATCAGACTCTTAGCAGGAACATTAGGCGCAGGTAAAATTCCCACACTGTGACGCTAGATAGCTTATAAGTCAGGGTGAATAATTTGAATTTCCTAACATTTACACAGTTTAATTGCACTATTTTTAAAAACATATTCTATTTTTGTCTATTTTCTAAATTTTTAACGTAACATATTTTAATGTTTAAGATATTTGTACTGTCATATAGAATGATTATGTGATTCTGTTATGATTTATCTGCATATTCATACTGAAATACAACTAATAATTCCCAAAAACGTTATTCATTGGGCATTGTGATAAAAGTAAATAAAAGCCTATCAATATAACCAGATAAGTTCATATATCTGAGATAAACCGGCCATAATAGCTCGTATAACTACAAAAAGTGGTTACATCCCGTGATACGATAATCACTCCCACATTCCACTAAATGACAGTTATTAACAGTTATGGGGGAGGACACGATAAGAAATGTGTATAAAAGAGAAAGGAGGAGGATTGAAAGAGGTTAGATTCATCTATCAATCACATATTCTATTCTCAATTCTAGAAAAAACACAGACTTGATCGTCGGAGAATTATTCGGAGATTCTAACTCCGACATTGTTTTGCAGGTAATTGGACATTTAAGGAATGATTTCAAATCGGAGAATGTCAACAACTGTTGCAATTCTAACAAAAATAGACAAAAGAACCAAAGGATAATTATGACAAATTACATGTACTTTATACTGTATTTTTCAAAATAAGGAAACTAAAAAATGTGTTATGTAAAACGATGGGGACTTTTAAAACTATTCGCCTTTATAACTTATATATGGGAATTTACAGATGCAAGAGGTTCACCTTTTTTTTATATTATTGGTTTTTTTAAAAGATTTTTTTACCTAGCTAGGAACCTTTATTTGTTGTTGTTTTTGAAAATTTGACCCCCTACTTTTGAAAATACATTTGGTGTCGAAAAATCAATTAAGAAGGAAATTATGTTATGTTATTATTGTTGGCTGATATATATGGAAACTACCAAAACTGTAAAACATCCTGCAGTGTTTGCTTGAACACAGAACATATATAGTAAAAGACATGCTCTGCCCAGAGAAGAATTACGTGTTATACAAGTAATATATCTTTGTAGGCAGGCAATATTTGACATAAGATGTAGATTATTCATTTCATCAGTCGTCACCAAAAAGACTTACAGATTGATTGGGACATCAAAGACAAAGTCCTTATATTATAGGTCCACCATTATTCTCTCCATGTCTCAACATTATCATTACCCATTTTTTCCTTCACATTATACTCTCTTCTTAACTTTCCGTGTAACTCGAGTTGCAAATAGTATTAGCGAGTTAAGTAGGCGATGTCTCACAGATCAGCAGTATCAAGTTTTAAAGTTTACACAACAGAGCAAACCAAAGTTAATAAAGATGAAGTTATAGGGGTAGAAAATGATGAGGTAATTAAGAGGGTATGTTAGAAGTGAAAAAAGAAAGTGAGGATTAAGTAACAGTAATGATTGGAGTGATGATTAATCTTCAATAAAGAGAAAGAAATGAGGATGATTACAAATATACAAATAGTATACAACTACAACTACATACACATATATATATGTATGTCAGATGAAGCAGCATGAAACGTGGGCGCAGAACTAATACACTTTATTCACCTCACTCACTCACTCTCCTATTCTGTCCTTTTTGTAGTTGTTGTTCCAAGCCTATTAATCTCCTATTTCTATCCTATCCTATCCTATATATTCCCATCTCTATCACTCCTTTTCTTTTTCATTATCTCTTAATAATAATAATAATAATAATAATAATAATAATAATAATATATGGAATGGAATGGATGGTTCTGATCCATGCATGTTGTTTGGTTTTTTTTAAACTCAAATCTCAACTCAGATGTTAAACTAACTGTTCTTTCATTTCCCTCCCTCCTATCTTCAATTTCTAATTCGAATCACACATTAATCCCCGCCAGGTCATTCTCTTCATTAATATATTCCTAAGATTCTGCTTGCCTTAAGTTAAAGCTTTTAATCATGCATATATATTATATTTTGTTCTCAGCTCAGATAATTTAAAAGGTCTGGAATCATTATGATTTTAGGATCCGATCATCAACTTCCACCTGTTAACATCCACTTTTATCCATTCTATTTTTCTTATCGATCGGTGGCCGATTTCAATATGTTTCTTTTATGGGTGTGTGCAAATGTTCTCTCTTTTTTATCTCATCACTTAATAAATTATTGAATCAATGTTTTCCTTACAAAGACAGACTTACTTACTTTTAGAATATATATACATACACATCTCAACGAGTAATCGATTTTGATATTATATCTAATTTTGGCCCAGACATTTGATTATTACATTGATGCACACCGTCAAAAATATAAATGTTGTTAGCCTTAAGTTTATGCTCGATTTTTTAGTTCAATGGGCTAAAGGATATTGATATTAGAGCCTTTACGATTAAAAGCTACTGAGTTCGAGTCATGACACCCTCGATATATATGTTGAATTAAAAACACATGATAAAATGAATTTGTGTTGTGTACACCTCAAGCCCAAACGTATGAGAAAGTGTATTAGAAGAAATATTAATATAAAAGATGCCGTTGGGCTTTAACTATAAGCTCTAGCTAGCTCTTAATTCAATAGCTTAAATAACACACACAATATATATATATATATATATATATATATATATAGATGTATATAATCTAGGTTTATTCTCCACAAAACACTCTCAAACAATAACTCAAATTTGAGTAGCTTATAAGGTTGGTGGAGAATGAGAAGTTGGTTTAATTTAGTGAATTTTGGCGGTATGTGAAGTTGAATTTGATAATAGCAATAGGCAACAATAGGATCCGAGGCATTAAATTAAACTCAACCAAAGCACCTGGGGCAGAAAAGAAAACACGTGAGAAGCGCATGATAAGAAGGAATCGATCCCTTACTTGTAAGAAGAGAGTGAGTGGGTCCTACAAATGGAGTGCTCTTTCGGTATGCTGCCTTCTTTATCGAAAATACCCCCCTAATTCTCTCACCTTCTGTCACCTCAAACTCTGTCCTTTTTCATTTTTGGTGACGACTTAGCCGCGATCTCTGACGTCTTCTTCATATCCAACGGCTGTTGTTTGTCTGATCTAGAGACATAGATTTTATTTTGAGTTCAAAGCTGATGTAGGAAGTGGGTCCCTTGTCATTAACATTTTAGACAGACAAAGTTGGGTCCACCAATCCCACCGACTGTGTATGGACCGTAGCTTCATTTGCTACTGAATGAATAGCCAAACTAAAGGTCGGCCTACTACATGCATGTAATTTTCTTAAATCTTTGCATATCAATAGTTTGAATTTGGGATGAGTACAGGTTTTTCAATAGTATTTTAAAATTTTCAAGATTGTATTAGTAAAGTCAGCTATACCATTTGATTTGATTGTAAGTAGAATGTCAACTGTAAATATCTTTATTCAGTTTTTGATTCGGTTCTAAAATCTCTGTCGCATCTATTTAATAATATTAGACATTTGTAAGTTTTGAAGACTATATTTATAAAAGACAATGGTACAATTCGGCCAAATTCTAAGTAAAAGTCAACGGTTTAATATAATTTTAGATATTTTCTTTTGAATATTCAATTCGATTTAAAAATCTCTAAAATACATACTCAACTCTTGTTTGAATACGTATCATTATCGACATGTTGGAACAAATGAAAATTTTGAAAAAAGTTGGATTATAAACATTTTACGAGTTATAAATCCTTGCTTAGAGAAATAATATGTTATTTTGAAAAATAATATCATATTTTACAAACTTCCATCAAGTATTTTTCTTGAATTAGTTTATTGGATAAGTACATACATTTACATCAATTGAAGTAGAGTAAATATATCACGTGGTTCAAATGAAAGATTTTAGAGTGCTCTCGGAGTACGGTTCTCCTTTAATTATAATAAAATTTTACAGTTTTTTTTGTTATACCCTAAGAGATTTTTGTATACCTTAAATAGCTATGCATCAATTCGTCATGCTTTATATTGTTATTAATTATATTTGTTTATTATATCTTAAATAGTTTCCGTATCAATCCGTCGTGCTACATATTTTTAAAAGAATACCATACTGCAGAAGTGATATAGAATTTGTTCAAATTGAGTGAGTGAGAGATAAGTATAAAGTGATGTCAACAAACTCCCCGTAAAGTGTATTTCACTTGATAGTATTTCCATGCTTAGAATTTGAAGAGTTGGTTAAGGTTATCTATCTTGAACAAACACTGTATTGTATTTGATCTCATTATTTGAATACACGTTTAAATGGTTAAGCATATTAAATTAACAATGTTTGGGACCGTAGGTAGGTAGTGAGTAGTGGGAATTATATAGCTAAGTAAGGTAGTCCCCTCTCTTTCACACACACTGTGTCTTTGTCTCTGTACCTGTCTATGTCTGGGGCTTGCATGCCTTTTTCTTCCTTCTTATTCACATCCCTCTCCTCTTCACTCCTATCCAATTCTCTCTCTCTCTCTCTCTCTCTCTCTCTCTCTCTCTCTCTCTCTCTCTCTCTTAACTTCGTGTCTCTCTTCTCTATTCTTCTCCATTCTTCAAACTCAACTCCTACACTTAACTGCATATGAGATTACACTAATAATATTTAAGTACCAAGTGTTGCTCAATTCTGTCCAGTGCAATGGGTCTTACTTCACTTCAAGTTTGCATGGACTCCCTCTCCTCTGATTGGCTCCAGGTATTTCTATTTTTTAATCATTCCTTAATTATGATATGTCAAACAACCTTGTCTAATTGTGTCACATTAATTAAAAAAGGAAGGACAAGCAATTATTGTAGAATGTGAAGCATATATAAACAACGACAACAATTTCTGACATGTTCTTTTAAATAATGAATGATAATGTTGTTGTTTTTTCTGACAGGGAACGATTCACGAGGAGTCAGGAGGAATGGATTGTTCTTCACCATTATCATCAGGTGGGGATATGTTAACATGTTCAAGGCCATTGATAGAGAGAAGGCTAAGACCACCCCATGACCAAGCTCTAAAATGTCCAAGGTGTGATTCTACTCACACTAAATTTTGTTACTACAACAACTACAGCCTCTCTCAGCCAAGGTACTTCTGCAAGACTTGTCGAAGGTACTGGACTAAAGGCGGAACTCTTCGGAACATTCCTGTCGGTGGTGGCTGTCGAAAGAACAAGAAAGTTTCTAAAAAATCTAATAATGATAACAACAATGCCTCTTCTAATTCTAATTCTTCATCTTCTTCTCCCTCGCTTCATCTTCATCATCATCACCACAATCCTACTGATCTTCAACTTTCTTTTCCTGCTGAAGTTCAGCTTTCTCACATCAATACCATTCTTAATCAAGGCGGATTTATTAATGGAGGATCAAGCCACCCTAACTTCATGCTCGATCAAATTAACCCTAATACGCCTATTGACTTCATGGAGAGCAAGTTGGAAGCTATTGTGGGTTCAAGCTCTAGGAACAACAATAATAACAATTATGATTTTATGGGGAATGGTCATAACCATCTTGGTTTAGTACCAAATTATCATAATCTTTGTTCTGGTGCTAATTCATTTGGAATGTCTAGCTTTGATGGGACTTCTAATAATGGGAATTTCATGGAAACATGTCAAAGGCTAATGCTTCCATATGATCAAATTAATCAACATGATGAATGTTCAATTGATGTTAAGCCTAACACCAAACTCTTATCACTTGAATGGCAAGATCAAGGTTATTCTGATAATGGGAAAGACACATTTGGCTATCTCAACAATTCTTGGAATGGCATGATCAACGGCTATGGATCTTCCACCACCAATCCTTTGGTATAATTAATTAATTAATTAAGGTGCTCTTAATTAGCTATAGAAATTAAGTTGCTTTTTGGCAATTAAGTAGAAGGAGAGTGTGTCTGTGTGTGTGTGAATGAGAAGTTGGAAGAGTCTAAAGATGACTGCTTAATAGTATATGTTAATGTTTGTTATTTAATGTGTTGTTTATCTTGTTTTATCCTTTGCCTAATTTGGTGTCTTTGTTGTAAGACATTCAAAGATATGTAGGATTTTGTTGTTATTTCGAGGAAGATATGTTTTTTGTTTTTTTGGCTTCTTATAGTTGTAAAGTATATCGTACTATATATTTAAACTCTTTATTCTATATTCTGATTTCAATTGTTGTTTTTAAAGGTATGCATGTGAGTTTTGTTTTTGATTAATTATAAGGAGCAATATTCGAACTATAACTCTTACACAATGGTGATGTGACTTACAAGTTGTCCATTTGCACCCTAATATATGAAAGATTGTGCATTTTTTCGCCCTTATTTTTGGACAAAACGATTCATTTTTGTTTGGGTGGGATGAATTTTTTTTTAACACAACTAGTATTGTCTATGTTTTTCCCTTTAAGATTCAAACAGTCAAAGATTAATTTCATCACTGTTTCAAAAACATTGAAGGTATAATTTTATTATTTTTTCGTTCTATTTTACTAAGATGCTTGGAGTGAATTCAGTAACTTATAAATCCCCCAAAATAAACGATAGAGTTAAACCTTGAGGTGACAAGTATATGATAAATAAATTTAATTCTTAAAATGAAATGTATTCAGTGGAAAGGGAAAAATAGGCAATGAATTAGTGATGCGAGATTATTATTTTGGTCTAGGCTATGGTCACTTTGTTTTTCCCTTACTTTGTCTTTTTTACTATTGGATTAGTTTTTAACCCATGATCCAATGGTTGACAAAACAAAGTAATGATTACTTTGTGAAAAACAAAGTGACCATAGAATATCCCTATTATTTTTATTATTATTTAGGTACACTAATATGAGAATTGCTATTTAAATCCTTAAATATGGAAGAAAATATGTGGTTAGGGGCGTAGCCGCTATAAAAAAAAATTAGAAAGAAGAAAAAGCAGAAATACAGATGGTATTTGGTATGATTTGGAAGAGGGCCCCCATTTGTACTTTGGTTGAGAATGGCATGCTCTTTCTTTATTTCCTCATGTTTAAAGTTTTGTTCTGCTTCACTTTTGACTCCATCATCAAACTATTAATTGGATATTTAAAAACTCAATAATATAATATGGTTGTTGTACATGAGAATTAAACATAAACATGTGAGGTATAGTGGAAGAGAGTTATTTGCTGGAAATCAAGTACTTATATTTTTATTGATCAAACTATGCATAGGTACATAAGTGATTATTCGGATACAACATTAGATTAACATAAATGGAAATGATTTAAACTTTAGCAACTAATGTTTAAACTTGTTCAATAATTGAAACTTGATCTCATATTGTTCCTTAGAGTATGCTCATTGACTAGCTAATTTAATCTACTATGACTCATATGCATGTTGTGGCGGTCTATATCTACCAGAAGGAAAACAAGTGGTAGATGCTCTCGCTAATTTGTGAGAGAAAGTTGGAAAGGTGGTATATGTTTTTCCTAAATTTTGTACTCATTCTTTTCCGATAACTCAGTGGAACCGATTCAACTTAGTATTATTTATACTTTTGTATTTTCTTTCTTCTTGTAATAAATTAAAAGCCTAGGTTTGGTTTATTCGTTCAGGGTGCTTACCTTATTGGGATATTCGGTTTTCAATCCCCCATCCTCTACTCTTTAGTGAAAAGTGATAGTTGTCATCTTTAATTGATTACGAATCATATTTGTTGAAGGATACATATATAATTTGTAATTGCATAATTTACAACTTTTTTTTTTCACTACGAAGTATATTAATGATTATGCATTTGGGCTGAAGCCCATTCGATGATCCAAATGAAGCCCACACGGCCTAGAACTAGAAGCATGTAGACCTCCAACATTAATAAAAGAAATTAAATTATCAACAATTTACGAAGGCTAGTTCAATTTTGAGTGAGCAGTAGCAGCTTCCTCTTCTAGTATCCTCCTCCAGTCCACTCAATTAAGGCTAGTTCAATTTCTGTTTTGTAATTGATCTTGTTTAAATTCTTTTTTGATTTCATGTTTAATGCTACTTAAACTTCAATTTATTCAATTGGAGATTTAAGATTATGTTTGTTTTAAATTCGAGATTTTGGGTAAGATGGTAGTATTAAATTGGGGATTACTTCAGTTTGAAGGATATCTTCGCCAACATTGATAATGATGTTATTTTTTTTATCATTTTCAAGCTATGACTGATGGGAGATGTCAATTGCCACCTCGTGTTATTTTTTTAAGACATTCTGTATCAAACTACAATTATGTACTGCTAAAATATCTCTTCAATTTAAAACATTTTGTAAGTGTTTTGATAATGTGTTATTGAATTCAAGCTACAAGACAACAGTACCGATGGCAGAACCAGGGAGGCTGGAGCCCTGTTTGGTTGCATCAAATTGCGGTGGAACAAATTTACGTATATGCAACTTTGGCTGGCAGTGGAACCCTTGCCCCTGGTTCCACGGCCAAATGATAACAGGAGGAAGAAGATGATTATATCATCTGCTTTGTTTTCTGTCATTTCATTAAAGAAAACTACGTCGTTTCATTTGGTGGAAAGTTTAGAACAGAATTACGCATTATAAAAGACTTCTTCTCTTCTTCCCTCTATTTTTCATTGCTTAATTAGTTGCTGCATCCATTGTATGTGTTAAATTGATTTTACAATATGTAATTAGTTATTTTCTTAAAATAGTTAAACTATTGAATATGCTTCAAATGTTGTGGAGCCGAGGCATTCAACTTTAACAATTTTGATGTGAAATTGATCTGTGATTATGTTAAATTCTGCTCTTATTTTGTTACCTTTATCTTGAATTTCAAAGTTTTTGATGTTTGTGTATTTTTGGGTTTTGTTTTGGAGCTGGTAATCCCTTTTGCGGGCTCGGAACTCTATGATCTTGATTACTCTAGTTGCAAATTTGCATATGGCAATTATTTGTTTCTTGATCTTGCATAATTAAATTCTATGACCGAATTTTACTTTCTGTTTGATCTTACATTGTACCCGTATTTGAGATGAGGAATATGAAATTTCTTAAGAAAATGATTGTTTTGACTTAGAATTTGGGAACTTTGTAACAACTATCAGTTTCAAAGCCCCTCCAAGTTAAGCTTCATCTTTTAAGAATATTTATGGAACATAGACTTGTATTGCTGAACTAATTATAGACTTATATTGATGAACTAACAATACTTTGTAACAGCTATCAGTTTCAAAGCCCCTCCAATTGTAGCAATAGTGTCATTTTGAAGCACTCTATGATCTTGATAACTCTAGTGTCATTTTTTTCTTATGCAGAACAATTGTTTTCAAGGATGTCATTTTTGAAGGACTTTTTGGCTGATAGCCAAGTTCAAGCTTTGGTATTAATGATATACAGCTCTGCTTCTTTTTCAGGTCTAGACTGCTCACTCATATTTGGTTCATCCTAGTCATTAACTAAGATAGATTAGCACAGTAGATTCCGCATATCAGAGACCGAAAGTCGATTGGCTTAACTTGGTAAAAATGACAGAGATCTTCAGTTCCACAGCTTGCAGACAGTTGTCTCAGATGTTTCTGTCAATCATCTTCTTTCATAGTTCCGAGTACTTTTTGGCAGTTGGCATTCATGGAAAGACAAATGTTACACTCAAATCACTCTTAGTCAGCAAGAATTATCTTGTGGCAATGATCTTTTCTGTGCTCGAATACTTAGTTGAATTTTTTTTATTTCCTGGACTGAAGGAATATTGGTGGGTGAGTAACACAGGTCTTGCACTGGTTGTTATTGGAGAGTTTATTCGGAAACTGGCAATAATAACAGCTGGGCAGTCCTTCACTCATCTTATTAAGGTTCATCATGAAGAGCATCATAAGCTGATTACTAATGGAATTTATAGATTTATTCGTCATCCAGGATACTGCGGTTTCTTCATCTGGTCTGTTGGAACTCAAATAATGATGTGTAATCCCCTATCGACAATTGCATTTGCACTTGTTGTTTGGCGTTTCTTTGCAGATCGAATACCATATGAAGAATACTTCTTGAGGCAGTTTTTTGGGGCACAGTATGATGAGTATGCTCGAAGAACACCTACTGGAGTTCCATTTGTGAAGTGAAAACAGATATGTGACAGCATAGTATGGTAGTCATTTTTGCCAGTCTACGTAACCTTGGACTGCTGATTGAGAATCCCGCGGAGTGATTTTGAACTTGTTTGAACAATGAACAGGTTGTGTTTCTCTGTCTTGTGAATTTGTCCTTGCTGCAATCAGCCAAAGATGCACATGATGGCACATGAAGCTGGTTCCAAGTATTATCAGTACCTTAGATAGAGCTGAATTTATGTATGAGTTGAGTACTTCGTGGATAGATCAGAATACTTGCGTTGGATGTGATATTTATAATCTTATTTCCACATTTTTCGACCTTCTATGTAAGCTGTTAATTAGATGCTCTTTAAGTTGGACAAGGACTAATGATTTTTCAGGATTGACCCAGTTTATGGCTGAATAATTGTACAACTTATTTAAATAACTGGTATTTGCTGTTACTTAAAAAGTAATTTTAGTTGGATGATAGAATTGAGCTAGCTAGCTAGCTACTGATTTGGTGAAAATCATGGGGTTCAAAATGTTGCCTTGATTGATATGGAGTCTTTACTGTTGAACTGATGCATCAGCTATAATTTACAAAGCTAGAGTCCTCTTTGAGTTGGAAAGGCAAGTATCTCGTTTATTTTGAGCGCAACACAAACAATTTGAAGCATTTATATCGTTGTCACTTTTCGAATCATATATATACAACAAGATTATGGTACATAAACTTATGGTTTGATTGGATAGATTTTATACATAAAATATTTGCACTAACTTAGTTTTATTTTGTAGAGATTAATCGTTAACCTTCCAAACATTTTATAACATTTTATTTACGTTACGTGTTTTGGGAGAGCAAATCAAAGCAAAATAAAAGCTCCCATGAATATCCTTTTAAAATAATGATAATAAGTTTGCATGGATTAGGGGCGTTTGCATCTCTTTTTGCATCTGCTTTTCAAAACGACACTGCTGATATTTTTTCTTTTTGTCCTTCACATTTACACTAATAAAAAGAAAAGCTCCGTTAATCTAACACAAGGGCATAACATGAGCAAATACAAGATGCGAAATTTTACCAAAATACAGAAAGCCAAAAACACCCTCTTTATGCATTAGCCACCTGAACAGTTCAATATGTTGACATATGATTCACCAAAATAAAAAACTAGCACAAGTTCAGCCATGTTCGCAATCAGCATAAGCTATTGATGTCAAATTAGATTTTTCTCAACTTATAGTTTCCAGAGAGTAGACTTATTCATTGATATCATCATTAAGACTAAAACTGTAGTACTTCAAATGTTAGGAGTAAAAAACTTACTCCTAATACATATTAGAGGTACATTGCGCATCTTGTCCCTTTTACTAAAACACTTATCGGCTATTTTGCAAAGTACTTATCCCTATAGCATTATTCTGTTGGCCACACCAATGCTAAACTAACTCGTAATCTATTGTGATAGAAAAACCAAAAAACTAGAAATGTTGAAATAGATTATAATCATGTTATGTAATCTTATTATAAACGAAAAAAAAACAAAAACATGCTGGCATCACAGATTACAGTTGCTTGAAATTAGACATTTCAAATGCCAGAAAAGGTGTTGTACAAGAACCATCTTAAGAAACAATTAATTCAATCCCTTGAATCATCTTGTGTTATAAAGAATGAGATTTATGCAGAATTTAAGATTGAGAAAAATGGGGAAAGAAAATACATATGCATGAGCAACTCAAATGCTATAATATGGATGTTTTATACTCCAAAAATTTCAAGCACTACCACCAAGATAATCCCTAATCAAGTCTTGTTTGCATCAAAGGAAAAAAAAAAAAAACATAACATTTTCCGAGATAATCGCCAATAGCATAAAAATAAAGCAACGAACATGTATAGACTGATTAACGGAGTCTCCTCGCTTCTCGCTCGGACTCGAGAAGGGTTAGGACATCACCTTCTCTAACTGGTCCCTTGACATTCCTCATAATGAAGCGATTCTGATCATCAAGAAATTTGACTCTGACTTGAGTCACCTGCCCCCGAGATCCGGTACGTCCCATAACTTTGACAACCAAGGCATGCTTAATAGTGGAATCCATCCTGCAGGAAATCAACAACATAACTAAGATAAGCTCTAGCCAAGTCCAATTAAAGCTCTATTTTTTGGCTTATTTTCAACAACATTCAGTTCAGTTCAGTCTAGTTCAGCTAAATACAGTTCAAAATTCAGTTCAGTTTAGTTTAACAGTTTTGAGTCAATCATATAACACGAAAATTCATGAGATTCATTGTAATAATAATAAAAAAAGATTGCAAGACTAAATAGAGAGATTGATATGTACAGAAACCAGACAAGAAACGAACAGTAGAAGAATGAGATAAATGTTGATGGTACCTACCTGCGAGAAACCACAGATGAAACGGAGCGGCTTGCAAATAATTTTGGAGCACCAAAGCTTATTTTAGGGTTCTAAAATAAATGCTCACTCATTTACTATATTGCCCTAGCGTTTTTATATCGGCTCTGCTGCGAATATCATGTTGAAAAAATAATTTTAAATAGGTCTAATGCACACCTAATTCCTAAACTTGCATCTTTTGGACATTTTATCCCTTCCTTTTTACCTCCTCAATTCTCTAAAAGTGGTATTATGTGCTATACATTTCTCAACTTAAAAGAAAAAAGGAGACTGTACAACACGCGTCACAGTAGTTGAATTTTCGTAGGACACGTGACAATGAATTTGGACATGTCAGCATTTGTAATTAAATGGACAAAAACACATTTGATTAATTTAAAAACACTTTGAATTTGGACATATCAGCATTTGTAATTAAAATGACAAAAACAATAAACATAATATTACAATAGATTATTGTAAACAATTACATATGCTCTCTATTACATTTCTCTGAATCATATAACTCCTACTATAGTACTCCCTCCTTTTAAATGCTGGTCGTTTTTTGAGAGTGAATTTTTCCATAAATGTTGGTCGTTTTTGTCATTTATGATAATAGGAGTTAGTGTTTTGTCAATCGTACCTCTATGCTTATAGAGTTTTAATGAAACAAGTAACACAAGAGAAATTAAAATGAGAATAGATTAGTATTTTGTATGTTATAATTAATGATATCTTAATTTCTCATATTTTTACAAAAGCGACTAACATTTAAAAACGGAGGGAGTACCATTTTTGAAAAGTTAAGAGGGTAAAAAAAAAGTTCCTTAAGTTGAGGAGGTAAAATGACTAAAAGATGCAAGTTTAGGAATTAGATAGTACCATTTTTTAAGAGTTGAGGGAGTAAAAAAGATGTTCCTTAAAGTAAGGGGGTAAAATAACCAAAAAATATAAATTTAGGAGCTAAATGTGCATTAAGTCTTTTAAATACTTTGCTTAGTTAAGTTTTGTTTTGTTTTTCCATTCTAGCGACAATGCTCTCGAATTCGGATTTTATAATTGAATAGCTTTGATAACTGAATATACAGACAGTTTTAACAAGATATCCCAGCTGATATGGTTATGAAATATGAGGTGTTTTGAGGAAAGCTTTGGTTTTCATGGTCAACTGGATTTGCTGCAATTGTTTATGCTCATATGTTGTCACAATTAGTAGAATGGGCTTAAGAGTTGTGATGTTGAAGGATACAAGCAGGAGATCTCACATGTTGTTGTTGTTCCCATGCTATAACACTCAGCTTCTGCTGAGGATCTTCTAACTAGAGGCGGCAATTCTACACGTAACACGACAACACGACACGAACACGACACGGATTTTTCCGTGTTTGTGTTGAGCATATTAAGTAACGTGTCATTTTCGGATCGACACGAAATGACACGCTAATTTCCGTGTCGTGTTTATGTCAACATGAAAAACACGAAACTGACACGAAAAATCTAATTACTTTTTTAGCCTTAAAGAGTTAGGATTGCAATTGGAGAAGCTATTTAAGTCATCATTATATAAAAATCTAATATCTTTATATTCTAATGAACTTAAAACTTTGTGAAGACTGAGTGATTAATTTTGTATATAAATTGTCATCTTTACATAGGTCGGGTTGGGTCGAGTCGGGTTGGTCAGGTCAGTTCGTTTGTAAATTATCGCTGTAATTTCCGTGTTTGGATTTAGAATCTCGACACGATACATTTTCCGTATCGTGTTTGTGTTTAAAGTTTTGACACGAACACAAAAGTTGACACGAAACATGAAATTGCCACATCTACTTCTAACCGTAGATTGTTTCTTGCCCTTTAGGAACCCAAGTATGTAAAGAGTTCCATCTAGATAATGTTATTGTGGGGCAGTCAAAAACCAATTGACTCTGAATACTCGAAATATCTCGTTTACTTCTAAACTTTAAGTGACCTAATACCCTTTCAGGATTAAATTGGCCCATTGTACTTAGTTAAATGACCTACCGACCTCTTTAACAACTGAACTTGCTTAAAATGTCCTATTAACCATCTCAACTTGCTTAAAGCGCTACACATTCCGCCTTGCGCAAATCGCCTCTTGCTCTGGCATATAACACAAGGGCTTAGTCACGTCACTTTAAGAAAAACAAGACATCCTTAAAATTGGAAAACCGGGTTTTTTTGACCAAATTCAGGAGCTCGGAAATAGTCAGCCACAGTATAATTACTTGAAATCATACATACATTCTGATGCCATCCGGGCATGCATAGACTAAAATCTAAAAACATACATCAGATAATGTCATTCAAGAACAAGTTGATCCATGCCCTTTTATATTTATTCTCTAGAATGCCATACATAGTCTGATAAATCTACTCTTAAGAAGAGCAAGCAAGCTGATCTGTCCAACAAAGCCGATTACATGGAAATACCATTGCATATGGTCTCTCCAAAAAAAGGGGATAAATAAAACAGGGTTTCATAGTACACAACCTAGACACATCAAGAAGTAAACAAAGTAGTACAATTAGCTCAAATTACAATTAAGAAGAGGAAGAACTCGGCACGGAGCTCACCTTTTTCAGAAGGCCTTTAATCTCACTTTCCAACTTGGCTCTCATTTCAGGAGAAAGGTTGTCTCCTGACTTCTCCAGCATTGATGTCATCATTTCTAGATTCTGTCTCATTAAATCAATAGGCGGCTGGGGTGGGGCCTCCACAGTGACCTGAGGGATTGACACCTTTGATTTTGGAGCTGAAAGAAGATGAAGTCTGCGGTTTACAAGTGTTGCACCGAATGGATTGCTACTGTCCAGACTCTTCACTGCTTCTGTAGCATCACTACCCTTTTCAAAAACAACTTGCGCAGTGCATGCATCCTTAGACAGCAATACTTCCGAATCCCTCAACGGCCCGAACCTGCAAAATGTACTAACCAGAACTTCCTTTGAAGGCAACGGAGCTCCTAGAGCAAAAGTCAACAGCAGTGCAGTCCTCAGTGTTTCCCCATTAGTCGGAATATTTTTATAGTTCATCATCCTATCAGGTATCGGATTCTTTTTAGCTCGCTTTCTTCTCTTCTTTTCAGGTTGGGCTGTTGTGCCCGGTTCACCGGGAACTGAAGCTGATAAATTAGCAGAAAGCCCCTCCTTACTGGGTTCAGAGACAGTATTACAGTTCATTATATCAGGCATCCCTCCTATCGTTTTCTCTTTTGTCTGCCGCCTTCTCTTTTTTGCAGGTTCGGTTGTTGTACTCGCTTCACAAGGATTTGAAGTTGGCAAACTAGCAGAAAGCCCCTCCTTCTTATTGAGTTCAGAGACAGTATCGTACTTCTTTATATCAGGCATTCCTCCTATTGGTTTCTCCTCTTTTGTTCTCCGCCTTCTCTTCTTCGCAAGTTGGGCTTCACCAGAATTTGAAGTAGGTAAACTAGCAGAAACCCCCACATTCTTGCTATGTCCAGAGACCGCATCTACATTGACTGGGTTTGGTACTTGTAAATCTACCGAAAACATACCTGGTTTAGCATTACTTAAATTCACACCTGCTAAGCCTTCTTTCTTCTCTATCTCATTTTGCCCATTCCTAACATGTCCGATAAACAGTTCGCCATTATTTAAAATTGCTTCTGCTAAGCCTGCTTTCTCCATCTTGTTTTGTTCACTCCCAATATGACCTATAAAAGGTTTGACATTACTTAAAATTTCATCTACTAAGCCTGCTTTCTTCTCCATCTCGTTTTGCTCATTCCTAGCATCGCCCATAAACGGTTTGCCATTACTTGAAATTACATCTGTTAAGCATGCTTTCTTCTCCATCTCATTTTGCTCATTCCCAGCATCGCCCATAAACGGTTTGCCATTACTTGAAATTACATCTGTTAAGCTTGCTTTCTTCTCCTTCTCATTTTGCTCATTCCCAACATGGCCTGTAAACCCTGGACCCTCCACTGACAAATTACTTTTAATACCATTACCATTCAAGTCAGGTACGCCAGTAATTTGGTTGTGTTGTACATCTGTAGATGCCTTTCCCTGCTTCTTTTTCTTCTTTGGCGCTGGTTTTCTGTTTGGTGTAGGAGGACCTATCTCAGAGGAATCTTTTCCAAGTATGCCATCTTCTACTGCAATGTTTATTTTGACATCTGATATTCCATCAACGGATTTACTTTTTGATTTCACGGATTTTTCATTCTTCTTGGTCTTCTTCTTATACTTGGGCATCTTTGACTCAGCTTTCATATCCTGCAAGGTTTGGCTCGACTGCTGCAAATCCTTTTCCGGCAATGCCTCGTTCCTGCACTGCATCTCGGCAATAGACTCATCATGATATACTGATATTCTCAACTTCGAAAAGAACCATTCTACCGTATCGAAATTTTTACTCTTATCCGGGTACTGACAATCCACAGCTGTATAGCACAGTTCAGAAAGCAAATCCGCTGCAGATGCATCTATTAACTTTGGATTACTGGATACATCACTATCACTTCTGAATTTTCTGAACCATTTCTTCTGAAATTTCGTGCTAGCAGATTTAGAAACTGAATGAGATCCAACAAGGACCATTTTTTCACTTTCTTCCTCTTGAGACTTGGAATCATTAGTTTCATTTGGTAAGCCTTTATGCTCCAAGTTGACATAGGGATACATCAAGTACTTGCTCTTCTTCCTTTCTCTCAATTCGATGCTATCTGCCAATTCTGGAGTCTGCAAGATGTCTATTTCCTTCTGAGAAGCAGATATGCTAAGACCACGACTTTCAACATCAATTTTACGTATCTTCCTCTTACTCTTCCTGAAATTTGATGCATGATCATTTGGCACAAGATTTCCTTCACGAAAGTTGCCATCCCGATTCATTTCTGTAGTATTCAGGTGAAGTTGAAAAGTCTCTGTCAGGTCTTTATCCTTCTTTAGCTGCTCAACTTGATCCTCTGGACGTGACAATTCTCCATTGGCAGCTCTTGAATTTTGGCCTCCAACCTGATTGCTAACACCAAGATGATCATCGTTTGATTTCCTGAGTCGTTCAATTGGCAATTGCATATGTCCTATAAAATGGTAAAACGCTGCCAAACGGTTTTTTGCAACGGTTAACCCAAGGACGCTAAGCTTGGAAACAGAAAGCGCAAGTTCTTTGATTTGTCTTAGAAACTTCACTGGATCAAGTAGAGTCAACGAATATTCACCAAATGTGTATCCGGACAAAGAAACTTCTGATGGAAATCCAACACTACTAAATGCATGCTGACACTCACTAAGGGCACAAGAACACGTCATCGCTGATTTCAGGCACTTGCCAAACTCATTTGCTGCCTTCTCTACGGCTAAGAGGAAGCTGGTGTCCGTGTTTTTCCCAATCATCTCTTCAAAGTTCTCATGGAAAGGCTTCAACTGAGACAGCAAGCACCAAGAAACTCCTTTACCACCGAAATACCCAACCAACAGGCAATTCTTCCGGTCACTTTGTACAGCATACTTTCTTGCATCCAGTGAATCATAAATCTTTCCTGGCCACCATACTTCACTTTTTTTCCTGATCCAAACAACGTCTCCTACGCAAAACTTACCACTACCAATTAACTCTTCCAAATCCCCATCACCGATTTCTTCCGACTCCTGGTGCCCCTCATGTGTGCCAACATCTACCCCTCTTAGAGAACCCGATAAATCAACATAAAGCTCAATATTGGCTCCACAAACCTCCACCTTGGTGCCAGATAGAATGCCATTAAAAGTCAATCCATCCTCCTTTAGCTCTTCATCTTTCACAGGACTATCAGATTCAGCTCCCTCACTGCTGATCCCACCAGAATCCACAGGACCCTCATTTAGTCCGGTCGCCTCCCCAAAAAGAGCCCCATTTTCAACTACATTACCCATATCCTCATTTGGCAAGAAGTCAATCTTGCTTCCAACATCATTCACATCAACACCACCAACTTCAGCTACATTATTGTTTTCTGGGTTTTGAGCATCTAGGGTTTGATCATCAAGGGTCTGCTGGCATATCATCATCTACAATGTCACAAGGTTCAGTCTTTTTCCCCTAATTAAGCATTGTCAACATGAATCCTCGCCCTGGTGAAACATGCAAAGTAATTGAAAAAAAAAAAAACCCCATCACTAATCTCACCTAACATTAAAATAAAAGAAACCCATCAATGAAAATCTACGATTTTTATTTTTTTAGTAGAAGCGACGCAAAAAGTATGTACCTTTGTACCCAAAAAAGGAAAAAAAAAGTATGTACCTGAAGCAGAATCCAATGGAGAAAAAGAAAGAAGCTTTGATGGAAGAGAAGAGAAGAGAAGAGAAGACCAAAGTATGAAAGAGGCAGTTGTTGTCGCTTATTCTAAGGAAGGGGGTTTAGAAATCAAGTACGAACCAACATAAAACGCTTATTATTACAGATCTCCATTGTCTTTCTCTTCCCTTCAGTAAAAATAATTTAACTAAACATGACGTTGGTTTTGTTTGGCTTCTTCTTTTATCACTCACTTCACTGCCCAGTGGAACCACGGACCCCACTTCCACTTCACATTCAAAATATTATACCTCCGTTATCTTATTGTTATTTTTTGAAAGTTAACTTTCTACCATAATGGAATTTGAATCGATGCCTCACACTCTCTCGTGGAATATAATAACTATCAAGATATTATTTCGTAGATTTTATTGTTCTGTTATTAGTCCTTTTTGTAAAAATATAAGAAATTGAAATGTCATTAATTATATAATACAAAAAACTAATTTGTCATTATTTCAATTTCGTTTGTCTTATTTATTTTCTTAAAACTCTATAAGCATATCACATAATTGACAAAACATCAACCGTTATTACCATAAATGATAAAAACGACTATTTGTGAAAAAATTCACTTTTCAAAAACGACCAACATTTAAAAACGAAAAGAACATTACATAGAAGCATAAAGTACACAATAAATGTAACTTTTGTAGGTTTAACATGTAAAATAATATCAATTTAGACTTAATATTAGAAAATTGTATGATTAGTTACATTATTTGTAGTATTTATTTACTGTATGAAAATAGACATATTTCAAGTTTGCCACTCTTGCAGTGACTACGTGATGTATTCAATGTTCATTTCTTGATATTTGAATCCACGAGTAATTTCTTTTAAAGGAAAAGTTAGATATGTGAATCCTCCTTCTTACACAATCAAGTTAATTCCATTTTTACATTTAAATCGGTAATGACATGTGAATTCCCAATAGTAGTATTTGCAAAATTCTTACTAACTTCTTTATAATGAGTTACACCGAGATAAAGAAAAATTGAATACAATGACAAAATCTTTGGATTTTAAAGGAGTAAGCTCACAAGTGGCGTAAACATGTGTGTGAAATAGCGAGAGCAATTTTTAAAAAGGTAAAGTACAAAAACAACCCCTGTGGTTTCAAGTTTTTACAAAAACAACACATGTGGTTTGTTTTTCTTAAAAAAAAGACCTGTGGTTACAAGTTTTAACAAAAAAAGGTCTGAGGTTTCATTAATTCAAAAATAACCGTTAAACGACTTCAAAGTGAAAAATTCAAAACATTAACATTGTTTAGAATTACATTTTCTATGCAACTACGATTTTCATTTTTCAAAATCATCATTTTAACTATTTTGTTTCTCTAACGTTTACTTTCTCTCACTTAACCAAACATTGCCTAAATGATCTCGAAATTAAAAAGTTGAAGAATTAAAGTTGCTTAAAATATACTTATTTCTCTAACGAATCCAATTTCTATGTGTTTAACGGTTATTTTTTGAATTAATGAAACCTCAGACCTTTTTTTGTTAAAATTTGTAACCACAGGTATTTTTTTTGAGAAAAACAAACCACAAGTGTTGTTTTTGTAAAAACTTGAAACCACAGGGGTTGTTTTTGTATTTTACCCTTTTTAAAATGAAGTGGAATTTACATTTTGGCCTCATTGCCTGTAAAAATTTTCAAAGTGTTAAATGTTCCACATTACTAACTTAAAAATTATATTGACTTCTTAAATATAACAAATAATCCCATTCTTTTAAAGTGTCTTTTGAAATTAGTTATACGTGACTAAAAATTATGGTGCAATTTACAATTATAAACATGCCACGAGCTCCGCTGCAACACGAGACCTCCACTCCCTAATCATTTTTACTTTTTGTAATTTCAACCCATCACCTTCCATTTTCGTATTATTAAAATCATAATTTTTAATTATTCATCACTTTAAATCTCTAATAATAAGAAAATTCGACTTATATGTGAAACTCGATATTCATTTCATCTCCATTTCGAATTTGTATGTTTATGTTAGATGTATCCGTACAAAATATAATTTTTTTTATTTTCAACCATAAAAGAGTGAAGTATGAAAATAAATAATTTAGTGGTTTGTGCCATTATAGATGTTGCCTTTTCTCTTCACTGAAATTCTTCTCAATTCAATGTTCTTCGTAATAAAACTCTAGCAAGAATATGACAAAAAAAATGCTCAGAGTGACTTGGCTGAAACATCAAACTCGTGATCTTACCGAAAAACATTATCTAAACTTTTAGATACTGACCTTATCAAAGAGAGTAACCCACAAAAAGGTTAGAAAGGAAGCTCATCCAACTCTAAATATTGGAAATTACCCATAAATTAACAATGAGATACAATTTTTAACACATGGTATAGTTCTTTCCTTTTACACTGAGATAAGATATGCATGTCAACCTTGCTTTTCGTCATAACACAGTAAAATAAGCTTATTTTTTTAACCATACTAGTATACATGTTTATGCCATTCTTCTGTTCTACGACCCAGTTGTCTAATAATTTACAACACTTCGCCCTCAATTCATCGAGGGAGATTTTGAAGAGCTTCAATCTTTAGCGAGGAAACTGACCGAAATTCTGAACAGAAATTCATCCTTACCAGTAGAAAGAAGCTGCCACAGAAAAACATCATTCACCACCAAGGAAGTGAAGAACACTTTGAAATCCAATACTACTGAGTACTACTGAGCCAAAATGTTCTTTGTTCCTTGTATTTATTATTCTCCATTCCTTCTCATAGGGTCAAGATATATGACTGATTGCTTAATCTTAAGAGTCGTATAAGATTCCTTTTTGTTGTGCACATTTAGAACAACTGAAAATGACGATCCGTCATCCCATGGCTTAAAAGAACCCCTTAGCTAGCAGGTTCATATCTGCAAACACAGTCGTATATATTTCCTTTAATTAACTTTTCTGCCAATCTCTGATTCTTCACCATTGCCAGCTGCAAAATTAAGCACATTTGTTATATTCAATGTCCACAAGCACACTTAGAAAACCATATTGAACACTTGAAGTGCTAGCCTAGATATCAATTATTTTGAGTGTAAAACTGAACCTAGATGCGTGGATCAAAGAATTCACTTCTCGGATCTAGAATGCCATGGGAACAAACCTTGACTTAATAGGAACAAGAAAAATAAACTGTCTAGGAAATAGTTAGATACTACCACGGTTGTCAAAACTGGACCGATTAAAGAACCAGAAAAAAAAAAGAAGAAGAAATCTAAGGCATAAAGGTTCAATCGGGGTTAATCCAGGAGTTCAAAAAATCCTTTTTTTTCTTGAGACGAGAGTTAAAAAGATCCTTTAGAAAATATAAATTAAAAAGCATACTCATAAAAATATTTCTTTTCGGTGCTTTCTATGGATTACTTTTTTTTATTGCTATTGGATCAAACTTCATTTCACTCGTCCAATAGTGAAAATAGACAAAGTAATGGTTCCTTTGTTTGTAACCATAAATAAACCCCATTTCTTTGATAAAACAAATGATTATTAGCGATAAATTATGTATTCAATACTGAAACACATATAGATTTAAAATATTTAATTCGTAACAGAAATCATATATATCATGATTGTTGATAAAAAAAATTCATAAATAAATGCTACCCTAATGGTTAATCATGTTTGCTTGGCGTTACGGAGCTTATGTTCGAATGTTCTGGCTTCCAACAGCTTAATTTTTTTATTAAACAAAGACTCGGTCAAACCGTTCAACCATGACCGGTTTAAATACTGAGGTTAAACTGCCCATTTTGAACAGCTTTGATCAGTTCTTAAAGATATTGAAATTTAGTTCGAACCAGTAAGAATTTGTAACTGGTTCCGTTCAAACCTGCCCGATTCTTACAACCTAAAATACACTATTCATGTTTCATATCTTATGAGAGACCTTTCAACTTAGGAAGGGAAAGAAGGTAAACCAAATAAAAGAATAATAAAAATCGTTCTACCTTCAAAGCATCACACTTAAACCGGGCATTGAAGTTGGTATGGAGAGCTCTGCCCATTCCTTCCAAGATAATCTGGAAAAACATAACGTGATTAGGTTCATTCTCTCATGTTGACTCACATTCCCAACTGATGCTTCATGCTTAATAAGGAATTTGTAGCAGACAACATGAAAATATCATACAAAAAATTTCCCGTGTACCAAATCGATGCTTATAAGAAATAAGTAGCAGATTGTATCAGCATCGTACCAAATCAGCATCCTTTGCAGCAGCGGCAAGCTCAGAGCTGACCTGTCTCAAATCTATGCAAGGGCTGCCACACCCATTTTCAACAACCATCAAGGGAACAGAAGAAAACTCTTTTGAACTTTCCATGGTGTTGATCATTGCATCCACAATTAAGCCTCCTACTTCAGCAGCTCTACGAAGAATGTCACAATGCTGTGGACCAGGAGAGTCAATTTGTTTTATGATTTTTGCATAGTTATTACATTATAGATGGAAAGTGTCATTCGTGAATCAAACCACAAACCTTTGCAGCCTCAGCAATGATAGCAGGTAACTCCATAGCGGTAACATCGTTTAGTGCTGGAAGGGAGTTAGCTACCAAAACAACCTGCAAAAATAGCATCATACTATTTCATAGAAAATTTTGGCTCACTAAGAAAATTTCTGACTGAAGAAAAAGGATAGACAAACTAGCAAAAGTATAAATGTCCAGTAAAGCATTTCACTAGCATTATAAGAAGGCAAACCAACCTCAGTTCCCCGTCGTAGGAGTTCTCGCGCAAGTGGAAGCATCCCCAGAACAATATCAGCCCCTGAGTTGTCCACAAAGAGTAAAGCTCTCTTATGCGGACTAGGCCTCTTATCTCCAGAGCCCAACATTCTCTCTTTAAAAACGTCAAAATCATCCACCTGAACCACAACTTGGATAAATAATCATAACAGTCTAGTTCAAGCTAGGGACTACGAAATTAAAATGTTTTTCCCCACACTCAACATACCCGCCAAGGTCGTTGCATCTTATTGCGACTCATTCTATATATTTCAATAATTGTTCCTTTATGATAGAGATCCACACAGGCACGAGAGCCCCAGTCAAATATATTTGCAGCTAGAACACCCTCAATTAAGGTGAGTAATCTTGTCTCCTGTAAATCAAAGAAGATATTTCAGGTCATTAACAGATTTGCCAGATAATACATAAAATTGTTGGTAGAAAAGCTGTCACAAGATACCGTTCATGTTACTGAAAATATACACCCAGTAAATGGAAGAAAGAGGAAAGACAAAACATAACAACATATTTATGCATTACCTCAGTCATGCTATCAAGCTCCACCAGCAAGTCAGGCAATACAGCAAGTGATGCCTCATTTTCCCTAAGATTCAAAGAGACGTAATAAGGATCCTAACAAAAAACAAGACTAAGCAAGGGACCTAAAGCAAATAAGTTATGAAGTTCCATGAAGCTTGTGATCATATTCTAACTACAATATATATAAGCCTGAAGTTCTTTTCCTTAAAAAGGAAAAAAAATCTCTAGATCAGGTAATGCAGCAAGGACACCTCAATTTTCTATCACATGTCTACTTTCATTTTTCATGGCTTATTGTAATTTAAGAAATTTATCTGGCAACTATAACTCAAATAAGTATCCTATATGCATCTCAAATATACAATTATTTCCAAGAAATATATTGTCAGTCAGAGACTTGCAATACATAGAGCACTGTAAGGAAAAATGCTTGATGTAGCTTAAATCATGAAAGGGATCAGACAAAAACTATCTTCATATTAATCTAATAAGATGTTAGGGAAAACTGTTATCACCTTTGTTTTATGCTTCTATAGGGATCAACAAAGTTGAACTCTCTCAGGCACTCTTCCCTTAGTTCCAAGAGATTTGCGAGACCTAACTTGCCATATGCAGCAGGTTCCTCCATCAACCTATTCAAAAGTATAATAGATGTAAAAAGAAAAATGAAATGCACAAATTCCAAGAGGATATTCAGTGCGAGAAATAGCAACATGCTTGATTAAACAAGGTCAATTGTATGTATACCATTTATAAGGTATTAAACGTAAACACCAGTGAGTTAAAAATAAAAATAAAAATGATAACAATACCGAAAATTTTGTGAACTATGTCATTCCAGGAATCAAGAAATAAGATGTGAAACATTAGATGAGGTAAATGTTACCCTTAATTAAACACTGAAATTGTCTAACTTCATGTCATAGGACTTCTTTTGACATAAAAAGAAAGATGTATAATACTCCATTCACTTATTTAAATGTCAAAAGCTCATCCTTATTTATTCTTAAAGGCACAAACAGTACGGTAAATGTGTTAAAAGATACATATCAGATGTTTGACTACCTTGCCAAGTGAGCAGAAAATGCCCGCGCAAAAGCATCACCCCTTCTTTTGGCATCATCTGTCCCACCTTCACTTGCCACTGCCTACCACATTTCAAATCCACGTTCTTAAAATCGTACAAAGACCCAGCAAAAATGAAACTCTGCACAACCTTTTATCATTTCTTAAGAAAAAGAATTAAGGGGAAGCAGATTCAAGTTATGGAAGTACACAACTACTACTTGGGGTAAATGCCAACCATGGCATTATAAACAGAATTTTATTCCCAAGATCTAAACTATTGTAGCCGATTATGAGTTGGCCCAAACAGTTTAGGTTATCATTAAAAAATGGTGGGGTTTAGATGACTTAAGGTTCTCACTGTGTAGCAGACAAATGTTACGCATTTCTGACCTTTTTTTCCTTAAGGACCTGCACCTATGCGCATGCTAGAGAGAAACTGAGAGATGACATTTTTTATGACAATATGATGCTATACCTTATCAACAAGATCCGGCGAATGCTCAGAAAGCACAGTGAACCAATACCTGTAGTAGTACATAAATGAGCAAATAAACGTCACGATTTATAGATATGGAAAAGGTGAATAGTGACGGTATAATAACTACTGCTATTAAGTTAATTATCAAAACAAACAGAAAAGTTTCAGTATGTACTTACTCCAGCTCATTGTGATCTGAGAGGTCAATGGTGTTTGGCTCATACCTATTGAAAATTCAAGTCAAGCATAATCTTTTAGCAAACTTAGAGACATGAAGGATATATGGTACTTAAATATATATCAGCTAAAAGTTGTTTTTCAACAATTTTTTGTTAGATCGAAGTAACCTAATCAACTGAACAATCCCAAAAAAGTGGAGCATACAATGGACAACTTTCTCCCAATTCTTAAGCTACCCCAGAGGCAGTCAGGTAAAGGTAAATGTGAGAGAAATGAATTTGTCACTATTTAGATTTCAAATATTCAGTGTAATGATGAAAATTGAATCAAGCATTTGGGAGTATTGTAACTGGGGAAACACCTCCAACAAAACATACATTTTTGGGTCTGCCAGAAGGGGAAAGACCTCCAAGGTGGGAACCAGATGCAGAACACCAATGTTCAATGCGCTTGCATCTGAACGCAGAGTACTCCCTTTGGATGAAGGAACTTCAAAGCCACCAAGCCCTGTTGTTCCAGGAGGTGCCATAGGCACAGGAGCTGTAATCTCAGTTCCCTTCAGCACAAATTTTTCCATCCATGAAATCTGCATTTAAAAATCAACAGTAAATAAAGATTATAAACTCAATATACATAATAAAGTTCCTGAAAGAACATTAACATCTGATTACATTTGAATCTATAGTAATAAGCACATAAGGTCAAATATTAATTCACATCCATGATCAAGAGGCCAAAGAAACACTACATTTGTTGATTAATGAATCAGCTAATGAGCAACAGAAACTTACTCTTTCATCTCAAATCAATACCTTTTGCTTTCTAAAGGGAAAATGAAAAACTTAAAGGAAAAAATATATGAAAGAAAATGAACTACACTCACCAACTGAAAGCACCAAGTTCTAACTAAGGTTCAGGGTGAAAGAGTATTAATTCAGCTCCTAGTGTGTGTGTTTGTGTGTGTGTAGAGAGAGAGAAGATAAAAGAGCCTTTATTCTGTATGACTCATGATAGGATGAAATACATCTCTTCTTTGGAAGTGTTTTCATCCTTCAATATGAAAATAAGATAAAAGAGCCTTTATTCTACATATATTCCTTCAATATGTAACACATGTAGAATAAAGCACAATATTCCAGATAATCACCATAGTGGATCTACTTTAGGCAATATTCTGAAGCACGAAAATATAACAAATATATAGTGGGGCATACTTATTTCTATAGAATTCTCAGGAGCGAACTAAGAAGACCTGCAAATTTCATATTACACACCAACAAGACAAGATTTTAGTATTTATTCTTAAAAAGAATCAAATGGTCAACCTCCTATATGGGGCACATGTGCAGCCTGATGGGCATTAAGTATATATATTTAATATATACTAGTACTAGCACTTATGTCCATTGAGAAAACTTTTCATCGATTTATCTGCTCCCAATTCATTATTTTTTAGTATTATCTGACATGCACCCAGAGTTCTTAGAAATGCTTTTTCTTTATCCGAGAATTGGTTGAAGTCAAAACTAGCATCGATTCTGTGTAGATCGTCTCAGACTTTACAACAATAAGACTCAAATACTTTTCCATATTTATCAGTAGTTATAATTATTAAAATCTAGACTATTTCTACCATTAGACAAAAGTTGAACTTCACAAGTATTTATTGTTGGAAAATAAGCAAGTGTCAAAGAATTGGCATATATAATGTTTAGTAATTATTAAATGCAACTTCTATAATCATATCTACTTCAGCTCAACATGTAAACTATCAGGTTTATGAAATGAAAAGCTTTAAGTTGCCTAATAGATTAATCTAACTTCATTGCACTACTTTTGGGCTTCAGCTGATATATTTTCCAGTTTTGTTGCCCACCCATACCCTAAACCTATCATTCAAGCGAGTTGGCAGCCAGGTCATATTTATGCAAATCAACTGCACTTGCCTTCTCATTCAAATCTCCAAGAGGAGGTCCATGAATCTTTCCACCAGTATAGGGTGCACCCATTGGAAACCTTTCAACTAATTGATGAACCATCAAATCATCAAGACCATGCTTTTCATAGCTCATAAAAGCACCTAGAGCACCCAAAAAGCCTTCATGCCGCAGAAACATTGCTTGCATCTCCCCTTTTGACCTATGCAAAAATATCTCTTCAGATAATCACAGTGATGCACATATTGTTAGCTTTCATCATGCCACAATAAAATTAGGAACCGAAAAGCTTTCATTGAACAGCATATACTGTTAGCTTAATCATGGAAAGCTTAACACTGGAAAACAAGTCGATCCTCACCAGAAATTAACAGCGAAGGATATTGTGTCCATGGTATAAGCATGGCCTCTTATAAAAAACCCTCCAAAGAATATTCGCTTCAGCCCAAACCTAAGTGCATTCAAGTATGAAATCTGCAGAGAGGAAGAGGAACAACGCGTCATGACTCATAACAAAAACACCATTGTTCATCTGACATGATAATTGAAAGCAACTATGCCAAGGAAATAAATTAAAAAAACCCTTAACAACTAATCATAATACCAGAACGTGCCTTGCATCTGAAATTTAGGATAAAACAAATAAATAACCGGTCATGTTGAATGAGGAAAAATATATTACTTTCTATTTCATTTCCATGTTCCACATGAGATTTGCAGCAGATAAAAACACATACAACTGTACTGTAAGTCATAGCAGAGATGGGCACATGAAAGTGCGCACGCTGCATCTCCGTACTTGATAAGGCTCCCACAGTACAATCAGTTTCATCCGAATAGTGCATTTCTTGGTAAAAAAAGCATACTTGGTTTTACACAATGATTCATTTGAATACCAACACTTTCATGAACTAAAATCAAGCAACAAACTGGGGGCTTTATGCTTTAAGAAATTGCACGTTATATTCTAACAACTAGACCTGCCCCAAATACCAATCCCAAACTGCTCCATTTGTCAAATGCCGAGTTTAACACCATAAAAAATTGTCAACACATTTGTGTAGTTAATAACATGTACCAAGAAAATAAAATACTAATGAACTAATTATATCATCCATATCCACAGAAACAAGCCATACTTTTCTTTGAAAAGAAATCACAAAAATAAATAAATAAATAAAATTAACACAAAGCAGAATTTTTCACATAATACCTGCCCAATGTTGTAAGATATCATTCGCAAGAGGGATAAGGAAATATCTTCTGGTCTGTAATCATCAAGTTCCTTCTTTTCAGCGATTGTCTTGCCAAAACTAGATGCAATGGTTGATGCCGAAAGGCCAATCTAAAATATGATTTAATCAGGTTGCAACACATATTTTGAGAAAGAATGCTGACTTAATAACCATGCAGCTTGCATTTATGCTGCCAGTGAATGTTGCTCCACTAACAAAGAGGAAAATTAAGACCATATTACATACCTTATTATAATCAGTTCCACCATAAATATCACCCACCAGCATGTCAATGGTCCTATTATCTCCCCTTTGACTCAGCTCTAACAACTCGTCGAAGCTTAAAGGACATGAATAAAGGTATACTTTAGCAAAACTTCTGAACAGGGAACAGAGAGGAATAACTTAGATTTGATAATAACCTCTTACACTTGGTTAACAGCCTTCCCAAGCCCCAGTAAGTACCACCACCAACATTTGTCCCACTAACCCGCTGAAACTTCCCATCCCCATCAACCTATTACAGATGAAAGCATAATCATCAGAAGTTTTACCATGCTAAACTCTCATAAGCTCCTGACAAATGCTGAGAAAGTGATACATGTACCTTGATCATACTAACACCAGATCCAATATTAACAAGAAGATAAGGGAACAAATCATTGACGTCAATCTGTGTAAACTCTTTATGACCTTCAACATGTGTAAAAGCTTCATGGCGGATAGCCTACTCAGAAATTGGTTAAGAGAGAGATTAGGATCCAAAGTTTAAGAAGAATAGATCTGCAATCAAGCATGGATGTCCAAACACATGTTTGAATGGCTAGCCCAAGAAGAAGAGAAATATTATTTCATCAGAGTTAATGAGTAGTATGCAGTCGCGGTAATTCTGAAGAAAAAATATTCAATCAAGCTACCAGATATCATAGGTAAAAATAGAATCACGATGCTATTTTAGTAGTTACCATGAATAGAGGGGATGCGATTATTATAAAAGTGAGAACCATACTTGACTTTACCATCCCAACAAGAATATACTATAATGTAACCAAATGATAATTAACAGGAATTGCCAAGTTTAAAGTGGAATCACCTTAAGCAAAAAATTTGCTCCTGCTACGAGGCAGTCCATCTCATCCTCTTTGTCAAGACAAACCCCAAGCCTTTCTTTGAAGAGGTCAGCAAACTTGTATGCCCCACCCCCTGTGGCCTTTTCAGAAAAAACAACTTGTTAATAGTATTATAACTAGTTATTTACTATATAAGAAGAAAAGAATTGCAAAGCAAGAAAATTTCAGGCCTACTTATAAAACTCACAATTTTCAGACCAGAATGTTTGCATTTCTAGAAGCGAATAACTCATTACATAAATAGGAACCTGGAGTGAAGAAACTTAGACATAGCTACATCAATGAATGCTTTTGGAAAAGAAAAGTGCTAACATTGTAAAGTTCAGTCCAAAGTCTCCTTTCAGAAAAATCCCAATCCAAGGAAACTAAACATGAAGATAACCACATTGAGTGTGAGCAATTGAAATTGTGATAATGAAAAAGGATTTCAATCCCTTATCATCCCATCACGGAGGGAAAATGACAATTGCTAAATTTCCCAGCAGTTTATGCATCTCAGTCTCAACCAACTATGAAGCTCTTGATTAAGGCAGTTCCTTCATATGCAATTTTTTTTCTATCCTATTTCTAAAGTAACTTCACTTTATTTTCCAAATTTCATAAGGTTCTCATTGCGATCCACTAAATCGAGGTCTGAATAGGCTTGATTCATACAGAATTTACATACATAACCAGAATAAGACATGATACTGCTGTATCCACTGAAAACAAATTCTAAAACATGTTACAAGAATTTCAAAGTTTACAAGGAAAAGTTTGCTTAAATTTCCTGTAGTGACATGTATTATAAAGATGAAGGTGGGAATTCCGAAAACTCCAAGAAGGAGGGACACTTCCAAGTCCATAAGCTCTAACTTTCCTTTCTATTGCGATCTTTATAGCAAAGATGAAGATGGGAATAAGAACCTATATACATTGCAATAATGAATAGGTTTACCTTAATTACAGCACTGCCACTGGTTGGAGTCCTAGAGAGCCAAACATGAGAATCAATTCCTATTCAAAGAAACAAAAACAATCAGGCTCTACAAAGACAAAATGATAACAAACCAATCCAACGACATGATGAATGACGTAATCATGAAATCACAATGCAAGTAATAAATCACCTCCGCGGTGAAGTTGCTTGGAAGAAATGAAGTCCAAACATTCATTGATCTTGCTCGTCTCAAACTTAACAAAATGGAGCCTTCCACCAAGAACTGGATAGCTTCTCCTACTACCATTAGATATCCCAAATCTCTCCTTCACTATCTGCTTTCTCTTGTCATCAATTGATCGATCCTCATGTCTCGAAAAATACACCAACTTGATCAGAGATCCTGCAATAAACATAAAAAAGCCTTAATTTTTAAAACAAAACAAGTAACCCATCATGATCCAGCAAGAGGGGAATTGTATTGTATACCTCCGATATCGAGAGCCAAATGGGAAATATCATCAGATTGATTAGGCAAGAGAATAGTGGGATCCTTATCCTCAGAATTGCCTTGAATTGCAGCCTTGCTAAGGTCTAATTGGGGTCTGGACCCAGACCGGTGAATGGAAGTACCAGCAGGAGGAGGAGGAGCCATATCTGTCTCAATTTGACTACCCTTTTCGTCTTCCTGGGTTTCTAAAGTTGCAAGATTTAGGACCTCTTTTAAACCAGCCATCAAATACCAAAAACACCACCAACCAACTGGCTAACAACACTACACTAGACTAGAGGGTCAAAGCTTGCTGGGTTAGGTCACTTGTCCTATACTTTAGAAAAAAGACGTGAGCTTTTAAGTATTTTACAATAATTTTAGGCACAAAAAGTGGGGAAGAAGACACAACAGACTGCCATTAAAATATGAATAAAAATTGAAACTTGTTACTCCCTAATCTATTAAGATAATGAAAATGGAATTAGGCCCACTAAACAAGTAGAAGATAGATATGAGTCTGGTTGCAAATAATCTTAGTCCAACCAAAATGACGGCTCCTTCAGACAGAGCCAAAGTGAAACTAAAAAAAGCACAAGTGACGTAGCTAATTCAGTTAGAGAAAGAACAAGATAGAAGACGAATATGGGAGAGAAGAAAGGAAGGAGCTTCAGAAATTATGAAGTACAAGATATGAAGTGGGCATTGACTACTTTTGTTTCTTAAATTTGGCCTTTTCACCCTGGTTATCAAAGTCACTTAACCCAAACAACTTAAATGGCCAAAAGTTGAAGGTTTAACCGGAGATAAAAAAAACAAAAATAGCAAATTATTTAGGCTTAATTGGTGCCATCAAAGTTTAAGGTAACTGGAGTTTAAGGTTTAATCGGAGTTTATTATTGTTACCGAGAAATTGTAACTTGAAATCCACGTAGGCTATGCTTCTTGAAAAATAGCAAACGTTAGCCTAAAAGGGGCCGTTGACCGGCGACCCCTCTCCGATGCTATAGTCAGTATAGAATTTGTGATCGGAAAGCAAGTAACTCCAAGAAAGAGTTAACAATAATTTACCTTGATATCGTTGAGATTGTATGTATTTATAGTGTACTGATCTTGTATTCGAATCCTAGTTGTATTAGGACATATCAAGAATCCCGCCTATTTAGACCGGTGATCATAATCCTATTTAGCTCGTTAATTCCTATTCGGATTAGAAGACTAAATAAGAACTTGAGCCCACCTATGAGAGAGATTCTCCTAGTTTGACTATTCAACACACGTCTTATGTGGCAAGTGAGACTATTCAACATAGTCTACTTTGTCCTACGTGGTTTAAACAAGCATATCGATTGATCCACGTGGCATGTAAAATATTAAGTGTTAACAATTATGGTGAACTGAAAGTTTATGTAAGTGTAGATCTATCCATTCGTAAGATTAGGGCAAATTACAGATTTCGATGAGAGTTTACAGTGGAATTTACAAATTGCTTACAAATAAGAGCTAAATTGACAAAGTAGGGACTCCAACTGCAAACATTTCAAGCAGAAGATGAAGTGACTTGCCACTTGAACAAACTCTTATTGGTAAACTAATAAAAAATATTACTTTCCTTAAATATTAATTATGAATTATATGAGAAAATTAACAATACAATGTAATAAATTATTATGATGTTTTCCTTTGAAAACAATTACCATAATATTTCTGTTTTAAATATTTCTTCAAATTTTTTATGGGTATATAAGAGTTAAATTCAAATGTTAGAAAAAAATTAGACAAAAGATATTCTCATTTATTATTTACTTTAACAAAGTTGATTATTCTTAAATTTTGTAAACAATATAAACCATAATTCTTTAGTTGTAAAAACACAAAATTACAAAGAACTTATTTAAATTTAACCATTAAAAATAGAAATTGGACTTGGACAAGAGTTTAATAACTTAAGATATTTGGGCTTTGTAAAAGACTTAAGTATTATCAAATAATAATGGGCCCAATCATGTATAATAATATAAGAACTTTAATAATCCAATCCATGCACCTATATAGAGTATCAATAATTTTGGGCCCCTTTGGCGGTGAGCTATAGGCCGGTGCACTTCTGGTATAGGTCAGGGCCGACCCTGCAACAAATAGAATATTCATAGTATACCATAAAATTTTATGATACTATTTGGAGAAATTTTAGAATTGGCTGGATTTTCATTTGACAATGGCTCAACCTGACACACCTTCATTGAGTTCATAAAAAATAATTTAATTAACAAAGAGATAAAGTAATTAGTTAGGTTCATTGTCAATTAGTAGACGTATCCCGCCTTAACAATTTCCACTATTTAGCTATATAGTACTTGAGAATATTTGCTATAATGAGGTCGCTCTTCCCTTTTTGCCACTTTTTTAGTAGGCAAAAATACAACGATTCTGAAATCTTTTCCATATAAAAATATGTTGATGTAGCTCTTGTCGGATTTACATCATTTTGTTAACATTTTTGTCTTGTAGGCGTATCAGTGTGCACTCTGTTAAAGGTATAATTCACATTGTTACCACTGGACATTCTTGTTGCATTGGGCCTAAGGTCTGATTATTCTTTAATTAGGAGCAATAAATGTCCTTTCCTCTTGGAGGAGGCATTTTCTAAATACTGTATTTGCTGGCTTAAAACAACTCCAAATCAAAAGGTCAGCTACTCTCACAAAGCACATGGATTTTGTTATTATTATTTTTCTCTTACCTAACTAACCAATATAATAATAATACGGCCTCTTTTCTTTTCCTTTATATATTTCTCAATCACTTTCTAAAAATTTAATGTATGACTTCACTATGATAAGATTTTAATAGCCAATCAACATTGGTTACATTTATCATGTCCCTACACCTATGTCTATACAATGAATTTGGTTGCATTGTATTCTCGTGGCTCACAAATAACACCATTCTTAAATTGTTACCAACAGTTGACATTTTAAATATGAGCTAGCCTAATTCTTTATTCTTTTTTAAGAAGTTAACCTAATATTATTATAGTATTATAATCATAAGTTTATCTGATTAGGCTACTTAAACAAAATGTTTTAATATTACGCTGATGATGTGAGCATTGTACTGATGGTGGCAGTCAAAACAAGAAAATAATATAATTATTGTTGAGGTAAAAAACATTCCAGTGCCATTAATCATTTCAATTTTGCTCAATTAAACTGGGGATATTTATTTTGATGCATTTGACTATTATTTATTTATTTTAATATTTATTCTTCAAATTAATTAACAGTAAATATTATTTAGTTACATGATGGTGCTCATCCTATTTGTTTGTATGTGAATTTATTTATTTTTTACCGGTTTAATATTTTGACATCATTTTTTTTGACCTCATTTGATTTGCTTTTTGAAAGCCTATAACTAGTTTTCTCAGCTTTCTGATTTGGAATCTAATACCTATTAATTCATTCAGTTATGAGAAAAAAAAAACATTAAAAGAAAACTTAACATATACCTATTACAACACTTTTAAAAGTTCTAATTGTTCTTTTGAACTTTCACACGTTACAAATAACTTCATATATTTGTTTACATGTAACCAATAATCTTAAATTTTTATTTAATTATTACAAATAACTTTTTATTTTTGTCAATAATTATAAATGACTTTTTGTTCTTGTTCAATTGCTTATGAGTAACCTCATAATTCAAAATAGATTTGTCTCAAAATGTGGAAAAGATGGATAAATATTATTTTCGAAATTTTTGTCTCTATGTATCATAAGCTTGCACTTATAGAATGTAACACTTAAAATTTATGCATTTTAATACATTAATTTTGAAATTAAGAGATTGTTTGTTACATTATAATAAGTACGTAAGATCATTTGTAGTTTTTAAATTTTTTAAGAAAAGAGTTGATATTTTGAGAGAAGTTGAAAGGGTTATATATGCAGTAAGGTAAAAAAGAAAACAAAAATTAGGCCAACCGTTTGTGAAGTATTATTTAAATATTTTTAGTACAAGTAATATTTATTTAATTAAAGATGTATGTTGTTTTGATTGGAGACGCAGCATAAAAGGAGGAAGAGGTGGTATTTAAACTGATTATGTTTTTAATGCTTATGCTTAGTCACACACCACATTACTACATTTCATCTTTCATTCACGCCAAAAGTCCCTTCCTTTGCAGTTTAACTCTTCTCTTCTCTCCTTAAACTACAAACAACTCTTGTTGTTGTGTTTGTTTGATAGAGTCATGTAATTTTGGGTCCATAACTGTAATCTATCTTTCTTCTAACTTCCTTCTTCTTCTTCTTCTTCTTCTTCTTCTTCTTTGTGTTTCTCATTCCGATAGATAATGTAATCAATCTATCTGCTTTCAACTCTTGTTTTTTCTTGCTCTTCTCTTCTACTTTCTTCCTCATTTGCTTCCTATTCTTTTCAACACTTCAAAATGTTTCTCCTCATTATCACTCTTCGCTAACTTCCTGGGTTTTTTTTGTTTGTTTGAGCTTCTTTTTTCTTGAGAGCTTGACACGGATTTAGAATCTATAACTTTAACATGTAATTTGATTCCAAAAACTGCATTTCCTTTTTTGTTTATCTTCTTTTTGGCGGGATTACTTCATCAACACAAAGATTCCTTCCTGAAGTAAAAAAATAAGAAAACACTTCAAATGGATCTCAACTTGATTCATTTCAAACGCTAACAAGATCTGATGGTATCCTTCATTATGGATTCTGTTCGTTAATATCCTTCCTTCCTTCATTCTTAACTCACACTTGCACACTTTATACCATTCTTCATTCACTGCTAACTCATTCTTTTTTATACCAAATAATAACTAAATCATTCTTTTTGAATATTCACTATGTAAATTCTTCAACTTTAGACATGTACTTACACAATTTCATTCTTCTTTCTGCTCACCCTGCCTTTAGCTTCTCATTTTTACCCTTACCTATGTGCATTTAGCTACTATATTGGCCTCTCGAGTACTTCATTTCTGGATTCAACTTGTGTGTTTTCTGTTTCTCTATTTTCTTTTCATCGAAACGGTATACTTATACTATCATCTTATTCACCATGGAGGAAACATTTGTTCCTTTCCGTGGGATAAAAGATGATCTTAAAGGAAGGCTTTTGTGCTACAAACAGGATTGGACCGGTGGTCTCAGTGCCGGTATCAGGTATCTCCCTCGTATGGATTACTTTTCAATTGAAAATATATTCATCATTTTGTTATTGGATAGTCTTTATCTATTGAATTTGTTATATTGTTGCTAATTTTCTTTCATTTAGGATACTTGCTCCAACAACATATATATTCTTTGCTTCAGCAATTCCAGTCATATCTTTTGGGGAGCAGCTTGAAAGAAATACAGGTTGGATGGCTGTTATGTATTGCAAAACTCCTGTTAATGGTACTTTACTACGTCAACCGGTATATACTAAGCCATTCTACATGTTGTTGGAATTGGCAGATGGAGCTTTGACTGCAGTGCAAACTCTTGCATCGACGGCACTTTGTGGCATTATTCATTCAATTGTCGGAGGACAACCCCTCCTCATTCTTGGGGTAGCTGAGCCAACGGTGTTGATGTATATGTTCATGTTCAACTTTGCAAAGGACAGGAAGGATTTGGGGAAAGAACTCTTCTTAGCTTGGACAGGATGGTATGCATGTTTTTACTTGGCTGATTTTTGTTGAGTGGTTTTTTGTTGATTTTTTTTTTCACTTTTATGTTTATCAGGGTTTGTGTCTGGACCGCGTTGTTGCTTTTCTTGCTGTCTGTATTGGGTGCCTGCTCTATAATCAATAGATTTACACGTATTGCCGGTGAATTGTTTGGTCTGCTAATTGCAATGCTCTTTATGCAGCAGGCAATAAGGGTCAGTGTTCACATCATGCATCATACACCATCTTAGTGAAACTATTTGACTATATCTAAATAAAATTTCAGACACTTTCTCTTAGTATTCGAAGAAGTACTATTGGATCCAAAAATCAGTATTTTCCTCTGCAAACCACCATACACCATATTTTCATCACATGTTAAATGTGTGTACTGTTCTTATAGGGAGTAATTGATGAGTTTGGCATACCCGAGAGAGAAGATCCTAATCAAACTGCACTTCAACTTTCTTGGCGATTCGGCAATGGAATGTTCGCATTAGTTTTGTCCTTTGGCCTTCTTTGGACAGCACTAAGGAGCCGAACGGCCAGATCTTGGCGCTATGGGGCAGGTATTCGATGCTGCTTGGAATTAATGTCTAATGGTTTCAGTGAAAGAAAACAATTCTGCATGTTATATATGTTGTGACCTTGCGGCAATGCAATGCTCACAATTGGGATTCTGTACTTAGCTTCTATTTCCTTTTGTTTTAGATAACTTTGGGAGAACATTTATTCGGTGTCCTTTGTCTGGAAACTTCAAAGAGTTTGCTGTGCATTTAAATTTAAAATTTTCATTTTTTTAAAGGTTGGCTACGAGGATTAGTTGCAGATTATGGAGTACCATTTATGGTGGTTGTATGGACTGCAATATCTTATATACCGGTCAATGATGTACCAAAAGGGATCCCAAGGCGGCTTTTCAGTCCAAATCCATGGTCTCCTGGTGCTTACTCAAATTGGACAGTTATTAAGGTGAATCTTGGAGGCAACTTCTTAAACGTTGGACTTGAATTAATATTCAAGGCAGAGCTTAATTTAATGTAAAACCTGGATATTTATGCAGGAAATGCCCAATGTGCCTCCTTTATACATTGTTGGAGCATTTATTCCTGCAACCATGATAGCTGTCCTTTACTACTTTGATCACAGTGTTGCATCTCAACTTGCACAACAGAAGGAGTTCAATTTGAAGAAACCATCATCCTATCATTATGACCTCCTTCTTTTGGGATTTTTGGTTAGCTGTTGCTCCTTAATATCTATATTCTCATGATACAGTGAGATGGTCTAAATTTCTTGTAGAACTATATCTAGCTTGTGAATTTTATCTGATCAGGTTATCTTATGTGGCCTCATTGGTATTCCCCCTTCAAATGGTGTTATTCCACAATCTCCAATGCATACAAAAAGCTTAGCCACCTTGAAACATCAGGTAATTGTCAGTTCCCAAAACACTGAAGTTCACATGATTCTGATTTTAATATTTCTGCAATTCCAAGGATCTGTTTGCTATTATATCTAAATTTGTGATTCTTTGCTTGCTTTTGAAAATGTGAGGTACTGAGGAAATATTCATACCCCTTACGTTGACATCTCTGACACAAAAGCTAGACCTGAACCTAGTCATAAAAATCCAGAGTTTTCAAAACCAGATAGTTGTAATTATGAAAATTCATTTCTTTAAAAATTCCGCTCATTGTCAGAAATCATACTTTTTGAAGATCATTATGAGTGTTCACTGGGCTAACTGAGTGTCATTTGGCGGGTGCTTGACAACTAGCACATGCCTGATTTTCTGCCAAAAATCTTCAAGTTTGAACTTTGGCATTTTAGGAAGCAAATTGGATGACATAAGTTCTAAACCACAAAACTGAAGTTACATTACATATCTACTGAATCTCTCTAGTATAATAAAAGCATCCTGACCTGAGTATAAACTCTATTCCGATTGCACAAATTGTATGTGTGCTTCAATACTATATACAAGCTGCTTGTCATCTTTTTTTCTTTTGCTTTTGAGCAGCTTTTGAGAAATAAGCTTGTTTCAACAGCCCGAGATAGTATCCGTAAAAATGCAAATTTGGGGCAAATGTATCAGAGCATGCAGGAAGCCTACAATGAAATTCAGACTCCTTTAACATATCAAATGCCATCTGCCCTGGTATTTTAACCTGTTCATGGTTTTGACATTTAAAATATTTGTAATTCTTCCCTCTTTTTTCTCACCTTTACTGCATACAGGGACTGAAAGAGCTGAAAGAATCAACTGTCCAACTGGCATCAAGTACCGGCTACATTAATGCCCCTGTGGATGAAACTGTTTTCGATGTTGATAAAGATATAGATGATCTTTTACCAGTAGAGGTCAAGGAACAACGCCTCAGCAATCTGCTTCAGGCAATAATGGTTGGTGGTTGTGTTGCTGCCATGCCTGTTCTGAAGAAGATCCCAACTTCAGTTCTCTGGGGATACTTTGCGTTTATGGCTATTGAAAGCTTGCCAGGGAATCAGTTCTGGGAGAGGATATTATTGCTTTTTACTGCTCCAAGTAGAAGATACAAGTAAACCCACTCTTAAATCCTAGCTATAATTTCTAATGTTTCCGAAGTCTTATATATAATCTAAATATGCCAACTTTCTTTTTCTGTAAATGTGATTCAGGTGTAATAGGTCAATTACTTAGGAAAAGTTTTAAGTGGTAGTTAAAATATCTAAGTAATTACCATGTTTTGATCTTATCATGAAGTTTCTGTAAATTTTTATGTAATCAAGCAACATTTAATCCTCAGTATCTTACCTTGCCAGGGTGTTGGAGGAGTATCATGCAACTTTTGTTGAGACAGTACCTTTCAAGACGATTGCCATCTTTACCTTGTTCCAGACAATTTACCTGCTCTTGTGCTTTGGCATAACATGGATCCCAATAGCTGGAGTCCTTTTCCCACTACTGATCATGCTTCTAGTCCCAGTTCGGCAGTATGTGCTCCCTAGATTTTTCAAAGGAGCTCATCTTCAAGACTTGGATGCTGCAGAATATGAGGAAGCTCCTGCTGTAGCTTACAACATGGCATTTGAAGTAAGTCGTCTTAACCATCTCTTTTTTTCTGGTAGACAAGATCGAAGATCTGAGTTTATATAACGTATAAATGATTGTTGGGAGTTGGTTTCTGCCTTATCTTATCAAATATTTCAAATTGAAGAAGTGCTATGACCAGAGAAGAACTAAGTTACGACGTATTTTAGATGCCATGCGTTTCGGGATCCATCTTTATCAATGTTTGACAGAATTCAGATTTATGTTCATATTAAATTTTGAGCTTTAAGTTGTGACATTATATATATCTGATAGGATCAGGGTTCTCAAGCAAGAACACCCAACATTGATGGGGGAGAAATTCTAGATGGAATTATCACAAGAAGCCGGGGTGAGATCCGTCACACTCAAAGTCCTAAAGTGACAAGTTCTACTCCAACTTCATTACATGATATTAAATCTCCATTCAGTCCGCATGCATCACAGAGGGCATATAGTCCCCGAGTTAGTGAACTGAAGTCAGCATGGAGCCCCAGATCCCCGAGATCTACTGGGACAGGAGTTGCAATAAAGGGAACTCCTAGTCCAGGGCAATCAAACCTGGGGAATAGCTCTCCCGGCTGCTCGTCAAGCTAAAGCCTTCCATACAAATTATTCCAGTGAGTTTATTTGTCAATGTGCTCGAGAGGTCTTTCTATGTATCTAAGTCTAAATGTAATAGTTTCTTGGTTCTAACAATAGAATGTCGGTTACCATTGATTGTTCTGTATCTCCAATGAACTCTGGGCAGGATCTTCTTATGTCAATGAAAATATATACGTTATGCTATAATTTCTTTCTTGTCTAAAATAATATTTACTTCCACTGCATATAAATCAGATTCATGTTGGTTGCAAGACCATAAACGATAAATCTTTTCATATTAGAAAAATCCAACTTCATACCACTATAATCTGTCTTATTTCCTAATGAAAAATTTAATTACTCTAGAATCATCACGTGTAAATGTGTTTCACGACAGATTAGGAAAAATTTAATTACTCGAAAGGTGAAAAGGAATGCGACTGCTACAACCGTTCCTCTTTGAATTTGTTATGGTGGACATATTTGCCTCTTTGAATTTGTTGTGCTGAACATTTTTGTGTCCTATTGTCTGCATTTTTCAATGCAAAACCAAGCAGAAACTGAAATAGGCAGATATGCATGCTTGCATTTACCAGTTCTGCAATGTTAATGCAAATCACACAGCAAGAGTTTGAGAAACAGATGAGTGAACATTCAAAGTCAAAGTATGTCATGTTGGAGCACCAGAATCCAAAAGGTACATGGTATCTATCCTTTTCTTTACATGAATTATATAATTCTAGGGTTCCCCAACTCTAAGCCCTAAGGGGAATAATTGTTCTAATAAGTGAGGGGGAGATATTATGTCAGTCAGGTTTCCACTATGGCCTCAGGATGACAAGTGGGAATCTCCTTTGATGAATATTGGTAAGGACATAACCCACATATGCTTTATATGTCCTTGCACTAATATTTGTACAATCTTGCGTCGGTAGCCTATAACAGGTCAATGCTGTCTAACATTTAAGTTTCCAACTTATACTATTCCGATTTTGGTGGATTGAGGTCCCGATCTTTTATTTCAACACATCATAGCCCTGGAGCAGCTAAACAAGTAAATTTTCGAACCTAGATAAAATGAATAACGTCCTATTTATCTAAATGAGTTTAATGTTCAAAGTGACTTTTCGTGTTATCCGAGGTTTAGTGCCAAAGAAGTACAAAACCAAGTCTTTTAATGTACTGAAAATTTGAAATGAAAGTTAAGAGGCTCAATCCATCTAAATCATAATGATGAGTCTCTGGATACATTTTGCCAATATTCTATAATCTTGACTAGTTATTCCATGTCTTTCATAGTTTCATTAACAATTTTAATATCTAGTTCTTGTTTCTCTTTTTGTATACAATTCTCAAATGCTTTTAGGTAAAATATCTAGTGGAACTGATATAATGTGGAAACTCTTATTAAATGAGAATAATGAATTTTATATCTCCTACATAATTCATGATATGTTTGAATAATCTTGAGTAACTTTAAATGAATTAAGGTTTAAAATGATCCTTAAAGTTGTCAAATATGATCAACTTCAAAACAAAGTTATATCTGAACTTCGATTTGAACTAATTTGATCGGCCTACCAATTTAAAAGACCATTTTGACAATTAACTTGCACTGAGTTGGCACTTGAGCAACTATGTATATATCACCATAAAATCTTGGTAATGGTTTCAAAATAGAACTTATGCACAACAAAGTAGGTATATATGATTCCATTTAGTTTATCCTTATAGGAGCTTGTGTTTATTGTTTATTATTGCAACTTTACCACCATTTGTTTGATTAGGAATATCATTTCAATAATCATGTCTATATTCACTTGCTATGTTGGGAAAGGATGGATGGAAGGCTAGGGCTAGAGTTGGTAGATAACATTTTTGTCAATCAATAGGGAGGCAAAAAATAGTGGTAAAGGGTACAATTTACTTCCACCATCTCTTATCTAGTAGCAAGTTGGGCCTATTAGGGGCTTTGTTTTTCAACGATTTGTTTGTCCTGAGTATTCAAATCATGCTGATTTAAGCTCCCTTTTCCAAAATTAATAATAATAATAATTCATGCTTGAACACAGATTTTGTTGATTTGGAACGATCTCATCTCATGCCCACTTGATCAAAATCTATGCTAGTTTATGAAATGTATTTAGACAATTGTCATTAAAAAAAACTTGCAAGTGGAAGCACTTGGTTTTTAGTGAATGTGGTGTAATATTCTTATCTTCACTTGGAGGGAGCAACCACTTCTTTTTTTATTATGTTTTAAACAACACTTTCTTGATTAAACAATTCGAAACTGGATTAATTAATATTTATACTGGAAAGATTTGTTATTTGTAGTTACCTTGACGTAAGAAGCATTTTAATCACCTTTTTGGTTCTTATATATTCCTTTCTGACTGAAAGAACTCGATGTTAATCCAGGTGAACATTCTAATATAATAATAATCCTCTTCAATAACAACATAATTCAAAATTAATGTGAACAGTTCTTGCAAAACAATTGGGTTAATGTATATACAATACAATTGGCTCAATGTTCAATGGGCTAATATTTACCCAACATAAAACAATTGTATTATTATCTCATCAATCCAATCTGTTCGTGTCATATTCGCAAGCTATGTATAAATCTATTATCTTTATGTCTAAGTGGAAAAGAAGTAGCATGAGAGATAATAGTACTATCTCCATGCAATTAGGTTTGTGTTTTATTGGCGGATTGTACACATTTTCCATCCTTACAATTATGTAATGTAATAATAATAGAATTCAATTATTCTAGTAAAAGTAGTCTTGATCATGTTATAAATTAAAATCCTTTCTTAGCTTAATACATTTATAGACCTTTAAATTTGTCCATTTTTTCACTTAGTCCCATCAACCCGTTAAATGTGATTCAGTTTATCTAAAAAAATTGTTATTGTCACGTATATGATATGTTATTATGCCACGTCAGTACAAAAAGGGTAAAATGCTTTACATTTTCCGAGTTTAGGGGACTAAATGAAAAAAGATTACAAGTTTCTAAAATTGATGGACCTAAGTGAAAAAAAGGACAAATTGAGAGGCAGTATAGGTATAAAGCCCCCTGGAAAATTCATCTACAATTATCATTTCAAGTGTATATAAAGATATTCATAGGCTCAATGGTCCATTGCCAATAGCTTAAGGTCATGTCATGTTTAAAGTCCAAACTAATGGCCTATTGTATTCATGGGCTTAAAGGAGTCCAATACTGACACAAAATTACTTGAAGCTGAGCGCCTCTTGTTATTTTTTGGTATTTGATTGAGAAGAGATAAATATTTAGATATGAATCAAGATAATAAATTGGGATAACCATACAAATTGTTGTTTAACACACTCATTGAATAATCATTAGCCAAAGACTTGTACGAGAAAGTGAGTGTTTAGAGAAAAATCTATGGAAATATTGATCTTGAAAAATCGAAAATATAAATTTACAATACTAACTATTTCTACTTTGAAATCATGAATGGAGCTTAACAGAAAAACTTAGTTTTGGATCATAGATGATTAATTTTAGTGTGCAAATTCGATTAGACTCTGGAATGATAAAAAAACATAATAATAATAATAATAATAATAATAATAATAATAATAATAATAAACCACTAACCAATGGTTTAATGGTTTTTGTTTAGCTCTAAATGGAAGTGTGATGGAAGGAAAAAGATGAAAATAGTTGTTTCTGTTGGGGGCTAGAAAACAATGCATTTAAGGAACATTGACACCAACCATCCTCTCTCAAAACAGAGTAGACAGAGCAGATAGTGTTGTTTGGAGATTCAATTACAGAGTAGTCATTCTGGTCAGGAGGAGGATGGGGTGCTTCCCTCCTTGTCACTTACTCTTGCTTTTTTCATATCTTTTTCTTACTTACATCATATTAGATTAATAATCGACACGTACGTTAAGATGTGTGATAGGTCCAATTAAAAACTCGAGCTGCCAAACGGGAGAAATTGATAAGTTTAGGTGTGTGACTGTACAATTAATTATATACAAAACCTATTCTATTAAACTTGTTTAAAACACCATACCTCTTTTTATTGCAGGAGATGCAATTGCTGAACTAGTTGAATAATAAAAGTCACTATATTTTGTTTTCATTGATATATCTCTTCACACTTATGTCATCTACTCTCATTTGTTTCAATTTTAAGTTAAGAATTTATTATGCATTCAGCACTCTTTTAGTGCATATGAGTAGGATGTAGTAGGCATGGTGTTAACTGATTGACTTGTCATGCATTCAGAAGGGCGAATTGCATTCGCTAAGTATGGTATTCGTTATTCCGAACTCGTAAACACTATATAATTTCCCTGTTTCCATGTGGCTTTGTTATCAGCTGGAATCTATATAATGCTCAATACTTCAGTTTTCAACCAAGAATATGCATCATATTTAACTTTGCTCATTGTTTATGGCTTTTGTGAATGTGCTTTTGATTTTTCTCTAATATTATGCCTCATTTCCGTATGGTTGAGTGCTCATTCACAGTTTCATCTTCCAAGTTATTATTTTAATGAATTAACTAATTAGTGTTAGAACTTGGAATAATCTTATCTACGTTTTTAAGATTTTCATAGGCTGAGAAAGCTATGAAACTGCCATAAATGTAATGCAATGGTAAAGCCAAGAAGCTATAAGAGTTTTCCGTGAAGCGTGGCTCTATTAAAAAATCATTAAGCACTAGTAAGGCGACTAAAAATCTCCGAAGCCTAGTCAGGTATACTTTGGAGATTAGTCCGATTTTGTGCATATAGACAAAATCTTCTTTTTGAGTCTATAGGCCAAGCCTAAATAGTCAAGGCGTGCATCATTTAAAAGAGTGCTCGGAAATCGATGGACATAACCCTGAAATAGCTTTCCATCTATAATGCCTATAAAAGAGATGTTGTTATTCTTTGTTGTAAGGATTCGATGGAACCATTGATCGCTTGATTGCTTGCTTGAGCATTGCTGCAGTGGGTTTCATTATCACCAACAACCCCTTTACTAGTTTAAGCTTCTCTAAAGACAATTTTGCCCTTTTGAAGAAACTTCAAAATAATTCTCTGGACATTTTGAACAACAATTCAACTAATTATACTCCAATTGTTAGACTCAACAATACCTAAGTGTAGAGTTTAAAGTTTAAATCTTAATCCTTTCAATGAAGAAAATAATTTGAACAAAAAACTTTAATTTCAGACCCACACATAATCATTCATGCAAATACATAGAAAAATGTAGAAATGAGGATATATTGAGTTGGAATCCTGTAAATATTTGTTTACTTTTAATTTTCTTTTCCAAAAACATAGGAAAAATAGGAAAACCTTAACCCAAATTATATGATACATAAACTTTAATATTTGATTTATCCTCCAATTTAAACTATTATTAAAGATAAATTATCTTTTGATACATGAACTTTAAAAAATTTACAATTTATTACCTAATTTTTATTTTCACACTTCAAATTATTATTTTAAATATTAAAAATAAACTTATTAAATATCAACAATATACATAGTTATTCTAAATTAAATCTTCAAACCAAATATGTTGTTTTAAATTAAATCTTGAAATTCATGCATATTTCATAATGTCTTTGAGCGGCTGCTCGGATACTGACAAGTGACAACTCCCCCTATCAAGCAACTTCTTACTTTTCCCATATAACGGAAAAATTATTGTAAGGTCCACGACCTCCTTTACATAGAGGTTCTAATTTATTGGTTAGAACCTCCATGTAAAGGAGGTCCCGGACCCTGTGATAATTGCTCCATACAACGATGCACTCACAATTACTCAAAACTTTTTAAAGAAGTTGTCGTCATCAAAATCCTAATCTCATCATTGGTCTCCCTCATCAATGAATCTGAACTTATATTGCATGGGAGACAATTTGATAAGGAATGTGAGTTTGTGGGCCAAACCCAAATAGATCTACACCAAGCATGTCATAAAAAAGTGGACCGACCCTATCGAGCACGAGTTCTTAATCCGACAATCAAACAAGACAAGTTGGGAAAATTAATCACCACTACAATTGACAAACACAACTGATGAAACTATCCGACAATGGTGTACTATCATCACATGGACTCACTCTCTGAAAAACAATTGGCAACCACACTTCGTCTATGTTACCGATTAAATGTAACTTTGCTTCCACGTCAACTAGAGTTTTTTTTTGAAAAATAGCAAACATTAGCCTAAAGGGAGCCGTTGACAGGGGCCCCTCTCCGATGCTAAAATATAGAACTTGGCCAGAAAGAATAACTCAGAACTTGAGTAGTGTGAAAACGTACTTTGGAACGTATAATTCTCATGTATTTATAGCTTGATGAATAGCCCTAATACTAGTAAGTCTAGGACTAATCCAACCAGTGACTTTTTTCCCGTTTAGTCGGAGCTTACCTATTATAAATAGGAGACTAAGTAGGAAATAGAATCCGAGTAAGAGAGAGAATCTCTCGACTGATTTGACTTATCAACGAATGTCTATGTGACATCTATGACTATTTGACCAAGTCATCTAGGTCCACGTGACTTTCACGTAACTCCTCATTGGTCCACGTGTTACGTAAAATATACGATACTAACAGTCTATAAATATCTCCATTGTAATAAATGTGGGTACAATTACATTCTCTCTCTAATATTTTATTGACTTGGTCGTCAGAGTGCATTCAACGCCTAGTCCACTTCACAAAAGGAGCCTAATGTCTCAAACTCAGTACTCGAAACCTGTCAAAAAATGTCATTTGTGACCACTTTATCATTACAGTTTAGTGTTATTTTTATCACTATTAATTGGAAGACAAATAGTTGTTCATGTAGTGATACTTTATGTTTTTGTTGAAGATAAGGGTTTTTATATTAAGTTGAAGCCACTGAATTGTTCTTTATATATGTGAAATAAAGAAGACAATAAGATATTTTCCTTTTTGAGTTTATTTAAGTTATAAAATGATGAGGTAAGAACATCTCTAAAAAACGTCTATTCACTCCCAAGTTAACATTTAATGAGTTTGATGAAAAATTAACTCTAAAAATATTTTAATCATTTCTCAAATCACTAAAAATCACATTTTCTCTCTTTATATTTAACAATTTCATTTAACTAATCATCAACCCTAGAAGAGCATTTTCTTCCCCAATATTTCATGCTTTATGTTTGTTCATGTTTAACTATTCACATCACTGCTACCGCTCTCAATTGAAAATTGTCTGTTTATATAATTTTGTCTTAAATAAAGTCACTTTAATCATTTTTCGTCAAATTTCTCATCAACATTGATAATGAACCATTTCAACTATGTCACATATTGATAAGATAATAATATTCCGTTGTAATCCCTCAGCTTTGTGTATTGTCCATACTTTGAGAGTGAGTATCTCTACTCTTATACCTATGCTTTTTGTTAAAAAAAATGAAATAAATAAATATTGATATGAACTTTGAGTTCAGAGGCTGGTAATAAAATTATTTTCTTAGCTTTTCACTATAAGAGAAAATTGTAATAATTATTGAAATTAAATTAGAATTAATAGTAAAGAAAATGCTTAGCGTTACACGGTAGGTATCAATATGTCTAAATAGAATTAAAAGCATGCTATAAATGTGCTCCTTAATTTCCCATTTAGCTTAGAATTAGGACTATCTTAATTTCAAAGTTGAATTTGACTCAGATGTGAACTAAGTCAAGAATTAAAAGTGGAGTTCTAATTAATTTCGGTTACAATATTTTCATTCGTAAATACTGTTTTTTTTTTTACTTCCAACTAAATTATGGGAAATTTTACATTCGGCTTACCAAGTTTTTTCCGAACCAATAATTTGATGTCATGTCATCTCTCATGTAAGTTAATTAGTATCTAGACTTATAACTTAAGTTATAACTTTTTAAGATCTTTGATTTTTATAGTAACTAATGTTTATATGAACAATTATCACTATGAAATATATTTTTATTTAATTATATAGTGTCAAAAATTCAATATTAATTAAAGAGTTATGTACCAACTATTTATTGTTCTAATGTATCATGTCATCCGCAGTTTGGATGCACAGTAAATATTTTCAAAAATTGGCAACATTTTTCCTGTATTGCTCTTCTCAATTACCATGTGCCATCTTTTTATTATTATTATTATTATATGAAAAACACTTCTTTTAATTATATTATAATAATTCAATCTTTTTATTACTATCATATTATAAAAAAAAAATTACAATATGCATTAGTACATCAATCAATAATATGACGAAATATAATATATTATAGTATCAAAAGTTTATAATTTAATGTTTAGAGTTTGTTGTTACGGTTTTGAATTATATATAATTATTCTAATTACAAACATATAATTAATAAATTACACATGTTAGTGTAATTAATTAGTTAACATGTTACTTGATAATAACTTATTAGTTTGACATCTCAAATTATTCGTCCCAGCGTATACTAAAATCATGCATATGTGATATGCATCTCTTAGAACTAATTCTAAAATGTAACCAATCATTTTTAAAAGTATATCTAACAAATTAATACTCCGCCTATTTTATAATATATGACATTTTGGAGAAAATATTTGACGTCTTACACTTTTCTAGAAACATTAAATGAACTTTTTCTCAACTTTACCATCATGATGATTGGCTAGAAATTTGTGGAGTCATTTTGAGCATTAATTATTAGAGATGGTAATATCAAATTGTTTTTAATGTTAATTAATGAGTTTCTTAATATGTGTGTAGAAACTTTAAACGATAAATATTATGAAACGGAGGAAATATATAAGAATTATTATTATTATTATTATTATTATTATTATTATCGCATACTAAATACATTCTAAAATATCAATAATATTCAAAGAGTGGTGCTCACCTAGTCGATAAGTGACCAAATAATATTTGGTCAATCACCATTAGATTAGAATTTAATCTTCACCCTTAAATTTTAATCTAATGGTGATTGACCAAATTTTATTAGGTCAATTATCGACTAAATGATCACCACTTGTAGTTTAACCGTATTGGCCTTTCACCCATTTTGTAGAAAAGCTCTTAAATTGTTTTCCCAAAATGCTATTGCAAATAGCAAAATTATAGTCCCTCCCTCCTGCATATATATCAAGCTTCATGGTCACTTTTTTTTTTTTTTTTTTGCATGGTCACTTCTAGTTAATTATTTTCTCTTCACTTTCTTTGCCAAATCTTTGTTCCTTTTTTTAATAGAAAGATATATGTTGTCAAAAAAGGTCCACCAATTGTCACATTTTTTTATTTGAAAACAATTTTCAAACAACTTAAATAAAATGGACCAATAACGATCTGCCACGTAAGCGAACCTTATGTTGACTAATGGCAGCTATTAGCATATTAATTAACCAAGCATGAAATATTACCAAAGTAAAATTTCACATATAAACCATTAAAAAAGAGACAGTAATAAAATATAGAATCCAAAGTTTGTCCTGAAAGTAGAGAAGCTTAATAGTCACTAGGGCTAAACATTATGAACCATTAGATGAATAGTAACCAAGGGCTATGATCAACCTCTAACCACTATTAAGTTAGCACAGGAAGCCTTCCAAAAACTCACAAATTAATCTGCTCTCTCTTTCTCAGTCCAAAAGCAATAATGTTTTCTTCTCATATGAAAAATGGATTCCTCTTTGGAACACCACCTTCATCAACAAATCACTTAGCAGACTTTCAGTATCATGATCGTCAAATTCATTCAAATAGATCATCATCTTTAAATCCCATGCTTAATGGGGTTCATCATCAAACTTACTTTTTTGATGGTTTTCCATATGGGTCATCAACAAATGTTGATTTCCATGAGGATTATTATGAGAGCAAACCATTTGGAGAAAATGGTGGGCATGTTCAAGTCATGGACAATTTCCAAAATGGAAAAAACTTTAATCTTATGGGTTACAATCAAGTAAACCTGCAAGAATTCAAAACGGTACCGGATGAAGTATCCTCTTATGTCGCTGCTGATGGTCATAAGAAATCTGTCAATAGAGTCTTGAAAGGCCGCAAGAAGACTGTAGTTAAGGGTCAATGGACAATTGAAGAAGATAGGTACGATATTAGGAAAATCCGGTGCATGTTTAATGAAATTACTATGTTAGCGTTTTTTTTTATTATTCATGTCTATTTTTGCTTGAAGATTTTATATCTTGTAAATAAGGTTTACAGTATCATACGTGTTGATTTTTTTCTTTATGATATCTCATATTTATACACTTTGGGTCATGTTTTACAGGCTTCTGATTCAGCTGGTGGAGCAGTATGGAATTAGAAAATGGTCACAAATTGCTCCAATGCTACCCGGAAGAATTGGGAAACAGTGTAGGGAAAGATGGCACAATCATCTCAGGCCTGATATCAAGGTGGTTTTTCTTTATTTTTTAAGGGCACTCCTTTTGGTCCATCTATATTTTAGTTAAATGGTGGTATTTTATTAAGGTTATGTTATAGAATGTTTCCGGAGTCCATTTTAATTTTGTCCGTGAAACAAACATAGGTTATGAATGATTAGTTTTGTTAATTGGGTGTATGTATAAAGTTTATTCCATGTTTGATGTAAAGCTCCAATCATATCATATGCGGTTTAGGGCCATTTTTATGTTTCTCCAAATAGAGACAAAATCAGTTAACCACAACTAATGAAAATGCATAAACATGGAAGACACATTGTATATGTTGTATGAATTTGTTTTCAAATAATTATGCAATTTCATTTTTTTTTCGAGATTTTGAGTAATATCAGATGAGCTGTTGTTTGCCTGTACAAAGAAGACATATAGACATGTATGGTTGGCATGCATATATGAATTTGTTTCCAAATAATTATGTAATGCCAGTTCATTTTGTTTAAAATTCAGAGTCATGTCAGATGAGTTGTTGTTTGCCTGTACAAAGAAGACACATGGATGTGTATGATTTGACATGCATATATGAATTTGTTTTCAAATAATTATGTTATGCTAGTTCATTTTGTTCGATATTCAGAGTCATAAAGAGTTGCTCTGTTTGTACGCATGGAGTTGCTCTGTTTGTACGCATGGATATGTATGATTTGGCATGCATATATGAATTGTTCCCAAATAATTATGTTATGCCAGTTCATTGTGTTTGATATTCTGGGTTATCTCAGATGAGTTGTTGTCTGCGTGTACGAAGAAAACACAAGGATATGCATGATTTGGCATGCATATATGAATTTGTTTCCAAATAATTATCTTCTGCCAGTTCATTTTGTTAAATATTCCAAGTAACGTAAATATGAGTTGTTGTCTGCCTCTACGAAGAAGACACATGGACGGCATGCATATATGAATTTGTTTCCATATAATCATGTTATGCCAGTTCATTTTCTTTGTTATTCTGGGTCATGTCAGATGAGTTGTTTGTTTGTCGTTACGTATAAATTGTGTTGTGATTTGTTTTGTTGACAGAAAGATGTATGGAGTGAAGAGGAGGATAAGATACTAATAGAGTCACATAGAGAAATAGGAAACAGATGGGCAGAAATAGCAAAAAGATTGCCAGGAAGAACTGAGAACTCAATAAAGAATCACTGGAATGCAACAAAAAGAAGGCAGTATTCTAGGAGAAAATGTAGGACTAAAAATCCAAGAGGAACGCTACTTCAAGATTACATTAGGAGCTTAGACTCCTCTATATCTGCAGGGCCTAGTGCTCCTCCGACACCAGATTTGAGCCTCCTTCAGATTAAGTCTAATAATAATAATAATAATTTGGTCCCAAATTATGGTTTAGACCATTTTGAGTTTGATGAGAAGATGTTTGAAGATGGATCTTGTAGCTTTGATTCTTTACTTGATCATGATATGCATTATCATCATCATCATCATGATGCTAGCTTTCAGGAGGAGGAGGAGGAGGATTATGAAAATCCATCCATGGATTTTCATTTGAAGAATAAGGAGATGGATTTAATGGAAATGATGACTCTGGATAAAATGTAATCTATATATTCATTTTGGGTATATATATTACTAGAATAATGTTGTTTTTCAATTTAAATAGGAAAGAAATATAGAAAAACAAAAAAAATATGTATCAAGTTGATTTTAATTGGGTGGCAATAGCAAAAACTATGAATATAATAAAAGTGGCTTAAACAAAAATGTCGGAATGTGCCGGACATATATTGCATTTATTTTGTTTTACTACCATAACGTCAGATTTTGAAAATTTCTTAATTTGTCTTTTGTTAAGAGTATTTATTTCTTTTCTAATTAATGCTTTGATTGGAAATTCTTTACAACTTTAATTAGGTAATGCAGTTTTTGTTTGGAATTAATGGGTTTTCGGTTATTCTTTATATATACTAGCTTAAGTGAAATGAAATAAAAATTGTTGGGAGCGGTAAACAATTTACATTTATGTACATTAAATCAAATGTTAAAATTCTCTCTATTTCTGCCCATTTGTTTCCAATTTTCTATGTGCTACTGTTAGTAGCTTATCCTCCTCTTCACTCCATATATTCTTCTATCAATAAAATAAATCACTAACACAATTTATATATGAACAAACATACAATAACTCAACTGATATGATTCAAAATATCAAACAAAATGAACTGGCATAACATAATTATTTGAAAACAAATTCATATATACATACCAAAACATAGATGTTCATATATCTTCTTCGTACATGCCGACAACAACTCATTTGACATGACTCTGAATATCGAACAAAATAAACCAACATAATATAATTATTTGGAAACAAATTCATATATGCATATATCATACATGTCCATGTGTCTTCTTCGTACATGCAGACAACAACTCATCTGACATGACTCAGAAATCGAACAAAATGAACTAACATAAGTCACATAACATAATTATTTAGAAACAAATTCATATATGCATGTCAAGACATATATCTTTCTTCATACATGCTAACGACAACTCATCTGACATGACTCTAAATGTCAAACAAAATGAATTGACATAACATAATTATTTGGAAAAAAAATTCATTTGTGCAAATCATACATGTTCAATTGTTTTCTTCGTGCAGACAGACAACAATTCATCTGACATGACTATCGCACAAAATGAAACTGACACGACATAGTTATTTGTAAACAAATTCTTATATGCATGCCAATTGATACATATGTACGAATTTATTTTTTTCTAAAATTCAAGTTATAGTGCAGCTCCTCATTTTCAACGATCTTTTTGAGGTAGCAAATAACAGAATCTTGGATGGAGACCATGGAATCCTCAAAGTAGACATCTCTAGCTTTTTATGGATTGCTCAAGCTTCTTTAGTGGACTATTGACCAACATATGATTTTTTGAAGTTAGAAGCAGTAAACAGAAAACAAAGAATTGTTGGTGAAGACTATTTTTCTTGGCACTTTGGCCCTATTCCCCACCTTTTTAGGGTTAGTTTTCACCTTAACTCAGAGACAGAATGTAGGTGAGTGAGTATACAGTGATCCTGCCAAATTTTTAGGGATATTAGAGTTAGTGGGTGTGATTTTATTCCCACCAAACTTGCATTTGCCTATAAATAGAAATCATTCTCTTCCTTTCCAACCAGTTGTCTGCCTCGTTTTTAGCTAGCCTATATTCATCCAAATTCGTCTCTTTAACTCTAAATTTTGATTATCTTAAGCATCATCATGTTCCAAAATTTACTTGGGGCAAATTTCTCTCAAGAATCCTATAGTTTAGCTCAAGTTAAAATAATCATTCAACTCAAATTTTCTGTTTTTGGTTCCAACTAGCCAACTTCATCACCAATTTAAGTACCTTGCACTCAACCAAATTCATTGTTCTTTAACTCAAAATTTAGACCTAGCAGCAACCTTCAAGTCCCAATTCTTACTTTAGCCAAATCGACTTCAAGTCCCAATTAGTTCCAAGTGTTCAAAGTTCTTTCCGAAAACCTGTTTTCCAGCTCCCAAAAATCAAGATTCCGATCTAACACTTCTAAATTATTTTAGACTAATTCCACTCACTCTTCAGCCCTACAACTTTTGAGATTAGCATCTCCTACCTCTTAGCTAAATTTTTGTTTTTAAGGAATCTAAACCTCTTGAAAAATATCTGAGCTTTCACTGCTGATTTTTTCTAATGAACTAAATTTTTTAGAATAATTAAACTTTTGTCTAATAAAAACAAAAGTAGAGCAAAGGGACTCATCTACTGACTAAAAACCGAAACTGAAAGAAAGCCTCAAACCTGGATGAAAGGATTGAAAGCTTCCTTGACGACTAGGTTGGAGAATAGGCGTACTTTTAATGTTTTATCATTTGAGAGCTTCATCTCTCTAATTCGTTTTATACCACAACACCTAAATGACCTCAAATTATAATCATATCACCAAACAACTCGGTACAATTTACCTCTGAAAACAAACACTCTGGTATTCCTATGTATGCTTCACTTATTAAAGTGGAATCTTTGATAGGCAAATGAATCAGCAGAACAACTGCCTTTCCAGTTAAACAAAGAAAACTAAACTGTTGACCATTTATTTTACAAGGCATTCATTCTTTGGTCCTGGTCAACCAAAAATTGCTAACTATCAACAGTTGCAACTACACACCATATTTGAAAGGTCAGAGTCGACTCTGTCATTCATGTCTACAAATGGAATAATCAATTCCATAAACTACATCACAACACTAACAGTCTCTTAATCAGACAAACATTTAAACCAACAAAATTGTATTATGCTTTTGGATTTAATCACACTGACATACGCTCAATCAAAATACAATTTCTCTTTATGAAAAAAAAAATTAATCGGAACGCGCAGTTTAGTAAATGAAGAAACAAAGAGTGCGAGAACAAAAATAAAGCAAGTGTTTCAAGTTCCTGACCTGATCTACAAACAAGTTTGTCTATTCTACAATGTAATAACCAAATTTAACTGCAAAAAATTCTCCACATAACTCAAGCTGTCTTTGCCTTAGGCTTAATACGCTTCACTCTGGAATACAGAAAAACTCCAGCAAGGGCTATCCCAGTACCTGCGTTATGCAAACATGTATTTTAAGAATTGAGGAAGGTTAAGATAAGCATAGCAAGATATTGAACTAATGTTTGTTTCGCAAAGTTCAACACATGGGTCTCAAGTAACTTTACCAATAGCGTTTATGGGTGAGACAGGTGTCTTGAAGAATATAACTGAGCTCACGATGACCACCACTCGCTTCACACAATTTCCAACAGAGTGGGTAACAGGGGATACCCTCTGCAATATCATGTAAGAAACCTGGACAGAAAAAAAACACCGACTTATGTATCATTCACAGGCAAGGAGTTTTGGAGGAAGAATGTTATAGTTCACAGGCTATACAGTTTGTCGAGTACTTAAATATACTATTTTACCTCCTTAGATGTGTCTAGTCTACTATTGCCACAAAGGTCAGCTTAAAGTTAGTTTCCAACTTCTTAAACTCATCAATAATTCTCTAACTAAATGGAGATCTGAATCGGTATACATCAACTCACTGAGTGACCTATTCAGCATTGATATTGGAACATTACCCTTCCAAGATCTGAGATATAGCTTCTAAAATCATACTATTAAATGATTATGAAAAGGTAGGAAATGGTCTGTTTTATCTTCTGCATCAAGGAGTTAAGATTAAACATAAGCATCCATTTCGAATGCTTAAAAAAAAAAAACAAATGCCACAAGGTCCAACTAACTTTCAAGGATGGTAGTCCCTCAAAAAAAAAAAAAAAAACCTTTCAAGGATGGTAGAGCAAGCATATTATTCCATTGTTCTAGGAATAAAAGAGACGTAAGAAGCACCGAAAAAATACCTGCTGATAGGCATGGAAGCACAATGCAGCAATGAGAGACCTAATGTACACTTGTTTAACGTTCAGTCCCTGAGTCAAATCAGATGAAGACTCGTAAAGATGTTTTCGTAACAGCAAATAATTCTGCATATTTTCAGGTATGTGTAGAAAACTCACAGCACTTTGGAGATAGGCAGGAGTAAACCTGACACCTTCCATGAAAAGTGTCACTGGGGCTAACAAGAAGAAGGACATAATTGTAATTATTGAGAACAAAGTAATGTTGTCCATTGAGTCCTGTTATTGACAAATAACAAATCATTAGCCAACCCCAATAAATTAATCCAAATCTAAGAGTCCATACACCAAGAAACATTCACACATTCAACCGAATCAAGGAAAGGTTTGCTTAATCATTAAACCATAATAATGTCGAATAATGATTCACAAGTTTGGAACTTAGGATTGTAGTAGCCAAGCAATATTACCTCTTTCTTAATCATGACCTTTTTGCTAAGGACATTTCGGGATTGGTTTGTCAAGTTTGAAGCCATGGCGCTCGAAAATCCAGCCCTATTCCACAAGTCATTAGAACAAAATCAAACATGCCAGTTAAGAAAAGTATGGAGATACAATGATATTCATCGAACATCACTAATAAAGAATCAACAAAATGCTTAGAGTGGCAGCACTACCATTATTTAATATATCTATTTGTAGTTCTTACCAATTGAAAGAAGCTTCAGTAGCTGATGCAAGTACTACACCACCAATAATTGGCACGAGGGAACTGACTACCCAGATAGTTGGCAGCTGTACAGTTAGAATTGCATAGCAGAAAAATGGGGCTTAATTAGCGTTTTTATAACATTAGTGATCATCTGTTTATGATATGCAGCATGAAGTACACATTTACATCAACAACATCCAGCATGTCAAGATAATGAAAATGAATGAAAGACCTAGTAAAAGATGGATTCAAAATGCCTACCTCGCCAAGAAACATGGCAGAAAGAATAACCGAGAATAGAGGTTCCATAGCTTTGATTGTGTGCGTAAATGAAACAGCCACTTTGCCAAGACTCATATTAGTAAAAAGGTTACCTAGTACATGAACCACTGCCAGTGGCAGGATTGCAGCAAGCTGTCAAAGACAAAAAAAATAAAAAAGAACATATGACATCAAGCCTCATCTAACTCAAATCACAAACCACCTGGGAGAAATCAAATACCTGAGCACCGCTAAGTTTAGGCCTTTTGTAGAGGTTTAAAATCCACATAACAGAAACTAGCACTGTCCCAACAGCAAACTGAATTAAGGTGATAGTAACAGGATTCGGAAAGACCTTCAAAACCTGTGAAAGCGAGCATAGCAAATTATTATAGTCCATTTCCTTCATATAGGGTATCAATCAATAACACGAACATATAAATTATAAAAGGATTGAATTTAATCTAATTTGATTGTATAAGACAACCCCCATTGAGCCCATAGACTAGAATTGTACGAAAAGACACCCCAAATTCGACAATCTAAAATCCAACAACCTTATTCCTCTCTAGGCATATGATCTATCCCTATTCATTACAAATTAGTTGCCTTTGATGCATTTACTATCCAAAGAAGCAGAATTAACAACAAATCTAACTACTAAAACGCCGTAAACTTGTCAACAACACATGTCACAACAAATTCTGCAAATACATTTTAATTTTTCCAAAAGGGATCTCAAATTCGATTGAATCAAAGAAGTTTAACAAAAACACAAAACATACTCCGAACAGACCTGCTTGTTATAGATGTTGAAGTAGATATTGAAAAGATACCAAAGTCCAAACAACAAACCAAGCTCCAAAGTCTTAACGAGCTTAGATTTGCTGTCACCCTCATCAGCAGTCTCGGGGACAGCCGTGGCCTTGACCTGAAAACTATCATTTTTAGGCTGAGAAACGAGAGCAGGTAACGGATTCCATGGCCTAGAAACAGACGACGACCACGATCGCCGAGGAAAAACTACATTGCTTGAGGCGTGAAGATCGAGGCGGTTAGAAGTGGCGCGAAGAGGAGTGAAAGTAGGGTTAAGGAGAGATCTGTTGGGCTTCAGTAGAGGAAAAGACGGCGAGGATGAGACGGAGAAGGCGGCAGCGCTCTGCATTTTTGGAGATCCAGAAAAGCAGAGCGTTGAATATGGCGAGAGAGATTGTTTGGTTGGTGAACAAAGGCGGAGGAGAGGGATGTTTAATAGTCGGATGTAAAGGCTTCAAAGTCTCCGCCGTGAGGACAGACTTTGTTTTGTTGGCCTAGGAGAATTTCATTTCATTACCCGTAATTTGATGATACGTCATAAATGTTGGCATCTCAGATTCATGATTTAGTATCTACTTTTGTAGTTTTTAATTATATAATGTTAAATTATTATTGGTTGAAGTTTAACGTGTCTAAAAATAATAAATCTGATATATCACGTCATTCGTATGTCTGATATATAGTGAAATCTCTCGTGCGTTCATGCGAAAATACAATAGTGACTACTTTAAAAAAAATAAACAAAACGATTAAAATGTTAATTATGTGAAAAAATATGCTGTTTTTCACTGTAAAAAAACCGTAAATTTTGAGAATTTTTAGATTATTTAGAACTTTTAAATAAAGTAGAATATATGTAAGGTTGCTAAAATTGAAAAGGTAGATTGACCAACTGGTGGAGGGAAGGAAAGATTGATTATGCGGAATGGAGAATCCATTTATTGAATCTGCTCTTAGAAAATTACAAGTCACCAAATTTGTGGCCCCATTATCACGTGAGCTTAACTAAGCACGTGCAATAGATTCAACTGAACACCATGTTGTGTTTTTGAACTTTCTGCAGGGTGTGGTAGGTCAGATATTAGGGACACCGGGTCCTTCTCAGTACCCCTTTACAATTTCTGTTCAATGCAGAGCAGTCTCCAACATTATCAAGGTCTTAGGTGCAGCTTGGTATCTTGGGTGTCCTATAATATCAATTAGTAGTACTTTTATTATTATATTGATAAAATAAAAACTTATTTTCACAGTTATTATTAAGGGTATGGAATATAAATATAGTAGACTTAAACAAAACGTTCACCAAGGCTTCAAGTTCAAAGCTTATTAACGAAATATAAAAAATTTCATATGCAACTTCATGTTCTAGTTACCATTCCACTTCCACATTCTAGCCATTGAATGATGTTGGAAATTGCACATCTATGTTAACGGAAAAAAAAACATGTATCATTAATGAAGTTTGAAATTTCACTCTGATAAATGATTAGTTTAAAATTGTAATATTTTGTATATGAAGTCTAATAAATCTTCTATCCTCGAGTAACCAAAAAGATAATATATAGTATAATTTATATCGATCATATATTAATTGTTAAGAAATAAGTTGCGAAATTGAGTCTAGAAGTCTCATTTATGTTATATACATTGTTGAGAAACGGTAATTGAAAAAAGAGAGATTGTGCTATTGTTGTTGGCTTTCATTGATCGAGAAAATTACAATATTTATTGGTGAGTATGATATTTCATCAATTTCCCCACAAAAGTACCCGAAATTGAAGGCCCCTATAAATTAGAGGGACTAGGCAGGCGCTTAGGTTAACTCTTCCTAAGAACGCCCCCAATTCAATGTATTAGGAATTTCAAAGTATCCAGACATAAATAAAACTCGTTTTGCAAAGGCGATTAAGGAGATTGTAAATGGATTGGATGCATAAGGGAAACATTTCTCTCATCTTTAAATATTTTGGGAAATATCTATTCTCATTTTCCCGTATGTAGGGATTACCATGAGTATAAAATACCAAAGAAATGCTATACTTATCTCAATCATGTTCATCTTAAATAATTTATGGATTATGGGTCAAATACAAAAAGTGGACTAGGGATGTAAATGCATGGCCGAGATTGCATTTCGCATCCCCATCTCATGACTTGTTGGGGATTTTCCATCCGCATCCTTCTAACTTTAATGGGGACAATTCCGTTCAATCCCTGTACCACAAGGAATCCACATCCCCATAGGTATCCCCATTTATATGTAAAAATAAATCCTACCCAATTGATTTGGACCAACCTCCTTTTATGTTATTACCAATGTTATTTTGCTTTTAGATTTTCGTTTTAATTATAGTCTTGGTAGCAAAATGATAGTAGATAATAGTTGCTCCAAAATAGTAAAATTAAAGTAAAAAAAAAAACATTGTGAAATAAAGGGATTGGGGATCCTCCTCCAATCCTATATTTTGGTTTCATGTGACTTTTTGCCAATGGGCAGGCTCAAATTGTAAGCACAAAGACTGTGGGCTCGAAATAATGTAGCCCATTTAAGCTTTTACCATAATTGCTAGCAAAAAAAAAAAAAAGGGCAAGCTGCATCAGTATTCAGAAAGGGAGGGTGGGGAAGCATGACTGTCCTGTAAACCAATTTGGTCCCAAGGTTACGAATAACCAGATACTCAAGGTGACGCCGGAGTATCTTCTAGTATTCTACACCTTTCTCTTCTTCTACATCTCAGCCATTTATTCTTGAGATCATGAAACTGAATTGCAGACGCTGGTTTCCTACATAAGATGAAACAATGTGCATGTGGATTGTTTCAGCATTGCACCTTCCAACTATAAGAGCAGTACAAACCAGAATCTCTCTCTTGGTATAGATTTCGGGGTTTTGATTGGATTCGTTACTCAAATACAAAATTGACTGATCGGTGCAACTGCTCCTCTAAGAGGACTCTTTTTGAAGATTCTGCTTCATTTGTTGGGTACACATCCTAAGATTATGAGACAGTTTCGATATCATAGTGTCACTTTCCTCTTATGGATATTTAGAAGAAGCCATACAAGTACACTATGACAGATTCCCTAATTGCAAAGATTAACATTCAACCATTTACTAATTAATGAGCTTAATCATTAATCAGTCTAAACGATCCCCAAACAAACAGTTCAAATTTCAGATTCTTTCCTGTCTCTCGTATTCAAACCTCCCAATGAGAGGAAAAATCCTTAGACGGCATCGTGATATTGATCAATGGCTTGTTTCATGGCATCCAACTGCGAAATACTGTACTCCAATTTCTTAGTACAGATCTCATTGGAAATCCTAGAATTATAGTCGCACTTCTCAAAAGGACGGTATTCACATGCACTTTTGATTTCATTTCGCAGGGTAACTTGGATATCCTGCATTATAATTACGGGACAGGATTAACAATGAATAAATAGTTATCACTCCAATTACCAAAAAAATAAATCAAAAGATCATACCTTTATCATCTGCATTAAGTCACGGCAATGGCCGGTGATGAGATCTTTACGAGGACCAGCTGGACTTGTCAACTCATCCATTACTCCTCCTGCCAGCTCCAAAACCTTGACTATTTTCTGCATCAAATTTCAAAACAGAAATCCATTTACCTCAGTTGACATATTATTGTTTTAATTTTATTCAAGAAACGAACACTCCTGGCTGCAAAATTTAAGTACCTTTTCGACGTTTTGAAGGCGCTGCAACGATGTGTTGTTTTGCGTCTGTGAAGCATCCATTTCTCTTCCCAGGCTTTCCTTCACCTACTTCACGTTTTCAATATTACAAGTTCAGACATCACTTGGGAAAAATGCTAAAAGACATTTTTATTACAATTTGGTGAAAAGAATGGACTAAGGGAATTTCATCAACAGCCTAACCATATAAAATAGAATTGATCCCTAGTCACAGGTCTCTTAAAATTAACAAAAACACTCCATCCATTTTAAGAAGATGCATTTTCGGCTTGTCGGGTACATGATATGGAGGCATTCTTTTCAGACATTAGGAGCAGAACAAGCATACCAATTTGCAAAACAGAAATGATAATATCACAGAAGGTTGGAAATAAAAATAAACAGTAAAATGTACATGAAAAGCAGTAGCGAGTCCCGGAATTACTGAGACGGGGCTGAATTACTCTCACTAACAAAAAAATTCAAAGTTTCTTAAGTAAAGAAGATTTTTTCAATACATGATTTATTTCATAAAAATAATGTCTTAAAAATGAAGAAGAAATGAGTAGAAGCAGAAAAGATTCAAGGTTGTGTCAATTGAACTAGTGAAACTTGATAAAAGAAGCAGCCAGGCTCTTTGGGTTGGAGTTAATTGAAAAAGAGAAGCGAAAATGAGCAGCAGAAACAGCATACAGCATGGTTTAGTGGAATTGAAGAATATAAGTGTTCCTAGTAAGATGGGGTATATGTGAAAGCATAGCATTAGCAACATTTAACCCATTACAAAGTTTTAACATCAAATTCAAGCTAGAACACATACCCCTCAACTTATGCTTTACTTTCAATTCCAAGTTAATCAGTTTTATGCAATTAAGCAGAACTAAACCATAAACCCGTAAATCCCCAATTCATAATCAGAAACAGACAAGACAACTTACCGGCGGGAATAATTGATGTGTTAGAGATTTGGTTTCCGATCCGAAACGAGGATGATTTGAGGCGTGGAGGAGGAAGTAGAGGGATTGTAATATGGATGAATGAAGCCCATTTATCTCATGCACCACCCCATTTATTATGGCCTCTTTTACTAGCCCACTTTTATACCTTTTATTAGGGGTGAGCAAAACCGAACCGAAATTCGAAATTCAATCAAACCAAATCGAATCAATTCGAACCATTTTTTATTTGGTTTGGTTAGGTTTTTATTTTTTGGCTATTTCGGTTTTCAATTCGGTTCGGATTTTGATCCGATCCGGTCCATGCTCACCCTTACCTTTTATGTAATAAATTCCTTCATTGAGTACTTCAGTTATAACAACCATGTTGAGGTAACACTAAATGACTTAGAGAACATTCAAGAAAAATTCAACTTTTCATTCAACGAGTACTTCGACTAGTGGATATCCAAGATGAATCAAGTCCGGGAGAAACTGTCGAGGAAGGACCTGATTAAGAAGTTGGTGGACAGATCCTTGCCTATAACTTGAGACACAACGAGGTTCACACAATTCTAATGCTACAACAACGTGAGACATATGACATTTGAAGTGGAGAAGTGTAAGAAATTCAAATATACTAATACCTTAAAGGCATCCAGCATTATCATATTGGAGGATCATCTTCTGGAGCGACTAAGTTAGAAAATAAGAAAACCTCTCTGTACCAGTTAAGTCAATAGAGACTGTGGCTACGATGCATGCAACACATAACACCAATTTTGATCAAGAATGGGTAAGTCTTTATTTCAGTTGTCCATTTAAGGCCACGAGAGTCGGAGTAATTTCAACTTTGAAACCTTTCATAAACTTACCTTTTTTTTTCTTGACAGATTTCGTAAACCTACCTAAAAAAGCGGATAAGAAATCTAGAATGATCAGAAGAGGAGGTATGAGGATTGATTGTGGAAATGGATAAATGAGTGAAGATGAAAAAATGTTTAGGTCATGGTTGAATAGGTTGTGGTGATTTCAGATGTTTGGAGAGATTATGAATTAAAAATTGATGTAGCCTCAGTTGATGAAGGAATAATGGTTTGACTTCGGATGTGAGGTGGTGAAAAATGAGCTTGTGTTAACTTGGCAAATTATTTTTTTCCCTTGATGTAATCTATAACCTGTAAAATAGAAGCAACACTATGATCGTTGAAAAACTTTCTCACCCTCAAGTCAGGAGAAAGACTTAAACTTCGTAAATTAACCGGATTATAAACTTTAACTTTTTTCTATATCATTTACAATTTTTTATTCCAAAGAAAAGAAAAGGGAAGTCATGATGATAGAATTAGAATTAAGTGAAGTAAGAGAGTAAAGTGAAACGTGTAACCTCCTCTTCCATATGCAAAAATATCTATGCCCATTGGCAATACATTATCTCCCCACACATACACACCTATTTATTTATTTTAACCCTTAAAATAGAAAACTCTTAGATTTCCCCTCCATCAATTTTATCCATTTTTCTCACCAAACCCCACCTATCTCGGTAAATTTTCAAGCAAAATACCACTTTTACCCTCACCATCTCTCCCTCTCACCCATCAACTTTCCCTTCTCACCAAACCCATTTACGTCATTAGACACCCCGAAATTACAGGCAGTTAAAATTAAGCAACCCCTCCTCCTAAATTCCCTCGCAATCATCGCAGGCCTTGTAATTTCTGGCTTCAAAATCACACTTTCGATTCCATTCTTCTCTTTTCCTTCCTTTCTCCTTCTTTCTTTTTCTACCGTAGGAAAATGCATTCGTTGCCCAGCATTAAAGTGTTAACAGATTTCAATGCGGGCACCAGAACGTGTTTTCGGATTCGTAACCCCCGTTTTGAGAGGAGACAACATCATCATCGTATTTATTTTGGGATTTCCAACAGAAATCGTGGGATTGTAGCTTGTTGTCTGGATAGTAATGGTAATAATAATGATGCCAGTTCGAGTTCTGGTTCGAATTTGAGTGGTTCTGACTTCACTCAGAATTATGCCTTGTTAAAACAACAAATGGAGGTCGCTGCTCAATCTCAAGTAAGTCCATCCTTAATTTTCCCATTTCATGTTCAATTTTTTTTCCGAGAACCAAAACTCGAGACGATAGTTAAAGCTAACCACATCTTTTATATTAATCTTTAATTCACCTCTCACGTGAATGTCTTCCTTGAGCTTGAGACGTGCACAACACATGCCCAACTCAACATGTGTTTATATTAAGGAATCAACCCCCTGTAGCTTTCGATCGCGGAGCTCTGATATCATGTTACTTAACAAAGTTAACCAAAAGCTCGTGCTGATTTTATATTAATCTCTGATTCGATGTAAAACTGCTATGGTTTTAAATCAGGACTATGAAGCAGCTGCGAGAATTCGAGATTCATTGAAATTGTTCGAGGACGAGGAGCCAGTTCTGCGATTTCGTAGATTGCTCAAAGAGGCCATTGTTGATGAACGATTTGAGGTGTGATTATTCAATGTCTCACTTTTCTGCTATTATGAATATGTGTTTGTTTATTTGAATATGTAGCCCTAATTTATTGATTTAGAGGTGGAAATCATGTTTTTTGAATTGGAATGTGGTATTTTAAGCATGTTTCAGTTAATAATATTTGTTTATTTTATTTAATTTCCTGATAATTGGTGATTCTTGTCCAGGACGCAGCTAGGTTTCGTGATCAACTTAAAGAGATAGCTCCACATTCCCTCCTCAAATGTTCAAGTGATGCCACTACCTTGGTATGCAATGCTGCTAATCTCAAACTCTATTTTTTTATTTATACCTTGTGGTCCATATGGTTTATTTGTACCCTTCTTCCCATATTTATCAATATCTGTTGCATTTCGGGTGTGATTTTGTATTAGAAAAATTGAGGACTGCACTTATCTCATACTTGTTTGGAATAATTCTAATTACAGATAGTTGTGGCATTTTCTAAAACCGCTGAATGTTGGGACTTTTTGAAATTAAATAACTGAATCTTGTAAATATGTTTTGGAAACGAAAGGATTAAATGTGGAGGGTTAATATGCGGTTGCCTGGTGATTTCATATTGAATCATGTTAGGATATTTTCTCTCTACTTCTTCTGTATGTTAGGCTACCCTTTGGGAGATAGGTATGCGGGTGAAAGTCAATGATAATCAATTAGTTGAAGTCACAAAATGTATGTTATGCATTTCAGGGGATCAGGGTTCAAGTAAGGAGCGCATACATTGAAGGAAGAAGTCAGCCTTCAAATGGGCAGTACTTTTTTGCTTACAGAATACGAATCACGAATAACTCGGACCGTCCAGTACAACTTCTTAGAAGACACTGGATTATAACTGATGGCAATGGAAAAACTGAAAACGTCTGGTGGGTTGTTTGTTTTTGTTGTTTTATCACATGCAATTGTTAAGGCATTTCTAAAACTTATAGTACATCTTTGCTGGTATATATAGGCATTTGATTTTGTATCGTCTTTCCACATTACAGGGGAATCGGAGTTATTGGTGAACAGCCAGTCATACTTCCTAGGACAGGATTTGAATACTCATCTGCTTGCCCATTATCTACTCCAAGTGGCAGAATGGTAAGACTGCAATTTCTTCCTTCTCTATTTGATTTCCATGAAGAGTTGTTTTTATCCTTTGGGTGGCAAGTCATTGTTATCCTTTAGTTTTATTTGATAAGATATTATTAAGAATGTGCAGAAAAAACCATTCATAGGTACGCTGTTGTTTATTTCATACAAATGCAGGAAGGGGACTTTGAGATGAAACACATTGATAAGGTAGGCTCCCCAACATTCAATGTAGCTATTGCACCATATTCACTATCAATACTAGGAGATGAAGGTGACACCTTTTGAAATATCAACTAAGCTCCTTTGCAGAGACATGGAAATTGGGAACCCTGTGTCATGGATTATGCCATTACCAAATTGAGGATTGTAAAATTATAAATTATTGCTTTTCTTTTGCAAATGTAAAGGTCACATCTATTTCTGGGGAACATAGACTACAATTCTCATAAATTTTTGTGTATGTAAGGATAGAAGTTGTCAAAATTGTATTTAGCAAACTTGTGAAAAGTTCAGATTGTAGATATGTATAATATATGAAAATAATATTTTGTGTGTATTTTTTACTCCTTTTTTTTCTTTTCTTAAATTTTCACTTCATGGAAAGACAGTGACCTAACTAACTACCAATATCAACTTGTTAGGTTTATGCTCTATGAAGTAGTTGGCAATTTTTGGTTTAAAAAAAATTAAGAGCATTGTAGAGGAGGTGCATATATATTTTATTCCCTTGTTTGTTAGGGGCCACATCACTCTTGCATTGTTTTACTGTATATTAAGATTTACTCAAAATGGTATTTATACATTTGATGAGGATGATTTTTTTTAACTGTCGAGCAAATTATTAATTTTTAAAATTTTGCTCAGTTTCTTCCTGGCAAAGCAAGAAAAAATAGACCATTTTAATCTGAGCTTAATGGGCAAATAACAATTGAGCAGGTATGCAAATCTTCTTCCATATATACCAAACTTGGGCTTAAAGCATCAGTTGATTTGAATGCCACAATTCCCTTACACAAAGACAATAAGCACACACGTTTCTCATCCTAGACACAAAAATGCTGCTCACACATGAATTTTTTTGGAGTTGCTTCAACGTATTTCTTTGCTCAAAAGATGGACATTTAGACATGAAACCTGCTGATGAATGCCAAATTAGTTTTTAACTTTGTTTTCTATATATACATAACTTCACCCTTCCTCTCAGTGCACTACTATCTGTTACGGATCACCTTCAACTCGGGATCCCTAGCTTTACTGCAACAACTCATTCTCAAGTAGCATGAAAGGTAACTCTCTAATTCAAAATAGTGTTATATCGGATGATATAAATGCAAGAAAATAATAATCGTATTCGTCACCAAATTGGTATGCATAAACTTATACTTGTTTCTTTCTTAATTGCTGGGCACTTTTTTGCTAAGCAGCCATTTTTTATGACTTTAACTAGGAGAACAGCTTTAGAAAATAATTGGAGAAAAGCTTATGGCTAGCTGCATATTGACAGTACAATACATATAGCTAGTTAGGCCACTTTAGTCTTTCAAAGCTAGAGGAGCCAGATTCTGTTTCAACTTTATGAAAGCATAATCAAGGTTTTGTTCAATAAATAGCAACCTAAGTGGGTAGAAAATTATACTTAATAAAGAGGATTATATTAGGACTGAGTGTATATAGGAGATTCTAAACCATACCCGGACGAAAAAAATCCAAAATTGGATTAGACTGTTGTCTCTATATAGAACCAAATAGAATTGGACCGACTTACATTAAATATCATTCTAGAGATTTTCAATTTCTTAATATTATTAAGTAAAATATGCTAGGATTTGAAACCAGACCAAATTTCTAATCGGATTGAATTGTTAACTATTTTAACATTTTCTTTGGAACCAATTTTAATCGTTATTTCTTCCTTAGGATCAAACTGAATTGTACCATTTATAGAATGTATTTGGAGATTTTGAAATTCCCATCATCTCAACACTAATTTGTATGTCCACATCCAGTTCCTATTGCTTTCACTTGAACATGAACAATGACCTCTGTGACCTATAATATTCATTGAGTATAGAGAACATATGACCATAATTTTAAAGGATCAATAATTGAATTAAGTAAAGCTTTATATATATATTAAAAAAAATTGTCCTTTCAAATCGATGCTGTTCCCTATCTTGTTCTGATTCTCCAGAATTTAGGAATATAATAATCTCTTGCATGCGTTCAAATCTCTTATTTATTTGTTATGCATTTCGAGGTTGTTTGATTCACTCTAAAAAGTACAAATCAAAATTTAATTTTTATTTCTAAGACTTGTTTAAAGCATCTGTATGATTTTTATTTTAAATTTATTATATATTTACAATCTGAATGTTTGGTGTTTATATTATTAAATTATGGAGGGAGAGTACATATTGATTCCTTGACATAGATGGGCCAACAAAAGCTTTACTATTCTCTGAATATTTACATTCCTTTTATCCTGAAATCTACATAAAGATTATAGCCTAGTTGTACACAAATTCGATTGTTGTTCTAATGAAATTATATCAATGATAATGTTATAATTGAATAACTTCTTTTATACCAATATTTTACAATGGCATGTTATGTCGGTCTGTGTATTACACCTGATTCCAAGTGTAAATTAAATTGCACCCAAGCTTAGTTTCCTTAGAAATTTTTTATTGGATTCATTTCCTACAATAAGATTCTTGAGTTTTTATTTATTTATTTCGATAAATGTCTTTTTGGCCAATTCAGATAAAAATAGTTGTTGAAATAGTGTAACGATGACATGACTGCTACATGACAATAAATATATACATTTTGTTGCTTAACTTAAATCTACACGCGATAAACAAGTGAAATCATAGGGCGGAGCTAATCCAGAGGGTTTGGCCTCTAGCTGCCGTTCAAATGGTTGGGTTGATTTAGGTTATTGCATTAATATTAAAGATCCTGGTTCAAGCATAATTTTTGAAAAACTTTTTCTTTATTTTAATTTTACTTTCTAACTAACTACTTGCATGAAGGAAGCCAAAATAATTTTGTGCTGCCCTAACGATAAAACTAAATAAAACGTCGCTAAATTTTATAAAGTTTGCATTGTTACACTAGCCTTTAGATTAAGATTTCTGAGTGCTGCCATTGCTATAAAAGTAATTAATTCATTTTCGACATAACTATTGTATTTATTGAGTTTATTAAGTGTTTCAATACGAACCGATCAAAATGATTCTATTAAAATTTATTTGAGTGATCCATCCAGTTATAAAAGTGAATATTAATTATCGCCTAATTTTATACTCACCTCCATTTTCGGACAATTGTTCCCTTTCATAAGTTGTTAAACACTATTCTCACAAATTCTTTCAACCCCTCACCCTCTCACAAATTATTTTGGCCCACATTTTTACAGTTTCTAATTAATTATTAATTATAATTAGTTACATGGTAATAGTAAAACCCCGTTATAAAAGCAGGAATTAGAAAGAAATTGAAGCGTGGATTAAGCAATGTTCTTGCTTGTTTACCACGTTGTCTGAGTTAAATTGTCGTTTTTCTACTGTCATTTTCCAGAATTCTCATAAATCATCAGGACCATTCATTCTTTTATTGTAAACCCTCCTCTTCCTCTTTTATTTAGCAATTCTTTATTTTTCCTTTTCAATCATTCCCTTTATATATTCCTTAACTTTGTAATTCTCATAAATAACCAATAGAGTATTATTTTTGACCAATTTACTAAAACTATTATTTTAATACTTGACATTTATGGCTTCAAGAAATTATGTCTGCAGGCGTCAACACATTGATAAGATAAATCCTTTGCTAATTCAATTTTTTTACTGTGTTGCAAGAAAATGACGACATTGCACATTGCACAAAAAATTATACAATTCTCGTCTTTTATTTCTCTAAACTCATATTTTACATTTGTTTTCAGTTTTTATAATATGCTTTTCAGTCTTATTATATACTCATAATATTAGTATTACCATAAATTTCTGATTGCTGGCTGGCGACTCAGTTTGCTTTTTTGTTACTTTTCTCTCTCTTTTTCTTATTAGTGAATATACGTTGAGTTACAGAGTTACAGTAAAAAAATAATAAACAAAAGGGAAAAAGCCACAATCCACGGTGAAAACTGAAAAGAGGTAAAACGGAGATCCACGTCAGCAAAAACCCCTTATTGACCAAACCAATGATCCTGTGCTTCACGTTATATCTTAGTTTCCGTGCGACTTCCTTTGCAAACTCCCTCCCTCCAATAAAGATTCCTCTGGTGGGTCCGCATTTTCATACAATCAAGCAATCAGGGGTTCATGATGGCTTGATGTTACCAATGATAAGACGACACGTTGATCCTTAAATGTCCATTCAGACTTGCTAAATTTATAAATTACCACCACAAACCCACCCCCCAAAATATTAAATGAGACGAGAGCTGTGACCAAATTTTAGGTGACAGGCATAAGTCAAAAGAGGTCAATATGTAGTAGGTCCTACTTTAGGACAGTCACCTATCTCTTGTGTTGTGCTTCTACTGAAAACTAAAAGAATTATAAAGGACTAATTTGGTAACTATCCTATCTTTCCAAATTTACTAGCAGTATTTTCTTTTTCTAAATGTTTAGTTTTGCTTTTGTCCATGACGAATATAGAAAAATCTAATATTTCTTTTGAAAACGGCATAGCTCGTTAAAAAACCTTCCTTAAGAGACTAAAGGTAGCAAGATTATAGTAGGAGTGATTTCAATGAATAGATTGTAGTTTCAAGAGGCTAAAAGTGGCAAGATTATAGTAGGGGTGATTTCAATGGCCGAGCCGAGATGCTTCTAACCCCTCCATGTATCTATCCCAACGTAGACATATAGAAAGTGCTCCTTTTTGTCCATTTAGTAACCTTCTCGTACAATGTATCTAAATTTTTTGTTTTTTTCTAAATTTATTCTTTTGATACCATTTTCAAAAATCGATGAAAACTCAACGAGTGTTGATGATAAGTTACTTAGATTTCATCCATTTAGGTTATGTCACAGGACAAATGCTACGGTTCTATATTTATTAGAAATAAATCAACATTTCGAATAGGTTAGACAACAAATGTCAATGAATAATAGTTCAAAAAGAAAGATCACAAGGGTGGTGATCAGCAAATAGTACTTTAGTTCAAAGCTATATATGAAGAGAACCGTATATAAAATAAGAAATCACAATTTAAGCATGAACAAGTGGGCTATCTTTGAACATCTAATTTTCTGTTATGAGAAGTAGAAATGATAAAGAATTAGTGAAGGATTAAAGAAATGATTAGTAATAAATAATGATGATGATGGAGAATAGTAACAAAAGAAAGATAATAAAAAAAGAGCAGAGAGGGGGCATATCAAATGATGTAGGCAGTTGGAGGTGCTTTATTAATGAAGTTTTGTATTGGTTTGGCAGCACACACACAAAACATTCACTAGAATACCAAAGCCATTTACTTGAATTCCAAAAAATAACAAGCTAGAGGCCAAAACAATATCCATTGCTATTACAGGAACCTCTGTCTCTTTCTTTTATAAAACAAGTAATTTTTTGGAAACACTGAAAAAGTCTCTGATAATATTCCAGGGAAAGGTGACAATAAGTTGTTTTTTTCTTTTCTTTTTTTTTTGTACTTAACACTTATATATTTTTTGCATGCATATTATGTTGAGAGAGATACAGATAGAGACTCTTCAGCCATATCAGTAGTCTAGTCTATTTTCTTTTCTTTTTTTCATTTCTTTTTTTTTTTCAAGTGAAAAAAAAAAAAAGAAACAAGAAAAGAAAGAAGCTTGTACTCAAAGCAGGACACCCTTTTAACCTTCTCCCTGATCTATTTTTAAAAAAATAAAAAATTAATAAGTTCTTTTTCTTTCACTATTTACTTTCTCTCTTTATTTAGTTTTCTTTTTCATATCCAAACCATAGAAGAAGCAAAGCATCTCCTTGTAGGGAGTCTTGTTGCAATACCATTTTTTTCTTTCTGTTCAGCTTTTCTTCCCCTATAATTTAGCTACTCCTTTTTAGGTTGATAGTTTTTTATTGTTGTTATTTCATATAAATATAAATTTGAGTTTTTATCTTATCTTTCTGTGCAAGAACCCACCTAAAGTTTGGAATCTCTCCATAGTTTTTGAGGTCAAAAGCAATCTGGGATTTGAATACTACTACTTATATATAAAGGCTGTAGTTTTTGGCATTGCCTCTCTCTTTCTCTGTGTCTTTGTTTTGATGTTGATGTTACGTTTTAAGCACCCGTGAAAAATCCCATCTCATTTTCTTTGAGATATTCTTCTATTGTTTTTGCTTAATCTGGTACTGTACATGTATTTAAGCTCTCCTCTTCTGGGTATATTCATCAAATGCAACTAAGGTTTTAGCTTTTCAATATTGAATGGCTGCACTTTCATAACATATTTCCTCAACTTCTCTTCTGGGTTTGGGTTCATATTCGGTTTCGGTTTCCGGAATATCATTTTTACCAGTTGAGATTATAATAGTATAATAGAATGAGTTTCATAACAGGATCAACACAAAATACATGGCACCCTTCAATGACAGCTAATACAACATTAGCTAGTTACTGGCTAAACTGGAGATTCTTCCTTTGTGCCATATGGGTTGTAATCTCTATGCTCATTGCATCAATCCTCATATGGAAAAATGAAAACTTTCGCAAGTCGGAACGAGACATCATCGAAGAAGAAGAGGAATCAGAAGCAGTTTTGTACGATGATGAAAGCTGGAAACCATGTCTTAAAGGAATCCACCCTGCCTGGTTGCTCGTTTTCAGAATATGTGCTTTCACTGTGCTTTTAATGCTGCTTATCGTTGCTGCTTTTGTGGATGGACCTAGCATTTTTTACTTCTACACTCAGTAAGTTTTTCATCTTTTGAATCCAAAAAGAAGTTAACTTTAACTTTTATCTGTTCATCTTTCAATCAAACAATGTACAGTTTATTGATTATGAAGTTTGTTTTGTATTTGATAGGTGGACATTCACTTTGGTTACCATCTACTTTGGGGTAAGTTTATTAAAGATATCCTCTTTGAAATTTTTTCCTGTTTCCCTCTGATGCTTGCAAGGGGTTAATATAAAAGCCATTATCCTATTATCGGGCTTTATCTATCGCCTCGAGTCGTTGGTTCAACAGATTCTTTTACATTGCATGAGAGCCTCTTAGACCAAGTGATCGGTTTCTTTTTGTTGACCACATGTGTTTATCAAATTCAAAACATTGTAAGATTAGCCCGTATTAAAAATAGTATCGAGCCTACCTTAACTATGAGGCTAATTAAGGTGTTGGTTAAACTGGTTACGTGAGAGTAATAAATGATTTTTGTTAATGAATGCAGCTTGGAACATTACTGTCAATGCGTGGATGTTATGTGTATCACAAAAGAGTGGGTGGGGATAAGGTTGACAATGTAGAAATGGATACAGAGAAAGGAAACTGTTGTAGAGATAGTTCAGATTGTAATGAACAGTCAGGAATCAGGCAGCCTGCAGGCAATTTGGTGTTTCTTTTTCAAATAATATTCCAGGCAAGTTTGTCAAATGAGTTTTCAGATGTTCATGTAGCTAGTTTCAACTACTTTGTTGACATTCTTTTGCTTGCTCAAACATGGAAACAGATGAATGCAGGAGCTGTTATGCTTACAGATTGTGTGTTTTGGTTTGTTCTTGTTCCATTTCTTGCAATCAAGGATTACCGACTTAGTGCTGTAAGTATCTCTTAATGTCCATTTACTTACTTCTCTTGCAAAACAAGGAAGCATCAACAAAATGAATGATGCCTTTTTTTTTTTTGTTTAATCTAAACCATCATCGAGATGTCTTTGGTTTTGGTCATAGTTTAATATATCTGTATGGAGGGCTGAAGAGTCTTAAATGTGACTAAACCCCGAAATAGAGTTATCTCAATGAAGATATCATAACTTCATGGGTTTTTTTTTTTTTTATATATTTTTGTAGTAAACCACAAGCATGGGGCTTTACATGATTAGCTAGATGGTTCAAATTCATAGTAATTATATAAGAAGACAACTATATTAATATAGTCAGGATGTAATGTTGTGTTTTCTTGAATGGCAGTTGGTTGTAAGCATGCATTCAATGAATGCTATCTTCTTGCTTGGAGATACTGCCTTAAATTCCATGGTAAGCCTACTTGTCCTTCTTCTAAGAGACTTTAATATGTTTGCAATCGCCCCGACTAATGAAAATAGAGAATCATGCCACCTCATGAAAAGCGATTGATGTAAACAAAAACAGCGCGCACTTGTTATATGTCTATTGGTCGGGTCCATTGAACCAGGACTATAGTAGAATTTCTCTCATATTGTTAAGTCGTCAATATATAAAATGATTTGCAATTATGTCACTCCACATGATAATTTGATCTAGTTTCTGATTTTGAATCTTCTTTTCAGCGATTTCCATTGTTCCGAATTGCATACTTCTTCATTTGGACCATTGTATACGTCTTATTCCAATGGATTCTCCATGCCTCTGTCACACTCTGGTATTTTTATTTTCTCTCGGTTTCTTCTTTTTTTTTTAAAAACAAAAAAAAAAGTCCCATGATGTTTTTAATTTTTTTGTATTTTTGTAACACTTTTTTGGGTATTAATTAATAATAAATGAAACAGGTGGCCCTACCCATTCCTTGACCTGTCTTCATCATTTGCTCCTTTATGGTACATACTCTTCTTAACTCAGAAAACTTTGATACTTAAAAAGAGAAAGTAAAGAAAAAAGCAAATAATTATTTGGTAATAATTGAACTAAAATAGTAACTTGTTTTGTGTATATGAAGGTACTTATCGGTGGCATTGATGCACATACCATGCTATGCAATATTTGGATTTATGATAAAGCTGAAACATACAATGTTCACAAGATGGTTTCATGATTCATATCAATGTTCAAGGTAGTCCCAAAAGTTTGTAGGAAAAGAAGAGAGTAGCATAGAAGAAACAATACATGTGGGAGTAACGACGACACCCTTTGTGTAATCACGAACTGGGAAATGATTTCAGTTAGTAAGTTTTTGGAATACAAACAATGGTGTACCAGGAAAAAAAACACCAATTCATGTTACCCATTGTGAGAGCAAACTTCCTTATCAACTGTATCTAAATAAACTTAGCGGAATCAATTCAACCAAAATTTGAAATTTCTCTCTCTTCTTTTCATTTTAACCATGAATATTTCTGTGCAAGAAAAAAAATTGAAAACAATTCCGGGTGCCAAATAAATCAATGTTTAAAAGCTAACAGAAGTTTGATTCAATTAAAAAAGATCCTTCAAGTATATGGAAAATTGTTTCTTACACATCTCAATTTTATTCTTTGTGCTTGTCTAATACCATACACAAATATACTATCTAATTTTGTCAAATACTACTTTTTTGGCATCAAAGTTCTAAAATGCATTGCCTCTTCACCAAAAACAAATCTTATTAATATGTGTAACCATTCCCTTTGTTATGAGTTCAATATTATATTGCTTAACATGAACATTATAGATGTTGGTGGATAATACATCTGAGTCAGCTGATGTTAATGTATATGGCACATATGGAAAAGGACAACTAAACTTTTTTTCTCTTTTTTTTTTTTATTTGGGGAAAACTGAAATTAGCATTGGTGTTTTAGCTGCATTTTACAAAAAATAACTTAAATGGTAGCCAAAGAGAAGAATTAACATATAACATAGACATGAGTGACCCACATTTCTTATTCATAATCATTACAATAAAAAGACATCCAATGAAGAACCCAACCCAACCATATTTCACAAAGTGATTCTCTATCTTTTATTAACAAACAGGATGGTCAAACATTTTCCACTTCACAAAATCTGTTTGAGGAGGGCCCATTAGAAAGTTGCCAAGTTGCTTTTACAATCTCACCAATCTTCCATTCCATTCTCATTTTGATTTTTACTTTTGTCTCTAGTTGACTCAAATTCTTCTTCTTTTTCACATAATGGAAAGTGACTTCTCTGCTTTTGGTACCAAGAAAACCCCCATGTGCCTTAATTGAATTTCAGAACTCATTCTACAACTATTACATGACAAGCTTGTACAAACCTCTTTTCACATTCAAGTTTCTGGATGAAGGATTGTAGTTCGTGACATTTTGCACTTTTAATTTTATTCTCCTTCTAAAACAACACCAATAGTGTTTTTTTCATAATTTCATTGAGTTCATATGGACGGTTTTGAAAATGCCAATCTCAAACTGACTAATCGAGTTTACTTGTGTATACAAACGACTGCTCGAGTGATCACTTCAACAAAGCATAACTATATTTTGAAACAAAATTATCAATCATGAGAATAAGGGGAATGGGGGGAAACAATCGCGTTAATCTGAGTGTCCTAATATACAAAGCATTCCCTAAAAAATGAAGGAAGAAAAAAAAAAACCTCATTCAGCCTCCAAAATTACTTGCTAGCGTAGGCACCTATATGTGTGCTGCCAATCAAAGTTCAAGTTTAATGTACAATTTGGAACATGACCATTACAGAATATCAAAGATACGTACTCGGCAAAGAACCCATTAATATAACAGTGTCATTGTCCTTGTGGTCCTTTACCTTTTCTGGATTTGCCCTTGAAAATAGTCCAGAGAGCAAACCAACAGACAAACCGCTGCCTGATCTTCCAAAAATGTCGCTAGCCTTACGGCTGAGCTTATTGTGGACTCCCATGCTCTTTTCCTCTCCAATGACTGCTCCACAAGAGCAGTTTGTGAGCTTCCGAAAGCAAGTCTTGTGAAACACAGATGGGCAAGATGAACATTTTTCTACCTCACCTTCCTGTTTCAGGTTTATTTGCCATGTTAGAACTTGTGCAAGTTATTTATCGCAAGAATACTAATGCATTCATTTGGTTTGGTCTTATACTTTAAACTATAAGCAATGTGCCAAACGTGGAAACATAATGTCAATATGAAAATAAGTGCAAATATTAATACATGAACACCCACCTGAAAGGGAAATATTAGTGAAGATGGATCATTACACGCCTGCCGTGCACTACATGGGATTCCCACATCACAACATACGAGGCATTGGTCAGTTATATGCTCCAGAATTTTTCTTGAAACAGTTTCCACCATCACAGGTAGTGCTGGAATAACATCAGAAACAATGCAAAATTAAATGCAAGATATCATGCACTATGGAACCATAAGCTTGTAGAAAAACAACTCAAATTGATGATAATAGAGAAATAGATTAATACAGAACAAATGAGAATGATAATCTAATGCAAAAATAACTCTCTCCTACACTAGCCTAAGGAGAGAACCTCTCCTTCCTCCCAAGAAAAAAGGCCAATCCCAAAATGAAATTCCAGAATAACCTTACATCACTCCTAATTCATCTATATATAAGGTCTAGTATAACAAAATCCAGCTAACCCAAGTCCACGTGTCATTTTGCTATTCCATTCTTGCCCTTCATTCTCACATTGGCCTTATCTATCGTGTTCTCTATCATTACTCTGCCCTTCAAAAAGGCTTGTCCTTAAGAGTACATGTAGATGATAGTGTTAGTGTGAAAATTCAGCTTAATAATAAGCTGAGTGGGCACCTAGCCACCCATGAAATTAATAATGGAAAAGAATCTGAAAATTTTCAGTCATAAGCATGCCGGCTGTTTGGTCTTGCCTCCATGCTCCAAAAAGCCTTACCAGCATTATGATAATCATCAAACTCAATCATGAAGTTCCAGGAAGCCATCGGATGCACTGCACACTTCACCTTTGGCACACTTCCATGGTTCAAAATCCAAATGCACCGCAACAAAATGACACAATTAGCAACCACACACTGAAATACATAAGCTTCATCGTCATTGGCCTCTAATAATCCACCATGTATACAACCCTCTACCAATTGATCCTCAAATAAACAAAAGAAAGGCACTGTCGTCAAAGTGATATTATTACACCTATTGTTGGTGGCCAACCATAGAATATACATAGCATAATCCTTATGACTCTTGCTAACACCCTTATGAGCAGTTTGAAAGTCACCCTAATTTCAACAGTACCACACATCTTTGCAAACCTATCCTTGAACCAGTCAATAATTCACACAAAGCTATCAACCAACAACTCATCCATATCCTTGGAGAAAATTAAAGGGAATTTACGTTCAAAATCAGTCTCCACGAACTTCTGAACCAATCCATTCCCTTGTTGGTTACCAATCACACTAAATTGAGAAATCACCACAAATTGGTGAGCAAACCAAGGATACAACGAATCTACCTCTGGTATTAATTAGTTCTCTTTTACTTCACTGTTGAGCAGAAAATGTAGGTCTAGGAACGACTCTTGTTCTACAAGTAGAAAACCTTTGCTCACCATCAACTTATCAACTTAATATTCAAGCACCCAACTGTGCTCTCTGATTCCCACAATCGAACAAATTTTATGAATAAACCCTATTGACCATCTTTTAAATTGCTCTTCAAATTCAGTAGCAATTACAGAATTGAACAATCACATACCATCTTTTAAACTTCAGTATGAGAATTCACTTCAAAGTACGTCAGCAAACACATGAAAGTACTGATAACAAACAAAATACACTTGACGCCTTCATATAAAAGATTGATAGAAACTAAAAAAGACAAGAAGACATAGGAATTATAGGATTGAATTGATACTCTTAATCACTGGAATAGATGAACATAAATGACAACACAGAAGCAGAAAGATATAATGAGCTGAGAATGACGTCAAGCCCCCACAGGAAGATGAACTTCCATCTCTGCTCAAAAAACAGAGCCAAAAACACAAACGGTGCTTACAGACATAATTCTTTAATACCTTCTCTTCTTTCCCTAGTGCTATATATATATAATAACTATGACCCTCTTTAACTCTCAAAAACCCTAAACACGTGTCCCCATATCCCAATTACCCCTCATTTAGCATATTCTCTATCACAGATATTCAAGACTGCTCAACACATAAATAAGGCATCGTATTATCGTATATGCAATTCAATAAGCCATAAGCTTTAGTGATCTCCCATTACATGCTAAAGTACTATTAAATTGTATTAGATATTTACCTGCAAAAGCCCCTTTTGAAAGATCAATAAGGTCTCTAAGTGCAAAAAAATCGTTGCTTTCAAGGAGATATCTACGTAGTCCAAGTCCTTTGTTGACAGTCCTGCGGAATGGGCAGTGAACATAAGGAAGCATAGTTCCTATCTTTTTCCTGACACTCATAATTTGCTGTAGGGCAGGGACCTTTGAGAATAGGAAAGGATTAACTGCACTTACACAAAGCATGGGCTGCAACAAATTGATGATCGATACATGTTACAGTGTGTTAGATAAAATTGAAGCGTAAATTATTAGCTTTCTCAAAAATATATGTATGAAAATGCATCATCAGTAGCTTGTGCATTAGTTGCCTTATTTTCTGTTTGTTTCATGGAAAATAATTACGTACAACAAATATTTCTATCTCCCAAGAAAATTTAAAAAATTTTAATTGTTTGATTTAACGTGCAGATGAGACTAAACTTAATTCAAAGGTTAAAACAGTTGAAAGATTAATTATAACTGCTATAATTCAAAGGTTGGGAAATACCTAATCGTTCTTACACTTGGTTATAAAATATTTTCGATTTACTATCAAAATATATTTTCTTGACTTATATTCCTGTAGAGATTCAAATGTTGAACAATAAAGCAAAATAGTTTCAGCAAAATGCAACTTAGTTTAAGCGTGCCAGAGATTATATAAAAAGATGACTTTAGGCCTTAACTATCAGCTTAAGCTTTTAGTTCAGTTGATTCTTTGACAAAGTATCAAAGCCTCTACAACCAAGCAGTCTTGAGCTCGAGTCTTGGCAACCCCGTTTACTGGTGAATAAAAAAAACATGCTAGGATGCTTGCTTGTGTTGTGCACGCTTCGAGCTCAAGAGGCATTCGCATGAGGGGTGTGTCAGATATTAATATAAAAGATGTATTTGAGTCTTAACTAAGCTTTTAATTCAGTTGTGTCACAAGATGTATATGGAGCTTAACTATCAACTTGAGCTTTTGAATTCAGTTGGTTTTTTGACACAGCGTACACGGCCATATCATGGATCTAACCAAATATGAAAATATTAGAAAGTTCTATCTATAACTATCAATTGAAACTCCTGATTGAGCCATTAAGTTTATGCAAGAAATCCCAAAAACTATTGGGTTCAATCCACTTGTTATTCCTACCATAGCATGGTTGTAATATCAGAAAAATTCCCCTTTTCAAGTCACTTAAATTTTGTCATTTGCGTATCTTTATCCAGTCTAAATCAATCCAGGTACAGAGCATTTATGGATTGTAGAAAACGAAAAATTTCAAAATTGCCAGTACAAAAAAGTGTCAATATTGAAATTACCTGCTCATGAATGGAATCCAGATATGATTTAGCCAATTGTGAGACTGGATATTGAGTAAAATCCCAATAATGTAAAACTCGCGCTGGCAAGACTGCAGTTTCATTTGTATGGCATGAAGAACAAAATAACTGACCAGTGTATTCACAAAGTCGCGGCTTTCCCCATCCAAGTGCTTGCACAAAATCTTGCACTAGTGTCATCCCATCATCAAAATGTTTGTGGCATCCAGCACAAGTATAATGTTGTGCTTCTAGCAATTGTTTTGTAGATTTGTACGGCCTGATTTCAACAATAAGTGAAATTGTCTTCCCCAGAGTGGAGACGTTCTCTTGATCAGCTGCTCTGTTAGAGAATATAGACCAAGGCACTGCTTTTGGAGATGCTGGAGAACTAGGAATCGAATCTTGGGGACATAAAAACCAAAATAATGCAGTTGGAAGACTTGAAAAATGACCTGAATGGATAATTGAACTCAAGCACTCCTGAATAAGAACACTTCTCTCAGAAACAACAGCAGGAGATGCATTCCCAAACATTTTTCTAGACTCCTTTTCTACAGAAGACCAGGGAAGAGGAAGTGTCCAACCCTGGTCAGTGAATAATGATTTCAACCGACGATAGAGTGTAAAGAAATCACGATACCGGCGCTCAACCTCCCACTCTTCATTGCCGCTACACACTCTTATTCTATACACAGTATATTCCTTCACTCCAACTAATCTTTCACCAAGTGAGACATCGCCTTTCTTCTGCTTAGCACCTACAACTTCAATCCCATCAACTTTTAGAGGTTGTGTGATTAATAAGGCGGCATCTGTACCAGAAGTAGAAGCAGTTGATCCACCGTCCCTTCGAGGCGAGCATAGCTGTGATTGTGACATGAGATTAACCTGAGGAAACCTAGCTCCTGGAGACTCGCTAGAGTCCAGCAAAATTTCTTCCATTTCATTTACAAAATCATCATAAAATTCATTACGTTCAACTTTGTCTTCCTGCCAAAAAGATGAGTACCAATATTAAGTATGCAACAACAAAGTCACAAGATCATATAAGCAGATCTGCAAATTAAATTATTTTCTGCAGCCAATTTGTTCAGTGAGTGCCACTTATGACATGAATCACTCTCTAATTAATATGGATCCAAATAGCCAAGATAGATGATCTCAGTTAATATAAGTTATCAGGTTGATTAGAATATAGCAGTGTCTTTTCATTTATGCTATAAGAATGATAAATTTGCTGTAGCATGGCTCATCCTACAGGTTTGAAGTTCTTTCAGTGGCTTGTCAGGTTAGCTCCATCAAATATAAGATAGGTTACATGGTAAATGTAGAAAAACACTTAAAAGTAAAAACAACAAGAAAAAAGAAAATACAATGAACAGGATACTAGAACTGAAAGAAATTGCAGAGATATGTCTGTAATGCCAGGATTCCTAACTACCCAAACACCGGTGCAGCAGGTGGTCACTTTCTCAATTTTCTATCCACACGAAATATGCCATGATTTACCATAATAAAAAAAAAACCACATTTTAGAACAAGCATAGCCAGAGACTGAGAGAGGATGCAAAACCTATATACCTAAAATTCACATAGCTGTTAATCTAGACTGACCTTAACAGGCTCAAGATTATCTACCGCATCTACAGAAGTAGGACTTTTCTTCAATACTTTGCTACTGCTGTTTTTGAGCATCAACTTAGTGGTATTTAGTTTCTGATCTTCAGCAAACTGCGCACTCCCGTTTTCAATTGGAGAAGGACAAAGTTGTTTACTTTCACCAGAAAGGGGATCCAATTTTGCTTCGGAACTCCCTGCCTCTCCAGTTTCAAAATTTTTTTTATTATCAACAGGAGTTATGTCCTGAGAATTCACACTTATGCATTCCGTCTCCATGCCCCAATCTACAATGTTTCCAACAGGAAGTTTTTCTACAAAAGGATCCTTCTCCATCTCAAGGACATCAGCGTTTATGCAACTCTCAAAATTCTTAGATGTACAATTTGCATCTTGGACTAGATTGTAGGCAGAATTTTCTCGTGCATATTGCAGAACTAGTTTAGGTAAATGGCATGAAGCCACTGAAGTCTTTCTGTCATCGTGAGCTGTTTCGAGAGTTCCTTGAACTGGACAAGTAACCATTTTGATGTCTCTCCATTTTTCTGCTTGCTTCAGTTCAGAATCTCGAGAATCACCAGAGACCACAGAAGAACTACTGAAATTCTTCTTCACCAATAAATTGGCCATGTCATCTGAAGGTTCTGTGACTATGTCTTCCTCTATGTCCGAGAGACCAGCAGTTGATTCCTCTCTTGAGGGCGTAGCAGTAAAGTCACACAGGCTTCTATGAGTTTCCATCTGCAGTGAATCATCTAAGGTCATAGAAGCAAAATTACCTCTTTCTTGCTCAAAATCATCCCAATCCTCTGCCCCAAAGGCTACAGAAGAACTCATTAGCAGCGGATTCTCATTCATAACATTTTTTTCCGTGCTACGCTGTATGTTCTTATGCCTATATAATTCCTTCCTATTCTCATCATCAGAACCACAACCATACATCGAATGATCATCTTCAGAACCTCCATATCTAGATATCGTCCCATCATCCTCACTCTCCATATCACTTCCATTGACATCCAAACCTAACTCTGAATCCAACCCATCACCCCCTTCATTGACCACATGACTCGAAGAACCTTCTTCAAAACCACGCACAAGACTTGAACTTTTCCTAATCCCATTACTGATTGAGTCTCCCCCACTACTCCAATTCTTCACAATTGGCTCTTTGACGCTCTCTTTCAAACAATCGAAACCCAAAGCTGAACGTTTCGGCTCGTCCAGAGAAAAATTGTCGAAACTCTTCAAGGAGCCAAATTCAAAGTCTATACGATCATTACTATGTCCGAAAGAGCTACATAAACTAGGCGTGCCCATTACCGAGTTTGCACTACAATATCGATCGAACTCGGATTCACCTCCGCACGAGGAGTACCGCGAATGTGATCCAGGTGAAACATCGTCAGCATCGGAGAATTTGGGATCGAGTGGATCAGGAGAGGGAGGCCGGTATTGCGGGCCATCCCCATTGATCATCTGATCCTTGTAATTGTATTTAAAAAAAGCAATTCAAGTAACATGAAATGGTAAAGTACAGAAGAGATCGAAGAACCTGGTCGGAAAATGGAGTATTGGTCGGAGTGAAACAGCAGAAGGAGTTAGGGTTGTGTAATAGTGGATGGTAATGAAGAAATGAATAAGTTGGGGGATGGAATTGAGAAGATCGTTTCTTTATTGTCTTGAATGGGAAATGTTTGTGTGAAATTCGAAAATCGGTTAGTGATGTTCGTTGGTGTTGTTGAACAAGATTTCAGTTTTGGGATTCTGTTTTTGAGTAGAGGAGTTTGGTTTGGTTCTTCAGCTTTTCATTTTTACAACTATCATTCAATGCTAGTTACGTACTATTATTTTCTTACCTTTACACCTTCGCTTCTAAATATTTTTAATATATTTTGGGAAAATTACGAGTTTCGACCCATCATCAATCGTAGCTTAAAATTTTGTAAACAATACACATTATGATTTCGAATGTTAGCAATTAGAGATTAATTAGAGAACGATGTCAATTTCTGCTCATAAAATAACAGTTCATTTTAGTCCTATGAACTCATTTTAAATCTAATATACTTTTGTCTTTGGAAAAAGAACGAGTTTTGAGCTATTGTCAAACATAATTCTTGTAGCTTATTTTTTTTATAAATAATATACTTTGTTGTTTCAAATAATAGCAACTAGAGGCTAATAAAAAAATAATGTCAATTTTTGCTCACAAATAACAGTTCATTTTAGTCGCATGAGCTCATTCTAAATCTATTATAAACCTTTGAAAGAGTCCAAATAAAAATGACATATCAATTTAAAGTTGATGAAAATAAAAACCTTTTACTCTAAAAAACTTAACCTATATCAGCAAAAGTTAGCATTTTTATCCAACTAACTCCTAATTACTAACAATCGAAACCACATGATACATATTTGCAAAAATTTAAACCACAAAAATTATATTTAAAAATAATTAAAACTACATAATTTATTTTTGTGCCTTTTTCAATTATTTTTCTTCTTTTCTTCCAAAATTATTAACACTCCTTACCATTTGATTGGGCCACATAGAAAATGGTAACTTTCATAATTAATTTGTTTAAATGGGTATTAAAACATTAATGGGCTTAGCTTGTTTTGTAATTAACCCGACGAAGAAACATAGAAAAATGGAACTTTAAAAGTAATTTGGAAAACATGTTGTTTTTCAAGGTTTAAACCTCAAATGCTAAAACCCTAAATAAAAGGACAGGAAGAAAGCATAGAGAAAGAGAGGAATGGAAACCCTGCACGCCCTAAAATCAACTGACCCGCCATTATGGCTGGCGCCATCCGCCAATCTTTCCGACACGGCAAGGAAGGCGTCGGAGCATCTCTTTTCTTCTCTCAAACCCCATGCCCCTAAGTCTCCTTTCGATCATCTTTTAGTTGATGGGTTTGACGCCGAGCAGATTTGGCAGCAGATTGACCTCCTTTCTCACCCTCTTCTTTCCAATCTCCGCCGCCAACTCAACTACTTTCAGAAACATCCTGAGGTTATCGGGTTAGTTACCGACAAGAATCAAGCCAATGGGCTTTTGGAAGAGGAAAAGGAGGAGCCTTTAGGAGAGAAGAAAAGGGAAGATGATAATGAAATGGATTTTGATGGGGAAGATGATGGTGAGGACGAGGATGAGGAAAAAAGTGAAAGCGAGGATGATGATGATGATGAAGAGTTGAGAGAGGGGGAATCCGGGGTGGAGGATAGATTTTTGAAATTGAATGAGCTGGAGGAGTATATGGAGGAGGATGAGGCTAGGGAATATGGATTGGATACGAAGAATGAGAAGAAGAACAAGAAGAAGAAGTTAAATGAGCTAGATGAAGATGAAGATGAAGACGATGAAGATGAAGATGACGAGGATGAAGACGATGAGGTGATGTATACAGTCTCGAGTTGGTATCTTATAGCTTTAATTTGATGAAATTTAGAGCCTTTGCTATTGACTGTTTGAGTACCCCATGAAAAGTTTATCTTTTTATAGTTAATCATCTATAGTTTTCTTAGTTGATGTACACATTCTCGAGTTGGTATCTTATAGCTTTAATTTGATGAAATCTAGAGCCTTTACTATTGACTGTTTGAGTACCCCATAAAAAGTTTATCTTTTTATGGTTAAACATCTATAATTTTCTTAGTTGATGTATACATTCTCGAGTAGGTATCCTATAGTTTTTCTTTGATGAAATTTTGAGCCTTTACTATTGACTTTTTGAGTACCTCATGAAAATTTTATCTTTATATAGTTAAACGTCTATAATTTTCTTAAATATGTCTTTGCTAATGGAGTGTTTTTCTTCCCTCACACAGTTTGATAGTGAAGATGAAGATGGAGAGAATTTAGATAATACAAGGTACTAACTATGTCATATTTCTTTTATTCTCCTGTTATGATTCTGCTCGTTTGATTATTGGATAGAATAGTGGTATAACATTATTCTTGGATTTTATATGTATCATAATATCACATTTGCATCCATAAGATATGTTGAGAACCATAAGAATGTAAAGATCACCATTGTTGCTGTTAACTGGGTCACTAAAAGAATTAGTGCTACTAGCACCATTGACAAGCACGTCTCTATAATCAGGGTTTCGCAAAATGGCCTTTCTTGATGTAAAAGTTAATATATGGTGTTTTTCTAAATATATGGAATCGGAAATGTAGTTTTGGAGCATCTTACTGTGAACTTATCACTTATGGGCCCGTGGCTGTTACATTTAGGTGCCGTTTGGTTCGCGGAATAGGCAAGGAATAGAATAGCTATTCTTTGTCTATACCCATTCCTAGCTTTGGTTGGTTTTTTCTTTACTGAATAGCTATTCCACGGAATAGGTATTCCTATTCTTATCATGGTTAATCTACAAAATTAGCTATTATTCATCACCATATTCCATCAACAAAGCATATAAATAGATACTTAGATCACCTATTCTGTTCCTTCATATTCTATTTTGTGGAATAGCTATTCTATTCAGCAAACCAAACGGCACCTCACGGTTACAGCTGTTATGCTCTATCTAGCCTGCTTTGAGGTGATTTTCTTTATATCCTAAAATATTCGAGTTGACATATTCTGTTTCACTATAACTTCGTGTGAGGATCGTTGTTTGATGCCATTGCTGCATGACTGCAATTGGATTCCCTTAATAACGTTATTATAAGTTTTATTCCATTGTTATTGCTTCTCTGTTAAATTATCTTAGTAAAACCAGCACAGCCCTGCAACTACCCCCTCTTAATAGTTTCACTAATGGTTATTTTCTTCACTTGTGGCATTTATATTAGATATGAAGACTTCTTTGGTTCTAAAAAGAAGATGGTCTCAAAGAGAAAATCTAAAGAACTTGATGGTTCCGACTCTGACTCTGGCTTAGGCTCACGCTCAGATGATGAACAGGATGACGAACAAGATGATGAAAAGATGGATAAGGTATCATTTATTTTTATAAATAGTGAACATTTTATTGCCATTCTTGTGAATCTTACTCTAAAGCAAAAAAGTATATAAAGACAGAATTCTTAAGAAGTGCTTTTTTCTTGCACAGAAAGAGAATGATCTTTCTACCCATGAAAAACAACTTCAGAGGCTTCAGTCTGAGATAGAGCAGATGGAGAAAGCAAACTTGGAGCCAAAAACCTGGACAATGCAGGGAGAGGTGATGTTATTTGTGATGTTATTTGTACATTATGTGTTTGAGAAAAATATTCCTGGTGCTACGCATTCACGCTTTACTATATTGATGACAAGATTTGATGATAGATCAAATCCATTTATTTGAAATCAGATTGATAAGTTTTCATTGTCAATGCCCACAACAGGTCACAGCTGCTAGCAGGCCCAGGAATAGTGCATTGGAAGTTGATTTGGATTTTGAACATAATGTGAGACCGGCACCTGTAATCACAGAGGAGGTTACTCGATCACTCGAAGATATGATTAAGGATAGGATTGTCGAGGTAAAGTTCATATTCTACCAGATGAAATTTCTTCTACAGTTTTGTGCTAGTGTCTTGTTGTGCTTAATCTCGAAAATGCTGGTTTAATTAAATCATGCTTAGATTGAATGCGCGGTTTTGATGCCAAATATTTTCCTGTCGAAACCAATTTGGTCTGTACACCATCATCAAACAGAGTAACTCAGATATCTTCTCCTCTATACATGAACAAAAAGCTCTTCAATCCTATTTGCAATTTCAGGAAAGAATTTTCTTCTTCAGTAAACAACAGGTTTTGAAGTTTATGGAGAACATCTGTGTCTAAGGCTTTTATTCCTATTTAGTATATGCTGCCATTTACTTACTATCAAATAGCTTTATCTCGTTCCACATTGCATGATCTCTGAATGTGGTTGATTTGCTGGATATCTTAACAACTTGAATCTCCTTTGATGTTTCTAGGAACGTTTTGATGATATTCATAAGGCTCCCAGTTTACCTGCTTCTGCACCTAGAGAAGTAAAAGAAATGGTAAGCCCTTTTTCTGGTGTAAAAGGTGGTTCATTAAAGTCATCATACTTATTTTATCTTAGAAAATTGACTAAGCAAGCTGTAATTGGTTCATCTTAACATTTGCAGGATGAAAATAAAAGCAAAAAGGGCCTTGCAGAAGTTTACGAGGTTTGTCCTTCAGAAGATAAATGCTTTTTGTAATTCTCTATTAGACTCTGAATACAGAAACTGAAATTCATGTAATTATTCACAGGAAGAATATGTTCAGAAGACAAATCCTGCTGCTGCTCCGCTAACATTTTCTGATGAACAAAAGAAGGAGGTGGACACTGATATATTTTCTCAATCTGAATTTGCTTATTGTCTTGTCATATCTTTGGTCGATTCCAGAACTTTGTCCGGAGTTCTAGTTTTATGCATCTACATGTTATGTAACCATATTATATTTTATGTGGTAGGCGAGTCTTCTATTTAAGCGACTCTGCTTGAAGTTGGATGCTCTATCTCATTTCCATTTTGCTCCAAAACCTGTACGTGCCTTGATCATATAATTCTAATTCTGTTTGACCCCATTTGAAGAATTCTACATTTTCCGGCTTACTAATTTGTTATGCATTCTTGAATAGGTTATAGAAGACATGTCTATACAAACAAATGTTCCTGCTCTTGCTATGGAAGAGGTAAGTAACAAGGTTTACTTATTGTCTTTTGGTTTTTCGTTGTTTGTGACTCAACTTTCTGAGATGCACACTATCTCTTCCATTGGTAGATTGCCCCAATGGCAGTTTCAGATGCTGCTATGCTAGCTCCTGAGGAAGTCTTCTCAGGCAAAGGGAACATTAAAGAAGCAGCAGAGTTGACGCAGGAAGATAGGAAGAGAAGGAGAGCAAAAAAGAAAAGAAAATTTAAGGGTGAGCATTGATAGGAAATCTAATAGTATACATAATTAGCTCTGAGGTCTTTCAATTGGTCTTCCATTTTTCTTTTGGGGCATTTACTTTTCTTTTTCTATTTATGTTAACAATGTTTTGGTATGGCAGCTGAATCGGCAAAAAGGATGACTAATAAACCAAGAGCTGATGCCACATTGCAAAATGATAACAATGGTAGCCATTCATCTCCAGTAGTTTATTTTCTTGATGGAAATTTTGTTCTAGAGCCTATAATCTTAAAAACTTTGTTAAAATGCAGGCGAGGAGTAATGGCTATCATCACCTTATTCGTGTACAAGAAGCTTTATATATTTATGGGTGCCAGATTGGATGAGGAAACTGAAAAATAGAACTCCATTTTGGAAAGGTCTGGACAACTTGAATTGTTCACCAGTGCTGCACTGAGAAAAAGAGATGTACTGGATTTCGAGAAAAATTGTCAGGCGAAAGCAGCCAAGTTCTTCAATTGAGGGTTGAAACATGAAATTTTGGTGTAAAATTAGTTGTGCACACTACGTCCATGGGCATGATTGCAATTTTTGTCCTTTCATTTGGGGGAACTATCTGACTATAACAATTCACATATATAGGTTTAAAATGATCTGATCTTTCCATATTGGTAACTTCTTCTGATCCGAGCTCCATTAAAATTGAAGAGGAACTGTTTCGTTTAGGAGATTTGGGTTTTTTCTTTTCCTAACTTCATTTGGTGCTACAATCTTTAAAATAAGCATTTCGTTCAAAGTTTTAGTTTTTCCTTCTTTCTGAACTCGATATGGTGTTAAAAACTCTCAACTAGCAAGGGCTCTGTGGACAATATTTAGAAAATATATGCTTGAAATCGATTTTTGGATTGTGGTTTTTCAATGCAATGTTGGTGGGCTGGTCACTTGGATGCGGCGCTGGATTCTTTTTCCAATTGGGTCTCTTTTCCCGGAGAATGACCAATGTATTTTGGAGATTTTATGGGGTGTATGGAGTAATTTAATTTGGAAATCATGACTGTCAGTCTCCCTCTCTGTTTGCTTCAACATTATAGAACAACTCAAAGTTCACCAATCAACTCTTCCACTCATCCTTGTTCAGATGCTGATGTCCTGCGCTTGTCTCGCCCTTCAAATGGGATGCCCAAAATTAATGTTGATGATGCGGTTATGTTAATACAAGGCAGTATGATTGTGGAGCTGCCATGTGCACAGATTCAGGCCATGCGGTACCAATTGTTTTCCTTGTGTTGTTGAGCCTAGCATGGTTGAGCCTAGCATGGTGGAAGCTATTCGTGTTCAAGAGGCGATGTCTTAGCTAAAAACAGGCCAATGTGGAAGCATTCCAGAAGCAGCCGGATCTTCTATTGGGTCCTGGTGCACCATTAAGACTTGTCATGTTCTAGCTAATCAAATTAATTGCATTATCGTCTCTCATGTTCATAGGCAAGCTAATCGAGTTGTTCATTGTCTTGATTATGCATCTCGGTCAAATGTTAGTCTTTCTTCTTAGAATTGCTGTCCTGCTCTTATAAAGGACCTTGCTGCTACTGATGTATCTTTTGTTTGAGTTTTAATAAAAACAAAGTACCTGAACAATCACATTAGAAATAGCAACGTCTAATATTTCATTGTCTGAATTAATAATGTTTACAATTTCAAGTAAATTTGATATACTTTTTTAATTTCAATCCATGAACTCGTAACAAACTAAAATAGTAAATTGGTGCAACAATTTACAATACATGGGGAAATCTGGGTGCGCCATGAGATATTTCGTGTTCCATAAGTTACGCCAAAGAAAAATGGCCTCAGCGATACAGAATGTCAAAGAACAATGCCCTCACAAAGCATCTGTATGCATATATAACGGTAAAAGCTGAACCTCGTTTTACAAGAAACTGCAAGGTCAAAACTTTTCAAGTATTCCCGAGTTGGTCACACTTTATTGCCGGTCAAGAAAAAACAAAGTTATGTGTGTGGCAAATGTGTTCTATCTTGCTTGTCACCTGTGCTATTCTTTATAACACTCTGACTCAATTGAATATTGTCTGTTGTCACCGTATTTCCAATGTTTGCTCCATCAAGGTTAAGATTTTTTAAATTGGTTCTTCAGATTTTCTTCAAGCCTTTCAATTGCCGCACCAACACCGCTCTTGGCTTCTCCCTTTGCTCTCGAATCAGAATTAAGGGCCAGATTTTCTTCATTGGCTTTCTCTATTAACTTCAGCTGAATCCAACCTGTGAGGAGATGCATAATTCTATTACAAGTTTCGCCTCTCAACCGAGAATATCATTTTTAACCCATACACAAGGTTCACATCAAGTAAACGTGAAACCAGCAGAAAACTAAAGAACACAGACAAAAACACTAATACTCGTAGCAGAAACAACTCTGAAAATGAAGATATAATTACACAAGTGGACAAATTACCAAGAGGAAAGCAGAATGCCGCGCCCAGAACAGAACCTAGAAATACATTCCTCATGCGCCATCGGAAAGATCCAGGCACTGACATACAATATAAAGCGAAAAACAAAGGTCAAATACAAATACATCCAGCGACTCTCATGATCAAAAGACAATGATATATCACAGAAATCATCTTTTTATCATAATGCAAACCACTAGTTCATCCCATTGGATTCTCACATGGTTTACAGATTCTTACAGATTAAACCAAATGTAGCAGCAGTAGTGGAGCCAGCTCCAACAACATTTAAAACATCATGTACACCGCGTTTCTCAGCCAGCAGATTTTGTAAGCCATAAAAGGCAGCAGTGAACATTCCAAGACGCACCCCACCAACAATTGAACCGCGAGTGACTCGGACAAACCTCTTCTCCATAGCATCCCTCATCAACCTATACTGTTCACGCTTGTCAGGAGTACTCCCAAGCTTTAACATTACTTCCGCATCCTTACTCTGATATTATAGCAAACTCATCAAACTGTTTCATATTATCTAAACGTATATATATACTTTAGCTAACATCAGTAGTTACTTATTTCATATTTGCTTTATTTAATGTTCAAATTGGAACAACAGTCGCTATACGGTCCATATCACTAGAGCAGAAACTTACAACAGAAGCAGCAGCCTCCTTGCTACCTCCATATAACAAGCCAGCAAAAACTCCAATCAGCGTAGCAGTGCCCCAATTGACAGTTCCAGCCAATTTAGGAGTTTCCTGATCAGAAAAATATAAGCTTTTTTAAGTTTAACAGATAGCAATTAGGGTTAGGGTTGTGTGATAGCATTCAGAATTTGTAGAAAAAATCAGAAACCTAAAAGAGAGAAGAGAAGATAAGGGTCTTACTTTGGAGGGAATTTCTTGAGAGGATTCCATTGATCAAACACACACACGGATCTACTCCTACGGTGATCTATATGCTCTGACGCCACCTTTCAGCTACATACACCATGAAGAATAGGGGAGAGTTCAGCTACTTCTATTAGCCTAAGTTACACCATTTGCTACTAAACAATTTTCTTTTTTTATGGCATTTGGTACTAAACAATTTTGAACGTAAAGAAAATAATTTTTGATACGATGTTAGAAATGCATTATAGCATTCATTTTTCATACAAATAAAATTTTAATTATAAAGCCTCTATTTGATATATTTCTAATATTACGAACATTTTAATTTTTCTTTGTTAAATGATGGACAAACTTAAAATTTTCTTTCAATGTCACTTTATCCTATACAATCATGACGTGTATGAAATTTTATTTCCGTTACATTAAACAGGAACCTATATATACACTTTTAAATAGTACAGGAATCAAATGGATGGTCACTCAAATTTAAGGAAATAATTTGACAAAAATAAACGAATTTAAAAGATTTAAGCCTAATGAGACTTTTTTTTTTTCTTATAAAAGTTTAGGCTAATTAGATAGTTTGACTTTAGATTAGGAAAGAAGAAAACAACATTAAGGGCCACGTTGAGATTTGAGCAGCAGCTAGTGCATAGGCGTCGTAGCAGTTTCTGAAAATCAAACAACAACCCCACTCTGTCCGAATCCAACTTTAAAACCTACTACTACTTAACTCCATTAATGTTCCCCCCTCCCTCTGTCTCCACCCCATTATCTCCTTCCTTAAGTTGTTCTTTCTGAATTTGATTTTTGAGCTTGTAAATAATCTGATTGGCCAACAATGTCATCACTCACTCTTCCCTTTTCTTCACCCCCTTCTTCTCAACCAACAATTCCTGTCTCTTCTTCATTAAACCGGCATTCAATTTACTGCAACAGACAACACCTATTTAATGGCTCTGCACGGATCACAACTAAATGTATGTCTTCTGTCCTTACCGACATTTATCAGAGCCCATCTCCCCCCATTACTGCATTTAATGAGGTATGCCCTCTAAATTATTATTTTTATCTTCAAGTTGCCTTCTTTTTCAATTTTGTATTATTTTTTATGTTAAAGTTGGATTCTTTTTCAATTTTGTTTTACTATTGTTATGGGGTTTTTTTCTTGGGTTATTAGCTGCTTGAGTCTTTGATTGATCGGGTGGATTTGTCGGAATCAGAGGCGGAAGCTTCACTTAATTATTTATTAGATGATGCCAATGAGGCCCTTATTAGTGCTTTCCTTGTTCTGCTTAGAGCTAAAGGAGAGACTTATGAAGAAGTGAGTCTTTTTTCTGTCTGTGTGTTACTTATCATAATTCTAAATTCATAATTGAACTGTAGTTAGTGGAATTTGATTTGGGGAATTGTGAGACAGATTGTTGGATTGGCACGAGCAATGATCAAGCATGCTAGGCAAGTTGAAGGCTTAGTTGATGCGGTTGACATTGTTGGAACGGGTGGAGATGGAGCTAACACGGTTAATATTTCTACCGGGGCAGCAATTCTTGCTGCTGCTTGTGGTGCTAAAGTTGCCAAGGTACTCACTTTTCTACCTTTAAATTATAGGGGTAAGGCCAACTTTGTCTTGAGAAGTGAAGAAGATATACCAATGTAAAAAATGGTAAAGTTTAATATTTTGAAGCAATTTTGGACTCAACTAGCGGTGAGGTTACCCTTTGAATGCTTAGACCCCGTTCTCGTATTGGTTGGACTTCAAATTTCTTTTGCCAAAATGATGTCATTTTGACTTGGGTTGGGGAATTGTACAACAAAATGCACAACCCTTCCTTTGTTGGGGTGCTATCGACATCTCGTTAATAGAGAGGTGGGCAAGGGTATAACCATCCGTATATAGGGTTGTTTCTGCTGCCCCACATTGTCTTTGCCTCTAGGTCCAAGAAAGAGTCTCTTTATGAGTTCTGGTATTTAGGCTCAAAATTGTATAATGTACTAGTATTTGAGCCTAAAATTGCTCAAAGTTTGAAACTTTACGAACAAAATTTTACCATTTCTTATGTTAGCAATATATTTGCGCTTTCTGAAAAAATCGACAGCCAAATTTGAGTTTACCACTATATCAAAGCAATAAATGTGAATGGTGATTCCTGGTTATTCATTGTGATATGCTAACTGTTAGGGAAGTTGATTTTTTAATGACAGCAAGGGAATCGCTCTAGCTCCTCTGCATGCGGAAGTGCTGATGTATTAGAAGCCTTGGGAGTTGCAATTGACCTGGACCCTGAGGTAGGTGATTATTATTAATGCTAAAGGTTTGAAGTTTTAGAAGCACTGGTTGGGTTGTAGTTATTGCATTGCTTTTGGGATAATGATTTGTTGGCCCCCCGCCCCTCTTTTCCAATATCTATCCCTAGAGAGAGCCACTATATTATTAGTAGGGAAGTAAATGCTCATCATGTCAAAGACCCTTCATAAATGCCAATCTGAAACATGTTTTTTGCTTAATCTACGTGTTTATGTGCAGTTCAACTTTAACTGCTTTCTAATGTACTCCTTGTTTGGTTATGGTTGAGCTGAGCATTTATTATGAGTTTGAAAAAAAGTGGTCCTTGTCCATGAACTGGTACTCATAGTGTGCTAATTCCTTGCCAGAGATTTGCTAGTGCATAGATACTCCATGTCATTTCTGCGTGAGTGTATGATTGGAATTGTGTTCCGAATTATTACACAACTGATAGGTTAGGGGTTAAGTAACAGGGTACTTTCAGGTTTATGGTGCCTCACTGCTTTTTATTTTCGTGGAGTAATACACCGGACCAATCAAAAGAGAGATGGAGATGCTTTGTGTTAAGAAATAAATATGTAAAAGTGACATCAATTGATTAGTCAGGTGCATTATTTCAGGGACATTGAAATTTCTCCCAAATTAGAGATTCCTTAGGAATGCATCTTTTTTCATTGGAAGTACAGATGGTTACGTTTTAAATTATAAGTGAACTTTGGTTAACCTTGCATTACAGAATCAAACACATTGTGCTTGTATGTTCTCATTTAATTTGGTCTGTGTCATGGTTAATGAAAGCAGGGTGTACAGAAGTGTGTGAATGAAGTGGGAATTGGTTTCATGATGTCCCCAAAATACCATCCAGCAATGAAGAGGGTGAGCCCTGTGAGGAAAAAGCTGAAAATAAAGACAGTGTTCAATATATTGGGTCCTATGTTGAATCCTGCACAAGTACCCTTTGGTGTTGTTGGTGTTTACAAGGAAGATTTAGTAAGTATCCCCTGTATCATACACACTACTATATGGTAAATATTCACAATCTGCACTTATCTCTTCAATGCTTCAGATTACCTCAGAAGAAAAATCATGATTAGTTGAATTTGTCAAATTCTGAGTTCTTAACATGCAATTATGATGTCTGCAACTGAATCTATTCATATTGGTAGCATTTGCTCGTTTTTAGTTGCAAGCAAATGAGTCTATGTTTGTATCATGACCATATGATAGAATCTATATAGTACTTAAAGATTCTTTTCTGATCAAGGAAAAAGTTCATAAGAAGGCTATCAGATACTGCTTTTCTTACCATATCATCATTTAAAAGAATATGATTCAATTTCCTTTGTAGGTCCCTAAAATGGCTAGAGCATTGCAACGGTTTGGAATGAAGAGAGCATTAGTTGTTCACTCAGAGGGCTTGGACGAAATGAGTCCCATCGGTATAATTTCTTTGTTTTCTCTCTCAATATCTACTTCAACTCTCAGTTTAGCATGCTTTGATTGTATTGATGATTTGATTTGACGTTTTGTTTCGATCTCATCTTATTTATGTGTAATGCTCCGATTTTAGGACCCGGTGTGGTACTTGATATTACCCCTGAAAAGATTGTCAAGTTTTCATTTGATCCATGTGAGTACTCCTGGCCAACTTGGTTATGATTGAAACGCTAGCATAATCTGCTCTTGTAGCTATGTTAAAGTATCACATAAACTGCGTGATCTGTCTTTGAGAAGTTGTATATTTATATGATTATGTTGAACTTACAATAAAATGTTATGGACAGTGGACTTTGGTATTCGGCGATGCACTTTGGAAAGCCTTCGAGGTGGAGATCCAGAGTATAATGCACAAGCACTAAGACGAGTGCTTTCCGGGGAAAAAGGGCCAGTAGCAGATGCACTTGTCAGTTTCTCCAACCCTTTCATATTTTTCCATATCTATTGTCTTGTGTGTTCTTGATAGTCTCATTATGAAGTTCTGACCTACGAGTTACATATCATCAGATTCTTAATGCGGCAGCAGCTCTCTTGGTAAGTGGAATTGCAAGTTCTCTAGCTGAAGCAGTAGCTTTGGTCCGCGAGACGCAATCATCAGGAAGAGCTATGGAGACGCTTAATTCCTGGATAACCATTTCAAATGCATGTAACGTTTCATCTTGAACTTTTCACCAACCGAAAGATGAAAATACTGTAAAGACTGTATTTTACTTGGGTCTTAGATTATAGTTTGAACACATGAATGCCACATTGATTTGGCAATCCACAGAGAGGAAAATAAAGCTCTTAGAGCTATGTTTTTGTGCATAGCTCAGATTTTCAACATTGACTTGTAACAATTGATCTTCAGTTTGAGACATGTATCATAGTAATGTGGGAAGCAGCTATAGGTTATTTATGCTCTCATTTCTTTTCTTTTTTTGGTTACAACATTTTTTTTTTGGTTACAATTTATGCTCTCATTTCTTCAGTAGAAGCTAATTGCCCTTCTGTTTTTTCGCGCTCTCCAAAATATGCCACTTTGGACATCTCACAGCTAAATCAAACAGGGACCATTCATGCTCAAAGGAATGGTATCCAGACTCTTGGTTATGAACTCAAAATTCAACCAGAGGAGGTAAGAGGAAAGCTCTATGAGGAAATTTTGATGTTACAATATTTATTTGGGAAATTATGAGCATACACATAGGAGGAGGAAATAGATGGGTCTTCATGAACAATTAACTAGAAACCATGTTCTTTCAAAAAAAAAAAAAAAACTAGAAACCATGTATGTATCTTGTGATTTGATTACATAATAACATAAAAACACCCAGACGGTTTTTCCAAGAGTGATCAAAGCTGAGCAGAGTTGTTAGCAAAGGCGCCAGCCTCATTGAGAAGAGTCATGAGCTCCCCTTTTTGGTGCTTCTCAAATGTTGCTGCAATGCAATAAAAATTTAGGAAACACAAAATTCGATCATATCGAATCATATAGAAAAAGAAATCAAAGTATGAATGAATACATTACGAGACCCTTGACTAAGAAAAAGAGACCAAGAAAACCCATTCATCTTATGTGCCAACTCCATGGATGTCTCAACTTGTTAATTGAGACATGATCGAATCCCCCAGTGCAAGGTGGAGGGAGTAAAGATATTCATACTAGTTTAACTGAATTGAATCTGGTAAAATAACAGGTCACCTACACCGTCTAGAAGATGGTTAATGCTTTTGAGATCAAGCTGAAGAGCCCTCTAGGGGCTTTATTACAGCATCTCCAATGGGGTGGCAATTGAGATGAGAAAGGGCTGTGACGTGCCAGCTCAGGCGTGTGTCAAGAGCTGGCCACTCACAGCCCTCTGTATCCTCCCTCTCCCTCACACTTCCCACTTTATCAGGGCCGGTGATCATTTGGGTAGCAACTTTTTTTATGGTCAAACAAGAATTCATTTCCCTAACTTTTGTTGTTAGGAAAAGAAAGAAAGAGAAGAGTTACCATCACAACCGCCAATGTTTTTGCCAGCAATGAAGACATTAGGGACAGTCCTGATTCCAGTCCATTGTTTCAAAGCAGAATGAATATCATCTCCATCATTTTCGACATCGAGTTCAACCACCTTAAAAGAGGCTCCTAATTGAGTGAACAGCTGTTTGACCCTAGTACAAAACCCACAATAGGTTTTGCTGCAAACACATATTAAGTAATTAATTCTAAGAAACCCAGATTGAAAGACTAGTTACTACAACATGGGTTGAAACAAAAAGGAGAAACCTTGCCTGAAAACGACGACAGGGGCAGAGGAGGCAATATCTTTAGCCTTATTAAGAGCCATATCAACTTGTTCTTGTGTCTTCTTGTTTGAGTTTGAACTCATCATTGAACCCATGATTTGATTATCTATCTTATTTCTACTCACCACAGCAACCCAACAAAAGTAGCCGATATCTTATATGACCCAACAACACTACAGATGTCTTCTTGTTTTTAGACTTTCAGATAGCGTGGCTTCTCTTCAACTAGCCACACCACTTCTTAATTATATACGGATCACATTCTATTCTATTCCTTTCTCAATAATTATTATATTGCAACAAGCACTCTCATGTACAGCATGGCAATAATAGTATAGTGGCTTCCGAATTAACGGTTAAAAATTGACTTATATTTCATTATAATTATGTCATTTTTTTTTTAAAATTCATTAAAGTGATTTAATTGAAATAAAATTTAAAATTGGATGACTCAAATTAAAAAAGAGTAAGCTTTTAGAACAACAAGCAAAGTTGAGTCATCAATATTATATTTAACCCTCACAAAGAGTGGTAAACCAGGATAAACCGTTTTTCAACTCTACTCCTTATCTACTGAACTACATTCTTTTTGCTGTATATCTATCTGTATTATTATTTTTATCTGCTGAACATATCTAGCAGGATATAATTTTGTTATTTGCTTAAGTCTCAATGGACAGAATTAATTTTTACCCGATAAAGCCAAATATTAGTTTATTGTTTAGCCGTTTTACAAATGCATTTATCTGAGTTTTATATCGTAAAAATCTATAGTTTTGTTAACATATTTGCAATAAGTAAATACCATAAATATCAATTTATGGAATCAGTGAAAGTTTACAAGAGATGTATAAAATGCAATATGAATAGATTGGTAAAGCTAACAAGTAACAATAGGTCTCTTTGTTCTTGAATAAAGCTGTTGAAAGTTCAACTAGTACTTTGTGATCAAAAGCTGTTGAAAGCTCTTGCATTAAACATATTTCATTTTGATGCAAAAATGGCTTCTAAATCTTTGTATAACCGATTTGGTTTTAACTTGATATCTGAAGATTTCTGAGATGAAGCATCACTACTTTTCGATGCGTAAAATCCACTCCATTTTGTGCGGCTGCTCGAAGGGTCACTCGGAGCTCGTTCCTTGCCACTAGTAAAGCTAGCCTTTGCCATTTCCCTTAACTGTTTCGTCCATGGTTTATCAGGAGTACCGGAGCTCCTGCTTCTCGAGTTCCTGTTCCTGTCTGCAGATGAACTACTCTCTAATGTTTCTCTTCGTTGCTCTCGATCCTCCGCAAGTTTGCGCTCCAAGTTTCTACTCATTTTCTGTGGAGTGAAGAACAGTAGAAATCCAATGGATGCGGTTTTAATTCCTGTGGCGAAATGCTTCTTTGCAGGGTCCAGCAGCTTTGTATGTTTATACAGTGCATACCATTCATTCATCATTTCCGCCAAGAATCCAATCACGAACAGCATAATCATGAATATTCCAACTTTAGATTCGGTGTCGGGTGTTAGTTTCTTTTCTTTAAGTATAAAACAAGTAGCAAACAAGCATTCTTGACAGGAAATGGTGATGATCTCAACCAGTTGGACCTTTTTCTTTACAAAAGGCTTCTTAAGCACGAGGAAAAAGAGCTGAAATGAGGTAATGCTCAACAAGATGATTATTGGAGTTACGGAGGACCAGTTATCTAAATACACGCCAGCCATAACACCCAGCAAAACTCGCCTGACTGTTTCGAGGAATGTGTAGTATATTCTGAGAATCCCAAATACTTTTTGAATGAAAGGTGCTTCAGCATCTTCTGTTTCGTCATCAGATGCAATTATGCGATCCTTTCGCATACTCATCAGATCGGCTCCAGATATCTGTGACAGCATGTATTTAGGAGGGCCTCTCAGATCTTCAAACAAAGGACCAAACATTGTTAGATAATTGGAGTTAGTTTGGTTTATCCATGTCCATTGACCTCTTTTGCCGGGACCTAAAGATACTCGAATGATGTCTTGATACCAGTGAAATATTTGCCCTTCTCGGTGTATTTCCTTGTACTGAAGTAGCTTCCCTAGTGTAATTCCAATGGAGAGGAACAAGAATAATGCCAAAACTAAAAATCCGACAACGCCAAGCAACAGAATGCCAACTACATCCCCTGATTGTGTTCCTCCTTGAACCACAAAACACATATTTATGTATCAGCTAAACTGCAAAGAGATCTGTAGTTTCAACGCTTTCAAGATTCATTTACTCAGAGAGCAAGCATCACAGGACATAAATTAGAGACATAAGAGGTGACAATAAACAAGCAAGATACCTCTTACAAGAGCAGCTGATGCCTCAGAAAGACAAGGCAATGCAAGAATTATGAGAAAAATCTCGAATCTTGGGAATGTTAATGCTCCATAATTCCTCGGCTTCTCGGAGTTTTTCTTTCTGAATTTTAGAAGAAAAAAGAGTAGAGCATGTAGAAGTATCAAACTGCCACCAATTACAGCCAACCAGAACATGCTCCTACCGAAAACTCTCCACCTAGAAAAGAGCATAAGAGGTCATATTAATATGTTTGATTACCTTTACACAACACAGAACCTTAATGGTACCAATTAAAGAACTAATTAGAGTAAAGCATAAATCAAGCATCGATATTTAACTGCTGTGATTGTAATAAACAAATGAAACAACATGATGCACTAGCAGTAATTTCCAGGAGCGCCATGCGCAATTATTCGATCAAGGAGCATTAGAGATGACAATACAATGACGAAATTTCATTGGATTGGATACTTAGCATTTACCATAAGCTTAGCTTATCCCAAATTTTCTTCACCCATTGAACTTCTATAGTTTTTTAAGCAAATGAAAAGCTCAGGAAAACTATACAACTCACCCATTTGAGTTCTGCGGATCAGAAATATATTCTGCTTCTGGATTCATATTTTCAATCTGTTCATAAAACAATAAGAAGAATAAGAAAGAATAAACAGCTATATTGAAACGTAATTAGTTGCAGAGATTCGAAGTTGAAAGCAAGTCTATTGAAGTACTGACCTCAAAAAATGATTTATACTCCATTGGAGTGAGTGGCAATCCATATACTGAAGCAGCAACACTCAAACTCTCTTCTTCCAATAGAAAGTTTTGGGAACTCCCCAGATCATGAAATCTGGAAATATAGGAAGAATGTGGGATAGAAGAGGAATTTGAGGCCCACATGATCGGGCGAATGCCGCCGTTTTCCCATGGGAGATTGAAGTAGGGGATACTCCATTGTATACCTCTTGCAAATTCATAATATTCAACTGGCAATGCAACACCCAACCATCTAGACAGTGCAAAAACCTGAATGAAGCATACGATTCTCTGCATACAGGGAAAACATGGTATGGGAACTCATCAGTGCATATGTACTTCATTTACTTGGAAGAAAAGGAAAATTCGTAAATAAGATATGAAACTATATGAATGAGATGTTTTTGGCGAGTTAAGTTTCATACAAATATAATCCTTGCAGGATTAGAATTCAGCAAGGAAGTTGGTTTTGAAAATGCCCCAACAGACTGAAGACTTGCAGTTGACACTGTAAGGAGTCCAGAAGCAAGCGAGGTTGCCACGAAAATGGCAGTTGCAAAACCCGAAATCAGGGAAGATACTCTAGGTACGCAATCTAAAAAATATGCAGTTTATGTCAGCCAATTAGCAGGAAATTCCAAAAGTTCCACAGATCATGTAGACCTGAACATGATACAGTACAAACAAAAAGTACTCAGCATGATCCTTACAGTGTCTCACTAGTAGAACGTTGGATGCGAGATTTTTATTTCCAGCAACATCTCCAGTTACATTCTGAGGAACATTAATAGATACAAAATCACCATCGGCATGTATTTGTGCTACGTATTTGCTCCTGGTAACTTCACGAAAACTGGATTCCACTAAAAGCAATAAATCACAATATGACAAAGTTAATTTTTCTAAAGATTTTATTACGTCAACTTGGATTTCCTTAACAGTGAGGTGTAGATTAAGATTTTTCCCCCCATGTTCATATAAGTAAAGAGCATATATAGAATTTAGTCACATCAGTTGACTTGCCTCCGCAAATGGCCCCCCGATATTGATAGTAGGGATGAATTGAAACCAAATACAGGCTTCATGAACTTGATTGATACCGGGATAATGCGCTCCTTTGTTCTTGAATTAGACGTCGTACTCAGTCTAACAGCCGGCCTTTCTGCATCTACAAGTTTCATCAATATCCTCATCATCAATCTCAGAATTTCAAATTCTAGTTGTAAATGTGGAAAATTAAAAGCACAGAAAAGTAAGTATTTTCTTATTCTCTGCAATAGGCCCTTGAATATGTTGGAAGTTATACCGTAGAGGAAAGTAACAGGTGCAATTGGAGAAATGGGAGTCCCGGATCTGCTTATTATAGAGTTTGATTGAAGGTCTATTGTGATGATAGCCATACTAGAAAAATTTACAACCTGGCAAAGAATAGCATACATGAGAATCACTTAAAAGAAGGAAAATTTAGTTCACAGTTAAATGAAGAACAAGGAAAAATATTCACTGTACAAACCTACTGACCTGAAAACCAAATCGACGGCTTCCAAGGTTTTCTCCAGTTATAGGAAGAAGTGTACCGTCACTTACATTGAGAGAATCTAGAATTTCTGCAGACGAATTCACAATAGGTTCTGAAAAGTACAAATACACCTTCAACTTATCATGATTGTTTGTTGCCAGCACTGTCCTAGTTTGATTTTGAAGCTCAATTAGCTTTTCAGGAATGTGAAGTCTCACATCTGCAAACACACGTCTTCTATCTGTAGAATAAACCCACAAATGAGCTGAATTGACTCAGAAAAGGCGAACAAGAAATGCCTCAATTTGAAGTAATTTTGAGACGATTCCTTGATCATTATAATATCCATAAGTAAAGCTCACCAAAATGTACAAAAAGAGAAGAGTTTTCCGCCCTTGTAAAACTGTTTCCAGCTGTGTCTGTACAAAAATTCTTATCCATAACCAGCACCACTCGTCCATAAGCAACGCTAGACGATAACTCTACCACAAGAGAATACTGAAGGTTTGGTTTCAAAACAGTAAGTGAAGATGGTATGACTTTGCCAGAACCGTAAACCAGAAGCTGCAAGCAGATTATGCAGCATCCAATCAGAATGAAATAAATCTATAAAGAACTTATCATCTAATTGACTTTTACAAGAAAGATAAATCAATCTGAGAAAAACCATTTCAGCAAATTTCCACAATGAACTTATTATTGGATGATAAACAGAAAACACAGTTCAAATGTAGGAAAAATATGAAGAAATTTCTCTATGACGAAACACAAAGAGAACATTAAAGAATAATCTAAAGCACCTACTCACGTTGCAGGCATTCACAGATGAACATCGAAAACCCCCGCAGGGTTCACTAAAAGAAACATTTACAGAGAAATTTAAAGCATTTGTAAAAGATGTTGATGCAGCTATATATGCTGTTGGGGGGATGGTATCTGCACCCAAAAAAAAAAAAAACTACAATTAGCTTCTTTAAGAGTCATAATAACCTTGAATTTTAAGGAACCATTACCATTCAAAAATTGAAACTTTGAAAAAGATACAAGGGAAAATTTCTTAACCAACAGTCCAGTTATATGTAGCACAGGCAAGTGCTTGAGATCCGCTGGAGCAGACCTCAAATTTATGATTTCCATCCTGCAAACCCTGGTATGAAACCAGCCTATCTCCTCCACAATCAGATGTATTGCCATTATCTAGCTGCATATATAATATATATGGTACAAAAAAAAAAGCATGTACAGATTAGAAATCAATAAAGAAAGAAAAAAAAAATTTAAAAAAAAAAAAGAGGAAGAAGAATTAAGCTAACCTTGCAACTAATGGTGCAATTAGTGCAATGTGAGATTGTATGAGGAGCCTTAAGAAATTGAAAGAGAAAAGTAGCAGAGTTCAAATGTGAGATAGTACGAGGAGCCTTGAGAAATTTCAGAGGTAGTTCTGTAACATCCTGAGAAAGAGCTTTAAAGCACAAAAGTGCAAAAACCAGAAAAAGAAAAACCTGCCATGGATATGGATGGGAGAAAAAACCCATTACTGTAGGGGCTCTTCTAAACATGAAGCCAAAATCATGTAGAGAGACAAGTCTAAAAATAAAAAAAGAAAGTAATAATGGAGGTTTGGCATTGCATGTACTACAAAATGTGGTAAAGAAGAAGAGAGAGATAAAGAAATAATGGAAGTGAGGGAGTGGATTGGATTAGATGAAAGATGAGTTTATGGATGTTACTAAGTAAAAATGAGAGTGGCAGTTTACAAGAACAAGTAGCTTCAACTGTTGGAAGAAGATAATAAGTAAGAGAAAGAGAGAGATTCTCCACTTAATGAAGTTATATTTGGAACAAGACAAAAGACAAAGAAGCATCCATCATCCATGTTTTTTTTAGCCACAAAAATCACTCTCAATAATCTGCAAACAACTTGCTACTTAAATTTGAAAATTGGCTTCTATCATTGCTTCCTTAACACATGCATACATTTATGACATTTTCCTCTAATTAGTAAACATTTAATGGAGATTAAGATTATAATCCCCTTATTAAGTTTGGATAAGCTGCAATTTAGCCCTTTTTGTTTTATCATTGTCATTGACATGCAAAATAGTAAGATTTAATATCTAATTTTTCTAACCACCACTAATTTTATCTCTACTAACACAAAATTTAACCACATTGATTTGATTATTATTGAATACTCTATTAGAAAACTAAATCAAGTTTGTCAGATAAATTACAATAATTTTTTTAAATATAGTACCAAAATAGGTCTAATGTTTTCTAAAAGGTATTAATTTAGAGTTAATGTATAAAATGATATTAATTTAGGGCACGGTAACGGAATTTGACACTTTCACCTGCATTGTTCAATCATATTAACTTCAGTATATACTTAATGTGTGAAATTAGACAAATCATCTCCATCAATTGCATATATATGACGTGTCAAATTTTATCATACAAGCCTATTATTATACTACTTTACAAATATTAAGCCTAAGTTGATGCCTTTTTTAAACATAGTTTTAAACTTGCAATTTTTTTCATTGTAAGATCTCCTCGAATTGATTCCCTTACTTTGTGTTTATGGAATCCATTAAGAAAAATGATTAACGTGTTTATGAAATTCTATTAAGCAAAATATTATCATAGAGATGAATTTGTATACGAATTAATGGATGTACGGGCCTTGGTTGAAAGCCATTAAGTCCGTCCATAACATGATGGGCTATGGGTTAGTCTAACCATATATAAGGAATCCCATGCCCAGCCAAGCCGGCCCATTCCTCTACTGTTTACTATCCCAATTTTTATTTCCAGCATGAAATTTTCTAGTTCAATATTTATTTACTTTGATAAATTTCAGTTAACAAGATGAAAGGATGAGGTAATGAGAGATGGTTGGAGTTATCCTCTTTGAATAGTTAAAGACAATAAATGTGGCCAAGAACAATCCATGCAATAAATTAGGTTAAATAAGAAAGAATTGGGGATTAGATCTATCCCATACATTAGGTATATATGTTTAAGGGTAAATTGCATAATAAATGTTTGTAGTTACAAAAATTAACAAAAATGTGGTTGTGTTTAAGTTTGTGATAAAAAGCTTACTATGGTCTCAAACTTGGGACGGATTGCGTTGGCCATAGGGTATTTGAATTAGTCTACTATTTATTCATAATTTAGGGTAGGTTCACATATTTATCCTTTTATTTTGTCTCAAATTGGATTTTCCTCTTTGTTTATTTAACGGTCTAATATACTTTATATTTCTAAATGTTACACAAAAATACCCTAAACTTATAGGAAGTGGAACAAAATGGCTCGCCACATCAGATTCGTGTCATTTAGGTATTAAATTTATACCTTGATAGATATCCATACTGGGGAGAAAACACATTGACAAATATGTCTCTAAGAAATTTTTTTGGGAAAGATGAAAAAATAAATCATGTGATTTCAGTCATTTTCAAATATAATTTTTGTGGTTTAAACTTTTGCAAACATGTACCATGTGGTTTAGATTGTTAGCAATTAAAGACTAGTTGGATAACAATGATAATTTTTGCTGGCATATGTTAAGTTTTCAGGTGTAAAAGTTCACTATTTTCACCAATTTTAACACGGAGAAAAATAATGCAACAAAATATCAATCAACAATAACTGTCAATATTATTACTGCAACTCTGTCAAAGATTTCAACGACAAAAGCATATTAGATTTAAAATTAGGTCATTTGATTAAAAGAGATTATTATTTGTGAGCAGAAATCGACAGCGTTATCCGATGACTCTTTAATTTTCAACATTCAAAACCACAAAGTATCTACTTGTAAAATTTTAAACCGCAAAAATTATGTTTGAAAATGATCTAAACCACATAATTTAATTTTTTTACATTTCCAAAAAATTTATTTTATCAAAATACTGAAAAAATTGCTACACATGAATAGGTTGCCTAATGAACATTTATTCTCTATGTACTCCTGCCTAAAAGGGCTAAGAAAATAATGGTATGGTTCCTTCTCATATTTGTACGAAAGTACAAATGATGTGATGTGACAAGCTCCTCATTGTCATCCTTATCGTTCCGAGGTTACAACATTTGGGATGAATACTTCCATCCTTACTTCGAATCTCTCTAGAGTAGGGGTGTGCATCGGTGCGGTTTAAACCGAAAACCGAACCGAACCGTATTGAAATTCGGTTTTCGGTTCGGTTTCGGTTTAGATTTTGTGAGTATATCGGTATTCGGTTCGGTTCGGTTTAGAAAAAAATGATTAAAAAACCAAACCAAACCGATTATTAGACATTAGTTAATTTTTTCCATTGATATTTAGATATTATTACAAAATATAGAGGTAATACTCATTTTTCTAATTAAAATTACAAAGATTATTCATCTATCTATAAACTTAATTCAAGATTTTTCATATTTCTACCCTATTTATCAAATGGATTGCAAATTTATGGATAAATTTTATATGTATGCACATATTGATATAACTTCTAAACGTATTATATGTTCCACCATTTGTTTGAAAAGCTTGGGTATGACTCATTTGTAAATATGCAAGTGATATTATGAGTTGAAATGGTTGAAAAAGTAGCTATTTTCTAAACTTTTTTATTAATTCGGTTAATTCGGTTTAAAACCGAACCGCACCGAAAAAAATCGGTTCGGTTTATGTTCGGTTTAGTTTTTTTGTGCTAATTCGGTATTTTCGGTTCGGTTTGATTCGATTCGGTTTTGTATCGATGCACACCCCTACTCTAGAGGTTATGGAATTGTCCAAAGAGAGGGTCTTCGAGCAGTCGTCGCAATTAGTTCGTGAATCAATCGTTTTCACCTCCTAACATATTAGCGTGAGTAAAACATGATCGGTAATACTAGATCATAGTGTTGGTCTTATTCTGTTGCATAAAGATTCAACGACCTCTATAAGAGGTAAGCCTAAACCCATTTAAGTTACAAATTTATAGAGTTGTAAGAAGAAGATGAAGCTAAAATTTGGATGCGTATACTGGGGTCGGGTTGGGTGGTGTGCCTAGTGAAGTAAGAGAGCGTATAGAAGAAGTAAAAACTAAAAACAAGGCAAGAAATTAGACAAGAGATAGAGAGAGAGAGAGAGTTTTTGTCCTTGATTATACGCTATCTAAAACATGAGCAGTTCTGAGTTTTGAGTAGTGAGTTCCGTTCCGTCATTTCTTGTCTTCCCTGTAATTTCATCTTCCCACGTAATTACTTACTTGTGTTGTGTTGCTCCATTTTCTAGGCGATCACCACCTTACTTACTTACCCTCCCTTGTCTATATTCTTTCTTATTATTCCCACTTCCTCTCTATTATATTTTATTTTTTATATAGTTTTGTCCTTTAATATTCCACTCACTTATTATTACTCTCCTCTGCTTTTCCTTTCTTGGCTCCAACATTGGTTTCTCTCCCTCCATGGATGAACTTTATTTTCCTTCTTCCACTTGTTCTACTACTGATTACTCCTCTATGCAACATCATCAACACCATCATCATCATCATCACCAAAACTGGCTCCCCGACCCTCCTGATCTTCCTTCTTTTCATATGCTTGGAGGATCCGACCCTACCCTTTTGTTTTCTCCTTCTGATGCTGCTGTTAATTCCATGCTTGCTGCTGCTGCTCCTCCTCCTGACTTCCAACGAGGTTCTAGTGCTTCTTCTTCCCAGGATGATTTCTCTAGTGCAATTAGGGCTAAAATTGCTTCTCACCCTCTTTACCCCTCCTTACTTCAAGCTTATATTGATTGTCAGAAGGTATACCATACCATTCATTTATATATAACTGGTTTTTAGTTCTCCCTCTCTAGCTAAACAATCAAAAACTCCATACATGTACATGAGACAACATGTTGATCAAAGAAGACAAACTGTGCAAAGTCTCCAAGAAATGCATAGCCACATTCTTGATATGTTTTTCTAAATTAAAATAAAACAAACATCTGAACTCATTTATATGTTTGTTATGGGTTAGTAGGTTAGTTTTAATAAATAGTTTTTGACATATTTTCCAACTAATAATTATAATAATTAGATGAAAGACTATATTAAAATGATCCTATTGGGTGGCCAAAAGAGTGTCATTTTAACAATATAATGATGATTGCAGGTGGGAGCACCGCCGGAGATTGCTAATGTATTGGATAAAATCCGGCAAGACACTGACCTTATAAAGAGATCCACCGTCATCACTTCATGCTTAGGAGCAGATCCCGAGCTCGACGATTTCATGGTCTCTTTATATTTTATGTTTTGTATTCAATGAAAACCCTAATGAAAAAAAGTTGGTTGTGACCTTATTTAGTATGTGTTTGCAGCAAACGTATTGCGAGATACTGGTGAAGTATAAATCAGATCTATCTAGGCCTTTCATAGAAGCCACTAGTTTCTTGAACGACATTGAAGCTCAGTTCAATACTCTATGCAATAATACCTCTTCAAGAACAAGCCATAATAATTCTGGTCTGTCTTTCTCTCTACTTATTATTTGAGTTTAATTAATTTAGTGGCTTCTGTTTCTGTTTCTTTGATATCTGTGCTGAGGATATTATTTTTTTTGCTCTCAAGAGGAGAGGAGAGAGAGAGAGAGGCGCAAGTTAGCAAAAAACCCTACCTGCAAATTCACATGAGATATAGTGGACTGGACTGGACTAGACTAAGGGTTGCTTTCTTAGTCCAATTTCCCATATTAGATCTGGACAAAAACCTGCTGCTTTCACGACATTTATTCTTGCTCCTCCCCTACAAAAACATATAGTATATATAAATGCCTACCAAGATGAATAAATCACCTAGATTTTATTAGAAATTCATGTGCATTTTTATTACGGATGAGTTATCGCTATTTACTATTGTTCGATTTACACATGGGTCCTTCCCTTTTGGTTTTCCTATAGGTCTATATTTCGTGGAGATGGAAAAACGGATACAAACACATAAAATGTTATTTCTAAAACATATAAATCAAAACAGACACGGGAATGCTAATAAAGGGAAGTGTTCGTGTAATTTTTTAGAGATGACAATTATTTTTTGTTTTTGATGAACGTTGAACTTGTTTTTTTAGGTTCAAAGCTTTTCTTCTTCTTTTTCCCATTTTCTTGCCGTTTCCTAGTCTTATTGTATATGGTGTCTTCTTAATTAGCATAGAAATTTTGGAGTTTTGAATGGATATTTTATTTGGGGTATGACCGCTAGGTTGTGCCGACTATTTCAAATGTTTGTCATTTGTGGTATATTGTTTTAGTAAACCTTTATATATAATTTATCAAGATCAGATGTCTTCTTGAGGCATAATATATACATACCTGTTCATCTTGTTTCCAAATAAAATAAATTGTTTTAGAGTAGGAAAAGTGACTATAATAAATTGTTTGTAATGATTATTAGTTGGAAAAGTGACTATAGTTGCTTAAGCTAGGTTTCGAGTTTGATTTCTCACCTAAGGTATGGACTTTAATTGGAAAAAAATTTCACCTAAAAGAAGTAATCATTTAATGTTGAATTTAATTTACTAATATAAATGAGTTTGAGGATGTTGTTCCTTTCTCTCTAAAAGTGGCTGGTGATCAGCATAATTTATCATTATACATTCTGATGAGCATGGGGGATGATGCTATTTGTAACTGATGTTGTTCAGACCATCATTAACCAACTAGTCATAAACTTTATTATTGTTGATTCTTTTTAATCTATTTTTGTTACAATTCTTATTGAATTTTGATTAGAGATTAAAAGTCCAATGGGTGGAAGAGTTGTAGTGCACGCTGATAATTAAAAAAATATATCCCAGGAAAGATTTTAAGACGATTGGATCATTTCTGACATTCATCTGAACTGAGAGTCTTTCAGCTGTTTTCTTTATGTATCAATAAATAATTCATTGGGAAGAGTTGCAAGGATTTACAATCTCATAAAATATTACTTGGAACTCAAAGTAAGTCTCTTTTCTGCTTAATCATCCATATCATTGAACTAATTAGATTCCTACCTGAACATATCTTGTCATATTTAGGCTTTCAAAATCTTATATATGCTTTTGAACAAATAAATTAAAATACCTGTTCATGTTCACTTTGCTTTCAAGGTATTTGATTCTGTTAATCTCCTGCTTTTTAGGGTTATACTTGAATTGAAAAATGGTTTGCTTTGTACTTGGAACTGAACTACAGATGGGCTTTGTCGCCATAAAGAGTGCATATTATAATATAGTAATTTGCTGCCTATTTTTAGTATCAGTTTTATGTTAAGGTTGTACTTCATGCATTTTTCTTTTCACATGTGGGCGTGGATTGGAGGTTATGAAATTCTTTAATATGAGTAACAGCTTGATGAACATATATTTATTTATTTTACTTGCTTTGTGAAACTGAGTTTTTAATTGAAAACAGCAGCTTTTTAGTTTGAAACTGGTTCTTTGTTTAAGGATTTTAATACTTGTAAATTGATTGCATGCTTAAGAAGATTCTTAATTTGCTGTATCATGTGTACTTGGAGAGATATGGTATTGTATTAAGTTGATAAGATTACATGCTTAATGACATGTGAAGCTCATAAAAACTATTTTTGTATAGCACATCATATCATACATGTCATGAGGACCCATGATCTCTTTTGATTGGTTAAATGTATTAGTCAAGATTATGGTAGAAAGTGCTTGTAGTTACCTCTCCTACTTTGGAGATTGTTGTTACATTGCCAGTGTTGATATGAGAGTATTGTAATAACTAATATACCAAATTAGTTGGCATTAACTGCAATCTTAAAGAATAGCTTTAAGATGTCTTTGTATATGTTAGGCTCATTGTCCAGAAATTTTTCCCCTTTTCGTAGTTAGGCTGCATATTATTCCATCTGCATTTGCTGAAAGCATTATACGAGTGTATGCAGCATATATCTATCATATGGCATGATGTTAATCAATTTGCCTTCATCTCTTGTAAAATCTAGACATAGAAATAAATTGAAGTCCATAATATTACATTTTCAATACTCGTTAATCTGTCATGCATTGAGGTGCAGTCATAGTAGTCATAGTAATAAACATTGAGGGTGAACCATAAAAACTTGAGTGGAAAAAGATATTTTCATTTTCAATTGCCCTTGGTTTTTCACTCAAAATTACTGCATTTGTTGCACACTTGCGGAAATTATAGAGTGGAGGTGGGCATGTTTGGGTTCAGACTTGTTGGAGATAATAAAAAAAAAGCTATTCTTATTCATTAGATAGGAGTATTTTGACATGCAATCAGAGACTCTTGGACCAAGTGGTTTGATGTTTTGAAATGGTTCATCTGTTTGTTAATGAAATTATTAGGGGGTGTTTGTGATGAAATGATACAAAAAGAAATAGGAGGGAGGGACAATATAGAGATAGTAGGAGAGGAGACAAGGCACATGGACCCCCGGAGTTGGCGCTGCAATAAGTTGAGTGGTGGAGCCTCAGCCTCAGCCTCAGCCTGCCTTATTAATCACAACCCACCTTTTCTTTTCATTTCCTAGATTTGTTCCTTTTTGGCCCTCATTTTTAATCCCCTTGAACTATAATTACCCTCAACCATTTATTATGTAATCCGTCTTTTCATTTCTTCATACAGTACACAAAAAAGAAAAGTGAAAGTATATATATAGTGGTATAATAATTCAAGTTGAATCATATATGTATCACTTTAACTAAATTAAAAAACAGATGAATCAATTTAAACAAAAGGGTAGGAGCATGCATACCAACCAAGTGATGACTGGAGTTAAGTAGAGGAGGATTAAATTAAATGTCAGTTAGCTAGGTTAGGGTGCGTGCCTTACGGGTTGTATCTTTTTATTTTATTTTTCGTACCCTGACTGGACTGGACTGGACACGACCAAACTACTCTTTTACTTTCTACTGTCTCTAATTAATAAAAAAATATAATTGGATTGTGGGGTACCCTAACCGATGTTCTCATCATACAACTATGGCATGGTCTATGTATGTTACATCACATCCCCCAGTCCCAGCCCTGCACATTTGGAATCTTTTCTCCCTAATTTTTCCTTCTTTTTGGCTAGGTCCTTCCTCTCAACTCCCCCTACTTTGCCTATTTAACTTTTAGCTTCTATTAATATAACTCTTTCTTTAATAATGTAATCAACTTGTATGTTTTTGTGTCATCTCATTAATTTTTGGTTATACAAAATCATATAGAGTCGCATTAAGCTTTTGTGACAAAGAAAATCATCTGTCTGTTTGCTAACCCTTAGATGTCGTTTGGTTCACGGAATACAATGAATGAATGGAATAACTATTCTGTAAAATAGAATAAGAATTGATAAAATAAGTATTCGTTAGAAATATCTATTCCTAGATTCAATTAAGGAATAACTATTCGTCCACCGTTGAATAAATATTACGTGTTTGAAAAATTCAACCAAAACTAGGAATAGAAAAAGGCAATGAATAACTATTCTATTTTTTCGCTATTTCGCGAACCAAATGACACTTTAGGACATTTTTATGTTATTAATAATTTGTTTCAAACTTAATCATTTATTTTTCTTATTTTGGATCACGTTAATGATTAAGAAATAGCTTTACAATATAAAACTTTTATATGTTTCAAAATTTACATTTTTACCTTTTCAAGAGCAGTTTATTTTTGTACTTGCAATGTAGGGTTATAGAGAAATTATGGAAAAAATACAATTTGGCAATCATGAACGTAATGTGACAAAAAGTAAAAGATCAATGGGCTAGCTTAACTTATTGGAATGAAAGATAATGAATTATAATTTAAATTTATTCATAAGATAATGTGAAAGATTAGTGTTGATATTGCCATAGAATAGCCTGATTTTGTCACAGCTAAAGAAATTAACTTAATTTTCCTCTTTCAGAAAAAATCTAATTTGTTTCAAATTAGCTGCAACTGTGCTTGGAATAATGGAACTGAATAGAATTTCGCAATTGACTCAAAGTTGAGTTAGTTAATAGTAATACAATAAGAGAAAATGGAGTACACCAATAACTTTGAGATTAAAATTGATTCATATTGGCTAATTGTTATAGCATGCATGCTAAGCGTCAACATTATTATTGTCTTTATACTAATAATTTTTAGGCCAAATTTATAGGAGACTGAAAATGTATTTTGCATTGAGGTGGAGTTTGTAATGTATGTGCTTAATACTACAGATGAAGGAGCAGGGTCATCAGATGGAGAAGTGAGCGGAGGTGAAGTAGATGGTGAGGGCGAGGGAGGGCGAGGAAAGCAGCGAGATAGAGAGCTCAAAGACCATCTATTGCAGAGATACAGTGGGTACATTAGTAGCTTAAAGCACGAGTTTTCTAAAAAGAAAAAGAAGGGCAAGTTGCCCAAGGATGCTCGCCAACTCCTACTTAACTGGTGGAACATTCATTACAAATGGCCTTACCCTACGGTATTAATTTCTTTCTTTCATTCATATTAAACCCTAACCCTAAATGGAATATTGTTATGATATTATAATGTTATGCTGCATGCAGGAAGGAGATAAGGTAGCACTAGCAGAGGCAACAGGGTTAGATCAGAAGCAGATAAACAACTGGTTCATTAATCAACGAAAGCGACACTGGAAGCCTTCGGAGAACATGATGATGCAGTTTTCGGTTAATGTCGACTCTGTCTTTGCACCCTTCTTACATCACTAACTAATCTCTCCTTCTGTCTATTACAACATTATATTAGTTATACTCTATTTATTCTACTCCTTTCATCTTCTTCTTCACTTGTGCTTTTTTTTTGTTGCTTATAAATCTATCCACATACTAATATAATAAAGGAAAACATAACATGAGTTTAGGTGACATCTCATCTTATCCCATGTTTCACTAATTTGCAAATATCAGAGACCATGGTTTATCGTACCTTTTAGAAATAAAAGATTAGGGCTTCCACTTTTAGCAAAATAATGACATTTTGAATTTACAATGACATCTTAAAATGAAAAATTTAATACTTGAAAGTTTAAGTTGTTTATTCCCGTAATACTATGGAACCTTGTTTTAAGTTTCAAGAAGTCATCATGTGTTTGACATTTGTATTTTTAAATATTGATTTTTTTTTAATTAAAGTAGCTTAAAATATTATTATTTTTAGAATATGCCAACTTTTAGAGTCGTGAACAATGATCTTAAATCGTGCTCCTTAAATAGTGCTGATTGAAAAAATCTTTAAAATCTTAGAGATCGTTTGGTATACATGGGAATTTAATTCCCCTAGGAAGTTCAAATTCATAGGAAATTATTTCCTTAGTGTAATTTCCATGAAATAGCCAAAATGTGTTTGGTTGATATTAAGGAATTTGAAATTCCCATGAATTTTGAGTGCCCCCATTTTCTTAATTTCATGTCAACCAAACAATTAGCCAAATTAGAAAAACATGAGAATACATGTATACCAAACAACCACTTATTCTTATTTTCACAAAAGGTAAACCGCAAACAAGCAAGCTATAGTTTGTTTTTTGAAACTAGATCCAAATATTATTTTTATTCATACTGTATGTAAGTTTGTTTGTAGAAATTGTATATTCCATGGAAATGGAATGCAGGGGCATGCTGGTGTGATTAATATGCTGGTGTGATTAATATCATATGTTGAACGGCAATCTAAATTAAGCAAATAAAAGTAACTAATTAAAATACAGTTGTTACTTTAATAAAAAAAATTAAAAAAAATTACAGTTGTTCATGAATCTTCTCCATAATCAAACTTCTAAACGGCATGCATAATTACCAGAATAACTAAAATTGCTTGGCAATCCTCCTCTCCATCTCCATTGAGAGAGAAGGAGGTATTGGAGATTGAGATATTTTATAATATCAAAATCAAATGATCTGATTTATTATTCATCAAGGAAGGTGTCTCTATTTCTTTCTCCATTGAACAACATACATACTTACGTAAGGTAAGGTACGTACATGCATACATGCATACATATAGAAAAGAGCAGGACAATTCAGAGGGAATTTGAAACGATCATTGTCGCTTTCAATGCAATTATTATCATTCAAATTCCTTCAAATCCTATCATGGATATTTTTCATATCTTCTGCTTGTTGTTCTTGTTCTGGATCTCCTGGTAATTCTCAAACTGTACTAATGTGCGGTTCTCCAAACAATCCCTTCAATGGTACACCACTCCCAATGTCATTCGTCCCGAATTATGTACATGTAATGGAATCACTTCAAGGACAAGTCTTCGCCAAAAAAGCAGGCCATGCATCTATAGTCCACCCATTGCCACGGTTGTATGCTTTAGCGCAGTGTCGAACTGATCTTTCAAACTTCGACTGTAATCTATGTTTTAGCCAGGGAAGAGTCAAGCTTCCTCAGTGCGTTCCCAACAGTGGCGCTCGCGTATTTCTCGATGGCTGTTTTCTCCGGTACGATAACTACAACTTCTTCCATGAATCTATAAGCCCTAAATATGATTATATCAGTTGTATCCCCCTCACAAATGTGTCCTTTGACAAAACCTTGCAATCCAAATTCAAAAACAAGGCTGCAAAACTGATAAACCTCGTCTCCGAATTAGCCCTAAAAAACAGATCTTTCGCTACCGTTGAGTCCCAAGCAGAGCCGGTACCTGCTTATGCTTTGGCTCAATGTTGGGATTCTCTTAAAGTTGATGAGTGTAGAAAATGCTTGGTGGCGGCTGGGAGAAGATTGGGGGATTGTGCTCCTGGAGCAGAAGGTCTGGCTCTCTTTACTGGTTGTTATATGAGGTATTCTTCAAAGAGGTTCTTTAACAGTAGCACGGTTGTAGCTCCAGCAGACGGTAATATGGAGTTTTTTTGTTTTTGTTTTTGTGATTATCTATCCTGTTTGGGATAATGGGTTGTGAAAATAAGCATCTTTTGCTTCTTGTACAGATGGTCGTAATGGTTATTACGTAACAGGCCTTTCGTTAGCATCACTAGGATTTCTTGTACTGGTTTGTTTTGGAGCTTTTATAGGGTATGAAAGATTGTCCCAGACCAGAAAAGAAGGTAACAGTTTTTCTTATCTTCACATATGTTATTTCTTGGCAAGTCGGTTTATCAGACATTATCACTCTCCCAACACTAAAAAGTGTTGGCATGTAGAATGTATAAATTTGTCTAATGTTTTCAAGGATGTGAAGATATGCCCCCCCGGTGAAAAATGATAGAATTTGTCCTTAACTTTTTTAGCTTGGAGCAATTTTATTGTAGATGATAGTACACAGAACATTTTAGACTAAGGTAACAGAGCTTATAAACGATGGTCTTATCTGATCCAGATGTGGAAGATAGAGAGATATTAGATCGTACAATATGGTTGACAAGTTAGATAGCAGTTCATTCTTGGGTCAGTTAAGGAACATGCCATCACCGGTAGTCACGTGTTTATTATATGCTTATGCCCTACTTCTGTCAATAGGAAGAACAAGAGTTTGTGTGTTTAGTGACAATCAGTTGAGAAGTGAAATCATTACATTCTTTCTGTTTCACTTTCTTATTCTATGCGCGATTTCTCTTCTTCAAATCTTGATAAGGTTCCGGTGCATCCCACCATCAGGAACCACTCCTTATACCAGTGGTTCTGCCTTTATCCATCTCTCTATCTTCATTTATAGGTATTGATTGCATCCTCAGGAGAAAAATAAAATTGAGCATGACCTGTATGATCAAGTTTAGTTTTTGTCCTCCAAACACTCAAAGTTGACTCTGTCATTGAAGGATCTAAAATAGCTCAATGCGTTTATACTTTACACTCCTAAAAGTTAAAAAGGAAAAAATTTGTACCCAAATTGTTTTTCACCCATTTGAGTATATTGTGACTTGTGCAGAGCAAGAAAAAACGTTGAGGCGATTGGCGATCAATTCAAATTTGAATTACCAGTATGAAGTGTTGGAAAAAGCAACCAATTATTTCAATGAAGAAATGAAATTAGGACAAGGAGGAGCAGGCACAGTATACAAAGGAACTCTACAAGATGGAAGCATGGTTGCAGTTAAAAGACTGGTCTATACGACAAGACAATGGGTTGATCAGTTCTTCAATGAAGTCAATCTCATAAATGGTATTCAACACAAGAATCTTGTAAGACTATTAGGTTGCAGCATCGAAGGCCCCGAAAGCCTTCTTGTTTATGAATATGTACTAAATAAGAGCCTTGATCAAATTATTTTCGGTGAGTTTTAGATGATCTTCTTAATCTTTAGATTCATTAAATGGAGGGATAAATTTCAAATTTTCCTCAAATTCATTAGAACAATGTTGATCATTTGGCAATGGCAGCGAATAAGAATGAGCAAGAGCAAGTGCTAAGTTGGGAGCAGCGGTACAACATCATTAGAGGAACATCAGAAGGGCTTGCATATCTCCACGGAGGGTGTGGCGTGAAGATTATCCATAGAGACATAAAAGCCAGCAACATTCTCATTGATGAAAACCTTACTCCAAAGATTGCAGACTTTGGGCTTGCTCGTTTTGCTAATGATGAATGTGCTAACGGTGGCATTGCGGGAACACTGTAAGCAAACTTTAATCAAGCCCTTCTCTCATTCCCCAAATAAAAGAAAACAATCAGAAAATATATTGAGTTGTATGTATTATATGTATTCCTTTTGGCAGGGGATATATGGCTCCAGAGTACCTAGTTCGTGGACAATTAACAGAAAAAGCGGATGTGTATGGCTTTGGAGTTCTTATTCTGGAGATTGCTTGTGGTAAAAAGAACAGTGTCTATACAGAGGGGTCAAGTTCTATTCTTCACACGGTAACCTTCTGTTATATTCTAGGCCTTGTTTTTTCTATCACTGTGAATTCAGAAAGTAACATATTGACTTCCTAACTTTCTTAAAGTGACATATCGAACTTGCTTAAGATGCCCAACAACTTGCTTATAGTGATCTATTTGTCCCTTGACCGTGTTTTAAGTGATACACTTTTTATATCCTAATCTTCGCATTCAATATGCCACTTTAAGGAAGTTGAGGAAATAGATAAATAGGATATTTTCAGAGTATAAGACGACATGGCAGAAAGTGGTAAGATAGATTGATGAATGCTATACCATTTAGAGTCACAATGTCAGAAAGTGGTAGGCCAATCTGTATAGGTTTTAATTGTTAATATGGTATGGTACGTCGCAGGTGTGGAAGCATTACAAGGCAAAGACACTAGTTAGAGCAGTAGATCCGAGGCTAAACGATGTATATAGTAGTAAAGAAGCAGAAAATGTGCTTCAAATAGGACTTATATGCACACAGACATCTTCATCATTAAGACCATCTATGTCTGAAGTAGTTCAAATGTTAAGATTTACAGATTCCGAAATCCCATCTCCTAAGCAACCTCCTTTCTTGAATGCTAGTGTGCTTGGTGCTGGTGGCTTTACTGAATCCTCTATTACTAAAGTTTCTCTTTCAACTCGTGTACTTGGAGATGACGTTTTGGATATTCCAATTTCGCACTAATCACGTTCTTCATTTTCTTTTAACTTCACTTGTTTTAAAAATTTGGTGGTTTCTGGAGACAGAATACCAACATTCTACTAACCATTTCCTAAAATGTGGGTGGATGTGAGATTCTGAAGTGATTCCAAAGGAAGTCTCCGAGTCCTAGGTTCAACAATTAATAGTTACACCTAGTGGCATGCCAGCCTTAAGGGCCAAGAGTGTAAAGGTCCAAGTAGAAATTGTCTGCTTTGGCGCCAATCCAATACCTCATGTAACAACCTAGTCTGGAGTAGGTGGTGTCGAGATAGAAGACATGAGTAAAGAGCCACCTTTAGCGATGGCAATGAGGGTAAGAAATATATTAATTTTACATTCAAAATGGAGAGAAAGTGACCGAGTTTTATTGGTAACATTGATTCCTGGTAGATGTTTTAAAGTGTGAGGCTCAAAGTGTTGAATTACAGCCACAAAAATACATGGTATTAGGCGGTTGTTACACTTTAGGTTTCATGGCTTTAAATCGTGTTGATATGTATTTGAAACACATAAGGTTTAGTCTCGCCACATCGTTCAGTGTGGGATACATTAAAATTGGTTCGAGGGTTGGCTAATTGAGGTACTGAATTTGTGTTGAAATAGACTATACGCATGACTGAACCTAATTGTTGCAATCGGTATTGGAGTCAACACTCTACATATGATGTCTTGGTTTGAGAACATACTAGATAGAAGTGGGGGGGGCTTCTAACATCTCAATCGGTAGTGGGAGGCACCAGAGGAAAATGTCAAGCAAGAAATGAACAATTTAGAAATAGCAATAATGCATGAATGAACTAAAGCGACTAAAACTTATATAATGAGATGTGTTTTCAATAAATATAAAAAAAGTTTATGGTATTAAAAAGTTATTAGGCTAATTTTCTAGGCATGGAAATGATGCCACTTTTGGCCGGTTAACAATAAAAGTATCGGTCTAGAAATGTATCAATGATATCGCGTGAGCAGACCAATACGTCATTTTATCTTTTATGGAACATCTCGGCAGATTAAATGGGGGCAGTTGGGGGAGAGGTGGTTCAGCCGTCGGAAAATTGTGCGCACTCAAGCTTCCGGCCTACAATATTGGTTTTACCAATTTTGCTGAAAGAAAAGCAAAAACACCTAATCGACATGGTAATATCCTTATTTTATTTTCATTTTAGCTTTGAATAGTAGTTTAAACTTTAGAGGATCGGTTATAAAATTTATTGTACATAAAGTTACTTTATGGGTAAATTTAAAAAAAAAACATTTATATAGATTTAACAAATTGTTAAATTAGTGGGTTGTGGTTTGTTTTGTAAAAAAAAAATGACTAAAATTTTTATTTTGTCTAAGTTAACAATTTTTTATTTTGAACAACTTAAAATGATTGCTAATAATTTTAAAATTAAAATTAATTAGTGGTAAATAGCATTATAAAAAAAATTCAATCTTTTCAGTGGTAATTAGTTTCATACTATATTAATGTAAGCTTGATAATATGATTATACTATATTTTTCACACTTTTTTGACAATGTTGTTTTATATATTGCAAACATAATTTCAAGTTGCTTTTGAATAAAGGCGGAGTAAGGAATACAAGGAGAAAGTCCGGACATTCTAATTAGGTTAACACATCTGACCAACTAAAGCTCCACAATCGACTAGAATATTATTAACAAAAAAAGAATACAAAGGCACCAAAGAAAAGAAGTCAGGTGAAGCGAAAATTGTTCCACATTACAAAAGTCATAAAGAATAAAAGAGTTACAAAACTCCGGGTTTGTATCCCACCATTTCTGATGAGGCAAAGAAGCGCCATTTTTCGCTAAGGGATTTGCTGCTCTATTTCTTTCCTTGTAAATATGTGTTACTACAATTTCCATTTTGGACATAAATTGCAGACAAAGTCTCCAAAATCGGTATAACCTCCCAAGGTACAATATTTGAACAAGTTTTGAGAATATGCACCTCGTAGCTCGAATCACACTCTATCCAAAGTTTTGCGAAACACATTCCCAAGTCGTATGAACTAAAAAATTGATGTCGTAGCTCTATAACAAAAGCGAAACCAGATTGAATCGGAAAAGAAAAAGCTCCCTTTGCAAAACCTCGTGTTGTTCTTAAAATTCCTCCCGCTTCTGCAATTGGTGAATTGCTTGAAACAGATTGAATCAGAAGAGAAAAAACTCCCTTTGCAAAACCTCGTGGTGTTCTAAAAATTCCTCCCGCTTCTATAATTGGTGAATTGCTTGAGACACAGTCGTCGGTGTTGACCTTTATCCAACCCGGAGGAGGAGGTCGCCACCACATACTTATGATGTTAGGCGTCCTCGATGACGTAACAAATTTTCAAATTTATCTTGTTAATTTCAACCTTAAAAAACGACACATACATATATTTTAGTATGGTTACTTTGACTCGTGGTCATTTTGTTTGTGCATTTGCATAAGGTATTGAATGTTATAAAAAATACAAATTTAAATTCTTTCAGTCATGTGTCTTTTTCATTAATTTCTTATTATTTCAATAATATTAGGTATTTAAGTATAAATTCATTTTGATTAAAAAAAATCCTACATACATAGCAGATTCGTCAGTGTTTATCGTTGTTCACCTTCGCGTCATTCCCTATCGTTTTCCATCGTCGTCATTTATTGCTTAGAAGGAGGATGAGAAATGATCAGTTTAAGAATAAAGTTATTAAGAAACGAATGAAATAAGGCAGAAAGACATATAAAGATAATTTTATTCAAAAAGTTTCATAATATGAACATTTGGATTTTTCTATAGTCACTTTATAAAAAACAAAGTAACCATTACTTTGCCCATTATCACCATTGGATTATTGGTATGAGATGTGATCCAATGGTGATAAAAACTAAGTAATCATAGAAAGCACCTGAACATTTATAAATAAAGTGCATTTAACACATGTAAACATCCCTTACAAATGGCCTAAATTTATAATTAATAACATATTTTGAAATGATTTAGAAAAGAAAAGAAAAAAAGAGTAAAAAACAAAAAATTAGGTGAATTTTGTAATAAACCCATAATTTTGGCCATCCTAAATATAGTAAGACACGAGTTGTCATTTTTTGAGAAATATCAAGTAGAGTTTTTAACATTGTTTTTGTAGTGTAAACCAAGATTAGCATACTTTGAAAGCGATTTCATTTAATTATCCAAAACAAAAAAGATTATCTTTTTGTATGGATAATGAAGAGTCGAGCTCAGCAGAACTCTGCAGCAGTAGCAGTCGGCAATAGAATCTTGAGAGAATCCTTATCCCATGACTTCTAGAAGCTCAGGCGAATCTTCCTCTTCATCTCCTCCTCTCAACTGGAACTTCTCCCAGGTCTTTGGAGAAAGACTTCCTGGTGAAGACATTCAAGATGGTATCTTTACTTCTCTTCTCAAAACCATTATTGTTTTGATTGATGTTTATATAAAAGACTTGACTTTTCTTCCAGTTGATGTTGTTTCCACCATTGAATTCGACAAGACCGGTGATTACCTCGCTGTTGCAGATCGAGGCGGTCGTGTTGTTGTTTTTGAAAGAAAATATGGGAAAGATGTGAGCTTTATGATCTTTTTGTGTCTAATCTTGGATAAAAATGTGATCTGTTTGCCCTTAATTATTGTTGGGTTTTTAGAATTCAACCCAATGCGATTCTCGGTATGAGTTGGAGCACTTGGATTCCACTACTTTCACTGGTCATCCTGAATATCAATACAAGATTGAATTTCAGAGTCATGAACCTGAGGTATGCTAAAATCGTTTCATCGATGTTTTCGTATTGAGTAGTTCTGTTTTCAGCAATCCGGATGACAGTGTTGTTGTCTTTTTTCTGTTGAATTAGTTTGATTACTTGAAGAGTTTAGAGATTGAAGAGAAGATCAATAGAGTTAAATGGTGTGCGTCATCCAGTGGGTCGTTGTTTATCCTTTCAACAAATGATAAGACAATTAAGTTATGGAAGGTATGAATCTTATGTTCAGACAACTGTTTGTTAATTCCTATTAAGTTGCAACTCACTTCAGAAGAAAACAAATGCCAATCTGGTTACTTCTCAGTAAAAAAATCTTCCTTGTATAAGATCCGTCTGCAGCTGGATATTCATTTTCCCATTCCATGCTTTTTCATTTTATTGGGTTCTCTAACATTGACCAGAGGGCCTACCATGGCATGTGATTGCTTGATGAATCAAGTCTTAGATGTACTTACATATTTCCCTGTTCTGTAATAGTCAATAATTATTATTCTGAGCATGGTTTTGTTGCTATCACAATGGATTGAATCCTACTTTTTGAATGCATTTTGCAACTTTGCTTGGATTCTTTGGTGAAGAAAAGGATGATACTAGCAGCTAACTTGTGTAGTTGTTGAGACCAGGTTAAGGAACAAAAGGTTAAGAAACTGAAGGAAATGGATCCCAATTCCGTTGTGCATTCAGAAAGTGCTCTCTTGGCAGAAAAAAGTTACGTAAGTGAGCTAGACAAGCCACCGAGTCTTAATGGATATCATTTGGAGTGGACAGATAATGTAGTGAAAAACATCTCACCTCAAAATTCACTCTCTAAGGTATGACTTGTAAATGATAATAATATAACTCTTTTGGTTCTTCATGACATAATGTGTATATATTTTGCATTAATGGGTAATGTTTCTAGTTTGTAATGTAACTAGATTGCTTATTCTGAAGACACAATTCATGCAAGTTGTCGAAAGGTGTATGCTTTTGCTCATGATTTTAATATCAACTCAATCTCTAACAATAGGTAAAAGTTTGTACTTTTTATTTCCAAATATTGAACCCTCTTGTGCACCGTCCATTTTAATGCAAGCCATATTGCATTCTAATGCTTAATGAGACAGTGCGTTGATCTAATATATATTTTTCTTTGTACAGTGATGGTGAGACATTTATTTCTGCAGATGACCTTCGAATAAACTTGTGGAATCTTGAGATCAGCAATCAGTGTTTCAATATAATTGACATGAAACCATTAAACATGGAAGATCTTACTGGTAATTCTTTTTTATCACCAAAGCATTTGCAGTTCATTTTTGTCAATTTTATATTGTATTTAATATCTGATTCTGCTAGCATATAGCTCTCGAATTTATTTTTGTACTCTTCAATCCTGTATATTATGGATGCTAATATGTTAAAAAAAGATTTGGTGAATTTCTAAAGATGCACTAGTGAAAGTTCTTATTACAAAGTTTAAAAACTTGGTAGTACCTTGTGAGTTTCAAGATGAGTCTAATTTATGCAGTCTTCCCCTAGATAATCAAGGTCGCTTTTATGTTGTTTGAAGCGATAATATTTGAAGATAGTTAGCATTTCACCAAGTCTTACTTAAGAGTATTTTTGCCTGAGTGCCAGTTCTGGAATAGTGAGTTGTTTTGCTACTTTTTTGTTACCATTGCTGTTAGTTCTTGTCTCATACTGATTGTTAATTAGAGAGATTGACATATAATAACTTCACAAAGAGGTTCACGAATCAAATGGTTACTCGTCTTGTCTTAATTTATTTTTTCCCCTATATATTAGGAGTTCTTGGAAATAGCAGAAGTTAAGTTAGCTGACCAGTTGTGTGCTGTTTGATGGTTAGAAGCAGTTTTAGCAGTCTAGACTCTAGTATATGACTACATGTCTTCCATGAATAATAATTTGGGAGGATATGATCACAAATTGTCAGGACTCAGAATCCTCACCATTTTCGAACAAAGTTCCATCTTTCAAAACTTCTTCCTGCATTTAGTCTGGCTAGTTTAGAGTTGTGAATTTTTTGAAATTTCTGTGTTACATATTGGTTCTCATATTCTGGGAAGAAACTACCAATTATTCTAGGTTGCTGCTTTTGTCTAAAATCCAAATTGTCTGCCAGTTGTTTTCTCATAATTGAAGCTTTAAACTTTTGATTCAGAGGTCATAACTTCAGCTGAGTTCCATCCAATCCAATGTAATATGCTTGCATATAGCAGTTCAAGAGGTTTTATTCGTCTAGTAGACATGCGGCAGTCAGCATTATGTGATCAGAGTGCTATAGTGTAAGTTTCTTCCACCTTTTCCGGTTTCTATTTTTACTTTATTGAAAGTGGTTATCCTGATGCGATGCTTGTTTTCTTTACAGCTTAAAAGATGCAGAATGCCACGGGTCAAAATCATTCTTTACCGAGATCATTGCATCCATCTCTGATTTGAAATTCACAAATGATGGGCAGCACATCTTAAGTCGCGATTACATGAGCTTGAAGGTAAATAGCCCAAAACTTCACATGATATTTTTTTAATTCAAAGTAGCATCAAAGAGCTTATTTTTCTGTAAATCGGCCCATCTCCTTAAGGGTTGAAGAGAACAAAATTATTAAAATTCCATATGTAATATAAACCTAATGATGTTTATGACTGTGGCATATAAAAAGATAATAAGATGATGGTTTTCTTATTTGGTGTTCATGCTTGCAATCATGTAAATCTCTGGCTAGAAGCTATCTCAATTACAATCTTCTTTTTCTTCAAGCTTTCATTGCATTGCTTGTGATGGAAAAAAAATCCTCTATCTATCTCGTCTATGTTCTGTTTCTTGCCATATATAACTTGTGTCATTTCCCTAAGTTCTCTATTTGTTCCGTAGTTGTTAGCTAAATTCATGGTGTTTCTTTTGATTGGAGAATATCTTATTTCTTCTCTCGTCTAGTTTTGTGGTTCTGGCCTCTTGACTTCTTATTTTCTTCCCTGAACTTCCAGTTTTCCTTTTTTTTTCTCTATTTATTTTTTCTATCATAAGCTCCTACTTCATTGTGAGCATCATCAAAATATGTTTCAGTTTTATGATGCACTGTATCTATTGGTGCTTTCTTTCTTTGCTTTAGCTTTGGGATATGCGCATGGATTCTTTACCAGTTGCAGTATTCAAAGTTCAAGAGTATTTACGACCTAAGGTACTGAAATTCATTATGATATCCGTTTGGAAGTTTACAGTTGATGTTCTAAGTGAATTCCTCCAATATTTAAATTAGTTTTGGATGAGGCATCTGCAATAGAGATCTTGGTGCAGCATACCAGTAATCTAAATACATTTTGTTGTTACTTTCATCCTTCTGTTAGTTATCAGCTGCGCTGTTTGTGCTCCTCGATGTTGCTTGTCAAGCAACTTTAAAAAAAATCACTGAATCTGTGGCTGAACACTATCACTTTAGAAACTGTCTTTCATAATTGCTTTTCCTGGTTATGCACCTGTAAGACACCCACACATTTTCTGCTTGCTCTTTTCCATTTATTTCTATAACTAGTTGGTTTAGATGTCATTCCCCCCCTACCTATTTGATGCATAAGTTCACCCAAATGTGGAGCTTAGCTCAAAAGAACATTTGGTTGTTGGTTCGATTTTGGCATGTCGCGTTATGGATATGTTGAGTATCTTATTATTTTTGTTCTAGAAATTTTTTCTTGGACCAAAGCTTACATATTTGCTTGAAATTATTTCTGCAACTTTCTGCATGTGTCTTTCAAAACTTTCTGCAAAATGTACATAAGATGTAATGAGAAGTGAATTGTTTCTTAGAAAAATAGGCTTTTTCATCTCATGCATCCAAATGACTTAACTAAAAATGGCTGAATTTAATTATTGATAATTCTTCTAGGTAGTTGTTGATATGATAATGGGAGTCCTCCAGAATTAAAGTTACATGATAAATTTCATTTGTTTTATGTGTTCTACTTGGGTACCGTATATTATATGATAATTGTACAAAGTCTTGCTTATCTAAGACAAGATGTCGTATTGTGTTCTTTTTTTCTCTGCAGTTATGTGATTTGTATAATAATGACTCAATATTTGATAAATTTGAATGCTGCATCAGTGGAGATGGACTTCATTTTGCTACTGGATCTTACAGGTTGCACATCTATCTTGAACTGTGGAAGATATTATGCCTTGTCGTAATCTGGATATTCCCATTCTTGTGACACTTCTTTTCTGATTTTTACTAGCAATCGCTTACGAGTCTTCTCCTATGGCGGAAGTGAAGAAGGCGTTACAGTGGAAGCTAGTAAAAACCCGAATAGGTCAGCAATTTTCTTCTTTGCTTTTGAATTTTGAGTCTCACATTTTGAGTTTTTGTCTGACTTCATGTTGGCTTTTTCTCAATTGGATAATATGACAATAATATACTGAGTATGAAATTAAGGAAGGGCATCAAAATAGGTTATGATTACCGTTGTCTTTCATTCTTTTAGGTTGTATGTCACGATACTGAATATGGGTTTTAAGGAGTCTTAATTAGAGAATAATTAGTGGGTAATTTGGCTTTACTATTGCTTTAGTACTCAGTTAGGGAACCAATGTAACGTTTAGGGATTATGACAGTAGAGTTTAGGGTGAAAAGATATTAGGAGAAGAGAAGAGGAGAAAAGAAGAGAGATAAGAGTAGAGAATCACAGAGAAATTAGGGAAGAGAGGAGAGAAGGAAGGGAATAGGAAGATAACATTTGATTGATAATATTTTCATAATCGTTACATTGCTAAGCAAGAGACTATATAGTAGATACTACTGCTGATGTGGCAGCAGGTACATAATCCACAGCTAGAATACAGCTGTCTAACTAATTCCCTAACTGAGTACTAAAGCAATAGTAAAGCCAAATTACCCACTAATTATTCTCTAATTAAGACTCCTTAAAACCCATATTCAGTATTGTGACATTGTATTTTGTTCTCACTTCAGTAGAAAATTAGAATGTTTAAAGTCTTATCCTTCAGTAAAAAATCTCTCTTTCTATACTATATCATATGGTATTATTTCCACAATGGGATCAGTTTTTGGGAACCTCTGCATTAATATCCCTGCAAATAATATAAGGCAATCTCGATTACAGGTCTAAACTGACTTCATGAATCCTTCAAGGGGTTGCTTTCACACATTTATTCCTCAAATAACTTCTCCTAATCTAGTAGTAGTCTCAATTTTAAAAATCACTGAAGTTTCATTTTAATAGCACTAAAATCCTTCTTGCATTTCATTTATCTTAATTGAAAATTGAACTATTTTTATTTTTGGACAAACGATACATGACCAGCATTAGTAATCATCCCTAATTTATGACGAACTACATGATTTGTCGTTTCTATTGAAAAGCCCTTCTAGTAGTTGCTTTTATAAACTCCTTCCTCAAATTTTACTTCCTAATCTAGTAATAGTCTAAGTTCCATTTTCAACTTAAAATTCATTGAAATTTCATTTTAATAGCATTAGAAGTCTTGTCCATTATAAGTGATCATCCCGAAATTATTTGGTCCCATACGATGCATTGCTTCTATTAGAAAATATTTCTTTTTCTTCCAATCTGCATCCAGAGACTGTAATTTGTATTGCTTATGTAAGTCCTCTATAATAATTAGCTCAGTGTGGTCTTTGTCGACATACTATGTTCCCAAGGCTCCCTTCCTCTTATGAAGAACATTAGTTTTGTATTGGAAGCGTTGTTTTCCGGCTAATAGCATATTCCTTTCTGTTCCAATGAAAATTCCTGTTTCTGAATTCTTTTCTGTGCCTGCAATTTGAAAACAGGAAGTCCCTTCTCCATTCAGCTTCGAGGGCTAGGAGATCATCCTTGAGCAACTTAACACGTGGTTTCTACCGGCATGGTTGGAGTTCCTCGAGTCTTTTTTAGCCTTTTGATTTGATTTCATTTCCTTCTAGTGTTAACAATTTAATCTTAGAGGATACAATATGTTTAACCATGCAGGAAATGAGAATTCTTCTAGTTCAAGTGGTAACGATTTCTCCAGCGACTTAAGCTCCAAGCTGCTTCATGTTGCATGGCATCCGACTACCAACTTCGTAGCTTGTGCTTCTCGAAATAGTTTGTACATGTATTATGCATAATAGTGTCATCTGTCGCTGCTCCGAACAAACGGAAGGCTACACAGTCTGCTCCAATTCTGTTAATAACTGTGCGTGGAGTAAAAAGTTTTTGATTGAATGGAGGGCATGGAAGGGTTTGGGAAGTTAAATGAAAACTCATTTTTGGGAGGGTAGGGGTTGAGTGGGTAAAGTTGATGAGGGTACAAACTCTTCTATTTCCTTCCGATTTTTTTAACCCTCCCCTTCCTTTCCTAACCCGTCTCTCCCCTCCATCCAATTAAAACTCTAAAGGTTAGTCCTGCATTGTCAAGTTGATATTAAGAAGTATGGGATAACTAATGACTGATGAATTTCTGTCCACTCGAATTCTAGTGCATCGGGGAGTAGGGCTTCCGCGGAAAACATGTCTTTATCTAACTTCTGGACAAGTTAGATAGGTATCTTTTATGTATATATAGTAAATTCCCAATAGCTTCTGTAACAATAGTTGATCTTTCGTTATTTTCCTCATTATTTGTGTATGGGATGTATGGCAAATCTTACAATATGTTTGGCTGGTTGCATACAACCAACTCCTCAAAAGGGCAAATTCTTGGGAGATCGATGTGCTTCAAAAGTTTTTGAGCACCTCCCATACACAAAATGAGTGCAAGTTTTAGAAAATGATGGGCCACTCGTAAACATGTCATTTTGTGCTTGGAAACTTGTTGAGCACCTGGATCCTACAAGAAAACCTCCCTCAAAAGATGAACGGGTTGCATGTTAATTCATGGGATAGGACTGGTGTGGTGAAGAAAAACAAAACTTGACTAGTGGTTTTTCCTAATACACCAGGTACATGTAAGACGGTAAGTTAAGGTGAAATATCTGTATTATTAATATTTTAATTGCCTCTAAGTTCTCTTGATTTGTTGGAAAGTGAAAATTTTTCAGTTTTTGTATGAACTAGATGTATTCGTGCTCTGTTCTGGTCAATGCTGTTGTTCGGTCTATTTTAAAATTTGTACTGGACGGTCTAAATGTAATTACCCTATTTAGGGAAACTTGCGACGTTCCTGATTTGACGGGATTAACTTCTGTAATTTTGTCTTATTTAGACAAAATATATGGTTTTGAGTACATTTCAATCTACACCAAGTCTGATTTGGTTTCATATTGGATAAAGATAGCTAATATTCTTTTATATTAACAGGAGTTTCCTTTGGTATAAAGGCTTCGAGGTTTTGAAGGCAGTTACGTGTTTGGTGATGTTCTTGTATGTTGAATTGGCGTTTTTGGATTAAATATTTTATGCCCAGTCATAGCGGATCAAATTCGGTTAAATGTTAGGTTGATGGTCAATAACAAACGGCTGAAGACACATAACAAGTAATATCTTGTGGTGTTGTTGGGAGCCGAGGCAAAGTTGGTTTCCATGTCTTTATTTTATCGCTTCAATGTGTCCGTTACTTTCCCATGTCCATTGGAAGTACCCGATATCTTTAGCCAATCACGAGAACTTTGTTACGGTCAAATGTAAGGGTAAAGTTGAGCGCCATGGGTATGAAAATTTTGAACGGCTTCACTAGTTTGAGCTATTCAAGTAGTGAACGTCTAAAATGTACACTAATTTAATAGAACATACGAACATCTTGTCGAAATACCATATAATAGTTTGAAACCTGTAAATTAATGGAAAAATTGAAAAATGTTAGAAATATGGAATGTTTATTATCGATGATGTTGTTGCAAACAATATTAGTTTGAAATTTATGACACTATATCGGTCTTCTAGATAAGATTGTTTGAAATTTAACATACAATGTCATAATAATTATATTAGTTTGATGTTGCTTGAAAATATTAAGGATAAAGCTTAATTATTATTTTTGGCAAATGGATAAACGTTGCTTCTACGAATTTGCTTATCATATTATTAATATTAAGGGGTAAGAAACCACTTCCTCCGCCCAATAAATATGTACATCAATGAGTTTGACATGAAAAAAAAAAAAGTTGTTAATGTTTTACTTGTACGCTCTCAATTTATGGAAATTATTCTAAACATAGACGCTTGAGGCTTAAAAAATGGAGATTTCGACTATCTCGATTTGATCGACTCCCTTCGAAGGTTTTTAGTCGTTTTTTATACATTGAATAACTATAGATGATTTAAAGGTGTAAACTATATACAACCCTTGAATTTGTCCATTTTGGTCATTGCCACTACAATTTAAAAGAGGATCAATTTGTCCCATCAACTATTTAAAAAGGTGTTTATTGGCTCGTTGTTTTGAGTATAATGGAAACAATTTGTGTAAAGCTAAGTCCACGTATAATTTTACTACAAAAGACATAGTAAAATATCCTTCTACCCCACACTAAAAAGCTAACAAAAAGCTAACCAATCCAAACCACCTAACCATTTCACATTTCCAAATCTCCTCACCACCACCTCTGTCCGGCGCCACTAAACTCTCCGGCGCCACCACAATTTTGGGCGAGAATATTTACCGGCGAGGGATCATGTCGGGAAGACAAGACAACGAAAAACATCGAAAGCATGGAGACACGCATGAGAAGCTAATTTTCAATTGATTGTGTCATTCTATGTGAAAATTTTGGCGACGGGACCATATTACCGGTGAAGAACGGCGGAGCTCGTGGGATATGAGCATCACCCCACGACGGGATGCATGATCCATGAGCCCCACCCTCTGGAGGAGCGCAGAGTTCGTGCGCTTCACCGGACGACGGAGCTCATGGATCATGCCCCCCCCCACTGCGGGGCTCAATGTTCATGAGCCTTGCTGTGGGTGGAGCTCATATCTCGCGAGTTTCTAATTTTTAGTTGATTTAGGCAATTGTTTGTGAAAAATCTGGTGAGGGGGCTGAATTAGCAGTGACGAACAACGAAACTCGCGAGATATGAGCCCCACCCGGGGCTCATGAATATTGAGCCCCACCCACCGTCTGGAGGAGCACACACCTCACGGCAGGACTCAATGTTCATGAGCCCCGTCGTGGGGGCTCATATTCCGCAAGCTTCGCCTTTTTTAAAAAAAAATAAAAATTTAAAAGGCAAAATACTTTTTTACTATGTCGTTGTTAGTAATTTATGTTTGGATTTAGTAACACCCAACAATTTTGATCTGATGTTAGACATGTATTAAGATATTGACTCGTGTAAAACAACCGCATGTAAAGTTGATGTAAGTTGTTTGTTTAACTCATTTCTTATATCGATGACATTTTAATCATGCTTTGTTAAATGTTGACATGATCTTATAATCTTTAGTCAAATATGTCACGTATTGTATGTGATGTCAATATTCTGACGCGTGACCAACTATGAATCAAAGTTGTTTCTGTTATACTCAAAACAAGTGGTCGATAATCACAATTTTAAATAATTGAAGGATAAATAGGTCGTCTCTTGAATTTGGCATTAAAGTAATCAAAATGAAGAAATTAAAAGAGCTAACGGGGTGTTTGTTTGGGGGGATGAGCTTAGATTTATAGGGATGAGATAGAAATTTAGGGGGTCTTTGTTTCGTGGTATTGGTTGAGACTAGGTGAGTTGAGCCTAAAAAAAACACTAGTCTCAACCAATCCCCAATCCCTTGTTTGTTTGGGGAGTGAAAATTGAGCTTAATGCTCAAGCTCAAAATTAAGCTAATCCTGATACCTGGAGATGTCTTTAATTTTTGAGCTTGGACTTGGAAGAATTTTTTTTTGAAAAAGACTAAGTAGCCCTCAAAGGTTTTTTTTTATTCAAAATTAATTATGAATGAGGGCAAAACTGACATTTACTTTTTTTCAAATAAAACCTAATCTCTACCACTCCCCTTAAACAAACATGGTCTTAACCAAACCCAACTTAAAAATTAATTTCAATTTCATATAAAAAATAGGTCAAGCTAATCTCGTCTATTCCCCAATATTTGTCAAACACCCCGTTAAGGCAAACTCTTGTTTGTATGGGGATGAAGAGAGAGATGAAAAAAAATCACATCTCATCTCCCAAAATTAAGAAATAGTGGTGGGGTGTTTATTTCAAATTGGGGATGAGATGAGATGGAGTTCGAGGTTGAGATGAGATGAAAAATGTAAATAAATATTAATAGGGTGTTGTTTGTTTGGTGGGATGAAATGAAAGAGATAAAAGTTAATGAGATAGAAATGATTAAGTACCTAAATTCAAAAAATAAAATAAAAGAAAGAGTGAGCTATGGGAGGGGTTACTTAGTCATTTTCATGCCCATCTCGTTCTCATCTCATCCCACCATTCCTGTAACACCCTCCCCGGTACAAAAATGTGGGGTTGAGATGGAAAAAAATTTCCATCTCCACCTCATGTCTTCCAAACAAAGATGGTCCAACCTTCTCTTCCCCTCCCATCTCATCATAGCCCCCTCTTAGATCTCCAAACAAACAACTCGAATGTCTAGAAAATAGGGAATGAAATGGGAAAAAGAGCAAATTTAAATGACTAAATTACCCTCTTCTTGACTCACTTTTTCTTTAACAAAAAAACTAAGTGCTACTTAATCATTTCTATCTCTTTTAAATCTCCTTCTCTCTCCAAACAAATAAAGACCTTATCAACCAACCTTTTCCAATTTCATCTCAACTACACTCATTGCATGCAATTTGGAATCCCAAGGGTGTAGAACTCAGATTGATTTTCATGTTTTGGGTATTTTAGCTCCTGCTACTCTGTGGGTTTTATTAAGCTTTTGAGGTGTTTGATGAATCTGATGTAATCCATGAGCAGTCTGAATTTGAAGAGGTATGACCTTACTTTCTCTGTGCTATTTTCATGGTTACTACTTTGGTTATTGATGATCAGATCTAGCCTCCAGTTAGTCACTAACCGTCAGATCTGAGATTTGAGTGGAAGTTAGTGAAGGTTTAAGGAGAGAAGGTGAGGGCATGGGGAGGGGGAGGTGTAAGAGTTTATTTGGATGGAATCAATCATGGGTTAATAAAGGAAGAGGTTTTGAGACTAATCGTCATTCTAAAAACCTTTCTTCTCAAACATGATTTAATCTTCAAATCTTACTTTGTTACACCTTCCCAATTCTCCTCCCAAACAAATTCTATCATTAACACCCCTAGCTAAGGAAAGTGACCGAAATAAAAGTTGAACTTCACTTTGTTTGAAAGTTTATGAAATTGATGAGAGGTGAACGAATGCAAATTAGTGAAAAGGTTTACTTACTTTCATTAATTACTGTTTTGGAGCTTTAAGATTTTGATATTAATGGAAATAAAATGTTAACCTTCATTAAGCTTCATTTAATCTCTTCATTAAGCTTCATTTAATCCTTAAAGAATCCTCTAAATGAGGCTAAATGAAAAGTTTATGGTTTATTATGCTCGTTAACTTTCGTTAACCTCATTATACTCTCGTTAAGATCTATTAACCTCCTCCCACTCACGTTAACATCCTCCCAAACGTTAATGTATTATCTGGTTTGCGGAATAAGCAAAGAATAGAAAAATTATTCCTTATTTATTACTATTCATAGTTTTGGTTGTGTTTTTTTTTTCTTTAACGGAATAGTCATTCCATAGTTAGTTGTCATTCTAGCACATCAATAGATATTCTTAGGAAAGAATTATTTTATTTTTTTTCATATTCTATTTATTTCATGAAATAACTATCCTATTTCATTCTACTTTACTCATAAACAGTTAAATTTGAGTTATAGTTACCTGGATGTCACACCATTTTCTAGTGTCCATTTCCTGTTGAAGTGGTAAGAGTGAATTTATTTAGACAAAGTTAAAAGTTAAATGATTTTATTGAGACAAATTAGAGTTTTGTGATCATTTCGAGATGAACATCAAATCTCGGTGACCAATGCTCCAGGCTTTCTTCTAAATGTGCTAGAATGACTCCATTTATATAAATTAGAAAACTTTAATGGCTTTATGAAGTGGTGAAGTATATCGTTAGTCACCTGATGTGATTTGAACCCATAACCTTACTGATTATCTCACTGATTATAGAGTCTTTAACCATTAGGCTAAACTTTAAACTTTATTGCAATAAAATCATTCAATATTAGATGGTCTCAATAAAGTCATTCATGTGGTTTAAGAGAGTTTTGACACAAAAAAACTAACGTAGCTGCTATACTAGTGAAGTTCAACTTTGATTTTTCAGTTGATTTACAAGTAGCAGCCACCTAATCGGGGTTAATGGGAGTTAACATTTTACTCCTATTAACTTCAAAATCTTAACCTCTAAATCAGAGCTAACGTAATATTTTAACTAATTTACATCCATTAATCATTCATTCAATTCCACCAACTTTCAAACAAGGTTAACATTTAATTTCATTTCCGTCACTTTCCGTTCCGTTACTCCTATTAACCTTCTATAACTTCAAGTCCTAAACAAAGCCTAACAGCATCTTCAAGACTTCCTCTATCACACTCCCTAATATTATAAGAAAAAACATCTAACCATCCTCTCTATTACACTCTATTTCATTATTTTGTTAATAAAATAATAACATAAGTTTTAAATTGAAGGGAGAGAAAGAGAGGAAGAAAAAGGAAAAGAGAGGAAGAATATTATAAGAATGGAATAGGAAGCTTGAGCCTCAAAATTTAGGGAGCCACTCCATCCCCTTTGAAGGAAATTCTCCCTATCTCACTGCCTAAATTTAACTAAAATAAGAGTTGCTCTACTTGTCTAGATAGAAACATGGGAGAGGATGCAGCTGTGGATGTGGATGACACTGGTGTTGCTTTTGGAACAACAATATGCCCAGCACCACTTTGTCGCCAATTCTGGAAAGCTGGCAACTATACTGACACTTTTGCTTCCAAAGCTACCCTTCAAAGTATGTACCCCATCCCCATCCATCTTTATGTTTCAAATAATTTATAATTTTATGCTGCAAGTCTATTTAAGTTATAGTAATCTGAATTGTGGCGTGTTAAAGGATGCTTTGTGGAATTGGCTTGAAGCATAGCTAAATCTTTACAGTAGCAATGACTTCTGATCATTGTTGTTAAAGGCGTGCCTTGGCCAAGGCTCACCCCTTTGAGCCTTTTAGGGCCAAGGCAAGCGCCTTTGTGCGTGTTGTGGGATTTGGAGCCTTAGCTAAGGCACGCCTTGGGTTTTATTATTTAGACGTCGATACGAGAGTCAGGATCGCATTGGTCCAATCTCTTTGAAGGATATAGAATAGTGTAATGAATGGTTGATAGGTAAAATGGAAGGAGAAAGAGCAGGAGATGAAGATGATGACGACTTGGTGTATGAGGATGGTGATTGACTTGGGGTGCGTATTTAGAGCTAGTGGGAATGAGGAAGAAAGATATCCAACTCGATACAAAAGTGATGCTTCCACTTCCGTTGTTAAGGCTAAGGAAAAGAAAAAATCGAAAGTAACTGGAAAGTGAGAGCTAAGCATAGACGAGGAGGACGAGGAATATGAAGAAGAAGAGGAAATTGGAGATGGAAATGATAGTAGAGACTATGAAGAGGACAATATTAACCTAGACAATGACTTTGATGATAATTAGTAGTTGTGTTGTGTTTTTGTGGGTTCTTTTTTTATGGATAATTGGTTATTAGTGTAGTAGGAGTGGAATTGGTTTGGTAATTGGTTCTTAACTTGGTGTTTTTGAGATTTAGTTTCATGTTTTTATGTGGTTTGGTCATATTTGTGTGGTCACAAGTGTGTTTTTTTAGTTTATGTTTGAAATTGACATAAATATTAATGTATGTGTTAGTAGGAATAGATTATATATATATTTTTTTTTTTTTTTTTTGGGGGGGGGGGGGGGGCATGTGCCTCGTGTTGCAAAGGCATGCGCCTTACGCTACGCCTCGAGTCAAGGCTCCACGACCCCTTTGCGCCTTTTGCCATTAACAACTATACTACTGATATAAAATTTACATTTTTAGAAGATTTTAGAAAAATTCATAGTTTGGTCCCTGTACATGGTTCAATTTGTACATCTGGTTTCTGAGTTTCAATTTGTTCACAGTTAATAAATGACCCTTATGCAGTCATCGGTAATCTACATTTTCTCAAAAGTGAGTATTTTTAAGTTCGCCTATAAACAAGAGGTGAAGATCCACCCATATCTAAAGGATCACTGAGAAGACTAGGTCTTCTTATTTTTGATTGTTTGACACTTGACTGTTGCCATGGATTACATTGGTCGCTTCATTGGAAATGTGGTTCTAATAAGGTGACCCATTCTTCGATGTAGAGATCTTATCAGTGCATGCTTTTCATAATCTCCAGTTTACTGTCCTTTAAGAATTATTTGCCACGAAATTATATAGTACATGATTAGTCGTGAGCCTGTCACCAAAATGAGGTTAAGGGATCAAATGTATGCATTGAGTTATGTAGCGGGGCCAAATTTTGTGTTTTTCCTTGAAAGTTCTGGTATTATTGGTTAAGTTGTTTGCAATTTTGTTAGTACTCTTTGTTAAAAGACACTTTAATAGTCAAATTATAGAAAACTAGTTTTTTGAATTTCTGATGTGTTACAACTTGTTTCTGTCTTAGCTCTAATTTCATGAACGCTGTGGAGCCCATAAAAGTATAAAGTTATGATTTTAAATATGTACTTCAGTTTTATATTTGCTTAGCAATTTATAATAATTAAACTAGCTATGATGCTATCCTTGATAAAACTAATGGACATATGTGCATTACGCTATGCTACATATATGGAAACACTATAACATGTATTGAGGGACTAGTAGAAAGAAATATTGACCTTTGATGGCAATTTATTATATCAAAAGCAATTGCTATCAACTTCTTAAAAAAAACTTTGCTTTGTAATCAGCTTTAGCCTATAAGTTACCATTTAGGTGATGTTGGTTAACTCATTGGCCGCAAAGATTAACAAATTGAAGGTTTGGTGCCTTTTTGCTTGAAGTGATAAGTTCAGGAATTAATAGGCAACTCACTGAATGTGTATTTTAACAATATGATGTCCAAATATCTTATGAGCAGTTTGGTTTGTTCCCAATGATCATCCTTATAATTGGTTTTAACACAAGCCAATGCAGTATTGAATAACCATATGAAGTTTTTGAGATTTATTTCTTTGTTTCACAATGATAAACTTTGTAGAATTTATTTGAACTTGTGAATGTTTATTATGGTTGGTCTTTGATTTCATTTCATAGATTCTTTTCTCTTGAAAGGATAAAAAAGTTTACTTGTGGTGATGACAGATGGCAACAATTATCTCCATGTCCACCCTATGTTTCTTCATTCAAATGCCACTTCACATCAATGGGCCCTTGGTGGTAGGTACACGTACTTGTAATGTTGATGTTGGTTCTATTTTTGTGTACATTACTGATGATGAATTAAACTTGCTATTGGTGTATTAATTGCTCGCTTCTACACCATATTTGCAGCAATAGCAGAATTGCTTGATAATGCAGTTGATGAGGTAACTCCAACTAAATTACATCCTAAAGTTTACATGGTTTAAAGGTTTTGCAATGCATACATTTCCAGTATCTAGTGTTTCTTGTCATATGAAGGGGTTGTATGTATGATTTTATAACTCAATCACTGGTTGAGTATAATATGTGCAAAGTAATCAAGTGTAATGATAAGTATAGGTTTGGTATTTAGTTGATCAGATATTAACACTATTAAATCAACTATCAGCTTTGAGTTTTATCCTATGGCCGAACCAAACCCTTAGGTTAAATAGATTTAAGATGAGGCTAGTTTTTGTCAAAATTCAGTTACACAATGCGTGCTGATTGTTTATCTTAGTCTTTTATTGTTTTATATGTAGATATGTCGATTGATGTCATTGCTATCCATTTCCTTGTTCTTTGTGTTTAATAGATCCAAAATGGAGCCACTTTTGTCAATGTAGATAAAATCTTAAATCCCAGAGATGGAAGTCCAACATTGTTAATCCAAGGTATTTGAAGTCTTACTATTTAGCTTCTTTAATTTCTGTTGATATAGAAATTTATATAGATAAGGAAATACCTAATTCTTGCTCCAAAACTCGAACTTGCATCTAGATGATGGCGGCGGAATGGATCCTGAAGCAATGCGACATTGTATGAGTTTTGGATATTCAGATAAAACATCCAAATCAACTATAGGACAATGTATGGATCTTTTTCATGACTGACAAGTTATATTATCCTTTTTTTTTGTTATTCATGTACTAATTATTGGCCTTTCAGATGGTAATGGCTTTAAGACAAGCACCATGAGACTTGGGGCAGATGTGATTGTCTTCAGTCGCCATTTACACAATAGGTTTGGCTGCCAACTCAATTCTCATGCTCATTTTTAACTTGAGTTTGGTTGTCTGCAATTGCTTTCCACTCCCAGGGCTCAAAGAATGAGAGTAGCCCCAAATATATGAAATTCAAAATCAGATTTTGTGTATGCAAGTGTTCATATCCCACCCTATTACTCATGTTACCTCTAGTCTTTCCAAATTCCCATAACAATTTGTCCTCTTTCAATCGGAAAATGGCACTTCTTGCTGATGAACTTTGCCGTTGCTTTCTTTATAGTACTTGAAATTCAAAAATTATCTTTATTGTAACTGAACTTTGCACTTTCACCCATGACCTTATTTTAGCACTGACTATATAAAAATTACTGATAACGAACGCAAAATGAGAAGACCAAGGATTAAAGTTGTTTAGATTCGCATTATCATGCAATCATTAGTTTCAATTTGAAATCATGATTTTCAAAATTTTCTCTCTCCTAACCATCGGATAGCTAAATGACCTCAAATAAAAAGAATCAGGGGTTAAACTTCTTTCTTAGAAAATCATTTTTATGAGCATGAAGACTTATCTATTATTGAAGCGGTCATTTTGATCAATGTTGTAAGGGGCCATGCATGAAAGTGCAAAATTTCGGTTCCATTATGTTAAATTTAACATTCTAGTACCATAATGAAAATAAGTGGAATGTTCAGGGGCCATGATTGTATTTTACCCTATTTCAATTCAACAAATTAATAATTTCTCATTCTCTCTTGTGAACATAAACGGCCAAATTCTTGTAACTATGTTAGTGGTAGTTGCATTTGCTGAAAGAAGTTTTTCGAAGTTGAAATTGTTGTTAAGTTATTTGAAACCGTCATTGTCACGATAAAATTTGAATGGTCTGCCTAATTTATGTATTAAGAGAAATATGATAGAACATATTGAAATATAGACTTATTAGTGATTTTGCATTTTAAAATGTTCGTATACATGTTTTATATGAGAAACTCGGTACTTCCATGTCAAAAATTATTGTTAGTTCATTTCTTAAATGTAAATAAAAAATGTTTTTCAAAACCGTTTTTTTCACTTATTTATTAGGGCCACTATTTGTTGCTTCACCCTAGACCTCCAAAACTTCAAGATCGACCCTGTTGCTATCTGACAATTTGATTGTTTATGACATCCAGAATTCTGCCAATATCTTGTTACTTATCTTCATTCCTCTCAACATTTATAGTTAATGAGAGGAATATTTGGATGAGAAATCTTGAAGGCATTTTATTATAGTTATTGTTAGCCATGGTTGTTAGAATCTTACAATCATGATTCTTTTGTACGATTCGATTCGAATCTTTAGGGAGAATCTAAATTACGTAGCATCTTACGATTCGTAATTCAAATTGCAAGCCCAATCTAAGTTAACCTTTTGTTTATATGCTGGGGCCTTCTTCGTAATTACCTGTTTTGTATTTGTTTGGTTTCTTTCTTTCTGGCAATATGGATAATCTGCGGGCTAATAAGTCCGCATATCGAAGAGCTTATGTTGTCTTTTAATTTCAAGGGACAAGGTGGATGTTGTTGTTATTTATATTTTTATTTGCCATCTTTTTGTGGGCTAATACAACACTGCCTTCCAGTCTTTATTGTGATTGTGTGCCAGTACTTTGATGAGTTTCTGTTTTGTACACGCTGCTCGGACTAGCATTATACTTTGTTTGTATTTGTAATTGTTCCTAACAATATAATTGCCATTACTGATAAAATGGTAAGTTAATTATATATATTCTACTCATTCCTGCCTCTTTCTAGTGCTTAATCGTGTACATTCTGGAATCGATTTTTGTGCAAAAATTTCATACTAATTTTATGCAAGTAATGTCAGAAAGAAAGATTTCAAATGATTACTGATTTGGAGTTGCAAGACAAGATGGACCTTTTTTTACTAATTGTTATGTCTAGTCAATGAATTGATTCAAGGACATATACATTTAATCTCATGGACCAATTTGCAATTAAAGACATAAATTTTTTTACCTCCCCAGGATTTTATTTCTTTTCCTAATATCTTTGAGTTTTTTGGAGATTTGGGGTTGGGTAAGGGGTTCTGACGGAAGGGGAAGCAATGGACTACAAACTGCATGATCACGAAGTATACACAATCCATACCTTTCTTTTGTTTGCAACTCTGAAAAAACTGAGTTTTTGGGAATGTTGCTTTGAATTTATGCTGCTTACATACTAAGGCTCTGGATGGATCATCGAAAAAGTAACAATTGAAAATCCCAGATGCATCTTTTATTATGTGCTTGATATCTCTCTTTTAAGCTGAGAATCAAATTGTAAGGCCTTGCATGGCTAGATTTTACCATCTTGTGGTAAGCTTTATGCTAAGAAATGTTGACTCTCTGAAACTAATGTTTTTGGGATGAAGTCTGCCATTGTCATCTCTCATTGATGAGCTCAACGATGAGATTGCTTGGTTTCTTCGCTTGACATCATCTGTTTGATATTAATCAATGATCCGATGCCATTCAAATAAGCATGGTTACGTGGACTGATCAATGACCAATTGTTGTCAAATTTTCTTGTATTGGTAGTTGGTATTGTTGTGCAATATGAGGCCAATTAAGCTTCTTACCAGACTGGTTTGTTAAATGAACAGCACCTTGACTCAAAGCATTGGCCTCCTCTCTTATACATTTTTATCACGATCAGGCTATGACAGGATAGTAGTGCCCATGGTGAGTTTCATTACACAGCATCGATATCTGATTCTTGCCATTTATATTTTAATAAGCAGCCTATGCCTACTTGTTTGTTAACTATTCAGACTTTGTTTCATTTTCAACATGCCAAGTATGAAATGTGCCTTTGATGGGGAATGTCACTATGAATCAGAGGATATCGTTAGTTAATTGGAGGTCTTGATGTAAATTGAAGATTAGGTACCAAGTTACTTAGTATTACATAAAATAGTACCCTTATGGAAATAACGAGCAAAGTTTGGAAACTTGGAGCATTTTGGCTACCAAGTTGTACAAATTATCTTGGGAGTGTGCTTATCCTCTGATTCTTCTCAGTTGACTAAGACCTGATTTCATGCTTAGAGCTACATCACGGCTTCGCGAGTTTTTCAGCCAAAGTTACATTTTTCCCATGTAAGATGGTTTTGGCAAATTGTTGCAGAAGTTAGCTTCTGTTGTAGGGGGGCTAACCAAATAAATTCATCTTTCCTCTTGAAACTATTTCAGACAACTCTTCTGTGAAGATTGGGGCAATTGTGATTTGGTAGCTCGTAATGTTCTATTGCCTGGCACCCACCCAGTGTTTCAATGGTTTAATCCCATAGAGGACTACAGTATTGGAAGGTTCCTGTCCAAAGGATGGATCTTTATTCAACAAAAATAAAAATCCCAACTTTGTTCTTGAGGACTAGGTGTATGGAGGGGTGTTGATAGAGAAGATGATAACGAGTTGGTATACTTAGTTATTTCTGAGCTGTAGAGGTGGTGATCTATGCTCTGTTTTAGGGGTAATTCATGTATTTTCTAGGGGATGCCAGTAGGTGGAGAATGTGAGGGATAAATAGAATTGCTGTTTGGCTCGTTGGATTTGGTGATTTCTCCCATTTCTGCATTGCATGTGTGACTTTCTATTGAGTTCATATCTTCATTCAATAATATCAGTTCATGCTTGTTTGTTTATCTGTTTGTTCTTTTATTCTTGTTTGCTTAAGTGTTGCACATGCCATAACCTTTTGTTTGACGATCGGACCAGTTTAATAGCTGATTTGATGATTAATGTCATACACACCTAATATGGAGACATGGGAAGATTTATGAGAAGCCTGGATTGACCTTGATGGATATTACTTCACATTGTTTTAGTAGAACAGCAGCTGCTATTACAGTATTTTCACTTCTAGAGCTAATGTTGTAAGAGCTTGCTTTATTTGCAGGTGGACTATGAGTTTAATAACATTACTGGCGAATTTGAAATTCATCATCGCTCTGGGAAGGAGCATTATATGTCTAATCTTTCCATGCTATTACAGTGGTCTCCATATTCAACAGAAGAAGAGCTTCTGCAACAAGTAAAGATTCTTCTTTCCCTTTCTCCATAACCCCTTATTTATCCATCTTACATTTTTCTTTCCTTCAGATATTCATTTTATTAATATCTTGAGAGAACCTCAGATCTCTGTATCTTTTTTTGTTACAAGGACTTCAGTCTTCCAGTAACTGTTACCTTTCTGGTTATTGAAAAAAATTTATGGTATCAAGATGCACACAAAAAGGCACCAAGCGCTAAACATCCCACACAATATCACAACATATCAACAACTTATAACACCTAGCTGTTGTGTCCATCCTAATCCTAATGCTAAACAAAGATGGTATATGACCTATGGGCTTTTAGCCATTAACATTCATGTGAAACCACCATGTGGACACCATTTTCATTTCAAAAACACGGGAAAAAATAACAAAAGAAAAATGGTTGATGAATATCAATATACACATAGATGTGAACAAAACTTTGCAGTTCCTTGGAGAAATCGTTGATTAAATTGTATGTTTTTCTGGTTTTGTTGGTTACCTTTTTATCTGATTGCAGTTTGATGACATTGGACCGCATGGCACAAAAGTCATTATCTACAATTTATGGTTCAGTGATGACGGAAATGTAGAGCTGGACTTTGAAACAGATCCTGAGGTTGAAACTGATTCCTGTCTCTTTGTTGTTGCCCGTCATTTGAGTAGTATAAATCTCAATGAGTTGATTTGGTTGTAGGATATTCGTATCAGTGGGGATATAAAAAAAGCAGATGAGAGGAAGACTGCTTGGCGTGAAGCTCATGATCAGCACATAGCTAACCGATTACATTATTCCCTCCGGGTAAGTTACAATGACAACTCAACAATGCTTATGTGGTTATGTATCCATATTTGCTTCAATAATTTAGATCATGCATGTAAATGCACCTATACGTGTGACTAATATTATTTATTTTTGCATGCTGTACAGGTGTATCTATCAATATTGTACTTGCGACTACCTGAAACTTTCAGAATAATATTGCGTGGACTACTGGTCGAGCGTCATAATCTTGCCAATGATCTCAAGTTTTCAAAGTACATCTTGTACATACCTAAATGTGGAGGAGTTGAAGAGGTTATATTAATCTGTTGCATAGTTTCTCGTTATTCAGCTAGTGTCTTAACTTGAACGAATATTTTATACGAATTAATCAAGGCTCCCTCCAAGCTATGCAAATCATGAATCACCTGAATGTGCAAATACCCAACAAAAAGTTAATACGGTTGTGTAAATAACATTTCTGAATGCAAAATAGAACTAGAAACAAGCCAGACAGATATTAGGTATGATTTACACTTGTTTTGTTACTTCAATAAGGGAGTTTTTGTGCTGATTATGGATGATAGTTTAAATGAAATATTGCGGCTGGTAGTGCTTTGTTCTTCCCTTTAAAGTGGGGTTTATGTTTCAATATATTTGGTGACCTTCTGAATTGTTCTCTGCAGATTCAGTGATACTCTGTAGAAAGAATGTTCACAGCTCATGTATTATCTGTTTTTACCATGCAGGGGAAGGTCATAACTACAATTGGGTTTATAAAGGAAGCTCCAACTATGAATGTCCATGGTTTCAGTGTTTATCATAAGAATCGCTTAATACTGGTGAGGTTGCAAACCAAAGAAGGTTCTGTGTAACCCTTCACGTGTCAGTTTCTACCCTCTTGCATTTTTGCATGTTTTATGGCTAGTAAGATGTTATAAGGTGTTGTAGACTTGAGTTCTGAATTATTATGAGTGTATAAAAATCTATTTTCCTGACATAGTTTCCAGTATTAAGAAAGAATAAAATAGTACACAATCTGACATCTCATGGAGGATGTGCTGGTGTATGACATGTTGATTTTCATGAGAGGTTTTTAGGCAAAGTAATCACCTCAGTTTATTTTGAAGATGTTATACCGCAGTAGAAATATCCTTAATTCTGGGACGTGAATTTTTGATGAATGAAACCAATTTGTTTATTAATTTAGTTGGATGTATGAAGTAGAAGTTTATTTTCATTCCGAGTTGACAAGTGAGATAATTGGTGCAAGAGGTCCTTGGATTAGAATTGTGAAGGGACGAACTCAAGCGAGAATCATCGCAATGTCATGGAATTAGAAAAAAACGGATCTTTGAAATTTTCTGAGATGACTTGTATTGTTAATTTTCGTGCATTTTGTTTACCGGGCATTGAGCTAGTTTATTAACTTCTAACAGTTGTCTCCACCCTCTCTTTTTTCAGCCATTTTGGCCAGTTGTGAGATGTTCAAACAATAGAGGTAGAGGAGTGGTTGGTAAGAAGCTTCTTAAACACGTCCTATTATTATTATTATTTTATTTATTTTTTATTTTTTATTATTATTATTATTATTATTATTATTATTATTATTATTATTATTATTATTGTTATTATTATGAGGTGAATATGCTGAAAATCTGATATACGCATGATGGTTTTAATGCCCTTGTAGGTGTTCTTGAAGCCAATTTTGTTGAACCAACACATAACAAACAAGGGTTCGAGATTACTTCCATTTTCCAGAAGCTTGAAGCTCGATTGAAGGACATGACATTGGAATACTGGTAAAATGTTAAAGATTGAGAGTAAAAAGAACAAGAAAATCTTGGAGTAATTTCTCAGCTATTGTTCTCTAGATTAATTTGGGTAGAGCTGATTATAATTCAGTTTCGACTAATTTTTTGAAATTGATAGTTATGGAGATGTGCTGATTATAATAATAAATAAATTATGGAAGAGGTTAGGTGTTAAATGAATGACCTCCCACCTCCACTTTGTGGAGATGTCCTAATTCTTGGTGTTTAGAAGCCATCTCTCCTATGATCAATCTTCTTGTATTTTTTGAAATCAATGGAAATAAATTAGTTTCGTTTTAATTTCAGTTATTGGGTTAACTTGAATTTCTATAAAACGATCAAACCTTGCAGTTGTAAATTATTGGACTTTTGCAGGCATCATCATTGTGGTCTACTTGGATACCATGTCGATAAGAAAGATGCAGTAAAAGGCCCTCGAGTTAGAGGTAGTCTTTCACTCTAGAAAATTATGAACTCATTCTTTTTTGTGACATTCACTGTTTATATTACTGGAACTAATCATCTCTACTTAAAAATAACACCCTCATTTACATTGGGACAGGAGTATCTACCAAAAGGAAAAAGTGTGAGGGTTCGGTGGAACATGAAAATTTGAAGAGGCAGGCAAACGTCGGGGTCATTTCAGTTGACACAGACCACGGTTCAGAAACAGAGGTATGTTATTGGAGCTCAAGTGCAATTACTAGTCAAGTGAATTAGCTACACAATTAGGTATTTTGTTTCATACCTTTAGTTTGTATGACAGTTTGAGTTTCTGTAGTTCATATACGGATTAAGTTCACTCATATTGCTGCCCCCAAAGGGGTGGACTGACGGTAATCAGCTAGTGATTACAGTTAACCTTGGAGGAGGAAGGAGGAAAAAATATATATTTGGACTTTAGTCCACCCTCCTACCTTTAAAAAACAAACGAAAAAAAAAAAAGTTCACTCATATTGCTTGCTATATAATGTTCTGCTGGGAGCCCCGTTTATTAATTCTTTTTCACCTTTTTCTAGCCTGTGATTCCTGCAAACCAGGAGGCTCCAAATTTGGTGAAAGTAAACAGGAAACTCAGGGAAAAGTAAGTATTTACTAACTTATTTATCCATAGAATTTCTCCCTTTTCTTGCATCAGCTATAAGTTAGTTGCACGTTGTGTTTGCATATCAAAATTCCACGTTACATTTTTTCTGAATTTGTTTTTTCAGATGCCTGGAATATGAGAGGAGCATAGAAGAAGATGATTTGAAGGTATGTAAATTGGACATAGCAGTGTAAAAAGTGTGCTTATTATGTGCATAGATTATTTATATAAACATGTCTGAGGTGATGAAATGCAGGTAACAAAGCTTAAGAAAGAGTTAGCCGAAGTAAAATCCGAGCATCAGCGGCTTATGGAAGAAGTAACGGCATGGGATGTAATCAGGGAAGAACTGTAGGTAAAAAAAGTAACATCACATGTGTCTTTTTGTTGTATGTAAATAGAAAGGTAAGCTGTTCTGTTCATCTTTCCTCAATGATGTTATCTTTTTGCACCCAATTTTGTATATTACAGAACAGAATAGAATGGTGGGGGTGTTCAAACATGGTTGGGTCAGGCGGGTTATAGTAGAGCTTTTACCCGACCCATGTAAGGATACAACTTGATAGGTTCTGGTGGGTTAGACTAATTTTCTTAGATCTTTGGGGTTGGATGGGGGTTACAGTGGTTGTATTGTATAGTTTTTCAACCCATGGGCTGCCTTTTCTCTGTTCTACATTTCAGCTCTCGTTTATTTCTCCTTATTCTTCCCTTTTTTTTTACTGCTATAATTTTGAATAGAAAATCTTGACTTTTAATTCATTTATTTATGTACTAAAAATAACTTCTTATCTTTTTTTATATATACTTCCTAATTATAACTATAATTTAATCAATGTTGATATTTTTTTACATTTCTATTGGCACGAGGTAGTAGCAGTAGTTTGAGAGCACTTTATCAATCTTGGGATCCGAACGCAAGACCTCCCTTTGATAATGTATTATAAATTTTATGAAAAGGCACACTGATATAACTAATTGATTACATCCATCTAAAATATTTTTGCTTAATTCGGGGGGATATCATCGAAGAACATAAGTTGGAAAAATTACAATATATTGATTAAAGAAAAGAAAAAAAAATTGGTATATTTTAGATGGTTAATGGATTACTTTAATCAAGTTTTGAAAGTTAACAAGAGACTTGCGATTAGTCAATTTATTGATGCCTTGCAAATAATAGAAGCAAATGAATTAATTTTATCATAACTTTTTGTCAAGTGTAATAACGTGGTCCTGAAAGAGTGACATGAGACGGGGTGGTCTTGAAAGAGTGACATGAGACGGGGTGTAAGGAATCAAAATGAAGATATAAATGAGTCAAATTTCTATATGATTCGAAGAAAGAGTGACCTGATTTATCGGTGTGTTCGTAGTATGCAATAATGTCTAGATCTATGTTACAAAGTCATGAGACATTACTAAACAAACTTTATATCCCAACCAATTCTTTGCGTGCAATATATTGATGTCAAAGAGTTGACGATACTATATACTTCTAAAAAGTAGCATCAAAATGAGAATAATAAAGACAGAATGAGCGAGAAAATAGGAACGGATTCAATTTTATATAGGAAAATGAAGGGAGCATGACGACAGAGGCAAGGGTTTATCTTTTAGCATTCATGGTTTTTATTATAGAGCCAATAATTTTCTATGAATACTTAACTGGTCAGAATATTACACGGTATCAGTATTACATCATCCATAGCCGGACAAATAGTAAAATCTCTCAAGTATTTCGAAATTGTACTATTTCTTGAAGTTTAAAACAACAATAGGTATGCAGCAACTAGAAAAATGCTGGGAAGTTGGTCACAAAATTAAAATGAATTAAAAATGGGTCGGGAAAAAAAATAAAAAAAATAAAGAACTCCCACTAGCTTGTAACAATGATAAATATTTTTTTTTTTTTTTGAGGGAAATAATAATGATAAATATAGTAAGTGAGTGGGTGAGAGGGATAAGAAGAAATGCAAGTTGCAAGACATAAATAGTAGTTTAATGCCCCCCAAACCCTAATTACTACAACCTCTCTTCTCTATAAAACGCCCTACTTTTGCCTCTTCTTCATTGCATTGCCTCTTTTTTCTTCTCTTTTTTTTTTTATCTCTATGTTTTCCTTTGTTCTTATACTAAATATGTTTTGGTTAGATCATGATATATTTTGTTATTAATATGTGCGAAAAACTTCCATCCGCTTGTGATATAATGGTGAACAAGTCGGCCATATTTTGCACAAATCGAATCAAACCATTGTAAATCATTTATATATATTGATCTACTTTTTGCATTTTTCTAATTAGAGGTCGTTGTGTTTCGTCACCTCAACCCTTTTAGATTTGCATACATTTTTTTAATTAATCTGGGTTTCTTATGGCCAAGAAACTAATTTAGGATACTGAGAATAAAGATTTCTCCTTCGCAAGCATGCATATTTCTTTTTTAACCTATTGATAGATTCAACAAAAAAGAAATTAAATACAGAAACAAACTATTTGGAGCAATTATCAAATTTTTTTATTTTTATTTATTTTATAAAGAGCATTTATCAATTTTAAATAAGAAGCTTTTGGGGCTATTCTCATATTTTAAGTAATTTCTTGAAATGGAAGAAAGCATTTGGGCCCATTATAGAAAGAAGTTATTGAAATGATAATGCAGAACTGGGAACAGCTTACCAAGCCCAAGGGGCAATGGATAGTGGACTTGCTCATTTATTACATGACACTGGCACAAACTGTTAACTAAATATAATGCAACTTCCAAAAAACAAAAGAACAAAAAAAAAAATTAACTTCACTTTGAAATTTACAAAAGTTTAAAACCAAAGTTTTCATATCCTTAACTTTGATGTAAGAATCAAATTATATACGCTTAAAAGTTTCATCTTGAAAAATTAGCACTTCTCCTAAATAGAGAGAACAATTGAGAGAAAAAGTGCTATTGTTTTCAGCACACTATGACCAATAATAACTAACCTTTTCATCCTTTTTTTCTCCGGAGAAACAAAATCAAAAATAATTTTTGGAAGTTAAAAGAGAAATAAATTAATGAAATAAGGAATCACAACAAAGATGTAAGTTGTCATCTCTGGCTGGTGGAATAAATTGAATCCGAGAATCGTAATTACTTAAAGACGGCTAACTAGGAGTAACTAATCAAGATTCTTATTCATTAAGAGCCATTGATGAATAAGAAAAGCTACATGATTACATACCAATGGTCTTGTATTATAGTCAAGTTGGTAACAATGATATTCGCATAGTTAGTGTTGTATTCAGCTTAAGAGTGCTTTACTAAATAGGAGATATTCGGCAAGATGATTTGACGATCTTGACATTTAGGTGAATGAATATGATCAAACCATATATCTTAGTTTATTTAGACGGACTCTTAGGAGTTTTGCCGAACCATCTCTAAATGGGGAGCGGAACCTCAACAATTTGTTGGCAAACCTCTATAGAATTGAACCCCTTAGATGATGATGCTCTTGCTTCCATTTACCTGTTAAAGTAAAATGACCGTTTTTTCAAGAAAATTTGCACCTTTATACACATAATTGTATAACATTCCATTATAAAAATGGTGGTGACATGTGAATTAGTAAGAAAACGTTACACTAAAAAAACCGTTGGTGACATGTGAATTAATAAAGTATCATGTCATAAGGACTAGTAAATGGTAGTGAATGTTAGTTGTTTCCAACAGTTAGACTAACACTTTCGCCTACTCACATTTTTCTTAAAAAGGATTTGGCTCCTTCATGAAATTTTTCCGCTTGTTGTTTAACCCTTGGTAGCCTTTTTATTGCATTATCTATCCCCTTAGAATTTCAAAAATTCTTGAGCAAAGTGTTGAATACCTCTTCCCAAGCTAAATCATCTTTCTCGACGCCATTCCAATACGCGAAATGTGATTACTTTCTCGGCGAAGAACTTGCTAATCAAAAAAACCATGCACCAAGGATTGTGTTGTCGTAATGTCTTTCACCCCTTCCAAAAGAAAGAATTGGAATATTGCAAAGACCGTTTTGACGAGATTCGTTGCTTTGAAACTGCTTTGCCTCAACATGCACCGTGGTGATCTTCTTCATATACGCATTTAAGCTAGGTGCAAGAGATAATTTTCTATCGAGGGTTCCATCATTGTCTATCACCATGAGCGGCAAGCCACTAACCCGACCTCTGTCTTGTCTTCAAGGAATTCCTCTGCTTTCAGATATCTCACAATTAGTTATCTTCATCCTTCATAACAGACATCTATCAAATTCAGTAACATGATGAGGGCTTCGGTGATTGTGGGGGCATCCCCGGTTTCGATCATGAGATCAGGCTGTGTGGCTTGCTCTCCTTTCGCCAAAGCTGCGACTACATTCACTTTTTCGTTCTCTTTGCGAGTTACAAGGATGAGCTGGAAAGTTGTTTAGTTGTCATTCACATGCTCAATTAGGCCCTTAACCTTGTCTTGGTATATAGTCATGATGAACTCCGCGGACATGTCTCACCACTAACTTGGAGGCAAGGAGTTTCACCAGTTTAAGATTGACAATCATTGGCTTTATATGCTATAGTGAGATAGTTGGTTGGTCCCAGCCTAGAAGTGTTGGGGCTGTCCACTTCTCAGGTTGTCATGTTATGCACCTGATATGGCCATAACCCACTGTGGTGGAATCGTGTAAAATTGGTTAGACAATATGTGGTGCAACGACGGATCTTGATTATAATGGTTTTTTTCAAAAACAACCTATTACATACTATTGGAGTCTGGGACATGTGAAATTATATATTTTTTTTGTCACCAGCCGGTTAATATTTCTTAAAATCAGACCATTGTTTTTTGCGTGGATTCTTTGTGATCCACTTTGTATTAAAATATGCAAGTCTGTGAACAAAAAACCATATTTCTCCTAGAATTTGTTCAAGTTACTGATAAATAAAGACCATGTACTCTTCTAAATTCTAAACCCTCCATTCATCTTCTTCTTTAATAACTCGGTTGTTTATTAGTTTAAGTGCATGTCTAAAGCTGAAGACAGAAGCAATTTAATGGTGGGATGGCCCAAGGATCCTCAAAGCCTGAAACTTAGAGTGAGCCCCATAAATCTTGTCAACTGCCAGGTTTAAAGGAGCCCTGCCCCTGCCTGTGCAACATTAATTCATAAGCACTGCAACATTTAATGAACACAATAAATCAATAATAGAGCTGTCTGTTTGTCCCTCCATTATTTTAAAAATCTACAAGTGGGATAAGCAACTTGGCCCTTCAACATGCTTGCAATGCAAACTCAATTTCTCTCAAAGTATCTTCAGGCCTTTCGGATCAAATTAGTACCCAATAATTCCATGTCAGCATAAACAATAGTGACACATGTCGAAAAAATGTCATATAACCTACGAAAAAATTATACTATACATCCGGCTTATCACCGTCGTCATCTATGCCACGGTGTGTACATACATATTTTTTTCTTTTAATACTGTCAATACTAATGCTATGCTACATTGCACACACAGGATGACTTTGGAAGAAATCATTTCACTTACAAAATCAGCAAAGGCATCTTTATTACAAGATCCAGTCCAGAACGTGACAACACACTTCCCTTAAAATGTCACCTCTTTCCTCGGTCTGTATAGTTGGGTGCAATTCTCCACTCGAAGATGGTTCTTCTCCCACATTTTCCCTCCAAGTTGACTAGATGACCGACAGAGAGTTCAATATCCTCTACCGTTTCTTGAATAATTTGTTTATAACGAAACTAGAACAATGTACCTTTAGTGATCCCATCATAGTCTCCCCAATATCTCTTGGTACCATTGCTCTATTTCCTGATTCATCATTATCTTGGAATGATCATACTTTAACAAGTTATAAGCACAAATCAGTTGTAATATCTAGCATCGACTAGATAGAAAGGGTACGAATACAGAGGACACCACAGCAAATGGCTTAACAAACAAACAAACAGCAAATTTCATCAAGCATTTCTAACCTATATATATGATGCTCGGCATCAGCAAAAATGTGGCATAAGAACCCTGTAAAATATTACTTCAAATTGAAATATAATAGGCCATGAGATCATTAATAGTATTATACAATCAAGTGTTTAGCAGAATCATAATATAATCAAATACAGGACCACAAAAAAAATAAAATTGTGTACATAACCACGTGTGCTTTAAGTTACTAATTGATGTAGGTGTACACAAAACTAAACTCCGGGGAGATTTGAAGCCTTTGAATGGTGAAACTAAATCATTGTGTCCTCATGAATAGTAAACTAATAGTACATCCAGACATTAAATTAGCTTAAATTAGCAACTTCACTAAAGACAAATATGCATAAATTGTCAGTGGCCATTTCATGAATAACCTCAAGTTTACTACTCATCACCTCAAGAGGGAGGGACCTAATAAAAATAATAAACTGGTTTTAACCCAAACTAATGAACAAAGTAACTAGTATGTATTGAATTTGGGGTTTCAATTTCATTAACTAGCTAGTTTATATGGCATCCTCTATTTTCTAACCTTGTTTTTCCTACATTTTGGTTTTGAACAGCCTAATCTATCATAAAAACAACTAACCATCTAATTAACTGATGCTACATACAACAAAACAGGCTTCTAAATTTACAATTAACATGAAAAAAGCCTTAATCAACTGGACCGTAAATCATCTGCCCGCGATTGTGACTGTGACCGTGATGAAATCCACGCCTTCCATCTCGAAACGACGCCGGCCCGTCGTTCCCCATCGTCATGGCTGTTATTACTCTCCCTGCCAATAAACCTATCTAGTCCCGTGATTTCCGACACACTTCTTGTGTTTATTACATTTCTTCCATCTCCTCTCCTCTCCTCATCTCCCATCTTTTGTCGCCTAGTTCCGACTGACGCCCGAGCTGCCAAGTCACTGATAATCATCTCTGACCCTAGATATAGCAGATCCGACGGTTGTACGTCGCTCCACCTCTGATGGACCCCACCTCCCGTAACAATATTGATACGGTGTTCGAATCTCACCTTGTCCGGACCTGCTGATTTTCTTTGTCCGAAATTATCGCTGCTGTTTCCATCACCGTTAACCAACAGAAGACCGTCTTTTCTTTGATGGGACGGATAACGGTCGAAGCAACCCAATATAACGGAACCGTTATTATTATTCTTCTTCTTTGTCACCCCAAAACTATCCAACGACCTCCGTTCCGGCGGGACCCTCTCCGATCCCGCTGTAACGACAATCTGGGAAGAAGAAGCTCTTTCCTTCTCTCCCGCCCACGAATGCCTTCCGGAAAACCTCCAGGACGCTGGTTTGGCGTCTGTTGTTTCTGTTTGTTTTGCAGCTGTTCCGGTTTCTATATCCGAAATTTCAGAATCAGGAAGGTGCATTCGATTGGGATGGAAGATATTGGAAGTGTTGTCAATCAAGATAATATCTTCCGGGTCGACCCGGTAACGACAGAGAGGACAGGTGGAATGTGCGTCGAGCCAAGTATCGACACATTCGACATGGAAAGCATGTTTACACTTTGGAAGCAATCTAAGAACCTCGGTAGCTTCAAACCTGTTAAGACATACAGCGCATTCGAGGCCATCTTTCTGGCCTCGAAGCGAGCTGAATCGGAAGATGGGTAGAGATTCTATTACCGTACGATCAACACCGGAGTTTTTTCTACCCATAGATGTCCGGGGGGGTCTTGGTGCATCGCCGTTGGAGCGCTTGCAGTGTTTGGCGTAGAGGAGCAAGAGGAGAGTGATGGAGAACATGGTGGTTAAGACGCCGATGATGACGGCGATGCTGGGTTTGAATGGTGGTGTAATGATGGAATCCGGTGAGGGTGGCGGAGGAGGAAGAGGTGGGGATGCGGAGAAATTGAAGGTAGACATATGAGAAAGAAGCACATAACATGGAGGAGAAAGAGTAGGATCATCAACATAACATTCGGAAAATACGGAAAAATGTTATTAGGAAATAAATTAATTGCTACTAATACGATTACGGAATGTTTACTTCTAGTTAGTTTCAAATCAAAATGAAGCACCTTTTTAATTATTGGAATGGATGGCCACTCAACGCAAACATTAAGAGCTAAAAACACCACTAAAACAATCCAATTGCTCTTCTTTTCTCATCAATTATTTCCTTATTCGTTATGTCCACAAAATTAGTCTTTTGTTTTTTTTAGGAAAATTTCAAACAAAATCTCAATTAATCAATTTACAAATTGTCAAACTAGTGATCATATGATACGTTTCTTACAAAATTATGATAAGAAAACAATGATTATAGAGCACAAACACCAGTTCATCCATCTAGTCAAGTTATATCAGAGAAATCCTTCACATTGGTGTAAATAAAACGTACAACATTAGTTAGTTGAGTTTCACCTTAGAAAAACTTCGTCGTTGCACCATCCAAAACCGTTAAATCTTGAAAGCAAAAAAGGAGTTCTAAGGGATATATTATCGAGAAAAGTATACGGAAAAGAGATGTTGTTGAATATTACAGGTGAACTAATCTGAAGATTACAGGTGAACCAATCAATAAAAGTATACGGAAAAGAGATGTTGAATATTAGGCGGAATTAGACAATTATATCTCAATCTCTAAACGTGTGTAGCGCAGTTTTATCAAAATTTACAATCCATAAAACATCATAAAACATCGTCTGATAGCCTTTAAATAAAGACACTATTTTCTTCAAAAGTGTTGAGCATACAAAATTTTATAAATTTACTATTTCAAATAGAAGTGTTTTTTATTATAGTATTAATATATTTATTTTTACCATGAATTGGTGGTTAAACTCTATTATATTGTACAATAATGACATTTAAGTAAAAGTTAAACTAGTTCCATTTAAATATGTGTTCAATAAGATAACTTGAGTTTCTTTTTGAATGTTCAGTATAAAGTATATAAATTTGTGTCTTAATCTTAGAATTGAATCTGAGTTTCTATAAAATAAATAAAAATATGATAGGGTAAGTTTGTTTTGGTGGGGTAAATTTAGATCTATGTAAAATAAATAAAAAACTTGAATTAATGGGATGGAGACCCAACAGAAACATTAAATGAGAGAAATAAATATAATTCCATGATTATTAGTATTAAAATTATGAAATGGGAAAAGAGAAAAAGAAAGAAATTCCATAGGCAGGCAGTTTGGTCGAGTGAAAGAGTAAAGACAGGAGCAAACACGTGACGGATGTTTGGCGCTGCAGAAAGAGAAATATATTATCTTAATCTAATCTAAAATCTAATCTAATCTAAATCTAATCGTGTTTGCTGCTTTCGTTTCCTTTTCTTTGTTTTTCTAACCAACCTTGTCTCCTTCCTTCTATTTCATTTGTTGTTATCCCTTGCATATGTCCTAACGTAACAATAATAATATCTACTTCATTATTTTCACATGAATTAATCCTACTTCTATCACTTTCTAATCTAGTAATTTCTTCATCATTACTTAAAGAATGGCATTATTGTTGATATTACATAAGGTTTCCTTGACATCTCATCACTTTGTCCTTTTATTTTAGCTTCCAACTACTTGTTTTGGGATCTACTACTACTACTACTTGTGTTGTGGATGCATTGTCTAATTATTTGCATCATATCTTTTTATTTCCAATGATTTTCTAGCTCGGTCGGTTGGTTTATGTTTCACTTTTAAAAAATTTAACATTCTGGATGATCTCTATTTAATCATTTAAATTATGAAAACTAATTCAGTTTACTCTGATTGCATCCCGATTTTAGTGTACTAAAAATTAAGTAAGACTTAAATTACGAAAGAGAAGTTGACATGTTTAACCACTCATATTATGACAACTGATTCGGTTTTATCTTCTCTCTACCTTTTCTTATTTTCTCTTCTCTACCAATCCTTCTTTGCCATGTGTCCTTTACCGCATCTTTTTTTTATATGATCTTTTCTTTGTTTTACATTTATTCAATTTTTATGCACTTGTATACGCTTAGTGGACTCCACTTAAACGTGGTGGCCACTTGACACAATGGATTGTCTCTCCTACAATTTTTTTGGTGACCTCCAAATAATGTTGGTTGCCAAAATTTTTGACCTCACATCAGAGACGCTCTCGTGAATTTCTGATGGAAAAACATGCATAAAAATAGACAAGTTTTATTTATCTTTTTTAGCAACAACAACAAATATGATTTTACTATTTTCAAACTACAATTTTCTTATTCCTTTTCTCTATAAAAAACACTAGAAATTTTAAATTCTAATTCAATAAACACTACATTAACTCGGAGCCAGAGGAAATAGCGTCTTGTGTGAGCAAACATATTTTATTCCAAATGAAAGCTTCTAACATATAAATATTATTGCTCAAAGGCAAATGTTATTCAGAAGCTCCAAGCTCAAAAGGTAATATAATAAGATTAAAGAGTCTTCCGAAATAACAACACGAAACTATAATTCAGTAAAGAATGTAAAGGAACAAAAATAGAAAAAAAAATAATACTCGACAGATTTATCCTAGTGCAACAACTCATGATAATGTAACCTTACACTGAGAGCGTTGTAGTGTTTGTGGACATTTCCCTACCTCATATGTCATGTTTTGTGCGATTTTTACAAGTACTACTACTATAGTCATGGGTAATTCTTATTAGTGCATTGTTTCCAAATTGCTGGGACTTGCTCTTTGACACATTTCAAGTCTTTTAACGAAGCGCGTAATCGTGTTTATGCACATACCTCTACCCAATGTCCCGTTTTTACAAGTATTAGCACTATGGTCATGTGTAGTCTTTGAATGATTGCAACTAAGCTTGGAATTGGTGTTTAAGTGATATTGTGATCCTCACGTAAGCAGTTAAGAGGCCAAGGGCTGGTAGTGGGCAGGAGGATCTTCAAGCACCGATTCAGTAAGGAACATATTAGGACAAACTCAAAAAGTAGAGGAACATCGTCAGTGAGACATTAATATCACAGGTGCCTAAAAATTACCGAGACGCGCGCACAAGGCTTTTTAACTGTTGTAACTGATGGTGTTGACAACACGTCAACTTTTCTAACACCTGTATAAAATCCCAAGATAGCCAAAACTCCCATAACATGTCTTACTTTACTATTAAGTAGAATAACACAACAGTTTTTACTTAACAACAGTAATAGTATATAGCGAGGCCAAGGGCCAAATCCAAATTTTGGACGAATAAAGACCGGAATATGATGATCAGACAGAAAGAATTATAAGGAAAAAACAGCCAAGTGAACAGACAGTAAGCAATTGTTTAAATCCATCATCGACTTGGTCTGACCGAAGCATAAAATAATGTCTCATACTAAGTGGGGGAGAACCATAACAGAAGAGCTGCTCTCTATTTCATTCTTTCCAGTCACAAGAGCCAAGGAATAAAGATCACTAAATACACTGCTCAAAAACATAGCCATCGGTTCTACAGCTAAAAATGCTGTCACCATTTGAACACCTTTCACATTAGATCGGATACATATAGCTAAAAAAAATATATGAAAATCACGGAACTCCCACCATCTTGATATTTTCCCTTTTGGCCTTCACACCTCTACTGCTGAGCTCCAAACCCCTGCTCAACGCACATTCTATCAGTTGAAATTTGATAAGGCTATATTTACAATACAAAATCACAGCCTATAAGTGAATACCTGCAAGTATACAAGATCGCACCACAAAATCTATGGAGGCTGGTTTTTGAAACTAACAGATAAACCCATCTCCCAGATTCAGCCCTATTCACAACCAGCATCTACTCGAACACTACTAGCTTGACGTCCGCTGAAGTTGCCACCTCCTCGTCGGGACTGATTCTGTCCTCTCTCTCTATATCCCCGTCCAGAATTATGAGGACGCTCTTGTGGAGGTTCAAAGTCGTTTGCTTTATTGTTTTGGGGCCCCACTGGCTGGTACTCGTAATGGGAATTGCTTTTATGCTGCTTGTTATCTTTCGCAGATCCACTCCATTCTCCATGTGATTCATACTCTCTCCCGTAACGGCTGTTTGCATTTCCATTTCTGCGTGACCCTGAAGACATGCGAGGATGGTCATGTCGAACATCCATATTTGAGTGAGAAGTCAACTCAACGGGACTAATAGGACGTCCTCTCCGTCCAGCTGTTTTCCTTTCTCTCTTAGGCCCTTGATGACGGCCAATATCTGGAGCTTCCTCAAAATTGGTCTTTTCAGAGAGAGATTGTTGTGACCTAGCAGTAGTATCCTTGTCTGGTCGAGGTAGAAGTGGGCTCCCACCTTGACAAGTCGACTCCTTTTTATTTGCCCTACCCCCCTCAGATCCTACCACATTTCCACTCCTGTTAGGATGACTTCCTCGTTGATCAAAGGTTGGTAATGGCTGAGTCTTAGGTTGCCAATGGGATGTTGATCGCTCCCCAACAGCATGATTTTCTTTTGCAGCCACAGGTGAATCTGTTTGGCGTAACTCAGCAGAAGTTGATTGCATATAAATCTTTGCAGGGTCGCCACCAACAGCTCTCTTCTCATCAGTATTATGATTGTATCCCATGCCCTTGTGGCCCTTCTGTGGATGCCGCTTCCCTTTAGCACTGGATTCCTGATCCTTTAAAGCATAAACTGCTGCATCAGGAATCTCGTCGGGCATGAACCAACCATCTGAAGCATATTCATCAGAACTCCTTGGTTGTTCTTTAACAAAAGATTCATCAATTTTCTGGAATTCATGATCCTCAAATGATTTTTGGTAATTCCTACGTGGATTTGCAGTTGATTCAGCCACATTACGTTGACGCCATGATCCATGCACTTTTCCAGGTTTGTTCTGTTTAACGTCCCCATTTCTAGACTCCATGGTGGAACCTACCTTAGCAGAAGCAGAGATGGAGGTTTGGGAACTTTCAACGCCTACAGCACCAGGCCCATGCCTTTCAGCAACCTCATCTGACACGATTTTATTGCTAGGAAGAACTGCTTGATGACTACTACCCTGATGAGACAGTTCTTTTGCCACAGGCTTTGGAACATATCTCTCCATTTCTGCCCTCTTATTCCTTGGATTATTCTGCACCAACTGATCACCCTTCACGGACGCCTCAACCAAAACATTCTGAGAGACTTCATCAGAACCCTCAACTTTATTATGTGATCTAACAGGAGCCCAGACAACAGCATCAGTGCCATGGTTCTTGTCAGATGGTTTTGTACCTTGTGGGTTTCTCATCGTCCTGCGAGGATTCTGAGATTTCCACTGGTTATTTGACCTGACATGACCTTCTTCATTAGCAAATGATGAGTTCAGCTCTAATGATTGATTTGAATCAGTCAAATTGGTCGTTGACTGAGCTGAGCAAGGAACCAATATCGTTTCAGAAGTCTTCGGCCTAACACTTTCACCTGGATTCTCTATGGTATCTTTTGATTCTTTTGGCAGAAGTGCAGATGGGGCATCCTCTACTCTGTGCCTGTTTTTCCCACTTCTGCTCTTCTTTCTATGATGTGCTGAAGACTCAGAAGTAACACTTGTATTGACAGAAGGATTTGCCTCAAAATTTGGTGCAATCTCATCAGCAATATTTCCAGAAGATGAAGTAGCATTAGTTGCAATATCAGAATGACCTTTAGATGCCTCTGTCTTAGAGGGAGTCAACTTGTCATTAGAATTCTTCTCAATGGAACTATTCTGCTTTTGTCTATAGCCAGTACGCTTGTGCTTAACAGCACCTGGATCATGAGCGTGTGATGAGTTACTACTGACATAATTACCATCCAGTCGGGACGGCTTGGATTGCTCGTCTGCAAACTTTGGTGTCTCCACAGACACATTGGCATATTTTTCAACTTTGTTCACACTACTTTCACTGTTCTGTGAAAATTCAGGTACTGATTTGCTAGCTACCCCAGTAGGCGGTTCAGCAACTGACGATTCTTCATTATTCTGGACAGCACTATAAGCAACAGTTTCCAACTTCTTATTACGTACAACCACATTTGTGTTGGAACCTAGAGATGAACTTGGTGCTCCAACTTTACTACCAGTACCAGATAGAGGGACAGGAGTTGAGGATTCTTGCCTACTCTGGATCACACTACTAGGAACAGTTTCCAGCTTCTGAGCTACACTTTCTCCTGCTTGTGTACGCTTGTTCAACTCTTCCAATTTTGCAAGAGCCTTTGCTCTCTGATCTCTTGTTCGTTCTTCTTCTTCCTTTTCCCTCTGCTTAATACGCTTGGCTATCTCTTTCATTTTAGCTCGCTGATGAAGTATAATCATAATAAGTAAGAATACAAATGCATGATATGAGAAAATATTAGAAAAGGTGTTGGATAACCTGTACCTGGCTTTCATTTACATCAGAACCATTCAACAAGGATTCTCCTTCATCCTTTCCGGAAGGATGTGCCAGGGAATTTTGAGCAACTTCAAGTTTATTTTCTGCCCCATAAGAAATTTCACTATGAACACAAGATGCTGGAGCTTGTGTCTCTGTAACATTAGTCTTTCTACGCCACCCATCAACCTCTTGGGTATTAGATCTCATTTTACCATGATGATCAGCCCTAGAATGAGTTGATTTCCTGTGTATCTGTGCATTAGTGTTTTCGAAAACATAGCAATAACAAAAAAGAAAGCATGCAAAACACAAACCCACCTGGCTGGGGCTGTTCCCCCGACTGTTGTTGATTCAGAACTCTTATCATCGACAGAAAAGCGGTCTTCACGAGGGGCAAAGTTGATAATTCCACTGCCATAAGCTGTTTCATGAGATAAGGCAGCATCATCATTTGAAGGGTGACAAGCAATCACATTCCCTACTTGCAGTTTTTTCTTTTGTTCCTCCCTGGTGGGAACAGATTTAACATCCTGTCTAACATCACAGGCCCGGGCCTTTGCATTTAAACCTTCTATTTTCTGAATCAGATTGGAACCTTTTGGAGCCAAGACTTCAGGAAAATTTGAAGTCACGTGTTCACACTTCTTAACTGAACTTTCATCAGATGAATTCCAACTAGTAACATTTTCAGGTGACTTCACTTTTTGATACAGTGCTCGATTATCTACAGCCTCAGATTGCGTTCCATCATCATGTGTCATTCTTCTCGCATCCATCTCATCATCCATCCTCTCATCTGTTCTCCATCCATTCTCCCACGATGACTTTCTTGGGGGCTCCCCCTTCAGAGAATGAAAAGAATTGGTTTTAGTATTGCCATCCCATTTATGCTCATCATCCCTTGCCTCCCAACTTTCATGCTGCTTCAGCAGAACCTTGTACGGTCCTCGAGTGTCTTGAGGGTGCACAGCTTCCACTTGTTCTGAAACCATCGGGTTACTTGGACCATGTCCAGTAGTTCTGACAAGAGGATTGCCGGAATCAGGGACATTTTGACCCGGATACCTGTTATATGCAGCAGGGCCCATTGCCATTCCCATAAAAGGAGCATCCCCCCGTTCATTGGAATTACAATAGCCCATGGGAGGACCATAGTAATTATCATAAGGCACAGGTCCCGGATAAAAGCCAGGCCTAAGAGGCATGCCGGGGCGAACATAAGGATCATGCATATGTGGCCTGTACATGTCTCCATTTTTCAGGTGGGAACCCCTAGGTCCGTTATTGGGTGGACGAACAGGTTGCGGGTTGGCAAGAGGAGGGGGCATCTGCGGATGGTAATAAGGAAATGGTTCCATGGGAAAGCCGCCAGGAGGAATTGGGGATCCGAACGGTGGACCTCCTGGAGGTCCTCTATACCAAACACCACCTGGATGATTATTTACAGGAGGACCGTGCCAAGAATCAAAATGCTGAGGATGATGAGTATTAGAATTTGGATATGGTTGAGGATCAGCATGCCACTTCTCTACATTAGGCCTGGCTCCATCTTCACCATACATAGAACTCTCCTTTCTCCAGGAACCGGCTCCTCCAGCATTAGCATTCACAGAAACATCACCTGAAAAACCATAACAACCATGAGATTAGTTAACAAGACAACCCATTTTTTAGTGAGAATGAACATATACCATAATGACTTATGAAAAAGTGATCGGCATTTAAGTGTAGAAAAACTCAATTACAATACAGCATCACACACCCGGAGAATCTGAAGTATACTCTTTCAATGATGCTACTCCAGAAGAAGATGAGCCTGGACGACCATGAGAGCCATGATCTGCAATAAATAGTGCATAATCAAAATGCGGAGCAGCATCATAAAATTATCCAATTAATAAGTCTTTCATACCCCTCCATGGTACCACCTACATTCCTTGTATTATTACTCAAATCACACCAGACAGTAAGAATACAGGATGTGGCATGCACATGACAAATATTACTAATGAACTACAAAATATTATGGAAAGCCTAAACTGCAAGTTTTGCTTGTGCTGTCAGGAGCAGATGTAGCTATGAAAATCTCAAAATGAGCCCAAAAAGCATGAGACAGCAGCACAAGTTATAAAGCAAAATTTAAGTGTGCAACCTTGAGAGTCTGTGTTCTTTCCCGAATTGTCTTTTTCAGAACCAAGAGATGGAAAATCTCCAGTGCTGAGAGAAAATCCATCATTCTTGGAGGATGTCATCCCCTGCACGTAACAGAAAATAGAGCTAAGTGGGGAAAATGCAGAAATAAAAACCATGCCTAAAAAAACCAGAAACACTTGCAACCAAAAAGGTAGCATCAAAATCGGAAGTGTGATTATTGCTATTTTAAAATAATGTTAAACAGATAAAGTTTCACCAGAGGTAACCTGAACCTTTCACACGTGTTCCCATATTGACAAAAATACGTTCCCTTATAATGGTGTTTCTTTTTACAGGGAAAATCTTATAAATGAGATTAAGCCCAACAGAGCCTATAGTGGTAGTGAAATGTGTTGGGTGAAAAAACAACACCATGTATATTTCTTTTTCTACAATTATAGAGGACATGCAAACAATCTGAGCAATGTAGAGCACTTGAAGGTTGAAAAGAAACAGAGAAAAATATAACAGTTGGAAAATTAAATTGCACTTATAAATTGAAGACTACGCAGGACAAATAATCTAAGTGCTATTATTGATTACCATTACTATCACATTCACTTACTCAAGAATTTCACTTCCTTTCCATTCATTGGTATTTATATGCTATCATTGTCATTACATGCTGAACTAAACTATGGATTTAACTAGTCATACCAATTTTTCCGATGTCCCACTTCCACCCCATGCTACTGAGTTATCAGACAGAGGTTCGGCAAATCTGGATAGCTGAGAGCTACCAGGTCTTGTTTCAGCGCTGCGAGGACGCGATGCTGTTTGCAATGTCTGATTAGATGTCACCACTCCAGAAGATGAAGATGGCCTAGAACTTGAACCCCATGCATTACTGATTGGGTCATGGGATTTATCACTGCCTGCAGTTGATGGTCTAGTGCCAGTCCCACCAGATGAGGGACGTCCACTGAGATAATTTGGTGAGCCAGTGCCACCATCAGTATGTGGAGACAAGGAAGAAGTGCCCCATGCATTCGATGAGGAAGAAGATGATTTACTTCCCCAACCATGTGTACCCCTGTTGTACGAGAAGCAAAAACATTTATTAGCTAAAACAAACTAGTCCCAACACGGAAAATTTATGAAGTTCAAAAAGAATGTAATGTAATAGATTGACAAATCCTGACAAACTGCTGAGATTCTCACTTGGGAACAATTTCAACATTGGGATCCAGGCCATGATTTTCTAACCTTGAAAAACAGAAAGAAACAGTTAAAGTGGAACAGGCGCCTCATCAAATGGAACCAAATTTACTTAGCACATAACAATACCTCTGGCTTGGTAAATTTATAGGTTTGGGAACAGCTACTTTCCCCAGCACAGTCATGCCACCTCGTCTTGCAGAAGACCATCTGCAACCAGCTAATATTCATTATCTTTTCACTCCCACAAAAATTAACTTGACAAAAATTGAAGCATTATGGTTTAAGCTTATGCAAGCAATTATATCCAGTATCCAACATTGAAATAGGCTTACAAAAACTTCAAGTTCTCAAATTCACTACAAAATCATAAAAGATATAATCGATTATGCCCCTTTCTAATAGGTTCACTGTGCAACTAATACCGAAGGAATCAATATTCTAGTCGATACTAAAAACAATATCTTTAAGGAGCAAGCTAAAATACAAGATGAGTTACATACCTCCTCTCTCCGCTCAACATACTTGAACTCATAATTCAGTTGTGGTAGCAAGGACATTCAAAAGAATTTGATCGAACCTGAAAACGAATAGCAGCATTCTATCATCATGCAATGAAGTTAAAGTATAACAAAAATGAATCTCAACAGATGAAACCTATCAATTTCTAATGCAAGAAATCAATCAGCAAAACAAGGATAACATTTTCTCAAAACTTCTTTCACTGGAGAATAATAAGCTACGTGAAATATCAAAGAAACAACTCTGTCGAGAAAGATCAAAACTTTAGACAAAATTCGTGAATCTCAGCGAAAACGACAAGAACCCGATGAATAACAACACCAAAACAAGAAAGCCAGATAAAAGCAGTGTATAATAAGTTAGAGTTAGAGGAAAATCAGAACATATATTCTTGGAGAAAGAAAGAAAGCAAATATATGAGAAAGAAGCTAAAGAAATCTGAGAAGAATACATGCCTGAAGACGAAGGAGAAGGAGAAGAAGATAGAAGATTGTTAAGAGAGTGTTGTGTAATTTGAAACCCTAATATTTGGGAAGATGGATGAAAAGAGGAATGGGAAAAAGGTGTCACGGGTTATGAATGAATGATCGGCGAGAAGAGATATAGATCCGTGCGGATGCCACCACCCAATCACTGTAATGGCTTCTTTAGATCGCAGATAGATGAAGGTTAGGGATGGAAGGCAAGCAAGACAAGGAGAGCTGATGAGAATTATTCGTATGTTTTTTTGCATTAATATGGACTTACTTACTATTTTAAACCTAATATTTTATTATATCCATCACTAAAATCATTTTCCTAACTTTTCTTTTTCATGTCTAAATTTTGTTTAAATTCCTGATTATACATCATGGATACAAAATATATTTTGGGTAATTTAAGGTTGAGAAGCGTTCATGTAATCTGCAAGATAGAAGATATGTTGGTTTGATGGACGGTGGTTGGCAACCCCACTCTGCTAAGAGATATCATTGTTGATCGCTTCTAGGACCATTCCTTTGTAAATTTTGGTTTGTATACGGTTCAACAAAAGCTTAGCTCTCTCAGTAGGTTGGGCGAAATGCTCGAGGCGTATCTCGTGAAGTGGCTAATGGTTAGCAATTGGCCTTGAAAACTACAGGGTTTTATGAACTTGGACCTAAAATCTCAATATCAACATCACCATAAAAAATATGAGTCTTTTAATATATTTTCGCATTACATGGACATGTATTTTTTTTATTGACCTTAAAAAAATTAAGAATATATATATATATATATATATATATATATATATTAAGGTTGTTTATTATTATTAATATTATTATCTTATTTATTTTCGTTATTACTAGTTTTCAAAGTTATATATATATATTAAGGTTTATTACAGAACCATGATAAACCTTTTGCGTCCACAACCAAAGTTATTATAAATGCACAACCTATTGATGTGGAATTCAACGGCACAAGTTTCAATTCTTACATAACTCTACATTTTACATACATATATCTAGGGATATCAAACTCAATAAACTACCTTTCTATTTCTTTTTCTTTTGTTTAATTAACTTAAATAAGCTTCTTCAACCAAGCATTTCTACTGATGATGTAAGTGTTGGGATAAAGCTTCAGTAAGCCGATACTTGATTGTAATCACCACAACCATTGATATCTGCCCACACTTCATTGACACGTCCAATGAAACGGAACGGAGCATCATATTGAGCAATAGAGTAGGCAAAATGACTATCTGCACTAGTTGCATTAGCCAATGGAGATCTACTCAAGCTTTCTGCAAGTCTTTTTGCTTCTTCAATGATGTTATCATCTTTTGCATACCCTGAGAACTTCCTCACCGCAACACAATGACTCTCCCATACATATGGTTTCAGGTGAAGTTCCGGGAGAGGGACTGGCGGTTCATCTTGAAATTTCGCAGGCAAGTAAAATAAAACAGAGTAAGATGATGATTGAAATGGCCCGGCTCCTGGAACTATACTAGTTATAACAGGTGCTGTCATTGGAATTCTACTCCAGTTCAGATTCGCACCTTGAATATACTGGAACAACCTGAGAAGATAGCAACAAAAGTATTGAATATCTGAGAAACCTGAATGCTTCACGTTTTCTCGCTCTTGCTTCACGTTTTCTCGCTCTTGCTATCTCTAAATGTGAATATGATGAATTATCCTATTTTGTATATACTACTACTACTACTACTACATACATATAAGAAATGCAAAGATGTTCTAACTAGAAATCCTATGCAAGGAACTGGAGAACGAAATGCTAGTGAGAGAAGGAGGTGTAGAATAGCATAACTGCAAAGTTGAAATCTTTTTCCCTGATCAAAATAGTTTATCTAGACTGATGTACAGGACGAAACTGGCTCCTTGAAGCTCGCCGGAAATAAACGACAGCATAAGATAATAAAATGGCCAATCTAAGAACTCATGGAATAGAAGCTTCACTGAAAGGTTTAAAAAGATAGAAGCACACATCTCACAAGAGAACCATAAGAATGCCAATCCAAGAATGTCTGCAACAAAAGCGAACCGCCCACCTAACTACAGAATCTAGTGGGGTTTTCCCAGATTGTGATGATAATCAAAGCAAACTGAAAGGCAATTAGTCATTGATTGATGATTGTTCGAATCAAGAAATGCATAGTTATTAGTTATTAAAGGCACATGTCTCATTAACAGATACCTGTGAAAGCCATCTAAGGTAGCCTTTTGGAAGGAGATTTGGGAGGCAGGAGCAGCCATCCATGTGGAAGCTCCTCCGTATAATCTCACCTCAAAATCAGACTCAGCATGTACTATTTGGTATTGGGGTTTCTCAATCTTGCTTCCTTCCACCACCACCATCACAAACACTAGAACCACCACCTGCAACCTTGTTGATTTCTCCATCTTCCCTTTTTCAATCCTTCCTCTTACAATATAGATGTGATTGATATCTACTTTTTCTTTCAAATAACAGTAATTATTTGGAAAATCATTTGCTATTGTTTTCTTGTATATGATTCTACTTTTTGTTTACAATCAACTGCCAAATAAATAATCCAAAATGATGTTCCTCCAATTTTGGGCTTATCTTAATACATTTTTTATTTGAGACAAATTTTTTAAAACCAAATTTGACAATTATAAGCCCATTCAAATAGATATTTGCCTACCGCCGATATGATCTGTTGAAAAATTATGAAGTTATTCCTAAGAATAAAAGATTTTGAAATCGATTCAGAATGAGATATTTTCGTTCAAGGATGGAGCCACATGGTCTTGGAAGGGTGACCCACTGCTAGGAGAGACCTTTCAGACTTGGCAACACTTTTTGAGGAAGATGATTCGAATTTGTGTTTGGAAATTGGTGAAACTGAAACTACAATGTTTATTTTTCCCTCAAAACTTTAAAAAGTGGATGCCAAATGAGAGCTGCATTTTATCTCCTCTTCATATTTCTTTTTCCTCAGCTATGTTCGCTTAACTTGTTACTTTTAACAATAACCAACCAGCACAATACTCACGTTCAACGTCTGCAAACTTCTAGTATCTTTTTATTCACATTCCAGCAAAAGTACACAAAAAATATGTTGGATTGACAAACATGATTCCAGTTGGTCACATGTTGGATTACACCAATTAGAGATCTTGGAAGTCTAACAGGTTAGAAGGACTTCCACTTCAGCTTTCAGAGCCCGTTTCAAGTACAAGTGTTTACCAGATTCCAGCCAAAGGAATGATGAATTGAAGATGTTCAAAATCCGGGAACAATTCCATGGAAGTGAGTTCAGTGACTGTAATCTTTATATTTAGTGTGTCTAACACATGATATAACTTTTTATGCAATGAGTAATAGTGAAGAAGATATCATATCATATTTGTTCTTGCTCTGTATAGGAGAACAGCATTTTTCTAGTACTGATCTAACATATCCAATCTGAATTGGATCCAGGTTCAGCGTCAAGAATTGACGATCTTAGAGAGAAAGCAATCTAAATTTGATAGCGTTTACATGATAAATGTGTTCACTTTTGCCTATAAGAATCACTGCCTACCTGATGCCAAACACTTAAAATATATATCAACATATCATTCTTCTATATCATCTGTGTCATTTACAGGAACAAACTCAGTACAAGTGACACTTTAGATTTCTAGAACAACTAGTGGCCTTCTAGTAAAGCTATTTCGTCATTTTCCCAATGTGGGAATGAGGTCAACATATTTTTTTTTTCTTTTCCAAATTTTTAAACCATGGGGTACAACTCTGACGTATGTATTATATACGTTGAAAATTGAAAATTCCTCACTCTTTGAAATTCAGGGGCACAGTTTCTTCCGTAAAATATTCATTCCTCAGAGTGCCCGTTGAGCAAAATCTCACCTTCAGACATATCGAGAAAATAAGAATATGCAGTCAGCAGAGAGCAGGAATATAGAATAACAATGCTATAATCAAATCCCACAATGATATCATGAAGAAGGATGATAAGAATCGGAAACAAAATTGCCAGCACTCAAGAATGAGATTGATTAATGTTCTATCACCTATGGTTGTAATGTAAAAACTAAAACTAATTCTCTGGTAAGCACCCTATGTGTATTTATAATGAATTTAAAAGGAATTGCAAACGAACCCCAGGAAGCACCTCTTCCTCAATTTTATAAAACAATTTAAAGCATAATAATAGTTCGGATCTAGGAGCTATATGAACAGACAGCAAACATTGATAGCTGTGATGATTCATGAATAAACTTACGTCACCTACATACAAATAGGCAGGAAATTTTTTGTTTAAAAGGACTTTAACATGAATGGCCCTCAATGTAAATGTAATTTAATTCATCTCTCAAAGACTCAAGTCAATGATTAAAGTCACTAGCTAACCATGCCACGCTTACAAATACTATGACATAAATCCCCATGTTGATCATTCTAATTTTTTTAAAAAATTGATGAACAACTATATTTGCTCTTAACAGATAGGCCCTCTTGCAGGGGAGAAGAGAAATGGACACACTCTATGAGTAGAATGCAGAGGAAAATGTCCTTGAAATAGTCTGTGCCTAAAAAAAGAAGAAAAAAGAAAAAGCACATGGCATGCCTACAAACTCATTTGGCAAGTTCTTGGATAACACAGTAACTAAAATCTACTCATTTACTGTGAAGTTTATTGCATTGCCTTGGAAGCAATGACCAATTGGCATCAACCAATCTGGTGAAGTAACAAAATAAAGAAGTACTGGAAGCAGCATGAGAAATGTATCACTTGATCCTTCTTTTTATGGTAATTAGGTCTGATGAAGCGTTTTCAGGTTGCTTAGGAACCTATCCCAGTTAAAGTATACTGCGAAAATAAGTACTCGAACTCCAAATATCTAACTAAGATGACTTAAGGCCCCTACAACTCAAGCCAAACTTAATTGGTAATATATCACTTGGTCCTAATTGTATTAATAATATTATAGATAAGCAAATTCAACGATATACATGAGAAGATACTGGAGTAGGAAAATATCATACCAGAGAAGCATATGATCCTAATAAGGGCCTTGCTAGCTGCCAAAATGGCTTAAATATGAATGGAGCATCCACGAAAAGGGCTTGGCCTAATCGACTTGGATAATAGTAGTAGAGTACGTCAAACTGCCAAAGATTAGATTAGTAAATCAAAATTCCAATTGCCAGGTACCAGTGTCACAAAAATATGAGTTAATGTGAAGCGATACAAATGGAATTAACCATATGATTAATTTGTAATGCTATGAGAAGGGACATGTAGACGAGCTTATAAATTTTTTGCTTCAGATGCTGGCAGGAGCAGAAATTTTTCAAGTATACAAAAATACACGCAGCAAAAATGTATCAATTGTTGTAATATATAAACATGATAGTGCTAAAATATCACGGTTCTTTCGGGCATGAGAAAAAAGTGTCGGTTCTATAGAATTAGTAAATTAACATGGATAGTGTAAACTATCAGTATCCTACAAAATTCATGCCACTTTGGGCAAGCAAGTGAGTGATAACCACAGCAGGAAGAAATAAAACTGATTGTGCAAGCCTGTTATCAAGAATCACATTGAAATTTTGGAAATTTACCAAAAAGGTCAAGAACTGTAGATCTGCATTTTCAGTACGAAAATCCCTGAGATCAAATACTCCAAGTATTTGCTTCTGTCCATCTGGGAGCTTTGCCAAAGCCTTCTCTACTAGAAAGATACACAGCTTCTCATTCTCAATAGGATCATGTATCTGATGCCACTCATTAAAGTTGACATTAGAACACATATAATAAACAAATTTATTTAAATTCAAATCAATCATATTTCAGAAAAAGTTATAATTGAATGAAAGCAAGGTCTCTTAAGATTTTAAGGTATCTAAAAAATCATCAGTGTTTTGTCAAGAAAAATGTTACTTGAAGCTGGACAGCAAGTTGCAAGAGCGTAACAATAATATAGAGAAACAAGCTGCTAACTTCCTTCACCTAAGAAAAAGCTACAAGGTCCAGATGAGCTTGTAAAAAACTATAAATTGATTCGCTCGAGTATCTTAATTGAAATAAAATATATTTCAGGACTTCATCAGCAAACTTGGAACCAACACTTGCTTGACTAAATGGAGCAGATTCATAATTTAATGCATTCTTAAATTTGCTATCACCGTACATGAGGCTAGGTCCGTAGTTTCAGATATTCAAAGCAGGAAATGCAGATTTAGTAATAGTACAAAATACGCACAAAGTACTTGTTACTACTTTCTTGCTTACTGCAGTGAATATTGTTGCTGTATTGAGCATGCAATATGATCAAATTAGAGACAAAAGCTTCTTACAAAGTAAAGTGATGCGTAGAATGTGAAAAACAGCACTTTACATTGGGAAAATGCTTGGAAGGAACCACTATAAGAACAGGTCTGCTGTAGATATCCAGAGAGTCATGTAAATATGCTTTTCCAGTTGCTGCCATATTTTTCACAGAATCTTCGGTTAATTCAGACACTCGAAATTCTTGTCTCCATTTCTGATATATGTAGAAGGAAAACTACATATCCGATTAGATAATAAAGATTTACAGACTTCAAGCTTACAGAATTTTTACTTCAATTCTTGTCGGGGTAAGATGACTGAAAATCAGAAGACTCAATCTAGTAACCAAACGAACCTATGTTAAAATATCCGTGTTCCGAAAAAACGAGAAGGTTAAGGATACAATGGCTTTGGTGAGCTTGGAAACAGCTCCTTCGACAGAAAATTTACGGTCCTTTAGAAACCAGAAGATCATTTCCTCATCATCTCTTCCATTTTTGCCTAGTGGGAGATAACTATAATCCTTTGCAAGCTTATCTTTGACTTCCAAAACTAGCTGCCAGAAAAAGGAAGGTAACATATTCAGAATACAAAAATTAACAAGAAGAGCCCATTCACCCAATTTGAAAATCTGTTTGCTTTTGCAGCAACTGTTGGTTTTGAAAAAAAGGTACCTTATTAGGGTTAGTGCGGTCAAAAGTAGAATTGAGAAGAGAAAATCTGCATTTAGAGGAGGCAGTTTTAGTGAAATTGATAGGGGGAATGAATGGGCGTCCAAGATTGTGGTAAGTAGAAACCGCCATTGTTGAATGATATCTTCTTCTTCTTCTTCTTCTTCTTCTTCGTCTAGCTTTGATGTTGGGTTGTAGTTTTAGTTTTAGTTTTTGTGGCGTGCGCGTTTGTTTCCCGGGAAAAATGGCTACAAATGAAAGCCGTCGCAAACTACACACTACAGATAGCTGTTAGCACGCCATGCCGATTTGCGGAATGGGCCACTCATATTGGCCCAACTTCCTCAACTCCTGGGCCAACCTTTTGGTACACTCCACAACTCTCAAGAGCCCAATGGGCTCCTTTCAAGATTGTGTAACTTCTACGCTGATTTCATTAATACTTATTTGGATTAATTTCATATAACTGTCATGTAGTTTCATATTTTTGCAAATAAAAAATTGTGGTCGATCTTTGGGTGTAGGCTATGGTGACTTTGTTTTTGAGTTACTTTGTTTGTACTTTGCTTTATTCACCATTAGATCACTTTTCACCCCATGATCTAATGGTGGACAAAACAAAGTAATTGTTACTTTGTCAAAAACAAAGTGACCATAGAATTTCCCCGATCTTTGTAGAAACATGAATATAGCTTGGATTATTTTTAAAATAAAGAAAATGTCGATTTTTTTGACGTTAACAGAGACATTATTTATCTAAATATTATTTCAAAACATTTGACTAATGGTGTACACTATGGTCACTTTGTTTTTCTCTTACTTTGTCTATACTTTGTCTTTTTCACCATTGGATTAGTTTTTAACCCATGATCCAATGGTTGATAAAACAAAGTAATGGTTATTTCGTGAAAAACAAAGTGACCATAGAATATCCCTTGACTTACAAGTAATTTATTCCAAATAAACCCATCATCAGCTTTGCGTTTTGGTGAGAAATTCTATTTCCACCAATTGAAAATGGACATACCATTAATTAATTCAATATGAGGTTGTAAAAAATTTACTTGAAATATAATAATAGATTGATATGAAAAGATAGATGAGAAAGAAGTGAGATGTGGGACTCTAATTTGCAATTTTATTCCTTAAAAAGAAACCAAATCTTGTCATTTTTTCCATAAAAAAAATATCAGCTTAATTGTCATTAGTTAATTTACGAATGCCACTCTGGAATTGTCACTACCTTTTCTGTGTGTGTGGTGTGGACATCATCCTTCTATGTTAGTGTTCATCTTCAAGTGCAAAGGTATTCAATAATGAGACTTTGTCATCCTTCAGACATATTATTATGCATTTTCTTTCAGTAAAAATTAATTCAGAATGGGAAAAGAGAATCAAGATTTATTAGGGGGCACCCTAAGTGACTGAAATACCGACCAAATTCGATATTATTAATAAAAAGAAAAATACAAACGAACAAAAGAAGATAAATGGAAACTAAGAAAACTAAAATTCTTTAGGGGATTCATGTTCGGTAAAGTCATCAAATATAATGAATTGCGAAAAAAGGAAGCTCAGTCCCACCAAGTTAAATTATCGCAAGTTCATCCATGTTCAGATAAGGTTTCAACAACTCGTACTTTACCCACTTGAAATATGTGTAAAACAACCAGCCTGACAAATGGTTGAGGAAAACCACCTAAGTCGGACATTCTTCCCATGGAATCCCTCCGGTCTGAAACATGATCAAATTTACTTCATGTGGAGTCGCACTCAATCCATAAAAATGCCAACTTTTTTCCCAAGCCGTAAATATATAGCAAAAGTTGTGTATTAAATATTCACATACATAATTCATCCATTCTCAACCCGCCGCCCTTTAAGGCTTCTTGTTTCTCGGGTCTTTCCCCTGCACTAACTCAGTTCTTTAAGAACCAGATTGCTATCGATAATACCCTAAATAAGTTATTTCAACAATTTTTGAGATTATAATCTATGCAGGAAATTTTAAAAAATATAAATTTCTCTGTATGTTATATTTCACATGATCTTATAATATTAAATAGTACACATATAAGAAGAACATTTTTTTTTTTATTTGTTTGGTTCCCTTAATTGACAGAAAGAGGAGATCCAGTCCTTTCATGAACACTGTGTATTTAAGTGGATATATAAGCTGTTTTTTTTTTTTTTTTGTCCCAAATAAATGATTAATGTAATGCAAAAATAATTGCCTGCCAATATCATACAAAGCCAAAATTGTTAAGAGTTTTTTCTAAGGAACAAAATTGTTAGTTTTTGTCTTCTTACTTGTTCTTGACCTTGTCCTTTAATACATATGGAGAATGCCTCTGGGACTGGGACACCCTGTCCTCTTCAGGAATGAAATGACTTCTTGCTGCTCAAAATCAAAAGGGAATCTGATAATGGAGAATAATCTATAATTAGTAAATTATAGCAATGTGGAAAATAAGGAGATGAGATGGATAGAACATATCATCAATTTCATGAAGATATCAGTTCTTATAAGCATAAATTGTTAAGGTTATCTAGTCAAAAACAAAATTATATCATAAGATTTTATTTCTGAAACAACTCTCTCTATTTTCATCATTGCTAAGAGTTTGTATTTCACTTTCCAATCATTTTCTACTTAAGTTTAATTTGATTATTTAGTAATTTTTCAAGAAGAATTTTCAATAGGACAATTTTCGAATGAATAATAATAACAAATTGACAATAAGCGCAGAAACGGAGGGGTCAGAGTGTAATTTTACACCTTAAACTTGATTTATAAAAGGAAAAAGAAAGTAGCTTTCTTTCAAAAAAATGCGTCTGCCGGGAGTCGAACCCGGGTCTATTGCTTGGAAGGCAATTATCCTAACCGTTGGACTACAAACGCTATTGAGAATTAATTCTGAAAGCAACTTTAAATATCTTAATGTAACAAATTATATTGGCTGCACCTTGTCTAAACAGAACAAACTCTGCTCTTTTCTTTCCCCATTTGGGAACCTTATCAATATCTGCAAATCAACCATCAAACATCATTTATCATCAAAAATGTTAACAAAACAGTTACGTAATCATATATAGTAATGTCACATGCATACCGTTGTTTCTTTTCGAGTTTCTCCACTAGAAGAACATTCCTTTGCTTTTGCACTTTGGTTTTGTGCCGAGTCGACTTGATGTGTTAAATGGTTTTTTTGCTTGTTCAGATACACCTTTTTCATTTTCCTATAAAAGAAAACAAAACAAGAAATTTTATGATACTCCCATCGAACGTCACTAGACATAGCATTTGCTCAAAGACGTACATTTTCTATGTTTAGAGCTGGAATAGGCTGCATGTTGTTCTTCACTTAGCAGATGATCAGCTTTTATCTTCTCCTTCTGCTTCTCTCTCGAAATACAGAATGCTAATCCTTGCTCTTCCACTTTCATACCGTGTCAAGAATCATTTTAAGTCCAGGACTAGTTCATATTATATCGATTCTTGAACAAAACAAACCTGTTTTAGTACAAGAATGCTATTCAAAGCAGCAGGAGCAACTACTTCACAGCAAGGAAATGTTGCAGGCTGAAAAGTCGAGGCCATTTGGAGGCCTTGTCCTCTATCAGAAAGAGCTAAGGACACAAAGTTTGCATCAAGAAACTGTAAAACCAACTCGGAACATAGAGTTTCGCTACAGAATGAGGGAGTAAACGGGTGGAAATTTATCCTGAAATACTCCGTGGTACATTCACCATCCGCCAATCAATTCCTCGTGAGAAGAAGGGTTGCTCATCTGCTTTGGTTCATCTTTGATGACAAAAAGAAATTGTATTATTATTATTATGTTCACCTATAATTACTCCCTTTAAAATTATGCTTTCACTAAATAATAGCTAGCATTAAGAACATTGTGAAAGAATGTGAAAATATGTTCCTTTTCTTTTTCATTTGTGCTAGAATTTGCTTATCTTCTACCCCTTTTTGGTCCAGGAAAAGAAGAAGTAAAGGTAAGAAGGTAGATAAAGACTACACATAATGTACAAAGAGAGGATGACATTCTTATTCTTTTTATCTTCTCCAAATTGGATAAATTCTGTTCTGCTGATATCTAGACAAGACACTCATAATTATGGCGCGTATCCTCATCATTTGAATGATTTAAAACTGGACCATTGAAGAAACTTTTCCTCATACAGATGTAGCAATGAAATGCATCTTTATTTATGAACATTATGTGACATTTAAGTGCTTAATTTTTACCAAAGAAGAGAGATAAATAAACTTGATATGCTAGTATAATACAATATTTGATAGCGATTAACTATCAGATGCAACTTTTTTGCTGCATTCTATCAGTTTACCCCTTAATGGTAATTCTTGTATCTAGTTAGCATTATAAGTTCCAAGGCTTAATACACAAAAAACCCCCTAAACTTGGTCAAATGTTGCAACTGTCCCCCCAACTTTTAATTATAACAAATTACCCCTCAAACTTGGCAAATTGTAACAAATAACCCCATATTTTGAGTTTGAAAAGTCAAATGTCACGTATCATGCCCTTATTCGATATTTGAAAAGTCAAAGTGTCACGTGCCATGATTTTCGATATTTGAAAAGTCAAAGTGTCACGTGTCATGATTCTATAGGGTGTTTGAAAAGTCAAAATGCCACATGGAATGATCTTATAGGGTGTTTAATAATTTATGCATCATTGGGGGTAATTTGTTACAATTTGCCAAGTTCAGGAGTAATTTATTACAATTTGCCAAGTTCAGGGGGTAATTTGTTACAATTGAAAGTCCGGGGGGACAGTTGCAACATTTGACCAAGTTTAAGGGGTTTTTCATGTATTAAGCCTAAGTTCGAATGAATTGTACCGTACTGATCTCTTTTAATCAAGGTATGTGGGTTCCTAGAGTATTTATTGTTGGCGATCTGTCACCTGTTGGCAAATATGACCGATTTTCCATGGTGATATCCAATTTTCGTATAGTGTTTATAAACCGATATCGACTAGAATTTGTAACATTTGGTATAATATTATTAGAAAAGAAACAACCCATCAAAAGTGGGTGAATTGTTGCTAAAATAACATCAGATAATATTTTACAGTAGATAGTTACATAATATTGCATATGAATGAATGGTGGATTAATTGTGGGTGACTAGCCTAGTCTTGTAATGAATGTTGGTTGTGGTTCACATTTACCTACGTTCAAAAAAATATTTTATTTATTTATGTCATCCATACAATAAATTGAAAGTAAGCTTTTTGTTAATTAGTCAATAACAGTTTTTTTGAATATATATAGTTATACGTAAAAGGCCTAAGCGATTCTTTAGATTGTAAAAAAAGAAAAGAGAGAAGGCAAGAACCATTGATTTAAGAGCTAAGATCAATGAGCTTATTAACTTCAATTATGTGATTGCCAATTGTTTAATATACCTTGGAATATATGGATATTCTGAAAAGTAATTAATATTCATTGGTTAGGGTATTATATCTACAAATATATATAGAACCATGAGAAAGTGGCAAACTAACAATCTTTAAAGCATTTAGAAAGCTAAAATAAGGGTTCAACTTTTGTTGGATAAATAAATAAATAAATAAAGCAAAAGAAGGAAAAAGGGAATAGAACATGGTCTCTACAAAGCAATATGGTGGTGCTCTTCATCATGAATTTGCAAAATGTCCCTTTTCTTCTTTTATATTATACGAAATTGACTAATTAAATCTCAAATCCAATTAATTTTTTTTACAGAAATATAAACGTAATTATTAGCAACAACCTTCACACATAGAAAAGCTGATGACTAATACATGGGATGATCCCGTTGAAGATCATCCTCAGCGATAGTAACTGCAATTCTTAGCACTACGCTTAACAAATGGCAAACTAACACTAGGACACAACAAAGCTAACCGCCTACATGCATGCAGAATTTATATTTAGCTTTGAGATATCTAGACCGGAACTATGAAAACAATCCACCACCCCTTTAGCATCCGACTCCACCCGTGTGTGATTAGGAGTCTTATTATTGTTTAGTTATATTTATATTGTTATAGTAGAATAGGTTTATAATTCTTATTTAGTTAGTCTTCTTATTCTGGTAGGATAGTATTTCCTATTATCTATGTTTAGTTATATTTATATTGTATTGTTATAGTAGAATAGGTTTATAATTCTTATTTAGTTAGTCTTCTTATTCTGGTAGGATAGTATTTCCTATTATCTATTTAAAGGCTTTCGAGTTATGTAATCAGGAAATCAGTCAATTAAGAAGTTAATAATATTTCAGTTTGCGCTAACTAGAAAAGCGAGTGGTGTTTTAGGTCGTTTCCACCCCAAAACGATCCCTCTTGATCGATTCCCAAGATAGGGTCGTATCAACTGGTGCTTTCATTGAGAGTTTTATCCCCATCTTTCATCGTCTTTTCTACCCATCTTTCATTGTTTTCTTTTACCCATGTTCCATTGTCCACCATGATTGACGCAATCCGTGTCGAGTTTGCTAACCACAGAGAGGCCCTTGAGTTATCTATTAAAAAATCCCTTGATGCTTGTGTTCAACAATTGCGCGCTCAAATACAACCACAACACTCAACGATCGACAACTCCAACAATAATAATGATGAAACGTTTTTGTTTCGTTCCTTACAACAACCACCTCGGTTTATAGGTGAAGATCCGCATGTTTGGTGCTCTAAAATTGAGGAATACTTCGATTTTCATAATACAAGTGTAGAGAATCGTTTGAACATTGTCGCTCTCCATTTAGAGTATAATGTGTATGTGTGGTACCGTCGGATGCAAGCTAACAACATGTTTCGTGATTGGAATGATTTCTTGGAGCAAATTAAAAAGAGATTTGGCCCTTCACCGTTTGACGATTTTTCAGTCGTTAAGGAATTTGAGGCATGCGAAGAGATTTCTTGTTTCGACCAGTCTTCCTGTCCTACCCCTAACTCCAATTCGGTCCTCTCGGATTCATCTTCAGATATTCCTCCTCCGGAAATCTTAGTTCCGTCTGATTCTAATTATGCTAAGGTTGAGAACAATCAATGTGCTACTAGGTTGAATGAGGCTGTTTCATTTGTGAATGTGCAAAAGTGTTTTGGTATTGATTTGGATGGAGTTCATATTCATAAAGTGCTATGTGTTTATGATAAGCTGGTGCAATTCGAGGAATCTTTGGGTGTTTGCAAAGGGATTGAAAATTATGTCATCAGCTCCACCAATGTACTTCATTCCAAGTTTCTTATGTTTTTCCTGGATGCCAATGAGTTACTTGATCCCGACCTTCCGGACCGACTCGACGAGATTCTTAAGCATTCAAGCTCTTTATGGGTTTTGAGTTTCTTATTACTATATTTGTTTTTCAAATTACCACCTTGAGGACAAGGTGATTTTGAAGGGTTTGGTCCGTGTGTGATTAGGAGTCTTATTATTGTTTAGTTATATTTATATTGTTATAGTAGAATAGGTTTATAATTCTTATTTAGTTAGTCTTCTTATTCTGGTAGGATAGTATTTCCTATTATCTATGTTTAGTTATATTTATATTGTATTGTTATAGTAGAATAGGTTTATAATTCTTATTTAGTTAGTCTTCTTATTCTGGTAGGATAGTATTTCCTATTATCTATTTAAAGGCTTTCGAGTTATGTAATCAGGAAATCAGTCAATTAAGAAGTTAATAATATTTCAGTTTGCGCTAACTAGAAAAGCGAGTGGTGTTTTAGGTCGTTTCCACCCCAAAACGATCCCTCTTGATCGATTCCCAAGATAGGGTCGTATCACCACCAGCTTCACGATTTCAATTGACCATGTAATCGACCTGTCAAATGTGTGCATAACTCTCGGATACTCTATTTAATCAACTTGCAAAATAAGTATTTAACCAAACAAATTATTGCCTTAATTAACAAAAATGTTAAATAAAATTTCTTAGGGCTAGGGCATACTCTAACAATTATGGATATATCTTGTTTGCTTGAGCTCGGAGCCATTGAATAATATTTAATTCTGAGTTGATATTATTCATAAGTTAGAAGCTATTCAGTAAGATGAGTTTTGTGATATATTGAAAAGAGTTTTGAAAATTATTAACTTTTCTACTCACCTTACTTTAGAACTCAATTGGCCTATTTGGGACCAACATTAGCTGCCATGAGCATTGAGCTGGCTTAAACTGCATGTTATACTATTGTTCTTCTAGAATCATAGTGTGAGCTTCTAGCTTTAAAGAGTCCTAGCAAGTTTGTTTCTCCATTTCGCATTATTGTTGATAATTGTAAATCTTTAATTCACAAGCTAGGTTTTGTTATTTCTTTTTTGTAAGTGGCGTGAATCATGTTGCTCGGGCGTGTGGTACTGTTTGGCATGTAGGGTTTGATTGAATGATCCTTCTTCATTTCGTATTGTTTTCTCCTCTTATTATCAATGTATATTAGTTTTTTTGACATGAAAACGAAAGACATAATGTTTAAAATAATGATCCAATTTAACTTTGATTAAACTTCTAACTTTTTGTATCCGGATCTAAACACCATGGTACTAACTACTAAGTACATGTTTTAATAGTATGTGTGAAACCTAATTATATTAATCAATAGTCGATATATAATACTGAAATCTCATACTAATGGTATGGGTGAAACCCAACTAATCTATAGTTGATGATAATAATATATACTAAAATCTCGTACGCACCTAGCTAGCTCATCTCATGGATGCCTACATGATCCTAGCTAATTCATTCTTTTTCCTCTTGAATCTTTCTTTTATTGGTTCTCCTTTCAAAAAGCATGGCAATGACAGCCTTATAACAAAAACCCAAAAGAAATAATTTATAATATGCAACAAAATTTTAACAAGAAGATAATTTTATGTAGTAAAAATCATATTTCGTACATGATGAGCTCCATTAAAAGAAAATATATTGGTGGGGTTAATTGGAATATATTCTGTAGAGTAACTTTAGAAAGGAGCAAAAGCATGCTAGCTTCCACTTCTTATACCATACATAGCATAATAATCATAAGAATCTGAAAGCAAATGTCCACTTTGTTTTTGTTTTTTTTTTTTTTTTTTTTTTTTAATGAGGGTGACTCTGAGTGGACCATTTTTTTTGTTATTATTATTCTTCACAAATTTTCTTTTATTTCCTTGCAGAAGTTTGGTGAGGAGGCAGAGATGAGATTGATTCAATTTCTAGTTAAGTTAGTGGGTATTTCTGAAAAGAAGAGAGAATTTTAACTACTCTACATACATATTCTAATGCCTATAACATGTTTTTTAAGGACTAGTAATTAACTATTTCTAAGTGGCAAACATTATCTACCCCAACATCAAATTCCATATATAAATGTAAATAATTAAAATGATTTCAGGTTTGGGCCCCTACCTTTGTTTGTGTACCTGCATTCATTCATTCTGTGTCCACTACCATTAAATATACATGTAAAATTCAACAAAATAAAATGCATATATACCTTGATTGCTACTCATCACTTCAACCTCAATTTGTCTCTTCAATACTTACTTACCACAGTACTTTTTTAAAAAAAGAAAGAAAATAACCACAGTACTCATTATCTTTTATCTGATTAATAATCCCGACAAACTTACTTGTATAATCACAAAGAATATAAATTGTGATCAAACATCACCCGGTACCTCCAATAGTGCCAAAATTAGGTGAAGCTAAACTTTAACCTTTCTGCCACATAATTAAATATATTCAACTTGCGTTTATGTATTAATTTCACATTAACAAACTGCAAAATTAGTTTTGAATCCTAGCTATAGCTCATTTTTATTTTATTTGAATTGTATTTTTGGATTAGGAAAAACTTGTATCTTCATCCGAAATCTCTTTACCGGGAAAGAAAACGTAGTTCTGAACCTCAATGGTTCCCCTATATCGATATTTGAAACTCAATTTCAAATGGTTAATGTAATAAAATAATTAATTCAGGACTTAATAAAATAAAAACTTTATAATTGAAACTTTTTACAAGGGTCCAATATGGCCTAAAAGATGCCTAAAAATTAAATATCTAGAGCTGAGATTATTAAATTGGGTGATTTAAGCACCATGTAAAAATAAATTTCACTCCATGCAAAGAAATTCAAATGTCATAGTCAACGATTGTAAATTCATGATAATAAACTCGTTAATTGTTTTTGTTATTTTTTGTTAGGAGACCAACAAATGTTATAGCTCTTATTCTTGCCCAAACAGTAGTTGAAATTGCCAACAAATGCAAATGGTTATTTGATCCCTTGATTTTTTTTTTCCAAGAAAAGAAATGCGCTAGGGTTAATATGATGACATCAAATTGAGAAAAGGGTGACTTCACTCGAAAATAAATATTGACTGGAATGGTGATTTAAGGTGGATATATAATAGGCCCCAAAGCATTAATTCCAATTAAAGTGGTTATTGGTGGCAATAATTATTACTTTAATTTCAAATTTTGGAGAAAAGTAAATGTATATGTTGGCCAAAGGTGAGTTGTGGTGTATGGACATGAATTGATTGGTACTAAGTTAGATGGAGGAGAGGGTCCTAATTCTGTAATATGGATTTGGCAACTGTCCCTCCGCAAGGACCTTTCACTTTGTTTTCCCAATTTAATGAACTTTACTAATTCTACTTTCATTTTGTCATTTATTTCTCCATAACGACTTTCATCAATTACCCACCGTTTTCGTAGTTCATTTTCCAACTTTCAGAAATTTTGTTGACCCCCTAAAGTTCATAATTTTTTTAGGAATTAATAACCAACATTCTCATATAAGTAAGTGGCAATTCTATAGTAATTAATATATATATTTATGGTCTTTGGTTTAATTGGTAAATAAATTGAAAATCATGACACCAAATTAGATTACAGATTCCATATATAATTAATATAATGAAGAAGCACATGCCATGCACATGGTTTTGGAAGATATATTAGTGAGATTAGTTCCCAGACATATGATTAAATTAAGAATAAATTAAAGTTGATGTTAATCAAGTCAAAAGGAAATTGCACTCCTTATAAAAGAAGAGCAGATAATTAATAATGATGAATTCTTTGACAGCATTGTGAAATTTGGTCCACCATTTTGCAAAATGAATTCCACTCACCGCCATATGTATTTTGATCTTCTTCCTTGACTTGAGCATAAAGCATCTTATGTTTATACTTGGCTTGTATTCTAATATTTCTACAAATAAAGAAAGAAGATTTACTGTGAATATAAGAAAATTAAAACATGAAGATAATAAAATGCCCGGTTCCTTAATCCCTTTGTTTTGTTTTTTCATTAAGATCGAGAAACTATGTAACATACTTTATCCAACGTTATATGTTGTCCCAAATCTAATATCTCCATAATGCACTATATATTTTAGACACACTTTTCGCTTTTAAAAATCACCATACTAATAATAAACTCAAATCATTTTATCTTCACTTTTAATATGAGATTCACTGCACATGTGTCCTCATTGTCTTCTCTTAAGGCCGCTCAATGTTCAAACCTTTCTAGTCCATCATCATCCACTACAAATCGGGTCAGTACAAAGTATGGATTGTCTTTATAAAGCTCTGTAGCTATACAACAATCAAGTTTTTGTTAGTATAAAATTTGACGCATCGGGATTAGAAGAAAGTCTTTTTAGTTGGAATTAGATAGTTTTTTCGTTGATATGCAGTGTTTTCAGAAGGAAAAGTAATTAATCAACTTCTAATGGCAACAACAACAAATAGTAAACACCAACTGATATAGCACATAACAGATATAAACAATTAAACAAGATATACTCTTCTTATTAAGTGTGATAATACAAACACTTAAGGCAAACCAAATTGGAAAATCCAGAAGAGCCCTTTGACAAAATTGGAAAGTTTATAGAGTTTTAATTAACTTAGACATAAAGAAACTTGATTATTGAATCCCTTTATCTCCCTCCCTCCCAATCAAAATTGACAATGTAAACCCTTTACTCTTTGCATTCTGAAAAAAGAGATCAATTTTCCTCTTTTGACTACATCATTTTAAAGGTGAAAACATGGGAAAGTACAAAAATACCCATGATAATACAAGTTAGTATATTTTTATAATATGCTCGTGCCTCAAGTATTTTTAGTGTGTCAGACCCTAAACCAAGACAACAGAATCTCTCTTCTCTTCTGGCTTGTTTAGTTTTCAAACAAAGAGAGAGATTATTTTACTTATAATTATATGGAAATCATCACAAACTACAACTAGTGAACAAACAAGCTCTTGTTTGTTTTCTGTTGGATGGGAGGCTTCTGTTTTGTATTGATCTATCTTAACTTAAGTTAGATTCATTTCAACAGACAAATTTTTGGAATGAAATTAGTCTTTGAATCCTACTTCTCAGAACAAGACAACCTCAATGCATCCAAACACAAACAACAATATTTCTCCAAAATGCATGCTTCTTCTTCTTCTTTTTCTCATAGTATTCACACTATGATACTTGTTTTTATTACCATTCTTCTTGTTTCTCCTTGTCCTATTTTCTCTCTTAAACTTCATTCAGATTCCGGTCACCAACTACCGGCCAACCAAACCTTCCGGCCCCCGAAAGAGATACTTAAACTCAAAAGAATCAATGCTTATCTCAAGAAGATCAATAAGCCAGCCCTCAAGACAATTCTGGTAATGCTGCTTTCACTTTATTTATAACTTCTTTTTTTTCTTGATTTCTTCTACATTTTATTGACCCGGGATCTTGTTTCTTTTTCGGGGGTTATAGAGCCCTGATGGGGATATAATAGACTGTGTATTATCTCATCTTCAACCAGCATTTGATCATCCTGAGCTTAAAGGACAAAAACCATTGGTAAAGTTTTTTTCTTTCTGTTAATAATAATAATAATACAAAACAATCTTTGTTTTTGCTTCTTATGATTTTCGGATCAATTTACGTTACAGGATCCGCCCGAAAGGCCAAAATGGAACGAGACCATAGCGAATGTGACAGAGATCAGCTATCAGCTATGGTCAAGTTCAGGTGAATATTGTCCACTCGGAACTGTTCCAATTCGAAGAACTACAGCAAAAGATGTCCTGAGAGCAAGTTCTGTCCGAAGATATGGTCGAAAATTACGAAGACATGTTAGACGAGATTCAACAGGCAACGGTCATGAGGTAATTAATTAGCATATGGAATTAATTACTAATTAATGTCTTGATTAACTTCTTCAATTTCATATAACACTTCAATGCTTCAATAAATTTTGTACCCTTAAAAAGTTTATGAGTTGTTGTAGTCAGTTGTAATTAATTTATTAACAGAGAGCTCTGCCAAGGTCAAAAGCATTTATTTTTACTGAAATGTTAGATATGGTTCTTAATTATGTTGCAGCATGCAGTTGTGTTTGTTAATGGAGATCAATATTACGGAGCCAAGGCCAACATTAACGTATGGGCTCCTCGTGTCACCGATCAGTACGAGTTTAGTTTGTCACAAATTTGGATCATTTCTGGTTCGTTTGGCAATGATTTAAACACCATTGAAGCTGGTTGGCAGGCAAGACTTCTTCTTCACTTGTACTACTACTTTAAAGTGACATGGTATGAAATGCCTATAATTAAAGTTCTTATGACATTACAGGTTAGCCCCGAGTTATACGGAGACAATTATCCACGATTCTTCACTTATTGGACAGTAAGTCCTGTAATTAGTAATTTAGACTTGAAGGACTATGTGAATAAGTACGAGTTTAGTAATAATCCACGTATAATAATATTTGCAGACGGATGCATACCAAGCTACAGGATGTTACAATTTGCTTTGTTCGGGGTTCGTGCAGACTAACAACAGGATAGCCATTGGAGCAGCTATATCTCCGAGGTCTAATTACAATACTAAACAATTCGACATTGGCCTAATGGTTTGGAAGGTAACTAAACATGCAACCCTTAATTAATTATTAAGAAGAATATGAATTACTAATATAAGGTCAACTTTATGGATTGGTTGCTAAGACCATTGAAACATCGCCATCTAATATCATGTATGTAATATGTAAGTATCAATATGTTAGAGTTGATGATGATGTTTCAAATAGTAGTTAATAATTTGATTAATTATAAAATGGATTAGTGGAAAATGTTTGGCGTTTTCCCGAAATGATGATTTCAAAAATGCAAGATTCGCTCTTTGCATATATCTTGTCAAAAGTGTTCATTGAAGTTGTCAAGCATTCTTTAACTTGTAGTGTTGTTTAATAAAAGTAGCTTCTTTAAACTGTTTGACTCCAACTGGCTTTGGCTTTGGACTCCTAAAGAGTAAACAAACATTTTCTTGCTCTCTCTTGTTATCATCATTTTTTGTCTCCTTTCTCATTTACAACTCGTATACCAATTAAGGTTGTCTCGAGTGAATAGACCCGCCGAGATATATAAAGAGTTAAGACACCGATATTTAGAGAAGAGAGGAAACGAGAGAAATAGAAGAAAATATCTCTCAAGTCTACTTTTTTCCTCTCTTCTCTAAATATTGGTGTTTTCATGGTATCAAAACTAACTAGTTTAATATCAGGAAGCCTATTATTGACGCTATTCGTAGATGTTCAATTCTGCAAACTTCATGCCCCAAATATCTATTTCTGAGCGTGAGGTTCATATTGCACTCCTAGCTTTTGAAGTATGTATTAGCTAGTATATGAGTAATTCGGCCTAATTAATTAGGCCTCAAGATATATTATGGTGTTTAGTGTCTATTCAAATCTTTATGTGATTTATTTATAATGTGAATAATTTATGGCAGAAATAATAATAATATAATAATAATAAGAGTGAAATTGGTGTATAGGATCCAAAGCATGGACATTGGTGGCTGGAATTTGGGTCAGGACTACTAGTAGGATATTGGCCAGATATGTTGTTCAGCCACTTGAGAAGTCATGCAAGTATGGTTCAATTTGGTGGAGAAATTGTGAACTCAAGATCATCTGGATATCATACATCTACCCAAATGGGAAGTGGTCATTTTGCTGGAGAAGGTTTTGGGAAAGCTTCCTATTTTAGGAATTTACAAGTTGTTGATTGGGATAACAACTTATTGCCCTTATCTAATCTTCACTTATTGGCTGATCATCCTAATTGTTATGACATCAAGCAAGGCAGGAACTCTGTCTGGGGTACCTATTTTTACTATGGAGGTCCTGGAAGAAATGTAAGATGTCCATAATTATATAATATTACTATATTGCCGTAATTAGGATAGATAAATATGATTTTTTTTGCCCCCAAATTTTGTTTAACTATTAGTTTTGTTCTGCTTTGTTTTAATCCTAGGCCTTAGTTTTTACATTTTTTTATTTTTATTATTTTCATTTTCCCCCATGACATGTGAGACCCTCCCACTTATGGGATAATGTAAATTTGGGGTAATACAGGTTGGTTGTTAATAATAATGGATTATATAAGTGTGTATTCTCTTGTGTTTGAAATGACAAAGACACCCTTAACTCCGACCCACTACCTTAATCAATGGAATCAAATTAAGAGCCCACAAAGCAAAAGATAAAGAAAAAGTAATTGTTTTGTGGACACATTTTTAAAATGGCAGAGCATGTGAGAAGCATCGGGTCAGGAAAGATAATAATATTAATTAGTATTAAAAATGTATTAGAAAGAGCTTCTCTTCAACTTTACTATCTGTCCCAACTTGCTTCTAAAAGATACAATAAAACACACTGAATCTCAGTGGCTACTATATATTGTATTTTATTTGAACAAATTATATTTAAATTAGTCAAACACAACACAACAAGCCTCTCCAACTAGAGAGTTTGTTTGTATTGATTAATAAAGATTTAAGAAGACTAATATATTAACCTTGTTGTTGTAGGCTTCAAAAAATTTCTTGGAATGACTCTAAATGGTCCTCAACTCCTTAAAACATGCGTCTTTGCGATTAAAAAGTCAAACTCAAAAATTGGTACCTTACTAGTCATGAAGAAATTGAAAGCAGTCATGTTTTCTCAAAATTTAACATTGACCCCTAATGTTGAATTTATTGGTATGTTCAAAAGAAGTAGAGTAAGTTGGGTTAAACAAAGGCAGAGAGTACATATGGTATTGTTGAGAGTAAAAATAAGCTCAACCTCTAGATAAAAATGACACAATTTAGATAGGGACCGTGCAAAATAAATTTACGTCTCATAATAAAGGATTATGCATCTCTTTCTTTATGTGGTGTGAGTGCATTTGCACTCCTAACAAGTAAAACAACACGACTACGGTAGAACAGAAGCACTGCTACTCCTCTCCAAAATGGTTCGAGGCGGTACTAGGCCGAAGTACGCTCTACTATGCCCCTGCCCTCCGCGAGGGAATGTGTGATGAACTAGTATTTGATGTGTTGTGTCAGGTGAGGGCTAAGGTGATCTGGAAAGGCATCAAAAGAAAGCTAAAAAAACCATAAAAAGAAAAAACACCCTTTTTAAAAAAGAACTTGTATTTAAGAAGGGGAGTGGAAGATTTTAAAAATAAAATAAAAATAAAGCCTGAAAATGAATAATGGTTGTCTAGAATTGGAAGACAAAATGTGGGTAATGTGCTGTTCACTTCAATTGTTTCCACATCAAATAAATGGAGGGAAGCATCCTAATAAGATCTGAAGTATATAGTGCAAGACTGTTACTGTATATTGTGTAAGGCTGTTACTCATACCTAATTCCCAGCCTCATCATTTCTCATCTTTAATTCTTAATTACTGTTTCACATTTTCATTATTTATTCCTCTGCCTACCTCTCTAATTTCTTCTAATTTCTTTTCTCTTAATAGAAAAAATATATGTATTTACTCCATTAAATATTATAACACTAATCCAAATACAATGATAAAAGAACAATATTACTGCTTGAAATAACTATATAGTTCAAATCTCACTCCATACATATTATATATAAAAATAATAATAACTATATTTAGGAATAACGATTGAACATCAAAATTCTAAATGCACAAGTTCTGTTGAGGCAACGTAAAATGCATTTGACAGCCATACAATGAGGATCATGCTTTATGTTTTGCATTTTTTCGAAATTCGGATCAAGAGAGCTTCAAAATTGGCTCTCAAGTGACTGCATCTACATGGAACAGCTTCAAGCCTGTCTGAAATAGGTGACGCACTGTGTGGCCAAAATGACACAACGTGTCAAATCATTTTCTAGCATTTTCCTCCGTTTAAAAGGCGTATACAACAACCATCGACTCATTGACTCTTGGTGACACAGCAGGTTGACTCTACTAGAAGCCTAAAAACGCTCCAAAAGATTCGTGAACCAAGGTTGCTCATGTGTCTGGGTCAAATATATGGGCTGGGCATTCTCAAACAAATAATATGGACTGGGCTTCTCATGTGAAAGTGAAGGTAAGCAACAAGAAGGAAACCAAAACATTGTTTAGAGGGCTGCCATACTCGAACTCTGAAAAGTATTCTATATTTCAACACAATTTTTCTTACCCAAAGTATTTCAAAACTCGTGCACTACATTAAATAGAAAAACAGAAGTAATCAATTAATCTAATAGAATCAAACTGATGTGTAATAGAGTATAGCTCTAGCCAATGCATGCAATACATAAATAAATTTTGTAATAGGGATAAAGTCCATTTTAGTCCATAAACTATAGATCCACAACCAATTGACTTCCTAAACAGCTAAACTCACCAAGCAAGCCCCATATCTTGATATCAAAACCTTTTAGCCGCCGAAAAGGTTGCCAAGTTTCGTTACAACATTGTTTACAAATTCAACAAACTCTTCAAGACTTGAGATTGAAGAACCATAGTCCAACACATCATCTACCAAAGCATTTTCTAAATCTCTATTATTCCTATTCTCTGCCTCATCATGTATCCGCCCGTAAGTTGTGCTCACATCAATGCACAGCTTAACAAACTCTGGATCAACCACAGTTTCCCTCACATCCAGGAACCTGTGATTTCCAATCACACCTTCTGTGGATTTCATTTTCAATGCAATTTTCTGTATACATTCTAAATTGAAAGCTACATGTTGAGTCACTTTAGATGCACTGGAGACTGATGTTTCATTGCTGTGATGGCAACAAAGTTGGACCCCATTGGCCAGGAAGAAGCGTGCAAGGAATGTAACAAAATCTATGAAGTTCATGCCTGACCAAACAAAAAAAATAAATTCAATGGGCACAATATGAATTGCAATACTACTCAAACCAACTATTCACCAACAAGTACATTCATAAATATCGTAAGACAGTAATATCCGAAACAGAAATTGGAGGGTTGCAAGTCTTTGTTCATGAATAATTACAGCAATGAAGTTTATTCATAATCAACTGATCAATACTTGATCAGTAAATCAAGAAGGCAAAAGCACCTCAGGCCCCTAATCTTTCATTGTTTGGTGCATAACATACGTGATGTTTCTTTAGACAAATTAGGTCCTTCATCTTTTATTTTTGATGTAAGCTAACCCTTCCATGACAGACAATTGGACTGTGGTCCAGAATCTCCGTTCAAGCAAGTGTCTCAGAAATTTTTGATACTTCAGCCACATATTGAATGACACGTTTATAAGAGAGAGAGAGAGAGAGAGAGAGAGAGAGAGAGAGAGAGAGAGAGAGAGAGAGAGAGAGAGAGAGTCCATTCCAACTGAATTTTGTCCTATTATTGAAGAATTTGTTAATCTTGAAGGATTCTTTTGACCACAACGAATGTCGGATAATTTTTACTGATATGTCCTTCAAATGCCTTTTTTGGGGGGAGAAAAGAAGGTCTGATAACTTTTATAAGATAGTAAAGGGAAAGAAGAAAATATATGGCCATCAAGTGATTTCAAAGTTGTAGTCATTTTCTCTCACGTACACGTGTTATCTAATATGTGGCTGAACTGTCAAAAAATTCTGAAACACTAGCGTCAGACAGAGATTGCAAACCACAGTCCAAGGGTCTGTTACGGAAGGGTTAGATTAAATAAAAAAAAAAGATCAAGGGCCAAACATGTCTAAATAACAGATCAGGGGCCTTAATGCACCAAACAATGAAAGATCAGGGACCACAAAATGCTTTTTGCCAATCAAGAAAGAGCTAAGAACATACAGCTTTCCGCACTCAACTTTAACAATGAAAACATTTTCAATTTCGAAAAAAATTGGGTGGACATATTTCAAGTTAAATAGTCCTACATCAAGTCAAGTGTTGGATAATTTAGACCTGTCCTAAGATAACCATCTAACAGGTTAATGATTGGCTCGTATTCAACAACAAGAAGCGTTTAGTTTCTAGAACTAGCTAATGTCCAGGTTTAGAAAAGGCATGGGTAACCATGTTAAGCAGTTTACTATTCGAATTGTATTCTAATGGTGTTACCTGTATTCGCAGCAAGGTTGCGTTGGCAGAGAGCTTCAAAGTCATCGCAGATTTCCCTGATGTCTTCAATATAGCCCTTTGTCTCGTTATAGTCTCTCGAAAGCAAATCCCACTGGAAGTATGCGAAAGTAATCATCACATCCTTGGCTTACCAATTTTATTCAAATGTAGGGCTACTTCACTTACCACCCAAGAAAGGTTATGCGCATTGAACCAGTTGTGATTTATTGATATTGTATCTTCCTGAAACATATGGAGGCACATGTTACAAAAGAAAACTTACAAATTAACTGTATGAGAACTCAAAAGGATATGTTGGATTGGATACCAGATTATGAACTTGATGAAACCATCCGCTAGGCACAAAGATAATTTCATTTTGCTCCTGAATGCACTCCAACCAAATAGCCTACACCCACACCATTTACAAATAGACATGAAAGCAAGTCAAAAGGATTTGAGAAACAGAAATACAGGGGGAAGATCACTAGTACCTTCTTAAACCCAGGAAATATTTTTTCATCAATATCATCAAAGATGTTATAAACTGTGTTCTTCAGGTTCCTGGACCAAAAGAAGCACCATATAAATTAGATTTACACAAAACAAGTAGTGATATTTGGTAGAGAACACAACAACACCCAATAATTGCCACTGGACTTTAGGGAATTTGACAGAGGTCATCATCTGGTTAGCTGTTCAATATAGAATAAATTCCAATATGTTATGTGGTGTGTACAACTATATAATGATGGATAGTAGATGCTTCTTGTTGTTCTTGAGTAAATTACACCCATGGCCACTCAACTCTTCCCTTTACCAGCACTATGACCCCTTATGAAAGTAAACAGCCTCAAAATGACCGTTTTCGACCTCACAATACAAAACTTCTAGAATTGAAATTGTTTAAACCACGTTTTCAATTTTAAAATCAACATTTTTGGAGCTTTTTCTTTCTAACAATCTATTTCTCTCTTCTAACTAAACACCAAAATGACCTCAAAACCAAGAATGTCAAGAATCAAAACTGCTAAGAATATCATGTTCATCAGCTCTTCAATGGTTAGTTACCTGCTATTAGGTAACCCCCCTACGCTAGCAAAGGGGAAAATTACAAATTTTGAAGTTGAGTAGCTATAATGTTAGCAAGGGAAGTTGAGTGGCCATGAGTGTAATTTTGTCCTGTTGTTCTCCATTTCCATATAGAATTGTGAATAGATCTTCTTCCTCTATTAAGGGTGATAGTAAGTCTCCTAATAAGCACTGAGGTTCAGTGGCAACAAGAGTAAGAGGTCCCTTGTTAGAACTGCTACGTGGTTAAAGCATACAGTAAAAATTGGTGGCAAACCTGTCATATATTAGATGACATTGGGAAGGAGGCAGAAAAAGCCATTTCTTCGTCCCACAAACATTTGCTGACCAACTATATGACCTGAAAACATCAGCATGCAGAGGAGTCCAAGACCCTGTAAACAAAAATTTAATTTGAAGAAATATTCTGTCATGTTCAGGTTAATTGTTCGAAACAAAAACCAAGTTACATACATGCTTGCAGATACAATGGACTGAAACCATGTTAACAAGAAACTAAAAAACACAGCACAGTTGTTCTCCAACCTTTTGCTCCAATATACACAAAACGATAGTCAGAGCAACTTATTTCCTCATTCTCTTGATATTTGTCAGAACTCTTATGCATGTGATGATGGTCGAGATATAGGTTAAGCCAATCATCACAAAAAAGTAGTGGGGTTTTGTACGCTACATATTCTGGATATTCCTGAGAACCAATATCAGAAAACACAAGTGAAGACGACGAAATGACAAATCCTTTAGCATAAGGACCTTAGATTCCAAGATAAAATGGTGTCAAAGCAATAAACAGGCCTTCTATGCATTGAGATATTTTGTGTTCAATAAAAATAAATTTTAAAAAAAAAAAGAGTAGATCAGGAAAGCTAGTATAGCAGCATAACACAATTTCAGTCCAAGAGGAAACCACCATAGGAGGAGTATATAAATCAATATACTCAAATTCATGATATCTATATATGGATGTAAAGCTGAATTAGACTTGCTTTGGCCTTGTATTTAAAAACAATCAATACCAGAAAGATCCGCAGCTATAAGCATATAGCTTAGTTTGCATAAGAGTACCGAAGCAGGGGCGTAGGTAGGGGGTGGCCTGCCCCCCTCCTGGAACCACCCCTACCAGGTATGGTTTCAGTTTCCCAATCTGTTGAAACCATCCTCACAATGAGTAGCCGGGCCCCTGGCTTGAGAAATTTTCTAGTAAATGAAGATTTTCAACAATAAGTTCATCCCAAATTTGTAAAGTAGTGTCAAAATGTGTTAAATTTGGTCGAAAACCTAGAATTTTCATCAGAATTTCGCAATTTTTGTTAAAAAATCGTATCTTTTCCTTTTTTCCAACAAAATGTATGAGCTCCGAGCTCAATATCTAAACAAACGCAATGGTCACTAAATAAAAACAATTTAGTACCTTTACAAAATGCCAATCCTTCAAATAGAGCACAGACTTGCTATCGGAGTCTGATGCATCAGTAGACTCAACCCAATGATCAATGAACTCCTTAAGAGTCATTTCTACCCTCTTCTGATCAGTAAAATCTCTAACTCCACAATCTGCAATCTGGAAAGCTGACAAAGATTAATATAAAAAGATGTTCTTACCCTCTTTTAGTTGAAATAGTTAAGCAGTTGGAAATTAGAAAAGGAAATAAAAATGGTAAAGTAAAAAGAAGCAAATACCTGAACTATAGAGTTAGGAAAATGGGTAGAGAAGAAGTGGAGATTAGGGCAACCATTAGGAGTGACCCAATCTTTGGAAGCTCGCCAATCATCCATGAGACCTGTTAAAACAACTGGCTGGTTTTTGGCTAAATATTTAGCGACGAATTCCTCGTAGCTGATTTCTTTACCATTCACTCGCTCTATTTTCCCTCCAATTTCTATACCCATTCTCTCTCTAAAGATACTATCAAATTCCCGACTGCTCTGCTCACGCAAATCGCATACTTGGGCCCTTATTCTATTTTTTATTAATCTCTTTTAGCCTATTTGGGTGAGCATCGAAATTTTATAAGTTCACCTAAAATGAGTAGCTGTTAGGAAATCGAGAATTGAACCCAGTGTAGACTATTGAAGAACTCGACTAAAAACACAAACTAACTTTTATTGATCAAACATAATTTTTACAAACCTCACACAACACTCATACATACACATAACTCTCTATATTTGCTACATTTAGTAGCACTACAAAACTCAATTTTCTTCTCACATTTTTTCTACTCTAATTTTCTACCCTCACTTGCTCTTAATCTTTTTGTAATTATCCAAATGCCTCCTACTCATGGCTATTTATAGGTTTCATACAAAGTTCATGAAAAATCTAGTTTCTCTAGAATTTTCTTTTTAGTAACCAAATGAGTTGTTGCTAGAACTTTCCATAATATACTAGACTCATTTATCTCTAAATTATCATACTTATTAATTTTTCTTTTATTTATTTTATTTTATTGTTTTAAATTAATAGTTAATTTTCAACAATAGTCATGTTGTGTGGCAGATGTGTTGCCTCTACATGAAAAGTCTAACCTCGTGACAAATGGTGTCTCAACCAATAGTGTGCTAGTTGGGACAGTTTGCAAAAGCTTTGCCTCAATGGCGAATCATATAGCTCTATCATGCCACAAATGTTGTGTTTGAAGAGTAACTTCTAAAAGAGCACGAATATGTTAGAAACCACAATAAAAAATTGGCCAAACTCCATGTGCCACCATGCAAGGTCCTATAAAAATTGTGAATCGCGCGTAGGATAATTTCTTATATTCCAAGCAATGGAAGATATTGGAGAACAAACAAGTCATGCACAAGGATATTGCGATTGAGTGAGAAAGAAGGTCATAATCCAACTTTCGTGATAAGAAGAAAAGATTGAAATGCTTACCGGTTGATTTTGAATTTGGGTTGTGCAACAAGGATAGTTAAGAATATGTGCTATTTATATGACATCATATCTTGAATTTGTCATTATGGATTTGATTCTGATGAAGAGACATGCATTTAAAAAGTAAAATCGGTTGGAAACTGATCTTACTCTTTTTGTTCAGTCAAGGGAAGGCAAAGATCTAGTAAAAATTAGAAACAGCTAAAAGATATTCTAACTTACTTCATCGGTCTAAATTTCAGTGTATAGTCATCACTCTTCATGTGATTCACCAATCTTGACTTATTATCATATACTTTGTCGATTCTTTAGTTTATAAAAACTGCAAATCCTTGTGAAAATCCAATGATTGATTAATTAAACTTTTGTTTTATCAATAATGAAAAGTGTACCATATGAATTATTTCTTAGTAATTGCAAAAGGAATGGAATCAATTTTGAGTACCATTTTGGAATTTGTTTGTTTTGTTTGTTTGTAAAAGAAGTAGAGGATTGTTGTGAATAATAGTGGGAAATGAGATGATGGATTGGGAAATTGGCAAAAGATAAAAGAGTGATATTAAAAAGAAGAAAAGAATGGGACATTAAGATGTGACATTGAAATAACATTTCAGTTACTAATTAATTAGTGAATATGAATTTCCGTGCCGTCCCATAATTTAAGTATGCTGTCTTCCTCATCTGCACATGGTGGGGATTTGTCGACAATATCTTGATTGTAAAATAACCAACCTAAAACTGACATCCACATATGAAACAGATATAGGTTCATTATCTATTACTATTATTTTTAGAGAACAATTTAATAATTTCAGTGTGTTTGTTATTTATTCATGATTTTTGTTTCTTTCAAAACCATTAGAATCACAAAAGAAATAAGAAGCTAATTTACCATATGTACTTGATTTCCCTCAAAAACAACCTTGGCTACATTTGATTTGATGTATGGGGAAATAATCTCAGATCCTACTTGTAAAAAATGTTATTGATTAATATTAGAAGCAAACGTAGTAGCAGAACCCGAAAATGAACTATGAGATGATCCTTGAAAATAAAACAACTGAGCTGAGGCAGCCGAGTAGGACGGGGTCGTTTCAATCCCTCTACTCTTATGGACCTCACTTGGTACATTTTGTTGATCGTTTCGAATTTCCCTCAACAATGCAGCCACGTCTTTCATCGTCGGCCGATCCTCTGCCCGAGTGCTAGTGCAAAGCAGAGAAATCCCCAAAGCTTGAAGCATTTCTTGAATTTGTGTATCTTGATGCCCTTGCAATTTAGGATCAAGGATCTCTACTGGATCTTTCTTTTTCTTTAGCTGCTCTCTCACCCATTGAATCACATGTTGCTCCTCTCCAAATGATGGATCTACTGGCTTCTTCCCTGTTATTATCTCTAATAATACTACTCCGTAGCTATACACATCGCTCTTCTCTGTTATTTTCATCATACATCCGTATTCTGCATTCGCCAATTTCACAATTGTTAACTTCAGTCGCATCAATTTAATGATCTGAAGTGAAATGAAAATTACTAACATTTACTGAAAAGAAATTACTGAAAATTACTGGACTGAACTGAAATTACTGAATTTAAGTAAAAAAGAACAACTTACCAGGGGCAAAGTATCCATACGATCCTGCGAATTCAGGGACGGCTGAGAACGAGCTGTGATCATCTTCAACCAACCTTGCCAATCCGAAATCAGCCAGGCAAGCCTCGTACTGGTCCCCGAGCAAAATGTTATGAGCCTTGACATCCCGGTGCAAAATTGCGGGCGCACAATCGTGATGTAAATATGCTAATCCCTCGGCGACTCCTAAAGCGATTTTGAATCTTGTTCCCCATTCAACTAATCCGCCACTTCCTTCGTGTAACAATGTTCCTAATGTGCCATTACTCATGTAATCATAGAACAGTAACTTGGTCTTCCGGTTAGCTCCCCAACCGATTAACCGAACAATATTCCGGTGCCGGATTCTAGATAACGTGTTGATCTCGGATGAAAATGCAGCTGCTGAGAATTTCTCAGCAAGCTTAAACCTTTTAACCGCCACAGTAAATCCCGACGGCAGGGTAACTTTATAAACGACGCCGGATCGTCCTCTTCCAATGACATTGCCAGCTGTCAAAGATCGGGCCACGTCTTCAATTGACACGTCGAGTTTCTGATACAAAGTTATCTCCCATGGTGGCCCCATCTCAACGTCGCAATCGCCGTCAACATCGCCACCGTGGGCCCCTGAACGTCGCTTTTTGCTTCCGAGGATGATGTAGAGCGCCGCCAGGAGCAGCACACATGCGGTACACAACAGAACCACCATCGCCACACGCGCTGCCGTCGCGCGTTTCATGTTCTTCTCGGTTGCGCACTGGTTACCGGAGAAGCATAGCTTCGGATTTCCGGTGAGAACGCTGAGTGGAAGCTTCGAGAAGAACGGCGTTTCCGGAACGCGTCCCGAGAAATTGTTGTGCGAGATATTGAGGACTACGAGATTTTGTAGGGTTTCCAGGTACCGGAGATCGCCGGTGAGCTTATTGTGAGAGAGATCTAGAATCCCTAGCTTTTCCAAGTAAGAAAACTCCGGTGGAATGTCGTTAGATAACTGATTGCAGCTCAGATTCAATGTGATTTCTAGTGACGGAATTTTTCCCAAAGTCGACGGTATATTTCCTGAGAAATTATTGCTACTCAAATCTAGTAACTGTAGCTTGGAGCAGGACCCGAGTTGATCCGGTATGGAACCGGATAACCGATTCTTCGACAGAATGAGTTTCGTCAGTGAATTTAGCGAGCCGAGACTCGGATTCAATGTGCCTTGTATTAAGTTATCAGAAAAATCCACTAGTTGTAGAGAAACAAGCCGGCTTAAGCTCCCCGGGAAGTTTCCTGAAATAGAATTGGAATGTAAGTCCACGAAAGTGAGATTCCGGCAACCAGAGATTTTGTCAGGTATAAATCCGCTCAGACGGTTAGATCCTAGATCCAAGAAGTTCAGGTTCTTCAAGTTTCCAATCTGAGGTGGAATTGGACCAGTGAGCTTATTGTCATTGGCACGAAATCGAATCAGCGACGAGCAGTTCCCAATCTCTGGTGGGATTGGCCCGGAGAGATTGTTGGAAAGGAGCAACAGTTTGTTGAGTAGCTTGAGCTGCCCAATTCCTCCCGGGATAGGGCCTATCAAGCCGTTTTGAGATAAATCAACAGCCTCTAAATTGTGACAATTTGAAATGGTAGCCGGTATGTTTCCTTCAAGCTTGTTTTGCCATAGAAACAACAAAGTTAAATTTGACAAATTGCCTATTTCGGAAGGAATCACACCGGTGAGCTGATTGTTGTCTAGTTCAATGTGAGTGATCTTCTTGCAATTCCCCAATTGTGTCGGAATTTCGCCAGAGATTTGATTCACACTAAGCTGGAGTTCTTGAAGCTCGGTTAAATTGCCAAAGGACGGTGGAATAACTCCGGTGAGAGAATTCATCGATATGTCAATCACCACCATCCCAGTACAGTTTCCTAGCTCCGGAGGAATGATCCCAACCAGGTTATTCTGCCAGAGCAAAAGATTTTCCAAACCCCGGAGGTTCCCAAAGGTTTTCGGGATGGATCCCGTGAGGGAATTTTCGTAAAGGTAGATGTTTTGAAGTGAGGTACAGTCACCTAATTCCGGGGGAATCTGACCGGAGAGAAGGGAAGTGTAGATAGCAATAGTTTGTAGGTTCTTTAATTGGCCAAGGGTTGGAGGAAGAAAACCTGAAATACTAGTTTCAGCTAGGCCTAATAGAATCAAATTAGTACAATTTCCAATTTCTTGAGGCAATGGACCTTCAAGATTTTTGTTTCCGCCCGCTCTGATCACTTCAAGATTGATCAACTTCCCTATGGTTTCTGGGATTCGGCCGCTAAGTTGATTATCATACAGAACTAACCATTCTAAACTGGTAAGATTTCCGATTTCAATTGGAATTGAGCCTGAAAGTTGATTGGAATTGAGATAAAGTTGTTCAAGTTTGAGCAAGTTAAAGAGATCGATAGGGATTTCACCGGTTAAGGCATTGTCACTCAAGTCTAAGTAAGTTAAATTAGGAAGCGAAACGATCTGATTCGGTATAGAACCAGTAAGATTGGTTCCTGATAAAATGAGCTTGTTCAAGGAAAAAAGAGAAGTGAAATTGTTGGGAATTTTTCCAAGTAAATCAACATACCTTAATTCTAATTCCACAACTTGGTTATCAGAATTGCATGTAATTCCATACCAAAGACATGGAGTATCATCTAAAGAACCCCAGTTGCTTAAAACAGGAGCTAAAGGATTAAAGCTGTTAATCTTCCATGATAGAAGAGTTTGGCCTTGTTGATTAACAGCCAAGAGGGTTGGAAATGGAAGAATCAGAATAAGAATTAGAATAAAGAAGGAGAAGGAGAAGAAGAAGCTCCATGGATATACAGGCATTACAGCAGCAGTTATGCTACAAAGTCCAAGGAGATGTAGAACAGAACAGAAAGTAGGGTTTGAACCTAGGGAGCTGGGGAAATGAGAAAACCCAAATCATGTCTTGTGGGCTAGTTAGTATATGTTTTTTTAAATTGGGAATACAAATAAAAAAACACCCAGAATCTCCGGATCCAAGAAACAGCTAGGCCATGATGTAAGTGCAGAGAAATTGTTATGTTAATACTATAGTATAGTGTCAAGAAAAGTGAAGAGAAAGAACAACTGTATTTTAATTTCAAAGGATGGGTGAGTTAGTGGCTTTGTCTATACTTTTTTTGTGTAAGCTTTTTTTTTCAAATCTTTTATTCTGAATATATTTTAAAGGCGTAATACATTGAAAGCTCACTTCGTTAAGAAAGAAGATTGGCTCTTTAAACTTATAAAGTCTTGCTAGTTCATTGAGCTTGCTTAAAATAGCACAATGAACTTTTTTAAGTTCACATGACAAAATATAATTGAATTTTGAAGTATACCATAAAACAAATTTGAGAAGGGAACATTCTAAAGTAATACAAGTTGCAAATAAATTATGTAACAAAATTTAGGAAGCTCATAAAACATTTTATAAGTTTAAGGAGATAATTTATTTTTTTTACAAAGTTTAAGGTGGTTATGATATATTATACCTTTTTTAAGCATAAAAAAGACCCCAAAGTTCACTTGTAATTTTGCCAGCTCAAACTTCCTTGTCGAGGTGTGGACTTTAGCCCAACAGTCTGACTCAGCTTTTGTCTTTGATAAATTTGGTGTTAACTTTGGTTATAGTAAAAACTAAATGCACATTTCATTTTACAGCTTTTCTTCTTTTTCTTATTTTGAGAAAGCGGAAAAGGAACACTGAATGTGAAATTTTTCAGATTTTACAGTCTATTCAGTGCGCTGCATTATCAATACCAACTCCATGGCGCACTATAATAAACACTATACATTGCCTGAACACAAATAAATAAATCTATTTTAGAAATATATATGGTCAGAAGTTGTTTTTAGGTTAGTGCTAAGCAATATTAACTAAATTAAGAATACGAAGATATAAGATGTTAGAGAATATAAATAAGGTAACATTATATATATATATCAACTATTAGCTCTTGATTGTATGCTAGTCGCACAAATTATTTACGAGTATGAAATGAGATGAGACAAGGCTAAAGGTGTTTAATTACATGCGAGTAAAAACTGTTGGAATTATACGCCTGTAACTTATAATCTAATAGAGTGGATAAATATGGATTCGGGTTTATTCAAGTGTGAGTTATTAAGATAAAAAAGAATCTGACTTGACTAAAGACACTTGAGTCCTATTCTAAATTTTAATTGGGAGTTAGAATTATAATTCTATTAGACAATGGAATAACATGTCTCAATATAATCCTTTGTAAATAAGGCATTGATCACACAACCTCAAGAAAGTAAACAAAAAGGTTTGACACATCGGTAGTGTATATTCTCTCACTGTCTTCGCGCCATATGCAAATTATGTATACCATAATCATGTCTTGGTTATTTTATAAATATTTCAAGACTAGCTAGTTTTCAATTGTTTTTCAACACGTTTTGTCAGAGAGATTTTATATGGTAATTGAATCCTGTAAAACCCTCACATGTAAATGGGATATAGTTTTCATTTTTATTTTCGAGTAGGTGGTGAGTCTAAAACTCACTCATAGTGAGTATTGTTATGTTAAATTATGTACTCAGTTTCGAAAGATTTTTCGGCAAAAAAAAAAATGGTGTTTAAGTCATGCTACCTCCCCTAATAATATGAGTAATTTCATATTAAGTGCAAATTGTTTTTGAGCCCATATAATATTCTAAATAATTTTCATTAGCTAACCAGTCACTTTTTAAATTCATAGATTAACAAGGAACACTCACCATAATTAGACCAAATGGTGTTTTTTTAATTGAATGATATATATAATTTATTTATTTTTTCAAAAACGAAGGCAGTTAGTAATTTCTAAAAATTAATTGAAGTGGAAATACTATATGTATACGGTAATTGGATCTGTATTGGCTTATTAATTTCATCAAAGATATTTAATTTCGTATAACATAATTATTATTTTTCAGAAATTAGAAATTTATAACTAGAAATTCTGTATCCTGGAGGATTAACCATATTTTTAGCCAGTTTATTGTACTTGAATTAGGAATTAATGGAAAAGAAAACTTTACCCAAATAGGAAAATATTCTGAGGAGATGAAAATGATTGATAACCTTCCATTAGTTGGTTAAAGCAATTGCTTCAGCTTGCATGATCTGGTTGTTCGACCAATAATATAAACTTTTTAAAAATGTTTGGCAAGTCTTAGAGTCTATTTTTTATGACTGAATTGATCTGATTGAAACTGAATTTGTTGAATTGGCTGAACATTTTATGAATTCGTTGAGTTTTTGCTTAACTGAACTTTACTTAATTTAAGCCATAAAAAATAAAACTTTACTTCTAATTTACTGAACTAAACTATAATTACAGTTAACCCAAATAACTAGCTACTGAAATAGATGGTGATATTTTTACTGGATTTTGATCCAAAATCATAATACTTTTAAATAAGGCTGCCAGCAAGTAGGTTTTTAAAAATGTAAAACAGAATAAAAGCTGCTCGCAGAGTTTAAAATATTGATACAGATTATATTAAGGTTTAGAAGTGGATTTGGATCTTAAACGTAATTTAAAAATATATATTACGAACACCAGGAAATTAATCGAATATTGAGATTCAGATCTGATCATCCGAATATTACAAACATTATAAAAAATCTAAATATAAATGAGATCTGTATATGACAAAGGCCATTTTTTTTAGTATGATTCTTAATTATACAATAATTTCAGCCATGCCTACATTATATAGCAACTGTCAAAGAAACAAATCAATAATAATGTTACATAACTTTCAAGTATTACCAAAATTAATAATCCTTTAGTGCAAAATCAGAGATGTAATAAAGAAAATGACAAAATAAAAGGTTAAGGAATTACGTGACGGGCGATAACAAAAACATACAAATAATTAATAATATGTATATAATTCGATCGTTTAGAGCAAATCTAAGGAAGTTTCATATCATGGTACAAAAATATAAAAACAAATGAATCAATATGAGAATTGTTTAGAATATATAATTAAAATATAAAAAGATTTAAAAGAATATGTATTTTAAAAGTGTTCTAGAATTTCTCTTGTTTCGGATTGATAAATACTATTAGAATTTATTTTTTTGAAAACGGAATACTAATAGAATTTAAAAGTATATAAATAGGAGTGAGATTATATTTATATGTGGATTGTATATTTAATTTGGAATCAAAGCACGAGATGGATGAAATGAAAGAGAGGCCAAAGGAAAGTGTTGCTTCTTGTTTTCATTGTTACTTTTAAGATAGAGTTGTTTTCATTGATAATATTATTAGTACATTTATATTACTATTCTATAAAATGGCAAAGAGAAAGAGACAAACACACCCCACTTCATTCATTCATTCCCATCATTATCACTTGCAATTCTAATTCTATAATTATTGGGGACTACTCTTAACTAAATACATTTCTTACGATTCATGTCAATTTAAATAATCAAATCATATAATTAAAAACTTACAAGGAAAAATATGTTAGATGTCAAATACACTCAAGCTATCAAAAGCTCATTTCTGGAATGACTATTATTCAAGAAAGTCCATCAAATAAATATAGATGGGTATGTAACAAATTAACTACAACTCATGAAGTTTTGACAAAATCAAATGACAAGCAATCTCTAAAAGTTGGGTCATATGTTTTCATCTAAATTTTTTGAATTCCTCTCTCAAACTAGACTTCATTATCAACTAGTTAACTCTTATCATATTACAAAATTCTAGCGTATTCCTATTATTACCAGGCTATATTTCGCATTGTCCCATAGACTAATGATGAGTATTTATTTTGCCACGTCAGCTTACATGACTTAGTTAAAGAGTCGTACATGTCACATCATCCGAGTTGATTAATCAAAGCTTCTAGGAGATTCTCTCTCCCACGTGGATTCTACTTCCTATTTAGTGACCTATTTCGAATGGAAAGCTTCCACTAATTTGGGAACGTCTTCTAAAATCTTCTTAACCAATCTTCATAAGTACTCCTCAATAATTCTAAACCGACTAAAACTAGGATCATATCTTTTCCTACATAAAAGCAGGTATATGCATCCCTAAGGTGCCCAACCTAGGCCACCAATTTCCAATTTACACATTATAGCTCATTGAATTTTGAGTTTTATTCTAATTTCAATTGATTGAATTTGGGCCTCTTTTATTGATGAAAAGAAATTGATTTGGAAAGTAAATTAAATGAGGCCCATCACATGAAGACAATAAAAAAACCCCTTTGGCTCTTGCCATCACAACCAACGAACCCCCTAATGCCTTATTTTTTTCTCTCTTTTTTTCCTCAAATTGCAACCAATATTTTCTTCATCCTCTGCACTTTTCCTTTCAAATTGAATGTGTTAAGCACTTCAACTAAACTAATTTGCACAAATTCACCTTTAAAATTCCATAATTGGTGTTCACGATTTTATTTCCTTTTTTTCCGAAAGGCAGCTTTAGTTTGTCTTTAATTTATTGTTTACGGTGAGGAATTTAATGATGATCAAATTTTATCTACAAAATTATTTAAATTTTAATTCTTTTATCAATTTTATAATGATGTGAATTTTATTATTTTTGAACTAAATTTTTCTCGGTTTCTCCAAAATGCTGAAGCCGCTCCTAATTCCTAAGGTTACCTTGCCAAAGGTGAATTACTATGACAACAACATCACTTGAAATCTCGATTTAATAAAGCTTAAAGGCGGAATATGGATCGGAAAAATATTTTTCTAGGCAATATCACATCATATACACCATAAACATTAATATTGTAATAGAGGAAAAAAAATTAAAAATTGATATTTCCAAATTCGAATTAAAAGGTCTACCATGTATATTAGGATACATAAATGTAAGATTTCTAAACTTTTACATAATACATTGTTTAGTCTTTTTAATATGAAAAACATATTATGTGGTCCATATCTTTTGTCATAGTTAACTTTTTGTTCATTTTTTATATTTCTTAGATTTTTAATGTGACATATTTTAACTTTCAAGACATATATATTGTCATACAAAATGATTTAGTGATTACATTATGTCTTATTTGCATGTTCATGCAACAATATAACGGTTATAAATCTAAAAAGATAGATAGAACGACTAGAAAGCTAATTATGACAAAAGATAGAGACCTTTTAAATGTGTTTTTCGAACTATATGAGCTAAATAATGTATAAATTTGAAGTTTTTTTCTTAAAAGAAATAAAATAAAATTATTTACCGATATATATATATATATATATATATATATATATCAAACTTTGTTTTTTTTGTTCTTATCATTCTATTTTGGATTTTCCTACCATAATATGACTCCTTTAAAAAAATTATATACATGATTTAGGAGAATTTAAAATCAAAGTTTTTACCTTCCAAATAAATAATCCGAAAAGATTTACCTTCCAAGTTTAAATAATAAAATTCAGCATCCTTCACCTATATATACACATACATAACAATTTCTAACACCGAAACAAAGTCAAAATATTCAAACTTCTTGTAATTCAATTAACTAAAAAGAGATGGCAGCCAAATCTTCAATGATGCTAAGTTTCTTAGTTATTGTATTAGTAATTTTTTCTTGTAAGTTTTCCTCACTATTGAACTTTTTTTTTTTATTTCTTTTTCTATAATAGGTATAAAAAAATATTGTACAATGCAGGTTCGGAAAAGGTACAAGGTGGCTATGACATGGTGAGAGCTAAACTAAATTCAGTGGGTTGCTCCTCAAGTGGACATTGCAGTCACGAAAAATGTTTGTGTCCTTCTTGTGTCTGTGTTAATAATGCTTGTGTTTGTACTCCTTTTCCGACATCAAACACTCAAACTAACATTTGAGTTATCTACTATATATCATTTTTAATAAAAATACAATACATGAGAAAATTACATGTATGAATTACCATGTATTAATAAAGTTTACATTTACCGAAAAATATTGTAATTGTTCTCCTGATCACATGATTGCTTTCTAATAAATTTTATCAATTTTTATATTGTAGTAATTTTCTTCATTTCTTTTACTAGACGTATTTAAATGTGTATGGTAACTTTTTTTTTTTGACAACTAAATAAGATTCATTAAAATGAAAAATGCAAAAACAATAAATGAATAATGTCGAAAGGTACAAATAACCACTCAACCCGATAATTAAGAATATAAAAACTACTTGCAAATAAATAAACGACGACAATATTAATCAAGCGTTTAACAAACGCAATAGAGCAATTAGAAAGCTCGTTAAGCAACAACCTACAATCTTTGACTATGTTGTTAAAAGGTAAAGAAACCTCTAACGAGCGGGCCATCAATTGCACAACTATCAAGAAATCTGAGTCGACTGTAACATTACTCCAAATATTATACTTGATCCAACTAAGAGCTTCTTGAATAGAAAAACCTGCTGACCCCTTCCGATTACAGTTTTTTATCTAGCTAAGAGTTTCCCGAACGGAAACTACTTCAATCAAATTCGGATCTGAACCAAACACACAGCCATGGAGGGGGAAGCAGAGAGTGAACACCGATTTTAAAATATCATTTGTTGCTCCCATCACAACGGTAGCAACAAATCAGATCAACACCAACAAATACATCAATTGAATCACACGAATAAACCGAGCGAACATAGTAAAAACGGCTTAAGAAACAATAACCCTAACTCCTCATACGGGAGACATTCTTACTCAACAAAAAACAACTCTTAAAACTTAATTGACTTACTTAACAGTAAGACGTAATAAAAAATAACATCGGTGCAAAGATCGGATGACGAAAGCAATAGAAAATATGAAACAGAAGAGGAGAGGAGAGGAGAGGAGAGGAGTGGGGCGGCTACATTAGGTTTTTCAGGGATGATAAGATGTTTAGTTTAGCTAATTTGATATTCTTAAATGTGTATGGTAACTTAATCTGAAAGTATGTGGGGCTTAATATAGTTAAACGAAAAAATATTTATATAATTTGATACCAAGTTTTTATGTTAAAACATGTCAATTTAATGAAACGACGGAAAGAATAAGAAATGAAGAGAAAATTCATCAGTCTACAACAAATCTCAAGACACATGATGGAGTCCCATTTATACAACTAATCAATCGTAGCACTAGGAGTACAGTTGCAAGTGGGTCGGGATACACCATTTCCATAAAACATTGCTAGAGGAGAAGAATGGTTATTGGTGATAAAATGAATGAATTCGGGTTGTATGGGTCTCTATGAGAGTCGTATGGTTCTTGTATAGGCTTGTATAGGTCTGTATGGGTATTATGGGGTCTCGTACGGATGAATAAGGGTCGTATGGGCCTATCCACAGAGTTATCTTCGTTAGATTTTAGTGATATGTAAGCTTCAATAATTATGAAGAGATAAGTGTCGTACGTTCAACATTTTTTGTCTACCGACAGTGAGGGAAGAACCTTACGATTCATGTGGATAGTCATACAATTCTTGTAAGAGCCGTGTGGATTTTACAAGTATCGTGTGACATTTTTCTAATATAGCTATTTCACATGAGACTGTAGGTGTTAATCTCATGTTATCGGGGTGCTAGATGAATGAGTTACATCTCTAGAAATTTGTGTTATTCTCTTCGAGTACTGACGTTTGCTTTAACTGGCAGTCCGAGGAGCGTGAAAACGCTTACATCATAGGCTACGTATGACAGTAGAGATACACTATTTGCGTTGAAGTTTCTCTTATATGCTAAGAAAAATATAAATTACAAGTAGAATTAAAATATTCAAGTTACATGTAATATGTAAGTATAAGTTTAACTAGTTAACTTTATACCCACCAAACAATATTTAGTGATTACCCTCCAAACTGAAGGGAGAGATTCTAGGTTTAAATCTGACAAATGTAAAACTTAAAAATACTAGTTAAATTTATGGACATCAATAAATACTTATAATTTATTAATAACAAAAAGAGAGTAATTTGAGGAAGCAAAACGAGTATATAAATTCAGTTGATTGAAGACATGGAAAAACCCACCAAAATAATAAAATTCTGAAGGATGTAATCGGAAAAAGAGTCAAAATTTCCTATTTACCCATTAAATTATTAGGTCAATCGCCATTTGAATTTGGTGTAATTTCGGAAGAATTTTCAGAGTATTCCGGTCCTCAAGTAAAGTTTGAGAACATGCACATTTCATTAAATTTTCAACATGTGATCAATTTAATAAACTATTCACTACATGTCGAAGATCCAAGTAGAGATTCTCAACTAAAAGTTAGAGGAGCGGAAACTTCTAATAATTTGGCTTTTTTTGCGCCCCTAAAATCGTTCTTCTGTTTCTCTTTATCGTGAAACTCAAATCCCCAATTTCAAATTTGAGTTGTTTCTTTCCTTACTCCCTCCTCTTTTTTCTTTATCTCTTCTTCCTCTCAACTCACATTCAATATAACACACGCAACGCAACATCAATTCCAAAATAAAATGGAACCCTTTCGAATCATCTCTGAAGAAGTCCCTCTTGAAGTTGAGAGAATGGATTCCTTCGTGTCATCTTTTGTTCACTCTTTGGAATCTCTCAAGGGAACATCTCAAGAAACCCTCCAAAATCAAGGTCACCCATTTCCACCTCTCTTTCAATTAGGGTTTTTCAGACACCCTTTTGTGTTGGCTTCTTGTTGAGATTAGATTTTCACTTGCAGGAACTCTACTGAAGCTGAAATCTAGCTTGCGGGAAGCTCAGGACGACTTTGTTAAAGCACTTGCAGGTCCCTTCTTACAAAGTTCTCAACTTTGATTACTTGTTTACTGTGTTGCTTCTTAAATTCATATAAAGTATATAAATTTAGTACCTCAATTGAAGAATTATGAAATATAGTTACCAATCATTACAAAAAGAGACACTTTTTGGAAGAGCAAGATATGTTCTTTCTGGAAGTAGCTCTGTATATACGAGAGGAACAAAGCATGCGGATGTTGGTGTTGTGTTGTGGTAATGTGGTGTATTAATTTAAATGAGGGAGTCATGAATGAGGGGTACTTCACTGAACCTGTTGGAAGACATTTTAATTAGTGGTAAAGGAATGGTTTTTTTTTTTCGTATATTATTCGATAGGATTGCACAGAGTCAAGTAAGCCTTCTTCTAGTTTTGTGTTTGGAGATCTCTGAAGAAACTTATTTGGCAACATCGTTGGTTATTCTGTTGACCATTAGGATGAAGTAAATCTATTTCCGCTTTTCAAAATGGCATTGTACTATTATTATAACTATCACCTTCTTAAAAGTAAAAGAAGTTTATTCTCAGATAAAAGAAGTTATGGGACACGCTCTTTACTATAACCCCTCTTGTTTTTGCTCATAAATCTTTTGGTATCGGTTTTACCGAATTTTGTATTGCATATGAAGCTTAATGTTTGCTCCTTAGGAGTTTTGTTCGTCTTGCCATTCTCTGACAACTGCCTTCTCAATTCTTATCTGTGTTTAATCTGTTCAGATCTTTGACCTATGTTCTATTTGAAATGAGATGTTTCTGGAGCTGATTTATCGTTACCCTAAATGCAAGAATATAGTGCTTCAATTAATATATGCACACAGAGACATGTTTAAGTTTGCTCATAAGCAGTTTTGTTCTTTGTCATTCTTTGCAAACTTCCTTCTTAATTCTTCTGCATTAATCTGTTCAAACTTTTTGCCTATGTTCTATTTGCAATGAAATGTTTCTGGAGCTGATATATCTTTACCCTAAATGCAAGAACATGGTGCTTCAATAAATAAATATATGCACGGACATTTTGTTTATGTTCTTAGTCTTCTTTTTGGGGCTCTTTTATAGTGAAGACTCGAAAGGAGGCCAAGCAAATTGCCCTAAGGGACTCCGTCTCTGCTACAAGGGTAAGAATAGGAGAACTTGAAAAGGCTGTGCAAGTTCAGAAGGCTACAAGGGATGAGTATGCAGCAATTATGTCCCAACAATCTCTTGGTAATATATCTTTTCTCAGTAATACTTATATTTTCTTGGTCTTATTTCTGTATTTGATTTCATAAAAATTGATGGTCACATGGCCCTCTCAATGATTCTAGTTGCTAACCAACTGGAACAAATGATTGTTGAATTTGGTCCACGGTTCAAAACAAGATTAGACTGTGGATTTTGTTCAGGTTGGTTAGGATGTCTTACCATATTGTTCTGCTATGTTGTTCTACTGCAGAATTTGATGTTGGGATGTACAACACGTGCCCAATGTTTTGGAGTATTTCCATCATTGCTTTTTGAAATGTTAGCACCTGCTTTATCCATTTTTATCCAGGGTGATGCAGCTATACCAGTTAGTTTCTGGTCCATGAATTCTTGACGATATTGTTATTTGTAGGAATATGAATATGTGGATTAATAGGGATCATTGCTGTGGATGTAATACTGATTTGAATTCATGTCAGTAGGTCTTGTTTTGTTTTTGTTTCCTAGTTATTTCAAAAGTCATGACTCATATCTAATTTTGCGCACTGATCTTTGACTCAAAATGTATAACCAAACATCTATTATTCTTTGTTTACTTTCTTTTCACTTTTGGGTTCCTTTTATGGTGTTGGCAACATTTCCAGAAAAGGGAAGTCAAGTTGTTGAAGATAATGGTGAAATTCAAGAGGCAATGTTGTGGTATAATAAGGTTCTTGGTTTCAGAGTCGACGGTGGAAGAGGTAATCGTATTGGTGTCTATGATGAATTTGCAGTGGCTTTTTCTTAATGCCAGTTCTGTACTTACATTTTATGCTCTATATTTTTAGGGGTAAAATTCACTTTCAACTATATCAATAAGGAAAAACCATATCAGGAGTACACTTTCACTGTTCGCCACGAAAATGAAACATACACTTGTAAGTATTGCCAAGTTTTGTTTTTGCCAGTGTTGAGTCCAGCTATGTTCATTTAATTATATGCATTAAGTCTCATGTTATTTGGTCGTGGTTTTCAGTGTTGGAATGTGATCCCCAGTTGAATGACACCAAAGAGTTGATGAATGAACTGAATAGAACCAATGGCTTATTCAAATTTGTCAGAACAATGAGAGATAGGTTTCAAGAAGTTGCATCACTTGGTAATGCCTTTACCCTGCATCCTACTTCACTTGGTTCCACTTTCATAGAAGCTAAACATAGGAAGTATATGTTAACTTATAAACAGCCATAATAGTTGATGAGCTTTAATCTTTTTGTTTTCATTAATTTGTTTTTTTATTATATGCTAGGAATTTTGCCTCGATCAACAAGTCTCCAGGAGTCTCCTACTATATCTGCGTCTGCTCCAGGATTTTCAGCTTCAATCAGCGGAAGTGATTGTCTAGGAAAGGAAAATGAGTATTCATCTGAAAGGCAGCCTAAAAGAGTTCATCTTCAAAAGGGGAATCAACAAGCAATCTTGTCACCTAGATCAGTTCGCCGGTCTCCTCGCTTAATAAAGGTATGATAGCTTTGATTACATTTATGTACCTGGAAGCTGGAGTCAATTATTATTATTTATTTGTACAGGAAGTAGTGAAGGATATGATATATCTTGTTTTGCCTAACAGGCTTGGATAAGATGATTACATTTTGAGCAAATTTTTTTGTGGTGTCCCACTCTACTAATTAAAGTTTGAGGTGGATACTAAATAGAATTTGGAAAAGAAAAACCACATACAAAAAAAAAAAGGATTGGGTTTGCCTTTGTGTAGAAGGGATGCATCTTCTTCCACGTGGATTTGTTCAATGACAAATCGACACCCTTCTAACCCTTGTATGAAGGAAATCTTGCTTGTTTCTGTGCCCTTCTAAAAGCTTTCTTCATGATTATGATATAGTGGATAAGTAGTTTATGTGAATTCATTTACCGTAAGATGAAAAGCCTCGTGTTTATACTGATAAATGCACTGATTTGTATGCCTGGCAGCGCAAGAATTGAAGGTTGAAGCTGATCATTGCTCTACGTGAATGACACACGATAACATGCCTAACTGGTTGTAGTTTTGACTTGCTTGACACCAGACTTGTTGCATCCACTCAATGTAGCTAGCACTCCTTAAATCAAAGCTTGTTTGGAAACTAATAAAGCTTCACTGGGTATCCTTGTTCACCAGGCATGTCAATCTCACCAAGTACCAGCTGTGATATATTTATGTGGCACTTCTCTAATCAAATGAATTGATAATCAGACAATGTAAAGAGCTGATTATTATTATAGTTATGTTCATGTGTCAAATTTGCATTGAGAAAAATAATATTTCTTTTCTCCTAACATATTCTGTATTTCTAGATGCTAGAATTGCTTGTGTTGATGCAGATATTGATTTGTGTAATTTTCTGTTGAAGTTAGTCGCACTGGACTGAATGATTTGGTTAGTATGGCTATATTACACCCCTTGAAAATCCCCGCTTTCCATAGCTAGACCGTAGACACTAATATTTTGGAAAATTTTATATTTATAAAGTTGGTTAATGTGCTTGGATTTGATATGAGGTTTATAAGCAAGACATTTTGATAAACATTAGGGCCACAAAGAGATGTAGGAGTATAGATGATATATGTATATGTTTTATTAATTTTTACCAGGATAAAGTAGGGTAGTACAAAAGGAATTTACCCCTTGAGGAAGTTGAGATTACCTAAACACCTTGTAAATATTTGATAGGACTTGGACTGGACTGGACTGCACTGCACTGCACATATATATGATAGACTAATTTACTAGTACTATACAATGGTTTCGTTTCCTACAAGTTGAGATACAGAGTGGGAAGTGTCAAACAAAAGAGCCAGACATGGTGATTGATGGAATCAATCGGGTGTCGATGAGGGCATGGGTCTGCCTCCAAAGTTTACGGGCTTCAGAGGCATCATTGGCCAGAGGTGAGCAGTTACTCTCATTACAGTCTACAAAATATTTTCCACTTTCACCTTCAATTTTTGGACTTAAGGCTACATAACATGTGGTTGCTGCTCCCTGCATGCATCAAAATAAACACTTGCTCAATTCTCTATTTAATCCTCCTCTAAAACTTTATGGTACGTTGACAAACCTACCTGAGATGTCGATTTTAGGAATTTGGACGCAATGAAGTACACAGAATCTGCACAAAGTTGTATTTGGTTTAACCCATTATATTTCATTTAACCCGAATAGTTAAGGTGAGAAATAATACCTGTTATAATACCCTTATGAGCTCTAACTATTCCCGTCTTCACGATCCCGGGATGTACTGCGTTTATTGTTACTTTTGCATTCTTTTCCTGTTTGATATGGATTTAAATATTGACCAAATGGTTCCATTTTGTTAACTTAATCCAAGAATTCATTATTTAGAAAAGGAGTAAAGTGATGATTTTCACCTTCAGTTGTTTTGCTATTTCTTTAGCGTGTAAAATAGTTGCTAATTTGGATCTTGCGTATGCACATGTGCCGTTGTACCTGTTCATAAAATCATAAAAGGTAAAAGAAAGTAAAAAAAATAAAAAATGTTGCTCTTATCTTATTAGAGCTCTTAATTCTTACACTAAAACATAATTTACATATTAATACAAGTGAGTCTTACTTGGTTGGATTTAGCAATTGATTAAAGGTAAAAGAATCTCGGGTAACCCAGGTGTGAATAGCAGAAGAGAGATTTATAATTCTGCCTTGTATGCCACTCTCTTCTGATGTTTCTATCATTTTCTCTAACATCATTTCTGTCAACATAAAGTGTCCTGCAATTTCAATTTCAACATCAATCAATTTGCTCCAACTTCAACAAGACCTCTCACTTATTAGCACCTAAGGGTGGTCTGACGGTAACTAGCTAATGTTTATATAGTTAGATAATCCAGGTTCGAGAGAAAGAAAAAACTGATATTTGGCCTCCAACTTTAAAAAAAAAAAAAAACTCGCCTGTTCATTTTGGCTTATTTTCAATAAATATCAGTTCTATTTAATTCGATTCAGTTCATCAATTTCAATAAATAATTCAGTTCAGTTCAACAAATTTCAGTCAAAAGAACGGAACTTATAAATTGCTCATTTCCATACATGATTGGCCTAATTTTGTATTATATGGTGAAACTAAAAAAACCAATCAAAATTCTAAAAGAAAAGGTTGTTTCAAGTAATTGGGACCATGAACCTGCAAGCCAGCCCATGCTCCATAACTTGTTCTTTTAACCCATTTTGAGCCTACCCTGGTCCAGTCATCATTATGCCATGGATTATCATCCAATCGTCGTTTTCTTTTATTTCATTCAACTTTCTCTATTTCATTGTTGTTATATATATATTTTCCTTTCCAAATTTCAGACATATTTGAATTTTAACTTATTTATGGAAAGAAGAAAAAGAAAATTGTGTAATAAGCCGGTTCTAAAGAGTGGCACCGGAACAGAAGTGCTAGCGAAGAGCAATGTTAAAGTATGGCATCGAGACATAAATAGATTTGATCATATAATAGATAGAGAGTAATTGGACTATATTAGTAAACCCGTGAGTGTAGCACATTTAGACACATTTTTTTAATTGTGAGATTTTAAAAATTGAACACGGGGAAAACAAATAATATCTACCTGTTATTGAGTGTGATATTATAGTTTCCACATGCATTAAGAGTTGAGAGATTAAGTGAACTTTACCCAAATAATTAGAAGCAAACGTCATCTCAATTTTGTCTTCAGAGAATTCCAGATTGTGAGAGAATATGCCAGCATTGTTTCTGAAAATTTCAAGCTATCAGATTCAAATTTGGAAATAGAAAAAAATGTTCACCGAGTTTATTTATAAACAAACATATATACTCACATGAGGATATTAAGGGGTAAATGAAGAGAAAGAAAATGAGAACAAAATCTCATAACAGAAGAAAGGGAACTTAAGTCAGTCTCAAATATTAAAATCTGAGCATTTGGAGATTCTTTCATAATAAGTTGCTTTACGTGTTCTGCTTTTTTCACATCCCTTGCAGGCATTACTATTCTCACTCCCCTCTTTGCTAGTACTCTTGCTGTCTCCACTCCAATGCCTGAGGTTGCCCCTTTTTTTCAAAACACACAAAAAATAAAACAACTTAATCATCTGTTTTTTTTTTCTAAAGAAAAATGTTACAGGATATTCTTGGGTTTATCATTATTGGAATGTTTTGATTTAATAGTTCATTCACATTGTATTAGCATTCCTTGTAAAGTAGATGGTTGAGACCGCTATATATGTTACACAAGCACTTTTCTTTACTAGAGTTTCCGTGTTTCGCAGTGGCGTAGCCAGCCACAAACTTGGGTAGGCTAGAGCCCCCGCCTCCGGCGACTCCCTTGGCTAAAGTAAGTTACGCCGCTTCACAGCCCCCTTAATATTTGTCCGTGCGTCCTTTAATATAGGGCTTAGCCCCCTCAAAGTGTGAATCCTGGCTACGCCACTGGTGTTTCGTACACATGTCCATATTGTATCTCCGTTTGTTTTCATTTTAAGACTATACTTTATGAAAATTATATTTCCAAAACTAATTGTTTCGTGTGTTTATCGGACAACATATAATCGAGGATTCGAATCCTGATAATGCTAATGTCAAGAAATACGGTATATTAAATGTAATAGCAAAAGTTATTGTTAGATTGTTTGCATTGAAAACAAAAAGTGCAAATAAAGTAATGGAAGAAAATCAAAGTTGTAAAAGGAGGATGAAATATTCAGATAGCAATGAGAAGATGCCATAAATAATTCAAAAGAGACAAAACCATATCTTGCTTGTGTTAAAAACGAGCCACTAGATTAATTTGATATGTTTTAAATTTTCCGTATAACACATTTTTTATGGTGAGCATATACCATATATATCTATGTATCTATGTATGAAGAAATGAAGAAAGAGAAGAATATGAATCTGTCAACTGAGAATAACATCATTATTTAATTTTTGTGTGCATGGAAAGAAAGAAAGAGATGAGAATGTGAGATTGCTAAAAGAAAACTTCTTGAGTCCAAATTAAAGGCTCATATTTTTCTGAAGACAGAAACAAAGAAAGCTTCATATATAATAGATATACCAGAAAATGACTGAGAAAAAAACAGCAAAATGAAGATTAATTAAACCTGACTATCTAGCTGAATGAAGATGTATATACAAGATTATAATGAAGAATAGAAGTAAGAAAAAACAAACCAGTGATGATGGCAGTGAAGTTAGCAGCAGAAGATGAATTATGAGTAACAAGTTCAGCAGTAGAATTAGAACCAAAACCACTAGGCCCAGCTATTCCTGCCAAGTATTTTAGTGTCTCCTTCATCCCCCACACCCTCTATTCCCTTCTATTCTATCTCCACCTTTTTCTTCTTTCTTCTTAATTTCTTCTATATATATATATAAACCAACTAATGTTACTCTCATCTTACCTCTATTTTAGCTGTCTCTATATTACCCTCTTCTTCTATTTTTTCATTGGTCCACTCTACTATCCCCCTTAATCATGCTCCTTCAAATACCTATTTATTTAGTTTTTTTATTTCAATAAACAAACAAAATATTCATTCTCACTTCAATCAGTATTTATTTTATTTGCCATGAGTTTGGCATATTTTTTTGGTCAAACCATTTTAAAATTAGAATGTAACATATCAAAATGACAAGGTATTTTCCAAATAATTTAACACAAATAAAAAATATAGTCAAATGAAAACTTATCTTTTCCTTCTATTTTTAATAATTTACTCATGAATTATTTGGTTATCTTTTCTTTTCTCTTTTTTTTTATTAATAATTGTTGAGTGCTTTGAAATTGCTCCTATGAAGGATTGTTGACATTAATGGTACTTAATTTACTTAATAAGAGATGCTGTGTGACATCATAAAAACACAATTCACCTAAACTTAGTGAAAAACTGACCTGTAAATAACGTTTTAACTGTTCTTCCTCTTTTTCAATTTTATCTATTTTTTTTATTATAGTTTAGTTGGTTGGATGTGACATGACCACAATTAACAGCTATCAAATACTACTTAATTAACTTTAATTAATGTTAGGAAATCTAGCGTACGAATTAATATCTGAATTATATCTAAGTTTGAGGGACAGAGCATTGTTCATGTTTGATTGATGTAAATCAGAAAATGATAACTGATCTACATAAAGATATATGGATTCATAAAAGAAGACATAATCCCTAGTACTTAGATTAAAAGATATGTTTAATCCTACTGTCTTATTAATTATGCATAGTCAAATGTGGATGAGTTAGTCTAGATAGGCCTGTATATACATATAGGGACATAAAAAGGACCAGAATCAATATGTTTTTATTAATTGATTGTGTTCATATATATACATAAGTCTATTTGCCTGCTACCTTCCTCTTCACGACAGATTTTTCATGTTCATGAAATAACCTAAAAAAGACAATTCATGCTAAAAGCCAATATAAGTGCTTCTAACTTCAATAATAATTTTGAAAATCAAGATTTTCTTGTCTAATTCAACAGGCATAAATAATAATTACTTGTATCATAAGCTACACTATAATACTTGTTTAAGGAAATTGTGACAAATTAATGTGGATTCGTAACTTTTATCAGGGTTTCATACCATAAAACCTAGAGTTGACAATTAAATGAATATGAAACCATATAAATTTATAAAGTTAGTAATTAAATTTTGACTAATTATATTTGCTTTTGATGACATTATATATGATTTTAATGATATGATCCAACTATGTTTTGTTCATATGTACATGTAGTTTTTTTTTTTAAGAACATGTAATGTTTCTTAAAAGGTACAAATGTTTTTTTTTTTGTCATTAAAATTTAATTTTATATATAATTTATAGGATACTGTGTTTTGTAAAAAGAAAATAAATCTACAATATATCTCTATTTGCAAATTTGAGTAACCACAAATTTTATTTTTGTTTTTTCCCTAATTTAAGTATTTGTTTAAGTATATATTACAAAATGGAGTATTTAAAACGTCGATTGTTGAGATGCAAGTATAAGTTTATGAAATCTTTATATTGAAAAGAAAGAAAGAGAGATTGATGAAACTAACCCACTAATATAAGGTTTTGAGTTATATGCAGTGTGATTATCCAAATGACAATTTTCCTTAAATAACCAAGATTCAAATTCATTTTTTATACGTAACAAAAACTATTGGTTGCAACTTTATTTTTATTTTTTTTCAAACATTCGAACTATTGGTTAAAAATGTTGCTCTCCCTTCCCAAAGTTTTTCTGTTTCGAAAACAGTTTCAAATGCATGATTAATTAAAAGAAAAAAAAAACACTGCAAGTAGTAGATTAAAATGGTCGAATCAATCCACTCACTACCATTCTAGAGATGGAGAGCCAAATGGGATTGGTCAACCAACTAATTAATTTCTGTAACATGCATGCACAGTAAGTTTTAAGCAACTACTGATCATCATTAATTTTATGTAAATTTCAGTGAAAATTCAAACTTATATTTACTTGAATGTTATCATCATTTTTGCTTTAAAACTAAGAATTTAAATTCAAACTTATGTTTACTTTACCAAATTATATACCCAAACAGAAAACTGAAAGAAAAACATAAAATAAATTGAAACTGCAGTCACACGTGAGCATCTAGAAAAAGATAATTACATGCAACATTGAAAAAGAAAAAGAATGAAAAATTGTGGTAGAAAGAAATTGAAGACAAAAATGCTTTAAAATCCTGTAGTGAGAGCTTGTCTTTCCTGTCTTCTCTTTGGCCAAGATTTGAAAAACTTTTTTCAGTTATAGGAAAGAAATAATTCAAATAATAATAAAGATTGACAATAAGAGTTGATTCAAGTAGTTGTAAGACATTCATCTTTTACTTGGAAGATTTGAAGTTTGAGTTTTCGATTCGTAAACATTTAACTTTTATGAATAGTCAATTTGTAAATTTTAAGTATAAACCTTCATTAACGTCTGCAATTTATCCATTCCTAAACTTTTAGTCACTGGAATAATGATAATAAGGATTAATGATATGAAGGAAGAAAGGAATGAGGGTGACTGTTCAAGAATGGAGTAGGCATTAAGGACCCATATGTTCCCTTATTTGTATACACTAATTAGTCTCTCATTCTCCACTTTGTCTTTCTAGTTTCACATGTGATCTTGTTTGCCTTTTATTACCTTCCACATTTATGCATATATAGCAATGCAATGCATGCTCTATGAAAAAGTGTCAAATAAAGGCATGATTATCACCTCACTTTTTCACGACCTTCCATACATGCTTGTTGCAGCAAACAAATTTATTAAAGCTGATTTACCATTATTCCAGATGTTAAATAAGCAAGGAGATATATGCCACATATTTGGGGTATTCACACAATGATTTTCAGAAACATTTGTATCTATCTCCCTTTTTTCTAGTGATGTTAGGATATCCTGTGATGAGCTCCTTCACATATCTGAATTAAAATAGAAAAATGTTCAAGATGCAGACCAGCAACCCACGACGCTTAGATAATTAAGTTATCAAAGTTTTAAAGTTTTTGAGAAAATTGAGAATTACCACTTTTTATGTTATTGGTTGTTTATCTCTTATTGTATAGTGTTGAAATCAAATGTGTGCAAGATGAAATTAGATAAATGCAGGGATCAAGTTGTAATATTCCACAGTTTGCTGAGTCAACATAACTATCTTAGTTTTAGCGGGAAAGACTGTTAACTGTCTGTTAGCTAGTCAAAGCTGTTTAACAACTTCTTAGATTCTTTCTTCTTCTCCAATCCTGTATATAATCACTTGATCATTCATTGATCTTCTTAATGGAAAAGATGATCTTCTTCTTATCTCTCAATTTACCATATAGTGAATTTTTCTATTTATAAGAAGTTCGTTTTGAGTTGGAGTAACTTTATTACTTGTAATGGGGGGTAAAATACACCACAGGTACCTAAACTATGCCCATTTTCCCAAACTGGTACCTAAAAACTATTTTTTCACAAATAAGTTCTCAAACTATCGATTACCTCCCAAATTGGTACCCGGTGACCTCCTATAACCAGTTTTCTCCAAGTCAACGCCGGTCAACGCGAGTCAACCCAATTTTGACCAAATTTTTTGTTGACCTGTTGACCAAATAATGAAAAATACTAATTTGCCCTCCATCATCTTCCTCCTCTCTTTCTCCATTCAACCTTCTCTCCACCTCCATCTTTTCCTCCCTTCAACTTTCTCTCTCCTCTTTTTCTCTCATACTTTTCCACCAATTTCTTTTCCTTCTTTTTCTTCTTTTTTCAAAAAAAAAAACACACAAAAAATCTAAAATTCGGTGGGTTTGATTACCCACCGGAATCTGGATATTCCAGTTCCCGACGGCGACGGGAACTGGAATACGGCGAGGTTCCGTCGCCGCCGGGAACTGGTTCCAATTCCTTGAGGCGACGGGAACTGGATTTCCAGACCCCGTCGCCGCCGGGAACTGGATTTCCAGTTCTCCTGCAGCCGTGGGATCTGGAATCCAGATCCCTGATGGCTGCCGGAATCTGGATTCCAGATTCCGGCCGGAATCTGAAACCAGAAATGGCTTCCAAATTTCGGCCGGAATCTGGAATCCAGATTCCGGCGGAGAGGTTTTTTACAGAAAACGTTTTTTTTTTTCTTTTGGAAGATCGGTTTTTTATTTTAATGTTTTTAGAATGAAGTGGGGAGAAGAAGTAGGAAGATTAAAATTAAAAGTAGATGAGAGGTGTTTATGGTGAAAATAGTAGAGAAGGTAAAGGAGGTTGAAGAAGAAGGATAAATTGGACATTTTACATTTAATGGTCAACAGGTCAACAAAAAATTTGGTCAAAATTGGGTTGACTCGCGTTGACCGGTGTTGACTTGGAGAAAACTGGTTATAGGAGGTCACCGGGTACCAATTTGGGAGGTAATCGATAGTTTGAGAACTTATTTGTGAAAAAATAGTTTTTAGGTACCAGTTTGGGAAAATGGGCATAGTTTAGGTACTTGTGGTGTATTTTACCCTTGTAATGGGCTAAAAAATGCTCGGTAAATTTACTCTATTACTTGAAATTGACATCCTTGTGACTGTTGTTACAAGGAAAAAAAACTTCTTTGTTACGAGCGTTTGTTTTATAAGTGATATGCAATTTGCAAACTACATTAGACATATTATTTTTAAAGTGTCTACTAAATCAGCAAAGAACAAGTCAGTTGTAACCGTATATATAGCCAATTACAAATGGGGCATTAGAAATGAAAGGTTTTTCTCCAACAGTGGAACAAACTAAGGTGTGAGTCAATTACCAACTTTCTCATTTTTCATCCATGAAATGTTGATTGCACCACAAATAGAAAATTGAAGTATATGTTGAACTAAATGACACCATTTTATTTTAGGGGAAAGACAAAGAAAAAAACACTAGTGTTATATTTATGTTGTAAGTTTTATCAAGAGGAACCTAGTTAATTTCTTTCATATTCTTGTTGGTTAAAAATCATATGTTAACATAGAAAGTTATATATGTGATGTCATAATTTGGAAATTAACGTCAGAAATTTATATAAAAATACTAACAGTAGTTATTATATGTGGCAAACCTCCTCATGCATAAAACTAGTTATAAAATTGAGTAGGATAGAACACCAACACATAACATTGCCGACAAACCCTAAAATTCTCACCCTTCATAATTTCAATTTCAACCCACCCACATCCATGTATAATCCAGTCCACATCATTACTAAGATTAGATTAATCATTTTAACAAGGTCTCAATTGTCTAGCTCACGTGCCATTAGCCAATAATATTGTGACATATGGCAGTTAGTAGTGGGAGGGGGCACCGTCGAGCCAATCACGGGACTTAGGGGACAAGGTGCTTTCCCTTAATAATACTAATATAATACCTATAAATCATACAGTATATAGGTCATTAGCTTACTGATCATTAATGATAATAAATAGTAAGAATGGAGTGCTGCATTCTCTTTTTCATTTTTCATTTTTCATTTTTTTTATATATTTTGTATGTTGGATTTCTTATTGGGTTTGTATGGGAAGATTTGCACAAAAGGTTGTTTGTCTTCATCTTCCTACGCATAATACAATATCCTAATTCAGTATCTAGCTAGGGAATCAAATATTAATTGCCAATTACAAACACATTACTCATGTTTCAGCTTACTTCTTGATAATCAACTGAATTTCAAAAGAATGAAAAATATCTCATTAATCACCGAGAAATACATATAAAAGGTTTATATGTTGTGGAAGGAAACAGAAAATAACAACAAAAGAAAATAGTTGGAAAGAAAGCCGTTGCAACTACTAATCTCTCCTCAACACATCTAAAATGACACATAAACCCAACTATGATGATATTTAACACCCCGTCCTCGAGATGAACGAATTGACAAAAGGTCCATCTTGCCCAAATAACAAATAAACCAAACTATATATGATAATATCTAACATCCTCTACTCATTGTTATTCGGCTTTGAATTTGTAGATCGAAGAATTGTCTCTTCTGTCTTGATTTCGTCATTGTATCTTGGCATCTCGTCGTCTTCTATCAAAGCTACTTCCTAATACTGAATTTCCTTCAAATGCTTCGTCTCTAACAATCTCTACAAATGATTTCTTTCTTTTGGCCATTCATGAATTCATCTGGATCATCACTTCACCATGAAACTAATATTTTGATTCAATACAATATGATTTAATCAATTAAATCACACACATAAGACATCAGATTAAATGGGATGAACATTAAACTTAATTAAGAGCATACCACATCTACTTTGTGCGAGTCTAACACTACATTTTTAATAAATCATATGTCCGTTCAATGGAAGAACTGTATCGTTATCCAATAACTTGACTCCTAAATTATCTCAATTCAATCTTCCCAAACCTAGAAAAACAACCAGCGTTGGAATCCCCCGATGACACTGTGAGACTCAAGTTAGTAATGTGTGTAGTTATCATGTACCTTTTATGATGATAGCATATGTACATGCTTTTAAGGTGATGCTCTAGTGTGAGTTCTTTCCTTTTTTATCCCCACCCAACGTGGTCCTTTAGGAAACAGAATTCAAATGCTATTTTGTTTCATTTCCTGTGAGTTAGACAACTTAGCATCCTTATCTACATTATTGATGGAACTGGGTCGTGAATGTAGATCATGAATATTTGGCGGATCATGATTCTTCAATGAACCATAATCTCCAAGCGGATGATCCTCAATGAATGCAGACCTCTGACGATTGTTATCCTTTTATTGGGCTCAGGCCTAATGGATAATGGGCCGCGGCCTAGGTCGCCCTTGGGTCATACACGAATCTTGATTTTATCATTATCCTTCGCATAAAGTGGTAAAAATATTTAACATATGTCAAGAAAAAGAAGACATGTTTAATGTGTTTTTAACTAAATTTATTATTAAAGGTGTCATCAAATTGGTATTTGCCAAATTTGAAATAGAAAGGAATGAGATGAAGGAAGGGAATGAAAGAAGGTTAAGTCCTTATGGGTTCCGACTAAAGTATGTTTATAAAAAAAAATACTATCTTGTCTAAATATGTAAGGAGAAAATAAAATGATCTAAAGATATACAAATAAACATTCTAATGTGGCCCAATTTTATAACTTTCTCTTGGAAAAAAAATCAATTTAATATAGTAAAATGTCTTATTTTATATCTATCTTATCGCATATAGTAAACTAGAAATAATAATTTCAACTAATAATTTTATCTCAATCGGAACCGTTTATACTTAGGTGTAGGCTATGGTTACTTTAAAGTAACCATAATTTTGCCTTTATCACTATTGAATCAATGTCCACTATCCTCATCTAATGGTGATAGTGAGCAAAGTAATAGTTACTTTGTAAAAAACAAAGTAATCATAGAAATACCCTTATACTTATTCACATCCAAACATTTTCCCCATTTCCATCATATATGAAATGTCCCCTCAAAATTTAGAGTTTAATAAGGTTTGAAATTTAAGATTTGAGATTAATTTTTTTTATTTTAGAATGTTAATAATATTTACTAAAGTAATTAATTATCACCGTCGGTCCCACTTAAAAAATTCACAAAAGGAATATTTAAGTCTTTTAGTTGGGGGGCGGCAAGTAGTAAATTAGGCGTATTTATTTACTAACCCACTTATAAAAACTCTTCCCTCCCGAAAAAGAAAAATTAACTTTTAATTTACCGCCACCCTCCCATTATTACACAAAATAGAAATTAGGGTTTGAGTGAGTGAGTGAGTTTGGGAATGGCATCTCATAACAATATCGACGATGTAAGTTCCTTTTGATTCTGAATTTCTTCCATACTATCCTTTTAACTGTTTTTAAATTCGTTACCTCTGAATAATTCACAGGATGATGATTTCGGTGGCGATTTTAACGGCGCCAACAATCCCAGCCGTCCAGGTTTTCTTCTATCCCTTTTCTCCTTATTTTTCAATTTGTGTTGATCAATTTCTGAATCTGCGTTTTCCAATTCAGGTAACAAGAGAAATTTTGGTGATCTCGAGGACGACGAGGATGATATTTTTAGCTCTAAGAAGGTATCAGCTTATGCACATTGAATTTTACTGTTAGAGTTCCGGAAAAATGTCTAGTCGGGGAATTTATTTTAGAGTATCCTTTGTTGTTACTATAACATTAGCAGCAAATTTAGGTCATTCTATGCTTTACAATTACTCTAAGCTTTGAGTGGCAGTCCAGTTACTGATTTTTGAGATTGAAATTTTGCTTTATTTTATTTTAGGGCAACACCAAGGTTGAAGAAACTGCAATGATTTTGTCTCTGCGTGAGAGGTACTATAGCTTTTGGAATCTGTTTACATTCCGAGGCTAAAATAATATATCTGTTTCTAGTTAGTTCTTATTAAAATTTCTCATAGTCTTATGGCGTTATTTGTGTTTTGTTTGCAGTCTTGATAATTGTAAAAGTACACTATCAACATGCCAAGTAAGTCCATCTCTTTTCTTAGTATAAGTTTCGTTCTTGTTCATTGTACTTTTCATTGTCTTTATGAGCGTTTATCATGTTTTTTATAATGGTAAGAGATGATGTGAAGTTTGTAGCATCCATAGATTGAACCATTGAAGACTTATTTGTATCTTTAAGTGATTAAGTTTTTTTCCAATAAAAAATAAAGGTGCAAATTTTAGCATAGTGGTTGGTATACTTCTTGCCATTAAGTTTGTTCAAAACATATCATTATGATTATTTGAGATATATCTGTATTATTCTTATTCTTCTTGTTGTTTTGTGCATTTACCAAATTTGATTTGATCACTCTATATACTTTGCATGGGACACCTTAATATCTAAGGTCAAATTGATTATGAATCTTAGTTTTAGTGTGTTTGGATGAGCTTAGATTTGTGAAGGAAAAAATAAATTTGATTGAGACAGCATGAGAAATTAAACCCACATTGCTAACTTTCAGCGACTGGACATGAACTTTTCTTACCTAAATAGGGGTACCTCCTTATAGTCAAAAGATTAATTGATGTTTTCTCTTCTCACGTGAAATCCACTGGGGAAGTCAAATGGACATATACACCAGTAATTAACTTAGTCCTATGTTATTTATTTAAAAAAAAAAATCTTGGATAGAGGCCAACTAATAATTTGAAAGTCAATTTATTTTAATCATAATGTTCTAAACTTGTGATTAAATTGTGAAGGATAAAATGATTTTGTTGGAGACAACATTAGGAATTGAACCAACATCTCTAACTTTCAGCAACTGGACATGAAGTTTTCTTATCTAAATGGGGTACCTTCTTATAGTTGAAAGATAAATTGACGGCTTTCTCTTCTCCCATGAAGTCCAGTAATCCACTTGGAAAGTCAGATGGTCATTTACCGTAGTAATTAACTTAGTCCTATGTTTTTTTTTTCTAAATAATTTATCTTGGATGGAGGACAACTAATAAACCTTAAAGTCAATCTATTTATATTAATCATAATGTTTGAACTTGTGATTAACGATTACACTTTGTTTAAGTGATTCTGTGTCTCCATATTTCAGGATCCCTAAGTTGATTTCCAATTTTAAGGTTTTCTAAGACCAACATTATGTAGTTTCTATTGTTAGAGATTATTAAACAATTACAATGGGTGGATTTTGTGTTGATTCTGATTTTACTATGGTTCTGGTGTAATTGGAAATGAAATTCAAGACTTTTAGAACATATGGAGTAACATACCCAATGAAGAAATCTCCTTTATTTTGTGAAGGCGGAGCTTGAATCTGCGAAGTCTGAAATTCAGAAATGGCGATCTGCATTTGAGAATGAGCCTTCCATACCTGCTGGGGCATCTCCGGGTTAGTTTGAACAGTGAATATTTTGTGTTTGGCATTACCTGCAATTAGACCTTTCATGATCATCCTAGAAGTTCCATTTCTTTTCATAGGGTTTGATTTGTCTTGGTCTATGCAGAACCTAAATTCGTGATCAATTATCTTCAGACCCTGAAATCCTCTGAGGAGTCATTGAGAGAACAGGTTTAATGATTTTATAAAGCTCTATTGTGCACATAGAAAGTCTTTGGTAATCATGCATGATTTATTCCATTTTTTTCTTCTTCTTATTATCAGCTAGAAAAAGCAAAGAAAAAAGAAGCTGCTTTCATTGTGACATTTGCGAAACGAGAGCAAGAGATAGCAGAGTTAAAGGTGAGACTTCCGTTCAATATTCTCATGTCAGAAACATGTTCCATGGATTCATATGCTGCTTGATATATTGGAATAGTAACTTTGGGATTTCAATATGGTTTAAATGAGGAGAGTACAAAATTTCTTATGTATGGAAAGGTATTGAACTTAGGAGGATTAGCTTCCCATAATTTGTCTCAATAGATTATGAAAACCAAAGGTCTTTGGACCTCATTAAGGATATTCCTTGCCTCTTTTACAGGATTCATGAATCTCCATATGCTCTTGTCATTCATGTTCTGTAAATGCATATTGTTCAAACCTTTTACTTTGTCCTTTCTTCCATGCAAGAGATATCGCAGCTTCCTTGAATACAAATAAACCACTTAGGACACTAGCAAGTCAAAAGCTAAACTAAAAACAGGAAAAATAAAAAAGGAAGTTATAGATTGTAGTTTTTGGTGATGTAATAACCGCTACCCGTGCTTTTTCTAGTGGATGACTGCAGGTTCTTTAAAAGTTTCTTTTATCTTGTGTTCTGTCCTACTCTGTAAAGGAGTTTAGAGTCCTACTTCTGAAAATTTCTCAGTGCACTTTCTTATGTTGCTAACTGAACGCGTTTTCTGATTCACAGTCTGCGGTACGTGATTTGAAAGCCCAGCTCAAGCCACCATCTATGCAGGTACTGACAAATATGAAGCTTTCCGTCTTGAAAAATATTATTCTCGAGCATGGCTCTAAGAACAATGGAGAATTTTTTATTTTTTTGGTTCAAATGCTTTAACTATGTTTATGAGTAAAGGTTACTTGAGATGCATACTTTCACTATTTGTTATCTTTGATTTGGCATGCAATAGTTATAGATGGTTACGCCGAAGATATTGATTTTTGGTGAAAAGAAAATTTTAAGTTGCTTTAAGGAAGGTTTTTTAGATGATTTGGATTATATATTTTTTAAATTTAAATTACTTGAATTCTATTACATAGCCTATCTTTTGGTATTTACTATTTAATTATTGTGTAATGACAAATCTAGTCTGAAGATGAATTAAGCATGTTGGTACAGAACTTATGATTTGAAATCAATTGAGTAATGGTCTCTTAAAATAGCCAAAAAGAAAATGATGCCTTTTGGTTCCAATTCCTTTTAATAGTTGCAGAATCTTTATGGTTTCAGTCAATAGCATAATATCCTTATATTAAGTACTCTTTGTTCTTAAGTTTAACTGCTGTTTGAAGTTAAGTTTGATTTGTAGGGGACCTCTGTTAATGAACAATTGAAATTTCATATAGCTACATTCTAGTCATTTTCAAGTTATTTTCTCAAAGGTGGTTCCTTGTTCATTCATTCATATAAATTTTTTGGTTATCTTGACAGGCAAGGAGGTTACTGCTGGACCCAGCTATTCATGAGGAATTCACACGGTTAAAGGTTTGTGCATCAATCAACTTCTTCATTGGAAATATAGTTTTGATATGTATAGGAACATTCCTGGTGAGATCATGCTAGCCAACCACCAAAATGGACAGCAAAGGAATGTCAAAAGGGTTTTAAAACTTATTGTTAAATAAATGTCTGTGCATCAACTTCTTTATTGGAAGATTATTTTTGCTTTGGATAGGAAAATTCTTAGTGAGCTCATGCTTTACAGATATACCTCAAAGAGTCAACGTCTTCAGTGCTTTCCTCTTATAATTGGAGGAAATAGAATAAATAGTAAATAATATTAATTTAATTTTTTCTGGCAAGGAAAACAATACACAGAAATTGACAGAACAAATTCGTTGCTACTCTTCATGTTTTTTTTTTCAAACTCGTGGGGTAAATATTTGTGCATCGACTATTTGATTGCAAGTTTAATTGTTCTGTTTAGAAAAATTGCTACTCAGCTTTGCAGATGTAGCTCATTTCTTAGTTCCTGCAGTCTATTGTAAATGGAGGAAACACACTTAATGCAAGAGAATTTATTATTCTAGCTAGCACGATTAAAAAATCTCCATCTACGAAAACTTAGAGAGAAGAATTCTTGACTTTTAATCAAAACGCTTTTCAAAGTTATCTGATATAATAACTTTTTAACCTGGATATGGGCCTTTCTCTAGTTTTTCCTATGCAAAATATTTCATTTATATCTTTTTTGAACTATATTAGACTTTCTCGACCTTCGATTTTTGGCATTTGCGTTTTCCTCATTGCTTATGGATTTCAAAGAAATCCGTTGACGTACTCCCAGTTATTAATACGCTTGTTGGTATTTTATATGGATTTTGAACATGAAAGTTAAAATAGTAACTTGTGAAATTGTCAATCATAAAATTGATTCCTTTGTAATCGTTATTTTTTTTTCTGTTAAAGAATTTGGTTGAGGAGAAGGACAAAAAGGTGAAGGAACTGCAGGATAATATTGCAGCAGTTAATTTTACTCCACAAAGCAAGATGGGGAAGATGCTGATGGCCAAGTGTAGGACCCTGCAAGAAGAAAATGAAGAGATCGGAAATCAAGCTGCTGAAGGAAAGGTACTGCTGTCGTCATGGTTTACTTGATTGTCGTTTGTTTCTTGAATTTTGTTCTGTAAATGTCTTTCCAGTCTATGTTTATTTCTCTAATCTTCTGTGAGAGAAATGGACTAATTTCTTTCTTCTGGAATCTTTGTTGTGGAGAAAGTTGTAGAGTAATGGTGATACATTTCAGCAACTTGTTTGAATTATGTTGCCAAAATATATTTTAACTATAAATATGATCTGGTCAGTTGATATTCTTCTTGAATGACAGTTTTGGTCAGTAAAATAGAACTTGACATAAATATATATTGGCATGCTTTGAATAATAAATTGACTTGACGAGATCTATAATATCACTTATTGTCCTATTTTAAGTCTTCTTTTGCAAGTTTTTCTTATCTTCTTCCTGGATTTATGCTAAACGCCTAAACCTTTAATCATGTATTCCCATGCAGATTCATGAATTAGCAATGAAACTTGCTTTGCAGAAATCTCAAAATACAGAACTGAGAAGTCAATTTGAAGGTTAGTTCTGTGGCAGTGCATGTAAATCTCCTGTTGTATTGCTAATGTTTAGTCGTTTCTTGTTGCTTGCTCTTGCATTTCCTCTGCACTTAACCTTGTCCTTTTGGGTTGATGGACCTGGTGAACAACAGTCATCACTCATTTAGCACAGTCAGAAGTTATTTTATGTTTTAGGCTTAATGCATGGTTGACCCCCTTAACTTGTCCATTTTGGTCACTTAACCCCCTCAACTTAAGGGACGACCTATTAGCCCCTTTTTTGCCTACATGGCTCTGACATGGCATATGTTGAACGGATGTAAAAGTGGGGCACGTGATTAGTTTTATACCTCAAATACAATAATTTTCCTTGCAAAAAATACATGTATCTTTTTCCAAAAAAATACCATTAATTCTTTATCATCCCACAATCCATCTTCTTCATATCTAGTGCAAGCATCGCCTGACTGAACTTCAACTCAACTTCTTCCTGCATTAAATTAACATTATTAACTTCTCACTCCATTTTTTTTTTTTCCTCCACTTATTCTTTGAGAACGATCTCAGTAACCTTCCGTGGAGGTTATGGGAATTCTTCAGTTTTACAATTCAAATCATGAAAATTAGGGTTTTGGAAATTGAAGATAAATTAAAGATAATTGAAGTCAGATTAGAATCCATGCAACTCAATTTTTTTTGGGAAATGGAGATCAGTTGAAGCCAAAGTCAGCATGTTTTTGGAGATTAATGGCACAATTCTTGTATATTACATCTCTAGGATATATCTAGCTTGTAAAAACTATTTTCCATGTTGTTTGCCATGATTTGAACCGAATCCTTTCAATGCTTCTTTGTCAAAGTCACTGGAAAAAGGGAGAGAATGATAGGATCAAGCGACGGTGGTCGAGATTGAAGAGGAAGAAAGAGTTATGGTCAAGCCTTAGATTTAAACAAGGGCGAATTTGTAATCTGCATGTGATCTGATGTTACATGCTCAATTATTGTGAAAATCCGATGTTTCCAACAATTTTCAAACTATTAGAGCACATGTGGGAAACTTTGGTCAAACGAGTGTCTTGTTTTGTTTAAATAGGGGACAAATTGCAAGTTAAGGGGGGGCTTATAGGTCACAAATCTTGAAGATGCGTTTGAGTGCCAGTTCTGTTTTATTAGATGAATCAGCTGCATGTGTATTTTCATTTGTTTGTGGTGATGAAGAATAGTACTTTGGGCATGTTACATTGACATCTAACAAAATTTGCTTTTCAAACATTGTGCATTAATCGTTGTTCGTTCATATGATGGATACATGTGTAGTGTTGAATTGAAACTCATTTCGATTCTTGAATCCTCATTGTGCAGGGCTCTACAGACATATGGAGGGGCTGACAAATGATGTGGAGAAGTCAAATGAAATGGTATTGGATCAACTTTAATATTTTCTCCAAGTATGGTATCAATACTTATTGTAGTTGGCAGTGCAAATGTGATTCTCCGGCCTTTAATTGCAGGTACTTATCTTGCAAGAAAAGCTTCAAGAGAAGGATGGTGAACTAGACACTCTAAAGCTTGAGCTCCAGCAGAAAAGCCTTGTGGAGGATAGAAACACCGATGCACCTCCCAGTAATATCATTACTGATGAAGTGATGAATTTGAAACAGGAAACGGAGATTGACTAGTTCTGAACAAATTTTGTTGAATTTTTGTATCGACTTTGTACATTAACTGTGCCCTTAATTAGTTAATTATTCTTTCTTTTTGAACATTCTGTAATTCCATCTAACATTTTGTCACGGATTTAACCACATCTAGTCAGAGTATTGTATGTTTGATTGTCTGCTAGGAATGGCAACAAGTTGGGTATTCATGGCGTTGGTTGTCTTTCCCATACCTTTATCCATTCAAGTTCGGTACTATCTAGACTCATCTCATTACCCTAATTAGAACACCTTGCGAATTTCATATCCTTACCTAATTAGAACATGGGTACTTTTACATGTTATAATAAATACGGTATCTATTAAAATTTCAAATAATTTAATACAAACAAATCCCAAACTCATGTAAATTTTAATCAATAGATATTGGATTAGTGGTTAAAGCAATTGGATATTTATTAGAAGGTTTTGTGTTCGAGTCTTATTATCAAATTATTAATATATTTATTTGTTTTGATAATGAAACATGATGGGTAATAAGTATCGTGTATCTATTACATGCTGAATATAGAGTACTCTAGGAGCTAGTCTCATACCTGTCCATATTCATCACGTGAAGTAAATAAAATGGTTATAGTGTAGCCTCTTTGCAAAGCCAAGAGTCCGAGGTTTAAAACCTTGCAGCTCATAAAAAATAAAATCATAAATAAATTGTAGTATGGTATTTTCAGTTAAACAACATTATTTGCAAAAAACCATTTTCAAGAGCCACTCTTAGATATGTATGGCGAAGAATAACAACACTCATAAAATATCATTTATTTCTTATTCATGAGTTTAGGATGGTCGGTTCGGTTCGGTTCAATAAAAGTACTTGCAGGTCCCTTCTCTTACAAAGTTCTCAACTTTGATAACTTTTATACTGTGTTAGTGCTTAAATTCATTTCAACTATATAAATGTAGTAACCCAATTGAAGAATCATGAAATATAGTAAGCAATCATTAGAAAAAGAGATGTTCTTTCTGAAAGTTGCTCTGCTACAAGTGTGTATATACAAGAGGAACAAAGTGTGCAGATGTCGGAGTTCTGGTCTGTTAATTTAAATGAGGGAGTTATGAATGAGGATACTTCACTGAACCTGTTGGAAGACATTTTAATTAGCGATACTACTATATTTAGTAGTTATTATTTGATTGGATTGCATAGAGTCAAGAATTATTGAATATTAGTGAGGAATCATTAGAAAAAGATAACACTATTTGGAAGAGCAAGATAGGTTCTTTCTGGAAGTTGATCTGCTACAAGTGTTTATGCAAAAGGATCGAAGTGTACGGATGTTGGAGTTTTGGTCTTTTAGTTTAAATTAGGAAGTTATGGATGAGGGTACTTCACTGAACCTGTAGCAACAACATATTTAAGAAATGGATACTACATATGTAGTAGTTATTTGATACATATCTTTATCCTAAATGCAAGAACATAGTGCTTCAATAGACTAGGGCTTGTGTTCAGTTTGGTTAGGATAAGAACAACTGATCAGAACAATATGATAAGAGATCCTAACCAAACTGAACACAAGCCCCAGTCTAACCCCGTTTTGAACCATGAACCGCAATCGACAATCTTAAGTTCACTAATATATGATATTTCCTCTCATTCTACCCTAAAAAGAGATTTCATGTTCCAGTTGGTTAGAAATAGAATCACCAGGGCATGTTGAACATCAATTTTATGAAATCAAATTTGGAAAATAAGACCAAGATAAATATACGTAACTACCACTGAGATAAGGAAAGAATATTACCAAGAGATTGTTAGGACATAATTGCAAAGTACAATAATAAATGCATCCACATCAATGAAAAATAAAATAAACAATAATAATTTAAATATTATTCAAAATACAATTTCACACCGCTAGTGAAAGACTCAACTATGTGAATTAATAATAAGAAAAATGAGAAACTTAAATTGTAAATCATATAGTTCAGTTATGTCAGCCAAAAAAAATAAAATAGCTTATGTTTTAGATATGTGAAAGTTCATGAGCTCCTTATTCACATCCTCTCAGAAGTCCACATTCTGCATCCCCATCAGAATTAACAATTTAAGGCTAGCTTCTTACATAACCACTTTTTACGATACCAGAACTAGTTTTACAAGCATGACCATCTCTGACAGCGTGAGCCTGTTCCAGAAGGTAAAAAACAAATAGTTAAAAAATGCACGTGCCATCTCAAACAATTCAATGGCAGTTTTTACTAGCACCATTTAAAACTACCATATAACCTAAAATTAAGTAAAGAATTATGCTCATGGGAAAAATGCATGTAGGATTGACGTAGACAACATGGTAGTCTAGTTTTTTTCCTTAGCAATAACAGAGTATGATGCCCATTGGCTAATACGAGTAAACAATCAGAGCAATGACAATAAATTCCAATAATACCATAGAATGTGAGGCAGATAATACTAAATAAATGCCCTGTATACCATTTTTTCTAGAGGCACTAAATTTTTAAATCGCTGAACTGCAAAGTTTATATAATGGCATAAATTTCAAAATGACAAACATAGCCATGAAGCTAGTGAAGATGCATAAACAGAACAACAAAGAATAAATTTCTAGGGCAATACTTGCAAATAATACCAATAACTACAAAAGAATCAAAAGCATAAGTAATATCCAACCAACAAAGTGACCAATCAAAAGCAGAAAATACCAGAGAAATAGCATTAGAAGATTCCTCAGTGCGGCAATATGTGTCCTTCGCTTCTGCATCCATTGGAATTGCGAACTCTATTGAAAGAACCTAATCTAAAATAAGGACTATGTGCCCGGGAAGCCTTAGTCTGTTCAATTTGAAAACAAAATATTCAGAAACAGTCATATTATCTATCAGTCCCATCTCAAACAAATCAATGAAAATTCTACTTTAACCACTTCGAAACTGCAAATACCGATTGTTGCCTTATTTACCTTTGACAAAGACAATATGGGTGTCTAGCTTTCGCCAAGAAATAATGGAGTAGAATGCTCATTGGCAAAGACTATGGGTACTCAATCAGAACCAACAGATATTTCATGAGATATGGGTGGGAAATACAAAAACAACCCCTAATAAATCAGTTTTTCTAGAGGCACTAAATTTTTAAATCGCTGAACTGCAAAGTTTAAATTATGGCATAAATTTCAAAATGACAATCATAGCCGTGAAGCTAGTGAAGATGCATAAACAGAACAACAAAAAATAAATTTCTAGGGCAATACTTGCAAATAATACCAATAGCTACAAAAGAATCAAAAGCATAAGTAAACTGAGCAAACTTTAGAACATGAAGAAAATTCATGACAAGTATATCCAACCAACAAAGTGACCAATCAAAAGCAGAAAATACCAGAGAAATAGCATTAGAAGATTCCTCAGTGTGGCAATGTGTCCTTGGCTTCTGCATTGTCATTGAATTTGCGAACTCTATAACCTAATATAAAATAAGGCTTATGTGCTCGGGAAGCCTTACTCTGTTCAATTTGAAAACATAATATTCAGAAACAGCCATATATATTATCTATCAGTCCCATCTCAAACAAATCAATGAAAAATTCTACTTTAACCACTTTGAAACTGCAAATACCGATTGTTGCATTATTTACCTTAGCAAAAAGTAAATATGTACATGGGGGTACATAAATGCATTGGGGATTGACAAAGACTATGGGTGTCTGGCTTTCGCCAAGAAATAATGGAGTAGAATGCTCATTGGCAAAGACTATTGGTACTCAATCAGAACCAACAGATATTTCATGAGATATGGGTGGGAAATACAAAACAACTCCTAACAAATCAATTTTTAAAAAAAATACTACATTTTTTACTCTGTAAATCTGAAATTAATTGCACTGTGTAAATCATGAGATTCATGACAGAAAATGTAAACAGACAACATTAAAGTAAGCAAAGTTGTTTAGCCATGACGCTAGTGATGATGAATAAACAGTTGGAGGATGGACTAAATTCCAGATCAATAATTACCTCCCATCTCACCAGGGTTCAAACCTAGACATCCAACTTTAAACACTAGCTGATTACCATCAGAAACAGCCCCTTGGGGAAGCAAGACAGCACTTATAAGTAGTAACACCAGTAATCACCAAAATAAATGAACTGAACAAACTCAGCAACATGAAGAGAATTAAAATCAAGACTAACCAACAAAGTAAACAATCAAAAGGAAAAACATACCATACAAACTCTATACGCATGTTGCTCTGCGCGGCAAACATGGGCTCTAAGTAAGTCAAAATATTTTTCCTTGGCTTCTGCATCACCATCAAAACTGCTAAGTTTAGGCACAATTTTTAAAGGACCACTTCTTAGAAGACGTGCACGTCCTTGGGCAACCTGTTCAAGAATGGTTGAATTTTTTTAAAAAAAAATGCACATATGAAGTATCATTTCATCTCAAACCCTAGTTATTGAAGGCGCATGGCTGGATAGGTTGGCTTTTTGTGACATGACATGTTGATTAGATTGTGTGTATTAATCATATTGACTCGATGACGTGTCAAAAGGTGTTAGTCAATATTCTCTACTCAGCAGAGCTTCCGCTCAGTTCATCGCCAAAAAAAAGGCAAAATTTTCATACTTAAAAACAAACTATCTTTTATTAATAAGGCTTGAAATTCAACGGTCTAGTAAATGTTATGCTATAAGATTACACTATTTTGTATGTGGAGGCCAAATCTGCTCTTCCCAATAGCCATCGGGCTAACTTTGCATATCCAATAAATCGAATAACAAAAGCTAATTTCTAGCAGGGCAATTCTTATAAGTTACACCAATAATAGAAAAAAGAACCAACAACATAACTAAATTGAACAAACTCCACAGTGGAAGAAAATTTACGTTAAGTAAAGCTAAGTAACAAAGTAAAAATCAAAAGCAGAAATTACCAAGGCAATAACATTAGCGAATTGATCAACACGGCGGAAATGGGATTCAATAAATTCAATATATTTGCGCCTGCCTTCTGCATCGACATCATAATTGTACTCTTTAGGCATAATATTTAAGGAACCTTTTGAGGAACCTTTTCTTCGAATGACCTGTTCAAAAATGGTTGAAAACAAAAGCTTCAAGATATACACATATAGACTGTAGTCTATTAATTTCATCTCAAGCAATTCAATGACGACTTCTATTAGCAACACTTTGAAACTTCAGATATCATTTGTTGGTTTATCTACCTCAAAATTATGTAAACATGCTTGTAAAATACTTGTGTGATTGACATAGACAACAAAGACAGTTGGCTTTCCCAAAAAGAACAAAACAAATTTCTAACAAGACAGTACTAGTAGAAAGGCACATTTAAAGGTCCCAGTAGCTGTCCAGGCCACATTGAGCCTTGTACAGGGAAGCTTGACATATAAGATTAAGCCAAACCCCTCCAAGCCCACCTATTTCTAGGATTGTCTTCGGGTTTATAAAAATTGAATGGATCTTTAATATTAATTGTTTGTTTTTAAGCATAAATTATAGCTCTTATTACTTGAGAAAAAACACATTTTTATTAGGTGGGTTTCAATTTGAGTTTTTAAGCTCGAACCCCGCTTGAGTCCACATAACTTAACAGTGTACTGAGCTTCGATGGAGAACTTTTAAGCCAGAGTCTGGCCCATGGATAGTTTTGCTTGTAAGTACATAATTAACAGAATAACCAACAACACAAATAAATTGAACAAACTTCGAAACGCAAACAATATTTGCATCAAGTAAAGTAAACCATCAAGTAGAAAATACCAAAGCAACGGCATTTGCGGTTTGCTCAGCATAACGGACATGTTCTTCAAGAAAGTGAACATATTTGTCCTTGGCTTCTGCATCACCATCGCAATTGCCTACTACACGCATAAGTTTTAAAGAACCACTGCTTCGAACACGAGGACGTCCTTGGGTAGCCTGTTCAAGAATGGTTGAAAACAAAAGGCTTAAAAATGAACATATTATCTATTAGATTCATCCCAAAAATTTCAACCATGTCTCCTAGCAATACCTTGAAACTACAAATTTCAATTGTTAGACTTGCATACCTTGAAACTAACTAAGTACAGATACTTGTAGGATCGACATAGACAATAGGGATGACTGACTTTCTCGAAAAATAATAGAGTACAATGCCCATTGTTAAAGACTACCACTGCACAAGCACTATATTTTTTATTCAATGTGAATCCTGATATGAATTTCATTGTGTAAAACATGACATTACGTGCATACAGAATGAGCAAAGTTCTTTATGCCTGAAGCTAGTGATGATACATGACATTACGGTTGCGTTTGTGTGCTTCGCTGGGATTTGGAGCCTTAGGTAAGGCCACCTCGGTACTGAAAGGGTTTTTTTACTAAGGGTTTTTTGTTGTTTAGTGTTTTTTTTTTAAAATAAAATTGCTGATTAACCCCAACCATTAATCTAATTTAAGTAGGACATAATATTAAAATGACAGTGAATAACCGCAAGAATGGACATTTCTAAGATTTGATGATATTTTAATCAACTTTAATTCTTCGATTTTCTACTTTTCAAGTGATTTAAGTATTGTTTGTGGAGGAGATAGAAAATGAATGGTTAGAGAGATAAAGTTTCAACTTTTACAAATTTTAAGGGTCATCAATTTGAGAATTCATGTAACACATGAGTTTTATTTTGAATTTACCCTAAAAACTAAATAAGAAATATCAAGAGTCACGAGAATGTAGAACGACTATAGAGGAGAGCTCATGTTTAGTTTCATGTTTTTAATTGGTTTGGTCTTATTTTGTGTGGTCACAAGTGTGTGTTTGAAATTGATACAAATACTGATATATGTGTTAGTAGGAATAGATTATATTTTTTATTTTGGATAGGTGCGTCGTGTTTCAATGGCGCGCCCTTATTTGGCACCTTTTTGTGCCTTGGTGCTTTTAACAACTATGCATGAATAGAATAACAAAAACAAATTTCTAGCACAACAATAATTGTCATGACACCAACAATTACCATGGAAAAAAAACTGAGGAACTCCACAACATGAAGAAAATTCACGCCAAGTAAATCTACCAACAAAGTAAACAATCAAAAGCACAAAATACCAAAGTAATAGCATTAACGGATTGCTCAGCATCGCGAACATGAGTTGCAAGATATTGAAAATATTTGTTCTGGGCTGCAGCCTCACTAGTATATCCGTCATAGTTAGGAATCTTTCGCGTATCACCATATTTTCTAAGACGTCCTTCTCGCGCAGCCTTAGCCTGTTCAAGAATGGTTGAAAACAAAAGGTTCAACACTATCGATTTCATCTTAAAAGTTCGATGACAATTTCTGATAGTTATTAACAAAATAATATTTATAAAAAATATGAAGGATAATATTTAAACTATAAGTATGATGAATTCTAAAAGTAAACCATAAACAACACTCTTAACCATAAACAAAGAACGTACTAAAATGGCCTCAACATTATTGCGGAAGAGCCAATTTGACCCTAATAGTAGCTGGTTGGGAAGAAGAGCACTCGGGACAGTGGCCTTTGCTACAACTGTCTATCATATTTGACTTGATCGTAACAGCTACTACTTTCAGAATAAGCAGTTCAATAAGCTCTATCAGTTTCTATGTTTCAGTTTCTATGTTAAAGACTGAGAGTTTCTAGCCCTTAATCAAACTCTAGAAACTAAGGCCATGTTTGTGACTGAACTGAACCGAATTGAACTGGATATTACTAAACTGAACTGAATTAAAGATGCATTTACTGAAGCAAATTACTGAACAGAATACTATTGAGCTGAATGAACTGAAATAAATTATTGATACGGCATCCAGAACAGGACCTAAGCAATAAATTATTCTTCCTTTGTTTTGTTCGTTTATAAAAAAAAAAAAAAGTTGAATAAGAATAATAAGTGAAGTGAAGAAACAGTAAGAAAAGAAGAGCAGATACCAAAAGCTTAAACTCATCGGATATACGGTCATAGGAGAGATCAGATTCAAGTAGCCAAAAAGTTTGTCCCTGCTGGCTTTTGGGAATCGTGAATTTAAGAAATTCAACGCCATGGAAGATATGCAACAACAACAATAATAATAATAATAATAATAATAATAATAATAATAATAAGAAGGATCCCACCGGATTCCGTTTTGTGTTTATGCCTACTGCTAACCGCCTCATATCATATGTGTCAAACTACGAATTAGGTTTCTCAACTTCACTCAAACTCAACTTCATTTAAATTAAAGGCTAAGTTACATTATTGGCACTCAAATCATAATCTTTTTTCTAATCTAGTATCTAAACAAATCATTTTTTTTTTCAATTAGATTTCCAAACTTTATAAATTTTTATCATCATGGCCACTATGATTGTTTACCATGAATTTTTATCTTTCACTTCCGTAAAGGCTGCATTTTATTTTTTATGTTTCCTAATCTCTTTCTATATCTTGGGGCTTGAAATGTATTATGATACTGTGTTGTAGTCGCTTATAGGATTTTTTATTCTTCATAAAACAAAGAGTAGGAATAGATCATATTAGGCTAAGTAAATAAAATGGTTATTTATTTTTAGAGTTTCATTTTTAGCGATTTTAGCATTCGAATTCATGATCTCACGATTCTTTTAGAAACGTAGTAACCATTAAGGTCATTAAGGGATTGATTGGTGGATAAATTTGTTCTTTCTAAAACTCACTTTTTGTCGATCATGTAATTCGAACTCATGACCTTACACTTCTTATCAGAATGTGATAACCATTGATAATTGCAAAACCATAAATTTAAGGTTTAAGAACTTGCAACTCATAAATAAGTTGCGGTATGGTATTTTCCGTTTAACAACATTATTTGCAAGTTAGACCATTAACTTCTAATGATAAAAATTGTAAAGGGTATTTTATTTTATTTTATTCTTTTGAATTGTTGTCTTTCCATATCAAAACCATAAAAATCAATCCTATAATGTGCATTTAACATTTTTTTCTAAGTTTACAATCAACAAATCAAATTGATATCTAAATTTATTTTGCATGAGTACAACTCTAATTGAGGAGATTATATTTCATTTTATTTTTGTAAGTTTCACTTTGGTCGATTTTGAGATTCGATCCAAAACTTTACGCTTGTTTTAGAAATGTAGTAACCACTAAGATATTGTTTGATGGGTATATTTTGTTGACATGCAATGTAATTTTCTAAATGATAAATATTCTTGATTGCCACTAGCACAAACGGTGTAGTTTTTTGACACTAAAAAAGGAAGCTTTGTTAAGAATTAAGGCTTAAAATTGTACGAATGAAAGTGTGAGCAGTAACAATAACCTGAGATGTTAAAGAGTATCTTTCTGCCTCTTTTAAGGGATAAAATAACCTCAACGTTGGTGAGAAGCACATATCATTTTATTGAAATTATGAGCTTGTCTGAAACACATCCAACCGACTTTAATATTTTCTCCAAGTACAATACTTTAATTTTATAGTTGAAAGTGCAAATGTAATTTCTCCCGACTTTAATTGCACGTACTTATCTTGCAAGAGAAGCTTGAAGAGAAGGATTGTGATCTTGACACTTTAAAGCTTGAGCTTCAGCAGAAAAACCTTATGGAGGATAGGGACACTGATGCTCCTCCAGATAAATACTACAGACTGATGAATTTGAAACAAAAAAATGTAGATTGACTAGTTTTGAACAAATTTTGTTGAATATTCATGTCGACTTTGTACATTATACATTAAGTGTGCCCTTAATCGGTTTGGTTAATTATTGTTTTTTTTATCTAGTCTAGTTGGATCAAAGGAGACTGTGCTCCCTCTGTCTTGACCGATCGCTCTGACCATGTGCATGATCCCTTCATATGTTTGGGTTCATCAATTTTTAATAAGGTGAGTCACATAATCAATGACCATAAACCAATTTAGTCATTCATGACCAATTGAAGACTAAGAATTGTTGATATTAGGGCTAAGTAAATAAAATGTTAATGATTTGCCCCCTATTTGCAAATACAGTTTTGATTTTTGAGGTTTAAAAGCTTGTAAGTTGCTGTTTACACATTAAATTACCGTGAATTTCTAATTTCCAAAAATTATACATGTTGAGGGAACACAACTTTCCCAAAATAGTCTTATCACATTAAAACCACAAATCATTTATGTGAACAACTGATATTTCCTAACAATTTGATAGTCTTTTTGCCAGGTTATGAATATAGTACTCAAAAATATTGAATAACGACTCTTTTCAAGTAAAGAAAACAAACATTGCGGCAGACTTTATTATTTTCGTTGTCACAAGTTGAAAACTTCAACTAAATTAGTTGTTAAAGGACTTGAACGATAAAGAACGCTACTAAAATTGAAAAAAAAAAAACAAAAACAGGAACAAATAGACTTTAACAGAGCGGTAATGATTTTTTTTTCATTCAGCCTTTTCTGTTCTGTGGCCAGCCTAGTCCGGCATTGCCAACATTACCAACTGCTTCAATGGGTTTGATCAAGCCCTTTCTGCTGTCACCTAAAGCTTCTCCCTGCACAAATAATTAAAAGGAAAGTTAGCTTAAATGAACTACCAAGGCATGGCATGAATAGATAGAAAAGGAACACTTCGTTTTAGTATCTCATTGACTGGGAATGCCTACAACTGTCACAACATTTCACATCTCATGCTTCATTTGTTATTAAATAGATAGATACCCTAAAGATATGCTTACTAGTGACAAGGTTGTAGATTTTACCTCCTTCCAACCCATATTTTCAAGTATTTTCCTGGCATAACTACCAGCTCCAAATGACATGTTCAAAGCTTCAGCTGCAGCTTCCTCTGTCGAAGAGGAAACAGGAGCGCCAATGCCATTGTCAAATAATGAACTCTTTTGTCCAGGACCCACACCGAAACCACCATGAAGGCTTCTTCTTTCAGCTGCTCTATCCCTATATTCATGGTTCCTTTCCTGACAATGAAACAAAAGAAAAGCTACCAATGAAGAGTATACACAAGTAATGCAGATCATGATTTACGGAAAATAAAGTGGTTTCAGGATGATTTATCAAACTCGAAAGTTAGGGAAAACATAAATTTCAGTTTTAGCAACTGAAATTCCTAGTTCACAACTCACAGAATCACACAATTTCTTTGTACATGATTATATTTATAGTCTACTAATAAAACATATTTATTCAAATGTTGGGGGTTTCCAACTAGATAGATAATATGACTTTACCATGCTTATATAAGATATGCGGGATAACAATTAAGTCTTTGAATCCTATCCAACCTTCTCTGCAAAACAAGTTACCTTTTCCAAGGTGGAGAGTGGACTCGCTGACATAACCACGCCCTTACAGTTGCGGTCTTTGTTAATCAATTTCAGTTCAGTTTTACCATCAGACTTTGTTACAGAGGAATCTTGAACATTGAGCAATAATTCAGGGAAACCCCAATCTTTTGTCGGATTGGAAGAATCATAATTTGACAAGGAAGTCAAGTATCTTGCACTAGGATTACGCAACTGATATACTTGTCCTGAAAACAAGACAAAGATACCAAAGAAGTCTCATAAATCTGCAGTAATAACATTACACATAAGTCTATACAGTATATCTAGAATATGTAAAATTCCATAACGTAACACCTCTCTCTTTTTCCATTGCCGCCAGTCTCCAGAATCACATCTCAACTTTAGTGCACAATTTACTAAATGTTGGAAATACGGACCTGTTCTGACTCGTACCAGGTTGAGATATGCTTCACATATTGGAGCAGTTCTAAAAACACCACCATTGGAAGGCATAGAAGGGTGAAATTTCACAGATTGCTTCACCAGGCGTCCAACAAGCCTAGCCGTGTGATCTTTCTTATCCTTTTTGGAACCTGTGACCATTGCCCAGTCCCATAAATCCACAACATGGATATCTTGCAATGATTGCTCCCCAGAATGTACAACTTGACCATATTGAGATTTCCAGTTTTCTTCATCCTTTGAAACATCTGTAAGAAAAAAGATCTTATATTATACTCACCCTCAAGCTCAGCATCAAGCCGGATGGTGCAATTAGTGAAATACAATAAAAAAGCACAATTTCCTCTTTTGCATGCCAACTTTTCAAAGTAGCGAGTGCATCAGCTAAGTAAAAGCACTCACCAATGGCCGTTTACTATTGCTACTTTCTATAAACAAAAATTTGACTCTCCGGGTTAACTTAAAGGTAGTTAACTTACATCAAGATGAATAAGCACAATTATTCGCACGAAATGGATATGAAATGGTCCAATAATAGAGCATACCTACCTTCATTTATGATACTGTCACTTTGATCAATCGAACTACATTGGTGTTCAGATGTCCTACCGCCATCTTCTGATGTCTGAGCATTATCATATGATAAACCTCAACAGCATAAATAATAATTATTATGGTCAAAACACAAACATACAACCAAAATGTACAGAACTTTTGGTAATACAAGTCTAACAAACCATCAGCTGAAATGTTATATCCATCCCCATCATCGACGTCCATGTTGTTATCTGCTTGTTTATACCCAGAGAGATAAAGGTTGATGAGTGTTTCTTCTAACCTGAACATACAAATGTCCAAATAAATGCATAATTGAGCCCAAAGTAAGACGGTTTTGGAATGACAAATGTACGAGTGTAGCTTACCACTCTGATGGCGGAGGTGGATTTTCAGCTTCCTGTTCAGAGTTGCATTTTTCATATCCTGCTTTAGAAGATAGAGGGAAAGATGAACTTGAGAGACACAAGGCATTTCCCATGAATTCTTCAACAATCATGTCTATACGAAAAATCTGAAACTAGATTTACGAACCATATTGCATCAAGGACTTCAGATGCACAAATTACCATCAACATCATATAAAATATCAAAGTAACATATCACCACCAACACATGGGCTCATTTAAAGTTTTAAGACAACACATATACTGAATTAATGCTGTCAATTGCTAAGAAATCGCTATTTAAAAATATCGGATCTAACAGTATGATCATTTGAATCATAAAAGAACTGCAATCTTGGGTGCCATATATATGAGCTAGCAACAAGAAGTCTATGTCTGTAATTAGGCTAACACTATTTGACACCAATACGATTTGTGATTGAAGTGATAAATTGTACTCATATATAAAAGACTCACCGGGATTTACTTCATCAGAAACAGGCCGACCGCAAGCTTCATATTGCTGAGCTGACAACGATGAAGAAATATTCTCGTAACTCTGGCAATGAAGCTGTATATATGACTCATCTTGAACAGGTTCAGAAACAACTTCTGAGCTTCTACGTAATTCACTCTCATCATTATCCTATAGTCAAAAGAAAAAAAATTAAAAAAACAGAAAAAAACATGAAATAAAAATCAGAATGATACCTTGTTGTATTGTAAGAGCGTGTAAGTTCCATTCTCGAACTTATAATATTGTCCATCTTTACTACTGTAATACCAGCCAGCATTAGGATCATGGTAGAATCCGCTTCTTCAATAGGATTAGAACAAATTCAGACAACAAAATCAAGAAATAAACAATAATTAACTGGAAGATTAAGAATCTTAATTTTTTTAAAAAATAAAACCTGGCATGGAAGTAGAGTTGAGAGGTTTCATCCCATACAAATGAACAATCCTCACTTCCTGTCTCTTGGGATTCCATTGCTCTACCTTCTTCCTCCATATTTTCTCTCTTCCTCGTACCAGATTATTGAATTTTATTTTTGGTTTTTTAGAAATTTAATTAATTGGGCTTAGAAATTGGATTTCAAAGGCCCAATAAGTCACCCTGGACTTTGTGGGATTAAAGCCCATCAAACCCACGAAGAAAAGAAAAAAGGGTCAGGAAGCATCTAGAGAGATGTATGGATCAACATTTTATTAAAAACCTTTGCTTGGTAATAACCATAAGCACACGATAATACTGGAACTTTCCCGCCATTGCTTTACCTACAGGCTACAGCACAACACAACGCAACACTTGTACATACTACTGCTTCCAATTATTATCTTTAAATAAATTAAATGCCATTTTATTTTGTTTCCATGACGAAAATATTAGATTGTTTGGTAACAATGGCTTCGTGTTAGGACACATGGCATTATGTGGTCTCTCCTTTTTCACGTGAGAAAAATAGTCAATTTTGAATACACCGATCAATTCAAATATTAAAAAAACGTGCTAAACATGTGGATCGAATTTTATAAAACCTCAAATTCATTTTTGTGAAAATCTCTACCTACATATATATTTTTTTCTGAAAGAAAGATACAAGTACTTTTTTTATAAAAGCATGAAAAATAAATTATACTTTACCCTACAAATTGTTAAAAATAATATTTTACTGGTTATAGAAGATAATGTGTTTATTATCATTTTAAATCAATAATGTTTAGCCATCAATTAGTCTTACCAAATAGTTAAAATAATAATGACAATAACATTTCAAGAAATACTAATATTAAAGAATTTATGAATTAATAGCAATTAATTAATAATAGAATATATTGTTGCCAAAAAAATTTAATAAAAGATATAAAAGAAAAAAAGAGAGTACAACACCAAAAAAGCTGATCATCAGACAGCCTCTATATAAACAAGCTTCCCTTCCCTGCTGCTAATCAGAAAAAAAAACCCCTCCTCCAAGGAAACTAATTGAACTCCCCTTTCCATGGCTCCTAGCTTAACCAAGAATGCTCTAGATTCCATATCCCCATTAGATACTCAAGAAACCTCGTCCATTACCCTTCATGCTTCCACTTTTTTTGCTAATGACCATCCTATTCTTTCTCATGTACCCTCTAACATTACCTCCACACCATCTCTTTACAACTCCAAGAATCACACCCTGGGTTGCTTTGTCGGTTTTGACACGGACCAACCCAAAAGCCGCCATGTTGTCCCTATCGGAAAGCTCACTAGGGGGATAAGATTCATGAGCATTTTCAGGTTCAAAGTCTGGTGGACAACCCACTGGATTGGCACCTCTGGAAAAGACATAGAGCACGAAACTCAAATGATGGTTCTTGACAAAAACGACGCCGGACGTCCCTATGTTTTACTCCTTCCGCTCATTGAAGGACCATTCAGAGCTTCTCTTCAGCCTGGAACACTAGAGGACTACGTGGACATCTGCGTGGAGAGTGGGTCCAGTAAGGTGTGTGAGTCCAGCTTCAGGAGTGTTCTATACATCCACGTCGGAGATGATCCGTACACACTCGTTACGGAAGCCATGAAGGTGATGTTAGTTAACTTTTTGAATTAAAAGCAAGATTGAGCTTGTAGTTAACGCTAACAATATCTTTTTATATTATTATAACAGGTGATAAGAGCCCATTTAGGGACATTCAAGCTTCTTGAAGAGAAAACGACGCCATCTATAGTGGATAAATTTGGATGGTGTACGTGGGATGCATTTTATCTTAATGTACACCCTCGAGGCGTGCGGGAAGGTGTGAAGGGCCTAGTAGACGGTGGGTGCCCTCCGGGTTTAGTACTAATCGATGATGGTTGGCAATCCATATGTCATGATGATGATGATCCGATTAGTGATCGACAAGTGATTAATCGGACGGCTGCCGGAGAACAGATGCCATGTAGGTTGATTAAATATGAAGAGAATTACAAGTTTAAGGACTATAAGAATAGTAAGGGTAAAAAGGGAATGGGGGCGTTTATTGAAGAGCTCAAGGAAGAGTTTAAGAGTGTAGAGAATGTGTATGTATGGCATGCGCTTTGTGGGTACTGGGGAGGGATAAGACCTAATGCTGAAGGGATGCCTCAGGCAAGGGTAGTTACCCCTAGATTATCGGAGGGGTTAAAAATGACAATGGAGGATCTAGCAGTGGATAAGATAGTGAATAATGGGGTAGGATTGGTGGCACCTGAGAGAGTGCATGAACTGTTTGATGGACTTCACTCGTATCTTGTGTCTCAAGGGATTGATGGTGTCAAAGTTGATGTCATACATGTAAGTTTCTTAATTACTCCTTCCTTTAATTATTAAAGTGTCTGCTACGAAAAAAAAAGAAAAAACTTTTTCATTCAACAAAGGTCTGGAAGACTCTTGACTCTAGGTTTATAGATTCTTTTTCTTTCAATTTGAATCTGGATGCTTAAAATCAAAGAAAAACAAAAGTACCAAATTAAACGTGTCAATTAGGCTCTATTATATGTAAAGTAACATTAATTTAGATTGAACATTCATAGAACTTCAGATGTTATATATGTAATTTTTTTTCTGAGCAAACCACTTTATGAAGTAGTATAACTAAAAAGTGTGAACAATCAAACGTATATATTATTTTACAAACGTAATATCATGTCATAGGTTGAGATTAAGAATCCAAATTGGAATTATATATTATGGACTTAAAAGAAGTGAGTAATTTTATCTTTACCTTAGTTGGTATGACAAGCATATTGATATGCAATAATATGTTGCAAGCATATATGAAAAATCTTATAATTTAGGTGCTTGAGCACATTTGTTAGCAGATGATGTCAAACTTTGTGTAATTAGAGTAAAATTTTGGTGCTTGCTGGTTTTGAAATCCTAGTTAATAATGTGTAGAAGTAATTTCATGATTCATGAAACTGCAAATACAATATATTTGGTAATTGGAAATTGCAGGGTTAAACCATCATCCTATGCATGCATATCTGCTCTGAATTCTACTTTTGGTAGCTAGCTAGTTCTGTATATCCAAATTCGGTGAGTATTTGGAGTTATTCCAATTAATTAAATTTGCAGCAAATTTTTTTTTCTTGTGCTGTACTAGTGTCTTTGTGTAATGCATGTATGATGCCACCTGGAGATATCACCCAATGTAGTAGTAAGATGTCTTTGTTCATTGTTTTCTTCCTCTCCTTCAAATTAATATACAAACTACCAAAGAGATGCATGCACACCGATTGTTTCTTAACAACAAAGTAGACTGCTTTGTCTTTTTTCTTAAGTTACTTTTCTGAGACATCTGTATTTGATTTTTTTAGAATTTAAAATATAATTTGAAAGATTGTTTTATGAATAAGACAAGAATCTAATAATAATAGTAGTAATAGTAAAACTAGTGATGGATTGATTAAACAAAGTTTGTAGTGGTCTGTATTGACATTAGTAAGGTTCTTGATAAATAAACAATTAAGTTAGTAGGCTGGCTGACTGTGTATTTTTAAGTTGTAATTTAAGTGAATTATTTACGTCTTATTGTTTAACATAAATATTGATTGTTAATTAATAATTTGATGAGGAGAAGAAGAAGAAGTAATATGGTAAAATTACTTGGAAATATGGACCAAAATTAAGTATTTCAGATAGGAGTTTCTAATTAAGTAATGGAATTCGTTAATTGCAGTTGTTAGAAATGCTATCTGAGGATTATGGTGGAAGAATAGAGCTAGCTAAAGCTTATTACAAAGCGCTAACCGATTCCGTAAGAAAACATTTCAAAGGCAATGGAGTCATTGCAAGCATGGAACACTGTAATGATTTCATGTTCCTTGGAACACAAGCCATTTCACTTGGCCGAGTCGGTATGTCCTCTACATTGATCTCAATAATAATAATAATAATAATAATAATAATGAGTATTTTTATTCACAGAACTGATGCTTTTTGACCAATGTGATAACAGGGGACGATTTCTGGTGCACAGACCCGTCGGGAGACCCAAACGGGACATACTGGTTACAAGGGTGCCATATGGTGCATTGTGCCTACAATAGTTTATGGATGGGGAATTTCATTCAGCCAGATTGGGATATGTTCCAATCTACCCACCCTTGTGCTGAATTTCATGCTGCCTCCAGGGCTATATCTGGTGGCCCGATTTATGTTAGCGATTCTGTAGGTCAGCACAATTTCAAGCTTCTGAAGAGATTAGTCTTGCCCAATGGCTCCATTCTCCGCTGCCACCATTATGCACTTCCTACTAGAGATTGCCTTTTTCATGATCCACTTCATGATGGAAAAACAATGCTCAAGCTTTGGAATCTTAACAAAGTAAGCTTCACCTTGATTCAGACATACCCCGTTTCACCAGCCTTATATGTTTTTGATCCCTGAAACATTCCTATATTGGTTGGTACATCTGCATTGCCAGGAAAAAATAGTAGTAACTTGGATTTTATTACATAATCATAATGTTGCGAGTTAATTAAGCTCTTTGTTGTGGTTTTCTACCAGTATACAGGAGTTATTGGGTTGTTTAACTGTCAAGGAGGAGGTTGGTGTCCGCTCTCGAGGAGAAACAGAAGTTGCCATCAATATTCACTCGCCCTAACTTGCCTAGCAACTCCTAAAGACATCGAATGGAACAATGGAAAGCATCCCATTTCTATCCAAGGAGTGGACATATTTGCTGTTTATATGTTTCAGGAAAAGAAGCTCAAGCTCCTTAAATCATCACACAACTTGGAGATTTCACTAAACCCTTTCAATTACGAACTGCTTGTAGTTTCTCCTGTGACTGTATTACCAAGGAAATTGATCCAGTTTGCGCCTATTGGTTTGGTCAACATGCTTAATTCTGGAGGTGCAATCCAATCTTTAGCCATAAATGATGATGATAATCTGGTGAAAATTGGAGTCAAGGGAAGTGGAGAAATGAGAGTGTTTGCCTCTGAAAAGCCTGTGGGATGCAAGATTGATGAGAAAGATGTTGAATTTTCATATGATGATCATATGGTTATAGTTCATGTTCCATGGCCTGGTTCTCCAGGATTATGTGTTATCGAGTACTTATTTTAAATCTTCGTTTCAGTTCAATTGATGATTTTACCACTAAAATGTAATAAAAGTGTGTTGATTTTCATTTCATATCCACTGCATCAGAGATTCCAAAACTAGTGTATTGGAAAGTTTGAGTTGTGCAGATTGAAATTTTGAAGATCACTGAATATGATTAATTGATTATACTATAAGAACGAAACTATATTTCTAATGGCTAGTACTTAGTGATATCAACATTCTTGGGACTTCATCTGAATCCAAATCCACATAAAAGCCTTTTTCTTTAATGAATTATATTAACTGGGTTGTTTACACAATGATTTAGGTCCCAAATTCATTGTGTTTAATGTTTAGAGGTATATTTCTATCTTCTAAAAAACATTAAGAGAAAAACACAGTTATTCATGCAATACAATATTAAATTATTGATATCTGATATATAGACAATGTAGTGTGACTACGAGGTGGTGAGTTCATAAAAGAACAAAATAATATAGCAGGAGCTGGTGAGTTAAGCATTACTGGAGATTTTTAAAGGGCTTTTAGCCCTCCTTCTTACCAAAAAAAAAGGAGATTTTTAAATAATAGGAACTAGAATGAGTAAACTGATAATTCCTCTGAATACATTAAGGAGTTTAGATACATTTGAATTGAATACATGCATGCATGAATAATAGGTGGACTTTGTAATTATTAGTATGCCATAATCTGATCAAGCGGTGGAAAAAGGAACAGAGACGTTCTGTTTTTAGTTAAACATGTTCTGTTTCTGCTTCTTTAAGTTTTCCAAGTATCTATCGCATTACATTATAAGTTACATACATTTGTAACATCAGCGAAACCATATTTGTTTTTGGCATCGATAGAGTTAGCCAATTCAACCTCCATCTTTCTTAATCCATTGAATGGCTCCAACCAAAAATTTCACACATCCAGTTGCACCTGCTGACGACAAACCACCAAACATTTCACTCAGCCTCAAAAAAACAACGTTCCTAGCAAATGGACACCCAATCCTCCACCAAGTCCCTCCTAACATCACTCTCACACCCTCCGTTCCACACTCTAACTCCACCGGAGCAGGCTGTTTCATGGGCTTCACCGCCCATGAGCCCAGCAGCCGCCATGTCACACCCGTTGGCAAGCTTAAAGGAATAAAGTTCATGAGCATTTTCAGGTTCAAAGTCTGGTGGAGCACCCTCTTACTTGGCCTAAATGGGAAAGATGTTGAACTTGAAATTCAGATTATGATATTATCTAATGACGATGATTTAGGCCGTCCCTACGTTCTTCTCCTTCCAATCATTGAAGGAACATTCCGGTCTTCGCTTCAGGCTGGTGTTCATAATGATGATTACTTGGATATATGTGTGGAGAGCGGCTCTACTCGAGTATCCGAGTCAAGGTTCACGAGTTGTTTATATGTTCATGCTGATCATGATCCTTATAGGCTTGTGAAAGATACAATGAGAGTTGTCAGGTTTCATTTGAATACTTTTAAGCTTCTGGAGGAGAAAAAACCACCTGAAATTATTGATAAATTCGGCTGGTGTACTTGGGATGCTGTTTATTACAAGGTTGATACTCAATCTATTAGAAATGGGATTAAGAGCCTCGTGGAGGGCGGATGTCCTCCAAATTGGATTATTATTGATGACGGTTGGCAGTGTATTTGGCATGACGATCAAGAGCTCGATATGGAAGGTATGGAGAGAATGGTTGCTGGGATGTTAATGCCTAGAGAGAGTCCTAGGCTGAAGAGTTTTGAAGTCAATGAGAAATTTAGGAATTATAAGAGTTGTAGAGGAGATTCTGATAAAGCTGGAATGGGTGCTTTTATTAGGGATGTTAAGGATGAATTCAAGACATTAAACCATGTTTATGTTTGGCATGCTTTTTTGGGTTATTGGGGTGGAATTAGACCCAATACTAGTGGTATGCCAAGCTCTAAACTCATTGCTCCTAAGTTATCACATGCCTTGGGGAAGACTATGGATGATTTGGCTATTAATCAATTACATAGCTATGGGATTGGTTTCGTGGAACCGGAGAGAGCTGGGGAGTTGTATGATGGTCTTCATTCTTATCTTGCATCGGTTGGGATTGATGGTGTTAAGATTGATGTAACACATGTAAGTTGTCTAGTTGAATATGAATGGATTATTCAAAATGTTGTGTTTGTTTAATGAATTGTTGATTTGGTTTCAGCTGCTAGAGATGGTGTCGGAGGAATATGGGGGGACGGTGGAGGTTGGGAAAGCTTATTACAAGGCATTGAGTGATTCTATAACCAACTATTTCAATGGGAATGGTGCAATTGCTAGTATGGAACAAGGCAATGACTTTATGTTCCTAGGAACTGAGGTTATATCACTCGGACGAGCTGGTATGTTTTATGCATTTTTGAAGTATGGTTATTAATCTCTTAGGCTATAACAGAATTTCTAAATATAATTTGCTTTATTATATAATTTTGTTATGGTGCAGGAGATTTTTTGGGTGGCTGACCCGGCCGGAGATCCAAGCGGCACATTTTGGTTACAAGGTATCCATATGGTACATTGTGCCTATAACAGCCTATGGCTTGGCAATTTCATACACCCAGATTGGGATATGTTTCAAAGCACACACCCTTTAGCCTCATTTCATGCTGCATCAAGGGCCATTTATGGAGGACCCATCTACATCTCCGACCGTATCGGAGAACACAACTTCGATATACTAAAGACTCTAGTATTACCCGATGGCTCCATTCTCCGTTGCCAATCTTACGCTCTTCCTACCCGAGATTGCCTGTTTGAAGACCCTCTGCACGATGCAAAAACAACTCTTAAGCTTTGGAACCTTAATAAAGTAAGATCGTACTAGTTAAGTAATCAATTAAGATTCTTACAATTAACAATATTTGTTACTAAGTAACATTTTTTTACGCATGGTTTTGAATCAGTATACAGGAGTTTTAGGACTTTTCAATTGCCAAGGAGCAAGATGGTGCCGAACAACGCGGAGGAACATAGGTGCCCCGGAATGCTCACCAAGGATACATTGTCTAGCGAGTCCAAAAGACATTGAATGGAACAACGGGAAAAACCCATTTTCAGTAGCCAGAATCGAAACATTTGCAGTGTATCTCTTCTTGGAGAAGAAGCTATTAGTTGTGAAGGCAGCTCAAGTGTTAGAATTTGCATTGGAGCCACATAGTTTTGAGTTACTCACAGTTTCCCCGGTGCAGTTTTTATCGAAGAAATCGATCCAGTTTGCCCCGGTTGGATTGGTGAATATGCTGAATTGTGGAGGTGCAGTTGAGTGTGTAGATGTAGAGGAAAGCAGTGTGAAAATTGGAGTGAAAGGAAGTGGAGATACGAGAGTGTTTGCATCAGAAGAGCCAAGAATGTGTAAGATTGATGGAGTTGAGGTAGACTTTTATTATAATGATTACAGTATATGGTAAGAATTGAGGTTCCTTGGCCTGGATCTCCTGGCTTGTCCATCATTAAACTCTTGTTTTGACTTTGTATTAGTATATGTATGACTAATTTATGAATTTAGTAGTTCTCCTACTTTCATTATTCGGTTTTGCCAAGTCATCTTAAATCCAAGATGGTCTTAATATTGCTTTTTTACAAACTTGGAACATGTTACCAATTGAGCAACAACTTCTAGATGATTTAAGTTTGAGTTTTCACTCTCAAATTATGTCATCCTTTTTCTCATGACATACTAATCGCATTGATTAGTCACAACTAAATATTATTGATGAGTTAGCTCTTCTTGATCCTTCCTTATTTTTGTTTGGCAAAAAGCATCTTGAGGCCCCTGATCTTTCATCGTTCGGTGCATTAAGTCCTTGATCTTTCATTTGAACACATTAAGCCCTTGATCTTTTATTTTTGGTTCTATCAAGCCCTTATCTAATAAAATTGGATGATTTGTTAACTTTGACAAATTAATAAGATCAAAATATTGTGGCATAATTACAAATCTAGCCCGTTTAGGAGGGTTCATTAATATATGTGATTCACTTTGATTTTTACTTACATTTCCAGACAATATTGTCTTTTTCAAATTTTTTTCCCGCCTATCGAATGTAGTAACGCCGCACATTCTTTCTCAAACGTTTCTCTTTGTCTCTCTCCAATTAAGTCTCTCAAGTTTATTTCTGTAATCGTTTATTCTTCTTCATCTTTTCTCTTCTTTTCTTTTTCATCTTAGCTCTTCTCTTTGATTCCGGCCCCACAAATTAAGGCCAAATTCTTGATGACTGAAAATTACTAAAGCACATTTACTGAAAAGAAATTACTGAACTGAAATGAAGAACCGATAAGTACTAATAAGGCATAAAGAACATGGTCAAACATCATTCATTAGATTTCATCTATGTTTTCATTCTCTTCAATTTCACTTTCGAAATGACTAGAAAAGGAGCAAAAACATCGACAATAAATACTGATTTTTTTGTTCATTTTTTTTAAAATTGTTGAATAATTTATTGAAAATTCAATCAATTGTAATTAATTAGGTATCACAATATTTCAATTGGTCTTATTAATTTGTGAAAGTTAACAAATCATCCAATTTTGTTAGATGAGGACTTGATAGAACCAAATATAAATGATCAATGGCCTTATGCATCCAAATAAAAGATCAAGGACGTAATGCACCGAAAAGGGAAAGATCAGGGGCCTCAAGATGTTTTTTGCCTTTTTGTTTTCAAAAACAGTTTCTCATTAATGCGGAATAAATATATTAGATTCTTTTAACTATTACAAAAAAGAAATATTCTTTTAAGCTAATCAAACTATCAATTGACTCATTATTTTGAAAATCAATAACAATTTTTTTACCTTTTTGAAAGGGAAAAGAACTAATGAGCTTCTAATAAACGAAAGTTCAATAATTTATAATTAAAACTAATCGAAAACTCATCAATAATAGAAAGAATAGCATATAAACGGAATGACCGAGCAAAAGCATCGGTAAAACCATTAGCTAATTGACAAATAAAAAGGACCGAATACGCGTTAATGTCTTCGAGAACACCTTTGCATTGGACAGATCAACAATCAATGGGGCTAAATAAGTACAATTTTGAAAAAAATTAAATCCCTAATTGGACGGTGATTTTCAATTAAAAGTTGAGAGGGGGTTGGTACATAAGAATTAGAAAATAAAGGGAGTAAATTGGAAATTAGAAGAAGCATGGAGAGTATAGGAAGGACATAGAAGAAATCGGAATCTCCGATAGAGGAGGTTAAGAATCAAATCGATCAATTAGGTTAGAAGATGAACTCTTCGAGCTACATGGATAAGCAAATTACGGAACTATCCTCTCGAGATGAAGAAGATGAAGAGGATCACGCCTTCAATTTCCACCCAATTCGCCCCCTTTCTAAATCTCTTGACAGCGCTCCCGTTAGGGTATATTTTTCTCTCCCTCTTCTCCTTTTACTTCCAATTTAGGGTTAGGGTTTAGGGTTTATTGTTCTTTTTTTCATAATTTGCCTAATTGTTTGAAAAGTTATGATTTTCTGTATGTGGAAATGATGCAAGTTAGTAGCTTGGCTGTAAAACTTGTGGTTTGAATTATTTGATGAAACAAACACAGGGTTGGAGCTCGATGGACCAAATTGATTCTGCGAAACTCTCTGGTGGTGATACCGTTGGGAGTTCCGTCATTGATAATGAGTTGGTTGACAGGATTGAGCTCAAGTTGAAGGAACATGCTGACGTTTTGCTACACTCGGTGGAATGTCTCAGTGCACGCGTCTCCCAGATTGAAACTAGAACACGCCAAGTTGAAAATTCCTTTGATGAATTGAAGGAAGCTGTTGAGGTCAATCATGGGAAAATTAGTGGCAAGTTGATGGAGCTCGAGAATATCCTCATGGAGGTTTGTTTTCGTTTTATTTCGTTTGGTATTACTTACCCTTGGTCTTGGGTCCCTAGTTAGGATGCTTATGAAACTTGCTAAATGCAGAATCCAGGTTTATATATAGTCTATAGTTTGCTAAATATGGCGTCGAAGGACTTTTTGAATGATGTAGAATGAATTCATTGATGGGTTTTTTTTTTGTGGCGAGATAGGCTCTGAAAAATTCGGGATATTGGGTTTGGAATTAGAGAGAGGAGAGAGAATGGAGTCTAAATCGATAGCTCAACTGGGATTGTTTCCTTGCATGTCCAGGGAAAAAAATTTGATTTTTATGGGAAAGCAACTAACTTTATTTCAGAGGTTGTGTGACAGCGCTATGTTCTATTTAGAGAGAGAGAGAGAGAGAGAGAGAGAGAGAGAGAGATATGAAGGGCTGAATATACGTGATGATTTTAATAGAATTTTGTCATCTAGTTTAGTTGAGGGTTTTAGAATTGGAATATCAAAGTTAAGGTGCTGGTTTGGATGTCTCGGGCAAAACGAGTACTAGTTCTGGGAAAAGGTAATTAGCGAAAATGAAAATTATGTGGATCCCATCTACGCGATAAATTCTGTTATGTAATATTAGTATGTTTTGTCAAACTACCTGGTTGAAGCTTAATGGAAGTTAGTGCTGAAAAAAGTATCATTTTGTTCAATCCATCAAATTTGTGGCTGTCACTTAGTTCTATGTTATCTGCCTTGAAGAATTGAATTTTTGTATTTTTCTACTTGTGAAAAGATGTTAGTGCTAGTATCTAAGGATCTGATTCTAAGTTCTAAATTTTGTACAATTGGAACATCCACAACTTTCTACAACTTGTCTAAGTTGAAGTTTTTAAAATGACATGATAGGTCGACTGGGTTTGAAAATGCAAACTTGTGAGAACTTTGATTGCAATTCCAATGTGTAACCGAGCTGCAAAAATAAAAATAAAAAAACCAAAACCAAAACGTTCCCAGACCTGAAAAGCAATTCTAATGGGACTACGAGTATTGCCTTGAGCTATCATTTAAGGAAAAAGTGAAGTAGGTTAGACTGGCTTTGGTCTTCTATTCGAATCTTATGCAGGGTTGAGAACTATGAATGCAGAAGAATTAAATATATTTTTGCTCTATCATTTAAGGAAAAAGTGAAGTAGGTTAAACTGCTGCATAAAAAGATGAATCGTAACTAGAAATGTGAAATGTGAGGAAAAAAAAACTGCATGCTCATCTAGGGAGATTTTTTATAGGATATTGTTATGATTATGAACACGGTTTGGGATCTAGTTATGGGACCTTGTACCTTAAAATCTTCTAGGAAAGAATGCTTATTAATCTTCTTTCCTTCTCCTATCTTGTTAAAATGGTTAGGAGCTCGTTAAGAGAGAAACCCACGATCTCGGAATTGTTAGGAGCTCATTAAGAGAAAACTCCACAATCTTTTAAAGTTGATTGGACCTTAATTGGATTTTTATTGATAGCTTATATTATTAATGATCTGTGTCATATATCTATATAGAGACAGCCTGACGAGGAATACGAAAGTAGTAACAAAATGGGAATAGAAAACGATAACTAATCCTTATCGACCTAGGACAATAATAGAAAATAACAATTAAATAGCTAATCCTCAATGGAATAAGGAATCTGAAAATCCTAATCTATATATTCCTAGCTATTAACGAAACAATTTAACATAATTGAATACCAATTAGGACTCTAAGAAACAATCAGCAGCACGTTCACGACAGATATCTTGATCAAGTTGTCCTGGTTTGTTTTCTTTATTTCTTTAAATAAATATCCTGCATATTTATAATGGAAGCTTACAACCTGAGATGATGCACTTTACACCTGAGATTGTGTTTGTTTTTGTAGTTTATAAACGTAATATTTGGTAGTTCAGACAATCTAACGGGCTGGGTCAAATGTAGTTAAAACTTCTAGCATAGCTTACATTTCCATCAAAATTGTTCCTTTTAATCTTTTTCAATTTTATTTTTTTGCAAAGAGGACACCTTTTCTTGCCCAATTTGGGGTTAATCAAGGCAAGCCCTTTGTTGTCGATCCATGTTTTCTTAAATTTATTAGCTTATGAATTTCTTGCAGGTTCATAATAGTGTCAAAGATTTGAGAGACAAACAAGAGATAGCAGAAACTCAACAGCTGCTGGCAAAGCTTCAAGCTTCCAAGAATGACTCGCAACCAGAAAAACATAGCAGCACAGTGAAACAGAGTTCAGGGACAGAAGCAATATCGTCTCAACAATCCGACCAATCACCCTCTGTTCCCGCTGTTTTTCCTCAACCTATTCCTACAAATTTGCCGCCTCAGAATTATCCTCCAACAACACCTGCAGCATCTCAGTTCCCTGGAGTTGCAGCAACAGCACCTCAAGTCCCCTCCCATTTCTCCCAGACTATTATGCCCGCTTTTGGTCACCAAGAATCGTTCTACTCAATTCCAGCTACAACCTCTGCAGCCAGTCATCAGGCGTACGTACCTCCTAGTCATCAGTCACAATCACAGTCACCTCCTCAGGCTCATCAGCATTATCAAGGTTTGACTCATCTTCCCCCAAATCCGCAGCTAACTCAATTACCTCAAGGGCCTCAACCTTTTACTCCAGTTAATCCTCGAACTGACAGCTATCACCCTGAGGAACTCCCTTATTTGCCATCTCATGGAATTCAGAATCCTTCTCAGTCACATGAAAGACCTCCTCATCAATACTTGCATATGAATCCTCCTCCTCAGAGAAGCTATGAACAACCCTCAAACTTGCGTTATCTGGAATCTACTTCCTCAATATTACCAGCTCAGGGGCAACAACCTGCAGGATATGGTAATAGCATGGACTATCACTACTCTCCTACACAAAGTGGCAGTTCTGTTATGAAACCCTTCCAACATTCATTATCTAATCCAGCTACGAGTGGTGATATTGGTTACTCACGGTTGCCAACTGCTCGCGTATTACCACAGGCTATTCCAACTGCCTCTAGTGTGGATAGTAGATCAAGCTCTTCTGAGAGTGGAAACAGGGTGCCGGTTGATGATGTTATTGACAAGGTGGTGTCCATGGGGTTTCGAAGAGACGTGGTGAGAGCAACAGTGAATAAACTGACGGAGAATGGGCAACATGTTGATTTGAATATCGTGTTGGATAAGTTGATGAACAATTCTTAATCTGTCATAAAAGGGAGTGTTATATTGTGATTAATGCTGCTTGAATTTGATCTGCATAGAACATTGGATTGCCAATTTATGACTCATTTCTCATATGAGAGTTTTATGCACATGTACATGCCTATTCTATTGGTTGCTTTGTAGAAGTTAGATGTTTCAATTGAATGAATGGTTTCATTTAGATTCGATTTTGTTGTTTTTGAATGTAGGACATGCTTGGTTTTCTGTCTTCATGTTGAGCAACTACATATTTGAGTTTGGTTATGCAGCATCAAATCCCGTAGCTTGATTGTTTTGGAATCATTATTAACAGAAAATATTATTTTTTTAATATTTCAATGATTTATGGGAAAATTGTTAATAAAATTTACTTGGTTTCGTTGATTGCAAATGGAGGAAAAGGCATGCAAGGGCCGACTGAGCCTTAAGACGATTACAAATCAATTAGTAGTTTTATTATTGTGTATGATAAAATAAAAACTTATCTTCAAAATTATTTGTTGGGAATAACATATTTAGCATTTATATATAAAATATAACAAACTTATTAATCAAAATATTTGGCAAGTGTTCAAGTTCAAACCTCTTCAGGCACCAATTCTTATTCTCCAACCTCTATATTAGCTCATAATCGTATTCTTGCTCTTCTCGATTACAAAGACTTCCCGAAACCCGAATTCCCTCTTTCGGCACAACCCGAATCCATCCCAAATAATTCATAAACCACTTTCCATCCCACATGCCACTCCATGTAATACATTTTCTGCTCTTGGAAATTCTCCAAAAAACTTGCGGGTATCCTGTCCTCGTTCTTCTAAAGTTACTTGGTTTGCAATCTCACCAAAAACCGAGTGTTACCTGTTCGTGCTCCCTAACGTGTCCACACTAGAGGAGGTTTTTCGACTTCCTTTACCTCAAAGTCTTCCATTGTCCCGATTCGTTCTTGACGAGTATTAGCTCACTGGAGAACCGTTGGCACCCTAAAGTTGTGATTTTCCAACGAGACATTTAGTCGTATATACGTGTTTTACTTGTTTTAAAATCCCTTTTTGTACATTTATAACTCTAAAGGCCGTACGACCCTTACTCACAGGGACATAAAAGTCATTTCTCCCATTTTATATCAGGTTCACTCGGGTAGTTTTGTATATTCTTTTTAACCAATATTCATGTCATGGGGATAAAAGTGTGTAGATAGTTTAATATTTTTAGTATAAATGCATGCTTTAGGCGTTTTAGTACTTCCCTATTTGTAAATAGTCGTTTTTGGGTCCAAATAGTCGACATATTGATATTGTTTTTTGTTTCGTAGATATTTGTTCCGGTCCGGATGGTGCATTTTATCCAATTGTACATTATGTGAACATCCGACTAAATAAAAGTCTAACTAAATCTATAGTTAGCATCAATACTTCTTGAATGATTAGAGTGTCAAAATTAATAACTTGTCCACGAATATAAAAAGAATCTCTAGTTTTCAAAATGATTGATTTTCAATTAATTTATCTTTTTTTTTTGGCCAACTGGGTGCCGACTCTAGTTTTCTTTCCCACTTATAATCTTCTTAAAATCTTTTGTTGTCTAAAGGTTTACTTTCTCTCTTCAAACGCCGCCTAAATAACTTTGATATTAAAAAATTGAAAAGTTAAAGTTGCTTAAAATAGCTTATTTTTACAACTTTTATATCTTAACTTCCTTAACTATTATTTTTTTATTATTTATGGAACATCATATTTTTTTGTGAAATTATATAAAGTATTAACTCATAATAATGAGTCTTTTTTAAAAACTTTATAAAAATAAAGTAATTATTATTACCATTGGTAAAGTGGAATTGAAGTTGATTCAATTATAAAGACGATAAATTAACCAAAAAATTAAGTAAATACCATACTAAGGAAGGACGAAGTGAACATAGAAAAACGTATAATACTAATAATATGGATAATAACAATAAGGGATAAGTTTAAAAATAATGTTTGTGGTTTCCTCAATTTGCAAATAGAGGTCTGTGGTTTAACAGTTTGCAAATAAAGGTATGTGGTATGAAGTTTTTTGCAAAATAAGGTATCATAAATTACAACTTTACGTTTTAATGCCAACAAATTTTCGTATTTTTTAAGAAAATGTACATTTTACATATCGATAAAACATATTCTTTAATGATTTTTCCCATTCTCAAATCGAAATCATAAATTATATTAAGGACGGTTTACGTTCTTTTATAATTTGATGATTTACAGACTAATTTGACGTTCAAGTCCATTTTACAAACCTGCAATTCGATCTCGAGGATCAATATATTGCCAATGTAGAGATATAAGTTGTTTAAAAGATAAAAATATCATCAAAACTCAATAATGTGATTTCAGATACTCTATTTTGTAAAAATATTCATACCACATACCCCTATTTGCAAAACAAATCATACCACATACCTTTATTTGCAAATTGTTAAACCACAGACCTTTATTTGAAAATTGAGTTAACCACCAACATTATTTTTGAACTTATCCCTAACAATAATAACAAAAATAAAGATATGTTGCAAGTCAAAGGCTAACAACGAGTACAGTATAGGTTGCCCATGCCTATCCCACAACTTCCACAAGAATACATATTCAAATTTTGTTGGCAGACATTTCTGGTCTATATTATTGTTGAATACTTATTAATTCATCAATTGACAAAAACATTTCACTGCTCCTCCTTCAATCATAAATCATGATTGCCTTGGATTAGGAAAGCTTCCTAGATACTGGACCATTATTATTATTATTATTAAATTAATCCCATACTTATTAGATGACAACAAATTTGATGTTTACGTACAAAACAATGAAATCTTAAGTATAACTTTTATGAAATGATGTAATTTCAAACTGCAAACAATAGAAGATGTGCAGTTTAAAACTTTATCAGGTAGCTAAAATGATGAAGGTTGCAGAATAAGTAAACAAGAAAACCCACATAATTTTATTTATTTTTTCTTTTTTTTTGATATACATTGGCCCATTGGGCCAAAATTCCATAGTTTTGTTGCATGTAATACTAAATAAGTTCGCCCTTAATTAACATAGCCCTATTATTATTATTATTATTATTATTAAAAAAAAGAAAGTGGGTACTGGATTAGCATGATAGAGCTCTCACGAAGTTAAAAGAAATGGTCCCAAAGGCAAAGGGGAATTAAATTGGCTTAGCAATTAGCATAAAATTTAATCTTGAGAGTGCAGATTTTGTGGACCCAAAAAAGAAAATAAATAAAGAAGGGATGATTGGTCCATCCGTTTTGTACATAATATAATTAAGAATTATAGGTGTTTGTTCGTTTTCATCTTTAATTTCATTCTGCACACAGATTTTGATTTTGATGAAAGAAACAACATTGCTATGCTTTGCTTCCTTCATTACCACTCACTTATGTCTTGTCAATTTTACCTGCATTTGCACTTCCATTCTGCCACCACTTTCGTGTTTTTTTTTCCTTCTAAAAATACATTTGAATTACTTGTATAATAATTGGATCATTATAACTAGCATAACAAAAATTCTCAAACACTTAAAAAATAAAAATTTAACACTAATAAGGACTCTTCAATTATTGTTATATAAAAAATATTTATGCAAAGTTGTTTGACATATTGATTTAGTTTTTATGTTTGCTACTACATGTATTTGAACTTGTCATTTATCACTCACTTGCATGAACATATTCTTGTTAAATCCAAAATGTTTCTAACTTTTCAAAAACCATGAAAGCTTCCTTACATGTAATTTATTATTATTATTATTATTATTATTATTATTATAACAAAATAGATAGGACTTATTCCTATATATAAATATTACCCACCGAACAATGTCTTGGTGGTTATTACATTCCACTAAGAAGTGTAAGGTCATGAATGCAAATCTCATAATTGTAAGAGGTGAATACTCAAAAAAATCAAAATGCATTCATATATGGAGCTTTTATTGTTGTTAATAAGAAATTTCAAATAGTACATAAAATTTGTTTTTAATTTTTTACTTGTATAATTCTTATTTTTTCGGTTAATATGTTTTAGTGAAATTTATGACTACTCTTGGAAGAAAATTTAGAAAGCTTCTAACACTCCTTTAAAATATAAAAGACGATAAGTTAATATTGAAACTATTTAAGATACAATGAAAAATAAAAAACTCTTTTTAAGTATGTAATTTGGAAACACTCTAACTTTTTCTATTTTTGAATTTTAGATATCAGATTTTAACTTTTATATATTTTTCTATTGAAGTATATGACTCGATAACATAGAGAACATCCAGTTGTACTTTTGAGATATTTCATTATTCTATATTTATGTCCCATAATTGGTTTTATATATATTTGCTTACCATGCCTATGTATGATAAATATATGATCTTTACACAACAATGTCTACATTTTGACTACCAACAACACTAGAATATGATATGTTTTTCATATGATCAATTTTCTTTTGTGTTATGTCGTTTGGACATAGGGCTATGTACATATGGGTTTACAAATTATTCGAGTATCTTGTTGATGCATTATTCGAGTATCTTGTTGATGCATATGTAAGGACAACATTTTCGAAGAACTACCCCGCTTCAAGTTTTAACAGCAAATTATAAATATGTTAACAAAGATCTACTTAATCCTAAAACGTAGTCCAATAGAAAAAGATTGTCTTGTATATTTAAGGAGTTATGTAGTTTTTAAGTTAGTAATGTGAGACATTTAACATATTCTAAGTAAGGTTGTTCCTTATTCCGGAAGTTATTCAGCTTTGCAAGTTAGCAATGTGATACATTAATAACATGGTACCTACCAATTGAACCAAAAGTTGGAGCTGATAGTTAAGGTCAACAACATGTTTTATATTAAATCTCTGACACATCCCTCTCAGGGAAAATGTCCCTTGAGTTTGAAACGTGCACAACACAAGTTCATCTCATCCACCATGTACTACTAATTCAACATATATTAAGATTGTCAAGATTAATTTGAACTCAGGACCTTTTAACTGTAGAGAGAGGCTTTGATATCGTGTTACTTCGATTGAATTAAAAGTTCGAATTGATAGTTAAAACTCAACTACATCTTTTAATCTAACAATATGAATCATCATCTGTATCTTTAATCAAGTTTCAAAATATATGTCATTGTGCATATTCAAAAGACTAATAAGATATCTGTAAAATACACTAGAAGCAATATATGAAGCCTTCAAATAACATTATAATACAGTAAAAAATATTAACCTGCAACTTGTAATCGATCACATGATACTTTGTCATCACATTTTTTTTCTTTCAAAAAGATGATAGTATTGAACATATTTTAGGAAAAAGAAACATCCAAAATGTATTACATAGATAGAATGGTGGAGGCATCAGATTCAATTATTGATCATTATTAAGAATATTAACAACCTTAGGAAAGTTTTTTAATTAAAAGGTTTATAAGAAAAACGATATATAGGAGAAACAAACAGAAACAAAAGCTCTCTTGCACTGCTGTAAAAGCTTTGAGAAAATTGCCCTCTTTTCTTTTCTTATTATTTCTTACAAAGCAATAGTTTTAAAAATAAAGAGAGAAAAAAAGATATGTTAATAATGGCACACTATCAGAAGTATATAACTATATTTATATAAAAAGTGAAGCCATCGCCATTTGATAGATAATAATACATATACAGACCTTGTTTGGCATTTTATGCTTAATTAGAATAATTTCTCTCAAAACCAAATGAAATGATACATATTCCAAATTTATTCTTAATGTATTTTGGGAGGTATTAATATACTCCAAGAGAATGCACAACTCACTAGAAATGTGAGTATCTGTCTGTCAATTCCCAGTCCAAAGAGATGACTGCAATTATCTGTTTACTAGTGATGATAAGACACTCTTGAAAAGCCAAATTCCAATAAAGCTTTTTACTGCTTTCTATATTTCTAATCTAATAAAGCTTAAATCAAAAGTAAAACTAAAAGCTAAATGGCTTAATACATTTTACACTCCCTGTGCTTGCTTAATTCGCAAGCTGATACCCAGAACTTTAAAATGATTTTCTGCATTTTCGTACTTAGCTAAAACTATATAACTATTTCTCATCAATTTGATCAAATTTCATCCCATTAATCTAATGGTGAAAAAGAAAAAAATAATGATTACTTTTTAAAAAATAAAATAACTATAGAAAAACTCTAGAGGGTATAATTTCTAAAGAAAGGTGGATATTAAATAAAGTATAATACTCAACATTTGAAAAGTTATTTTTATTTATACCCGACTCAAGTTGGAACCATAATGTGCATAGTTTTTTTTAGACTTAATACATACAGAACCCTTTCAAGTTGTCCATTACATTCGATCCCCTCAACTTAAAGACGTTACAATCAACCCCCTCAACTTGCATTTTTTTAACATATAAGCCCCTGACAATGACGTGAAACATTCTTCAAAGGGTTACTTGTTAAAAAAAATACATGTTGAAGGAGATATTTGTTAAAAGATGCAAATAAAAAGAGTTAACCGTAACATTTTTAATTTGAAGGGTCAAGTTTATAAACAATTTAAAGAAGCTATAGATGTATTGAGGCTTTTTTTTATAAAAAATAAAATTGTACGTAGATGTTTTAAGTATTGAGAAAAGTAAATATAAAATTAACAGAAACATATCTATATTAATAAAATAGAAAGGAACAGTGAATAGACAGAAAAGAAAGAAGGAAGGGAAGGGAGGATAGTGGTGTGCTCTGTATTTTTTTTTTCCTTTCTTTGTGGCTTCTCTTCTCGAGATACTGCACGGGAAAACAAGTCAGATTTTCTTTCTTGATTCTTGAGATAACCTTGCTGTCGGACCCCATTCCCAGACCCCTCTGCCCTTATCTCCTTCTCCCTCCAAAATCAACATAAATAAAAATACTACTACTAGCTTTTCTTTTTTCTGTTTCAGAACCTCACATGCTGCTGGACTGGATATTTTTCTTATTAGTTTAGTTTCACTCTAACTTATATACATCTACCTGCCATTTTCAGTTCTTGTTTTCTCAATTAAAAATGGGCGGCATCTTTCCAGTTTTCTCACTTAAAAATTTGCTGGTTCTTTCTCTGGCTATCAATGTCGGCTTCGTTTTGAGAGAGTTGTATGATACTCAGAATCTTTGCTTCATTGGGGTATCTTCTGCCGAACACAAACACCCTTTGGCTTCTCACACCACCCATCTGTCTTTGGACAGTCAAGACATGGATAGAGACGTCAATCTGGACCAGTAAGCCATATGTTTAAACCCTTCTTTTTTTTTCTTTCTTTTCTTTCTTGTTTCACTAAATTTTTACTTCTGAGAACAAAATATCAAACACCTGTCTGGTGTAGTAGATTGAGTAAAATTAACAGTTTGTCGTTATTTATAGTTTATTATTAAAATTCAAGACTGAAATCCGATTGCCCAATATATTTTATACTGATGATTTGAGATTTCTTTAACGTGGGTATTGCTTACTTCATAAATTAGCAATCTATGCTTGCTCACTCCGCTATAGTTTCTGGTCAAAGACAACTTATTGGAAAAAATCTAGTGCACTCTCGGGGTATGGTAATTACCGCTAACCCTTTTACTAATTTAGAAATTTGGCGGTCAATGTGCAACAAATTGGGTTTAGAGGTACAAATTACCTAATTTTTCCTACTTAACAGGGTTTTACTGGAAGACCTTCCCGCACAAAAGAAAAAATTGCATACAAACTACACATCGTTTTATGTAGGGGTCTTTGTGAGGATCGAATCTTTAGTATAAGTTTTCTATTTTTTTGATAAATTGTGAGGAGTAGAGTTCGAACACCTCGACTCTCAGACTCATGCATTGATAAGTGTAACAATCGGTACTTGATGACTAGTTTTTGTAATATCTCTGTTCCTTCCCAAGTTGGAGGGTTGATGATGTAATTGATAAAATTGTGACATTTGGACCTTTGATGGTGCTCCTCCTATATCAAATTGACCTGCACCAACACCATCGTCATCATTATATGACTTAGTTTGCTGACCTTCCCACTTAAAAAAGGTTCAATTTTCATATGACCAGTTGCATTTTGGAAGACCCCAAATGTGCATTTTAGCACTATAAGATGCATGTTTGTGGGTTCCATGTGGGTTGTTCTAAATCTAAATGGAATGGAGAGATCCTTTTGGCCTTTGAGAAGATCTAAAGAATAAAAAGTGTTTAATGTTTTTCTTTAGTTGCAGTCATTTGCCTATGCTTTTTATGTTTAATGAATGGACTGTTTTTAGGTTATTTTGGTAGTGGGGTTTTTGTGGGTCCTTGTAGAGATATTTGGTTATATACCAATTATAAGTGGATCTTGGGTTAGTGGGTCAGAATCTTCTTGCAGACAGCTTATATTGATATGATTTTAGCCATGCATATTTTACACAAATCATCTAATTATTATTAATAAGGGTCCTATCATTTCTGCCTTCCCATACCTACCCCACAACCATATTTGGATTCTTTCTAGTGGCCTTTACTTCTATGATGAGTGCTTCCCAATTAGCAAAAGTCATTACTAGTCTATAATCGGGTTATTGTTTCACAGTCCTATTATGTAATTTATATAATTCAAATGGTAACAAGTAATAAACCGTGTCAATAAACGGATTATGTTATTAAATCGTGTTATCATATCTAAACTTGCAAAATATTTAGAATACTTGTAGAATATTTTTCTTTGAGGATATTTCTTTTCTTATCGGGAATACTTCTAGAGTATGATATCCTTGCATGTATAAAAAAGTTACTTCTAGAGTCTTTTAGGGAATAATGAAGGTATACATCTCTTTGAGTATGAACTAAACATCTCCTGAAATTGACAGTGGTAAAAATGACCCTCTTTGATGTCTTGTCTTGGTCAACATACAAGAGGACCACTCTTCTTCACAGTTTAATTTGCTTGCTGCATCCTTACGAAATTGTCTCAAGTACAGCTGTAATAATTAAATTGGTAATTCAAGTCTTCAAATGGAGATTTTCTAAATGTACCATTAGATTTAGCCTAGAACTAGAGTAATAATTTATTGATTGGTATCTCAGAAGCATGTGAATAAAATATGTTATCCTGATGGCAACATTGCATTTACTAAGGTAGCTTACTTTATGCAGTGGCGATCCCACAATGTATGAAAGATTCTGGCAGGAAATGGGTGAGAGGGCCACAATTGTTATTCCTGGATGGCAGTCAATGAGCTATTTTTCGGATATTGGAAATCCGTGCTGGTTTTTGGAGCCCGAGTTTGCTAAGCAGATTGTGAGACTGCATAAGATAGTAGGCAATGCAGTGACCGATGATCGCCAGATTGTTGTTGGAACAGGTTCAACCCAGCTGTATCAGGCTGTGTTATATGCACTTGCTCCCCATGATGCTGACGAACCCATCAACGTTGTCTCTGCAGCTCCCTATTACTCTGTAAGTTCCATATACACTTCAGTAGTCTTGTTCCAGCACACCGGATACAGGTGCATTGGGGCGAGGGAGCAGGGACGCATTCCCTGTCGATTTGGATCCTCGTGGTTTTTTGGGATTTCCCTGCCCCATTGCACCCCCTAATAATGTTTGTTCACCATGTGTACAAAAACAAATAATCATTAATAAGAGGTTTACAAGATATGTGACTACCTTTCAATAGTACGGTCCAATGGACGAAGAACAAAATAAAAAAATGGACAGAAAATATGTGAAGGAACAACAGATTTTTTGGGGGCTAGTATACATTTTATCCAGATTCTGCTACTGGGACATAAATCTGAGCAAGGTTCAATTACTAGGACAGAAATTTCGTGTTAACTATGAACTTTTATCTGATGTTTTAGCCATTCTTTGTAATGCATTTATATACGTGTCAACATTAGCACATATCCATAGTAAGATATATCATTTATTTGTTTGAAAGGCACCAATATAGTTTTAAAATGTTTTTGGTCTAATATAAATTATTGTTTGATGCAGTCTTATCCTGCAATTACAGATTGCCTAAAATCTGGTTTACACAAATGGGGAGGGGATGCTTCCTCTTTTAATAAAGAAGGAAACTTTATTGAACTAGTGACGTCCCCAAATAACCCGGATGGATTTTCAAGGAATTTTGTCGTGAATAGAACTGGAGGCATATTGGTGCATGACTTAGCTTACTATTGGCCCCAATATACACCGATTTCTTCCCCAGCTGACCACGACATTATGTTATTCACCGTATCCAAAAGCACTGGCCATGCTGGAATGCGCATTGGGTAAGATGCCATCATTTTATAACAAAAAATGGACTCGGGTGAGATGTTTGGAGTTCTGATATTTTTACCTTTTAACATTTTACAGTTGGGCTCTCGTGAAAGATAAAGAGGTAGCGAAGAAGATGATAAAATATATAGAGCTGAACAGTATAGGCGTTTCCAAGGATTCACAGTTGCGGGCGGCTAAGGTCATGAAAGTGGTGTCGGATATTGAATCTGAATCATTCCCAAATAAAATGGAGTCCCTTTTTGAGTTTGCATACGAAAACATGGCAGAGAGGTGGAGACTTCTGAGGGAAGCGGTGAAAACAAGCGGTCAATTCAGTTTACCAGATTTCTCTCCTGGATTTTGTCAATATCTTGGAAGGGTCTTCAAGCCTCAACCCGGTAAGAGTCACACTTAAACCTTATGAAGCTTATAGGGATAATGTCATATTAGGGGTAAATCATCAAAACATTTACTAGTTTACGCCTCAACCTGGTTACTGTCGCAGTTAAGCTAATAATGAAGCTATATTTTGAGGTTAATGACATATTAGTTTATGGTAGATGGAAGAAAATTCTTGGTATGGAGTGAATTCTATTCAATTTTGCTGGTCATATTGGGAGATGTATTGGTGTTGCATCCGCCAATATAGAAGGCAGGGTGTTGAGTCCTTCAATATAGAAGGCACGGAGTCGGAGTACATCCGACTCCATGACCAAAAAAGGGGCAGAGGATGGATATCTGTCGTTTAGACACACCATTGAGACAGGCGGACTAAGCTGTCCTGCCTGCCACAGTGGCGGCGCTGAAATTTGTGATTTTCCCTTTTCTTTTTGTTCTTACATACATGGCTTATATTTGTGCTACTTTTGTGCAGCATTTGCGTGGTTGAAATGCGAAGAACCTATAAAGGATTGTGAAGAATATCTGAGGTCGAATAAAATATTAAGTCGAAGCGGGATTCATTTCGGAAGTGGGGCTGAGTACGTAAGGCTTAGTTTATTAGAGAGAGACCATAACTATAAATTATTTATAGACAGGCTCTCCAAACTTCATGTTCATACAAACCCAAGGACAAACTTAGTTTAGCACTCTGTTTCCCTTCTTTTTTCCAATTTTAAAAACGTATAATTGGTTTGGATCCCACTCAACAATTAGATAATTAAGTATACATTAGTGGTTAGTAGCAATTATGTTAATGTTAGATCTCAAACCAGCATTTGTCAAGTACTATAAGAGATCAAATTATAAGAATAGTAATCAATAGGGCAAATTAGCAAAATACTCTATTTAAAATACCATGTGTGGGAAATTATGTTCCTATAAATGATTTAGAAAAAATATTGTCTACTCAATTCTCGTTTTTTTACTCGCTTGTTTTAGAGAATCTAAAAAGAAAAGAGAGATTCCAGAAACAAGGAAAACCAAAATCCAAAACAAAGGGTCCTCAGACAACAAACAAGACTTCCCTGTGACCAATTGCGTGTAATAATAACAAGCTTCAAAATTCATTCTAAATAAGTATTGAAAAACAAAAATTACATTGATCCATAATCGAGTTCCTTGCCCAAAATGTATCTGTCTTTATACAACCGTGCTTGCATTAACATAAATCATGATGAATTGGACATTAGAATGAATGGAACAAGTTGGCATCTTCACATTTCACATTGATCGTATGAAGATGTTTTAAATAATAACATAATATTCCTTGGGAAATTGGTTTAAGTTGAAATGAAGCTGACAACAACACGTCTTCAATAAAATCTCAACTTAATTATCATTTTCCCTTCCGTGATTTCGAATACCTTTATCGGTTCATAAAGAAGAGGTATTGATGTCTGAAAAGAAAAAGATTAAACTACATGACAATCAATTTGTTTAAATTAAACACTCATATTATAATTAATTCGTTTAAATTAAAATCACTATTGTTGTTCTCACATTCAATTACAATGCATAACGTTTGTTTAATTAAATGCCAAAGTTAAATTAGTTGATAAACAAGAATTACATCTGATTTCTAAGGGCAATATAAGGAAAGTTTGAAAATTTTGAGAAAGAAAAATTAATAGAGGATTAAATATCATTCCAAAAGTTCTCCTGATAAAAAGGAAATCTTATGGGCCAGCAGATATTGGCAAGTTATCAAATACATATGGAGAAATGGCTCAAAATGCCTTGTATTTTTTTGAAAACCATGAAATATAGTAAACTGCAAAAGCAAGAGCTGAACAAAGAAAACAGCGGGTTCAGATAACCAGTTCCCCAGAAAAAGACTTGTAAAACATTCCTAGCTAACTCATGAGGAAACAGTATTTGCCGATCTACGAAACAAAATATAAAACTATTAGGGAGCTCGTTAAGCAAAACAAACCAATTTTTGACTACAACATTATAAAAAGAAGAATTCTCTAATGACCGAGACAAAATTCCCTGTATTTAATTTGTCAAAGATCAGATACAATTATATATGTATATATGTTTCCAAAATTCGACAACATTGTTTTGTTATCAACAAATAGAATGGCCACAGTTTTCAAAATACAAATAGAATAGCTGCACAATAATAATCATTTTACAAACGCGATTTTAGGCTTGATAAATAATATCATCCACTGGATCGATCTAGAAATATCAGTGAAGAACATATGCTAGCCCTCCCAGAATAAAAAAGCTCTAAAAATGATATCTAAGTTTTCAGAAAATATCTAAGTTAATATTTGAGAACCAGGAAATAAGTTTATTAAGTTTCTCATCATTTTTCTCTCAATAAAATAACTCAGATATACAAATATATTCAAAGAGAGATTCCAGGAACAAATGGAGAAGCCATGAGACATATTTCCTTTGCTTGTTTTTGGAGCTAGAATTTACCAATCAATATGAATAATATTGTGATAAGTTGTATATAAACAAAGAATAACAATATCTACCCATTTTGATTGGCAATTCAAGCTCCATAACTAGTAAGGAGTATTCCGCAACTGAACAATACAGAAAGAAAAAACTTATGAAGCTGAATATTAGCTCTCCTAATGGCTGTATATGGCTGAAGAATGGCTGCCTATGGCCAATGATCTTCATTTGGCTTGGTATTTATAGAATACTTAGAATGATTTGCCAACTAGATTTTAATAGGATTCATGAACATACAGTTGTAATCCATTATTTAAAATCATTTATATTATTTAGAAATAAAATGTATTAATACATAAAAAATTCACTGCTTTATAAAGAACAACTGACAACTTCACGTGAGATGTAACGCACGTACGTTTCATGTAAAGTTGCGAACTGTCATTTGTAACGCATGTCCAATGAAGATGTGTGACAATAATACTCTAATGCGTTACTGTATCTTATGTGAAGTTGTCAGTTCACGTGATATGTAATACACTCACATCTCACGTGAAGTTCCCAACAATTATTTGTAACTGAAAATTTATTTAAGGCTTGATTTACTGATTGTAACTTTGATGAGTTAGTTTTTCTAACATTAGAGGGAGGAAAAAAAAGCTAGAAAAAGAAATCAGTTGAAATCAATTATCTTTGTCTCAGTTTGATTCTCGTACTAAAGAATGTGAACTAGAAAATACACTGCCTTATAAAGAACAACTGACAACTTCACGTGAGATGTGACGCACGTACGTCTCATGTGAAGTTGCGAACTGCCATTCGTAACGCATGTCCAGTGAAGATGAGATGTGACAATAATACCCTAATGCATTACTGTATCTTATGTGAAGTTGTCAGTTCACGTGATATGTAATACACTCACATCTCACGTGAAGTCACCAATAATCATTTGTAACTGAAAATTTATTTAAGCCTTGATTTACTGATTGTAATTTTGATGAGTCAGTTTTTCTAACATTAGAGAGAGAAAAAAACGGATGGAAAAAGAAATCAGTTGAAATCAATTATCTTTGTCTCAGTTTGATCCTCGTACTAAAGAATGTGAACTAGAAAATTCACTACCTTATAAAGAACAACTGACAACTTTACGTGAGATGTGATGCACGTATATCTCATGTGAAGTTGCGAACTGTTATTCGTAACGCATGTCCAATGAAGATGAGATGTGACAATAATACCCTAATGCGTTACTCTATCTTATGTAGAGTTGTCATTTCACGTGATATGTAGTATAGTCACATCTCATGTGAAATTGCCAACAGTCATTTGTAATTGGAAATTTATTTAAGACCTGATTTACCGATCATAACTTTCATGAGTAAGTTTTTTTAACATTAGAGGGAGAAAAAAACACCTAGAAAAAGAAATCAGTTGAAATTAATTATCTTTGTCTCAATTTGATCCTCGTATTAAAGAATGTGAACTAAAAGTTCAAAAAATAATTTATTACAAAACTCTCAATTGTCATACACATTTTCTACTCAAAAAGAGTGACAAGTTACATATTCTGATTGTAGATTTTCCAAAAATAATTAAATAGTCTCGAAAACATCAAAGTGCTAATGACTCGCACACACGTATAAAATGTGGTAAACCTACCAGTTCCAAATATAAGAATTCTCGTAAAATATAAGCCGAAAGAAACAAATAGCCTTTCCACTTTTCTTTTTCGCTTAGTTGACTAAAGTTTCATACTGATAACGTGTTGTGAATAAGAAAACTTGTAAAAACAATATTAATGTATGTCTTATCGCATATGAAAATACAATATAAGATTAAAGTAATTATTTTAAAACAAGATATCAAATATCACAATACTCAAGTACCATAACGGTCAAATCAAAATAATGATATGATTCTCAGCATGCATCTATACCGTATTGTGTTCTCTATTATATTCATATATCTATTTGTTGTATAATCTTCTCATTTATTAATTACCAATTTTATAAGTTTGACTAATAATATAGATAATATAATATTGACTAACATAAAATGTACCTTTTGAGAAAACAACCAAGATTATTTTTTCTCGCGTAAAAACAATCAAAGAATCCAAATTTCAATAATCAAGAGGAAGAAGAATATCTCAATCCTTCACATTAAATAAGCGAAATGAAAATGTTTTTTTTAGAGTTACAAATTTTGCGGAATCGTACCCAAGACACTTCCTAAATGCAAGTAGTAACTGTAACAAAAAAAATAAAAAATGCAAGTAGTAACCATTATGGGCTAATTTGGCATTAATAGTGAAACAATTGTTATTAGGAAAGGGGTGGTACATCAAGAAAAACAGGCAAAAACTGTAAACATATTTAATAAACACATTTTAAAAAATTTAAAAGTCAAAAACTAAATAAAAAGACATAATTTAAATGGATTTTTCTATGGTCACTTTGTAGAAAACAAAGTAACCATTACTTTGCCCATTATCACCATTGAATTAGTGGTATGAGATGTGATTCAATGGTGATAAAAGCAAAGTAGTGGTTACTTCAAAGTAACCATAGAAAGCACCAATTTAAATATAACCGAACACTAAATCTAAGTAGGTGAAATATGTTATAAAGTCACACTAGCTTAATAGATGAAAGATGTTATGAAATGGCACCCAAAAGACGTATATAATTTTAGTTTGGTTATGCTGCTTCACTGAGTATCATATTTAGTGATACCCAAAAAACGTATATAATTTTAGTTTGGTTACGCTGCTTCACCGGATATTATATTCAGTGAGAATTACATAGCAACGCAAATGATTCATCAACCGATACGTGAACAGGATCGGGATCCCGGACCCTGCTCATTATATAAAAAAATAATAATAAATTTGTAAACATAGCCCCTTTATTGAAGCCTAAAGTTTAGCGCAACTCTTCATGTTCTGTAAAAAACAAGTCAAGTTTTAACACTTTTAAAATGGTTATATAAGTATCAATTTTAATTCTTATTTTATAGCTATCAGTTTAACACTTTGGACCATTTTACAAATTGCAAAAAAGGAAAAATTTAACTTTTTCTTCCACTCAATTGAGGGTGACCTATGTCTAAATGCAGGGGCGGACTCAAATTTTAGCTCTAGCGTAAAATTATTTTTTTAAGTATGCATGTATACAAAAATGAAGTAGAATTGATAAAATTAAAAAAAACAAATTAATAATCTAATAAAAACTTGTTGATAAATTATAAAAAAAAAAGAAGAAAGGAAAAACAAAATAGTAAAGTTTTCGATCAAAATAACGTTGAAAATTTTTAAAATTGATGAAAAGCATTAATAATGTTGAAAAGGAACAAAAATGTAAATGATAAAATTTGAAGCCTATTTTTCACAACTAAACACACTCTTCTTACCAACTATGGATCCAACAACCAACACTTCTTTTCTTCTTGCTACTACTAATAGTTGTTGAATTGCATCGATTTTAATTGGATTTTTGAAAAGAAATGGCATTTATCCCCAGTCTCTGATAGTCACGCACAGAGCCGGTCGAGGTAGGAAAAAAACCATGTTCATTTGTTCATTTTATGATATTTTATGATCTTTACTGTTAATGTACATTATTTTAGGGGGCTTACCGAAACATATCGCTATACCTCTAAGGGTTGTGCCGGATCTGAGGTGTTAATGTACATTATTTTAGGGGGCTAGCCGGAACATACCGCTATACCTCTAAAGGTTGTGCGGAACTGAGAAGGGAGCCCCCCTCTGGGTCCGCCCCTGTCTAAATGTCAAATTTAGAGGTCTGTTGAGGGGGTTAATAATATAAACTAATTAAGAAAAAAGAAAACTCAAACCTATAAACATTGCTAAATACAAGTTTACTGAAGTTTATTTAATAATGTTCATATAAAAAACGGAGACTTACATCACACCAACGCATAAACAATCAAAAAAACCCAACATACACTAGTTGTTTTTGCAAGGACACTTATTACATAAAAAAAGCCTATAAATTTAAAAGGAGAATTAAAAAACAACATTGCAAATGTAAAGACATATACCAGTCACTAAATAAATAACCAAAATCATTTGCCAGCAACCTCCTGGGCTTTGTTCTGAACAGCTTGGCCCATATCCCTAGCCTTCTGGCCCATATGGCCCGTCATTTCTTGTGCGCGCCGTTTTGCCTGATCCATCTGCTGCGGGAAAGTTCCTCTGATCCGGCGAACATAGTTAGCCATCCATGACAAAGAAGAGAGGGCAGTAATCCCAAAAGCACCTGAAGTCAAGAACCCCATCACTGACATCGCGACAACGAACGCTGCCGGAACAATAATCGGGCTGAAGAGTATGAAAACCGGGGTTGCAACGGCTAGTCCAATGAGTGTTCCGGTGAGAGTGATGCCTGCAAGGAGGAGGAGTGTGCCACTGACCGGAAGGAGAGTCACCAAAGCTAATATTTGTGACCGGGAAGGTCCGGTGCCGGTGGACTTGTCGGTTCTATGTTGATAATCAGCCATTTGGAAGGAAGGATTGATTTGGAATAAGAGTAATGCAGAAAGACAAGAGAGATTGGGAGGAGAAGTAAGAGGTAGAAGATGAGAGGAAGAAGGAGAGTGGATTTATGGAGATGGAAGGATGGCCACGTGGGAGATGAAGGCACGTGTTGTCTTCATAGGTTACGTTTTTGCATGAGAAATGTATATACGTGTTTTCTTTATGTTTTTCCACCATCTTCTTTCATTGCCAATTGGTGTTCCTTTTTTGTCAAGTGTTACCCTTTCAAGTAGGAAAATTATGAGGATAAAAATATAATAACAAATTACATTCATTCTCCCAAATTCGAATTCGATGCATGTTAAAAAATTTTAAAATACACTTTGTGTATCATGTTGTTTGTGACCAGATCAATAATTTAAAAGTATGATAATAACATTAAAATTTAGTGTTTATAATTCAAAATTTCATGTTTATTTTTTAAGTTTAAAGTTTCTATGTTGTCATTTAAAATTTTATATAAACAATTAACAGTAAAATATATTATTAATTAAATATATGGTATAAAATTTTTATTTGTTGAAGTCATATCAATCATTTCTTGATTTAGTGAACCACATCATCCATATATCAATCATTTATTTTAGTTCAACTATATAGTGCGTGATGAGTAGAGGTACCATCCGGCCTGATCAAGCCCACATTAGAATAAAAATGCTCATAGCCCTCAATTTGAGCATGTAGAAACTACACATACTTATAGACAAATTTGGGCTTTGTAAATTTTGTGTGGGCTGACCCATCAATGCTTGAAGTATTATAATTATATATGTATTTTATATTTAAATTAAATATGATAATAGTAAATATAAATATATAAAACATATAATATCTATTAGCTCCAATTTAATAATTATTAAAAATGTTACATGTTTTCTAAAAGATAATTATGTATTTTTTTAATAGATGGAAGTGGGCTCTTTTAGGATAGCTTTGGGACTTAATCAATTTAATTTGCCTTTTGAATTTAAGCCCACTTAAATTATTTGTGGGTGGAATGGACTTGGTCAAGAAATTTAGAAGCCCTGTCTGTTAGGCTCCATCCATATGGACAAGTCTAGTGATACGTCTCGCAAGCAATGTTTTATTCAATATTTCCTGCTTTTTAAACAAAAATCTTCTAAAATAGTAATAATAAAATAAATTATTACATCAAAGAAAGAAGTATAACATGAGCTCATGAATTGACACTTGTACATTTTTCATAAGAGCTCTTACATTTTTGTAATATACACACAGAACATAACTGTACAATATGATATAAATCATTAAAATAAATGATGAGTTGGTATTTAGTTTCAGAGGAAAAAAAAGTATTGAGTTGGTATTTTGTTCAAATTATTATGTATGATACATATATATCATGTAAACAAATTTTAAGAAATAGTAAAAGAGTATCTACCATTGATACTCGAAAAAAGAAAGAATGTACATGTGTTGTTTGGTCTTATTATAGTAAATGAAACAAATTAAAGATAAATGCGTTGGTATTTAAATAAAATGAATAACATGTACTAAAGGTACATTGAAAAGTTGATAAGATGATGAAACAATATGTCTTAAACAAAAAATTTCACTTTGGTTTGGTTTCACATTTTGATATGCACTTATTCACTATTGGTAGAAAATGTGAGTGTAAATAAGATAATCAGTAATGGAGCAATTGAGTTTTAATTTAGAACTAAGGTGTAGCCTAAAAAACTTTATTTGCTTGCCTCGGTCCTCCAAAAAATTCCATACCGTAGAGGTTGTGAAAATGAAGATAGATGCATAAATAATTAAATGATCCCGACTGATGAAAATAGATAAGTAAAAGAAATCAAATGTACAAGTGTCACATACATTTGATCATCACATAATAGAACTTTTATTTTCATAAATGATTCATATTTTATATTCTTATATAAAATGAATCGGTGAAGAAAATACGTTATTGTATTGTACAATATTATTTTACTTTTGAATTTTTTGAATAAAATATAACCATGAACCAAGATTTGAAGTATTAAATTTGTATTGATCAAAGGAACCCTACAATTCAATTATCTTAGGGTCCCGCTATTTTCTTATGCTCCATGACAATGTTTCATCTACTCACATTTTGACGAAATTTTCTAATTGGAAGGAAAAGTCTGTATATGACTGAAAAATAATAACCCGTGAATATTTCAAAAGGGGTGTATAGATACACGAGTGGTGCTCAATTTGATCAATCACCACTAGATTAAAATCTAAAGGTGGAGATTAAATATTAATGAAGTCAGCTCTTAGATTTTAATCTAACGGTGATTGACCAAATTGTATTTGGTCAATCATTGACCATGTGAGCACACCTGATAGATACACATTATAAAGGTATTTTTCGATACGTGATTAAACAAGTGATTTCCATACTATTAACTCTATCACCCTCCTCAAATTTTTCTAGTATTTTATAAGTAAGTTGTTATAAAATTCCATTAATATCAAAGCATATCTTTCATTCCACTGTGTGATCTTAATATGTAAAATTGAGATTTGTTCTAACTGGTTTTATCTTCTAATTGTGAACTTATACCACTAAGTTTGTTCATTGACAAATCTCTAAGTATAAACATGTTCATCAATTCCTCTCTTATGGTGGAGTTGTTTGTCAGAAGCTTTCACAACTAGAAAAAGTTGTTATTTTTCTCCCCTTCTGGCTTAATGCTTGGACAATATCAAAATGAGGTTGAATAATAAACCCTTCTGTTTTGTTTGATATGTCCAAAACTACTAGAAAGAAAACTAATCAGAGGCTAAAAGTGTTTTTAATTCATTACAGACCTTTCGATCATATAAACCCTCATGTGAATACCTCTTGAACTTAAAGGGTGCATAATACTCGCTCATCCCACTATGTGTTTTTTGTTTACTACAGACTTTTCGATCATATAGACTCTGATACCATGTCAATGAACGGATTTAATCAAAACTTTAAGATGATAACCAAAAACATCTTCTATATTAAACTTTTAGCAGGGGTTTAATGTTTTGCATAAGAGATTGAGGGAACAAACAGACCTTTTATTAAAGTTTGAGGCATGTATTATGCCAAGGATTTCTATAAATAAGGAGCATGTGGATAGTAATTTTGGAGATAGTAAAGTTTGAGGCATGTGTTATGCCTAGAATTGATATAAATTAGGAGGATTGTAGATGGTAAATTTGGAGAAAGTGGGAAGAAAAATGAAGATAGAGGGAGGAAATGTTTAGGGTATAGCTATCACTATTAAGCATGTCTGAAGAATGAGAGACAGAAAGAGGCGGAACATGGGAATTGAAAAGCACTTATCCAGCTGAAGACTGAGACACCCCTCCTCTTTCAGGACACCTACCATCTACTGATGATCCGGGAATTCAATTTTGTATACCAATTTTATTATAACTTTTTTTCAATTCAAACTTGCTTTTAAAACTTCCATTTATCATACCCCACTTATTGGGTACTCTATAGTTATGCTATCCCTATTAATCTATTCTTCACCCTGTATATTTTGTAGGTACTCCTTCATTTTACAGTAAATTCCAAAAAGATCCAAAAGTTTTACTTATTTTTAAATAAGGAAGTGTAGTTTATTTTGTTTGTCAAAACGAGAATTGTGGTTTCAATTTTTTTTTGTCAAATTCTTGAAATATGCTATTTTTGAAAGCGTTAAACGTTATTTTCATTGTATTAATCGGAAAAGTTCTTATTTTGTTAAAGTGGAAAACCACAATTCTTTTTTAGCAAAAAGTAAACTACAAACTTTTATATGAAAATAAGTGAAATCGAATGAGTTTTTTTTTTTTTTTTTTTTTTTCAGAATTTACCTTTGTATAACTCATTTTCTTAACTCATTTTCTTAAGGGATTTTCTTGATAAGGTTTACTAATACATTTTCTGTGTCACTGGACGTTAATGATTTTTTTAATAGCAAAATTTATTTACAAAAAAAAAAAAACATTTTCTTGACATCTTGGCATATATGGTAAGAGCTTCAACTACAAAACTAAGACTATGTTTGGTATTGTTGTTGCAGAAAGGTACCACAACTTTTAGACCAAAAGCAAGTAAGAAGAATGATAAGCTAGTCGGACAAATGATGAAATTATAGAGGATTCTTATATAGGGTGTAAATAATTTATTAGTCTTTGTTTATGTCAAAATATACTGTTTAGTTATTATGTTTTTTAGAATACATTATTAGATTCTTAATATTTGTTATATTCAACAAATTAGTCTCTAATGTTGTGTAATGGAATGTTAATATTCTCGTCATTAGTTTTTTAATTGCAATCTGTTAGTAAACGCAAAATGAGTTCAATTTTTCCAAAATCATGTCAACTGCAAACCATGCACCACTAACTGACAACCAATTATTGAGAGTGAGAGTCGAATTAGCCTTCATTATCAAATGAGTTTGAGTGATTATCCTTCAATTTTGAACTGGTTAGAGAGATTGAGAATCGATTCCAAGAGTTAGAGTTTTACCATGCTTAAAAGAGGAAGAGTAAGAGAGTGAAATTTTGTAATTTCCGTAACTATTAACGGTTTAGTATCCACTAATTAAAAAGAACTACATTGTTTGACGTAATAAATGAAAAGTTAGGAACTACCCAGTTGAACATAACAAATATTAAGAATCCTAAAATATATAAAGTAAACGGTATATTTTAGCATACATCATGTATTAATAAATTATTTACAAAGTACACTTATCCTTAGCTAAACTTTTTGTTACCAAAAAATAAATTATTTACCTTTTCTATATACTATCAAATTAGAAGAGCTTAAACATTAATTGAATGCGATCTTGTCTTGCAAAACTCCATGAAGGTCACAATCATGTTGTCATGTCCGGCCCATCTGAATATAAATCGGCCGATTCCCGAAAGGAACCCTACATATACCCTATTAATATAGGCTTACTGTATTTAATCTGTTCACCTATCTACTTCTCATTTTTGCAAATACAAATATGTTATGCATTATTATGCATTAATTACACACCACTATATATGTCTCATGCTCACAAAGCACAGTTGTATTGTATGATGGGTCTTTTTCTTTAGGACATTCTCTCTCTGAAGGGGCCTCAATTTTATGGAACAATTCCTCAAATGATTGACATCAATTTTTCTTTTCATATGCAAAGAATTTGTTGATCATCACTAAAACAATTAATACAGAAAAACAAGTGTATCTATCCAAAAATGTTTAGTGACATATTCTCAAGGATAGATTTTAGAGTGCTCTCGAATTATTATACTCCCTTAATTATAAATAAAATTTTCTATTTTTTGTTATATCCTAAATAGCTATGTATCAACCCGTCATGCTTTGCATTGTTATTATGTTTTTTGTTATATCCTAAATCGCCTATGTATCAAGCCATCATGCTTTATTTTTTAAAAGAAAATAATACGAAAACGCTCTGAAATTTTTCCTAAGATACATATTATCAATACTGAGTCATTCTTTCAAGCTCCAGGAGTTTAATTGGGAATAGAACTCCTTCCATACAATTATTTACATGTGTATATGGTCTCACAATTTTTTACAATTTCATAAGACCCTATACACATGTCAATAATTATATGAGGGGAGTTCCATGACACCTGAAACTCCCTGAGACCCCCAAAATTTCCATATCAATATTACCGCTAAAAAGAAGAGACAGAGAAAACATTATTTTGAGTACTATATTTGATAATAATTGAAAAAAAAATATATTCAAACCCATGATTTACCACTGAGTTAAAACTCTTACCACTGTGAACTAATATAAGCTAGCTACCATTAATAGTTTCATTGAATGCAAAATTTATCCTATCAAATAAATTTATACTTCAATTATACCAAAATGCATGAAGAATCAGCTAGACATGCATCAGCCTCAGATTATCATACTCTACTTTTATTGTATTGCTAACAGACTTTCCTGGTTTTGTTTAATTTTCCAATGTTATAGCGTACCAATAACTATTAGTTAAAAATATAGATTAAAGGGGTAGATAATATGTTAATCGAATTGCAGACTGCTCATCAAATCGGCCATGCCCATAACACAGTGAGTTTCTGTGCTTAGCCAAATGATCTCCAAACAAATTAATGTAAAATAAAATCCTAATCATTGAAAAGTTAAATTTCACATCATAATTTTGCAATTAAAAAATATAATAATAATTCACAAACCCGGTCTAACATATACTGAAAAATGAGGATTTGCGGGCAGAAAAATTGAATGTATGATAGAGTTATTACAAGATCTACACTTGTTTTGGGACTCTGTCAAACAAGCTTCTTCATTTCCCCCCCTTCTTAGAAATGTTACCTATATAAAAAATATCGTTAGATTTTAATTATCATCTTAAGTTTTAGTTCAATCCGTAAACTAGTTAATGTCTTAGAGACCTTCTAAGCATATCTAGTGACTGAAAAGACCGATTTCATGCGAAATTTCTCATCAGACAATTGCTTTCACTAGAAGACTCAACAAAAGGAAGCTTAATTACGTGGCATGCTAAGGAAATCATGATTATTATATTTTCGCATAGTCTCGTCTATTTAACAAGGAAAATTAATTAATGATCTCTACATTCTTCGCAACCTTTGAATACTAGAAAATGTAAAAAATAGATGACATTTTGCTATTAGGTTTTGGAACATTCCTAAATTTCTACTATTTGTAAATTCCTACTATCCAGAGTAAACAAAAACAATAGTAGCCGGATTTTCAATTTTCTACATATGGATAGGAAATTGGTTATCTAAAATACTAGCTCATATGAACATATAAATGTGGGAAACAAACAACACTATATTAGCATCTAAAGTCAGCACATCTATGATTATTGATTTGATATAACTACGTATGTGCTTCATGTATATATATTTACATATGTTGTCCTATATTCTCCATTTTTATCCATTTTGACTTATGTGATAACTGATAAATTAACTAGTTACTAAGTATTGGATTGTTTCATTTGTTGGAATTTTGGCTTAAAATGTAATTTGTCAATTAAAAACGAAAACTAATTTCAATCGGTTAAGTAATAGTCAGACATCACAAGTTCTAAGAGCACATTTAGACTGGAAAAAAAAAAGCCACAAAAAGGAGATAAGAGAGAATTAGGTTGTACTTCTAAATTTTTACAAATAGAGGTCAACCTGGATTGCTGCAGTATAATTTTTATAACTCATCTGAATCATATTACATTTCTCTTTGATTAGTTCAAAGCAACCTAAAACGTTAATTATATCTATATTAAAATTTAATTATATAAAACAATATTTTAGCAAGATTAATAGCTACTTTCGTTTTGTATTTTTCAAACAACCAAACTGATCAGCAAAACTTGAATTGTTAAGTAAAATGAACAACCGAACCAATCCAGTGGTTAGAGATAATAAGTATATAGATATTTAGGTTTTAACTATTAGGTTAAACTTTTAATTCAACTGGTTCTTTGATATAGTATGGGAAACTTTATGACCACTTTGTTGGAATTTGAGTCTTCGGAACAATATTTATTGATGGAATTTCAACACGTGGTAAGGTGGACTTGTATTGTAAGCATTTCAACCCAATAAGAATTCACATTTGTATGTCAAAGATAATAGTTAAAACTATTATTTCGCTTATTAATTTGAACTTTTACTTTAATTGGTTCCTTGATATTGATCCACATATTGGTTAGGTTTGATTTGATTTAACGGTTTCAAGACCTTTAAACCCACCCAGTTAATAAAGGTTTATAAATGTAAAAACTGCATTTCTTAATAAGTTTGAGATAGATCTTTATGAAAGTCATTCTTTTAGTGTACACCGTAAATTGTAATTAATATTCACACAATTATAATTGTTAACCAATTAAATTTTTTTGAATACTATTGGAGTTTATAAGACAAGATGTGCATTTTTGGTTGTTTATTACTCCAAAAGATCCTAACATTAACATATTTTTAAAGGATATCATGTTTGAGAAGTATTCTTAATTTACCCCTTGGGGAACTTAAAAACATCCCAAATTTGTTAAAAAATATGAAAAGTTTATATACAATAGGATACATAATTGTTGTATAGATTGCATGATAGTACGTAATATATAGTAGTAGATACACATATACATAAAGCATGGAATGGAATGAGGAGAGATCCCCACAAAGAAGAAATAATTAAAATGAGATGCATAGTCATAGTCATTCTTTATAATGCAAGTGTACCTCCCATTTATTGCCTTTGTCTTTTGCTTCTCCCATCCACTAAATGCTCTTTGCCTTACTCCACTCCATCTTATGCCCTTTTCTCACTCAATTTCCCTCTTTATCTCTCTCCCTCTCTCCCTCTCTCTCTTTCTGTACTTCAATTAGGGTTTCCTCATTCAGACCTTACCTTGGCTAAGTTTATGTCTTTCCTTGTCTTAGGCTAAGTTTATCTTGGGAAGCAACCAATCAACAACATCTAGCTCTTGGTAGAGAGAGCTTTCTCAGGAGAAACAAACAAACAAGTAAAAGGTACTATTCTCCTTATTTTATTCATCTCATCAATCAAACTATAGCCTAGATCACAAACAGATTTATTCCTTTACTATGCTATTAATTCTTTCTTTTCTTTTTTTGTTTTTGGGTAAGCTAAAGGCTAGCCCCTCTCGGGGTTAAGGCCTCTGGTTTTTAGGGCTTTACTATATGAGTTCATTTACATCATCGAGAAAACTACCAAAATGGTATAAACACACAATTTCGGTTAATTTCCATAGTCATCAGATCCCAATTTTTACAAGGATATTTTCATGCAACTAAATTCTTCTTATTTTGGTATCTAATATGTTTGTCAAGTGAAATAAATAAATATGAATATGTGTTCGCCAAACAACAATAATTGAAGAAAATAGATATTCTGAATCAATTTGAAGAGACGCATGCAGGAAGTTCTGCTGGATTGGGAGCTAAAATTATATGTTAGAATTTAAACAAAAAAATTATAAAAAGAAGAAAAAAACAAGTCAAGATCAAGATCAAGAAATTAAGAAAGAAAGAGGAAAGCATTAAGAGAGTAATTATGGACAAAAGTTTTTTCTTTTTTTTCTCATCAACCACTTATATCTTCGTTGAGATAATCTTGTTCGGATTAGTCAAGAGTTAAGCCTTCTCAGTCTTTCAGTTAATTTGCTTTATCTGCTACACTAGAATTTTAAAATACATATGAAAAAATAAAATAAAATAACATACTTTATATTATGCCTTAAATAACTTAAAAAAACCTCTTGTATTTTAAAAAAACCTCCAAGTCCAAGAGTCTTCTGAAATTTTGCAAGTTGAGCTACAAACCGGTAGGTATTAAATGAAAAACTTTAGAATACCCCTTGTGTTGTTTTAAAATACATAGCTATACTGGTTGCTACTAAGATTATTTAGATTGTATTAAAAGAAAGATGGAGCTTCTTGTATAACTAAGAGATATTAACTTTGTGAATTACTTTAAAATGGCTTGTATTAAGGGCAGTAATTAAAATTAACTGATCAAGGAAAACCAGAAAATGGCAATTGAAAAAAGGGAAGCAATTGAGACTTTCACAATTCTGTATTCAGAAACTAGTTAAGATCATCATACAATAATATAGAACCTAGTTTGGATGAAAAAGAAATGCAAAAGTATAAGGATCTGTCTAGTTTGGATGAAATAAAACAAGTAATAGTATAAGGATTTGTAGTGCTAAATCTTAAAGTGATGGTAGAGGTATGTGATAGTCTTAAAAATGGAAGAAAGCTCACAAATTAAGAAATTGATGTGCACAGAATGGCATCATCAAGCTCCTACAACTCACCCTGTGCTGCCTGCAAATTCCTGAGGAGAAAATGCATGCCTGGCTGCATTTTCGCACCTTATTTCCCACCCGAAGAGCCTCAAAAGTTCGCGAACGTCCACAAGATCTTCGGAGCAAGCAACGTGACAAAGCTTCTCAACGAGCTTTCACCACACCAGAGAGAAGATGCAGTGAATTCACTGGCTTACGAAGCCGAAGCTCGAGTAAGAGATCCAGTCTATGGTTGTGTAGGAGCCATCTCCTTCCTTCAAAGACAGGTTCAAAGGCTTCAAAAGGAGCTTGATGCTGCTAACGCTGATCTCCTCCGCTACGCCTGCAATGAAATTTCAATGCCTAATAATACCTCGATACCGCATCGCCAAAGGCCAATGGATCATCAATTTAATAGAAGATTAATAGGGAATGAAGGATTTTATTATCAATCTCATCAAGGTGTGAGTATGAGTATGCCTCTTCCTTATAATAATTATCACAATCCATCTGAGGATATGAGTAATGAAGGAGGTGGAGGAGGTGGAAATTCAATCTAGAGTGAATTGAATTTCAATATCTAGGGTTTATAGCTAGCTCTAGAGGTTTGGTATTATATAAACTTCTCTCTAGCTTTGCTATAGCTTCACATGGAGTCCTTATAGCTACAAATTTACCCTTTGGTTACTATATGATATAATTTTAAGCATGACATTTTGGGGATCTAAATAAGGAAGGCTTTGGAGAAGCTTCATTTTAATGTTATTTAAAATTAAATGTACCTTTTGTTTTTGCCATTGGAAAAACTCTAGGCATGTGCATGTTGTTAAGAATAAAATTTATATTGTAATTATTTTTGTTTAATTAAAGAGGAGATTCTCTATGATTGCCTAATTAAGTCTACACCTCTTTTGCTAATTAATTATACTATATTTATATTCTTAACTTTCCTTGTGCTTTTGTTTTTGCATAGGACCACTTGGCCTGAATTCTTAAAATTTTATTCAATACCATAGCCATGGACTTAAAGAAGAGCACCCCAGATTTCCAAAGATGTCTAAATTCAGAGTTTAGTTGCACCTACTTGAATAAAGTTTTTCTGGTAATTTTCACCACTTTATTATCTTTTTCTATAAGTTTTAAAAATTTGGATCTTACTAATCATTTTATTTTAAATAGTTACTTGTTTTAAAAAAATAAAAAGAAAAATTTTTTGAGGTGAAATTGTCAATTTTAAAAATAAAAAGGTGCAGAGTATTAATGAATTATCCGGTGCAACCACATAGTTTCTTGGTTTAACACAGCAAGAGATAATCATAATAGGGGTCATAATAATAATAACAACAATAACAATAATTTTTGATAATAATATTATTTTTAACAATAAATAATAATTATTGTAGACCTTAATTACTAGTTTATATAAATGATAATAAAATTAATTTCTTGATATAGTATCAAAAAATTTCAAACAAAATAGTCGAGAGTCGGAATCTAAATTAACCTAATTGATTAATAAAATTTCAACACGTATGGTAAAATGAGAATGTATTGAACACGTTCAAAGCTCGGAAAGGCTTTCACATGTAATAATCAAAGTTATTCTTAAACAGAAACTGTCAATAAAGATATTAGTTCAAATTTCGGATCTCTTCCTGGAATGGATGAGATTAAGTCCTTTATAAGGAGGCAAAATTGTCAAACCTAAGTATTGTATTAATGAGAGTAAGTGCATATATAGTTGAGATAATTTAAGAAAATTAACCAGCAGCTCCTCACCTCTCATTTGTAAAAATATCCAAAACAGTAAAGTGAAACAGTAGATACTCACCATTGGATGCGATTTCTCCATAAAGTTGATCTTCTTCTAATATCGGATTTCAGCTTTTGTTTCACCTTCTCCTCTTTATTCTTATCATTCCCAACATTTTTTTTAGACATAAATAACTGTTGAGTTTTTCACAAAAGTCATAACACACTGTTCTCTCTCTCTCATACTGTTGTAGTACTTGATTTCCAACTTGCAATTTTCATAATTTATTTTGTAATAAATCAACAAAAATGTTCCCAAACAAATTAATTAAGACCTGCAAAAAATTAGGGTTAGGGCTCCCAAGTGCAGGGAATAAAGAGCAATTTATGTAAGGATTTGTGGAATTGCTATAATTGTTCATGTGATATATATGTAGTCAGAGTGGGAAATGACCTATAAATTAATTCCTTATTTTCTTCGACAGAGTAATTGTTTTGATTCATTAACATTAATTATTCATGTGTGGTTTGAGGTAGCAGTACACAAAAGATGACCATGTCTTCTTCTTTTTGCATTTCGCTTTTTGTCAGTCTCTTATCTTTCTGAACATACACATACATAAATTGATCATGCACTGTATAATTGGACTGTTACAAACCCTCTTTCAAATTCAAGAAAAGTTAAATCATGCTTTTCTCTCTCTCTCAATCGTCTCTGGATTTGGGGCTGCCAGAGAGAGAAAAATAAATACAAAGAAAGAAAGGGTCACATAATTCTTCACTTTCTCGAGATCATCAAATCTCATGTCTCTTGGAAGTTTTGATACACCCAATAATCTTTGATTTCCGGATTCTATTATCTTGGACTGCTAAGTAAAGTCCATAAATTAAATAAATAATACTCCAACCAAAAAGCACAAATGCTTTACCAAGTTGAAGCCAAGTCGGCTCAGCTTGGAACTCTTTACAATAAAGTAATTAAGGGTATGGATAGAGGAATTCATTCTTTTCGTTGCCGATGATCGAAGCTGAGCCTAGGAGGATGACTCTGTAGAGGGCTAAGAATATCAATATGCTAAATTAATCTTAGAGAAATCAAAAGTATAAAATGGTGAAGAGACAATTTAATTTGTACTAAAAAAGAAATAAACGTCATTGAATAAAAAGTTTAATTAAATGAAAATATGTATAGAAATTGAATTGTAAAAACTCGAATTTGTCAAGGACTAAAAGTATGAATACATACAATTTTAAATAGGATAACACATTACAAAGAAAAGGAGATCATGCATCAACCATTGAAATGAGGCTACTTGTGTTCTTTTCCCCTAATCTCTTTGAGTGCCTCAAATCAGAGTTTGTCCTTCCCATAGTAATGAATCATAGCATCTATATCATTTTTAAAAAATATTACAAAACTATAGTATATTATTTTTAAGAAAACTCTACTGTTTATTATGAGTAAAATATAATTATAGGCCCAAATTTTTGGGGCCCTAAGCAGTGGCCTTGGCTGTCTTAAAGGCAAGTCGGTCCTGGTTGAAGCTTATACAACAATTTAGATCTATTTTTCCATGGTTGAAGTATAATGATCCCCATTTTAACTATTAAGTTAAGTTTTTAATTTATTTCTGTAAATTTCGGCTATATTTTTCATCGAGCTCTATGATTTGCTTTAGCCTTAGAATGGATAGACCTATTCTTACCTAAATGTCATCTTATAAAAAAATAAAATTAATTTGTGGTTCATTGATCACACATTTGAGCATTTTGAAGGTCTGCGAATAATAAGATTTTGTTCTTTATTGCCGAACTGAACTTGTTGAATTAATTGAATTTGATTGAATGCTTAAAGAGTTTTGTTGAATTTGACTAAACTAAACTGATCTAAAATGAAATGAGTTTTACTCAAAATAAGCTAAAAAACAGAGTCTGACTATATTTGTTACCTAAATTCAAAACATGGTATTGATGATATTGACTGGAATTTAAGAACTGGCATTATAACTAAGACTTGAATATGTGTGACATTTGTGAAATATTGTAAACAAAGATATAGCTTACTTCCAAACACAATGTATATATATACTTCCAAGTTTAACCAAAGGAACTTCATTTCGGCCTAATGGTCATAATAATAAAAGAGGTTCATTAATGTTAAAAGTGAGGATGGAATAATGTCGTTGGTGTTTGTCATATATAAGAAAGAATAAAAAGAAATGATAAAACTGGAAATGTGTAGGAGAAAAGGTATGAAGAACTGTTGGATTATAAAAGAGAGGAGCAGAAGGTTTTAAGAAGAAGAAGAGTTAATGTATAGAGTGTAAAGAATGCAACAGTTAGTGAATCAGATTCAGAATCTGCTGAAACTGAAACTGCAAAGGCGTGAGAAAGAAGGAAAGGGCAGGTGAAAAAGGGCAGGTCCCAGGCTAGGACAATCTAATCTTAACAGTATGTGCGGGTCCTATGTACATATCACTATCACTATTATTAATGCCCTACTCCTCAACCCAACCACACTTTCTCTCTTCTTTCTACTTTGCTTCACATCCATCTTACATCTATTTATGACTACAAGTGTCCCTCAATGGTAACCAAACCTCCTTATTGCTTTTTCATATGGGTTCGGGTTACTGGTCGTTATTAGAATATCCATAATACTAGACGGATATGTAAACGCTCTTGTAAGTCCTTCTAAGATTATGAAGTCTAAGCTCTTTTTAAAGTGCAAACAAACAATAAATTGGACATTACTAAGACAAAATAAACAAAAGAAATGGCATATTACCCATCTTTATTTGTATGCATTATCTATATACAACTTTAGCCACATCAAATCTAATCGCCATGCTTTTTCAGCTAATTCTATAATTTAACTATAATAAATAAAGAAAAAGATTATTATAATTAATAATCTACAAGATAAATGAATAAAAAATAGCCCATCAATTATCAGATTGTAACTAGAAAATCTAATTACATATCCTCTCACCCATAAACAAATACTGTATTGCTAACCATGAATCATAGAAAAAAAGTTCAATGAAATTAATTTAAATTTGACAATCTAGCTTTAGGAAAAGTGTTTATTTTGTCAGGTCAATCATTGATGGCAATGATAGTTTCCATAAGCATGAGTATAAATAATTGAAAATTAGTATTGTTGAAGTGTATATCTCTTTAATTTTTAGGAAATCTTGGGCTTTGTAAGAGACATATACAGTACAATATAATATGATGGAGAATATGTAGAGGTTTTTCCAAGATTTTTCTTTTGACGGAAAGGTTTTTCCAAGATTATTATGCTTAGAAGATCGCTTCTTTCCTTTTAATAAACTTTGTAATTAAGGAATAATAACTTCTCTAATCACTAATGTAATCATATATATGCGCAGAAAGTGTGTAGTGGAATATGAAATTGTCTTTGGGTTTTGACTTCATGAAAATGACAATTGATCACCAAATCATATTTAGCATCTGTATATATGTTTACTTATTATACTTCTCATTTTATTAATTCCTAGCTTTAGCATTTCCTTATACTATTAATTTATATATGCATGACCACGATGATTTTCTCTTTTAGCATCTTTCACCACTCAATTTGCTAAACCTTTTTGTTCCCAGTTTCAAAATAATTATTTTGGCTAAAAAAAAACCAATTTAAAAATAATTGTCACATTTGATTTCCTAAGAATTGTTTTTTCATTTTATTTTATTAGTTTTTGTCATTTTAAGCTCGCAGTGCTTGTTGATTGATCAATTTAGAAAATACACAAAACTAATGATTACTAGTGAAGAGAGAAAATGTATCATATAATCTATTCATTGTAAATTTAATAGTTATATATGTGATTTAGTCAACTATAACAATTGTTTTGAAATGAAAAGAGTAGAATACAATTTGTTCTATATTTTGTCAGAGAGAAAGAATTGTTTGTTCTATATTTTTTGTGAATTTAAGTTTTCAATGCTAATTTTTTCCCATTTTGTCCTTATTAAACTATTATTTTTCTCTTTTCTCTTTTTAATTGTTGAATGTAGAAAGATTGGTGTAATTTAATGATTAGAATAAAAAATTGTGATATTTATAATGAGAGATAAGAGTATTTTAGTCCACATTCTATAAATTTAATGTTTTCCTAATATGCGTTATTTGGTCAAATGCAACAAATAATATGGATAGGAGGGAGTAATAAATAGGTAAACTATAAAAAAAAATATGTAGTTGCACAAAATTTTCAAATAATACTTGTGCTGCTTTTGTCCAAAGTTAACAAAATTTCTTAAAAAATAGAAGTTTTAAATTTGACCTTATAAATATGATTGTGAACGATCTCAAAACGAATTTTTTTCAAGAATTAAAATTATTTAATACTAGTTGTCAAAAAAATTAATTTAATACTACATTTTCTATTTACAATCGCATTCGATTTTCAAAATCGTCATTGAAGCTTTTAGCTCTTTAAACATCAATTTCTATCTCATCACCCAACAATACGAAATGACTTCAAAATTAAAAACTGAAAGAATTGTTTAATTTTGAGCTCATTACCGATAATTTTGATGTACTAAAGTTTATTATTTTGAGTAATTTTGTAATCACAAAGATTATTTTTGAGTAATTTATCGATTATAGAAAATTATGTGATCCTCTTATTGTGTATATTTAGACAGAAGTTAATAAATCTCTCATTCATGTGATTGAATATCTCATTTTGTTGTTGTTGTGAATAACAAGTCTATTATATCAATTATCAATATGATTCCTAACAATTTCATTAATTTCTATCTTGTATTATAGTTTTTAATTTCGTAATATTTCTTTATACAAAAGAAAATGTTTGTGAACGGTTAAAAGTTAAATTTCGAGTGCATATGAAATTAATGACAATTTGATGAGCGAATTCTATATTCAAGGTTGATAATTCTAGTAACATGACTAAAACTAATTCGAAAACTCGAGATGATTTTTGAGGTCAAAATGATTTTAGCCTTACAAATCTTTAATGTTTTCATTGTTTCAAGCCATAAACATATATATTCAAAGTTCGACAAGTGAATGTAAGTCTCCTTATTAAGGAGTTTTGTTGAATTGATTAAATGAAGTAAATTTGACTATAGGATGTTTGGACAAATAGCTAAGGTCTTTTCGTAGTAGGTTGACAGGTTACAAAATTTTAGATTCTGATTCAAGTGTTACCATACCACTGCATTGGCCGACCCCTTTTCTGACTCTTCTCTTCACTAATTAGTACTAAAAGTCAAATCTGACATCTTTTTTCTAATAGAATTTCTCCTGAGAAGTGCTTGTATTATTGGTCATTATCAGGATATATTAGACCCAAAAATAAATGGGCCATGTTGACATGGATTATTGAATGGCTTGATGCTGTAATGGGCTCATCAGTCATATTGGATCGTCACAACCACACACTTTGTAATTAAAAAATTTTGGAGGCCATGACTCTAATGTACCCAAAATTTATCTACTAAAATTTTCCAGCATGGTGATAGTTAATCATGACCCTAAACTTGCTTGAAATCTTCTCTTATTCTACCAACTGGATATAGATAGTTAATCATGTCATGTGAAGCTTTGTAAGTTCGGAGGACTCTTTCATGTATTTAGCCTTATGTTAGTGAAAAGATGCACCCTTACATTAGTACATGCATAATCCATGAGTAGAAACTATTAAAGCAAGCCTCAGAAAGATAGGCAGGATCTGCTGCAAATTTTACATTCTTGTAGGCAGTAGGCACAGGAAAACTACAAACAATAGCGAAATTATCATTTATGACCTCAGATATAATATAGTCTTTGAAGAGATATGTTCAGATGCACATCTTATTTTGCTACCTGCAAGTCCAAAATTCGAGTGTCCTGCAAATTAAACAACAAATCATTAAAAGGGCAACATAAATTATCTGCACATATTTTCCTGATTCAACTATCTGTGCAAGAATGGCTCATTAAATTGTCTACTACCTGTTATGATCTTCAAATCTGCACATAGTGTACAAAGCCCTTTTTCTTTTTCTTTCTCAAAATTTACTTTTTTATTGGATAGTATTGATTACCATTAACTCAGGGAACGGAAATGCATGCCATCCACCATATTATAACAGCTAAGCTTGAAATTTGTTTATCTTAACCTGAAGGAATTTGGATTCATATTGCTGAATTCATTATTTCTCGGAAATGACTGACAAATCTAGTAGTAATTACAGGGTAAGTATTTCTTCACATTAAATTGGGATGAATGGAACCTACATCGTATACTTTCTATTCTTCTTGAAGTGTCTGTCATCAAGTCAAAAGACTATTAGGATAAAGCCAAAACTTGGCCATTTTCTTAATGACATCTTCCTAGTATTAAACTATGCAGCCGGCCGAAAGGACAGAGACAAGATTGATGACAGACCAAAGACTATTATGCATTTTCAGACTAAAAGCTGAAATTTATGTTCCAGTATCTTGTATACCTTCTTCTCCCTAAAATTGACAGGAATGGCAGAGGCTCAGGTTAACTTCTACTCTCAGAGATTGGAGTCTCTGTTGCTTCTTGAGACCGAGACCTTCAACGGCTTTGCTGATCCGATACAAAGCATTAGAGGCTCATTAAAGCAAATTGGTGATTTTTTCCTATGCAGAGGCGATGCAGAAAGTGATGCTTGTTTTCATACATGGGTCAACGACGTTATAAATTTAGTTTCTGAGATGGAAGATCAGGTTGACCAGTTCATCATCCATGTTGATAAGCAAACTGAGTTAGAAAGGTTGACTTTGACAGAATGTTTCAGGAGTGTGCTGCAGAAAACACAAGATCACCTTGCTGAAATTGTTCACAGAATTCCACAGCTCAACAGTTCAACCATCATTCAACAAGATGAGAAAGAGAACAAAGATCACGAGGAAGCAGGGAAATCAGATTTCACAGAATGTTCGGAAAGTGAGCTGCAGAAGATGCAAGATCGTGCTGAAATTGTTCGGGGAATTACACAGCTCAACGTTACAACCATAATTGAACAAGACACGGAAGAGAAGGAAGATGAGGAACAAGGGAAAACAGATCATTGCTCAAACATCATTGAAGAACAGGAGAAAGAGACTGAAGGTTATATGGAACAATTTGTTGGGCAGCAAAAAGATCAGACATCATCTGCATCATCCTCTGATCAATTCAACTTGAAGTACAACAGTTTACCTTATTATCTTAAATCTTGTTTGCTTTATTGTTGTATATTCCCTGAAAATTGCTGGATAGGCAAGGGTAAGTTGATCAGGTTGTTGGTAGCTCAAGGTCTGATTCAAGAAAACACAGGACAAATATTGGAGGATGTAGCAGAAAATAATATAAATGAGCTGATTAGCCAGGGAATGCTTGAACTGAAGGAAAAGCATCCAGGGAATGGAACGAAACTCACCGTTTCTTCCCCTTACCGTGTGCTTCTCAAAGAAAAGTTTACAATTGCTCAGGCTGATGCAGATGTGAATATCCCCCGTATTGCACGTCGTGTTTTAACTTCAGACCTGTTGAAAATCGGGGATAATTTAAACAATCTCCACCCTCACACTTTATTTTTAACAGGGAATCAGGAACATGTTGAAGAAAATTGGTTGGATTTGACATGGGCAAAATTCATACGGGTGCTAGATCTAGAAGATACCAAACTTAAGAGGTTACCAGATGAAGTAGAAGATCTTCTCCACCTGACATATCTTGGTTTGAAACACACAAACATAACTGAACTTCCAGCAAGAATTGGGAGACTGCGTGCCCTGCAGACTTTAGACATCAGGTGGTGTGGGCGTGTATCAGCACTATCAGATGAGATTCTAAGTCTTACAAGACTAAGACATCTCAAAATGTTTAAGAACACAAATGTTTCAGGGATGAAATTACCCAGAGGGATAGGTAGATTAAGTAACCTCTTGACTATCACTGGGGTTCATGCTGATGTAGCAGAGGAACTAGACGAGCTGACTCAACTTAGAAGGCTTGGTGTGATGGATGTCTCTGAAGCAAATACCGATCAACTATCTGCCTCTATAAGTAAGATGCAAGGTCTTCTTTCCTTGTCTTTGGAAGCAAGGTCTGGTTTCCGGGAAAACCTTTTTCTCTCGGAGTCATTCTCGCCTCCACTTTTTCTCAGGAAACTACGCCTAGAGGGGACATTAGAAAAATTACCTGGCTGGTTTGGTTTAATGGAAAACCTTACAAAGCTAAGGCTAGGTTTTTCTCATTTATCAGACAACCCAGCATTAGTTCTTCAGGTGCTGCCTAATTTGCGGAATTTGACGTTGTGGCATGCTTATGATGGAAGGCAGATGGGGAAAGAATTCTGCAAAGCTGGCGGATTCCCGAAGCTTGAGGTTCTGAGCATTGCTTCCCATGTTCTTGAGGAGTGGACAGAGCTTGAAGAAGGAGCACTGCCAAGCTTACTATACCTCCACATCCACAACTGCTTGCGTCTAAGGATGCTCCCTGAAGGTTTGCAGTTTGTCTCTACTTTGATGCAGTTGGATCTGTTACCTTTGCTTGATGAACATGCAGAAAGGTTGAAACCCGATGGTGGACCAGAAAATCACAAGATCAAGAACATTCCAAGAATATCATTCATCCCCATGTCTCAGGTGACTCAGTTGGCAAGATCCCACCCTTGCCATGCACCAAATCCTCAAATAACATCTGAAGAATAAATTTTTGCGTTAGCAGCATGTTAACATTATTTCATCAGAAAAGTAATAATAAATTGTCTATGATTTAAATTTATACATGCATTTTGCTTGATATTAAGAACTCAACTATGGACTGTAAATTCAGTGTTGCTTGTTGTGTTAATGGCGAAAATGTAGAAATATTATGTGTTTCAACTTTCAACTCATGGTGAACTGAAACAGCCTGCTATAACAAATATTTTGATCATATTCCCACATCCATATTCTTAAACATGGTCCACATCCAGAAGCAATTTAGTGTAACTATATAACTGAAAAAAATTGAAATGTTGTTTAACTAAGTTTTAAATCATACAGGACATAAAAAATTTAGTTGTATAGTTTCACGAACAAGGGCTGTACTTCTGGTTAAGCAACCGGAGCAAAAATTGAGGTAGAAAAGGATCAGAGTAACCATTTATTTGACACTTCACTAATTGACTAAAATTGCCCGAATCCAGCTAATTCCAAGCATTTGGCTTACTTGGACTTTTAGGAAACAACATTCCTGTTGGACTTATTCTGAAATACACGGGTTCCCATTCCAAAAACACACCTGTAAGAACAAAAGAAACCATGACATTAACTTCAAATTCATGTCCAAGAACATAAGCATGTATCGAGGTATGAATCACTTAGTTTGCTGATTGTCGAGCAGCTACTAGTATACTAGAAAACATAATGGGGTCTGCCATTTCACCTCCATTGTTGATGTTCTTATAGAATAATAATGCCTCCTGATAGTATCTAGACTGAGAATATCCCATTGCTCAAGTTATGAATATATGATGTCACAAGCGCACTATAATATAATTCAATCAAAAAACCAGAAAGAATAGCTCCTCCATGAATAGTTCTTAACCCACCAAGATCAAAATTTTCATAGCTCGCTTGAATAAGACAAACAAAAATGTAGCTGTCCGGTTTAGTTTTTGTTCTTAGAATCTTTATATGGAGAGATAGTGCTTTAGTAAACCTATTGCATTCGGCATAAGCTCAAATAATGGAATTCGAAAGGAAAACTCCTCATTGACGAGTTTGATTGAACAAGCAGCCAGCAGAAGAAACTGAAATTGAATTGCTATGTTGTAGCATATATGGCCTTCAGTAGTGTTTTTTTTTTACTGTCGTCATATTTGTCCTCTCTAACTTTCAAAAGCTTAAAATCATATTTAGATAACATTTCTTTAGTTAAAAAATGTTTAGTTAAAAGTAATATGTTTAATTAAAAGTAAATTTATCCACTTATTTAACACTGAAAATTCACTCCAGACCAAACTAAGCCCTGTGTTAACATAATAAATTACAATGTAAAAGAGCAATAGAAAAACATTTAAATTCATATTTATTTTTCCACCTTCATGTCCATGTCCAGCTCACTGACTAGTTTAGTATATTGGGGAACTGGCTCGAGTTGTAGAGTCTGAAATCTGAGTTTGAGTTGGATGTGGACCTAACTATTGACATTTTGCACCAATCTTTTTAAGAAGAACACATTTCTACCTAACAATTAAAATTGTGCAAATTTATCCTTAACATTTTCAATTAAATTCAAGTGTACGCTTGTGAACACATTAATTTGACAATTAATCTACTTTCATATTAAATGTTTCAACTAATAAGTTTCTCAATGAATTGAATGAAACAAGTTTAGGAGGTCCGGTAAATATTAATTTGAAAAATTAAAAGTTAAGGTGACAAATATTTGTGAACCCAAAACAAGGTAAGAAGACATGTTAAAACCCCTCCCTCCCCCGCCCGTTTTCTTTAAAAAAATTCCGAAACCATTTACCCACGCACAGTCTCCCAAACAGTGTCATAAACTTTTCTTTTTACCGCTAGATTTTACCCGATAGGGTTTCCGGAGATGGGCGACGCTAGCAGCGGCGCATCCCTCCAATCCACCGGCACCGACGCCAAGAAACGCCGCGTCACATACTTCTACGAACCCACGATCGGCGACTATTACTACGGCCAAGGACATCCGATGAAGCCTCATCGTATCCGCATGGCCCACAATCTCATCGTTCATTACTCCCTTCACCGCCGTATGGAAATTAACCGCCCTTTTCCGGCAGCTTCCAGCGACATCTGCAAGTTCCATTCCGATGACTACGTGGAGTTTCTGGCTTCTGTGTCTCCTCAGTCTCTTTTGGACCCTTCGTATAATCGACATCTGAAAAGGTTTAATGTCGGGGAGGATTGTCCGGTTTTCGATGGGCTGTTCGGGTTTTGTCAGGCATCGGCTGGTGGTTCGATTGGGGCTGCTGTTAAACTTAACCGTGGTGATGCTGATATTGCTTTGAATTGGGCTGGGGGTTTGCATCATGCTAAGAAAAGTGAGGCCTCGGGGTTTTGTTATGTCAATGATATTGTTTTGGGGATTTTGGAGCTTCTCAAGGTTCATAAGGTAATTAATTAGCTTCTTCTTTCTTCAATATTAATATAGAACATGTTGTTAGCCTTAATTATTAGCTCGAGCATTTAGTTCAATCATTTAAGTAACATGGTAGGAGTTTGATTACTTGCAACCTTAATATTTGTTGAATTAAAAACACATCGCAGAGGCATTCGCACGAGGGGTTGTGAGATATTAATATAGAAGATGTTGTTAGCCTTAACTATTAGCTCGAGCTTTTAGTTCAATCATTTAAGTAACAGTCTTTCTTTCCTTTAATATGGTTTTTAATTGCTTAGTATGCTCTTTTGCTGATTTCTGTGTGTGGGTTTTATTTGAAAATTGGCAGCGAGTACTATATGTCGATATTGATGTTCACCATGGAGACGGAGTTGAGGAGGCATTCTATACTACGGATAGGGTAATGACGGTGTCGTTTCATAAATTTGGAGATTTCTTTCCTGGGACAGGGCATATAAAGGACACGGGTGCTGGACATGGGAAGAGTTATGCGCTGAATATCCCGTTAAATGATGGACTGGATGACTCCAGTTTTCGTGGTCTATTTCGGCCCATCATTCAGAAAGTCATGGAGGTTTATCAACCTGATGCTGTGGTGCTCCAATGTGGAGCAGATTCGTTATCCGGTGATAGGCTGGGGTGCTTTAACTTGTCTGTGAAGGGCCATGCAGATTGCCTACGTTTTCTTAGGTCTTACAATGTCCCTTTGATGGTCTTGGGTGGTGGTGGGTATACTATTCGGAATGTTGCACGTTGCTGGTGCTATGAGGTCTGTTGTTTACTTGTTTTCAGTGCTCTCATTCTCATATATTAGTTCCTTAACAATTGTTGCAAATCCTGAGGGCCTCTATGACTTTTGCCACAGACAGCAATTGCAGTTGGGGTGGAACCTGATAATAAATTGCCTTACAATGAATATTACGAGTACTTTGGCCCAGATTACACACTTCATGTTGAACCTTCCAACATGGAGAACCTAAACTCACCCAAAGATATGGAGAGAATAAGGTGAGATATAATATTAGTGGTAGACACTGGTAATTTTCTATGGTATTTACTGTAAAATTTAAGATAAAAGAAAGTAGTTTTATCTAAAATAATGAGTGGAAGGAATAGTAAATTAGTAGAATTTTTTTCCAAATAGCAATGGCCGAAAGTGGCATGCAATTCCATATTTATGGATGGGGTGTTTGTGTTGTACTCCTATTATAGCCTGTTTGTAGAAGTTAGAGTCAAAGTTGCTATGTTAAAAAGGTCCAGGAATGATTTCTTTGATTTCTGAAGGATAGCAGGTAAGCTGATATGCAATAGTGAAGTTATTAGGGTGTCCCAATAATGATAAATGGGTCTGTCATTCTGTGATACAAGAGGAGAATCATTTGAGTAATGAATTTATAGCCGGTTAAACTTTTAGTCTCTGAATGTCTAATGGATCTTTGTGAGATAAAATGTTGTTATCTGTCTTTCTGCGCAAAACATGCAGCTTCCACCTTGGCCTAATATTTTCTAGAGTGTGTGAAGTTGCCGTTTCAAACTTTTGACTTAACAATCCCAGGAAGATGGAATTCATCCGGAAAATTAATGTTATCCTGTACCCATCAGCCTTCCTTGAAAACTTCATCCATAGCATTTGTACATTCTGTGAACATTTTCTCAATTCATAGAAATGTGTAGCTTCATCTGGAAAATTAATGTTATCCTGTACCCATCATGCATGCTGTTAGATCTTTGATCTTTCTATTTGAGGCGACTAGTTGGACTAACTATTGATTGATTGTTGCTGCTGTTGTTCTTGTGTATAGTAAATACATATTGGCTTGTTGGTCATTGTAATTCTTGTATATTTAAATTTCAGATTGAAGTTGAAACTATTTTGTATAGCATACTTATTGGCATATCTGTCCTAATTGGGATGCTATTGGGGGGATCATGCTTATGTCTTAACAGTTCTCCTACTTTCAATTCATTCAGGAACATACTACTAGAGCAACTCTCTAAACTTCCTCATGCTCCCAGTGTACCTTTTCAGACAACACCCCCTATCACTGAAGCTCCAGAAGAGGTTAACCAGCTACATGTTTTCTCTGTTTCTTTTTTGAAAAATACCCTAGTTTCATACTACATATTGGAGACTTTATTTAATGTAGGCTGAAGAAAAGATGGATCAAAGACCTAAACAGCGCATTTGGAATGGTGAGGGTTATGAGTCTGATCCCGATGAGGAAGAGAAGCCCCGAGTTGGTAGTTTTAGCAGGGATCATCCGGCTGCGGTAAAAGTTGAGATGAGGTAATACTTTCTCTAGTTCACTTATCTAAACTGTCATGATGATTTGATTTATGTTTGAAGTCTGCTCTCGTATTGTGGGCTTCCTTAGATATAGCAAAAGAGTATTCTTATCATAAATTATGTATATTCAATTGAATGAGACAGTCGAAAGTTGGAGTTGATACCAGTGTCGGATATGTTAATGTTTTTTATGGGAACAGGAGACGATGGAGAATTATCACTTGTATAAAATTGTCAATATGGTTTGATGATACATTTAACATATGCATGTATGATTTTGATGTAGGGATAATATAGATGAAATGGATGAAGACACAAAAGAAAGGAAGCCTTGTTGTTGACGCATGAAACTGTATCATCATGCTACGATCCTCAATACTCTGTAGACAGAATTTGACAAGTAGAAAGATATAAATTTTGATGAAGGCTTGGTGAAGTAACTTAAAGTCGTCATTTTAGGAATTTGTATTTTGTCATAGGATAGACCGTAAATTTGATCATGTGATAACAGACAACAGTGCTACTACATATTACCCTTTTTGTTCTTTTTCTGTGCATAAACTAGTTATCCAAAAATTTGTTCGCTCCTGCAGAATTTGATGTATGCTATGATTAGTCACACAGAGTTCCCTCTTCGCTATTGTCATTGGATGTTTCATTAGATATGGTGTGAAGAATTTCAAAAATACCAGCAAAACAAATGGGGCGGGAAGAGAAAAGGGGACGAAGAACTAAAGTTAGTAGACATTATCAATTTCACGTATTGTAGTGATGGTATGATTTGTGGAGTTAAATAGGTCAAACCTTCATACCCTACTTCAATAAGATTTTAAACCATAAACTGGTTTTTGCAAAAAAAAAAAAAAAAAAAACCCAAGCCACAAACGGTTTTCTTGTTTGTTGGCTTTTACTATTTCTTATCTTTCTTAGAAACAAGATCGCCATGGTCAGATTACCATATCACAAATTCTTAACGGTGTTACTTAAACATAATTACCGCATCACCAATTCTTAACGGTGTTACTTAAAACACTTTTAAGTGCTAACAAAATCAAACCTCGACCATTTTTAATTTCTTTTGCAAAGAAGTAAATCACAGACTATTTACAAAAATGGTAAACCACGTACAATAATGAACTTTTCCCTTTATTTTCTATATTACACTACAAGAAGATAGGGCTTTGACGGTGCTTTTACTGTAACACTTTTATAAGCATCCATGGGCTCGCTAATTAAAATAAGCCCATGCGAGTAGTCCATAATTGCTATTTTATGTTCTGATGCACAATAGGAATTTTTTGTTACCACCGACAGAGATATTTAGCAGCTTCTTATTTTTTTGAAGAACAGATTCTTATTAATCATTCACCAAAAAATAAAATTCTTATTAATCATTATTTTAATTATCAAAAATAAAATAAAATTATTGTTAATGAATAGCGTAAGAAAAAAGCAAAAAGTTAAAATGGAAGTAAAAACTAAAAAGGTAGCTTTTGCAATTAACAATAGTAAAATGGAAAAATTCCACTTTAGTATCCTAAACCAATTCGGAAAGGAAACAACTTATCGTGTACAGCAAACCAATACGTATTCGATTAGGATTTACTCTTTACTCTTTACTTTTTTTTTATATAAGAAAAAGAAAACCTCGTACATGTTTATCTAATTATCCTGTAGAGAACATAACATGGCAAGACCACCAGGAACAGGAAAGAAGAAGATAGACATACGAAAGATAGAGAACAAACTCCATCTAAAAACCGCATTCACTAAACGTCGTAAAGGTCTCTTCAAAAAGGTCGAGGAATATTGTGCTTCTTCAGGCATTGATGCTGCCGTTTTTACGTTTTCCCCATATGGTAGAGCGTACGCCTTTGGAAGTCCTTCCCCGATTCAAGTAATCGATAGATTTTACGCACAAGACAATGTACATGTTTCGTCTTCTGAAGACATTGAAGAAGTTATCGAAGAATGTGATAGCGGGTTTTGGTGGTTGAAGGCCCCTATGGATGTAGAGTCTTGTGAAATCCATAAATTTAGGGATTCGCTAAGGGAGTTTAAGAAGAATTTGATTGAACGAATGGAGGATATGCGAAGGAGGACACAAGCTGAGATCAATCTTTTTGTTTAGTTATTTTATTTTGTTTTCTTAACATTTTTTTTTTTTTTTTGTAAGGATATCAACTGCCATAAATAGTGAGATTTCGTTTTACGTATGGTTTAAAAACTGATTTTTGTTGCATTAAATTTGCATAATTAATTCAATTAATATCGTTAATTACTCCTCCTTCCTGTATTCCGTTGCTGAAAAAATCTTGAGCACTCCTGAGGTATCATACTCCTTAAAAAATTAAAGGACGACGAATTAAACTAAGCTTGGGTTAAACATTATTAGATGAAACTTATTGGGACCGGCTCGGCAGATGCATGGACAGATTTAATTCTGATTAATATCTATAGATTAATAATATAATACTATGTACTTAAGGGTGATATGATACAAATGATGTTTACTGGAATTTTATTGATGTCAAATCAGAAAATTGTTATCAGTTGGGAACATGTGAAACTTTAATCATAGTTATCTATTAAGCTTAAGATTAGACATATATATTTCTTCTGCAGGCACCCTAATTACAACTTTTGACTTCAGGATTGTGGATTAATTAGGGTGCATGGATGTAAGGGGACCCCAAAAACAAGGAACCTTCTAATGAGTTTTTGTTACATAAATACGTTTAAGGGATAAAAATCACCCATTTACAGTCGGAAAAGCTTGAAAAGCATCGATTCATTTACAAAAGGACATATACATTACATCATCTATAGAAACTTTAATAATGCCATATAGGAATGGAACTTAGATGTAAATACCACAAGTGTTGCTTCATTACCACTAGCACTAAGCGCAAATCTTTGATAATAGTCTAGGTGTTGACACTAACTAAAGACCAAAAGTTTAAGTTAACTATATGCTAAATATGTGACATGACCTTTCCCACTTCAAATTAATTATATTCCTTAGCTAGATCACCATTAATATAATGTAAGCACAACAACACTTAGAGGTTGTCCGAAAGGAAGTACCTCAATCAAAAATCTTCTGAGTAGATTTGAGCAACCCAAGGGTCAAGGCCGTTAACTAACCACTTTGGGTCGCGGTGCTAACACCGTCTCATCGTCATTCGGCCACAAAACTCTACATCCGGTATAATATTATTAATGCGCAATTTCGGCTAAAAATGTTTATCTACACAATATATTTATTGATGAAAAAAAACTTGTCTGTTAATGTTGCTGAAAAGCCAAATATTTTGGATATCTACCTTCACAAGAGGTTTTTGGAAGTCATTCTGCCGTTTATTGAAAATTATCTTGATGCACGTATGGAGATGGTAAATAAGATTTCCGTGTTCTAGCGGATTATGTATTAGGAGATGAGGAGAAATTTCTGATATCTTAGCAACTGAACTCATTGCCAAAGATGTCATTTACGATTGATGTTATCGCCAATCGTATTATGGCCTAATGGTGGATGTGGACAACGTCACTAGATGACAGTTGTAGAGGACTTGTTTATTATCTCTACATGCTTCAATGTCGTAGTTTTTCATTTCTGCTACGGGATGAGCAATCATTATGTTCTTGTTTGACAATATTCCTACTTTGGGCACCGTCAATGGCATCTCAACCTGAACGTGAGAGCGACGCGAACGCGTCGTCGCTATGCATCGTGTCGCCAGTTTAGCAATTTCACTTCAATAAATAATTTCAAATTCAACTTCAATTCAGTTCAATAGTCATAAGAATCATAACATACTTCTCAGTTCACGTTCACATACTTTTAGATAGGAAATCCTCAAGTCACTTCCGGCGAAGATGCTACGAGGATAATTGTTCTATCTTTTTTTTTTTTTGATAAAAGGATAATTGTTCATCTTAATTGCAAGTTGCACCTATGAATATATATGACAATACATAATATCCGTGGAAACATTAACTGTAAATACTTGGGCACTAAATCTATATAATAAAATTATGCGCACGCATGATGTTTGACTTAGAAGGCATCTACATAATTGTTACAGTATTGCAGACACAATTGTATTCTATCTAACTCATGAATATACACGCTTGCATACTTTGTTCTTATTCAACAAATTATTCAACTTTTTTTGTTTTTATTTTTCATTTTAACATTTTTCATAAATACTTACAATTCCTATATACAGATAACGATATCTTAAAAACCAATCCAATGCAAAAGCACAAGTACCCTATTTGCGTAAAAACCACTTGATTGCTTCACCTATTCCTCTCTCTCCTTAACTTGAATCCTAAGTATGATTTAGTCCTCTTCCCTTTGAATCATCATAAACTGTTTCTTAATTTTCCCCCTCATTATTCTACTTAATTAATTAATTAATCTTTAATTAATATTAAATTATTTTCACCCCTCTCTTTTTTTTCTATCCATCCATCTCTATATATAGGTTCAAATCATTCTCTATCCTTCCTCCTGCTTCAAGTTTTCACCTATAATACTATTTGTTCCCATATATAGTTTTTAAGGCAGACAAAAATGGGAAGACATTCATGCTGCTTAAAGCAAAAGTTAAGGAAAGGTTTATGGTCTCCTGAGGAGGATGAGAAACTCTTCAATTATATCACTACATTTGGTGTCGGCTGCTGGAGTTCTGTCCCTAAACTCGCCGGTAATTTTACCATTCTTCTCGAAGGATTTAACTCTTTCATTTGCATAATGCTTCTTAATTTGATGAGGAAAACTAATTCTTGTATTCTTGCAGGTCTTCAAAGGTGTGGAAAAAGCTGCCGACTTCGATGGATAAACTACTTGAGACCTGACCTCAAAAGAGGCATGTTTTCTCAGCAAGAAGAACATCTCATTCTCAGTCTTCACCAAGTTCTGGGCAACAGGTACATATTAAATGAAAAATATTTTTTTGTACAATATCTAGCCCATCTTGTCCACAAAAAATTCACTCGAAATGTTAAAAAGCATGCACAACACATACTCATCTATATGTTATAATTTCACCAATGGTTATGATAGAATTCAAGCATTGCACAACTGAAATAAATTCATGAGCAATTAATTATTTTATCAATTATTATATGAATGATCTGGAATTGTGAAATTGCAGGTGGGCTCAAATTGCAGCACAATTACCAGGAAGAACAGATAACGAAATAAAAAACTTTTGGAATTCAAGTTTGAAGAAGAAGCTTATGAAACAAGGCATAGACCCAATTACCCACAAGCCAATAAGCCATTATGAAGTAGAAGAAAATCACAAACAACACTTCACCAACACAGTACAAGAACCAACATTTCTGATTAACAATAATCACTTACATACCGACGGATTACCTACACAAACTTCAAAAGGACAAGCCTACGATCCTTTATCCTACTTGGAATTTCAATCCAGTGCGTACAATTCAATGGAAAACCAAATAAGCTCAGATCATTTTTCATTCACTTCAATGCCAAGCTTAACAAGTTTCGACAATGGAAGAAGCATAAGTGCAGCTGATTTTTCAGATAATAATTCAGCTTCTAGAATGAGTTCAAGCAATAGCTCAAACTACACAGGATATGATCAGATGAACAATCATAATAATAATAATAACAATGCGGGTAATTTCTGTTGGGATGCAGAGTCTATCTTTCATTTTCCGGTGGTGATAAACGGAATCAAGATGGAAAATGAAGGTGGATATCATAGTCAGAATAATACAGCCGACTACAGTAGCTATCATCCATTAACGACGTCGCTTTCAGAAGATCTAGCAGGAGCTAATTTTGACGTCTTTCACCAGTTATGAACTGTAATTAAATTCTTTTTTTTTTCACTTCTAAACAAATACTACATGAGATGTTGATAGTACACATTAGGTGTTCTTTTCTTCTCTTTTTCTTACTTGAAGATAACAAAAAAAAACAAAGGACTCAATGTTAGATTTTGTTTCTTTGTGGTGTATTACTTAAAGTTTTCTTTTTCCCTTCTTCTTGCCTATCATCATTTGTTTCAGAATATTTGGAATAATATGTACTGAAAAATTTGAAGAGTGAAAAGTTAATTTGTACTATTGTAGTGCCGCTTTATTTTGCTTAATTTAAACAGTGAAATTATTCTGGAGAGAAATAAAAATATATGGGTTGTTGAAAAATGGCTAAAAATATATGGGTTGTTGAAAAATGGCCGCAAGGGACTGTTTCGAAGAGAAATTAACAAGTAGTAATTTCAAATAGCTGGTATTATTTACAGATTAATAAGTTCAGAAACAAAACATGCCCTAATCGCACAATTCATCATTATAAATGGTATTGTTCCTCAAGGAAATAATATGAAATCATACACGTACGTAGTACTGATCTAAATAATACTACTACTTTCCAGTCATATCAGATCAAGGGAAGAAAATAACAGAGGAAAAGAAAAATATCTATTCAATCGTGTGATTAGATGAGAAAATTGCCAAAAGAAATAAAAATAAAAAATCTTGGTCCCTAATCTTTTATTTCATAGTTTTAATTATTAAGCTCTTGATATTTTATTCCACACATTGTCTTTAATCATTGTTCTTTATTATTATTACATTATGTCATTGTTTGTCAAATTGGATTAGTTGACAACATTTAATTCAATTTATTTTTATTAGCTATGATTTTCTAGAACCTTATGACACATATGATTTATTTTCTTTTCTTTCAAAAATTAAATCATGAAAGGATTATCATTCAATTATGTGTGCGGTGCTGGGTTTTTGTTTGTCAAGATCATGGTATCAAAAATAAAACTCAAAGCCTTAATGTAATGTAACAAAAGCCTTGAGAACAGTTTTTGGGCATAGAAAAACATGTATTGGATATGAAGGTAAGAAGAGAGAGAAGAGTGGGGTAGTATTATGATAATGAAATATGGAGGCGGTGGCAGAAATAAAATAAAGATAATAAGGGGCAATACAAATACACATATCTAAAAATGCAGATATGAATGATATGATACAGCTGCAAATGCAGGTCCCTCCATGCATTTAGGCAAGTCCCTCCAAAAGGCTAAAATTGGCTTGCTGTCCTTCCTATTATTGATGAGAGAGAACCAAACAAGCAAGGGTCAACTAGAGTCACAATTTTAAGGTCTCTATATAATTATATTATTTGTTCAATCTTCTCTATTATTCATTTTCTGTATCTTCATATCATCATCATCTACAATGCATATATGCTTCACTCAAAATCAATTACCTTAATTTTATCTTCCAGGAGTTTTTCAAATTTGCATTAATTTCTAAATCGTTTGCTATTATTTCTTAAATCAATAGTACGTACTGAATGTGTGAGGTTTTATGTTGGATTCCTACACTTAAAATGCATCCCTAATTATTGTTATTAGAAAGTTATTTTCAATGGAGATACGACGCACACTAAGACGTACATGATTCTCTAGGATTGATCATGGATCAGTTTCACATTTTATATTATGTATTTTTATTATGTACTAACAAGCAAATCATTATATAGTGTAATGAAAATATGTATATATTTCTCTCGTTTCAAAAGAAGAAAAAAGTCATTAGGTACACTATTTAAAATTTCTAATGAGTACTAAATACAACATTAAAGCGAAAATAAAATGAATAAATTCACTCTGATCACCACTTAGGCAACCCAAAAAATCCAAGGTTTGAATCAGAAAAAAATAGATTAGTTTCTCAAATTTGAAGCATCTAGGGTAGACTAGTCTTGGAAAAAACACTCAAAACAAGAACTTTGCGGATTTGAAACCGAGCAGCTTATTTTTCTTTTCACATAATTCTTATAATGAAAGTTTTTTCTTTTCGAAGAGAAATATAACGAAAGTTATATACTTAATAATATGTATTCTTAACTAGGAAATTTCATATACCCTATACCCCCCACCACTTCCTTTTAAGTGTCGGTTTATGCAGTAGTTTTTGTTCTTTAATAAAGTTTTGTTTTGGTTTTCCAAAAAAGATTAGTATAAATTTTTATTATAAGTATTTAGATTTTGTCTAGATTCGTGTGTTTAATTTTAAACATCTTAAAATTTACTCTCAAATCATTACATGAAATAAAAAAAAATTGAGTTATACCATATAAATTTACGGGCAAATAATTTGTAGAGTTCCAAATTTCTTACATAATACACAGTTTAGTCTCCTATTTACAAAAATACATTATTAGATCTCCATTTTGCCACATAATTAACATTTTGATCGTTTTTATTTATTTTGTGGGTTTTAAACGTACTTTCAGAGACATTTATATTATCATACGAGCAAAATGATTCTGTAACTCTATTATATAAAAATTTAAAAACTTTATTTTATATGGACTTTGTGATGAAAGATAAGTCACATAAATGGAAGAACAAACATGTTCAATATATAGATTAGTCAAAAATATCGGTGTCATTGTTTACATCACAATTTTATAGCCATGTATAACTAGTGATGGTGATTGGTGGGCCTATTAAGGCTCTAATAAAAATTGGAAGAAGAAAAAGAAAAAGGATTTTTCAGAACCAAATTCTTTTGTACCTAAGACGATGAATTTTTGTTTAAATTTTTTATTTTCCACAGAAAAGTGAATTGTGCCTCCACTACAATTGGAGTAACGTGGTCGGAACAAACTAATTTTTACTGATCGTTTGTGAATTTGCTGTACGTTATGTCAAACCCCGTCTATAAAGATTATTTTTATATACATACACTTAAAAGTAGTTCATTACAATTTATGCATGCATATAATATATCATGATTTCATGTATAGTATTAATAGGTTCTCCTCAATTTATCCCAAAATTTCAATGGTGCTACTAAACTTTCAAAATTTTGCAACCCCACATACGGCTCCTAATTTCAAAATTAATGTATCAAAACGAGCAAATTATAGAGGGTACGTACGTACATATTATAGGTGCAAGAGCTTATGATACGGATGGTCAGAAATTTTATAAATGATATATCATCTATCGTTTCCACATTTTGATACGGTCAATTTTTGAATTAGCGAGTTACTGAAAACGATTAGAAAAAAATAAGGATTATTTGTAATAGTTGAACAAGAATAGAAGGTTATTTTACGTTTAGACAAGCAAAACAGGTCATTTGTAACGTTTGAAAGTTTAAAGAAACAGTTGAAGTTCTTGAATAAAATTTGGAGCTTGCATATTAAGCCTTACTAATAATATTATATGTAATGTAAAATTAGTTATTATTTTCGATAATGCTGGAAGATGCTACTAGTTTATGATATTGCATAACGTAATTAATAGTTAGGTATTTTTTATCCACCAAGCAATAACTTAAAAAAAAATGGTTGATGTTTTTCTATGATTCGGTGTTGTTGGGAGCTTTAATTTATTTTGAGCGTCGTAATAATCCAAAGAAAAGTTGCGAGGATACACACTTCTCCACCTTTCCATGAAGGTTGAGTATATATGCATTCCCACGAAATGAGCTATACCCGGCAGCCATCTTTTTCTTATAAAGGTACAATGATCTTCCTCCTTCCTACAAGAGAGAGTGAATGTACGGCACAAAACACCAGTGGAGCCATGGATACGCCTACATATTCCTACTCCAAATGGGCCTTCAGCCACAAGCACGCTCACAGCCTCGTGAGAGGCTATAAATATCCTTTTATGGGTATCGCTCAATGTAAGGCGTTATTTTTTATAAATTAAAAAGAAAAGAAAAAACTGAACTGAAAATTATTGTACTGGACTAAGGACATATATAGAGGGCATGCCACCCCCTCTCATAGGCTTGTGAAATTTAAAAAAAAATATGATTTTCAACCATAAATTTGTCGGAGTTCTACAAAATATTGTCGAAATAAGTTAAATTCTTATGTAAATCTAAAAATGTTTGCTGCAAACCTACAATTTTTGTATGAATTTTGCATTTTTGGCCAAAAAACTCGTATCTATATTCTTCACACAAAATGCATTAACTACAATGGAAATTTTCACTCCAAGAAAAAAGAAATTGCAAAACTTTTTGTTAGATGACTAGGTGCATTAACTACAATCAAATGCATTCAATTTGATTACTGAATTGAACTAAAGTAAACTGAAATTAGAATTAATAAGTCCAAAAAAACAAGGGCTTAATAATCAAATTTTATTTTAATACATATTTTCCGCTCTTAAAAACTTACTAACTTAATTATTAAAAGTTTTACGGTTGAACTTAACAGCACCTCCCAACTATGGTCCAAATAAGCTAACTGCACTGGTCCGTAGCTAACATGTTTAGCTTCAAATTGATTACAATCTCCAATCACTTGTTGCATCAAAGTTTGTCAACATTTTACTTTAACCGACACCATAAACTATTGACTGAAATGATTATCCATTGAAGAAAATAAAAGCAGAGATATTGTACATTAATTGTCTCATCACTATGATTTTGTTTTGTCCCCCGTAATTAATATTGATAGTCATTGCTACAGTATATGACATGGCTCACCAAGTCAAATTAAGCCAATTGTCATTATGAGACTAAACACAATGGAAGTAGAAAGTAGTCAAACTGTAAGTATTTGCAAACTAAACAAAATTAGTACTCCTCCCACCTAGCAAATATACGTGAAAATTATGCAAAAATAGATTGCCTACTAAATAAGAAAGGATTTTCTTTATATACTTAAAGAAAATATTAGTTATACTATCAATTAATCATTAATTGTGTATTTTAATGAATAAAGTATTTGGATTTTATTATATTTAGTAATGTTAAGGCGTAATAGATAGAGTTACATTAATAAAATTATAATTATTATTTGGTTACATTTCACCATTCACTTTTGTGATTTGATCATATTTTGCCATTAACTTACCAATTTAGTGAAATTTCACGTTTCTTCCATCAAAAGTAAAAGGAGACAAAAATGTTAAACTCTGAAATTGCTCTATTTCAAATAAAAATTGATATTAAAACTAAAAATTGTCGAAAAATACAAACATATGAATATTAATTAATATAATAAAGGTGAGATTTCACCAAATTACAAAGGTTGGTGGTCAAATGTAACCAAATGTACAAATCTGAAATAGGTGAGTGGCCAAATAATACTGTGTGCCTAACTTTTAAAACACTTTGTTAAAGAAAATTAATAAAATATCGACCTCTCTTATTGTAAATTTTTAGATCTGTCACTAGTAATAATACTTGTTTTTATGTAAGATTCAACAATAATAATAATAATAACAATAATAATAAACATGAGATGAATTAAGGACATCAAGTGCTTTCTTGTGTCTAAAGTTTCATGTAGCTTCCTATCAAAGACATACAACAAGTTACCTAATGACGATTTTCTTTTCTTCAGAAAAATAATAAAAACAAGAAGAAGGTGTTTTTATATGACTAAAATTGATTGGAACTTTGTTAATATTAAGCAATTTTAAATAACTTGTAATTACATAATTCATGATTGTTTCTTACAAATTTAGAGGAATGAGAGATCAGCTTATTATGTCCCAGTTCAATTCTCTAATTTGCAAATTGTTTTATTTAGAAATTTGGTGTAATGAAGTTTGGTAAGACAAGAATCTTGCTTATAATTTTCAATCATGATCTTTCTTTTCATTGGCTACTCAGTTGAAATTCTCTGACAGAAGTTGACATCCTTGGAAGAAATTACATATGGTAAGTTTGATATAATATAAACAGGAAATTAAATATATAATCACAGCAACAAAAGTTTATGCTGTTTTTTGTCTAGAAAAAATAGACAGGTTAAAAAACATAGGCCTAATGCTTTATAATTTGTTCCTTTTGCTCATTTTATTCTTCCAACTTTAAAAAAACCCAGTTTATTCATTAGACTCCAAAAGGTAGCATAATCAACCGTTGTACATTTTAGTTACTTTACCCTTCAACTTTAAGAAAAATCAATTTACCCCCTAAAATCCAAAATGTAATCCAAAATATGGTATTGCTAGCCCTATTTATCCCAAGTCCAATTTGACTTGTTGAATGTTTGACAACCAAACCTGTTAAGTGCGTGAAGGGGGAAAAGAAACTCTTACAAAGAATATAAAATATTTGTGAATGTCGAACATTGAAATTCCTAAATTCCAAGTGTTCCTATTCCTCATTCATCTTCTTTCTTCTTCATTATTGTTAAATCTTCTTCGTCTTTCTTCATCGATTATTTGTTTTTAAAAATCTGGCTCGTTTTGTTCTTCATTCTCATGTCTCGTTTTTGAAACTTGCGTTGATTAGAGTTTGAATTGCAATAAGATTTCCGTAATCTTTAATTTACCTTTGAAATTCATCTTTAGTTTGCCCTTCAAATTCTTACAAAGACACAAAGAAAACGTAATTTTCCAATAACAACAAATCCAGAGAAAGTCCGAAATAAACTATTGCGAAGGAAGAATGAAGATTGACTATAGTTTGAGATTAAGCAAATCGCACCATAGCTTTTACGGTTTCCAAATTACGGATTTGATAAAAATTGAAATTTCAAGCAAATGAGAGAAGGATAAACGTAAAATTTATTTTATATGAATTTTTCGTTCTTTCCATTTAGTTAATTTTTTAAAGATGAATCAATTTAATTGTTTTAAGTCGGATTGGATTATCAAAATTATAACTTGATAAGCAAATCCAATTTATACAATCGAAACTATATTCAATTCAAAATTTCGTGCTTGATGGCTATTCACCCACACATACATCGGCTGATGGTGAAGCCATGCCACCTCAAATTGAAAAAATCAAGTCATGCTGATGAATAAAGCCAACCAGGCACAAAGTCTTAGTAGCAATGATAGGGAAAAATAGGGGCAACAAACATTATTTTTATCCACTGTCAATCATCAACTAATCCAACAACATTCAAATTCACAGATATCAACATAAATATATATGTATCAAACCATCAAACAAAAGCAAGCCTAATTGACTAAGTACCCAGACGATGATGCAAAAAAAAAAACCCGTAACAGTTATCTGCTCATAGCATGAGCATATTTGCCATGCCAAGTTAGAAGTAAGTTCAGAGCTTAGCCAACAACCCATTTTGCAAAGGCTTAACTATGGTATTCTCTTTAACATCGTTGTCCTTCGTATCCATTTCACATGAGCTGGGAGGGACATCCACAGCAGGAGAGCAGTTGAAGAATCCATGTGGCTGCATTTACAAACGTCATTAAGTTCAGATTTATAACAAAGCATCTAAGGGAACACTAAAACTATTTCAGAGTTATTCAGTTTTTAAATGATCAATATAAAATTGCTACATAGTCATGTTTAGCAAATCATTCCCAGCCAATTGAAAGCAAAATTCAAAAAGGATTAGGCAGAAAAATGTGAAATATGTAAGGAAAAGTAAATACCATTAGCATAAAACCAATCCGCTCTACTGGCATTACTGGCCAATCTTCCAGCCGAGGAACATGTGTGATCCCAAACACATACCTGCATCGAATCAAACAGAACCATGAAGAAGCATATACAAGCTGTAAAAGCCGTGCTAATAGTGTCGAATAACAAAACATGAAAGAATACAAGTCACTCCCTCTCATGGTAACTACTGTAGAAAGATTTTGCATAAAGCAACCAGTGTTTTAGTTTTCAATATCACTAATCCAGCACGAACTTTTACCATTTAAACACTTTTTTTGCTAAATGTCTGTTATTGCACTAGGAATAATTTGCAGTAAGATAATTCAAGCTCTATTAAGTACCATGTAGAAGAGAAGGAAAGTTCTGACACAAATATATAAATAGGATCTGAACGCTAAAAATCAAGAATCGTTCACAATAAATATCTAATATAGCTCCCAGTATTCACAACTTCCATCTTTAAGATGTATGGCCCTCAGGAATTGGGGATGTAAAAATGATGAATCAAGATCTAAGGTTTAAAAGAAAACTATTTCCACTTCCAAGATAAAAGCATAGTTTCCAGAATCAACATGTTTAAATACGCGTAAAAAGTTTATATGTATTTACACATAATAGAGAGAAACACGACAAAATAAATGAGTGAAATTAGATAGAATAAAATATCAACTCACCAAAGAACTACATCAGTTTCTTCCAGGGATCGATTCTTCTTTACCCATGTAGACAGGCCTTCTCCAACACGTGGATTTTGATTAGGGAACTCTCCTCCAGGAAACATTTGCTCATTTGAAAAAGGTGTGACCCAAAGATTGTGCTTCAAAAAAGCTGCTCTCCTCAAAAACTTGGCCTCAGGACCAGCTAAGGGCAAACAGTTTGAACCAGGTACCAGCTTGTACCCGGTTAATTGTCCTGTCCTATTGACAGTTCTAGTGTTCCTTACCTGCAAAATGGATGTCAGTGTGTGAGCACACAAGACATATATCAATGCTCAATACTGGTATTGCATCTAGATAAACATCGAAGTTACACGATGAGGCTAGAGAACATTATAACAAATGAATGTAATGTAAGTTACCCTGACTATACTTGACTAATGAAAATATGAACAAGGAAGAAAGTGCATAGCAAAGAAACTCTATACAACTAAACAATCCGCAATCAGTTCAGGAAGTTCTTCAAATCGAACCCACTTCCCATTATAGTTAGGTATATACTAGAATTTAGATGGTTTATTTAAGGATCATCTATCTTCAACTGCCACTCCATATTATGGGAGCAGTAAAAAGGTACACAATGTCTATGGCATAATTCTGTTCTGCAACTTGAGTATTCCTTTCACAGTGCTCCCCTTACAATGGACTCGTTTAAAATCATGCCATATGAGAATGAAATCACAGTTTCAGGCAACATTAATAGTAGGAGACTATAACATGAGTATTTTAAAAGAGCAAATAAAATAAACCATAAACAGTTTGACAGTAATGACCCAGAAACTCCGCTCTAAAAGTGGACAAAAACTTACAACCCAATGGCGCGCCCTAAGAGGATTACAGTCCCGCATTGCCTCCAATTCTGATCCGAGTAATCTCTCTTCAGCATAAAATGCATTATTATGGATATTGTTCTCCCCAGGTTCCTCAACTTTAACATCCACTTCAACCACCTACGAAAGTGAGAAATAGTGAATAGAAAACATAATATCAACATTACATCAGTATATAATACTAAAAAGAACAATGCAGTTTGTTCATATATTCAATATCTTAATAAAAAATTAAATATTGTATTTCGGTAATTTAAAATAAAATATCCTGGAAGAAGTGGTTAAGAGAAGCATGATCCCCGAAATTCAACATATTGTATCGCTGTAACTTACAGAGGTCATCTAAGAAACGATTATGCTAATGATAACAATTTTTGTATTTTTAGCACATCATCTGCGACTGAGCATTTAAGATACTATACCAAGGAAGAAGTTACTGACTCCAGATGAAACTTAAGTATGTGGGTGATGAAAGAACTAAAAATTTAAAGAAGACAAGTTCAGTTAGTTTTTGTCATTAAATACCTTTGGTAATCTTAACACTTGCAAATTGGGACACAAATTTAAAAGTTATAAAACTCGGCAATTTACCTGATTTAATGCTTCACCAGGTTTGCAATCGACAGCCATGTTCATACGAGCAACAAAAAAATGTTGATGAACTGGTGCATATAGACCAGGAGCGATGGTTGTCCCATATTTTCTGGTCTCTCCAGGTTGTAATGCCCCTAAGCTAAGGATTCCGGTAAGTTTAACTTCAGCTTCAATTTTTCCATCCTGTAATAACCACAAAAATATATTACATCAGATCACCACCATATTACTAGAGCATGCAATCTATACAAAAGAGATACAACTGCAAAGCTAGCCAAGTCCCAAGGATTAGGCTTAGACCATCATTCAGGAAATTAGTGCAACCAACAGAACTTTTATCACAAAATCCCGTGCTTAGAACCCAACTTGAACATTTTTTGTTATTGCACAAATTAGACTGTCAGGTGGAGCATATACTCCTATTTTCGGTTGAGTTCATTATTTCCAGTAAAAGTCCTTCAAATTCACAAATACAAGGGAACAAGCTCCAACAAATGGAAAATGCATAATCAGAAATAGCACAAACTGAAGAATATATTTTTAACCTCCAACTTGCCTGATAGAAGTGCCAGAAGAATCCATACTCATAATTAGCAACCGTACATACAAAAGAAACTGTTAGTCGTCTAGACCTTCGTACTTCTGCTAACCCAGTTCGCCAATCTTGATGCTTCCACAAAATTCCATGATCCTCTTCATGCAAGCATACACAGTTTTCAATGGTTTCAACACCCCCGGTGAAATTTGTAAAGTGGGCATCAAAGTATTTGATAACGCCCAAACAATCACAACCCTGTAATGGTAATATTAGTTCTCACAATACGAAATATCATAATCATAGAGCAAAGTTATAAAGTTGTTCTTGCATACCTTCTTAAGAGCATGCGCATTTTTACCAAGCCCATCTTCCCCTGCATCAAATGCATTTTTCCTGTAATGTGGGTCATTTGGATCTCCATAAGGAACAACCATCTCTACAAAACTTAACCTGTGGGCAACAGGCCTTCTCCCCCTACTACCATCGACATATGCAACAGAATGTATCACCAAACCCTCTCTGGGTGTGAATCCAATACGAAAATTCCACTGCCATTCAGTAAGAACACATAAGACTCCTCAGTATAATATTCTTAACTTTTTAAAACATAATGTAAAAAGATAATAACATTTAGAAATATGTATGCACCTTTTGCCATTCTACAAAGTGTCCATTGACACGAAAGCTTGGGCCTTCGGGCTGAATAATTTGTAAAGGTTTTACATCACTTCGATCAACACCACCTCTTGTTTCCCCAGGAGTATAATTCCTCAATGGGTCAGCTGGAGGCAAGGGAACAAGTTTACGATCTTCAAACTCAATCACCGTCATGTTCTGCATATCAACAAGCACATAGATGCCCTCAACTGGTCGTGCATAACCATTCTCCATAGGGCAATCACTCTCAGTTCTACAGAATATGAGGGGCTTTGCAAGTCTTTTACTTGGAGCATCAGCGTCACTATGATATCCTACACACCTGCAGCATAAAGAAGCATCCCAATATGTCAACAAAAGAACAACAGAACTCTAAAGAAACCACACTTAACTGGCTCAAGCTTACCAGGCATCAACCATAACAAGTTCCATATCTTCAATGCCTCTTTTCTTCATTGCCTCTCTAAATGGAGGGAAATCTTTTACAACTGCTTCGCATTCAGCATATTCAACAGCATCCTGACATCAAAGAAAGAAAGAAAGAAAGAATGAATGAATGAATAAAAAAACAAGCGGAAAAAACTCAAAAACAGACTGATAATACCAGAGAGCAATCAGTACTTGGGGTAAAAGTAGGAATCGACATCATTGAGACAAGAAAAAAATGGGATTATGACTCTTCATTACGTCTTAAATGCAACAAGAATATATAATAAAATAGAAAGAAATGACAAGAGATTAGGAAAAACCATTGGAGGCTGAACATCCGGAACAACTTCTGAAGAAATCACTTTTCCCCTGTGATGTCCACCTCGTGTTACAGCATGGACTTCTGATAGCTCCACGATCCATACACTTGTTTCATTGGACCTTTTATTGTACACAATGAGTTTAGCTCTTCTTGGAGGCAATTTCGTAGGAATCACAGGACCACCACCTTTTAATCTAGGCAGCAAGGATGGTTGGAAAGGTGGGAAGAAATAAGCATCTGCCAATGCAACAACATTTTTTTCCGGTTCCAAAAGAACCACCTCCATGAAGCGCATGCTATCTCTGACCTGAAAGAGAGGATGTTAGTTAATCAGCTCAGCATCATGAAAGAACAAACAATGAGTAAGCTAAAAAGGTCGTAGTATCTTCCCCAACCTCAGGAGTAGCTCCAGCAGCCCGAACAGTTGCTACAGCTACAGATATTTCAGCAGCAGTCAAAGGATCCAATGGATGACTGGTTTGAGCTCTCAACATGACTGGAATGCTCGCTGCACAATGGAACAAAAACAATCCATCTTAGTTAAAGCCATCAAAACGTCACTAAAGATTCAACAGAAAAGATATCATCTGATGTGCATTAAAATAAATTGAGCATTACTCAGCTGTCATGAAAGTTAAAAAAACTAAAAAGACACAGCTGACTCTGGAAGTCAAAGAAGACTAGTATAGTTGGATTAAAGGTCATCTCGGAAGTCAAAAGATGCAGAGTGAGGTCATTGTTCAGTTTATCCACAATCTGCACAGCCACATTGATAAGCTAGCTAACATAGCATCGAATCCATAAACCTAACCGAGATCTCGAATATAGTTAACTATAAATCCAACTCAAGAAACTGGCAGCCAAACGAATAATCTTATTTATATAATGAAGCATGCATCATATGATCTCTATCAACAACAAAAAAAACATCAAAACTAAAAAATCAAAGAAAGAAAAACACGATCAGCGATCAGCACGACAATTCAAATATAAACATCGCAAAAGGTGAGGGTAAATCAGTAAAGCAGTAAGTGAAAGAGAAAAGACCTTTGGTGGAAGCTTCAGGAAGAGAATCGACAGGTCGAATCAAGGACGCGATGGCAGGCTTCTTGGTTCCAAGCTGCTGATCCTGCACGGCATTCGCGACGACGGAAGCCGAGGGAGCAGGAGCAGCATCACGGCGAAGGGGAGTAACGGAGTCAGTTTGAACGGAGCAACAAGAAGATGACGTCGTTTTTTGCGTAGCTGAGGCCATTGTAGAGGGTTTGCGAGTTCGCCAATTCCACCTAGATAAGTCTCAATACAATCTAGTGACATACAGCAATTCTCTTCTTCACTTACTTCCACCACCTCCCCCAAAAAAATCTCTTCCGATCAAAATATCACCTCCGATCAGAACCTTCCAGAATCACCGTAATCAAAAATTTGAATGCTAAACAGTGGGGGCTGTATACAGAGAGAAAGAGAGAGTGTGGGGGGGCTGGGCTATATATAACGGAGGGGCGAACCACGTGCATTGATTCAACTTGACGTTTTTTATTTTATATATAAATAAATAAATAAAATAAATTAGTTTCAGTACTAGAGTACAATTAGGAGTAGGAGTAAAAATTTCAAGAGGATAAAGAAGAAGAAGAAGAAGAAGAAGAAGAAGAAGGGGGTTTGTTTATAAAATTTGAGGACCTTATCAGTGGGTCCCTACATAATAAGATAAGTAGAAGGTGTGATAAGAAGGGTCTGCATGTGCTATTCGACATACATTAGGGTCCAAATGTTATTTTTGATATTACCTTGATAAGGCCAATTCATCTTTTTATTTTCTGTATAAGGACCTTTTGTTATTTACATTTTCTCAATTTCACTTCAACTCTATTTTTTCTTAATTTATTAAGTTGGTGTTGAAAGTTTAGGAGTACTCACTACAGTTAGTATCATCTTTATGATCACTTGATAAAGAGGAATTACCATTTACCTAGAGTAGTCAATGGTAAAAAAGGATGGTCAAAGGTGATAAAGGCCGAATATAAAGTTTAGGTTAAGTTTTGAGTTAAGTACATAAATAAATCAAAATCAAGGACCATGGGTGTAATTTACGCTACAATGTAGGGGCTAGAAGGAAGCCACGATAACATGAATGAATTAAGGATTATTTAGAGGTACAAATCCACTATAAGTATTACTAGGCATGTATCACAGTTCTATCCGAATTAAAATTACTATAAAGTAGTAGATTATGTTAGACGTTATTCAAGTTGTGCCTGGTTATGTTCTAAATTATAACAAACTGGATTCCTGCTAAGCTGAAACTTTTTACAATCCTAATCAATAAAATATTGGTTAAACATAGGTGCAAATCTAGTATGATTGCTCTATCATAGTCCTACACGGACTCGAACCACTTTAGGTTGAAATTTCCATATGCTACGTAAATTACTCCCAGTCACATTCTAGATAATTCAAGTAATCAACAAAAACTTCATAGGAAAAAATAAATTTAAAACTTATGTTATTTTAAGTAAATTTAAAATTCTCCGACTTTTCGGTTTGAGCTCATTTAACTGATAGTTGGACTAAAGAGAAAAACTGAAAGTTAGAAAGCATGGTGATGCAGCCTCGAGCTAGTGCTACAAAAAGGCCTACAATTAGAGGACAAGTGTACCCTATCGTTGTCAAGTAATAATCCGGGGGTTAAGTCCGGGTATCGAATCCATGAGATTTATACCAATAAGTATCAAACTACTTGGTTTCGGGTTGTTATCTAAGCGAATTTATACTTTAAAGTTTATTAATTAACTACTCCTATACTACAACACACAAATACTTTCCATATTCCTTAGCATGAAATGGTGATGGTAAGTTCCGTGATGTCGTCAATATCTACGGTTTCCGGCTCGTCACTTCCGATGGGGGCAACACCTATATAAATCTGGTAGAAATGTCAAGTTCATATCAAGTATTCATAAATAAACATAAGAGAAGCATATGATGATGATGAATCAAATATACTAATTTATACAAAACTATTGTATAAACTATGTAAGGAAACAATACGATACTACCGAGTCTAGCACATAGACGGGTCACAACTAGTTTAGCAAGATAAAAGTTTAGCTACTCCCTTTTATCACACTACACCGGACACACGATCGTCGTTTATGTCCCCGGAGAGGATCTCTTTGCCAACTTGAAGATTTGAATAGAATTGATGAAGATGAAGGAAATAATAAGTAACTTTGTATTAATGGAATGGAAATGGATTACAAGTTTGCAAAAGAGGGGAAATGGAACATGGATCGTATTTGGATCGCCTCTTTAAACAACTAAATGGAGAGAATTACAACTAAATGAAACTAAATATAGCTAAAGAGGGATTAAACACAAGTGGAGAGGGATCCCCTTCCTGGCTAGATAACCCCCATATTTATACAGAAAAGTTGGCTTTGTGAACAAGTGTGAATCCTCAAAACACATGCTTGAAAATCTCATCGAAGTGCAGAATAAAGCTTGACACGGGTCGTGTGGGCCACTTGACACGCCGTGTCAAGGCAAAAATGCATTAAAATGACTTTAATCAGCTCAGGCGTGTCCCTTGACACGGGGTCGTGTCGCATTAATTACTCGACAAGTTGGATTTTTGCTAATTAAAAACGCCGCGCAAATTAAATGTCTCATTTGTGACACGGATCGTGTCCCTTTGGACACGGGGTCGTGTCCTTCAATATAAGTGTGAACACCAGTTTACACGCCCCTGAAATCAAACCGTGTGGACCATCTTTGTCCTGACACGGACCGTGTGGAACTTTGACACGGGTCGTGTCAAGAGTAATTTCTGAGCAGATTGACTTTTCCTTGAATTATTTGCAAAACTCCTTGTCTCTTAGCTCTTTATTAGCACAAAAACACCTCTAATCATGTCTGGAAGTTGTCTTTCACCATGGATAATTTTTATCTTTGAAGTAAAACCTATAAACAAAATAAACATGAGTTACTTTGACGATTTCCGGTGAAAATAGTGCTTTTACGGAGATAAATTCAAACTAAGTGATTGAGAATTAATTTGTTCACAAAGTATAATAAAAAGACTTAAAACTATACTAAAAGTAATAAAATAACATTTAATTACATCGTAAATAACCCGAAAAGATAGGGATATTTCATCCCTATTACATGGCCGGCTCTAGAGAGGGAGGTGGCACAGGCGACGGCCTAGGGCCTCGAACCGGCTAATCACTAAGACTTGATTGAAAATAAACATGAACCCTTTCTCGTCGGAGATATCATCCGGTGAAAGTTAGCATGTATAAAATAGAAACAGATTGAAGAAGATGAGGCCTGAGTTTCCTTTCAATTTTGTTCATCCTTTATCAATAAAACGGTATCACTTTCCCTCTAGTTCCTCAAGCAATAAAATAGTAAAAGAATAAAAGATGCAACATAGTCCAAGGCAATCCACCACAAATCCTCGTTCTGTAAATATGAATTAATTAATGCATCATATCAACCTATATGGCAACGAATTTCTTTTTTCCAAAACTATAGTAATGAATTAGCATATATGGTAAACAACTTTTATAATATTTTGTTTATTTAAACTTTTCCTATTAATTTAATTATTCAATATTGTTTTCAAGAAAAATTTACACCGCATCCCTTTATAATTTATTTATATTCAAAAGTATTCCTTTATAATTAACGATCCCGATATATGCAGCCCTAAAGGTTGCATATAAGCATTCAATACAAGTGAATTTATATTTGCATTTTGTAGTTTTTCATTTATAAAATTATTATTTCTAAATCTATTTATGGTAAGAATATAATAAAAATATGATATATATAAATTGACATAGCAAAAAATTAAAAGTATCAATTATTTTAGAGTTAGACCCTAATTTCTAAATTATAGACCCTAAACCATGGACCCTAACCGGAAACCTACAAACTCTAAACCCTAAACCTCAAATTGGTGAACCCGAAACACTAATGAACTGAAATTCTAATTATTAAACTACATACTATAAAACCCTAACACGAAATTGGTGAACCCGAGACCCTAATTATTAAACTTAAACTATATACACTAAACCTTACACCCTAACTGAACCTTAAGTCCTAATTATTGAACCGTAAACCCTACATGTTATAAAACCCTAACCCGAAATTGGTGAACCCGAGACCCTAATTATTGAACTTAAACTACATACACTAAACCCTACACCTTATCTAAACCCTAAGTCCTAATTATTGAACCCTAAACCCGAGATCCTAAATCCTAAATTATTAAAATTTTAAGTACATATGTTAATTATGGTAATTTAGATTGTAATAAATTTTTATAGATTTAGATTATTTTGTTAACATAAATAAATTTGAAACAAATAGTTTAATAAATATACAAGCATTAAATACAAAGTAATATTCACTTGCATTTAAGGCTTATATGCAACCCTAAAGGCTGCATATATCAAAACTCATTAACTAATAACAAAGAAAAAATCTCTCTTAATTTGAATGTAATTCATATTCATGAACTCTCAAGAGTCAAGATATACTAAGAGTGTCAACCACTAAAATTTCACCACAAAAAATCAACCTAATTATTCAACATTTAATATCTTTTCCGTTTCAAAAAATATATTTTATATTTTAATTTTATAACTCTTGAAAATAAAAAAATTATGGTAACATTAAAAAGCACCATTTGGTTCAAGTTTGAGTCTAACGACTAGCTTGAGGAACCACTATACAAAGAGTTGCATTCGAAGAATGAAAACTCACAACAGAATGAGCAATTCCAAACTATTTAAGCAAGCTCGCAAGCAAATTTAGATAATACAATCAATGTAAACATCTGTGTAGAATTTAGAAGAGAGTAGTTCAATACGAATTCATCATTTGAATCTATGTAATCATCTAATTAGAATCAACTATTTGAGTTGTAAGTAGTTTAAGAGATTAGCGAGATTTGGCAAAGGAAGGTACTTTGTCGTATGAAGGAACTTTGGGAACTAAAGTAAGCATAAAATAAGTGACTGAACCTGAATTTATCGCTAAGCATTGCTCATTTTCTGCTCGGTGTGATTGTAAATATTAGTTATATTTATTATTGCTATTTTTTAAAGTATAATATTATAAGTATTATCCAGTCCAGAAGTTCAATTCAATTCAAAAGAATATAACTTTTTAGTCCTCTGAAAAGCCGTTGTTTGCGCTGCTCAATCTAAACCAAGCCAATAAAAACTTACGCAAAATTGGAAAGGACTCCACATGATCACGCGAGACGACATCAAGTCGAGTCAACCGCTCCCATACACCTAGAATGTAGAAACGCATCGTTGAAGCGTCTTACAAAGACCACTCCCAATACAGAATATAAGATCGGGCACGAACTCATTATATTTATATACAACGAGTTTGGTGAGAAAGAACATAATTATGTGTACACACGAGGGATACAGGTGGGAAGATAAGGCAGGCAGCCTCATTTGGCATGCTTCATGAGGCCATTCCTTTACCATCCAAGTCGTCCACGGATACAATGTCTCCTATTAAATAACAAACATAATTTTAATTAATTAATATAACAACCATCATGCTTTCCAAAATAAATATATAACAACCATCATGCTTTCCACAAAAAATATATAACAACCATCATCTTTTTTTGATAAAATAACAACCATCATCTTACTCTCACGTACTTATTTATATTTTATGTTTGTTGGTATCTGCTCTCTCATATAAAGGCTAATATCATCACTTGTAAAACTTATCAAAGTTGAAAAGACATAAACAAATAGATAATGGTCTATCTATGAGAGGGAGGAAATCAAAATGTCAAATATAATTATCATTTATCAATAGAGTTGTGTTAATATGAACTAATCAGTTAATTTCATGCTTAATATATAGTATGTGACAGCGAAACTACATAAAAATCTCATCCCTAGATGGTGGAATCTAATTAATGGACTTGATAATGATGTTTACTTTACTTTAATCAAAGCTGACTCATCCTTCCCACCTACCTCCATTACAAATTACAGAATTCATGTCACAAACTTAATTAGTCAATAACTAAACTAATACTATTGTTAATTCAATATTATGCCTACTTGCAATCTTTTATATATATTAGATTGTTACCTTCGTTTGTTTTTTCAATTATTTGTGCTGTCACTAAATGGAAATCCCTTTGACGGTTACATAATCAAAACAATATATACTAAAATAAATTTTATAGGAAAATAAACATTCAACTAGTATGAGTAGATTCCAACATGCAAAGAATGATAAATTTTCTTTAATACTTTAATTATGTTTACTACAGTAGTACAGTCGTCATTGTTAAATTTATGCTAATATGGAACTTGGTCCAAATTGTTTAATGTGAAATAAAAGGTATCAATATAGATTGATGGATTATGACATTTTACTTTGGTGATATGTTATAATTCATTTTACAATAAAGTTTACATGAAATCTAAATAAGTTATTGTTACGGCTGGCACGATTAATCAAATGAAATATTTGGAAATAAGAAGACTATATTGACACGAATCAACTAATTTAAAGTATCGAAATTAAAAACATTTTAAAAGGCTATAAAATCTCCTAAGTCTTTTTCACCTGAACCAATTATATTTGTTTAGAAACCAACATATACCTCAAAAGATACGTGGTTGTACGACTTAATATGTTGACATAACATTCACAATTAATTCTAATATTACATTGATTTTATCTGAAATTCTCCTAGATCCTTAGGATCAAAGGATATCGTCTCTGGTTTGTGGTCTTATGCGATTGTGCCTAATTTTTCCTCTATCTTGTAGATTAAGAGGATCACTTTTTAACGAGGGATTTGCTCGATTATCTTTCATGCTATCAAATAATATACTTGTTCAAAGTTGTAAATGATATGTTTTGTTTGTGAATATAACTTGTGAGATATTTAGCACTCATAACTGGAACTTGTAAATGATCAGAATGATTTGATAAACTTGAGTTGACTCGATCCCCAAAATCATCACTAGAAAGGAGAAAGGTTGGCTTGTAATTATGAGGTTTCATGCCGTAACTATGATTTTGGATCTGATACTTAACAATCATTGAAATAAACAAAATGGGAGAAGAAGCCCACCATTTAGTTTTCACTTTTCAGCATCACTTATAGTAATGTGGTCCAGCTAGCAAAGAAAGGGAAAGCCACCCCCACGTTTTCATTTCACATCACTTCTATCTCCTCTCCATAATAAGCAAGCAAGTCAATATCCAATTTACTGTGGCACATTTTAAAAAGAAGTGTGACATCTTGAGTTCAAATCTCAAGATCGATGAAAGTGAAACTCTAAAAAGTTTTAGAGTGCGAATCTTTTGACACAACAATATGACTTACAGGAGACAATTTATCTGATATGATTCATCCAATGTAATTGGGATTTCGTTAATCATGTAACATACATTGATCACATAACATGACAACTCATTTTGATATGGGTAAATCTTTTGATATTTTCACATTCATCTTTTGACATTTAAAAAACTCAAGTGGTTTCGCTCTCTGAAACTTTGTGGTGTTGAAACTTTATAATACGGTTATAACCGAACAAAATCGCATACCCATTTCACCCCTCTTGAAACAAAAGGGGTATTGCTGAACAAGCGAATCAACAAATTTGGAACAATGACTGGTGTTTAAGGACAAAAATGTCAGACCGTGCAGAAGAAAATCTGGACTTCTTTCCTGAACAAGAGAATCACCACAAAAGAAAAAAACTTGCAATTGCTAATGAAAAGAATCTCCAACAGAATCTTGTGATTACCAAGATTGCTAATCATGAAGGAGAATAAGAGATTGCTGACGATGGGTGAAGAGGAGAATGTTGGTCAAGGAGAAAAGACTACTGATGCTACTAGGCAAGTTACTAACAAATGTTCAGACTGACCAACAAGTAACTGTGAGCATGAATCAAGGTGCAACTGCATTTTCATACTCAATGGATTTTCAATCAGTTGACAAGTATAAAAATGGGGTAATCGTAGCATTCCAATTTTTCATACTTGTCAACGGAACTATCACGGACAAAGTTTGTTGATCCCAGATTTCTTACTCAACAATGAATTCTACATTTACTCCCAACAACTTCTAGTTCCAAGAGGGATGAAACAGATTGTATATTGGGATATTTAGCTCAAATGACTTGGTTTCATTCTGGCATTTACTGCTTAAATTCTAAGCTTGGATTCAAGAAAGAGATACGAAAAGCAAAAGACACACCTGCGCGCCAATAGCAACTAATATGCATAACCCTCTTAACATGAACTTGCACTATGCATACATACAACTTCACTTTGCATACCAAATGCTCAGTTAGGAGCCTATATTTACGACACTGAAATGCAAATGTACATTTTCAAGTCCTCAACCCCAATTTTGATTCATTTGATTTACCATTTGAAACACTTCAAATTTTGATTCATTTGATTTACCATTTGAAACACTTTCAACGATCGAGCAAGTACTTACTCAACAAGCCACTCTCAATTGTAAGATTTCTAATTCTCATGCCTACAAACTTAATCTAAAATATGAATCAATTCATTGCTAACAATAACATTAAGTAAAAAGTATTAAAAAGAACTGAATTCCATCCAACATAAGGCATCCAAGAAAAAAACACAATCATGTTTCATCGAAACACAAACCAATAGATCTAAGCACTAAAATTACTCATCTCCATTAAAATCGGCAAGTATCAACGACAACCATAAAATACTCAGCTCTAAATACTCCAACAACAATTTAAAAAAAACAAAACTCAAGTTTTTACTCAAACAAAACAAGCTAAGCTGTAAGAACAACAGCTCCACCATTCTCCTTAATCTTTTTCTCAGCAATCTTGGAAATAAGCTTAGCTTTAACAACCATAGGTTTACCATCGGGAAGAACACCCTTACCTAAGACCTTAAAAAACCCAAACTGAGTGACATCAAGCATGGGAACATTGTCCTTGCTGGCCTTATCTTTGACTTCCTGAGGAACCATTGACCAAAGCTTCTCGATGTTGACGATAGGGCAGTAGAACTTGTTTCTCAACTTGTGAAAATATCGCATACCGACCTTTCCGAAGTATCCAGGATGGTACTTGTCGAACAAGATCCGGTGATGGTGCATACCTCCGGCGTTACCACGACCTCCGGGATGCTTCCTGTGCTTTCCGATACGTCCGTGACCGGCGCTGACGTGTCCACGCTTCTTCCTGTTTTTCTTCAATCGTGTGGTCATTTTGGCTGGCTCCTTGGGTCTTCTCGGCGGCTCTGGAGAAGATGAGCAGCAACTTCTGAGGGTTTGAAATTAGGGTTTCTTTAATTTATAATAGTGTGTACGATTTGATTTTACCATTTTCTCCCTGGCAATACTAATGGGTAAATGGCGCCGTTTTAGTTGAGGCGGGTATAATATGTTGAGGATTATGGACTTGAATAGTTAGATTAGATTAAGCCCATTTTCTCGTAACACTATATAAACACAGCCTTTTCATCTTAACTCTCTATTCAAGTGAAGGCTCAATGTATTGGTGTAATTTCGTCCAATGCATTTGTAAACTTCAAAAGCTCATTGAACTTGGTCGAAAAAGTATGTTAACTATCTAAATTTATAGAATATTTTAGCTCCCTGGATTTGCTTAAAGTGGTATAATTAACTCAAGTTCACATGGTTGAATAAAAATAGATTTTGAGAAATGATCATGAAGAGGGTTAGATGAGTGAAAAAAGGAAGAATGACTCGATCGATAAATTCTTTTTGCAAAGGATACCACTTAATACAAGTTCAAGGAGCAAATAGATCAATTTAAATAATTTTAGGAGGCAAATAAATCTTCTTTAACAAATTAAAGGAGCAAATAAATTGTTTTAAGCAAGTTTAAGGAGTTAACGGAACACTCTATTAGTTCATGAGCCGATACACTTTTTGAGCCAAATTCAAGAATATTTTGATCTATTAAGCCTAAACTTAAATAGGATTTAATTTAATGCGTATATTCAAAGACTCTGAGAGAACTTGGAACATATAAAACCTCCTGGTTCTTGAGGGTAAATGGTTGGAAACTTTTATCTGGTTGGTTTAGGGTGATCAACATATGTAAAAACTGAAGTTGATATTTCTAATTCTTTACTGTAATACCATAAATTTGAACTAATTGGTTCTTCCATGTAAATTCTATACTAGGGCACTAGATATCAATGAAAGGACTGATATGAATTAGCAAAATACCACATAATCCATTAAAAAAGATTGACAACCAACTGGACTTAGGTGGGAAGACTTTGGATTCAAATCCTAACTTTTACAAAATGCATTAAAAGAGAAAGATTAACAGCAATTAAAAGTTCATTTTCGCTATAAAACTATTATCAAAATTGGAAGAAGGTAAACTATTTTAACCCTTCCATGGAACAGTAGGCCTAGGATTGTCCTAGAGCAATTACTTGCAGCAAACAGTCCAGACCAGAAATAGAATTTCGAGTCAGATCTCATCTCATATTCAAAAACTACAAATACTGGATCCTTCCAAATGTCAATCTGTTCAATTCAATTTCCTATTGCTAATGCCTACTGAGTATTGACTGATAGCCCAATTCAAATGTCTTCATGTAATTAGTAAAAGAAATTACAAGGCAAATCTAATAGCCTCAAGTATGGCCAAATCTATTTATTTTCTAGCAGAAGTAGAGCACTCCAAAGATAACAAGAAACGTAATTCTAGTAAAAAATTTCAATCACTTAGCAATAAAAGAACTCAGAAATCATTCAATCAGGTGTGGGGGACATGAAATGGAGGAACGATATCATAGCTGCTGATCGAGACAAGGATCTTTCGGACTTCTGGGACTCATATATCCTGAAACACTGTCTGAAACGACTGTTACTGTATTCTTCATCCAAGATGTGCTCCGTGTCAACCAATCATTCTGCGCATGTTCTTGTACCTCAAGCATGCTCTTCCTTTCTACCTCCACCAGTAAGTCGAGCCACCTCTTCGCCATGAATATCTTCACAGCTTCAACCCCTTCCTTTACCACTTCCGGTGGTGGAATCACAAGAGGATTCTGCTCCAAGTTCAATTTGGTCAAGTTCTCAAGCCGACCGAAGGTATCAGGTAGAGCATGAATCTGGTTGTTGCTCAAATCAAGTTCCCTAAGGCTTGTCAATTCACCAAAAGTCTCAGGAAGTTCAGTCAGGTCACTGAAATTATTGCTCAAAATGAGGGTCTCAAGGCTTGTCAATTTTCCAATTGAAGGTGGAAGGCCTTGAAGCTCATTAAAGTGACCATCCAGATGCTGTAAAGATATCATCTCACCGATTGAGCTGGGAAGAGATCGGATCTTGTTCAACTGGAATGTCAGCTTCTTAAGGTGTACTAACTCACATCCAATATTAGTTGGCAAATATGTAAGCCTGTTGAAGCTCACATCCAACTCCAGCAAGGACCTAAAACCGTATAAAAATGAATAAAAAAAATGAAAAGAATATCTATTTATGAAATGAGTTAGCAATGAATGAGGCTTGCCTGCAATGAGAAATGGAATCAGGTAGCGACTGTAGTTTGTTGCTGGAGACATCCAGAAGTTTCAAGTTATGCAACAATCCAATAGAATCTGGCAATAATTCCAAAAGGTTTGAAGCAAGATTGAGTTCCTCAAGACTTTCCAATCCTGCAATTGAGTCGGGAATGACCTGTTGCCACCACACTCATGTCATCCAAGTGAAAGTAGAAAATGTACCAAAGCCAACCCACAAATATAGCAAGCAATAACATAACCATCGGACAGATGCACATTTACAAAGAAAACCACCAGTCGTTATAGATGAAAATTAAGTCATAGGGATTGCAGGATATGACATAGCTAACCTCTTTTTCGCAGTCACATAATGAGATCTTTAACTCTGTTTTATGGTTCGGATCAGTTATATATAATCAAACAACATGGTAAAAGATTACTCTAACTTCAGAACACATGCGACTAAACGCATTTGTTTATGTAATTTAACTATGATTTGCATATATAGGAGCAGGCATAAGAGGCTCAAAAAATTCTAGACACCACTCTGGTCAATAGACAACAAGGTCTTCTTCTTCAAAAAAAAAAAAAAGACAACAAGGTCAAAGCTTTATACACCAGATGGGTAAGTAGTAGTGACCATAATGATAAGGTATCAGATTGCTCTACCATGCTAAACTTGGGAAAAGAAAGAGTAACTCCGAATTTTTTTTCAAGGTTCAAGCAAGTAGTAGTAAATAAAAAACTACTGAGAAGCTACTATATGCAGCACTAATATGATTTCAGATGACAGAGAGAGTACTGAAAAAAATCAACTTCCACAAAAAGCAATGTCATATAGATGAACACCTTGCCAATCTAAAAAAGGGTCCAGCTGCCTGTTAAGAAATTCAGAACGATCATTAAGGTTGACAGAAAGGAATTCACTATTTAAAGTGAATAATCCAACATGCGTAGGTTTCACATTTTCCAGTTCTGTGCTTGCATTAAACAATACGTAGTAGCCAAGCTCCCAATATTCTATTGTAGGATCAAGAGCTCAAGCAAGAAATGGGTATATAGTTTAAAATTATCACAAATGACATTTTCTTACTTGATGGATATAATCCTATGCTTGGAAACAAAAGGAAAATTGAGGGAGAGAAAAGTGATAAGTAAATGGGGGTGTGAACCAATATTCCATAAAAATATATAGAAGGGATCTTATCTGATTGTATTGTACCAATGAGCATATCCTGCATAACCTTGTACTTGCACATTTTATATTCACTATTTAGAACATAGCCAACTTGGAGAAGAGAAAGCGAAGTGGTTTTTTCATGATCATTTGCAGAAGAAGAGCAAAAGAACTATTAGGATAATGGACCAGAAGGTCAAAGTAGAAAACAATGGAGCTTAATCAATAAACTAAAAATCTTAGAATCTACTGGCTGCATAAGCCAAATGGATACCTATCCCTAATTAGTCCATGCATTAGTACAAACCCTGTCAAAGCCGCTGAATTACGAGCATGTGCATCACTAGAACTGTGGATTACCTACGACATTTATCTAGAGAAGCACCAAATTCTACACCATAAGAACCTCATTTAGCTGAACTTCCCAGTATTTTCATGATTTTTCATTTTGGACAGCAGTGGTAGTTGACTGCTTCAATTGATCACTGATGTGTGATTGCAAATTATAAATATCCATGCAAGCTTATAGTGAACGGACAAAAGTAACAATATGTTTTATCCACACAGACTTGTACGTGATTCTGTTGATCCATATTCAATTAATTCTGGTACACATTGTCTTGACTTCTTTAAAGCACCATCGAGAAATGGTACGCATCAAACAAACAAAGACTTTCAACAATAATTCCTATCACTCATTCACAGCTACACACGAAACGCATCACAAGTCCACAACTAGCAAACATAATCAAAGCCAATATTCACAAGTCAAACAAGTGACATTCAGTTGAAATAGTTAACTACCTAGTATCCGTGTCCAATATCCGTGTCCATTTTAAAGCTATTTTATGAAGGTTATGTTATAGAATTAACGCTTCCCGTGTCTGTGCAACATAGTTAACTACAATTACTTATTAAACGAAAAAAGAAAGAACCTAACCTGCAAATGATTATTTGAGAGATTAAGCACTCTCAACCCTTGAATCTTCCCAAACGCTTCAGGCAAAAACCTCAATCTCCGGTTCGACAAATTAACCATTTCGAGAACCTTCCCGGACGCCTCTTGAAGAATACACACGACCTCTTCATTCACGGGCTCGGCGACTTCCTCCTCCTCCTCCTGATCCGTCCCGACCTTCTCATAAATCTTAACCAACCTTTGCTCGGCATCCTCCAACAGCTTCTCATAAGCCTCATGCATCTCATCCAACTGCAATATCGCTCTCCACACACTCTTCTCCTTCTCAGCCGCCTGTCGACACTGCTCTTCCTTATCCGCCAAATGCGCGCGCCACTCGAGTCTCTCCACGTCAGCAGGCCGGTCAGACCTGACAATATCCTCGAGCTGCTTAGCCAGACTCGATTCGATCTCAACAAGTTTAACCCTAGCGGTATCAACTGACTCGTGATCGGGCCGAGGACCGAGAGTATGGAGAACCGATCGGGTCTGGGCGACGTCGGAGATGGCCCGGGTCATGGAATTGAGGAGATTGGGGTCGGATAAATGCGGTAATTTGGAACAGATAGGGGTCATAGGGGTCCCACTGGAGGAGGGAGATGGCTGCTCGATGTCGAAGGAGGAGGCGGAGGAGGGGGATTTGGGGATGATGGAAGGGATTCGAGCCATGACGTAGGAGAGGATGGGGAAGGATTTTGGATTGGGATCCATAGTTGAACAAGTTTTTTTTGGGGAGAAGGTTGCTTTTTTTTTTTTTGCAGAAACTGAAATGAGGATGATGATGGAGAAGAGAAGATTGGTTAAGTTGATAGCAAGATGGTTTTTAAGCTGTTGAAGTGATGAATGATAGTGAGGATGCGAATGGTGATGGTAATATCGATGCGATGCAAGCGGAAGACTCTGGGTATTTCGACCGTTAGTTATTTCTTGGTGATTTGGTCAAATTTGTGGGTTCTGTTATTTCGTTTTGCTTTCTGCAAAACTAAATAGTAAAAACGGATTATTGTTAACTTATTTTATCTTATCTTCTAATTAATTTCCTAGTAATAAAAATTTAATAAATTCTTTTATATGAAAAATTAATAAGTTCTTGTTTATCCTATTATTTAGGCTAGAGTAATAGAAAAAACTTATAATTTGATCATTTGCAAATAATGTCTTGTATTTGTAGTATCTATATTAATAAAAGATTAAAAAAATATGTCAAAACTAACCCTGAATCTATCGTCTTTTATCTAAATACAACAAGTTTTGTTTACAAATTAAATGTTCTAAAAAAATTGTGGTCATGGTGCATAAACCAAAACTGCATATTTACAATTAAAATTATGAATTTTCAATATATATAAAATTAATTAAAAACACTCTAATAATTTTTATTTATTTTTAAAATCGGTAAACTAAAAATATTCATTTAGTCATTTATCTTTGACGACAACGTCATTTTTTTAAAATTGTTGAACTTTTCCGACCTTATTTTTTAAAGCTTAATATTTGAGCACTCAATCTTCTGCTTGAAATATTAGATTCAAGTCTTGTTTTATCAAAATTTAGCTCTTTTTGATAGACAATGGTAAATTTCACTATAAATTCTTATTAATGTGATTTATCATAACCTTACAAGTGAAAAAATTTACCCTTAGTTAAACTTTTCGTTAAAAGAAACATGTACCGAAATGTGTTATAACTAATTTAATTGAGAAAAAGATAGTTAAAGAATTCCTAAGCTACCCTGAACAGTTGAAGTTGGAGGCTCTTTCTACGGCATATATATCGATGGGCTGCCATGCAATGCTGGTGCCACATAAATAGATCTTTGTTTTTCTCTTTAACACGACATATAGAAAGCCTTCGATGCTCTTTTTAAGGAGGCCTGCACTGCATCAATTAATACAATTATTTATGGGTGGTCCACATAAACCTTCCTTGTAAAACTTGCCAAATCTGAAAAGTTAAAAAATGAAAATAAAACATCAAAGATTTTAACAAAAGGGATTAATTTGTCTAAATAAGAGCACCAACACAGCTTATATGCCAATCCATGATACATGATCTTTAAGATCATTTAGGAATTTCTGTAGTTTTCTTTAGATGCCACCTCTTAAATGCCAATCCATGATACATAATCTTTAAGATCATTTAGGAATTTCTTTGACAATGATATATATTTATGATTAGCAAAAATCACATGGAATTGGGCCCATTTATTACTCACACCAAATTGATTCTTAATAATCTTAATCTTTCCTCATTATGGGCTAAAACAAGATAAGGCTTCCAAGTCAAGCTGATGAGATCCTCTAATGAAATTCCAAAATTACTTGTACTGAAAATTAGAATAGAAAAAGACAATGACACTCGTTTATACGTGTACTCAAACTATAACAGCCATATCTACTTGAATATTCCATCAATATAAATGAATGAATATCCCTCAAATGTCCCTATCCTGTTGAACTGCAAAATGGATGAATGTCCCTCAAATGTCCCTATCCTGTTGAACTGCAAAAAGAACTTCTCTCTCAAGCAATTCAAACATCTCCTTCAACCTATGAGTAAATTTTTCGGTTATATTTCGTGTTATCCTCTGCTGGAACTTGGTGCTCTTCAGCCATGTCGTTCCAACATAAACATCACACTTACAAGCACCATGAGCAATGCCAGATTGCTCTATTTGGTACCTCATATTCACCTGCACATTTAAATGCAATATAAGAACAATTTAACTGATTAATAAAATGAACTTGATAGTTGATAACTCTGTGACATACCTGGAAATGATCGTCGAATGGGACACCATGAAGAACCATGACCTCATTTATAATCCATCCACCATTTTCTATGGGAGTCTTTTGTTGTGTGCTAGAGACTTCCCCTCCGAATATGGAAACATGGCGGTTGAATCTATATGAGAGATGTCTTTCATGAACATCAGGTTTCACAGATTCCCAGCTGGTAATTGCATAATTAAGACACCCGGATTTTTCCATTACTTTATGTTCCATCTTTCCCCCATCGAATAATTCCATGAGTGACTTTATCTGCATCACCACCACAGGTCCAGTTCAGCAGTAATAAAAAGAAGTTCATAGACTTCTATAATTATTAGTCGGTTAAAAATGTATAAGGCGGACAGAAGATCCGTTAGTAAAGAGACTGACCCTAGTCTGCTTTGTTCTAGTAATTTAGACTTCTGACACATGGAAGGCACTCAAGATGAGCATCAATTGCTTACACTAATTGGCAATTCAGCTGAATAGATTTTAGCGAGTTTTGCCTCTTCAACATCAACAACGTATCTAGAGTCTTCGAGCATGGGGGAATTTTCTTCTTGATCCTGCTCGTGTTCATCTGCAATTTCTGCTCTCTGTTCTGGGGTTAGTGTCCGTGTTCTCCATAAGGCGATAATAGTCCTGTTGAAAGAGAACAATGAGTCAGATCAAATATGATTATCAAGAAGTCCTAGAACAAATACGTACTATTACACAACAATGATACCTGCTGGCAACATTGAATGAGACAAATGATTGGAAGTAGTATGTAAGCCGGCCTTCTTCATCTTGAGATTTTGCTCCGTGCCTTGCATCAAGGCCTCTGCCCTTTCGCAGGACTATCACCAATGTAGGGCTACCGACAGAAGAGAGTGATGGAGGGAGCACGTGGATGTCTTCGATATCCTCCCAAAGAAAGAAAAATTTTGTTTTATGTCCAAATAAATTGGCATAAAACCCCACAATTCTAGCTGACAAAAACAGCTTGCCCTGCATACAGTATACATCTGAGCTTCAACGTACTAAAAATAAAATTAAGTAAGCCTATCCTACATCCAGCATTCAGCTTATTTTGTATCGAAGGAGATGGGTAATTTGCTAAAGTGAAATAGCTCATAGTAGTACCTGCAAAGGCATTTTCCTCTTCAACTGGCACGTGAAGGAACTGATAAGAAATTCTTCTGGTGGCAACCCAAATAATTTCTGGAATGTTGAGTTCTTATGAGGTGATCGTAAATTCAACTGCAAAACAACCCTGGATTCAGTAAGATAAAAAATTTGTCGTTACATACTTTAAAAGGGATGGATGGATGCCTATCATTTACTAGCACAATCAAGTGAAAGGAAAATGTCAAGGAGAATATCAAATTGTCAGAATAAATGAACTAAAGTATGTACAGATAATGAGCATGTTTCCACACCTTCTTCCCAACTTCCTTCTCCTTCTTGGTCAAATACTCCTTAATCATTTCTACACCCTTGTTATTGTCTAAAAATATTCTTAAGCGTAATTTGGATTGAGAAGACTGAGCAAGCTTCCCCTCCAGAGAGATCCACATGTCTGCCAGTTCCGTCGACGTATGCTTCAAAAAATTGATCTCAGCATGCCCAAGTGAGGTGGCCTGGTCAAAGGGACCATCAAAATCGAAAACTTCTACATCTAGAACTGAGGGTGGTTCTTCCATAGCATCAAACTCAAGTATGTCTGCATAATATAAGTAGTTGGACTTGGTTCTTGCTCAATGCATTTTTGTTGTTCCCAGCTTTGTTTTAAATGCCTTAAACAAATGTAATGTCGGGAATTATGAAACGAAGAAACCCGCAAGATAAAGACCTTACCATTCCATTGGGGATTGCTAGTTTGGAGCTTAACAGAGCTTGTTCTTGTTTTACCATTACAAGTGAACACTACATACGGATCCGAAAGCCCTGTTGAACCCAACGATGCTAAATTGGTCCCCTCAATTAATGCTACAGTGAGAATCCATCCATTACCTTGGGCTTTCATGCCATTATCACTTCCTGATAGCCAAAAGATACTCAAATTCAAATTAGTTATGGTCATAGTAATACAAAAATTTCAAGACAAGATGAACTTATAATCATATATAAGCAGAAAAGGTGCTTACCTCCTTGTAAGCTAGCTTGTACAAAGTGTGACACCATGTTGTAGACACGCTCTACTTGAATGACCAAAATTGCACAAGAAATAAGTTGTCCAAAACTATCCGGCAAGTCAAGTCCGTTAAATTCCAAGCCTTGGACTTTGCTTGGTTCACATAATAGGATATGGAGAACAACATACGATACCATCAAAATAGTTGAAACAACTGTGAAATTACACAAATAGTTAGACGCGAATTTCCACTCTGACTTGTGTTCAGCTTTCATAGTTGTCAACACATCTTCCTTCCTTAGTGAATCTGTGGAATCCAAAACCTTGAAATTCTGAGCTAGCAAGCCTGCAAACTGATCAAAACTTTCTTTTAGACCCTGCCTTGCTCCGCCTTCAATCATGCTTTTCATCATAGTACTGTGATGGAAGCTGATAGCCCATGATATAATAAGGCGAGATGATTCTTCTCCAGGAGATACTTCTGATCCAGGGATTATCTTGTATAGCAATTCAATGTTGAATGTGCCTCCATATGGAACATCTGGTGTGCTAACATTTATGAAGATGGCAAACTGCTGTCCATCTGCTTTTACATAAGTCTGCTCCTCAGTGGCCTTCACAGCTTTAACTAATGTAGATGCGGCTTTTACGTAGGTAACTTTACGTGTTAGGGAAGACTTGTTACCTGATTTCCAAGTCCAAGGCTCTTCTTTAACATCTGTAGTGCCCTGGAGTTCTGCTAAGTCCTTCCTAAATTGTGAATCTGGCGCAAAAAGGAACTTGTTGAGATTAGATGGGGTTACCTCATAAATCTGGTTAAGAAGAACACCTCCGGAGAGGTTTTCTGGCATTTCTTCAACATGATCACTTGAATTCATGATCTCCATAGCTTCTTCAAAGCTGCAATGTTCATGTTCCTCCTCCGTGCAATCTTCATAATCAGAGGAGGCACAAGTGGACTCTGAAGAAGTATCGATTCTTACTGGTTCCTCACTTTTATGGAAAACCTTCTCCAAACGACTTGCAACCGTCTTCATTAGCTTCTTCCCTTCTGATACCATCGGCAATGCAGCTCTAGAGCAATGCAATCCATCAGATTCTTTATGTCCCTCATTCTTCGTATTCAAATTTGTATCAATCAAGTGGTTAGCAGAAGACTCGTGGCCTTTTCCATGTAAAGAGACAGAAACAAGAATTTTACCTGCATGAATAAGAAAAGATATAGTAATCCACAACTGAACCAAGAATAATGCTTGAATCAACAAGGACCCCATTCCCCTGTATTGAGCTGTCAAGTGTCAACTCCGAACAGGTCCACACAATCTCTGGCAGCGCTATTTATCTAGACATCCCAGTTACCTTTTCGTATCATATATATGGAATATCTAGACGACATAACATGACTATGACACAAACAATCCGTTTTTGTATCATGATATATCATATAATGATATGGATTATACAGATCACATAAAACAAGTACGTAACTCATAGTTATTTAAGGCGCAAGGTGAGGTACGCTCCAGAGCGACATGAGGTGCACATAAAAAGAAAATTTATAAATTCATAATACTAGTCACAAACACTCACAAGTAGTCAAATACCAACAATAAAACCACAAAATGCATGAATTAAGTTCTAGTTATCTTCTAAGGCGTAATCATAAACTCATAACACCGACTTAAAAGTTAACACAAGACCAAAGTTCAACTTCAAATAATTAACAACACTAATCTGATCTATGGCTCTAAAAAATAGAGATTTAAAACCCAAAAGAAACCCTTAAAAGGCTAAACGTAGCCAAGGCGCCAAATGGCGGGGGCCTTGTTTCAGCGCCAAGGCACACAATGGCGCACGCCTGGCTGACTGCGCCAGCCTTTGGCTAACCGAGGCGCAAAGCCTGGAGCCTTGGGCGTCTTTCATAACTATGATGTAACCACAACCGTTTTGACACCCGGCTACCCCACCCAGTAAGAAGAAATTAAGGCCGCCGAGAAAATGTGAATCTTCAAAGCAAGAATGTGAGCCAAGACAAATTGCTAATGACCTGAGACAGCTAAACCCAAAAGAGGAAGATTTGCATGTCAATAGAAAATTTAACACCCAATAACCATTGATTGCATCTGATCTCCACCCGGTGGGAGACCAATAATATTCCTAGGAATTCTTTATTCTTATAATTTGAAGTTATAGGAACTGAACCAAGTCCCCAAACTTAGATGAGACCCTACCAGAGCTATTAGATAGTTCCACCTTAATTTCAAGGTTCAAAAGAATTAGCTCATGTAATATGATCAGCCAAAATTCCAACTATCTTTTAATTAACAATCTCGTCCACTATGAGAAAATAAGATACCCACATTGACAGAGTATCAATTGTTCTTGCATTCAAGAAATTCAAAAGAAAAGAAAAACAGAAAAGAAGTACCAAAAACACTAACCACAATCCATGTTAATGAACTTCCCAGCCAATGGTTTTTGAAGGGAAAACCAAGTAGGTGGCAAGCATTGGCTAAGCTCAGCTGAGACCGACGACACAGGAATAGTAATACGACCAATGAGATCACCAGAGCTATTAAAGAACCCAACTTCATTTTCATCATAACTATACACAGAAATAATGAGTTCATCATCAGAATCTGCATGATGGATTCTGAAAACGAACTCCTCATTCCAAACAGGGTTACAATTGTTCCTTAGTATTCTACTCTTGGACTTATGCTTTCCTAACTGTAACTTCACATATGAGTCCGAAGTTGGCAAGTCTTGGGCCTGCAAAATGTGCACATAAAGCTTCATAGTAGTTAAGATAATAATCCTTCATAGAACAAGGATTGAAATGGGTTTTAAAATAAGAAACGGAGGAGTTTTTTGGGGGGCTGAATGAAGAGGTGGAAGCAAAGATTCGTGTCGTCGTCTAATAAGAAATGGATAAACGTGGATAAGCCAAAAAGGGGACACGACAATCGAGATAGGAAGAACATGTTCAACATGCAAAATTAGAAGAAAAAGAAGAAGCGGTTGCTTAGTGATTTTAGTCAAGAAAACCAATCCCTTTAGTTTTAGTTTTCGCTTCTTGGAGATGCTCATCTTCTTCTTTCCAGTAGTTTCGTTGGCGTGGATGCTTCTCCTTTTATTTCTCTCTTCCCATCATTTTTAATTGGGTGAATTACAACAAAAATTTGAGCCATTTGAAAAAACAGAATTTTGTGTCGTTTGGTTCGCGAAATAGCCAAAAAAATAAAATAATTATTTTACGAGATACCTATTTAATAAGTTGGTGGATAATTATTTTTTAATTAAAGTAATGCATAGTTATTTCAAACATGAAAATTTATATCCGTAACAAATGTCTATTTTATATTATTCTATTCTATAGAATAGCTATTCCATTCCATGAACTGAACCGCTTCAAGAGTTTAAAATTGTACAAAAAATTTGTGTGATTTGAGTCATTTTTAATTGAGCCATTCAAGTTGCTTAAAAAAAATTTGAAAACAAAAAACGCAGGATTATAATTCTTTAATGATAGTAAACTACGATTCTTTATTTTTTAAAAGAAAATACTAGAACAATATGGATTCGTTTTGTACTGACTTTATAAAAATTGGTGATACAAAGCATTAGATGAGTATCAGGTGTTAAATGAATTTATTGAAATGAAAGTGAATAATGGTGATATAAGATCATAAAAAATAGAGATTTAACTGTGGTAAAAATCTGAAATTAAATTGTTTTATTGCGCGAAACACGAAAAGGAATTACGAAATTGGATTTAAGAGGCTAAACAGAAGTTGGATCGAGAAAAGAAGGAAAGAAAGAGTGTAGAGGAAAATAAAAATGTTACAGTTCCCAGCATTCATGAGAGAGTACCCATGGTCGACCAAGACTATCCCTACCTCCCATCTTCTTCCTTCTCAATGGCCTCAACCCCACTCCGAAGAGCTCCTCCTCGCCATGGAGGAGTCCGATTTCGAAGAGAAGGTATCACTTCTCTTCTTTTCTAATCACCCCTTTCTCAATTCAACTAACAACTAAACCTAGATTCTTTTTTTTGATTTTCAAATTTTACTCTATTTTTATGCTTACTGTTACCTATCAACATCTTAACATTCATGTGGCTTGTTGTGATTGAGAAGCCTTATGTGTACTAGTAAAGTCAAGTGAATCTAACTTATATGTTAATCTTTGATGTAAAACGTTTTGAATACATTGTACTAGTAGGAAATATTTTCAAATTAAGCATTTGTTTGTGCCCATGTCTTGTCTTTATTCATCCATTAAATGTTAGAAATTGCTGGAATGATGCATTTAAGCTGCTGATGTTTCGTTGTTCTTGTAATTTTAGGAGTAGATGCTGACTTGGTTAAATTATGCAGTGTAATGAAATCAGAAACATGAATAGCAACCTACCAATAATGGGGAAAACAAAAGTTGATAATGACAAAGAAGAATTTGATAACGAGGCTGACGATGATGATGCTGATAATGCTGAGGAATCTGAAGGGGAGGAATTTGAGCAAGAAACTGCCTGAACATGTACGCTGCTATTCTTTATCTTTTTTTCACAAACATTTCAAATGTGAACCTGTCCTTCACTCACTCGTAGAAAGAGGGTAATACTATGGTTTAAATAACCCTATGCAAACTGGTTTTTACTTGGTAATATCCTTGTATGAAATTCAACTTCTCATTGCTCTGAAGAAAAATATGATTGTGTTCCTTTTTTCTCTTTTGTCTATGACACGTTCAGTATTGAATCCATTTATTTGTCAATCATTTTATGTTCCTCCATTTATGTTTTCTCAAGCTGTTGAATGCAGCTTTTTTTTTTGTGTTCGAGAGACAGAAGTATCAATGGAGAGAGTGGTTGTGTCTTTGATGCTGTTGTTCTGTATGAAAAGATTCAAAAACTTTAGACCAAAGACCAACATAAATGATAGTCAGAGACATAATTTCTTGCTTTTGTAAGGCATTGAAACTTCTTTTTTCCAACTTCACTAACCTTTGCAAAATCGGGAATCTTTTTGTCTCATCATAGAAAATTATAATACCTTTCCGACTCATACCTGCCATAAGTTTATTTATTTTCGTCAGGATTCATATGTAATTGTTTCTGTGTAACAAATGACTTCACAAAGTCAGCAGTAGGATCCCAAGGACAGGGCTAGAGAGGAAGTTCCGGTTAGTCCCAACTTCTACGTTTGTCAAATTGTCCTCCAATCATCAAAGTGTCCTTCAAAGTTCACGTCAGAAATCAATTTTCCTAGCCTATAAGATTGGAATTTTGATCAACCACTTCAACAATTTTTTCCGACCACTTCTATGGCTTTAAATTCCGCCTACAAATTAATTTTTACTTGGTCATATCCTCGTATGAAATTCAACCTCTCACTGCTGAGAAGAAATATGATTGTGTTCTTTTTCTCTTTTGTCTATGGATGGCACATTCAATATTTGAATTCATTTATTTGTCAATCACTTTATGTTTCTCTGTTTATGTTTTCTCAAGCTGTTGAGTGGAGGTTGTTTTGTGTTCGAGAGAGTGGTGAAGTATCAATGGAGAGAGTGGTTGCGTCTTTGATGGAGTCTTTCTGTATGAAAAGATTCAAAAGTAGAGCAAAGACCGGCATAGATGATTTTTCCAACTTCACTTACCTTATCAAAGTCAAGAGTCAAGAGTCAAGACTCATTTCTTCTCATCACAGAAAAATATAAGGCTATCCCCACTCATACCTGCTTTAAGTTTATTAATTCTTTATGTGTGCTTTAATCTGAGTAGTATCATTTCGATTTAGCAAATTATCCTGAAGAAAGAAATCCACAGCAATATAAAATCAGACAGCATAGTATTATGGGAATCTTTAAACTTCAAACTCTTCTAGGCTTCAGGTTGAGAAAACGCCAATGGGCTTTGGAGAAAAGCTTAGACAAACATTGGACGAGCATAGGTATGAATATATTAGAGCCTTTTTGGACCCAGAAGCCTTTTTAGTTTTGGATCGAGTTATCTAAAAGTTGAATCTAACTAGTCCCAACAAATTACAATTCTGAAGATGACATCATCAGTTTAATTCCTAAAGAGATTTTGCTACTAGCTGAAAAAAAAATTGGACCCTTAAATTTGGCCTTATAAAAGTGATCGTTAATGACTAGCAAATAGAATTTTTGATAGGTTAAAGTTGTTTAGTGTCACAGTTTATTACGGAATAGCAATTTTGATTTTTCAAAGTTTCCATCATAACTTTGTCTCTCTAAACATTCATTTTCTCTCCTCCCACTAACTCCTATTTATCCTATATTCCATGTTTATATGGTGGTGCAAAGTTTTATGTGAGTCCACGTTGGAAGGACATTATACCAAAGTCGTACATTATACTTAATGACCTCAAACGTACAAAATTGAAAGAATTATAGTTTAGGATTATCATCAAATTTTAGAATTGTTCATCTTGAAGAACAACTAAGTTAACATAATAAACAAACAACTAACAATATGTTCAATTAACTAGGAGTCAAATTGATATTTATTTAACGATATTCAAGTTATTTATATTATTTTATATTAAAAATAAATCCATACTTTCTTTTTTCTTTTTGCAAATTCACTTTTTACGACCTCACATTTTTTATTGGAATGTAATAACCACCACAACATTGATTGGTGGATAAAAATAAATCCATATTTACGAGTGATAAAATTTAATTTTTATATCCCTTGTTTGATAATATTCGAGTTTGATCACCGTTTATGAAAATTATACGCGTACCAGTGCTATAGAATTATAATTTTACTCTAGTTTAAAGTAACCTTTTAATGTTTTTTTAGTAGATAAATGTTCTTGTTTGAAATTAATAATGTTGTGACTTTTGTTTGTGGCCCAATATTCATGTTACAATTTCTCCTTTATTGGCCACTTGTATAGCAGCCAGCTTGCAGAATTTTAAATCATGAGAGGGAAGTTCAATGAATTTTCCTACAATTAAACAATTCCCTCGGTTGGTCACATTATTTTGTTGAGAATTCTACAAGTACCCGTTTGGTCAGCAGCTACATTATTATATAAAGAAACTGACTCTTGGCCGTCTCTTTTAACCTGCAAATTAGGAAAGGAAATACATTAGAATCCTTTAAATAATAAAAACTATCAACAACGTGACACGTGTCTACACAAACAAATATTGTTCGAAAAAGTAAACACTTTTGTCCTCTCCGTGTAACCGTCAGTCAATTTGTATAAGTTACGAACAGAATTAGAAAACACCTGCTATCGGCAGCGCCACGAGAACTAACAATTTCGCCTGAACAAGAAATCGACCGTCTCACTAGGCAACACGTCTCAGTAGGCAAAATATTTAAGTAATCACAAAATTTATCGTTCGAGCTTTTGGTTGAATCGGTATCAAAATTCCTTTTCAAAATTTACATTGCAATCTAACTCACTGTGTATATTCCTTTTATAAAAAGTAATTTTCAGCTAATCTAATGTGTATAATGAATTTGGGCGTCAATGGCAGTTCTTGTAGCATCGAGGGTCACGACAACACAATCCTCGTTCCTGAGACGGAAAGCAACGGATCCTTCTGTAATCTCCATAAAAATTGACGGCCGGATATCCAACCGGCGGCGAATAGCTCCGGTAACTTCCATAATCAACAGCATTCAAATCAAAACTGAACTTCTTCGGAGAAAAATCAATAGATTGCGGAGGAGATACTGATTTGAGCGACTTAGGAGGGGAAAGAACGGCTCTGATCTTAGAACCAGTGCAACGCTGATCGTATTCTTGAATAATAAAAGCTAATTCCTCTTCTGATTTGATTGAAATTAACGTCTCCAAATCTCCGTTAGGTAACGGACATCTTAACACGACGGAGAATCCACAGAATTCAACGAGCTTAACCATCAGTTCTGCAGGAATTAATCAAAGGATTAATTAGGAATTAGTTAATTGATAAAAACATAAATAAATTAGGGGAATAGGAAAAGGTGAAACGAACCTGTGAAGGAGATAGAGCGATCGACGGCGAGAACTCTGGTAAGACCGCCGACGTAACGGAGTTTTCCGTCAGTGGATCGAGGGAGGATCTTGCCGTTATAACTACAGAGAAACTTGATAGTCTGTGAGGTAGAGTTCACCATGTTAGGTTGAGTCAAATTAAAAGGAGAAAGTCAAGAGAAGAAATCGGAGACTGGGAAGTTTGGGGAAGATGCGAAGAAGAAGAGATGTTTTGGTTTGTGTTTGTTTCAAACCGCTGGGGAAGAGTAAAGGAGGCGGTATATATAGGGAAGAAAGATGGGAGAAGTAGGGTTATTTTAGTCTTTCTACTAATGGGACCCACACGTAATGTGAGGAGAGAGCGTTTCAGAGATATTGTTGGTATATTCGTTTATTCGTTTTTTCTAGGAACGAGGAAGTGAGAGCCCACTTTTGTGTATTGTTTTGTTTTGTTTTTCTACTCTTTGTTTGTTGCAATGCAATCCTAACCGTATAAGCAAGGTATTTAATGATCATCTTAATACATCCTTTCCAACCCACAAAGGGTGCGGGTAGAAAAATGACCAAAATGTCTCTAAAAGGAAAATCTTCTTTTGTTTTTATCTCATTTACGATCGGCGTGTGAGGTTCACACCCGAACATGTGATGGGAGATGGAAGTTCTGCGTTTGAATCACTCTTGCTCTGGACGTGGCGGAGGTTAATTTTTTATGTTTTCTAAAGATTAAGATCCTAATTACTTAAACAAATACATAAAACTATAGTTAGTAAACTAATATATGAAATTGCAATAAAAATGAAATAAGATGAATAGAACAATTAGTAAATAATTGAAGAGTAAAATTATATAAAATTGAAAATATAATGCTTGGAACAAAAGAAAATAAAAATAGTACAAATAATTACTTGAATACTAAATCACTTGTACTATTCCAGCTCATGCATCTATCATGTTCGTATAAATATTAGTCAAGTGATGAGTATTATGATCACTACGGAGTTGCCACTCTAAGCCAAATAAAGAGATAAGAAATCCGAGTTGTGAATCTAGACAAATAAAATGAATCCCTAACAAATCAAATGACAATTTCATACTTCAATTCGAAACCATTGTAACGTAGCGGCAATATAGTACAACATCCTATAGTGTTCTCCATAGAAGAAAAATTGTTGCATCGAAATAGACAACAATATGGTATAAATCTCCGTGCACAACCATCCAATAAGGTTGTTGACAGGTCCTCTAAGAGAATTGATACGAGTAATGGTTTCATTGTTCTCGAACCTGTAAATTTCCTCATACACAAGTCGGTGTGCATTTATTTCGCATATGATCGTTTTTCTTACAAGAGATCGGTTTCCTTGCATTATAGTTATTTTGTCATCATCAACACATTAATCTATAGTTACCATTCGAAAGAACATTCAGATTTCTCATAATATACGGTAGAGATGATTGGTTGAACGTATCTCTCCAAATAGAAATCGTTTATATTTGTACCTACACGAAAATCATTTGATTTTAATAATATATTTACTACTAAATTATAAAGTTATTGATGCGAGCTACAATGTCAATACTAGTTGTCAATGTCATGGAGAGATGATGATGAGAATTGACCATGACTGTTCTTCAAGTTAGAATGTCTACCACAGCCACGTGTAGGCTCCCATCACTCTTCTTGTGTTTGGTAGGGGAATCTTTCGTTGGTCGCTTCCTCATCTGAATCAAATGGGTCCGCCAAATGATCCCCATGTTAGGAAAGAAAGAGCCTCAGATTGTCCATCCACGATATGAAAGATTATGGTTATAATTTTGTTTCCTTGGAGAAACACTGAGGGCAGAAAGGGAACATTCACATTTAGAACGTCAATCCTCATAAATGTTTATAATAAATACTCTTTTTTGTCATCAAAAGGATCACATCAATCACAAAGTTCTTATATTCTTATTTTACTTGCTTCTTAAAGTTTCCTTTCTAAGTATTCTTACTAACTTGATTGTCGAAGTGTCACCAAGCGATTTCAGCAGTGATATTCTTTCATAGGTCCGACAAGTCATAAAAAAAAGATTTGAAGTAGCAATTATTTGCTATTTTCTAATATTAGAGTTAGCCATCAAGTTTTTTTTCGGGTACATGGAGAGATTATATCTAAGTTTACTTTTAAAATAATTTTTGCCGTACTAAGGTTTTAAATGAACATAAATTTAACGGTCCAAATTCATTTGTTCATTGCTATAATGTAAAACATTAGTGATAAAAGAAACAGATAAATAACAAAGGAACCTGCAGAAGCATACAAAATGTATTCATATAATAGAGCAACAAGTATTATGAATGCACTCATGTCACCTCACGTGACATGCTTGCTCCATGCTCCATCATATTCATTCATTCTTTCTTGTGATAAGAATACATTATACACAAACCTCCAGGGAAGGCTGATGTTATGCTTTAACTGAATTTCCATAATGTCGACAATCAAAAAAGAAGAAGAAAGAATTTCGATAATGTCGCCACTTCACCATCCACGTGTATGCTACTTATAGTCTGTTTCTCCACCTGGCAACTCCCTGGCCTATGATATGCTTAGACATATTTGGTCAATCAAAATTGGACACCATGTTGTAATGAAAATCACCCGTTTGCCACACTAATGTTGATTGGGCTTGGATGGATGACTGATTGGGCTTACATAAGGTGATCCAGCCCAAATATTAGAATTAAATAGCCTACTCACATTGACAAAGTCGTACCCATATTTAGTCATCTAGAAAAAAATAGTAACAATTCCTCAGGCTGCCTGCTGACCTTAATCCACTTGGTCAAACATATATTTGTATATTAAGAATTTTCCGAAATCTAAACCTATTAAATGAAATTTTCAAAATTAATGATTCAAATACATACATATTCATCAAGTTAAATTAATCTTATTTTTCAATTTAATTTTTACTTGTCTGGTTCATAGTATATATTTTTTTTTGGTTAAACAAGAGGGTTAAAAAACCCAGAACAAGCAGAAGAAGAAAAAGAGAAAAAACAACAAAAGCTAAAGCTAAGCTCCTATTCTCCGAGGAAAACGGACACCGCTAGCATCTGCCAAAAGAAACTCCTGGATGCCTGCAGGAGGCATATCACACTCGTGATAACCCAAAGGACCCTGTCCTGCGAAATTTGCCATCCAATCCGCCGCTTGGTTCCCCTCCCGAAAACTATGAACCAAACGAACATTCCAATCTCGACCCATCAACTCCTTACATCTATTAATCAACCAATGGTGTTGACTCCTTAAAGGTTTCTCCGCATTTATCCACCGAACAACCAAAAGGGAATCCATCTCCATAATCACTCGTCTAAAGCCCCGCTTCCAAGCCATATCAAGGCCGAAAAAGAGCCCCCATAGCTCAGCGAGAACTGCACTACAAATACCAAGATTAACTAGGAATCCCCCAATCCACACTCCCAAACTATCCCGAATAAGACCACCAGCCGCAGCGGCCCCTGGGTTTCCTTTACTAGCTTCGTCTGAATTCACTTTCACCCACCCGTCATTCGGTTTTTCCCACCCAACACTAACCTCCCGAAGCATATGATACGTTGAAGTATTCATAACCAAGAAGGCTTGTTGAAAATCTTTAACTTGGGAGTACACAAAATTAATAATATTAGTCAGACCTCCACCATCATCATCCTCAAAAAATTTTTTGCATCGCTTTTTCCAGAACCACCAAATCAAGGTAGCAAAGAAAGAAGGCCAAGAGATATCCTTCCAAACAAAGCTAGACTCAAGATTCATCTGGAGCCAATTAAGTAAATTAGCTTGGAAGAAGCAGCTATGCCACACCGACGGAACCGGAGCTTTCCAAATCAATCGAACTTCGGGACAATCACGTAGAATATGCAAAGAAGTCTCTCGATAATTACAGCTCAAGCAAGTATCATAAGCACTAAGGTGACGCTCAAAACGTTTAGCATTGGAAAGGATACCGTTATGAGATAAGCACCAAAGAAAATAGCGTATCCTTTTCGGGACATTAATCTTCCAACAAAGACGCCAAACACTCAATTGGGATTCATAGTATATATTGAACATTGTAAATTAGTTACTTTAAATTTATTCTGAAGAAACCACATAATTGAAGTTATTAAGTTTTCTTAGTCAATCTCACTAGAAGATTTATATTGTATCATTAACATAGCACATCTAACTCAATTCTATACATAATTATTCAAGTAACATGAGTTGTCAAATGATAACCATCCATTTTTTTCTAAAAGAAAATAAAGATAACTATCCAATTCAATTATTTAGTTGCAAGTAAAAAATTCAAGTATCCAAGTGATTTTTTTTCCATGTTAATCATTTAAAGGGAAATGTTAGTGCTAATAAATTTGACCCTCCAAACAATATTGATCTTTGTAAAGCCACTAAATTCTCGCCAAAATGTATGGTTTAGTGAAAAAAAGTGTAATTATATTGCTTAAATCTTTCATATAATTTTAAGACCGCTTCTTTTTGCAAAAATAATCCATAAACAAAAAATGGAGACCACCAATGACGTAAACTATAAAATACTAGTGGATTAGTAGAAGATTATGCAAGTGGGTGTAGCCAAAGAGAAGACAGTCAAAGCTCCACCTAATCTATATTTATATCTCTCTTAACATTTTTTTGATTCCTATTGACTACTTTGTCCGTCTGATCGGCTCACCGGGATCCGCAATGAGATGCCGCCGGAGCTCTCTCCACCTCTACCTCCTCCTCATCTCCTTCCTCCGACCATGCACCTCCCTCGATTTCCTCTTCAACTCCTTCAACTCCACCGACCCCGGCGTCATCTTCATCGACGACGCCAGAGTCTCCTCCTCCGTCCTCCTCCTTACTAACGACAGCAACCAATACTCCTTAGGCCGCGCCTTTTACCCAACCAAAATACCCATAAAGCCCTCCGTCAACTCCACCGCCCTCTCTTCTTTCTCCACCTCCTTCGTCTTCTCCGTCTTGCCGGAGATCGCTTCCAGTCCCGGTTTCGGCCTTACCTTTGTCCTCTCCAACTGGACTAATCCCCCTAACGCCATCGCCAGTCAGTACTTCGGGTTGTTTACTAACGCTACTGTCCCGTCCCAAGCTCCACTTCTTGTCGTTGAATTCGATACTGGTCAGAATCCTGAATTCAACGACCCGGATGGGAACCATATTGGGATTGATTTGAATAGTATTGAATCGGATGAAACCGCGCCCGCTGGGTATTATAATAGTTCTGGTGGGTTTGTTCCGGTTGTTATGAATAATGGACAGAATGTTCATGCGTGGATTGATTTTGATGGGGATCAGTTTGAGATTAATGTAACGGTTGCGCCTATAGGTGTAGCGCGTCCGTCTCTGCCTACTTTGAGTTATAGGAATCCGGCTATAGCTAATTATGTTTCTGCTGAAATGTTTGTTGGATTTTCCGCCTCGAAAACTACCTGGATTGAAGCTCAGAGGATTCTTGCTTGGAGTTTTAGTGATACCGGGGTGGCTAGGGAGATCAACACCACGAATCTGCCTGTTTTTATGTTGTCGTCGTCTTCGAGTTCGCTTTCTGGTGGAGTAATTGCTGGGATTGTGATTGGATGCGTTGTTTTCGTGGTGGTTTGTGGTGCTGCGGTCTACTGGTTTTGGCTCAAGGATAAATTGAAAGATGAAGAAGATGAAATTGAAGATTGGGAGCTCGAATACTGGCCGCATAGATTCTCTCACGAGGAGCTAAGCGAGGCTACAAATAGCTTTTCTGGAGATAGGCTTCTCGGGTCAGGAGGATTTGGGAAAGTATACAAAGGAATTATTGCAAATGAGGTTGAAATTGCGGTGAAATGTGTTAATCACGATTCCAAACAAGGTTTGAGAGAGTTCATGGCGGAGATCTCAAGTATGGGCAGGCTTCAACACAAGAATCTAGTCCAAATGCGAGGCTGGTGCAGAAAAGCAAACGAGCTCCTCCTTGTCTACGATTACATGCCCAATGCCAGCCTCGATCGCTACATTTTCAATGCCCCGAAGAAGCTAATGAACTGGCAACAGCGCAGGCAAGTTCTTTCTGATGTAGCCGAGGGTTTGAATTACTTGCATCATGGCTGGGATCAAGTTGTGATTCATAGAGACATTAAGTCCAGCAACATATTACTGGACTCGGAGATGAGAGGCCGGGTGGGAGATTTTGGTCTAGCGAAGCTGTATGGTCATAATGAAGTACCTAACACGACGCGAGTGGTGGGGACGCTGGGGTACTTAGCGCCAGAACTAGCAACTACCGCGGTCGCGACTGCTGCGAGTGATGTTTATAGTTTTGGAGTGGTGATTCTAGAGGTGGCGTGTGGGAAGAGGCCGATTGAAAGGGGACACCATGAAGAGGAGGATCGGGTGTTGATTGAATATGTGAGGGATATGTATGTTGAAGGGAAGGTGGTGGAGGCGGCGGATTCGAGATTGAAGGGAGAGTATAGTGTGGAGGAGATGGAAACTGTTTTGAAGCTTGGCTTGGCCTGTTGCCACCCTGATCCCGACAAGCGGCCTACTATGAAGGACGTTGTGGCAGTTCTCGTGGCAGAGGATGTTACGGCTGCACCCATGGAGTTGTTAACTGAATTGGCTCGCGGCAGCGGCGGCCATGGTGAAATTAATTTTAATGAAGTCGGAGAATAGAGTCCGAGCGAGCACCAGAAGTGAGTGACAGTGTGAAAAAGTTTTTGTTTTGTTATTACTTGTTGTAACAATTAATTTTGTGGTAAATTATGATACAATTTCATTAATTTTGTAAGATAATGACAATAAAGAAAAAGAAAAAGAATCATGTGATTTGAAATATTTTGATTGTCCAAGATTAGATGGATGATTAATTGGAGATGCTTTTAATTGTTTGTAAGAAACTAGAAATTTGAATTGCAATTGGAATTTTATTTGTTACCATAGCAGAGTGTCTTGTTTAGATGAATATGACCTATAATGTTAGCAGAGAACCAGTTTTATGATTTATCTACTTACTTGATGGAGATTTTTGAGCATTAATTCATTTTTCTTTCAACATGATATAACTTCTTAGAATCCTAGTCAATAGAGAGTGATTTTCTAAACTTGGGAATGCAAAATATGAAGGATTCAAGTTGTTCTAGAGTACTCATAAATATGAAGAACAAGGTCAATATAAGGGGCATTGACTGTAATCAATGGTAGTATTTGTTAGGTTGATGTCAAACACATATTTGGCAGTAAGTCAGAGTTGACCTTTCCTTATTCATACACCTTTCAAAAAACTAAGAGGTAGTTTTTTTTCTTTGGCATAAAGCAAGCAGCCCTGTTTCATACATTCCATTTAAATTGGTGGGGGAGATTCCATTAGCTTAAATTTTGATCTAACTGATGAAATGTGTCTTATTCATATGGAGACTAGAGATGACACTAGAGCTCAAATGGAAGCAGGTAGAGGTGCTTCCTACTGCTACTTGATGTAATATATAATGGAAAAGGCCAAAGAATAATAGTCAACTTCACTTGGCCTCCATTTAGGTCCAATATACCAGCTGCAAATTACAATTCAACACATTGTTTTATCATTAAGATATCTATCACAGTAAAGTGGCCCTATATATATCTCATTCTAATCTAAATTATCATTACTTTCAGGATTTTAATATACACAACTAACAAGTTTCATTATTTCTATATTTTATACCCCTTTCATTTGAAAATTCATAGTGGATTAAGATATTTCCTCAAATCTCAATCTCAACTATTATATGACAATATATGATATGGTTACATTACAAGTAATAATATTTATATTTTCTAATCAAACTAAAATGAGAAGTCTAGAGAGTGAAAACTGAAATAAGGTTTATTTCCCTTGAAACCTTGCAACTGGAGTTGACATAGTGATGCTACTGATTCTTTCATTGTTTCAGGTCCACAAACCAACACTCCTATATCAGATCCTCCACTTTCACTTGCAAACTTGGACAATACATCTACAAAATTGGTCATACATCTTCTTAATAACATTCCAATATTAATCAATTCATGACCATAAAACTTAGATATACATTTAGAAACATTACCTTGAAAATTAGGCCTTCCTCCAAAGTGAATTTCATGTTCCTCAACACCGCATCTTGTTTCCAGGACTGAACTAGAGTCTGTTAGTTTCCCCGGTTTTTCGGCAATCTGTTTCTTGAGCCTTTTCCATCTCAAAACGATTGCTACAATAGAGCTACATGTTATAGCTATAATGAAAGAACATAGGAGAAGAATATCCACAATTGATGATGATGTCTTCTCCTTATCTGCCTTCTTTTCAGAACCAACAACCAACTTTTCCGACACACTAATTTTCTTTTCCGAAGCAACAAACACGTGGTTGAAACAAGTAAGAGAAACAAAGAACACAATGGAGGTTAATGCAGTAAATGCAGCCATCCAAAGTGGACTTTCCAGTCCATGTATTGCATATTTCGAGCATTTCGTGCTGAAGTTAACCTTTCGTACCAACGATAAATCGCTTATCAATTCGTTTAATGTTGCATTACAAGTCTGCTCTCGTGTGACAAACACTTTGAGATTTAGGTTCAGTGGTTGTTTGGAGGATTGGTTCAGAAGCAGAGAAGATATTGAATTTAACAGACAAATGTCCTGTGACTTCTTGACTACATAGATAAGCTGTATTTTCTTCGGGAATCTGTATTTGTTGCTGCTTTGAAATGAAGCAATCTCCCTTATGATGCTCAGAAATGGGGTCATCCCAATTCCACCAGCTATCAGAAGTAGGCTATCATGTCTGCAAATCATGAATTACTGGTTCAAGAAAATGGTTACATGGTAAATTAGCAGTTTAGTTGGCTAATTAATTACCGTAGGAATTCCAATGACGGCGGTCCATAAGGGCCTTCAATTTCTGTTGGTATGCAGATCATATGTTCATAACCTGAATTTATTTCTGCTTGTATCATATTGTATAAAGAAGTTGTCCAATCTCCCTCACATTTTATTAGAAGTGACATAACATCATCTTCAATATTTGAACTTGAAGTTACACTGAAAGGATGCCACTGAAATTTCGAAAGTCTCGGTATCTTCACATATATTACACTTGTTGGAGTATATTTCAAGCCTGAAATTTTCATTTGACATAACATAAATGAATCTGATTGCACTTAAGAAGTTAATTAACGGGGAAAAGCACTAAAAAGAAGAAAATTTACTTGGATCTTTTGGCAGAATGAGTTCAACGGTTTTGTTTGGAAACACTTTTGCAGAGAGAATACAAGATTCTGGTCTTGATTGTACAATTCGAAGTAGTTTATCAAGACCAAAAAGAAAAATTCCAGGGAATACAGCATAGAAATGTCGGTCTCCAGCATGAAAAAGGAAGAATACCAAGAACACTATATAAAGATGATGCGTGTAGTAGAAAATTTCAAACTTTCTCCTCCTTATTTGAGGAAGTGATGTGATCCAGATCACTAGTGCCGTGACTAGAGCTATCTCCCCAGCTAAGTATATTCGCCCCGTTTTTTGCCATCTCCATATCTGTAGTTATGTTGAAACAGAATAAAGATCATAGAAAAACATGTGATTCTGAAATGAAAATAGATTAAGAAATTAATACCTCATCTTGTATGTTGTGACTAACACCCCATATGAACAAAGTACTCACACCGTGGACAGTAGCAAATAAAATCATCGAGGTACCGAGCCAAACATGGTATCTTACTGATGCTTCAAATTGGATCCCAAGTAATTGAAACAAGGCCAACCCTCTTAATATTGGAAGCAGCAGCAGAGCTAGGCAGGCTTCTGCTAGCAACCCGAATCTAGTTGCGACCTTTAGATACTTAAGTTGCCATCTAAATACACAAAACCTTAATCAGTTTATCTTACATCCTTAATTTTCAGAACCATTCAGTGGTTATATTGTTAACTTACAAATTCAAGTTCAGTGATTTTGCTGGCAACAACTTCTTGAAATCATTAGAGATTCGGGCGTAAAAAGTCCATACTAAAAACGCAAGAAAGCAGAACACAGCTAGAATCTCTATGCCGGATAGTATACCGATAAAGCTATTTATAATCACAGGATTCGAGAGCCCAGTATTTGAAGTCCTTGCTTGTCTGCCATCCACATGAAGCTTGAGTGTAATAAACTAGTAATAATGAACCATAGTTGAAAGTAATTGTGATCTAAAAGTTACCTTATTCTTGGCTTGACCTTTGACAGCAAATTCAAGTAAACAAGTCCAGTTATAGCTAAAGTAATTATAGGAAATGTATAAACAGCAAAGTCAAGTCCTGCAATTTGTTCAATATATAAGTAAATAGTATTAACATTTGTATAAAAAGTTCAAATGATTAATTCTATGGAATCATAAACATATAAGAAAGAGTTATTGAGTGCATACCATAATAGCCGAATACAGTAGGCCTAGTAAAATCTTCAGCTTTTTTCCATTTTGTTGTCCAAAACTTGGTAGGTTTAAGAAGCCAAATTGAAACCCAAGCACAGAATATGAAGATCATGAACAATCTGAGAGTGACAAGGGGAACTTTTGAAACCATATCTGCTTCAAATGGATTGAAGTTTTTGATTTTGTTTAGTAAGTAAAGGTATTAACTATATAAAGGATGAAGAATAAGATAGCCCCACCAACCATATTTGAGCAATGTCAATCACTTGATGATCTGAATATTGTCTTGTGCTCTTTGAGATTTAAATATTTGTGTTCATTTTTCAATTATATTATATTGTCCATGACATGTGACATTAGTTGGATTTGATTTGATTTGATTTTAATGGGGGAAAACCACCTATGACACAACATTCTACTTTCATGCGTCCTTTTTCATTTTAAAGTTGATCCTTTTGAATTCTGGAGATGGTCCAGGAATATTCAAGTGGATTCAAGGTCCTAAATCCTAACTTTTATTACTCCATTAAATTAGTTTATATGGAATTTTCTTATGATCAATAGAATATATTATTATGTGTTTCCTCTGCCTAATTGAGGAATTCAGAAATGGATGGTGTGGCCCAACTTACAACACAACTCACATAAAGTGGAGAATTAAAATCTTGGGATAAAGAGTAGTTGATGGGATATCCTGCATGTTTAGTTAATAGTAGTCAAACCTTTGCTTGATATGATTTAATTTTAACTTAAGCTAAATAAAAATACCAAATGGTATAGGGGTTTACTTTAGTGTTTAGAGACTCTACCTATGATCATTGAGGTCATAGGTTCGGATTACACTATATGTAGGTGGAGTGAGTTTTCTCTTTATTATTTAATGTAAGATCAATTGTGCAATTTTAATTTTTTTAAAAAATAAAAATAAAAATACCAAATGGGATTCTAAGTTCTAGTAAGGAAATAAGTTATGGAAAACTTCCGAAGCAACAACTAGAAATTCGTGACATAAATTAGGAAAGCATTAGCATGATGATCCTGATATTGTTTTAGCTTTTATAGTGATTGATTTGTACAAGTCGTACAATTATTATTTATGACAAGTCATAGAGATCACATAAGTTGATAAAATAATTTGCTTTTCTTAAAAGAATGTTCAGATTTCCTTCAAAAACAAAAATGTGTTAAGATTGTTATGAATTTAGTGAGAGTTGAGGAGGATAAGGGAATCAAATTAGTCCCATTCATCCAACTTGAGGGGGAAAAGAAGAAGAAGTAAAGAAGTGAAAGAACTTTAGGGATTAATGCAATTGGAATGTTACATCATTGAGTTGCTTTCTTGGACCCAAAAAAAAAAAAGAACAAATGCTTTCTAAGACAACATGGGAGGAAAATAATAGGAAGAGGGGTTTCTCATAATTTATAAATTATAAACCTTTTTCCTTCAAGGTGGGAAAGATGTACAAGTCATTTTAGGTGGCTTGGCTTCTCATCAATATTAATTAATTTACATTCTCTTTTGTAGAAATGCTAATGTAGATACATGCATTTTTGGGATAGGCGGCATAGTCCACAAACTTCTCGTTATTCACTGGGGATACCAACTGATATAAAATCTTAGGATATGTTAAATGATTTGAACAGGAGTCTTTTTAATTTAGGCCCATTATTTATTTAAACGACAAGTTAATCTGTATTAAAAAATTTCATAACGGTTATCAAGATATAAGATTCATGTCATGATAGCGTAGCAGGTCGACACATCGTGTTTGTGATTCATGAATCCATATCTACATCTGTATGTTAAATTTTCTCGTATGCAACAAGAAATAAGGAGAAATTTGTACCATATCAATCCTTTGAATATACGTGGAGGTTAGCGAGGCCCATGAAGATGTAAAGACATTGTAGCAGCCACTTTTGTAAGAGAGATGAAGACTCCACTTGGCCCAAAAACTACAATATGCAAATTATGGACTCTTTAATCCATGTAGCAAAAGGTTCCTTATACTCTTAAAATGGCAATTGTGTGCAAAGATGAAAGGTTTTCAAATGTCAATGTTATTTGCACAAATTGCTAGTGACGTATCCAACAAAGGCATAATACATTTCTTCAGAAATTAAAAGGTATATACTATAGGTGGCAATTGACATAACTTAATGTTATATTAACAAACAATGTAATGGACAACAATTTGATTTGAGTAAAAAGGGTTTTTAGTGGCTTGAATCAAATCTTAGAACTCGATACATATTGTACATAAAAAAAATCTTAATTAAGAAAGCCCACTTAAAATATAGGTGAACATCATGCATGCAATTTGAGATTCCTTTTAAGTTTCTTCTATAAATTAAGAAAATATACACCTATCAATTGAAATGAAAATAAATAAATGGTTTCCACACACGTTTGGAGTTCAATCTTATTTTATTCTCCTACTCAAAGTAAGATCATATAATGTAATTGTATGTCCAATCTTAAACAATTAATGGTACAGTAAAGACTAATTGCAGAATATAATTTTAATTAATGAACACATGATATGATATCTCAAATCAAAAATTACTAGATCAAATCGTGTTTGCTATTGAAGTAATTCTTGCTTACTGATGTAGCATTTTAGTTTTTGTTTTTTTCAAAATGACATATTATTTATTAATTTTATAATAATACGTGACCTGTTGAATTGGCGAGTTAAGCTACATAGCATGCACTAAACTTTTAATGACATAATATATGTTGGCATAATGACATATAGGCCATCAAACTTTACTTTAGGTGTTGTTTGATAGATTGTAACTTTAGAATTACACTTTTGTCGATTTTGTAATTCAAACTCAAACACCACACGCTTTCTTTAAAGACAAAATAAAAAAATTATTTAATGCAGCAGTTATTCAAATTGGAAAAATGGGTGTATTTTTCATTGAAAAGAACTATAGTAGTTTGATCTATAAAAAGATGGTATTTTGTGTTGGAATTTTTCTTTTATTAGTTCCATCCTACAAAGTGGGTTAATAGAGAAAAATAATACACATAGTGTAACGTGACAAATCCAATAGAATGCAAAACTTGACAAACGAAAAGAAAGAAAAGAGAATCTCCTTTTTTATAAAAATAATAATTGTATAACTTTATGGTTTGTGGCATTGAGAGCAACGACTCTTTCTTTCCATTCCATTCCATTGTGAAAAATGCCAACAAATACAAACCAAAATCTTGTTATCTTCTTCACTTTCAATCAACACACCCTTTTTCATTTTCTTGTTTCACATCTCTGTTGCCTTGCCTATCAATAGAAAAAAAATGGGAGAAGAGATGGTATCAAATTCTAGTATTCAGCAGTACTATTGTAGTGGTACAAAAATTGGATCTTCAGAGACTGAAATTGTGGAGATAAGTGAAGAAATCACAAGTACAAGAAGTATTGGTAATAACAGCATAGATGTTGGATTAAATGATGTTTATGTTGCTGTTGGTAAAGATGATTTACATGTCCTGAAATGGGTTCTTGATCATCATGCTTTTTCTCCTTCAGCTCGTCTCTTCCTTGTCCATGTTTTTCCTCCTCTTTCTTATATTTCTACTCCCGGTATGTATTCTTTTTTCTTTTCTTTCTTATGGATCAACCTTTTTTTCATTTTTTATAGGACCCTTACTTATCTTCTATCTTTTCTTGGATTAGAAATTTCTTAAAGCAACAAAATATACATGCATAATGTCAGCAAGTAAATTTTTTGGAATAGAATTTATAATGAATTCCACATGAATGCCCGACGGAGACTAATGCTCTTCGTCCCAAAAAATTCGGTAACTTTTAACATACTTGAGTTCATTGACCATTCAAGAATTTGTTGATGGGTCCACCGATGTATTGGTAATTAATCATTCAAGCGCTTAAAGTAACAATTCAACCCAATACCATATAGATATTATTTCTTTTAGTCCAAATATCAAATTAGATTTTCTGACTTTAAAGTGTGCTCGTGCATCTATTGTTTAATCCAGACATATTAAATGGAGCAACCATTTTGTTTTATTTAATTTCTGTTTTCCGAGTGGAAAATGATATATAAATAGATGAAAAATGCTCTTGATCACATTGTATGCATGGATGATGACTAGGAAATGGTTTTGGGAGAAAAGATAATTAAGTTTGTTGATAATTAATGACAGTTGGAAGATTATCTAGGAGCCAATTGAGCCAAGATCAAGTGAGATATTATATCAATGAAGAGAATGAGAGAAGAAGAAATTTATTGCAGAAATACATTCGGTTATGTAATGATTCAAAGGTACATTTTATTTATTACTGTAATTAATATATGAAGAGATTAACTATGTTACTTAATTTGAATTAAATACAATGCTTGAACATACATGATATAGGTAAGTGTGGAAACTATGCTTCTTGAGAGCAAGAACACTGCCAAAGCCATTCTTGATCTCATCCCCGTCCTCAATATTACTAATTTTGTCATGGGAACTACTCGGTCTCTGCGTCACTCCAGGTATTAACTAATGGACAAACTTGATGTGTGCGGATGACGTGGAGCACTGAATGTATAATTAACTTTCTAACTAAAAGGTATGTTTACAGATTATTTAAGAAGAAATTTGTGAAAGCGGAATTTGTGAAGAAGAATGCTCCGGAGTACTGTAAGATTACGATAGTTGATGATGGTAGGAAGGTCGAGCAGGCAACATATATTAATATTGACAAGTCGAGAAGGAAGTTTTTAAAGTGTATATGCTTTCCAGGGAAGTATAATTAATAATGCCCAAAAGATTTAAATTCAATATGTGCAATAGCCAATAAGATGTTGCTGCAAGTTTTAGTATAAAATAGATTGATTTATATGTATCTCGATTCGATTTGAATGAAAATAAAATGGGGGTGCAGTGCAGTTTGTAGGAAAAGCAGCAAAAATTTGATATCTTAGGGTTGTAAAATTTGCAGGGGAGGCAGCAAAGACCAAGATCTGTGGAAGACATCATTATTTTTGGATATACATTATTACTTATACTAACATTACTTTCTTCTTACTATTGATTCTTTTCTACCCTTAATTATTACCAAAACACTATAGTATTCTTTATGAATAATTGTATTGTACCCAATACAAATACAGTATACCAAATTAAGGGGCTCTCCTTTCTACGGTTATTTTTTATTACAATGCAAATAGTAGGATCAAAGCATTTGGTTTGGTCAACATTGAGAAACAGTTGCCAGTTGCCGTTAAACTATTTCTTAGAGAGAAATAGCAGTACGGTTCACTCTCAAGTTCATTAAATAGTAAAGATAAGAAAAAGGGTTAACTTCAAATAAGTATTTTGTGGTTTTGCAGTTTTGTAAATAAATGATTGTGGGTTACCTTTAACAAATAAAGGATTGTGGTTTGCATTGTTCGCTGAATTAAGGAAATTGTCGATTTTGTTGACGTAAACGAGGACATTTTTTATCCGAAATGTTTTTTTGACCTTTAATCTTAACTCTAACTTGACTCGTCAAAGATCAGCAGGCAAAAAATGTCTTCGTTTGCATTAACAAAATCAATCATTTTCTCAATTCTGCAAATAATACAAACTACCGTCCTTTTTTTGCTCAAAAGCAACCCACAATCTTTTATTTGCAAAATCGTAAAACTACAAGCTACTTATTTGAAATTAATCTAAAAAAAAAAGTTAATTAGAAAATAAAATCACACTTGTCATCCTGAATTTTTTTTGTTGGTTTTATTTATGGTTCTGAATTTGAGAACTTGACACATGATGGCTTTCGAATATTTAGTACTGCTTTTTGTGTTAATTAAGATTAACGATGCAGAATACCAAAATGAAGTAGCTGAATACACAAATAACTCTTGAACTTGGTTCAATGTTGCCACTTATCCCCTCAACTTTCAAATGTAACAAATACTCCCTTCAATTTGTCAATGTTAACAAATAACCTTCTGAACTTGGCTCATTATTGCTACTGACCCCCTCAATTTTCAATTATAACAAATACTCCCTTCAACTCTTTTTAATGCTAAGAAATTACTATATTCTTCTCATTTGTGTATGTGCGAAATCTCTAATGAAATTGTTGTAATCCAAATCGGTTAAAATTTTCTAAACAATAGACAACATGGCCAATCCGTTCAATCTCTTCTGGTACCTAGTTGATCGAAGATAATTTTTATCAACTTCAACTTTAACCGGTATTGTCAATATAAATTTGTAAGCAACTAAAATATTAAGAAAAGCAAGGTGTAAATTTTGGATGTACTCCAAAACTTCAAGTGGTTTAGTTAGGTTATCCGGCAACAATTTTCTCAATAATTGCAATTCTAGAAATAATTCAAGTTTATCAATATCTAAATCATCTACTTCGTTCAAGAAGCTTTCAAGTACAACACATGCATGCTTTACCTTCTCATCATCCTTTTTGCATACTATAAATTTAAAAAGTGAAAATTCAAAGTGAGAGATGTCATAGAATATAACTAAATAGATTGGCCTTAAATTGGAAAAATAAAAATTATACAAACAAAATTAATTATAAAAAATTTAATATAACTATTATCATTCCCTTACATTTATATATTTCTTTTTAGTATAAGTTAACAAGTATTACAATATATTAATAATTTAGAGACTCCAAAATTGATGAGGCCCTAGGCAACCGTGTAGATCCCTTGAACACGACCTGATAATGACAATGCATTAAAGTATCCAAAAAGTGTAGTGGTGGTGAAGGTGCTAATTTAGTGTTGAAACACTCCACCTATGATCAGAGAGGTCATGGATAATCACACCAGGAGCGGAGAATTTTCCTTTGTTATTTAAAATAAGTGCAAATTGCACAATATTTTTTTTTAAAAAAAAGGTGCAATGATATAAATGTTATGCTATGAAAAATATTACTAAAAATACCCCTAATAGGTTGAAAAATCGCATTCAACGGACGTCAAACATCACTATTATAATTATTTTAAATTATTGAAATCAGTTGATTTCCTACAAATAGGCATATGAAATCTATAATTAATTAAAACAAGGCATTAATTCAACCAATTCTCATCCCATAACAAGACTTAAAGCTATCACAATAATATAAGTATGTTTCGCCAAGAAAAATGTAATGAACTCTACACAAACGACTGTAGTTGATGCCTCAGAACTCCATGATGTAGCAAAACAAGACTGCTTTAGTGACTCGGTCCACGGACCAATACCAGACGGCACCTTCTCCCCTGTGAAATTGTCCATCAAGATAAACCTCAATTTCCATTACAAGATTCTGAAAGAAAAAGAAAAGAGAGATAAACATAGAAATGAGTTTCATATAAAAGTCATCAACTGTAATGGAATGATATATCTGAAAACTTGACATATCTTAACACTCATATGCAGAAAATTTGATATAACTATAATGGAATCGGTTTCTGGGGAAATATGCACTAATTAAACAGACATGTTTCGTGCTCTTCACAAACAGCCTCATAATGACAAAATCGCATGAAATTTGATCCCAGATGTGAATGGAACTAATTAAGGCAATGAAACCAATGGAACTAATTAAGGCATTCAGAAACCAGCATACCATTTAAGGATATTAGACTCATGGAAAAGAAAGAATAAGAGAGATCCGTGGGAAAAATGTCTACAATTGAACATGAGAAGCTAGTTTGGCAAACATGACAAGAAAAAAGATGACGACAAGTAGCCTCTAAAAAGAGCAACAACATAACACATAAACCTTCTTATGGATCTAACAAATCATCAAGTTTGACAATGGAAAGGAAACAACAAGTGGAATGCATATCACAGTTATCATAGCACCGCAAGCAAGTAAAAGTGCACTATCATACAGCTTACCAAGTTTCTCATCTCTATAAGAAGAAGCAGCAGCAGAATCAAGACACACAAGAACAATTCAAGTCTTTATTTTTAAGATTGCATGCACCAGAATCATGCAACTTATGAACTACTTTAGAAAATGAATGACTAGATTATTCAGCTTAGGAATTATCATGCTATCATGAATAGAACCACAAGTAATACAATTTAAAAATTTTAATTTACCAACTACGCCTAATTATTGTTTCAGTTTCAGCTGCATACTAGTCACTTCATACGTTATACTTCAGAATGCATAACTGTTTTCCCCTTCTTAATATCACCTAACCTCACAAGTTCACATTTGGACTTGAAAATCTAGATTGACACATATAATGCACAAGTTCTCAAATACTTGTATGTAAACAAGATTAAAATCATAATCCCACATTGCAAGCAGCTAATCAAACAAGTTTAGAAAGCTTCTATTCTGTAAAATCAAGATTATAAACAGTGCCACAAGGAAGCACGCAGATGCCGATAATCTCTTCACTGCTTCAGGATCAGGGGAATGCAGATACAAAACAATTTTTTGTCGTTGCAAACTACAGCTAAAAAACACACACTTTGAAATACGAAGTTCAAAGATCCCTCACCAAACGTTGCACGACTTAAAATAATATATATATACCAAGGTCATATTGGGTATTCAAATGTAGAGGGTGCTCACTGAAAATAAGCAAATCAATTATCTTGTCAACAAAAATGCTCAAGGATTCATAAATCAAGCACAAAGCACCAATGTAATTGAAAAGCCTCATTAAGATTGACATGCTCTTTTTATGATGCCGCCACAGCAATATTTTTTTCATTACCAGTAAGGTGATCTGTTTTACAAACCAGATCTCATATGGCATAAAACACTACCATCCAAGAAAGAAAAACATTTAAGTTAAGAAAGTTTCTTAGATGCTACTTACTCAGACAATAGGGCAATGGTAAGTGTTGCAAAGCTGTAGTAATGCTGTTTGATTAGCTGGCTCAAGACTTGCACTGATAATCTGTGGAAACCTCCAAGGGGAACATGTAGAGAGTTTAGCCAGTGAAACAGCTAGAAATTCTTTTGGATCCTTTATGTCCTTGAGAGGGTCCACTTCCTTTTTCCCAGCATTGTAAAGGTTCACAAAGGTCGCAGTGTAACCCACGTTTTCTGTAATATCTGGCATTTCTTGTTCCTCTTCGACTCTATCGTCCTCTGGTCGACAGAGAAGGGTAACAATGCTATCCAGTGTTTTCCCCCAATCCTTAGCAGCTCTAGTATCCAAAAGAGAAGGGGATTCACAAATAAGTTTAGTAGAGGCAACCGCAGCTAATTTACCCTCAATCCGTCCAGCAATAAGCTTAAGGTTGGGAATCCAAAATTGCTCCAAAATCATCAAAAACATTCCGGGTTGAACAGTATTCATTGTATCAACAAGGTTTCCAGGACCATGCTTGACCAAAAAAAGTGACATAGAAATCAACATAGACTTGACAAACTTCGTGGTCAGATTATTTTCCAGACGTCGAAATAGAACAATCCATATACTAGCTATGTAGGGTTCAAGGATACCATATTCAAGGTTTTCAATCACAGTGTTTAGCACATAGAATCCATGTTCATCAGTGCTTGGGGATTGTACTAGATTGGAGAATACACCAAGCACCTGACTAAGCGTCCCCTTTTGGTTGAGCTCATGAGGTATTTTTTGAAGGATTGCTTGGAGGAACCGCACAAAGGCTGGGACATCTGAATTTCTCTTCCATGCATCAGGTTTCAGGAGACGTGCAAAAATTGTCATGTAACCGGATGAGATTGGTGGTCTACTCAACTCAACAAGCAGAGCGAAGAGCTGGAATGCATATGGGAAAAATTCAGTCACATCATTTGCCAAAATCATCTCAAGGATGGGAAATAAGCTCTTCTCGAATGTTGTTGCAAGAGAGGCGTCCCATTCACATCCACGCCTTACAAGAATAGCTACCGCTTCAAAGAGATAGTGGTTAAAAATTGGATTCTTAGGATTTTTGCAAACTTCATTGAGACTCGAAGCCAATTCAGCGATGCAAGGTTCAGGAATCCCAGGTGATAATTCTGCGACTCCAAGGACGCGCATAATGCATTTCATTATGTATTGATTCTCCTCAGATTCTGGAAACTTCAATGCATTAAACAACTTATTCATTAGAACTGGAAAAAAAGGAGCTACATCTGCTGAAGTATACCGTGGTCGTCCCCCCTCATCCTTGACCAGCAACATTTTCTCTATACAACTAGCAGCATAAGAATGCACAACATTGGACTCAGAACCAAGAAACCGAACTAAATCTGGTAGCAACTGAACAACAAGCAGTTTTGGTATCAGGCTCCTAAATACTGTAAGGAACTTGAGAGCACCTGCTTTAAGCAATGGAAACCCATTAACATCCTGACTCTGCAACTCAGGTAATATAGCTTGTAGGAAAAAGTTCTGAACATCGACAAGGTTAGATGAGACATAAGAACCCCCTGCCTTCTTAGTCGCAAGAGAAACAACCAGATAAATTGCACAATCCTTGTCCTTCCAATTTGATACAGGATTTGCAGCATATGAGCTCAACAAGTTCTGCACCTGAACAGCAACTAATTCAGTAACCTGCACCCTATATTTTGAAGCTACCCCTTTAAGCAATTCACATGCAATTCTCCTCCTCGTATCAAGATCACTCCCCTCCATATCCCTCCTAATAAACTCAATGTAATTCATTTCAAATAGCTCTTCATCATCATCTCTCAACCGCACGTTAGGAATCACAATACTTTGACAAATCTGTGGGATAGCCCCATAAGTAGCAAGCAGAGGATGGTGCACACCAGTACTAACCAAAGTCAAAAATTTAATTGCAGTAACAGTTAATCTGTCACGGCTAGAAGATTGAGATATATTCCCCAACAAAGCCAAAATAGCACAGGTAAAACCTCCGACATGAGATTTGAACTCTTCCTCATTCTTCTCCAGGTAAAGGCTAATATTCTCACACACAGCAGCTCTGAGATCATCAACTACCTCTAGGGAAGGATAGCTAGTGGTTAGAAATTTTTGAAACCCGGCCATCCATTCGTCCATATGATCCTCAAAAAACTCGGGCAGCTCTTGAAAATTCAGCGAGTAAAAAATCCTACAACATAACCTCAAAGACTCAAATATATAGTTCAGGGTAGGACCACCTGAAATAACCAGGGAGTCTAATTTAGCTGCAGTCTTAAGAAAAACGCCTAATAACGGAGGACAAAACGTATCCAGACAATACTTTAAATCGAGTAAGAGATCATTTGTTTGGTAGTGATAACGAAATCTTTTGAAGATAGAATTAGCCATGCCAAGAATGGTGTTAATGGAATCCCAATTGTGAGTGCACAAAGCAATATTAAGGTTATGAACGAGGTCCGGTAGCAAAGTAGGCCACGAGTTGGGGAAATCATGTTTGCAAATGAGAGAAAGAGATTCAATCAGTTGTGACTGTATGGCAGGAGTGAAGGAGAGAGTTAGAGTAACCATGAAGGTTTTGATCTCATGCTTTTCATCTGCCGCGATGAGGGCCCAACGCGAACGGAGATGATTCTTAAAGTTAACAGCAACAGCATGGCGAATCTGCTCATCAAGATCAGGCCTTGCTATTAACCGGAGGACGGCTATAGCGTAATTAGGTTGCTCGGAGGCTTCTCTCAGCCTAGCTTCAGCAGCACAACGTGGCCCCGGAGCCTGAGAAAGCGTGTGAAAGAAGCATTCAGGCAGATTCACTTCCATCTAGGTTTTCTAATTGCAGACGGTTACTCTGCTCAGCCTCAGGGGAAAATACGTATTCTCAACACCAACGATACATGGCGCGCCTTATATATTGTCTAAGGAGGTGAGCTTGAGTTTTCAAAAAAAAAAAAGGAGGTGAGCTTGAGCTTATTAAAAAACCTTAATAAAAAACTTTGGCCCCATCTCAAAATAAGGTCACTTCAATCTCTCAACTATTATAAAATAAATTTATTGAATCATTCCATGCTAATTTGTTACAAAATTGTTTGGCACATATCGTTGACTACTTTCACGTCACAATTTCTTTTGCTGCAAATGATCAAAATACTCATATTCATCCGTCTTCATTTTACATGTTAATGGGTTATTTTGTTCATTTTACACACATAAATATGTTGACGTGACAATATGATGTAGAGTCACCAACCATCTGTCAAACAAGTTTGTGCCAAGTCAATGCGGATGACTTAATACGCCAACTTTTTAATAGTTGAAGTACTTAAGTGACTTTTTTGGACTAGTTAAGAACCTACGTATGGTTTGTGCCAAAACCTAGCTTGTTTTGATGGTTTTTTTAAATGAATATAGATTTGCGGCGAACAATTATAGAACCTCCGAACCCTACCAATTTGATAGGATTTATTTGGAGTTTAAAAAATCAAGCCTTCCTTTATGAGTGGTAGGTAAAATGCAAAACAAAGCGAGCAAAAGCCCGAGAATAGGACTGGGCCCAGAAAATCTGAATGGGCCGTACTATCGGCGACCATAAGTCCAACCGCCTTCAACAGCTTATAATATCTAGATATTTATTTATCATGGTTCCTCTCGTTTTGATACTTGAACCCTCTCTGATTCTCTTAAGAACATCAAATTAGGCGGGAGTAATTTTCCCTCCTCTGATTATCATTACTGTTTTTCTTAGAGAGAGATATATTTTCCCGAAATCAGAAAATTATTATATCTCCCCTAAACCCTAGATGATGAACCAATACGATCACAGATACTCTGACCCTGACTCCTACCGTCATCGTCGCAGGTACTTTTTCTTTAATCCCTTTTCCCCGATCTACCCTTCACTCATAATTTTCCTTAATTTGATGTCTGTTTTATTAGTGATTTAGCCGGACCACCACCGCCGATGGTGGGAGGACCTTATGGGCGCGGCGGACCTGTACCGTATGGCGGTGCTCCACCGCCGGCTTTTGCAGGAAGACCTGGAGCTGGACCCGGACCGGGGAGTTATCCGCCTTTCGATCCCCCTGCTGGTAGATTTGAGCTTGGCCGGGGTGGTGGAGCTTCTAGTAGGGGAAGGGGCTTTGGTAGTAGTAACCGCGCTCCCAATGGTCGTATAGGCGATAGAAGACCCGATTCGTTTGGACGAGGCCGTGGCGGACGAGGTGGGGACCGTGGAGGAAGAGGGTTTAGTGGCGGAGGACGAGGTGGTGGGAGAGGAGGTTCTAGAGGGGATTTGGATAATATTTCTCTCCCCAAGCAAGATTTTCGGAATTTAGTCCGGTTTGAGAAGAATTTTTACATTGAGAGTCCTTCAGTTCAGGCTATGTCTGATCAGGAAACTATGATGTATCGGTCTAGACGGGATATTACTGTTGAAGGGCAGGATGTTCCTAAACCCATCAGAATGTTTCAAGAAGCTAATTTTCCTGGTATTTTTTTATGTCTGTTTCAATGTCGTTAATAAGTCCGTTTGCTAGTTAGGTACTTACTTAACCTAGTGTAGTGTTGTTTCTGAAGTTGTGTATATTGTCCATGGTACAGCTTATTGCTTAGACGTGATTGCCAAGTTAGGTTTTGTTGAGCCGACTGCAATCCAGGCTCAAGGGTGGCCAATGGCCCTGAAGGGTAGGGATTTAGTTGGCATTGCGGAGACTGGTTCTGGTAAGACTTTGGCATACCTTTTACCGGCATTGGTGCATGTTAGCGCACAGCCTCGGTTAGGTGAGCATCTCACACTTTGATTTAGTTTGACGTTGGAGCGTTGTATTATAATGTCCTTGAACTGATTGTTCTCTATGCCTTTGTCATTATCAAGCACAAGGTGAAGGTCCAGTTGTTTTGGTATTGGCTCCTACAAGAGAACTGGCTATTCAAATCCAACAAGAGGCTTCAAAGTTTTCTTCGCGTACTCACGTTAGAAGTACTTGTATATATGGTGGTGCTCCTAAGGGACCTCAAATCCGTGATCTTCAGAGAGGTTATTTTTGTAGTTAATTCGAGTGGTTTATTAGGAATATTTGCAAATCCATATATATTAGATTGGTGGATTACACTAATGATCCTGGATTCTACTTCTCCAGGTGTTGAGATTGTGATTGCTACTCCTGGTAGACTTATAGATATGTTAGAAGCTCAACACACAAATTTGCAAAGGGTCACCTACCTTGTCTTGGATGAAGCTGATCGGATGTTGGACATGGGATTTGAGCCTCAAATTAGGAAAATTGTATCTCAAGTAAGCTTGTGTCTCTATGTCAAAACATTATATTTTTATTGCAAAATCAAATTTCAGTATGGTCATCTGCTATGTGACAGCAACCCAATAAAATTAGTGAGTTGCTTTTTTTGTTGAGTTCTTATGTGTCCTAAGCTCATTAGTTTATCGTTGTATGTGTTCTGAGTTCTGTATTCTGTGAGCATCTGCCTGGAGCTTTTGGTTTTAGAAAGCAGTTCCAAGTTGTGCCATGAATCTTACCATTGCCTTTTATATTTTGAGATAGCACTGCATGATTCATATTTCCTTTCTATCTTTGGCTTTTATCTGAGCTGATTTCTCAGCTTATCATATATATAGAATGCTTTTTTGAAACCGTCAACTAATCTTGAAACTGATGCACTTGTCTCTTGTTTCTTAATTTGCGTAGTTAGCAAAGCTGCATTGGGTGCTGAATAAATTTTCTTATATGCACATCCGTGAAAAGTATCGAAGTACATGCATGCAAATGATTTTGCTGTGTATGGCGTAGTGCCAGAACAATTTTCTTGAATGTTATACTTATTGTGCTTTCAATTGTTGTATGGTATTTTATTGGGAGGAATTGTTCCTCTGAATTAAGGTCTTGTTTGTTTCAGATTCGTCCAGATAGACAAACTCTATATTGGAGTGCCACATGGCCAAGGGAGGTAGAGACTTTAGCTCGGCAATTTCTGCGCAATCCTTATAAGGTCTTTGTCGTAGTTGTTTCTCTATGTACTTGATTATGGTATCATTTGTTTAAATTTTTTCTCATTTGAACTGTTGGATATTTAGGTAATTGTTGGATCACCAGATTTGAAAGCAAATCAGTCAATAAACCAAGTTGTTGAAGTCATAGCAGAAGGGGAAAAATACAGCAGGTTTTTTCCGGAACCTGGTGCAGAGACCGTAAGATTTATAGTGTTTTCGCTAATGAGGTGTATCATGTTTTGCTTTTTCAGGCTGATTAAATTACTAAAAGAAATGATGGATGGGAATCGAATTCTTATATTTATGGAGACAAAAAAAGGATGTGACCAAGTTACGAGACAGTTGAGAATGGATGGATGGCCAGCTTTATCCATTCATGGTGATAAAAATCAGTCTGAAAGGGATTGGGTCTTATCAGAGTTCAAAAGTGGCAGAAGTCCTATAATGACTGCCACTGATGTTGCTGCACGGGGTCTTGGTAGGATTATTGTGTGTTAGGGGACTTAGTTCTTTCACTTAGATCTCAAATTTGAAGATAAGAGAGTCAGCCGGCTGCTATCCAGTTTCCTGACAGTGTAATATGTGGTATGGGTGCAAATGGAGCTGCCATGGTGTAGAAAGATCAGTTTCCAATTTTTTTTTATTTAACTTGTGACTTGGAATCTTTACTCAAGGTTAAAGGGCAGTGAGTACTGAGTAATCAGCTTCTTATTGACTAGAATTTTACATAGAAAAGCTTCTTCACAACCACCTTGCTCTTCCGGCCAATGTTACGTGGATTTACAGTGGAGTCATGATTTTATCATGAGGATTGCAGTAATATTCCTCGGGTTGGAAGAGTTGCATTTCTATTGGAATATGGATCATATGCTGATGTAATTTGCATGATAGGCGCAGTATGGCGTGGCTCCAATTTTGAGGTGTCTTAAGTAACACGGTTGAAGTTATGTTCCCCATCCACAGTTATGGAGCTGGTTTCTATCAGCAGCCGGGTTGACTCATTCATGCTCCAAAATTTAATTGTTGCAAATATATGATGGTGGTGGTGAATCTACTCCTTATCCCTGCAAAGGTGAAGGTGGGCAGACTAATCTTATGAATCTGTTGTCTTAGGTTGACTCAGATCTTAGGAGTGCAGGGATAAGGTGGTATTTTTCTTGTTATTAGTTAATGAGACATCATGTTATTTATACAAACTGAAAATCTGCATAAGCATGGCTTGTTCCTCTTCTTACAATTTTGTGCAATACTTTTTGTTTAGATTTGATATTGAGCCAAGCTTGTGTAGGTGGATAGATCTTTTTTAAAACAGAACGCTGATTTTCAGTTAATCTCCTGGGATTCGGTATCTCGCCTATGATATGAAGTGACCAATTTTGATAAATTTGTTATTTGCTTAATCCCTGTTTCTTGATTGTAGATGTGAAGGACATAAAGTGTGTGATCAACTATGATTTTCCTACCAGCCTTGAGGATTATGTCCACAGGATTGGCAGAACTGGACGTGCAGGGGCCAAGGGAACTGCTTTTACGTTCTTCACGCATTCAAATGGGAAGTTCGTTAGGGATCTTATAAAGATTCTCCAGGAAGCTGGGCAGATTGTGCCTCCAGCATTGTCTGCTATGGGCCGCTCTGCTGGTTCTTTTGGAGGTAATGCTCAGTAGTCTTGGGAGCTTCCCCTTTCATTTCTTTATGTGGAAAACCGGATATGAATTTCATTGGTAATATAGGTTCTGGTGGTAACTTCCGATCTAGAGGGCGAGGAGGAGGAGGTTTTGGCAATAATCGGATTTCAGGATCTAATAATATTCCACTTGGTGCAAAGAGGGCTTGGTAATGTATCTGCAGCAGATGGGTTCTTCAACGGAGCACTGCACAGACGCAATTTCTGTGGAATATTCATAGTTTACTGCTGGTATATTAGCGCCTATATTTCGGTAAGAGGCATGCAGCTTTAGAAACTTAAAGAAGTAACTAAAGTCTATAAGCTGGTGGGTTAGCTATTGTAGGCATGCAAGTGCAGAAGATTACAATGCTAATCAGGCCCTAATGTTGTGTATTGCTATATGATTGATGTGCCGGGGATTACAGAATTTGTATTTTATTTATGAACAACTATTTGGTTATTTAGGGAAAACATTAAGTCAAGGAGAATCCTCAGAGGCTTTTCCATTTATTACATTTAGTCAGTCTATACTTGCAATGTGTTTGGTTTTTGTTTTCATTTAAAACAGCAGAATGCTAGTGTTAGTTTAGGATTAAGAAACAACTATTTATTATTCTTTTGAAAGAAAAACCAGTTAATATCTACGAGATACGCCTAACAGTGAACATCACCTGAACTAATCAGGTACCTGATGCATAAACTAGTTCAGATCTCCTTATTTGTTAAAGCTATTATGCAAGGTTGTCAGAATATGCACAATTTCTTAATATTTGCAGTTCTATTGTGCGGATGGCTCCTCATCTTGTATGTTCTACAGTTTCTGTGTTCTCATGTGTGATATAATGGGCAGTTTGCTCGAGGGACTACAATGTACAAACATGAAATTTCAAATTCTGTAATGTCATTGGATGTATTCTTCAATAAAACTTTCTTTTGCGCCTGTTATGCCAATGCTGTTACTTGTATGCATACGGTAGTGCACTTGACTGAGTGAATCATGCCCATTAAGTTGTAACCCACCCTACGAAAAAAAAAATGTTTACACAAAATTAAGTCAAATGACGTGCTCTATATTGGATTTTGGTAGTAGTATTATCATAAGATAGAGTCAGATTCCATAATGATTTAAAATTTATAAATGTGAATCATGATACCAAAAAACTATATATTTATTATGAATTTATAAAAAGTTGTTGACTCGATAACAGGGATTAATGTGTATAGCTTACTTTGTCAACTTAATTATACACAGAATTTTTTATTTATTATTATTATTATTAAATTTAGTGTCACTAATATTGTTTAATTTGTAGAAAAAAATAATATTATTTCTTGAATGGACACATGGCAATAAATTTTTATTTTTTTTTTAAAGTACATGGCAATAAATTATTGATATTGAGATCTTTAAGGAAATTATTATGATAAGTTTAAGATTCAATTATACAATTTTTTACTTTTTTATTTTATTTATCTCTTTTCTGATAAATTTTTATTTTGGCCCATTTATAATTAAAACAGGGTCTTTAAACACGAAAAATCGGAAAGTTGAATGTTGACAAATTTCTCGATTTACCATGAAGTCATCTTTGCAAATACTTTGCAAGATATCTTGTCCACTTCATCATAAAGAATGGATTAAACCGTTATCTATTCTTTAACTCATTCAAAATGGTAATATTTATTCTCTATATATTATTTGATAATAACATTTGCCTAATTTCCATCCAAAATGTTAGTCTATGCCTCGTAACTTATTATTCAGTAACATTCACCTGTTTAGTTTTCAACATCGTCGAAATCTCAACTAGTTTAGATAATAAGTATGTTAAATTTTAGCACTTCAATAATAAATTTATTGATGGTATTTGTATTTGGTGTAGATTGAGGTTTTAATAATATGCATGTTAAATTAACATCCATATTGATTAAAATTTTATGGAATAGATGAGTTTCTTAAATAGATCAGGAGATAAATGTTACTAAACGACGACCTCCAATACAGACATTGTAAATGTTATTTTCCAATTCCTCTGAAAAAAAATGTTGTTTTCCAAAGAAGAGAAGCAAATGAAAGTGGCCATAATAATAGTATATATGTAAAAGAAGTGTTTGGTGGCCACACACATGCATCTTTTGGTAAAAGCTCAATAGGAATAGAATCCCATAAAGTTATAATATAGTTCCATAATTCCTCATTATAATCTACAGGACAAAGCTGTGCTGTCTCTAAAGATCCAAACACCCCAAGAAAAACTGACGTAAAATCCCACATTTCGCGGCCTAATTCCAACTGATTTTGTTATTATTCAACTCATATGCTATCATGCATTTTCCTTCATTTCTTCCAGCCAAAAAGCATCTTCAACTATTTTGTTTTTGGGTCATTAAAACTCTCAATCTTTAGTTTATCATATCATTAAATCACTAATATTTTATTTTTTGTTCACATCACCTCTTTTTGATGAGAAAATTAAGGCACAATAACAATTTTAAAGTATCAAGCTTTTAGCAGATCTATATTGCGTTAAGTTTTATTCTAAATCACCAAAAAAGTTTTATTCTGAATTATTATTTAACTCAATGAATTAAAAGCTTGAGGTAATAGTTAAAATCTAATAATACATTTTAATCTAACATATAAAACATACAATTTTAGACGCAATGTAAATGAATATTAATCAGGTTTATGTTCATAACTAACTAATTTGGCAAACAAATCCTTAACGAGATTGAAAATAAAAAATGAAGGAGTCAGTATGTGAAATGATCAAACAAGTGTCAAGAGATTTGATGTGCTAAAATGAAATAATCAAGAACCTTAAGATACCACTTGTCTTTCTTTAACCACTATGCGAAACACATATCATGGTATAATTTATTATTCATTGAGAGAAATTATATAATACTCTTAATGTAGTATACTTAAAATCAGACTCATGATGTATATAATTATTTGTTAACATCATATATTTCTCAGTTGAGTATCACTTCAACTCTCCATTATTAAACATTTCTAAAAAAATTAAAACGTTTCAACTATAATCAAGTGTTGTACTTTTTTCAGAAAAATAAAAGATAAGAAGCTAGCAAACGGAATGGAGACCGGACATTCCAATTAGGTTGGCACTCTAGAACACTGAACCGAAGCTATAATCAAGTGATGTACTTAATTAGCTATAATCAAGTCCTAATTAAAAGAAGATAAAGAATTAGTTGGCTTAGATGAGATCTCGTTAGTATCAAATTTTTATTAGTTGTCTAACCAGAAGACTTTAAATTTCATATTTTTATTCTTACAAATAGAAGACTTTACAAAAAGAATAAATAATTCAAAAAGTGTTAAATAATATACCCCAAAGATATCAAGCTAAAGGTTCACTCTTCTTTATTTATTTGTATATAATTAAACACGTTTGCTAATTAATAATTCTTCATATTTGTTGTTTTCTTTTTTTAAGAAAATAATTATTCATATTTGCTAACCAAATATGAACTTGTAACAAATATGATATATAATAGATAGTCAAAATGCTGTGACTGTAAAAAGAATGAAGCAATAAGAAGGCCATTAATTGTTTTCTTCCATTGTCTGATTGTGATAACATAATCAGAATCAGATGGAAGAAGAAACTCTCTCTTCTACTAAATGCCCTCTACTTCCATACTCTGTAAATGATGTTTATGATGATGGATCATATAATATTATTGATAATCTCCCTGAAAATTCCTCCAAGAATTGCTCTAAACAAGACATCCTCATAGAACTCAAGAAGCTAATCTCTTTATCAGGACCATTAATTATTGTTAGTTTCTTGCAATATAGTTTGCAAATGATATCTGTTATGTTCGTCGGCCGTCTTGGGGAGCTCTCTCTCTCAAGTGCTTCAATGGCCACATCTTTTGCTGGAGTTACTGGTTTTAGTTTCATGGTAAGTATTAATTATATCTTGCTGTGTCCGGACACAGATCTTCTTTAATTAACATTATATTATGTGTTCAATGAAATGTTTAAGGTTCTTTCCTATACTTTCACTTGGTTTCATGTAATTTCAGTTGATTTCGCTTATTTGATACATTTGCTGTAATATCGGTTTCTGATATAATCTATCTGTTTTCGTATTTTGTTTTGGACTAATCCATTTTAACAACTTTGTGGTCGGTGTGTGATTAGCTGGGGATGGGGAGTGCATTAGAGACATTATGTGGACAAGCCTATGGAGCAAAGCAGTATCATATGCTTGGTGTACATATGCAAAGAGCTATGCTTGTTCTTATCCTTATAAGCATTCCTATATCTTTGATTTGGGCTTACACAAGCGAAATTTTCGCAATTATGAAGCAAGATCCTCAAATATGTATGCATGCTGGAGTTTATGCAAGGTGGCTTATTCCTTCTATTATTCCATATGGTCTTCTTCAGTGTCAACTTAGATTCTTACAAACACAGAACAAGGTTATTGGATTGGTTATCAGCACGGCTTTTTCGAGTTTATTACATGTTCTTGTTTGTTGGACACTCATCTTCCAACTTGGATTTGGGAATCAAGGCGCTGCAATTTCAATTTCAATTTCTTATTGGATCAATGTGCTGATTTTGGCTATCTATATCAAGTTTTCTTCTTCATGTGAAAAGACTTGGACGGGTTTTTCCATGGAAGGAACAAAGGATCTGCTTTGTTTTCTTAAATTAGGAATACCTTCTGCTCTCATGGTTTGGTGAGTATATCAGAATTTTAGAAATTTAAGACTTGTGTTATCTCAAAATGTAATTTTTCTGTTGATTAATTTTGTCAACTATCATCAGCTTGGAATCTTGGTCCTATGAGATTTTAGTCTTCTTATCAGGTCTGCTTCCAAATCCACAACTCGAACTGTCGATGATGTCTATAAGGTTTGACCGCATAATTTAGCTCATAGATCATGTAATAATTAACAAGAATTTTTGCTGAGATTGAATTCCATTGTGCAGCATCAACACAAGTTCTGTGGTTTTCAGAATACCCTATGGCTTAGGCAATGCTGTGAGGTAACTATATAAAATTCTGCCTAAAAACAAGCTACATTTTCGAGATATTTATCCTGTGGTTTCCATTAATGTTTCTGCGTTTTTGGTGGGGTGAAGCACAAGAGTGTCGAACGAATTAGGCGCAGGGAGACCATATGCAGCACGTTTGGCAGTACAGATAGTGATATTCTTAGCAGTTATAGAAGGGTTGATATCGAGCTTAATATTTATGGGAATTAGGGGTGTTTGGGGGTACTTGTACACAAATGAAAAGGAAGTTGTGGTATATATGGCATCAGTAATGCCAGTGCTGGTGACCTCCAATTTCATGGATGGAATGCAGGCTGTTCTCTCAGGTAATTTAAACTCAATCCCATGGATTAATAATATTACTGTACATTTTAAAAAATATCTTTTTCCAAATACCATGGATTAATAAAATTCTTGTACTTTTCTAATAAAATAATTTTCCATGAATGGTTGTAAATTTGGTGCAAGTATAGGTGCTGCAAGAGGTTGTGGATGGCAAAAGATTGGTGCACTTGTGAATTTCATAGCTTATTACCCTGTTGGTCTCCCTATTGCCATTGCTCTCACATTTGTCTTCCACTTTGGAGGAAAGGTAAACCATCACATCTCAATCTTCAATTATGGATTGGTTGATAATGCACTAATTTGAGCCAACATTTTAAATAAATAAGGTGCAAATGCTATTAAATAATATGTTACAAATTAAAAATCAACGTTTTGAATAGGCCAATGGGTTAATAGTCCTTAAGGCCTTAGATTATTGTGGTTCAAAAATAAACCAACCTATATAACTAAGTTTTGTGTCCTAGCCCACTTCAAAACGACATTATTTTGACATAGCTCAACCAAAATAACATTGTTTTGTTTAGACTGAACAAAACGCAAAAGTTTGAGCAAAAGGGTGCAAATTGTATTCCTAATAAATGAAATTACATAGCAAAACCAGTTTTAGGAGTGGTTTACGGCGTCCCGGATTACAACCGGACCCAATGCCCTCCCGTAGCTCCGCCTCTATCTCTATGGGTACTAAACTTTGTTTGTGAAAATGGCAGGGACTTTGGATGGGAATTATAAGTGGTAGTTTTTTACAAGCTGTTTTGCTTTTAGCTATTACATTGCGCACGGATTGGCAGCATCAAGTACGTTAATTCCTTCTTTTGTACCCTAAATATATATATAAATTCCTATAAAGTACAAATTTTATATTTTTTGTTTAGCAAAACTAAATTCTCTCTTTGTCTCTCTCAGGCAAAGAAGGCTAAGGACAGAGTATATGCATCCTGTGCTGGAGAATAATAATAATAATACAGAAGCCGACTTTACAGCATATAATTAATGAACTTAAATGAGTAATTTAAGTGCAACCATGTGCCTTCACATGTTTTAGTTTATAATACTTACCTAATTTCTCATTGGAATTACTCATCAAATCCAATATACTTAATACTAAATTCATTAAAATCTCTCCATAGTTAGCATAAGAAACCTCCTCTAGTCTCCTCATTGTCTCTTCTCCTTCCTGTTTCAAAAACATGATGAACCTTTCTCAAACTACTACTGCTTCCGGGACAACGTTGTCGTTGATTCTGTGTTTTTCTGTCCTCATCTTGTCTACTTACATTCCTAACTGGTCAGCCGCGGCCGCGGTACTTGTTGGGTTGCTGTTGATTGTTGTTGCCGCCCGTCTCACCATGGTGGCATGGATTACAGTTTTAGTGCTGCTGGCCTTCGCGGGAAACCGCCGTAGGGTGCTTGTTCAAAAGGGGAGGAAGATCACTACTGATGTCATCATCAACTTATTTAAAGGCTCTGATTGAATAATATTCAGGATTGTATAATGCATAAGATAAAGAAAGATTTATCTTTGCATTGTATTATTGAACACTTTGAGTAATCATTCTTATTGTGAAAAACCATGTTGATTGCATCAAAGTATGTATATATTTTTCAATTATTAGATAAGTTAGTGTTACCCTGTAAGTTCTGATCATCATGATAGTATAAGATTTCAGTTCTTTCTTCATGTTTGTTCTGATTTCGTATATTGTTGTTCTTCTGTTCTCTCTGTTTTGTACCAACCAAAAAAGCAAATGTAATATTAATTTCCCGAATTGGGGATCCTAATAAGGGGAAATTAATGGGAATTAATTACCAAGTTTCCCCTAATTATGGCTACGTTGTTTTATAAAGTGAAAACAAATGTCTATTCAGGAATCAAGACATCACTTCGCCAATTTAGTAGCATAATCAAAGTGATGCTTCGTCATCAAAATTATTATTGATCATCAATTCGCGTATTTATTAGTACGATAATGCTAGCTTCATCATCAAAATTATTACGGATCACTAATATTTGGACAGCAATTCATGATTAGTTCAGTACAGTTGATGCTTCTTTTTCTTTTAATTTTTCTGTTTTTTTCATGTTCATGAAGAAAAATTCTTCTTTTGCTAGATCATCATGGTTTTTTTTTCTCTATCAGTACATAAATTTTACAATTGGCTTAATAAAATCGTGGTCTTCATTAACTCTATTAGAAACTATCTTAGGGGGTGTATTCATTTAGGATTCTATTGGATTTTTTTGGATTTTATAAGTCTAGGGGTATTCAATATAGATTTTTAAAACTCCTTTACAATCTGGTGGTATTCAATTAGGATTTTTATAATTCCATCAAAATTCAATGGTATTGAATATTTCATTGACTTGTAAGGATTTTACACATTTATAGACTTCCTAGTATTTTAACGTCCTAATATAAATAGAAAACCAATGCAGAAATCTCTCCTCTTTAACGTGGATTTTAACACTCTGTCTCTTTGGCTCCTCTCGCCCAATCTCATATCCGATTCTTTTCCTTCTTTCAACCGGAGAAAAAAAACTTTGCGTCGCTCTTCTATTCACTGAGATTTTTCTCCTTGTTGCTGGAAGATTGATGAGGTCTAGGAATCCCCAACACAAAGATCGCGGTTGTCTCTCAAGCCTGATTATGATAGATATTACAACCCTAGCCTCTAGAGTAAGCTCAAATTCGACAATCTCATAGTACAGATTTGAAAACAAACGGGTAAGCTGGGGTTCCTTCTTCTCTTTTAATTATCATCTCTGGCTTTTGAATGTAACTAATCATGCTAGAAATTGTAGTTGTCAATAACTAGAAATTGATTCATATAGGAAAACACAACCTAAGATGACGGATTTCCCTAGGAAGGTAATTAACTTATTAGTATTGATATTTTTACCGTATTATGTTCTTGGATTCTGAAATGGCAAGTCTGCAGATTCTTTCAAGTATTAGCTTGCAATTACAGAATTAAAGAACCACCATAACAGATCCTAAAGATGCTGAAATTGAAGTTTCTCTTCGTAGAAGCTTCAAAAAGGTGGTTTGCATCCGCTCTTCTTTTTTAATCATGTCTCACCTATTAATCTTGGATTGTTTTCTTTCTGTATGTGCCTATGTTAAGTGAGATGAACTGTATTGCAATCAGTAGTTAGACTCCTTACTTAATCAAACGAATGTGATTGGATATGTTATCGTGATCTTTTGTTGTTCTAGCTTTCATTACATTGACAAAATCATTATTTTGCTTTTTATTGCTTAGTTGGTAAGAACAATTCCGAGTTATTTGTTTAAAATTTTCTTGCTTTCAAATTTAGTAGTGGTTGGATTCAATCTCCTTTCACTTTTGCCTATGTTTTTCTATAATGTAAAATTGATTGGTGGTATCTCTTTTCACTTTTTGGTTATGTTTTTCTATAATGTAAAATTGTTTGGTGTGTGGGTTTGTAGTAAGCTATCAATTTCTGAGTATAATTACTTTAGATGAATTTAGTAATTGGATTCTTATATGGATTAGTTTGATTAGAAATCTTATATAAAGTTAACTTCTCTAAACTTAAAATGTGATGAACGTATTCAACCGTTGATAGATTTTTGCTTGGATTGGCAGTTCTTGGATAATGATGCGACTGAACCGACGTTCTTAGCCTCCTGGATTACAATGTAAGGCTATGAGATAAAGTGAGTTTATCAGTCTGTGACATACTAACCTTTTTGTTATTTTATCACTTTCTGGTTCACCCTTATCTATTTACATGTATGGATAACTAGCTTTGTTTCTATTTTTTTTCATCAGTTAACTGTGGTCCTACTACTTCTGTTTTGAAATTGAAGCACAAGGGTCAAAAAATTTATGCTCGTGGTCTATGAATTGATCTCTATAATTACTCCTTAAATGGCTACAAACCTAAGAGGTCCTCTTGTCTTGGTCTATTAGGAACCTGACTATAAATTCTGTGAGTTTGTGATTGCAGTCTATGTTGGAATCGTGGAGCTAGCTTGTGTTTGTGTTCTTGGTCTAACATATGTCACTGATGCTTTTAGAAACAAATTCTTAATCACTTTTATCTTTCTTTTTTTTAGGAATATGGTGAAAAGTTGATTATGAACATGAAACAGTTCGAGGTCTATTTTCTTTTATCTTTGTTGATGACATTCTTTGAAATATTGTCAAACACTAACCATTTTGGTAGTGTTGATTTCTGATTTTGTTTACTTTAGTTATATTTATTACCTTCCTCGAAATTAATGTAATACAAAAGACATGATGGACCTTGTTTAATCCAAGTTTTATTATGGTCTTGTATAGAGAAAGAGTTCCCTTCAATCCAAATAAATTATAAGCATGCGATAAATTTTAGTAATTTTTGGAAATTAATCACCGACGAAAACTTGTTGGAAATCTGTCAATGAATACTGATAAAATCTGTAGGCAACTGGATTATTGCGTTTTGCATTTTATATTGTTATTTTAAAAAATGAGATATGAATTATAGAGTTTTGATTATTGTGTTTTGCATTTTATATTGGTCTAGGCATTTTATGGTATATAACAATCTATGGACTTTAAAAAGTTTATGAAAATAATCTAATAGAATCTGCATAGATTTATAACAATCCATAGAATTAACATAAAGAAAAAAAATACTTTTGATGATTGTTATCTAAACATTTCAAAATACATGACATTTTAATAAACTACAGATTTTGTAAAAATAACCTTTTAATGTGACCAATGAAAAAGCTATATGTTTTTATAAAAAAAAAAAGGAAGTTATATGTTACTGCAATATAGAGTTACAGATTAGTTCTCTCTCATTGTCTTTTCATCTTTCCTTATGCATGTTTTCAACGTTTCATTTGCTAATTCACCATTAAATATCTTAATATATATTAGCATCTTTTTTTATTTATGATATTAATTATAACATCCATTTTTTCTTTTAAATATCCCAAAAAACCTATTTATATTTTGTTAAACACTTAGTAATATTACATTTGATTTTGTAAGAGTGTCACATCGAATTGTAGAAAGTCCAAATAAAGTTGATATTTAGATCCAAGTTCATTAAAACACACATCATACCTTATGGAATATATGATAAAAGTAATAAAAAAAAATACTACGAACAATAGAAATCTATTAAAGACTTGCTTTTACATACTTTAAGTTTATATACAATCAATATGCTAAGAAATGATCAACAATTTAAGGATACAAATTAAAAAATAGACTGTAAGAATTCAAAGAAAAGGAAAAGTGCATACATGTTTTTTTCCAAAAGCATATCTTTGTGTTTCATTTGTTTCAATATATTTACTAAAACTGCAACACTTTTAACAATCTTAATTCGTGTAACTATAGCTAGGTTAATTATATTATTTTTTATTATTGAACTCTTTAATGATTTTTTTCTCGTGGCATTTACATTTTTACTTGTGAGTCTAGATTAAAAAAGGATGAGAGATTAAATTTGAAAGCAAATACAGGTGGGAAAAAACTCCTTGAAATATATAATCTCAATAAGAATTACAATAATTTTGACATGTATGCAAATCAAAAAAGAACATTTTAACATACAAAATGGTATAAAAAAAAAAAGAGAAGGATGGAAGAGTGAGAATAATATGAGAACGAACATACATTTTAATAACATAAACCTAAATCTTGAAATCTCTAAAAAAAAGTAAACTTTTAGATCCTTATATATCACTAAAAATATATAGAGTTAAGTTACAATTATAATCACCCTTAAAAATATTCTACTAATTAAATATATTTTTAATGAATGAAACATTTAAAATAGAAGTTACATTATGTGAGAATACTAAAAGTTAATTATAAAATGCATTATTTGGTGGAGGATAAAAATAAAAAAATGAAAATTCTACAAAGTTGACACTTAGGATTTTAATGATGTGGCAACTTGTGGTGATAGAGTTTTAGCTTGGCTTTTATATAGATATATAGATAGATTACTTTATATATTTAATGAAAAGTTTAAATATATAATTATATAGTATAATTATGTGTATAAATTTCAAATTTTCTAATATATATTTATATCTGGACCGACCCACACATACTTTATACTACCCTAGCCTTATTCACGAATATCAAGCTTATGTGGGCTTAAGTCCGGACGGGCTTACTAAAATATGTTTATGTCCAGATCCGCCCATTTTATGGCGGGCTTGAATGGGTATCTATCCATGAATAAGTCTAGTTATATATAAGAGTTCCAACTAGAATAGTGTAGTTGAAAGTTTTAGCGTGCTGAAATATTCCAAAATCTAACCATGGTTTTCAATTCTAATTCTAACATTAGTCATATCTCCTACAAGATCTCTTTGTAGCACATTCGTTTAACCTTCTTTATTTTTAATTTCAGTCTTGGTTTTTTCTATACTAACTTTGAGATTCTGCAAGACTTGAGATATACTCACCAACACTTAGTTCAAGACTCATCTAGAGTTTTTGTAGATCTAATGTTATTAGAACTGAACTAACTAAAAAGGTATCAACTATATGTTTGCATCATATTAGATTGAGTAGTATTGAAGATGGTTTCAAATTTTGGTGCAAAGACGTGTTGTTACAACTAATATTATTATTAGATTATTAGATTGGATAGAAATTTTAAGAAGAGCAATAAAGTTTTGATTCAAATTAAGAACAATCTCTTGGCTAAGATTGTTGAATTTGTAAAAAGAGATGGAGATTGAGAAAGACATTGATTACATATGAGTTAATACCAAGATTTTTGGAAAAATAAAAGAGTTGGAGTTTAAGTTTAGGTTTAGAATTGAAAACGAGGCTAAAACCCTGTTCTTTATATCTTATCAGTGATTTATTTCAGTTTAGTAGTATTCAGTTGAGTTCAGTAATTTTCCTTCAATAAATGCACTTCAGTTCGAATCAGTTCAGTTATAAATAACATGACGAAAAGAAGAAAAATTGTAAGAAATGAAAAGATAGTAAAAGAAACCTATCCTTTATATTGTGTTGGTCCATCCAGAGACTATTTTTGATAATAAAAACCATAAAATTTTATTTAATGCTTAATGATCAAAGTATAATTTGATTAAAATGGTATAGGTGAGCATGACTGAGTTACATATATGTGTTGTTATATAATTATAAAGGAGATATAAATCGCAATCCACTTTTATAACGAAAAGCTAGTAGTCCACGTGTCAAGTAACCAATAATTGTAGTTATTCTTCTCTTAGTAAAGAAGATCGAAAGCTTTAAAATGCGTTTTTACGTTTTAACTTACTAAAGTTGATCGAGTTATAGTAATCTAACTATTAATTACAAAATTAGTAATTTAAATCTAATTATTTATAAAAATTACGACGAAAACTAACATTATTTATAACATTAATGATTGAAACCAACACTTAACAACTTTTCCCATTTCGAATCCAAATCAATTTCAACCCTTAAACAAGATGATATTATGATTTAGTAGTCGTACATAGTTAAGTTCACTTACATGCTGCCCTACCTGATCCCCGCTGCGATATCTTCTATGCCACGGCGAGTAAATACGATGGGCCCAAATCAAACCATAAAACTCGGTTTTCCCAGCTATGAAACAATAAAAATACCGCCACGTAAACAAGTTGCAAATCCTTACCGTGGACCTTTTTACAGGAGATAAATTGGTGACGATAACGATGACATTGTAGCCTCTTGGATTACTTACTCAAGCAGGTTTGTGAATTAAAAATAAATAAAAAAATAGTATTTCTTATTGATCAAGCCAGTTATAAAATACGAAAATAATAATATAAATACACAGAATCAGCACCACAAAAAATCTTAATATCACGGCAAAAGCGGCTTACCGGTACGCTTAGTAGATAATCTGAGTCTAAGATTTTCCGTTTTGATCCTTTTTGTTTGGTAATAAATTAGGGTTTGGGTTTCTTCTTCTTCGCTTGGATATTGCGCGGCTCACTGGAACGCGTTCCTTTCGATAGATATGGACTCTTCTATGGTTATCAAGGTCTGATCATCGTTTTAATTCTAATTTATCATCCTCGTAGTGCGTGATTTACGATGTTTTTGTTAATCATCCTTTTTATTATGGCTTTTCATGCTCGTTTTATCAGCTGATGAATTTTATTTAGGGTTTATTACTCAAGTGGCAGTGTTTTTATGATCAAATTATGTTTTGAGATTTTGTTTAACGTATGAGCTAATGATGTTTTTTAAAGGAACAATATTATAAATTCATGTCCCCGAGTAAACTGGTTTTGTTTTCGGTTTCCAGTTTGCACGAATTTGCATTGGGAAGTTATTATTTGTAAGATAGTTTCAATTATTATTTGTTTACTATGTAGACCAGTAGTTTCTATCTGAATTTTTTTATCTGAATTACTTGTTCGCGAGCTATACTATTTCACTAGTGAGCTGCTTGCAGTTCACTATACCTTTTATAGACGCATCTGTTTCCGATTTTGACGTCCTAATTCATCCCAGGCTTCTTTTATAGTCATTATTTGAATGTGAATTATATACTCTTATATCCATCAGTTCAACATGGAGTGTTTCTTCAGTCAATGGTGTTTCCGTTTTTTTTTTCTTTTCATAAATATGATGCATATGATACAATTTTCTGTTTTAAGTTTTTATTTGATAGCCCTTGTGATGGTTCATGTTAGCCGACTCCGAATCCTTTCAGGAATAAGGTGTTGTTGTTGTTGTTATAATATTTCATAGTCCATTATCATACTTGATTTGCTCAATATCACTTCTTGGTCAATCTTCTAATATTTACTAAGTTTTATTACTTTGAAGGATTAGATGTTTGTTTTTGACAAATTAATGACTTATTATGGAAGTTTTAATGGTTTGTAACGACTTACATGGATTCTACTTGTGCTTTGTGATGACTTATAATTTTTCATGTGTTATTTATGAACTTTATATATTTTAATATCAATTGTGGAGATATATATTAAATCGGCGTATTCCGGCGCACCTGTATCACACATTTCCTAAAATTGCCGAATCCCGCAGCCTTACCCGCACCCATATCCATATCCCTGCTTCCTAGCACCACACTATAATAAACACCTCATCCAAACAAGGAATTTAATACTTTTGTTATGGCATATATGATATAATATATAGTTTCTTGACATTTTTTCCCTCTTTCATTGTTTGCTTCAGGTTAAGTTTGGTGATACACTTAGGCGTTTCAACGCCCAAGTTAACGAGGATGGACAACTTGATCTTGACATGAATGGGCTAAGGGCAAAGGTTCATGGTCTATTCAACATCCCTCTTGATGCAGATCTTGCTCTCACGTATATTGATGAGGATGGGGATGTGGTAACACTCGTGGATGATGGTGATCTGCTTGATGTGATGAAGCAAAGGCTGAAATTTTTGAAGGTTAATGTGCATCTCAATAATGATTTTGCTAAATCAAGTGGCAGCTCTACACCGATGATATCCCCACGAGTCCAGAATCAATTGCCAAACATCAATAAAACTGTTGCTGATGTGCTTAAATCTGTTCCAGAGCCAGTACGCGAGACGCTGTCTAAACTATCCCTTGACTTGGCTTCAAAGGCTACATCCTCCAATTGTGTAATCTCAGAGCTTGTTGACTGCTTTTCCAAAATGGGACACTCTATTTTGGTTCCAAATCAGCTATCTGAAGTTGCTCCCAATACAAGCACTCAAGCGGGGGCTATGGATAACCCAAGTGCTTCAGCTGTGCCTACTGCACCTGTCAGTGGAGCAACTAGCATGGAGAGACTTGAAAATGTTACTAGGGGAGTAGGTGTCACTGTCAAATCTGCACCTGCTCCTGTTGATTTGAATCTTCCTGCTTGTGATTCTAATCAATCTGGAACCTCAATGGAAAACTTTGTGCCTTTACGTAACGTTGATGATAGGAAAGAGACTGTGAGAGTGAATTCTGTTCATCCAGGTAAGAAGGTTGGTGGAGTGTGTCCTCCATCCGCCTCGAACAATTCAGGAAGGCCTTCAGCATTTAATAATCAATGTCCTTTTAGTTACTTGCCTATGGGAAATGATTTCTCTGCTCAAGTGCCTCGAGTTGGTCTAGGGCGCAGCACTAGTCGCACTGATTCAATTGTGGGAATGTTCCATAGAGGAGTTCAATGTGATGGCTGTGGGGTTCATCCAATTACTGGACCACGGTACAAGTCCAAAGTGTAAGTAATATTCTGCTGATTTGTTGCTTGCTCGTCTTCCAATTGAAAAGTATATTCAATTTGCTCATACTTTTCTGGTGCAGGATAGATGATTATGATCTATGTAGCATATGCTTTGCACAGATGGGTAATGAAGTTGATTACATTAAGATGGACAAGCCAATGTCTTATCGTCATCCACGACCCTTCAAGAGTCTACATGATTCTGTATGTACCTTTATCTTTACTGGCATCCATGTGAATTGCAAGTTGACTGGTTTCTCAAACGATGTACTGACTTGTATCACTTTCCCTTCTTTTTTTTTTTTGGCTCCTAGAAGATTTTGAATAATATCCCTCCACTATCAACTGCCATGAGGCATTTTGGGATGAGGTCAGTTCGACCCAAGTTGGATAGCCGCTTCATAATGGATGTGAATGTATTGGATGGTACTATGATGGCCCCATCCACTGATTTTACCAAGATTTGGCGAATGCGTAATAGTGGAAGTGTTTCATGGCCTCAAGGAGCACGGCTTGTTTGGATTGGAGGGGATAAATTCTGCCATGAAGTTTCTGCTGAGCTAGAGGTGGGCATATCTTTTTGCTTTTGCATTTGTGGCTCTTATAACAACTGCGACTCTTATATTATTGGTTTTGTGACGCTTGTTAGATTCCTGTGAATGGTCTACCTGTGGATGGAGAACTTGATGTTGCAGTTGATTTTACTTCACCTGAATTACCTGGCCGGTACATCTCATATTGGAGGATGGCATCTCCATCAGGCACAAAATTTGGGCAACGTGTTTGGGTTCTGATACAGGTAGTTCATAATTTTCTTTAGTCATTTTTATTATTTAGTTCTTGGGATTAACCGTTGGCCCTTAAATATTGTGCGGTTGCAGGTTGATGCTTCTAAGAAAGTCTCGAGTTCCAATGGAGGCTTGAACCTGAATTTGCCTCCTGATTGCAACTCCAAAAGTCATGAAATTACAGATGTCAATGGACCGGGACTGCCTGTTATGGATAATGATCTTCTGGTACCTGACTATTCTACCTCTGCCCCAGTGTTGGAGAAGCCTGCAGCAGGTGTTGAGCAGCCTGAGAAGGACCAGGATGTCAATTTCCCTATTAACAACTCCTTGTTAGTTGGTGAAGGTGCTTCAACATCTTCCCCTCCTGAAAACTCCTCCTCTCACGTGTCATATCCGATCATAGACTTATCTGAAGCCCTTGGACTCTCTAAAGCTCCTGCTACAGATGTTCCATCTTCTTCATCTGGAGATGCTGCTGCCAAAGGGGAGGATACTGTTGAGAAGTCTCTTCTTTTGGAACTTGAGCAGATGGGGTTCAAGCAAGTTGATTTGAACAAGGAGGTTTTGAGGTTGAATGAATACAACTTGGAACAGTCTGTGGATGATCTTTGTGGTGTTTCTGAGTGGGATCCGATTCTTGAGGAGTTGCAGGAAATGGTAATCCCCTCTTCCGCAATGCACTTTTCCATGATTATTTTTGGGCTTATTATAATTATATGTAATTGTGGTTACTGCAGGGTTTCTCTGATGAGAGCAAGAACAAAGAGCTGCTGAAGAAGAATAATGGGAGTATTAGGCGTGTGGTGATGGATCTTCTCAATGGTGGGGACAAGGCTTAATTGGATGCTCATCCTATTTATTTCTATATATGAAGGAATAAAGTTAATTTTCGCAGCTGGCTATGAACTACTGTGCCATTAAAACTTCTTATAGATTATGCAGTTGTGCTTATTTTGTCATTCCGAACTTATGGTAGGCTGCCTGCATTTATGCTGGGGCTGGATGTATATGAGTTTATAATTTTAAGCTTATCAAGATTGTGGACCAAGTGTTTCTATTTAATTAGATGTCGGAATGTGAATGAAGTTGTCTATTTTTGCTTCTTGCTGGTTATTTCTCTTGAACAAAAAAAAAAAAAACAGGGTAGGAAAAATGCAAATCCAAACATGAAAATTTAGGATTTGTCATTTTTGGTTTGGCAGCTTAATCTTGCCATGCAAAACTGCAACTGCTAGGATTGCACTTTCCCAGTTAGAAGGTTGTCTTCAACCATATATATATTATCATTATAAAGGGAGACTATTTTCTCTAATTTTCTATATTTCTCTTAACTAATTTTACTAATTATGTGTGCTCTTTTTATCCATTTTCTATATAGAATTTGAGGTGCCACAATACATGATATAGTTTTGGTGAATATGTTTACCAATTTGAGAATTGTGTAATCACTTAATAGAGTTAATGGGTATCAACTTTTTGGTATAATATAAAAATACTATTTAATTTTATAATTAAGGGAGCACATACCCTCTGTATATGGTAAACTCTCTCTTATTAAATTTAAATGATTTATATATCATTATTATTTTCGTCTCCAATCCCATTATAAAATTGTCAAAATACCAAATATCTCGACTAGCCTGCATAGTCATTAACAGAGAAAGTGGCTGCTGAAACAATAATCTTTCTTACTTATCTTTGTATAGGGTTTGAGGTACTCCATCAATGGAAAATCTGGTATTTTTTCAATCTTTTAATCTATAGGAAACCAAATCACTTCTTGTGTATGCCTTGTTGGGCTATTTGATAGTAGCAGTTGATCTCATAGATAGCTTCACACTCATAAAGTAGATGCATATCATATGTGATTGAGTGCATTCCATATGCATGAACTGATTCCAACTAAAAATGAACCAGAAATGGTAAAATCACCAATCAACACGAGAAGCATCTACCAATAGTCATTACAGGAACAGGATCCATCTTTAAAGTGATGGAAGCGGTTTCGATCCCTAACAATTATTTCTCTATTATACACTTCACATATTATTTTTGTAGCATTGTGGCAATCCGTGCAAACTCGGAGATTCTTCGATATTCTAATTGTAGTTCCAGGAGGAGTTTTAAGAAGACCAAATGCAATTGCTAGCTTCTCACTATGATGAGCCACAGCAGTTTCCTTATCATCTTCTTCTGCATCTAGTCTTGAATCCTCTAAATTTGGGGCGTATCCAGCTAACTTGATTCGTTCTATCATCTCTTCGGTTTCCCTATAAACCTCCTTCATATGATCACCATTTTCTTCAGCCAAGAACTCGTACATCTTCCCTTCAACCTCTATCAAGCTACATCCAGGGGTTCTTTTGATTCCTTTCTCTTTTATCTGACTCCTCGTCCTCGTTGCATCATCCAACCTCCCAACTGATGCATAAATTTTAGACAACAGAATGTAATCCCCACTATGCATAGGTTCCAAACTAATGAGGTGTTTAACTGCCATTTCTGCTATCTCAACATTTTTATGAGCCCTACAAGATGCCAGCAATATTCTCCAAATAACAGCATTGGGTTTTATAGGCATTTCCTTCACAAATTTGTAGGCCTCTTTGATCAATCCAGCTCTCCCGAGAATGTCTACCATGGCTCCGTAGTGTTCCATCCTCGGTTCAATACCAAAATCTTTACTCATACTATCGAAAAGCTTTCGACCCTCGTTAACCAAACCCACATGACTACAAGCAGAAAGAACTCCAATGAAAGTCACTCCATTTGGTTCTACTTTCCTTTTCCGCATAAGTTGATAGAACCCGAGAGCTCTTTTTCCACGTCCATTATTAGCAAGACCCTGAATAATTGCTGTCCATGAGTATACATTTTTCACAGGCATCGTCCGGAACACTTCAATTGCAGTATCGATTAATCCACATTTTGCATAGAAGTCTATTAGTGCCGTCCCTAGTGTGACAGTTAGCTTCATTCTCTTCTTCTTAATATACAAGTGAACCCATTTACCCATCTCTAATGTTACAAGAGTAGCACAACAAGAGAGGACACTCACCATAGTAACTTCGTTCGGTTCCAAATTCGCTTGCTGCATCTCATTAAAAAGATCAAGTGCCTCTCTGCATCTCCTTGCTTGGGTGTAACCCGAAATCATAGCACTCCAAGCAACAACATCCTTTTTATCCATTTGATCAAACAAGCCTCGTGCTTTATCTACTTCGCCACATTTCGCATACATGTCAACAAGAGCAGTAACTAAATTCATATTCTCGAACCCATTTACGCTTACGTATTCAGCAATCCAATCTCCTAGTTCTATATATGCCAATCTTCCACACGCCGCAAGAACACTGATCAATGTAACATCATTGAACAGAACACATAATTCCCGCATTTCACAAAACAGTTCCACAACTTGTTCATAAAATCCCGCTTTGTTATACCCGGAAAGCAACGAATTCCACGAAAAGATATCTCTCACAGACATTCCATCAAACACTTTCCTCGCCATCTCGATTTCACCGCAATATGCATACATATGAATCAATGTGTTCAAAACATGACTATTATTACACCCAAATCCACATTTCACAATGTGGGCATGAATTTGTTTTCCCTCTTTTCGCCCACGTAACTTGGAACAAGCTTTCAGAATGGAAGGAAAAGTGAATTCGTTAAACGGGACGTCATTTTCTACCATCTGTTTGAAAAAGATGAAAGCTTTTTCAGGAGATTGGTGCATTGTGAATGCCCTTATCATAACATTATACGCGGCGGCATCAGGGTTTTGAATTTTGTTAAAGATGCATAATGCGTAGTCCATGGAAGAAGCAGTGAAGGCGGCGGATTCGAGAAGGTTTTCTGTTATTCTGGGATGGTGGTGACAGCCAGTTTTGAGGAGATGGGCGCGGACCTGGTTCAGGTCTTTTATGGTTTTGCATTTTTGTAAGATTAGAGTTTTCGGGTTGTCAGGGAATTCGGATATGCTTCTAGTAGGAGTGAGGATGCTGGCGGGGAAGTTTGAAGTTGCAGCCATTCTTCTGAAGCTGGAATGAAGTTGTCACTCGATATTTGTTTATTAGCTCGACATACATGGTACACCGGGCTAATAAATTAATATCAGTTGATTCTCTTTGGGGACAATTCATCCTTCCTGAACAGGAAATAAATAGGAGAATACTAAAGGATTCGAGCAGCATACAGTTCCTCGTTGTACTGGGCTCTCCAAGTGTGCTTGTTCTCTCCTTGGTTCAATGGCAAGTTGATCAATTAATTCAGTAAAAGAAAAGAAGTTAAAAGAATCCTAGAATTCCATTTGTTTTATGGATTTGGAAAAGTGTGGATTGAGGATGCAAAAAAAAACTGTACTTTTCCGCGGTAGGATCTGTCAAATGAGGGATCATATGATCAATGAAATATTGATACCTTGTCAGGTGTGGTATGATTTCTCAACAAGCAATTTCAGATTTTGAGCTTTTTAAATTTGACGTTATTAAGTCTTATTTAGTTAGAATAGAGAAAATTACTCGTTTAGAGATAATTGCAATTTGGATGATAATAGTTCTAATTTTTTTTTCTTGTCTCAACTATTCTCATTTTATTGAGACTTGGTCAGAATCAAGGCTGTTTACCTGTAAGATTTTTTCACAAAATCAGTAGTATGTAGTATAAATTGAGGCAGATCTTGTAGGTGATCATAATATATATGATGAAGCACCTGGAAAGTTGGGTTATGTCATCAGGCTTTCTCTTTTATATTATGGGCATAAGATTCCATTCCACCCCTTAAATTTGTGGAGGTCATTGAGAGGAGAAAAAAAGAATTAGATGCAACCATTATCTCAGAAGAATAAACTCTCAGAGCTATCTATCTATCTATATATTCCAATTCATGTCCTAAATGCTTACAAAGCTCAAACTTAAGAGAGTGATTAGCAAAATATTAAACAGCAAATGTCTCAAGGCTCAGTTTATGAAAGGGGGAATCAGCAGCAACAGCATGGGTGGGAAACAACATCACATGACTACAACCTTCACATTAGCAGAATAGAAAAGATGACTAGTTTTCTCCCCGATGTTCCTCGTTATCCTGTTCTCCACAGGCTCTTCAACAACAGGATCGTTTCTGAAGAACAACCCAAGAAAAAGAACAAGTCTCCTTCTAAGTCTACAAAGAAAGTTCACATCCTTGATCAGAAGCAACAACAAGAAGAAGAACAAGATTCTATTTCTGCTGAACAAAACGTCGATACCGAAACTGATGGATTCATTCAGCAGAGGCGCAAAGGTTTCGAGCTATGCAAATGGAAGACCTTTAAGTTGCATTAGATTTTGTGTTTCAATCACGGGATGCACTCTGCTTCATATCTAAATAAAGTCCCTCTCTTTCAGGGTTTTCTTTGGAATATAGCCATCATGTATGTTTATTTCTTTACTATTTTTGTTCCAATAAATTTATATATTGGTATATGCACTTGAGCTTGTATATGGTTTTGCTCCATTGTTACTTGTTCGTGGCTTGGTTTGAACATCTGATCAGAGTAAAGAAAAGAAGAAATCATCCAATGAAATCCATTCCATTGTAGAATAACATACGTTCAGCCAAAGGCAGCAACAAAGAGCTTGAGGATAGCGGATCACCTCCAGCTGCCAGGAACAATATCTCCTCTGAGTGGCGGTTCCAGGCCCCTGCTGTTCCCAGAAGACAAACTGTTCAAAGAAGATTTTCTTTCACCGGATAGGTTCATTTCTGCTCAAAATCACGGTAATCTGCAAAATAGAGGAGATGCTGGGAGTAAGCGGGGGACTCTGCAATATCTATGCCTAATTCGGTAAAGTTAGTAAAGAAAGAAAGTAGTGAAATAGGTTAAAAGAAAAAGTATCCAAATGTTGGAGGCTAAAAGCAGTTATTTGTTGTGGAATGTTCATCCGTTTCGACCTACAAATAGGATTTCTATCCTTCCTCTCGCCACATCGGCATGACAAATCCTCAGAACCGACCTGATAATCAAGAAAGATAGTATCTGGAACCAGCGCCACTCTTTGGAACCATTTAGATTTTATCAACACTCATAGCACTGGATAACAATTTGTTTCTAACAATTTAGACTAAAACAACACCATCTAGCCTGGAAGAGAGAATAAATTTTAAGCCTATCTCGTAGCTTGAGGCTCGGTCCGCTAACTTGAAAAGGATTTCATTCAGAGAAAACAGAGACTTTCTGGCTGCTACTGCAGAATTCAGGGTGTAATACAAAGTATCATAAGCAATTTAAAAAAGACATCTACGGGATATCATGTCATTGGCTAACATTAGCATCTTATAAAGTTAATATCAACAATTAACACATTTTTTTTATTCAAACTGTGCAATTCTGTGTGGACGTATTGCGGAAGTTTATTCCAATTGGCTAAAAGTTATTCTTCAACCTGGATGGCTGCAAAAGAAGGGCGGACAAAATCTAAATATATATTTTTTATTCTTCCTACCTCCCTCCCTCAAAGTTCGAACCTGGAAGGTATAGTTACCGACAGACCATAATGATGAAAAGAAAAGAATCAAAATTGAGATAGATAGATTGATTATATATCTTGATGAAAAGGAATATGAATATCAGTGACATTGAACCTTCTAGAAGAGAAACGATTGAACAAACTTCTGAGACTATTACTGCTCTCTCTTCGCCTTCTATGAACTCGGCTTTCATCCTCCATAACAAGGTCTCTCTCTAACCTTTTGGAGAGAGTCACAATTTCATAAGAATCAAGCAAGGATTGATTGAAATCCCAGTATCTACTCGAAACTGAAACATTCTTCTTGTTGGTAGCTTCAAGCTTGAATCTTGAGGCTCTGCTTGGGAAGTTCCGGCGATAAGCATCATACTCGTTAGTAGACTTCCTGGAGCTGCCCGAGTGACAAAGCCATGCCTGTGCTACTGCCTTGAGAATTTCTATTTCATTTTCATTATTGGACTTCATAGTTATGGGATTTCATGGTTTGGCATTTTGGCCTCATGTTTTGCCATATCCTTTTGTATTCAATTTCTCTACTCAAATTGAATGAAAGGCTCTTGGGTTTGGAAATGCTAGTTGGGAGGATAATGTTTAGTGTTTTTTTGGACCATTTGCATGGGTGTGGGTTAAAGTTTCCAAACTCATTTATTTTCAAAAATATTTACGAGCCCAAGGCAACAACCCCCAATAATGAAAAGATAAGAAAATAAAATAAAATAGTACTAACTAACAAACTGCAAAGCAACTACCCTTCAATATGAAGGCTTGAAGCAAAGTTATCCTTAAAAAGAATGTACTCTGGAGATTTGCAGAAGGCAAATACACTCGTAGTAATAATCCAATATAAGGGAGTCGGTTTTTTTATTTATTTCTAATATTTTTTCTACTTCAGGTTCGTTATTCAGTCGGCCGCTATATTACCTTCATGATACATGTAAATAAAAGACTCATCTCGATCCATATCCCAAAAAGCTTTACTTCTAATAATCCGTCTAAGCAGAATAGATAATCTATTTCCATCATAACTTTCCTATACCGCGACCATGCTAAAGGACAAACCAAAGTACAAATGTCTACGGTTCACTCAAAAATTATTGGTGAAAGCTTATTTTTCTATCCAATTTTAAATATTAAGAATTAGAGGAAAATTGAATTACATATATTTGTAGGCAAGACCACTTTTATGAATCTATCTAAAACACATGTAAATAATAATTTTTAAAAAATAAAGCAGAAAATCAAGATTTTAAAATAAGAAGAAGTATTATAATTCTCTTAAATACTCTTTAAAAGAATATTCTTAACACCAATTATTTTTAGCGTTTCGAATTATGCTCTTACAAATTTATGTCACAAAAATATTCTTAAGGGACTATAATATAATTTGCGATTACCCTGATAGACAATAGTATTAGTATTCCTCGTCTGTGAAATTTTGCCGCCTAAGTTTGAAAAAGCAAAAAGGGAGAGCTGTATTTAGGGTTTGGTGAAACTCAGATTTCCAGTGTATATGATCCGAAATGACTTGTTCTCCCATGGAAGTCTCTGCGGAAATCGCCCCTGAAACCCCTTTCATTCCCCAACATAACGGCATTGAACCGCTACCATCCCCTCCTCCCATTTCCGCCCCGGATAAGTGTCTCGTCTCAGGTACTCCTCTCCACTTTTTCACCCCTTCATTACGGATTCCGCTTCGAATTTCTAATTTGTAGCTCCCAATTTCATGTTTTGCTTCGACTTTCTTTAGTTGAAGTTTGCCTCAAATCCTCCAGCACTGCTCGCGTTGAAGATGTCCGCTTTGCTGTTGAAAGGTAAGCTACTCCTTAGTATGTCTCGGTTGGATCAATTTGATATCGTTGCCTCGAACTTAACCATCGTGTTGCTGTTGTGCTGGCTTTTTGTGGTTTTATAGTTAAATGACTGTCTCTTGTTTGACTTTTTGGTATAATGTAATCAGAATGCTTGAGAATAGGAGTTTAAGCTATGTTGATGGACCTATTCCGGTGCCAATTGACGATCCTTATCTTGCGGATAATGTACAAAGAATTCAAATTTGTGATACAGGTATCTGTTTGCTTTATGTAGCTTTTGCTTGCCAAAATGTTTCGGTTAGGGCAAGTTTAAAGCAATCAGCTCAATTGAATGTTTTATTCTTTTCTGAGGTCATATTGAAATCAAATGGAAACAATGAATTGATAGCTTGTTGATTTGTTTGCAGATGAATGGTCAAAGACCCACGAGGTTCTTTTGTTCTGGCAAGTTAGACCGGTTGTACATGTGTTTCAGGTGATTCTTTTCTGCTCATCTTGCTAATTATCAATTTGTAGATTTAATAAGATGACACACTATGGCATTTCCATCTATATTTTTTGCCTCGCATTTTGCCCAACAATGTGGGAGTCTATTGTGCCTCCTGTTTGTTTTTTCAGTCATATTTTGCATAATTGTCTGAACTTTTAATGTTGTATGACTGTTTTTATTATCAGCTTAGTGAGGAAGGACCATGTGAGGATTTAAGTGGGGATGGTCAGCTTTCTACCTTCAATGAATGGATTCTTCCTGCAAAAGAATTTGATGGCATGTGGGAGAGGTTTGTTTGCACATTTTCTTTAATTATTGAATTGTGTCGATGCAGTGCAAATGAATAAATTGTTTAATGTTGCAGTCTCATCTTTGAATCTGGTCTCAAGCAAAGGTTGTTGCGTTATGCAGCAAGTGCACTGCTCTTCACAGAGAAAGGTGTTGATCCTTTCCTCGTGTCTTGGAATCGGTAAGGAGAAATTGGTAAATTCCATCTTCATTTGTATGCCACGGAAACCTTAATATGTACCGATCAAGAGTTGGACTCTTGGAAAGGTTGCCGTAGAATTTGTGTCTTGTTTTTGTTATTTAGTTATTTATGGGTTGACAAGTTGTCCAAGTTGGGCTGTGCATCATTCAAGTTTTGCTGATTCTGAGTCTGGCAAGTTAGTACATTGGCGCTATATCTTTCTATATTCATATAGAAATTCAAAAACTTGCATGGGGATACTTTTCTTTAGGATTTAATTTTGAGAGCGTAATTGAGTTCTAAAATGTTAATTTATTTGTTCTTGAAATGCTTTTCAAACTCTTCAAAACTTTGGCTTGCAACTTATGATTGTAGATTTTTGCAGATTTTTATCATCTATGTGCCTCTGTTTTGGATTGATTATTCACTTGCTTTTTCTTGCAAGTGAAATCTCTAGCTTAGGAGTAAGAGAATTGATGAACTTGTTTCTAGTTGGCTAATTCTCCTTGAAATACGTTGGAATTTCCAGTGATGGAAGAAACATTTTAGATACAATAAGATTCAATATCTGACAATTCATGAGCCAGATGTTTTGTTATCTAAGGCAGGGCTTAAAAGCTACAAATATAAGAATAAATATCATAAGTTGCTTGCTGTTTCCACCATTTGGAGTTGCAGTTCAGGACGTTCACTTAAATAAGTTATCCATAATTGCAGCATTATTCTTTTACATGGACCTCCAGGGACAGGGAAAACATCTCTATGTAAAGCATTGGCTCAAAAACTATCAATACGATTTAACTCCAGGTTGGTTTATAACTTCACTTATGGATGCTGAAGTTTCTTAATAATGAATAAATGATAGTGATGATATAGTTTAAGTCGGGTTGTAATTTCTATATTGATCTTGGTCTCACTTCCTTTTTCGTCAGATACCATCAAAGCCAATTGATTGAAGTTAATGCTCATTCTTTATTTAGCAAATGGTTCTCTGAAAGTGGCAAGCTGGTACATTTTCTCTATTTTTTTGTAAAGAGTTGTGATCTATTTTTACCAGTGGTCTCCTTTATCAATCTTCAAAATCAATGTGTGGTATACTGCTTTTCATAGACTAATTATAAATATACTCTAATAGATTTTAGTTTTTGGCAAATCATTGAATAAAAAAGGTGGTTAATACATTATTGCATCAGGTTGCAAAACTTTTCCAGAAGATTCAAGAGATGGTGGAGGAAGAAAACACTCTGGTATTTGTTTTGATTGGTGAGAGAACTATTTGTTATTTATAATTCTTGTTTATCGCTCTTTTCCTCTCCTGTATAATATCTTAAGTTAGTGATGCTGCAGATGAAGTAGAAAGCCTTGCCGCTGCAAGAAAAGCTGCTTTGTCTGGTTCTGAGCCTTCTGATTCCATCCGAGTATGCCACTTTAGCTCCTAAATTAATCATGGTTTCTGCTGCATGAATGTCTAGAGTTTTCTTTTTTCCTGCTCAGTTTACCTGTTTTTGCACCTTGAAATGCCTCAGGTTGTTAATGCATTACTAACCCAGATGGACAAATTGAAATCCTCGCCAAATGTAATCATTTTGACGACCTCGAATATAACAGCTGCTATTGGTAAGCCTATGATCTGTCTCAGTTCAAAAACTATTTCTCTAAATATTCCTCGCCAAATATTTCTCAGTTCACCCCCTTCTATTTGTATGATGCAACTTTTCTTGGCAATGCTAATAAGTTTCTTGGTATCGGAATTAAAGAGGAATTGTTTCTCTTCTTCTTTTTCCCTTGACTATCTTTGTTCTAATCCTTACCGTTAGAAATCATAATCCTGGCAACGAGCCTTATTTCTCCTATTTCCTCTTAGATGCAACCATATGGAATCAAATCAAAAAAATTTTTCTTGGCGTGAATGTCATAGGCAATGCCTCCAATAAGAATTTGAAGAGCACTTCTTGCAGGAAATGTTAACCAGTTCCTTGTCAATCATGTTGCAGATCAATTTTTTCTACATATACTGTTTTATTGAAAGTCTTAAGTCATTTTATCTTGGACCTTCTTGGATATATTTCACTGCCTCATTAGACAATGCTTCTCAAGCTCCTGCCCTTTTACCCTTGATTACTGAGTTATTGGCTTTAATGATTATTTAGTCTAGTGGAATACTATGATTTTATAAAAACACTTAATTTCTTATGGAATATAGACACCGGGCATACCATTCAGATATATACTTGTATATCCCAGAGTTTCCTTTAATATGTATATTGTTTTCACTATAAATTTATTATCTCCCCAAGTAATAATTTCTCTAATGAATTTCCGTGTTTCATTCCATATGATTAGGTACTAATAAAATAACGTTTGTGTTTCAGATATTGCATTTGTGGATCGAGCTGATATCAAAGCATATGTTGGTCCTCCAACTCTTCAAGCTCGTTATGAAATTCTTAGGTCCTGCTTACTAGAGCTTGTACGAACTGGAATAATATCAAGCAGCCAGGTGGCAAACGTTGACCTCACCTTTTACATTAAATTATGATTCTGAACTCCATATACATACCCATTCCATCTTAATCTTAACAATCGACAGTTCCAAATTTGATTAAACTACCAAGTAAAAGGTACAATCTCATAGGGATGAAGGAGGAAGAAATTAGACCATCTTATCCTTTGCATTTTTGCACAAGTGCCTACTATCTAGCTATGTTGCATGGAACGGAAACTGGGAACATTATTTCAACTTAGTTTTTAAAAGTGCAGAGAAAACTGAAGTGGAAATAGACATGAATATGAAGAGGTTCCGTGCAACATAAATATTTAGTGATTCGATATGAATCTGCATCCTCATGAAATTGGGACTTTCCACTATTGCAGTAAGCTTTTACCTTTCCATTAATGTGATGGTTCAACTTTTGTAGGACTCTAGCGCTCTCATACTTCCAACTTATTCAACCTTGAAAGAGAAACTGAATGGATGTGATGTGCAAGAAACCAAGTTATGTAAAAAATTGCTTGAAGCAGCAGAAGCATGTGAGGTGAGGAGTGAAAATTCTTGGTTACTGTTATGTAAACGAGCATAGAACTAACTGTATATTATTGTTGGGTACACAGGGCCTAAGTGGGAGATCATTAAGGAAACTTCCATTCTTGACACACGCAGCTCTTTCAAACCCGTATAGCTGTGACCCCTGTGAGTTCTTGTCAACAATGGTGAACACAGCTCGGGTGGATTCCGAGCTTCATGAATGACTTGTTACTATGTAAATTGTAAAAGATATATCCAATGATAATCGCCCACCCCTCCCCTCCCCTCCAAACCAAAAATGAAAAGAAAAGGCTGTTTTAGTATGCCCCTAGTCATCAATTTCAGAGTGAGATTTGTGTTGAATCGATAGGCATGAGAGTTGATGATTATTCGTACCAAAAAGGTGTATATGGATTTTAGCATTAGTAATGGAAGAAATGGTTGTATTCTATTACTTCAAAAATTGCTATATGAAATGGTTGAATATACCATCTATTAACTTGCCATTTTCAGAAAGACAACAGTCTTAGAAAACTTTGACCATAAAAATGAGAGATTCTAAATCGCTCTAGAACTTTTCATCTCTACTTAATTTCTATGCAACTGTAAAGCATTATTTTTTACTGCATGGAAATCATCCTTGCTCAAATTTTTTACTTACTAATATACAGAGACAATAAGAACGTTATTTCTACTGCATAGAAATCATCCTTGGGCATTCATTTAGGAGGCTATAAAAGAAAAAGTAATCGCCAAAGGAGAATTATGTGTGATGTATACAATTTGGCTCGGATTATTTGTGTTTCTTTGACATCTGAACTAAATTCATGCATGGAAAGGTTTATCACCACTACCACAGACATCGAAATCAAAGCAATTGCAGAGACTGATGTGGGAGCAGAGTCAACTGATCAATTGTGTCCCCCAAATCCTAGCATAAGTTTGCTACCCAAACCTATTAGAGCTTCTAAGTAGCCTGTGCCCTTGAGAAATAATAATCAGAAGATAGAAGCTCTCACTCTGAGCTAAATCAGTCTTTTCTAAGTAGACGTCGCGTCCTCTAACTCCGAGATTCTGACTCTGAGTAATTTTCTGTGTCTATTGAATTAGAGTTCATAATTTAACTAAGTGTTCTATTCGGCGCCCTTTAGAAAGCTATTGACCTATTCTAAACCTACAAGGGGGACTCCTTGATACGAAGCTATCAACCATTCAAGCACAATATCATCAAGCTCACTTCATCCATTCTCTAGGATGTCAGATACAATCTCAAATTGGGCAGAAAAGATAACTGCCTGCAGATACAAATCAAATATCATGAACTAATGTCATCAAAAAATCCTAGAAACCACCAGGACACCTTTCAACGTATTCTAATTTTAACTTGGACGTCAAAGTGTAACCAAAGACCGCTCCAGGCACATGTATGGCCGAAGACACTCCGTCCTTGCCTGATCCAAAATCCCGTATTCTTATGACATGGTAATTAAGGATCACATTCATTAAGAATGAAAAAGAAGTTGGAATTCATTAACGAGAGATAAAGATGATAACAAAGGAAGGTCGAAACGGATCCAAACCTTTATTTAAATTAATGACAGAAAAGATAGAACAGAGAGAAGGTTTTAGAAAGAGGGAAACAATGCCTCCATGTCTCATCATTTTTTATAATATGGAAGCATGGTGAGAGAGTAAATGAGTTCAAGATGTTACATAAGACATAAAAGAATAGTTATGATTACAATTATGAAACACTCTACCTATGTAAGGTGATTGCTAGTTGATTGGAGAAGAATCCACGTATTATATGAAAATTAGAATGGTTTCTTGTGTGAATATCATATGAAAATTGAGAAAGCAAACACATTGAGAAAATATTATAAGAATTTACTTTGATTAGTAATCATCCACAAATATCTAACGGATCTTCTTACAACTGTTTTCTAAATTGAACTAAATGTGATAGATTGATATGCATAAAGTAGCAAACACAAGTAGTTTTCATAAGCCACACGGTCAAATATAACAAAATAATAGACCGTGAGACAAACATAAATACTTTTAGTAAATCAGGAACTAAACAGTGCTTTAATTAAGCCATAAACGAAAAGTCAATCCCTCATACAAAGGCTAATAATCCCAACCCCAGCATTCTGTACATCATAATCTCATTAAAGAAAAGTCCTAACTTGTGATATAGCCAACCTTGTACAAAAGATTATTGTAACACAAATCAGTTTTACATACAAAACATAAATATATCAAACTGCAGCATCTTCAGTTTTTGCAGAACCGAAAAGTTCACCAATTTGTGGGTGTTTCCGAATATGATGTGGACACTTATATAGCAGATCTTTGGCCTCCGAAAACCGACCTTCATTAAAGAATGATTTGAAGACATGAACATAAGCAGAAGAAGAAGGATATTCCTTTACACTCAATGCCTTCAAAAACTCTGCAGCATCCTCCACTGTCCCAAACTTGGATATATATGCAACAAATGGCTCTGCAAAAGGAGGGTAATTGTGCTGCTTCATTAAGCGAAGAAGATTAAAAGCTTCTTCGAGTTTCCTCACACCTAGAAGCTTTTCTATGAGAAGTTTGAATGTAGCTTGCCATGGTCTTACATGAGCCCTGTTTACCATCTCCACAAGCAAGGTGTAGGCACCATCTATCCTATTTTCACTCAGGAATCCTTTCATTAATACATCCAACAGATCAGCATCGACATTACAATTTTTCTCCACCATATCGCCAAGGCAAATTAAGGCCATGTCAATTTGATTAGCAGCACAATGCCCTTGAATCAATATGGTCCATGTCTTAATATCTGGGACACATCCACGTTCTTCCATCATGTTCACAACTTCACGTGCTTCTTCGAATTTCATAACTTTACAAAGTCCATGCACTAGCTGACTGTATATGATATTGTCTGGGTCGTATCCTGCATTCTTCATATCCTTGACAATTTTTTCTGCCTCATCAAACTTCCCTGCACCTGTCAAACACCTATGGATACCATCATAAACAGCCTTAGAGAGAAAACTCCCAGTTGCCTCGTATTTTTTCACAACCCTATCAACCAAACTTAAGTCAGGGGGATCCCTAGCAGAAATGCTCCGCAAAAGCATGCTGCAATCTTGAACCGAGGGCCTAAACGGGCTATCCATCATAAATTCATAAAGTTTCACTGCATCCTCAATCAACTTGCTTTTCTGAAACTGCCTTGAAATTTTAACATAAGTGTCAAGATCCATTTCATGACCAGCATTTTTCATCTCCTCAATAACACTCCAAAACTCGCCAATTGAAGCATCCCTAGCAAGAACTCTCAGCATTGCATTATATATAACCGTGTTACACTCATAAGCCTCACTCATACAAATCCACCGAAAAAACTGCAAAGCTATCAGTGGATAATTCCTAAGCTCCCTCAGTGCCCGAATAACAAAATCATCGGACAACAAAATTCCCATATTCCCCAACTCTCTCTCAACCTCATTGCTCCACTCTGTCTCCAAAACTACATTAACCACACTTCTGACTACACTATCCATATCATTCTCTTCAACCATCCTGTTATAAAAATGCTTAAAAGCAACCTCATCGCTTTTCATCTTCTGGGTTACAAATATAGCCAAAATAGTTTTATAAGTTTCAAGATCAATATAAAAGCCCTGTTCTTTCATTTTGGTCAACGCGATCCAAAAATTCTTCATCGAATCCTTGTTAACCAAAATCCTAAGCAGCAAGCTATAAAGGGGGGAACTAAGTTTAAAATCATTTCTCTTAGACAACCAAGTAAAGAAATGCCAGGCCTTATGAGGGTCTTTATAGAGCCTCTTCAAAGTATAGATAACAGTCTCGTGGTTCAGCGTTGGACCGGAGTTTTTCAATTCGGTCTCTAACTCGGGAGACCAATCGTTGAGTAATAAGAGCTGTACAATGGAACTGGGTTTCGACGAAAAGTAAAGCGTCGGAGATTTCTGTAAGAGAAAATATGAAGAGAGAGGAGGGATCACCTGAGTTAATACCCGACGATTCACCGGAGTTGGGTTCGAGAGGAGCAAATTGGAGAATCGAAGAGCTGAAGAGATTGTTCTTGCTCGATTCATGGCTGCAAGAAAGTGGAGGGTTTAATATCCTAATTCTTATTTTTCAAAGGGTTTAAGGGTCCCTACTATGGGCCGGATTTTGACCTTATGTAATTGTTGCTCCCCAAGTATGGGCCGGGGTTTATGAATAGTGTCCATAATAATACCAAAAAACACGGGTGGTGCTAAAGACCGCCATTATTTTTAGGACCAGTTTGACATTATTGTGGAGAGAACTCGTTGTTGTTGAGAAAAAGGTTCTTGGGAAAAGCGGATAAAAGCTATGAAGTTTCTATTAACACATTCTAAAAAAATAACTTACTTATCACTTGGACTAAATTTTATTAATAACAATAAATTCAATCAATCACCCATGTTAAATTTTTTGATAAATTGCCTTATTATATAGAACATGACAAGAGAAGTAGTATAAATATAAATAATATATATTAATATGTAATTGATCTATGATTAGAACAAAAACGAGAGTGTGGATATATAGTATTTGAAAATTATATGATAAATGTCTCCCCACACTATACACAACACCGCGATAACGAAAGTGATTGAAATTCTTTTGGAGTTGGATTATAGGGGGGAAAAAAGCAGAAAATATAAAAGAAAAAGAAGCAAAAGGGTTAATATTGTGAAGGAAAAGATGCTTTAATAGAAGAAAAAAGAAAAGAAAGGAAGGGATAATGTATGGAAAAGTGGGGGCACTGTAAATAAGCAAGTAAAAAGGAGCTTATTAAGTGCATGCCAATGCCATGCGGGAGGAACATTTACCTACTACTGTTACCACTATCTATCCTCCACCATCTTTTCTTTTTTCCTTTATGCTTATATCTATGCCTTCTTTCACCTCTTCTCTCTCTTTCTCTCTATATAATTCAGTTCACTCTATTTGGAAAATAGATCATGAGGATGGTGGTGAAGAATATGGTGCAGCTATTATTTTCATTATCATTACTGCTTCCTCAACTTCAACTTCAACTTCAACAAACAACTATGCTTATGCTTAGCCTCCTCTTCCTTTTCTTCTTCTTTCATTTACCACAAGATGATGAGTAGTTCCTATTCTACTCCATGAAAGCATTAAGCATATCCAGATGCTAATGCTAATGCTAATGCAAGGGAATTACAGCTCCTGGTCCGATCCACCTTTTTGTTTACTTTTTTTTCCTCATTTTGTTTTCCCTCTCTTTTTGATTGGTATGAATATCTTCTTCTGTTGTATCTTAATTGATTGGAATTGATGTTATTCTTACTTATATGTATACAATTTCACAAAGTTAATTATATATTATATTGTAATAACCCCGCTCACTTAATGATTAAATTAAATTTTGACTAAATAGAGTTTCATGTTTTTTATTATACTGTAATGGTTTTTATATCAATTCATCGTCTTTTATATTTTCAAGAAGTTGCTATACAACTTTTAATTTTGTGCATTCATTAATTTCCAATTTTAATAAAAGGATTTAATTTATTTCATTTTCCTTTTAAATTTATCTTAATAATACATCTTAATTTAAACTCACTGCATATTTATTTATTTCCAATTTGTTTGATAATGCATATGATTTGCAATAAAATTTATAATATCTTTAAGGTGTACTATGCTCCTTAATATTTAATATATTATGGTTAAAGAGTTTTTGTTATGGATTTTTAGAGTATAATAAAAAAATAGAAACTATTTTTATACCAAGAGTTAACAAGTTGCAGTTAGAAGCTCTTAGGATAATAATAAAATAGAAATTACTTTTTATACCAAAGATTATTGGGTTGCTTCTAGGAACTTTTAGAATATAATAGAAAAAAATAAAAATTTATTTCATTATTAACAGGTCACATACTCTCGGTATTTTGTAAAATATCTCGAAAATTAATCGTATTTTAATTTTGGTTCAATGATCGAAACATACTCTTTATAATTTTTTGGTAATGCAGAGGATAACAACTCCGAAAAAAAAAACAACAGAAGAAAGTTACATTCGAGTTAATCCCACCACAACCTCGCCATTAGTATCTGCAAAAAAATATAATACTACTTATCTTTTTTTTTTTGACAGAGTAATACTACTTATCTTATTCCCCTTTAAAAGAAAAAATACTATCTAAGCTAAAATAAATATTAATTGAATATTAATACTCCCAAAAACAGAATCAATATTAATGAGGCAAGCGTTTTCTTTCACAACATGAATGAGGTTGCTTTTATTCAACGCTATAATATAAGACGGTGGTGAAAGGTTAAAAAGACCCAAACAAAGTATGCGAATCCAACGGTTCTCTAGAAAAGGATTACAAAAGTATTCTAATCTAACGGTCACCGACCTAAAACTGAGTTTCATTCTTATAAATAAATCTAGTTCGAGCGTTTATTTTCCGCGGCAACTTTCAACTTCTCTGTTTGAGAGATGATGCAACGAAGCAATTTTAGGGTTACAGAATTCAAATTCTGCGTCTGTAGCTTTGTGGGTGAAGATGCGATGAAGATGAAATCGTGCCTTGTCATGGTACGTACTTACTGAGAATCGTATTTCGGGTTTCGATCAATTGTTGTCGTCTCAAATGAGTTCCATTTCTGTTGCATATGATTCTAGGGTTTCGATATATGTCCTTTTTCTCTATTTAGGGTTTCTAATATTTACTTTGTGAAATTATTGTCGGTTGGAAAATTTGAATGCTGTTTGTCTCTGAATCTGCTTGTCTCTGATAAGTTCAATTGAAACTTGAAAACAGTCCCCATGAGGATTACTTCTGTTGAAACTTGAAAAGTGTCCCTCCCCCATATCTGAAATCTGAAATTTTCATTGTCTTTTGAAGTATCCTGTTTCGGATAACTTCAATTGGAACTTGAAAAGAGTCCCTCCCCTAACACACAAAATTTACTGAATTAAATTGCCCTGTCCCGCGATTCTAATTTGCTTGATGAAAGATGACGGTAATTTCGGTTGGAATTGAAAAGAGTCCCTCCCTAACACAGTATATACTACAATATGTAGTTTGTCCCTGAATATCTATTTCATGTTGAACTATCCCGTGATTCTAATTTACTTTTGGGAGATTCTAATTTACTTTTGGGAGATTCTAATTTACTTTTGGGAGATGAGGATGAGTTCAATTGTAACATGAAACTGTCTCTATGTATGCTGAATATCCGATTCATGTTGAATTATTGGAACTGAAAAGAGTCCCTCAATACATTATACAGCCCGACTCTAAATATATGTTTCATGTTGAACTATCCCATGATTCTAATTTACTTTTGGGAGGAGATGAGGATGAGTTCAATTGAAACATGAAAACTGTCCCTATGTACACTGAATATCCGATTCATGTTGAACTGTTGGAACTGAAAAGAGTCCCTCACTATATTATACAGCCTGACTCTAAATATATGTTTCATGTTGAACTATCCCATGATTATAATTTACTTTATGGGAGATGAGGATGAGTTCAATTGAAACATGAAAACTGTCCCTATGTATACTGAATATCTGATTCATGTTGAACTATTGGAACTGAAAAGAGTCCCTCACTACATTATACAGCCTGACTCTAAATATATGTTTCATGTTGAACTATCCGTGATTCTAATTTACTTAATGGGAGATGAGGATGAGTTCAATTGAAACATGAAAACTGTTCCTATGTATTCTGAATATCCGATTCATGTTGAACTATTGGAACTGAAAAGAGTCCCTCCCTAACACAGCACATGCTACATCATACAGCCCGACTATAAATATATGTTTCATGTTGAACTATCCCGTGATTCTAATTTACTTTATGGGAAATGAGGATGAGTTCAATTATTCATGTTGAACTACTGGAACTGAAAAGAGTCCTCACTAAATTACACAGCCCGACTCTAAATATATGTTTCATGTTGAACTATCCCGTGATTCTAATTTACTTTTGGGAGGAGATGAGGATGAGTTCAATTGAAACATGAAAACTGTCCCTATGTATACTGAATATCCGATTCATGTTGAACTGTTGGAACTGAAAAGAGTCCCTCACTATATTATACAGCCTGACTCTAAATATATGTTCAATGTTGAACTATCCCATGATTCTAATTTACTTTATGGGAGATGAGGATGAGTTCAATTGAAACATGAAAACTGTCCCTATGTATACTGAATATCTGATTCATGTTGAACTACTTGAACTGAAAAGAGTCCCTCACTACATTATACAGCCCGACTCTAAATATATGTTTCATGTTGAACTATCCCGTGATTCTAATTTACTTTTGGGAGGAGATGAGGATGAGTTCAATTGAAACATGAAAACTGTCCCTATGTATACTGAATATCATGATTCTAATTTGTTATATTAAAAGAGGAAAGTTGTCTCCTTAAACATGTGAAGGATCTTTTTCTTCTTCACTCGTATGCTTCTCCCTTGGTCCTGCTAATCGTTTGATTCTATGGGGAAAGAATGTAAATATTGTATGCTTGATCTCTGCTTATGCTTACCACTTTAGCTTCACAAGTATTCCGGTTGAGTTTGGCATATTTTGATTCAATATTGTCAGCTTGTCTGAAAGATTTCTTGCTCACTAGAACTTCTTTCAAATTATCTACGGTTAAGCGTCCTCTTTATTGCTCTTGTTGCTGAAAACTAGTGGTTGTGAAAACAATCTGAAAATGCATCCAGTTTTATATTTGTTACCATTTAGAACATTTCAGATTTTCTCTGGTTTTCCCTTTTGAAATAGAGAAATAGTCATTGGCGGGTTCAGAACTTCTCTGGTAATCCACAAGCATTAAAGAGTGGTTCTGGTCTAGGGTCTTTTTGAAGCATTTAGAATCAGAGGGAAAGGAAATCAAAATCAGGATGAGTATGACGACGAGGATTTTGGTTGCAGAAAAGATGGGCCTTCTACTAATATGAAGTTCATGTTGTTTTTGGGGATTAACATTGATACATTATGGTAATTTTGATATGTTAATATTAGATGGGAAGAACAATGATAAGGCTAGTGCCATAAGATCAAAACACTCTGACACCGAGCAAAAACGGGGAAGTAAGATTAATGAAAGGTTCGTTACTCGTTTGACTTCGATAAAGATAACTTCTTTTTTGGCATTTGAGACTTACAAGAATCTTCATATCTATTCTATGTCTGTACTTTTTTGAGTTTTGTTAAATCATGGTTGGTACTTGGTATTGCTGCATATCATTCATTCTATAGTGACGGGTAAGAAGTCGGTACTACTGCCTGAAAAAGAAGAGTCTGAATGAGGCACATCTTTGCTTATTTTAGTGTAGATGATTTAAGCACATCTACTGTTGTTCATTAATTAGAAATAAGGTAGTTTGAGCTTATTTCATTGAGGTGGTAGCTAACTGGTTGGAAATTGATAGAAACAGTAATCACGTTCTCTATCAGAAATCACGTCAGTGTGGAGCATCTTATGGCTCTTTTAATTAATCAGTTTAGGCTCCAGTTGGACTTATCTGCTTGAAAGTTTATGCTTTGTGTTCAAGTGCAAAATGTGGGACTGCTTTTTGGCCAATTCTTCTTGGACATTTATTTAAACTTGTCATGGTATCCTCGTCTTTTGTGGTTTTGCACATTTTCTGCTGCAATCATTGTGTAGAGAGATTATAGACATATGTTGATTATATTCTATGATATTCTTTTTCTGAATTTTCTGGCTGTAGTTGTCTGATTATGTTATGTAATTCGACCAGAATTCACCTTAATTGTGGGTTTGTAAGTATCCACAGTTATATCTGGCTACTATCTAGAACAAGATTACATAATTGCTCAAAATGTACATGCTTTCTGAAGCTGCTAGTCTATTTTGTTTTATTTTTCGAGATTTGAATCATGCATTATAGTGTGAAGAAGTATACTGGTAGATAAAGACAGTTTCCTGAACTTTGATGCACAGTTGGAGCTATAGTCCTTCAGAGATTGTCATCTGTCATTGTTCTTTATTGATAAATATGAAACCCGTAAGCTTTACCATTATTTGTTTCTTCCAGATTTCAGATATTAAGAGATATTATACCTCACAGTAATCAAAAGAGAGATACAACATCTTTTCTATTAGAGGTATGTTTAGGAACTAACTGTAGCATAGTAGAATCCATTTGAATTCTGTCAGAAAATGTTCATTTCAAATCCGTTTACTGATATTAATATTGTTCCACAGGTGATTGAATAGGTCAAGTACTTACAGGAAAAGGTGCAAAAGTTTGAGGGTTCATACCAGGGATGGAATTCTGATCCCACAAAGTTGGTGCCATGGGTAAGGCTCTAATGCTCAGTCATATATTTGGTCCGCTTAGTGGCTTTTATATAGGTGTATGTGAAAGGTATTGTCTGTCATCCCCTGGGAGTAGAATTGATGTTCACATTTTGCTCGTTCAAATTACTAGAAATTAAAAATAGGATTTCACACATTGTGAACCTATTGGGAAGTGAAATGTTTGATTTACCATGCATGTTTTTCTATTTGCTCTTTGAACTTTCAAATACATTAATCAGAAGAGGAATCTGTAATCTGGCTACCGGTTAGCAACTTTACTGAAATTCTTCATAATCCTTGATAAAAGCATATAAATATTCATTGAGTAATTGGGAAAGGAAACTATATATTCCTGTAGAGTGTTTTGGTTCTAGGAACATTTATGTACTGCGGTTCACAAAAGGTTGAGGAGTTGTTGTTAACGGGTTGACTATGTTACCAGTTTTTTCAATGTGACAAAAGAAGGTAACTTTATTCATTTTGATCAGCCCTTTGATGCTTTTATGTTGAATTGATAATAGTCGGCATAGAATACTGAATTTGTTATATTAAAGGAGGAAAGTTGTCCCCTTAAACATGTGAAGGGTCTTTTCTTCTTCACTCGTATGCTTCTCCCTGCTCTTTTTATTCTTTTGGTTCTTTGGGGAAAGAATGTAAACGTTGAATGTTTGATCTCTGCTTATGCTAACCACTTTGGCTTCACAAGTGTTCCAGTTGAGTTTGGCATATTTTGCTTCAATATTGTCTGCTTATCTGAAAGATTTCTTGCTCACTAGAACTTCTTTCAAATTAATTACGGTTAAGCGTCCCGTTTATTGCTCTTGTTGCTGAAAACTAGTCGTTGTGAAAGCAACCTGAAAATGCATCCGGTTTTATATTTGTTATTCATATTTACTCTGGGTTTCCTTTTTGAAATAGAGAAATAGTCATTGGTGGGTTCAGAACTTCTATGGTAATCCCCTAGCAGTAAATTGAAGAGTAAAGGTTTAAAAAGCCTCACTTTTTCCTATCCTGGAGGCATGTATAATAAAAGGAATACTTTTACTAAAGCTCTTGAGTGAAGTTTTTCTGTTGGATAGCTCGGTGATTATTAACCATTCGTTGATACTAAAATTTCAATGAACATAGTACACCTCGAAGTTGTGCATACTGGGTAAATTGCTAATTTGTATACTTGGTAAAAAAAGGTTTTCAATTAAGGAAGTTTGCTTCTCAGGCTCTTTACTTCTTTGTATTTAGAGAGCCATAGGCAGTGGTTTCCCTGAATTTAAGCTCTATCCACTAATTTGCTCATTTAGTTTTGTTGAAGCACGAGATTCTAGAATGCTAGCTTTTATGTATTGGGTTAGTCACTTTCTGAAACGTATTGCCTGTGAAAGTGAGGTTGCTAAAAACAAAATTTGGATGCCTTCTGACATGAGACCAGTTCCTTAAAATATGTTGGTTCCTTTTCTCGAAGCCTTACATAGCAATCCATATATTGTGTTTGCAGTTTGGTTGGGTTAACTATATAACTTATTCAAAAATTCGATCGGGTTATTGCTTAAGAAACAACAACTATTGTATTAGAAATACTTCTGTTCTATTGAGCGTGCGCTATTTTTCTGTATAGCAATCCATATACTTCTGTATTAGAAATACTTCCTCGTGCAAATGATTTTTGTTGCAAGGATGGTAACATCAAAAGTAGGAAAAGGCCATGCTTTAAGTGGATTTGAAGCACTTAAAAGAACTTTTTAGACCATGTATGCTGGGTTGAAAAGCAAATCAGAGCAGGAGTGCAGATTGTTCATTGGTCTGGTCAACAAACTAAGCTTCTCTTGCTCTTTAGCCTTCTGGAATAGTTAATGCCCTACTTTTGTTCTGTGAAGTGATTTATCCAAATAATTATAAAGTAAGTGCTCGTGACTTCATTGTTCCTACCCAGGTAATCCTCATTGACCTTGTAACTTGGTAGGTGTTCCCAACACTAGCTTATATCTTTAAGATCCTAGCATCTAATTTTAAATGTAAAAAAAATCCATTACATATCTAAATCTCTGAGTGCGCACATGCATTTTATTTTGTTGAGGCAGTCTTTTGTGTGCATTAGCATCAAAAGACTTGTATTTTTCTCATTATCATTTGGCTAATGTCAGAACTAATTTGTCTAAAATTATTATTGCAGGACAACTGGTTACTGTTAATAGCAGATTATTCTCAGATAGAACTGGGACTGATGGCACATTTTTGTAAAGATGCCTCATTAATTGAACTCCTCGGTAAGCCAAATGGTGATGTTTTCACAACGATAGCAGCGAGACTGGGAAACCAGAAAATTTCTGTTGCTTTAGATGAGAGAGATCAGACCAAGAGGTTGGTATATGGCATTCTGTATGGAATGGATGCTACTGCTCTTGCAGAACAACTGAAATGCAGTTCCACTGAAGCTTCTGAAAAAGATTAAAAGCTTTAAGAGTTCTTTTCCTGGCTTCAAGAATCAGTTGCATCCTGCCATAAAAACGGGTAAGGCTATTTTTATCTCCTCTTGCAAATGATATTCATTTCTTCTCCAATTTCCTTGAGTCTTTTGAACTTAATCTTGTATGTAGATTTTTGTACATATTTTAGCATTTGCATTTTTGAAGAACTTAACAAGGGATTGAGGGGTTATTAGATATATGTTCAAGAGAAAATACATCTGTATGTGTACAGGTATGGCTAATCTAGAAAAGGAAAGAAACCTTAATTTTTGCTAATAATGAAGCTATGTATAACTATAACAGTTAAGTTCTGTAGCAGTATTATCTTGGGGAACAAGCTGCATGTCATTTTTTGTATGTCATGTATCTCTTATTCAACTCATTCTCCCTGAAATTCTTGGTCATACATTCTTCTTCCTTCTTTGTAATTCATGCTGGTGTTTCAGCATTGGAATGTGATGTTTGGAGGCATACTTGGTCATTTTTTGAACTTGCACGTCCATTCGTTTTTATTCATTCGTGTTAATTAAGTATGCCTGGGATATTTGACGCATAAAGTGATGCCTCTTCAGGTCGAAGATGATTTTAACATGTAATTACTTTTTGCATATGTATTATGTTCATATTCTTTTTCTCAATATCTAGTTTTGTTCTTATCAATAATAATTCCTTGTGGTCCAGTTATGTGGAAACCCTCAAATGAAGGAAACGGTTTTTGTCAAAGATAAAATTTGGGAATAGTAAAGAAAAATCAAAAGCTCCGAGGCAAGCAGTTAATTCTATCTGCCAGGTATAGCAGTTTCTTTTCAGTGGAGGCTTGCATGAGTTATGCTTTGTTCTTACAGCTGTTATTTGGCTGGGATCTGCTGCTCTGATTTAATCAAAATTGCAATGATAAATATATACTCTGTCGTTGTTGGAGTTGGTGACTCAGAAAAAAGCTTTGCATTTGCAACTAAGTTTCAAATGCCGAATTCTCTTGCAGGTACCTTACGAAACCTCCTCTCACATTTTGTTTTCTTGTTTTTTTTTTGCTGGAACAGTTCTATATTTCAGAGATCATTTATGCATGAGAAAAGAATATCAACTGCTATTTTTTTATTTTCATTAAAAAGATCAGGACGTGAATCAGGTGATGAAATAACAATTGTTAGCTAGTATTTTATTGGTTTATATTTCAGAAAGAAACAGTTAAATGTCATAGCTTAAATTTTCAGACCTTTTAGATATCAACAATTGTCTTTTCAAATATGTTTAGTAGAAGTTCATCACTTCTTACGATCCCTTGATTACTGCTGGTAGCTCCCAACAGGTACAGTTAGTTAAGAATTTAAACATCGAACATATCGGGGTAAGGGGAATATTAGAGTGATTTAACTGTGACACAAAATTCAATTCAATTTCTTTCAGACGTATCTATCTTATGGATTGTCTTGGTTGTTGTTTGGGCTATGGATATCATTTTTCTTTTATTTTTTTGTTTTTTGATAGAGTATTTTGGCATTTGAATGATTGAAACATCTCAGACCTATTATGGGTTTTGGTGAGTAAACATACACATTTTGAAACCATTTTCAAAGTCGAACAATAAATATTTACGTTCATGGAAGTGTGCAGCTTGGTCTCTGTTTGTTGTCATGAGCTCAGATTGATGAAAAATCATGCTATTAAACCTAGGAAGATAGAAACAGAAGGATATGGTAATTATATCTACAGTTGATATTTTGATTATTTCCAGCTTGGCGATCCTCAAAATAGGGGTGCTTCCAATGCCGACTTCTAATTGTCAAACCTTTTATCCAATCACCCAAATATGAAGGTTCAATTTCTATCTTTTATTTTTATAGTGTGTGTATTTATAATCTTGTGTTGATTATCTTGGCCATTTCCTTGGACAGGCTGTGGTGATTGATGAAGTGGACACTTTCCTTTTTCAACCTCATTTGACGCTAAGAGCAAAGTACCATGATGTATGTTTTGATCATACTTTTTCATGTTATCAAACAATCTTGACATGAATTGCAGAAGTAGAATCCTTTTTTTTTTTCTCACTTCCTTTTTCTTCTTTCCACTTTGGTTATAGTTGCACTATAGCAAGGCCTTGCTATTTCATTGATGATAATATAAATATGTAACAATAGGATCAATTTAGTCCTCAAACCTTACGTTTGCTTGGGTTGATTTGATTATAGGCAGTAGGTTTAATTTCTGACCATGAAACCGTAGCGTGTGTGTGGTCTTCAGATAAATTTCTGTTTCAGTTTTTCTCTTATGTGTGCATAAATATGCTTTGATTAATCATTGAAGTGAGGTTGAAAACAATTTTTTCTTATTCTAAGTATCAAACTCACATAAAATGCAATGTTTTCTTTTAGCTTCTCTTGCCATGCATGGAATATCTAATCTTATTTGATTATATTGTCTATCCAAGACAGTTTACTGCTTGCGTCCTTATTAGACTTCCTTCGTGCCTTTGCAGGTTACCTTTTTGAGTCAAATTCGTCAAAGTATTAAGGGAGATGGCCCAGCAGCGGCAAAATGTTTAATCGATGTGTACTTTGCATTCTTTAAGGTACCAATGATCGATGAATACAAATTTACTTTGCTTAGCATCTTCTCTATGGATGACGAGTTTTCTGTACCTTATTATTCCTTTATATAATTCATATCCTATTTCCTAAAAGTCTTGCCTATTCCTTTATATAATTCATATCCTATTTCCTAAAAGTCTTGCCTTACTGGCCAATTTGATTGCATTGATAAACTGTTATCGTGTTTCCGAATTCTGAGACAATAGTATTCTTGAAAACCAAAACAATTTTTAAATCACAATTGCAGGTGCTAATAACTGAGGCTGAAAGCACTCGAGGGAAGGAAAAAAGTGGCAAAGGAGAAAATAGAAAGGCTGCTGGTCCTCCAAAGGATCAAAAAATGGAAAATTCAACAGAATCTCATGTTGAGTTAGATTCACGACTACTATCAGCTCATTTAACTGTAAGCATAAAGTACTCCCTTTTTGAATTGAAAGCTATCGTGTTTTGAGAGGTTGAAAGATAGTACTTCATTTGACTGATTTTCCTATCATTGGAGTTCCTGCTACATGTTTTTAAACTGCAGTTTAGAAATCATGATTGCAATTCTGTGGCCGTTTTTAGGGAGTTAACAGAGCATTTCCGTTTGTTTCAAGCACGGAGGCTGATGATATCATTGAGGTCCAAACACCAATTCTTTTTCAATTGGTACGATCATATGTTCTTTTATGTTTTGCAGTGCGAAAGAAATTTTGTTCTTATAATATAGCTACTTATTGATAGGCATTATAAATCAGGGAACAATTTTGTTGATCTTTAAAATTTATGCAGGTTGATTCAAATAACTTTAATGTTGGAGTTCAGGCATTGATCCTTCTTGATAAAATCTCTTCCAAGAACCAAATTGTCAGTGACCGACTCTATCGTGCTTTGTATGCAAAGCTCCTTGATCCTGCTGCCATGAGTTCTTCCAAGGCAAGTCGGGTTAGACCATGCTTTCAACTTTGGGAATCTGTATTTTCTTGCTGAAATATATGCTAACCAGACCATCTGTTTTTGAAAACGAGTTAAGACAACATTTTATACATAGCCTAAAGTCCATCTTTATTATGGAGGAATGTAGTTTCAACTGTTTTGGTGGCTTTCTAAAGCATAAACTATTTTTGACTGAAACGATAAATTTTTGTTCCACATTTTTTTTATGGGACTTGAGCTATGTTTTTGTAGTGTTAGTTCAAAAGATTTCAAGATCTCAATTTAGTCAGCTTTGCTTATGCAATGTATGATAATTTCTCATCGAAGTATTGTTGGCTAAGATGGGATGTGTCTGGACAAAATTATACTCTAGTGTCCCAAGAAATGTAATGTTTGGCAGTGCGACATCGTTGAAATCTTATCTCCAACTTTCCTTATTATGAAAGTAACTATAGATTTTCTTCGCATTATGCTTTTGGTGGAAATAAGGGTCATGTCTGCTTCACAATAATCTTAATGAAATTAGCCATTTTAACATATTTCCTTATGTGGTGTATTATTATTCAGGTAGAGATGTTTATTTCACTTGTTACGCGTGCAAATGAAAAGTGATCTAAATTTGAAGTGTGTTTCTGCCTTCTTGAAGCGTCTATTGCAGGTTAGTAACATGTACATCCATACATATCTTTATTAGATGATGTGACCTGGTTTCATTTTGGGCAGTTAAGCAAGTATCTCATAAAAAGATGCATATATGTATTAGGTTAATCTGCCTGAATGAAATTAACCTTTCTCATTTATGTACTTCTTTAGATCTTTAGTGCAATTGATTCTACTGGAACTTATTAAGATTTTTGTTACAATGTTTACTGGAAGTAACCAGAATACTTTAGCAGTTGTGGTTTTTGGAATTCTGAAGTTTGCTTTGGCATTATTATCATTATCAGACTTTTGGTATTATTAAGAAAGGGGCAGTGACTTTCTAATAGTGTCAAGACTTCATCTTAATTCGAATCTGGTTGTATATATGTTATGTAATCCTAGAGTTTCATCTCGGGAATCCAACAAAGGGTATATAAGATCTTCCTCGCTCCGGAAGTCTAATATGTATTGGAGTTTCAAAAATATTGCAGATGACCACACGAGTTATTAATATACATTTGCAAGGTGGAATATCCTTTTAACTAATTTGGCGATGGTGCAGTTTGAATGATATTATCAAATTCTGTTGGTATAGGGTTAGTATAGCTGGGAGAGATTGATTGTATAGCTTTCTTGGACAGATTGCCCTTCAGCAGCCTCCTCAACTGGCATGTGGATGCATATTTCTCCTATCTGAAGTTCTCAAAGCAAGGCCCCCTTTATGGTATTACTGGTTTCTTTCAGGCATGATGTTCCTGTGTTCTTCCGTTTATATAAAAATTAATTAATTCATCATAACGATTTTAATTGATCTTTCCTTAATTACAGGAGTAAATCTTCTTTTATTGACATTTCCTGTGATGTTCATGGCTGTTTGTGGAAGTGTTTTCTCCATTTTCAGAAGAAACAAGCAAGAGTATCCACCTTAACAATCAGGTTATCTTTCTTTTGCCTTATTAATAAATTATTACATATTAATTCTATGTTATTGAGTGGGAGCAAATACATAGAATATAGTGTAATTTTAGACCTAATGTTACCCCGTTGGTGCAATCTTAACTCTAACTAGCGAAAAAAATGAGTTTCTTTTATTAAGAGAAGATGTACGTACTATTTCAAAATTTATTGGTTTTTATTGGTTGAAGAGAGCACTAAGGTTTGAGAGTAGCCAAAACATGAAGAAAAAAATCCCTTCTTTTTTGTCAATTAAGCTTGAAGTTAGGGGTGTGCCCGGTGCGGTTTAAACCGCAATACCGAACCAACCCGCATTGAAATTCGGTATTTAGTTCCGTTTTATTGCAATTTGGTTCGGAATCGGTTTAGATTTTTATAATATATCAGTATTCGGTTCGTTCGATTTTGAAAAAAATAATTAAAAAAGCGAACCGAATTGATCATTAGACATTATTTATGTTTACCATTGATATTTAGATATGATTACAAAATATAGAGTCAAAACTCATCTCCCTATTTAAAATTAGGGTAATTTCCTAAAAAACACATGTGTTTACCGATTTCTGATTATCTTTTTTATAAAAAGAGGATTGTGTTTATCAATGTTACTCAATAAAATGAAAAATTCATTAATGATGTTAAATATGATGATGTGGCGGTCTTATTTTATTGGTAAATTGTTGTTTACAACTTAAAAATGTGAGAATGAGCTTTTTATAACATAATCAATAAATTAAGACCAAAATACCCATTGACACGTTATCATATTTAACACACTTAATAGGCTTTTCGCCTTTTGTTTGACGGAGATAAACACAATCGTCGTCTTATTAGAAAAAAAATTCAGAAACACCATTTTGACAAAATTTGTAAACAGATGTTTTTTTTTTTTTTTAGGAAATTACACTTAAAATTACAAAGAATTTTCATCTTTCTTAATCTCTCCATACTAATTAACTCAAATAATTCAATACTTTTTATCGTTTGAAGGGATTGCAAATTTATGGATTGACTTTATATGTATGCAACTATTGATATAACTTGTTTGAATGATAGAAGACTGTGGATATGAATCACATGTAAATGCAAGTAATATTATATCTTAAAATGGTTGAAAAAGTATCAATTTTCTAAAATTGTTTATTAATTCGGTTAATTCGAAACCGAATCGAATCGAAAAATTTGGTTCAGTTTGGTTTCGGTTTACTGCTAATTTGGTATTCGGTATTTTCGGTCCGGTTCAGTTTTGTACCAATGCACACCCCTGCTTGAAGTTGCACCAATTGGTCAACGTTTTGGAGGTTAATCTGCTCTTTCTGAATAACAATAAGTCAAAATTGATTCTTATCAGACATTAATATAAGATGTTGTTAGCCTTAACTATTAGCTCTAACTTTTGGTTCAATCGGTTAAGTAACAACTCTATATCCCTAATCATAAAAAAACAAAAAAACATGGAAGAGGGATAGGGGTCGCACAAAGTCTGTCTTTCCCGGAATCTCGAAAGAAATAGAAAAGGAGAAATACTGTACAGAAATTAAGAACTTAAAGCAAGATTGAATCAAGAAAGGAGATGAGGGAATTGTATTGAACAGAAGTGAGTTACGGAGAGAGAATGGTAAATGGACAAACTGAAGCCCAGTTAGTTGACTCTAGTTTAGTTAGTTAATAGTTGTTTTAACTAACTTGTCAACTTATAATCTCTACATTCCCTCTTCCAAGTGGACAAACTGAAGAATCAATGATCCCCATTTTAGCCAAGAATGGTTTGAGTTGTGAGCTCGTCATGATCTTGGTGAATAAGTCTGCCAATTGGTTGTTAATGGAATTGTGAGGTGTCTTTAGAAAACCTTCTTCAACATAATCTCTGATGAAATGAATGTCAATTGCAGAAGTGTTATCACAGTAGATAGCAATAGGCAAATTGACTTGAACTTTGAACTCCTTCATGAGGAATGAAACCCACTTCACTTCACAAGCAGTTGTAGCTAAACTTCATGTATTCAGCCTCTGCTGAAGAAGATTGTTTTTTGCTTTTCCAAGATAACCATAGATGGCCGAGAAATACACAGTACCCTGTTGTTGATATTCTGACTCCTTGCAAACATCCCAATCTGCATCAAAGAAGCCTTTAATTCTCAGTTCTTGTTGTTTAGGGTAAAAAATGCCTCTATTTTCTGTGCCCTTCAAGTATCTTAGGATAGTAATGCAACTTCAAGATGATGTTCACAAGGAGTAGACATGTGTTGACTTAATTGTTGTGTGGCAAAGCATATGTCTAGCCTAGTAAATCCTAGATATAATAGTCTGCCAATAATTCTTCGAAACTGATCTGGGCAATCAAGCTTTTTGGTAACTAAGTGATGTTGAAAACCAGAAGGTGGAGGAGAAGAAGCAATTGTTGCATCTTGCATGTTTGAATCAGAAATTAAGTCTCTCACATACATATTTTGTGAAAGTATCATTCCAGAACTTGACCCTGCAACTTCAATTTCTAAGAAATATTTTGCATAGCCCATGTCCTTAATAGTATACTGGTCATGGAAAAACTTTTTAACGGCTACTATCTTATCTTCTGAGGCTCCAGTGATCAATAGATCATCGACATATAGGACTAAAGGTAAGTAATCTTCATTTTCTCCCTTAGTGTACAAGCAGTGATCGTGTTTTGACTTTGTGAAACCAAACTGTTGAAGTTTAGAAGCATCTCTTTATTCCATTGACGACCAGCCTGTTTATACAAATCCTCTTTGATATAACCGTGCAAATATGCATTGTTGATATAAATTTGGCCATCCATGAGCTGCAGCCATTGCTAAGAATGTTCTAACTGTTACTACCTTAGCGACAGGAGAATATCTATTTGTGTAATCAATCCCAAAAACTTGGTTGTATCCCTTGGTGACAAGGCATGCTTTGTACATTTCTACCGTACCATCTGGATTTCTATTGACTTTACATTGAAGCTATAGATTTCTTTCCTTTTGGCAAATATGTCAACTCCCAAGTGGGGTTATCCTCTAGAGCTTTTAACTTGGCAATGACCCATTTTTCATCCTTGGCTGCTTCTTTGTATGATTTGGGCTCTTTACACTCATCAATTTGGGCCTTCTAAGGCGCTTATGTGTATGATAAAAATTAGGAACCAGACAAGTCCCAGTAGATGAATCAGTATGAACATTGGCTACAAAGTTTGTTAGCCAAGCTGGTTTCTTAACTTCTCTTCCTTGTCTCGTTATGACTTGAGACACAACAGTATGAAGAGAATCATCGGTTGATACGTCATTGCGAAACTGATCTGAGTATGTCGAAATAGAACTTGTAGAGATAGGACTTTCAGCTTCTGTATTTGTTAATTGTTCTTCCATCACAACATCATCAGTAGTGATTTTAGGATCTGCAAAATGGTCAAAAACAGGAGGAGCAGCCTTGAGCGAAGGGTTAGTAGATACTCCCTCATCTCTTTTTATAAGACTTCCTACCCTGAAAAAAAGTCCCAAAAATTTCAAAGATACTTTATCTAACTAGTTCCCCTGTTGCCTTTGTAATAAATGTTAAAATATGCCTAGCATTTATGCCAAGTTTAGATGTCCAACATATTTATTCATAAAATTAAAGGTTAAATTAGTAATTTGACTATATTTAAAGGTTAAATTAGTAATTTGACTATATAGTAGATGCATTTCTTAATGTGTGTGAAAAACTCTAAAGTGTCGTATATTTTGAGATGAAGGGACTATTTCCTTAAATGGGAATATATTCTCATGAAAAACGAGATCTCTGATGACATGAGTTGTTTCGGTCTCCTATAAAGCACCGAATAACCCTTTTGTCTTGTTTTGTAACACAGGAAAACAGCTTTGTGAGCTCTTGCCTCGAATTTATCCTTATGAGGTTGAAGGTTAGTCATGTAACAAAGAATACCAAAAGATCGTAGGTGATTGTAGTCTGGTGATCTTTTATGTAACCATTCAAAAGGAGTGTAACCATGCTAAACTTTCTATATGCAGTAGATTTATGATGTGTGTGGCTGTCATGATAGCTTCTCCCCAATAAGTGACTGATAAACCAGATTGAAACAACAGTGATCTAGATAGCTCTAAGTGATGATGTTTCCTTTCAATGACTCCATTTTGCCGTGGAGTATATGCACATTTGTGGTGTATGAACCCCAAACTGTTAACATAGACTGACATGTACGACTTGTAAATTCAGATCCATTGTCACACCTCACTAAGCATCAACTTTGTAGGAACTAGGATTGTCCATAATGCACGAGAGTAATCATCCACTTTGGTTAATGTATACCTCGAACCGGTAGTACCTATGTAGATGGTAAGGTCCCCAAATATCCAGTGTGCATCAAATCAAATACCTTATTTGAAACTGTGCAACTAATAGGAAATGCAATATTTCAGTAGAGATTATAGAAAAAATGGTATAGATCATTATTATAAGGTATCAGGCGGTTATGAGATAGATATTCCGTACAGTTTAGCAATTCTAGATATTAATAATCTTTTAGCTATGTTATATAATTAGACATGTCTTCTATGCGATTTTCAATTTCGGACATTAGTTATTTAATGTTTTGGCATATGGAACATGAAATGTATGTATGAATCGATCACTAATACATTGTTGTGCATATAAAAAAAGTGTTAGCAATATGTACTCTTTTTTTTTTGACAGAAAAAAAAGAGTACATATAGCTAACACTTTTATTTTATAGCTAGCTATATGTACTTGTTAAGCTAACATGTAATCTTATTAGTAGCTTATTTTATAAAATTAAAATTACTATATTCTTTAGAATTTCACTTTTTGTTGATTGTGAGATTCGAAATTACAACTTCACGCTACGCTTCTTTTTGAAGCTACTAAACTATTGTTTAATGGTTAAAGTTCAAATTACTATAAAAATTTCATAGAAGAAATCAAATAAAATATTTAAAACTATAGAGAAAAAACTAAAATATTCATATTATTATGTCTATGTTTCTACAAACGACTAGCTTCTCTACTTTATCCTAAATTTTTTTTAATTAACTTTATCCGAACTTTCAATTACATAGTGAGATGAAAGTTTTGAAGTGATTATGCAATATTTTTGTGTTAGTGTAGAACAGACATTGGTCTTATGATTAAATCTTAAATATTATATCATCTTTGGGGTGTTAAAATAAAAATTAATTAACTACCAAGCAATAGCGTAATGTTTAAAACCTTCGCTATGAAAATATGAAGTCTTAGATTCGAATTCTATGATTGAAAAAAATATCTTTGTTCAATCAAAATCAATTTATTGATATAAATGGTATTAATTTAATGCAATATATTATTTAATCAAAAGTAATTAATAGTTAATATTATCTCTGTCTAATCATATTATAACAAAAATTTAGTACTTAGGATATTGGATATTATCTTAACCAAGAAAAGAAAATTGGAGAAAATAATCTGATGTTTTGGTCTTTCTATACCATTTTCTTGTCTCCTTATAAATTTTTGACATGTGTAAAAAATATTCGTAGAATGGGTTGATTTGGAGACTATTTGTGGTATAATAAAAAAACATTAAAATCTTTTTACACATGTCAAAATTTTATAAGGAGAAATGAAAATGGAATAAAAAATTCGGAACATCAGATTTTCTTCCGAAATTGGATATTATTGAATCATAACAGTTGGATTTTTTTACAAATTTGTTTCATTGTTTTTCTAAGTCAATATTATATTGTGCTTTTTTTTTTTCTTTTGCATTTAATATCACAAGATTTGATTGTGATATTTTGGTTGGTGTTTGTGAGAAATTCTATTCTAGGGCTGACTTACTACAAAAGCTATAATACTTGGTACTCTTAACCAGCGAGGAGGGAACACCTAATTAAAATATTACACATCACCATTTCTTAGCCTAATTTCAATTATTATTCCAAATTCTCTTCTTTATTTTACGTTGAACTTACATTTCGCATTACTCATTTATTCCAAATTCTCTCAATCTATTTTCCTGTGGTGTCTGCCGGCACATTTATGAAGAAGAAAGTGAACCCAGAGAACCATTTCATCATATTCAATAGAACACACATTTGGTGAAAAAGTCCAAACTAATCATATTCAATTGACACAAAGAAATTTTTTTTGCACCCCAGTAAAGAATGAACATGAGAAATTTAAGAAATTTGAGGGTAATCCTTCAATTGGGGAAGCAATAACGCCGAGTGAAAATCACGGAGGAAAAGAGGAATGGAGTTGGTGAAGAGGAAGGATAAGAAGCGTCAATGTTTCGGATAAAATAAATAAGAGAATCACCGAGAGAGGTTCGCTGGTGTGAAAATCTGTCATGAAGAGATGAATGATGTTGGAGGCAGTGATGGATGAGGAACAACATCAGAGATTGGATAAGAAAAGAGAGTGACAAAATGGAATTAAAAGTTAAAAACTGAAATTAGGGAAGGGAATATAGATGGCGATGTGTAATTTTTTAACTAGGTGGTCACTCCTCACTGGTTAGGAGTACCAGAAATTCTCGATGTTTAGATGCATGATATGGAATTTTACTTTTAGACCACCCAATTAATTATGTTTAACCGCAGTTACGTTTATAATTAAGCAATGTAGGTCATAGAGTTCCTAGTTATGTTGATATTATGTTAGATCCATTTACCTTATTTTCTTATTTATGTATTTATAGGTGACAAAAAGTAATCTGAAAGCCTTTATCTCAAGAATTTAGGTTTCCTTTTTATTCTCTTATACCAATAAATATATATTAGAATGTTTTATCAATAAACGAGGATAACAAAAGATTGGGGAGGTCATGTATTCGAATCAGATCAAGGGTGGGGTGTTCCTTTATTATTTAATGTAAGTGTAATTACACAAAAAAAATTAAAAAAAAAAGCAAACAAAACCTGTAATATTCCAATAAAGAATATAGAAAAAAATGGACAATATCAATATTAATTGAACTAACCACAATGAATTATATATAAACATATATTTGAGGAACACATTAATTTAATTAATCTGTTGGTAAAAAAACAAAAAAAATAAGCAACATATATTAATTTAATAAATCCAAATATTAAAAGAGTACAAGAAATCCTTTCAAAAAAAAGAGTACAAGAAATCAATTTTTAAATAATTGAAAATCAACAACGATATTACTGTGAGCCAAACTGGATAAAAACACAAACCAACATAAACATGCAATCAAGAAACTAAATCAAGCCAAATTAAGATAATTAAACATCAAATCAAGCAGTGCAGTCTCCATCTTCATAAGCATCAAGGGAAGAAAGCACTGGACCAGAGACCATCTTCAATATCCTGATCGAAAAATGGCAGCAACGGCTCATCAGCACCACCAACCGGGCCACCACCAAACCCTATTTGATTAGGAGGGTTAATCATATCCATGAACCATTGTTGCATCTGCATACCATCCACATTCGCATCAGATCCCATTTGTGGCGGCTCTGGCTCCGCTGCCACCTGCACCGCCTCTTCAGCACTGGCTCCAACCATCAATGATGTTGGAGCCGCCACTGGAACTGCTCCGGCTCCTGCACCATCTTGAAAATGATAAGTATTGTTATCAATATCAGCATTAGGGTTAGAGTTATCAGTATCCTTATTTAGGGCTTCCAGTTTGATAATATCCTTCACATTTTCATCAATTAACGATTTAAGATCATTCAGATCCAGCAGGTTCAGACCGACCACGCTTTTTCCGGCGAGGCATTGGTACATTAACCGAGTTACGTCCCCTTGACGGTTCTCCTTTGTCAGCTTCTTCATTTGATCATTCCCTTTTATGACCCTTTGTTGGAGAAAGCTCACTTGGTTCACCATTTTCTTGCTTTGATCCATTACCGGCATCTCCTTGAACCGAGAAAGAACTTGTTGAACTCCCTCCGGGGTTGGCCAGACCTCCGGTTGATCATCATAAGGGCTGTAAACGATTGCACAAGCCTGAACTCCACAGAGGGTGCTTAACTCATTCACCTTCTTCATTAAATTATTCTTCCTTTTCCTGTATGTTACTCTTCTTGTTGAATCATTTTCTATGAAAGCAAGTTTCACCTTCCTTCTTGTCATTTTTTTTTTTCCAAGAAAGCTAAGTGAAGATGAGAAAACACAAGTTTTTTTTGAGTGGTTTTAGTCCTTGGAGCGCATTCTATATATAGGCCATGCATTTAATACTATGAGATTACATTTGTGATATCTTTGTTGGTGTTTTAAATGCATCATATGGCATTTTACGATTAGGGAACCCGGTTAATTACGATTACGCGCAGTTATGTTTATAATTAGCCAAGTAGGCTATACAGTTCCCGACTTTGAATATTATTTTTTTGTTTTGATAGAATATATAGAATTAACATTGGGGCAATAATGCAACTAGTGAGGTATTAATTTTTTAACGTTTTGGTATGTAGATTACAAATTGGAAATTTTTGCAGTGATCAAAGTTTAATGTACTAAATAATGTACGGATCATTATTACAATGTGTCAGACAGTTATGAGATAGATATTCTGTACGGTTTACCAATTCTAGGTATTAATGATCCTTTGGCTATGTTATATAATTAGGCATGTGCAATTTCCAATTTCGGACATTATAGTTATTTAACGTTTGTCATGTAGAATACAAAATGTATGTATGGATCGATCACTAATCCATTGTCGTGTATATAAATAAGTGTTAGCTATATGTACTTGTTATGTTGCCATGTAATCTTGTTAGTAATTTTATAAGATTAAAATTACTATTTTTTTAGAATTTCACACTTTGTTGATTGTGAAATTCGAAATTACAAATCCATGCTTTCTTTTAGTGCCACTAAATTATTGCTTGAATAGTTAAACTCTCAAATTGCTATAGAAATTCCATAGTAGAAATAAAAAAAATATATTTAAATGCTACAGAAAAAATACTAAAATATTCAAACTATTATATCAATGTTTCTATAAACGACTACATTTTTCTATTTTATCTTAATTTTTAATTAAACAGTGAGATAAAAATAATTTGAAGTGACCATCTAATATTTTTGTGTTATTGTACACTGACATTGATCTTATGATTAAATCTAAATTATTAAATTTCTTAGGGGTGTTAAAGTCAAAACAAATTAACCACCTAGCAATAATTTATTTATGCATTTCAAAATGAAGTGTGGAGTTTAGGATTCGAATTCTATAATTGACAAAAGTACAATTTTCCAATCAAAATCAATTTATTAATATAAGATAAATGGTATTAATTTAATTAATGAAATATATGTGATTGAATTAAAAGTAATTAATAGTAATATTATCACATGAAAACAAGAAATTAGTATTAAAATAATGCTTTTTGATAGAATAGTATTAGAATATTTATTTATATTTTTATGATAATTAGTATTAGAACATTGGATATGTTACAAAAAAAAAAATATTGAATATTATTGAATCTTTGATTTTTTAACAAATTTGTTTCATTGTTGCCTCTTCACATTGAATTTTATTTTGTTCTTTCCTTTTTCTTTTGCATTTAATACTACCAGATTTGATTGTGATATCTTGGTTGGTGTTTAGATTCACTATATGGCATTTTATATTTAGGCCACTTGGTTAATTATGTTTAAACGCAGTTACTTTTATAATTAAATATAAGGCTGTTTTCAACATTTTGAAGGTTCTAAACAAATTTATTCTATCGAAGATAATTTTTTTATTTTTTACATTTATATTTGAAATATATATATAATTATAGCTATGATTACTTTGCGAAATAAATATTCTCTTCCCCTTCCTTCATTTGATCGGAGAACGTGCAAAACAACGCCGAAGATGGAATCTCCGAATAATTCTCCAACGATCAAGTCAGTTTCTTACTCCAAATTGTGAATAGAGAATCTGTTTATGATAGATAGATAAAAAAAACTTAACTTTTTTCCCCTTTTTGATCTTTTCCTCTTCCCTTGTTAACGTGGTTTTTCCTACGTTCAAGAATTACAACTGTTATATGCGGTTATGTAAGCTATCATGACTCGTTTATACAATTTATTGGGCTTTCATGGTCTTCTTTGTGAGATTTTATTTGCTCTTATTGTTAGGCCCAATAGATAACATTTTTGGATGTTATCAAGCTAAAATCTATATATATATATATATATATATATATATATATATATATATATATAAAAGGGGAACCAAATCCCCTTCACCACAATAAGCCACCTCATCAAAATATGAGGTGTCAAATTTATAGAGTTTTCACAATTTTTTATTTTTTTTAACACAATTTAATTCTTGAAAAGTAACTCTTCTAATTCCTTTAAATTTTTATGTTACAAATTACAAAAAACTCTTCCAATTCCCTCAATTAGTAAATCATCATCTCCTAATTACAAATTGATGTTACAAACAATAACAATAACAATCATAATAACCTACCCATCCTTCTAACTATAAATCTATATCTAGCTAAGATAAAATGGACAAAAAAAATCTGAAAAACCAAATTGGGTTTTCATGTTGTAAGAAAAAAAAAACGAATTGGGGGGAAGAAACTTTTTTTTATCGAATGTTGTTTTAGTTTGACTACTTTACTTGATCATATTATCAACATATTTTATTATACCAACAAAGTTTCTCTTTCCCACTTCGACTACCTTCAAGATTTGCCTCCAGTTCCAACACGTTTTGAAATAGTTAAGAGGTTTGTTTTCCCTTTTAGTTTAACTCTACAACCTTTTACTACTTTTATTTTCTATGCATACTTCTTGGAACAATTCATCGGCTACTTATATTTATATGTTTATTTTTGTCATATTTAGATTTCTTATTTAATAACGTTACTGATTTCCTTTCCTTAATGATTGAACTCAAGGAGTTTCATGTAAGTTTGAATTTGACTAAGATTTAACATGAGTCTCAAGGACAAAAAAGTAACAAATGAAACCATATGGATACCGTTGAATTTTCTTGCTTTTCATTTTTCGGTTTCTTTAATCCTTAACTATCATCCTTAGTTTTTTGGATAATTGGGGTTTTGTTTTATATTAACTTAATCTTAGGGTCTTCAATGTTGTTTTAAATGTAGGATTTGCAGCAACGGGAATGCAAAAATTATCAATGGTCTCAAGCTTATTTGAAGTCTAAAAAGGTTTATTTGCAAATTACTGATGTCAAGTTGAGTTTGGTTTAAATTCAATAGTAAGATTCTAAGTTTTTATATGCAACATATGAAATTTGCAGAATGAATTTTGAGTTGTTGGATTTTGTTTATTTAAGAATGCATTATGATTGGTTAATTGTTGTCGTCGTTATGATTAGTAACAATTGTACGCTCATGGTAGTCTATGGAGATCTTGCCTGCTAAATTAGTAGTATCCATTGTGTTATATGATTTAAGTTTGTTGTAGTGACTCTTTTTTCTTATAAGCAGTAAATGATATTTGAGTTTTATATGTCATTTATCTAAACAAATTCCAGATAGGAATGAGGTGAAAGTATATGCTTTGTAAATATTGAAGATTTCACATAAGTAAAGAAAATAAAAATGTTCAAATAATCCCGCGTATCGCGCGGGTCTTCGACTAGTTTATAATTATATAATAAACAAAATCATTTAATAACTTGATATAATTATAAATATGATAAATTACAAATTTTGAGATTCAAGAAGGAGTGAGGCTCCAGGTGGGAGTCTAAGCGAACTCCCCATGGAGACGGTGGTATCAGAACTTCTGCGATTGAAAAGTTTTGAGTTCGATTTCTAGTCCTCACTTTGCTAAAGTGTGAAACCTCAATCTTCATTTTGACAAAATGTAAATCATAGTCTTTTAAAAAAAAATAAATAAAACCATAGGGATATTTTAAAAAAAATTAATTTATTTTAAAAATTATATTTGTGGAGAAGCATTCAGTTTAGTCCATTCATCAAATTCACTTAAATTCAACTCACTTTAGTAAAAAATAACAAGGTTTTATTATATCCAATTTGTTAAAGACAAACACACAACCACATCATGCCCCTATAAAAATAATAATAGAGAAAAACACATAATAAATTTTAGCATGGAAACCTCTTCTATAAGAATAAAATTACGGAATCTCCAATATAAATAATTACAATTGTTAAATGGACAAAACTGTAACAAATTTTTTTTCACACAAACTCAGAGTTGAAATTACACTTCCTAATTAACTGGCTTTTGTGAACTAGTTAAAACTAAAGTCTATTTATAAGAAATTACCATTTTCTTAAACAATGTGAGATCTCACATTTTTTTACGACACTTTTAACCAATATTAAATTTTACAACACTTTTAATCACGTGAGATTTAGAAATGTATCCTCCACTTTTCATTTTTCTCACTACTAAATAGTAAATTGGAATATCCTAACAGCTCTTACGATGTAGATGTATGTCATCATGGTACAATTTTGGATATTATTGCGAACATTGGAAACTTGCAACCCCAGTTTGGACCGGCCCATATGGCCCAACCCTTATGACCACCTTATATAATATTTCTGCAATATAATTCCGTACAACTATATCATTATAATTATTCTGTTTTGGAAAATTGGCGAAAACTAATAAATCATTTTTCTTTCATTTTAATATTACCTATTCGATCTGTTTTATGCTTTTAGATTTTGTGGATTTTAAACACATAATGTGTAATGTTTTTTCATTTTGTTTTGGATGTCAACATAGTTAGAATGTTTACTCTTATAAAGACGTGTTGATTCTGTTTTTAATTAAAAAAACGTAATGTTCTCTCTATATTTTAAGGAGATATCTAGGTTTTTTTGGAAGAAAAAAGTTTAGTTAAAGATAGGTCTACTCAATTTCAAAGCCAACGCAAACCACAAACCTTGATGAAGACTTACAACGAAATTTACAGACCGCCTACCTATAAGAGCAGAGGCGGACCCATGATTTGAGGTTTAGGGGGACTAATTTTAGCTTTTTATATCGATTTTTTTTATCTATATACATAAAATGTAATTGAAAGTAAAGTACATGAAATTGTTATTGTTTCAAACTAAAAGTTTGAAGAGTTGAATTCTTAATTATTTAATAAATTAGAAGAACTTTTTTAAAATAGCTCAGATAGCTTTTTTATTTTTCTCAGTTTCTTATGGAAGGAAACAAAAATAAGTCCATATTTTTAAAATTACAAATTTTTTTTGTAAGTTAAAATTACAAATTTGATATATTTTTCTTCTATAAAAACGGTAAATTTCATTAAATAACAATTGCAAACGTACAAATTAGAGTTTGATGAAACTACCCACTCAAGCTAGAATAGAGTCGAATACCTTACCAATGGCAAACCGGTTCCCTAACCTAACTAACAAAGATACTTGCATGTATCTAGAAATGGCTAGAAAAGATCTGAATTGTAGGAGATTCGTTTTTATAAATAAGGAAATAACGAAATTGAGCTAAAAATGTTTAAGAAGAAAATAGTTTGTGAGTATTAAAAATAGGAATAGTAAAAAGAAAGAAAAATAATAAAAAAAAAGTATAAAAAAAAAGAATCAAGATGTGAGATTGAACTCATGACCTTTAACTGAATGACCTTTAACTGAACTTCGTAACCACCTATATGCATCTCATTTTTCCGTAATATTCACGTTATAAAATTATATCTTTAGGGGGCTCGCCGAAATTGCATCACTCATATATGTGAATGATGCAGGAGACCGAGAGGGCTCTTGCCCACTCGAGCTCTAGGCCGAGTTCATCCTTGAATAAGAGTTAAATTTTGACGAAGTGGTAACTCGAACTGCAAAACTTTCAAGCAGAAGATGAAATACCTCACCACTTTTATCATACATTCATATATTTTTAGTTAATGACTTCTCTATCCACACTTTCCAAGACCATTACATACTTAAGTTCTTGCGGAGAGAAACAGTTATTACGTATAGGGGTGATTAAAAAATCCCTTCAAATTGGTATCTGATTTGTTATCCAATAAACCAAACTGAAAAATTAGGTTAATCGAATTGAAGGGACTTTAATTTTCAAATATTCGTAACTTTAGGATCTGTTATGGAATTCATTTATAATAAAAACAGTTTTGCACTTAGTAAAAGTTGAAAGTGGAAAGTTAGAAAAGCTATTTTCAGGATCGCAAAATAGAAGAAGAGTTGAATTTTATTTTATTTTATTTTTTTTAGTTTTTGAATAATGGAATAGTTGAATTTCTTAAAGGTTAAGAATTAATAGCAGAGTAGAGGTGTAGAGGGATGTTTTGTCTTGTTTTTGTTTTGTTTGGTTTCGTTACTTTTATTTAATTAGTGTTCAGAAGTTGGTTCCAACTAATCCATCCATGTAAATGTTTAATAAAATCAGTCTTTAGGTCCTATATACATATTATAAGTATATAATAATATATAAATAGTAATATCATGGGGAGTTAATCGAACGCCACGTGTCAAGTTCAATGATGTAGCTTTATTTAATGTGTCAGAAAAGGTATTATCAATGTCAGACCCCAATATATTGAGTAAGCAAAAGCAGAAGAAGAAGAAGAAGAAGAAGAAGGAGAAGAAGTTACTCTTTGGTTATTACTTAATATTTAGTTATTTACTACCAGTCACTTGTCACTTCTTCCATTCTTCCTCATCAATACAACTGCTGCCGGAGCTTTTAGCTGGAAAAGTTAAAAATGGATGTTGATTTGTGGTCTTCAAGACTCCATTCTGCTAAGCACCTATCTTCTACTAGATACACCTCTGGTCAATCTTCTCCCCTTTTTGTGTCTTCATTTTCAATTTTTAATCTTGGGTTTACAAGGTTTTTTACTCCATTTTCATAAATTCATGTTATTTTTATGCTTATTGCTTCTGTTAGCTGTTCTTGTTGTGCTTTTTGGGAAATAGAGGTTTTTTTTTTTTAATGGGGTCTTATCCATGTTAACATTAGTACAAAAGTTGAGTTCTTTTTCTTATTTTGTACAAGTATATGATTAGAATCCTTGAATTTTTTTTCTCTTGTTATTGTGTCCATGGTTGGAATCTTGGAAGATTTTCATTTGGTGGGTTTATTATGATTAAGGAAATATAGGGTTGGGTATATATTGTTGAAAAGCTTCTTTGGATATTCTTTTCAGGAAGAAAGAGAAAAGTGAATTTTGTTTTAGGCTAATCACCAAGCAAAATGACTAATTACAATGTTAATTAAAAAGGTCAAAATTAGTGACTTATAAGGTGTTGGTTACATGTCTCAAGACTCCGTAGGTATTTTAAGGAATTGGTATCAAAGGCACTACTTTTCTTTTTAGCAGCATAATCAAAATTTCCGGGCAAAAACTAACATGTGAAAGTTTCATATGGCTATAACCTCACCAAGGAAGAATCTTTTGATGGATCTGACTCGGATATGATTCTACAAAGTTGAAAGCTGTATACTTTCTCAACTGAAATGTCATATTTATTGTCGAAAATGTATTGAGCTTCATAGGTTTCCTTCTTTGACTATTCAATATGTATAATTATCTTGCTGAACTTTTAGATTGTTTCCGAGCATTTTCTGTGATCACTGCTGTAATAGATATATGATCTGGATTCTTAATAGCCATGGAATATATGTCATTGCAGTGCATATACTCAAGACTTCTCTTCTTTGTAATTTTCTAGTCGAAGTGTAGTTGTTAAGAAAGAATGTTCCTTCGTTCTGCGTTTCACTTATTTGATTTGACATTGTGAAATGGCGAGTTTGTAATAGTTGAAACTTGAGACCTGAGTGAACCTTCCTTTTAGAGCTCTGTGCAAATCTTCTAATTTCTTTATTCGCTAATACTTGTTAGATTGACGAATAACTCTTTCCTTTTCTCCAATTTCTATATATGAACAGATAATCATCTGGCAATAGATGATTCAGATGGAGATGAGGATTCTAGAGCTTACTTCCCTTGCCCTTTCTGCTACGTAGAGATTGAAATCCATATACTATGTGGCCATTTACTGGACGAACACTGCTTTGACTTAAAAAATGCAGTAAGTTGTTCTCTTTATTTGCTAACCTTCCTCTACTGCCTACGCCAATACGCACATTTCTGAGTATCTATCTGTGAATAGATGTAAACTTGGAACCTTTTCTGGGTTAGACTTGAATCACTGAATAATATTGACATATGTTCCTCTTCTCCAACCTTCCGAACACCCCTTCCAGCTCTTGTTGTTGAATTTTCTTCTCACAGATGTGAAAAAGATTACGGACTCCATAATAATCAACCAATTTGCTTGATCCGATAGGAGTTAGCACCAGCTGTCGATAGGGCAATCCCCTGCTGCTTCACACATTTCATTTATCTTTTTTGGTGATTACTGAAGTTGTGACTGGAACATTGTCAGGTATGTCCGCTTTGTGCTGGAAATCTGGGTAAAGACGTGATTGGACATTTCATAATACACCACGCAGGCTCATTAAAGGTACTCCTCACTTGCCGTTGAGCTTCACATACATGCAACTCAGTTGGCCCTAGTCCGTCCTGAGCTAGTCATGAACAATATTTTCCGGTTCCTGGGGAACGTATGCATTCTGTTCGCACAATTCCATCAATTGCAATAGTTTCATTCTTTTGATTAACCTGAATATATGTTTTACGGTTTGTAGCGCAGGAGAAAATCACTAAAATCAGGACTGTGGACTGCTGGTTCAGGTATGATAAGCAGGGAACTAAGCTCGTTTCTTTGGTCCTCAACAAATGATCGAGGGAACACAAATGAAGCTGTGCCAGATCTGCTTCTCTCACCATTTCTTGGTAGTATACCCAATTCACACTCTGAAGGAAGCCAGCAGGATGAATCTTTTGAAAGTAGTGCTTATTCAAAAGGGTAATCAATGCTGTTTTTATTTCCTAACTTGATAAATGTGACAAGTGGATTTATGAACAAACCTTGTAAATAGTTTGTTCTTTTGTCCTTCATTTTATAGTTTTTCTGCTGTTACATGTGAAATCCATGATCAGTGTGTGAGAACAAATAACAGTTCTCCATAACTCCATATGCTATAGCTCTAAAAACTCAGTGAATTTCGGTGTTTTGTGATTTCTGGATTTCTTAGGGATCGTGTTTTCCTTTTGTTCAGTGCGTTAAAGGTGTTTTCCTTTCTGGATTTCGGTGTTACTGTTAAAGGTGTTTCTTGCATTTCAACTATTATGTGAGGGATGATACCCTGCTGTTTGCAAGTTTTAGTATTAGACTATGGAAATTTGACAAAGTGTACACAAGTCAAATGATGCTAATTTTCTGCTTTGTTCTTTTTGGGGGGTAATGCAGTGAGAAATCTTCAGTTGACGGAGGTGATAAGGTGGATTCAGAGGAAAGAAGGCAGAGAGCTGCATTTGTTCAAGAGTTGATAGCCTCAACCATCTTCTAGTCGGAGTACAAAATTTCCCGAATGGTGCAAAGAGCTGCATCAACAAGACACTGGGGTTTTTAGAACTGGTGCATGATTTTAGGATATATTCTCCTTGTTAAGGTATTATGAACATTACAGGAACCCTGTAGAAATATGTGCAAGGCTGTATTATGAATTTTAATCAATGCCAAGTACAAATATTGAACTTCTCAATCTTCTTTTTTACACTAAAGCATGATTTTTCCACCCTTTTTTGGCTACACATTAGCTATTGAATGTTGAAGAGTGAAGAGGTGGTCAACTATGCTATTTAGTGCCTGGGTTCCACACTGTGATAGTCGTTCATTCATACAAAACATTATTCGCGAGCCGAGTCAAATGAAATAGAAATAAATCAATACAATTTCACAAATTGAAGGGCTTCAAATGCCATATTGCCCAGAAAAAATGCATATAACCCTGATCATAATTATGAGAACTTTCATCAGAGACGTATATTAAGCAATCACTTGAGATGTGATGTTTCCACTGCATAGAATCAAATATATGCAACAGACAGCAACGTCGAGTTAACCAACAGAATCATAAGAACATTTGTAGAAATATGCAACAGACAGCAACGTCGAGTTAACCAAACAGGTGAACAGCCAACATGTATCCACAAACTAATGCACATAAACTTGAAGATAAAACTGACAAACAATGAGCTACCATAATCTTCACTTAACAATTAGACGTCAACCAAGCATGATCAAATGATGATAAGAACTCACATTGAAATTATCACAAAAATACAGTTCAACTAGACTAAACATCAAAAAGGGCAAATAGAAGAACAAAACTACAAAATATATGGAAGTGAGTTCCAAAAGTTTTGATTCAATGGAACTAATTGCACAAATCTGAGGATATAACAATCAAAAAAGCAAACGCCCGAGCACATTTCCTTCTCAAGTATCTACTCAATGATGGACTGAATAACACCAGCTCCAACAGTCTTCCCTCCTTCTCTGATAGCAAACCTCATACCTTGTTCACAAGCCACAGGCATAATAAGTTCCACAACCATCTTGACACGATCGCCAGGCATAACCATCTTCGACTCCTCATCCTTATCATTCATAATGGCTGTCACTTTCCCTGTAACATCAGTAGTTCTCATGTAGAACTGAGGCCTGTAACCAGCGAAAAAAGGTGAATGCCTCCCACCTTCTTCCTTCTTCAACACATAGACAATTGCAGAGAATTTCGTGTGGGGAGTAATAGCTCCCGGTTTAGACAAAACCATTCCTCTCTGAATATCCGCCTTTTGAATACCTCTCAACAACAACCCCACATTATCACCAGCCATAGCATCATCCAAAATCTTCTGAAACATTTCAACTCCCGTCACAGTAGTTTGTCTAGTATCTTTCAAACCCACAATATCCACAATATCCCCAACCTTAATCAACCCTCTTTCAATCCTCCCGGTGGCAACAGTACCACGACCGGTAATCGAAAACACATCCTCAATAGCAAGCAAAAACGGCAACTCAGTTTGTCTTTGAGGAATAGGAATGTAGCTATCAACAGCATCCATAAGTTCATAAATCTTATCAACCCATTGATTCTCACCACGTTTAATACTCGGGTTCTCCATCAAAGCCTCCAAAGCCATAAGAGCAGAACCCGAAATAATAGGAATATCGTCACCAGGAAACTCATAAGAAGACAACAACTCACGCACCTCCAATTCAACCAATTGCAAAAGCTCCTCATCATCAACCTGATCTTGCTTATTCAAAAACACAACCATATTGGGAACACCAACCTGTTTGGCCAGCAAGATATGTTCTTTAGTCTGAGGCATAGGACCATCGGCGCCAGAACAAACAAGAATAGCACCATCCATCTGAGCAGCACCAGTAATCATATTCTTGACATAATCAGCGTGGCCGGGGCAATCAACGTGAGCATAATGTCGATTCTCGGTCTCATACTCGACAGTAGCAGTATTAATAGTGATACCACGGGCACGTTCTTCAGGGGCAGCGTCAATCTCATCGTATTTCTTGGGAGCGCTGTTGCCCATACCGGCGAGAGCCATGGTGAGGGCAGCGGTGAGGGTGGTTTTGCCGTGGTCGACGTGGCCAATAGTGCCGATGTTGACATGGGGTTTCTTGCGCTCGAATTTGCCACGGGCAGCGCGGACAGTGAAGGAGCGGCGACGGGTGATGACGGTGGAGGGGGAGGGGGTGGAGGAGGTCAGGAAGGGGGAAATGAAAGAAGATGAGAGGAGGGTTTTTGGGGTTAGTGTTTGGGGCTTTGGGGTTAGAAATGTGGGGGAAGAAGAAGAAGAAGAAGGGGTTTGATATGATAGTTTTGAGGATGTGGAGACCGCAGCCGAGGCGGAAATTGCCATTAGAGAGTTAAGGGTTAGGGTTCAGAGAAGAAGAATGGAGAATCAAGAATAGCAAGAGAAGAGAGGAGAGGAGAGGAGAGGATTTGGTTCGTTATCTTCTTTGGTCAGGGAAAAGAGGGGCTCCTGTGAGTTTTATCCACTCTACTCTATACACCTTGTGTTATCCAGGGTATCATGGATTTTCTATACAACTAGGCCAAACAAGTTGACACATGGACTGGATTCATAGCCAACTTAATTTCAAAACGACTCATACAAGTATAGGGATTAAGTGTTAAAATCGGCCTAACACGTGCAATGGTAACAAATTAGATTTAATGTTTAGAAAACGACATCAATTTAGACTAAACGTTTTAAAAAAATACCAATTTAGATTTCGATAACCAAATTTGACACGTCATATATACACACATTTTTCTGTTTTGGCACCGTAAGTTTAACGTTTATAATAATCTAATGTTTTAAACTTGAAGGTCATAAATATAATGCAGGTCTCAAAATAAAGTAGGCTTGACGTCCATAACTATTGTAATTTGTCATTTTCATTTCATATATGAAATGTGGTTCACAATAAACATCATCCCTCATGTCATTAGTAGCAAGCACATACAAACTTTGCCCATGCTTAAGCCACGTCGTCAACTGAGGTCCTCTACTTCTGTCTCAAACAGTTGCCCCTAAATCACTAATGCCAAAGCAAATCCAATGCTTTCTTCTCTCTTAATTTCTATAAAAACTGTGGAATTATTTCAACCCAAGACAGCACAGAAAGTGATACAGATTTCATATATTAACCCACTTGAGCAAATGAATGGTCTTATAGCAGCAACAACAAATGCACCACAGTCAAATCTTTCCCATTTTTTACCGCGTACAAAACCAACTCGATGTTATTCAATTAGCAACTCATATTTGTTTTGACCAAGTTTCAAACATAACATAATCAAAAATTACCTCTGTGATAAACAAAAATAAGAAATTGAATCATAAGGACCGAAAGAGGATAAAAATCTCATTGTGATTCCTAAGCTGCATTATTTCATACATTGTCTCGAAATCAAGAGTCTATCTATCAACACAGTAACAAACAGTTTGAATGTGTTGGGTTCAAACATATTTTAAGATATCTCCAGATGAATCATAATCTATAGATTGCTTCAGCAGCACAAATAAATGAGAAACCAAGTGAAAACCAATACTAAGAACGTACGCAATAATTAATCAAAAGATGGTAAGAAATATTTACAAGTATACATTTCCACAAAATTTCCATTCCTATCAAACTAGAAAGTAGAAGCAACACATCAACTAATATTTTCAGTGGCATCATAAACGTATAGTCGATCATTATTATCAGTTCTCAGCTCATCATCATCAGTTAACTCCAGTGTAAGTTAAGGATTTTGTACCTCCGTTTTGTTCTCTTCTCGTTACGAATCAATGCTGAATGCATGTATAGAGCTCACTCACTTGCAATAATTTCTTAATATCAACTTGTCATCCACCATCCAAAATTTCGTATTGCCAGCCAACTAAAGCATTGTTCTTTAGAGCTTAAATCTTCAAGCACTCAAGCATCTCTCGGGCCTCACAATTCTTTTTATATCAATCGGGTTACCATCCACCCTAGAGATGCACAACGGCAAGAGACTTTTGATTCTAATGGGAATCTGTATCTTAAAAAATGCACAACATAGAAAGGTTTCAGATCGTTGCATAATCAGGCATTTTGGATGCACATAAGTCTAAAACCTGTTCGCGAATTTCCGTTGAAGCTTCATGCAAAAGGTCCGATATTTCTAATTTGTGTTTGTGTTTCAGGTCCTCTAGTTGATTTTTCTGTTCTATCAACAAATTCTCAAGTTTTTGAGCAAGTATGTGCACATTCGACTCACAATTGTCTTTGTCACCTGGTTGTGCTTCACTGTCAACATCAACATCATGTTCCATCGAATTTGGACTACCACCATCTTGGCTACTGAGGTCAGGCTCATTAGGAGCCAAGTTTGAGCGTTCCAACCTACTAGGAGAGCTTCCACCAACTGCTTTTGTAAAGTCAGACCAGTACTTTCGGCCTGAAGGCAATCTTTCCAATGCCAGACTAGGAGAGCTCACCTCATTTACTAAGAAAGAATCATCCCTGAATTCCGGGACAGGCGTTTCTGAGACAGTAAGCTCTCCACAGATATCATCTGCGCAGATGGGTGCCCAATCTGGAATATGTGATCGAATTTCAGAATCAATCATTGTAGCAATTGATGGAACGTCTTGATCAGTCAGATCCAACTCCTGAACCATTTCGCTAGCAACATCTGTAGCCGTGTCTACCTCAATATCGAAGGGAAAGTGGATATTGCGGATATGACCTGAAAGAAGAGAGTATCAGTTATCCGTTAATGTATGATAAGCGAGTAGCGAGCTAAATGACTGAAACTCGCAAGAGAAATGTAACCTGTAGAATCGGCTATTCTTAATTTTAGAAATATTGTATTTGCATCTTTTCTTTGTCCTTCTACTGTAACGTCCCTACTTAGCTCAACGGAAGACTCGCTTGTATCAGCACTGGCCTGATCAGAATTACCAACTGCAATTCTCATGTAAAAACCGAGGAGTAAGTTGTGAGAAATCTACCCCTAAATTTGAAACAAATATACAGAAACACGACTTTGTGCTAGTTGGTAGGGATAGACACGGATTCTTACGATTTAATCTTGAATCATACATTAAAACATAATGTTGTCACATTTGTTATTGTTTTTGACCGAACCCAGTCAAACCATGTCAATAGTTTGTCAATAGTTTTGTTAACTTCGGATCATTTCACTTACATATTTTATCAAAGTGAACGAATTTAGTATGCGTATCCAGCCTACTAATTTCGATGCTGTAGGCTTTCAGGGGAAAAATACATCATTTGACGTATCTCATTTGAAAACTTTTCCAGTTTAACTAACTCCAATAACATTTTAACAACTCCAATAATATTTTACCCGGAGGATGTGATTTGGGCGGTAAGGAACGACCCACAGATTCTCTTTCCTCATCACCTAGAAATGGATCCACCAAAAGTTCCTTTGCAGGCAATCTATCAGAAGCTTTTGAAATACATTTTTCAATAAATGCTTTGACAGAAGGATCTGTCACCTTTGCCAACGATGCTGGCTTTATTCCCTATCACAAAAAAAAACATTACTAAGAGTGCATACTAAGACCATAAAAGTGCATATCCATTATCTCGCCTATCAACCGTTCCTAATGTAATGCATATCCATTATCTCGGTAATGGTATTTCAAATGAGAGGAGGAGGTTTAGGGTGGAAATACGAGTTACATATTGTTAACACGCATGTTCTAAGTTATTGACAAAGCTTCATAAACACAAAAGCAACAATAGATATCTAACTACAAAGATGATAAAAGAAAATGACCATTATTAAAGCTAGTGTATGCACAAAAGCATCTTGATGCTCTCACTCCCGTCTAATCAGTGCAATTTAACAAATTCTTGTAATTGACAATATGGCAGTGATTTAACACTTAAAATAAACAAGTGGTATTTCATTGGAAAGAATCGTGGCCAAGGTTGATCTTTATCTAATGTGTCACTGCTGAGAAATTCAATATGTGAGCGCAAAAAGGTTGTATACAATCATGAAAACAGAAAGAAGGATAACCACCAAAATGCATACAGATCATCCTATGTATCATGAACATACCGTAACAACCTAATGACAACCTATAAAGGAATGCAATAATGAATTGCATAAGTATATCATGTTATTGGTAGTTTTCCTCAAACTCCTAAAATACATGCGGGAATTCGATATATTTTACTAGTTTACCCATGAAATAAGTAAGATATAAATGAATTAATATTAGGGCCAGCTCTCTAATAGCTTACCGATGTTACTTTCTTATATATTTGGGCAGCATTGGAACATTCAATATATGGGTAATCAAAAGTCACCAACTCCAGCAAGCACATGCCGAAGGCATATATATCAACAAGCTCATTGTATTCTTCCTCGTAAAGCTCTGGCGCCATAAATTCTGGTGTGCCTAAATTCACATGAACACTGACTTTATCAATTTATCCGTGAAAGCCTAAATAACACTTCTACACATGAAAAATGTCGAAAATCTTTAGAACATTGTACTCACCAATCACGCTATGAGCTGATCGTGCCTGTTGAAGAATAGCAGCTAAACCAAGGTCACCAATTTTCACCTCACCATGGTTCCCATTGACAAAAATATTGTCACATTTTAAGTCTCGATGAATAACTGGTGGATCATGACTGTGAAGGTACGAAAGGCCTTCCAGAATCTGCCTAGACCATTTCTTCAAAGCTCTCAAATCAACATGTTTATGTTTTCTCCGGTACCTGACTCATATTTATAACAATCTCATACACAAATGGAACTTAAATGGATCAATATCTAGAATAATGCACTTGAAAAGCTTACTGGCGTAATGTCCCGGAAGTGAAAATCTCAGTGATGAAGTTGATATTCTCATTCTTGGTATCGACCCACGAATTATAAAATTTGATGATGTTTTTGTGTTTCAACGTCTTGAGCAAATGAACTTCGGAGTATAAACGCTCCAAATCCACGGAATTACGCACTAGATCTGCCACTTTAACCTGATTCCAAGCTACTTCTAATCCTTCCCATTCATCAAATGCTCTGTATCTAATCATCATTCATCAAGGAAATAAACACGAATTATACATTTGATCAATCAATAACCAATACATAACACTACTAGCATCAAAAGGATACACTTTTTTGAAGGCACCACGCCCGAGAATCTCTTTATACTGCAAAAAAGGACAATGTAAGCGAAAATAACCAGAATTATAATTGAATCCAAAATTAATAATAAAAGAGAAACGGAAAAACTGACCCGACCGTAACGACCAGAAGGATCAATCTCAACGAATTCGGCATCGGAATCATCAGGTTCTTGTTCGGACTGAGATTCCTGAGGCATGCTGTCGGCTTAAACAGGATTCGAGAGATAGGAATGAGTACTCAAATATTGATCAGATCGAGTGGAAGAGAATTGAGCTAGAGAAAATAAGGAGGATGAATTAAACGGAGAAGAAGGAAAAGTAGAGAGGAAGGTAGGGATAGAAAAGGGATGAGGAATATGAAAAAACAGAGAGATAGTTTCGTGAAAGAGAAGCTAAGAGAAGATTAATGGCCATCATCAACAAAAACAATAGAGAGAAAAAGGACGACTGTTACTATGAGCTCAATTAATTAAAATTGAGAATCAGAGTGTAAAATAAAAGGTAAGATTTGGAAGTACATGTATGTATGTCAAATGAAAAGGATCACAGAATCTTCCTTTCGTCTCTCCAATCCTCTCCTCTATCGTTACTCTTTCATCTCTTTCCATTCGACTTTCTCATTTCCCTTTTTATATTTATACTCATCAGATGAGACTCGGTAGTAGAATCTCCTATTAATATTTTTTTATTTTTTTTTTATGCATTCTTTACATTTTCTTGCTTCATTTTATAAAATTAAAACAAATCAATATTTACTTTTTCTTTTTATAAATTTTTTAGATATCATTAATTTATTTCCTACTGTATTCTTTTTGTCCCAGTTTTATTTGTCAAGTCGATTTTCTAATCTTAACTTTTTTTTAAATTTTTTTTGCCAAGAGCCAACATGTGAAGTTTGAATCTTCTGCATTTCATTAAATTGTCATAAATAATAATCCCATTCTTTTAGTATAATCAAATTATTATGAATCTTTAGGTGATTTTGAGGACTTCCTTTGTAATTTCAGAATTGGTAACAACTCAACAAAAGATGGTAAATTTGAAAGCACCAATCATTCAACCGGCACATAGATCATAAGTTTGAAGGCACCCATCATTCAACCGCCACATGTTACTTGACCATCGCAATCATTCGACCGATACATGCTACTAGACCGCTGCAACTAACAGCTTAACGTTCCAATTTCAATTTGAGGAATTGTAAAGTTTGGCAATTTTCCATTTCACTAGAAAGGTGTGTTCAGTTTTTGCCTATTAAAATGTTGTGGTTGCTACCAATTAGATTAACAATAATTAATGTTTAGTAAAATCGTCATAAATTATTATTAATATGTAAAATATCTAATATAGATTTGTTTTTGAAGAAAGGAAAATTTGCATTAGATATGATAAATGGCATTATTAGCAGTACAAGTGGAAAGGAGGGGGATAACCCTCAACAAAAGTACATTTTGACATTTCATGAGCATTCATCTGATCTGAGATGGCTTGACATGTCGATTGTGAAACTGAAGAATCATATTTACAAGAGGCAATATCCAATAAATTAGATTAAATTATAATTTAATTACAAGTTACCATCTTTTCAAAATGGCTTCCCTTTCAATTTCAAAGGACAATAAATACCCGATTTAAAATTAAATTTCTATCAATCCTTGACATAAACATTTCCACCTATAAGGCCATAAGCAATATGATATCCACTAGATTTGACAAATTCATCAGATCCAACAGCTCAGATTCCATAAACATGCTCTTCAACTGACTCAATTATAAGGAGATCTCCACTCTTCTATGAGCAACCAAAACTAAAACAAATAAAATAAAAAATGAATAGATATACAAATAGCAAGGTCAACCATTGCAAAGTATTCTCAAATGTAATAATGAGAATTTAGTACTTCCAGCTCATCAGCCAACCAGATGAAGCAATATAGAAGTGAAGAATGTGGCTTGACCATTTCCTATCATTATGGATCTTCCCCTTTTAGTAATACTATCCACATGTTCTTTAAATATAAAATCATGTACATGTGTTCTGTTAAGGGTCTTAAATATTTGGTGTCAATTTTCAGTTACCCGATTTATTATGTTTTATATATGTTCTACATGACTACATAAGATGTAAATGCGAGGAATAATGATACTTATGTCCATCAATACTCTTTGTAACTGTTACATGTCAGAAATTACAACCCCTACTCTTAAAACAAGACTTGGAAAAAAAAAACACAGATGAAATATGCTGTTATATTTGGAGATACACCTAACCTAAACAAGACAAGGAGCTTTACCACTCAAGCTGCTGAATAAGATCAGCACATTCAAATTAACAACACAGATGAAATATGCTGTTATATTTGCAGATATGCCTTATCGAAACAGGACAAGGAGCTTTACGACTCAAGTTGCTGAATAAGATCAGCACATTCAAATTAACGACACAGATGAAATATGTAGTTATATTTGCAGATATGCCTTGTCTAAACAAGACAAGGAGCTTTACAACTCAAGCATTCAAATTAACGACTTCAGTCTGCTATCTATCTATTGTCTTCAATATTAGCATTCCAAATCCAGCCTAATCATAAAATTTCAGAAACAATTTTCGGGTTTAATTCAGCTTGGATATGCTTATCTATACATGACCTTGCAGCCAGAGAAAGAGTGCATATATTGATAAAGGCCTCTGATCTCTGCATACTTCTTCTACTTTCTCATAAGATTGCAACACACCAGAGACAGAAAGAAATGAACTATTGTACATTCCATTTAAGCTTTTTCATAGGTAATCTACTCTTTTCGGACTTTATATGGTCAGCAACAGAAAGTCCACCCTCAAATCTATATGCTACACATTTTCAAATCATAGTTCAATTACAATGAATGCATTTATATGATCTTAATTATGAGGCCAACGTCCAAAACTCATCATATAGCATACCTTATATTCTCCAACTCAATGAATAACAAGAATATATTATCAGCTACAACACACAACAATAGTGCAACATAAATCACGATCAAACATGCACAACTAACTTCTCTAATACCCATAAACTAAACCTAAAGAATGTAGGACCGCCCATGAACTTTTGCTTACATATATCAGGACATAGCTTGTAGCTGGATCATCACATTATGCATGTATCCTAAGTTTTATAAGGAAATTATATAGGTAAATTATACATAAATCAAAAGCCAAAACTGAGTGCAAGGAATACCATGATTACATGCCCACAAACACAAGTTAAATCCTTTTGCTGCTCGTCACATGTGCCACTGCCAGCCCTCCCATATAATCCCTACTCTAATTTATGAGATTTATTTATAGAGGAAAAAAAGGAAGCATGAACTAAACCTCAATTAATGAAATAAAGGAAAGCTAGCAGTGCAAATAGTTCTCACTTTTCTCAGCAGCATGATCTAATTCCTCTGTCTGTCTTAAAGATGGATAATAAAACTCCAACTAGCTATAAAGCTCACTATTGCTTCTTCAGTGCATTCATCTTGTCTCTGAGATAGTAAAGCTTGGCCCTCCTCACTTTCTTCTTGTCAAGCACCTTTATTTCCTTTATGTTAGGTGAGTACCTATAATTCACCACGCACTCATTTTAAACAATGAGAAATTGAGGTTGTAGAAGTGAAGAACAAGTGAAACAACAGTAAACCCACATTATCAACAACAATACAAAAATAGACAACTGACTACATGCATTACCTAATAATAAATTCCATGTAGTTTTTTTGTTCATTGTGATTATCCCTGGAATAAAGAATTAAGATAATAGCAAAGACTACAGTACATCTGATTAAAAACTATGCTTTAGTATCATCTAATAGTTAATAAAGTTCGAATTTATCTCCAAGACCATCAAGTTTGGAATGAAGGTGTATTTGACATGAAAAAGCAATTTCATTTGCCCTAATTAATCTAATATATTTCAATTGAAAGAAATAACCTACTTTTCTCTATGACAAGAGGATTCTAAAGGCATTAATATAAGCTATCCCTGTCTAGTATATGGTACCTTTTAACACATGGTTTCCCATATTATCAGTCCACATGAAACAAAAAAGGAGTCATGCATCATGGCTCAATTAATGAAAGTGAAAGATCAAACTATATGACATTTCAAGGAAATTAGATGACCGAAATCAAGCATAGTTTCACTATTATCCAATTATAATTGGTCCATATCTGAAAAATATGCAAATGTAAACAACAACTCTATATCCTACAGTTCTGTGCACCTTAAGTCATAGAACAATAAATTGATTGATGAATGTAGGTTTGCTTATTAAAAATCACGAATTTGTGTGTGTTTTTCCAAACCATAAGATGCTTTGAGCCATAAATTTCAACAGAAAAGGTGTACCATCTATAAGTTAGCAGCTCCCAGTCCCAACACACAAAGATAAGAAGACAAGAAAAAAGCAAAATGCTGAATCTCCAATTCAATGCACCAGTGGAAAATAGCAGAAGCTAGTTGAGCAATAACCAGTTCAAAACAACAAACATCTGACTACATCCGAGAGTACTTACAATGGGTAGAGAGACTCGACTCCAACACCTGCCACTAGCCTCCTCAATCTGAAGGTAGTATTTAATCCAGCATTTCGTCTAGCAATAACAATGCCTTTCACAATCGAAACACGCCTCTTATTCTCAGGTACTTCCTGAAAATATTAAGAAACAATAGATTCTACTGATACATAAAAATTCAACAAACCACAAAGTACTAATAGAAAAAAATATCTTTTCTTTTTATTTTTCACAAAAAGAGTTATACCACTTTCATTTGCACAATATAACCAGGCCGTATATCAGGAATCTCCTTGTGAGTCTTCACATCTTGCACCGCTTCCTTGTCTAGAATCTGCAAATATTAATAGCACAGTAATAAGCAAAACAAAAGCAAAATGTAATCAATTCTACGTTCTGTGAACAAATCACATACCTGCATTATGTGCCTAGCAGTCTTATCAAGCCTCTTAAATTTTACTGGAGGGGCTACATTTATCTCTGGTTCCGAAGGAACTTTAACAGCTGATTCTACAGGGCTTCCTGCTGTTGTCATAGTCCTAAAACAAGGCACCAAAGTTGTCCTCGAGGAAACATTGAGCCCCGTACTGGTAGCGTCGCCAAATCCTAAGTTTGTCTGCCAAAAGAATATCAAAATTGAATAATTCAAAGTCATATTGCAGAACATGGAATCTTTGTTTGAGAAAATAAAAAGCTGAAAGAGAGAAAAGAAAGGACATACAAGAGTAGCTATAGAGCGGAGTAAGTAATTGTTGGAAGCAGGAGCAGAAATATCAGAGGTGAAGACATGAGGTTGAGAGTTGCCGCCACCTAAATAAGATCTGTAGAGACCGATATTTGAGCTGTTGAGTGTTCGAGTTCGAATTAAACTCCGGCAGAATGACTGCATCTCTTTTTAGCGACGAATCTGCACTCCAATATTGCAGATTAAGAAAACAGATTCAAATGTTGCAAGAGAGAATTGGAATGGAGGAGATGAATCAAAAACCCTTTGGTCACGATGCTGCTCATGACCAAACTGCCCCCCGTTAAACCTTGGTTTCACGAGGATTTTGTAGTTTGGGCTGTTGGATCACAACCGGGCTGGCCCATTAACTATGTAACTCTATACTTATATTTCCTTTATTCTGGGTATGAAGATTTAGAAGGCTTGAATTTGGGCTTATTCTGCTTAATTGCGCAACATAGGCCCAAAGCATGTCATGGAAGGAAATTGACCTCAAGAGATCTATTTTGAAGGGAAATTAATGCATTTTGGATAAGCTCCGGGTTTCGGTATGCCTTTCAGACGAAATTTTGTTTGGATACCACCTTAAAAAAGTGAGTATAGTTTGGATGTCATTGGTGTAATTTACCCATAAAAGAGCACATGAGCCTTTTGCACCATTAATGGAGTATCATACATCGTTTGCCCTTTGATGCCCCAACGCCCTAGGACCTTTTTGACATGATTTTTTAATTCTTTTACTACCATGCTTTGGCTAATGTCAAATGAGGTGAGTTTAAATGTTATCAGTTTTTACGATTCAATTTGCAAATATTTAGGTAAAATTTGATGATGTGAAGTATGTTATAGACAACTTCTTTCGTTGGTGTTGATGTCTTGAAAATGAGAAGATGACTTGTTGTCGGGGATTTGCTAACTCGAACATCGGGTTTACTTGTCACTAATGTAAAACGAGATGCAAATATTGTAGTGGATCTTTTAGCTCAAAAATACTTTTTATTGGTCTAGTCTTACGTGTTGGATAGAGATGTAAATGAAACAGGGATTTTCCGTCCCTGTTGAAGACCCATGCCGCCGGGGAAGAGGAATCCCCGATACGAATCCTCATGGAACATGGATGAGGATGATTTGGCTTTCTGTGGCAAAAACGAGGAGAAGTATCCCTGCATCGTGGTGATCCATATCCTCATTAATCATCCATGGTATATCTGATTATTTCCTGTTAATCTATTAATTTTATTTTACTATGCACATCACTTCATTTGTTCTGCAATGTATATATTTAGTATTTGTAGGATTTGAAGATTAAAGACTTAACTATTTAATATGAGAATTAATTGAAGTTTTGTAATTAAGCCTTTTGTTTTATTTATGAGAGAAAAAGTTATAAAATGTTTTTGTAAGTTTATTTTTATCTCATTAACACCCGTTTGACATTACTTTTCCACAATCTAAAAGCAATTCTCGCGGCTTTTCTAACTAAAAATATAGTGTTTGATAAATGCAATATTGTCTCTTGAGAAAGCAGATAAAACTGTTTTAGACAAAGTTAAAATTTGTAGCTTTAAAGAAAACAGCGGTAACAATTTATTTAGAAAGTCTAAATTGATATTTGTTTTATTCAAATGGAGATGACTTCCAATGTAATTTAATAAAAATAATTTTTATTTTTTAGACCTTTCATATGTATTTACTAAAATTTTTTTTTTTTTTTCCAACCGTATTTTCTTGCATATTAACTGCTAAATGACAAACAGTAAAACTATCATTTGATAATAGATTCTTTCCTGACACAAGGGGAAAAAAAGATACTACAATCCACAGCAATTTAAACTTTAAAGTATGCCCCAGATCGAACTGTATAAAATTTGTTTCAAATAATGCAAAGACCCACCTAGGAAATCTACCCTCTTTCTTCATTCAATTTAGTATACTATTATTTTTCTGAAAGTTTTGACTGATCTGATCAGATCAGATCATATGCTAACCTTTTTAACTCATGTGCTGTCACGCTTTTAAGACTTCTATACCCCAAATCTGGTGAAAATGCCTTTCTATGCTTTTAACCTTGCATGGAAATTTGTATTTTCATTTTTTATAGCATGTATTTCCTAATCTAACAATCAATAACCAAAACTTTCATTGGATTCAATAAAGTTAATACTGCTAATTATTTAAATGAAAACATACACATGAAATACAAAAATCCAGGTAAGAGTCTAAAGTATAATTGAATATAAAAAAGAGTATCTTTCTTTCTTTCTTCACTCACTCTCACTCACTGCCACTTAGAAAATATTTTTTTATTTTCATTTGCTGCCAAGAACAACCCCTCTGGCACTGCTCTTATAATATCCATATCTCTTTCTTCTCTTATTATGCTATGCTATGCAAATGCAATCCCCAGCTCACTCTTCTTCATCCTGTTCTTTTTCCATCTTTTTCATAAATCACCCCAAATTTTGATCCCAATTCAAACATTTTAAAGAAGTTGTTAGAGATAGTTAAAGCTAACAACATCTTTTATATTAATCTCTTAGAGAAGCGCGAGCTATGCAAGAGAATCCAATCGGGATCCCAGCTTGCTTTACCTCGGGCGACAAATTCACCGATGATCCGACCACTATAACAAGGTCCGGGCAGAGTGTATTCATGTCCGTCTACCGGACAAAAATAGCAGATCAGTGCAGGCTTATTACAATCACATGGTGCAAGAATCTGTTACTTCACGGATTATCCGTATCGGTACAAGGTCCAGAAGGTGATCAGAATCAGTATGCCTGTAAAGTAGAGCTGAAGCCATGGTATTTCTGGAGAAAACAAGGTTCCAAACGTTTCCTAGTTGACGGAAATAAATCTGTCGATATATTTTGGGATCTCAAGTCTGCTAAATTTAACGGCGAAACTGAACCCAGTTCTGAATATTACGTGGCTGTTGTTTCCGACGAAGAGGTTGTGTTACTCCTCGGAGATTTAAAGAAAGATGCGTACCGGAAAACCGGATGTAGACCTGCGTTGATTGACCCGGTTCTCGTGTCGAGAAGGGAGCATATATTTGGGAAGAAGAAGTTCTTGACAAGAATGAAGTTTCATGAGAAAGGAAGAGTTCATGAGATTTCAATTGAGTGTAAAAACAACGGAAATTCGTCGGCAAATAATAGAATTTCGTCGGTAAATAATGGAAATTCGTCGGGAAATAAAGGAAATTCGTCGGGAAATATTGGGTCGTCGGTAGAGCCAGAGTTGGAGATAAGGATAGATGGACATATAGCTATTCATGTTAAGCATCTTCAATGGAAGTTTAGAGGTAATCAGTGCTTTAATTTGAATAAATTAAGAGTAGAAGTATATTGGGATGTTCATGATTGGTTATTTAGTCCTGGATTAAGACATGCTTTGTTTATCTTCAAACCCATAATGCCGATTTCGACGCCAATTTCTTCACTTTCAACAACATCATCGTCAGTTTCGTCGCCGACGGAAAGTTGTGGTTCAGTAGAGGGTGTTATTGGGGCTGCCGGTGGTGGGTCTTCTGATTTTAGCTTGTTCTTGTATGCTTGGAGAGTTGAATGATGAGGAATACAAAAAAGAAAGAAAGAGCTTGTGGTGGGTTTGGAAAAATTGTTAGTTTGGTCTTAATTTTGGCCTGCTAATTCAATTTAGTCCAAATAGTTTGAGGTATCATTTTGGTCTTTTAACTTGACATTTGTAGTTAAATTAGTCCAACATGACACCCTGTAACCATAAAAATCAATACGTATTGATCATAAATATATTTAGGCAAAAAAAATGCATCTTGATTTTTTTATCATTCTAATTATGTTGCATTGACTCTCTAATTTCTTATTTTCTTTGCCTCATCAATCTATCTTTTTTTCTTTGTTACATTAAGCTTATAGTGACTTCAAAATTCCTTCAATTGTTTAACTTGACCTTATCCTTACATTCATGTTTGAAATTCGTACTTTTATGGTTGTTATATCAATGATTTCTTGAACTTTGTAAAACTAAGTAGATTGTCTTTATGAACTTTGAGAACATTTCAATAGCTCTCTAAAATTGTTTAAAGTGACATAATAAACTCTTTAAATTCGCGTAATAGAATAAAAGTGAATGTTAAAAAATTGTACATTATATCACTCTTAACAAATTCAATAAGCAAATATATTGATTTAAACAAGTTTAGGCGGCCAATAAATCATTTTAAATAAAGTTAAGTGATAATAAATTACTTTAAGTAAGTTAAGAGAGCTAACAATATACTTGTAAGTTTAAGAAATTAATCCATTATATTTTTGCCAAATATAATTCAGGAATAACTTCTCATATAGAGTGTAAAAACCTTTCTTCTTTTTGAGTTATAAAACATAGAATTAGAAGATGATGGGGGAGGATATAGAGATGGGGAAAGAAGAGAAGTAGGACCCAAAAGAAAAGAAGAGAGGTTGGGAGTTAGTTACAGCTAGCTTAGCTTAGGTGGGGTAGAACAAGTGGGCATAATTGGACAAGACAGATTGTCTCACACTAATACTATTACATATCATAGGACCAATTATTTTCACATCTACACCACCACACCCATCTCCTCTTCTCTCATTTCATCACTCTCTTCTTTCTTTTATATTTTATTCATTTTCCTCATTTCTTGATCTCATCTTGAAACATGACCACCAGTTTTCTGCCCTTTCATAACTATATATATAATTCAATAGTAATAATATTTTGATTAGGACTTGTGTAAACCATGGCTTTCTGAATGTTTGTATTCGGCTAATAAACAATTCTAGAAGCATGTGATCTTGGGTAAAAGGGGAAGATTTTAAGAACCACGACTGTCGCTCATGCCAATTTTTCTTTCCATTATATTAAAAATGCTTAATACTTATGAAGCTCCTTGAAGTTGTTGATTTTTTTTTTAATTAGCTCTTAGGCCACATAAGAATAAATGAATAAAATCTGCTACATTCGGCAAGTTAAAAGGGCAAAGTGAAAATAAATTACAAGTTAATATGGCTAATAAATTATCCTCTAAATTAATGAGCTAAGAAAAAAAAAAACAAGTTTCAAAAACAACATAAAAAAGCCTAACAAAAATTCATTCTTATTTTCTCCCTTTTTGCTTTTCTTATCCATGTTATTTTTCCTAAGAATTAATCACATAGTAATAAGGTCACTGGCTTCAAAACAAATGATTATGGTTAAATAATGTGCAAGGATGTATATCGGCTATGTTGGTAACTTACAAGATGTCTATATATTTTAGAGGGCTGAGTAAAACTAATAGTGACTTTAGAGCTATCAAAATTTCACAAATATTAGTACCGAACAGTTTAAAGGTGGTAAGGTGGTTGCTACTAAACTCATTACTCGGTTATGTCTACTAAGATGTAATGCAAAGTCTGAGTGTATGTCCTTTGAAGGTTGTGGATAAAAAGGTTTATTGAAAATGAGTTCTTAGTTAATAAGAGAAAATGATAGACATTCTTTTGGTAGATTATATATAGAAAGGTAGATAAGTAGTTCATTAACAAGTAAGGTAGATTAGTAGAAAAAAGTTACTTAGTAGATTTATCATGGTTCAACACCTCTATGTGCTTATGTCAGCCCAATGTACCATCTCTTGAGCTTTTACTCCATTATTGAATTCTTTTAAAGGCAGAATTACAAGCCTTTTACATAAAATATCCAAGTATGTTCAAGTAACCTCACATTACTTTTACTAATTTTCTCTCTACAGTTGTTTCTAACTCAAACAACGTTTTACAAAGTCTTATTGTGAACAAATATCATATTGGAATATTTACAAAGATGAGATTTGAAGTTTGTTCTAGATTATGCTTTGTTTTTCTAGCTTTTTCCAGATGTCTATTATACGATCTATAATTTGATTAAAACTCACTTGATGTACTTCTAGATTGTAATTTTTTAATTATCTTTATTAAGATGTACGGTTATTTCTATCAATGAAATTTATATTTTTTTATTCAAAAAGATGTTTGGACCCCAGACATGGGCCTCAGTGCATGACTAGTGCCGGGCCTAACTCCTTTTATGTATCAGTCGCCACTTTAGGCTCTAAGTTTAGGGAAAAAGGTAGTCTGCAACCAAATAATAAATGATTTTAATGAAGAAATAGACAAAGGATTCATGTTATTCATAGATAGGATACTTTTTGTTGATGTGAAGAGCATTTGCGGTACTTGAATGTTAAAATTATTGCAGTTGAATCATAATAAAAAGATAGCAACTTATCTTTGAAAATATGTAACCTACAAAACGAACTTGAATATATTTGTCGTGTATCCATCTTTAGAAATCATTTGAAAGTTGATGTTTACCTGCCAAAAATTAATATTGAATTAAGTCAAATGCACTACTAATTCAATTGAAATAATTATTCTAGTACTAATTAGTAGCTGGAATACAAGCAACTAATCCTCAAATTCCTAACTAATAACGTGACCTTTCTCATTCAACAAAGATTAGTTTTTATTTTTGGGTCTAATAATTCTTCAAATCATTCCAAAAAGAATTAACATTTTCAGTATCAAAATGAATGCTAATGAAGTATAGGATAAAAGACTAGGTAATCGCCTTCTCCACCATTATTGGCTGATAAGAAAAATAATAATTGCTCTAAATAATCTCATCTCCTCAAGCCTTTTCTTCGAATGACGAGCTTAACACAAAATGTTATGAAGTTTATTATTTTCCAAAACCAAACCACTTAGCAAGGAAGAACTTGTTTTTTCCACGAGAGGCCTCAGGAGTTGATGCTGCTGGTTGTCCTGTAATAATATATGAATAGCAACATACAACACCAATTATGCTCAATAGATGAAATTAAACAAAAATTAGGAACTAATTAGTGTTGAAAGTTAAACTAGGTAGTGATTAGTGAAGGTACCAGGTGGTTTTGGGGAGTCCTTAGTGGTTGTTCCATTTTTGAGGTCCTTTTGTTGAATCATAGTTTGTTCATTGCGAGATACCGAAGTTGACTTTCTCTCTGCTCCCTTTTGCTCCCTGTTCGACACGCTCTCCACACCGCCTTTAATTTGTTCCGACCAAATTCAATAACAATGTAACTTTCAGTCACTAAAAGCACAATACGGTTTGGTTTCAGAGTAAAATCGCAACTTATTTCACCTCTTGTAAAATCTTAATGTTAATAAGGTTCACTTTAATTAGCTGTGGTTTCCAACTTTTTGTATGTCGCGCTAAAAATTAAACCGGTAAATATTTTAATATGACGGAATAAACTATGATTTTTTTTAATGATTATTCTAACTTCAGATTTCTTTGTTTATAACCACATGGACATTATTAGCAGTTTGTATTCATTTTGCTAATATGATTACGGTGTAGGGTTTATAAATATGCAAAATCACATAGTTCATCCTCATATTTCACCTCTATAGAAAGTAGCTTACCGTCGCTTGGGGGCTTTCCGTAATTGTGCCGCAAAGCTTCAAAAAAGGATTTGTCTTTTTGATCTTGCATCACTACATAATTTAAGTAAACAAAGGAATCAGTTAGTTAGTTCACATCATTTTGAACAAAACTTATGAAAGTTATATATATTGATGGAGTTGGATAATTAGCAAAAGAATTACATTGACGAAAAAGATCATGTTGATAGGTAGAAGGTGAGCCAACTAATAGCAATTGAACTGCTTCCGAATCTCTTGTCATTGGCATCTTCACAGATGCATTCAAATTTTGAGTATCTAACAATATGCCTGAAAGCTGTAATGAGAGAGGATCTATTAAGGATACCTTAACCATAATAGAACATAATAATAAGTCTTTTATTTTTTTCAAAAGATTTCTACTATGGTTCTGAATTAATTGATATTGGATCACTGACAAGATGACATGTATCTCTTTTTGTGTTGATATGGATTTTTTCTATCAGGGTCCAAGTCCTCCTTTGCAAATGGAGGAACTGGCGCCATTTTAAATTTTTGTGTCATCATCTAAATGGTAAAACTAGCTTATAAGTGTAAACATTTTAGAAATTTTTTCAGCAGAAATTCAAAATTCTTGGTGTAACTGATTTACCAGAAGTTTTTTAAGGAACGGAGTTTGAAGCAAATGATAAGCATCTTCACAGTAATTATCCGTAAGAATGGCGCATTGAGATTCGACCTGCATTGATTAAATGCATTAATGAAGTTAAACATTAATATGAGAAAGAATTGTGATCCTAGTTTTGCCTCTAATGTGATTGTTGATATTGGATGTATTTATTTAGTTCACCTCATTATTAGTCTTGAGAACATCTTGTCCGATGACGAGGATGCTTAATTTCCCCTCCATAATTAGACTTTCTAAATCCACCTGCAGTATTCATGCAACAAATTAGTGAGCTGCATTATGATGAGAAATCCTAGTGTAGTAGTCTTTCACCATTGCAGAAATAATATTAACAATCTGAAACATTCAATTTAAAATGTGTAAACCACAACAAATAAGATAATTAGAACATTTTTGAGACAGCATAGGACATACCTCATCAGCAAAGAGCAAAGAGGTAGCATCAAGGCCAAGATGGTGAAAGAGCCAAGCAGCCTGCCTTTGTTTCCACATTTTACTCCTCCTTATGTTCATTACAGGCACCACTACATATCCATTATCCCCTTTGTCCTTGTTCTGCAACAACCACGCGTAGCATATCGCTGCTATCATTGAACTCGTACCTGCATGCATGCACTTTTCTCCATCAGAATCACTTATTCTTTCCTTCAAAAGCTTCATTTTTATCACTAAAAACAATCATATACTTAACTGTTGGAAGGGCCAGAAAGAATAACTTTTGCCTTAGAATGAATCTCCCCGCTCAAGATCTTCTCTATCTTCATCCTTTGCTCCTTCAAGAATCTATTCAGACTAACTCCTCCTCCTTCTGCTTCTACTTCTTTACTCCCCTTTTGTTCTTCTGTTTTTACTTTTACATTATTGTCTTTTGGTGCAATTTTATCAACGGCACAAGTCGACCTTGATATCGACCTTCTATAAGCCGACTCTACCAGATTTCTAGGCGGAGATAGAGCTTCCGCTTGGGACGATGATATTGATGATCTCCTTTGAGCCGACTCAATCAGATTCTTGGGCGGAGAGAGCACATCGTTGTCCGGTAATGGCGCTGTCTTGAAAGTCCGGCGGGAAGGGACTGAGGTAGGTGCAGTTTGAAAACGGGACTTGCGGAAGGCTGATTGGCGCGGGGGCAATGCAGAGGGCGAGGGCGGGTCGTTGGGGTCAGAAAATGGCTTGAGAATATTGGAATTTAACCATTGTTGGACTTGATTTGCAGGGGATGGCTCTGAGGGAGAAAGTGGGGGGATGCTTTCATCTAATGTTTCTGATTTATTGCGGGTGTGTTTTGCTGATTTTATCAGTATTTCTCCACTGAAACCTTCCACTCCTCTGTGCCTGTACAAGGTATCAAATTGCTGAACTAAAGTGCATTAACGGAATGAAAATTACTGAACTAAACTAAAATGAACTATTGATAAGTACAAAACAAGGCCTGATTATGACACTTTAATCCATCACGTGAGCTTATATCCATCCATCACTATGAATAATTCAAACAACATCTCAACTGCATCCAAACTGGTCTACTTTTTGTGAACTTAAAGGATAAGAGGTTACTAATCACACAAATGAAGAGCTAAGACCAATCTATCTATGTATCTGTAGAAGGTTTTGTTCTTTGCTATCATTATTTTCTTTTTATCGATGTTATAGTTTATTATGATGAAGTGTTGACAAATTATTTAGAAAAATGAATTATTATAAGAATTTGGTTTTCAAATGTTTGTATGAAGATAATATATTTAGGTGCAAGATTTTTTCAAGTGTCTTACTATTTTTGACAAATGATATATATATATATAAACCGTGTATCGTGTGGAAGTTCGACTAGATCAATCAAATATATAAGATTACCTTCTAGCGGACCTAGAAAGGGGATCCCTCTTATCAAGCACTGAATTTGGTACTGCCGATAGCTTGCCAGGAGCAGCTGCAAACCTCGGGGATCCAACAAGTCTAGAAGGTGAATCACATCGCGTAGGAGACGAAGACATCATCTTTTTGGCCTCTTCAAGCCACTCTTGGGTTAACCTGCTGCTGTTACTTCTGGTGCTAGAATCAAAACTTTCGTCTTCATCTTCTAGTTCATCTTGATTATCAAAACGACTTCCGTTCAAGTTATAAGCTTTCTTCTCATTAGTAGCAGTCCCAAAGAACATGTCATTCATGAAATCTGTAAGGTCTGGGACTGGTATTGCCACATTTTCGGGCTTCAGTGGTCGCCGAACTATCTTCTTCTGAAGCGTAACAGACCCTCTGGATGGCATGGTTTTGATTCTTGTTAAACTGATTAATGCATGATAATATCAGAATAAGAGTATATATTAGATAGGCTTAGTGTTGGCCGGCCAAACAATTCCTTAATGTTGTCTTTATGTGTAAATAATGTACAAAAAATGAGAGAAGCGACAAAGAATAGGTATAATATTTGTGAGGAGGTTTTGTCTATTTGATTAGAACAATCATATATTAATCAGACATTCCATTCACCATCTGTTGCTTGAAGGGAGAGTATTAACTGGCATTGGCCAGTTGTTCGGAACCTCCTATGCAACTCAGAATTAGTCTTTCATTACAAAATTTTAATCCCACTTTCAAATTCATTTTTAATTACTTTACAATTTAGATTTACATGACATTTGGATCAAAATTTCTACCATGAATTATGATTTTAGTGCCATCTAGATATCCTCTCCAAATTGAATATGCAAGGGGATGCAAATGCTCTTAAATCCCTACTTGCTAAAGTAGCAAGTTATATTCAATAACATAATAAAAAAAATATATCATTCATTTTATTCCTTAGACAGACATGACAGATTAGAGATGTAGTTAATCCATGATCAGGGCTTTGAATTGATTTGTGCTTGTGAATTAATTCGACTGAACTTGTCAATGGCACAACACAATCAATGATGAAGCTGCAATGAAAAATGACTACAAATTTTAGACTGATTACCTACTTATGATTTGGCTAACAGGTCCAGAGCCTATAAAATGGATATTTGAATTGCTAAATGGGCCTAAAATAATACTTATTTTGGCTTGAACTTTACCCAATAAGCCCAAACTAAGACTAATAGGCTTAAGCTAACATTTCATGAGAGACTACTATTGATTTTTGTATTAGACCATATTTAAAATAATCCAGTGGGTCTTAGATGAATTCCGGAAAATAATTATGGAAATGGACTCACACTATCAATGCAAATTGTTTTTTTTTTTTTAGGCAATGTAAATTGTTATAATATCCATTATTGTGGTATAATTGTTGATGGGTTTAGCTTCTTTTTTTTTTTGAGTTTTGCGTTTGTCAATCTTGAAATTCGATTCCCGAGTGAAAATTTTCTTCGGCTCATTTATATTGTTGATGGGTAACATTAAATTTCATCGGCATATATAAAATTAGAAACCAGAGTGAAAAGAAGAGATTATTGTGGGTTGGTGAATCCTCCTCCAAAGGCAAATAAAGCCCTTTTCCTCGTTCCCAAGCATATTACCACAATCAAAAGCCCCAATTGGAGGCTTTACACAAAGAAAACAATAGGCGTTGAAAAACCTTAACCCAACACTTCTTTTATATCTATACTTCAAAAGCTAAAAACTACAACTAACTTTGGCAAATGAAACCCAACAATCACTTATTAGTCTTTTATACTCCAAATTGAGGGATATTAACTGAAAGTTTGACATATTTTGGATAGAGAAACTTCATAAGCATTTATCAAGGTCCAAATTGGAATGCATTACACCTCACCTCACCTCACCTCACCTCATGATAGATTATTAGTATAATCTCATAATAAATTAACAAACAAAAGGATTAGCAATAAATTGAGGGAGTACATAAATAAATAGTATATATATTTGTTTGTGTGTCAACTTTGTGTTGGTAGTTAATGTCCTTTCTCTTTTATTTAATTAATTGGTACTTCATCTTGGCTTTTCTCTAATTGTGTATGTACTCGTTTACATGCATTAGGAGACAAATGACACTTTTTTTTTTCTTTTTCATAGAGGACAGAATCATACCTTTATTACATATCTACTACAATTTCACCAAAGAGTTATATATTGAAAAAGAATGGGATATTCACAAATAAAATATTAGCATCAAAATGTTGTAGACAACACAATTTTAGACCTTATTAATGGCATATCGGATAGAAGCATCATTTTTCAGCAATTTAGTTACACTTTTGTGTCTCTCAAACTCCATCGACGTTAAAGGAAACCAAAAATCAATACTAGACAATCTTATATGTGAAGTTTAAATATGTTCTCCACTAATAAATATAGAGGGTCTTGGTAAAAACAAGTACCAATAATAATCATAAGGCTATTATGTGGTGTAAATGTAGGTCTAAATCAATGAAAAATGAGTTTAGATTGGTTCTACAGGTAATGATTTTATTCTGTAAAAAATGTGTTCAATTTTTTAAGTTTGTATTTTTTTTTTTTGTAAAATGTTTACCAGATTGTGGTGACTATTTTTTTCATAAATGATTTGCATCTCTGAAAATGGAATTGGAATTGGTGACTATCGGAATCTAAATCCAATATTCTCTTCATAGTTATAAGGATATATTTGTTGCTTATTATAATTTTTTTTTAAAAAGAGAGACTATTATGCTAAATATATTCCAAAAATGCCTTGCCCTCTCTATAAAGCTTGTCATAGAATAGAACGCCAAGAAAGTCAAACAATTAAGTAAAGCCAACCTCTCACATTTTCTCTCTATCTATGTGTCTTAGTTTAATGAAAAAAACCAAATTAATTAATAAATTAGGCTAATAATAATCCTCTTCAGCTTTCCATGTGCTTAAAGAGTCATTAGCGTCCGTCCCTCTAATCAAAAACTTGTAAACGTTAATCTGTTCAATATTTCAAAAGTTGTCTTCTCTCTGTGGGCAGTTGACTTATTCATTTTGATCATTCTCTTTTGTTTGGCTTTGTTGTATATAAAAGCCATCTAAAGCCCCACATTGTTCTTCACCACACCACTTTCAGCCTTGTCCTTTAAAAAGTTTTTAAGACTTTTCCAAACTCAAAGTTGAGCTTATTGAGATAGATAGCAATGGCAGCACGTGGTCTTCTTCTTACACTAGTTCTCCTTGGTTTATTGGGTTCAAGTTATGGAACCATTCTCTTCTCTTCTCTCAAAAAGACTCTTGTTGTCACTGCTAAACCATCATCCACACAAAGTAAGTCTCTTTCTTTTGTATATAGATTCTTCTATCTTCCTATACTTCTTTGATCTTTGTAGAGATTAATATATAAAAGATGCTATTAGTCTTAACCATTAGCTCGACTTTTAGTTTAATCGGTTAACTAACAATCTATATTCTCCATTTTTTACATAAATCTTGCTAAAGAATTCATCTTGCATCTAACTTTGCTATTTATGAAATGGGTATCTTTTTAAATTGGGATAAATTACACCCCATAGCTACATGTTCCTTTCTTCTTGTCTCTTCCTTTCAAGACTCTTAAGACATAAAATTTACTCTTCAATAGCATCCAATCTTCCACAAAATACAGTTAATGGAAAAGTTTAAGGATTGTTATATTAGTCAATGGTAAAGTTTAAGGACTCTTATGACAACTTCTCTCTAAATAATCACTCTCTCTCTCTCTCTCTCTAGACCAGACAACACCTAAACTGCCTCCAAATAAAAATTCAAGAATTAAAGTTATATGTAATATCATTTCCATTATCTATATACGGTAGACGATTTCCTAGAATTAGAGTCCTTAAAAGCTAGAGGAATTTCATGCTAGTTAACATCAAAGTTTAAGGGCTTTTATTCCCAGTTTTGAAGGTAAAAGGCCATAAGCAAAGCAAGAGCTGAGTTGAGAGGTCATGTAATTTACCTTTTTAATTTTGGGTTGCTATTCTTGTTTTGGTTGATTAAAATATAAAACATGATTAACTAATAATAAGCAAAATTTGCAGTTCTGAAAACTGGAATTGACAATATAACCGTAACCTGGGGACTGAACCAGACCCTCCCAGTTGGGACAGACTCAGCATACAAGACCATCAAGGTAGAGCTATGCTATGCACCAATAAGCCAAGTGGATCGGGCATGGAGAAAAACCGAGGAACATATGAACAAAGACAAGACTTGTCAATTCAAAATCGTCACTAGGCCTTACTCTTCTACAACCAAGATCGAAACTTTCACATGGACTCTTGAGCGTGACGTGCCTTCTGCAACATACTTCGTACGTGCCTATGCTTTCAACGCTGAAGGTCACGAGGTTGCTTATGGTCAGAATACAAATGTCCACAAAACTGAAAACCTTTTCGAGGTTCAGGCCATCACAGGGCGCCATGTGTCCCTTGATATTGCCTCTGTTTGCTTCAGTGCTTTCTCTGTCGTGGCCTTGTTTGTGTTCTTCTATATTGAGAAAAGAAAGGCCAGGATCAGTGAAAGCAAGTAAAAAACTCAACTATGTATCCATTTGACACACTAATGAGTCTCAATGGTATGTTTTACTTCTTTTATTATTATACGGTGTCTGTATTAGGATTTTCGATGACGAATCTAGTGTTCATGTATGAAATGGGACTATAGTCTTCCTAATTTTTATTCAAACGAGTGAAAGAGTATTACTTACTGTTGATTGTATGATATTCAATGACAATAATGTTGAGTATTTCTTTTATGAATGTTAAAAGGTTTGAGAATCAGATTATTTGTGCATATGACGGAGTCGATTGCTCATGTCTTAGCTACACGCAGTTGATTCCTCATTACTTATTATTGATTTTGTATTGAGGATGATTTCTTTAATTTAATTTTCTCTTTCTATCAAAGGGATAAATAAATGGTCATTTTCCAATTGTGTAAGCAGTAATATACTAATCAGAAGTACCTTAAGAATCAAGATAGACCTTAATTAAGAACACCTCCTCAAGATAAGTTGTATGATTTAAAAATGTAAAAATGAGCTGTATCAGACTCGTTGATTTCAATATAAATGAGCAGTTGACTATGAAAGAGTGTTGCACAATGTGATCTCAGTGGGTTTTAATATATTTCTTAGATAAGGAATTAGATTTATTATACTGAAATTCTGGTTATCAAAATCACCAACATCATTCCGTCGCAAGGAAAAAGAAACATGAGGATGTGCACAGGAATGTTAAGGTTATCAAGAACTCTTTCTATGAATTGTATAACCGGCTGTATGAGGATTCTATGATACATCCTGACTCGAAAGAAAAATAAACATGAATGTTTAAGTTATCAAGAAGTCTCTATATGAATCCTATAATGAGAGATCCTATGGTATTCCTGCAATATATGTTCGTTTAGACGCAAAAGTAACATACGTTTTATACTCCTAGCAACAGCTTTTGTACTCTTTATTTTGAGTGTTATGTTAGCTAAAGGAGTACAAATTACGATGTAAATTTGGCATTGTATATAAACAGCAATCAGGTGTCTATGTTCAATACGTACTAGGAGTTACGCAAGTATAAAGTCTCAGAAATTTATAATTAGTTCGTCTATTTCAATGCCTGCGGTTGTAGTGCTTATGTTTCAGTTTTATTCAATAGATGAGTTCTTTCTTGAAGATTGTTGCCTAATAATGGTTAATGTTTAATAATGTCAAAGAACCACTGACTTGTTTGTTTTTAAGAGTGTCTATTACATATATTTTTATTTTCATGCGAAACAAACACATCTAAGAACTTCTTAAGCTGATAGGTAAACAACTCCACACCTGAAAACACTTAAGTTTTCAAGCACGACGAAACACACCCGTTCTACCGTGTGCTAAGGTCAAGTAAATATAAACTCTTATATACCATGTAATAGGACCACCAAACCAAAGCTAAACTTAAAAGGTAAACCTCAAATAAAGAGTTTTAATCTTTATTAACAAAAGTAATTGAATAATAAAGATTGTTCTCAAATTACGTGGGCAGAAGTTTTCTAATGAGAAATATCTTAAAAGTCAAGATAGAGATGTCATTTTACACCCACCTGTTCTGGTCGTACAAGTTGTACGGTTTAAAATATTTGAGATGAGCTGTATCAAAACCATTGACTTTCAATTTCTCCTTACTTAAATCTCAACACATAATTAGTCTTTATAATCACAATTATCATCCCGATGTACACCACAACATTAAAGTTATCAAGAACTCTTTTGGAATCCTATGAGCTTGCATAGTTTAGTACTACATCAATCTGTTAGGTGATTATGTGATATTCAGCATTGCAGGATCAGGGATAGCAATTTGTCTTTAGGAATCTCTTTAGTTTTGGAAAGACATTATATCAATTAGTGTAGGAAAGCTTAAGTCCTTTGTAGTTTTGCAAGTCCTATGTCTTAAAGTTTAGAATTAAGTCAGATCTTTGTAGTATTTATGATTCAGTTTTTAGTCAGTAAATGAGTTCTTGCAGATTGGTTCCCTGTTAAATAGTGCTATGAGATTCTATTCTAGGATTCTTCACGAGTAAACCTAAATTCTTCCAATCTATTGTTCTCAGGTTAATATTCAATGATAATGTTCGCGGAACTGTTCCTCGTGCCTAATCTGTCCTACTTCATGTCCATATAAACAATTAGCCATCAGTTATTTGCTGCAAACACAAAATTGTTTCATATTTATTGTACACTTGAAAGATGAGACATGATCATGAATTTACATTTACCGCATCCATCTCCCATGATAAATAAACAGAACTCTAATCGCATTCCCGAAGCCTAGCAATTAATAGTAGGATAATGATAATTTTCCCAAACATATCAATTGTTTGTAATACTTGTGTCCATCCAAACCAAAAAGTTTCCATAATCTCACCTCAGACACCAAGTAATCGGATTACACTCTCTACAAGTTACATATTTCCACAGAACTAAATGGCTTATCATGAAATGGCTCTAATGCATAAAATATCTGTCTATAAACTTCACAAGGAAAAGCATATGTGAAAATCGAAACCATGAATAAATTACTAAAATGAACTCTAGAACTACATGGTATTGGCATCTCATGGATGAAAATAAAATAATAGTAATGTAAGTTTTGCACATTGTAAATAACAACCAATTGAATTCATACCCCTTGGCAGTTGAAATCACACCTTATCCCTCTACATCAAATTCAATGTAGCCATCTTCCAAGAGGTACGAATTTTCTTTAGAGGCTTCCAGATATGGCTGGGATGATGATTAGTAAAGTTTGTTTAAGATTTGAAGCACATCTCAGTCCTCTTCAATCTATCAGTTCCGATTAGCAATAAACTGTTGTCATAAACCTCAATGTACCCAAATGCATCCGTACCAGGAGGACACTCCAATGCTGCTTCAAAGGACCTATGGTGGACTCCATGGGAATCAACTGAATGGCCACCTTTATGATCATGTCCAGACAGGCAAACCTTCACACAATTGTACTGGTGTATCGTACTCATTACTTCATCATAATTCCAGAGAAGAGCTTCCAGACATGATACACCAGGATCTAAAGGAAGATGGCAACAGACAATAACTTTCTGCTTTAACTTTGTTGCGTCCTGAAGTACACTATCCAACCACTTCATCTGTTCTCTCCCAACAGCTCCGTTAAACATAAGGAACCTTCTTTCAAGGCCTACCAATCCCTCCGGGCTGTTCTTATCTGAATTTGGGTTTTTCTTCGTAAGAAATTCCAATGCCTCTAATGTTTTAGGATGGTCTTGGGGCCACCCAATGGCACTAATGTCATATCCATCAAGTACAATTATTCTGTATTCTGGAGCAGGTGAAAAATCATAGTAAGCCAGACCACCTGGACCTGAGATCTTCAATAATGGAAGTAGTTCCTTACGCGGAAGATTGTAGAGGCAGTGGTTGCCAATTAGATGATAGACAGGGCCATTAAAACTCTCAAAGTTGTTAATGACTTTCTTCACAGCATTTAAGGATTCATTGTGGGGGCATTTTCCATCCACAATATCCCCAAAATTAATTACAAACTCAAGCTTCCCATGGTTGTTCCATTTATCAACGGCCCTTTCCAATACATGAATGCTATGTCGATAATACCGAGGAATACCGATGAATGAGTAACCATCAGGAACATCAGCATACTGAACATCAGAGATAACTCCAAAAGAGAAAAGAGGTTGCTTCCCCTCCGTTGGAAATGAACTTTCAGATTCCATACTTTAGGCTGTTGTGCAGTACATTCTGTACAGATGTCCTATGAAACAAACGTATGCTTAATTATTAGACAAATTCCATTACTTTACATCATCAAATTCCAATGAAAGATCATTGTAAGACAATCCGATAATGTGAAAGTCATCCTAGTGTGCTCTTTTCTTATCCTAGTACATATCTTTGTTTTACTTTCAATCAGTTATCAACTGTTAGTTAGAAAATATGAAATTCGCAACTTGAACTACATAACAACTGGCTATTACCGGGCATCTAAAACCACGACGATAACCATTGAAACCAGCACAATGATGTAAACAGCATTGATAGTGAATCAGTGAGTTTGCTGTCCAAAAAGCACGGTTCCTAAGATGCAACTCAATGTCAACTAATTAACTCCTTTGAGGATATGAAGTAATAAAACCATGGCGAGCAAGCCTTTTCAACAACTGTTGAGTGACATATTCTGATGCTTACAAAGAGAAACACATATAAATTCTACAGGCTAAAACTAAGTTACTTCACAAATGCGGTAAGATCCACAGAAAACTTATCTCATAACCAAACATTTCACTTTAGATATATGTTTGTACGAGCAAGCTCACTCAATTAGCATGGCGATGAGATGAAGTCATAAAAAATCTAGGAAACGTTATTAGATTTGGGATTTAAATGGCATACTGCAAATTAATAAACTTGATCTTGATTGCAAAATAAAATGAGGTTATTTATAAGTGAGATGAAACAAAGCCCATAATAAGAATTAGCAAAAGCAGTTGGGTGAAGAATAATCCAAGATAGCTCAAATTAGTTACTACAGAAAAGCAAAAGTAAAAGCAATATTCAATTCAAGATAACAATTTAAAAATGCAAAAGTGAATTCCAAAAGTGGCATAAAAGGCTAATAGAAAAATAGAGGAAGAAAATGTAGGAACCCTACGATTTGATTGATTGAATTCGAAGGTGATCCATTACATCTTCATCATCTTCTTCTTCTTCTTCTTCTTCTACTACTACCCGGCACTTTATATAAAGGTTCCTTCTCTTTTGAAATCCAGATTAAAAACACACCGACTCATCATAGCGTAAATAATTGTGTTTATAAAGTAAATTATTATTCCGATCGATTCTATCAACAAAATAAAATTATTTTTTTCGGCAAAATCAAAAAAATAGACTTGTTACTCTTTGAACTTTTATTTCACAGTTAAATTAAAAAATGTAAGTTCGCTATGCCACAGTTAAAAAAATATTTGTTTTTGAATACAAATGAAAAAAGGTTACTAATATTTTGGGGAAAAGTAAAAAAGTAAACTTATAATGATAAAGTGGATATAAATGATGTTTTTGGTCACTATTTTGAATATCAAGTTTGAGGGTTAAGTAAGTTTAGAAAGAGAGAATAGAGTGGGCAAAATATGCAGAGAGATTAAATGTACCATTATTTATTGTGGTGAGTGATATTTATAAATGAGAACATGTCATGTGATCCGAAATTGCAAGGTTGTCCACATGAAGTCGGACTCTTTAGTTGTTCCATTTATAAATAAAAGTATGTGATTTTTTTTAAAAGAACGGTATGTGATTTAAATTTTGTATATAAAAAGTATAGAAATTTATCCATTTCGCAAACAAGTAGTATTATATTTCTTTTTGCAAAACTGTCTATTATTTTTTTATACCACGGTCTCTATGATATTGAAATGCAATTCAAGTTCCTCTAATATATTTGTTGATTATAATTTTTAATTACTTATATGGGAATGATTTTTTTTTTATCATTGAAACTTTATTTTTTTCCTTTGAAAAGGAAAGTATAAAATATTGAAACAGTTTATATGCAGTTGGCAGTTGAATTGCTGTTAGAAAGCAATGTATACTTTTTCTTTATTGTGATATTTTGATTTTGTAATAGGTTAGTTGAATGATTTGCTACTTTTATAGATTCACTTTTGCAGCACTTTTCAATTTTTGAAAAAAGAATTGTATGAAAGTAAAGATCTACCAGATCGCATTGGAGTTATGTAAAACAAGCATAAATTTCAATTTAGTTTATTGAGTCAAATTAGTTAAAAAACGTAAAATATCTACTATGTGAAACTACATCAATCTAAAATTCTTTATTAACATGCATAATGAAACATAAGAGCTCAGGCAATACGTAGCACGTGACGATTTTTACGCTCAACCACCCGTTTTATTGTGGAAGTGTAGACATTAGAAGACTGATGAAGAATATCATGATGTGAAAGATAGGTGGTAAATGATGATAAAAAGTACTCCTTACTATTATCACTTCACAATATGCATACAGATATAGTAAATTGAGTTCATATCTCAGCATGAAAAGCACAGATAATGTAAAATAAATCAGAATGATATTTCATCAGATCAACTAGATAATCCAAGAATAGTTCAACAAAGGTACTTTGCACATTTAGATTTTTTATTCATACAATTTTTACATTTCTGTTTACGCTATAATCTTATCAATGAAGGATGAACACATAGACATGATTGACAGGGGTAAATATTAATTTTATTTAAGTGTTTATTTTATCACTATAACAACAAAAGTCTTGTTATTCATATATTAATTTATTTTAATTTTTCTCAAAATTTAACCTTACATTTTATTGTAATATTGGAGATAAGATAGTAATGAAAATAAAAACACGTCGAAGGGAATGAAAAGCAGCACCATTGCTGCATAGACAAACAAAATACACAGAATCTCATTCCTCAATCCCATTTGGCCTAATTAATTTTTTAGAGCCAATGTTTAGACAAAAAGGACAAGAATTCCAGTACCATGAAATCACGAAATGCTGAATTTGATTACATGATATATAGAGAAAGTGAAGTCAACTATATCACTTGAAGTCTCCTGTAATTCTATTACTACTAAACTACACTCTTTATTCGCCCCCGCGATTGTGAAAAAAATGTCTAAACTATTCTGTAGAATTGTGCAGCAAAAGTTTGTACAAGATGCTCTTGCATTACACATCTTTCAATTGTAGGAAAAGCTCCTCCATTCTCTATATGAGCAAATCTAGGATGTTTGCTTAACTTCACCGTTAGTATTACTATTAATTACCTGATACACAAGCTTTTCTGGCAGTTCTTTTGTAGTCTGCAAATGGAATCAAACAAAGTCAAATCTCATATTCCACCACCCCATATTCTCTTTGACAAAAATAGCATGTGGTTGAACAAGACTAACCTGGAAGTGTCTCATGTGAAGTATTGGTTCACATCCGACATCTGCAATTGATTTTCCACTAGGAGTTTGTGTCTTAAATCTTTCAGCTGCATATGCAGCAATGGCCTTTTTCTCATTTGGCAGCTGCTTGCAAACTTGTAGCAAGGATGTGAGAGAATTCATCTGGCGGAACAGAGTAACTATAAGTAAGTGTGTATAATTTCAAGTTTAAAGGAAGAATAGATCATTGTAAACAAGTTCAAGAGGCTATTCGTTCAGTTCAAGAAAGTAAACAGACCCAATATATCACTTTAAGCAAGTTTGTAGCATAAACAGTACATTTCCAAAGTATTGGAGGGAAGTTGATCTTTCTAGAATATATTAAGCCTAATTAAAATGAAAACATAAAAGTGGAAACAGCAAATCTCGTTAAGAACTGTGCAACCTAGATTGGATGTACTCCCATGAACAATATAATTTAACAAAGGAAACGATTTAGGTATGAGCAACAAGGTACAGGAATAGGGACATAAAAATGGGAAAATTCTTAGCAATTCTTTTCTTAGGCTCAATGCAGATACAGGTGAGGAAAGTACTTCAAGCAGGTGAAACCAAAGATGTTAGAGCTTGGTAGATTTGGCGTATGAACAAGACATACTTGAGTAAATTATGTAAGAAATATAAACATATTTATAGGTAACTAGGCAGCAATTTTGTACAACAATTTACTCACCTTCATGTAAGGGCAAGAAGCACATCCACCATGAATAGAACATCCTTCCCCACTAGCAGCTCCAGGGACAACAGATAATACAGAGTCCCCTACATTTACTGATTTTAAATCTGAGGATGAATTTGGCGATGTACTTGTTATTGACTCAGATGAGACTGGAAACACAATTTCAACATTGATTTTAGGTCCCCCAGGAGGCTTCCCAGAACCTAATAATTGCTGTAATGCAGCGACAATTGAAGTGATCATTCCCGATTCTGTTCCTAAAACAAATTGGAGGTGATCATTGTGATTTCTATCTATTGCCTCTTGAACCCTTTTCTTTATAAAATCCAAAATATTTTGGGTGGAACCAACTACTCCCATTCCTCTTTTCTTTGCTTCAATTGCCAATGAAAACATTTCCCCCGGGACCTCAAGATGAGCAGTTAGGAAAGCGTCACAATACATCTCATTTATCTTCTCTACAACTTCATGCCCAAAGAGATGGTGAACAATACATGTGCCTTCCTGAAATAAAGACAACATAATTGTCAATAGTTTAGAGAGAAAGACTTCGCTAGGGAATTAACCCCAAATAAAACAGATTGCACTCAGCCTAGAAATATACAGCAGAATCAAAAAGATAAACAATTGCTGAATTTTATCAAAACTGTAAGATGGTTTTTGGGAGATTACTTAAGGCGCAATGGCCAAAATATGTACTTCTAAATGACAGGACAAGCCAAAGTATATCCCTGCACATGCAAGTACAAACTACAGAATTTCATGCTGGCTAGAAGATCTCTGCCAGACAAGAAATCTATGTTTTTTTTGAATTTCAATCATTATCCTCAAGGAAAATGCAAAAGTTGGCATGCAATATTACAAAATAAATCATTTCAAGGGTTTTGCACATGTATTTGCAGAAAAAGACGATATGCGTTTTTCTTCATCACTGCATACAAGTGAACTGAGGAGGAAACGAAAGAACAAAATGGCATAAATTACTAGCATCAAGTAGCCTCTATCCTTCCAAATTCAAAAGTATGATCCAGAACTACATTTTAGCCACAAAAACGTGAATTCCCATGATTAACCCATGACCAGGAATCATTGGTTAGAATACTTGGAAAAGGTACAATGACAATCATATCATAGCAAGCTAAATGCAACCTTTTTAATATACTGCTGCTGTTACCAAATATAATCCAACCACTCATATATTAGCTAATGAAATTATCTCTCTCTATAGTATTTACACCACCTATGTCTATATGAACAAAAGAGAAATTACAACCACCACCAGCCAAATAGTTTGTAAACCCAGGCTTCAGAGGATGTATGTTATACAAAGCTTTGCATCATTAATGGCAGCCATAAATCACGATGCATAGTAGTTTTATTTTTTCCTAGCTCCTCTGAGAAATGAAAAGAGAGATCACCTGATAATAATGCAAACGAGGTAGCAATGATCTTATGGAATCTCTATTATGTGCTGGATGAATCTCCGCAATTTCATCATCAGACAACATTGTCATTTGTTGGAACAATTTTGCAATATTAGCACCCATGTATGAATCAGGTCCATACCATACATTTAAATCTGAAATTTGGGTAAAAGCCTGTGTATGAAAAGGAACTGTTATAAAAACACAAGATGCCAACGATTACAACTTCAAGTGAAAAGGGAGAAAATCACAGTTCAAGTACTAATTACCTGTAGGATGGTTTGCACAACATTAGAAGAAGTACAGGTGATTGTAGGCACGATCTCGTGAGCATAGGCTTTCGTCTCAAGTGAAGTATTTATGTAGACAACATGCAAGGAAGATGGAGATTCAGATGCTGCCTCAAGATAATTCATATAAGAAGGGCTAGAAGCAGCATCTGCCAAAGAACAACCAATTCGCTCCTCTGACATTCTATAAACACCAACCTGTTCTCCACATTGAAAAGTAAATCAAGTTATAAATTGCTTCCCTAGACTAGACTTAATACAGGACTTTTCTAATAGGAAGTTCAGAGTACCAAAATGTGGAAAAATCTTATTATATGGTCTTCCTTTCAGCATCCGAAACATGTCTTAGTCTAATCACTCACTACTGGATATCAAGAGTCCTTAACTCGTCAAGATCAGGTCGAAGAAACAATAAATAGCATCCATATAATTCATTCTAAACTTGTTGCATACTCATAAAATATATTGCTAATATCATTGTTCTCATGACAAACATTTAAGTAGACCAATAGCATCAAGTACGAGAATTAAAACTAATGACGTACCTCTCCATAACCGGCCTGATCAAGGATTGCACGGACATTTTCTGACATAAAATCTACACCCAAGACTGTAATAAATTTGCATCCGGCTTCAGCCATTTTCACAGCACTATCTGCCATGACCAACGAATCAGATATATGGATGTGCGGCCACTCTTTCCGTGCAGCAGTTAAGACACCTTGAACTTCAGGATCCATGTAAAAGTGAGCAACAACACCAATTTCCTTCTCGCTTAACACTTTTACAAGTTGTTGAACCTTGGATTCATCCGGGAACAAATATCTCGCCTGTAGAAGTTCAAAAATGATGCAGAATGAAACCAAAATGCAAGACATAATCTAAAGTGGCAAGTTCCATAAAATGTGGAACAACAAGTTAATGCTAACCTGAGCTTCAGCATAGCTACCCTTAGCCTGTATCCCTTCTGAATTGACAACCAACGAAGGAAAGGGATCAAAACCCGTCTTCCCTTCCCGTTCTGCAACCAATTTCTTGGTTCTTTTCTGCATACTAACCAACACATTGTGCCACGTATTAACCCTCGACCTCTCAGCCCCACTAAACCCTACATTCAACGCCCCCAGATCCTCCGTAGTAACGCTCAACACCTCCTCAGGCGGCGCCCCATCCAAAATCGACAACAAACAAGCACAAAACCCTCTAGTAATCTCAGAATCACTGTCAGCCAAAAACCTCATCTTTCCATATTGGTCCAGTTCGGCATCAACCCAAACCCGAGCAGTACAACCCATGACCCGGTTCGAGTCCACCTTCAAGGATTCCGGAAATGGTTGAAGAAGCAAGGCGTAATGAAGAACCCGTTTAACCCGATCGAGGGGTTCGGGGATGGCCTGGAAGTCAGTGACGAGGTGTAGCAGTTTTCCGGCGACGAGGTCGGTGGTGGAGGAGGGAGAGAAAGCAATGGCGGAGGAGGAAAAAGGGGAAGCATTATTATTATGATGATTAGGGTTAGGGTTAGAAAGGAAGGGTTTAAAGGAAAGGGAAGGGTAATGAAGGGTTTTAAGAGGGGTAAGTCTGGGTTTTGGAGAAGGGGTTGAAGAGGGTATGGAGAATGGAGATGAAGAATAGGATTTGAGGGACATGGAATCCATTGATGGAACTTCAAAGAGAAGATGGCCTTGAAGTGTGTGCAATGCAAGAAGAAGAAGAAGAAGAAGAAGAAGACTGATGATCAGGAAGAAAGACAGAGTTGGTGATAATATATGAATGGGTGTGGAGATAATAAAAGCAGAGCAGCCTTTTAAAGATATTACATTTATCACACACTTCCTCTACAATGAGGTTCCCGCCACTAATAATGCATATGCTTCTTTAATTATTAAGTACAAAAATAATGTACCAAATCATGGGTTATCAATTATTAAACTTCTAGATTATATTATATTTAACACGAGTTCACCATACAAATTCGATCATTAGTTCGGAGCGAAAAGTGACATTATTATCGGATTGGCCTTTTTAAAAATAGAGAGCTAGCGAGAAAAATTGTGACGGATAATTCAATTAAATTGACATTTCGAAATAAGAACCACGTTAGCATTCGAAATTATAAAATGTTTGTTTCTAAGAATATAAACCACGAGGATTTTGTTTAAAAATGACTAAAATCACATAGTTTATTTTTGCACTTCTCTTTTCAATTTATATCGATAAAGTTATTTAACTTTTACTTTTTTGTCTCAGTTACATCAATCCATCAATGTAAGAATAAATTAAACGTAAAAAAAAGTGATGTAATTGTCATTTCAATAAAAGTCAACTTTTAACTGTTGAGTTTGACCACTACTTAAATTTAGTAAAAGTTAACTTTTGATTATTGATTTTAATCTCTATGTGACAACCACTTAAACGCCTAATAAAATTTATGACATTTTGCATCAATGTGGTTGCCAAGTGTCGGTCGAAAGTTGACTTTTGTTGATATAAAAGTCACGTTACTTGAGTGCTAAAATTAATTGAAGTGACCTAATTGAGCTAAAGTAAAAGTTAATTGACTTGAGGAGAGATAAATTAAATATTTTCTCATTTCTTATCATAAAAAGAAAGTTAATTGACTGTACTAACATAAATTAAAATTGAATGATAATTTTGATGAAAAAAGAAGAAGTTAAGTAACTAATAATAATGCATTTGACCCTCAATATCCACATGTTGTAAACTATACTATAAGGAGTAGTAAAGAAAACTAAATTTAAATTTGGTTGGATACTATTTTTGAATAATTTCAATTCTATAAATGACTTCGTACCATATATGTGATGATACTCTTTATAGATAGTCCGATATTTTTCTTATTTTGACAAGAAAGGTATTGTTTTCAAATTTTGTGGTAATAGTACAATATATTTTGGATTCTTACTTTTTTTCCTTATTTAAGTTGCCTTCCTCTTTCTCCAAAAGCCACCATAATTGAAGCTGTCGGTACGCTACCTAAAATTTCTTCTTTTTTTTAAATTAAAAAGAAAAGAGAGAAAAGGATGGCTGAAGATAAGTGGGCTCAAAAATGAAAATCATTGTCCATTGTGGTTTGGAAAAGAGTATGTTTGTGGGAGAATTAAAATTATTAGACTTGTACGTGGTTGGATCGGGCCGGCTCTAAGAAGGTTTGATATTTAATTACATTATTCAAGCCCATCTGAGCCCTAATTATATTTATATAACGCTCCGATCAAGCAGCACCATACTTATAAAACTAATTTCCAAGACTAACCCGGCCCGACCCATCCAACAAATATGTATATATAAGTAAATTTTACTTTTTTTTTTTAAGGTTACATGTAAAATTTCTTGATGGAAATATTTCATTATCTTCACACGTGATAAAGAAAGACAACATAAGTTTATCAAAAAAGAATAAAAAAGAAAAAAAGAACGACAACTTAACATTTTGTATAATTACTAATTACTATGAGAATTTATACAAAATAAGAATGTTATACTAATTTAGAATTTTGAAGCAATCATAGTGGGAATGCCATATGGTTGTAGATTATAAACTTAGTTGTGTGTGTTTATGCATACAGTGAATTCCTGCTTATTGTTTGAATTTTATATTGATGATTATAATGCCAGGTTACAACTCTCAGTTTCAAGCCCATATCTTCCAGGAAAATGCTGTTATGTCAAGATTATAGAACAACTTTTTATGAAGGCCGGCCGGCCGGCATTTTTATTGTTATATTTTCTTGCATGTTTTCCATTTCACGACTAACATCCCGAAATTATCTATTCATTTATTAATTCTATCATGCTTTCTCAATCCAAATTCATCTTTCTTTGCTCTCTGATCTTCCTCATCAATCCCGCTTTTTCACAGCATCCTTACGACAACTCCAACTGCACTTCATCAAAATCACAAGTCCATGGCTACATTTGCCACTCAAATGACTCTAGTTGCGAAACTTATATAGTCTACAGGGCTCAACCCAGTTTCCACTCTATCACTTCCATAGCTTCCCTCTTTAGTTTAACCCCGTTCGATCTCCTTGAAGCTAATAATTTCATGGAAGTCAATCCAAGAAATCTACCTGTTGGACGCGAGATCATCATCCCCATTTCATGCCAATGCCACGATGGATCCTTTCGCGCCCCGTTGACGTTCCAATTTTTGAGTAGAGATTCGGTTAATGTAGTTGCCTGTGAAGTTTTTGAAGGGCTAGTTAAAGCGCAAGGTCTTGTTCAAGAGAATCCAGAATTAAGAGACTTTCAGGATCATCCTGAAGATTATCAGATCAATGTACCAATTCGATGTGCTTGTCCTGATTCGATCCAGCGAAGAAATGGTGTGGAATATCTTGTTACTTATCCGATTTTGGAGGGTGACAATCCTGATTTGATTGCTTATAAATTTAATTTAACCGAGCAAAGTGTTAGTGATGCAAATAATATGAGACGCCATGACGCTATTTTTCCTAAAACAACTCTTCTGGTTCCTACTAATAATTTGAGTAAAGTGAATTGGGATATTCGTTCCATCCCCCGAAACTCACCAGCTCCTAAAGCAACATTTAAAGTTATTTCTCCTGATACAGAATCAACTAAATGGCATAAGAATCCCCATGTATATCTGGGAGCAGGTGTTTGTTTTGCAGTTATAACAATGTTAATCAGCTGCGGAATTTTGCGAAACATTCGAAAAATGAATAACCCAGGGAGGTTCCTGCCTTTCTCTGCTAGAAGTTCCGGGTCATCCAATGTCTCGCAGGATTTTCGTAATGGAGTATCCAAGTTGAAGAATCCAATCATCAACTATAGCTTGGAAGATATCAGGATTGCAACTGAGAATTTCGGGAAGGATTTTATGATCAGACAGAACGTGTACAGAGGAAGAATTGGCAGTTCATATTTATTATTCGAACGGATGGACTCAGACAAGATTACTAGAAATGTGATTGAGATATTGACAAAGATTAATCATTTCAACATTGTGAAGCTTCAGGGTTTCTGCGACGAAGATAAGCCTTATATTGTAGTTGAATATCCTGAGAATAGTAGCTTGGAAAGCTGCTTGTCAAGTTCAGAATCCAAGAGGCAGCTAACATGGGGAAGAAGGCTCCAGATAGCCTTTGATTTAGCAGCAGCACTTCACTACCTACATAATTCTACGAAACCACCGTTTGTTCATCATAATATAAACAGTAGAAATGTGTTATTAACGATTGATTGGAGAGCTAAGCTTTCAGGATTTAGCTCCGCAAAACCGATGATTGAAGCTATAGAAGAGAAGGAAGATGTGTATGCATTTGGCATAGTTTTGCTCGAGTTGGTATCGGGGAAAAAGATAAGGAAATATGATGAAAAGCTTCAAGCGTCTCAAAATGAGTTGGAGAATCTGAGAGAAATGATGGATCCGGAAATGGATGGGAATTACGGAGAAGGAGAAGCCATATGTTTAGTGGTGTTAGCAAAGAGCTGCATCGAGGAGGATCCTAATCATAGGCCTACAATGAATGATATTCTGATAGCTCTTTCAAGAATTCTGTAATCTTCTAGCTAAATCCTTTTATAATGGAGCATGCTTGCCACAAATTTTTCAACCCACCTCAAAGTGGAGTGTCATCCTAACAAAAAGTGTCCCATTTAGATAATATGTTATTATAAATAGCATATATGTATATCATGTAAGACCAACATTGAAATTTTCTTTTATTTCTTAGAAATACAATATATATATTTCAGGTTCCTTTAATTTCTAACTGCAATATATATAGCATCATGAATGAAGTGATTTTTTTACAGTTGAAGATATGGTTTCAACAAACCACCATAATCTTCAACGCAATTATCTTTTCCGGTTGTCTCTTCCTCTATTTTCTTTATTTGCTAACTAAGAACTATGGCAAGAGAAATTCCCCTCCATCGCCACCAAAGTTACCCATAATCGGAAACCTTCATCAGCTAGGTGGACTGGCTGTCCGCTCACTCCAATCTCTCTCCCAAAAATACGGCCCTCTAATCATCCTACATTTTGGACACGTCCCAACTCTTCTAGTATCATCAGCAGAGGTAGCTCAAGAGATTTTAAAAACTTACGACACTATTTTTTCAAACAGACCTCAATCTAGAGCTTCGGATGCCATCTTTTACGGAAGCAAGGACATCGTTTTTAGTCCTTATGGAGAATATTGGAGACAAGTGAAGAAAATTTCTGTTATTCATCTCTTAAGTCAAAAAAGAGTACACGAATTACACTCCGTGAGGGATGAAGAAGTTGAGAAGATAATAGAGAAAATTCAAGTTTCGAGCCTTAATGGAGAACAAATCAACATGTCAGAAACGTTTCTTACAATCTCAAACAATATAATTTCTAGATCAGTTATTGGTTCGAGTGGAACGGGTTATGGTGGATTGTTTAGAAGTTCAATTGATCTAATGGGAGAGTTTTGCTTTCGAGATTTGTATCCGTGGCTCGGATGGTTGGATTATATGACTGGTTTGGTCTCAAAATTGAAAGAAAGTTCAAAAGCATTACATGAGTTTCTTGATGAAGTGATTGATCAACATCAAAGTTTAAATAGAGATAACAGCAAGGATATTGTTGATATACTTCTTCATCTTCAGAAACAAGGCTTGCTCGACATTGATATCACTCGACAAAACCTTCAAGCTATTCTGATGGTTAGATTCTTTTCCTCTGTCCATTTTTTTTCTTTAAACTCAACTTTTATGATAAATAATTGATCCTTTTTTTTCTTGGAATTTTAACATCACAACATTAAATTTTCCCCTTTCATCTTATTGAAAAATCAAATGATGAACTTACGGTGGGTGATTATATGAAATCAGGACATGTTTGTTGGCGGAACGGATACAACAGCAGCAACAATGGAGTGGATAATGGCGGAGCTAGTGAAGAATCCACGCATAATGAAGAAAGCACAAGAAGAGATAAGAAAAGTTGTAGGTAACAAATCAAAAGTGAGTGAAACTGATATGAATGAGATGGTGTATTTAAAACGGATAGTGAAGGAAAGCTTAAGACTACATGCTCCTGCCTTGATATTTCGAGAATCGTCTCAGAATGTTAAAGTGAAAGGTTATGATATTCCGGCAAAAACAAGGGTTCTTATTAATGTATGGGCAATTCAAAGAGACCCTCAAGTGTGGGATAGACCTGACGAGTTTATCCCCGAAAGGTTTGCAGACACTACGAGAGATTTTAGAGGTGGAGATATTGAGTTTATTCCATTTGGTTGTGGGAGAAGAATATGTCCAGGATTGGGATTTGCTGTTTCAGAAGCTGAGTATGTGTTGGCTAATCTATTGTACCGGTTTGATTGGGAGTTGCCGAATGGTGAAGATTTAGACATGGATGAAGTTCATAAGTTAATTATTCGGAAGAAAACACCACTTCTCTTGGTTCCTGTATGCCATTTTCCTCCAAACAATTAATTCATAATGTTAGATATTAATGATAGCTACTTGTGTACAGGCTACAACTGCTGTCTGATGCTAAAAATAAAAAGAATAAACAATTTAATGATATGCATATGCATTTCACAATTGATCTTTTGTGGTTGATTGATGATCAATAGAGGTCCTATTATGAGTGGAATGATGCGTAGATTTCCCTCATTCACAAAGTGCTATATTATCAGTGGATATATTAATTGATCATCAACACAATATATCCAGATCAACCTCATTTCTTCACTGACTATTTGCTTCTTCCACTAATATTAATTTTCATGCTTATACATGAAGATTACATAAGCATTCAACAAGTGCTTATTTACATGAGGATTTTCATAATTAAACTATAGCTAGCTTTTCATAGAATCAAAATTTTAATTTAAAATGGCAGTGCCTTATTCATAGTGATGATGAGTAAAAAAGCATGAAATCAAGGCATGGAGTGATCAACAGGAACAAGGAGCAAAGGCGTTTTCTTACGAACAATAAGAGCGTAAAGCTCACTCATATCTAAATCCTCTGCTCTTCCTCCATTTGGAACCTTCCAATCAAACCAGAACAACAAATTAGCCAACACAAGTTCAGCTTCTACAATTGCAAATGACAATCCAGGACAAATCCTTCTTCCCCCACCAAAAGGCATGAACTGACTATGTTGTCCCCTGAAATCCACCTGAGAATCTGCAAACCTTTCAGGGATGAACTCTTCAGGATTTTTCCAAATCTCAGGGTCTCTTTGGATTGTAAATGCATTGATGAACACTCTCGTGTTTGCAGGAATATCGTAGCCGTCCAGTTTACAACTTGCAGATGTTTCTCTGAAAATCATAGCTGGAGCATGTAATCTTAAGGTTTCTTTCATGACTGATTTCAGGTATACCATCTGATTTACATCTGCCTCTGTTACTTTGGATTTGCTTCCCACTATTCTTCTTACCTCTTCTTGTGCTTTCCTCATTACAATTGGATTTTTTATGATCTCTGCCATTGTCCATTCCATCGTTGCTGCTGTCGTGTCTGTCCCTCCTACAAACATGTCCTGAAATAAAAATAAAAACTTGTTAATTTATATTAGTGTCATGTGATGTGATGAGTAGGATGGTGAAATGCATTGTTTACAGAATTAAGGAAATTATCAATTCTACTGGTGTGGATGAGAATATTTTTGTCTAAATTTTTTTTTATTCCATTAACCGGTTAGTGTATTTAGGGTGATAGGACATGATTTTTTTTTTACAAAAATGCTCCGTCCTCATCAGCAGAATTTACGAGTTTCCCATATTTGGACGTTATCGGTTTGTAAAATATAGAGAGAGTTAAGTTGAGATAGTTACCACTAGAATTGCAATGAGGTTTTGTTTGGAGAGATCAATGCCAATCAAGCCTTCCTTTTGGAGATGAAGAAGAATATCCACAACATCTTTTTGATCATCAGGCTTATCATTCTCACTATTCATAGCTTTATGTTCTTCAATCACTTGACCAAGGAAATCATGCAATGCATCACAGTTTTCTCTCAAAGTAGAGACAAAACCATTTAAATAATCAAGCCATCCAAGACATGGAATCATATCTTTAAAACAAAAAGTTCCCATAAGTTCAACAGTCTTCTTTATCAACACTCCAAAACTCTTATCGCCTCCTTCCCTTTCGTAGATCCTTCCAAGAGCTGTTCTGCATATCATATTGTTCGACAGAGAAAGAAACATGTCACTCAGATCAACATTAGCACCTTCAGCACTCGAAACTCGTACTTTCTTTAACATTTCAGACACCAACTCTTCTCTCACAAACTGATACGACTGAACTCTCTTCTGGCTTAGAAGTTCGAGTACCGCGACTTTCTTGACTTGTCTCCAGTAGTCTCCGTATGGACTAAATGCAATGTCTGTGCAGCCATAGAAAATAGAATCCATGGCTCTTGTTCTTGGCCTTCCAGCAAAAGCAACATCATGATTCTTCATGATCTCTTGAACAAGTTTTACCGATGAAACTACGAGTGTCGGTGCTTGACCGAAATTGAGGAGCATCAACGGGCCGTATTTAGAAGCAAGTGAATGGAGGGAACGGTGTGGAAGGATGCCTATTTGGTGGAGGTTTCCGATTAAAGGTAGCTTTGGTGGGGAAGGTACGTTTTGTTTCTTTTTTCTGGTGAACTTGATTAAAAATACAAGGGGTACTATAAGGAGCAAAATAGAAAGTATCAAAGGATCATTAAACAAATTTGTTTGCTGCCATTTAGCAAAGATTAATGAATCCATGACTCTAGTAATTTTTTCACTTTTTGGTATGTTGGAAATGCAGAAGAGAAGTGGGGGTGTTATTATTTAAAGCCTCAATAGCTAGTCTTTTATATGGAAAATTCTTAATTGTAATTTGATGTATTCCATGTTAACTTATTGCATTACTGTCATGGATAATAATATTATCTTAATAAATTCGTTCTTAATTTAGCAGCCTCTCTGGTGTGGATGAAAGTCAAAGAACAGAAAAAAAAAAAAAAAAAAAAAGGGCAAAAAAACATAATTAAGCCCCTAGACTTTACATGTATTAAAGAGTAAGTCCTTACTTTTCCACATTGAACTCTTTAGCATTGAATAGGTTATGAATCAAGTTTATATAACACTCCCGTTAAAAATGTGATGTATACACCGTTAATGCGAGTCAGCATGACGTGAAATTTTGTAGCTGTACATAGACATTGAAATTAATGGATGGAAAATAAAATTATTAACAAAAGCAAGATTAAAGTTACCATTCGCCTATTGAACATTGTCAATATTTTGAGTTTTATGACTAATGTTGTATATCACATCTATCATGAAGGAAGTCAAGTCGTTGATACTCTATATAATTAATCACGGAAGATGCTCTTCAATGTTGAAACGGTGATCTACTTTTTCAAGTTTTTGCACTTCTTATTTTTCTCATAAGATCAGTGCCCATGATATGTACCGATTCACTTATCTTTTTTTCATTGATTATTTTGTAATTCTGTTTCGTTTATTAATTAAAATGAAATTTAAATTTAATTTGTTAGGGCATACCAACCTCATTGGATATTCTAAATCATTCCCCCTTCTCTACTCTTTAAGTATAAAATGGACAAAAAAATTTACTTATTAGATAATTAATTAAATAATGGAAGATATTATTGAATATGATAGATAAATAGATGGGCAATCTTGAAATATGAAGTGCTCTATTATTTAAAGGCCTATGCACACTTTCAAACCGGCTGCTAATTAATTTATAGTTGGATGATTTGTGACTTCAGTGAATCTCTGTTTTGGTCAAACAAAAAATTTATAACATTGATAAACTAATGTCTAAGTTAGGAATTTAATAAGTATAACTAATAAAACCTCTTTATATCAATCGATGGTTGGTCCAGTGGTAATATGGGGATGTGCTTGGTAAGGAAGTCTGCGGATAGATTCCCCACAACCGCGATTTGGAGGGGTTTAAATACCATAATCCTTGGACCCGCTCTGAATCCGGATTAGTCGGCCCAATGTGGTTTGAAAACCGAATGGAAAACCAAAAAAATAAAACCTCGTTATTTTAAACTGAAAAAAAACAAAACTGTTCTGAACTAAACTGAATGATACTGAACTGAACTTAATTTTGCTGAACTGAACTGAATTATAAAATAAATACTAAAACTAAATTTAACAAGTAATAATAATATGGCCATATAAATAATAACTATAATGAAAACTTAAAATTAAGATGATAATAAGAAAAAAATCACGACATGATAGTCACCTCAAATACTTTTGGATATTTGTCACCAATTAGAGAACATGGAATTATATGTCATATGCTAGAGTTAGGCATAAAAAACTTAGGGAAATGGAAGAACATTACAACGATTGAGAATGAAGAAATGAAGTTTGAATAGTTAAAAAAATGTGGAAAGTGCTCTACAATATGCTTCAAATATCATAAAAGTATCAAATGTCGATTATTATCTCTACTTTCACGTTTTATGCACGCTTGAAATGCCAATTATACAATATGGTATGAAGGTTAATGAAAGGGTAGATTTAAATATGTTTAATACAGATTGTAAAACCGTCATATTTGCATGCGGAATGCTATATTACAATAAATTTGGAAAATTTACAGGGTGCAAATGAAGATGAGGATGATGATATCATGTATTATATGAAAGAAAACGATTAGAAAGATCAAATACAGTAGAATTATTAAATTGATATAAATAATAATATTTATTTATATTTTGTAAATTTCGTAAATACATTGGATCAAATAGTTATAATTAAAATAAATATTAATAATTATATATAAATTATAAATATTTATTAATCATTTATTGATAATAATAATAATAAATTAAAAATGAACTCAATTTAATGTTGCTGAATTGAATTGAATGTAATATTATTGAGCTGAATTGGTTATTGCAAAAGTGAACGAAACTGAATTTAATATTGCTAAACGAAAGTTAATATTTTTATAAATAAGTGCTGATAAGTTAAAAAAACGTAACTCTCAGTTAGTAAACAAAATATGTTTAGTAAACAAAATATGTATAATAGGGAGACTGTTACCTTAATATGACATTAATAGGTATGCACAACGATCTAGAAGTTTCATGTTGAATCAACAAAATATAATTAAAATATACAAAGATATGATTACATAAAGAATTTTGCACCAACTCTATTATATATCTTATACAATAAAAGTGGAATTTGTCTTTTGAGTCCAAAATGGCATTCTCCAACTACAGCTAATTATCTTGACTTCGTTAGTAACATTAGAAAGTAAACATTAAGGCTCCGTTTGGTGTTGCGGTTGCTGTTAGCTGTTGCGGTTAGATGTTGCGGTTAGCTGTTGCTGTTAGCTGTTGCGGTTTGCTAATAGTTGTTGGATAATTAGTGTTTGGAAGAATTATAAAAACAGTTGTTGTTGACATGTAAAAAGACTTATACGGGTATACTATTTACCAATATAAATTAATAATAATATAAATTAAAAAAATAAGTTGGGGTAGTTTTGTCAAAGTCTACTTGTGGTTTAAAATACAAATTAGCGTTTCACGAAAAGCTCCAAATTGGAGCTTTTCACGAAACGCTCCGTTTTGGTTCCAAAACTCTAAATGCTGTAGTTCCAAAAATATAACCAAACACCTATTTGTGAGCATATTGGAACAAAAATGCAATATGCTCCTACGAAACGCTATATGCTCCCACGAAACGCTTTACCAAACGGGGCCTAAGCATTTGTAAGTTCAATAAGCAGTGTCGAGTCGAGTTTCGAAAATCTAGAGACAAAGAGCTAAATTTGGACATTCATTAACAAATACAAGTAAAAGAATATGAATTTAAAAATAAATTTATCATATTCAAGAAATGAACAAATGAAAATATTCACAACAAACGTTTTATTTAACTACCGAGTTGTTTTATACAACATGATCTATTCGAAAAATTTTAAAATGCAAAATAACTAATTATAGTGTATATATCGACATATTCTAACATATTTCGATTGGTATATAAAGTGTCAAAACATTTCTTATGACATCGATGGTATCAAATAAATTTTTCAATAATTTTTAGAAATTCTTTTTAACATATGCAACAGTCATTATCATAATAAATAAACTCGAAAAGTAATGAAAATATTTGAATTTCATCGTGATGTTTTGACAAACTAGAAAAATTCAAGAGTTGACATCAAATTATTTGTTAAAATCTGTTGCAACAATTTCATTTTTTATTCATTATAATTTTTTTTAATGAAATATATACAAAAAAATCAAACAACTTCAAACTTTTTGAATTACGTGAAAACTCCGGAGGTGAGTGATGAAGCAAAATTTGGACCCTTATTATTTTTGGGCCTTAGGTAGACGCCACTCCTGTCCATGCTCAGGGACGGCCCTGTCCGTTGGCGATACAGTTTCAATTTGTAGAAAGAGATTTCAAGTATAATTTCCAATAATGTGGGTGGGAAAAGTTAGATTTCAAGAAACTCTCGAATTTGTCTTTTTAAAATGTTTACAAATAAACGCAGACAAAGTTCAAACCGCAACAAACCTGTCTGTTTATCTAAAATGGTAAGCTCTTAGTTAAGACTAGAATCCAAATTGTGCCCAACTTCCCAAGGGTAATCTTCCAAGTCTAGTGGCTAGATTGAAGATCCTCTGCGTTTAATGACTAGTTTGAAGAGCACCTATATAAAGAAGCTTGATTTGAAGGTTCAAACACTACAAGATACGACAAATATCTAACGCAAAAAACAGAGCACAAAAACACCAAGGAAAACACATTCAATTCTATATTTTTGTAATTATATTAGAGAGAGCAGTTCACAAATAGCTTTCATTTGAAATTCTATATAATAATTTGATTAGTTCAATAGTTAGCTGGTTGGGATTAAGTAGATGGTTGAGATTAAGTAGATTGTAAAGTGAAAAAAGGCAATTCATCAAGCTTAGCAAATTGTGTAGAAGTCTAACTCTTGAAAAAGGTCAATAGTGGATTAAAACTCAAAACAAGACATGTTGAGCACTGGATGTAAGCAAAAGTTGGATTAAGATACAATATGTTGAGTATCTCTTTCTATCCTTTTCCTTATTATTTGCTACTAGATACTAATATACTTGTAATTCATCTTATTTAGTGTCCTTACTCTGAACTTTCTAAGCAATCTAATTATTCTTGTTCTTAGTCTGGTTGATATCAGAGCTTCTTGAAGATATTCTACTCTATGTAAATTTACTTTAGAAGGCAAAAGCAGTTTAGTAAGTTAAACTGTCTTTGTTCAAAACTTTGCTAAAAAAAAGAGAAAGAGAAGAAAAGTCAACAGAAGGGAAAAAATAACAAATAATGAAAAGACTAAATTGCCCTGGTAATTAACTTCATGAAAATTTGAACACTCAGCAATTTCTAACAGTGTGTAACATTTTAAACTCTTTACTAATCGGAATGTTTGTCAAATTTTAAACTAGTAGACTTTCTTTATAAATCAATCAAACTACATAGTTCATTTTCACTAAAAAAAAGTTTACATCTAAACTAAAATCAAACAACAGCACAAAAGCAACTAGGTTGCTAAAGGATGATATAATAAGGGTACAATATAAAGAGGATTTTTTCTAGGAACTGTTAGGCCGAAGTTTTCAGTCATGTCCAAATCTTTTGGAACTTGTCCATCGGGTAATTTCCAGTCGAACCAATTCAAGATATTAGCAATAACAAATTCAATTGCAGCTAATCCAAATGAAATTCCAGGGCAAATCCTTCTTCCTCCACCAAATGGGATCAACTGAAATTCTTTCCCTTTGAAGTCAACTGGGTTGTTCTCAAATCTTTCTGGAACAAACTCTTCAGACCGTTCCCATATTTTAGGGTCTGTTTGAATTGCTAATGCATTGAAATATACAGTTGTCTTAGACGGAATGTAATAGCCACCAAGTTCAACATCTGCTGATGTTTCTCTAGGAACAAGAAAAGGAGCTGGAGGATGTAATCTTAGTGTCTCTTTTACTATACATTTCAAGTAGTTCATTTTCTCGATGTCGGCTGCTTCAACCTTTGATTTGTTACCTACAATCCTTCTTACTTCTTGTTGGGCTTTCCTCATTACATTTTCATCTCTAATAAGCTCTGCCATTAACCATTCCATCGTCGTTGAAATCGTCTCTGTTCCTGCCACAAACATGTCCTGCATGGAAATATGTTTGATACATATTAGAAAATCAATCCAATAATTGTATGTTAAACAATAAAAAGGATCCAAAATAGTAAAGAGCTATATTGTACGGACACAGAAAATGGACACGGGTATAAATATGTGAAACGTAAAATAGCCTACAAATAGAACAAATATGAAATGGACACGGATACAAATACCGGAAACGTAAAATAGCCTACAAATAGAACAAATCTGAAATGGACACAGATACGTGGGCTACTAAATGGAGTGTACGTGCAGCATAGGTAAAGAGGAATAAGGAAAATACCGTAAGAATAGCTTTGAGATTGTCTTGATGGAGCTGAGCTTCAGGATCTGCATTCTTTTGAATGTGAAGAAGAGTATGAACAAAATCCTCCCCATCACATGAATCTTCACTCTTAAAATCAATCCTATGCTCTGCAATCACTTGATCAAGGAAATCACCAATCCCCCCGGCCGTTGATTTCATACGACCAATCAAACCTGTAACTTTATCGAGCCATCCCAAACACGGAAACATATCTCCAAAACAAAACTCGGAAAATTGCATCATCATCCTTCTCGTCACTTCTCCAAACTTATTCTTAGCATCTTCCTCAACAGCTTTCCTCCCAAGAGCACATCTCGAGATTATATTATTCGCAACAACAACTAACATTGCACTTAGATTAATGGGATTTCCCAACGAACTCCTGTCGCAGATTTTACCCACCAAACTTGAAACTTCTTCATCTCTGACTGACTGAAAAGCTTGCACTCTTTTGAGACTTAAAAGTTGGAGAACTCCGATTTTTCTAACGTGTCTCCAATAGTCACCATATGGACTGAATCCAATATCAACAGAGCCGTGGAAGAAGATGTTGGCAGCAGTGGTTCTGTCTCGGTCGGAGAAGACAATGTCATGTTTAGTCATGATTTCTTTGGCAATCTCTGCAGAGGAAATGACAAGCGTTCTTTTATGGCCGAGATGGAAGAGAAGAAGAGGGCCGTATTTGATGGAAAGAGACCGGAGAAAACGGTGGGGAAATTTGCCAAGCTGATGAAGGTTTCCTATTATGGGTAGCTTTGGTGGGGAAGGAGGTAAGTTGAGTTTGTTACTTGTTCTTGTTCTTATTCTTTTTCGGGTGATAACGATTATAACAAGGAGAAGAAAGATGAAACTGATCAGAAGAGGGAAAAGAAATTGAGTGTTGTTCATTTGGTTGATGAGTGATAAGATAGCCATCTTCAGCATTTCTTGATCTGCAAAATGAACATTCGCAATGGCATTTTATAGACACATTAAGAGTTAGGCAAGGCGGTACGTAGTTATCCCAAAGTGCTGTGTTGGGTTCGTATTTGAATTCTTAACTCGGTAATCAAATGTATTTTTGTGGCTTAATAAATATCTATATGCCTTGGAACTACTATAAGTTGATATTGCTGATGTTTGGAACCAAACTACAATTTCTCCAGGTTGAAAATATTGTTATATATGTTTCCTCTACTCCTCCAGCTCCTCCTGCTGTTATGGAAGATCAGTGACCAATCCCAAGGGGACGAGTAATACCTAACGGTTGTTGAGGAAATAAAACTCTATCAAGCTGTATGTGTTTTTGAATAAAAGACGGCAAGCTAAAATAAAGGAAAGAATACAAAAGAGTTTAAAAAGAATATTACACAAAGCGAAAAATTAGACAAAAATCTTCAAAAATAAATCTATCTTGGGAGCTGAAGATAACCAATTCGTGTCCATGCAAGTAGTACCATAACGCGCTAGAGTCAGCCGGCCATCAAAGTTGTATATTCTCATAGAGTAAATTGAATCAAAAACTTAAGACTTTTAATTGAACCCAGTATAGAAGAATATTTTTCATTGTTATTGTATTATGGGTCAAGGTTTTATCAATTAATGAAAGAATATTAAACAATTAAAAGATATGAATTGGATAAGGAGGATCGACTGCCCACTACTTGTAATGCCCGATCCGAAAATAAATGTCATCGGGATATAAAGGCTAGAGTAAGGAGCGATCCTAAGAAATATTGATGGGAGCAAGCACAAAACGATTCTCGTCGAAAATAAAGAGAGAAGATGACTTATTAAATTCAATTTGTAGAATATGAGTCAAAACAAGCAGTATATACGTGTTATTAGATACATGTGCTACGAAAAACTAAAACCATAATAGAAATCAGTAGATATTTTAGTTTTATTTTTTTCAAAAGCACTTGAAAGTATCATGTTAGTGACCATAAGAGATCAAGATAATTAATTAAATCGTGGAATGGCCTCGTATGTTTAAGACCACTTATCATGTATTGGTATATGTTTGTTTTCAAGATTTTATAAGTGAAGATGATGTTGTTGATGCGGTTTTATCGATGGATTTGCTCGTAATCGTTCCTTTTGTTGGGGCTATTGAAGTAGTACATGTATTACCTTAAAGCGAAGAAAGGCAAAGAAATCCTCGAAGTCAAACACATTACAAAGGTATGAGTGATCCTAGATAGATAGACATGTATGTCACTGGATAAGACAGTGTCTTTCCCTCTTCTGAAGGGACTTTAGCTTTAGCTAGGCGACTCTGCGGAGATTCTAAAGCTCAAACTGTTTTTCTCTTCAGATTCTTTGCATCTGCTCTTTTCCTACGTCACATGTTTCTTCTTTGCAAATCATACTGCCCAATAGACAATAGTGTTCCCCACCTTACATTCAGCTTAATATTGTGCAACGTCATGCTATTTCTTATGTTTATTTCCCTTGTCAAAAATTGCGGTGCAACACACCCTTTTCTCCTTGTCCTGCTTTTCATCAAAGCACTATATATCCAGAATAAAAAATTTAAATTACAGAAACAATTTGAAGAGCTTCCGAAAACATTTCATTAAGCATAGAAACTCGTGAGTAACGCAGGACAAGTCTATCAACTCACTAACAATGGTTCCAATATATGATTAGTTTGCTCGTGCAAACTGAAGTGCCAACGCTTTTCCTAATGTCATCAATGTTCAAAGACTGATCCTGCAACCCAGGTCTTAAATCGTAAATTTCGAATGCGTTTATCCCAATTTGTTACAAGCAATCACAACAAAATAGCCAATTGTGTCTTTAGTTTTGTTGATATGGTAATGAGCTATATGCCAATGTACACTTTTAGGAACACAAAGTAAGCTATTTAGTAGCACCAGTTTTAGCACTGTTGCAGTTTTCGAAGCACGCACTTTCCAGGGCACTCGGACAATTGTTATGGACAACATATATAAGGAACATCAATCTCACTCTTTATCAAATATGTTGTCTTTCCATACAAGTCATGAACCATCAGTAGTCGGTGTACAAATGAACACAATTAGATGCTATTTAGATCTCTAATTGGATAGAAAATCCCCCAATCAAAACTAAATAATCCTTGCTTTCCATTAGTTGTCAATTGTAGACAATTTACAATCCAGATCTAGGGCTTCTTGGCATCCAATATAACTCAATCCACTGGCATAGAACAAGTGCTGCTTCAACCAAAAAGAATATCTACACAGATTCAGAATTGAGTTAAGAACCCATAAGACTGAATTGGCCAGAAGAACCCTCGACATCTACACAAGTGTTGTCAATTTGAATGAATACTTTCTGAACATCACTGAGTCGCTCCAATAGCAAATCAGATGCGGGCTGCTTATATCAATATCTAACCAATCACATCCTAAGATTGTCCCTGCAGAAGAAGGGGTGCCTTAGAGCTTCTCTAGCAGTTAACCTATCCGAGGAATCATATTTAAGAAGTCCTTGTAAGAGATGTATGAGATCTCCCGCTGAGTGATCAACATGCTGCATTATTAGATTCTGCACAAAACATGCAACCAACAAGATTAAAATCAAATACAAGTGACAAAATTTACTTCCGTCCTTGCAAAGCAACTAAGATTATTAGATCAATCTACCTGCAGCCGCTGCAACTTCGTAACAGCCCTGATACTTTCCCTTGAAGTCGCCCCTTCAGGCCAGTCCAGCCTACCCCTTCTAACATATTTCTCAGCATGTCGGCTATAACAAGAAAAACAAATAAGTGAACCCAGTAAAGGATCAAAAAAATCAAGGAAATACTAAAACAAATCTTCTTACTCGACTCTCTTCAACATGTGCTGAGGCAGTGTCCCAAGCACCCGTTCCATCATCGCCAGATGCTCCAAATTCTCATGTGTCTGAAACAATGCCTCACCCTGAAACAGTTATAGTCAACAATATGAGTAAAAACAACAGTGATATGAGCAGAACAGCATTCAACAACAAACACAACCAAATTTCGACATTCCCAAACATACAGTGCATAATTCCACTAAGATGCAACCAATGCTCCATACATCACAAGGATAACTCCATCCAAGTCCTAAAAAGAATCAATGAAAAATTAGCTTCTGCCAACAGCTTAAAGCTTGAGTAGAAAAAATAGCAAGCACAACAAAAGTACCAAGAATGACTTCTGGAGCACGATAATGCCGCGTTGACACAATATAGTTCTGGTCTTGACGCTCATAAGTAGTGCTACCAAAATCTATCACCTTTATGGCACTAGACTTGGGGACTCTTTTACAGTAGGAGCTCTCTTTCGGTGAGCGGAAAGAGCCCTGAATGCAGCAAAAGACGGTCAAATACTGAACCTATAACTAAATAGACCACTAGAAAAGCACCAGGAGACAGATATGAACCATCAATGAAGTCTCTACCTTGTAATCGGGAACTTTAACATAGTCAGCAGAAACCAGAAGGATGTTTTCTGGCTTCAAATCGGTATGAATTAAGCGCAAGTCATGCATAACTGCACGATAGATCATAATCCAACAGGAGAACATTTCAGTAAATCGTAGCGTACAACTAAACAATAGGCAATATGAAATATGATATGGGTTTATAAAGCCATTTGTTTTTTATCTTGGAATTAAATGTCGCCACCAACATCCCTGAACAATTTCATGAGACATAAATGTGAATGGGTGTGTGTCAGTGTTGATGAAATTTACGGCATCTGATGCTCAAAACCAGAGATGTAGAGCATTAGAAACAACATAAAAATTTGATAAGGAATGAAAAAGGAAAAATGCATAGAAAAGACCAGCTTAGGTATTTACTACACACATGCTACACATTCCAACAGTTGTCTGCCAATCTCACGGACAAGATCAATGGGAAATGAGCGATAATTGTTTTTGCGAAGAAAATCGTATAAGCTTGGTCCAAGCTTCTCAAAAACCTGTTACAACCATTCACATTCACCCACAAGTTTTAATCCCCAGATTATGTCTGTATTGGGGAAATTAATCCATGTTAATCAATCATATACTTACAATACAGATATGGTTACGATAGTCAAACCAGTTCCGTAATTGCACACAACTGCAAGGAATAAACCCATTTAACATCTGACATTGCTTAAAAATCTAGTCGTAGGGCCTGCCATTTGCAATAAAACAAAATAAGTAGAGTTTTAGAGCACTAACCGGTTGCCACCTTTGTCATTTTTACCAAGTTGTTGCAGCACGTCAATCTCTATCATAGCTGCTTCACGATACTTATTAACCCCACGGACAATTTTGATTGCTACCATCTCCTTCCTTTCCCTGTCCCAGCATTCTAAAACCTGACCAAATGTGCCTGCATGAATAGTAGATAGACAAATGATACGTCACCTCAAATTAATGAAGGATAAACCAACTCCAAGATTAAGTTATTCTCAAAAGGTTTACCTTCGCCCATTTTACTGTGTATCTTATCTGCATAACATGGAAACAAAACAAAAACAAAATTAGACATCAAACAAGCACCCCAAAGAAAAAATGTGTTTAAAGCAAGGGATAAAAAAACACAATAACTAAATGCCACAGCACAAGTAGCCTGGTCAACCAGCGATTACACTAACAAAAATAGGACTTCAACAATTAAAACCAGTTTATAGCAACTTCACAACAAATGCCAATATTTTAGCATGAATAATTGCAAAACCTATTTAACTAGCTAGGAGATATGATAGTAAAGTGTAATTACAGCGTGAAGTTAAATTATCTCCAATCGCAAACATGTAATGGCCATCCTTGTCATCTTCCCTCCATGGGGGAGAACCATTTCGAGCCACTCCATTTACAAATAGGGAATTAGAGGTAGTATGGTCTGAGATTGCTCCAGCATAGCTTTGTAAATTTCCAACCTCTTGTCCACAAAAATTTCCTACCTGAGCCTACACACAGCCATCCATTTATGTACCACTGAAGAAATTAAATCAAAAATTTTCACCTGATTACTTAGTAAGTAGTAACCCTGGGCATTGCCTTCACCAATAGTCAAAAACTCATTCATGAGACAAACAAATAAACCTCAGAAAACAAAACGAATTTGTCAAGAAGTTATTAGTATACAAAACAGAAACTGGATTAAACCACGACCGTAGTTATTTAAGGCACAAAAGCACTTAAAGCGCACGCCCGTGCGTCGCAAAACAAATTTTTTATAAATTCATAATACTAGTCACACACACTCACAAATAGTCAAATACCATCAATAAAAACCACAAAACACATGAGTTAAGTTCTAGTTAACTACCAAGGCATAATTATAAACTCATAATACCAACTTAAAAGTTAAAACTAAAGACCAAAGTTCAACTTCAAATAACAACACTAATCTGATTTAGTGCTCTATTAAAAAGAGATTTAAAACCCCAAAAGAAACCCTAAAGCGTGTCATGGCACACACCTTGTTTCCGAGCCAAGGCACACAATGGCGTGCACCTGGCAGACTGTGCCCACCTTTGGTTAACCAAGGCGCAAAGACTGGATCTTTGGCCAAAGCGCACCTTTAATAACTATGACCACAACCATTAAAGAAAGAAATTTTTCGTGAGATGTACAACTAATAGTTTCTGGTGGATCCTTTAAAATCAAGTCTACAACAACATAACAATTATGAGATTTCAATAAAATCATAGACATAATTGTAAGAAAAAACATCATCTTTCAATTTTACGGGCATCTCACATCACAAGAACCTAACATCGGATATTAATTTGTAAAATCCATAAACAGGAATTAACCACACGCATAATTAAGCTTAAAGACAAAAAAAAAAATAGAACAAAAACATAGAGATCGAACATAGTTAGAGTATTAAGAAAAAGAATTTGATACCTTAGGAAGCAGGGGAACGTCCCAGCCTAAGCGTGCCCTCTTCCTGGGTCGGCGATCGATGTGCGTGAGGGGAAAATCGGTGGCGCGTTCCGTCTCCATAATCAAAATCAAGATCTAAGAGAAAATTAACCCAGATGAAAAAAAAGATTAGATGAGTTTGCCTAGAAGCGTACGACCAGACAAAAGAGAAAGATAAGGATGTCGTTGAGGATTAGTTGGGTGGGACGAGATTGCTTAACCCTAATTTTAACTCGCGGCAATCAGATCGCGGGGCGGTTTAGACGATATTGGGCCGTCCACGTGTCCTGATGTTGGTACGTGTGTGTGACTATATACGTGTGGAGCTTACCTGCTACTAACTCATCCTTTGTTAATGTATATTTCGATACCATGGTTAGGATTAACCATGATTATGTTAGCGTTTCTTTGACGTTGAGAATAATGCATGTTTCTGCCACGCCATATTTTATTTTCTTTTTCTTTAGAAAATGCTTATTTTGCAGGTTCAATTTTAATTGTTTTTAATTGTCTCTATTAGTCATATACAGTTAAACCTCGATGAAGTAATATTCGATAAAGTAATAACCTCGCTTAAGTAATAAATTTCGTCAGTCCCAACTTGGGCTAATGTCGTAAAATAATATTTTCGCTAAAAGCGTAAGATAATAAAATTTTTGAAAGTCCTGAAGGACCCAAGTAATATGTAAAGTAATAGTTCCAGAATTATACGTATATATAATATGTATGAGTTACAAAATTCAATTTTTTTTAAATATGAATATATAATATCTTGTTTATTCTTTCCACCAAAGCTAAAATTAACATCATCATTGACTTTATGTAAAGCATAAATAACTCTTGGTATGTTTTGCTCGTGTTGTAACAAGTAATTGTTCAAAGTGTTGATTGCTTGAACTGCTTTCTTTGATGACAAGCTTGGGATGACATTGCTATCGTCTGGTTCAAGATCAATATTCATTACCGACTCAAAAATTTGTTCATCCTTAGGTGATTCTATTGCTATTGTCCGATTTAGGACTAGTCTCTTCATCAGTGTTCATCATCGATAAAGTAATAAATTCGATAAAGTAATATTTTTTTCCGGTCCCAAGAGTATTACTTTAAAGAGGTTTAACTGTAGTTTTAAGGGTTTGTCTCCGTTTAATCGCTGTAATCGATTTTGATTTTTAAAAAGTTAATATAAGTCAATTTTAACTATTAATTACCGTCGTCACGTGACAATCACTTAAAATTAATAAAAAAATTTAAAAAAGAAATCCAAAATCACGTTTTCATATCATACTAAGCCATGGTACCAATTCTTAAATTTATGCTATATAAAAAAGTGAAACTGTTTATTAACGAAAATAAAATAAAATTGTAATCATCAATTATGTTAAATTGCAAAACCATTATTTTCTATATGAACAATAAACACATTGGTATGCGGCCGTCATGATCTCTTTCTCTCTTTTTCTACCCTCATCACTTTGCTCGATTTTCATTATCTATTTTCGCATTTCTATTCGTCCTTTATGAATTCAATTTCTATTGAGGAGTTTAAGAAAATTTCCTATTGAGGAATTTTAAGAATGTCTATCTATTGAGGAGTTTTAAGTTTTATTGTTTTTTCAATTTCTTTGATTTTTATTTTCAATTTTCTCTATGAATACTCTTGATTGGATTTCTCGAAAGTTGGGTAACACACGTACAATTCAAATGTTATCCTAAGAAGCATGACACGTCTAGGAAGATGCCACACTTGTGTCCAACTCGCTGGGATACGCGACTCGGCCTGAACTCGACAATGTTTATCTCACTTCCTATTTTAGCTAAATATTGTTTTAAGGAGCCCCATTAAAGTCGCTCTTAAAATTAACTTTTTCAAAATTAGATTTTTAAGACTAATCCATTATTTTAAACCACTATTTACCCAACACTACAATTAACGATTTTGACAAGTCAAATTTTTAAATGTGATATTGTGACGAGGGGTTTTCAGTCTTAATTTATTGGTAAATTCTTAAAAGGTAAACGTGTTTATAACTTTAAAGTATGTGAAATGAGTTTTCTATAACATAACCAATGAAATAAGACCAAAATACTTCTTGACACGTCATCACATTTAACACCGTTAATAGATTTTTTCCGTCTTTTAGGTAACGGAGATAAATACAATTCTTATTTTGTCAAAAAAATAAACACAGAAACCATTTTGACAAAATTGGTAAACACATGAGTTTTTTTTCAAAAATTACCCTTAGATTTATTCCTATGTCATGTAGGTGACTCATGGTATCCACACGTTTTCTCTTCCTAATCAATATTATGAAGTGACATTGACATATTGTACTATCGTTAAGGTGGCGCAAACGTCATCATTTCGGTCAGCCAATTTTAAGTTGCAGAGTAAAAGAGGGAGACGTATTGAAGAAGAATGATTAAAGTTAAATCGACTTTTTATATAATTTCTATTGAATTTAAAACAATAGTATTTGTTATTAAAGAAATCACACGTGATACATGGTTCTGAAACTCACAGAATGAGATGTTAAATTATGATTTTTTGCGAGTGATTTATACACTATAAATAAATTGGAGGAGCTCTTGAAACACCTACAAAGTTTAAAATGCGAATATGTTCTCACCAAGTCCAAAGAGCTGGTGAATATTAAGCAAAATATTATGTAAAAATAAAAGGTTTTTTAAAGTTGAAATCATTATTTTGCAATTGATTGATACATATAACTTTGGGAACTTTAAAAAATTCAACCTAATCTAATTTGTTAGTATACTTTTGGAGCACAATAACGTGTACTCCAAACAAATAAATGATTGACATATGTTATATTAACCAATAAAATTTTGATAACGTGTAATTAATTAAAAATTTGTTTTTTATTTAATAATTTATATAAAATTCTAGACTCTAAAATAAAAACTCTAAACCCTAAAAACTTAAACCTTAGATCCTAAATTACCAATCCTAAATACCGATATATATGACGTGTCATTGAATTATTAATTAATCCGAAGTACTACATCATCCATACTCGAGGAGTATTTTAAAATTTCTCCTTCTAGACTGTGCCACGTATAAAAGTAGCTAGTTATTACATAAAACAAAACAGATTTTTTTTTTGGTAACTAAAACAAAACAGATTAATCCAAACAATAGATACAGTAATAACATGTGGCTTATGCAAATAACTTAGTAGTCAAAGCTATTAAAATAGAGTTCAACATCGGAAACTAACTTGTCATTCAAAAGGATTATCTTAATTTGAAGTTTTGAACACAAATGGACGAACTGCAGGCGAAGCTCTTCTCTCCTTCATTAATCTCAACCCTAACCTTCCTATTCTTCCTTTACTTTCTCATCAAATGGCTGGCTACTCACTCTCCGACCAATCACAAAACCCTGCCGCCATCTCCGACGAAGCTTCCATTTCTCGGAAACCTCCACCAGCTAGGCCTTTACGCTCACCGGTCCCTAAAATCATTATCAGAGCGTTACGGTCCATTAATGCTGCTGCATTTCGGAAGCAAGCCAGTCCTGGTAGTCTCATCTCCTGATATTGCAAGAGAGATCACCAAATCACACGATCTTATTTTCTCAAGCAGGCCAAAGCTCAACATCATCGACAAGCTTTTCTACAGTGGCAAGGACATAGTGGCTGCACCCTACGGTGATCATTGGAGGCAAGCGCGAGGGATTTGCGTGCTCCATCTTCTTAATACCAAAAGGGTTAAATCGTTTCGAGCTATTCGAGAAGAAGAAGTAGAACTGTTGGTTAAGAAGATTAGGGTTTCAGATTTGGAGGAAGTGAATCTGAGTGAAATGTTTTCTGGGATTACTAGTGATTTGATTTGTAGGGTGGCGTTTGGGAAGAAGTATGGAAGAGGGGAAGAAGATGGAAAGAGATTTCATGGAATGTTGGGAGATTTTATGGGGTTGATTGGTAGTTATAATATAGGACAATTTATTCCGTGGCTTGCTTGGATTAATTTGGTTAATGGATTTGATGCTAAAGCTGATAGAACTGCTAGGGAGTTTGATAATTTTTTAGATGGAATTGTTGAAGAACATATCAGGAATTTCGATTGTGGTGGAAAAGAAGATTTGGTGAATGTATTGCTTGATCTGCAGAAAAATAACAAGGCGGAGTTCTCACTTGATAGAGAAGGTATCAAGGCTCTTATTCTGGTACGTACTGTTTTACTTGCACTTTTCTTTTTATCTATCTATGAATACAAGATATTTTAGGTTCAAACTCTCCACACTAGTTCAGTTTGATATACAGTAGTTTCCAAAGTCTAGAAAAAGTTTTCAAAAAATAATTAGCCTTCGCTAAGTACAAGCTTCATTTGTGAGATTACATAGCTTCCCTAATTTATTTAGAAAATATTTCTTTTCACAGAATAGTCATAACTTCTTTTCACAGAATAGTCATAACTTTTGATATAACTTGATGAATGTATTATTAGCTTAATACTTGTACTGCTATAGCTCAGCTCAGGATACGAAGTTGTTGGGTCTATAAAAAAAAGTTTTGTATCCAAGTTTTCAGTAGGTATCAGCGTTAAGATTTATTATTAAGAAAAAACAAGTTCCGGTAACAAGTCTCAGTCACCTAAATAAATATTTTGGTCAATTCGAAAGATTTGTCTCCCATTTGGTTTCTGCCTGTTTATTTATATTGTTTCAATGCAGAAGTGGGTTTTTATTTTATATACAATGAATTGCAGGGATTTGTTTAGCGAATATTTATAAGTTTTTTTTGTGTATCATATTCGTGCTTATCAGCAAATTATTGAGATTTACAAACAAAATTTTTAAATGAAGAAACGATACCCGGAAATTCACGTTTAATTTAATGCTTAATTATAATAAAAATCGCAGGATATGTTTGCTGGAGGTTCTGATACATCATCCACAGCCCTAGAATGGACAATGACAGAGCTAATAAGAAATCCTAGAGTCATGAAGGAACTACAAAACGAAGTCAACAAAATTGCACAGCAAAAATCAGAAAAACATGGCATAATTACTGAGATTGATTTAGAGAAAATGCAATATCTGAAAATGGTGATTAAAGAAGGACTTCGTTTACACCCCCCATTCCCGTTACTAGCCGCAAGAGAAACAACACAAGACATTAAATTAAGGGGCTATGACATTGCTAAAGGAACTATGGTAATCACCAATGCATGGGCTATGGCAAATGACCCCAACACATGGACAAAACCTGAGGAGTTTTGGCCAGAGAGATTCTTGAATAACCCTATAGACTTCAAAGGCCAAGATTTTGAGTTCATGCCGTTTGGAGCAGGAAGAAGAGGTTGCCCTGGGATTTCATTTTCTGTGCCGATTATTGAGCTTGTGTTAGCCAATCTTGTACATAATTTTAACTGGGAATTGCCTGGTGGAACCATGCTGGAGAGTTTGGATGTTAGTGAAGCCATTGCACTTGCCACTCGTAGAAAAAATGCACTTCGTGCTATTGCAATTCCTGTTTCTAACTCAGCTTAGGGATTTCAGCTTGAGTGATTTCAATGCTATCATTGCTATGTAATTGTAGAATGTTTTCTTTATTCATCTAAGTTTGGGATTAATATTCATGTCTATATATTGACAAAATATTGCTCTCTCAAATCGAATGCAAATTTGTAAAATGAACTTCAACATCAATTTAGTTTGTAAACTGTCAAATGAAAAAATGTACACAATATAACTGATAAATCTTGTGATAGTTCTTCAAACACGAAAGGCAATTTGTTGGGCTGAATAGTCAAGAACAAAAAAGAAAATACATTCGCGTGTTGAATAATATGTTTTAGCATACTGTATAGACTTGAAAATTATTTACCCCATTTTAATTTAAATCATTAATTGGTTATCAAACATGGACTATTGTGTTTGCTATTGTTTGATTATTACTGTATATGATTAATTGTTAATAGATATTTGTGGTTTAAGACCTTATGTCATGTTATTTTTAACTTGAATTTAGTAAAATTCAGTTTAGTTCAACAAATTTAGTGAAATCGATAAGAAATTCAGTTAACAATTCAATTCAGTTCCATTCAGAAAATTTTAGTTCAATTAAATTAGGGAAAAGTACAAATAAAACCCTCGTGGTTTCAATGTTTTGCAAATAGAGGAATGTGGTTTCATTTTTTCCAAAAAGAGGCATGTGGTTTACATATTTGACAAATAAAGGAAATTGACTAACAACATTTGCCACATCATCAAGTCAACATGACATGTCATCAAAAAATTAATATTTTAATGTGTCACGTCATCAAAGTCAACAAGTAAACATGGCATGTGATTTTTTTACCATCAACTTCTATGTTAATTGATTTTTATTTTTTTTCTGAAAGTGTAGAATTTTCTTAAAACTGTGGTCAAAACTCAAATATATTATAATTTAATGAGTTGACTGGTGGAGCGGCAAGGCCTGCAAATTAGTTTAACGGAGGGGAATCTGTCCGCCGGCGGATCTTATTCCTTTATCAGAAAGGACTATATGCATATATGCTGAATTTTTCTTTCAATAATATATAGAATGTTTAATAGAAAGTGCTGTGTTGGCTAGTTGGTGTTTTAGTTTGTTTTCTTGGCCTTTCGATTTGTTTTTGACATTGTTCTATTCTTTCAATAATTTGTTTGGTTTGGTTATGAGAGGACATAATAAGATGACAGAAATGGAACATAAAAAATTGAATACATCAATATCATATTTGACCACACAAAGTATTAGAATGTGAATCATAAAATTAATGGAATATGATAAAGTAATCCACAAATGTAAAATTTTAACACATACTCGATAATCGTTATCCATTACTATATTATAATAAGGTGGTCAAAGTTGGAAATTGCAGCTTAATCGAATAACTACATTGCTAGCTTCAATATAAGAGTAGAGTTTTCCAATGCTGAAAAACTGAATATATTCTGAACAAGAATAACTTAGATTCTCATCAGTAAGATGCAAACATTTTTCCTTCAATATTGTGCTTGTAATAAGTATTTCGTAATAAATTTAAGACGATTGATCACCGTTGTGTTGTGTTGTGTTTGTTGCAGGGCAGTGAGAATGTGGAGGTTAAAAGTTTCTTCAGGAGCAGGAAATGCATTGCTGAAAAGTGCAAACAATTTCGTAGGAAGACAAGTGTGGGAGTTTGATCATGAATATGGGTCTCCCGAAGAACATTTAGAGATAGAAAAAGCTCGTAAAGATTTTCACGACAATCGTTTCCAAGTGAAACATAGCTCAGATCGTCTCATGAGAATTCAGGTTCACTTTTTAAGTGATTATTTTGAATTAGAACGTAAAGTTGGAAATTAATTTGCTTGATGGTAATATGGAATGCACTGCAATTTACGTAGTTTGCAATGGAAAATGGAAGGGGGGAAATAATAGATAAAGTGAAAGTGAAGGAGACAGAACAAGTGACAGAAGAGGCAGTGAAAACTACATTGACAAGGGCTTTGAATTACTATTCAACACTGCAGACTGAGGATGGCCACTGGGCTGGAGATTATGGTGGGCCTATGTTTGTGCTTCCTGGACTTGTTAGTACCTTCTCATCAATTCTATTTCCTATATACTAGGCTTAATATATAACCAGCTCCCTGAACTTATCCATATTTTTCATTTAGCCCCTTCAATTTAAAGGACAATCTATTAGCCACCTGAACTTGTAATTCTTTTCTACTTGACCCTTTAAACTTGTAATTTATTTCCATTTTGCCCCCTCAATTTGTCAAATGTGACCCATCCTGCTTCTTTTATGCTGATATGGCATGAATTTTCTATTACCACTTATATTATGCCATGTAAACACAAATGAGTAAAATAGATAATTTTTAACAAATTGAAGGAACCAAATGAAAAAAAATTACAAATTCAGATAGCTATTAGGTTGTTCATTAAGTTGAAGGGGCTAAGTGAAAAATAGGGACAAGTTTAAAAGACTAGTTATATAATAAGTCTATATACTATGTTACTCGAATATCGAATCAATAATTTATAAATTTTAAAATTTAAATTTTTCAATACAGAGTTTAGGATCCATTTTTAGATTTTAAATTTTTTTATTTGAAGATCTAAAATTTTGTATAAAAAAATATCACTGTACTTCATCTCTAGCTCTTGAAAAATTGAGAAATTTATGGTGAACCATATGACACCTCTAGCCAATAGCTTTTTAACACCTATTATTACACTCATACAAATAATTTCATTAACAATAAAGTAAAACGTGTTAAAATGCTATAAGTTAGGGATAACTGCCACCATAAATTTCCTCGGAAAAATAATGGTTTGAGCATGGACTAGCTAATCGGGCCCAATGAAAATCTGTGATATCAGCATCTTGGGCTGATCAATACCGGCCCATTTACTTTCAATCAATGGTTTTGTATGTTTATTTTGTTGGCAAATTCTGATTTTACAACTACCTATCCTGATTTGAATCCCTCCCCGCCAAAATTCACGTCACAATATTAGCCAGTCAATACAGTTGTTTTGGTCAGTTTGAGCTTCAGTTCGCCAAATTCAGTTCAGTTCAGTTCGACCGGGGCCCAAACAACTCCCAGAAATTCACAGCTAAGGTTTCTCTGGTGTTTAATAATCTGACCTTGGATCTGTTTGGGCATGTTGGATCAATATGACTCCTTCAAAATAGATATATCTTAAATAACAATTGCTATCGGGTAATTTCAACCATTTAAATTCACCATTCTTTTGGCTTTTGTTTGTTCGAAAATGATTTCAGATTATAGTTCTATCCATCACTGGGGAAATGGATACCGTTTTATCTCTGGAGCATAAACGGGAGATGCGTCGCTACCTATACAACCATCAGAATGCAGATGGTGGATGGGGCTTACATATAATGAGCCCCAGCACTATGTTTGGTACCGTCTTGAACTATGTTACTTTAAGGTTACTCGGTGAAGGGGCTAATGACGGGGAAGGGGCAATGGAGAGAGGACGCAACTGGATTCTTGACCATGGTGGTGCTACTTTCATTACATCATGGGGAAAAGTCTGGCTTGCAGTTCAGTTTTTAATCTCTGCCTTGATGGTTAAGCTGTAGTTTTATCATGTTGGTAATTTTTTTTATAATCTTTTGCTGAATCTGAACAGGTGCTTGGAGTGTTTGAGTGGTCTGGCAATAATCCCCTTCCTCCTGAGTTATGGCTTCTTCCTTATGTTGCCCCATTCCATCCAGGTGCGTATCTATTTATATGTCCTACTTATAGTTAAAATATGCATAGCTGCATATCGATGTGTACAAGCATTCGTGTGGACTTGCATCAATGACAGATCAAACACTTGTATCCTTAACATATGCCATCAAATCTTCTCAAATCGAGATTGATCTTTATTACAAAAGCAAAAACAATTTTTTTTAATTCGGAAGTAGCTATATCATGAGAAGCAAGTAGCTTTCTTGATCTTGAGGGTCCTTAATAAGTGTAATCTTTGGAATAGTTCATTTGGTTTTTGGAAGAGAGTATATGCGGGAGATTGGGAATTGAAAGTTGAGGCTTCTAGCTGGAGAAATTATGTTTAGAAATTGGCGTTCTGCAGTTCCTTCCAGTTATTTGGTATGCGTAATTAATGAGAAATAATACATGGCATAAGATAGATTCTTCAATCTTAAGCATCACTACAGAATAAACTAGTTTTTGGGCATAAGAGAAGTATGTTTCTTTCTTTACTCATTAGCAAAATCATTTTATAAAGTGGCAAAATCTTCCCTAGGCGTCTTTGGTAAGAGATAAAATGGTTGTGTGTGTGCAGGGAAGATGTGGTGCCTCAGCCGTTTGGTTTATCTGCCCATGTCATATTTATATGGAAAGAGATTTGTTGGCCCAATCACACCAGTAGTGCTGTCTTTGAGAAAGGAGCTATTTACTGTCCCATATCATAAAATAGACTGGAATCAAGCATGTAATGAATGTGCAAAGGTTGGTAATTCAGTATCCATATAACCCCTTCTCAGTTCACTTTTAAAACCTACCACTGCTGGTACCATATAAGTGGTATGCTTCCCGTGCAGTTCCATCAGTTCTGTCAACCTCTCTATAATAGCTGAAACTTAATTTCGTTTGGTTTGCAGGAAGATTTGAACTATCCACATACTCTGTTGCAAGATATGCTTTCGGCAATGCTTGATAAGTTCGTCGAACCCATTTATAAGTGTTGGCCTGGAAAAGGGTTGAGAGAAAAGGCTCTTCAGACTGTGATGCAGCACATACATTATGAAGATGAAACTTCTTATTATGTTTGCCTTGGACCTATAAACAAGGTGTGGATTGCGGATTACAGATGTAATAATGTACCTAAATTTTGTTGAAAATTGACTATTCACTCCAAATTGCATTTAACTAGTTCTGCAAATAATAGCTTTATACTACTGCTTTTCTCACACTTCCTGTTATGTGGTAACGTCATCCAGTAAATGTGATTTTATTGGACTCTATTGAGCCATGCCCATGTTGATATGTCATTTAGTTTACGATACGTTCCTTTTTTTTTTAATCAGTGTTCTTCCTCTCTTTTTCTCTGGTGTACAGATGCTAAATATGCTCTGCTGTTGGGTGGAAGACAAAAACTCTGAAGCCTTCAAGATGCATATTCCAAGAATATATGATTACCTTTGGATTGCGGAAGATGGAATGAAAATGAAGGTCTCTACATATGTACCATTTAGCAGATGAATCATTTGTGGTATAAGAATTTTTTTTTGGGGAGAGTTTTCAGTTGTTGGTGTATCTACCTTACAAGATCTCTACCTGCTAGGCAGTTGAAATCTATGAGTTGTTTAACATTTTTTGTTCAGTTTTATAGTGTAATGTGATCATTAATAGATATATCAATTTCTTGCAGGGTTATAATGGAAGTCAACTATGGGACACATCATTCGCAGTTCAGGCCATTGTGTCAACTAATCTCGTTGAAGAATATGGTCTAGCTTTAAGAAAAGCACATACATACATTAAGAATTCGCAGGTTTGTTTCTCTCTTCTAAATTCAGTGGACCTTTTTATTGATGTAAAAATTATTTAATCTTTACTATTAACCACTTTCTTTGCTTTGAAGATATTGGAAAATTGTCCGGATCATGATTTTTGGTACCGTCACATATCAAAAGGGGGATGGACTTTCACAACTGCAGATCAGGGTTGGCTTCTTCCAGATTGCACATCAGAGGGATTTAAAGTATGAATGAGTTATCAAATAGAAATGTTACCCGCCACTTATTTTGGTAGAAAACTTACATATAGTATTTGCAGGCTGCTCTTCTGTTATCCCAAATTCCATCCAAAATTGTTGGGGATGCCTTAGATGCAACTCGGTTATATGATACAGTCAATGTTCTTCTCTCATTGCAGGTAACCTATGCTATGTTGTTCTGAATTTGACAAACTTTATTTGTTTTCTTATAGAAGTATCTCTCAACAATATTCTCATTTTGAAAAACACAAATATGGGTTTGTACCCTTTTCTTTCTTCAGATTTTTATATATTAGAACTACTCTGGATCAAGAAACTACGGATCTTTAAGATGGCTTCTATTTCATTTTCTTGTTATGTGTTTTCTGATTGGTTCACTATGAAGGTTTGTTTTTAGACCTATCAATTTCATCTTATTGAGCAGAAGACTTGATTATATTGCAAAAGTTACAATGATCATAATTTAGCAAGCAGCATGTAACTAAAACCACAAGAGTTTTCAGATAACGGGATATGTTAGATTCTTGACAGGTCCTTGTTTCCTATCAAAACCTTTAGATTAAAATATCTGTTTCTTGCAATTTGCAGAATGATGATGGTGGCTATTCTACATTTGAGCGCATAAGAACCTATAAATGGGTAGAGGTAATATTCATGAATGTTACTTCTCATTATTTTTTGCTTCCTGAACTTGTCTCAAAACTTCAACTACTCGTTTGAACTTTCAAAAGTTACAATAACCTCCTAAGCTTGTCCAAAAATTACAAATAACCCCTTATTCATGTCCAACTGTTACAAATTACTTTCTTGTCAAAAAGTTAGAAATGACCCATATTTTTGTCTGATTACTCTCAGTAACTCCCTAATATAAAAAATGGTCGTATGAAAAGGTGTAAATGATAGATGATGTTATTTTAAATATTTCTAACTCCCGGTATCACAAGTTTGCACCTATATATGCACCATCTGTAGTTTGGACATTTTGGTAAGGGGCTATCCAGAGTAATTGGACAAGTATAGGGGGTCCATTTTCCCTGCCTCAGTTTTTGGTTAGTTATTTATTTATTTTTGCAGTTTATAAACCGTGCTGAAACATTTGGTGATCTTTTTCTTGACTCTTCGTAAGTTATCTGAGCTTTTCCAATGATTCACTATTTGATCTTATGTCATTCTTATCATCACATGCTAACTTATGCCAATCTCTGAAGTTATGTTGAGTGTACTTCTGCTGTGATTCAAGCTCTATCATCATTCAATAAATTACATCCTGATCATCGGCGGGATGAAATAAAATCTTGCATGACAAAGGCAACGAAGTTCCTTGAAAGTACTCAGGAAGCAGATGGCTCATGGTTTGTTCCTATTCGCTGAAAAACTATTATCACCCATTGATTGTTTGGTTGCAAATACCAATCCTTGCCTATTGATATGTTATAAAGACGGGGCATTGTAGCCTAAAATCTTCTAGGAAATGATGCAGACAGTCTTCTTTCACTTACCTATATTGTTGAAACGATTAGGAGCTTCTTAAGAGAGAACCCCACTGTCTCTTAAGATAGGACCTTAATTGGATTTTCAACTGATGATTATTTTATTAATGGTCTCCTCTTCCAAAAGAAGAGACACGTCTTACAAAATAGGAAGAATGCTAACCAAGGGGCCGCATGTGGCCAAAACTATCCATGAAACAGAAAACAACTAAAGAGAAAACAAGTATTGCCGAAATATCAAAAGCTATTCTAACTCTATTAGGAATGGAGCTTATTAAATAAATAGATCATCAACCTAAATAGGAATCTAAAGATGCCCCATTCCTGACGTAATGGGTTTTTTATTGCCTTGTGATTTCATTTGTTGCAACTGAGTATTCTGGTGATTGTCACAATTTCCTGAAAATGTAAATTCGTGGACAGGTATGGCTCATGGGGTGTTTGCTTCACATATGGTACTTGGTTCGGCATAAAAGGGTTGGTGGATGCTGGAAAGAACTTCCACAACTGTTCAAGGATCCGAAAAGCTTGTGAACTTCTGCTGTCTAAACAGTGCCCTTCTGGTGGCTGGGGTGAGAGTTACCTTTCATGTCAAGAGAAGGTAAATCAGTCATACTTGTTATAATTTAGCATTTTTTTGAAGGCTGAAATATCAGTATTCTTCCTAATAGATTTACTTTTGGATTCTTGTCACGGCTAAGCCCGGCTACTGTCCAGGATCATGCAGCTAACCTCTCATATTTGACATGTTCAAAATTGAAATAAATTTGTTTTTTTCTTTAGAAGAATTCGGACTGAATTTAAGCTTCATATCTACCTCACAAGGTTTAGAAAAAAATAAAAATTCGTGTTGCCTTTTCTTTTATATATTTTATCTGTTATGGAATTACCTGCGCTGCTTTATTTTAATTTATCGAGTGTTTCTGTTCGAAATTGTCCGTCTGGTTTCCAGAAAGGAGGAACCAAAACTGAAGCATTTCCATTTGGATTTGCCATGATTATGACTCGACTGTTTCTTGGTCCATTGTCTGGGTCAGTTCCGGTTTCAAATTTGATGGCAGGAGTAGGTGTGTGAACTTAGAACTGCAAGAGGTTTATGTATGCAACGGGGAAAAGAAATGACGTACTAAAAATTGAATGACCAAATCCCAAATAGGAGAATATGAATTCAAACTCTATATGGAACTGACCAGCCAGTGAAAAACACTGTCCAAAAATCTTGAACAATAATAGTAACAGTATATGTATATCTAACAGAATGGCATGAATTAACAAATAAGAACCTATTTAACCAGTTAATATTTTTCCTGGGTAGGACTCAGGAGATAACACTGAATTTTTTTGTTCAGTGCTCCTTAATTTAGGTCTTAGAAGTTTTAATTTATCACGTCTTTTCTTCTTCACTGCCTTTCATTGTTTCGATACGGAACAGATTGATTGTTTTTCTTAAATGATCAACCACATAGTCAATATATAGTTGTGTATGCTAATTTATGAAATGTGTTGATGCAGGTTTATACAAATCTTGAAGATAACAAGTCTAATTTATTAAATACTTGTTGGGCTATGATGGCTCTTATTGAGGCTGGGCAGGTAGATGTTCAGTTCTACTGGTATCTTATTGAATTATTAGTCAACTTAGTTTACTTGCACATAAGCTGAGTATTGCAATTGATTCTCTTTTCCTTACTGGGAATATGTTTATAGTTGGAAACACATAAGGCCTCAAATAGCAATATTTCTTTTTAATAATACTATTAAAGATACATTGATTCTTTTTATGACATGAATGTTCTCAAGTGTCCTACATATACACGTATATGTATACAATGCTTCATTTTGAATTAATCTGAAACTTTCTATATGAAAAAAAATTCACTGTATGCTTTTAAACGGTCAACAGGCTGAGAGAGACCCAACACCGTTGCACCACGCAGCAAGATATGTGATAAATTCTCAAATGGAGAACGGGGATTTTCCAGAGGAGGTAAGCTGCAATATTTTTGATGCCATTATTTGCTATCTAATGCTGCTCTGCATGACATATACAATTTCAAAACAATGATAGTTATGTACACATTGCTGCACAAAACTTTAGCACATTTAACTTCTAGATTGTCATTAGTAATCTAGGGGTGGTTATCTGATTTATAAAAAAATGGTTGCTTTTGTTATTATCAGGAGACGAGGGGAATTTTCGGTAAGCATTGTTTGGTAACATGTGCAGCATACAGAAATGTTTTCCCCATTTGGGCATTGGGGGAATACAGATGCCGGGTACTGCAGGCTTCTTAAAGGAAAACTATCGAATTTTATCATCTCTGTTTAGTGTTGTCTACCATGCTTCTTTTACTGGCCCCAGATTGATAAACATTATTGTAAATCAAAATTACTCTAATTTTATTCATCCTTTCCATTTTAATGATCTTATGTCAATTTCATCTCTTTTCATATTATCTGCGGAATATAACTTGCATTTAATTTTCAAGCACGGAACCTTATTTTCATTGAGTTTGAACTCAATTTCTGAAATCTCAGGAGAATTCAAATCAAATTGTTATGATTTCGCTTATTAGGTTCAGTAATCATGCAGGAGAGATCCTCTTATCTTATAAGTTCTATGCAATGTTTTGCTTTTAACTAATACAATTTCACAATAGTTGAAACCATTACCTTTTATCGAATTTTCGATTTCTAGTAATGATATAACACATGCATATTGGTCCTTTTTAAATAAAGTCACAATTTCACTTTATTTATTAAACAAAGAACTTTTAAGTGTGTTGTCTTCCATAATTCACATGGATATACTATTAGGAACACCTCTTCCAGTAACACCAGGATCAGATGTGGGTAAAAGAGATTCATAAGGTGAAATTCCAGGGCCACATCTATTCCTAAGTTCAGGATTTAAGTTCTTATTCTCAATCAGATTCCATTGTGGAAGACACAATTTTTTCTCACTTTCTCTACCTTCTTCATCTCCATTGAAAATCTGTAAAACGCCTCAACGATCTCTTCATCAGCTGACCATGCCAAGAGGTATTTCCTACAACCAATGTACTCCTCTACCACAGCATGCGTCGATAGAATTTCAAGTACAGACATAAAATACGTACTTTCAGGCAAACTCAGTAATGATGACAAGAAAAATCCCTGTGGATCTAACAAAAAGTTTGCATAATCAATATCGCCCTCCTTAGGCACTAAATTGCGCATATATGGTGGCCTAACTGGTATGTATTCACCGTAGTGATATTGCCCGAAATTGAGTGCTGCGTGTTGAGCTGTTACGATCCATAAAATGGTGGTGAGAATGGATATGAGTTGGTCTGGAGTTGTGAGTTGAGGCCACCAATTAGCATGAGAAATATCAGTGTGGCCTACATTGATGAATTCGTAGTAGAAAGCTTGAAGTTCATTGTCAGATTGGACTTGTATTTGATTAGGATAGTAATAGTTCACATACGTCGTAACAAGCTTTTCGATGGCTGACCATATTAGAAGCCCGTCATTTGCATAAGGGTAATCCTCGATTACTAACCTTAGTCCGTATTTATGGCTTGGATCTGCTTCTGCCATTCCTCTGTAATTAACAATTACACAGGTATGAGATAAATTAGAATGTGATCCAAATTTAAAAATTTCATCTCAATTTAATGACTTAATTATGGTCCAAACTGTGATTAAAATGATTAAATACCTTCTAATAAGGTCAGCAGGGAGGCCCTCCAAGTCAAAACGCCACCAGTCTTGATAGGCAGATTGAGTAATCTCCATACAATATCTTTCAGGAGTGAAGTCATTTTCAATTATATCTTTAGCATTGATGAGAACTTCACGAGCTTGTGCATTTATAGCTAATGTGTCTCGCATGTGAGGCTTCAATAACTTATAAATCGGATGCATTTCGCTTAACTGTCTGTTTGCTGCTATTATTAGTGGTTCTATACATGCATGCACTCTTAACATGTTGGATTCGTTGTTGATTATAATAAATTAAACATGTCACTAAAGAATAAGAGATTCATGTGGTTTGAGCGGGTAGTTTTATCTTTAGCCAAACATACGTACCAGTGATGAATAAGTTGATGAGCTCCAGCATCGTTGGAGCAAACATGGGCCTTGGCAAGTTGCCAGAGCCAGTAAAAAATTATACAAAATGTCTCCCACCATTCGAGACCCGATAAATCGAGCTCATAATTAACAAGTTCCGCAACTTGATAGCTTTCACAAAAGACAGGAAAAGCTCGAATTATGCTAGCTGTTAGCGATATTTTTACAATACTACTAATTTCACCCTTGCCACGTGTGGTTGTGTCGGGGAGTGCCAGAGAATTTGATTTTCAATTAAAGTTATGGGTTAAAAAGTATGCGCAAAAATTTGAATTCTAGATGAAGCGATTGACAAAGAATGCAAGAAACGAATCTATCTTTTTTCAATACTTAGATCTTATATAAAAACTTAGCAATTTTAAAATTAACGCTACTAACAATAAAATAAATGAAATAATTAAATACGAAAATTAACACAAAGATTTAAAGAGAAACTCAATTTTATTAAATACAAATTCATTTTATACTAATGATAATTTTCTGAAAAATATGAAAACATAATTATTATATGTAATAATAAATAACTTTAAATCATGCTACTCCGTTTCAAAAAAAAACTTATGTGACTCAAAATTGAAGTGCTACCTATCTATCTCTCCATCTATGATCTATCTATCAACCTTTTGGCATATTTGTCCACTTGCAATCTTGGAAAAAACAAAACATAAAATAAAAGTTAAAAGAATTTGTATATCCACATACAAAAGCAAAGATTAACTCAAGAAGCAAAGATTAAACAACATGGCCTGGCAGCCGCCTGCCATAGATTAGAAACGTGAGAGAGATCGATGAGCTCACAAAGTTCATTTTGTGCTTCCATTTAATAGTTTCATTACTTGGCGAAAATCCTGACTTAGTGATTAAAATTCTTCATGGGACTGAAAAGTCACTGGTTTGAGATACATAGAAGTGCAAGATGGAAATTTTTTGTGATATTTAATTTAAGCACAAATTAAACAAATTAAAGGAAAAAGTTTCATTAAAACTTATTGAATTTCTCCACTCCACTTTGAAGGTTTTTTGAGCAATGTGTATCATATGTCCTATATATCTATCTATCTATCTATCTATGAATGTTTTGCATATTTGTCAGCCATAAAATAAAATAAAAAAGAGAGAGAGAATTTCTTTATCCACATATAGGAAGCAAAGGTTGACACAACATCGGCTGGCTGCCATATATAGTATTACTATTTATTATATTCAAGCCGATAGTCCAAAAAACCAAAAACACATTACAAGTACCATAGGAAAAAAAATGTGGAGTCTAAGCTTATCAACAGAACAATCCTCCAACCTCCCTGTAATAATATCCCTCACCTTGTTATCTTTATCCTTCATTATTCTCTTCCTTAAATGGTCTTCATTGCGCTCCAACATCTCCTACCTTCCACCATCTCCACCCGCCTTTCCGATCATCGGAAATCTCCACCAACTTGGCCTTTATCCCCATCATTCCCTTGCAAAATTAGCTCAAATCTATGGTCCCATCATGCTTCTTCACCTGGGAAACGTCCCAACGCTTGTCATCTCATCAGCAGACATGGCTCGCGAGATCATGAAAACACATGATCTTATCTTTTCAGACAGGCCTAAATCAAGAATTGGCAAAACACTTCTCTATGATCAAAAAGATGTTGCATTTGCACCGTATGGCGAGTACTGGAGGCAGATGAAAAGTGTATGTGTTTTGCATTTATTAAGCAACAAAAGAGTACAATCTTATAAGAATATAAGAGAAGAAGAGACTGATTTAGTTGTAGAGCGGATAAAAAACAACTCTTGTTTTTCAGGGAATTCACTGATTAATTTAAGTGAAATATTTACTCAGCTTACGAATGATATAACGTGTACAATTGCTTTAGGGAGAAAGTATAGTGGAACAGAAAGAGGAACAAGTTTTAAGGATTTACTAAGGGAGTTTACGGAGCTCTTGGGAGGTTTCGATGTGGGAGACTTCATTCCATGGCTTGGTTGGGTGAGTAGTGTTAAAGGGTTGTATCGTAAAGCTGAGAAAGTAGCAAAAGAAATGGATGAGTTCTTTGATAGAGTTGTCGATGAACATGTTGCTAATGATATTAATTGCAAGGGTGAGTCTACAAGTAAGGATTTTGTGGATGTTTTGCTGTGGATTCAGAGAGAAAATATGGCTGGATTTACCATTGATAGAACAGCAATCAAGGCCATCATCCTAGTAAGTTCTTCTTACGTGACATGTTTACTTCATCATATAACATACCTCCTCTTGTTGATTTTTTGTTTATTTCGCATAATATAAAAATATTGAATTTTACTCATATGATAATTTGACTTGATGACTCCACGCTTAGATGTTGTGACAAACAGTAAATATATATCAAATTCTTTTATTTGCTAATTAACATTTCTCATTACTCTATTCATAAGGTCGGCGACAAACCAAAGAGTTTTTCTTTATTGTACTCTTTCATTAAAAGAATGAACGAATGCAATCTAATTATTGTAGCACAAGTTAATGTTATTTTGTTTTTGCCAGGATGTTTTTGCTGCTGGTACAGACACTACATACACTGCTTTGGAGTGGGCAATGACGGAACTCCTAAGACATCCAGAAGCCATGAAGAAACTTCAAAATGAAATAAGATTAATTGCCGACAACAAATCAAAAATAACAGAAGATGATCTCAATAAAATTCCTTACTTAAAAGCAGTCATAAAAGAAACTCTACGTTTGCATCCTCCAGTTCCACTATTAGTTCCTCGAGTTGCAACCCAAGATGTCAAAATAAAAGGATTCAATATTACAGCAGGAACTCAAGTGATTATCAATGCTTATGCAATAGGAAGAGACCCTACATTATGGGATCGAGTCGAGGAGTTTTTGCCGGAGAGGTTTTTGAATAGTAGCACAGATTTTAAAGGACAAAACTTTGAATTGATACCATTTGGATCGGGTAGAAGAATTTGTCCCGGGATTCAATTCGCAATGAGCTGTGATGAGATTGCATTAGCAAAGTTACTGCACAAATTTGACTGGAAATTGCATGGTGTAACAAATATAAATGATTTAGACATGACTGAGTGCACCGGTCTCACAATTCACCGGAAATTCCCTCTTCATGTTGTTGCTACTCCATATTAATTCTTCTCCTTAATCCTATTTCTTTTTTTCTTGTTATACAGTATTCTTTCTAGTCAAATATGCAAATTATGCATCTGAATGTGTGGTGATTAAATAATATTTTTTTGAATTTAAAGATGTGAATAGCGGTGAAGCCCACAACTTGAGGCTTTACTAGCCACATATCGCTTAATTTAGAAATTGAGTTTAACACCTATTGAAAAATAGAAAGGGAAAAATATAGAGTTAGAGTTAAAAAGCACCTATTAATACACATAACTACCTAATATTTTTGTTGCCAAAAGCATTATTCAATAGGTGGAATTCAAAATTGTGTTAAGAATCTTTTGCACTGAAGTGAAAAAGTAAAGTAGTTAATCAAAATTTGACACTAAATGTTTAATAAAAATTACTCACTTTGTGTTTGAAAAGTTTTGAAATTTGAGTTTCTACTTTGTCAAAATTTAATTCTTATTGATAAATAATATGTAAATTTTACTATAAACCTCATTGAGGTCTGTAATTTGCTCTAATCTTATGAATGGACACCACCTACACTTACCATCTAATATTTTTTCAAAAGTATTTGTTAGTAAATTTGAAGTTAGAAGAATGTATTTTTGAAAGAAAAGAAATACAAAATGTTCTTTGCTACCCATTTAATTGAAGGTCCACCTAATCAAGTTGCATAAAATCTCTAGTTGTAGGACTATATAATGAAATAACACTTAGATAAAGAAAAATTTCACCAGTTCCGTCATTGCAAACTCAGAAAATGAAAAAAATTGTCAAAGATAGAAGAAAGTGGAACTCTTGAAACATCAAGAATAAGAATAGATAAAAGAAAATTCAAATAATAAAGCAAGGACAGTCACTTCTACACTACACATCAATCCAATCCAAGCATGTTTTCCTAACTAAAGACTTCTATTGAAAATACCATCAAATTTGAACACAACCACCTTTTCAGGTTAGGATGTCGAATTAAATATAAAATAAACTTTAACCGAATTAAATTAGAAATTTCCCGAAGGCTATTCAATCTGTTAAGCTTTTTTATTCTAAACTTTTGAAAAAGACCTTCAACCATGAGGTGAGGGTCTCTTTCAAACGTCCCGACATATAGAGAGCAAAAATAAGGAGCACTTTTCCCTCTTCAACACAACAACTTTTCGAGGTGTGGGTGAAAAAAATGAGCTATAAATAATGATTCCCTTTTCAAAAGTACAATGTATTAGAGTTCTAAGCGAGTTTAATAACATGCACTAAAGTACCACTTTTTCGGTGTATTGCCAAACTGCTTTTTTTCTTTTTCTGAGCATAAGAATTTTTTTTTTGAGAATTAACCTTACCCAACACAAGCTCTTGGTAAGTAGGTAAGAAAGTAAAAAATTTGATACTATTAAAATTGGATACTATTATTTATGCAACTACATAATTTTATTTATATTTGTGAAATTGAAAAATTGGATACTATTAATACATTATATAATTTTATTTATATTTTTATTAAGAGTTGATTTAAGTGATAAAACAATTCATCTTCTATTTACAATTTATGCGATTCAAATCTCCACTTCGTTAATAGTTAAAAGCTTTTGTCGATTAGTGATTTATAAATTCTATGATAAATTTTCATTGACATTTCTGTTCGCTATGACTTTGCGAGTGGATAAATTTACAAAAGACTTTAACTAAGCTTTCCATCAATTTATATTAAAATAAAAATTACATTTATGGACCCCAAAAATTGTGCGGAGTTGTTGAGTACAACAGGGTGCAGAGAAATGAAGGTCTGAAAGAACGTAGTAGGTTCACGCATTTGACCATATGCATACATACATAGAACAGAACACAAGTGCATCCACATTTGTTCTTCATCAACAACCATGGCCGGCAATCCTGCTCTAGATCCGGATGTAGACAAACCCGAGTACCCAAATCACGAGCTGGCTCAATTCGGAGCAGGGTGCTTTTGGGGTGTGGAGCTTGCCTTTCAGCGTCTGCCTGGTGTTGTCAAAACGGAGGTCGGATATTCTCAGGGCCACCTCCATAACCCTAATTACAGACAAGTATGCTCCGGTACCACTAACCACGCCGAGGTCGTTCGGGTCCAATTCGACCCGGAAGTTTGCCCATATTCCAACCTCCTCTCTCTTTTCTGGTCTCGCCACGATCCCACCACCCTCAACCGCCAGGTATGGATGGCCAGCCTCATAGAATAGAATTCTTTCTTTGTTTTATTTAATTAATTGTTTGAATGTTGGGGAATTTGATTAAAATAAAAAATGATCAGGGAGGAGATGTGGGTTCGCAGTATAGATCAGGAATATACTACTATAATGAAACGCAGCGGCGTTTAGCTGAGGAATCTAAAGAAGCAAAGCAGGGTGAAGTGAAAGATAATAAAAAAGTAGTGACGGAAATTGTTGGTGCCAAGAGATTTTATAGAGCAGAGGAATATCATCAGCAATATCTTGAGAAGGGTGGTGGTGGAGGTCAGGGATCCAAGCAATCTGCTCAAAAGGGGTGCTCTGATCCCATCAGATGTTATGGTTAACTGTCTTATCTAATCATTAAAGCTGTTAATGTCGTCTGTATTATTATTTGAAAAAAGAATAAAAATGTTTTGTTTCAAAGAAATTGTAATTGTTCAATCTTGAACCAAAAACTAAGTATTTGTGTTGTGGATGTTATTAATTAACTCAGATTAATGGAAGAGTTGTTGTCTGGATTGAATAAGAAGCTCGCATTATATTATATTGCAATTCCACATTTTAGCCATGTATTGTCACTCACTCTATAATCCATGCTTCTTCTCTACTTTTCTATTTGCAGGTTGTGTCATCTCAAATTTGTAAATAGGCTTGCTACTCCTCAAATTTAATCGAATAAAACCCATAAAGCCCAATTATTAGTGGATATATGTATGGTTCTTGGGGTCAATTACCAGCCCATCAAATCATTTATCCATTCTATAGATCATAAGAGCAACCCCAATTCATCCAATCAATTCAATGAATGCAGCAGCTAATGAATCAGCAAGAAATTATGTATAAGCATATAAATTATGTAGAAGCATATAAACTAATGAATAAGCAAGAAATTATCTCGAAGTCGATGCCATCTTCATTGACTTTAATACTAAATAAAATTAAGGCATGGAATATGAGGTACTAACCAATGCAATTAAATAGGAATAGCTGGATATGTGGGACTAATGAAACCATAATAATTGATTGATATATCAAATATAATTAATTCAATTGTATATATGCTTTCCTTTAGAGCATGTACAATGGGTGAGATTGGAAAGCTCAATGACCTTTGCGGCTGGAAACAGTTCAAAAGAAGAATGGTGTGAGAAATGAGGAGAGAGAATGAAAGATTGCAAATTTTTCAACCTTCAAAATGCTAATTTCAAATTTATATTCAAGTTTTCAAAGTTATAAGAGGCAAATAGTGTAAGTTCTAAGTAACTGCGAAATTACGGTAGAGGGGTGGATAGAGTACATGGTCCAATTAAAAACTCTTCACTACAAAATTTCCGGTCTCTTAAAATCTCAGTTGAGCAATGATTTAAAAACCGGACATGACCAGCCGGTTGAACCGCGAACCGGCCAAGTGTCCGTCCGATTATAGCTATTAAGGGTCATATCTATTGACCCGTGTAGAACCGGTCAAAACAGGTGAACCGGATTGACCCCGTTTTTTCAACAAATTTAGAAAAAATTAATTTTAAAACCTAGACTCTTCAACCTAGATTAATCTTGATGAACAGGGACGAATTCACGGTGGGGGCATTTGCCCCCACTGAGTTCTAACAATTTTTTTAACTCCATATGACATGATTTGCAAATTTTTAGTTTTTCTCCCATTGCCGGCGGCTATTAAAGAGCTTCTGGTTTATAAAAATTGAAGGTTGAAGAAGATAAATAGGGTTTGTAATTTAGCGGGGCGTTTGGCAAATATTGGGGATGAGATGAGATTAGTTTAGCCTCATTTTTGCTACTACCAAATTTGAGATGAGCTTATTTTTTAAGTTGGGATTTGGTAGTCCCTTGTTTGTTTGGAGGGATTAGTAGAGATTAGATTTTAAGCCCAAAAAAGTAAAAGACAATATTACCCCTCATTTAAAAATAAATTTAAATATAATAATAACCATCCATTTCCCTTTCATATTCTTCCTCATCGTAATTCTTCCACAATCGAATGAGTTTCCGACATCATTCTATCATCTTCGTCGTCCTCCATTATCGCTGGTGTCCTCAATCATCTCCGGCGAACTCTAATTTCTCCGGCGTCCTATATTTCCTCTGGCATCCTCTATATCAAAGTTTCAAAATTCATCGCACGGGCGAAATACGATGCTGTGCGATGAAGTCTGGGAAACAGACAGTTTGGGAGAAATCGCACGGCATCGAATTCCTTCCGTGCGATGACTTTTGATTTTGTGAGAGAAATATCAAAGTTTCAAAATTCATCGCGCGGACGAAATACGATATCGTGCGATGATATCTGGGAAACAGACAGTTGCGAGAAATCGCACGGCGTCGAATTCCTTCCGCGCGATGAGTTTTGATTTTGTGAGAGAAATATCAAAGTTTCAAAAGTCATCGCACGGAAGAAATTTGATGCCGTGCGAAGCATTCCTAGAAACAAACTGTTGGAAAGAAATCGCGCAGCATCGTATTTCAAAAAAACGATTGGGTTCCTTAAGTATAATTTCTGTGATGCATTTTATCAAACACAACATATGCAATTTAAAAAAACAGTAATCACAAGTACAAAACAAGAATCTCCAAACATTGCATACAAAATATCATTCCCAATAACATACAAAATGTAAAATTTGGATTGAATGAAGCTCCAAACATTGGACACTTTGAAGCATGCGGTGATATCAATAAGCATAAGAGTTGAAATTGAAGTGGAATCTCTTTTCTTTTTCTTTGTCTGTCTTCAATTTCATTTCACAAAATTCAAACAAAAAATGATGGAAAGCATGAGTAACAGCAAATCAAAACCCAGAATAATATTCCCAAACAGAATGAAAAGATCACCATCTTCCAACTCAGAAAAATAAAGACCTTGGATGTAGAAAGATGGACAGTCTAGAGGAAAAGAAAAGAGGAAAACGGAGGTCGGAGGGGAGATCGGAAAACGGAGGTCGTAGGAGAGATCGGAAAACGGAGGTCGGAGATGTGGCACAACGGACCGGCGACGGAGGTGGGGAGGGCGGAGGAGGAGTAATGTGAATGAAGATGGAGGAGAAGTTGAGAGAGGGGCTATGGCTGAAATATTTAAAAATTAACAAGGGCTACTTAGTCTTTTCCCCACTTAAGTGACTCCAAGCCCCATCTCAAAAAATAAGGACACCCCCCCTAGGTACAAGTTGAGTCTCAATTTTAAGACTATAGCACTAAGCTCAAATTTCAGCCCCCCGAACAAACTAGGGAGTAGTTGAGCTTAGCCCCTTTTTTTAATCTCATCCCTCCTAATCTCTACTACTCCCATGAAACAAACGCCCCGTATATGTGCATGTTGAGATAAAACGACGTAATTCCATTTTAAAGAAACGGTGCAGTTTTGTTTAACCGAAAGCAAAAGAAATAATATTAAATAGAGCTGACCACTATGCCTATGTAATTGGGTATTTGCATCCTATGCCCAAATCTCAAAGCCCATTTTAGCAAATAAATAAATCAAACTCTTAAATATTTATTTATTTATTTATTTTGTATCAAAATAAATAAATAAATAATACTAATTCTACATCTGCCTATGTTATATATAAAAATAAGTAAATAAATCTGCATATGTAGTTGTGTCTAGTTTTTTCTTTGTTTTTCATTTGTTCAAACAAAATAAATGTTTTTTTTTTTAATTTGGTCAGATAATAAATTTGCATTAATATTTTGAGAACCAAAACTTAAAATCTGTTTTTATTTATCTAACAACGTTAATTTATATCTATTTTTACTATTATAGAATTATTAGTAGTTAGTAACTTTTAATGTTGAACGATCAAAATTCAATTCCACTATTTTGCATTACGAAATTTGATTTACACTCTAATGATCATTATTAGAGATAAATTGTTTTATATGTTTACTCGTTGAACTATGTTCAAGAAATGACGTATGTTTTGTCATTATAGCAAATCATAAAACTTTAGCTAACTATGTAGTTAAAATAATATGTTTCACTTATTGTTTTTATCCGCTTGAAAGTTATATACATTTTGATATTGCCAATTAGAAACAAAAATCTACAATTAGAAAGTATAGCTATATTAGCTTTTGAGTTAATTGGCACTTAGGTACAGTTAACTCAATAGCTTAAATCTAAATCGATATCGACAAAACAAGTTAAGTTTATGGTTGAGCGTTGTATAACAATAACCTGAATTGTTGCACCATTTTTTTAACAAGATTTTGAAAAGATAATTAGATTTTTTGGAGCTCATTGAATTCGTGAGATGAAAAAGAAAAAGAAAAATGTGATATCTATTTGATTTGAAAAATTTGTTGCAAAAAAAAGTTTTGATTTCAGAAAAACTTTTGAGTTCTACATTCTCGGTTTTCAAATGTTAAAAGAAAATTATTTTATTTTTAACAATTGTTTTCATATATATAGTGACAATAGTTACATTTATAATTAAGGGGTAGGAGAGATTTTAGTATACTCTCGGAGCACGATGACGTGGTACTCCAAACCAATAAATGGTTGACATATGTTAAATCAACCAATAAGATTTTGACAACATGTAATTAATTAAAAATTTATTTTTAGTTAATAACTAGTGGGATACCCTCGCTTCGCTTCGGGGAAAAATAATTCTACGCATATTAATACTACTTTAACTAAAATTATAACTAAGATAAACAAAATTGCAATTAATTAGTAGAAGGAACTTGAACAATAATCTAATGCAAAAGATTTCATAAAACTGCAGCTCTTATGAAAAACTTAATTAGTTGCACATACATATTATATATGTCATATATAGATAAGATTTACACAATATAATGTTTATATTAATTTCACAGCTATAAAAAAAAACGACTCTAGAAACATGTCTATTTAGAGGAAGATGATAAAGATATAAGGAAAATGTGGTGGAGGATTGATTGATTGGGCCTAGGTTTTGGCTTGTGAACACAATGCTACTGTTTTCAATTGCTACTGTTGATGCTATTCAACTTTATAGTATAGTATAGATTTATATAAAATTTTAAACCATAAAATAAAAACCTAGACCTTAAAAACTAAACTCTAAATTCTAAATCATCGACCCTAGATACTAGCATATGTGACGTGTCATCGAATTATTAGTTCGGAGTACCACGTCATCCGTACTCCAAAAGTATTTGCTAAATCATACGTAGTTAGGAATATATTTCATAATCTAATAAATTTTTAATTAGTTACACGTTATCAAAATCTTATTGGTTGATTTAACATATGTCAACCATTTATTGGTTTGGAGTACCACGTCATCGTGCTCCAGGAGTATACTAAAATCTCTCCTACCCCTTAATTATAAATGTAACTATTGGTTTGGAGTCTCCATGAGTATACTAAAATCTCTCCTACATTGGATACATGGATATGGAGTAGAAGTTGCAAGAAGAGGGAACTTCCTTTGAGCGCTGATACCAGTGGTCTCAGACATGTCTAAATCCGATGGTGTCGCGACACCATGCAATTCCCAATCAAACTTGTGTAATAATTTAGCCAATGCAAGCTCATCTGTGCTCATTGCAAACTGAATTCCTGGACACACTCTCCTACCTTATCCAAATGGTATCAATTCAAAGTCATGTCCTTTGATGTCTATGCTACTATTCAAAAACCTGTCCAGTACAAACTCCTCAGCTCGATCCCATAATTTAGGGTCTCTTCCTATTGCATAAGCATTGACAAACACTACAGTTCTTGCTGCAATATTATACCCATACACTTTCACATCTTGGGATGCAGCGCGAGGAATTAGTAATGGAAGTGGAGGATGCAAACGTAGAGCTTCTTTTATCACTGCTTTTAAGTAAGGAATTTTACCAAGATCGTCTTCTGTTATTTCAATTTTGTTTTTCGCGATATCTCTTATTTCGTTTTGAAGTTTCTTCATCACCTCTGGATGCCTTAAGAGTTCTGTCATTACCCATTCCAAAGGAGTGTATGTAGTATCAGTACCTGCTGCAATCATATCCTATAAGAAACACAACAACATTGATTAAAATTATATTTCTATTTTTCATGAAAGCTAAAATTAACTTCGGGGGAAAGGCATAATTAATTACACTTACCTGGATGATAGCCTTAATGTTAGTTTTATCAATAGGAAAACCAGCCATATTTTCTTTCTGAATCCAAATTAAGCAGAACGTCAACAAAGTCCTTACTCGTGGATTCACCCTTCCAATTCTCATTAGCAATATGCTCATCAATTACTCTGTCGTAGAACTCGTTCAACTTGCTAGCTAATTTCTCTGCCTTCCTGTACAACCCTTTAGCACGACTCAACCAACGAAACCCCGGAATGAAGTCCCCAGCATCGAAAACCCCAAAAATTTCCACAGCTTCTCTTACTAGATCTTTATAACTTTGGCCTCCTACTACTTCTCCAAACTTCCTCCCCAAAGCCACTCTAGAAATTATATTCTCAGTAGTATTCGCCAAGATCTCACTTAAATTGACAGGTTTAGAAGAAGAAGAAGAAGAAAAAGATGTGATCTTGTCAATCATAACATTAGTCTCTTCTTCCCTTACATGTCTATAGGATTGTACTCTTTTGCTACTTAGGAGATGAAGAACAACCATGCTTTTGATCTGTCTCCAATATTCCCCATATGAAGAAACATAAATACCTTTCTGGTCATATGCAATAATCTTGAGAAGCTTTGATTTAGGCCTGTCTGAGAAGTTAATATCATGTGTTTTCATGATCTCGCGAGCCATTTCTGCTGATGATATAACAAGCTGGAACACTTCCCAGGTGAACCAACATAATAGGTCCATAGGTTTCAGCCAATTTTCGAAGAGAATGATGAGTATGTAATCCCAGTTGGTGAAGATTTCCTATGATTGGAAACTTAGGCGGGGAAGGCGGTGCTAGACCAGATTTGTTGCTGCCAAATGAAGACCATTTAAGTAGGAGCAGTAAGAAAGATAAAGCTAACAACAAAGAAATTATGGGAATAGTAGGAAGAGGTTACATGTTCTAAAATTAAGCTCAAACTCAACATTGCTCTTTTGGCAATTGGTTCTATGTTAGTGTTGGGGAAGTGGTAGCATTTATAAAGTTTTTAGGATGAGGACTTTCTCAGATTTGTTGATGTTAAAGTTTTTCTTTTTTGAAATTAGGAACGTGTCATAAATGTAAAGGCTATGAACAATGAGTGTATGGTACATTACGATACATCGTAACGTACTGTAGATAAAAAAAATTATGGGAGTGCTTGGCAAAGAGCTTTTTGGGCTAAAAAGAGCTTTTTGAGCTCTAAAAGCTCTTTTTGAAAAAACTCTTAAATGTAGCTTTTTGAATTAGCTTTTTCCACTATTTTTTTTAAATACCCTCATTTACCCTTTTAATTTTACAACTTCTCTCCTCTCATTTACCCTTTTAATTTTACATGGTTCTTGAAGTTACTTGATTAATATTTTTTTTCAACCTCTATTTATGACTTTTTAAAAACAAAAAAATATATATTAATATTTTGTTTATGAATTAATGACATAATTATGTAACTTTATTATTATTTAAAATGTGATTTGTAAGCTACAATTATGTAATTTAATATGAATTGGTTATTTATTTCCTATTTTTTCTTTTCTTTTTCTATATTATTGAAGACTTTATAATATTTGTTAAGCTTTTAATTACATATATTATACAATAATATCAATGTCTTTAATTGTCATTTTACCTAAAAAGCTAATTTACAAACAGCTAAATTTTACCAAACATGTTTACAAATAACTAGTCAAAACAGCTAATGCAAAAAGGTAAACAGCTAACAGCTAATTCAAACCGCTAACAACTCGTTTCCAAACAAGGCCATAACTATTTTTTTTTTGAGTTTTAAAAATTTAAAACTATTACCTGTCATAACTTATAATGGGGTCAATTACATTCATGGTCCTTCAACTATTAGAAATCGAACAACAATGCCACAAAACTTCAATTTTTAACACAAAACTCATCTAACTTTGAATAACATTCCATCCATAGTCAATTTGACCGGAATCCGGCAAATAAGTCATCGGAAAAGTGTCAAAATGCAGCAAATAACTCATCGGTAACGTTATGTGATATTCACATCATGTAATATTTTCATGAGGAGTGTTTTTTTATTATGTTGATAAACTATAACAGTGAGTAATCAATAAATATATTGATAAAATGATGAATATTTGATTTAAAAAAACTAGTTCTAGTATATATTTTTTTAAAATTTATCTTTTTATGGTGAAAAAATCATGTGATTTGGCTATCACGTGAACAAATTACGTGATTAGGCTACCACATGCATTTTCCGGCGAGTTTATTTACCGAATTCCGGTCAAAATGACTATGGATGAAATGTTAATTCAAAGTTAGATGAGTTTTGTGTTAAGAATTGAAGTTTTGTGGCATTATTGTTCAATTTCTAATAGTTGGAGGACGATGAGCGTAATTAACTCCTTATAATGTCAAACAAACAATAAAGTTGTGGGACATTTTTTATCACAGAAAAAAGAATTAACAAATCCAACAACCTTAGTACTCCCTCCGTCCCAAATTGATAGACAATTTTTCATTTGCACGGTAATTAAGAAAATTAGTTGAAACCATACATGTTTACTAATATATCCTTAATAAATTAATGAAATAAATCTAATGTAATTAATGATGATAGTCTTGATTCAAGTGTCTTGTTATTCTATTGGTTGAATGAAATTAATCAATATTTGGATCAAGCTTAATACTGATGTGTGCAGCAAAGGCAATCCTGGGACTGCTGGAGCTGGTGGAGTTATCAGAGATGCTAATGGGAGATGGAGATGTGGCTACATGTTCAATATCGGCACGTGTGTCGCTCTTCAGTCTGAGATGTGGGCAGTTTTGAAAGGTCTCGAGCTAGCTTGGGATCTGGGGATTAAATATTTGATTGTTGAAAGTGATTCTGCTACTGTGATCAACTGGTTGGAAAACAAAACTTCTCAAAATGGTTTGTGCTCCAACCTTGTGGGAGCTTGTATGGATTTCATTCGCAAAGAGTGGGTAGTACGGTTCGTGCATACTTATAGAGAAGCTAATAAAGTGGCTGATAAACTGGCAAATAAAGCTCTCTCCGAGAGTAAGGGTCTTCATTTATTGCCGGATTGCCCTTCATGGGCGAGGACTGAGTTATGGCAGGATGTGATGGGCGTCTCTTTGCCGAGAATTATCAGTGTTGATTAGTGTTTGCTTGTTTTGTCTGCTAGTTTTTCTTCTCTGTGGCTTTTTAGCCCTCCGTTGTATCGAAAAAAAAAAAATATTTGGATCAATAAAAGTAGTCTCGTAAATATGAAAAAGAAATTAATTAAAGTGACAAAATAAAGGTATTTTGGACTATTTAACTCTTAACTACCACTTAAAAATAGAAAAATACCTATATTATGGGACAACCAAAATAGAAATATTGTCTATCAATTTGGGATGAGGGAGTATATATTAAAAAAGAGAGAGAGAGAAAGAATATCTCATTGTTTACTAGCTTTGTCCCCCAAGATGTTCAACTAATCTGCATTTTTTTTCATTCAAGTTTTTACAATATCTCTTCTATTCTCTTTGTTTTGATTTTCATTTTCTTTCTTATTCCACCAAATGCATACTCTTCTACCCGTCAATTGTTTTACCAACTTAGATTTTAGGCTGATTTCGGAATTAAGGAATATGAAAATCTAAAAAATCCGGCCAGTTACTGCATGGGCCATTCTCCAACCTTGCACCGTTGCCGGCCAAACAAGAAGAAAAAGCGAACTCCGGTGATGTCTACCCTTTTCTGATCCCAGCTGCAAACATATTCTCTAGAACAATGATTAGTGTGAATCTTAATTTAGCTATTGTTTGAAGTGAGATCTTACTTTTCTTCTGTGTAAACAAAATGGGACTTAAGAAGTAGAATATCAGGACATTAATGCAGAAAAGAAAAAGAAATTAATTTGGATAGCAAATAATTGGCATGTAAGACTAAGCAAAAGGAAAACAAGGCAAATTAGTTCACTTTTTGTAAATTGGACAAACAATAGAATGTCGCTTAAATTGAGTGAGTAAAATGATAACATCGACCATTGCACAACATTGATTCATTTCTTCACCTATTTTGATCCTCACACTACATGTGTGTAAGCCCTTTTTTTTTAGTGGAAAAAAATGAGGAAAACTCAATTAATAAACTAATTGCTTGACTATTTAATTTGAAGAACCAAAATCAAAGGTGCAATAATTCAAAATTTCTAGCAGAACTTGTTCATTTAATGTCAAAGGCAATAATTTGCTTCAGAGTCCCACTCCCACAGTTGAATTTTCAATGTGGAAAACAAAGGCAATTAATCCTTTCTCCCCTAAATCCAAAAGCAATCCATTAAAATCCCAAATCCAATTTCTAGCCAAACAAATGTAAACAGTAAAATTGATAATTATAATTAGTCATTTCTGTAGTCCATCTTTTTATTTCTGGTGACATCTAAACTTATCTCCGGAATTTAAAATTGATAAAACTCTTGTTTCATTTTGATCATCCTGGGGTCCCAAAAGTTAACCAACATATGATTAAAATTCACAAATATGGTTACGTTATTTAAACAAATACAAAAAATAAAATAAAGGTGAATGAAGGAATTAATTTATTTTTTTCCATTTCCCTTCTCTTTTATATCTATTTGGGATTCCTTTCCCTTTCATTCACATGTGGGGATCAAATAGATGAATTAATGAGAGTTTTAGCTTACTCTCTAAAAATAATACTCCCTCCGTTTCTTATTGTAAGTCCTTTTAGCTTTTCTACTTTTTTTCAAAATATAAGGCCTTTTGGCTATAAAATGAATGATTATTAGAGGAATTTCCATCATTACCCTTTTCATTTAAGGAATAATATATTATTAGAGAGAATGATGGAGATATTTTCAACATATTAATTAGGGGTAAATTAGTATTTGTATTGACATTCTTATTCTTACTCTAAATGGCAAAAAAACCTTATATTATGGAACAGGGGGAGTATAAAGTATTGACTCTTACCCATTTAGGGAGCTCTAAATTTTACCATTTTCAACAATACTTTTCATTACATCTCCTTGTTTAATTTTTATTACTAAAATTAGTTTTCTATTGTTATATTTACCAATAGAAAGAGAGAGAGATTAATAGTGAAAATATTAATAAAAAATAAGTTAAGAGGAAGATAGAGACTTTAAGTTTGAAGAGGAAGAATGTGGCTTTTAGTGATTTGAGGAGTAACTGAGAGGCTCTTGGAGTTATATTTTTAGCCAAACTACTCAAATTTTAACTTAAGAGCCTAAATAGAGAGTCTATTGTAAATGCTCTCAATGATGTCATGTATTAGCTAGCTACTTGGAGTTTCGTAGAGGATTTGTTAACAATTATCTCTATTATCTTTTTCAATATCTTTTTCATTTATGACTTGTTTCTTATTTCAATCAAAAAAAGGAAAAACTTTGACATCCACAAATCTGAAAAATTACTTATCCTAAAAACTTGATAAATGCTGTGAAAATTTAAAACACTAACAGAACCAATTCAGGAAAGCAAACAAAAGTGCAATGTTGAGTTTAAGCTTATTTTTAGAACATGTAACCTCTTCCTACTTATCTATACCTATAATATCTCTGGTCTTAGCTTTATCTTTCTTAGTTCTCCTGCTTAAATGGTCTTCATTTCGCAGCAACAAGTCCGGTCTAGTACCGCCTTCTCCACCGAAGTTTCCTATCATAGGAAATCTTCACCAACTGGGGTTGTATCCTCATCATTCTCTTCGAAAATTAGCCGAAACATATGGACCTATTATGTTGGTTCACCTGGGAAGTGTTCCAGCTCTTGTTATATCATCAGCAGAAATGGCTCGCGAGATCATGAAAACTCATGATATTAACTTCTCAGACAGGCCTAAAGCAAAACTTCTCAAGATACTTGGGTATGACCAGAAAGGTATTGCCGTTTCTTCATATGGGGAATATTGGAGACAGATCAAAAGCATAGCCATTCTTCACCTGCTAAGTAACAAAAGAGTACAATCCTATAGACATGTAAGGGAACAAGAGACTAATGTAATGATTGACAAGATCAAATCTTTTTGTTCTTCGTCAAAACCTGTCAATTTAAGTGAGATCTTGGCGTATACTACGGAGAATATAGTTTGTAGAGTGGCTTTAGGGAGGAAGTTCGGAGAAGTAGTAGGAGGCCAAAGTTATAAAGATTTATTAAGACAATCTGGGGAGATTTTTGGGTTTTTTGATGCTTCGGAGTTCATTCCATGCTTTAATTGGTTGAGTCGTGCTAACGGGTTGTATTCCAAGGCAGAGAAAATAGCTAAGAAGTTTGACGTGTTCTTCGAAGGAGTGCTTGATGAGCATGTTGCTAATGAGAATTGGAAGGGTGAATCCACGAGTAAGGACTTTGTTGACGTTCTGCTTTGGATTCAGAAAGAAAATATGGCTGGTTTTCCTATTGATAAAATTAACATTAAGGCTATCCTCCAGGTAAGTGTAATTAATTATGCCTTCCTCCCCAAGTTAATTCTAGCTTTCATGAAAAAGAAAAATTTATGAGGGAAGCAAATTTTAATCAATTTTGTTGTGTTTTTTTTATAGGATATTATGGGAGCAGGTACAGACACCACAAAAACTGCATTGGAATGGGTGATGGCAGAGCTCTTAATGCATCCGGAGGTGATGAAGAAACTTCAAACCGAAATAAGAGATATGGCCAAAAACAAAATAGAAATAACAGAAGATGATCTTGGTAAAATCCCTTACTTAAAAGCAGTGATAAAAGAAGCTCTACGTTTGCATCCTCCGTTTCCGTTACTAATTCCTCGAGTTGCAAACCAAGATGTGAAAGTAAAAGGGTATAATATTGCAGCAGGAACTCAAGTGTTTGTCAATGCTTATGCAATAGGAAGAGACCCTAGATTATGGGATGGAGCCGAGGAGTTTGTGCCGGACAGGTTTTTGAATAGTAGCATAGACATCAAAGGACATAACTTTGAATTGATACCATTTGGATCAGGTAGGAGAGTGTGTCCAGGAATTCAGTTTGCAATGAGCACAGATGAACTTGCATTGGCTAAGTTATTACACAAATTTGATTGGCAATTGCATGGTGTAGCAACACCATCAGATTTAGACATGTCTGAGGCCACTAGTGTCACTGCATACAAAAAACTCCCTCTACTTGCTGTTGCTACTCCATATCAATCTTCCTAATGTGGTTAATGTATTTTTTTTTGAATAAAAAGTGGTTAATGTATTTTTTAAATATATATATATTTTCGTATTGCTCCAATTAGTAAATAAGAAGTGTGTTTTACTATCGATGAGATAGATCATTATAATAAAATTACAATAAGGAACTTAGTTGATTTGTTAGTGATGATATTCTTTGACCTAATTAATAAACTTAATTTATGTTTAAATTGGTAATTGTTTCATCCCTATCATCAATAATAAGCTTCCTCCTCCTAGGTTAAAATAAAAGTTGAGCCAACTGGTCCAATGAATTAATTTCTATGGATGAAAGAAAAATACAAACTAGAAAGATTCATCATATCAAAATTGGACCACACTACCCCAATTATGTAGAGAGAAAAAAGAATGGGGGAAATCTGCCACACTATCACATTCCCAAATTCTAGAGGAAAAAATAAAATAAAATTTAAGATGTTAGAAATGTCTAGTTGCAAAATATGACCAAAATGATGACAGAACATGTTGAAACATCCATAACACTGATCACAACATACTCTTAACTTATGCATATCATTTTCTATCATTTTTTTCTCATCATCTCTTATGAATTATCGTTTTCATTGCCTTCACATCTATATGCCGTATGATTAACTAAAACTATTATTAACAAACGTACCCAGTGAGACCACCAAAAGGTCCAAAATTCATCAGCAAAATCTTCAATGGCTTTACTCATCCAACGGCTCGCCGAGCCATCCTGGCTTTTGGCATCCATTGTTATTGCACTAGTCTTGAAGTTTCTCCTAAAGAAAAAACACCAAAAAACAAAGCTGAATCTCCCACCATGCCCGCCAAAGTTACCGATTATAGGCAACCTTCACCAGCTAGGAAACATGCCTCATGTTTCTCTTTTCCGCCTATCTCACAAATATGGTCCCATAATGTTCCTTCAGATTGGCGAGATCCCAACACTCGTTATTTCATCGGCTAATTTGGCTAAACAAGTCCTAAAAACTCATGATCTTGCACTTTCAAGCCGTCCACAGCTCTTTTCAGCCAAATTCCTCTTCTACGGTTGCACAGATATCGCCTTTGCTCCTTATGGTGCTTACTGGAGGAGCATACGGAAAATTTGCATTCTTGAGCTGCTGAGTGCCAAGCGTGTCCAATCATTCGGCTATGTTCGGGAAGAAGAAGTTGCTTCTTTAATTCATCGATGTGGAGAGTCATCGTCTTCTCGTGGTCGTATCAATCTTAGCAAGATGATTGCACTATATTCAAATGATGTTCTATGCAGGGTAGCACTTGGAAGGAGCTTCTCTCGCGGAGGAGAGTATGATAAGCATGATTTCCAAAAGATGCTCGACGATTATCAGGCGCTGCTTGGAGGATTCAGTCTCGGAGACTATTTTCCTTCCATGGAGTTTGTACACAGCTTGACAGGAATGAAATCGAAACTCCTTAGAACATTCCGAAGATTCGATCAGTTCTTTGATGAAATTATAAGTGAACATTTGAACTCGGCGGGGAAACAAGAAGAGCATAAGGATCTTTTAGATGTCCTACTAGATATACACAAGAATCAAACAGCCGATGTGCTTCTTACCATGGATAACATTAAAGCAGTCATCTTGGTGAGTAATCCCCCGAAAAATTCTGTATTTCTTACTAAACTTTTGTTCACAGACCCCTGAGTATTTGGTTATCTTGTTGCAGGACATGTTTGCAGCAGGAACTGATACGACTTTCATAACTCTAGATTGGGCAATGACAGAACTGATTATGAATCCTGAAGTCATGGAAAAAGCACAAGCTGAAATTCGAGGCGTAGTTGGGGAGAGAAGAGTAGTGCAAGAAGCTGATCTGCCTCAGCTGCACTATATGAAAGCTGTAATCAAAGAGATATACCGACTACATCCGCCTGTCCCGGTTTTAGTCCCAAGAGAATCCATGGAAGATGTAACCATTGATGGATTCAACATTCCTGCTAAAACACGAATATATGTAAACGTATGGGCTATGGGAAGAGACGCGAAACAATGGGAAAATCCTGAAAAGTTTGAACCAGAAAGATTTATGAACAGCAGCATAGATTTCAAGGGGCAGGACTTTGAGCTCATACCATTTGGAGCCGGTAGAAGAAGCTGCCCAGCTATACATTTCGGAACAGCAAGTATTGAGCTTGCTTTAGCTCAACTTATCCACAGTTTCGATTGGGAACTTCCGGCTGGAGTAAAAGCTCAAGATATTGATAATACTGAAGCTTTTGGGATCTCAATGCACAGAACAACACCTCTCTATGTAATCGCCAAACCATACTTTCAATCAGTATTTTAAAAGGAGGCCGCCTGGCCGCTCCCAGGACATCAAAATTGAGAATCTGATTTGGACCGCCTAGACCTGAGTAGGCGCTCAAAATTCGACTTGTTCCCAACTAGTCTACTGGCCAGCTTAGTAGCGCCTTGCGGTTTTTATTACACTGCTTTCAGTACTAAATAAAATCCCCAGATACAATCATTTTGAGCAATCATGAAACTCGTTGAATACAATTTGTAGTAATTGACAAAAAAACTGGATGCAAAACAGTGATGTACATTGAATTTAAGTCTGTAATCAATATTGTTATCATGGAATTGCATTGAATTTCGTCGGGAATCTACATTGTTATCTAGGAAATAAACTCTGTGGAGCATTATATCAAACACCTTGAGAATAAATGGCCCAAGCTTCAAATCTGCGGTAAAACATAAACACAATGAAGGGCCCATGAAAATAAAAGGAACAATAAAGGGCAGTCTTATGTTTTACTGCTTTTCCTTTAAACTATCATTTCAGTTATTATCAAACATAATTTTTTAATTTAAACATTTACAAATAGATACTATGTGATTTCGATTGTTAGTAATTAGAGACTAGTTGGATAAAAATGTAAACTTTTATTGACATAAACTATTTTTATCAATTTTGAACCCAATTCATTTAAGTGATGTATATTGTTTAATAATAGAGAAAATAATGCAGCAAAATTTCAGTCAACCATAATTATCAACATTATTATCACAACTCTTTCAAAAGGTTCGATAACACAACATGAGCATATTATAGTTAAAATAAGCTCATGTGACTAAAATGTATTATTAATGTGAGCAAAAATTGATATCGTTGTCTGAGTAGTCTCTAATTGCTAACATTCAAAACACAAAATACATGTTTACAAAAAATTAAATCACAGAAATTATGTTTGAGAAATAATCAAAACCACTTAGATCCTGTTTTTTTTACTGAATGACTAATAAATTTTGCTGAAATAAACGAAAATATCTGAATATAAATAAAAAAGAATAGGACATAAATGGTTTTCCATTTTATAAATTTGGACCTTAAATAAGAATATTATTTATTTTCTAGGAATTATTAAGATCTATTCCACATGATGTTCATTCAGCACCAGTGGTCTAGTGGTAGAATAGTACCCTGCCACGGTACAGACCCGGGTTCGATTCCCGGCTGGTGCAATTCTGTAGTGGCTGTGATGACACTTGCGCCCAATTGACAGAGGGGTCTGTCACTCTATCAACTCCTCAAGTTGATAACTGGCGTTGCTGAGCTCTACACTTTTTATTTCTTTTTAATAATTTGGTTTCTCTATTTTTAATTTCTTTTTTGGTTTCACCCTTGTGCAATCAAAACTCAGTTTATTTGTGATGGTTCCTCTAAATTGATTTTAATAGATTTGAAAATCATGTTGTAGGATTAAGCAACAATGTTCGTGGCTTGTAAATTAAAGGTAAAATAATGCTTTAAGACAGTTGAAAACTATAACTTGTCATGTCATACCAAGTTCAATTTTAAGAAATCTAGTAGTCATATAGATTAAATTTGTAAAAAAAAAAAATCACATCTATTTTTTTCAAAATTTTTGTAATCACATCAATTTTATTTTTTTTAATATATATATAGTTTATCTTTTTAACGAAATATGCTAAACTCGCGAATCTCATATGTTTGTTTAAGTGATAGAGTTATAAAATAGGAAAATTTCTTTATTTCTGAAAACTTATATCAAAGGAGTTTTAGGTATAAGAGATGTGATCGCTCGAATCAAATGTAGTTAAAATTATTATTTTCTGATCCATTAATTAATTATATGGGTGAAATTGAAAAAATATTATAGTTTCGAACATGATATATTATTAGCCTTAGAGTGAGGAATATGACTTTCGCTGGTTAATGGCCTTTTAATCTAGTTTTAAAGATTTTAGAAGCAAATTGACTTTTGATTGAGAATTTATGCTTTTGTCCGTTTTGATTTCAGTATGGAGCACAATTTTCTTTTGAAGACTCTGGAAACTATCATACTTAATTATAAACTTTCACGAGACACTATAAATAGTAAACACAAATAAAAAATCAACATCAATATCAAATAAGAAGATATATAAAAGTTTTACCAGAAAGTAACGTCTTAATACGTTACGATTGTTGTGACTATGTCCAATATCTAAAGTTTCATCTTTTGAAATTTAAATAATGATAACTTTATAAATAAATAATTTTAACTTTATAAATAAATAATTTTAAAATTTTCGTATTTTCTTTTGTTTTGTACGTTTTGGATTTGGATAACCCCACTTTTAATTATGAAATTACTTAAACAAAAAACTAACCAAAATTAAGAATGAGAATAGCTATATTCTTGTCCATCTTGCAGAAACAAACCAAGTAGATAAGTAGATATTGTTTAAAATCCGAAGGTTGAATTAAATGCTTACTCGTCTTCATCTTCTCAGCATCTCAATGGATAGTGTAAGGCTTCCTCCTCCATGTTTGAGTTGTGTAACAAAGTTTCCACATTCCAATTTCCAGAGACCAAAATTCAATTACTTAAACTCAAAACTCAAATCTACTTCTACATGCCACCGCTTGAGGGTCACCCGGATGCAAGCTGGAGACGACGAAGATTATGATTTGAAGCAAGTCAGAGACATGGCTGCCGCTAAGAGACGATGGGATACTATGGTATTTTTTCTTTAATGTGTTTGCTTTTTCCTCAACTAATGTTTCTGTAATATCCACTTTCAGTTATTAGAGTATTCTTTTTTGTTCATACCACATTGAATACTGCTTATTACAAAGTTGATGTCTTTTTATGGTTTAATGTTGTATTCACATTGAAATATTCCATTCAGATGAATCTATAAAGTTCAAATTATGTGCTTTGGGAGTTACAGATTTTGCAAATATCATTGTTTTGCGTACGTAGATCAGGGAAGGAAGGGTAAAGGTTCTCACCCCAAGGGAAGCTGGATATGCTATTCAACTCTCTAACAAAACGTTACTCGATGTTCGCCCTTCTGTTGAGCGCAACAAGGTATGCTACTGTTTTTTTTTCCCTTCATCGCGTCTTTCTTTCACAATATTTTGTACCGGTAGAAGTAAATCGTCCTTGTTTTAAAATAAAGTCCAAATCAAAACTTGCTCAGTCAATTTAGCTCTGCTTGTGAGTTCTGTTGCTGAGTTTGAATGGTGAACTGCGCTAAACAAGCAAAAACTGCAACATCAGGGCTAAGGCCGGAAAAGTTTATACATGTCTATTTGTCCACTGAATACTAGCTCAAGAGCAAACTTTTGCGCTCTTTAGCCAATTCTGTTTCTGTCTATAAACTTAATATACTCTATTTTATGGTTATAGAATACTTGGGGCAATTATGATGACACTTCTGGGTTATCTGTTGAATGTTTCTGAAAGCATTCGATCAGGATATTGCTACATGAAAAATGTTGCTCTTTATATTCTGCTTTTTTCCATTCACTGCATTTCTTTCTTTTTTTTTTTACAAACTGCACGTTATTTTTTATATTCACTCAATATTTTGCTGTTGGTGTCACTCCTTTCATTTGGTTCTTTCATGGTACATTTGTGTTTTGCTCAGTATCTCAGTGGACACCATCATCTCATTTAACAGTTAAATCTTTGACTGTTTTGAAGGCATGGATTAAAGGCTCAGATTGGATTCCGATTTTTGAAGCTGACGAGACATCTGACCTTGGAAATCTCTCCAGAAAGGTCACATCTTTTATGATGGGTATTGTCTGATTCATCTTCTCAAAATGTCAGAGTGTGCATCTTATTGTCATTTTCAGTTGTGTCTTGTGAGGTCAAATAGAATTAAGCTGTTAAATAGAAATGTAGTTGGGACAATGTTATATACAAACTGGGAGTGGTCGAATAAATCTGTGATGGCTAAAATTGACATGAAACAAGTCACTGTTGTACGTCCAAGATATAGAAGAAACATATTACGTTTAGATATATGAGGATGGAAGAAATCTATTTTCCTTTGTTAACCTGACTTTTGTTTTCCTTTTAGAAATGTACTTCTTGGAGTTTAATATTGTTTAGTGGCTCGTGCTTGTAGGAGGCTGGTGGAGTGGGACGCCTACATTATCTTTTAATAAGTACGTAGTGAATAACTTCATTATTTGCATTTGCTTGTTCATATATTTACCTGAAATTGTATATACTACTTATGCATACCTTTTCTGTCTTTGCTAGCCAGTTCATATCGAACGTTGAGGAGAAGTTCCCAAAAGATACAGATCTGATTGTTTCATGCCAGAGGGGATTGAGGTGAATTCTGGCATCAATTTATGCTTATGAGTAATATTATTGCAAATGATTCAATTTTATTTTAATTTACATGTAAGATTGTTACGTGAGACATGCACAGCCACATTTAACTGTCTCCTATGATTTGGACAAGCTTCTTTCATGTAGTATATATTACTTCCATCTGTTCTTACTATGTGTTGTTAGTGAATAAGTTCATATATGCATTGCAATAAATTTATGTTGAAGAAAAAACTTGTAGCTACAAATGATTCGGTTTGGGAAGGTGGTCAGTTGCTTTTATGTTCTTAAAATGTCCTTGGTCGTAAGCTTTTTACATCTTTATGTGAATTATAAGTCTACAACGATGCGGCTTGTGATAAAAAAATTATGACCCATTTGAACCTTGATGAAAGTCATGGTGCATAAAGGGGATGGGATGGAAGAGGAAGAAGTGAACTAGATTGTATTCAAGTAAGTAGCTTGTGAATGTTGCAGCATCTTACTGTTTTGCTATTAGATTATAGGTCCTCGCAGCAAGGGGATTCAGTTGTAGATACCGCTCGTAAGATTTCTATAAATGTATCATGCGTTATGAGCTACTTAAAATAAAAATAATTATTGAGGTGTGCAGAAAAGGAGTTATGGGGTAGGAAACAAGACATTTCTGACAGATGAAATAAATTTCAAGCAAACTTGCATATACATATCTGATTGACTGATTAAATCTTCACAGATCGTTGGCTGCTTGTGAAATGCTTTATAATGCTGGTTATAAGAATCTGTTTTGGGTTCAAGGGGGTCTTGAGGCTGCTGAAGAAGAGGTGTGAAGATTTCCCAATTCAAGATCAGTACTTTCTTTTCCTATTTAGTCCACTAATAAAACAAAAGAAATCTAACCTATCTGGGGACACGAATGGTGTAGGATCTGGTCGCAGAAGGTCCTCAACCTCTTAAGCTTGCCGGAATTGGAGGGGTTTCTGAATTCCTCGGGTATGAATCTCTTTTTTTCTTTTCAAAGTTCAAACCTCTTCAACATATTGATATTTGTAAATTTCGATGTGAACTTCAGTTGGACAGATCAGCAAAGAGTTGTGGCTGCCAAAGAAGGTTGGGGTTACCGGTTATTATTCTCTGCACGTCTGGTAATGACATCCTTCCGCATTCTGATAGAATAAATATCATAATAATATGCTAGGTCCTGTTGTCAGTTTAGAGATTAAATGTTGTGTTTGCGACGCAGTTTGGAGTTGTAATTGCTGCCGATGCTTTGTTTCTGGGCGCTCAGCAATTAAGTCACTATGTTCAGGATATAAGGCCACATTAAGAAATGAAGGTAACTTTTTTAGTGATCTTAAAGGACATAGTTCCCAATAGTCCATGGATTCACAGGGAATCACAATTTTGGAGCCAAAAGTAATGTACAATTATAAGCTTTTTAGTTAGTTATTACATCTGTTCAATTCTATTTGCTTTTTCATGTGTGCGTGCCTATGCCTGACAATCGTAAACTAATCCATTCTTGGGTTAACGAATTTGTCAGGCAAGCTTATTCCCAGCATTGGAATAAATATTTGACTTATTCGACAATTGTATAAAGGATAAGTATTGAAAAAAAATCGCCTAAGTTCTTTGTTCTATTACAAAAACTTATACTGGTTTTACAGCAAAAATATCATACAAGTTAAACATGCTAAAATTGAAATTTAAAGCACAACCATTACCTAGTACAAAAGATTTTATTATAAACAAGGCAAGAAAAAGGGCAAAAATTAGCAAGGAGTTGCGACAGCATATAGAGGGAATTTTCTATGGGTAGTAAGGCCAACAGATTCAGTCATATCTAAATCTTCCTCCCCTACTCCGCTAGGCAACGACCAATTAAACTTGTATAAAAGATTTGCCAAAGCAAGTTCTTCTATACTAATTGCAAACTGCATTCCTGGACAAGCTCTTCTTCCAGCTCCAAATGGTAGTAATTGGAAATCGTGGCCTTTGATATCTACCTGGCTATTCAAAAATCTGTCCGGCCAGAACTCCTCTGCCCGTTCCCAAAACGCAGGGTCTCTTCCAAGCGCCCAAGCATTGATAATCACTTGAGTCCCTTGTGCGATATAATATTCGTTTATGTTAACATCTTGGGTTGATATTCGTGGAACTAGCAATGGAAGTGGTGGATGTAATCGCAAAGTTTCTTTTATTACTGCTTTTAGGTATGAGATTTTATCAATATCATCTGCTGTGATTTCTGACTTGTTTTGAGCGATTTGTCTTACTTCGTTTTGGAGTTGTTTCATGATGTTTGGCTTCTTTAGGAGTTCTGTCATTGCCCATTCTAGAACTGTGTATGTTGAGTCTGTTCCCGCTGAAAATACATCCTAGCATATAGACATACAATGGCAATTGTTAATCATATATGCATACATGAAAATGAAAGTTTTTCCATTATCTGATCATTCTTGACTGTCTTCTTTTATGAAAGGGAACAAGGTTCAAAACTGCAGCTTTGTTTAATACTTGTAAAGCTAATATCGAAAAATCTCGAGCATGCATAGTCGCTAAAGTATAGATTATGTCGACAGTCGTTAAAGTTATTCTTGAGACAGTGAAGTTTAGCATTCGTGTTTCGTTGATCGCTAAAGTTAGCCTTCGGGTCAACCTCGTGATCACAGTTGGCCGACACAATGGTGGCATGGAGTTTGAACGAGATGCAGTGTAATGATGATGTGGGAAGTTTGCTTCCAGTTGACTTTCCAACATTCTGGTAAAACTGAGTTTTTGATCCGACTATAATTTTACTTTGTAAACACCGAAATGAAATTTTATTCAAACTTTGTTATCTAAAAAATATGACTTTAATGGCTACCAATGCACATATCTAATCCTTTGCTTACTTTAGATGTAAATAAAAAGTCAAATGATCCCTACGATTAGTAGTCATGGTTAATTTGGCCCACATCAGATTTTAAATATCAACCCAATTCTAAAATTGAGTAATTTTAAATTTGTCTATTCTAAGTTTAAATTTGAATTAATATCTGAAATTCAATTCTTTTTCAAACTGATGATGGATCATTTGACCGTTAACACTCTTAGATCATTGACCGAAATACTTGAGAAAAAGTCATATTTGAATTTAAGTTAATAAATGTTATAGATAGAATTATCATGATTCATGACTTTAACTCCATCTAGTAATTTCTTAAAATACCGAGAAATTATAAACTAGGCTCATGATCTATGCAGCCTGAAACATTTGACTAAACATTTAACAAATTCAGTTTGTGAATAGTGCAGTTTTTTTTAATTAACCTGGTTGTTCGGTTAACGATATTTTTTTCTAGTTGATTATTCTCAACAAGAATCGAACATGAGACATAACTTAAGCGACTAAATGGCACGAGTAAGGATAGTAAAACCAAAAGAAAAAAAATGGAGGTTAGGAATTTACCAAAATGAGAGCTTTGATGCTAATTAGATCAATAGTAAAACCAGCAGTGTCTTGTTTCTGAATCCAAAGCAAAACATCCACAAAATCTCTATGATTTTCACCATTCTGGTCCTTATGTTCTTCAACTACCTTATCAAGAAACCCATCAATCTCTTTGAACACTCTGTCCGCTTTACGGTTCAATCCGTTTACATGATTAAGCCAACTTAGCCATGGAATATAATTACCAATATTAAACCCTAACAATTCCACAAAATCTCCCAACAAATCTTTGAAATTCCTCCCTCCTTCTGTTGCCATATGTTTTCTCCCTAAGGCTACTCTACACACCACATCACTCGTCAGAGTAGCTAATTCCTGGCTTAGATTAACAGCCTCCGACGATAAATTCTTAATCCTTTCAATCAAACAGGCTGTTTCTTCTTCCCTGACATGTTTGAAAGATTCCACTCTTTTCGAATTCAGAAGATGAACAACACTTATACCTGTGAGAAATTAATATAAAAGATGTTGTTAGTCTTAACTATCAGCTCGAGCTTTTAGTTTCGGTTAAGTAACAATACCTTTCATCTGCCTCCAGTACTCTCCGTACGGAGCTGCTGCTATATCTCTCCGATTGTAGAGAAGTTTATCTGAAATGGATGAAGCTGGCCTGTCTGAGAAGATCAGATCATGTGTTTTCATGACCTCGCGAGCTGTGTCCGGTGATGAAATGATAACAACAGGGATGCTTCCTAGTCCTAGATTAAGAGACATGATTGAGCCATGGGTTTTGGCTAACTTTGCTAGAGATTGGTGAGGGTGTTCGCCGAGTTGGTGCAGGTTTCCAATGATTGGAAGCTTTGGTGGGCATGGTGGGAGCTTGGATTTCTTGCTGCCCCGGAGATGCCAAGTCAGGAATAAAATTATAAAGGGTATGGTTAATAGGGTTAAGGATAGGTTTATCCATATGGAGGTTGTGGATGTTCCATGTTGCTCCTGTGCATGAGAATTCCAAATTTTGTTCTCCATTGGGTTTACTATACGTTGGTTTCTTTAACTTGTATATAAATATAGCAACTAGCAAGTAGATGAAATTTTTGAATATCACTTTCTCTCAAACTTTGTTGATTCAATAATATTGACTCGGTATTTCAAAAGAAAATATGGTACAATACATAGTACATCAATTTTGCTTTTACTTACATTTATGACATCTAAACTTTGAATTTTTCAATTTGTTTATAATTAGTTAATCTATTTTCACTATTATTGAATGATAAATATGAATTTTGATTCAATGCTGATAAAGGCAAAATAATGATTACTTTAAAATAAACCTACACTCTAAATCTGGACATCCAATATTATGGCTCTTGGACTTTTACTAACATAATAAGTTTTTTAATGGTTGATCAAGATAATCAATCTAATAATGTGTAACCTCCACAATAGAGCTTACACAAAAATATTCTAAATAACTCTAGTTTTTAAATGTTCGATTTTGCACTCATTTAGGTGCTGTAAATATTTTTAAATGTTTTGATTTTGTTGTAATTAGTGTTACTGAATGATGAACAAATTATATATTATTAAATATAATTACATAAAATTTTATGTACTAAATTAACGATTTACCAATTTCTATTTTCTCAAATATATTTTTAATCTAAATATAAGTTTTAAAGTAGTAGATTGGATATTTATCCATAATCAAACAGAAAATTAAAACAACAAACAACAAGTAGAAACAGAAAATAAGAACCAAGATTATCAAATGGCAAACATGAACAGCTGCACCAAAATTCGATATAAAGAGAAATCAAAATTTGGTACAAAGAAAAAGAAATATAAAACTAAAAAGATTAAAGTTCAAGATTTAGATTAATAGGAGTAAAATAAAGTATCAAAACTTAAATATGATAAGCTTTAAGTACCAAAAAATATATTGGATTTCACGGGAAATTGACGTTGGCTACCATATGAATGAATTATATTGAGTTAACACCTAAACATTCGTTTGGGCTAATTTGACCTTCTCTACTAGTAATTCTGTTTTAGTCTTTTTTGGAAAAGGGCCCTCTATCAACTTGAGGGCTTAATTAACCTTTATTCAATCATTATTAGTGTTTGGTTGCATGGTAAAAATGGAAAATTTCTGTTACTGTGTCTTGAAGTATGATATTTTTAAAAATATATATAACTCAGATATGTTATTTCGAAAATTATTTAAATAATTCTATTTGTTACTTTTTCCGGTTCATATTATTTGTCACATTTAAAGAAAAAGTCTTGTTCCATATTATTTGTCATGTTATGTTTTCAATGTAAATTTTTCCCACTCTATTTCTATTATTTGTATGTTAGATTTCCAATGTAAATTTTTCCCTCTTAATTAATAAGGGTATTTTAGTCCAATTTACATATATTTAATGCAAACTAATCATTTTCTTAATACCGTGATTTAGTCAAATGTGACAAATAATATGGACCGGAGGAAGTACTAGTTTTCTAGAATCTCTATGTTAAAATATCCACAAAGGTTGAAAGTTTGTAGAAAGAGAAAGTTAGAAGAAACAACAGCAGTTGCAGAAGGAGCATCTAACTTTTGGTTGATGGGGGTCCCTCCCACCTGTGACTTATTTGGTTGATAGACATTGAGATAGATTTCTTCTCCTTCCCATTCCACACTCTCTGCACTTTCAAAGGACTCAAAGTTGGAGTCTTGCAATATCTCTTCTACTAAAGTTAGGTAATTTTCCTTTTACCCAACACTTAACTGCTTATCACACCCATATTCTGATTTTGGAAATATTCTATATTATTACTTCAAGGTTTCAATTTTAGAGCTTTAGGTCAACAGTGTGTAACATATGTGTGAAAAAAGACAGTATCTTGACTTAATATTCTTCAAATGTATTGATTCTTTTGCATATCTATTTGAATTCTGCTCATATGAACTTCCTTACAATTTTCATAACCCCTTTCTCACACTAATAAGATTGTAACTGGAAAGGAAAACATTCTTTGGCTACTTGAATATATCAAAGTTTGTTTATTTTTTTCCCTTTTATCAATTTTGTTAAGATTGTAATTTCTTGTGCAGCATTTAAGTTGTATTTGTGTTCGGTGAATCTAATAGAATATCTTTACATTGTATAGTAGATGGGTGGAATATTTTCTAAACAATCGAGTCCACGTGAAGCTTCCACTTCTTATTCATGGAGCTATCCACCGGAACCATATGCTCAGCCAAGTCGAGAATTTATGCCATACCAACAGCATGCACCACCACCTCAAAGCTACGCTCACCAAGCCCCAGATACCGGAAGGCGGTTGGAGAGAAAGTACTCTAAGATAGGTGACAATTACAATAGTCTGGAGCAGGTGAGATATTGATGTGGCTAGAACTAATTTAATAAACTTGGCTTGTGTTTCCATCAAATGGAACACTCATTTCCGGAATTTCAAAGATTTTTCTGTTATAGTTACAGATAGATAAGGGCTTTACTTTTGGTAACCCTTTTAAAATTTTACATCAACTTAAATCATTGTGGAAAACTAGCTTCGTTTAAGAGCCTAATGCTCCGTATGAATGAACCCTCTAAAAAGAAAACTTATCCAACTAAAATCAATCTTCTGGTAGTCATTCATTCAACTAAACTTTTTTGTTCAGCAAATCAATTACTATTGTTGAATGAATTTGTGTTCAAGAAATGCTTAGGCTTTCATTCAATTGAAAGAAATTCTCGATTGTCTAGGATTTAGAGTGTTTTTAATCATTTCTTATATGCTTCATAGAGGGAAAAAGTAACTTCATGTAATGATGAAATTAATATTCAGCAGCTTAGTTATGCAGAGGAATTAAGAGTTATCATTCTGTTAAGTCTTATATCTATATGCTCTCACAGGTTACTGATGCCTTGGCGAGGTCAGGTTTGGAGTCGTCAAATCTCATTGTTGGTATTGATTTCACGAAGAGCAATGAATGGACAGGTTGGTCCTTATAAGTTGCATCATGTAATATGTTTGATTTATTTATTTTCTTTTTCAAAGATATGGTGCACTTGTATAACCTACTTCGGAATTAGGTGCAAAATCTTATGGCCGAAGAAGCCTACATCATATTGGAGATGATCCAAATCCCTATGAACAAGCAATATCTATCATTGGAAAAACACTGTCATCTTTTGACGAGGATAACTTAATTCCTTGCTTTGGATTTGGAGATGGTAATTCTCTGAAGGATAACTTTTGCATTGCCATTTCTAAAAGTTCAGATTTCCTAAATCATGTTTAACCTAGTGTTGGAAAATTGGCAGCATCAACTCATGATCAAGAAGTTTTCAGCTTTTATCCGGATGAGAGTTTTTGTAATGGTTTTGAGGACGTCTTAAGACGATATAGAGAACTGGTTCCTCATCTACGACTTGCAGGTTACAAAAATTACTCTCCAAACTTTTTGTTGTACTTATTATTCTTTTCCTTAGTTGCTTATATACTTTGATTTCGCTTGTATGTTTCTTTGCAGGGCCAACATCATTTGCGCCTGCCATTGAAATGGCAATTACTATTGTTGAGCAAAGTGGTGGACAGTACCATGTTTTGGTTATAATAGCTGACGGACAGGTGCTTGGTCTCCTTTTCTGTTTCTTTTCTTTTTATCATAATAAATGGTATTGTATACATTCAATACTTGCAACTTATGCATACAACTTGATAGAAGATAATTTTGAGAATAAGTTCTCTATTCCAGTTTTCTCAGTTGAAGGCTCGGGGCTACTTAATCAGAACAAATCCCCGAAATCTCTGGAAAAGAGAGCTAAAAAACTGATATTCAAAAACTCCCTCTCCTTGTCCATAGACTCCCTATATATAAGTACTATGTCCCAAAATTCACACTAAACTCCTCCTGTAACTAACTCCAACTATAAAGGCAGGCAGAGTGTTCCTTCATTCCTATTAATCTAGTTTATTGATGACCCTTATTCTGCAGTAACGCCAAATTTAGTGTGAATGATGAATGCCTGATTATCTTAAAATATTCTATAGACTTTGTTAAATGTCACTGCATTTTGATTTTTTACTAGCAAAGTTCTATGCAAGGCTCAAGCTAAAGAGGAACTAAATTTTGTATTATGCTCCACTGAGTAGCACATATTTTGAACTTCCATTTCTGCAGTGTGTAATTTCATGACTGTCTGCAGGTGTTATGCTTTTTATCTTGATTAGCACATTTTTTCCCCTAAAGAAGTAAAAAGATAATGAAAATCTGAAATCTTATATAATTACTAACCTTACATCCCAAAAAGCTTGAACTGCTGTATTCATTGATGAAAATTTCAATAAAATTCTATAACGAAAGTTGAAGCTAACTTTGAAGTGGTTTTTTGGTTGTAATAGGTGACTCGAAGCATTGATACTCAGCATGGCCAACTGAGCATACAGGAAAAGAGGACTGTTGAAGCTATAGTGAAAGCAAGGTAAAAAATTGGGTGTGTAATACTTTTTTTTCGATATATAACACCTTATGCGGAGGTTGTTCTACAGTGAGTACCCGCTATCAATTATATTAGTTGGGGTTGGAGATGGACCATGGGACATGATGAAGGAATTTGACGACAACATCCCCGCTCGTGCATTTGACAATTTCCAGGCAAATAGATTTCACTTCACTTACGAGTATCATGGTTCCATATCTATTATTTGGATAAATACTAAGTTGTGAATGTATTTTCACAGTTTGTGAATTTTACCGAGATAATGTCAAAGAATGTGGACCGCTCCAGAAAAGAAACAGAATTTGCCCTTGCAGCTTTAATGGAAATACCTTCTCAGTATAAAGCAACTATAGAGCTCAACATATTGGGGTAGTGATGATTCTCCACCATACGAATCAGCATCTTTTTCCATTGGCAACAACTGACATTTTTTGAGTTAATCGTTCACTCTTCTTATTTTTCCGCAGTTCTAGTAGAGGAAAAGCAATAGATAGGGTACCTCTTCCGCCGCCTCAGTATGGTGTGGCTTCATATGGCAACACAAAACCATCTTACTCAAGCAGTCATCATTCGAGTATACCTTCTCGTAGATTCGAACCAGCTCGCGTGGAGCCTCCTTCAAGCTCTGCTTCGGATAGTCAAGTGCTTAATTTTGTCCCTCTTGCTTCTTAATTATGTTTCCTTGTTCAGAACCTTTTGCTTCACTTGGTGCAGTTTATTATTTGTTAGAACTAGAAGAACATTAGACTATTGCAATTTCTGTACTGACCCTAATTTCATGAATTTTCCCAGTTATGTCCAATTTGCATCACCAATGGGAAGGATATGGCCTTTGGTTGCGGACATCAGGTAACACAGTCAAACCTCGGACCACTCTTCTACAATGTCATTCATTAGCTATTTATGTCGATGCTAAACGTTATTGAATTTCAGACATGCTGTGAATGTGGGCAAGATCTTCAGTTATGCCCCATTTGTCGGAGCACAATTGATACCAGGATAAAGCTCTACTGAAAAGGAGCATTCGTAAGAAGACGGTGTTGGACATGTTCCACTTCAAGCTTGTATCTGCAGTCTCTGAAATAGTAAAGATTGAGCTGTATTGTATATAAACTGAGATCGACATTTATTTATGCTCATCTATTGTGTAATGAAATTTCTTTTTAATTCTAATGAAATTGAGATTGATCATGAAAGAGGGAAAGAAATTGTCAAGTAGAGAATCTCCATAGAAAAGAATCTTCCCCTGCTCGTTTCCTCGACAAACTGAACTGATATATTATTTTCATCTGTTGAGAGCCATATGCATTCGTTCATCATTGAGATGGCTACTGGGGCAAGATTTCCAGGTCTGATGATTAAGTAAGAAGTTATTGAAGGATAATCAAATATTCAACCTAAAATTTATTCTACTTGTATGCTCTAGTTTTTTTCTTTTACCATAAGAAATATTAGTTGACTTTGGCAAAAGTATATCGTGGTTTGGAGGTCTTGAAGATCAGTTCGTTTGTGGTCGGTGTTCAGGGTACATTAGTGACTTTTGAGGTTACTATTTCATTTTGTGTTATCTTTTTTATTCCATACTTCATAGCGGACTTTACCAAGATTGTATTCTAATTGTATACGGTCTCGTGGTTTTTAATGATCACATTGAGACGGTTTTTCACATAAAAATATGGCTAATTGCACATTGTTATTCCTGTTATTAGTCAGTTTTTCCCCAATTAAAACATAAATATTAGAAAAAAGCTCCATGAAAATTTATGTTTTGTAATGGAGTTGGAAGTGAAATTTAGAAATCTGGTGGATGATACCTCGTGTCGGGAAATTTGGAAGAGAAATTTCCATGGAAACTCAATTTCTATTGAAGCAACTCATAACTCTTCCCTCAATACTGAGATTTCTGACCCTATCTATGTGCTCTTGTTGCCTGTGTTAGACGGAAAATTTCGCGCCAGCTTGCAGGGGACTCCTGCAAATGAGCTTGCATCAAAGTGGTCTGTAGCTTAACTTTTGTCTTACCGAACTTGTATTGCCCGGCATGTGTTTGTTTAATTTCTTATAGCCATTTCTATAGGGGATGTTAATGTCCAGAATACTCAGAGCTTTCATATCAGTATTTATAAGTTCAGGAGATAATCCGTTTAACCTTGTCAGGGATTCTGTCAAGTATGTTTCGTCAAATGTATTTGATTCCAAACTGACTTGATAATCGAAGTGTCCCAAAGTTCGAGCTCGTCATTTTCACATGAGGAGCACGCTATTTCGGCTATCCCCCAATTGAACTCAGATCTAAAACCCATTTGTATCTAAACTATCTATCAAATATTATCAAAGAAATGGTAGAACTGGTAATTGACCTATAAAAATTGAGAGGTGGATAGAAGAATGGGCCCTGGTAAAGCCCATTATCCATTAACCCCCAATATGGACCATCCAGCAAAATTCTATCTCAAATATCTTTTCCTACTCTTGTTCTCCTCTTCTCTTTGCGCCTGCTTCTCTTCCCTCCTTATCTTCTTCTTCTTCTTCTTCTCTAAACCCCTCTTCTTGTTTTTCTTGCAATGTCTGTAACAGCAACGTCATCTCTGTTACCTCTACAAACAACAGATTCATGTCTCCTCTCACTCCCATGTCTCTTCTCTTCCAAGAATTGTCTTCCAATCCCATCAAAACCTATTAAGCTCCATCTCTCCCGCTCTCTTTCCCTCTCCACTTTCTACCGCAAACCCATCTCCCATTTCTCTTCCCTTATCCCCTCAGTAGCCCAGACTTCCGATTGGGCCCAGCAGGAAGGAGATAACGATGCCACTGCTACCCTAACTGAATCCGACCAAGAAGAGGAAACATCCTGGGAAAACCAACCCAGTGATGCTGACCTTGAACCCGAGAGCGACGAAGGAGATTCTGGTGTTGAAGCAGTCGCTGCTGATGATGATGAAGAAGAAGAAGAAGGGGGTTTCGATGAAGGTGAGGGGTTTGAAGAACCGCCTGAAGATGCCAAGATTTTTGTTGGGAACTTGCCTTATGATGTTGATAGCGAGAAGCTTGCTGGCTTGTTTGAGCAGGCTGGAACTGTTGAGATTGCTGAGGTGAAAACGTTGTTGCTTTGTGTTCTATTTTGATTTTTCTCTTATGGATTTTCACTCTCTCTGTTTTCGGATATGTAGGTTATTTACAACAGGGAAACTGATACGAGTCGTGGGTTCGGGTTTGTGACTATGAGTTCGGTTGAAGAGGCTGAGAAGGCTGTTGATAGGTTTCACCGTTACGTAAGTTTTCTCTTTGCTTTTCCTTTCATAATTGAAAATGGAGGAAAGTTGGCTTTACTAGTTATCTGTTGAAGAATGTTGGTAACATTGCAGATGTTCTTATGTTCAATACAATGTCGAGAAGTTAAATTCATGGATCGATGATATTTGACTAAATTGTTAGTTCTTTTAACCTTAATTTTTCCTGAAAACATGTCTAAACATGTGCACTAGAACTTTCAGTGAAGGAATATATTGGTCTAGTTAGTGACCTGCAAAGAAATTAGCTTTTCCATGGTGTGTAATTTTCGTCATTCACCTACAATCTGTTGTAATCTCTCCCAAGAGAGGACCTTTTCCATGGTGGTATGAGATCTGTGGAGGCCAATCTAAATAAAAATGCAGCATTTTCTGTAGCTTTATGATTTGGCTGCAGTAACGGTGGTATTTCTTTTATCATGTTAATTAAGTTGTATCATTTCAGTTCTAAACCTATGGAACTGCTTAAAATTTCCTTGCCTTAATTTTATTATTGAGATATATTTATTATGGTAGTCAGAGGAAGTCAATAGTTGTTGATAACGGAAGTAGTTACTGCCTAGAATTTGCATGATTATTGGTCAAAAGTTAAGACTTTTTTGATTTTGTATGTGATTATCTATTTGCATCTACTTGGAGATACAAGTCATTGTTCCAGCAATTTGCCACGTTAAAACCTATATGTTTGATTGTTGACTGCTTCTCCTAATGAGTGCTTATTATTGCTCTCAGCATGGTACATTGTTCAGAAGCCCTTTCGCTTAGATGGCATATAAGATACCTTGCCATTCCATTCCACCTTATTGAAATGACTAAAATATGTAATACGTCCTATGGGCATTAAGAAAGTAACTTGTTGTTCCTCAGTAAAAATGAGTTCTAATGATGAAAAGGTTTAGCTTTATCATGCTATGTTGTACTCTGTCTTCAATTTATTTATTTTTATATTCCTTTACACTGCTTCTGCTTTACATTGGTTTGTATTTGAACAGGATTTAAATGGAAGGTTCTTGACTGTAAACAAGGCCTCTCCTAGAGGATCAAGGCCAGAACGTCCCCCCCGTGCATTCGAAGCTGCTTACAGAATCTACGTGGGTAACCTTCCATGGGATATAGACAGTGCTCGATTGGAGCAGGTGTTTAGTGAACATGGTAAGGTGGTAGATGCTCGGGTAGTTTTTGACAGGGATAGTGGCCGGTCGCGTGGATTTGGTTTTGTGACTATGTCAACTGAAACCGAGTTGAACGATGCTATAGCTGCACTTGATGGACGGGTAAGTGAGGATTTTTTTTTTTCATTTTCAAAAGCTATGTGCAGTATTGTTCATTTACATGTGGAAAGTAGCAGATGAGCTGCAGTTTGTATCTTGAAATAATGGTTACTGATTATGTTTTCACCTGGAAGAACTTGTTACCTCAAATGCTTTCGGTTTAATAAGATGTGTTTGGTCTTGCAGACTCTGGATGGGAGGGCACTTAGAGTCAATGTTGCTGAGGAAAGACCAAGGCGTAACTTTTGATGTGATATGATTTAGATACAAGTTCTCTGTTAGTTATTCCCCTTTTTTCTGTTCTTATATTATTAATTTTTTGTTAGCTAGATTTATGGAAAGATTTTCTATAGGAAATATGAAGTTGCTGAGAATATTGCTTCCTATGATCCTAAAATTTGTTGCTCCAAGATGACAGCCGCTATAAATTATGAGATAACTATTGTAATTGGCTTGGTGTTGAGAAAAGTGTCTGAGATTCATTCGCACTTGGTTGTTAACTCTGGAATTGAAGTTGTGAATCACATCTATCCTATCCATACTCCTAGTAATTGAACTGCTTGCATCAGTAGATTTTTGAATGAGGCACTGTAGCTTAAGGGCTTGATTGGATGGAGGCGTGAGAGGAGTTAGGAAAGGAAGGTTTTTTATTTAACTTATAAACCCTTTGCTATCTTCCATCCAATCAAAATCTTAACATGGTTTCAGTTTCAAATTGGATTGCATGAGTATCATTTTTTCTACTTGCTTTGCATTGATATCCACCAAACACATCTTAATTAGACAGAAATTGTGTCATGTACTCGATTGTTTCTATTTCTGACCTTTTTTAGAAAGAAAATAAATGATTCTTTCCTAGAGAAAAACAATATATTTTGTTAGAATTAATTAAAAGAATTACAGTGAAACGAGTTTAAATTTACATCTTAAATATTATAGATTGTTAAAAACGATAGATATGTTGTTTTTTACCCAACAACGGGTAATACAATCTACTAGAATTGATTTTAGAGTACTTTTCCTTAGGATAATTTCATTATCTGTCTCTGATGCTCTCCTTTGATATTGTTTTCTCAGAGCGCGAAAATAGTTTTCCTAGTTCTTGGAGTGTTTTATAAATGCAGGACTGTAGTGTTTCCTGATATTACTGGTGAATCTGCTTTTAAAAAAGAGTTCCAATTTCCTATAAAAAAAAACAAAGAAAAAAGAGTTCCAATTTCCTATCAAAAAAAAACAAAGAAAAAAGAGTTCCAATTTCTTTTTTACCATTCCCGAACAATGCACGGGTATGAAACCCCATAAATTCTTGATTTTTTCATTATCATGCAGTGAATTATCCTCTATTCGTTTTATTCAAGTTGTAACTTCTTGATTGGCAAGTGGCCATTTCAATATATGAAAATACTCATTCCTAAATAGAACACAAACCATTGTATATCATGATAGAATGAAACATGATGGAGCTTCAATGCCAACACTCCATCTTCATAACAGTAGAATTTATATTTTCCAAGACTTTCGATTGTCACCTTATAAGATTTTGAAATTGAGGTATGCATGACTAGTCACAAGTTATTCCCCATTTCATTAACAAAAGGAAGAAAGCCCGAACAGAGTAGAAAGGAGAAAGCAACAGCAAGCACAGAACTCTATAGTAGTTATTTTTCTATACAAAATGTACAAAGACTTCAAAGGTACATACGAGAGACCCATATAAGCTGGTATTTCCCTTATCCCCCATACCATAAATACGATATGAGAATAGGACATATCAGGAATAAAAACTTAATCGCCTCGTAGTTGCGCATCCCGACTAGTCAAAGGAACATAACGAACAGAAGTCTCACTGGATATACTTACGGAACCATCCTCATTCTTGTCCACAACCTTCAGATCCTGGAATACATTACCAACTGGAATCACCATTCTGCCACCAGGTTTCAACTGCTCTATAAGTGCCGGTGGGATTTCTGGTGCTGCAGCTCCAACATGGATGGCATCATATGGCGCAAACTCTGCCCAACCTTGTCTTCCATCTACCATCATCAATAAAAAGTTTGTTAATAAAACAAAATTGATTGAATGTTTAACAAGCAATAGGTTTAATCAAACAACTATAACTGTGTGATTGTATGTATATTACCATTAAAGAGGTTTGTGCAGGGTTTTTTAAGGTATAATAAAATGATGTTTTCTATGTTTTATGTTTAAGGGAGAATATGCTAGAACTTCTTATTGTATATGTATATATAAAGAACCTCTGTGGTGTGTTATAACTGACTGTATTTATGAATGCATGTTCATATGAATCCTGAGACAGAAAACCATTACGCGTGGAAGCAAGGAAGCTATCCATTCACATTATGCAAATGTCAAAACTCAAAACTAAAAAGCATACCGCCAACATGCACTGAGAGGGAACCTTCTTTCAGCAATGGAGCTGCTGCGCTATTTTCAATGTTCTGGATTGAAGAGATAACCAGCTCTGGAATATGTTCAACCCCAACAGCACGACCTTCACGCCCAACCATAACAGCAAAGCATGCTGTCAAATACCCAGTCCCTACAAAAGAAAACGCAGGAAATCCCTGAGTTCTTGTTGACCACATATAACATCGCAGTTTCACACAACCAAAGAACACCAAAATTGCTATGTTCCTCAGACGATAAAAAGAGAGCTTCGACTTTCAATCATCAAGAATAGCATGGAAGTGTATACATTACGCCAACAGTTGCACGCTAAACAACATATACCAACCAAGGATGTAAAGAAAAAGCACCTGAACCAACATCTAAAGCATGCATTCCGGGCTTTAGATGCTTCTCCAGCAGCTGGAGACATGTTGCATGCATATGAGGTGCAGAGATGGTGGCATTGTAACCTATTGCCATTGGACTGTCAACATAAGCTGGAGTTCCATCCGGTACAAAAAGACCCCTATCAATAGTTTCCATGACTTGAGCCACCTTTTTCGAGCTGATGACTCCGTACTGCTTCAAATTTTCTACCATTCCTTTGTTCTTATTGTTGCCATTTCCTGTCCAGTATCGCTGTAAAAAAAAAAATGCCCAAAAGAGCAATATGAATGTAAATCTTGTGGATGAATCTAAGTTAAACAAGTAAAAGAAAGTGGGAAGAACGTTAAAGAAGAGAATGAAGATGAAAGCAAGAAGAGAATTTAGATATGGAAGGGAAAAGCATAATTGAGGTCCACATAATTTTGAAGAAGACAATCAAGAAGGAAGAAGAGGGATACGAACCTCCATCCTGATGAAAAGAGGGTTGCCGGTGAGGAAAGAACGGAGTTGGTAGGGGAGACGGAAAGAAGAGAGGGAGGACAAGGGAGATGAGAAATTTGCAGCGGGATGAAGAAGGAGAAGCAGATGGTGAGATGGTGATGATGATGAGTGGAAGAGGGTCTTAAGATGGGGAAGGGATACACAACTGCGGCAACTGTACGCTATAAGTGGAGTATGAAGAGGCATCGGATGGATGGATGTATGTTTTAAATTTTAATTAAGGAAATTTCTAGTTTTCACATCTCTTGTTTATCCATTTCTTTCTATCCCATAACTATTGGGCTTCTCAACACCCATTATTTGGGCATAACAGCCCAGCATGTTGAGAGGATTCAAGATAGGGAAGACATTAAACTATTGAGGAGTGAAATGACCATCGTTAGGAGACACCCTTGTCCTGTTTTCCCTACAGGTTGAAACACATTTTAAAAACATGCATTGCTCATACAACTTGACCCTATTCCTCAACCGTCTCCATCCACCTCGACTTTGTCCTCCAATAAGCAACATGGAGCTACAAGCACCCAAGCAATAGACCTTCAAATTTCCTAAACAAGCAGACTCTTTAAAGTATCCTTAGAGGAGATATTATAGTCCAACTCCCTTAAATACCCTAATCAGCATTATGCTACCTTCATGAGCATGATCAACTTTTATTCCAAAAGGAAAATTCCACGCACATGAAGGTAGTACAAATACTTGCTCATGTGTTTTCTCCCAATCGAGATTTACTTATTTATTAATTTAACGTCCAAATATATCTCATATTCTTCAATGTTATACAAAAATATCATAAATTAACGGTATGCATATGTGGCACGAAACGGTTTGCGACGTGTTAAATTAATACATGAAAAAATATGTGTCCGGGAGAAATATAGAGGCAAATATGTAAACAAATAATCATAATAAAAAAAATTAACCAAATAAATAAAGAAGTAGATCTCTCTAATACATATTTATTTATTTATTAATTTAATATCCAAATGACGTGGAGCCAGTTTGTACATTTTAATTTAGATTATTTTTATATAATATTAAGAAATATGAATGTATTTTTGAGTTTTAAATTATCATTGAGAAAAATCGGCTTTTGAGAAGGCGTAAGCAAAAATGTATATTAACAGTTTTAAGATATATCATGGATTAATGTAATTATGAAATTGAGAATAGCAAACAAAGGAATGTTTGTTTTTAAGGTGAAATAATTGATAGTCAATATTCCGGAGGTTTACGTACCTACCCACCTTATCCATAAAAGAAGAAAAAAAAGCAATGGCCTATGTTTCGTAGTCAGTCAGTCAGTCAGTCAGCAGAGCATAGTAAAAGTAGGAAAAAAAAATGGCAAGAAGAAGATTACCATTATCTGTTACCGCCAATCCTGTCACTCGATTATACAATCTTTCTTTCCCTATTTACTTGTTCCATCTATACATTCGCGTTGAATGACCACCTATTTACTGCATGCTACTCTTCAACTACTTCTTTACTCTCTCACTCACTCTTGAGTTTATTTCATACTAAACTAGCTACCCTTTCGACTCTTATTCATCATCGATCAATCTCTTTTATGTTCTAACTTTTCTCTTTTATGTTCCAACTTCAGCATCGCGCATTGCATTCCTAAGCCAACAGGTATGTACGTGCTCTTATTATTGTGTTCATTCTTCTATTTCTTTGGCCTTCAACTACTATTCAAATGTCTTATCGTGCTAAATGACTAACTTTATGTTGTTAGTATTTGTTAGATAGATCCATTTTTGGGTTACACTACATCTTCTGTTTTCTAAATTAATCATTTTCACCACCCTTTTTGCCAATTTTAGTATTCGAAAAACTTCATGGTTATCAACTCAGCTGCCTCCTTTTGATACTTTTGCATTGTATGCTTAATTTCTTTACTGGCAGGTTAGTTAGTTGTAACAGTATTCTTTTACTCTGTTAACACATACAGTCATTGATATCTCTTTCAGGTGACTTTTGTTCAGTTTTATTCATGCAAAGGTTATACATAACTATCATACTTCCGCGTTGTCCTTACTTCACTCAGGGTGGTAGGCTGCAAATGGGTTTGCATGTTTATATTACTTAGGATTGCAAATGACATGTATATTTTTATTACAAACCTTTGTCTATCTTCCCTTTTTTCATTTGCCTTTTTTTCATTTGCCTTGACACTAGTTAGAATACAAGTGAGGCGATTAAGAATAATGTGCAAGTCCTGGAGAGGACTGGGATTTCGAACCTTTGTTTTGGGTACCAAAAAGTGATTCTCTTCCTGAATGATCGAATGAGAAAGGCGGACTCTTCTTGAAGTCATATTGGATCACAACTTTAGTCATCAGTAATTCAATATATTGGTGAACAGAAATCATAGAAGCTTAAAGTTGTTGGGGAATGAAAGTTTACTAGGAAGAGCTGATTCTAAGTGGAATTTGAGGATAAATAAGACTTCATTGCGTGCTGTTATATCCATTAGTTCATACTATAAAGTAAAAATGGGTACAGTTTGTTCAGTTACCAATTTTGCTTCAAGTATAATGGTGGAACTTGATGGAAGTCAAATAGTAAATAATAATATAGGAAAAAATGTCCGATCAAGATGGAGAAGGGGAAGGAAGAAGAAGATGACAGATTCTTCTCAGTTGGAGTTTCTCTCCCCACTGACAGGTGTCGCCTAATAGTTGGTGGAGTTACCACACTTCCTTGTACACTCTGCCTGTGTGTGTAGAATAGTAGTAGCAATTGAATATGGTTTTTGCCAGCCTATCCATATCAGAATGAGTTTTCTGCCACACAAATTTTGAGGTCTCATCTTCAAGTTACTCAGCAGCACCAACCATGGTCCATATATCATTAAGAGGGGGTGTGGACCTTACTATTGATTAATCAGCAGCTGAAACACAGACTCTCTTTCATTTATAGACCATAATTTCCCTTATCTATCTTTTAGGACAGCATTTTGGCTGTCTATAAATAAGGGAGGGAGTTTGATAAGGTGGTCATATATTTATATTATCCTTTAAAGCAAGCAAGCAAGAAAGAATTAGATAGGATGAAGTCACCTACTCTGATCACATGTAGTGCTGCTGTGATGGCTGCGGTGGTGCTGATATTGCAGCTGCAGGTCCCTCAAGCTGAGGCCGACAGCTTCTCATGCGCCGGATCTTCTCTCTGCAGGGGGCTGGTGCAGAGCGACTGTGATGCTGCTAGACGCTAGATTCAGCCCAACAACCGCTACTTCACTGGTGGAAACAAAGGATCCACAGGGGTTTGCTCAGGCCGCTGCGGACTCTTCGTCTCCGGCTCCAACTGTGACCTCACCGTCAACGAGATGATCACTGCCTTTAACGAACTCCGTTCTCAGAACTGTCAAAAATGTGGTGTCAAGACTTACAATGATGGCTGCCAGTTCAAGGCCGATTATGTCACTGGTTGCTAACTGTGTACTGCTAATGCTATATATCTATCTACCTCTACCTCTCATGTTCATCAATAACATCAAAACATATGATATAATATAATAAAGTACACGGCTTCGTGATCATGGACGACGCTGTGTTATTCAGTTCATCCACTACTAATCATATGTTTAATTTCTCATTTGGAAGCTGTATCCACTTTTATTTTCTTCAATTGATTTAATTCTACTTTCAGCTTCTTTTTTTCACTATTTTTTGCCTAAATCAGCTAAGAAATTAACAGGAATTAACTGAAATCAACTTCTGTTATATCCATAGTATGAACTAATGGGAAGTAAAAAAAATATATAATGATTCAATTCAATTTAAGTCACCGGAAGCCTCTTCTTTGACAATCGAAACTTGCTGTTTTGATATAAAACTACATTTAGTGTTGTTGATCTAGTTGGACTTGACTCTATGCCATTTGTTCAAACTTCAAACATTGTTTATCTCTTGGATTCTTCTGTTGTTAAGGGTTTAATTTCTTCTACAATGACTACCTATTTAATCTTGCATTTCACAGTGTAACGAAATTACTTGGAGAGTACAAGTGCCGAATTCGAGGACTTGGATTTTCCCACGCTAGAATTGCTGATTCGTACCACCTTCAACAAATAATCGTAGTCCTCAACGTCGTCAACATCATTCTTTTCAATGACTAGCTTGCTAATCGTGTCTCCCTTAATTAATTAATTAATCAATCTCTTCCTTGATTGATTAGTTAATTACGTCCAGCTTCCATCTTTCTTCATTCTTACTTCAAGGTCTTCCAGCTTCTCAATACCCTTTTTGAAAAAGAAGAAGAAAAGGGAGAGAAATTCCTGAAAACGGAAATGTTCAGATTGCACAAGTCTAAGCATTCCCCTGTTAAATCAGGGGAAAAAATTAATTTCCAGTTTTCTCAGTTTAAAGCATTTCAGGTACATATACTCATTACTTAACACTTCTTTTTTGTATTAATTACAACAAAGTTAATCAATGAATTTACAGGTTCCAAAAGGATGGGACAAGCTGTTTGTGTCAATAATCTCAATGGAGACTGGAAAAACCGTAGCAAAATCTAGTAAAGCAACTGTCAAAAAGGACAATTGTCAGTGGAAAGATTCTGTCTCGGATTCCATTTGGATTCCAAAAGATGATCAGTCTCAATCTTCAAAGGAGCTTGAAGATTGCCCTTACAAGCTGGTGTTATCCATGGTATTTATATACTAATAATAAATTTTTCTCTAAAATATTTTGTGGGTACGAAAGAGTTTTCTATTTAATGGGTAAAAATCTAGTCTTTCAATTATATTTTCTGTTTTTCATATACAAGGGATCAGCTAAATCTGGCATCCTAGGAGAGGCAGAAGTAAATATGGCAGCATATATGAGTTCAAGTGATCCTTTCCTGGTTTCGTTCCCATTGAACAAATGCAGCCATGGGACCATTTTACAAGTGAGTTTTTAGTTGAATTAGCTAGAGTTTATCTTGGTAAATTAAAGCTTAAGTATTTACGTACTTAGCTTTAATCATGTTCTGATAATAGGAGTAATTACTAATTGCTACAATATTCAATTTGTGGCTTCTGAAAATAATTCTTTTATTAACTGCTGATTATAATGATTTAAGGCTTAATCAATTCAGAATTAGCTTTAATATTGTTGTGATTATCTAATTTGCAGCTTAAGATTCAATGCTTGAATCCAAGAATAAATTTTAGGTTAGTTCATACTATTGAACTTGTCTAATCTTCTAGTTTTCTTCTGTTTTGAGCATTTGAGATCGGGTGAGTGAATAAAATTTTATATTTTCAGGGATAATGGTTCAAAATCAACAAAGGAAGATCATGATGTAACCTCCGGTGATGCAGAAATCAAGTTAGAAAATTCTGATAATACACTTGTTAAGAGTGAAAGATCTTACTCCAGCAAGTATTTCAGCTCCGATTCACATCAACAAGATGATGAAGAGGTTTGTTTTTAATCTCTTATTGACTTAATTTCATGATCTGGGATTCTGTCTGATTCCATTCAAATGTTCCAATCAGGGAGGACAGAAAGGAGCACCGGAGGAAGCTTTCAACTCTTCAAGTTTGCATCACAGCTGTAACTCGGCAGAAAGTTCAATGCAAAGAGAAACTTTTTGCCCTCCAAGCAACTTGAATGGTGTTAAGGACAAACTAATGGCAACACAAGACTCGACTAGCTCTCTAAACAGTGTGCCTCCGAGAAGTTCTGATGTGGACAATGCTTCTCAATCAGATGATTCATTGCATTCTGAAAACATTTCTCAGGATGATCCTCAGGAATTTGGTGCAGCTCCTTCGACAATTTCAGGTTCTTCTAAGAGCTTACTTGAAGCTGCGGAAGTCACAATCGAAGACCTTCGAAGTGAAGCAAAGCACTGGGAGAGGAATGCCATGAAGTTGATGCTTGATTCGGAGATATTGAGCAGACAACGCTCTCAGCAGTCCAAAAACCAAGTAAATTTGGACATGGAACTCTCAGTTGCCGATGCAGAATGCAATTGTTTGAAAAAGGAAGTCGAACATTTGAAGCAGTTGTTAGAAAAAGCATCAGAATCTGAGAATCGAGTGGTTCTAGGAAATGGTCTTGCCAATATTGTTAATGAAATGGAAAAAGAGATCAGGTTTTTGAAAGAAAGTAATGATAATCTTACTATGCAATTGCATAAGAGTCAGGAGTCAAATGCTAAGCTTGTTTCTGTGCTTCAAGACTTGGAAGAAACCGCAGAAAAGCAAAAGGCCAAAATAGGCAATGTCCAGGGAAATGTAGACAAGATTAAGAACCAGGACCTAATCCTGCAGGTTCAACAGCTGCGGGAATCAGAGAAGAATTTGGGCACGAAAGTACAAGAACTCGAAAATGAACTACAGAATAGGAATTTGAATAGTCAATCTCTTTCAAAAAGCCGAAATTCAGCCGGGATGGAATTAAGTGAAGGAGGCAGCAAAAGTCCGACTAATGAAATCGAATCGCTAAAAGCTAAACTGCAGGAGCTAGAAAGTGACTGCCAGGAGCTGACAGATGAAAACCTTGAGCTCTTATTCAAACTCAAGGAAATTAAGAAAAGTTCCACTGGAGGTGGATCTTTGATCAGTTCCGGTTTGGAAGGGAACAATCATGAATCCCAACTTCATGAGCTTGAAGAGAAAATGAGTAAGATTGAAGCTGATCACCATCATCAAATTCAAGAACTACAGAGTCAGAAATATGAACTGGAACATAAAGTTAAAGAACTGAACAAAACATTGGGTGGAGAAAGAAAGGAGGTAAAAAGACTCGAGATTGATCTAGTTTCGAAACAAAAGGAGATTGGCAATCTTAGAACATGTCAAACTGAATTAGAAGAGAAGCATTATGCTCTTCAGAACAGAAAGGCAAAGCTGGAGGGCAATGTGGAAGTTGTTATGGAAGAAAACGATACCGCCCCGAAATGCCTGCCTGACTTACAGAATGGTATGATGGCACTTAGCAGCAGCGTGAGTACTCATGTTTCTGCCAATAAAGTTCTTGGGAGGAAATACTCAGAGCTGGATGATGGTAAACGAGAACTGGAGGTTCGGTTATCAGAATTTGAACAGGAAAATGAAGAATTACTGGCTTGTATATCTATGCTGGAAGATCAAATTCAGAGTTTGACAGATGATAGGAAGTCCATAGCACTGGATCTACACGAGTCCAGATCCAGTTCTGTGACTCTGCATGATGAGATTGGAAGATTGAGGAATGAGTTGCGGACTCAAGAGACAGGCACGAGGCGGAAGCTAGAAGAGATCAATAATAGGTGGTGCAAAGCTCAAGAAGAGCTAAAAAATCTCAGGAATGCAAATCCAAAGCTACAAACTACTGCTGAAAGTCTCATGAAAAACTGCGCTTCCCTTCAGAACTCAGTTCGAGAGTTGAGAATGCACAATCTGGAGCTGCAAGAACATTGTGGCAACTTGGAGGTGAAACTGAGGGAAGCACAAAGAAATTTTGTTGACTGCTCGAATCGAGTTAATGTTTTACAAGAAAATATCTGTTCATTGGTGGAAGAAAGTACATTGAAAGAAAGAAGCCTAACTGCAGAACTCAACTCACTTATCAAGGAAAATGACACACAAAACAAGAAAATTATTGTACTGGATCAGATGCATACAGAAAAGACTGTTGAAGTTGAGAATCTTCGACAAGAACTCGAAGACCTTAGCTTGAAACTTTCTGCAACTCAAGACGAGAAAGAGAGACTAGTTTCAGCTTCCCTGAAAGAAGCTTCTGATTTACAGAAGAATATTGCTAAGCTTGAAACAGAGCTCAAAACCGCACAGATCGAGTCCAAGGTGAACACTGAAGATCTGATGGACGAACTTGCTTCTTCCAAACAGAATCAAGAAATGCTGAAAGATGAAATGGCGAAAATGTCCAATTTGTTGGAGAATTACAGATCATGTGAAGAAAAGTTCAGGACTACCCTTAATAGTCTTGAACTAAAACTTACAGTTTCGCAGCACGAACACCAACAACTCACAGAAGAAGCTGTGAAACTAAAGGCTCAGTTGCTGAAAATGGAGGCTTTGGAGGATGAAGTACTGACTTTAAGGGATGAGAAACAGAGATTAGAAACTTCACTGAATCTACATTCTGAAGAATGCAAAGAGCTAAAACTAGAGAAGAGTTCAAGCATAAAAAAGATAAGCGAACTACAGAAGTCGTTTGCTGAATTAGAAGATTGTCGACAGGATAAATTCTTGTTGGAAGAAAGAATTGAAAAGCTGGAGTGCAGTCTAATTGTGAACGATGCTTTATGCGAACAGGACGTGGAACTCAGAAAAGAGCTCAGCTTGATCAAGAGATCAAACAAGCAACTTCAGCAGCAGATACTACAACTTGAGGAAGAGAAACACAAGTATAAAACAAGAACTCAAACCCTTGAAGAAGACTTGATCTTGATGAAAGAAAAACAAAGAAATCTTAAGGACTCAAATAGCTTAAACTCGCCGAGTTATCAACACCGAAGAGAAGTATGCACCTACATTCTAGTTCTTCATTTTCAATCTCAATGAAACTAGCATTTTCATTTTATTTTTCTTTCATATCTGATGCATTTTCTATTTAATAACAGGGGGATAAGCTGCTGGATGATGAACCTTCCAGGCCGAAGGAGTCAAACGCGTTTAAAGTTCAGCTTAAAAGGTAAGTAAAAGAAACAGTTCTTGTCCATCATACATATTACAGTCTTGAAATTTTTAAAAAAAACTGATAGTAGTTATGCAGCATTCAAATTTGTTATTTCCATTCAAAGACTGCAACTTCTTTTGACAAGTGCAACTGGATATTTTTTTCAGGCTTGCATATGAGAACAAAAAAAGTAGAACAGGATCTCCAAGAAACTCGAAAGGAGAAGTTGAATTCGCGCCCAAAGAAAAATTTGAACGAACAAAGTCATCATTGGAAACAGAATTGAAAGAACTTCAAGAAAGGTACCTGGATATGAGCCTCAAATATGCTCAAGTAGAAGCTGAAAGAGAGGAGCTTGTGATGAAGCTAAAGGGAAACAATAGTGGAAGGAGATGGTTTTAGTTTGTTCTTAATTAGTTATTAGATTCAAAACTAAAAAGTAGTAATAATAATAATGTGTTGGAAGTGTCACGTGATGAAGATTATCTGGTCATGTTGCTGGTACTAATGAAACGGCAACATATCAATGAGCTTATTAAAGGATGTCGTATCATTAATTAGAAATGAAGCCGTAGAGCTAGTTACTAAAGTTGTTATTTTTAGCGGGAAAGGTTGTTAGAGAAGATTTGACGTTTGTTGTATTCTGTTATCTTTCAATTTGAAATATCTGAGTTTTCCTCGGTTTTCTTTAAAATGATCCATCATTTCAAGATGGTATCAAAGCTTCAATGGTGAGATCCATTGATTCGAAGTCAAATTGACTGAGAAGCAAAACAACAGATCCTAGGCAGAAGTTCTCCAATCTCTAGGAAGAGCAACTGATTGTGGCGATTTAGGAAATTCAAGCAACAATGGATTCAACACAGATCGTGTTAGCGGAGATCAAATCCATACAAGTAAGTATGGCAACTCAACTCAATTCTCAACTGTTTGGACACTCTCGACCACAGTTTGGCCCGAGTTCCCTTCAGAAGCATGGTACGATGTGTGGATCGTATATGCAGTTGCCACGGGACGAAGGGGAGGGGTAGAATCCCCAACAGTTGCTCGCCGAGCCGTGTTGCTTTCCTTTGTGGTCAAATCATGGGTGTCCATCCAAGTCATAGATGATGTGCGCTAATATCATAGTGGAAACAGTTTATGAGTAGCATTATTATACAACAAAAGATCACGATTCAAAACAAGAAGATACATCCGAAGCATTATTATGTCCATAATAATGTTTTTTTAGGGCATTGTATTAGAGATGCTCTTACTTAATAGGCAATAAATCTACTTGTTCTAGCGAAACATGTTTTATGCTCATTGTCAAAAAAAAAAATAATTACGGCTTATCTTATTTCCCGGTTGGAAATTCATAATGGAATGAATTGTTCAAAAGTCCAAGTAAACGCAAGAGTCAAGGATGTCGACTTTTCTCATAATAATAATAACAATAATAATAATAATAATAATAATAATAATAATAATTTAACACTGATATTGAAATTTTGAAACAAACGGACTTTTCTTTTACTTCTTTTCCTTTTCCATTTAAAGGAAGACAAATAATTAATCTGAGATTATTAAAAAGAGACAAACACTAAACCCCCCCCTAAAGTGTTTTCTGATCCAGAGGTCAATTATAGCTAAGCCGGAATGCAATTTTGATTTTCTGTTTTTTCTATTTATACTTGTCTAATTCTGTTTTTTTCTTTTTCTTTTCTGTTTTCTATTCATGCATATATATTCAACATTTTCTTCTATTCATACAACTACAAGCCTTTATTTATTTATGTTAGGGCTAACATCAAGATACTATGACATATTTTTTAAGAGTAATCCAATTAACATAATTATAAATTTTTGTATATTATCTTATCAATATCATGTACGATTATTTGAGATATATGCTAGATGTTAGTGAAAAATGGACTTTATGTGGCTAAATGGAACACCGTTAGGTTTAGACGGCCAAATGAAAAACTAGGACAAGTTTTGAAGAAAACTTATATCATTTTTTTATTATTGAGAAAAATATTGTCGAATGTTCAATTTGAACAATGCCTAAATGTGTAAAATTGTCCATGTACTCAAAAGAACAAATTCGAAAAAAATAAAAAACAGATGAACGTCATGAAATTAAAACATTTTAAGTTGTTGAAAAAGTCAAATAAATGAAGAGTTATTTGAGTAGTAATGATATTAATTTTCCCTTTACGTCTTAATTTTTTTCTAAGAAATTGATAGTTGGATGAGGATGGGAGGAGTATGGGTAGGGAAGAAACTATGTTTGATCCAACGGCTGATAAAAGCTTTAGACTTATTAGTTGACTTGACTGACCTTAAACTAAACCCAATTGGTTGATGACTTCTCATTAACTTCAAAGAACTTTCCACCTCTTTGTTTGAAAATGGAAGCAATCTGCAGATGGGACAGTAAACTCCATGGTTACCTGGGTATCTTCTTAATATTTAAAACACAATGGCATTGTTTGTCAAAAAGATGATTGGATTAAAATTAGAGTGTTCCATTACTCAAACTTTTAATGGTAGAGTTTGGTATAAAAAGTAGTCTAAAGTCAAAAATTACAAAAGACTAGTGTTTTATTTGTCATTTTACACAAACATTTATAAATAATTAGCTAAGTTTTAGCAAATAGTGTTGTAAACCCACTAGACCGTAAAAGCATTAATTTTTGTCTAGAGATCATAATTTTTATTTTTTATGGCAACAACATCGGTCTTGAAGTTTTTATCAGCGGGAGTAAGAATATGGTCGAGAACTTGATAATTTTTGGTGTGCATAGTGAAAAGTTCACACCACTTAGTTGTGTAGTGGCCTTTTCTATTTCAACGGTAATGAAGAAATTATTGTTGGTGTGTTGTTTTTCCGATTACAAGCTAAAGATTAGGCTAAAATAAACTGCTATAATTGTGGGATTATGTTCGCAATACCGGCGGCCAAATTTTATATAATATGGTTGAAGTCGAGGAACCTCATATATGATAATTTTAATTTATATAACAAAAGAAAACTACATAACATTTTCACGTTGAACATATAAAATTCCATTCAATGCAAAAATAGAAGGTCCCACCTCTGATAGCATTTTTCCACGCGGTGTGGATTAGTAACATAATAAAATATTTTCAACTTAAATTAGCCAGACGAGAATTAAAAAAACACACCTTCATCTCCTCCTCCTCCTCTATCTTTTCCCACCAAATTTCATCGCCGCCACCGGAGATGGCCGGGAAATTTCACAACCTTCATTTCTCCGTTCTCCTTTTACTATCCTCCTTCCTCCTCACACACTCCAGACTTCATCTCGATAACTCCGACGTCAAAGCTATATCCATCATCCAAAAACAACTAGGAATCTCCGGTCAACGCTCCCCTTCCGCCACCCCTTGCAACAACCCCGGAGTTTTCTGCGAGAGACGACTCACTAAAAACAATACCTATGTTCTTAAGATCACAAGACTCATCTTCAAGTCTCAACGTCTTCATGGACTCTTGTCTCAGGAAATTGGTCGCCTCTCTGAGCTCAAAGAGTTTTCTGTTTCAAACAACAACCTCGTTGACCGGCTTCCGGACAGGATTGTTGAGTGCAAGAAACTCGAGATTCTTGATCTTGGTAACAATCAGTTTTCCGGTGAGGTTCCGTCTGAGTTGTCTAAACTTGTAAGACTACGAGTTCTTGATTTGTCTAACAACAGATTGTCGGGGAACTTGAGTTTCTTGAAGCAGTTCCCTAATCTTGAACATCTTTCTCTTGCGAACAATCTCTTCACCGGGATTGTACCTAAGTCGATACGCTCCTTTCGTAATCTCCAGTTCTTTAATCTGTCTGGTAACAGTTTTCTTGGAGGAGATTTTCCTGTGATGAACAAAGTTGCATCGTATCCGAAACGATACTTCTTGGCTGAGACTAACACCACAGGGAAATCTAATACAACTGTTTCATCAGCATCTGCATCGGGACCTTCTGCTCAAGCTCCAAGTCCATCGGGAGTTACCACCCGACGTCATAAGAGCAAAAAGACCAAGAGGAAGGTCAGTGGATGGATTCTTGGATTTCTTGCTGGGGCAGTCGCGGGGAGCATATCGGGATTTGTTTTCTCAGTCATGTTCAAGCTTGCATTAGCGACTATTCGAGGTGGCGGAAAAGACTCAGGACCTGCAATTTTCAGCCCTCATGTGATTAAAAAAGCAGAGTACTTATCTTTCTTGGAGAAAGAAGATGGAATTGCGAATCTTCAACTCATTGGGAGAGGTGGATGTGGAGAGGTATATAGAGCTGAATTGCCAGGAAGCAATGGAAAAATGATTGCCATTAAGAAAATCATTCAACCTCCAAAGGAAGCCGCGGAGATTAGTGAAGAAGATAGCAAAGCTATGGGGAAGAAAATGAGGCAAATCCGATCTGAGATCAACACCGTGGGTCAAATTCGTCATCGGAATCTTCTTCCTCTTCTAGCTCACGTATCCCGTCCTGATTGTCATTATCTCGTCTATGAATTCATGAAAAATGGAAGTCTACAAGACATGTTGAACGAAGCTCAACAAGGTAAAAGAGAATTGGATTGGCCTACTAGGCACAGAGTGGCACTTGGAGTAGCATCAGGGCTCGAATATCTTCACATGAGTCACAGTCCTCGAATCATTCATAGAGATTTAAAGCCGGCTAATATTCTTCTTGATGATGATATGGAAGCTAGAATTGCTGATTTCGGGCTAGCAAAGGCAATGCCGGATGCTCATACTCATGTTACAACTTCTAATGTTGCTGGAACTGTGGGGTATATAGCACCTGAATATCATCAAACACTTAAGTTCACAGATAAATGTGATATCTACAGCTATGGAGTTTTGCTTGGAGTTTTAGTCGTGGGGAAGCTTCCATCCGATGATTTTTTCCAGACAACCCGCGAAATGAGCTTGATTAAGTGGATGAGAAATGTGCTTACTTCCGAGGATCCAACCCAAGCAATTGATCCAAAATTGTTGGGTAATGGGTACGATGAGCAAATGTTGTTGGTGCTTAAAATTGCTTGTTTTTGCACTGTGGATGACCCAAAAGAGAGGCCTAATAGCAAAGATATTAGGTGTATGTTGTCCCAGATTAAGCACTAGTTGTTCTTTATGTGTGATTGATATAGGGTATCCGAATAACACAAGCATGTAAACAATGCTTATCTTTGCTTTTTTGTTTTGTATAATTGTATCATGAACTTGCCAATCATTATTTGGTACTAGCTGGGGAATGTGTTGTAACAAATTGTTATTTTTGAAGTATGTAAGGTTAATTATTTCAAGAATCTAAGTACTAATGAATTGTCCATTGAAACTTGCATCTTAAATGAACAAGTAAGAAAAGAAGTTCCTGTCTTCCACACTCCTGGGAAATACTAGATTAACTTTTAGACATTCTTTTTCACCAAATTTGGAATTACTTCTTAGGCATGTCCAAAACTATCCAAATAATTTTCTTTTAATTGATTGGCTGTCAGTTTTATAAAATTAGAGTGGCTGTTGCTGCTGCTGCTGCTGCCCCATTATCCTAAATCATGTTGAGGTCCACCCACTTAATAATTAAGTTAATTTAGCATATTCTAATGAACATGCTCATACGCAACGCAAAGGTGGAAAGTTCAAGGAAAAGGTGAATCTTAATTCTTCAAAAAAATTCTTAAAACATGAAAATCCACCAATCCTATTCGAGACTTGATTAATTGCCGCGACTTGTAGCAGTGAAACTCAAAATATAAATGGATTGATTTTTTTATTATTATTGTTACAAACTTTTAAGTTTTTCATATGAAAGAGATAAATTGTATAGTTATCCATATTTTTTATTAAGACATTTATTTTATAGATTGTAGGATTTGAATCACAACTTCATGCTTCTTGTTGAAGTGCGGTTAAAAGTAGACACAGAGCCTTGAAGTGCGGTATAGAAGTAGACACAGAGCCGGCTCCGGAAGGAGTTTTCCCAGGCTAATATAATAAGAGCAACTCCAATAATGTGTTTTTCATTTTTCTCATACTATTCAAAAACACTAGTTTCTTTAGAATGGTTTTTTTTTCATTATTCTTTGAAGTAGTTATTCTTAGAATTAAGAACAAAGAAAGGGAAAAAAAAGTAGGACCTTCCTGTCTATAAGTGAAAGCATTTGTGATTTTAATGAACTGATTTTAATTTTCAAATATTAAAAAGTAAATATACATTTTATATGTCAATTACTTTTATTATTTATGAATTTTTATTTGAAAATAGGACCCATCTGTTACATTTTAAGAACAATTACTTGTTCTCTCCATTGGAGATGCTTTAAGCATAAAATCTTAATTGAGACACTATTCGCAACTTTAGCAAATAAGGAAGACTTAGTCTAAGTCAACCAAAAGATAGCCACCCACCATTCACAATATCAATCCAAATTCCCTCATTCGTTTGTACAAGTCAAACCAGCCTGCTCCAAAATGTAATAAAATATAACTTTATCAAGGCTTGATTCATACTTCATACACGCAACACCTTGGAGACAAAAACATTAAATTCCTTAACTGAAATTTGATATGCCCCATTATGCAACTATGTTACCTCAATCTACTTTAGTTGGCCCCAATCATCTATGGATTCAACTGCTTTCATTACTGCATTACATCGGCAGTCATCTATCAACAGAAACTTTTTCCACCCCAATGTAAAATCCAACTAATGACTCGAATGTTATCCATGATCGAAAATGAGGTCACAATTGCTAATACTATTGGTTTGTTCCACAAGGTGCCAAGTTTAAAACCAAACAATTGAGATTTAACAGTCAAGAATCTGACTGGAGATGCCATAATTGACTTGATTTAGGTAATCATGACAAGAAAGACACGAAGAAGCTCCAATACGTGACAGAGCAGACCAAAAAAGATTAAGGAGATTAATTACTGCACTTTTCCCCAGTTATGTTTCAAAAAAGCAAAAACAAGTCCAAAAGAAGTTTATCTGAAAGACAATTCGGTTTAAACAAATTTATTATGTTATATCTAAGAATCAAGTAACTCATAACAAGGAGGACTCGTTGCCAACAACAAAAAAGGGCACATTTTGCCACAAGATTTCAGGCAAGATCGGAGTTGCTATCTTCAGCAAATCGGGTATAAGGAATATACTTTTCTGTTAGCAAGTCACAAATTCTACTTCTGCATTTCGAGAAATTGGAATCCCCATGCAATAAAAAAGAGGAAAATAAAAACAATTGAATATATGCTCTATAATGCTCTAAAAATCCAATAGCAACTGTGGGAGAATCCTCTCCAAGTGAGTTGCTTCAATCTTACCAACTCCCTCTGCTTCAGCAATTGTAGCAGCTCGCTGCACTGCCTCTGTATCAATACAAGTGTTTTTATCAGAATATTTTACATAAAACTAACCTAGTTTTGTTGTCAAACAAAGGAGAAAGGTGTCAAATTCCACATGGTCTAACCTGAAACAAATACTCGAAGAAGTTCACAGCTCAGCTTTAAGGCATTTGAATTAGCTGCACATTTCAACAAGAGAATACAAATGAGACAAGAATGACAAAATGCAACAAAAAGACTAAAAACTGTCTACATATTAAAAGAATAAAGAAATTATGCAAGATACCAGAAGTGGACCGGACCTTCTTGGACGTTGTTCCAACTCCAACCTGCAGAAATAGTTAACCAGATATATAATCAAGAGTCGAGAAAGAAGATTAATTTGCAATTTAATTAAATGACCAAATATAGAAGCAAGAGTTGAGAAAGAGGATATATTTATATGCCTAACGCATGTTTGGATAAAAAGTTATACCACATGCTCCTAAATTCTCTTTAGTATACTATACACCGATAAGTGAACAGAGGATAAATGCATTTTGTTCAACCTTACCTTTCATACTTGTTTTTACACAGGGAAACATGGACGTAAATTGAATCATGTAGAGGACTACAGCTCAAGGATAAAAATAACCGGTGGTGAGAAAACATGTGAAAACGGGTAGGATAAGAACTGTTGTGATATCACATGGAAATTTTTCAGCAAATCTGTGTTCATTTGATGAACAGGAATATCAAAGAACTAAAATTATTGACACGCAAGTATATACATATCGTGCCCCCGTAACCTCAAAATTACACTCGCACTCAAGCATAATAGAGGACTATAGTTGCTGAAGGCTGTCATCAAGGGAAAGTAAAAGAAACATTGAAAAGGCAATATAAGAAAAAATATCCGTCCAACGTTTGATCAACCGAGAGGGAAGCAGGAGAAGAGAAAAAGCACATAATATAGAACCAAGCACAATATTCAAATATCTAGAATTTAGAAAAAGGCATCTGAATATGAAATTCAGATAACTAGAAAAACAGACAAAAGCTGTTCATCGATCACAAGAACATTAAAATACATGATCGAAAATAAACAATTGTTTCTTCTTTGTCAAACATTATTATAATGTTCTCAAACAGCAACAATTAACCAATCAACAAATTCATTTAAAATGATAAATGTTGAAAATCAAATGAGAACCGGAGTTTAAAGCTTGAATTTACAAATAAAATAAAGACAGGTTTCACATTATATCAAAATTGAAAGATGAAACCGCGAAAGATACCTCACGATCCATGGCATCAATTCCTTCATTTTTCTCGCGCTCTACAACGAAAGTTAAAAATCAAATTAGGAAAGAAAAAAAAAAACTACATAGTATTACGGAACAGTAAGGATGAAAGCACAAACCGAGAGCTCTTCTGCTCCAGACGAGCTTGAAAATGGCATGAATTAGATCCTACAAATTATAAATAAATCAATAATCAAAACCACAAAATTTATAATCTCATGCAGATATTTCAAAATATACATACAGGTTCGAAAGTGTTCTCTTCCTCCATCTTCTCAACCCCGCTTTGTTGCGCAACTCTCGAGTCTCAACTTTAGACACCTTTTTATTGAATGTATAGATCTAAACTTAGCTAAGTTTTTAGAAAATTAAAAGCCCTTATAGCTCAGTGGTAGAGCGTCAGTCTTGTAAACTGAAGGTCCGTAGTTCGATCCTGCGTGAGGGCATCATTTTGTTTTCTTCTTTCTTTCGTATACCTGAAATTTTTATGTTAATTATAAGTACACAACTGGAATATTTTTGTGTTATTATCTTTTGATCAAATTATGTGTTATTATTATAAAGATAAGCGATAGTAAACAAAATAACCGGCTCAACCCTTTAGAAGTTTCTTGCACTTAGTATAAAAGTATATTTTTTTCATAAATTTATAGAGTGTTTTGTTAGCTTTCTAAACTTTTTAAAAGAAGTGATCTATTAACTTCTCGAATTTCTCAAAATTGATTTATGCGCTTCTTAAATTTTGTATAAGTTGTTATACATTTCGTTCTTTAAAAATCTGTTCTTACTTTGTAACGTATTAAAAAGCTAATTTATGTCATTTTAAGTAAGTTTATGAAGCTTATGACACGCTCTACAAGTGAGCCAATCTACTTAAGACGTCATATGCGTTTCAAACTTTGCGGAAAAAGTAGATTGTCTTTCTAAACTTATAGAGTGCTTCATCAACTTTATAAACTTACTTAAAGTGACATAATCTTTTTAAATCGACGTGTCAAAACAAGAGTGAATTTTGAAAAATTATAAAATTACTACTTCATGTGCAGAAAGCATATATCACTTCTCATAAAATATAGCTAATAAATCATTTTATACAAATCTAAATGATATTGTCAATCCATTTTTCGGTTGAGGAGGAGCTCCTCATTTATTTTAAAATTTTCCTTTTAGGTCATTAAACGGTGTCGTTTCAGGTAGAACTGAGTCCAAATCGGAATCGGATAGTGAGAAAAGTAGATAAAAGCCAGGTTAGTGCAGGTGTGACCCAAAACGCAAGTTCCCGATGGGCAGCCTAATTAAAAACCTAGCTCAGAAAAGTTGTCCCGCTCTGAGATTCATCGCAGCATCAAAACCACCACAGCTATGCGATCCTTTGTTCGGAACATCATCAGCATTCACGAACAACTCCAATCCTCTCCTCTTCAATAACCTCATACCTCAAAACCCTACCAAACCCTCCCAATTTTATTACCCCTCTTTTCCGTTTTCCCCTATTTTTAACCCCGTTTCCGTTGCTGGATCTGATCAGTTGAACGCTGTTAATGCTGCTGCTACTGGGAATTGCTCTGAGGATGATGCGAGGACCATGTGGGCTGATAGTGTGAAGAAGAAGAGGAAGAAGAAGATGAATAAGCACAAGTATAAGAAGCTCAGGAAGCGTCTTCGTCGAAAGACTTGATAGGTATCTCTTGATGTTTTTAATCGGAATGTCAGCATTTGCTAACTGAGTTTTGGGATTAATCATGATTTTGGTAGTCTATTTGATTTGTTACAATGGATTTTATGGAATGTATTGTTGATGGTAGTGGTGCCATGTACTGAATTTTTTGTGTGTTTGCATAAAGCTGCTGTCTTTTTGCTTCTAATCTCAAATAAATAGATACACATGTTACAAACTCGTCTTGTAAAGTATGTTTATTGTCTGTTATATCATTTAGATCTAACTATTATGTAATTGTTGAAACAGAAAACTAACTTATGATGCCTATTTCACGAGATGCAAGGGACTATATCATAGATGAATCTAGTTATGGGATCGGTGATGTTCTTTGATTTATTTCATGTTTTTCTTCCCTTAGAAGTTAGAACCTATAGTGAGTAAAAGGCATGTTCTCGTTAGAGAGTGAACCCCTCAGTCTCTTGAACTAATTGCTAAAAATACTTGATGGAAAATGCACTCCCTGTTCTGCAGATTTTTTATTGCTCAAATACAAAACATTACTCGTGACATCAGATAGAAAACACAACAGACATGACATACCACCATGCATATAAAGTTGTGAGTTAGCACTCTATAACTGATTGTGTTAATGTGTGATTGGATATTCGGAATGAAGATCAATCACTAGGGGGTAATCGTTTGTACATTCGATTTTTTTATGGGTGTAGTACAAGGATCAAATGGTTCAAAGTAGATAAGATTTTGATACTCTGGCTTTATGAGGTTGGCCTGATACACTCGGAGTAAGCTTTTTACATTGAGAGTTTTCTAAGATATTATATTATGTATCCAACTATATAGATGAAGTGTGAGGAAATGATAGATCTGATTTTTTTCAGTCAAGATAATGAGCTTTTTGTCTAGAGAATATATAGCGCGTCCACATTGCAATGCCTTGTGGGCCCTTTGTCAAGGTTTATGATGTTAGGTTTCAGAATTCTTCTAAGCAGTCTCAAGTAGACTAGAGTTAGTTCTCTCCAAAAAGAATCTCATTTTTACTGGACTCTAAAAGCTCTTAGATATAATCTCAATGGCTCAAGTTCCTTCCATGAAATGAAGTTGCTGATGATGACGATATGTGCTCTGTCAATCTAACCTTTCTTGGAACTTTCTTTGATGGATTCCCAATTGAATTCTGTTTCCATCAATCTCTTGTTTGGAAAGAAATGAAACGAAGGAATTCATTCATTTCCTTTGCCGTAGAAAACAAGCTAACATGTAAATGATATAAGAATTCTATCAAATTTTCTTTGATGTTGTTCCAAATGATGTCATAGATTGTTTTGCTATCCATATGCCACAAGATACAAATTGGGTAATAAAATTCTTCTTTCTTGAAAAGAATATAAATTTTGTGCACTTTCTTCTTCCTCTGTGTCTCTGGATGGCTGTGCATCTCCAGAGCCATGGTAAGAGGGCAAACTAAATAGAAAATCAATTGCTGCTTATCTTAGATTGGACATTAAGTTATGCTGTCTGTCGTGCAAATATATTAGTTTTAGTTGAAAAACTACAGACATGGAGTCGATTTGTTCGTCTTGACCTAGCTATATTTTACCCATTCATCATTATGTAATTTGGTATTCCACTTCTTGTTGTTGGGACTCGACGCTTTGCAATAATTGCTTCCTACTAGAGAAATATCGGGCTAATGAAGAGATTGAAGAGGAGTGTGATAAACATGAAGAGCTAAGATGAATTTTGTTTTCTTAACTGTTACGACTAGTGTGTAACAAGGAGTGAGATGAGACTTCATTCTGTTAGCTATAATATACTATGATACACGGACACTTCTCCTTACTTGGTACATGTACCCGTATCCGCGTCGGACACGTAGCGGACACCATTTTTAGGCTATTTTATGAAGGTTGTGTTTTATAAATAACGTTTCCTGTGTCCGTATCGTGTCAGACACCGTATCCGTGTCCGGGCAACATAGATAATATATAATGTTTTTAGCCATGAGCTTAGTGGGTATTTTTTGAAAGGAAAAGTAGTATTATTGCAAATCTGAATATAAAACGTTACAAATGAAATCGGGAGGAACATCAAGCCACTCACCCCGACAATCTAAATGAATACTACTCCTAGCAAGTAAATGGGCCACACCATTCGCGGAACGACGGGCAACTTAGTGGGTATTGTCAATAGGCAAGATGGTTTGATGTACTGTTTAGGTTGCTATATCTACTAGTTGGCATATACTTTCATTTAGAATCAGTATGATTTATTTATATCTTTTCCATATTTCAGATTCCATGCATGAAAGGAAAACGTAATCAAACTGAATTATTTTCTGAACTTAGAAGTTCCTGCTAAACCCTCAGTTAGATTGAAGTAATGGTTAATACCTGATGGTGAAGGGGAGTACATAATGTACTAATCATAAATGCAGAATCTGTCTTGTTTTTGTTTGGATAGTAACCTGGCTGAGTATGCTCAAGGTTATACAAACTCTTACCAGTAGATATGATTCGTGTTTCCGCAGTCTCTGAGAAACACTTGTGAATGATTTTTAACAAAAAAATCAAACGCTTTATGGATTGTAATATTCTGCAATTTTAAGATTAGTTGATGTGTTTAGCTAGTATATATGCATTATGAATCTATCAAAGAAATTATTTATTTATTAATCGTAGTCCAATAAATACATTCGCGAATGCGTGAATGGAAAGACCAAAATTCAAATCAAGTCCCTCGCAATTTATTAAAAAGAGCAAAAATCATTTATTTATTATTGCTGTTGAAACTTTATTCTTGCGTAAGGGCTTACGCAAACACAAAACAAAAGGATAAACGAAATAGTGAGGGGAAGAAAGCTGCCACTAGTAAATTAAAAATACGTTCTAATATATGTTTAGTGGTATATCACATGCTCCTATAATCTGGAAGTGAGTGCTAATCATAAAATTAAGGTGTTAATCATGCATCTACCGCAGTTTCCTCGAGCTAATCAATCATACTGATTTATGCTTTATATGTTAAAAGCATGTGAAGGTTTCTTTTGAGACAAACAAAGTGTATTATGAACACATAAATATCTCAAATAAATTAAGCAAGATTAATGATTTTTAAAATCAAACCACAAAAGGCCTGAAAAAGCATGCTTCCATCAGTATCACTATGAATTTCCAGATATTATTATGCCAAACCAATGGAATGCCTTGCCTTTTGTTAACTGATCAACTTGTATTTTTGGCATTACTTAATATTGCTTACCAATAAAATCATGCAAATTAAACAACATGATGAGCCGCCTCTTCCTTCTAACTTTATATATATTGAGATTCAGCTCTTGCTCTTCGTTTTAATTGGACTTGCTCAAATTATTAAAGAAAACCATTGGTCTTACTACTTTCAGAGAATTTCATAATATAGAGGTTAAGACTCTTCCTATAAGTGAGAAGTTACGGGTTCGAACCACATTTCGGATGGGAGATTTTTTCCTTAAACTATAGACAAAAAGCCAGAGACAATAAATTATACATCAATCACATTGTTCCATAAATCATAATTATACAATAAATGAAATTGATACAGATGTAGATCATGATGGATACAATAATTTTTGTTTCTCATACTTGTTTTTAATTAAAGTTCCTGTATTTTAACTCTAGTTAATCTACTAATACTCTAGCATCTTAACTCTAGTATAAACTTTTGGTCTGAAGAGTGGTGATCTGAAAGTGCAATTACATCACTCCTATTGGCAAGATCCACCATTTAGCAATGATTCATTCCAATGGTGTGTTAATGGGTATACACTATTTTTTCAAGCGGATCTCAAATTGCACGGACCTTGGACCCATTCTTTCTCAACATAGTAATAGTGATGAAGTAATACATATCCGCATCTAGATTATTAGCATCAAAACTCTTGATTAATTTTGATTAGCATTGATCTCCCATACTTTAATCTCTCCATCAAGGCTACCACTACATATTGACAAACAATCAACCTTTCCGTTATTTCCGTTACAACCACTACTTCTTGTAACTGAAACAAGTGACTTCACAGGCTTCTCATGTCCTTCCATAACTACCATACAACAGTACCCAATCTCTCTCCTTCCGCCACGTTGCCAAATCCTAACCGTCCGATCACATGATCCACTCACCAACAAGTGCTGCACATTCATCAAGCACAACACAGCCCCAGCATGGCCCCACAACACCTCCACAAACACCATCCGATCATCATCATTCCTCTCCCAAACCACAATCGAACGGTCAGAACTCCCGGAAAAAAGCACATCTCCATCACCATCACCGTTCCATGCAAGTGCATTCACCGTAGATTTATGCATCTTCAAAGTATCAACCATACGATGACGTTTTTCCTTCCCCAACTTCTCCCAAACCTTAACTGACCCATCCGCGGACCCGGTAAACACGGTGCCGTTTCGAGACACGACAAGTGTATTAACGGCGTCATGATGTGCCCTAACGGACTCCAAACACCTATTAGTCTCCATGTTCCATAACTTAAAACACTTATCCCACGAAACAGAGTACATTAACCCGCCATGCAAAGCTAAACCCGAAACTGCGTCGCAGTGTTGAACCCACAGGTGTTTCTTGTGGCGGCGGACAGTGACGTAGTTTCGGGGAAGCATGAAGTGGCGGAGGCGGTCTTTGATGGTGGGAAGAGTAGAGAGAAGTTGGGGTTGAGTTGATGGGTGAAAAAGTGATGAAATTTTCCAAACTCGGATTTTACAGTCTTGGTGGGCGGTAAATATTTTGGAGTTGTGGAAGGCAATCGATTTGATGGAGCCGGAAGTAGGGTTGGTTGAGGTGAAAGTGTTGATGAGGGAATAGGTGGTTAGATCGAAGATGGTGATTTGGTTGGAGGATGCAGCGTAGAGGAAGGATTTGTGGATTGCTAAGCAGGTGATTTGGAGGTGTTTAGGGCGGATGAGAGTGGTAATGCATTTGTAATTTAGAGAGGAGGAGGAGGAGGAAGAATTATTATTGGGTTTGGAATAATCCATGGTTGGTGTTGAAATGAAATATGAGAAAGTGGAAACATGTTATTATAAAGTGTGAGTTGAGTTGAGGAATTAACGTACGAATCATGTGTTGGTATTTTATTTTATAGAGTAGAGTTGACACTTGGCCAAAAACACTGATTTTGGTGGTCGGAAATGGTGGGCCTGCCCATCAAATCAATTCACAAATGTTGCCTATTGGAGGACGAGGAGCTCACTTTTTGTTTTATACATGTCCAAAATCAATCAATAACTTTTTAGATGCTCATTTTGATCTCTTTCCCTTCCAAATTTAAGGAAGGACCTATTTGCTTCTAAACTATTTAACACTGTAGTTATTTTCTTTTCTTGAGTATAATAAAAATAATTTTGATCCAGTATTAAATTCGTGATTAGAATATCAACTTTGCATAAGACTTTTTGTTTAATATATATAGGAACATGATTATGACACTTTTTTTTCTGTATATTATACATAGAAATTTTTATAGTGGTTTAAGATTATTAGATCCAATCCAACTCACAAATAGAGACTATATTTTGTTTGCTTTTTTATTTAACGTAATACACTAGTATATTATTAACCACTATTAATGTGGTGGGTGGGTGAATAATTAAATCAACTAATTAGGTTTTTAATTAACAAAGAAATATAAAACCTTTGTAGCACTGTGAAGTCATGTGCTCTGTTCAAGGAACCAAATCATGTTAAGTGTTAATTAATTGTTCTCTCTCTCCTATTAAGTTTTTATTCTTAGAATCCCCTTAGTTTTTGTTTATATAATTTTGAGATTTTTCTCAAAAGTATTCCGCTTTGTAGTGCTTTGGATGGTAGCAAGTACAAGTGATGTTAAATTGGTGCTCAGTTTAGTGAATGATTGAAATGTCATCAACCACTTATCATTAATTTAAAAATAAAACTAAATATTTTAATCGCAATCTGTTGGTGCCAACCTAATTGGGATGAGTAAGGTCGTCGCTCCGTCGTGCAAACCGCTGTTACTCAAAAAAATTGCAATCTGCATTTACAACACTATTTAAGAAAAATGATTTATGCATTAAATTTTTGAATTATTTCAATGCAATATCAAGATTTGAAGTGTACACAATACAGTCATATCTTATTTAGCGTATGTGTTTTCAGTTCCACCAAAAAATTGGGTAGTTATATTAAACTCATGACTAATGGTAGCAGAAGCTCTTCAGTTCTATTGACAAGAACAATAGATATAAAGAGTGATATGGATCAGAAGATGAATTAAATAATCTAAAAATTGTCAAAACCAACCGTTCTCAAAAGTGGAGAAAACCAAGTCTCTCAAGGTTCCTTAAAGCCGGAAGAAAAATGTGTTGCATTTGACAATGACAAGTACTTAGTTCCACTTATGAGGGAGGAGGATGCCATGGCGTCAGAAGTTGAGGCTTTAGTAGGCCAAGAGAACACTAGTAAGCACATCTTCCTCAATTGTTTGAAATCCAACCTCCCTTGCATGTTCATATTATGAAGAGGCAAGTGGGCACTTGATCAACACAAGGGATATTGGGGGAAGATTTAGAGGAAATAAGAGGAAGATTGGAGGGTAATTTACTATTTCGAGAATTGATTATTTCTTAAAATAACAATGTGAAGAGTATTATATCAATAAAAAATTGGGCCAGGCCCAAAGAAAGGTCCAAATAAAATTAGTATGGACCTAGCAATACCATGTCAACAATCTTCCTTAATCCAAATCACCGTCCTTCATCATCGGCAATCTCTCTGCAGAAATCATCATTAGCATCAGAAATTTTTCTGATATTTTCTCGATTGCAAACCCTAATTCAGAACCCTTTTATCACGTTCTGATCACACCATGTAAGCTAAAATTCGATTCTTTCACTTGTCTGTTTTTCAATTTCAGCACTATCTTTTAATTCTTGATTTCTTTTACCTTTATAAATTGCCTTCTTTATTATCAGATTTTGTCTCTTTTATACTGCATTTTCATAGCTGCTTAACAACAGCGCAGTATTAATTTGGTTTCTGAATCGATATTGCAGGTCTACCGAAGCTCTAGCTAGGGAAGCTATAAAACACGCTCTCAAAGCGCTCAGGAAGCGGCATTCCATTGAAGAAGGCGCTCATGCCGCTGCTTTTATCGCTCTTTCCCGGCCCATCATCTCTCAGGTGAAGAAAGGCATCCGTTATATATCTGATTGTGATGAATTTTGTAGTACATTGTACTGTTTTAAATAGTTTACGAGTATTGTAACCACGCCTTTTCATTAGTGTTTCATGGTGTAAATTTTTATGGTTTATGAAGGGGTCGGAATGGAAGGAGAAAGCGGAAAATCTGGAATTGGAACTTCAGCAATGTTACAAGGCTCAATCCCGATTATCGGAGCAACTTGTAGTGGAGGTAGCCGAGGCTAGAACATCAAAAGCGTTACTTCAGGAAAAAGAGTCCAACCTAAATGAATTGCAAAAGGAGTTGACTGAATTAAGGTACCCTCTTGCTCTATTTAGTTTAGTTGGGTTCGTTTTTTATGGTCCAACCCTTAGTTTGTGTGCTGCAGAGATGAATGCTCTCAGTTAAAGGCAGATCTAGAAGAGAAGATCAAGGGTTTAGAATTGGTTGTGGGTGAAAATCATGCACTTCGGGCACAATTGGACGAGATGACCATGAAAGCTAAGAATGCTGAAGCTGAAAATAAGATGTTAATCGACCGGTGGATGCTGCAAAAGATGCAGGATGCTGAGCGTTTGAATGAGGTACCTTGTACCATTGATATAGTTGCAATCAGTGCATGTAATTCCATTACATCTATCCTTAGTCCTAGCTTTTTCTTCATTTTTTAGCTACGTTTTGCAGAAGAAATTTTTGACATGTCCTCGAAGGGTCTTATCTTAACTTGTTTTCATAACTCATTTGCTTGTCTAGTGGATTTGGGAATTGATAGTCTCCTTTGTTGTCTGTGGATTTGTTGAGAAATTTTAGATACAGGGAAGGTGCTAGATTTCCTATCCCTTCTTCTGACATTTTGCTGACGTACACGGCCTTTTATAGTAGTTTTGTTCGCCCCATGTGGCTTCTAATGCTGTAAGCCTTTTACGCGATACCCAAACACTTCTATAGCCCTAGGGTTATGTACTCTGTTGTGGTTCAGAGATAGCAGAGTAGTCCTACCTTGCAAAAATAAAATCTTAAAAGCCACTTAGGTTCATATACAGTATTATTAGGTTCATATATGTTATTTGATTATCTTGCTTTTTAGTTTTGAAGGCCTGGTTTAATTTATTTTCTCTGTGTTTTATATAAAGTGTGCTCATTAGGAATTAACTATTTCCTAAATTGAATAGGCTAATTCACTGTATGAAGAAATGGTCGATCGTCTCAAGGCAAGTGGTTTAGAGAAACTGGCTCAACTGCAAGTAGATGGAGTAGTTCGGCAAAGTGAGGAAGGTGCGGAGTACTTTATGGAATCCAGCAGTCCCTCTACTTGCAAACACAAAATTACAGCTCATGAAGGTGGCTGTGCTTCCACAATTTTTGAATATAACTCAAGCAGATTACTCAGTGGCGGACAAGATCGATCAATCAAATTGTGGGACACAAATACTGGATCACTAAGTCGGACACTCTATGGCTGTCTTGGCTCTGTACTAGATCTTTCAATAACCCATGACAACAGATCTGTTATTGCAGCAAGCAGCTCGAACAACCTGTTTGTATGGGATGCCAACTCAGGGCGTGTCCGTCACACTCTAACTGGCCACCTTGATAAAGTATGTGCAGTAGATGTGAGCAAAACTTCGAGCCGCCATGTTGTGAGTGCCGCATACGATCGAACTATAAAAGTGTGGGATTTACAAAAAGGGTACTGCACCAACACGATAGTTTTCCCGAGCAACTGTAATGCTCTTTGCTTTAGCATGGATGGTCTGACTATTTGTTCGGGTCATGTTGACGGGAATCTTCGGCTGTGGGATATTCAAACGGGAAAGCTACTAAGCGAAGTTGCTGCACATTCTTCCGCGGTTACGTCAATATCTTTGTCTAGAAATGGGAACCGTGTTTTGACGAGTGGGAGAGATAACTTGCACAATCTGTTTGATATGAGATCCTTGGAAGTCTGTGGCACATTGAGAGCAAGTGGAAGCAGAGTGGCATCAAATTGGAGTCGATCTTGTATTAGCCCTGATGACAACTATGTTGCTGCAGGATCAGCTGATGGATCTGTATACATTTGGTCAATATCGAAGGCTGACATTGTGACCACCCTGAAGGAACACACTACATCTGTCCTCTGTTGTTCGTGGAGTGGGCTTGGCAAACCGCTAGCCACTGCTGACAAGAACGGAATTATTTATACATGGACATGATTGTATTTGACATGCAAGAATCACAGAGTAAATACAACGGATTGTTATCTTAGGTTCTTAGAATTTTCTACATTTGCTTGGTTTTCATGTTTCAGAAACTTGTGCAATGGTGAGCCTGAGCCATGATGATTTTTAAGGGAGGAATGTGCATGATTAAGAAGGGTTAATGTTACAGTTTGTAAATAGTGAAGGATAACAGATTTGATTGTTTATATCGCAACGTGACAGAAACTAGGTTCTCCCTGAGAAATTTATTCCTCTTGTTTATTACAGGATTCTGTTTGAGTTCGCGAACAATTTTGTGTTCGTGATTTCGGGTTACGCATGGTAATATTGACTACCGATTCCGTGAGTATTCCCCAAAGGGAATCCTGGAAGCCTTGTAAAACTGGAAGCCTTTTCGAATGTCAAAAAGAAGGATGCTCTGCCATTCCATGGTTTGGTCAAAGTTTGCCAATTCTATCATTTGCGTCACGTGTACACTATACATAACTCTAAATAATTGAGTTTGCCGAATTAGTTTGCTTTGCTTACATCAATGCAGCACTTATCTCTTTATTGATAACATTTATTATCATGCAAAAGAATTTTCAGAATTATTTGTGGGAGGTTATTAATCTTAGAATGAACTAAAAAAAAGAACAATTTTGTGGGATTTTGAAAAAATTACTTCTGGTTTTTTTTTACTAAACTTATTTATAAAAATTACCGAGCAAGTTGTTTAATTCTGACTTATAAAAATTATCGTTAACGACCTTAAAACAATTTTTCTAAGAATTCAAGTTGTTTAGCATTTTGTTGAAAAACATTTTCGGTTTTTGAAAATGATCATTTGAGGGTTTTTATATCTCTACACATCAAAATATCTCCTCACTGAACAACACTTAAATATCTCAAAATTAAAGAATGGAAGAATTAAAATTACTCAAATATCATTAATTATTAAAACTTTCTATTTCTGAGTTCATCACTGGTAATTTTCATGATACGAAAAAAAATTCTTACTTTGAGAAATTTTGTAATTAGGATTAGTTTTGAAAGAAAAAAAAATTCACAATATTTTAGTTCACCCTTAAACTTAATATGCATATCCAAGATGCTATAATATAATTGCTTAAACATTAATTTAAGGCTTCAAGAATTGTAGAAAATGTACATTTTTCTAAACAATATTTGATTGGTCCCGTTTATTTTATGATCACATTCCTTAATAAAATTTAATTCATTTTATTTATTAAGTATAGCTTAGTCTGGATCAAGAACGGAAATTGGAGTAAAACCTATTGTTTCAAACATGCTACAGTAGGAAACCTTGAAAAATTGAAATTATTTGCATATAAAAAGAGACGAGGTACAGCTTGCTGATGCACAAAACATGTGAAAGGAGATTACGACAACACCTCAAAAATACATTAAGAAATATACTACATAGATGTATATCAAGTTCAATCAAGAGGAGCTTTGGAAATAATAATATTATTGAAACATAACACATTTGTCTTGCCAACTGCTGTAAGTGACCAGTTTCCAACACATTACGTTATATAATTTGTACAAGCAAGAACAGTAATAATTAATTAATTATAATAAGCTTAGCTACCCTCTCAAATATTAAAGTTACCACTTCTTTTTAGCTAACTAACTAAAAAGGTAAACGGAAAAAAGCCAAAAGCCATAAATATAGTAATTTGTATGCAATAAGCATTTCTCTTTTAAGCCTTTAAAACTCATTTTATGCATAAAGTCAAGCCACATTTCCACATGCCTCACTTGTATACGCCTTTTAACCTTTTTTTTAGGTTAGGTCCTATAACCATTATTGTCATTGTTAAATATAGTAAATTTTTGTTCATTTTAAAAGTATTACATTCTAAAAAGCAAGTTGGTTTTTAATTTTACAAAATTACAAAAATGTGACCTGAAATGTTTTCTTAGTTTCTTGAGTTTCAGTTTCTGAAATGTTTTGAAAATACAAAACACTTCAAAATCAGCTTAAATAACTCGAAATGTTCATTTTGAATCAAAAACTATTCCAATTTACAAGAACCATGACAATGGTCCTCACATCATTATGTATCAACTTTACAAAATTAGGCTCAATAGAAGTTTCCCTTTCTCATAACCACAGAAACTTAATAATAAACATTTTAGGCAATGATTTTTCAGTTTTAAAGGTTAGACAAAAAGGCAGTTACAACTTGAAAGTGGGATTCAATCATATCCATTATTATTATGAAATAAAATTTCCTTACCATGACACCATTGCGTGATTCTGAATATTTCAATTATTATTATACATACATAAATATATCATATCATATCCTTTCAATTAATAAGATTGCTCAATTAACTCCTACAAGTTTTCTCTTCTTCAAAACAAGAACTGCTTCTATCCTTTTCTACTTCACTTATTTGAACATCATCTTTGCTTGCATACATCAAATATCCCATATCTTCATAGCCTCTTCTCCATTAATGTAATCCCTAACCCATTCTTTTAAACCCATTAATTATTGTTCAACTAGTTGATGCCCATAAGTAACCTGTAGCTTCTTCATTTATTACTCTCCTCGAGTATATATAGAGAGCTTTAGGTTCTTTACTTATCATTCCATCAACACTAGTTTCAGAAAATGGGGATTTTCAAGAACTTTCTCTTAGTTTCACTCTCATTGTCTTTGGTGTTGTGCTTAGCTCAGAGTTTTGATTTCCACGAAAAGGAATTAGAAACCGAGGAAAGTTTCTGGGATTTGTACGAGCGATGGAGGAGTCACCACACTGTTTCCACCAGTCTTAATGAGAAGCATATGCGCTTCAATGTGTTCAAACACAATGCCCTTCATGTTCACAACACCAACAAACTCAATAGGCCTTACAAGTTGAAGTTGAACAAGTTTGCTGACATGACAAGTCATGAGTTCAGGTCCACTTACGCTGGTTCCAAGATCAACCATCACAGAATGTTCCGTGGGGTCCGAGGGAATTCTAGTTTTATGTATGATAAGGTGGATCGTGTCCCTATTTCTGTTGATTGGAGAAAGAAAGGTGCAGTTACACCTGTCAAGGACCAAGGCCAATGTGGTAAGCTTTCATTTCACTGTTTGAGGTTACAAATTTTGCTCGAAGAGTATGCAGTTAAACTACTTTTGTCGTTTGTAAACGATATACAGGTAGTTGTTGGGCATTTTCAACAGTGGTAGCAGTGGAAGGAATCAATCAGATCAAGACAAATAAGCTCGTGTCTTTGTCGGAGCAAGAACTGGTGGACTGTGATATTGAGCAGAATCAAGGATGTAATGGAGGATTAATGGATAATGCATTTGACTTCATAAAGAAAAGGGGTGGTTTAACAGCAGAAGCTAATTATCCTTATGAAGCTGAGGATGGAACTTGTAACGTTTCCAAGGTATATATACATACATGTTTTTACTCACTTCTAAACTTTAATTTATAATCTCTAACATTATGTGACAAATTGATTCACAAATGTGCAGGAGAATGCACCAGTAGTTTCCATTGATGGGCATGAGGATGTGCCTGAAAATGACGAGGATGCATTACTTAAAGCAGTGGCAAACCAGCCTGTTTCTGTTGCTATTGATGCTGGTGGTTCTGATTTCCAGTTCTACTCTGAGGTAATCGGGAACATAAACAGATTAGAGATTTGGCAAAAATGTCGTAAATATTTAAAAATATTACTATATCCTCCTATGTTTACAACTGTCACTATTATAAGAGGTAGTAAATTTACATGTGACCTGCGAAACACGACATGAAAACAACACTAACTCAATTGAGCATTGAATGCAGGGAGTATTCAGTGGAAGTTGCGGAACAGACCTGGATCACGGAGTGGCAGTAGTGGGGTATGGAGCAACTGTAGATGGAACAAAGTATTGGACAGTGAAGAACTCATGGGGAGGTGAATGGGGAGAGAAGGGTTACATTAGGATGAAGCGCGGAGTGTCTCAGAAAACAGGACAATGCGGGATTGCAATGCAGGCTTCATATCCCATCAAGAACTCTTCTACTAACCCTGGCACTAAACCATCTCCCAAGGATGAACTCTGAACTGCTCATTGCTTACTTTACAATGCACTTTCTTAATAAACTTCAATAACATGTATTATACACAGACAAGCACCTTGTTTTATGTTTCAAGATTCAATAATAGCTTTCAACATTGTTCCTCAATTCATATAAACAATTAATATCTTTGGAAAAGAAATACATTTTAATCATTTCGGAACTAAGGATTTCTTGTTGTTGTTGCCCTGAAGGATGACGATAGGGAACGAAAGAAATGAATCCCTAATTGGAAATAGAGACAGATAATTTTTGAGCAAAAAGCAATCCTAGTAGAACTGTTACTTTAAAAACATACAAAATAAAGTATTTGAATATGAAAATCCACCAAACAAAGGTATTGAAACCTTACTAAACTAGCTCCAGTTCTACTTAGTCTTGTAATTTATAATTTTAATAATTAATTTGTTAGTGTTGGTTTGTAACTTGCAAGGAAAATAATATATAAGCACAGGTCGGGCCAAGTTGGGTTTTTACAATAAATCCAAGCTTGACCCATTATATGTGTGGGCTAGTACAAGCTAGGGTCGGATCGGGCCTATTATTGGAATGAAAGGGTCCAAACCCAACCCATAAAAGGCAAGCCTGAGCGGGTTGAGCGGGCCTACGGGTTTTCAAACATGTTTAGATACAATGTAGACCATTCTAAAGTAAAAGACTAGAAAAAATGGATATAATGAGACTCTATTATCTAAAACCTGAACGAAAAATTGAAACTTTCTCGACGGCCAGAATTTTTTCCCTCAAGTCACAATCCATATTTTTAAATAAAATATAAGATTTATTAAGTTGGATGTTTATCATAATATTTTAATTTGGGAAATTTTCACGACCAAACAATATAAATTATAAATTGCAGTTTTGGAAAAGAATTTCCGAAAAAACAGCAGTTAGGGATTCTAAGTGGAGGTCCAGTTCATTTTATAAAGCCCATCGAACTCCAATAAACCCAATAATAAACAGAAGCCCACAAGGCATACCGCGGCATATAGTCGCCCCACCACAAATTATAGGGACAGCATTTGTACTTTCATACATTTGGGATCCACACAAAATATCCAACTTCAAAAGTTTAAACTTTTATTGAATTTTAATATCAAATATTAATTTAGTTTTATATTTCTTATTATATACTTATACTTGCGATTTTTTTATTTTTTTTTGAGAAAATTATACTTGCGAGTATTTAGTAACTCGCATGAACACATTTTTATTGGATGTTAACTTTTCAAGAATATGAAAGTTTATTAGCTTGTCATTTTTCTTTTTTATTTTTACACTATCATTATCTGCCGGATTATTCAATTATTATATACAAGTGTAGTTTTTTAAGGTGGACTTTCAAAAATGTATAACAAACAACATTGTAAAAGTTATTCTTATTTATAATAGACTCATAGTTGAGATCGAATTTTTATATATAACAAAATAGAAGTTATTTATAAAAAAAAATAAAAATAAAAATTTACTCAATTGCATTTACAATAAACAATAAAAAAAATACTTCAACACTAGTGCGATTCAAACATTTGACCATCCTGATTATAGGTAGAGTCTTAACAACTACAACAACTAAGCTAAACTTTTACCACAAAATAGAAAATATTTCTATACATAGTATTCATAGATATATGTATATATTTTATTTACTCAGCTTGACATTGTTAGGAAAAGAATCACTTATAATTGGAAAAGTACATATTGAAAAGATTAAAAATTCAATGCAAGGAAGGAAGAGACAAATTTATTAGCGCGTTTATGATCATCACTCCTTTACAAGCTTAAACTTTTTGTTATACACTTGTCAAAAACGACGATGTCTGATGGCTCAACCGTCATTTCAAGACTGCAAAGGTGATGTCATATACATCTTGAACGCATGTCAGCCATCAACCCTAACCACCACCACTTAGCAAAAGAAATTTAATATTCAAACTCAAATTGGTTGGCTCACGACCTCGCTGTAACAATCATCAGACCATTACTCAATTAAACACTTCGGTCATCCTTGAAGAATGACATTTCATGGAAGGGAAGGAGATCTTATGTCAGTGTAACTCGTGACCGAGGTCACAGACCAAGAACATGACCTAATCTTTCCCCTCTCTCTCCACACTATAAGTGGCATCATCATGGCAGTTCCATCACTAACCGCGCGCTTCAACCGAGGACACGTGTCAGCATCACCTAAAAAAGCGTGCTCAACACATGAATTCCTGCAAGAAGCCTTTCTCTAGTGAATTATCCCTCTTTAGCTAATCCAATCCAAATGTAGCCGAGACGCGTATAGGGCAATCCAAATCTACTAGACAAGATAACTACTCCCAAAAGGGTATGTTCACTATTCTATTTCCTATCTTAATTAGCTGATTTTCCTCTTATTCTCATACCTGAGTTGATCGTCAAGGCGGATTTGCCAATTTTCGACCCCATCTCTTATGGTTTTCTCTTGGTCTCATATTATCATTCAAGAGGTTCAAGAACATTCATACCAATATCAGGTTATACTCAAACATATTGATTTAAGTTTGTATAACCTTCCATATCAACTTAAATGGCTAATTTAACCCCGTCCCTTACTCAAATTTTCTCGGATTATTACAAGTAGGGTACTCCTCCAGGCTTGAGTACCAGATTAGCTTGAGTACATAATTACTTGAAGGTGGATATAAATACCAAGCATAAATAGTTCAAATAATTAAAGTACCGAATTAGTTTAATTATCTTGCCAACAATTGAATCTTGGAAATAGAAAAGTAGTACAAATAGTAATTTACTGGGTGAGAAATGTATCTACCAAAGAGAATCTAATAAGCTGAAATTTAGATTTATTTTGATTGTGTAGTGGACCTAATATATGAATATCCGGACAAACAAAATATAATGACATCTGAGAGAAAAGAAATTGGACGGATGATAATAAAGTAACTGAAAGAGTCCAGCATGGAAGCAATGATAGATACAGTTCTTTCTTTCATGTCTAGAGATATTTTTCATACATATTTTACGTATGGTTCATGTTTTCCCACCACTCACACCTCAATTAGCTACCATCTGTAATATATCATCAACAACTGCATGCTACGTATCTTTATTTCTTATCATCTTAACGAAAAAATATAAATATCTATGTATACGTATAGTTGCCCAATTGGAGTTTTTGTTTTTGTACCTCCCTCCCACATGCCACATTATCCTACTCCCATAATTAATTGCCTAGGACTGAATTAAAGCAAGTAATTCAAGAAATTTAATTTGACAGCAACTAAATGATTCTTCTCCACCCCACAGCTTGGTACGTTGTTTGTCGTGTTGAAAGAAATTTTTTGATAACAAAAAATTTAGTTATGTCTACCTATTTGCAAGGTCAGGACAAACCACAGATCTTGATGAAGATTTACAGTAGAGTTTACAGATTACTTACCAATAAAAGCTAAATTTTGACGAAGCGGCAAACTCGAACCGCAAACCTTTCAAATAGAAGATGGAGTGTTTTATCACTTGAACCAATTCTTATTGATTCGTGTTGAAGCAATTAACTCATCACAATATCAACAATACCATCAATTATAATCCTTAATTCACAAAGAATATGATTGATCTTCTATCATCAACTAGTCCTGATCTGATTGATCTTGTTTTTTCGTCTCAATTTGATTTTTTTTGTCGAATTCATCTGAGGTTTATAGCCGTTAATTAGCTAGTCCCATAAATATCTATAACTTCTAATTGATTGGTTGGTTTATACCATAGCATTTTGCTGAGGTTCAGATTTATTTTATCTTTTCTCAAAATATCTTAATATAGGTGCATGCATCTATAAATTGATGTGTTAGTATCTAATTCGTCCTTGTCTAAATTTTGATGAACTTGCTTTAATCATATCTTAATTTTCACACTTGTGCAGTGATTGTAAATGTTGTTACTAAAGGTAATATCTTATAGATAATAAACAAAAAAGTGGGAGAAAGTAACAGAGTCATTTTTCTATCAAAAAAAACATTCATTTACTTTAGAAACATACATAGGTATCCTAAGAGGTCCTACGTAATAGGATCCATAATGACTTGCTTACAGCTTAATTACTTTGTTTAGTGGATACTTAGTACTAATTTATTAATAGCCATGAGTTGAGGTCTTTGCAGTCCATGTAGGTAACATTAAAATGAAATTTGGAAACAAGAAAGTGTAACTCATCATTTTGTTCCTCTTTACTTTCTATAAAGTAAAGATTTAAAAGGAGGGATTTTAAAACGCTCCTAAAATATGGTATTCCCTTAATTATAAATAAAGATTTATGTATTTTATTATACCCTAAATAACTCTCATGTCAACTCGTCGTCTTATATATTTTCAAAGAGTACCGTATTTCATAAATGCTCTAAAAATTTTCTATGAAAAGAGATATTTTAGAAAACACACTTAATATACCATATCATTTGTATATCAGACCAGTATTTTAGTGACACGACGAACTATAATTCAAAACCTAAAATTTATATTTTAGCATTTTTGTTAGGGCTAAGATCTAGGGAAACTTTTTCCTTCGACCCTTTTAAGTGACAGACATGTGGTGCACATGTAATTAACATTATTAGATTGGAGGATTAGGCATAAGCAAGTTGTAGGAAACTACCTTAAATTGAAGAAGGATTTCTTAGCATATGCATGTCCTTTTTAGAGATTGGCATGGCATGAGGCACGAAACATCATAAAATAAACTCTCATCATCTCATCTTCCACCATGTTTGTCTTCAATTGATTGCGGAAAAGTAAGGGAGAAATCAAGTCACTTTTCCACCTTTTTGTTTGGCAAAGAAAACAAGAGGTAAAAAGATGTACGATCAACACTCGTCCTCTATCCCTTATTGTGTAGCTGGATTTTTGTTCCCTTCCTTTCGGAAATACTGGAAGGACAATGATCAAATTAAATTTTTAATCATTTTACTAATTCCATATTCCACATTTAAAGCAATTCATCTGATCTTTTCACTCTTGTACATGTTCCTTGAATCGTTGAATAGTTGGAAACGGTTCAAGAAGGTTCAAATGTCCGAAATGAATAATTTTCCTTTCAGAGCTGATTATAGTTTTGTTAACGTTGGAGTTGAAGAGGAAAAAAATTTAGCTACAAGAGGATGTACATTCATTTACAAAGAAAATTGGTATTACAAGTAATCATTTCCAACTGCTTTGCTAATATACAGATTACAACCACACTACTCACTCACTTTCCTTTGTATAATTCTTCTAATTTCCTTGGCACACTCTCAGTACAAAGACACTAAGAACAGAGGAACTAACCAAACAAGAAAAGCTATCTAACAAGACACCATTTCTTCCATATATATGGCATTGGAGAAGAATAAACATTAAATTTAATTAAATTTAATAAACTTGTGCATTAATTAATATAATCTGAATGTTCGAATGCCATGATCCTGCTGCATTCTCTCGTTCACTTGCTCTTCTTTTCTCCTCTTGGGTAGAGACAGAGAACACATTACTCTCGCTGAGATTACCTTCTTTACCAAGACTTTCCATAGTTGATCATCACTCTTTTTCTCAACTTGCATCTTCAATTTAAATTGTCTGTAATGTACAAAACAATTCATTAGAATACATATTACTATTATGGTACTCTAGATTATTACATAAATGTATCTATTGCTCAATGAAGCCACCCTTTATTATAACCATAATAACATAACTCAACAAGCATGACATTTACAGATCAATGACTTATCAAAAGCCAGTTTGGTATTGTTCTGGCCAGCAAAAGCATATAATACGAGAAGTATTGTATGAAAAAGCATTAATAAACATTTTGGAAACGGTATTTAAGTAGCTCCTTTTGAAATCAAATTGAAAAGTATTAACTATTTTTATTCAAAATAATCAATATCAAACTCTCTTGATAAGGTTTTGCTTAAACTTTATACTAGGAAAATTTGCAATTACCGATGCTTCTTTTAGAAGAAAACGTCTAAACTCTAAAATAAAGAAAATTCGTGGCTAAACAATTGGCAAAACCTTTGTGGATTGATGAAGGAGCTTTGGTGAGATATCCTTTTCTTTATTTTTGTGCCACTCAAATGTTAAATAAAGATTTCATGAGAATGAATGATTAGTACGTTGTTTTAAGATTTTAGAAGAGTCTTAATGCGACAGATTCAGACTCAACCGAATTAAGACACGCAACCTCTTGTTTTTCAATTCAATGAAAAAATCAAAAGAATTCAGAAGGTGATTGGGTCTTGGATACCTAGTAATAATACAAGGGCAATTTAGTACTACACGGATAAATTAGTCCTAACTCTGCACTATTATTTAAAACACATGGGAGATGCTGTTCATGTGTGGAAACAAACAAAAGCAAGTTCAAACTAGGCATTCTTCTAGGTTGGTAAAAGTTGGTTGGTCAAAATCATTATCGCGCTAAAAACACATGCCAGCTACAAAACCAAAAATGACCAGCCCTTAATTATTTTTTAATTACATACGAACGTATCGCATTTCTCATTTCTTATTGATCAAATTCATGGCACCCAATTTACAGTATACTTCTCGCTATAATGAGTCCCAAATTCCGTACGCTCCAATAGTAAAAGACTCTTACTCTCAGACTATAATCAATCTCAACACCTCAAGATTTATCAAATATTTTAACCATCAAAGTGCTTCCCTAACTTTGCCATAATAAAAAATCAAAGAACACAATGATATAAAAGAAATAAATTACCTGCAGAGGGGAACTTTGCAGGACTCAGGGCGGTCACATATGCAAGAATGAAGTCTAAGCAACTGCCACATCCTCTTACACCTAGGACATTTTCCATCAACCCGATTCTTACACATGGCAAAGTGTTTGATCAAACCCTGGAGACCTTGACACGTGGCGTGCTTGCTGCAAGGCCCTCTTTTCTTGGCCGGCTGTGCATCATACGGTCCAACGCTCGTGCACCCTTCTGTACATATATGCTCTAAACAATCCATTGCTACACTTAATTCCGTAAATATATTCCTCTCCTCTCTCTGTCTCCTTGTTCTCTTCTTCCTCTGTAAAACATAATTAATCTTATAATTAGTACTTAATTAAACAACTTTTAATTAAATATTTTTGGATTTATATAACCCGTTTCCGAACAATATGCGGTTTCGGGAGAATAGTTTGGTGAATTATAGTATTAAGATTAGGAACTTACGGTCTCAGCTTCATCGATGAACTGGAGAATCTCGAGCTCCATCCAAGGGTCATTATTCTGCATGAATGTCCAGCCTTCTGTAACTTCCACAGCCTTGAAATGGGAAGAGATTAATTTCATGCACTTGAGGTAAAGATCAGGTGCGTCGCAGAGTCTTGATAATTGAAGAACATCCACTACATTTTCAACGCTCAGCCGTTGACCCATATCCTTCGTGCATCTCTTTTTCAGACGTGGCACTAGATAAACATGTGATAATGCTAATAGATGAATCCCAAATTTCTCCAGCTCCTCCTCAAATACTCTGTTCAACGACATTTTCGTCATTCTCTATTTCAATTCTTTAATCTTTAACTTAATTTAACATTTAAATACTAAATCAAATCTTTTCCCCCTAAATTTGGACATAGTAGATGAGAGATTTTACAATAAGCTACGCCAATCCTATAATTTGATGGATCATCACACTCCAATCAATAATAATTTATAGTTTGATACGGTGTAATTAATTAATAATATAATTTTTAGTTAATCGCTTACATCAAATTTTATATTGTATAATAAAAACCATACACAACTATACTTAAATTATGAACCTAAATGCTAAAATATATATGAGGTGTGATCAAATTATTATTATGACATGAGGTATGTTCAAGTATTCTAAAATTTCTCGACATAGAAAAGGCAAAACTAACCTTGAGGAGTAGATAAATCTGAGGAAGACGGAAACGGCGTCGCTTGGAACGCCGAGGATGTGAATAACTCTACCGGAGCTGCGGTGTTTGATAGGACTATCAATTAAACTCTCGAGCACCGATGATACAGATGCCAAGATGCTACTGTGCGCCGGAATGCGGAGTCCGTCGGAGGTGACGATATGAACGTCAGCTTCAGGCAATTCACGGTGAGTTTGATCGGAGATTTGATAATGACGGTGAACGGCGTCGTTTTTAGTGGTGGATGTGTTGTTATAAGCTTGAGATTGAGATGGAAGCATACACATTTTTTAGAGTTAGGGTGTGGAATATGAGAAATTTTTGCAATGGAAATGAAGGTGGTAGTCTCTTGGCTTTATAGCCAGCCAATCCACCAACATGAAGAGGATATTTTTTTAATCAAAATAATAACTCCGACAGAGAGGACGCCACGCGTCACGCGCTGTTTGTTAATATGGAAGGATATTTATTTTGTTACCAAAATGAAATGATATGGATAAAAGTGATTACTCTGCAAAAGTTATACTCTAGTTAACAAAACTCTGTCATACACACCTCATTACAACTTTGCACACTCATCATTTTTATCTTCACCAACAAAATAATAATTCCACGTAGTTCAATACTCACTTTTTTTTAGGGGTAATTTTCCTAAAAAAAAATTGTATATTTATATCCATTTTGTTAAAATTTGCATTTTTAATAGGTCTCACCTAGGTATTATGGGTGTTGATTGTATTAGTAGTCATTATGCGATTTTTATAAGACTTCAATAAAGTAATTAAATTATTTACATTTGTTAACTACTCTTTCACTTCTAAATTGATATAGGTCTCACCTAGGTGTTATGGGTGTTGATTGTATTAGTAGCCACTATGCGATTTTTATAAGACTTCAATAAAGTAATTAAATTATTTACATTTGTTAACCACTCTTTCACTTTTAAATTGATAGTCGAAATGTTACCGCTAATCAATAATCCCATCTTAAGTCAGTATGTGTTTTTTATTTTAAATACCCGTCCTAGCCATATCATCATTTCACACAACTTCAATATGTTACTAATAAGATGTAGCTAGAACTTGTGTATATAATTAACTAATCTGTTGAATATAATTCGTTCATTTACATAGACAATAATATTAACATTATTTTTAATTTATTGAAGTTGCATTAAACATGGAAAGAAAATTATTGATATTTTCTAATTAATAATTTATTGTGAGAGATAAAGAATCAAAACATGTCGAATTAAAAATTATGGAATGTTGAATTATAATGGCATGTTTGTTAGTCATTAGTCAAATTGTTCATATTTTGCTATCTCAAACCTAAAGCTACCCATGTAATTGTTTACGTTTTTGAGCATCCACATTATTTTGACACTTATAAAAACAAACACATGGGACTAGTGATTTACAAAAACTGATTTTAGGGGTTTTACACTTGAATCTTAAACTAGTAACATGAACAGAAGCTCATTTAATTATAAAACACAATTTCTAACTATGATACAATAACGATAGTTTTCTAGTGTATGGGCTATTAATTGAACCACAAATTGGAACGATACGCCTTAATGAGTTCTTAATCCAGCTTAGTGCCTCGAGATAGAGATAGTGGTCATGTAAAGGTTATTAGGATTTGTTGTTTTATTATTTGATTTCACACAAAATCATTTTAATTGACGCATACGATTTAACAAATTATATAGCTGCTACCTCTTAAAACTTACGTGATCTTGAAGAATTGCAATCCAAAAAATCTCGATACGGACATATAACATTTGAATTCTACGAGGATTGTCCATCCTGACAATTCTAACTTTCAATTAAGAGTGTTCGTTGCGAAAAATCAAATGAAAAATAAAAATACTCGAAGAATAGTAAAATCCTCAAACTCCTCAATAAAGAAAAATTCTTAAAACTACTTAATTGAAAAACAAACTCAATAATTAAATCTAATTTATATAGAGAAAAAAAAATCCTAAAGCAAGAATAGATGAAAATATTGATCTTCATGATAAAAGTTTAGAGAAAAAAGATGACGATACCCACATTATAAAGAAGTTGTGAAATAATTTGAAGCCCAACTTTTAATAATAAAAAAATTAAAAATTAAATGTTTTTTTACAAAATTTTACTTTTATCGATTTTGAGGGACATATTTTAAACTCATTTATTTTTAAGAATATGAAAGCTATTAGAAATTTTTTTGTCACCAAAACAAACCACGCTTTTTCTTTTTGTAATTTATAAAGAACGAAATTGAATCTCCGACTTCTTTTATCTGCACATTGGTGAATTGAATTGTAGCAAATTGGCGTTGAAAATCAAATAGTGCACGACTTAATTTTGTTAAACTTGTGTCCAAATAAATAAGAGCTTCATAGTATTTTTCTTACTTATATAATATTATACATTCATCATCTCATTGGTAACTGCAAATAAAATATCTTGATGGACACGTGGAGCACTCCTCTTCCTTACTATAGTAGTAGTGTGTAATTGCTGACGCACATTTATTTTTAGTGAAGAGCTATTCGCAGCCCACTTTTGGGTAAATACAGCCCACTTTTTTCAAAAATGCCCTTTTCATTTGAAACCATACTCCAACCTCTAAATTTGAAAAAACTCCCACAACTCTTCTTTTTTTTCCTTCTCACATTCAAAAACATGGAGAGAAATACGAACTCGAGAAAACACGGCAAGGTTTGCAAGAAAAAGGTACGAGAATCAATTAAAAGCATTTAAAAAAATAAAATTGAATGTCCCCGCCCAGAATTGGTGGAATCGGATCTGAGATCCGATTCCGCCGTGGGGGAAGCGGTTCTGAGAACCACTTCCACCATGGTGGAAAAGGATCTCAGATCCGATTCCACCTAGGTGGAAACGGATCTCAGATCCGATTCCACCTTGGTAGAAACGGATTTGAGATCCGCTTCCACCTAGGTGGAATCGGATCTGAGATCCGATTAGAACAAAAAAAAATTGAAATTTATTTAATTTAATATTCTGAACTCGTTAATTGTTTAATTAGGTATTAACATGTTATGGAATTGGGTTAGAGTTCGTTTAGACAAGATTTTGATTAAAGTTTAGGGTTTAGGGTTAGTATTATGGTATAAGGTTAGGTTAGTTCATTAAGCGGTGTTTGAAGTTCAAACATTATGACTTCCATTTGAAGATAATTCGAATTTTATTTTTTTTTTAAATTCAGGACAGAGCTCGGGTTAAGAAAGGAGGGGGTAAAGGTTTGGCGAGTTTAGCACATTATGCACAAAATTTAGGCGTGCAAATTGGGGATGATGTTCTTACTCCAGGAGAGCCAAATACTACGCAACGCATAGCTAACGCTTCTGCGCGGAGGAGGAGAGGGGAGTTAGCTCGTGTTGAGTCAAGAGGTTCCGAGGATGAGGAGATAGAATCTGAGGAGGAAGATTTGGATGCAGTTAATGATGTTGCTATGGAAATGGATGCTGGCGGTGATTTGAGTAATCATGAAGTTCGGGGTAGTAAGGTTGTGGAAAACATGCGTAAAAACATCAATGTTTCGCAAGGGAAAGATGGTCGTTTCCAACTCGGATCGTCTTCAGGTAAAAATTAACTCTTTAATTACTTGAACTAAATCAATATATTATTTTAATGATCGTGTGAAAAGCGGCAGGAAAATCTAAAAAAGCCAAGACAACGGATGGTGATGACTGGTTAGTTACGGACCCTGTTCCCGGAGGGCCTACGGACGATACTGTGATTCCCAGTTTTCTTGGGCATAGAGCTTATACTATATGGATGGGAAAGGAGAAGGATAGTGACATGATTTTAAAGATCCATAATAGACCATTAGTTTGTGAAAAGCTCCAATTGTGGTATGAGAATATGCCACAAAATGTAAGTGATCTTATTCCTAAGTCTATATAAGATTTACAAGTTTTTTAGATTTATACGAACTATTTCTTGTATGTGTACAGACGAAAAAAAAGATTGATGAGACTCGACTGAGTCACTTGCCAATTTGTATGTTCAAGAGCTTAGATTGGGCATTGATTACGGCGTTTACTGAGCGGTGGCAGCCTGACACCAACACATTTCACATGCCGTTTGGCGAGATGACCATCTTGATGCATGATGTTTATTGGATTCTCAAAATTCCAGTCGAGGGATACACGGTTTCAGATGATGCTAGTTCAGAAGATTTGAAGAATGTTGTTCGGATTCTTCTCGGGAAGACGGATCAAGATATGTTGAAGGATAAGAAGCTATGGGAAAATGGCGGAGTATCTACTGATGTCGTATTTACGGAGTGTGAAGCGAGTTCTTCCGATACTCAGGCGATTGCTTGGATGTGGTTGATGCTTGGTTGCACTTTGTTTTTAGACAAGAGTGGCAGCAAACTCAGACCAAATTGCCTACTAGAAGTGAAGGACGGTGTGGCCGATTCGAATAATTACTCATGGGGCTCGGCAACACTAGCATTTTTATATCGACAATTAGGGATGGGTTCTAGATCTAAGTGTTCACAGATGTCTGGATGTATGACCCTACTACAAGCATGGATATACGAGTACTTTCCTTGCTTTCGACCCCAGGCAGTTGGAAGTAGTAGTGACCTTGAAATGCCGCGATCTAATAGATGGTTAGTCCCGCATGTTGCGAGGGCGTATGGTGTTCGACTGTCATTGTTGCGTGCAGAGATTGACCGACTCACTGCTTCAGAGGTATATATATATATATATTACGAGATTGTTTATGGATATATGCTTTAGGTCTGATTGTTTATTATATTATTTGTGTAGGTTACATGGTTGCCATTTGGTCCTGAGCAGGCATCTAGAGTTCCAAGGACTGCATTCAGCGGATGGATTCGATATCGAGATGTCGTGGAGCCGTACATGCCTGCTCGAGCATTGCGTCAGCTCGGGTATGTACAGTGCATCCCTCCTCCGATCACTAGACCGGTGACGGTTGTACGTGCTTCGATTCCGAGGAAGTATAAAGTGGAGGTGTCGAATATAATAGTCGAAGATTCTTGGAGACAATTTCCTAATGTATCCATAGTTAATTTCAACCTTTACAAATCGAGCTTCGGAGATCGTGCAGCGTGTGTTTTAGACTACATTAGTTGGTACTTCACCAAATCACACCCGCTAATCGTGAGTCAGGATAGCGATACAAGTGGTGATCCACCATGGTCGAACAGTGCTTACGTATGTTTTATCTTAACTTTCAAAATTATTTACTGAAACTAATTACATCAATTGACTAATATGGTTTTACGATTATTGTTGCAGTGGTTTAATGAATCCTTGACCTTTTATAAACATGCTATTGAGGCTTTGAAGCAATATGCTCCACCTGAAGTAGCAAACAATCATTTATTTGCGTGTGGAGCATTACAGAGCCGATGGACGGACGCCGAGTGACTTTATCATGTTTAAGTTGAATTTCGGATATGTAATTTTTATTTTGTTTTCTCTTTGTGTTGTTTAAGTTGAGCTTGGTAAGACCTGGTTTGTTTGGAGGGCTTAGTGGTATTGGGTGAGATTAGAAAAATTCAGTTTTGGAGGCATCGCACGCGATCGAATTCCTTCAATGCGATGAGTTTTGGTTTCATAGAGGAAAAACAACAAAGTTTCAGAATTCATCGCACTGAGGGAATTCGATGTCGTGCGATTTCTCGAAGAAACAGTCAGTTTTGGAGGCATCGCACGCGATCGAATTCCTTCAATGCGATGAGTTTTGGTTTTATAGAGGAAAAACAACAAAGTTTCAGAATTCATCGCACTGAGGGAATTCGATGCAGTTCTATGGCCAACAAACCGACTGTCCAAAAAAAGGCATAGAACTGCATCGAATTCCCTTAGTTCGATGACTCCCTGGACTTGGAAAAAACTCAATTTTTCAGGATCATCGAACTAAGACAATTCGATGCAGTTCTATGGCCAACAAATCGACTGTCCAAAAAAAGGCATAAAACTACATCGAATTCCCTTAGTTCGATGACTCCCTGGACTTGGAAAAAAACTCAATTTTTCAGGATCATCGAACTAAGACAATTCGATGCAGTTCTATGGCCAACAAACCGACTGTCCCAAAAATTGCATAGAACTGCATCGAATTCCCTTAGTTCGATGACTCCCTGGACTTGGAAAAAAAATTCAATTTTTCAGGATCATCGAACTAAGAGAATGCGATGCAGTTCTATGACCAACAAACCGACTGTCCCAAAATTTGCATAGAACTGCATCGAATTCCCTTAGTTCGATGACTCCCTGGACTTGGAAAAAAACTCATTTTTTCAGGACCATCGAACTAAGAGAATGCGATGCAGTTCTATGGCCAACAAACCGACTGTCCAAAAAAAGGCATAGAACTGCATCGAATTTTCTTAGTTCGATGAGTCCCTGGACTTGGGACAAAAAACTCAATTTTTCAGGATCATCGAACTAAGACAATTCGATGCAGTTCTAGGACTAAAAAACGGACTGTCACAAAAAATGCATAGAACTGCATCGAATTTTCTTAGTTCGATGCGTCCCTGTACTTGGAATGGCATAGAATTGTGTCAGTTCGATGAATGTTGTCTTAAAAACATCATCGAATGGCATAGAATTGTGTTAGTTTGTTGAATTTTGGCTTAAAAACATCATCTAATTACAACTATTTCATTTCCGTGCGATCAATTATGGAAAAATTAAGATTTTCAAGATGCATCGAAATTGTACAATTAGTAACAAAACTCAAATAGGCGATTCAAAACTCAAATAGTACTTTATTAATTCAAGTCCGTGCGATCAAATATGTAAGTGTGAAATTAGTAACAACCATGGTTATAATTTTTGCCACCTCACAAAGATCAAACTTTCATCAATTGTACAAAAATAACAAAAACAATCGATAACCCTAACCTACCCCAGAGCTGCTAACCTATCCCAATGCGCTCTCCGCGCTCGATATAAATCATCCCATCTTGTCACAGTGTCATCATGATAAAGTCCCCAAAACGTATGAACCGGTGGTACCGGAAAATTGGGAGACAAATCAAGACGGATAAAGTGCTTGCAATTCCTTCCTAAATGGGCAATTACGATCTCACGTTCCGGTCTCGATGACATATCTGGTGCACGCAATGGTAACACAGTTACACATTGCCACAAGCTTTTCCCATCGTCTGGGTAGCCGAAAAAGAACACTGCGGCATTGAATGCGGTAGCGATAAGAAATAAATCTTGTGTAGCTGCCATCCAATGATTCTCCCCACATCGACCCCCGGTCCACCTAATACGTTCAACTGCAGCATCCACACGGTTGAAAAATATATTCTCATACATGTGACCTCTAGCAACGAGTTCATTTGATAAGATGTCTCTCACAATAACATATAGATTCTGATCTCCAAATACATAATCAGCTACAACACGGAAACCACAATTACCGTCTCCAAGTACATCAAGATAATCTTCAACAAACGGCAAAATGATTCCCAAAATCTTCTCATGAATGTAGGTATCCAAAATATTCGGTTTTCCTGTAACAAGTTTATTTTCTTTAGTAATACATTGTCAATATGAGATGCGAAGTAATAGAACATTGATAATATTCATTACCTGATGAAGTGTTTTTGTGGCCTTGTGACGATGAAGCAAAAGTGGTTCGTGTCCGTTTGCGACCCCATGCGGGTTGACCACCCCGACCCCTAATATGCTCAAATCGACTACGATTACGCTTTGTTGAAGTACTTCCTTTCGGTCTACCCCTAGTATTCTCAAGTGTTTCTGGCTCGTTGTAATTTGCTGGAAAAAGCATTCTATTCACAGTTTGAGCCACGTTGCGCATGACTGAGCGATCGCGATTCCTCACGAGATCAAAAAGATATTGCAAATTTTGCTCATCCTCATGCCCGTCATCCTTATCAACCGCTTCACCGTAAGTAAGTGTCCTCCAAAATTCGTGAATGCGGTTCAAACTTATTGGCGTTTGCTCATCCATTAATTGTTTCAACTCACATGCACAAGGTATACCGTGAGTTCTTGGCAACACACACCCGCAACGCTCTTTTACTTCAACACTCAAACTTCTCATCCGTTCTAGCTCACTTCCAATCAATCTCATACAGTAGTCGGAAACACGACATGCCAAATTGTTGTACGGCAACCCAAAGTATGAGACCCTCGACCTCCGATTTGATTGTTCCAATGTTTCCCTTTTCATCAAACACAATTAGCAACATTAGCAAAAGCTCACAATCTAAGCAACCATTACAATAAAAAGTTGTTCTTACCGGGTCGAAGCTAGCTCTGCTTCAATTTTATCATCGATTTTCACAAAGATTGTATCAAGGCCACCTGTCGCAGAAAGTAGCCACTTCTTTAACGCAGCATGCGCGGCCTCGACCCTACATGTCGTAGTATTGCCAAGATGTAGCACATTGTTCGTCCATGCATGGACAAACATTTCCTTATACACTAGCCATGTATCTTTGAGGTAATTTATGATGTGAGGATAACTCTTCATAGTACATTTCATATTCTCTACGGCGTTTTCGTATTCATCTATTGTTCCCGCTTGAAGGATCATTCTCCATCTCCCATTCTTGAATGTCTCTGCAAAACCCATATTCTTTCCGCAATGTTTGTACACATAATCTTGCACGTCTTTGTTTATGTGCCACGTACAAAGTAAATGGGGAGAGTTAGGAAAAACCTCCCTAATCGGTTTCATCAATCCTAACTCTCGATCAGTGACGATAGCTGTAGGCTCAATTTGATATCCAATCAACATCCTCAAGTTCTCTATCACCCAACGATAGCTAGACTCTGTCTCGTCTTTCACCATTGCATATCCTATCAAGTAGTTCATGTTACATGGAGTCATCCCGACAATTTCTACTAATGGCATCTTGTACTTATTAGTTTTGTACGTTGAGTCTATCCCGATGACCCACGGATATGTACGCAACACTTTCACCGCTTCGGGATGAGCCATAAAAACATGAGTCAGTGCTTCGGTTTTCCGGTCACCCTCGGTAGAGAATAGATAATGTTTTTGTTCCGCTAAATGAAACAATTGACCGACCACATCTCTACCCTCCATATCCTCTCTCTTCAATTGTTGTCGGTAGTTGTAGACATGTCTTCGAGTAGGCTTGTCAAGTGGATTTTTTTTCATAACCTCCGCCAAAATAGCACTAGGCTTTGCGTGAGCCGCCGTCAAATTCTTAACGATTAACTTCGATGCCGGACTAAGTCCGCTCATTTGACGGTGTCCTTCCGGGTAATTGGCCATTGAATGGTTGTGCTTGCCTTTCTTTCCAGGAAACACGATGATTTCCCAACCATCGTGAAATTGTTTTGCCTTTAACCGAAATTTGCACTTGCAAGATTTCGTTTTTGATTTCCGGCATAAGGCGTCGTCCAAATTCTTCATTATACCTCTATACGGTACTCCACGTGCACAACTCAACATCTTTGTTTTCCCTCGATTCTTATGTGATTCAATCACCAACTCAAACCCTAAGCTAATTGCAATCCGTTTCGCCCAACTAATAGCTTCATCCACGTTCTCAAAACGTCGATTGATCAAGAAACGTTCGCTATAATCTATACCATCTCCAACGAAACTTTCTAATGGAACCTGAAAATAAAACAATAATATAATAATAATTAATTGAACTAATTTTTTTTTTAAAGGTGATCGGTTTTCAAAACCGTTTGGACCATGGTCGAAACGGTTTTGAAAACCGCCTGAACCATGGTGGAAACGGTTCTGAGAACCATTTCGACCATGGCTGAAGTGGTTCTGAGAAACGCTTCAACCCAGGTTGAAATGGTTCTCAGAACCGCTTCCACCATGGCTCAATCGTTTTTCAAAAACGTTTCGACCATGGCTCAAACGTTTTTGAAAACCGATTAGAGTAAACCATTGGTGGAATTATTTTTTTTACGTAATTTCATTTTTCTTACGTCGTTATCCGATGAATCTTCGTTATTGTCCCGTTCCGGAGAATTAAACGACATCGACATGAGTTTTTTTGTAGTTTTTGAATTTAATTCCTTATATTAGTTTTGAGAGAGTTTGAGAATGAGTTTGGTTTTGTCTTAAATCCATATCCAAATGAAAAGGGCATTTTTGGAAAAAGTGGGCTGTATTTACCCAAAAGTGGGCTGCGATTAACAACACCCTTATTTTTATCCACGGAGGAAAAATGGAGAAGAAAGAAAGTGGTGACACGTACTTATCTATGAATCTATGCATTGTATAATTTGTAATCCTTTGTTGCTCTAGTGGCGCTAAGATTCGATGAGATTTAGAGTCAATCTCAAACGACGCCGATTAAGAACACAACATTTTTTAAAAGTATTTATTACATTAACGACAAAGGCAGATCGTGAAAAAGAAAAAGGGACTATAAAAAATTAAAAAAACCTGGTCCTTTAATCCGACGTGGAGTGGATAGACTAGTCTTTATGTTATGGAGAAGGAGAAGAAGGGGGTTAAGGCCAGCATTAATATAAACGGCTCTTCAATACCATCAAGAGTTAACTTAGATTTGCAAATATTATCCATTTGGTTGGAAAATTTCTATGAATCAGATTATATTTCACTTAAACATAAACGATACCAAAGATATGAATCCATTTTAAAATTTAAATTGCTACTGAAGTTGGAAGGCATAATCATTATAATTAAGTCCAAATGAAAGTGAGAATTTACTTGCCGGTTTATCAATAATGTTTATTAAGTCAATAGATTTCACTAGCTGTCCAGAGTGTCAATTAACTTAAAGTACGTTTCAGATTTAGTTTAAGAAAAGAATTCTTTTTACAAGTGTGTTATGTTAAAAAATAGTATAAAAGAACCAAATTCTTTTTTGTATACAAAGCGTGTGTCGGGGTGAAAAATGGTAGGTGGATTGCACATCTGATATGCATAGCTTGATGAAAAAGTATGTACAAATATCTATAATGAATACGTATAAGGTAACAAAAAAGTGTAACTTCCGGAAGGATCACACATTATCATCAAATAACATGTGTTCAGTAATTTATATGACTTTGTTCCGGGTTTGCTATTGCTCAGAAGAGCTCTCTCACTTTAATTGGAGAGAAATCGATCGGAGAACATCAAAGCAACAACAAAGGTGAGAACCAATCTCAAATAACACATATTCATAAAACGCAATAAGCATTTAAATCAGGGGCGGACCCAGGATTTGGAGGTCGGGGGGGCTAATTTTGGCTTTAGCGTAAATTTTTTTTTATATATGCGTGTATACAAAAATGAAGTAGAGTTGATAAAATTAGGAGAAACAAATTAATGATCTAATAAAAAATTGTTGATAAAATTATTAAAAATAGAAAGGAAAAACAAAAAAAAGTAGAGTTTTCGATCAAAATAACATTAAAAAACTAAAAATAGATGAAAAACATTAATAATGTTAGGGGAAAATATTGATGCAATTAATGTTAGGAGAAAAAAATTAGAAATTGATGAAAAACATTAATAATGTTAGGGGAAAAGAAATTGATGAAAAGCATTAATAATGTTGGAAAGAAAAAAAATGTAGATGGTGGGATTTGAACCTTAGTCAACACATCTAAATACACTCCTTCTTACCAACTCTTCCACCCTTTCACTTCGTCTACCTTATCATCTTTATTTTTAATACACATTATTTTTGGGGGGGCTAGCCCGAACATATCGGTATATTCCTAAGGGTTGTGCCGGAACTGAGGGGGGCTCGAGCCCACCCGAGCCCCCCTTGGGTCCGCCCCTGATTTAAATATGGATCTAAGCCAACAGATTTTCAGTTGTCATGATTTGTGGTTGAATTAAATTCTAGTTAAATTTGTAAATTTATACATGAATTAAGTTGGTGTATTTTTAAAGTCACTTGATGCTTCCATTTACTACATGCTATTGCGACTCTATGCACTTTCAGGAATCTGTTTACACATTCTTTTGAAATTGAACTTTACATATTATAAATGTGCAAAACTGTTAAGCATTATTGATTTTGATGTACACTTCGTAGAAAATTGCATTTTTGTAAATGTGTGAATTATTTATAAAATGCTATTCAAGTGTGAGTATTTTAATACTTCTAATGGACAAATGATAAATTTAATGTCTACATGGTATGACATTTCATTTTATGTTTGAAAGTTTGCAGTTCAAATCTTCAGTCGTTTAAAATTTAGTTTTTATTAATGAATATTCTTCAAATTACACTGTATATTTTTATCAATATTTGTGGTTTGCTTTAGAGTTACGAGTAAGTAAGCTTACTTTTAGCTAAAAATACTTGTTAAAAAAATTACATTATAAATAGCATTACTTTAAAATTCAGTTGATGTTAAATTTGTTTTTGAATTGATGTCTAGAATTCAATTAAGGCAAGTTAAAAATAAAAATAAAAGTCAATTTAAGTCTAATAAACTGACCGTGTCTCCAACTGGATGAGCCATCTTGACCCTTCATTCAATGCTAACCATATCCCTTGCATTTGAACCCTTAGCTAAGTATGACGTGTGACTCGTACTAATCCATGCCAGCTAACATTTCATCCACTAGTTTCACAGGGTAGCGACACGTACCCTTGCATTGTCTACGTGGCTCTCCCAAAGGCCATATCATGCTTCGGTTTTGCACACGTGTTTATTTTTATCTGACCACTTGTGCCAGAGGCTTATACATTGGTTTTGTCTTTAATCACAAGTGGGAACAAAATTAAATAATAATAGTAATAATTATTAATATTACTTTTTGTCACAATGAAATTAATAAAAAATGACAAAAAGTGAGTATTGGAACCAATTTCGATCCGTAGCGTAATAAGGTGCACCGCCGTCGTGGGAGATAGAACTCTGTGACTTAATAAATTAGTTTTTTATAGAAAGAAATTAAAAAATTGGTTTTATATTAGAAAGGGAAAAAAAGTGATTTATTTTTTAATGACGAGTTGATGAATTTTGAATATTGAAAGTCAAGTTGGAAATTCTGGATGCCACAAACTTGATTTCAGGTGAATATTGTAAAGTCAAGTTGTAAAATGAAGGAAGCAAGTCTTGATCCACCCACTTACAATATTACATAGTAGTATTCGAATTAGACGTGGCGGATAGGATTGTCCGAAATATTCATAAAATACCATAAAGTGGTAAATAGATTAATCAGACCTAATCGAATACAAAAATCATTGCAAGTTTTTAAAATATTGACGTTTATGAGAAAGAAACAAATTCAGATTAACCAATTGTTTTGTTATATATATGCTAACTTATGTTGTACATGGACTTTTTGGCCCACGGCCCATCCACAATGTTGGCTATGAATCCCAACTATGATATCTCCTCAAAAAATGTCCAAACAAAACAACTATACGTGACAAGCCTATCTAGGCCCGCTGTGTTTTTTCCTCCAATCCAACATAAAAAATGCGCGAGCCCTCTGTGTCGAACACATGAGCTCATCCGGTCACGAACTCATTGGGCACATTCTACCCAAGCCTATAAAAGGCGGACATGTCACGCACATAAAAGGATCTCATAATATCAACAGTAATATCTATTTTATTAGTATTATATTAAATCTAGAGAAAGATTGATGATGTGTTGTTTTAGAATTTTTCAGTCATGATCGAAATTATATTTTTTATATATTAATAAAAATTTAAAACATAATAACTTTTTATTCAAACAGTGCTTATGCACGTATGGTAGTATATTATTTTAATAAATACAAAATTTTCTATTTATTTCTTAAAATTTTAGGATTTTTGAAATGTGTTAACAAATACTTTACAATTTTTGTTTTCTTTCTTCAACACTACATTTTCTCACAGCATTTTCTGCAACAACAACTACTTCTTTCCACAATAATACCAAATAGACTCTTAATAAGTTCAATTCACCTTCACAGAAGCATTTTAATATTTTATAAATTGTTGTTTAAATAAATCTGTGCACTTTTTTTCTGAGGATGTCTCAACATTTCAAACTCGAAAAGGTAGATTACAAATTAAATAATATTTAATTTATTTATTTTAATAGACCATGTTTATATTTTTTATTAGGTGTAGGCTATGGTGACTTTGTTTTTGAGTTACTTTGTTTGTACTTTGCTTTATTCACCATTAGATCACTTTTCACCCCATGATCTAATGGTGGACAAAACAAAGTAATTGTTACTTTGTCAAAAACAAAGTGACCATAGAATTTCCCTTTTTATTATCCAAAAAAGTGGATAAAAATGATTATCTAACCAAATCCTGACAAGGACCTATGAAATTTGTGTTAGTTTTCATGAACAAGTGGGCGGTTAATTTTTTAAAAATATTGATTTCGTTTTCGTTTGGAAAAGAGATAAGAAAGAATATATGATGTAGACAAGTCTCTAATTGTAATTATATATACTAAAAAATGATGAAAAATTGAAAATAGACACTATAATAAGGTCCACAACATATATTATATGGGCTTCTGGTCTGGGTTTAGGAAACTTCTAGATCAAGATAGGTTTCTAGATAATCAAAGCCAGCCCAAATAAAAGTCTATGGCCTCTGGAAATATCCTACCACCAGCCCACCCCATTTCAGTTTTTTCTTTATATCTGAGGTATAATCCTCTGGGTTTAGTGTAAAAATTGTATAAAGTGGAAGGATTAACAATGATTAACATATAATTAATGACATCCAATATTGTTAAATATGAGTCAAACAACACAATAACTTCAATGTAAACTGACGAATTGTGAATATTAGTTTTACACTAAATACCTCTTGTAAAATTCCTAAATAATCTCCAATCCAGAGACGAAATGAAGAACAAATTTGAGAGTAGAAATCGAAGTTGAAAGAAGATGTCAGTGTTATTATAAAAAAAATGGTTTCTTCATTCAATCTCTCCCATTCAAAAAAAAAAAAAAAAAACCCATTACGCATTGATTAATGAGTACCATAATCTCTTACTAGTTAATATATTAATATGCAGGTCGGCTAGAAATGTTAGACCACATTACCAAGTCACATTATTTGAAAATTTGTGATGACAGAACATTTCAACTCCATTTTTCTAACTCTCAATTATAACTAAAATCATTAAATTCTTACAAATTAAATTCTTCTGCAAAATTTATTGAATTTCTTTAGCCAATATGTAGGTAGATTAGTCGAAATTTAGGCTAATACCGGACCAGAATAGTTAACTTCTATCCTGATATCTAATTGATACACTAACACATCAAGAAGCTTAGTTTTCATCCAACATTCAATTACTTGAGAAGTCGTAAATATTCTTGGAGGTATTTGTTTTCATTAAAAAAAAAATCGTTTCGCATAAGTACATTAAAGACTCAACGCAAATGAGGCAAAAACTCTTATCAAAGGTTCCAGGTGTTAGTTCGCTAACTTTTATACCGTCCTAACCATCACAAGCTCATCTATGAAGTAAGGATTTTATATTTTGAAATTTCTTATAAACAAAGGTAACTTTCTCTTTCTACTAAACTCTTTTGCAACACTATTTCTTATATCATCACGGTTAGCATTCAAGTGTATCTAAATAGTACTTGATGGTTATGTAGCTCCCTTTGTTAAAAAATTATGTTAGCTTAGCTCCCATTTAGTAAAAGCAAATGTGAGAAACAAAAAATTTCGACTTATGGAATCCAGCCGAAGAAAGGCCCATTTAACATCCCGTATGGAAAGTCCAAGCCCATCACCACTCAGATATGGTAAACGTTGCTTTTCTAGAGGAAATTACTTACAAATCATATTATTAAAAGGAGAGACTTTGGAGTGGTATATGGATGAAGCCGAATCAAAATAATGTTGTCATATAGCGTTCCATTCAATAAGTTTTTGTTGTTGTTGAGAAATTCATTTTTGTTGATTGTGTTTAAGAAGTGTATAATTTGTAGATTATATGTTTAGTATTTTGTTATTATTGTAGGATATGGCATTCACCGAATTCTGTAGTGCAAGGAAGAGTTAGATGCCTTGGAAGATGTATTAATAAAAAATTACTATCCATCCAAGGAATTAATGAAACTTAATTAACGCAATGCAGCTCTCATAGAAGCAAACGAAACCTCAACTAATGATCTACCCTAAAAATATTCATATAAACTAATCATCATAGATTTCATTTGTTTCTTGTTTCTTCTTTCCATTTTTGTTTGGCACTGAACAGGCTTTTTCCATCAATAAGCAACAATTTGTTTGTTTGTTGATGAATAATATGGGCTCAAATCACCACAGTACAGTACAGCCCACTTAGAAAAAGGCTCATACTAGTCTCGGAGATTTACCCTTCAGGGCCAGCTAGGCCCACTCTCTTGATCGGTAACCAACTTAGTCATTCTACCGATGCTTTGGTGACCTCAACCCGACCAACGGGAGGGAAGAAAAGGAATATGCTCTAAAACCGAATGTAAGGGATCCACATCATCATACTTGAGGTATGAAATTCTCTCTCTTTTACGACAACCTTTATCTCTCTACTCAATACTAACTTGATTGTCACAGTAAATTGCCGGTAGAGCTCTAAAAGCATGAGGAATGCACATGGTATCATGTCATCAATTTCTCACAACCTCTGAAGAGATTCTATCAATTACTGTTTTCAAATTAACAAGAAACTTAAGGAAAACAAAGCTAAATTAAATGAAATCATTAATGAAATTAGTTTAATAGAAGTTTTGCAATCATTGTTTATTTTTAGTCAAAAAGACCTGAGAATAGGATTTGCTAGCTAGTCATGTAATATTTTGGTTGCAGCTTTTCAGATTCAAGGTAATTAAATTCAAAGATTCATGATTGAAAGCTTTGCTTGCTATGAGTTAAGATTCCCCTGAAATGAGGTAATCGAATACGTACCTTTAAAATACGAAAAATAAAATCTACATATTGAATAGATTCTGGTTGAATATTGAAAGTCAAACTTAACAAGTAATATTCAAAGAGTGGAATGAAGAATATATTGAAGAAAAATTAAAATTCAAAAGGTTCATAATTAGACTGCATACTGGCTGCTTTTCTTACGATTACAAAGTACAACTACATATAATCAAACCCATCACTCTCTTTTTTCCCTCTGCATACCGCCAATTTAACTATGTTTAGAACAATGTTTCACATTCTTATTACAACTGCAATGTCTCATTTTCATTTATTAAGCTTCTAATCTTCTTTTTAGGGTTGAATTATTAATCAGAAAAAGTCAATTTTGAACACAAAACTTGATTAGTATAACTTTAGTATTCTTATCCGTTCCAATTTGCATATTAAACAAAACAAAAGTAACTTCATCACCCACTAGTCCCTGAGAATGCTGAAAAATTAGATGTTAGGTGTGTACAGTGATTTAATCTTCTTTTCTTTCATGCAAAAATACTAAACGAGAGAAATCGCTTGATGCCACTGGAGAGTATTTTTTTTTTTTCCATTTTCGTAGTCATTGGTTGAACATGGTCAAAAAAACCTAAATGGACTATAGTTTCTATGGTCATCTAGAGTACAAAAAATTTACATTTGAAAGATTTTTTATTTTTTTTTTACTCTTTTCAAAATTGACATGTTTTTGTATAAATGATCTTTTTCAAATTTTAATGTTAGTGAAACCTTTGTTAAGACCATTTCCAACTATTGTACTCTATTTTGACTACTCTAACTTCAATTTTCTCTACTCTATATTTCAAGAAAAAGTACGAGTTTTTATTATTATTTTAATGAAAGAAGAAACCAAACATCTACTTCATAATTTACAAAATAATTCATATTTAAAGTAAATGGTTGCCGCCTCTATTTTTCCAGTTTACATATGGAGTACTATTGAAGCTTCAAACAGTGTCAACTCTTTATACATGCAACTGCATTGGAGATAGTCTAAGTATCCAACATTGGCTAGATGTGTAAGTAGTGAAACATTTATATGTGGTGGCAAACCTCTCCCTTTAAGGTGACTTTTGGGGATGAGTTAGGCCCAATATAAAATGGTATCAAAGTCTCCTAGTCCAATGTTGGCGCCACTCGCATATGTTGATTCCTACAAACTTCATGCTCAAGATGTATATTTCTGGACGTGAGGGAGGTGTGTTATGTATTACACATTGGCCATATGTGTAAGTAATGAAATATTTATATATGGTGTAAACCTCTCCATTTAAGGTGACTTTTTGAGAATTAGTTAGGACCAATCTAAAAACTTTCAATAAGTTATGTTTAGCTATTGGCTAAAAGTTTCATGCTAATATGACCAAGTCTACTATGTCATAGCAAAAAAAAAATTCCTTTAAACAAAATTTTTTTAAATTTTTTTTTTATTTAAATTCAATGAAAACATATTTTTATATAAGAGCAATAAGGATTACTTCATGCGTTGATTGACATCTAAAGTAATGCGGAAAATTCGGGGATCTTTTAGGCCATTAAAGGAGTTTGATGTTGTGGGTTTTTGGTTAGTGTTTTAAATTAACATTGTCATTAAGAGAGTTGAATCATTTTATTCACTTACACCACCAACTTATTTATTCGGTAATGATAATTAATAGATGATTCGAGATACAACAGGAGGAATTGGAAAACCGATATTCATCTTCTTCTTAAGAGAGAAAGAAAAAAAAAACCGAAAACGTAATACGTGAAATTGAAGGATGTAGGTGTAAAATTAAGGAGAAAAAAATCGGGGCTTAATGATGGTATCATCCTTCTAATATTGTACTTGTTGTTAGGTCAATATCCACAATATGTCCGCCACATGGTGTGGTCGCATGGGTGTTTTAATTGATAGGGAATAGATGAATGAATTAGTATGAGACTTTATCCATAGTTGATAGATTCTAATTTCAAAATGGAATTCCATTATCTGGGTAAAGCTTAAGCATATTGAGATGAAAGTGTTGCTGTTGATATGGATAAGTGATCCAGGTATATGTATATATAGTCACATGCAATGTTTATGGAAAAAAATAATAATATGTGGCTATATGTCCAACTTCATACATGTGAATTAACTTAACATGCATTCTGTTATTCATGTCTCATGTCCACTTGAATACCTAGCTAACTAGCTTAGTGGACCCATTTCAAGGCCATCCATTCATATTGTTTGTGAATTAACTAGGCCCGATTATTCTCATTTATAATATGTAGCCCAATCATAAAGAAAAATGGAAACAAAAGAAAAGGAGAACATCACTAACAAGAAGTAATTTTACTAAATTTCGACGTACAGCCGGCATGATACACTAAACTAATCAATAAACCGTGTAATTATTTAAAAATATAATTATTACTTAATTAATTATACAAACATTAGGTTTTAAAATAAAAACTTTAGACTCTAAATTGTAACTTTAGATACTAACTTGTACAATGTGGCATTAAATTATTGGTCTCACGTACGGATGACATGGTACGCTGAGTGTATTTTAAAATTTATCCCCTAACTAGAGACTAATTATGCAATTATGCAAGGAGTGTGGTTATAAATAAAGATCTATGTTTTCTTATTATATCCTAAATAGCTCATGTATCAACCCTTTTAAATTTATATTTTTAAGAAGCACTATACTTCTCCACGCTCTAGAGTTTCTTGATATTCATACCTATCTTCAAACAGAATGCATTAGAAATTTACAGAAGACATCTCACACTCATAAAATCTCGAAACAAAAACTTTCAAAAATTCATCATCCAATAAGTAACTACATTGTAAAGCGAATAAGTCATAATAAGTAAGATATCACATTTGCCATATTGTAATACAATGAATTGAAAATATAATATTAATTTAGATTTTGTAGCAAAAAGAAGAACGAAAATAAGTTCGGAGTTCTGGTCAACTTTTTGGCAACAATTTCATATTCCCGACACAATTTGACAGATATTTAACGAAAATATTGTTGATTTACTAGTAAATTTCTGAAATCAGTGGATTAAGGTGGTTACAACATATACGTAACCAAACTACTCATGATAGAAGTGGTTTTGGGGGAGAGGATACCATGTTCTCCTAGATTTTAGGCATGTGGCTCAACCTATGAATACCACATAGAACACATCGAACCATTTTAGTGGTTGGGTTATGAGGAAAAACAAAATAATTATAAACCATTGAACTCATATTTCAATATCCCTTACCGGCAATTGGCTAACACATCACGTTAGGTTCATTAGACAAAATCTATGAAGATGAAAGAGATACATGTAATCATGTTACCCTTCATTTAATGATCTTTATGCCTCTTAAAGGCTATCACTTAATGATATTATGATGGATATTAGTTGAGAGAATCTTTAATTACTTAAGTGGTCTCTAATACCATTATTAGCAGGTGTTGTACGAGGGGTCATCCAAAAACATACCTTAATTTGAAATTGATTGATTAATTTGATTCACTCAAATAAATTATAATATTATTTAAGATACTAAATAACTGTAAGTGTCATATAAAATAAGAGAGAGGTAAGTTTAAAAATCAGGTCACATAGATTGTGTGCATAATTGAAGAATGCACGTAGAGAATACATGTATGTCATAGCCCACCAGTATTTAGCATGTGAAGTGCCTGAATTTGTGTAAAAGAAATTGAAATGTTTGGTGATTTAGTTTAACCATAAAAGAGAATGATTTGGGTTGCAGCTTTGACAAAGTTATAGTTGAAAATTTGAAATCGGTTAATTCTTAATTAATTAATTAAAGCATAACTATGAAAAAGAAGTTTTTACTGTGCCTTCCATGTGCTTCATTGCTTTTTTTCTCCTCCCTCCATATCAAAAAATGGGCCCATTTTGTTAATTTTGCTCTTCAAAATTTATTAATTTTTGTGTTCAAATTAACTACAAACTCATTGGCTGGCTATGGTTAAACTGGCATTATTATAAAATGGTAAAAAAAATTAGATGAAATCTTGTAAATTTGCAAAACCAAAAGTATATGCTAAAATGGTAAAATATTTCACATCTGCCTATACTTTTAAGTAAAATATTGATTGGGACTGAAATTTTACTATCACACCAACATTAAGAATAAATGTATCAACAATTTGGCATGATATTTTGAACTATGTTAATAGTATTATAGATATTTTAGAAAAAGAATTCATGATTAATTTATATATGTCAAGATTCAAATTTTAGCATTTTGGTAAACTGTTCCAATATAACTTATCAAACAACAACAACAAAACTTTTAGGAGAGCATATTCAAATTTCCAATATTCATATATTAATAAAATTGATTTCATTTGAAAACATATACTAGGAAAATGTCATTTCGTTGCAATTCCCCAAAAAATGATAGTTAGGCTGGAATTAACTTGGTTTTTGAGATTCAATTGTAGGAATTCAAGTAAATATGAACTTTGTTATCCAATAAAACTGAAGACTTTTCATGACTAGGAGTATGATAAAATAATAGTAAGTGTGGTACATCTTCATTTGCAATTGGTTAAGCTGTCATTGTTTATTGTGGATGATAAAGGAGCAAAACAGAGATAAAGACAAACAAGAGGGACCTTCATTTAAATATTTCAATAGTAACACAAAATGGATATAAATATATTAATAATATATCAACACTTCTGGACTTGCATTCTCCCTAAAATAACCATTAAGATTTCTCAAATAGAATCCTCTATGGTTCTTTCTAAGAGTAACAACAGAGGTTGTATTGTAACTATCCAAACTTAGCCAAAATCAACCAAAGTTATAAAAAAAAAAAAAAAAAAAAGTACAAAAATATAGTTAAAAGAAATTATAGGAAATTAACTATATAGAATTCTAACTAGTGGTAGTCTTCAAATTCTAAGATAATTAAATCATCACTTGTGAAGTTGTGATTAAGAAATGTTGCTATCAATCTGCTATCAGTTAACAACGAGAGCCCTTTCTGCAACCGAGGACTCCAGAGCCCCCGGTTATGGTGCCGATTAGGGATGATGGTCTAGCACTTAAACTTGATGCCTTAGCATAGCTAGAAGAGGCCCCTGCTCCTGAGGCAGTGAAAAATGCACCATTCATATACAAGTCCCCTTCTGACCTCCAATTCCAGTGCTTCCATTCACTTTCTGGTGCATCCTCGTGCTTTGTTATCTGCATTTTTCATTATATAATTCGTTTATTTATTCATTTATTGTGGGGGGAGGTGTTGTTAGTTAATTCAGTTAAAAAATAAAAAGTACCTCTTTACTGAACCTAATGTCAGGAGCAAGAAATCTATTGCCTTGGCTATTGATAGTAGGGTTAGCACTTCCTCCAATGGCATACATTTCCCAATGGGTATAGTCATTGTTGACCACATGAAAATATCCATGCCTGCATCTGCATTTCCAACAATTACAAAAAAACCCCATTAATTATGCACTTTCAATGGCCCACTTAAATTACCCATCTTCAAACATAATTTTGTATTTAGCCAAATAATCAGAATATAAATAAATTTAGACTAATCAAACATTTTCATACGCCTCCTTATGTAACCATTTATGTACATTTTGAACAAGTATGATATAATTCGATGCATTAGTACTAATATGATATATAGTGCATTAGTGAAGAAAAATGAATAGTAAAGTTGAAATTACCTTGGCATCCTTTGAACAAGGCCTTCACCAAAGTGATTGAAGGCAATAGTGACTTGCATGTTCTTGTCCTTAACAAAAGAATCACTATGACCCAAAAGCATGACTTTATCATGGTGAGTCATATAATTGTTGGAAATTGTAATGGCTGTGGACCCGTAAATTGCATCAATAAGTCCATCTTTACAATTAGACAATGAATTATGATCCACCCAAACATGACTACCCCCAAATATCGAAACACCATCACCATCCGATATGGTTCTCCACCCGTAATGCCGTGGGGAGTCCCGCACGTAAGCATTCCCTCCTTGCTTACAATCATGTATATGCAAACCATGAATAATAATATTGGTCACAAATTGAATTGTAATACAAGGTCCTCCAGCTATATGAACACTTGCTCCTCTTCCATCAATTGTTTTAAATGAATTCATGATCAATTCTTCCTTTAATTGAATAGTCATATCTCTCTTGAATATGATCCATAATGGCTCATCTTGAATCACAGCATGTCTTAAAGTTCCCGGTTTTGGGTTAACCGGGTCATCGTCACCCGAATCAGTGACCACGTAAATCTTTCCGTCTTTACCCCCAATGGCATTCTTCCCGAACCCAATTGCACAATCCGCTAGGCGTTGTCGGTTTGTCTCCCAATTCGGGTCGCATCGCCAGCAGTCGTCGATCGGGTTGCCCGTTCCGCAGGAAAGATACCCCAAATTTCTTCGGGCAGTTGAAGCATTAATTGCCCTGCATACATAAAAACAATGTAATGTTAATCAGAACTAAGTACTTTAGTTAGCAATGCAGAAAAATTTATCAAGAAACAGGGACTTATTATGTCGGCAATGTTAAATCTGTTAAATTTTGAAGCAAACAAAATTACTTACCGGAATTTCAGTCTATAAATTTGGTGCTCATAAGGGTCCGATACAAAACAAGAATCATGTCTTTATGGTAATAAAAATGACATTTGTTGTGTTCTGTTTTTGAATTGTAGTAATATATTGTAGTAACCCGATGTTAGTAATATATTCTCAAAATGTGACCCTTTATAGGTGCGCCTCTATTTACTTAGTAAGTTGAAAAACAAGGGAAGTTAATTAGAAGTTACCTTTGAACTTGTTCGACAACGTGTTCGGGGTCGGGAAGGGGAGAAGAAGAAATGAGGGAAATGGAGAGAAGAGAGAAGAGGGAAATGAAAAGAAGAGAAGGGAAGGGTGCCATAGTTGGTTGAGTTTGGAGGGAGGGAGGGAGAGGAAAGATTTGATTTAAGTGTGGAGGGAGAGGAATTAAGAAGAGGTATATAAAGGGGGAGTGATTCAGAATGGGCGTGATCATAGTAAAGAAAATAGGAGTGGGTCCTGTCCTAACAACGTGATTTCAGGAATTACGGGGATGCTTTTTTATTGGCCGTTTAATGGGATGGATGGATGGAGGTAAAGTTAAAAAAAAGATACAGTCAATAAAGTTACTCCCCAAAAGATTCTATTGTCTGGTTTTTGTTGTCCATCTCCATTAATTACAATTTACAATTACATACACTCACTCCTCACTATGAAAAATAAAGGTGTCACTATTCACTAACCTTATTTTGAATTTTGCCTGCCCTTCCCCTTCTTTAAATCATTTAAACTAACCTATATCCGGGGACGCCTATACCGTTATGGGCTCAATCCAGGGACGTCCCCTGTCTTGGTGCGGGTGCAATTCGAGGAATTTCGACCGACAATTGTCGAAATTTATCTTTTAATCTTAATGGATTTGAAAAAAGCGTAGAAACACAACATGGAGCATTTGAAGACCATATCAATGAAAGGTTTAAAGGATTTATTCTTCCATATATAACGGTAACTTGATTCAAATACACAACGACCATCCTTGAAGCCAGGGACAGATTTTGGATTTTTCCGTCCATAAAGCTAAATTTAAACTTCAGTAAAAATTGCTATTACTTTACATACAATAAAACATCTATATATTAAATATAAAAAATCTAAAGAGAACTGTCCTCATTGATGTAAGCTCGTTTAATTTCATCACGGAGATTGTAAGAATGCTTCCATAGAGCAAGATGTAATCCTAGATTGCATTCGAGAGATCCAACATCAGCTCTAATTTCTTGATAATTCGGAGGAACTTGATTTGCAACATTTGAATTGATGTTTGTATTTGATAGTGTGGAAAGAGTTTCACTTGTAACTTTTGGGACATCATTACATGGCTTTAAAAAAAACAAAAGTGTCTTTCTCTTTCAATCTTCATTTGCTGACATAACACAAGTGACAAATCACGATAACTCTCGCTAAGTTTTTTTTTTTGTTGAACTCATCTTTTATCTTTTGTACTGCTATATATTGCTTATGTACCTTTACTTATATTTATTTATCTAAGTGTTAGTTTATTTCAAAGTCTAGTTTGTATCTAAAAGATACGATCTAGAGCTTCTGAAAGGAATAATATGCTCTATGTTGAAGTCTATGCTATGCTAGACAAAAGCATAAACTCATAACCAAAAGACAATGTGCTTCTAAACTAAGTGAATTTAGATTCCAAATTAAAAAAAATAAAAATATTTATAGGTCATAAGTCCACTTAAGTCTTTTTTCTTTTCACAGAAGTCCACCTAACTCTTATTCACCCTCATCAATGACTAATTATGTCTTGTTAAAGGGCACCAAATAGTCTTATCGTGTTTGTTGTGCTTGTAACATTTATATTGTCACACATGTAGTCTTTTAACGACATTCTTATCGCATATGTCACTGATGTCGCATTTATAACTTATATTATTCGAAAAGCTGCTTCTTCTTCTTGGTATATGGTTGGGATAAAAAGACACTAAGAGAAATAAGGATGTATTTTACTTAATAGTATGAAATCGTCTAATTTAGCAAGTAAAGTGAAAGTATTTTATGGAAGTGTCTAATTTAACTAGTAAAGTGAAAGCAAAATAATCTTTGTAGCTTGAAGTAAATATACAAATAAATTAATTGAGATAATACCATATTATGAGTCAACTAATGCCAGGTCGTTGAAATTATTTTATATAGTCTCAACTAATGCCAGGTCTTTGACATTATTTTACATAGGCTCAACTAATGCCAGGTCTTTGAAATTATTTACATAGGCTATATTCTCAATGTCTAGTTTAAATAAATAGGTAGGTAATTTCTGTGACTAACCTAATTAAACAAACAAACCGACACCAGAAATTGGATTAGAGGTTGAAATCGCATATTTTTCATTATTTTTTTTTCAAATAATTAGACGATGGTGACGATTGATGATGAGAAAATACAGCAGTCTTACTCTACAAATAACTAATAAGATTATGCAATACCAATAAAATAGCTTTGGAAAAATGATTTAAATAAGAGATAAAAAAAAAAACGAAGGCGTAAAATGCACCTCATGCCATGATTCAATCAGGTAAATTAAAAAGAGGACAGGGTGGAAAAGTAAAATAAGATAGAGAGCGCTAACTTAGCTAAAATAATTAGCTTAGCTGCCTCTCATTCTCATATCAATCATTTTAATTAAATCAAATTAGTTGCCAGAATCATAAAAAGCCTCATGGTTTGTATGGGTCCCTCCCTCCTTTTGTTTTACTTTTACTTGTCTATGAAATTGACAGCATTTATATGTCACATATATCTGATAACCAACAATTATATTTTACCTTATTCAATCTGCAGATATATATATATATGTTCATGATCGAGTTGGAATGTTAACATGCATTTCAATAAGTTCATTGCCAAACAAAAAAAATTGCACTCTATAAAAAGTAACTTTTATCAACTTTCATAACTTATAACAACATTATATTTATCAAACACTTCTTTCAACTTTTTCTAACTTTTTTCGGCTTTTAACAAAATTAATTCTGCAAATATTAAACGATGTTGTCAAATCAGAAAGCTTATTTCCGTCTTGAAAAAACAATACTAAAGTCGTCCTAAAAATTCTAAGCATGTCCCACTGTTAATTTAAGTGAATTTACATGGATCAAGTTTTGGATATACAACGAAACTTTGTACCATCTATACGTTCTTATTTTTAATTATTATGACATTTATATTAGAAATTTGCCCTTATTTATTTATTTATTATAAATTAGTTATTCGTGTTAGACATTATACACGCTAACAACAATAACTCATCACAACCAATGATTACATGTGACGTCTAGGTGTTTGCCATGTGGAATTCAAAGTTGACTTTTGTTAACTTAACAATCACGTAACTTTTTAGAGTTTCAAATTGATCGGAGTGATTTAATTGTGAGACAACCAACAAAATTGAGTGACCTACGTGCATTTAATCCAATTATTATTTCACTATTTTGAATTTACGGATTCACAATTGGATAAAATTATCATATGGACATTTATAATATGAAAAAGAATTAGTTTCTTTTATGATAAAACAAATGACACATTAAATCTATAAGGTGTCAAATTTGCTAGAGATTATGGTTTTCGTTTAATTCATGTTGAGTCTGACGTTCCAATGATTATAAAATTTCTCTCTACTAGTGTAACACCTCAATCCTCTCTTAATTTTATGTATGTAGATGTACTTTAAATTGTATCATTTTTTTCCATGTATACTTTTAAGTTCATCCAAAATAAGATATCGAGGTAGCTCATAGTTTAGCTAAATGGACATCCTCCAATTTTTCTTTTGGAGTCTCATGTAGCTTGAAACTTAAGTGTACTCGAATGGTTCTAGCCTTGCTTAACATCTTCTTTTGAAAAAAAAAAAAGTTTAGTTTTAAAAATTTTCACTACTAAAAAAGGTATAGATATATTGATTTGGACCCTTGGGGAGTTTTGTATAATATTGTAATGGATAACATGATATATATCAACCATACATATAGTTTCAAAATGGAAAAATAATGGTGTCACCCAAAATCAATGAACTCAAATAAATAGAAATGAAGGTCTTAATTGCTGCATTAATTCGAAATGCACCACGCAATTATTCAACACTGTATGTTTATTCATATGATATATGCATAAATAAGGGAATATCAGATACATTCTGCTCCAATATTTAATTCTTACATCAATAATTCATATTTATAATAATGAAATTATGTGGCCCCACATTATTTTTTAACTTTTACCGTATATTTTCATGGCCGAAAACTGCGGCGACAATATCACATTAAACAACAAAGACATGGGTCCATATTTCTGACATGGCAAGACGGCGACTAGGTGCCACGTGGCTAGGCTAGTTGATCGACACATAGCCCCTGAGAGAAGCCGCAGGATCCGTTGATTTGCTGACTTGGGGACTTCTCTTCTATTGCTAAAAGCGACGTCGTCACATGGGGGGGTTGGGATTTCAATCCGTCTTTCGTGAATGATTCTCTTCTCTCGTGGGAGATATATTGGCCGTTGATTATAGATTTTCAGAATTATGTGAGTCGTTGATATTAGATAGTGGAGAATGATCAACATCTTTGGGTGTTTTTTTGGTGAGGAATTTTATTTTTATTTTCAAAAAAATGATGTTAAGATCCTATCTTTTTTAGACAAAATAAAAAAATTACAAGATAAATAAACATATCATCAAATTAGACACTTTAAAGAATGGTCCCAAAAATATTCTTACTCTCCATATACAACATATATCACATTCTTCTCTTTACATTCTACTCTCCAAGTTCAAAACATATCCTGATTTTCAATATAAAACTATCTTCAAGTTCAAGTTCAAGTTCTAGTCGTGTATGCATGTATTTCTTTTTTGTTGATTTAGGTTTTTTCCATATAATAAAAGTTCGTGTTTGTTTCACATTTCACCCAAAGCAAATCTTAATTTACTATCAATATATGACATATTTTTAATGGATACCAGACTAATCCTTCCATATCAATATATAGTTAATGACTATTATATATATATATATATATATATATATATATATATATATATATATATATATTCTTTCCTCCGTGGTTGTGGGAAGTTAGATATGAAATAGAAACATTTTGTTGTTGCCACGACATAATTTGACCAAGAAACATTCTCGTTGTATTGGCGAGCAATACAATTGTAGACATATCGAAAGTTAAGGATCAACTGAACTAGGAAATAGATATAATATGGAGATTCGTCTAGCCGAAGTTCACGTCGAAAAAGTCAAAACGATTATTGAACCAGTTATTTTAGCATTAAATTTATTGTCTTATATATTAACAACGATGACTTTCAGTTTTTTTCCCCCCTTGTTCGCCATGTTGTTGTTATGCAACGTTTCATATGTATATTTTTCAATTTTGTTAAATAACCTCTTTCACCATCAATATTTTTTTCATTTAGGGAGCGTATCATAATTTGAAATCATATTACAAATGAGTTTCTTAACTTCCAAATGTTATACATTTTACAATTCTCGTTGTTGTTTCTTTACTATGTACCTTTCCGCTTAGATTACAGTTTCATTCCATCAATTCTTTTGTCCATGCTTGATATACTGTTTCATTGTGCTCACTCTTTGTTATATTCAACTCCAAATATGAACAGATGATAGAGTATAAAACGACCAAAAGCGAGCATTGTATATTAGTGTAGCAAGCATGAACAAAAACATTGAAATGAAGACTATAATCAAGCGAAAGGTAAACCGTGAAAGAACAGAAAGGGGGAATGGAAATTGTCTTACCCTCTCCAAAATTAATAATATCACATGTAACAAGATTGCTACCTATAGTAACCTCCTCGCCACACAATGCATAATAGAACTAATTAATGAATTGTCGATGGTGAAAAAGTTAATATAATTCCTTTTTTTATTAGTTTCTATATAAAATAGTTATCATATGAAAAATTAAAAAGTCATATTAATTACTCCCTCAATTCTTAAATATATAACGTTTTAGAAAATTGGAATATTCTTTTATATATGACGTTTTCGTTTTGTAAGAATGTTTAATTTAGTTTTTTGGTCCAAATATTGAATATTTATCTTGATTCATGTGTTTTTTAATATTTCAATTTTTATTGACCAACTATAGAATGAGAGAGAGTTTCTTTTTAAGTTAACCAATGCAAATTTATTAGTTTGAGATGTATTAATTGTGTTTCTTAATACGTGTGAAAACTCTAAAAAGACATATAAAAAAGAATGGAGAGAGTAATTAATAATTCATAAAAAATATATTAAATAATAAATATAATTTGTGAAAGCGGTGACTACTTTGTTTTTTCTCTCACTATTAATAATTCATAATGTTAATTCGGAAACTCTTTTTAGCTTCGGTATTTGGTGGATTTGGAGAACCCGTAATAACAGAATTTTTGATGGAGGAGAGGCCTCGGCTATAACTGCAGAGACGATTCTGCTAAGGTCTCGGGAATGTATGATGGCGATGAGCTCTTTGTTGCAAGCTCAGGTTCGGGGAAGAGAAGAGCGTCAGATTTCTTGGTTACCGCCGGCGGTCAATTGGATCAAAGTCAATACCGATGGAGCCAGTAAGGGCAATATGGGGCTAGCCTCGGCGGGTGGGGTTTTGCGCGATCAAAAGGGAGATTGGATGGGTGGTTTTGTAGTCAACCTTGGTGTTTGTACTGCTTTTTTAGCAGAGTTATGGGGCTTTATTTTGATCTAATACGTGCTTGGTCTAAAGGCTTTCAGAAATTTGTTTTTGAATTTGACTCGAAGTCGGTTCTTACTTTGATGCATAATAGAGTCGGTGAACAACATCAACATGGGTGGTTGGTGAGGAAGTGCCAGGAGCTTCAGGACCAAGATTGGGAAGTTTGTTTTCTGCATGTTAACCGCAAAGAAAATCGTGCAGCTGACTGGATGACGAATTTCGCAGACTCTCTTACCTTAGGTCATCACGAGTTTAGTGTGTATTTTGTAGGCCTCCAAAATATTTTTCAGAATAATCGTGTTGGTCGATCAATTGAGAGAATCATTTCTTTTTAATTTTTTTCTTTTACCTTATCCGGGGTTTTAACCCCTTTGATCTTCCAACAATTAAATTACGTTCTATTCTACTCATTTATTGCTAATAATGGACAAAAAGTAACCGTATAAAAATCTAAATATTGATATATCTATGCTCACAAAGGCTAGATTCAGGATCGAAAATGTTGTTTTTCCTTTTATTAAAAATTACTTCTTTCATTATCTTCCTGTTTGAAAGCGGGGTTTTTCTTTTTTTATTGGTAGATAGATGAGTGAGTGAAAGGTACTTCACAATTTCTCACGTCCACTCAACACGTGGTACCGTTGCACAGTGACACTTGGAACTTTATTTCTCGACCAATAGATTTCCCCCTTTGCACATGCAGAATCTTATTACTTAACATCAAATCGAATTTCTTGTTTGTAATTAGTTTTTATAATATTTAATTAGCAGAATATAAACAAAACAAGGTGAAAGAAGGATAGTATATCTACCGATCGATGGTTGGCGCAGTGGTAGTATGAGTTTGTGTTTGGTAAGAAGGTCTGCGGATCGATCCTCCACAACCGCGACTGAGAGGGATTTAAATACCATAATTCTTGAACCCGTCCCGAATTTGGATTAGTAGGTCCAATGTGGTTCGGAAACCGGATGGAAAACCAAAAGAAAAGAAGATAGTATATCTAACGTTTGATTATGATATAATTTGGAAAATTTTTTTACAGTGATCCTCGAGTGAAACGCTCTATATGTAACCACATTTGTAGTAGGGTTATTTAGATAACACTAATGGTGCGTTTTTACGGAAATAACATTTGAGTGAGCTTCATTAGGGCTGTTAATATGGGTCATGACACGATAACACGATTTGCATAACCCGTAAATTAAACGAATTAGGGTTGAGCCTAAATGGGTTAGGGTCATAAATGGATCGACACGATTAACCCGCAAAATAAATGGGTTGGGTCAAGGTTTACTTGTCAACCCATTAACAACCTGTTTAACTTAATTGTAATTAGTATAATTGTTTTAGTTGAATTTTAACTTGTTAGTTTAAATTTTACTTTATTTAGCTCATTATTGTTTTTAAAAAATTGACAGTTGAAATATTAGATGGATTAAATGTTACAATGTTTTTTATTTTCTTTAGTTTGTTTCGCCTTTTGTTTTTTGAATTTCGAGTTTTTGAATTTAAACTTTAAGTATACTAACAAACGTTGTCAAATGTTAATGGATTAGTGAATTTTACCCTTTAGTTAATTATATTGTATAAAATATATTAAATTGGTTAAAGGGATCTCAATTTTTTTATATCTATTTATTGTATTTTTTTAGCTAGACGGGTTAAACGAGTCAACTCGTGTAACCCGTTTACTAAACGGGTTGACAAACGGGTTGTGTCAGGGTTGAGCTAAATGGGCCACCAAAGTAAGATGACACGACACGTTTATGACCCGCCAACCCATATTGACACCCCTAAGCTTGATTAACTTGTGACTTGAAATTTAGTGAGAAAATCGTGATCTAACACACGTATACATTCATGCAAAGAAATAATAGAGAAAACCAATAAGTTCACAACAATTATATTTTTGAATGGACAAAATTATAATAAAAACTCTCACTCTCTCACGACTCAAAGTCCAAATTGCACCTCTTAGTTAACTAGCATAGAGAATGTGGAAATACAAACAACTAAGAGTAAAGTTTGTTTATAGAAAAATGAGGCTTTACATCTTTTCTACTAAACAATGTGACATTCACACATATCTCTTTACAACACTCTTAATCAATATGAGATTTGGAAAATATCCCAACAAATAATCTCTCGACCTGAATTTCACACATCTTCATAAAACTCTTAATCAATGTGGCATTCACACATCCCTTCACCATAGATATGAAATGCATATTGCAAACCCGTGTTTTAGAGATGGAGTTAGGCTTGAAAGTCTATATTATTAATCTCATGTCGAAAATAAAATAACCGATTTCTCTTCTTAAGAAATCAAGATTCATATATATATTAAAATTTTAAGATATAATGTATATTTAAATAAAAACAAACAATATATATATATATAATATTCTCTTAAGAGTTTATTTTTTATATTCGATGTTGTATGAGCTAGAGGGGATTTATGAGCTACAAATAGCGTTAAATGATGACCGAAATAAACTGAATATCACCATGAGAAAATAAGTAACAAAATGGGTCATTCGTATAAAAAATTGAAATTTGAAAACATAAATGTACATTTTAAAATGACGGTGTTGAAAGAATACTAAACTATTCCTCATGCATAGCAGAGGGGGGTGTAAGTAATTATACGAGTAGGAAGCATGCTGTGGATATGGGATTAATTTGGTGTAATAACCGAAGCTTTAAAAGGAGGGAAATAAACATGTCAAAGTAATAATGAAGTTTCATGCGTATTTGTTGTAATTTTCAGACTTTTTCTAAAAGAAAGCTTGTCTATAGACCTAATCATTTTGAATTACAAACTCAGTCTTCCTAATCCCACTCCCTATTACTGTTATAGCTAATTGCTACCAAAGGATTCAGTAATAATTTTGTTTCACTATGTACATAAGTGGAAATTTTGTTGAAATGCGTCCCAAGGTTAAGGTCAAACCCTCACCATAATTACATAAAATCCTTTTTCACTTTTGTCCCAATCACCATTCAACTTATTTAGTCGTTGTAATAAAAAAAAAAAAAGTTTTTTAGTTTGTTAATATCGGTGGATTCATCTTTCAAAATATATATATATATATATATATATATATATATATATATATATATATATATATATATATATATATATATATAAAAGAAGTTGGTGTATTCAACCAACCAATTTGAGATAATACAACATACATTAGGAGTGCAAACGGTGATCTAAATAGGATCTGATAGCAGTAATCGTACTTTGTCGATCAAGTCAGTAATAAAAATGAAAAATACCAATAATGCCATTTTCAAAATATTTTGATGTCATTTTTAGATTTGTTGGTTAACATTAACCATCTAAACACCTATAATTTCATCATATAAAGCAAGAACATCGATATAGAGAAAAATGAGGTACATGAATTTAGTGTTATTTTTGTTGAGTTGGGATATGGGATAATTTGGTATACCATGAGAAAAGAAGTAATGAAATGGCTCATCTATATTACATGTAAATTGGTTAAGAGAAAACATCGGTTGATTTTATTGAGCGTGAAGAAAGTGGTGGTTCAACACACAAAAGATAGAATGAGAGAGTTTGAATTGTTTCCTTTTTTTTGTTTAAATAATTTCCAATTCAAACCACCTAAATGAATTAAAGATCACTTTAAATATAATTTTCGTACTTTTTATGTTGATACAAATCTGATTTAAAAATTAACATATCATATCGTGTCGTGTCATTTTTCACATCGTGACACAATATATCGAACACTAACACTTAAAAAGCGAGTCAGGTTCATATTGTGTGTGATCGGGTAGCGCCTCATTTTGCGGGATCTAATTTCAGCCATTGTGAAAATGCAGCAAAATAAATATGATGTGAACCAGACTCATATATCGGTGGCGCAAGCTTCCTAGATCCAGCAAAACCCAACCTTCCTATGGGTTGATGGGCCGGACTTATCAGCATTGTGGAAATTAAGGTTTGAGGATTTTTTTTTTAGGATGGCCTATTAAAAGGCTGGCCTAACTTACGGTCACAGGGAAACTTGTAAGTGAATTTTTAGTCTATGAATTTTATTGTTCTTTTGTGTGTTCAACATTTGATAGCAAGCTGATGCTGTGAAAATGCACACGGCCGAACTTGAACGTGAGCATACACTCAGGAGAAATAGGAGTGGACTATTGGGATGCTGATATCTGGAGGCAACATATCGAGAAAATGAGGTACATGAGTTTAGTGTCATTTTCGTTAAGTTTGAGACGAGTTTCACATCGGTTTCACAAAAGTTGAAACTGGTGAAACTCATGCGAAACTCATGTGAAACTCAATATTGCAAACTTTATTGAACATCAGATGAACTTTGGAAGCAGTATGAGCATTATGTTTTCCTTTTTTACTCTATGCATAGATTAGTTTTTTATTCGGGGTAAAGTTTCGTTTCATCTTTACTGTAAATTGCTTGTGTTTTCCCGATTTAATACATCTATAGGTGCTTGTGATGACACTGGAAATATTACTAAATGGCCTGAGGCATTGCTTCTTCAAGCTAAACTTTATAAAAGTTCTAATATTCGATGAATGCCATCACACCAAGGGCGGAGACGCTTATGCATTAATTTTGCAAGTGAGATCCTCTTTCCCTTCCTGTTCCGATACTAATTTTCCATGTATATATCCACTTCATTTTGCAAATTTCGATACATTTGCAGGAGTTGTATCACCGCCACTTAAAATTCGGAGCTTCTGAGCTCCCTAGGATATTTGGCATGACAGCTTTTCTCGTAAATTTAAAGGGTATGTATGACAATTGGTGGTTTCTTTCGATCTTGCTTGGTTACTACTAGTCTTTCGTCTTTAACGAGATTGATTTCTGTCGTCTGGTATCGAGTTAATTGGTCTAAGCTGTCTTGTTCAAGATTCGGAAGCTTGAGAATGTGATGTGTTCTAAGGTGTATTGCAAGAGTGAATTTGTATTAGCAGAGTTTGTTCCTTTCTCCACTCCGAAATTCAAACATTATAACCATGACGATATCCCATACGAGATTTTTTGTAAAACTAGCCAGTCAACTGAATGCATAGAAAGAAGAGGTTTGCCACTCTTGCTATACTATCGAAAATGTTTAAGGATCCATTGATCCTTTGACTCTAGTGAGAAAATGAAACTATAAATTACTCACGGAAATTTCAATCGCTAAACATAGCATGTCTACTTATAATTGCATAATCAGAATCTGTTGCGGATTTAACATCACAACATAATCTGCTACAGAACTTTGCTGCCGGTTATGCTTAGTCCTGAAACTAATCTACTAGTTTTAACAATTTTTTGTCCATTAACCCAGCAGCCCCCAGGGATTTGGTTCTTTATCGGATACTGACTATATATGTAATATTCCATTGTGGAAAACGATTGAAGCAATTGGATCTTGTTGACCGTACTGCGAAAGCTAACAACGATAAGCTTTCCAAACTGCATTCGGTTTTCATGTATTGTTTGCAAAGTTTCGGTGTCTTGTTGGCTTTTTTTAAGGTATTTAGTTAGTCTCTCAGACATTGAACAAATTACGTAGGTTTGTTAAATGAATGCTAATGGCTTTAATTATCAGGCTGCAGAAATGTTATCTCATCTTGATTAAGAATTTGACTTCCTTTCATCACTACGATTGAGTATCAATGGTGAGAACATCATTAAAGAGTTCAGCTCTACTGCCTCGAGTATTTTTGCCAATTACACTAGAACGGGTATGTTTTTCTAACTGGGTGTTATAAATAATGAAAACTAAAATATGTTATTACTTCTCTTACATGTTGTTCTTTGTTCTTTTCTTTTATCAGCCACGTCTAAAAGGCTGAATTTTTGTTGTACGAGAAGTATCCAGGGCTGTCGCCCGGATTGTTAACAGACCTCAGATCCGCATCTGTAAACAATGACTGCTACGCTCAATGTGTCTTTCGGAAAGCGTTGCATAAGCATATTCTTCACGGGTCACGAAAACTTCAGAAGGAAATCTCAACTGATGGTTCAGATATACAGACATATCTTTTCCTATGGTCAGTCATGATTGTAACTGAATTTGGTTTGTCCGTTCAATCCTTCATTCGATAAACCTACATTCATTTTATGTTCCTACATGTACTTGGAGATGTAATGGTATTTATTGCGGGCACTATTCTCATTGATTTGGGATACAACAAGGACATTGTTTTCGAGAGCATAAAGCCGCTTTTGGAGCCTTTGATTACTCCATAAATCCTATGCTTCATCGGGAAATTTTAGTGGACTCCGAGAGTTTGCAACTCCTCCCACTATGATTGTGGCATGTGGCACAAAATGGCAAATCATAGTGGAAAGAGTTTGCAACTCAAAACCTAATATGTTAGGTATTAAAAACAAAAGAAAAAGGTTACAATAATAGGTGCTTTCTATGGTTACTTTAAAGTAACATTTACTTTATATTTATCATCGTTACATTAAATTTTATCCACCAATTTAATGGTGATAGTGCACAAAGTAATGGTTACTTTGTAAAACGATAACGCGTTTTTCTGCCCCCTTTCAAGGTTTCCTTGCTCGACCCCGGGAGAGTAGAAATCTCAATGAGGTCCCTCAATTCAAATATCTCTAAATACAATTCTGACGACCGATTCTGCAAAAAAACCACTCATGCCCGGTAATGCAAGGGAAGCTAGTGAGAAAATACTGAAGGTCGTGAATAGTTTTGACACTTGACCGGGTCAAATACCTTCTTTTTTTAGGTAGGTTTTTTTTCAATTCAAGGTTCGAGCAATGCTGTGTAACCTTACCTCCTATCCTCAATAATAACCAAGAAAAAAAACTACCTGAAACAAAAACATTATGTACTTAGAACTCTCTCTTTTTTTTCTCTTTGACTACTATATATTTAAATATTTATTTTACGTAAACTGATAGCTAAATACTCACTTTTTTCACATGTAATTTTTACTCGGTTTGTTTTATTAAAAAATAAATAAAATTACTCGGTTTTATAGTCGGTTTGCCAGATATAGATTTCATATGCTAACAATAACTCTATTGGAATTATGACACTGCTAATTAAATTTTTCCTTAATTTTTTTTAACTAAATTCCATATTGTTATCAGATAATCAATATTTAGTTAATTAAAAATGTAAAATCTTCCAATATAATAATGTTACCTTAAACCCCAAAAATTTCCAAATCCTAATCCCATACCGAAAGCCTTATTTTCAAACCTATATAAACCTCTAATGACCTAATCCTTTTACAAGTCAACCAAACGACACACGATGAATCCAAACGACGGCTCGTCAATATCATCTCCCTCCTCTCCGATTTCAAAGAAAATCATGTACCGGAAGAGGAAGAAAACCCTAAAGAAAAAAGCGGAGGAGTTATCAATTCTCTGCGGAGTTCCGGTGGCTCTAGTCAGCGTTGAACCCACCGGAAAGGTGGATACATGGCCCGAGGATAGACAATTAGTCGATAAGATTCTCCAGCAGTACCGGATAAAAACAACAAATGCACCCGAAACAGTGTCGCTTGTGGTGAAGAATAGAAACCCTAACTGTGGTGGAGAAAGGATGAAAAACAAGAGGAAATTGACGTATGATACGTGGCAATCAGAGCTTGATTATTACCCGGAGGATGTTTTGGTTGAAATTTTGGAGGATATAGAGAGAAAAGAGAAGGTTTTGGATGAAAGAATGTTGGGAGAAGAAGATGATCATGAGATTAGGGTTTCAAATCCATGAATATAAGAATTGTTTTTCCTTTATTAAGTTATTAGTAGTTGTAGCTTGATTATTGAGATAGATTGTATTCAGCCATTGTTAGCAACAACTCTTGAATGATCCAAATTCTTGTGGACGTTATTCGTCTTTTTGTTATTTTATGGAGTAATCGTCATTGATCAAATCCTCACCTAAAAGTCCATACAGCAGAAACAACATAATGTCACAAACAAGCTTTTGATAAGATACATAATAATCATATCATTACTACTGCTCGTATTTTTCTCTACTTGTCCGCATACACGGATACTCATTTAGTAATGCATCTCGTACGTTTGCTCTACTTGTACACATATACATATAGCATTGCACGAGTCAAGTCTCCGACTCAAGAATTTGATTACAAAGAGAGTCTTAAAATTGTAAAAAAACACAAACTCTTTTTTATCACTAGCTGTATACAACTATACGGAATATATCAGGATATCACCACGGATTGTTGATTCCCCAAACTGGAATGTGATTGAATCCCCAACAAATTCTCGCAGTGAATTTGCGCATCGCAGATATATCTATTTCTCGAATCGTTATAACATATGTTTTGTTCTTTAAATTTTGTAAACAAACTGGAACAACTATATCGTAGTAAATTGCCTAACTCTGATTTTTGACCTAATTAAGAGGTTCACTAATACAAGGGGTATGAGGGATTTTCACCCTCTTTACATATCCAATTAATTGCAGACTAGACAATATTACGTGAGTCATCATCAAAACAGTGGAGGGAAATTTTTTGGAAATTTTCTATTTTCGCAAATTGCAAAAAAAATCCCCAATTTCTTCTTCTTCTTCTTTCTCTTTTTTTTTTTTTCTGTTCCAGAAATTCCAATTCTGGAATTCCAGATTTCTGGAAAGTTCCAAAACTGTGAAATTTCTAGAATTCCAGAATTTCAAAACTAGAATATTTGAAATTCGGGTATCGCAAAAGGAAAAAAAAGAAAGAAGAAGGGTCGGAAAAAAAAAGAAAAAATAATAAAAGGATAAATAATGATATTTATTAGTGAGTGTATTACATTTTCCGGTGGTGCAACTGGTCATCTCCTCAAAAGGGTTAAAATGACTTCTTTTTTTGAGTTAAAGAGTTAAAATGAGAAGCGATGAACATAAAAATTTAAAGTGAAAAAAGTGTCAACTTTAGAGCTTTGCAAGTGGATTATTTATGATCTCAATATCACATAATTTCTTTAATAAGTTATATTACCTTCCAACTAGGGATATCAACTGGGCGGGGCGGAGCTGTCCCGCGGGGATTCTCCATTCTCGATTTGATAGTTAAAAAAATAAAAATTACAACATTTCTAAAGCACACACAATTTTACGTAGTATTTCGAATTCAAATTATTTTTATAGTGTATGTTATGTTTTATTATTTATAAATAATGAGAGGAACGAAAAAAAATAATTGAATTAAACTTAATAAATTAAACGGAAAGTTTAGTGTAGATCCCCTTGTGGGTATAACTTGGTGGACATAGGGATTCCGCGGGGCGGGAACATTCCCACTATGGGTGTATAATTTTTCCCATTCACGTCCCATAGGAATTATTTTCGATAATTCTCCGTCCCATTAACATCCCTAGTTCCAACAGAATTTTGCGCTTCAAGCTGAGCCGGCTATATGGCTAGGCAAGCTAGGCCTGTGCCAAGGGCCACAATTTTTAATGGGCCACAATTTTTTTAAGACTCATGCAAGGCTTTAGCTTTTTAGACTTTTTCTTCATAATAGCTATTTGACTGGATTGAAGGAGTTGTTAGTGGGCGGGCTACGTGTTTATTGTTGCAAATTGCAATTATATTGGGCCTCCAAAATATAATTACATTCTGTCTCAATTCTAACAATTCCAAATTCCTTATTAATTAAACCTTTCGAGTAGTGCTCACCTAGTCGATAACTGATCAAATAAAATTTGGATAATTATCATTAGATTATAATTTAAAGGTGGGGATTAAAACCTAATGAAATCATCTATTTTACTTTACTTATAGATAGTGTTTTTTGTTTTTTTACTATACCTTAGATAGTCCCGTATCAACCTGTCGTCTTTAATTGATTTTATTATGTTTTAATTTCCATCTTTTAGATTCTAATCTAATGGTGATTGACCAAATCGTATTTTGTCAGTTATTGACTAGGTGAATATAACTGTAAACTTTCCAGTCCTTTTCTTTTCCTATATAAATCATTCCATTTTAATTAATCTTTTCCTTTCTTATATATACGTTGTTGGTTAAGAATAAATTTCTAGCTAAGTGATTTAATTAAAGATTTTGCATATATAAAAATATAGCTTTAGTTTATTATTATTTGTTTTTGTTTGTTGCGTCGAAATTCATATAACACAATAGGTACACTCACTCACGTGTAGGTGAAGATTTTAGAGTTCAAATTTTGCTCCTAATAAAATTTATCAAAAATAAATAAATAATAATAATAAAAAATTATAGCTACGTCAAATCTAGTATTATTAGATTAAGAAACTTCTAGGGCCTCTAAAATCTTGAAGCCGGTCCTAGCTTTAAGCTCGGCTCAAGCTAGTTGATTTCTAACAAGCCGCCTGAGTATAAGCTGATTAAAGCTTGACTCAAGTTTGAGCTCGTTAATTTTGAGCATACCAAATCAAAGCTCGAGTCAAGTTTGAGTTGTCAAATCTCAGGAACCAATCAGCCTTACAAACTTCATGTACAAATGAGAAGAGCGGAAGTTGAATTGCCGGTAAGAAAGTTTGAAATAATTAAACTCAAAGGTGGTAATAATGAAAGAGGACCTAAAAGTAGTGTTTTATTACCATTTTGATGTACTGCCAGAAATTACTACTACACAATCGGACTGAGGAGAAAAAGAAAGCAGCCTTTTCTCAATCAACTAGTATATCCATACATTTATGTACAAAATAGGCATATACTTCAGCGGTAAATTTGACCTGGGCCCCCTTCACTTTGTTTTTATTTTATTATTCACCCTAAACTTCACTATTGGGTTTTGTAATTGATAATTACATTTTTTTTTTCGGTTACAAAAAGTTTAGCTAAGGGTAGGCCTACCCACTCGCAAGGTCAGGGCAAACCACAGACCTCGATGAGGGTTTACAGTGGAGTTTACAGATAATTGATAATTACATTTACGGTTCCTGAACTTTGGTTTTATTCCCATTATAATACACCAAATTCAAACTAGACATTATAAACATTAACCACATAGTGTTTACTAATAGAATGGGGTTAATAACATCCGTCATCCTCCAACTATAATAATGGCACAAAACTTTAACTTTTAACGCAAAACTCATTCAACTTTGAATAACATTTCATCCATAGTCCTTTTGGCCGTCATCTAACAAATAAACTCATCAGAAATGTTATGTGACATTCACATCATGTAATATTTTCACATGTAATGTTTTTTAATATGTTGATAAACTATGAAAGTGAAGAATCGATAAATATATCGATAAATTGATATTTAGGTTAAGAAAATTCGTTCTAAAGCATATTTTTTAATTTTATTTTTTTAACGGTGAAAAAATCACGTAATTTGGTTACCATGTGAAAGAATTATGTGATTTGGCTACCACATCCATTTTCCAGTGAATTTATTTGCCAGCTTCTTGCCAAAATGATTATGGAAATGTTATTTCAAACTTGAACGATTTTTATCTTAAGAACTGAAGTTTTGTGGCATTATTGTTCTATTTTTTATAGTTGAAAAACAATGAGCGCAATTAAATTCAAATATCTTATAATGGCATTAGAATGAATTAAAAACGTACAAAAATTAGCTTTGTTTAAAGTCACAATCTACGATAAAAACATGATATTAAATTTGGATAAATTAAAGAAAGATCCTTATGATTATAGAAAGAAGAGGAAAGTTGATGGTGTAGGGGTGTAATATTGTAGAGGTAGTTGAGGGTATATAGAAATAAATATAGGAGTGTGCAGTGGCGTACGTAGAATTAGGTAGGTAGGATGGAGGGCACACACACGCGGCGCTATGGCTAAAAAGGCTGCAAAAATGAGTGTTACAACGGAGATGGATGAATGAGGTGTTGCTATTTTGATATTGAGTTATCCTTTTTCTATACTGTACTTTCTTTTTCTTTCCTTTCTACGGACTAACATTTCTCTTTTGTCTTTCCCACGCGCTTTTACTTCCTCCCATCTCACCATCTCATCAGGGAAACACAGTAATTCAAACCCTACAATTATCAGTCAAACTGCAAAAAGTTTTATTAACTTCAAATAAATACGTTGTGAATTTCTGACTTTGTAAATAGATGATTGTAGTTTGTTTTTGAGTAAATTAAGTACTTTGATTTACATTGTTTGTAAAATTAAGGGAATGATCGATTTTGTTGGCGTAAATGAGGATATTTTTTCTAACCTTTGAGTTTAACTCTAACTTAACTCGTCAAAGGTCAGAAAAACATTTCAGGCAAAAAATGTTCTCATTTATCTCAACAAAATCGACCGTTTCCTTAATTCTGTAAATAATGCAAACTACAATCTTTTATTTACTTAAAGGCAAATCGCGATCTTTTATATACAAAATGACGAAACCACATACCATTTATTTGGAACTAACCTTAAAAATTTATATACTCTCATTTTTCTTTAAAAAGAAATTCATGACAAATCATGTCACAATTACTCCAAGTAATCTTATCTAATGCCTATGCTAATATAAGAAAACTTTTCTTTAACCTTGGACCCAAATTTTAAAACAAATAGTGCATTTACACATATTTGGTGGAAAGTTTTTCTTGATATATATAATATGTTGGTTTGAGCTATTTTCCGTCACCATGACGAATTATTTTGACACTTTAATGACGTTTCGGTAATTATTTGAAAATATTGTAATTTTATATTTCTACTCTTTTGAAATCCACAAAAATACAATACGGATTTTTTCTAGTAAAAGCATCGTTAGAGTAATTATTTTTCAAAAAATAATTAACAATGCTCGTTTTTTGCTCATAAATTTTTAAGGCATCTCTAATGGAACTCTAAATTTAAAGAGTTAACACTATGTTAAGAACCCTAATGTTACTTTAAATATCAACTCAAAAGATAAAGGGAGTTGAGCTTTACTTTAAATATGAAATATATGGAGAGGATGAAGTTGGGAGTTTTCTCCTTTCTTCAAATAATAAAATAATAAAATCAAATACTTTACTTTGCTTTATTCTAATAATAATACCTCTTTTCATTTAATTTGTTCTTTATTCTTTTTTTCATTATTAAAATATTGTTTACAAAATTAAATATAGAGTAAATAGTTGGAGTATTTTTAATATAGATACTATATATTTAAAGATAGAGCAAAGAAATTTAAAGTTAGAGTAGGCATAATAAACTAGATGCAACTTTGAAGATATTTTTGAGTTTTTATTTAACTTAACCAAGTTAAGATGATTCCGATATTAATGGATTTGAATTATATTCGAGAACTACAAATGATGATAACTTAATTCAATCAGTTGAAATGTTGCAGTACATCAACAAATCTTTTCCAAATATTTGAGTTGCTCACATAATAATATTGACAATATAAATTACAGTAACTATTTTTGAGAGAAGTTTTTCCAAATTAAAGTTGATAAAAAATAATTTCAATCAACTATATTACAAAAGAGATAGATCAGAATAAAACTTTTGCTAGATTGAATTACAATAATTCTAACTAGAAATTACACATGTACAAAAGTGAGAAAAGTAACAATTTTGTAGCTTTAATTTATTGCTGTTTCGATTTTTGTTTGTTTAATAATGTAGATATTTAAAAATCATTATTAATCTAGATGTGAAAAAATACAATCTGAGTTGACATAGAAAAAGATGACTGATGTTCTTGAGAAAGAACTATAATAATTGAGATTTTGTTTTTGTAATGCATAGTATAGGTGAAGTGCATAAATACACCATATCTAAAGAGCAAAAATACCATTAATCAATCTTCGTCAATGGACCACGTGAATTGATTACTATTGATTTCTGTTTAGAGAATGAAATTTATTACTTAATAAATTCAAATAAACACTTCCATCATCCGTGATAGGCACGTGATTGCATTCTTGTCTTTAAAAACACAACACACGCGCCATACACGAGTGACACATCACACTAACACGAGTAAATAAAAAACCGGACCACAAGCACAGCCTTTTCAGCTCTTAACTCAAACCAACTAACTGAAAATGAAACCGAAACTCTTTTCACTCAAATTACTAAACTACCCTCCAAAACAGTAGGCTCATTGGCCGATACTACCCCTCTGCAACAACTCTGCAACAATTCCTGCAAAACTATTTCTTCTTACACCTAGAATGGCCCTTCGTTTATTACATTATCACCCTCTCTCTTCCATTATATTTACCACATTGCCATTCACCTTCATAGCTCTGTCAGTTTATCTTCTTCCCTGTTTTTCAGCTGTCCGTACTTTTTCCATAGACAGACTATTGTGTTTATGTTGTAGCTCGGCCACCTAGACCTGGGGTTTAGGGTTAGATTAAGGATTATTAATAAGGGTGTCCCGGGGTTTACGTTATTCAAATTTCGTTATTCTCGAAGTTGGCGTATCTACATTTTTCTTTCGGAGGTTTGTCGTTTCTTATTTTTTAATTGATAGCTGTTTGAATTTCAGATTCTTTTTTTTTTTTTTTTTTTATCTTTATGTGATTTTTATTTTTTTTTTTTGTTTTTTTAATCTCTCTGCTAGAGTGAAATCAGGAATTTACTGTGTTTGTCTTGTTGAAATGGCGTTCTTGTGATTGATGACTTTGAATTTCTTTGAACAAGTTGTTATTTTTCTACAGTCTTAGCAGGTTCTAAAAGTATTTTATTTTATTTTTGAACTTATGCTAAAAAATATAAAGATGTCACCTTTCTGTATGAAATTTTGTGTATTTATTTGGGTGTTTTTTTTCTTTTCAGGTGGGTGTGTAGTGGTTTCCACAATAGTGGTAGATTGTGAGATTTTTGATATTGTTGTGTGCAAAAGGAAGTTGCTTTTTTGTTTTTCTGAAGTTGTGATAATGACGGAAGGAAGGCGGCATTCAGTTGATGTTCCGATTTCAAGGACTCTTATAGCATTAAGGAGGGTGAGGTCTTTGAGGGATCCATCTACCAATTCTATGAGCAAGTTCTCTACTTTACTTGAAAATGTGAACTGGGAAACTAACTCCGGCAATGACATTTCTTTGCAATTCTTGCCCGGTGCTGATCATGATACTTTTGGTCGATTGAAGAGTTCGGGTTTGAATGGGAAGGGTGAAGATGTCGATGATTTTGACATTCCTTCTAATTTGGGGAAAACCAAGAGTAAGTTGATCTCAGGTGTCAATTTCGGCGGTGATGACAATTTGGGAGCTCCTTTTAGGACTATGAAACTAGATGGATTAGATGACTGTGGTTTGAATCAGGAAGATATTCCTGGAAACAAGTCATTGAGTGAAAGATATTATAGCAACCATGGTAACAAAGGGTTGGAACTAGCATGTATCTCGCCATCGAGTAAGTGCTTGGAGGATGTGGATTCGACTAATGAAATGGTTTTGGGATCTCCCAAAGTAGAGCGGAGGAACCAGACTATGTCAAGGAAGAAATCCCAATACAAGAATCAAATGAAAGCATATGGTGTGATGGGTGATATTTTGAGCCGTGTAGGTAGTCCATGCCTATCTGGAAGTGATGCTTTTTCAAGCCACAGCTTGGCAAATGAAGAAACTGGTTTTGTAGAAAATGACCCTGGGTGTGGAATAAGCTGCTGCTGGTCCAGAACCCCCAGATTCCGAGAATCAAATCCATATTTGGATGCAGAAGGCCGTCCGTTGTTGTTCAAGGATGTAGATGACACTTCACAGGACCGGCATAGTAGCTGGAAACTCATTACTAGTGAAACTCCTAGGAGTTTCAGTCAGAAGTTCAGGCCGAAAACTTTTGATGAACTGGTTGGACAAAACGTACTAGCAAGGTCTCTATTAAGTGCAATTTCAAAAGGAAGGGTAACCTCATTTTATCTCTTCCATGGTCCCCGCGGTACTGGAAAGACTTCTGCCTCGAGAATCTTTGCTGCCGCATTAAATTGTCTGTCACTTGAGGAGGGTAAACCGTGTGGTCTATGCCGAGAATGTGTTTCCTTCTTTTCTGGAAGGAGCCGGGATATTAAAGAAGTGGATTCTGTAAGAATTAATCGGGCGGAAAGGATAAGATCACTCATTAAGAATGCAGCAATTCCTCCAGTTTCATCGCGATTCAAGATTTTCATAATCGATGAATGCCACTTATTGCATGGAGAGACATGGGCAACTTTTGTCAACAGCCTAGAGAACCTCTCTCGACATGCCGTCTTTCTGATGATTACGCCTGATTTGGATAAGTTGCCTAGAGGTGCAGTAACTCGATCACAAAGATATCATTTTCCGAAGATAAAAGACTCCGACATAGCAGCTAGACTGGGGAATATTTGTGCTCAAGAGGGTATCGAATTTGATCAAGTTGCTTTGGACTTCATTGCTGCTAAATCAAATGGTTCAGTTAGAGATGCAGAAATAATGCTTGATCAACTGAGTTTACTTGGTAAAAGGATAACAATGTCCTTGGCTTATGAGCTTGTGAGTGCTTATTTTAATTTAAACTATGCTCTATTGCACATCTTCTTATTGAAATATTGAAGTTTGTCCAATAATTTTGCAGATTGGAGTTGTTTCTGATGACGAGCTGCTTGATTTGTTGGAGCTGGCTTTATCGTCAGATACTTCAAATACAGTTATAAAGGCCAGAGAGTTGATGAGATCCAGGATTGATCCTATGCAACTTGTTTCACAGCTTGCAAATATTATAATGGACATTCTGGCTGGTAACTGTGAAGAAAACACTTCTGCAGTGAGAAGGAAATTTTCAGCGGACCATGCTTGTACGTAACTTATATGTGGTTATTAATCGGTTACTTTACTTAAGTATTATCCGTATTAGAGTTTTATGCACACTAATATTCATTTACTCTGTAAATTTTACTGCATTAATGTACATTGGCTTTTATTATTTGATGCACCTATTTGTATTTGTTTCAGTAAATATTTGATGTATGCTCAAAAAATTCACATTTCTAAAGTTGTACACATTGACCATTGGTGTGTCCGTATTTTAGTTTTGGAGTTTGTCTCACTCTGCCATCTTAATGGTTAATTTGTTTTAATTTATAGCTGAGTCGGACAAGCAAAGGTTGAATAGTGCACTGAAAATACTTTCTGAAACTGAGAAACAATTAAGAATGGCGAAGAACCAGAGCACGTGGCTTACTGTAGCTCTTCTACAGCTGAGCTCTCTTGAATCTCCTTCACTGGATGCTACTGATACAAATTCTTCTCTACGAATTTCTCACGACAGAGGTTGGATACCAATCTAATAAGTTCTGGTTTAAAAATATACGTATATGGAGTATGGTTTTTTCACAGTAATACGGCCTTTTAATGCTATAATACATTGGTTGCAGATGGCGAATATTGCAGCACATCATCTACAGGGGAGAGCTTGAAGCTTCTCTTATCTTGTTCCTGTAAAGATCACAAGTTGCACACAATGGGGATGCAGGGGGGTTGTAAATCATCATTGGAATCCGTATGGAAGAAAGCCGTAGAATTGTGCCAACCGAATTCACTCAAGATTTTTCTAAGGAAACAAGGGAAACTATCTTCACTTTCTCTTAATCAAGGTACAAGCATCTTACTGTTCTCTCTTAATCATATCAATTTGGATAATTTTGTAATATATAGAGATTGAAATTAACCGAGTACAACTGAAATTTCAGATCTTGCTCTAGCAGAATTAGAATTTTATCATTCTGGCCATTTAACAAGGGCTGAAAAGTCATGGAAGAAGATAGCAACATCACTGCAGTCAATTCTGGGGAGAAATGTAGAAATCCGAATGAACCTGGTAGTTCGTGCTCCTGTATCAAAGTATACAAAACTCAGGGAGCTATCGTTTAGTTTCTTTAGTTGTTCCCGCAGAATGCAGCACAAATCACAACTGCCTTTGGGGTGTGAGAGCGAGTTCGACTGTTGTGATCATATCTCTGAAAAGCCAATGGTAACAGATAAAACTATTTCAACTTGTTCTTCTGATTGTAGATCCAAAATTCCACATAACTTCTATCCTGGAGTTGAAGTTGTAAAGGCTTTGAGAAATAGTGATGGGAACGTACTAAGGGTTGGCACAACCTCTTCTCACAAATTATTGCAAGATGATTCATCAAAAGTCCCTGCATATGAAATTGATTCTGCAAAGGAAGAGGCGGGAAGCATTCAATATGACGTTTTCTCTAATCTGGAGACTGAAGATCAGCCGAAGTGTTTTCCGAGAACTCTCAACAGGCGCCAGAAGAGGTTGCATTCAGCTGATAGTTCTCGAGTTATTAGCACCAGTAATGAACAAGAAAACCAGCTTGCACTTTCTATTCCTGCTCATAAATCTGTTGAAACATGCAATGATTCCAAAGATGCTTTCGTGTTTAGCAGCAGCAACAATTACACCATCTCTGAGAGTGAAGACGGGTAAGAGCTTTTTAAGCATTATCTCGTGTATGTATACTGAACTATACAAGAAATCTTACTCTAGTCTTAAACCAGGAAATGTTTTGCCCATGTATGTATACAGAAGTAACTTACCAGACTCTTGCTTTCATTTGGCAGCCATGCTCTTTGTTGGAGAACCCCAAACTATTCAAACAAGGTAACTACCCTAATACTCTTGAAATATCTTCAAAACTACGTGACGCTAACCATGAAAAAGAAAAACCAAATAGTTACTGGACAATGACATTGAGGTCTCTCAATGGTCGGAATTATAATCATACTTGCTTATGAGTTATAAGCTTCGTACATGCCTTGACTTTTTCTCAGCTATACATGCCTCCGAAAACAAACTTTAGGCTGATGTGCATACTTGTATATTTAAAACTATACAACCAAGCTGGCAAAGTCTTGATAAAGAAGCATGCTTGCTGTTTCTTTTAATGATGTACTGAATTGTGTGTCGAATGTTGCAGACTCTGCAGTTGACGCGTCGACAAAGAAGGTCGCCCTTAGTAGGGTGGGTTCTTTCGTGTGCCTCTGCAAAATGATTCAGTGCTGAAGATATAGTTGTTATTACCTTGGGTACAATCTATATAGGAGCATCAAAGAAGCTGGCTCATATATATAAGATATATTCTTTACTATATGTATTATGCAAATGTTGGAAGGAAGGGGTGATGTGGTTATTGCATGCTCCTTTCGAGCTTTAAAACAATTTGATCTTCACATGGTAATGCATTTTAGTGGCAATTTTGTAATTATTATTGTTTCAAGTTGTTTCTTATAATTCATTTGTTGGAAAAGTATTTTAGAGTGCTCTTCGATTAGGTACTTCATAACTTTAGGTTTGAAATTTTAGAAACAACAAGCATATTTATATCGTATTTAATGTCTGATTTCACCTAATATTCTCTCAATTTTTCATTTATGTGAAAATAATATTTATAATAACATCAATCTTGTAATTAATATGACATAATAAATTTACAATTGAAAAAGGTAAAAATGTCCAATATACTTCAAAAGGAGGCAGATTAACATAAAACGTCATATAGATTATTTCTTCCTTTAAATGATACCTATATCAAAATGGATGGAGCTCCCTTTAAACGATATCTATTTCAAAACGGAGGGAACAGATACTAATAATTTTTAGCCCAAAAATAATTTATGATATCTTTAATTAATTATTTGTAGCATTTTTTACTTTTCAGAACATTTTATGTTATTATTTTTTTTATAGGAGTGTATGTTATTATTTTAAATATCTCGATGCGTGAAGTTTTAATTTTTGTACATAATATTGAGATAATAATTCATAATATGATTTTCTAAAGTTGAAACTCAAATTGAAATGATCTTAATCCATAATATGTGTATACTGATACCATTTGATAACTTTTACGACATTATTGACTTTTCAAAGATATTTACATTATTTTTAAAAAAAAGTATATACGTTATGATTTAAAATATTTTCATGTAAATAGTATGTTACTATTCATTTCACGTGAAGTTATCACTTACTTCCGTAATAAATGACACATACTCTTTGATATTTCAAGTTTTTTACACTATTTTCTTAAAGTATTTACACCTAATTAATACTTTGTTATCACATGTCACTTGAAGTCCAATTGCTTTCATTATTTGGAACACATATCCAAATGAATGTTGATTTGTGTTAATGCACACGTACACGCGCTATATAAAAATTGGTACTTGCATAAATTTGAATATCATCTTTGATTTTGTGCTATCAGTCAAAACACAACTGCTGAGAAGTGCGTTATTGACTTGCTGTCAAATTTCATGTGAAGTTGTCAGAGAGTCTTTGTAACGCATATTCGATGAATGATTTTACAAAAATGGTTACAATTTATATATCAATTAATTCCTGTTAATTTCTAATTACCAAGCCATTCAAGTATTCTATAAATACCATCCCAAGTGAAGGCCTAGCCATAGGTGACAATTAGGAGAAGAAGGAACTAAATGATATTATTCAGCTTGTTCTTCTATTTTTCTTATTATTTTGAGTGGTAGAATAAAACTTTCCATACTAGTTATGGAGCTTGAATTGCCAATCAAAATGGATAGATATTGTTGATGGAGGATTCTCTTCCTTTCTTCACATACAATCTTATTCATATTGATTGGTAAATTCTAGCTCCAAAAACAAGGAAGGGATACAATGTCCATGCCTTCTCTATTTATTTATTCATATCTGCTGAGTTTTCTTATGAAGCAAAAGATTAGAATCTTAAACAGCAGTAAAATATTTGTTTTTGCAATATTAACTTAGAATGGATTTTGATATATGTTCCCTCATATTAATATGTCTTACACCATCATTTTTTAATAAAGCTTTCCATGATTTTACATTACTCAGTTGATCCAGTGAGTGATATTATTTATCAAACTTAAAATTGTATTCGGGCCTGCTACACGAACCACCGTTTAAGGTCTCCGATTTATGGGGCTCTAATTTGACACATATCAAATAGGTATTTTCATTTAATTTCAAGCTTGTGTGGAATTATATATAATTCAGATTCCTACTACTGTTAATTGTCAAGATATCTATAGCAAATAAAGAAGTGTAGAACTGCAAAATCTGTTCCACAACTCCATGAATCTGGAAATATAGGGTCCGCTCGTTAGTCTTAATGTTGTGAGATCAAATGTAAGTGTCTGAACTCTAAGTTCAAATTGCTCCCGCTGATTTCTAAAATCACAGATCTCAGGAAATCTCCAGTGAATTGACAAAGTTTCCATTTTTCCTTTGTGGGGATACATTTGTTACATTTGTTAAATATCGTTTCGACATTAGAGCTTGTACACTCTCTAACCTTTGATCCGGTTGGAGTGGATCTCATGTGAGTTCAACTGAAAAGAATCCATAAAGCAATTTGAGCTATCAAAAGTTCCTCTAAGGCAACAACGAACAAACACTCACAAAGTATCACTTATTGATATAATGTTATATTCTATAACCATATTTTTTACTAAGCCTCTCTGGATTGTTTCATATAAGTATTCATTTAATCATCAACATTAAACAGTGATGCAATGCAGTAATTTATTCCAAATAAATTATCAAACCATAGTCATATTCAAATGTATCAAGGTGCCCCGAAAGGGAAATGCAACTAAAGCAAACTGTATTATCTCAAAATGAAATAACATTCCATAAACAGATGAAAAATAAATGAAGTACAAGTACATCCTCTCGGAGAGGTTGATCACTTCATGCTACTCCACCCGAGCCGCTACTTCTTTACTTCTTGGGCCCTATACGTCTAAGCAAATGTTCCATTCCTATAACAAAACAATAAGGCTTTAATTTAGATAGAATTTTTAATATACATGACGACATCCGGCCGAATCAATTAACCTTTTAACCCTCTTGTCATGTCAGCTCAATATTATTTGATATTTTAACTATTGGGTTAGAGAAAGTTTGTCAATGAATCACTTTAAACCATTACAATAAATAAAAATTAAATAAATTATAAGATATATAAAGTGATTTATTATGTTACTTATATAATTATAAATAACATACTATTATTGAATTTGCAGGATTGGTTGACTTTCAACATCAAGAAGTTGGACCACCATGAGTACCATAGGAATTGGAAAAATCTTTTTGCTCCTGCTTTGTGGTGGATTTGGTGCTGGAAATGTAACAAGATTTTTCAACATGAAGAAAGAAGCCTTGGAGACAAAGTTGCTCACATCAAGTCTAATCACTACATGAGATGGAAGCCTTCAAAAGAGATGATTTGTTGTCGCACAAACCAAAAACAATGTTGAAATCATGGTCAATTGGTGTTTTCCTGAGATGGATTGGTTCAAGCTTAACACTGACGAGTGTAGTAAAGGCAATTCGGGGCCTGCTGGAGCTGGAGGTATTATTCGGGACTATAATGGCATATGGATAGCTGGTTTTATGTTCAATATCGGCAATTGCTTATCGATCCAGTCGGAAACGTGGACAGTTCTGAAAGGCCTAGAAACTGCATGAAATTTGGGGATCAAACACTTGATTGTTGAAAGTGATTCTGAAACAGTGGTCAAATGGCTAAAGAATAGGAACGTTCATAATAGCATGTGTTCTAATCTTGTTGGAGCTTGCTTGGACCTTGTTCACAGAGATTGGGAAGTTCGTTTTATTCATACTTATAGAGAAGCGAATAAAGTTGCGGATAAGCTCGCTAATAAAGCTCTCTTAGAGCCTAAGGGTTTTTACTTGTTGTCTGATTGCCCTTCTTGGGTGGCGAATGAGCTGTGGCAAGATGGCATGACAGTGTCTTAGCCAAGAGTTATTAGAGACTTATAGTTTTTTCTCTGTTTTCTTGTTCTTTTTTGTGACTTTTTAAGCCCTCCATTGTATCGAAAAAAATAACATACCAATATAATATACCAATATTATTTCATATTAGAGTGGTAAGTTGCACTTTTCCAAACTTATCCCTAGAAAAATACGGAGTTGTTTAACTTTAACATTGCTTTTCCAAAACCTATAAGACAGTTTCTCAACTTTTTTGGTGAAAACAGTGTTGCTAAATGTAAAATTTCTTTCTAGGAAAGTTGGAAGAGCACAAAATCTTGTTTTCAACAAAGGGCAATTTATAACTTTTAGAGAAAACAACTATTTCAATTTAAGCAAAAAGTTGATATTAATATTTTTGTTGGTAAAATAGCCTTAAATTTCAAAAATATGTTAATAAAGACAAATTTTTCTTTTTATTTCTTAACTTTTAAAACATTTGTAATTACCACATACTTTTTAGCTTTTGCTTTTTTTCTTTAACAACACATTTTTCATAACTGCTTCTCTCCACAACTAACACCAAGATGACCGTAAAGCTCAAATGGGTTCGTATTCCAAACAAATATGATATGTTGATGGTGCATTAGGAATTTTGTCTCTCTAGTCTACTAAGAAGAACACATCTACTAACTTGGGCCAAGGAGACAGAACCTAGGCCCCATATCTACAGCCTAAAAAGAAATAAAAGCCCACCAGCCCACAAAGTAACTAGAAAAGAAGAAGAAGAAGAAGAAAAAGAAGGGCGAAAAACATCTACAATGGTGACTCTGAAATCTACAGTAACAGTCCTATGTCCTAAATTACTTGGACACAGAAAAGATCCAGCTCTTCTATGGCTTATCGGATCCCCATTTTACCCTCCTTTCACCATCATCTCCGCCTTCAGATGCATCCACACACTTCATAATTCTTTCTCACCTGACTACACCAAAGAATCAGGTCACTCTTTTTTTAAAAAAATAAAATTATTCAATTGCTTTTTATTCTAAAACATTTAATTTAAAATTGAGCAGAAGATGTTCGATTGCTGCTACTGAAAGGATTCTATGTGATCGGGGCCTTCATATCTGGAAGTTCTGATTCCAATGCTCGTGACGCCGTTAATGCTGCTGTTCAATTGAGGAAATTTTTAAATAATGGAAGAGATTTGGGGAATCAGGAGGATGTTATTGGAGCTGTTGCGATTCCGGATAGTGGTGATGTTCAGTTTTTTGTCTCAAGAGGTGGAAATTTGTCGAGCATTGCGTCTGTTGTTTATGAAGACAAGTCTGAGGAGTATGTTTGGGAGAATGGCTGTTTAGTTCGGTGTCAACTCCCCGTTAAGTTGCCATTTTGTATTCCGTTGAACAATCCCTCTGGTAAGTAGGTTTCGTTGTTGTGTTAATAGGTAGACTCGAGTTAGTTGACCACGTATAACTGCTACTTAGGCGGCTTCGAGTAATGTCAATGTGAGGGAAAAGGTGTGCTTTTTCGAGAGAGTATTAGCATTGGGAACAAAGACACTTTGGTAAGTGAATTTATAGATTAGACTATTTAACATGGATGGGTTCAGTACAACGAAAGGTGAATAACTTCATATTTTGAGAAAAAAATGGAAAAGCTTAGTTTTAGATTAATATGGCAGGGCACAAGAGGAAGGGATGATTGACGTAATTTGTAAAAGTAATTGGGAAGGGATGTTGCATAAAAGATTATTAGAGTACTGATATTGAGTATGTTATCATAAGTCCTGTGGTGGCGTAAAGTTATTGGGATGGGAGAACTCTTGACTCTCGAGTAGAGTAGAGTGTTAGGTTTCAAACTATTCATGGGTGGTAAATTTCATGAGTTCATGTTGATTTATGACATGGGTCTCATTATTGTCTGCAGATGCTGAGAAGATGTACTTGCAAGCAATTGAAGCTGCCGCTGCCCAATTTAAGGATTCGCAAGTTGTATATGTGGTAGAAAGCTTAAGGGAGAAATCTCCTGAAGTGTGTAGGCCTGTTATTCTTCGTGGGAAAGAATTGGATTTTAACGCAGATATCTTAGATGTCAAGCTCGTCGATAAAGAAAATCCTCAAGATTCTGATGCAAAAATGTTAACATGTAGAGAGTTTTGTTGTAAAAGCAAATCTGCTTCCATGGCGGTTTCTGCAGAGGTAAGTAATTCTAGTTCTTTGCATTCTTTGCACTATCAACTCTCACAAATGGTTGTTCCTTTTCATTTGTTGTGAAAACTTTTTTTGCTTAGAATGCAGATATATTCCAAGTAAGCCTTCTGTTTAACAAATCAGAGAAATCCACAAAAACCAGAGTACCTGTTGCTGAATATTTTCCAGGTATTATGGGCTTTATTTTCAAACCCAAGAAGGTTACTAACTCATATGTGCTCAGTGTGTTTTGTGATGTTTATATTGAGATTTTTAATCACAATCTTATACTAGACATCTATCTTTTAACTCATTGCACATTGTCGTTGATTCAGCTTTGGAAGATGCCAGACTTTTAGTTGTGGATTTTGAGCTAGATGTACTCTGCTATGCATCCAAGGATCTGTCAGTGAGATCTGCTATTTCAAATTTGATAATCCCAGGGCTAGTTGATCAATTATATTCAATGAAGAACTTAATCTTGCCTGACCTTTTAACACCACATCTACAGGTGAGAACTCTTTTCATTATTAAAAGATTTAGCATTGTGCTATTGCTAGGCCAAGAACCAACTACTTGAAACGTTAGGAATAAAACAAAAGAAAACTCACTCTCTTGTCGTGATTTCTATCCTCCATGTTCCTTGTCATAATGTTCTTCCACTCCGCCCAAGACCCAACTTTTTGGCTTGTGTATCTATCATACATGAACTCCATAATTGGCTGTTTGGCACATAGGATCATCTGAGTCCTAAGGTGCCAAACCTTTGTTTTGTTCCATGTCTTCTTTTCCTGTGTGCACAATCCCAGTGTATTCACTTTATGCTTGAGTATCTCTACATGAATGTGAAACTGTACCCTGGCTCATTAATTGAAATATTGAAGCTACATGATTGTATGGTTTTAGTAGGGTACAAGGAACAGAGCAACACCTTCTGTAGAATACATTACATGTGAAATATTATTGGGAGGTCAGGAATAAGTTGAGCCTTTGATATGTTTTAGTATAGGATGCAACAATCTAGGCCTGTTTTCGTGTACAGTTTCCTCAGACAAATTGTGTTGGTTACATGCGAATTGTATAAAGCATAATTTATTAGTTGGTCTTTTTTAAGTTCTGGAATCCTTGCAAGAACAGTGCCAAGGAGTTCTAAAATAAAAGTCAAATACGGAAATGCTTCTCTTGATCTCTATTCCAAAAGCACCATGAGTTGTTAACAGTAAAAATAAGAGAATAATTGATTGTTTTGTGCTTCTATTTCTTTGTCTGTTATGTACAAGGGTTTGTATATCACCAGTTGACAACACCAGGATTACTTTTGCCAAAATTTAATGCTGAACGTCTCTGTTCTTCCGAAAATGAGCTGGCAATTTGGTACTTCGTTTTTGCAGTTACGTTGTTACCACTTCAATCCACCTGGGCTTTTGCATCCAATAACTGTTATCTATGAACTCAATTATGGGGAGACGGAAGTGAAACAAGGTGAGTACTAAACAGTAGGATGACTACAGTTTTCGCATGTCAGTGTTAGCAGTTGTTTGCCATACAAGGAAAAAGTACTTTTGAACTTTGTTAAAGAAAAACGTCATGGAAGATTTCAAGTCCAGATCCTAAACTAACGACGTTTCTTATTGTTATCCTTCCTTGCATACTGCAAGTCGAAACTTGGGCAACAAATAATTGATATTGTCTGTGAAGCACGGGAAGGTTCTTCTCCTTTTAACCTATCGATTAATGTTTTAAAATAACAACCTCCACCAAATTACGTGCAGTTATTAGGAAGCTGATTTATAACTTTACACATGCTTCTGTGTGCATGATGGTGAAGGAAACATAATTTCTAAGCGGAATACATATTATGCCCCTGAACCTGTGCCAAAATTTCAATCACCCCCTTGAAATTTCAAAAGTTACAAATGACCTCTTATTTTTCCCAAAAGTTACATGACTGCCTATTCTTGTCTATAAGTTACAAGTAACCCCCTATTCTTATCCAATTGCTCTCAATAACCCCAAATTTTAAAATCGATGGTACTAAAAGGTGTAAACTATAGATGATATCGGTTTCAAATTTTTTATTTTTCGGTGATACCATCAATTTTGTAATTAGCGGCTATTGGGAGCAATTGGACAAGAAGAGGGGGTCATTTGTGCTTTCGGAAGCTCAGGGGGAGTTGAAGTTTTGGGACAAGTTCAGGGGTAAAAAATTAAAAATACGTATTAAGCCTTTTTTCTATGGTTGATGGTATTGCAGATCTTTAGAGGGATAATGGAAGCCTCCTTTATTTGTGAGATCATATTTGAGATTGTTAATTTTACTATTGGTTTACCAGAAGATTATTTCTTACAGTTGAAATTAGAAGAGCATTACACATGAGGCTGGGGCTACCTTTTGACCGTCCTCTTCTAAGGGTTGCTAATGCTCTGGATTTCTCTGCAACGAAGGATATTTCAGGGAGAAACTCAAGAAGAAAAGGTATATATATCCACTTCCAAATGAAAAAACAATCTGGTTGAATAATTATGGAAGCAATTCTTACTACGCAAGTTATGAACTGATTTTTGCATTTTCTTGTGTAATATCAGGCTATTCATTGCTCAAAGATGTGCATATCGGGATCCCAAATAGTGGGGGTCAGTAGTTTCCATGTATTTACTTGGTTTGCCTGTCTGCATGGCTCTTTGATGTCATTTTCACTAAAACCTAATCTTCTTGCAGTCTCAGGGGGGATTGTCTCGCTTGTTCAAGGTTCTTATGAATATCATCACTATCTTCAAGATGGCTTTGATGACTCAGTAATGAAACGTTTCTCTCTATCAGTACAATAATTGACAAATCATCTAATGAATTAATAGATGATTCACTAAATGTTGAGCATATCAACTCTCGTTTACAGATTATTGCGATATTGTGGGAGGTCAACCGGTTGAAGTTAATCATTTTATTGAGTTACTGGTCTCTGTTGTTTAAAACTGGTGTTTTGAATTTACAGTAGTTAAGTTGTGGATATATCATAAATAGAGCATGTCCTTGTTGTTTTGGGCTTTACTAACGTTTTTTTTAATTATTGTTTTCCATATTATGTAAATCTCCTGAAATCAAACTGATGGTAGTTTGTTTCATGTAGGATGTTGTTTCTTCCTCATATCTAGTATGGGAAAAGATAAATCATTATTATTATTTTTGTTAGATATCTCTTGTGCAATGTCTCTGTAGGCCTGAATTTAATAGATGATGAAGGGGTGCTCCAGTGTTATTTGTTTTGGTGGTCTTTCTACTTAGATATTGTTTTAGCATCAACTTTATTACGTGATTGGTTTCTTACAATTTCTGAAATTTGATTAGGAATATCAGCATTATAGTCTATTTAAAGCACAATTGTTGTACTATTACAACTGAAATTTCTTTTCCATCAAATCATCTTTGCTCATATGGTTTGTCGTTTATGTATGGATTTTTTAGGGCTGGGGTTGTGCCTACCGCTCTCTACAAACTATTGTTTCATGGTTCAGACTCCAACACTATACTTCCCTTGAAGTTCCTTCTCATAGGTATGTAAAGTTCACAATTGCTAATGCAATAGAATATATAAAATACTCTGCTATCTAATGGAGCTGTTATTCTGTTGAATTTAAAAAGGGAGCATTCATTTCATATAATATGATTGAAGTTCTTGGTTTTGGTGTCAATATCATGAACTTAACACTAAAAATCTGTAGGGAGATTCAGCAAGCACTAGTGGAGATTGGGGATAAAGATCCTTCTTTTGTTGGATCTCGGGATTGGATTGGTGCCATTGAATTGAGCTTCGTTTTGGATAAACTCCTGGGTGTAAGTTTTCACTATCTTATGTTTATGGTGAAGATTGAGGACATATTTTGTTGCATTGCTTAGCGTAATCAGATTTCTTCGAATAGACTTGAAAATAAGTTCTTGCATCTTACAGGTGACTTGCAAGATCATGAATGTGAGATCAGGAGCAGAGCTTCCTGAAAAATGTAGAGAGCTTGCAATGCACTTTGAGAATCAAGGAACGCCTATTATGATTGGTAAGTGAGGTCTCTACACGTATGATGCAATTATCATTTTTCATTAAATAAATTCATCTTAGAGAACAGAAACAGTATAACCCCACGAGTCTGTTGACTGTGTTTCATATGAATGCAGGTGGTGGTGTTCTGGCATATACCCTTTTGGGTGTTGATTATAATGAAAGCAGTGGAGACTGTGCCTTCCTAATACTTGATCCTCATTATACTGGGAATGATGAGCATAAGAAAATTATAAATGGTGGATGGTGCGGGTGGAAAAAAGCTGTTGATAGTAAGGGAAAGAATTTCTTCTTGCATGACAAATTCTATAATCTTCTGATGCCTCAGAGGCCTAACATGGTATGACGCACGGAATTTGTTGCTACCAGGACCATCCAAAGCAGTTCTGCTGACATTGTGTCATGTGAATGGTCTAGGACCAATTCAGTCCCTAACCATTCTAGAAGTTTTAGTTACGATCATATGATAACGACTTAAAGTGTATATGCCAGTTTGAGGTTCTATTCTATATGGTCAATGTTCCAGTTTCTAGCTTACTGGGAGAATCTTCAATATTTGTAGTGTATGTTTTGCGACTCATTATCATTTCTTTGCAGTTTCGCACTTATAAATTTTGTTTTGTTACATAAGTAAGATGATGATGTTGATAAATTTTTTCTGCATACAATTTGATTGCTACAGATCTTAACAAGTCCATCATCGTCATTCATATCAATATCAGATTTATCCAACCTTTTACATGTAAAGAAAGATTTTGTTGCTTAGGCTTTGTTCTTTATAATTGAACTGAATATTACTGAATTTTTTATAACTGAACTGAATTCAAGTACTGAACTGAATGCTCCTCAAGGATTACTATAACCAATAATGGTTAGATAGGATGCAAGGTTATTGCAAAATGATTAGTTTAATCAGTTTAATCAGTATCCTATAATTGGGTCAATGTTCAATAAAATTGATGTTAATTTTAGCTTATAGAATTTCAGTTTAAACTTACTATTTTGACGTTTGAGTTCTCTTTAAGAGTTCAAAATTTAGAACCTAATTTTCTTTGATTAGATTATTTGGACGGTCAAAATAAAGAATTTGATTTGAATTGATTAAATTGATTAGACGTTCAAAATTCGACTTGTTTTCTAGTAGTATTGGGCCACTCTACTAGACGCTATCACATTGTAGTTTTTAATACGAGTAATAAACGACATCGTTTAAACCCAAAACACGAGCACCAAGCAACAAAAACTCCTCCTTCCTATATGGAGAGTAGAGAGTGAAAGCATTGAATCCGAACAATGGCTGCTCTATTAACAAACCAACTAGTTCTTGTTCCATCTTCATCATCATCTTCCCCTTTCTCCCGCCAAACCTCAAACCCCTCAAATCATAACCTCTTTCTTTACCCTAAACCCTTTCAGCCATCTCTTTTTACCCGTCACTCCACTTCTTTCCCCCACTCTTCTCCCCCCATCTTCCTCCCATTCCTCCAACAACAATCTCAACAAGAAGAAGAAGAAGAAGAAGAAGAAGAAGAAGAAGAAGAAGAACCCCAAGTTAACAAACTAACGGAGGAGGAAAATGAAGACCTTTCCGACCCAATTCTCAGATTCTTCAACTCTCAAACTTCAGCCAAAGACCCCCCCATCCAAGCCAAAGTCAATCTCCAGTCCAACCGCCGTTCTTCCTGGCGTCTCGCTCCTACATTCCATTCCAACGCTGACCCTGAACATATTCTCACCGGAGGAGGGAATCATCAAAATCAAGCATTACATACTGTGGATTCCAGTTTAACTACTCCGGGTATTGTTGGGGAGATTATTCGAATGGCGAGGGATTTACCGGAGAATGTTACGTTGGGGGAGAAATTGGGTGCTTATGAGGGGAAAATTAGTGAACAAGAGTGTGTTGAGATTTTGGGGATCATGGGGGAACAAGAGGGTATCATGAATTCTTGTTTGTATTTGTTCGAGTGGATGGGGTTGCAGGAGCCGTCTCTTGTTACTCCCCGTGCTTGTACTGTTATGTTTCCGTTGTTGGGGAAGGCCGGTATGGGTGACCATTTGATGGTTTTGTTCCGCAATTTGCCCAAGAGTAAGGAGTTTGGAGATGTTCATGTTTACAATGCTGCCATTTCTGGTCTTCTACATTGCACTAGGTATGATGTTCTTCACACTTTGATATTATTTATGTAGAATCATATGACCAAATAGGTGATCTTTATGCTTTAAGAGTGCCTTGTACTTGTCCGGATTGTTGATTGGTCTCAGAACTTTGGAGATATCTCTGCTCTTAGACTTGCTATAAAAAGTCTTATTAGCCCGCTAAGTCAACCTGGCAGAACAAGGAGAGGTTTAGATAATGCACTTAAGCAAGTTCATGAGACTCATTGATTATTTCAAGTTATAGACACTCCAAGGGGTCAATAGGTCGTTTTCAGCAACTTCAGAATGCCATAAGTCATTATAAGCAGGTAAACGTGCTAATGATGTATCTTTAAAGTTTAGGGCCTGATTGGATAATTTAGACAAGCACAAAAGATCTTCAGGTGCACTAGGTCTAGATAGCATCACATAATTTTGACTCGAGATCTGACTTTCCAGCTGGGCATTCTTTCAACACGATTACTCTTGACTCGAGTATCTATAAGCGCATTACTACATTGAGAAAGCCGAGAGCAAATTTTGTTCTGTAATTGCATTATTGACCGATTAATTTTAAGTGCAGGAAAATTATAAAATTAATATTTTGGTTGTTTTATTGAACAAATCAATCTTTTCTCACGCAATTTTACTTCTGATTTTCCTGTTTTACATAAATAATTTCAACTAATTTCCATATTGGAGTTCATTACTGATATCTAGTTGTATATATCAGGTATGATGATGCTTGTGAGGTGTATGAAACCATGGAAGTAAACAATATTGCTCCAGATCATGTCACATGCTCTATAATGATTACAATCATGAGGAAGAAGGGCGGTTCTGCGAAAGATGCTTGGGAGTTCTTTGAGAGAATGAATAGGGAAGGAGTGAAATGGACTTCTGAAATCCTGGGAACTCTACTAAAAGCATTCTGCGATGAGGGATTGAAAAATGAAGCCCTAATTATCCAAGTCGAAATGGCAAAGAAAGGCATTTTTCCGAATGCTATTGTGTATAACACGTTAATGGATGCTTATAACAAATCTAACCAAATCGAAGAAGTTGAAGGTCTCTTCACTGAGATGAAAGTAAGGGGCATTAAACCTACTTCTGCTACCTTCAACATTCTTATGGATGCATATAGAAGACGAATGCAGCCTGAGATAGTTGAGAAGTTGCTGCTAGAAATGCAGGATGCAGGGTTAGAACCGGATGCCAAATCATATACATGCCTAATAAGTGCATACGGGAGGCAGAAGAAAATGAGCGACATGGCTGCAAATGCATTCTTGAGGATGAAGAAAGCTGGTATAAAGCCAACTTCCCATTCTTATACTGCTCTTATCCATGCTTATTCGGTCAGTGGTTGGCATGAGAAAGCTTATATTGCATTCGAGAATATGCAAACTGAACGAATTAAACCTGCAATGGAAACTTACACAGCTCTGCTGGATGCATTTAGGCATGCCGGGGACACACAAATGCTGATGAAGATTTGGAAAATGATGATGCGTGACAAAATTGAAGGGACAAGAGTGACATTCAATGTTCTTCTTGACGGTTTTGCTAAACAAGGTCAATACGCGGAAGCAAGGGATGTGATATTTGAATTTGGGAAGCTCGGATTTCAGCCAACAGTGATGACTTATAATATGCTGATGAATGCATATGGGCGGGGAGGACAACACTCAAAGTTACCGCAGCTATTAAAAGAAATGGCAACTCTGAAATTAGAGCCGGATTCAATTACGTACTTGACGATGATATATGCATACGTCCGTGTTCGCGATTTCAGACGAGCCTTCTTCTACCACAAAAAAATGGTGAAAAGTGGACAAGTACCGGATGCGAGGTCTTATGAGAAGCTTAGGAGAATATTGGATGCAAAAGCAAAGATTAAAAACAGGAAGGACAAGAGTGCCATACTTGGTATAATTAATAGCAAAATGGGAATGGTGCAAGTTAAGAAGAAAGGTAAGAAAGATGAGTTTTGGAAGAACAGGAAAAAGCCCATCAGAATACATAGAGTTGAAAGTGAGTCCTGAGAGGAGTAGAGTGAGTGTATATGGCTTCAACCATCTGGATCTTGAATGTGGAACTTAAGCTGTAAAATTTGAATCTTTTAAGGTTTCACTTCTGCAGGATCCACGATTTTCAGGTTCGATTTTCACTAAATACATGCTCCGGATGCTTGGGATAAAAGGCCTTAGCTCTGTTAGGAAAAGGGTGTTAACTAAATATATCTTAACATCATTCTGATATCAAATGAATGTTTGAACAAGTTGAGGTTTCACTAAATGCAGTTGCCAGATGTATAATATTAGTTTATTCCTATATATCCACTTTGATAAATATTTGTTTTGATATGTACAGACTAATTAAATATTAGGATAATTTAATTAAAGCTTTAAAGTGGTTGGTGTTGATGGTTAGATAGAATATTTTATTTTCTCTAGAGAGGTTAAGGGTAAGATTTTGTTGTTTTTGACTGATCAAAATTTAAAGAATAGATATTGAAATTAATGTTACGGAATTTAAGTTGAAAGAACGCAGCTTCAATCGCTGCTATCATTTGGAATTTGCCACTTTGAAAAATACTTAAAGTTAAAAGTTGCTCCCTAAGAAGTTACTTCCCCTAGTTGGAGTTTGTTCATGACATCACCTGGTATTAGCTGAAAAAATTAGGATAGAGTTGTAGTATAATGGAGCATGCAGTGGATAGAAAATGGTGTAGCAGCTTTAAAATAAAGTGCAGGACACCTTAGAAAAAGTGTTGGATTGAAAATGGCTAAAAGAGTGCTACAAAACCTTTTATGCCGACACTTTGAGATCTGGAACATTAAATAAATATTGTGGAATATTTACACTGTTGTAAATAAGGTTATTTGACTGTTTAGGTTTCATTTAGACGTTTAAAATTGAGCACTTGATTTGGACTAATTGAATAGAATTGTCTAAGCGCTCAAAATCTGATTTGTCACCAACTAATTCTTCGACTAATTCCCAATTAATCTTTGAAGGTTTCAGTTGTCCAGCTAATGCCTTGCATCTTTTACTACAATAAATATTGAAGATGTAATTGTTAATTAATGTAACGGCCATTATAATAGTATTGTGTATGGATGAAATTCAATATTATTTAAGGAATATATAAGAACTATATATAAACAAGTAAATAACTTAGTTATTCCAGAACATTAGTGATTTGGTCCAAATCAGAACGAATCGAATTTGCAGAAATTCACTGGCCACTTTTTCCCGTAAAAAATAATAGTCCAATTCAATATGCTTCATCTGCGCAATGGAAAACGGAATTTTCATTTCTTAAAAAAAGAAAACATTATCTTTTTAGTATTGCATTTGTTTTATTTATACTAACACTGTCAATTCGAAGTTTTGTTTGTCCCCAAATTTAAATGCAACTAATTTCATGTCTTTTTTTCATAGATCTTTTTTCTCTCTTTTTCAATCCAAGCAATCTTCAATCCTATGGAAAGTTAGTAAACACAATTTGATTTTTTATTTATTTTGTTTTTGATAAAGCATAATTTGAGTTTTTTTTTCTTCTTTTAACGGGATAACCATCATCCCTAAGAAAAACGTAATTATTGTATGGAGGTGTCAATATTGTTGAAATGCTCATATTTTTATGGTTTTGTGGTATTCTCTTCATTAAAAAGTAAAATAAAAAACCTTAGGTATTATTATAATACTTTCAAAAACTCTCATTTTAAGCCGAGCACTTTTGAGAGTACAACTCATTACATATGATTTTAACGACAATATACAAACACTTACATTATCTCTTTCTCAATTAATGCTAAAATATCAAAATGTAAACACAATTAATTTATCTCCTTTTATTTTCGATAATTTTTAGGAAAAGTTAGTAACCACGTTTTAACATTTAATACGATTCATTTAATGTCCAAACCAGAATCATAGTGTCAAAATCTCAAACTTGAGATGTAACATCTGTAAACCCTCTTTTAAGTGTTCTGAAATTTAAAGATAAATTTCAACAACCAGAATACAACTGGATTCATACGTTCACAACCCCATCGTCTCACTCAATTAATAATATCCTACTACATATTTTTTTGGTTACATATCCTACTACATATTTCTACAATAAATGTGATGTAATTAGAATAAATGAAAGGATTTGAAATTGATTGATTAGATAATGGAAATGCCAAAAAAGAAATAAAAAATTTTCTTGGCACACAAGAAGAAGTATAATGGACATAGTTTGTATGAGAGTAGTATTTGCAAAGAGCAATAGCATGGGAGAAATAGGTAATTTAGAGAAAGAAAAAACCCTAAAACCGAGAGGCGGGTGGAAAGAAGGAGCAGCCAGTAGGGAGGGCGCCACGTGTAGAGTGAGATGATAGATAGATATATATCACACTCGTTGACGTGTAACCGTAAGCTCAGCCTCCCTATAAATACCCCTCCTTCTCCATTTCTCATCCATTTCTCCATTTCACTCTTCTTCATCATCATCAACATACATACATTTTCTCACCTCAATCATCACTCCTCGCCGCCGCGGCCGCCTTCGATCTTTCGTTTGTTGTTCAATCGGAGTTCCTCTTTTGAGAGATCCGATTGCTTCTATTGCCTTGGCTCGAGATCCGGGCCAAGCAGCACCAGAAGTGTCGGATTCGGGTTTTACTTTTCTTACTAGGTTACTTTTCTTACTCTTTCTTTTACTTTCTTGCGTTTGTTTGTTTCCCAAGAAAATGTTACTTTCAATCTTAGGTTTCTTCTTGCTTCATACTAGATTCAACTTATTCCAACACCACACTCTTGCTCACCGTTTTCTTTTCTTGTTTTATACTTGCTCTTCACTCTTATCGTCAATCTGTGGACTATAGTCAACTCATTCATTGACTAAAGACTCTGTTGCAACCTTATTATTATTATTATTGTTGTTGTTGTTATTATTATTGTTGTTTTTGATGATGATGTTAGTTTTTGTTGTTGCTGTGGTTTAGAACTGGTGGCGGTAGAATTGTGTAGTGTAGAATGGCGTCGGGTGAGGGATTTTTGACGGAGGATCAGAGAGAAACAATGAAAATAGCAAGTCAGAGTATGGACATCTTGTCATCATCTCCAAAGAATTTGTCATCGTCCCCAAAATCCTCATCTACGTTGCTTTCTGAGCATAACTTGAAAGTTTCTGCTGCTGGAAAAGCTCCAACTTCCGGGATTGCAGTCAGGCATGTACGAAGGTCACACTCGGGGAAGTTGGTGCGTGTCAAGAAGGGTAAGTATGATATTCTTATGCCATTGTGGTTAAAAGATAGGTTGATTTTTAGACATAATAGCTTTATTCCGTGACTCTGGCTTGCCTGTATTGCTCTTTGTTGTATTATTATCCCAATCTTATGTTAAATCGATCATCTGCATTGTATTAACCTCGGATCATTCTGAATCTCAATTTTCTTTTATCTGCAGGATTATTATTTGTTTAACTAGTTCGAGATCTTATTGTTGTCATTCTTGATTAGTTTAAGACTAAGAATGTGATTTAGTGCTGGTATGCTTAGTTTCAGAGCGAATTTGGGGTAGAACTGTTTAAACTGCTTTCTATTTCTAACCAAGTAGGCTGGGAAGGTGAGAGCAGAAAGATCGAATAGGTATGTTGTGAAAAGTTATTAGAGTTTGTGGCAGGAATTGTCTTACCTTGATATCATAGATGATCGATTTGAGTTAATTCTTTGTGTAGTTCTTCCTTGCTTTCTGTTATGTCCTACATTTGTCTGATCAATTTAATCATGTTTCTTTGAAGACGCAAATGTTTTATTTGTGAGTGCTGCATTAACTTAATTAAATTCTCTCCACATGCATGCTGCCATAGGATGTACATACTTGTTATGCAGCTTTTGTCCTTGTGGATTCTAGAAGACAATTTTGAATTTATAGGATATCAGAATGCTTGTACATGTGTTGGATGCACACTATCCCTACAAGTTAAACTTTTTTTTCTCAGAATAAATTTACAAAACCATTGTATGTTTCTGGGCAACTTCAAATTCTTGCTTCTGTGTGTTGATCGATCAGTTTTGAGCTTGCAGGCTTTAATTGGTGTTTTGATTGAAAGACCAAGTGATGCGAGCACTCTGAATATTGAATGTTGAATTATAAACCTGATACACACATAGGTTCCAGATGTTTGATTCTTCTTCTTTTTTTGAAAGAGATAATTAAGTTATGCATGGAAATAGAGCATTTTGCACAAGTTCATCGTAAAACATTTCAGACTACCTTCTGGTGGTTGAAAAAACCTTGGCAATTGAAAACACATGTTTCAAGGGCTTAAATACTTAGTGAATGAAACTGAGAGAGTGGTTAACCCTGATCCACACAGGAAATATGTGTCTCATGGATTATGCTGTGTGCGAATATCTCAGTATGTGTGTCTCCAATATGTGAGAATACCCGACTTTTTTGGTGAAATCAATGCTATTGTGGTTTTAGAGGCAATCATCAATCTTTGTGCAGAATATCTTATGTGGTCTATTTTAGTTGGTTAACATGTTTAGGACTTTGCATAGTTTCTTTGATGGAATGGAGTGTTTATTTAGGTGATAACTAATTTACTCAACTTTCTTTTGTCCAAAAAAAAGTGTGTTCAACGAAAAAAGCGTATTGGAAAGGAACACTAATTTTTTTTAAATAGTGCTGGATTTGATTCTTTAAGTAGAAAGTTACTGAACCTATAATGTCTACACTGTTTACATTAGCTATCCTGCTGCCATATGTCTGTCTTGTATGATTGGTCTTCAGTTTCTTATCTTATCAAGTCTTTTCTGTTCATACTATTTACATTAATTGATCCTGGTGCCTTGTGGTTTCTCACTCCATGATTGGTCTTCACTTTCTTACTGATATGAATTACATGCCTGTTCCCTTGTTACACTCGTTCTTATACTGGTCTGTGCTCATGTTTTTGGGAATTCATTTACAATTAAACTTCCAATTAGTTATGTGCTGATTAGTTGTTCTGTTCGATTAATGGCAACAGATGGTGGTGGTGGTAAGGGCACATGGGGCAAATTGCTTGATGCAGTTGATGGTGACTCTCATGTTGATCGTAATGATCCCAACTATGATAGTGGGGAGGTAATAACTTGCTCTATAATCTGACTTGTATTTCAATTCCTCTGGCTCTATGAGAAACCTAACCTACAACACACTTCCATGCTGGGTTTCTTACTTATCTTCAGTGCCTTGATTTCTGTGCATCTTTTTGCAATGTTTCCATAAAAATTAATTGGTGGTCTCTTCTATGTAAATAGGAGCCTTATGAGCTTGTGGGGGCAACTATATCTGATCCTTTAGATGATTACAAGAAGGCCGTGGCTTCCATAATAGAGGAGTACTTTAGTACTGGTGATGTGGGAGTGGCTGCATCTGACCTCAAAGAACTTGGCTCAAGTCAATATCATCCTTACTTTATTAAGCGGCTTGTCTCTATGTCCATGGACAGGCATGATAAGGAGAAGGAAATGGCTTCTGTCTTGCTGTCTGCGCTTTATGCTGATGTCATAAGCCCATCTCAAATTAGAGATGGATTTGTCATACTTCTCGAATCTGCTGACGATCTTTCAGTAGATATACCAGATACAATTGATATCCTTGCTTTATTCATAGCTCGTGCCGTGGTAGATGATATTCTTCCCCCAGCTTTCCTTCCTAGGGCAAAGAAGAGTTTGCCAGAGTCTTCAAAGGGCTTTCAAGTTCTCCAGACTGCTGAGAAGAGCTATCTCTCAGCCCCGCACCACGCAGAACTTGTAGAGAGGAGGTGGGGTGGTAGTACTCACATCACTGTTGAAGAGGTGAAGAAAAGGATTGCTGATCTGTTGAGGGAATATGTGGAAAATGGGGATGCTTTTGAGGCATGTAGGTGTATAAGAGAGTTGGGGGTTTCTTTCTTTCATCATGAGGTTGTCAAGAGGGCTTTAACTCTTGCCATGGAGAATCGAACTGCTGAACCACTTGTACTGAAGCTATTAAAGGAAGCTTCTGAGGAAGGTCTGATAAGTTCCAGTCAAATGGTCAAGGGATTTGCTCGGTTAGCAGAGAGCCTCGATGACCTTGCTCTTGACATCCCAAGTGCAAAAGCTCTGTTCCAAACTCTGGTCCCAAAAGCTATATCTGAGGGATGGTTGGATGGGTCATTCTTGAAATCCTCCAGCGAAGATGGACAGGTACAAGCTGACGATAAGGTAGTCAGAAAATACAAGGAGGAGATTGTCACAATCATTCATGAGTATTTCCTCTCTGATGATATTCCTGAATTGATCCGAAATCTTGAAGATCTTGGCATGCCTGAATATAACCCAATTTTTCTCAAAAAGCTGATAACTCTTGCTATGGACAGGAAAAATAGGGAGAAAGAAATGGCCTCTGTTCTGCTTTCTTCCCTTCACATTGAGATTTTTTCAACAGAAGATATAGTTAATGGCTTTATTCTGCTATTGGAATCTGCAGAAGATACCGCCCTGGACATCTTGGATGCTTCAAATGAACTTGCACTCTTTCTAGCTCGAGCTGTGATTGATGATGTCTTGGCACCATTGAATCTAGAGGAAATAGGCAGCCTACTACCAGCAAATTGTAGTGGAAGTGAAACAGTGCATGTGGCCCGGTCACTTATTGCTGCTCGTCATGCTGGTGAGAGGCTCCTTAGGTGCTGGGGAGGTGGGACTGGATGGGCTGTGGAGGACGCCAAAGACAAGATAATGAAACTGTTAGAGGAGTTTGAAAGTGGGGGTGTAGTTGGGGAGGCTTGCCAATGTATCCGTGATCTTGGAATGCCTTTTTTTAACCATGAAGTTGTTAAGAAGGCACTGGTTATGGCTATGGAGAAGAAGAATGACAGGATGCTTGATCTGCTTCAAGTGTGTTTTAACGAAGGCCTGATCACTACTAACCAGATGACCAAAGGAATCACCCGTATCAAGGAAGGACTTGATGATTTGGCTCTGGACATTCCTAATGCGAAGGAGAAATTCAGTTACTATGTAGAGTATGCTCAGAAGAAGGGCTGGCTTCTATCATCTTTCAGTTCTTCTGTGGCGGATGCGTAATAGAGTCTGGCTGTAGTCTACTTGAGATGAGAACTTGGTTGTGTCGGGTTCCTCTCGTCTGTTGTTGACATCACATGGTTGGCCTCTTAGTTTCTGTTTAATGTCTTCTATGTGCTTCAAAGGTAGATAGATAGATTTGGAAAGTTTGATTCCTTGTTTTAGGTCACTGTTAATTTTCAATTTCATCTGATGGATTCACAGGCATTGTATAAAGTTGGTATGATGTTGTTATTGCTATTAACACAGCTTTAGAAGTATGTTGCAAGGATTTATGTTGAAGTGCAACAGTTTAATGCCCATATGATGGTCAGGATGATCGTCTCCTTTCTCACAACCTTACTGACTATTTCTGTTTTTTAAGATTGCTCTGGTTTGGTATGTGGAGGGTTGAACCTGGAATGATGTGAATTCTGTTAGCAATTTGACTCGCTATCCAACAATTCTCAATTATGTTAGTTTTAGAGGTCCACATGGACTGAACTTATGTTTCTTATTTCCTTTTTAATGGTTTTTGAATAGCTGCTGTGTCAATAAGACTACGTAATTGAGAGGCAAATTATGAAGATAAATTATATCATAGCTGTGTTTTACACTTGAAAATATTTGGATTAGTCGTGACCCAACAATGAAACTTATAAGCGAACAAAAGAAATTTTCACGAAATTTCTATGAAGTTCGAACTCACAACTTTCTAATCATACGAGTATTTTTAACTATTAAAATCATATGAATATTTTTAACCACAAAATAGAAAAATAATTTATTAGTTCTTGACTTTTGTTAAATTCACTGTTGGACCTTATATTTTGGTGAATTCATTATATGGTGTTCATATTTTGTTATAATTAATTCTTTGATCCTTTGTCCATTTTTCTAAAAATATAATTTTTTATATTTTTACATAAATAGAGAGACATGATACAACAGAATCACAAGAACATTTTACATTGCAGTATGAATGTCTTAAAAGTTAAAATATGTTATATTTAAAATCTATAAAATGGACGAAAATGACTAAAAAGTTCATTATGGCAAAATATGAGAATTTTATAATGAGTTTTTCAAAATACAAGAACCAATTAGTGAATTTTGATAAACGTCAAAAAACTTAAATTATTTTTCCAAAAAAATTTAGTCTCTTAAATTTTTGGTTTTTCATGTTTTTCATCCGGTTTTCAAACCACATTGGGCCGACTAATCTGGATTCGGGACGGGTTCAAAAATTATGGTATTTAAACCCCTTCTAGTCGCTGTTGTGGAGGATCGATCTGCAGACCAACCTACCAAACGCAACCCCATGTTATCCCTAGTGCCAACTAACGATTGGTATTTAGTCTCTTAAATTGAGTTCTCATCTTGAATGATATCTATTTTAAATCAAAATAAATGATTGTGATATATTTATAAAAAACTCTAAAATATTAAAATTTTGAAACTTATAACTAAATCAATAATATACTCCGGAGACGACAAACAAAACATCCTTAGAAATTGTTACTTTTGGTTGCCAAAAAAAGAAATTGTTACTTTTATTGCAAATTCAAGTGTATGGTTTATTACAATCTGTTACTATTATGGAGACCTTAATTTGGGGCTAGAGATCCTCTAGAGTTCCAAGGAACTCCATGTGTGGAGTTCCTAAGATCTCAGCCACACAATAAGATCCTAAGGCCCTCATTTAAAGGTAGAGAGAGAAAAAGGTGTTTTGTTTAATTAATGAGGGCCCTAGGATCTTATTGTGTGGCTGAGATCTTAGGAACTCCACACATGGAGTTCCTTGGAACTCTAGAGGATAATTTGGATGCCACCCAAGAATAATATAGGTATTTTATAATAATAATAATAAGAAGAAGAAGAAGCATATTATAGGAATGTCTTCGAAAGAAAAAGAAGCATATTATAGGAATAGTAACATCAAGGCACGCAATAGATAAATTTATAAAAATGGTTACAAATAAGATTGTCAAAACATTATATAGAGAGAGTTACATTCAAGGAGATAAATTTTTTCAAAACAGAACACACAAAGTTGGCTTTGGACAAATTCACCACATCCTCGGCATGAAAACCCTCAACAAAGTGGGTGGCAATCATCACACCATTCTCTTCTAATATTTTACTAAATTCTAGCTCTCGATCAATCAATGTATCCCCATAAGCACCCAACAAAAGTACATGCAAACCAGCTTCCCGTATAAGTTTTGAACTTGAACTTAGTGAACTCATCATCGGATTACAATACTCATGATCCCTATCCGAACCGACCGGCAAACAAAGTTCCCACATCATATCTGTTGCATCCAATGTCGAGTAATTGTCGTCATCCAATTTCAACTCTGACCCACTCCTCTTGGACCCGCCAAAACATGGATGGTGAAATATCAAACCTTTAACTTTCAACGGCTCTATTTCGTGACCGGATGTACACACTTGTATGCTTGTTTGATATGTTATGTTTCCGCCAGCACTACTTCCCATAAGAAAACAACTCGACATATCAACAAATTGTCTCAACCAATTATCTTCACTTGACTTGATAAACTGCAATGCCTCAAAAGCGTCGTCGTATGCAGCCGGAAGGCGGTGTTCTGGTGCGCAACGATAGTCAACAGAGGCTATAACAACATCAATGCGTTCAGACATGAAGTTGCAAAAATCATGACAAATGCTTGAATCTGCAGTGGTGAAAATAAAGCCGCCGCCGTGGTAATAAACTAAGAGAGGAAGACGACGGTGATGGTTATCAGAGTCGAGTAAGTGACGTGGAAGGTATAGTCGGAGCCATGTTTTTTGTGTGGAGTTAATTGTGATGTCTTTGCTTAGAACAAGTGAGGAAGATGAATTTGGATCAGGAGAAGAAGGTATAGTTGGATAATTAATATGACGAGTATAACTTCCATCTGGATTTGAAACAATTAAGCTTCTCACATCAGGAAGTGATATGCTATACTTAGATGATATTGTTTGATTTTCTGCCATTTGGGTTTGGAAATGAAGAATTAGTTGTGGTTGATGAGTTCAATTTTTTTATTTAAAGACGTATATTTTGAAAATTATTAGGCTAAATTAGTTACAAAGTTGTTGGAGGTGTTGTCATAGTATAGCTTGACCATATGAGGCTCACTTTCTTTTAAAAAAATATTGAGACAATCATCACTTAATTTTATTTTATTTTGGTTACAACCATCATCACTTAATTAGATGTGGTGATGTTTGCCCATCACTTCCCTCGTTTTCTTTCCCACAATTCCCTCCCTCGTTTTATTGCCTCAATTTGAAATACCCAGTTGACAATTAATAACAACCAAACTGTTAGAAATTACAAACAGAAACAAAAGATATGATGAAGAAAATTGAGAAGCTGGTCAGAAATTATGAACTTTATTAGCAGTAATTGAAAGAAAAAAAACAAGTGACTTTATATAGGTTTACGTCAACGTAGAGGAGAAAAATAGACTTTTGTTCTAAATAATTGAACGCGGACAAACAATGCTTATAAATCTTCAAAGTTCTCGGATCAATGAAAAACAAAGATATTTTTATTAATTAATTTAAAACACTCCCATTACATGTGAAAATGAAGCCTTTGAATAGTCAATATTAAACTAAAAACATAAATAAAATAGAAAACAAGAATCCTAATTAGAAAAATAAAATTAAAATAAAAAAAAATTAATACTAAATAATTTAGAATTAACTTTCTTTTTCATCAAACATCACATAAATGATCTCAAAATTAAAAAGTTAAATAATTAAAATTGCTCAAAATACACTTATTTATTTTCAAATTCAATGTTTTAAGTAATTAACGGTTACATTTTTGCATTTATAAAACCTCAAACTTATTTTTGTGAAAATGTCTAACAATATGCATTATTTTGTGAAAAACAAATCACAAATACTTTTTTTGTTTCAACTTTATTAGCCTTTATGTAATATGAATATGATAATATGATGTTAATTGGAAAAAAATAAAAATAAAATCCCTCTTTTTCAAAAATAGTGTAAATATAAGGATTTTGTTGTAATTACCCCAATTATCTATACCGAAACATCTCCTAGGAAACGACCGACGGCCCAGACGGTGAGCCGCCTCGCGCCAAATGTCCGAACCGGAGCTCCGGCAGCCTTTGCACATCAAGCCAGAACGCCACACTACAGACTATCCTATGGATGATCCCTCCAATTCTAGGACATCGCAGCCTTCCAAGGTTGTCGTTATGGCTGACCTCAACGCCAATCCTCCCGATACTGACGTCACCGATTCTCTCTTCATGTCTCCCCCTGACGTCACTAGGTTCACACTATACTATACTCAATTGAATTTCGTTTACTTGTTCGAACCGCGCAATATTATGTCACTTGTTTTGGATTAGGAGCATAGTAAGTAATGATTGTAGTATAAATGTGTTACTTAACTGATTGAACCGAGAGCTCGAGCTGATAGTTAAGGCTAACATCGTCTTTTATATTATTCTCTGACAGTAGGTTAGGAAATGATGAAACTCAAGATAGAAGTAGCTTAATCTGCAAAGAGGCGGATGCTATGGAAGTTGAAGGTAAACGAACGAATAAACTCGGGAGATGTCGTTCCAGAAATAGTAGTCTTGATTATGGGCCTGATGTGGATGCTGATCAGCCTGGTCAAGGTCCTATTTCGTCCCGTGAAGAAAAAGTCAGCAGCCTTAAGACTGTGAGTCAACATTTTGTTCCGGAAATTATGTGATCTCTTCGTTAATTGTATGTACTGTTTAGTTTGATGTTTCTTTGTGAATCTTAGGGTTTGGTGCATGTAGCGAGGAAGATGCCGAAAAATGCTCATGCGCATTTTATACTTGGGTTAATGTATCAAAGGTTGGGTCAACCAGTGAAGGTAGATTTTTACTTGACTATGTTTTGTGGTTGATAAGTTTATAACTGCAGTGTTTGATGCTTCGACGTTGTTTTAGGCGGTTTTTGCTTATGAGAAGGCAGAAGAGATCTTGCAGCGCTGTGAGCCTGAGGTTGCTCGGCCTGAGTTACTTTCGCTCGTTCAACTTCATCATGCCCAGGTGAAGTATTGTTTTACAGCTATATTTCATACAGTTTGTGTTTCAAATCCATTGGTTGCTAATACGAGATTATTTATTGCCAACTTGTCCAGTGTATTCTCCTTGAGCATTCTGTGGATAATAGTTTGGATAAAGAACTTGATGCGGAAGAGCTTGAAGATATCCTTTCTAGATTGAAGGAGACGTTGCAAGTAGACATGAGGCAAGTAGCTGTTTGGAACACTCTGGGCTTGATACTTCTCAAATCTGGTCGACTGCAGGTTAGATAGCGTGGCTGTTTTTGTTGTTTATGGCTGTGAATTTCTGTTGTTATGGTCTGACATTCGCTGCATATTTTCTTTTTAGAGTGCCATCACAGTTTGGTCATCCTTGCTGGCAGTTGACCCTAATAACTATGACTGCCTTGGGAACTTGGGTATTGCATACCTCCAGAGGTAAGATGATAACAAAGTAAGCTGCATTCTGTTCATTGTTGTTGTGAGGCAGATGACTGGAAAAGAAAGTAAAAGGAAACAAAAAGAGAAAGAAAATTAAAAAAGAACAAGTTCTATAATTATTATGTGCCACTGTTTGTGAAACCAAGAACCAGAAGGCATCTGAATCTGCCATATAGATTAATTTTGTTTATAATGAACTTATCATAACTGCTTATTGTCAAGGAACCAATTGAACTAAAAGCTTAAGCTAATAGTTAAGGTCCAACGACCCAGGCCTATCCTACCATGTGTTTTTAATTCATCAATAAGTGGGGTTTGTTGTCAGGACTCGAACTCAAGACCGCTTGGTCTCAGAGGCTCTAATACCAATTGAACTAAAAACTTAAGCTGATAGTTAAGGGCCCAACGACATTTTTGTTTTATTAATCTCTGACACTAATATCATATAACATAATTTTGTATGTCAAACATGAGATCCTATTCGTTCGAATGATGATTTATGACAATCCCATTGTGAACTTTGCTTTATGTGGGTAGTTTCAGAGTACATTTTCTTTTCTAACACCAAGTCATTTTCATACCTCCACAAGCATTTGTGTCACTCATAAGAGTTAGGGGTTGTCAACTTTTCTTTTTCTCTGGGTGCCTTTCATGCAGTGTTTCTGTCCATAATTTGAACGTTCAAATGTGTCGATCAACTTGTAAAATTAGTATTACCTCCATTGGAGTATATTCACCACTATTATGGTTTCAGCAATAGTTCTTGTTGGAGATTTGAACCATTAGACTGAGCTAGTTAATTTATCTTGCAGTGGAAATTTGGATCTATCAGCAAAATGTTTTCAAGATCTGATTCTCAAAGATCAAAATCATCCTGCTGCCTTGGTCAATTATGCTGTCGTTCTTCTCTGTAAATATGGTTCTGCTATTGCAGGTATTGTTCTTTAGTCTGGCACAGTGGTACTTGAACTCTTTGTTCTAACCTATGGCCTATATTCTTAAACCATGAATTTCGTGGGAATGTAGATGGCTGTTAGTGCTAATATGGCATATGATTATGAAAGTTGTATGACTACAACTCTTCCTACCTATCAATTTTCAGGTGCTGGAGCAAATGCTGATGAAAGTGCTTCTGCTGATCAAGTTGAAGCTATCAATGTTGCAAAAGAGTGTTTGCTTGCTGCACTGAAAGTGGATCCTAAAGCATCACATACATGGGCAAATCTTGCTAATGCATATTACTTGAGTGGTGACCACAAAAGTTCAAGCAAGTGCTTGGAGAAGGTGCTCTTGCCTCATTGCTAGAGTCATTTATTGCTTCTTTGTTGAGGTTGTTCATTGGTTTCCTTGATCTTTTGATGGGAAAGCTTATTTTTTGCCTTCTATAGCAATGAACAATCTTTAATTTTCTTTTATATTTGCATTGCACTTTCTGGGGATGCATGCAGTTTACTTTCGGAATTTCTTCTGCTCTAACTTTGAGTTGAGATAGTTGTCTTTTCTTCTATCTATTGCATTGCAGTCAGCAAAATTGGAACCCAACTGTATGTCAACTCGGTATGCTGTGGCAGTACACCGAATCAAGGATGCAGAAAGGTCTCAGGATCCCAGTGAGCAGCTATCATGGGCTGGAAATGAAATGGCTTCAATATTGAGAGAAGGGGAAACTGTGCCCATTGAACTTCCAATTGCATGGGCAGGGCTTGCCATGGTTCACAAGGCCCAACATGAGATTGCAGCGGCATTTCAAGCTGAACATAATGAGTTGACAGATGTTGAAGAACGTGCTCTCTACAGCTTAAAGCAGGTATGTTGTTGGTGAGAAGGGGGATCCTTTTACCTTTGCAGATAGTTTTACTTTCAACTTGTCCATGCCATGTGTTTGACAGAGAAACTTGTGCTTGTTCCTTCCTGAAGCCAAAACTTCAGATTATAATAACTCACACAAATTGATAAGTTCATATGAAGAGGGATGCTCTTAAAAAGATCTTAAGAAGTGAGACATAGGATGGGAGAAAATGATGAGACCTAGGAGTTTATGGTGGGATTTTTACCAGTGATTATTGACAATCATGTATGCTGTTGATTTGTTCTATCACTGAAATATGTTTATTCTGTATCTCATGGGTGGGGGGTGGAGATAAAATAGGTTAAAAAAGCACAAAAAACCTTATCTTGCTCCGTCATATTGCTTATTGACATACTGATTATTAACATATTATCTTCCAGTTATGGACACTTTTCTTGGCTTGATATTCAAATATATATGAACTAGGCAATAGCGGAGGAACCAGATGACGGGGTGCAGTGGCACCAACTTGGCCTTCACTATCTTTGTTCTCGGCAATTTGGAATGGCACAGAAGTATCTTAAGGCTGCTGTTGCTCGTTTTCGGGATTGCAGTTATGCCTGGTCAAATCTCGGTATGTTCAGATTAATGACATTGCATATCATTTTACCCTGTTGGAAATTTATTTTTCTTTCTTTGGAACGTACAATCAAGTCATTTATATTATTTAGGTATATCACTCCAACTATCAGAGGAGTCATTGAGAGCTGAAGATGTTTATAAGCAGGCTTTAGCATGTGCAGCATCTGAACAAGCACATGCGATATTTTCCAATCTTGGGAATTTGTATCGGCAGCAGAAGCAATATGAACGTGCCAAGGCAATGTTTTCCAAGGCTCTAGAATTACAGCCTGGCTATGCTCCTGCGTATAACAATCTTGGTCTTGTTTTTATAGCTGAACACCAGTGGGAGGAGGCCAAATTCTGTTTCGACAGGGCTCTTCAGGCAGATCCCTTACTGGATGCTGCCAAGTCCAACATGGTTAAAGCTGTGGCCATTTCTAGATTGTATGCGGGCTAGTTCTTGTGTTTCATCGAGGTAGCTTTCTTCAACGCTGAGATATAGTGAGCTGTGTATATAGATCATTAACACTAGGTTTTGTTTAAAGTAGGAATTTGGTTAGCTATAGTATTGAATTAGCTGAATTCCTGTGTATCATAATGCTCAATTTTGGTAAGCGAACTGTCGTTCATTGTGGATTTGGTCATAAGGTGTCATTTTGACTGTGTTTTGAACAAAGGCTGCTTGACTACATAGGCCTCGCCTAGGCGTTCAAAATTGAGAATCCGATTTGGACTAACTAAACCACCTTGTCACTCAAAATCTGATCTGTTCCTGAAAATAGTGCCAATGGTTCATGTTCTTTGCAGAAGGCCAACTTGCAATACCTGATTTTGTGATCCATTATTACATTTGTTACTGTTCCTTCCTCAACATCCAAATCGAAGCATATTTTTTATTTCGGCAAGAAGCATTCCCTGTTCCTTTTGGTGTTAGTGAATTGAGCTCATGATCTTTCATTTTCACTCTTCAAATTAACCCCTTGTTAGCGTTGAGCATAAAACTCTGTTAAAAGAGTGTTATTCATTTCATTTTGCGTTCCACATTTTTATTTTAACAGTTTGAAAGTAGTTTTTTTTATGTGCAGTTGGGCTATAGAGAAACAATAAATACAACCTATAAAGAAGAAATAAGTAACACTCTATTAATTGAATTAGATGCTCAGATCAAATGTAACTAATATGAGCTTAATTTGGCTATAAATGATCACCGTGATGTTTGTTGGTTGCGCTTTTTGTCAGCATGAGAAGAAAAATGCATGTGGGGTATGGGTATTTTGTGTTATTGATGCTGAATAGTTTTATCCACTGCCTACATAAGCTGCTCGTCTTGTGAAGGTTGAAGGATTTGTAGTTTTGCATTTGTTGTGTTAAAATTGCTCGCTGTTTTTTTCCTTTTTTTAATGAAAAGTGCTGTCACTGTAACATCATAGTCACATGATTTGAAAGTTTTGGCTTCAAGTAGTAGTGGCAATTACGTATACATAATAATTTGTGTAATATATTTGCATTCTAGAGTCGTGTAGAGAAGTGGAGCATACAGAAGAGGCTAGAATGTTATTGAAGTGAAGAGCCTTCTGGAATTGAGTGTTGCAATCATGCCTATCTAACCCCTTTAAGTTTGAACTTTGTCACAGGTTAAATCAGTATTAACTATTACCTCATATCCTGATAGAAGGATTACTTTGTGGATTTCTTTCCCTTTAATGGCAGCGTTAACTGTAGCATCCATGTCTTTGCTGAAACCCAGCAGATGCCTTGGCATTACCAACCATCACACACACGACACCTGCCAGAAGGTCTTAAATCCCTCGTCACTGCTTAAGCTTCAAGACTTGACTAAAAGCTTCGTCATTTCAAAGGCCCGTAATTTACCGGCAGAGGGTATGGCTACTGCTATGGCATGTGCTGTGTTATCTTCTTTAAGTTGTTGCAATGCTGCAGTGGCTGCGCAACAAATAGCAGATGTTGCAGAAGGTGGTAACCGCGGGCTACTACTTGTAGCGCCCATAATTCCGGCTATTTTGTGGGCGCTGTACAACATCTTTGAGCCTGCTATTAACCAAATTAACAGAATGAGGGATAGATAGGATTAAGTATGCATTGATTTTATTCGTCACTGTCGTTTCTTTGGCTACATTGTTACTATATATATATCCTGTAAAATCACGTGCTTTTGTTAAGAATAAGATATATAGTGCAATAACTCATATTTAATTTGGTTATTTCGGTTTTCTTGTTTGCAGTTTGGTTTTGTTCATCCCTGCATGACTGACTGATTCTTGCGTGGTAAAATATCTCCTGATTCTCACTATCCATTATTTTTGACACATCTAACGTATTAATGTACTATCTCTTGCTGTGATAAGTATATATTAATATTTAATACATGTTGATTACAACAAAATATGAATATATACAAAGGACAATATAACTTTTACAGAGCTTGGTGAAGACTATATGCTTTTTCTTTTTTGTTCTTTTGCACATTTTAATTTGGACATCTAGAACTTCATTAATAGATATGGCTTCTTTGTCGGTGAACAATAATGTTCTGAATCTAATAATAAAAAATCATTAGACATCCATTTGGAAAGTATATAAAACATAAAATTATGTTCTTGGCAATTCTATTTGTGGGATGTGTAAACATATCCTCCACATAAAACTTAGTGAGTTAATAGAAACTATAATGGAGACCATTATAGGTTGTGTTGAGGAATGTGCGTCAAAATCCAATTTAAACCGAATAGACTCATAAGTCATAAAGCCCAACAAAAAGCAAATGAGTTCTAAATCAGTACACTCCACATAAAGCACATGTGTAAATAGTCTCTCTCTCTCTCTCTCTCTCTCTCTCTCTCTCTCAGTGTGTCTTTGTAGGATAGTTCCCGGCATAGGGAAGACAATCAGTGACCGGGTCTTTAAATATCTCGATACTTCATCAGCAAATTTGGAGGCTCTACACAAAATTTCTTTAGTCGGAGATGATGCTATATTTCTTTCGCATCTAAATTTATATTTATTAACTAGAATGCATAATTATATCATACTTTATATATATATATAACTAGTAATATTATAAATTAAAAATATTGAGGCATAAAAAAAGGCCCCTAGGTCAACACCTGAAGACTGTCCTGCTCATTAGGTTGTAAAAGTTAGAATATATAATTTTATTATTTTTTATATTATGTCTACACTTTTTTGAGAATTTTTCATTATGAGATTCGAGTTTAGGACTTCACGCTTTCTTTCGAAACGAAATGTTTATATTTTGAACATCGAAATATCTAACTACTTTTATAACCTTTCCACAGTAAAATAAACTAAAAGCCCTTTCTAGCAAAAAAATTTACCAAGCTATTAATAATGGTAATTTGATAGAATGGTATGATAAGCTTCACAAAAGAACAAAATGCTCGTGAATGAATGTATAGCAGTAGTTAATAGTATTTGTCAATACATGCTGCATTGCTTTTGGTGTTATCGAGATGCATATGTGAATTCAACCTTTTTATACTAGAAAAAGTATAACCTCGAGACACAAGAGACCAATAGAATTGTGTATCATTCACATTCTAACACAATTTATCACAAACTCAACCCAACCCAACCCAACTATAACAATAATTCATTTATTATTATTATTTTTCTTATAAATTTATAAAGAGACTTCTCAAATAAAAAATAAAATAAAATAAATTTATAAAGGATACGATTTAAACATGAACACTATGTTTTATCAATTGTCTTATATACATTAAAAAGAGCATTTTAGTATTCTCTAGATTGAGTTTTACCCTTTCATTTCAATATATTAATTCTCTAATTTTCATTTTCTATTATAATAACATTCCCATGACTGAAAAAAATATTAACATTTTTTTTTAGATATTTTACATTTGTCAATATTAAGATTTTAACTCAGAATTTCACACTTCTTTTAGAGCGTACCGCTAAACCATTGTTTGATGAAAAAAATATATAAATAAACTACAATTTAAAACTCTATGAGTTAATTTAAAATCTCAAGACGATGAAAGTGTACTTTATTTCAAAAAAATTATCACATTTAATTAAATAATAAATAATAAATTATCACATTATTTCAAAAGAAAATGAAAATTATTATTAATAAATAGAAATGAATGGGGAGTATTTTATTTTTATACACCAAAACAAATCATTTTTAATAATCGAAATAATTTTAAAATGAAGGTATTAAAAATGTAATAATGTGTAATTAAAGGCGCAATACAGCAAAATTGGAATAATAAATGAGCTAAAGATGCCTTTTGCATCTTATATAAACCAACGAACTAACTCTCCACCGCAACACATGCATTGTCTTCTCTTCTCTTCTCTTCTCCACAAATAAAATAACTCACCCCCCTTCCTTCCATCCTCATCTCTATTTCTCCTTCCTTTTCATTCATTCAAATCGTCACACCTTAGTGACGCACAGACAGAACGGAGATGCCACTGGTTGAGCTTGTAACTTGGACGCGAGATTAGTATTAAGTAAGAGTACGTCGAGACAAACATGAACACTTCCATTCATAAACTCCCTTTCATCCTCAAACCCTTTATCCTCTCCCTCCTCCTCTCCATTTCCGCCCTCCTTTTCCTCACCTCCATAACCCCCTTCCACCGCAAAAATACCATTCTACCCCCCTCAAACTCCTCCTCCGCCCTCCGCATCCGCTCCGGGTACACCTCCTACAATGCATACATCCAACACCAACTCAACAAAACCCTAAACCCCAAGCTCCGTCAACTTTGGAAAACCCGCGACTGGGACCGCAAAGTCAACGTTTTTGCACAGTTCTTCACCTCCTTAAAACAACGCAACCTTCTCTCCAACACCTCAAAGTCCCTCTCCATCGGAGCTCGGGTGGGGCAGGAGGTGGCGGCGCTGCGGCGGGTGGGGGTGGCGGATTCCGTTGGGATTGATCTGGTGCCGTGTCCGCCGCTTGTTATTAAAGGAGATTTTCATGCACAGCCGTTTGATAACGGGACGTTTGACTTTGAGTTCTCGAATGTGTTTGACCATGCTTTGTATCCGTGGAAATTTGTCGGGGAGATAGAACGGACGTTGAGGAAAGGTGGGGTATGTGTATTACACGTGGCGTTGTTGCATAGGGCGGATAAGTATTCGGCGAATGATTTGTATAGCGTGGGGCCGTTGAAGGAGATGTTTAAAGAGTCGGAATTAGTGGATGTTAGGAAAGTTGATGGGTTTGGTCTTGATACTGAGCTTGTCTTTAGGAAAATTAGTTGAGTCAAGAGGTATATCTTTGTTTATATCAGCAATCAACGCCTACAAATTCTTTTCTTTTTTCTAGGAAAACAATTCTATATAAATTATTCTTTATTTTTTCTCTCTATTTGCAATTTCTTTTTTATAATATTTTTTATATAATTTGTAACATTTACTAGAGTGCACGTATACTTTAACATATAAGAAACGATAAAACAATATTATTACAATTTTTTATTGCTTAAAAGCAGCTTTTCTAATTGAAAAATAGTGTTTAACAAACGAAAAAATAATTGTATAATGAAAAAAATTGAAAAATCATAGAATATTGCTTACAAAAAAAGCGGCTTTTAACTCATGTAATGATAAAACAATATCATTACATGAATTCGAAGCTGGGGACTAAGGCTTAATTTGCCATTTTTTACCCATATTTTACAAGCAGTTTAAACTGCTTTCCCAACTTTTCTACTGAAACAACAACATGAAAAAACAAACAACTGATATTCATATTTTCTGTAACAACCTTTTTTTTTTTTTGTGTAACAACTTTTAATATTGTTTAATAATTATGTATTTTTATTTTTTAATTGGAGAAACGTAGCAATCAAATGTCAATTACCTTTTGCTCCTTTTTTTTCTTTTGGGTTGCTGACTCTAGAGTTATTTCTATTTTTTCCTTTAATGGTTGAAAGAGCTAATTAATTTTGATTAGCTAGCAAATGATAATTGAATAAACTAATAATTGAATAACTTGTAGGTAGCTTCAATAATTTCATGTCATGTGCAGAGAATGATAATCGGTTTTTCTTTCTTTTTTTCTCTTTTAGTGTATGTTTAACGAATTCTACTTTCTATTGGTGTCTGTCTATTATAACAATTGAATCTATATTAGTTGGGGTTGGTGAATTAATAATTAACATGTCATATGATTTATATAATTTCTTAGCTGCTTTATATAAATTCATCATATATCGTTGGTAACATATGAGTTGGAAATGATATCATGCTTATAATTGTACAATAAAATTGGGGAGTTATGTATAGTATTGTCAGAACTAGACTATACAAAACACTAAATTAAACTAATATATTTCGTGTTTTTACATTACACAACTAGTATGAAACTGATTTTCTTTAAAAAGAAAAAGTATGAAATTAGTGCAATAGCTATAAACACAAAACACAATTAAAAAGAATTTACGATGATACTTTCAAACAGTTTTGGGTAGAGGGTTTGGATCTGAAGTAGAGTCATTAGAGGTTTAAGAACCAAACATTTTGTTGAACTTATCGTTTGTAGTACACGTTTACTGTACCAAATAATGGTAAGATGGATACAAGCTAGTGCTCCAACGAGTTCTCTAAAGATTAGAGATGCAGTCGAGCTTCTCCAATGTTGGGGCTCGACCTGAGAACACTCTAATTATTAAGTCAGTAAATATTTAGAGAGAAAGAAAGAATGTAACTATACTAGTATTTATTGTGTAGAAGATATATATTTGTCGGTTTGCTAAAGATGAAGATTGGAGTTTGGTGTCTAAAATGGTGCCCGGTGTAAATGTATGGCGGTTGTTCCATCTTCATTAGCTATAACTAAATTCTGTCCCTGACTTATCTCATGGAGTCAAACAGATTGTTGGGATACTTAGGATTAAGATCTTGCTCATGTCTTGATCATTGTGTTTTATGGAAAAGTCTTACTGTCAACCTGAGGTGTCCGATGAGACCGGTTATCCATTTTGATCAATTTACCATAATATCGTGTTAACGATCGAGGTTAAAATTGTGATTAGACCTCATGAGCTTCAGCACAATCCTCATTAAACGATATTATCTTTTTCTTCTTCTGAAAACCATTCTAAATTCATAAAAAAAGTTTGTTTGTCTTTAAAAATTATTGCTGATAATGTGTAAAATAAATAAACTAATTAATAAACTTAAACTTTCTTAAAAAAAAATCTAAAGTTAAACTAATTGAAATAAATTTTTAAAGGGTTAAAATTAATTTAAATTTAATTTTTTATCAGAAAAATGTTCTAGTTACGTGTCTTTAATGTGTTTCATATCGGGTTGAATTTTCATAAAAGCAAACTGAAAATTATCTAAAGAAAATTTTAAATAGTTGAAATTAAGGTAAAGTTAGCTAAGTGCATGATGCATCAAATTAAAAATATCATATTTTGGCCGCCCAATAAGAGACAAATTAAAGGTAGCGTTTGGCGAAGTTGCAATTGCAAAAATGATAGGAGTATATGACTAATTACAATTAGATTTAATCACAAATAAAGTCTATGTGATCAACACACTTTACGAATGACATTTGTTTTTTCTTTTCAAACAGTGATTGTGGTTGTCAGTGGTATGCTACTCAAAAATAATAAAAAATTAAATTAATTAAAGAATGATAGTAATTTAAAAATGAGAAGAGAAAAGAGTAATTTACGATTTTAGTGACTTGATTTAATAGTTTGAGACTTTTGGTTGAATTTTTATTCAGGCTTTTCAAGTTTTAACTTAAGAGCTCAAAAGAATAGTCTCGTTTTTTTGAAAAAATAAATCTTTCAGTATTTTTAATTAAAATTTTATGCCTGAAGCATACCATACACAAGGAAATAAGTGTGAAATGGGATTTTAAATTTGTAACTGGTAGGAGACTAATTGAGCATAAGAGTATTTTTTTTTTATCAAATTTAGTGATGACTTTTATTTGTTTATCCAATCAGTTTGATTCACCTAGCTAATTGATTCAACACTTTTGGGAGCACTAAGAGCTAAGTGGTATGCTGATGAGTTGAATCGGAGAAAAAAAATCAAGTACAAGAGAAAACTTAATTAATCTAAATTATTTCTTCATTCATAAGTTTTATGGATTATGGATGGACTTATATGTTGTGACTTGAATTCATAGATGCATATACAGCTATCGAAATGTGCTTTTTATGAAAGAAATTACAGTAGATTAAATTACAAGGACATTAGTTCTTTGAAAAGTCTGACTAATGCTCTAGATAATGTTAATAACAGTGCAATTATTTTATGAGTAAAGTAAAATAAGTGGAACAAGATTAGAAGAAAACATAATTAAGATATACATTCAAATTAATCACTAACGTTAATATAATATATTAGACTAGGCAATAGCAAACTTAGAAAGAGGTATGCTTTTACTCCCCATTTCTTACTTATTGTTAATTATACACTAAACAATTAGCATTCCTTTCAGTGTTTAGATAGTTAATAAGTTTAACCATTTAACTAGATTAGTCCAAATCCTAGATATACGAGTCTGCAACTGTCACTGAATTATACACTGAGAGTCTTAATTACCTCTTGAGAAAACCTTAAGTGACTTGAATGCGAATTAAATAGGATATCCGCCTAGAATATTAGAATATTTGTTTAGCAATTGATCGACATTTATACCGATAACAGACCGGTGTGTTATCAATGGGCCTTCAGCAAATCAAATCCACAATGATGTACAGGCTGAAGGCCTGATCCTTTAAAAGGGCTCACTAGCCCATCGGCGGAACATGAGCCGCTCAAGGGGACAACATCGCCCAAGGGATGCACCCTATATACATAGGGATGCACTCTTTACATCCGAAGCACAAAAGGGACAAGGCTAATGACATGGCGACCACTATCAAATCTTTGTAGTGTAGTACAACAAATTTGGGAAAAAGTTATTCTCTTGTCCCTCAAGTTAAGGATAAAAAGGGAATAATGATATCATCTAAGACAAACCTTTTTATGCACCATATAAACTTAAAGGAAAGTGTCATTTTAATATTTTCTTCTTTTATATTGTCCTTTCTATTTTTATCTTTGTACATTCTAACTTGATCGTTGGAGGTGAATCAGGTGACCCAAACATCTAACATTTCAAGGATGCAATGGAACTTGAAAAACAAGTTATCAGTACCAAAAAATTGGCTATATCTTTTAAAAGCTTAGAAGTAGGCTTGGGAAAAGTTTAGAAAATCAATATTACGCCAAAAACTTAATTATTAGTTGTAGGGCATATATGAGTGAAGTAAAGAGACCACACATGATCATGTGTTGTTGGATAAGAATATATGGCTACAAATTAAATTGGATAGCGAAGGTTGGCATTAAATTTGCATCCATTTGGTTGTGAAATTATTAATTATTTTACATCAATGATATTGCTAACAACAGTTGTTATATAAATTTGTGTCACTTTGTTGTGGCATTCTTTTAATATTGAACTGTACTTTGTTTTCGTTTTTTATAAAGGGGAAAAAGAAAATATATAAATTCCCAAAAGAAAGAGGATACAATAATTTTCATCAAATAAAAAACAGCCTAGAAAATGATTTGTTAAGAAGCTTGTTTTTTCTACAAATTAACATTTTGTTAGCTGTCTTAAATTTGGAATATTTATAGTTGATTCCTCCATGATTAAGCTTTAAATTAAATGCAACAATAGAATAGAACAGAATGGGGTGATGTATATATCATATATAGACAGGACCACCACCGCCCTACCTATCCCATCCATTCATCCTCTTCGGAAATTTACTTATGATGCATCACATCCACATCCATCCTTTTCCCAGTTTCCATGGCGTATGGTTTTTTAGCATCACCTTTATTGTTAAGAAAGATGTGAAATAAATTGTGAGTGATCGAAAAAAGAACAATGTTATTGTCATGGATTCTTTATTCTATCTTAATTGATTATATTATTGTTTTCTATATAGGATTACTAGTTTAGATAATCAATAATACTTATTTATAAAGGTAAGCTCTAACAATTAAGAAGTCGACACTAATTGAAACAAAAAGTTATGTAAAGTTATGTTGGAGGACACTTAAATGGGGAGAAATTTTATTACCCAAATGAAAACATGACTATTATATAATTAATTTGTTAAAAGCAATGACTTTACGGCAAGTTTGTTGCTTTTCCTTTTATCATATAAGTTCGGTACATTGTATTCAATCCATCGTAAAAAAAATTTACATTGGATGGGCTCTAAATCAGGGGGTTTTACGCAGCACTTGCACCGACTCCTCCTGAAGTCATATTATCCTAAAACTTATTTTTATAAAATAAAATAAAATTAATATCAACTTTTTTGATAATTGTGAAAACTATTTTTTCAAAAGAAATATAAATTCTAGTTTTTCATAAAATAGTTTTCCCTACTTTTTAAGAAAAACAATTTTGTAATTTACATAACAAATGATGACACGTATGATGTTTGACCTAAAAGATCGAAACAAAAGTGTAGAGGAAAAGTTCGATACAAAAATTGTAGAGAAAATTGATATTTAAAATTTATTTTAGGATATTATGATCTTGGAAGCCAATTGAAAAAGTTATAACTCACAAGGGCTTAACCTTATACATTTCACAGTAGGACCTCGAATCCTAGTGCTCATAGGCCATAGCCTTGTGTTGAATTTTAATGCTCCAGACAATAGATTAAAGGTTTAGTTATCACAGATATAAGGCAATGAATGAGGAGAAAATTTACAGAAATGAAAAGAACATAACCCTCAGGACTCAGAATAATATGTAGTTCTAGCTCGCATATTGCTTTTCAAGAAGGCTGCCACAAAACGCCAAGTCAAAACGCTCTTCTGGAGGATCTCCTATGCAATCAAACACAGCATCTGCGTTTAAGAAGTCCTCTTCTGCTGTGTAACTGTATATAAACCAAAGTGTAAGCTACGAAATGTACTGCCAAAATTTAGTGGTCTTATAAATCATCAAACAATGAGATGTTTAGAGTTCTTTAGTTATCTGCTGATTTTACATGAAAGAAAGAACACTATTCCGGTATTTGTCTCGAAGAAAAACGACGTACGCAATTATATGACTTGTGAGCTGTTAGTGTCTCAGAAAAAGACTAGCATCCTGCAAATTGTACCTATTCGACTTATTGTTATCATATCTTGCATCTCCATAAATATTGTTGGGAATATTACACCCTCAATCATGGTTTCACTAATCTCATTTATCAGCTTAATATAAAGAGTTGAGAGTAGTAACAAGTTGAAAACCAAACCACCATTTTCTCTAAGTGTCTGCTAATCAAGTTCCAACAATGAGGAAAAAGCACTACAGCCAAGAACTCAAGTAATCAAAGGGATAGTTCAGGATCACTGGCAAATATATATCAGATCAAAGTAGAAAAAGTTATGTATTTCTCGGCACTAGTTTTAGGTCTGATACTCCCCAAGTCCAAATAACCTGTGATCTCATCCACATGTATAATGCTGGGATTGTTGATAACACAGAAATTGGGACAAGGAATACTATCCAGTTTGCTTAGATATAATATATAAAAATCTTACAAATGAGAAGATACAATCCCTTGTAATCAAGTTTTTCATGACCAGAAAAACTTATAGGTGCTCACCACTAAAATTTCCGTAAGAAAATAAGGGGATTCAGGAGTCTCCTGATATGATAGGATAGTAACTTACCCGCTCTTTGTTACTACACACTTCATTCCAGCTGCTTTGGCAGCTGCAAGACCTATTCCGCTATCCTCTACCACTACACAGCTGCAGAGAAGAATATGCATTTGATCTCAATCAATGGGACTTACTTATCTCACAAAGAATGCTAATTATATTGAAAAAAAAAACATGAGGAATATTTAAATGAAAATTTATTGCAAAGTAGTATGAGACATCGTATGATACCTTGAAGGATCAACACCCAGAGTGGTGGCTGCTAATGTGTAAATGGCCTGTTAAAAAGAATGAAGTATCCATGTCATCAGCAGCACTAGAAATTATTAATGGAAAACCTTGTAAGAATTGAATGATATGATAACATGTGATCTCCAAATTATGACTCTGATGCTACAGATGCATAATACCAAATCAAAAGGTATTACTTCTCTGTAACGTATGGAGAAGGTACTGATTCAAATCGACAAGGGGTAGAACGCATACTGGATCTGGCTTTTTACGGGGGACGACATCTCCAGCAAAGATCTTGATCTGCTCTGCTCGCTCAGGTCCTAGCAAAAATGAAACTATTGCAGAGACCTGAAATGAAAAAATAAAAAAAAATCTTGTTTAATCACAAAATCTAGAAGTGCATTCAAGCATTAGTAATAGCCACAGAGTTTGATAATGAACTGACAATATAACCATGTCAACAAGATCATCCAAGTTCAGGGATTAGAAAAAACAGTTTGAGAGCTATAGGTGACATAAAGGTGCAGTTGCACATTGACCAAATTGAATCTATTTAAATGGAACTCTTCCGAAAGTAATAACTACCGTCCCCTCATAGTCGTGTTTGTAGTATCTTGTTTCAGGTTGAAAAGGCCTAAAAGTGTAACAATTGTGGTCACTGATCAGTGCTATCATCATTTTTCCAAAAGAAAGTAGTTTCCTTTTAAAGAAAGAGTTACATGTGTTCTAACCACAATAACAGAAAAGGTTAATGGTAGTAAAGGATTATGTCATCTTTAATTCTCAAACTTATCTTGTGAAATGACCCAAAACTCATGGTAGAGTAACGAACCAAAATGTGAGGTTGGTTACATTACGTACTGCCTATTGTTTAAGACCCTGATATGCTTTAAACCATTGTTTGTTTTTAAGAAAACGGATCCCCCATATGTAAGATATCTATTTTTTGGATTCAATACCCAGGTTAAATTGCTTCAAATCTTGTTTAACACATTGCAGAAGCAAATTGTAGAACCTTGTTACGCATACCGCCTTCTCATTGGAAGTACTGCAGACAGCAACTTTAACTCCATTTCCCAAAGCCTGATCAACTAACCTGTAAAATTCAACAAAAAGAAATAAAAAACATATTGTCTTTTAACTATTATCATATTCCTATTTATAAATCAAATAAGTCATGCAAGAGATGAAACCTACAGTTAGGCATACATGCATGAACAGCTGGAAGTTTCAAGGGGAGTTCGAACTTCGAAGAACAGAAATTTTAGAATTGAGAGTCATATGGAAGTAGCAATATCAATCTACCGATAATGACCTAATGCAAAATTTTGAGTTAATAACTCATCCCCATGGTGAATTGGGTTTCAAACCCTTCATGCATTTTTTAAATTATAAGTTCAATGCTTGGTCACATTAACAATTATTAAGACAGAATATCGCAATTATTAAGCAACCAAGGGTGATTTTGAACTCCTGAAAATTTAGGCTTTAAATGATGCTAAATTTTCTGTAGTCATCTTCTACTTAAGCCTTATATCTGCAACGTAACTGTGGTCATCTAAAAATGTGCACTTAAATATGAACAGAAAAGCAAAGGTTCAATAACAACAAACTTTGCAACGCCTGGCCGAAGAGGTAGCAATTTCTTCTCGATAAGGGCCATGAACAACTCTGTCTTTCGCTTATGAAGTGAAGCTATGAATTCTTTCCGCTCTTCATCGCTCTTCGGAGCGTTGTCTGGCCAACCTGTCTTGTTAAAGTAAGCAGTCATCCTACAAAGATAAGAAGAAACTAATAACCAATGCAATCAGACATAACTCGAAATTCCAAATATCCTATTAAGCTGTAAAGATTATGGCAAGATATGTATAGAAAAATGACAAGAAAATGAAATCCAGAAAGATTACCTTTCTTTTCCACCTCCAATTTTGAGCAATTCGCCGTACAACTCCACATCCCATGTAACTCCTAGTTGTTTCTGCATATAGAATTGTATTTGTTTGAAGCCACAAGTCATTAAGGCACGTGAAGGTCGTAAATAACTAGACACCCTAATGCATTACACAAATTAAACCCAATTTCCCACTCTCACAGCATATACCAAATTTGAATGCATCAAAATATTGAACTAATTCAACAGTCTGAAATAAGTGTTGCTACATTGCAGAAATGGAGTTGAAAATCTCCATCATCCATCGGAAAAAAGGTTGCATAGCATGTGAAGTGAGGCCCTATCAGTACTTATGAGCAGTTTAGTTCAGTAATTTCACTTTAGTAAATGCACTTCAAATTCAGTTCATTAATTTCCATTCATACAGAAGAGAGCATCAGACACCAGAAATGATAGTAGTAAAACAAGTATTGCGCGTGAAACAAGCAAAATAGAAATGTAAAAAGCAGAACTAAAGGAATGAAACACAGAAAAGTTAGTTACTTCGTTGAAAGTATCATTAAATGAAATCCTATGGCCATCTTTCTCGGTATCGACAAGCACGCCATCACAGTCGAACAAAAGAGCTGAAGGAAGAAGAGATGAGCAAGTGATCCCAGTAGATGTAGAAGAAGCAGTTGTGTTGGTGATTGGTTTAGATGTTGGTGTCCGAATGAGGCATATTTTGGAACCCAACAGTGAGTTATTTAACTTAATTTCATGAGATTTAAATGTGGGAATTGAATTCCTGGTTTGAGAGGATGAAGAAGAAGCAGCTAAGGAAAGAGAGAGAGTTGTAGATGCCATTGCCATTTTTTTGGAGTCTCTCTTTTCCTTGGCTAATCTTTTAACGCTTTTGGCTAACCAACTTATCCTTTCCTGTTCCCGCTCTACTATATGAGGTGGAATTTCATTTAGATCACATTTCTAATTTCTAAGATTTTCTTTTTACAAATAATTTCCAGGATTTCTTAATAAATATAACATGTATTAGCAAATTGAAATCAGCCTCTTCAACTTGTTCAAATTATTCAACTGCCCCATAAAGTTTTAAATTGTAATGAATTACCTCAAATGTCCAATTGCAACAACTAACCCTACATTTTTTATGATTTGTTATGACTTGAACAACCGAGTGAAAAACACTCACCCTCCATGTCTTGTATTTTTGTGTCAATTTAAAAGTCAAATACCACAAAGATAATGAAATAACAAATAATTAGCCGTTATAATCAAATTCCAAATCTTTATTTCCCTTACTGGGTTTCTTTACCCAACAAATTCTCTGCTCCTTTTTTTGTCTCTTCGTCTCACCTAGATTCCTGCAACCATCGACTTGAAGAAAGAATCGAAACAAACTTGAAGAAAAAATACATAACGAAAATCAAAATAAACTCATAATCTGAGAGACTAAATACCAAATTTCAATGGATTGAATACATAGGAGATGAACCACTATGGAGAAGTGTATGTGTATCATGAATTTAAGCACTAATTCACTTACAAATTCTAAATTTTACAGGCTAAACAATAAACAAAAATTATAATGAGAAATTAGGAAAATGCAAATAAATACATAAGTTATGCATACTGAAAAACCTAAAAAATCATTTAAAAGAAAAAAACAAAGTTTATAGTTTTATGGTTAAAATAAGGTAAACTGAAATCTGCCGAATATAAGTTAAAAAGAACATGTTTGAAGTCGGATATTTGGTGTGCTCGTAATCCGTCCGCTTGAGTTTGAATCAGGCCAGGCCAGCCCAGCCCAGCCCAGTGAGTGAGGGTGTCTCTCTGCTTGAATATATTGACAGAACATTGAAGGAGCGCTGAGAGTTTTATTTAGTGAGAATGAAGCGCTTTTTCAAGCCAATACAGAAAGAGGGGTCTGCAAAGAAGCCTGCACTTTCTACCGAAAAGGAAGATGCTGAAACGACGCCGGATGAGATTTCTAATGGTGATACAATAAAGGAGCCCTTAAAGTTTGTTACCTGGAATGCCAATAGCTTCCTACTTCGTGCCAAGAATGACTGGCCTCAATTCTCCTCCTTCGTAACTGCTCTTGATCCTGACGTCATTGCCGTACAGGTACCCCTTTCTCTTTTCATCTTATACTTTACCTGCATTACATTCTACACTCTTCTGTTTCGTGTCCGTTTCCTGTTTAAGTTCTCGTACTGTAATGAATGCCTCTTAGCTGCCATTTTGAGGATAAAGAAATCTATTCTCCTCCACATCACCCATGTTCATTCATTTTCCCATTAGTTTATCTAGTTTAGATTCCTAAACAAGAGGACTATTGTTATATTCAAGACCACTATGAAATCTATCTGTTTATTAGAGACTTTTTAATCTGGGTTTTCATTGTTGTTCAACCACCTATAATCTCGGTTTAGAATACTATTAAGGAACCGCACTAAGCAATTACAGGAATGTATGGATGAAACTATTAACAAATTATTAAAAAGTAATCTATGAGTTGAATAAAAGAAAGAAAGAAAAACAACACCTTTCTAGGAAGAAAAATCTGATAACTCAGCTTCTCATTAGTGCAAATTCTTGTGCCACAGTTACATTATGCATTAAAGTCTTCTTAATTACTGGATCCAAGTTCCTCTTGGAGGTAGTTAACATTATCATTAACTCGTATGAAACTTGGATTCTGAAAGCTGAATACTGAAAAGGTTGTGCTTTCTTCTTCAAATTGTATGAAGATATACAAGGGCATCAGGTTATCAGACCCATTGACAATCTCTGACTGATATTCTCTATAGGCATGGATCAGGGGTTATTTCGTCATGTTAGGATTATTTTTCATATTCTTCAACATATTCGACGCTGGATCAGTTTCCTTTAGTCACATATGCATGCCATTAATCATCAATTGAATTATCTTTGACTGTGTTTGCTAGTATCTATTGATCTTAGGAAGTAAGGATGCCCGCTGCAGGGTCAAAGGGTGCACCGAAAAATCCTGGACAGTTGAAAGATGATACTAGCTCTTCTCGTGACGAAAAACAGGTAATGATGTTTAACCTTGTTCCAGTGTGCAGACAATATATTGAATATCATGGTTTGTAATCTAATTGTAAACTCTTGAAAACTTAAAAGACAGTACCTTTGATAACAATTTATCCTTGATCCTTTCCGTGTCATAGCATTGATCTTTTTGTTTTCTTTATCTAATAAAATGTGCTGTCTAGATACCATATGGTTGTTGCAGGCAGCGTTAGCGGTGTTTTATTACCTATATCCTAGGAAGCACCGACACAGGTACAGATACGGCACCAAATGGTGTTTTTTAAAATATGAGATGGGGACACGCACGCACGCACGAACACACACAAACCGTAGATAACATCCATAATAGTTCATTAATTCATAAAAAAAAATCATTTAATACTTCAAATTATTTAAACTAACAGAAAAGGTCGGCTTCTATATCCTTTTCCTTAGATTTTGAATTCTTTCATCAAGGTTCTATTTCTATGTTGTTTTATTTATCATCCCCTTTTGTGTAGAATTATTAAGAAAACCCTATTCTACTTAATTAATTCGGAAGGCGTGTCCCCGAAGTTCCCTAGAAGTGTCCCAAATTCAAAAAAGAAAAAAGAGTGGACACTTGTTTTGGAGTGTCGGGTGCGTGTCCTGTCCCCAGAGTGTTGGGGTATCTGACATGGGCATGCTAACCTCCTAGATGTATTGGTGCTCCCTAGTCTACATGTGTCCTGAGTTAATACATTTGAATTGTATGCATGATTGCATGTTCCAATTATATAATAGTCAATAAGAATGCCAAAACCAGCCTCACGAATATCAAATTTGATATTGTGGCTTTCCTTTGGGTTTTTAGGATTTTTTTCCACTCAACTCTAACAGAATCATGGTTGAAAGTTTTGCAAAATTGAAGTCTTTGAACATCCTCAATGTTGAATCTTGTTGTCCTGAATTTCAGAATAGCATTATCTCTATATTGTATCTCAAGCGAAAATAATGTTCATGAGCGTAAGATATCTAATTTAGTCACTACGATCACATATGTCGATGGTAATCATGAAATTACAATGATTTGAACTTGAGTCCTAGAGATGGAGCCTCTGCAGTTCATCTAACATAGATTTTTGAGGGTTCCTCAAATACTGTTTTTGATATGGCCCATGCAAGTCTTGACATTTTAAGTCGGATTTGTTTTAGTTGGTTTTAAATGCCCATGGTAGTCTATTTTTCTGAAATTCACAATGCAGTAACAATATAGAGATATCATATCTTGGGAAATGATATTGGAAATGAAATCCATATTATGCAATTTGAGAAAACAAATTAATAGGTTGTTTGATAATCTACAACACATAGTTGTTTGTGTATATCTTTGCAAAAAAGAGTTTCATGCGAGTAAAATGCAAGTAATGAGTAAAAATATCGAATCTTGAATTTGCTGATAAATTGTTGTTTTTGTTAATCACACAGATATTAATGCGTGCACTCTCAAGTGGTCCATTTGGAAATTATCGCGTTTGGTGGTCCCTTGCAGATTCAAAGTATGCAGGGACAGCATTGCTAATCAAGAAGTGTTTCCAACCAAAAAGGGTTTCTTTTTCTCTTGACAAAACAGGTAACTTATATTAGATTTTCAATGGTTCATGATGCTTGATAGAATTTCTCTTTTTCGGGCAAGCAAACTTATTCACAGTCTGAATGTAAATGACTTAGTTTATCGGAATTGAATATCTTTTCTTGTTTTGGATTAGCACATCTACTGATGCTCGTATTCTTCTACTTTGCTGTTAGCTTCCAAGCATGAACCAGATGGACGGGTTATTCTAGCTGAATTCGAGACATTTTATCTACTGAATACGTATGCCCCAAATAATGGCTGGAAAGAGGAAGAGAACTCATTTCAAAGAAGAAGAAAATGGGACAAAAAGATCCTAGAGTTTGTTTTGCAATTATCAGATAAGCATCTTATATGGTGTGGTGATTTGAATGTTAGGTTAGTATGGTACTACCATGCTTATTCATGGTCAGCCAGATCATCTGAAAATTTTATTGTTGATTTAGTGGATTTAGTTTGCATATTCGTCCTTTTATCTCTATTAAGTTGGTAATGCTTAGTACTCAGTTTTCCCTTTGGAAATTGGTTCAGATAATTTCAGCAGAGTAGCAATTTTTGCATCCTTCGCAGTTTTACCTTGTCTTTCTCTTAAAGAAACTATGTTATCTCTCAAACTTAAGTAGGAAAGACCTACATTGACTTGCATGTGTGATAACTCTTAATCATGAATGGTTGCTTTTCCATAATTGATTAACTCCTTTTTGAGATCTGTTCTTGACTTCTCAAGAAAATGCTCTCAATAAATTCATCTGCTTTATTAAACTAATTTTGAGATAGATTCATTTTATTTTTTGTCAATTGAAGTTTTCGACTTTTTTGTTGTTGTTGCAGCCATGAAGAGATTGATGTGAGCCATCCTGAATTTTTCAGTGCAGCAAAGCAAAATGGTTATGTTCCTCCAAATGAAGAGGTGTTAATTTTGGACATGGAGAATTTGTTTTTTTCTTGAGTTGGATGGATCACTTAATTGTCTATCGGTTATTAGATGCTGTCAAGTTTATGCTCTCCACATTTGTGCCTATGGTTATTTGGTGCACGTGGCATGAGTGCATGTCATTATATTTCTTAATGTTTTTTTAATTACCTTTTGTATACGATTGTTTGTGCCCTTCGACCCCTCCATTTTTAAATTGTCCATGTGACCTTTGCCTTTCATTTAATTGTTGCAGGATTGTGGGCAGCCTGGCTTCACTTTGAATGAGAGGAAGCGATTTGGTACCATTCTTAGAGAGTAAGTGTGTTTCCGTAACAATAAACTCCAGTATGATCTTAGTTAGCAATTAGGATCTGAAACCATTTATTGTCGTATTTACTCATATTCCCCATTTAGAGATTACTGTTAATATTTCATAAGACCAATTTGTTTCACTCTCAGATTTACAGTTCATCCTATTTCATTAATTCCTTCGTTGCTCCCTCTTATTGACCTCTTTGTCTTGCTGCTTAAGTGTTTGGTCTTTTTACTGCATACATTCCCCTGTTATTAACTTTTTATCTTTTGGAAAATTCCTTAGGGGAAAGCTGATCGATGCATATCGGCATTTGCACAAGGAGAAGGACATGGATCGGGGCTTCTCATGGTCTGGAAACCCCATCGGCAAGTACGAAATAATTATTACATGGATCAGCTAACCAGCATGTTTATGAAATATAAGTCTTTAATAACTATAACATAACCCCTTGAGCTTTTTTTCCGAAACCTTGCATTCTATCTTTTGAAATTGTCATATAATTGTACTATGAGGTCGAATACTTAAATTTTCTGATGGGTAGTTTTCTTCTAGATATCGAGGGAAAAGGATGCGAATTGATTATTTCGTAGCCTCAGAGAAACTTGCAGATAGAATTATTTCATGCGAGATGCATGGACATGGAATTGAACTAGAAGGTTGGTTTTTCTCCTTTAACAATTTGTTTCAAATGGAAATGAAACTTTAGCAATCTTGATCAATAATGACAGGTTTCTATGGAAGTGACCACTGTCCAGTTTCTCTTGAGCTTTCGCCGGCCAACTGTGATTCCAATGGGAGCTGACTTTTGTACACACATTATCTAATCTATAGGTAGGTGTATTAGATTTTGACTCTAATTTTCTAAAGTACAAAGAGTGCTGTCATTCCCAAGGCCTTACAATTCCAGTAAAGAACATTCATCGATAATTGTGAGATATTGCGGTGTTTCTCTAATCTTGAACATGGCTGATTGATCCGTTGCTTTATCATAATCAGCAGTTACATTTAGTTCTAAGTTTTCAGTGTTGTGCAGAGCTGGCTACGTACTTTCTTTCTGCATTTGAAGAGTGTGGTTGCCATTGCATTACTATTAAAGTTTTGCAATCTCACAAATATACTAATCTTGAAATTGATCAAACTTTGGTGTAACTACTAATACTCAAAATTCTAGCTTTTTTCAAGTCTGATTGAATCCGGCCAATCATAACGCGATATTTTAGCTCTACATTTATCTTGTTAAGTTACGATATTGGATCACGTTAGAATTTATTGATTAAGGTTAGTATTTCATTAGTACTTAATTTTTACCCATTGCAGTAGTTGGTCCTTGTATTAGTAAAAATATATTACGAAATCTCTAAGTTTTAGGTTTGTCATCATTATCTTTAAAAAAAAACAAGGTTTTGTCAACAATAGTGTAGTCTCTCCTGTTAAAAACACATCTAAATTCATTTATTGCCAAATGAAGAATATGTTCCATTTTCCTTTTTGTTTTATTTTTTTAGGCTTAATACACAAAAGAAAAACCCTCTAAATTTGGTCAAATCTTGCAATTTTTTCCCTGAACTAACAAATTACTTCCTGAACTTGGCAAATCGTAACAAATTACCCTCAATAATGCATAAATTTTTAAACACCCTATAAGATCATTCCATGTGTCATTTTGACTTTTCAAACACCATATAGAATCATGACACGTGGCACTTTGACTTTCAAATATCGAATAAGGGCATGACACGTGGCATTTGACTTTTCAAACTCAAAATATGGAGTTATTTGTTACAATTTGCCAAGTTTGAGGGGTAATTTGTTACAATTAAAAGTTCGGGGAGACAATTGCAATATTTGACCAAGTTTAGAGAGTTTTTTTTGTGTATTAAGCCATTTTTTTATAAAAAAAAAAAGCACAGGGACAACAAAATATGACTGTTATGAATGTCAAGAGTTCACAAAATCTGACAACAAAATATGACTGTTATGAATGTCAAGAGTTCACAAAATCTATTATTTACATCCAATAAAAATGTAACAATGCATCAATGACTAATTATAACACGAACAGAACATACATAAACCTAATGACTTGAAAGAAACATGCAGCATGGCACGTTAAGTAACATCAGAAGCTTAAATGAAGCTTGGGGAAAAGAAAAAGAAAAGAAGAATGTTCACAAAATCCATTCCTGGTGATTTTAAGCAAAGGGTGCAAGGGAAACAAATTTCAGAGAATTCCACTTTCGTTGAATTATAATCCATAATTTTCATCTCACATAAGCTATTAGTCAAAACTAATATCAGAAAATATTGACAAGAACCAGTTGATATTTGAAGGAAATAGAAGGTTCACAACGTCGACGATAAAGAAATGGAAAGTCTAGGTTGTTATAGACTCATTATTGAACAATTAAGGGAATATGAAGATGCTCTTAGCACATGCAAAAGATGAATCTATGTTTGAGACAATTCGAGGGTTTAAGCCAGAGCAATTAAGGAAAATAATTTAGTAATTTCTATGTTTGGCAGAAACTTACTGTTTGGTCTCTGTATTTTTGAAAATCCATTATTTAGTTTCTAAATTTTCTCTCCGTTAACACTTTAGTCCCTACCGTGATATTAAAATACAAATTTCGTTAGTCAGCTCAGTTGTCGGTCAAAATTAACATATTAACACATACCTAAAATACCTTTACCCACTGATATATATGTATACATAACAAATTTTCTTCCATAATTTTATTTATTTTTGCGTTCTTCTCTATTTTCCTCCACCGTTCTCATTCCTTCATCGAAGTTTTTTGAACTTGAATGATGAAGGAATGAAAATGGAGGGAGGAGAATAGATAATAGAGAACAACACATAAAAAGAAAATTTTAAGGAATAAAATTAGTTATGTATACATATATTTCAGTGTGTTAATATGTTGATTTTGACCGAAACTTAAGCTGACTAATGAAATTTGTATTTTAATATCACAATAAGGACTAAAGTGTTGACAGAGGTAGGCAAAGGTTAGAGACTAAGTAATGAATTTTTAAAAATATAAAAAGCAAACTGTGAAGACTATTAAATTATTTGCCCAAACAATTACTAACAAAAGTTCATTGTACAAATTCTTTCAAAACACAAAATGTTTGGATAAACAAATATTGTAAGATATATAAATATATATTAAGGAAAAAAAGGGGATAACTTATTTCTATGTTATAAAAAAAAAAAGAGAGAAAAAAGAAAAACTAACGTCAAAGGGTATTTGACTCTTGCAAGTGTGAGTGAGGGAAGAAAATAAAAAGAATAAGGTCAATATTTAGGATAAAAAAGGAATGGCAAAAATGGGAAATAAAAAGAAAATAGATGTCATTTATACAACAAAAATCCAAACCCAGAAATGCAAATGAAAGAAAAAACCAAACCCCACTCTCTCTGCTTCATCTCTGCCCTTCCATTTTCACCTCTCTGTAAATAAAACAGAGCAATAAAAATTATATATTTAAGCATAAAAAAGTATTCTTTTCTCTATAAAGAAAATAAAAATAAAGAGAGAAATGGAGGTGCAGCAAGAAGAAGGAATCTGATCAGTTTCTTCTCTCCTCTGTTTCTCTCTCTTCAAAGTCCAACAATGACCATCTTCCAAATCCAAACAAGACCCACTTTTTAATACCCTCTTCTGTTTCTTTAATGGCTACTTCTGTTGGGTTATTTCCTGAGCTACCATCAACCCAGCAAGATGTTTCCCAGTGGTTAAAAAACCTACCTTTAGCTCCTGAGTACCATCCTACCCTTGCTGAATTCCAAGATCCCATTGCCTACATTTTCAAGATCGAGAAAGAAGCTTCTAACTATGGTATTTGTAAAATTGTACCCCCTGTTCTTTCTGCTCCCAAGAAAACAGCTATTGCTAACCTCAACCGTTCCCTTTCTGCCCGTTCCGGCTCCAAATCCCAACCCACATTCACTACCCGGCAGCAGCAGATCGGGTTTTGCCCCCGTAGGCCCCGCCCTGTTAAGAAGCCGGTCTGGCAGAGCGGGGATGATTATACATTTCAAGAGTTTGAAGCTAAAGCTAAGGCCTTTGAGAAGAGTTATTTTAGGAAGTGTACTAAAAAGTTGTCTCCTTCTCCTTTGGAGATTGAAACCCTTTACTGGAAAGCTACTCTTGATAAGCCTTTCTCTGTTGAGTATGCTAATGATATGCCCGGCTCTGCTTTTTCCCCCAGGAAGAGTTCCGGGAAGGAGATGGGAGAGGGGGTTACTGTTGGGGAAACAGAGTGGAATATGAGGGGTGTTTCCCGGGCTAAAGGGTCTTTGTTGAGGTTTATGAAGGAGGAGATTCCGGGGGTTACTTCCCCTATGGTTTATATAGCTATGATGTTTAGTTGGTTTGCTTGGCATGTCGAGGATCATGATTTGCATAGCTTGAACTATTTGCATATGGGTGCTGGGAAAACTTGGTATGGTGTTCCTAAAGAGGCTGCTGCTGCTTTTGAGGATGTTGTTCGGGTTCACGGTTATGGAGGAGAGATTAATCCTCTTGGTGAGTTCTTATTGTGCTTAGTTTGGTTCTTATATTAGAATGATTAGGGAACTAACGAAATTAGACTCCTCTGCTTTTTATGCATGTTTATGTTGCTAATAGTTAGTCATATGGAAAGACATTGCCGAAATTGTAGCTATGATAGCACCGGTTAGTTAGTTTTATGAGTGGGATGACATAATACTCTTATTCGGAGACTTGGGAATGTTTTAAGTAACTAATGTAACTTGGTTATATGTACTATTGAGCAACATAATGAGATTCGGTGTTCTTAATGCATAATTTAACTTGTTTTCGGAGCATTGGGGAGTGAAACGTGATGTTATTCTGGCTTATAGCTGCATTGCAAATTCATTTTGGACACTTGGATAATTATGGTTGAGTTTATGATTATCAATACATGTGAGTAACTAATTAAAATCACCTTTCATTTGCTTCCTGCCAGTTACATTTTCTGTTCTTGGTGAGAAGACCACAGTTATGTCACCTGAAGTTTTTGTTAGTGCTGGAGTACCATGCTGCAGGTGCCCTTTCAATCTCTGTAATGTACCATGTTTAAGTATTTAACTTTCTAATTTTCACTTTGTTCGGAGTTTGTCTATGAACATCTTGGGTTGTAGAAAACTATGCATCTACAGAGTAATTTTGTACCATTCTTATTGATAATTATTGTTCTTGATGATGATTAGTCATTTGAAAGGAAACGTTTTTAAGACCAAAAAACAAATACTACAAGTTACGAAAGCATGGTTTAATCTTTAAGTGATTACTCACTCAAACTTCAACATTGAGTTGGGAAATGAACTTTGAAACTTATCTTAGAATAGTTGTAATTTGTATAAGCAAATAATTTCAATCTGACTTGAGCTCATCTGCATATTAATGAACTCTTTAGTTGCATTTGAATCAGGTTAGTGCAAAATGCTGGGGAGTTTGTTGTCACTTTCCCAAGAGCCTACCATTCAGGCTTTAGTCATGGTAAAGACATTCAGTTTAGTATATTTGTATTTGGAAACAATTGCTTTGTCATCTCTTTTATTTGTTTCTTATCCTTTTGATTAATGTTCATTCATAATTTTAAATATAGGGTTTAACTTTGGGGAGGCAGCTAACATTGCTACCCCTGAATGGCTAAGAATTGCTAAAGATGCTGCTATCCGAAGAGCCTCCATTAATTATCCTCCAATGGTGTCTCATTTTCAGTTACTTTACGATCTTGCACTTGAACTATGTACAAGGTATGCAAGTCGCATAGAGTTTCCTTTTAGTTGTTGAAGTAGCAACTTATTCTTTTCAAGCATCTCCTAATACACTTCCACTGAAATATTGCTTTTATCACTTGTTATTAGCTGAACATGATCCATTGATTATTCATCTAAATGCTGGCAAATTTTATTGAGTTGAAGTGAGCAATCGTAAGCTGCTGGAAAGATACCTCAGAAACTGTTTTCTTTTTTTTAGAACACAGAGATTGATTTGATTCTACATATATGGCTTCTTTTTTTTTTTTTCCTTTAAGGATTTCGAAATTTTTTCTTACTTGAGGGACAATGCCATAATTAATTTTTTGTCCCCTTCCATGTTTAATTAACATATAGTTCTGTACCACAAAGCGTTATTAGAACATAGAAACCAATGTGAAATGTTTCTATGATATGTGAACCGTGTTGCTAAAAGTCAATGTTATGATTCGAATGAGTGTGATGTATGTCAAATAGAGTTAGCTGCTGTAATTGGAGCACAACTATATTTCTTATTTTCTCTCTGCAGAATACCTGTAAGCATTGGTACTAAGCCACGGAGCTCTAGACTAAAAGATAAGCAAAAGGGTGAAGGAGATACCCTGGTTAAACAAGTATTTGTTGAAAATGTAGTTCACAATAATGACCTGCTTCATAAACTTGGGAAGCGATCTTCTGTTGTACTTCTTCCTCGAAATTCTTCGGACATTTCTGTTTGTTCAAATCTGCGAATTGGATCACAGTTAAGAGTCAACCCCTCTCCAGGCTTATGTAGGAACAAGGGAATCATGAAGTCTTCAGAAAGTCCAGATCCTTATGAAACCTTGCCAGACAGAAACCAGGAAACCAGTCAAGTAAAAGGCCTCGTTTCGACGAAAGATAACTTTGCATCTCTATGTGAAAGAAGCAGGTTTTCCTTGTTGAATGGGATTGACCCCACACGAATCATGGACTCCAGCATTGACTATGAGGGTAATCTGCATGGTGAGAAGCTATCTGATCAGAGACTTTTTTCATGTGCCACTTGTGGAATCTTGAGCTTTGATTGCATGGCTCTTGTTCAACCAAGTGAAGCAGCTGCTAGATACCTCATGTCTGCTGATTGTAGCTTCTTTAATGACTGGACTGTTGGTGCTGGAGTGATTAATGATGGGTTTGCTGTAGCCAGTGGCAGCATAAATACTTTGGATCCGAAACCCTTTTCAAGTATGTCCTAAATTATCTTTTTACTTTTATCATTTTGCCTTTATACATGATATATACATATAGGACGAAGGCAAGTTTGTGATAGTATACATTCTTTTGTCAACAGTATTGATCTCTCCCATGTCTTAAATCAAGCCTCTTATTATGCTGTAAAATTTCATTCTTGTATCAATGTAGCACTATCATCAGCTAAAGTTTCAATTTCACCTTCATAATGTTTAATCTTTGAAAATGACAAGAGGCTTTTTATTTATTTATTATTTACTTACAATTTAAATTTCTCTGTTTTATATAATGTCTTTAGGTTGAATTCCTGCTGAGGGTGTTGTTCTGAATCTGTTTCTTTTCTTTCTTAATATACAGGATTGGTGGAAAAGAATACCGTGGATGGTTTGTATGATGTACCTGTTAAGGCTATTAATTGTGAAACTCTAAATGTGGATCAGAAGGAAGGGTCTTCGAACACAAAATCACAGGGAGACACATCTGCTCTTGGCCTTTTAGCTTCGAATTATGCAAATTCGTCTGACTCTGAGGACGAGATGGTTGAACATGTTGCATCACACAATGATGATGAAACTAACATGACAAACTGTCAAACAGAAATTAAATATCAGGCTCCGAATCCTGCTTTTCCTTCTTTTAAGCAAGAGTGCTATAATAGTGAAACTGTCAGTCATACTTTGTTTTCATCAAGGCTTGAGCATGGAGATAAAGTTCCTCTTCAAACTGTTGATTGCCGTGTACAATATGGGCTTGGAACTGGAACTGGCAATTTCAAGGATGGAACTGTTATAAAACTCGGTTCTGTTGATTTTGAAACTGAGAGTCCGACTTCTCTGGAATTTAACGGTTCGGAACATATGTATGGAGAAGCAACGTCGATGCCAAATATAACTGCAAATTGTTCTTCGGTTGTTCATGACACTGAATTAACAAAGTTGAACAGAGGAGTTGCACTAAGAGATAATACTCACATGCCGTTTCCCCAAAGATCTGATGAAGATTCTTCTCGTGTGCATGTTTTCTGTCTAGAGCATGCTGTAGAAGTGGAACAGCGATTTTGCCGAATAGGAGGAGTTCATGTATTGCTTCTCTGTCATCCAGGTGTGTTATTTATGATATAAACTACCCCATCTGTTCATACAGTGGATGGGGTGTTTTCCTGCCTCTTCCATGTTCTGTTTTCTATCTTCTTTAACTGCGAAAATAAAGTTTTATGCCGAAATTTTGTGGCGTTTGTACTCGGTTTGCTTCTTCTTTTTTCTCACTTGGAAACATCCAAATTAGCTTGTTTTTACATCTCTCTCCATGTTAAACATGTGCCTACCTTGTTACCCTTGCTTCTTGTATATTTGTTTGAATTGCACTATAGGAATAAGCTAGCATTTTTAGTTTTATTGCTTCACACCCTCTACGGTAAGACGTACCACTTCATTATGGGGAAAATGGCAAGTCCTGGAGATTATTTATTAAGAAAAGGGGAAGTATACCGTAAATTAAAAGGATTTGAAGCCATCTATCACCTTCTAAGAAAATCCAAGTTATTCTCCTTTGAAGTAACAAAAACAATCTGTAATTGTGGGGAATTTTGTAACTCCACCAAGTTCCTACCAAAATTCTCGTATTTTAAGATTAATTTTTATTTTCTATATATAGGCACATTATAGTTTATCTGATTCCTTTTAATTTCTACAAAAACATTTGCAGAGTATCCCAAAATAGAAGCTGAGGCAAGGTTAGCATCAGGAGAACTGGGAATTGATTATCTCTGGAACGATGTAACTTTCAGGGATGCTACCAAAGAGGACGAGCAAAATATTCAATCAGCTGTGATAGGTGAGGAAGCAATACCAGGGAATGGAGACTGGGCTGTAAAGTTGGGGATCAATCTCTTTTACAGTGCCAATCTTAGCCGCTCTTCTCTTTATAGTAAGCAGATGCCATACAACTCTGTTATATACAATGCTTTTGGTTGTACATCTCCTACTAGCTCGCCTCCAAAGTTTAATGTTTATGGAAGGAGGTCTGGTAGGCAAAGAAAAGTTGTGGCCGGGAGATGGTGTGGGAAAGTTTGGATGTCAAATCAGGTTCATCCTTTCCTGACAAAACGGGATTCTGAGGACCAAGAGTATGAACAAGAACAAGATAGAAGCTTCAATGGTTGGACTGTACCAGATGAGAAGTTTGAAAGGAAACCAAAAAATATCTCCAAGACTAAAGCCGCCTTGACCGCAACAAAATCTGGGAAGAAGAGGAAAAAGACAATGATTAGTGGGCCGGTAAAAAAAGTCAAACAATGTCTAGTGGCAGGAGATGCTGCTTCAGAGGATTCAGAAGAGGGTGTTTCGCATAAGCAGAACATAAGAGTTTATAGCAGGAAGCAGAGGAAGCATATTGACAGAGAAGTTTCATGTGATTCTTTGAAAGATAGTTCTCATCAGCAGCTCGGTAGAAGTCATGGAAGCAAACCTGGGAGAGCTGTTGAGAGAGATGAAGCTTCAGATAATTCACTGGGAGGAAATTCTCATCAGCGGTCTGGGAGATCGCTTAGAAGCAAATCGACCAAATATATTGAGAGTGATAATGATGTTTCTTATTCTATGATGGAGAACAATTCTCAAAAGCAACACAGCAGAGTTTCTAGAACTACAAAAAGTAAGCAAGCCCAATATTTTGATAGGGAAAGTGAAATTTCAGATGATTCATTAGAAGGGGATGTTCTTGATGGACATAGGAGTTTTCATAGGACGCAAAGCCCACATTTTGAGGGGGAGGATGCAGTTTCAGATGATTCACTTGAGCAGAGTTCTCCAGAGAGGGTTTGCAGAAGCAAACGAGCTGCATATAATGAGAAGGATGATGCCAATTCTGATGATTCAGTGCAACATAGTTCTCTTCAGCACAGCAGGAGGATTTCTAGAGGTACCCAAGCCAAATGTATTGAGATGGAAGATGAAGTTTCAGATGATATGCTGGAGGAAAGTACATACCGGCAGCACACAGGATCTCGTAAGAGCAGGCAAGATAATTTTATGGACAGGGAGGGTGAGGTTTCCAATGACTATCTGGAGAATATTCAATGGCCACACTTAAGGACTGTTAAAGCTAAACAGCCCAAATTTTTTGAGAGGGAAGATGCAATTTCAGATGATTTGCTGGAGAGCAATTTTCAGCAGCAGCCGAGGGTTCCTAGAAGCAAACGGACTAAATTTGTTGAGAGTGAGGATGCAGTTTCAGATGAATTGCCCGATGATGATGCTTGTCTGAAGCACTTGAGGATTCCTAGAACCAAGAGGGCCAAATATTTAGAAAGCGAATATATATTAGATGATTTGCAAGAGGATGATGCTCAATGGCAACCTAAGAAGGCTCCCAGAATGAAGCATCCAAAACATATTGAGAAAGAACATATATCAGATGATTTGCAGGAGGAGGATAATGATTGCCAGCAGGCAAAGAGCTCTCCGCATCTGCCTGTTACATCTAATGAGGAGGATGATGTTTCGGACGATATGCAGGAGGAAGATACTCACTGGCAGACGCGGAACACACCTAGAGGCAAGAATGGTAAATTCATTGCGAGGGAAGATGTATCAGATGACCTGCAGGAGGAAGACACTCACTGGCAATCAGGGAAAACTCCTAGAGGCAAGCAAGCTAAACTTGTTGAGATGGATGATGCGGTTTCTGAAGATTTGGTGGAAGATGATTCTAGGAGGAATGTCAGAAGCAAGCCACTCAAAGTTCTTTCCAAAATGAAACGAGAAACTCCTCGGCGTGTCAAACGAGCAAAAGCCCAGTCGGATAAGAAACTTACTCTGCAAGCAATCAAACAAGAGACTCCTCGGCTTCGGAGTTGTAAAACTGACCATAATAATGCTAGACGGTTTGAGTCACATGTGGAAGAGGAGCTGGAAGGTGGACCTAGTACCCGCCTTAGGAAAAGGCCATCGAAGCCCTCAAAAGAGACGGAAACAAAGCCAAAAGAGAAGCTACAAAACAAAGGGAAGAAGATGAAGACTGCTACTACTACTACTACTACTACTACTACTACTACACTGAAGTCTCTGACTAACCAGAAGAATGTTAGAAATAAGTATGAGGATGCGGAATATCAGTGTGATATCGAAGGGTGCAGCATGAGTTTTGGGTCAAAGCAAGAACTTTCTGTGCACAAAAGAAACATTTGTCCAGTCAAAGGGTGTGGAAAGACATTCTTCTCACACAAATATCTGGTGCAGCACCGGCGAGTTCACTTGGATGACCGTCCCCTCAAGTGCCCTTGGAAGGGCTGCAAGATGACATTTAAATGGGCATGGGCTCGGACAGAACACATAAGGGTTCACACAGGCGCTCGTCCTTATGTCTGTGGAGAGGATGGTTGCGGGCAGACATTCAGGTTTGTGTCGGATTTCAGTCGCCACAAGCGGAAGACTGGTCATTCAGTGAAAAAGAACAGAGTTTGATTAAGAGGAAGAAAAATGTTAATTTATTATTAACTTTTGCTAATTCAACTGTTGTTTAAAATGAGATGACAGAGTAGGGGTAGGTTAAAAGATAGGGTTAGAGTTCCCTGTAATTGCCATTGATATTTAACCTCATTGCTCTTTGTCATGGGTCTAAATTACCCCCATTTATTCTCTAATTGAATTAATCTTCTTTCAAGTATGAGTAAATTCTGATGATATTGTGGAGGATAAAAGAAAAGGATCAAATTAGGTTTTGAACAAGAAGAAATTGAATGGAAAGGATGAAATGTGGTTTGTGTTTTTAGCAAAAAAGAGAACTCAATTTTATTGACATGTATGATTATTTGGTTGTCTCTGTCAAAATTTTTTTGATACCCATGTCATTCCGATAATTATTTTGTACAATTATACATTTATAATCCTACACTTTTGAGACTTCTATACAGTTAAACTTCTTTAAAGTAATACTCTTGGGACCGGAAAAAAATATTACTTTATCGAATTTATTATTGTATCGATAATAAACACTGATGAAGAGACTAGTCCTAAACCGGACAATAGCAATAGAATCACCTACGAATGAACAAATTTTTGAGTCGGTAATGAACATTAGTGAAAGACTGATCTTGAACCAGACGATAACAATGTCATTCCAAGCTTGTCATCAAAGAAAGCAGTTCAAGCAATCAACACTTTGAACAGTTACTTGTTAGAACACGAGCAAAACATACCAAAAGTTATTTATGCTTCACGTAAAGTCAATGATGATGTTAATTTTAGCTTTGTTGCAAAGAGAAACAAGATATTATATATTCATATTTAAAAAAAATTGAATTTTGTAACTCATACATATCATATTATATATACGTATAATTCTGGACTTATTACTTTACATATTACTTGAATTTTTTCAGGACTTTCAAATTTTTTATTATCTTATGCTTTTAGCGAGAATATTACTTTACGACATTAGCCCAAGTTGGGACCGACGAAATTTATTACTTAAGCGAGGTTATTACTTTATCGAATATTACTTCATCGAGATTTAACTCTACATGAAGTAATGATTTGTTGACAAAAGCAAGTTTGGAGTATTATCACTTCTTTCAAGATCATTTAGAAAAAACCGATTTCTAGTAACCAAATCCACAACTTGTAATTATATGGGCCTCTTTCATTTCGTCGAAACAGAAATCGAATCTCAAACCTTTTAAGTAGAAAATGAGTATCTTATTACTTAGACCAACTCTTATTAATATTATTTATTTGGCCTCTTATAAATATGACCTCTCAGAGTCTTATTTGATTCTCATGTTCTGCAACAAGTTACTAGTAGGCTAACATGGAAAGCACAATCTACTTCTTAGACAGATTGATTCGGATCTGATTCGGAAGTGGAGGAGAATGATACTGAGAAAATTGAACAGTTGTGCCACTCAAATAGATTGCAAACTAGCCGTCCGAGAAATTTTGTGATGCACATTCTGACCCTGAGGGTGGTATATTGTGAAAAGGCGAAAGGATCAATATACTCTAGTAAGTCATATAGAGCTACTCATAGTTCAAACACTCGTACTTACTTTCAAGTTAGTTCGAAAAAACAAGTCTGAATTCCTAAACGGTTTTCATCTTGATTTGATTTTTTTTTTATTTTCTTTTAATTTTTTTTCTTTTGTATTTGAATTTCTCTCCATTCATCGTTTTTAATTATAAAAATTATATAAAAAGATTATGTGATTGCTTTTTTTAACTTTATTTAACTACTCATCAAGAAAGTTTACGTTTAAATTCATTTTACACAATTACAATTTCATTCAAAATTCGTGTTTTGTTAATTTGAAAATATAAATTTCTTAAAAATTAAGAATAATATCGGTTGTATTCAAAATTTAACGGTCTAATTTAAAAATTCTTTACTTTAAGTAAAATAAATCATACTACACTTTCCTAATTACAAATTTCGAAACCGCATACATAATTTTGAAAGTCAGAGTAACAACAAATCTTTCTTTTCTTGTCTTTTTCCAACCTTAATTTGTTGTTCTATTATGTTCTTTTTTCATAAATTTGAGGTTAATTAAATATCTTTCAAATGATTATTTTCTAATTTGATAGTATACGAAAATTCCAATATGGACAATAACTAAATCGGTGAATTATTTTTATTATTTTTCCAAAGAAAAATAATATTACTTGACATTTATTTAGGTCTTTATTCCCTAATTCACGAAATACAATTTTGTCCTTTACCATTCTCTCCCTCCTCCTTCTGTCTCTGCAACTAACAATTAGGGTTTTCCATATTCCAATGCATAATGGAGGAACACTCTGAACCATCTATTTGTCTTCCAGAAACTAACCCTAATTTAGGGTCCATACCCTCTCCCAATGCTGATCCAGATGCTGATCAGATAGTTGAGGAGCTTCATGAAGAGCTAGAGTCCCAGCTAAAGTTGGAAGAAGCTGAAGCAGCCAAGGATGAGCAACCCCAACAAGAAGAAGTTGAAGAAGAAGAAATTGAAGTGGAAAAGCAGCTGTCTTTGAAGGAAGATTCAATTGGGTGGGATCAAGATGAAGACTTTAATAGTGGAGGAGACATCAATGGTGGGGAAGTTGTAGATCATAGTAGTATTTATAATGATAAGTATGGTGATGAGGTGGAAATTAGGGATGGATTAAGTAATGGTGACAGAAGACATCATGTTTATCCTGTAAGACCTGAAGCTGAGGATTGTTCCTTCTACATCAAAACTGGAACTTGCAAATTTGGATCTAACTGCAAGTTTAATCACCCTGTCCGAAGGAAACACCAAAACCAGGTAAAAATTTGATCTTTTCCTTTTTATTGACTATAATTTGGGGAAAAGGTGGTTACTTTATAGGTAAACATACTTCTTTTTCTTTTTAGTTGACTGTCATTGTGGTTTTGGCGGGAATTACTTGGTTTGGAGGAGATACGAATGCGAAAGAGGGGATTGTTTTTGTGTTTTTGAGGAATGGTAGTTCTAGGGTTTAATCTTAGTGCAATTGGGTTTTGATGGTGTGTGTATCTAGTCAAGTAATTTGATGTTTGTTACTTTATTTATTAGGAGTCTTGAGTTTAGGTTAGGGTCTTTAATTTGATCCATTTGAATCTACTTTTTTGTGATCTATTCTTGGATCCATGTGATTAAATTAGTTGACCTAACTTTTGGTTTTGCTCTCTTTTCTCTTAATTACAAGGGTTCAAGGGAGAGAGTGAATGAAAGGGTGTACGAAAGGGAACAAGGGCCAGAGAGGCCTGGCCAGACAGAATGCAAGGTAAGAATTCACTAGTTCTTAAGATCTTTTTTCGGCCTTAGCATGTCACTCCGCTCTCGTTTTTTGGAAATATTTCAATGAGTATGTTGCTTGCTCAATCTTCTCAATGCATCTATTTATCTATTCACAGTGCATTTGGTAGTGTATTATTGCTTTTTCCATTCAATTTCTGATCCGATACAATTGTTTTCTTGAGCTTGGTGCAGTATTACTTGAGGACAGGAGGCTGCAAGTATGGGAAGGCTTGTAGATACAATCACTCAAGAGCAAATTCTCCTATTCTTCCAGCAAAAACATCAATTTTACCAGTTTCAGACCTTAACTTTCTTGGTCTGCCAATTCGACTGGTATATTTCTAATGTACATGTTGAAATATATATTTTTTGCATTTTAATATGACTTCAAAACGGATTACACACGTCTCATTAATCACAGGGGGAGAGAGAATGCCCTTATTATATGCGTAATGGCTCCTGCAAATATGGAGCTAGTTGCCGGTTTAATCATCCAGATCCTACCGCTGTTGGAGGAAGTGATCCGCCTTCAGCATTTAGTAATGGTAGCTCTCCTCGTTTGCAGAGTTCATCTCAATCAAATGTAGCATCTTGGTCTTCACCTAGAGGGCAAAATGAGAGTTCTCCTTTTATGCCTATTACGTATCCACCTACACAAGGGCTTCCTTCTCAAACTCCAGAATGGAATGGATATCAGGTCTATTGTCATCCTTTTCCTTCCCTTTGTTGTCTATGAGTATTGCAAATTATTTTAAAATATTTTATTTTGCTGATCTATTTAGTAATTAGTATTTAACACGTCAATGCACTATTTTGAGCATGTCGCTCTTCTTATGCATATAAATGGAGTTTCTAGCAGTTGTTTATACATTGAAGTTTGTTCCTACAGTTTTGCCAGTTAAATAAAAAAGGAATTGATACTATGGTGGTTGAGTGTAATTAAACAGTGAACTTAGTTAGAGGATATGAAAAATTGAAATACTTCCATCAAAGTTTTTTCTCAACTCGAGTATCAGAGGAAATTTCTATTGACCTAATTTCTTTTCATGTTTTAAGATCTGCTATTTGTAACTTTTGTTTATAAACCGAGATCACTGGGAATTTCTTGTGCTTGTTCAGCAATTTTTTAAAACTTAACGCATCATGAGTTTGATTGTGGAAGGTCATGGGAACAAATCGACGGAGTATGAGCATTTTCTCATGTTGTTAGTCCTCCCAAGAACTAATATTTGCATCCAGTCTTCTAAGTAGCACTTTATCTTTTGATTTTATTTTTTCTTCATTTAATGGGTAATACCCGACCAAGACCCTATATTTAGAAATTTAGATCTATTTAGAACTTTCTTGTTGATGTATAATCAAAACTGCGTTCCCACGAATTGTGTTCTTTTTGGCTTTGCAAGGCTCCTGTTTATCCACCAGAAAGGAGTATGCATCATCCACCTCCACAGTTTCTCATAAATTCTGGGAGTGATACAAATACATACGCGCATCAGCAACGGATGCCAGTTGAGGAATTCCCAGAACGACCTGGTCAACCAGAGTGCAGTTTTTATATGAAAACCGGGGACTGTAAGTTTAAGTCTAACTGCAAATATCATCATCCAAAGAATCATAACTCAAGATCACCTCCTTGCATTCTAAGTGACAAGGGCCTACCTTTGAGACCTGTAAGTTTAACTTGTTCATTGAATGGTTGTTTCAAAGGATTAATCGACTTCCGAATTAATTATAATAATATTCTTCTCAGTGTTCATGGATAAAATTGAAACACCAGGATGTGGAGGAGAACCTGTAGTATTTCCAATTGATGCTTCTGTTTGATCTACATTAACTCAGTTAATGATAACGTGTTTCTCTATTTCTATTGTCATTTTTATGCTTCAGACTATCAAGGAACTTGATGAACAATGTTTTAGGATATGAATTTGACTTTCTCTTCTACTGTAACCCCTAACTGAATATTGAATCTTGAGATTCCTGTTTTTTGACTGAATATTTGGCTTTCAATTCAGGGTAAAAACGTTTGTTCATACTACAGCCGGTATGGCATCTGCAAGTATGGTCCTGCTTGTAAATTTGACCATCCAATACAGCAGCGAACTTTGTCAACCGGGTCTGTAGACGATGACGAGGATTCTCCCTATGGGGACTCTGTGGTGGAAGAAGAGAGTAGAATGGTGGACAATGGAAACGGAAACAATACTGCGATTGAGCAGTCTGTGTAGAGGTGTTTGCACAAGCAAATGTAGCTTCTTAGGATGAAGAATACAGAGAGAGGACTCTAACATGGATGTTTTATTTATCCTTGTCTGGTTTAACTGCCACAATCTTTTCAAAACGGTGGCGTTATATGTTTTATCATGTGTTGTGTTTACAAGAAACGGACCGAAGGGAGTGAGAATATGTAAATTGTCTATTTGTTTATGGCCATTACCTGATTTAATTATAAATTCAACTGCTGTTTACAAATTTATTAACATGATGTATGCCACGATATAGATGACAGAGCCATGGATCTTTGTTGATAAGTAATCGAGAGAATGAAGATTATATATTTTCAAGGTTTCAGAAGAAAATTTTGTCTTGGTATATTCATCAATGACAGTATATTAGAGGATCAGGGTCCTCAAACTTTACTTGAGAACTCGGGTCTCCTAATAATTCCTCATTTATATGGGAACAACCCAGTTAAAGATATTGCCTCTTGTAATGCAACTAAGGTATGAGGTGGGTTGACTGTCATCGGTTTATGATAACTGGAGTAAAAAACGTAAGAAAACTTGTGATAAAGTAACCATTGTCCTAAGCTATGTTAGCTACTACAATAACCATGTCGTTTAGGGCTACCTCTCCTATGATCGCGGTTGGAACTATGGTCAAATGAGGGACGTCATTGGCGTTTAGGACAATTTTTGGCTGAATAATGCCTTGTGGAACATGCTTTTTGTTCCTTGTGATTAGTTTTGTTGTGTATTTCTTTGATCTCATTTGACGCCTTTTGAATAACGATGGTGATATTAGTCAACCGTCTCTTTTTAGGTTAAAATGACCCAATAGAGTTATTAATATGAGATTGTATCTCAGGTGCGAGCTGAAAATGCGGAATAAAATGGTTACCGCTGTTAGGTCCACGTTCATCGCACCATTGATATTGGTGGAATCAACAATGTTAAATTAGATGTGCTAAACCAAAATAGAATGAATAAACGGTAATCTAAATGGGTTTCGAGATCGCGGCTTCACTTTGACAACTAAGTCAGTAGCAAATAAGGAAAGACATTTGCTGTTGATAATGTAAATGTTGAATAGCAAAGATACCTCATTAGGAGATTATTTCTTACACTTTATGATGAGATCATATGTTTTTTTAGACGTGTCACTATCTTAATGGTTGTTTAAGTTATAAGAGGTATAAGTAATTGTCTAAAAGATTTGATCTACGTGCTGAGCGTCTTTTTATCTCATGATTGGTGTCTTTGGAATTGTTTCTTTCCATAAGCACGTGTCTCGTAAATTTTTTTAATGTTTGTATCACTTATAATAGTCGGCCAATCTTATTGTCCAGTCTCTAACTAGTGCAGCATTGTCCATGGTTATGACTATTTTTTGGCATTCAGAGGATACCTGCTTCTTTAAGCACCCTTTTATCTTCAGTGTAATATTCTAACACTTCATACAAGTATTTTATTTCACTTTTTGTTGTTCTTTTTTAAAAAATACTTTACTTTACAGATTTTAACATATTAGAAAACTGAGTCTAATTTTGTTGGAATTGTCAGTGTATAATATTTACTTAAGTAAATCCAGTTAATTTAAAATTATGAGCAAATCAATCTCAACATAATATTGAAAATTGTACTAGTTTAATATTTATTTACCTATATTGCTAAGCTGACCTTTTTTTGGACTTTGTGTCCTTATGTTTACAAATTATCACATAACTATATATTTTTAAAAATTTCTTGAGTTAAAAAATAGTCTATTATATAGTTCAAAAGTATTTTTTTTTGTTTCTACTTATGAAGGCAAACATTATACTTATATTTCTGGAATCTTAATATCTGATAATAATTTTTCGAATTTTGTTGATAATCCAAGTGAACATTAGTTGCTTTGTTAAACTACAGAAACTTTTTATTAAAATGGTAAAATTGGCTCACAGAATAGTATCTGGTACTCGGGTTTCCCAGAGATTTTAGAGCCTAGAATTAAGTAACCATGTTTTTATATTTATAAGCAGCTAATTTTTCTTCTAATAGTTCTACCCCCCTCATCCCTCTGTCATTTTTATTGATTTTGATCCCTCAAACACAATCACCTATTTTGTCTAACTCTGCCCATTTCTGAGTCAGAAATGAGTAAATGGCATCTCTACTTTTGTGGTTTGAATACCACTTGTTGCTTGATTTTCAAGGTCACAAATAGCCCCTATATATATATAAATAAGAACACCCAGTTTGGCACTACAAAAAAGGCAACAAGCAACGCCATTGTCAGTAAACATAGACGCAACTGAGGCATTGAAAAAACAATGTTTGTTCAGATGTAATTATGTATTCACATAAGTTCATTGCCATCATCCCAAGACTAATCTCAAAATCTTCTACTTTTTTCAAAGTTAATAGAAGAGATTAAAAATATCTGAAGAATCACTTAAAATGGTTATTTTATTGAGCTGTTGGCTCCTAGTTGGTTCAATTAATGATTCCCACACTTCAAGTAATTATTTATGTTTTGGAATATACAACTTCAATTTTGGTCATCAAGGGACCCTTCCAAATACAAATACAATTTCCACCAAGTTAACAAACATAATAGCAGCTAAATTCAGTAATCATAATCCAGTTACCCCAAAGTAAACCATATAATTGATTAACCCTCTAAAATTTGTGTTTGATAATTCTTTTGAAGAAGGCTAGGCTAGATTCAGCTTTAATTAGGAAGGTAGACTTCATTGACAAATATGTACATAGAATATAGTAAACTGCCGAATAAATAATGATAAATCAAATCGGTCTCTCTATTGTATTGTTGATGGGAAGAAAAAAACTTTTGGAGAACTCGGGGAGAGAAACATCTCAATACATGTACAAAAATGCTACTATCCAAATCAAATGGTACATTTCTCTCTATACAAGCATAACATCATGTACAGGCAGGCAAAATCTTCTCTCAAAATCAAAAATCACATATCAACATTAGCTTTGTTTCCAGCAAGAATAATGGAAATCTCGAGGCCACGGCTAAATGCTTGGTTGAAGAGAAGACGAGACTGAAAAGTAGAGACAAAAGGAAACCACGACAAGACTGCAATAGGAGCAAAAATGAGCATACCCATCCCAGCATCATACATTCTTGCAAACTCCCGTACTGAATCCCACAAACCTAAACTCCAAATGAACCTTTTCCAAGGGACAGCCAACTGTTACCAGAAGAATTAAAATACATTAGAACAAGAAATTATAGGGGAAACAAATATTTTCATTCACTACGATCAGATGCTTTAAGTTCATGTTTGTGCTACTACCAAGTTTATAAAATAAAAAATTTGTTGCATCACAATTTGTGGATACGAAAGAGTCAACTCACAGATAAAATGGCCCATCCTGTAGGAATGAATGCCAGTAAACTCGCAAAAAGGTCTGAGATAGTCAGGTCAGTGAAGGCAACAACAAGGCAAACTGCCGCTACAAGTCCTATAGATGCGACTCCTTGCATGAATCGCATCAACAGTTGCAAGTTTATGAGTTTCTCGAAGATGTTGCTCGACCTTTTAGGGCTATAAGTAAAAATCTGCAAGGAAAAAATGAAGCCATAAGATGAGTATCAGCAAGCATAAGAATACGGAGAAATGAGGTGTTCTCAGATAAAGTTTAACACTAACCTTGAAAATCATGAGAATGGCAACCAATACGACCCAAGAGAAACCATAAAGCTGGACGAAAATTAAAAAAATTAATATTGACAAATAAAAATCAGTACCATTCAAATGTAAATGAAAAAAGTACGAACTCAATTTATATATATATATATGATGTCGATGACCAAAACCCAGCAGCCTATGATGATAACTTATCAGTATAGTAAAACCCTTTTTCTTTTATTTTGGTCTTTTATTTTCTTTACAGTAAATTTTGATAACTTATTGTAATTTAATTGAAGGCGAGTTAATCAAATACTCTTTCCGGTGAATAAGTCCCAAAACTTTAAAACATAAAATACAATAATAACAATTCAAACTTATGCAAGACAAGTTCCCATTGTTATACTAAGCAGTGTTAAGAAAATGGCCATTGGAAATATCAGCTGACCAAAGAACAAGGAGATTACCGCAAGAGATGTGTCCTTTCCTGTTAGATGGAGTTTGTATACGATGCCATATTGAAACATGAAGAAACGTAAGCTTAATATTGTTTCCAACAAACGGCCTCGTAAAGTTTGGATATGCACCTGAAAGTGAATGTCACCAAAAAAAGCCCATAAACAAATGAAATGGAACAAACACTAAAAGGAATAAACTCCAGCCCAGAAGATATTCTGTTGCATTCTTTTGGAAGTAAACCTTCGACAAGTTAGCATGATGAATTATACTGTAACAGCTAAGAAAACACGCAATTTACAAACAAAAATCGGCGATCAAAAGACTGTTCTATGCTGCCTGGAAACAGAAAACTGAAACAGACAGCAGTATAGTTGTAGAAGTATAATAAACGGGAAAACATGTAAACAACAACAACCTGTTCTTCATTCCACCATGATTCCCAGCTATCATCTCCTTTTACTCCTACCCCACCTCTATATAGAAGCCAGGTTGTCCAATTATCAAAATCTTCTACAGTCCTGTTAACATGGCGATAAAATAATGGTCAGCAGATTATTCATTCTCGCAACAGACGAAGTTTAAATTACAACCACTCAAGCCAAAAGCATAAAAAAAGCTTACTTCTGCCATTCGAAACCAGAGGGATTAAATATGTATGGAGCAAATAGCCATGAGATGACAAGAAACCAGCTGCTAAGAGTCAACAAGAAAAACGATGTTGCAGCACTATCCGTGTACCCATATGCGATGTAAACTATGAGAAGCAGTGCTACTTCAAACCTGGGAAAAAAGTTAATAAGGGAATTAAGACATTGGGTATCAATAAATTCAATTTGCATATATAACCAGAAAATAAGACAAGGTAGCAACTAAAGATCAGAAAGAAGAATCAACAGGAATTCATTATGCAGATATCACTTACGCTTTAACAAAATGACTCCTCGAGTAAAGCCTGTAATTTTCAGCAAACTTTATATGACGGACTACAAAGCCTCTACCAGTTGCCCGGTACTGTTGGTAAAAAAGTTCCACAAAAATCATTTTCCAAAATAAATAAACCGCAAATTCTTAAAAACGAGGAAGAAAGAAGAAAAAGAAAGTTACATACCTTTGCACCTCCATGTAGTATAGTACGACCAAAGTAATGAGTTCTAGTTCCCAAAGAAAATGTGAAGAAGACTGAACACAGCTGAAGTTGCATTGTAATAAAGCTAAAAACAGCCTGTAATTACGCACAAATGATCACATTGAAGCAATCATTCACCTTATATATATAATATGTATAATGAAGAAATACAAAAATGGAACATAGCCATAGCTGGACTGAACAGAACATTGGTACTTCACAATACATTAGGGAACACATGATAAATTTAGTCATGCAGCACATGATGCAAGTAAGGGCTTAACCGCTGTAAAGAAAAAAAAAAATCTAAGTCTCAATTGTAATAGAGTACCTTCATTAATCCCTGCTCAAGTATAAATCCCATTATCATTGGGACTGCAGTAAAAATTCCAATCTGAACCAGGAATTGTGCATTCAGAACAGCATCTAAAGCTGTGTTACCCAACAGCTTTGCTTGCTTCCCAATTGCACTATCAAGTCCAGAGAAAGCCTGTAATGCAAACAAGATAAATGATAAAAATTCATCCACACCAAAAGAACAGGATTATAATAATCCAAAATACTGAGTCAATAATATCTCTAGACAGGAAATCTAATAATGCAAATACGTAGACACTCATCCACAGCAAACAGAAAATAAATAGGGGACAAGCTGGAGCCAAAAGGATAAAAATAGGATTTCCAACAAGTAATCAGTTTCTTAAGACAAGTTCATTAAAACCAGATCAACCTTCAAACAAAGCAACATATAAAATATACTGGTTGTCCACAAGCCTAACTGGAGTGTGGTCTGAGACAATTGAAAATACATTGAACACACATACAATGGTTGCACCTGTCCATGTGGGATTTTGTCTAAGACATTTGTAAATACAACAAAAACAATTTAAGATATTGTAAAACAGTAGCGTTGGCACAATTTCCAGTGCTATGCATTTCAACAGAGACGATTGTCAAAAAACATTAAAATTGCAGCCCATCCTCCCTTTTCCTGCATTATCCAGAAGAATTGACAAAGAAGAGGAGGTACAGAGATTGGTACATTTTGAAGCATGGTTGAAAAAATCCCTAAGATGTTCCATCAATTTGCTAATATTATAAACAGAAGCAATAGAACAAAATATAGTCATAATCTTTTTATGGTATGCATAGTTCACCAGCATATCATAAATTATGATCATAATTTTTTTACAAATATATGGTTATCAAACTATAAGATGAACCTAATCAGAGAAACATTCAACGAAATTTAAAACAAAAAATGTTTCATTACCAGGTAAACCCTGCCGTACAGAAATATGTAGACTACAAGGACTGTCATCTGCATAATAGAAACTTTTATCAGACGTTTAATGCTTGTAAGACAAACTCCCTGAATAACATCTTATTCTTATAAGTAACAAATGGAGCAGAGTCCAGAAAGATACCATACCATCGTGCAAACGTAGTATCCGACAGTAGTGAAATAGAAAGAGAGCATTCTAAAGAAATCAAAAAGTTGTCCAAGCCTATACACATCCCTGCTGAGGACTTGCTCTCCATTCCCTCCAGCAACTTTCCCTTCAAAGAGGGCTATCTGGTTCAACCCAACATCTCTGCCCTTTCCAACCTATAGAAAGCAACACATCAGAAAGAAGAAATATAACCCTCTAGATAAAAGAGGCACAGATCAGCCTGGAAGACAAACCTGAATGTATTCATGATGAGTAATATTTCCTTGCCTTAATGTGGAGTTGAACCCTGCAACATTACAATTTCGTAATTACAGGACACAAAACAAATTCAACATGCAACTAAAATCCCCATCTTTCTTCACTCTATTAAACAGTCTTTCATTGCTCAATTAATCCCTAAGTAAAAGTGAGAGTTGCTGAATCATGGCAATCACATTGATTGGTGGAATTAAATGCATGATATGGTGGGCTTGCGTTGTACACACTTCATGCCCAAGGGGCATTCGCGTGAGGGGTGTGTCAAAAATTAAATATAAAAGATGTCGTTGGACCTTTGACTTTCAATTCAATTGGTCCTTTGACATACATTAATAATGCAAATTCCTAATGCCAGTTTTGATTTATCAAGAGCATGCAACATGCAACAAAGGATCTTACATGAACAACAAAATAAAGAAATGGACAAGCAGTTAAAGTACGAAGGCAAAGCAGATATAAAATATGTTTTGGGTACGCTCCAAAAGTTCTCAATACTAATCCTAGATTCTTATACTACAATAGCTTATTAGTTTGTCAAATGGTGACTCTTGTAGATCTCTAAGAGTTAAGACCGGTAAGTTGTAGTTCAAATATAAGCCCTTCTGATAGAGAAAGGCATTGCCCATTCATAGGAAGATCTGAAAAGGGTGAGCTGGAGGTAGCTTGGGTAATAGGCTGAGTATAAATAGGAATAGTTTATTGTGTTTTGGGGACGGAATCATAAGCTAAATTGTTTGGCTTCCATGCGCAGAGGCTCTGCCATTTGCGAGAGAAGGAGATTAAGTAAATCTCAAAGTATTTTTCTTTCCTTTCTATATTTGTTTCATCTACTTACCTAAGTATTTCATTATCAATGAACATAGTTAACAGCGCACTTAGGCGCAAGGATGTCATGGAGCCTTGGCGCATAGCGAAGGGCGCTTGCCTGAGCGACCACTAACAAAAATAAAATTTATGCCAAGGAACCAATACAGTACAATTATATGTTCATGATGTGCACAAGAATACTTTTTAAAGGATGAACTACATAACAAAGGTATGAGAAAATAAAATGGCATTATCAGTCCAATTTACCTGCAAAAATATCTTCACTAATATTAATCACTCGTGAAGCTTTGCTAATTCCACCTCGAGTTATATGAAATATTCGATCAAAAACATCTGGATGTCCGTAGTGCATTCGGACTCTGCAAGACACCTTAAATATTTATGTAAAATATAAAAAAAGAAGTATACGTTCCAACTCCTTGCAGAACAAGGTTATAAGTTAAAAAAAAAAAAAGACAGGCATGAATTTGAATGAAAAGAAATGAAGGAGAATTCTTAAGCAAAAGTAGAAAACAAAACCTAGTAATCATATCATTTTATCACCACTAATTTTTGCCTTAAAAGAACCATCAAACCCTCTGAAAATCACGCAGAGAATTAGCAGGAGTTGTACCCATAGAAATACAGCCGTTTTAGTAAAGATTCACTGTGGCTTATGGTCCAATATATCTTTCAGTAATATGCATTTGAGAAAGAGTGGTGTCCACTTGAAGATCGGAATACAAACAAACATAACCCATTCCAATAAGAAAAGAAAGTCCCAAGGACTCAGTTAGAAAAGCTAGTGAAGTTTAACGCTTCCTGTGTACATATAAAACTATACAAAAATTTTATAAAAACCAGTAAACTCTCTTCGTCACTAAAATTGAACCCAACATTAATTCATTAATTATGTACATATATGCATATACAAAAATGAGAAATGTATGGATCGGAATTTTGAGCAAGCACAAGGTCAAACATCATAAACAATCTCAAAAAGAAAAGGCCATATTCTATCAGGATTTATGTGCAATGCCCCATTGTCTATGTTTGAGAATTTCAAAGAATTTTAAAATCAATATTGAAAGGATATTTTACAGATAAAGAGCAACAAAACCAACTCATTTGCAGTTTAGAACAGAACAATAATAAGTCTGCGTAGTTTAATGAGAGTGCGGCATTCTATAGTGCTTAGTAAGATAGATTCTGCCAATTGCACTGATGGCACCTTTTGTAATCACCACACTACACACGTGCATATAAGAGAGGAAGCAGGTTGGGCCAATCTACTCACCTTAGAGGGGTTGCTAACACACGTTGGGCCAATGTTACAAAACTAGTCTCTTGATTGGACATGAACCAGGCTAAAGACGAGACACTGCGTGAACAAATTCAGAAACAATGTGTAAGAAAACAACCAAAGAAAAAATAAAGGAAATATAACTCTAGGTGAGTGTGTACCAACCTTCCAGTAAAGACATGCTCTCTAACACCAAGAATAGTGGGAGGCCGAATCCCATGTTTAGCTCGAAATTCCTCAAGAAGATTCCTCATCTTCATTGCCTCTTCAAGGTAGTTATCCTATAGAAGAAAATTCCATTTTACCAAGATAATCAAAACATAAAAGCCAGGCTAGAGAAGCACACAATGAAAATCCATGAAGCATCAAAAACATTCTCCACTATTCATTAGCAATAGAGAAAATTGCAAATCACGGAAAATATTACTTTGACGGCTGCAAAAACATCAGTAAAACGCATGGTTTGACTTAAGTTAACCTGATTCACATATCTATGGAACTTGACAGAAGGAGAAACCATTTACTTAACCTGATTCATATCAATGGTCTGAACAGCTTCCCCACGAGTAAAAACTATAGCATGGTTTTGGTTTTCAGGCTTCCCTTCTCCAAGCTTTGGATCTCCAGGAAGTTTAATTGAATATATTTCCTAAGTAGAATAAAATTCATTGAAATATGGTGAAATTTCCTTATACTGAATCAAAAAAATACAACACCTACAGAAAAAAAAGAAAGAAACAGATAACGCAAAATCTAGTCTACCTGATCTTTTCCGTGAACATCAGCTTTAACAAGCTTTGAATAGAATTCCTTAGAAACCTTTCCATCAGTTGTACCACTCTCCTCCACATGTATGAATGCAACTCGAAGAGCCTCATTCCTAAAAGTAGAAGCTAATGAATACCCATACATGCAAACCTTGAATAATTTACTTACAAAATCATATATTACTAAATAATGTGTCCTAATAACAAACAAACTAATGATTAGACAACATCAACAGAAAATAGTTTTCCTGAGTCAATATTTAATTTTTTAGTTAATTACCTACATTCTTTGCTAGAGCTCCACTAATGTATCCTAGCTGACAACAAAGTTTTTTGTTTAAGCCAGGGAACCAGCTGAATCGAGGGGAACAACAAAATCCCTCCAGTCAGTAACTTCCCTCTGGCATTCCCACCATGTCCTTTTCCCGAAAAGGAGTCCATTGCTTTTCTATCTAGCTCATATTACATTGAAAACTTTCAGGAGCATCATATATAGGAGGTATATGATACTCATATTTACATATGACATAAACTTCAATTAATAGTTATTGTTTTTTCCTGTATTAAGGCGGAATGTAAAAATCAAAAACTTTGGCCTAGACTTGTATTTAGACACTCCTTTGTTATTGTTTTCCATCCTTCAAAGTTTAATGATGTAGTTGCGTCCGTTTTAGTGATTATAAATCAGCATCTCAAATTATTTGCTCAAGCATGCATAGTTGTTAATGGCGATGCCATGGCACAAGGCTCACGACTGTGCAAATTAGCACCAACCTGCCTAAGGAAGGTGATGTTGCTCGGGCAATGCCAAGCGCCTGGACAGAGTTATCAGAGGCACGCCTTTTGTGTCCCATACTATTTTAGGATTTTATATTATAACCCCATGTTTGATTTCCATCATTGGATTAGACACACCTAATAACCAAAAATAAACAAAACAAAAGGAAAAGGGAAGCAAACAGACTTTCAAATTGAATAATCGCAGGAGGGAGAAAGAGATATGCGAATGCCAGACCAAGGGAAAGAACAAGCACACAACAGTAACTATTAGTGTACTTAAGATTTACGAATTAGTTGAACACTTTTACTTTAGAATATAGGGTTTATTGCATGTTCGATTTTACGAAGAATATTAACATGATTTTGTTTTTACTGCATTTTGATCTTGAAGTTCACAAATTCATATACTTTCCACGTCATCATTCAAGGAGGTTGTACATAAGTTTATTCCTTTAGTGCGCCTTGTGTTCCTCAAGCGCAAGGCGCCGTCCGTGAAGGCTCCAGGACCCTCATGCGCCTTTAATAACTATGTACAAAGAGCCTAAGGTATTGACAAGAATGAAAAGAAAGATTTATACCGCTGCAACAATAAGCTATTTATGTCCCATGCACCTTGTATTGGTTGAAGAGAATGGTTTTAATATTTGACCACCTCGTATTGGTTGTTCATTTGGATCAGGTTTGATGAAAATTTGTATTTCTGGAATGAGAAAAATTTCAATTGAGCGAAGCTAAATAAAAGTGGCTATCTAAATTATTTGCAGTGACCTTTCTCATGCTTAGGTTCCAAGCTAAGCTCTTTAACTTTTCTCTAATCAGTTCCTGGGGCTGAATATCCTAGGGAAATTACTTGTGTGTAGTAGAGTATAATACATTTTGTATTTATCATCAATAGCACATTAATCTATTTCGAATATATGGTTCTAGAAAACAGAGAATGAAAAGAAAGATTTATACCGCTGCAGCAATAAAGCAATATCAGCAGCCTCTTTATCCTTCCGTTGTTTTTGTTGCCCATAAATTTGGCATGAAATGACATAAGTGAATTTCAAATCAGCTTGTGCCCTTGCTTCACGGGATAATTCAAATCCTTGGGTGGTGAAGAGACCTGTTTGAGAATAATCGTCCACTACAGATAACAAACGAACAATGTGAGCATTTTGTTTTTAAATATAGTAAAACATTATGGGTGAGTCAAAATTGCATACCCCCCACTGATCTCCTCTCAAGAAAACTTTGCAACATCAAAGCTCTTCTATAATACATCATACCACGTACTATCCACCCAAAAAGAAAAAGAAATTGTAAGTAAAAGAAAAAAGTAAAAAAACTATTACCAAGCATTTACATGCAATAGGATGAAACAATTATGAATTATGAGACATTTATATAAATGAAATGAAATCTAACCAGTCCGAGCAAGAGTCTGCCCTCGATAAGATGCCCAAAAACGAAGCTCCAATGTATCATTTGAGTTTTTTTGAAAATCCACATCCTCGGTAGTCTCTCCTCTACCAATTCTTTCCAAAAAATTCTCCCATTCATCTAGAACAGAAAGTAATACAGCAATTAACAATATATAAACAACAAAATCCTCACTCAAGAAACAGAAGCAGCACAGTGGTGATTATATAAACATTACGACAGAATAAACAGAAGTCAGTTAACTCTATACAATAGAACAAAAACCGAAAATTGGTTTTAATTCAACAAAATACATACTGGAAACCACAACCTTTGCATATTCTTTAGCATACATCTTGCCTTAAGAAGAACCAAGCATGCAGATCAACAATGTACGATCAAATGTTTTAGGCACTTGTAGCTAGCTAATGAACTCATAAAGTTATTGGAAACTCATAAAGTTATTGGAGACAAGAGAGTGAGAGAGATCAGAGGAGCCCATGACCTCTAAAAAAGGTAAGAGTTAAATATAAGTATTTCAATTTAATAGGATGCATGATCAATACTGGCCATGGCAAGACCAGATGACTGCTTTTCATGATATTGGTTGCCAATATCATTCACAAAGTTGTTATCGCTGGAGACCTGCTGCTTCCTTCTCATTTCAACTCCCAGAATATTTTTTAAGTTTCCTTTCCCACGTTACCCTCCATTATCTTTCCTCAATTCTCATAATATTTTCTGCTGAAACTTCACCAGACAGATTAAAATATAAGACAATAAAGATATACCTGGGAAAATTTTCTGAAGGTAAAAAAGAGTTGATATTCCATCCTCATTTTCATCTCGCAGTTCAGAGTAACTATAAAGAACAGTCTCGCTGTAGTATGGAGTGAAGACACTATACACAAGCAAACCATGTGACAAATTAATGCAACACACAACTATCAATAGAAACATAGAAATACATTAAAGATGAGGCAAAGCAGGCTATTTGTGCATCAATTCATATGTACCAGAAAGGTAGACTTTCAGACACTGGCTTTGCAGAAGGCATATCCATAAACAGTGAATTAGCAAAAAATTGTAATCTTCTCCTAGCTTCGAGATTCTTTGGAATATTTGTGGCAGTGTCCTTAACAGTGAGAAGAAGGTGTAACCGCTTCACCTGCTCTTTCTGTGACAACAGAGACATAAGACTATCCGTGTAAATGCTAACACTGCAACAAACCATGACCAAGAAAAAATCCACTTTAAAAAATATTTACAATTTCGGGATCTGTTGGCCACTCAATAGTAGAGAAAAGGCGTCCTTCATTTCTTGCTCGAGCTAAAATATTCCATGTATCAAGTTGCTCTCTGTAATCATAGTAAAAAGAGAACTGAGACTCTGTGGTTCCAAGTATGATTTTTAAGCAATACTTAGAAAACAAAAATACCTAAGGTCAGATGACAGCAAGTCATGTGTGACAACCTCATATAGCTGATACAAGGCATTTGCAGCACCTTTAGCTAAATCAGGATTGCCCCGTATCTGTCACAAGCCATTGACCATATAGATTCAGAGCCACTAACAAAACTGGCATATACAACATCTAAAGAATACAATCACATCAAATAATCTGGCACAGCCACATAATGTCCACTTCAATAATACATAAGACAACCAAGACTCACAGCAAGTATTAATAGAATAACTAGCATCACTAGTTAGAACCATAATGAAAAACAAAATTTAGGATTTCTAAAATAACCGCCTCATTCAAAAATCATGCTCTTGACAACAAGAGAAAACCGGTGAGCATAAATGACAAAGCGAATAACTAAGGAGAAGGAAACATATTCAGATAAATAGTTAATACAATGGTTATTTAAAAAAATAATCAAAACCTAGAGCAAACATTACTGAGATTTAGATATATTAACCAGGTAGCAAAGAGAAAACATATATACCACAGAAATATAAAAATAAATTTGAAAATCCTATGGTCTTCAAAATCAAAAACATATTGACAATCACTAATACTTGTGCCTTGTGCAAAGAATCAAGTAACTCAACTCAAACATCTGCATAAGTAGAGCACAAGCATGGATCAAAAGACTACAATTTTACAAAATCTACTTTATGTTATTTTCATGTAAAATTTTCTTTCCCGTCTCTAATAATCATGTGCAGCAAAAAAATAAATTAGGCGTGAGGTATGGATTTGGATTCCACCATGAACTTGCCTTCAGGGAGAGTATAATATAATATGACCACAAGAATTTCAAAAACAAATAGACGTGATCCAAACTGAGAAAGTGAGAAGAAGTATCAAACTATAAGAAAAAAATCCAATGTCCAACTAATTAGAGAACACAAAAGGAAGCTTCTGGAGGAAACTTAAGCCAAGCAATGTTGTTAACAATGAAAGAACTTGCATATAAAAAAACACAAAAAAACATACCAAGAGCCCAGTTAGTGCAGTAAACTTTTGCACCACAAAAGGAAGCTTCTTTAGTGATAAAGTTACAAGAAGTGAACCCTCTGATATACTGTGGTTGATCTCACGAAAGATTCTTTCAACCCTATCATGGAAAAGAAGAATAATGCAAAGTTGTACAAATAAATAAGAAGTTTACAGTGAAAAGCACATAATACATAAAAAAATCCACCTAAAAGAATTTTACAACTTCACCAGAAAGAAAATGTTTCTGGGCAACACAATTGCTATGAATAAATTCATACCAGAGTCTTCCTTCACCATCAACCAGGGAGTGCAAAATTTTTTCAACACTGTAAAAACACTCCTGAACAGCATATGCCATGTACTCATCCCTACATATTCTGTTCCAAAGATCTGCCTGGGTATCTTTGCAGTCCAAAGCCAAATCAATTGCTAGCAATATCTGCACCAGATATAGAAACAAAATAATCTACTAAGGCCCACAAATCAAAAGAAAAAAATTGCTAACTAATAATAAGCTGTACCTTGCTACTGAGAAGAAAGAGAGGCCATTGAACTAATCTAAGACTTCCTGTATTGCTAGGAACAGAAAGTAGGTCCATCTCCCTGAAAACGTGACATTCAAGAAGCGACAGTTAAATATATAATAGAATAAAAAAAACAGAACCACGAACAGCATGTATCTTGAACTTACCTATTACTAATATAATCTTCCTCACGCAAACTTTTGATTATCTCATTCCAGAAAGGAGCAAAGAGTGCCGCATACTCTTTGTTTAAATCTTGAGATTCCTGCACAAATGAGACACTATTAACTATATGGATGTAGATATTTGGTGAGTGATGACTAAAAGCAGAACCTTCTGCTCTCCAGTCGAGCATTAAGAAGCAGAACTATTGCAACAAGAAAAAATGAATTAGCATGAGGGCATCACTTGCAACAAATGAATTTGAAACATGAAGTTCATTCGAAAATGAATCTTATGTAGAATCCTTTTGTAACTAACTTTATATATCTGGCATCACAAACATACATTGAAATTTGACTGAATTCCAGAACTTTTATGCCTCATACAAGAGAAGTTTACTCAATGATATATAAGTAACGTTTTGATAAATTCATTTGAAATACCACCTATGTTTATGGATTTTAATTTAACTTGTACAAAAATGGAATTGAATTCTGGTAGCTAAAACCTTAATTTCATTTTTACTCAAGGAACAAGTTTTGGTATTAATAGTGCATATCTTGAAAATTGTTAGAAAACATTTGTAAGAAATGGGTGCTACAAATGTTGCAAAACAGTAGCACCATTTCCAAGTACAAATCACTCATCAAGATAATTGTATATTCAATTCATATGAGCATTCTTATGAAAATGCATAATGTAGAACTACAACCATTTAACAAAAAAACCAACAAAAGTATTTTCCATGTTAATTACTACCAAAATGACAAGCTATGAAAAAACAAATAACTATAGGAATTTTTTTCGTGTTTGATCAAAATACTCTAAGAAGCAAACAACTTTGCCAATAAAGCAGCTAAATTATTTTATCAGAAGTATACTGTTAGAAACATTTGAAAAAAAATCCTAAGGTTATTTGTTATTTATAGCTTGTCATTTTAGTAATTATTTAACATGGAAAGTATAAATAAGAAGGAAAGAATGAAATGTGTTGCTTACTTGTGGTGCTTGTCTACTGAAAGTCATCCTGTTAGAGCGTTCAACAAGAAGTTTTGAAACACAACAAAAAAAGTTAGATAAGAGAAAAAAACAAATTGAGATTTCATTCAAGTTGCAGATATCAAGAAATAATGTGCGGAAGAATACACCAAACAAATGGTCAGTTTAGCTTTGCAGGTTCCAAACTATTTGGAAATAAGAGAACACCTTTTCAAAGAAAATGAAGCTATTCTCAAACCATATTGTGCAACAAATTATACAACCTAAAGAACTTGAATAATAGTAGACCATCCATTTGGTGCACAATATCAGCATTACACTCATAACAATGCTTAATATAGCAACAGCTCCAAATTGAATACCACCTATGGTATAGCTAGTACAGGAATGAGGCAACAAGCATATGAGATTAGCTGATGCATTTAGAAGTCAACTTATCCATTTTGACATTTGATGAGATATTGGCCATACAAAAATATTAAAAGTGAATACAAACTAATACATTCAGATACAAGAATCAAAGAAAGCAGACAAGTGCATACCTTTTTGCTTGAGAAGAGACAAGATTCTTGGCAAATGCCTCTGGGAAGCTCTCAAAACGTTTATGCACCATTTCAAGTGTGCGTATCTTCAATGAACATTAAGTAATCACATGGCAGGGAAAATGTGAAGTCAGACAAGAGCACTCAGAAGGATTAAGTAAAACATGAAAAAAACTTTACACTTGTAGAATTCGCAAAACTGTTATACATTGTACCTCGCCAAGACGAGATCGTGCGCCCATAATGCCACCCACAATTGCAGACAGGACAGTGTAAAATATGTGAATGTCCATGATATATATCTGCAGCAAGAAAAAATATCAAAGTGGGTTTTGAAGAAATTTTACAAATCATAATACTTGCATATCAGTTATCGGATAGCTGGTACAAGGTAATAATTACCCCCTACCGAGAAGTGTCAAACCGAAGTGTTCCACCCCAGTATCCTCGATATAAATTTTTAGAATCAGATTGAGAAACAAATTAAAAGCAGATGGCTTGTAATTTGCACATATTTCCACTAAGAAATCCAATGCCAAGTTTGTTTTCAGGTGTTGAAACTAAAAATAGAAACGCAAAATACACAAGTACTTACAGCAATAACAGGAGCCCATAAGCTAGCTATCGTCAAGGCATGATTATTGTCTGAAATACAAAATAATAATAATAAACCAGTAGAAGATATCAAACTTTCATAAAATATCACCAAGCAAAGAAAAATCCTTTATCAAGATCAGAAGTAAATATAAGGAAAGATGGATACATAAATCATGTACTACACAAATATTCACTATCCAATAGTGTTTAACGGAAAGATCATAAATCATGGATTTAGAAATTTGGGATCCTAACCAAAAGTTCTCCATTACTGTGTCATGATTTCAAATTGGAGAATGCAGTACATGCAAAGAAAGAAAGGTAGCTTCACCAAGATAGACACAATATGGAACCCACAACAAAATACATGAGAGAAGAACTTGCCCCTTTACAATGAACTCCCTTTCCTATCATCCTCGCCATTTAAGGAGTACATCCAACCAAAAAACAACTTATACAACTTGCTAAATGCCTTCTCTTCATTACCAAATATATGGATTAGTAAGTTATTAAGCACTACTATTTAAACATTAAACAAATAGCACCAATCCCCTCGTTTTTCAAATTTTCTTATCTAAACGCAACACTTATCCGAAAGTTCCTCTTGCATCCCAATGTTCGTGCAAAGGCAATACATGAAGAAAAACAGCTCCTAATACGACAACATAAACTCATAATAGTTCCAGTGCACACCAGGATAAAACAAAAAAATAACAAGATCACAAGAAAACCCTACCCTTGGAAACAATATCATGCCATGAGTACTGCACAGGTCCCAGCCCAGTAATGATATTCGTGGGTTGGACGAGGGGTCTAATCTGCACAGTGTAGATTATGATTATAAACTTTTTCAAAAGTGTCAGCTTGAGACATTTTACATGGAACTCTAGCAATCTAGCAATCAAATTACGAAACTCAGACGCATTAGGTTACCTGGAGAAAGTAAGCGAATGTAAATTTGCAGGCAAGGATCACCAACCAAAATAGGACATATCTGCAGTTGTTGAAAGGAAATTTCATAAATCATATCAAGTATATAACACCACTACATTCAACTAAACCACTCATGATTTTAATAGTAGTTACCTGCAGCTCAAAAATCAGAAAGGCCCTATGTTTTACACAATAAATGTTGGTAGGAACAAAAACATGACACCCCCTCAATGAAGCATAAGTTGAAAAGCAAACTAAAGAGGTTCTTTGTTCAAGCAAAATATTCTAAAACATAAGGAAATACTGTTTGACATTGTCTGCTCATATATATAGAACAGTTGGGCATATCAAGTGTGAACTAGGAAGTAATGGAGGAGCTCTCTCCATAGATATAGAATATTGGTCAAGAAGCGATAGTTTATGAATCAAAAGCATCTCTCATGGTCTAAAAAATTGCAAACTGAGGAAATTTGAGATACAAACTAAATGTATCTCCATAGAACACAATTCAGACAATCATCAGTTGGACAAAAAAGAATTCTAAACGTGTTGATTCTTTTTTGGCCTTCTGTAGGAAATTGATTTGAATTATTGGAATACAAAAAATTTGCAACAATTTAGGCTTGAGATGGCAATGGTACAAACAAATATTTAAGATCAACAGGATATTGCTGATAATCCTAAGAAAAAACCAAAGGTTAAACTCTTTTGGACTTGCATTCAAGAGAAAACTTGAAGGACAAATGGAATATCTTGCTATCAAGTATAATACATTGTATCATCAAAACTAACCTACAATAATCACTCATTTTCTCGAAAAGCCCGCGTCCAACAAAATATCTTTCCTGAAGGTACAAAAAACAAGGGGGGAAATCAGTTGGAATACAAACTATAAGCTGCATTCTAAGTGAAATAATGAGTTAATTTACCTGATAAATCCACTTAAAAAACTGAAAGAATGACTGATCGGACATATCAGATAGAGTATGGCAAGCAGGAAATTTAAGTAACATCGCAAGGACAAGGCGCAAACCGGCATAAACACCAAGCACGAGTATATATATTCGAAAATAGTTGGAATTTGAGTTCTGCTGATATCGTTCATCCAGAACCTTCCTGAAATAAATGAACACAGCGATAACATTTATTTTCTTAAATAAAATAAAAATTCTATAATAAAAAACAACAGAATACTCCAGGTGAAATCGTGGGAACAAAAATGATATACTTACACATAGACGTAAGTCACAAACACTGAGCTCAAACCCCACCAGAAAAACCTAATGACAATCCTTGAGATAGCCATGCCTCTTGCCGTAGAGTAAGCCCCAAACATAAGCAGGACATCTAAAAAACCTAAGTAACAAACAATTGACAAATGAAACCAAAAAAAAAAAATGAGTCTGAAATGGGAAAAATCAGATAGTTCAACCAAACACAATTGAAGAAGTATTCATAGAATATGTACTTTCTACAAAATTCATGACAGCAAACGATGGTCCAACACTAAGCAGTACTTTGAAAGTATTCAAATTGATGTCCCCATGATGGAAGGCAATGATCGTTAAAGCCTGCAGTCAGTAGGGAAAAACACACATCGAATACAAAGATAATAAGGAGCACACAAACCCCCCCAAAAAAGCTTAAAAAACTGAACTTTTGAAGCAAAAAAAATTAACCTGGAACATCAAAGCCAAAAAGATCCACAGTCGATGAAAACTTCGATAAAGATGGAGAAATGTACGGTGTTCAACAAAAGTGCTTTTACCAGTCTGTCAATTAAGGAAAATAATCAGAAACGAAACATAGGACAACTGAATATAGATTAAGTATTTTCCAGCAGAAAAACCAACTTTCCATTTCAACGAAAATTTCCAGGTAATATAATCACATCAACATTCCAATGATAGCAGAACTGATAGATCAAAAATTTAGCTTAAACAACTATTTCAAACAAAAACTCAAATCAGACACATTAATGAGGATCATGTAAAAATCATCCTGTTTGCAGAATCATTGATAGCAATATCAGAAGCAGCTACAGCAAGTTGTAAGGGAAGAAATGCACATCCTATGCAATAAACATTCTGAAAGATATAGCAGCACTCAATATTCAGTTAAATCAAATGTCTAACCACACTTATCAAATCGAGATTCAAATGGTGAATCGAAATCTTCATTTTTGAGAATCGTAAATTTTAAGATTCGGTTCACATTCATAATATTATAAGAATATATACACATTTGTCATATAGATTCAAATCGTGATAGAGCTGAATCGACTCGACTAGCATGAATCTCCTACAAATACAAAACTACCAGCATGTAAATTGTAAGGTTAATTCTTCTAACAACAACATGTATTGAAAATATTAACAAAACACAGTAAGTAAATTTTGGTGGGCCATTACTTGCATATGCTAACACAAATTTCTTTAGGATACTCATAGTTGTTAAAGGCGCAAAGGGGTCTTGGAGCCTACACTCAAGGCGCGCCTTAGAAACACGAGACACATAAACTAAACTATATATATATATATATATAAATGTGTGTGTTTGTGTGATCTATCCTAGTTAACGCATATATCAATTTCAAACATACAACAACGACTCAGTCCCAAAATGATTTGGGGTCGGTTAACATGAACATGAACCATCATAATGAACCGTGAAAATCAAGTCGCATCAGAGACAATTCTCTCCCTCCACTCCATCCTATCCACTACCATATTTTCCTCAATCCCTAATAGACTCGTATCACTCTCAATCACCGTCTTCCAAGTTTGCTTAGGCCTTCCCCTACCCCTCGCCATTTCATCCCTTTGCCACTCTTCAAGCTTTCTAACCGGCACATCACTCGGTTAGGGTTAGGGTCAAAAACACCAAGTTAAGTACCAAACCAATGTTACTCCTACTACACAAATGACCATTCATTATCAATCAAAAAAAACACAGGTGTGTTCTCTGTTCTTTTTTGAGTCTCAGTCACAATCTGTTCTGTTGAGTGGAGAGTGGTGGAGACTATTCTTCTGCTTTACATATCAATTCCCCTCTCTTGTCTTTCTATATTCATGTGACTATTAATATTTCTTATTTAGTTTTTCTTTTTTTTATTAATAAGATCAAGGGTAAGACTAAGTCTACTTAATCAGATAAGTGGTTGAGATTAATCAATAAAAAAAATTAAACAAAACAGTAAAAAAGTAAAAACCCTACAAAACCATATATGTGAGAATAAGGCGCGCCAGGCGCCAAATCCAAGCGAGGCGCACAAAGTCGAGAGCCTATGCAAACAGCACCATGACTTGGTCAACAAAGGCTCACACTGGTGAGCCTTACTTGAGGCGTGCCTTTAACAACTATGCAGCTGGTACTAATAAGTTATTTGATTATACAGACCATAAATGAGCATGAAAGAGTTTTACACAAGTCCCAGAACTTTATGCAAATGTCTACAGTGACAAAGGTGAGTATACAAAGATAACTGATAATGAAAGTAATAATTCATTTCACAGAGTAAGAAAAGTGATAAAGAAGGACCTTATAGTTGATTGATAATGAAGACTAATAATCATTGATCTCAAGTATTTATTTGATGCATATATTCTCGTGACATAGTTCTAATTCTTAAATCTAGAAAAATTTCTGATCTGTCAGAGTGTAGGTTTATTGGATAATACCTCTTAAACAAAGGAGAAAATTACATAGAGATGATGGGCCCTTAGAATGTAACAGCTAGAACAGCCATTTCCGTAAAACAAGAAATGCCCATGATCACAGCAGTGATCATGATTCACATCTATGGCTGTCAAGAAAACGTATATAATGCAATTGCAGTTTAACAAGTAGATCTAGGAGCGGCATAAGATGCTAAGAAGGTAATTAGCTTTTAAACTCATGGTATAAAACAATCGAAGTAATAGAAGTTCAAAAGCCAAAATAAAAGATGAGATAATGACACATGATGAGTCAAGCAAATATTACCCTAAGCATCAAACATGTATACAATAAATGGCATGCCAATATATAGTACACTTTTCAGCTTTGATGCCCTCATTTTAAAATGAGCATCAAATCCTTCATAACAAATTAAGCATACTAAGGCAGTAAAAATTATTAAAATATCATACCCTTTTCCGTTTTTTAGGTTTGAAAAAGAATGAAGAATCTTTCTTCATAGGCCAGCTCAAGTCAAAGCATGCAGGTGACCTGCATTGCAGCATAATGCAAATATTTAAAAATGATGATGCAAAGAGTACGTTTAGTAAGGCTATAATTAAACTTTCTAAAAAGAAACACACCAAAAGAATTCATTGAAGTCATCATAATTCCTCCATTCTGAATGTGCAGCTTTTCCATTATTGTTCCTTGCTGCTTCCTGGATGACAAAATATGAACTAAGATAATTCACATGTTCCCACCAAAGAAATAATAACAATGGAATAAAAATATTTGCCATTATTCAACTAGATGGCAAGTTTTAAGAAGGCAAAAATCGGTAAAATAGACCCATACTGGCTAACAGCATTAATAGATGTACATGGAAATAACAAAAATAATAAAATCTTTAAAAAGAGGGAGAGAGATGTCACCACAAAAATTGCAAACCAAGAGCACTTCAGAAAGATACCATGTTATTTAAAAATTTCTAAACTGTTATCACAAGTCAACTCTCTGAAGGACAAAGACACTTTGCAGTGCAGACTGGATGCAGCACTTCTTCACACAAGTTAAACATACTCATGAGTCATAACATCAAATTATCATCATCTGAGATGCTGCAGTTCAAGCAAGGGATGCTGCCTTATGCAAAATCTTTTAGCTTTGAGATTGCAAAATCCTTTCATGCAAACACTACTCAAAAAATTAAGCACCACAAGTCCAAAATTGAATGACTGCTTGTACCAGTACTCCCTTCTCCATTCCATAATATCTGTCACTTTCAACCGAAATCCAAATCCTTTTTTAACTGTCACTTTTAGACTCTCAATACAATTCAATGTTTGTTATTAAAGTTTAAGTGCATTGGAGTTTGGAATATGCAGCAAATTTTCATTATTTAAAACCAATTAGATTTAAGTTTCTGCATTGTTATTCTAAAACAAATATAATTTAGCGCAAGTCAAAATTATTTGTTAACTTCAAGACTATCAATTACTCCTTAATCCTGGTAAAAATACCAAACGTGACCCATTTTATGTGTAAAAGACCATGTGAACACACTAAGAAGCACATGCTTTTCCGAATGAGTAGTAAACAAACAACTCAGTTTCTTTAAGATAAAGATATTGTTTTCTGTAAGCTTGTTAATTCATACTTCATCCTTCTATTTTCCCCAAAATTAGAAGAAATTCTTGTTAGGAATCATGTACATTTTTCTTGAACTTCATTCCTCCAGATTTTGATATCTTTTGTACAAAAAGAGACTCGAACGTATGATCACGGGCCCCATATGGTCTGAAAAACCGGTGTCTAAGATAATCAAAACATGTGATAATCTTAATCAATTTTCTCTAATGCATTAAAAGAAACACAAGCGCCCTATATTAAATTTTACAAACATTGCTATCGCTTACGTCCTCTTTATTAGAATTTGGATGCATATGCATAAAATTTGATTATGAGCCAAGGCTAAAACCAAACTTCATTGAAAATCTTCAATTACAATGAAAGTAATATTCTTCATTTGAATTGATTATCTTTAATAAATAGGCAGTTCTTAGTTCAATGCATCATCATACAAATATGAGCAATATTATTGCTTACATCCTCTTTATTAGAATTTTGCATACAGAAGACTTGATTATTAGCCAAGGCACCAAACTCAAAGAGAAGGACCTAACTTGCTCTCGCAGACACACTACATAGATATGCTCAGCAAACATCAAATTAAGAAACAAGAAAACCTAAAGTTTACGAACATGGAAATCTAAGAATCTACCACACCAGAAACAAGATATAAAGATAAGTTGCTTACTAATGCCATTATTTCATAGATTGGACATATAACTTGCTCAAGGAAGGACACTAAACCACCCTCAGTTATGCAACTGGTAGCAGGATTAGCTTCTCCATGATCCAATATTGCATCCAACTCCTTTGCCATCTGAAATCATTAATTAAAATTTTTCCTGTTAATCACTAGAAAGAAGTACTTCAAACAGCTCAGGATAAGCCAAGAGGAGGCAAACTAGAGATCAAGCCCAAGCACAGCCTGATTTTATTCTTATGGCTACGACTGAATTATGAGTTTCTGTCCGAGCCCAAGTTATTTGAATTGTTAACTGTCATCCCTTTATTTTTACTCGGGAATTTTAAACTTGCTAACATTTATTGCAAAAAAATATTCTAATTTGAAACTCCATGAAACAAATTCAAGGATATGAATATGAGAAAAACAATAAATGAAAACTATATATCAAACTTTGCAAAGAATCATTACTAGATTCTCATTTAAGGTGTACATCTGTATATCTGTGCATATTTAGAATAACAATAAACAGAAACTGAAAATTTAAAACAACAAAGCCTTAGTCCTGAAATGGTTCGGGGTCAGCTAACATAAACCATCAGAATGAACCGTGAAAATCAAGCCGCGTCTAACCGACATAAAAAAAATTGAATCTTCTCATAAAACATAATCTAAATCTACTATTTAGCATTTCAAAACAACTACGAAATTATCATTGTAAATTTTGCTAACTCCACCAATGCTCAACACCACACCACTATCATCAGTCATCAGTAGCCACTGCCAGAGCAACAATAGCTTCATCTTAATTACTGGCATCGCAAATACAGTCATTATCAGAATTCAGAGTATTTTCATTCTAAAATTCATATTTGTTTAATCACTGGCAATTCAATCATATCTAAGCTGATAGGTATCATAGTACATAGATCAATCATTCCATATCCTGAAGTTTCATTTTTGTGGATCAAGACCGAAGATTTAACAGCATCAAATAGCATGTAATAGAGTAAATGCTTGTTTTGTTCAGCTGTAAGATATAGCAATAGTTGAAAAAAGTTGTTAATAGAAAGCAGCTGCTACCAAAAAAAAATGCATGGTGCTTACTAAAGTAGATTGGTTTTTTGTATTTATATGCAAGATGACAATTGAGGTCATAGTTTCATTTCAAATTTACTATTTCTATTTAGATATGTATTAATATGTTTTATAATATATCGTGATATGCTATATAGCACGCAGTAAATAAATAAATATTATCAGCTCATATAATCATGAGATTTACTGTTACCTACATATTTTTATACATTGTATTTTTTTTTCTAAACATGCATGTAAAATACAGAAGTAAGAATGTATTCTATAAGAAACTATACACATACACATATATTCTATTAAAAATATTACAGCTAGCTTTTTTTTTTTTTTTTTGCAATATTACAGCTAGCTTAACCATTAATGATTTAATTTTATTTATCATAGAATTATTAACTCGAGAAAAATTATATATTTATTACAAATAAAAGAATACAGTAAGGGATATAATTTTGGAAATGGTAGTATTCTCTAAATAAATAAATAACTTCATAAACAAGAAAGATATCCAAATTGGCGCTTTTTGAAAAAACCACTACTATCAGTTGTTTCTGGAAGTTGACGAAATTCATTTGGTCAATTGTTTGTGGCAATAGTCAACAGCTCTCCCCAATAACCAAACCAAACACCCGATAGGTGTGATAACCATTCATTCGGTATAGTCTACATAAACAAATGACATTACTAATGGTTCCAAAGAGTTGCGGCAAGGAAGCAACTAAGCATCTTCTTTGCAGTGGAGAGAACACAACATAACAGTTACAGCTAGAAGGGTAAGGATGCTCTATTAAACTTCAACAAACAAAATAACAAACAACACTAGAAACTCCAAACACCTTGAAGATAGAAAGGCTTACATGGTGAAATATATAGCAAATGCATTCAGGGAGAAAACGGACATTAGCAGCTTCACCCCATATGAGAAAATATAACGCAACCAGAAAAAGCTTCCTGTCTCTATTAATAGCTTGAATACTGAAAAACAATTCAACTTAAAATGAGTGCTAAAAGAATACAAAGAAAAAAAGAAAACATAGAACCAATGAGACACCAGGTTATAGAATTGACCTGTTCCATACAACGCGTATACGCAAATATTTGCACCATTTTATATAATTATCCAACACCTTTAAGAAAACCTCATTGATAGTCTTCTCATCAATTTTCTGTACAAGGCAAAAAAGGACAATAAATTAATTCCACTCTAAAATAATCCTGCTAACCACTTTAATTTGAGCTATAAACATGCAGAATGAACTTCCCGCTACTCAATAAGCAAAACATGAATGGCACCCAAAGCAAGCAATACCAGCAAATATGTATCACAAGCAAATAATATAAACAAATATTAAACCCGCAGTTCAATTGTTCATCGCTAATTGCTTAACTGAAGTCTCCAGAAAAAGGAAAGTAACAGTAAGATCATACAAAATAAGCAGCTTCTATTTCCAGGCAGTACGACAATTCACAATTACTAAACCACTGTCAAAAGAATCTGATGAGCTTCAAATGTAGCAATCATAGTATGACACAGAAGGTGGTAGATAATCTCTATAAGATAGTGAAAAGAATGCATAGATAGAACAAAAATAGAAGTACAAAAAAAGAGATTAACAGAGAGAGGTCAACATACAAAGAAATAAAATAGACTTGTGCAAATCAAGGACTTTGTAACACCACAAACACTCTACATGTGAACTTCTAACACAAGTTAAGAGCACTAGCAAAAAAGAACGCATATGGAGCAGACAATAATAAAAGTACAAAAAAAAATAATAAGAAAAGTAACAGTCAATAAAGCTGCAAGAACGAAATAGAATAACAATGATAAACATAACCAAAATAATAATAATAAAAACACAGACATTATAAAAAGAATAACAACATTCAACTTCTCCTCATTTTTTAGAATATTCTGAGTAAATGACCTTCCAAGCATGTTATGCGAGCTTAAACAGCCATGGTCCCGATTTCAGAAGCATACAATATAATGATTCAAAAATGCATAGAATTAAGCAAAATGAAAGATTAGACTATCAGTTTTGATCATTTAAAGCACTCACTGGATCAGCTTGAACCGGAATCCCCAGTTGGGATTGTGTATTTGCTAGTGTCAGAATAACATTTTCCCGTTGATTCCTTATGTTGTCTTTCTGCACACCAGAAAAGAAAAACATTAACTAAAAGCATAACCATCCAGAAAACGTTCAAATAAAGATAATAGTGAATTTTAAGACAGGCTTATAGGAACCTATTTGAATTTAGAGCTTAAGTACTACTAGGTATATTTATGTGCAAATTAAAGTCTCAATGGTGCAAATAGCCATCAAAATAAAACTTGAAGAATGGGTTATAGGAAACAATCTGATAAGTAATAACTTGCTGCAGATACACCTTTTTCAATTTATTGATAACAATTCAGCGAAGTATATTCCGAAAAATTATTTTAATTCCTTCTTCCATATCTTATTTATAATATGATCATCTGCACAGTCAAGCATACAAGTTACCAAAAATATCAAAATGCAGTATACAACATCATACATCAATAAAGCATCAAAGGTGATTTAAAAGTAGTAGGGAAATTTTCAATCTTTACAATGCACCCTGCCAAACATGAATATCAATATGCAACATCAACAAAAGTTTATTGAAGAATGAGAATTAGATAACAACAATGAATTATTTTTCATTACCAATATATAAAATGATGGACAGAGAATTTCAAAATATGGAAGTCGCACGGAAATTACTAAACATGGAAAGTGCAACTTTTGAGACAAAAAAAAAATATCATTAACAGTGGAAACAATAACTTATTTTGAAAGCATATATAAGAATTACAAATCTGTACCTGAAATCCAAATACATATTCCAGAAGATCAAACATGTCTGCGTTCCGCTCTCCAGAAATATCCAAATCAGCAGGAAGTCTTGGGAAGTGCTCAGTATATCCAATGGCAGATATTGCACCTCGAACCTGGAAAAATTGCATAAGCACAATTTAAGCAAATAAAATGTCTTTCTTTCGAAATTGGCACTAAACGTACTCAGTAAATCACTAAAAGAAAAAATTTCAAAATCATAATTGTAAGAGAAAAAGATATGAAATTGAGACCAGCATCAGCAGAAAATCTAAGGAACCATATTATCCGAAGACATCAAAAAGAAAATTGTGCTATGTTAATAACCAACTTACTTCAGGGAAAACACCAATTGCATTGGTTATCGATTGTGCTTCTAGAGGAACGATATTGTACGAAGTCAGTTCGCCGACCTTCTTAATTCTTCGCAACTGGAAAGTAACAGATCAATAGTTTATACTAATCAGTTCATGGAACCTCGTAATTAGGGAAGAGTGATAAGCATGACACAGTTTCATTTTCGTTTTGTTGGGCTTCTCACCAATAAAAGATCCAAGAACTATATACATCAGTTCAGCAAAGGAAAATTTTCATTGACAATGATCAACTCATAATTTATCAAATTCATAGAATGATCAGATGAAAATACACATGTTAATAATTCAGTTCTGCTGCCTGCATATTGCCAACTCGGAAATACATAAAACAACATAGAAGCAACTGATGCATATTCTTCAGTGTAACAGGGCAAACCACTTAAAGTAAAAAATTTCACATTCACGGCAGGCAGGATGACTACCTCAACCAAAATATTCCTTCCAACACCATCAGGATCTGCATCTTTGCTAAGTGCTTCCATAACCTCCACCAAGGCCTTCAAATTGGCAAATATTTTTTTCATCTCACGAGATCTTCGTTCCAACCTATAACAAAAAGTGCTCATGTACCTTTCTAGTTCTAACTGATGGACACAATTAAATACGTCATGCTAATAAAAATGTTGTTACCTCTAGCGTCCTTCGTACATATAATAGCCATATAAAAAAAACAATATGCAGTAAGCATTCAAATTTCACTTCGTCTGACATTGATTGGAATTTGGAAAGAAATGAGTATAACATTCAATACCAAAAGGAAGAAAACTATTCTGTTTAGAATTTTGCAGATCATGAATGATGCAAAAGCCTGGACCTGATTTTGTTTATGGTGTTAAAGGATCAATCACAGATGGTGTGCAAAAGTATTAACTAATCAGCAAAGTTCTTAAAGAACCTCTCCAGGGAAGCATTTCTAATTGACCAACAATTCTCATTAGCAAAAAAGTGAGTTCAATAAGGTTTTCATTGCTGCAGTGTGCAACAAAGGCATTAAGGAAAATGTTTGATGTTTTCATTCCCTAAAATGATACCTATGCAACAGATAGAAAGGATATTCTCTTGACACAATTGAAAAAAAAAAAAAAAACGACATACTCTCCAAGATTAGCAGTAGTGAAAGTTCCAGTTTCCCGCATTTTCTGTTCCTCTCTTTGAATATCATCCACCCTATGCCGTCTCTTGTACCGCTGGTAAAATTCCCACAGGTGTTCAATGTCCCGACTGCGATCTATTTGAGCACCTTCCCTTTTGGCAAGTTTTTGCTGTAGAGACCAATGAAACCCATCAAACTCAAAAGGCCATAGCACAAAAATAAATAACTTCGACAACAATTTCTGATTGACAGTCATGTTGCGTTGCACGATATGGCAATTATCATGAAGAACGTCCAGTTCATATGCCTATTAGAAATTCAAACCCAGAAATACCTTAATTACAGACATCAAACCAGTCTTGAATTGGAGAACACCACGACCATCACTGCTTGGGTCCAAGTTTTGCGCCATGGAATATGCCTGCTCACATACTGAATTGAAACAATGGAATTACAAAAAGTTCTAATGGCTTTGACTAAGAAAAGAAGCATTAACATATTTGGTCCACAAATTCCCGTAAAGAAATATGCAAATTTACAAGTACTCATTCATTTTCATAAGATCACGAGTATGGAGATAGTTGAATACAATTTTCTGGTAGAAAAAATAATATTGAAAAGAAACACAGAATAAAACCAAAATCGAAAGTCTTGCAACAAACCCACGTCAACCATATTGCCTCCATATAACATATCCTAAACTCAAAAACCAAAGCCAATTATAAATGGAAATTTGAGTGCACTTGTTCAATGAATCTAAGAAGAATATCAATCGCTCCAACATCAATATCTTTTACATAAAAAAACAACCTTTAAAATATAGCATTTAAAAGGAAATGCAACCTGATCAACTTTTTTCCACACTTCGACATCCTGACAAACATAGAATCCGATAAACGGTTTCTGCATTCTAGAGAACAATCCTAGTTGAGTTTATACAGCACAAAACCTCGTCAAGTCCAATAACATGTAGACTTTAATATCATGCAAACTTGAACAGTGTGAGAATAACATGTTGCTGATTTCCATCAAATACACAAAACATCTCAGATAAAACAAAGAGAATGTTCTTTCTGATACCTTGAATTCATGAACTTGTATAGTCCTAGTTTCAAAAATGCATTCATTTACACCAGTTCTTCTCACTTTAAGGTTTTCATCTGACACAAGATCCTAGATATCAATAATTTGTGTAGCTTTCCTCCTGTTTCATATACTATTCAAATATGGAAAACGTGCAAAACTTTGCAGATGCCTATTTTTCTTGAACATATAGAAAAACAATAGTGCTTCCTTTCTTGACAATTTCCCCCACCAATCATCTAGCTAGACCCAAATCCATCAGTGCCAAACTGTATCCATACGTATGCAACAACAAAATCTCCCCAATACCACGCACCTCCTTAGTATTTCATGCCTTCACGGGATGCACACAAAAGTCAGGAACCCTTAAATTACAAACCCCCTAGTAGTGTGTGTCCCTTGATTACACACAACCATTTGATAAGAAAGCATAAACTATGCATAAAGAGGAAGGTAAATGCCAATCATCCCTAGATATTATCATCTGGATACAGTTTTGATGGCACTATTTCGTCTATGTTTTAAGATTATCAACCAATTCATCCATTATCTTCATTATCAATTAAGTGGTTGACCTCGTAGCGACATAGAAGAGTGATGCACTACAATTTAGGTTCAAGAACCACTAAATTTACAATGAAGAAAGAGAGATATTATTTTTCATCAGCAACTAAAATTCTGAACTCTAGTGCGAACAATGAACTACAAGCGATAACTTAGCGCTTCAATTCACAGTGGACGGTGGACGGTTATGTTTAAGTGATAACTTCGCAGATGCCTATTTTTCTTAAACATATAGAAAAACAATAGTGCTTCCTTTCTTGACAATATACCCCACCAATCACCTACCTAGACCCAAATCCATCAGTGCCAAAAATGTATCCATACGTATCTAACAACAAAATCTCCCGAATAGCATGCACATCCTTAGTATAGCATGCCTTTGTGAGCAACTAAAATTATCATTGTCAGCAACTAAAATTGCGAACTCTAGTACAATGCAGTAAACACAAAAAACTAGAAGAGATAACTTATCGCGTGGACGGTGATGTTTAGGCACATTAGTCATCATTTCATGCCAAAAATAGCTCAAAAGGAAGAGTCAAGTCAGAGCGGAGTGATAGAGAAGAGAAAACTCACGAATCCTGGCAACGACGGGATCATCGTCTTGGATCTCATCGGCAGCCTGCAAGATAGCATCAATGTTGGTAGTACGGACGAGTGAGGGAGGAACAGCACCGGCAATGCCAGTGGAGGTTCGCTCGTGACCTTGACCAGCAGCTCGGAGCTGCTCTCTGGTCAAGGTAGCACGGACTAACCTGTCCCAGTTGTCATAAACCCTAGACATGATGAATCAGAATAACCCTAGCTAGATTAATCATGCCAAGGAACAAGGACTCAGTAAAAAGGTAAGGTGGATCTGTAATTGGAAAGGACGGGGTTATCTTTTTAGATTTCTTTAATAAAGTAGTAGACGCTGGATTTCAAAATCACGACTATGGGAGAATTGGAAGAAACGCGGACATAGCGGGAAAGAGCCCAGGAGCCTGGATGTTACGTGACTTTTCAAGACCTTTTCAGTATTTAAACGGCGTCGTTTGATCCTGGGTATTATTAAATGTAGCTCCCTTTTTATTAAATATAGCACCCACTAACATTTTCTTTCCAAATATACTCTCCCACTTATCCCTCCTCTTCTTCCTCCTGTGATCCTTTTCTTTCCTTTTATCCTTCCTTTTCAAAAATCTGTTTCAAATTTTCTTTCCTTTTTCAAAATCTTCTTTTTGTTAAAATATATCCAAACTTCATTCTTTTTCCTTTTTTTTTTCAATCTTCTCTTCTAATTAATTTTGAGTTTTTCCGGCAGCGATGGTGGGGATGGCTGCCGCCGATGACTCTGTCAGTCCGGCCGGCAACAATGTCGCCGGAGGCACTTATCTCGCCCCGTCGCCGGAAAAACTCAAAATTTAATTTCAAAAAATAAGGCCGAGGAAAATTAATTCTATTTAATTTTTTTGAGAAAAATATTTGTTGCAAAATTGAAAATTAGGTTTATTTGTTACGTATTACCGTGAAAATGTGCGTTAATAAGCTAAACGGTATTTGTTGAAACTATTATTTGTTATTTATTGTTGAACTGCTCTGAATTTACTGAACTGGCGTGAAAAATGTCGAAATCTTTTGTTGCTGAACTGCTCTGAATTTATTGAACTGATGATTAATGTTGAAATTAATTAGATTATTATAATGTGTTATAATGTTAATTAATTAAAACCTACTAGTATAATAATTGAGATTATTAATTAGTTAATTGAGTAATTTAATAAATGTGAATTTATATAAATTACTAGTAGTTTAACTAAATAGGAATACTAGTTTGAATAGAAATTGTTTTATTAACTAAATAAGAGTTGACATAGTCATTTTGGGAGTAGGATTCTTATTTTTGAGAGACAATTTTAAACACTACAAGGTCGGCGGGTGAGCTCGTCTATTTCCATTTAACTATTTACCGACATTTTATCCGTCTGTATTTCAACCCAACGGCCCCTTACCACCAATACTCTATTTTTGGAGAAGATATTGTCACTCGTGTGTTGCCAATTGAGATACAATCTACGAAGATAGGATTCAACAATGGATTAACTTAAGAGGAAGGTCAGACTGATGTAATAACTTAATTTTAATGTTACGTTATGTTGTTTACGTTTTATTTAATTTTAATATTACGTTATGTTGTTTACGTTTTATTTTAATGTTACGTAATGTTTTTTACGTTTTATTTTAATAAATTTTAATGTTACGTTATGTTTTTTATGTTTTAGTTTAATATGTGGTGGCAAGTTCGCAATCTGTTAATTATAAATATTAATAAGTTATTGTGTTTAGTAAATGTTTAAAGAGAGTGAAAAAGAAAACTTAATTAAAAAAAAAAACTTAATTTTAATGTTCTGCATTGTTAATTAATCTGTTAATTATAAATATTATAAATTTAAATTAAACTAAAACTTTTTATAATTTTAATTTTTGTTAAAAAAACATTAAATATTATAGTAAGGGTAGTTTGGTAAGTTCAAAAAAAAAAATTAAAAAATAGAATTAAAAAATATAAAAAGAGGCTATGTATAATAGAAAAGGGTGCTATATTTAAGAGTTCAGTTTGATCCTTCCACCTTAAATTGAAAGGCTTAATATATTTCTGTCACGCTCGCCTTCACCATAAATTTAAAATACAATTTAAATTTGAATTGATGTATACAAAATATTTATTGTGTTATTTATAACCTGTAATAAAAAAGAAATTAAGTTTATTAGGAAATAATACGAGACCAATGAATGATTTGAGATTACAAGTCTTTTATTTAAACTAATAATTTAGTTTTTATATGAAAACATCATTTTTTAAATCTAAAATTTGGAGATAAAATACTCATATTATTTTTTTAATGAAAACCGGGTAGGAGGCAAGGAAAGAAGACCGACATCTTAACTAGGACGGTACCTCGGGAACCTCCACCATAACACCCTAGAACCCAAATATATTAAAGAGAAAAGCAAAACTGATTACAAAAGAAAAAGAAAACACAACTAAGCAAAACAAAATTTCTCTAAAGAACAAAAGAATCAAAAATAAATAAATTGCAAAATTTCGAAGGATAGTTCCACTAATAAGTTTCAGAAAATGTCGATCCATACTTCACCAAAGCGCCAACCACTCTATTACTTTCACGATAAATATGAGAAACCACAATTTGGATTTGCGGGATCAAGCTCAAACAATGTAACCATTTTTATCATACTTCTCAAGGAAGATCTTGGTATGAGATTTAATAATTGCATAGTTAATGACAACCTTTATCCCAAGCTTTTATAATTGCAAACATAGTAGCACAGAGCTCATAAATAAACACAATGGAAGGGATTGGAAAAGTAAAAGAACCTCGAGGGAAAACTCTAGAAGTTTGAAAAATGCCACCCACACCTCCAGGACATGAGGATCCCAAAGCCAAACCATCCGTGTTGACCTTGATCGATCCTTTGTATATTGTTAGATCAAAAGATATATCACTAAATTGAAAAACTTGTAGAAATAAAAATACTACAACATAGAAAAGTATTTGAATTAATCAGTCTCATTCAAGTGGTGAGTGACTCTCATCCAAGTGGTGAGTGACTTTCCAAATTAATTTAAAAGAGTCACCATTAGATCAATGATATTTTTAATTTAATGGTGATTTCTCCTTAATGATAGACCATGAGATTAAAAATATCCGTAATCTAATGGTGACTCTCCAAATTAATTTGAAGAGTCACTCACCACTTGAATGGAAATATTAAATTAATATAATAAGTACCAAATATTATCATGATTTCATCGTTTTGTAATTAATTAAATAAATAAATAATTTGTATATTTCACTTTTTTGCCTTTTAATCATATAAGGAATACGTGTGTTATGGACAGAGTTGTGGAGAATGAGGCCGAGCGTAGATCCAAGAGATTTTTCAATTGAACCAAGTATTGTACTGTTGACTTTTATATACAACTAGATAGATACCCTCGCTTTGCTTCGGACCAAAATAATTTTATCTTACAATAATATTATTTGATAAATATAATTTGTTTAATACAAATATCACTAAATATTATCATAATCTCATAATACAAATAAATATATTATGGTTCAATAATTTTTTATATGGTGTACCTCAAAGTTTGATGGTTTATTAATAGATGTTAATAGATTAACAATCAACTATAACTCTTTAGAGATCAATCAAAATAATCTTAAAGCACGCCAAACATTTCTATAAATGGATGGATTTTTTGTATACCATTTGATAATTAAAACATAATGAATTAATTTTTTAAGGAAATCCTGAAGCAAGAATTAAACTTATGAAATCCATTACAAATGTCTGCTTTAAACTTATATTTATTTGAATCAATAAGAATAGATTGTACAGCCTTCATGTGAACTACCAAATTACAAAATAACATTGAAAACTTCTTCATTCTTTGAGGAAGCTTAGGATAAAAAGCTTGCTAGTGTCTTTCTTATTTATGGACACAAAGTAGTCACCTGATATTGAGTGCAATTCCCCATGAGGAGAAGTTGAGTTCATCCCTCATGAAAGCTATTAACAACATTACTACTACTAAACCACCAACCACCTCCGTTTCCAGCTTTAGATGCCTCTCCATATGTTTTTTTACCTCCTTTACCTGATATAAAGCAACCAAGGCTCAACATTTTCACAGTCATTTCGTCAATTCATGTCATGATGGCTTCATTTTTCATTTTATGTTGTGCTGCGATATAGTAACACAAAAAAAATTAGAACTTTAATGTGAGTAAATATAACATATATACACACATATAAAAGCATTTATGGATCATCATTGAATTATGTACTTGGGTATAGCCCAACTTTTTGTCATTGAATATAAAAGCTTGAGAATATTACAAAGTACAAAATATACAAAGAAAGAAGAAACATCACCTTGCAAGAAAATTAGTTAAAATCAAGGAATGCAAATCTCTAGAATAATGCAATATCAGTGTTCACAGTCGGTTTTGTTCTACGATGAACATAAGGAATTTTATGAAACATAGATTTCAAGTCATTAAAAAATGTTATTTACATGTTACCATAACGTACATTAGTTTGTTGATATGGTAAAAAAAAAATATAATCAGAGATCAAAAACAAAAGTTTCTAGCAAACACATTTCCAACCAAAAATATATAATTTAAAGAGGTTACCATTTTCCTGTTCTTTAATCCTTTTAGCCTTCTGAAAAGATTTATTCAATCCATTTTACCTTGGTGAATTATATAAGCTCAAGATACTATCTTCTTGCCACCTAATGAAACCTGAACAAATAAGAAGATGTTTGCAATAACCAACCACAGTCACCATGAAAGCATATGCAACCGAAAAGCCACAAATAATTACCTTATCTGTCTAATATCCTGGAAATGCAAAGAGCGTAACCGAAAAGTTAGCAAGCTTCAAAATCAAACAATAAGAACAATCAGTCTTCAAATATTGTCAAACAAAAATACATAAAGAGGTTGAGGTGGAGACGGTGGGAGTCTGGAGATAGTTAGAGATGGAGGAAGAGATAAGAAAGGAGAGGTTGGATGTATGAGGATAAGAGGGACCCTTAGCTAGTAGTATGAATGATGATAATGCTTGGAACCATCTAGCTATTGTTGGTACTGTACTGGAACGGCGGTGTGGGGGTGTGAGCAACAAAAGTCAAATCGTAGGCCATGAATAAAAAAGAAACAAAGGCAAACCTAATTCAGATTTTTTTGAAAAAGACCATAAACCCAATTATAAAATGAAGAGATAAGGAAGATATAAGAAGGAATAAAGGGATTAAATTGGAAAAATTGGACAAAGATTTCCAATTCTACTGTTTAACTTGTTCACTTTTATAATATTGTATATAGATTCTAGAGATTTCAAAAGTCTAATATTACTAACTAAATATGATGAAGATTCGCGAAGACACCTACATACAAAAAATAAATCCAAAACCAAATTGAACCACTGATGGATCTCCGACGACTTATGGTACCGAAAATCGGCCATAAGGATAATGGATACATTGATGGAAGATTGATGGAATTTGTGTTAAGAAATGAAGTTCCGTGGCATTATAATTTTTTTTCTGAAAGTTGAGGGACGAGTGTGGTTGACCCGTGAGTCTCACTTGAAAGAAACACAATTCCAAGTTACCAAGCATCTACATAATTAATTAATTTTTACTATTGAGGGAAAATTGAGATTAATTTTAAGCAAAAGGGACATAATCAAGTAATTATATATAACAAATTACAACAAAAGACAGCTTTGGAACAACTGGCTTCCTATTTGGAACCACTGCCTAAAGTTCTACAAAAATGAGGGACAAAGTTTGTTGCTCCCTAAACCCACATTTGACCCCCATTTATATTCTGCATGTAAGCAAAACCTGATGAAGAACATTTGGGTGTCAAACCAGTATGTTTCAATGTATATGTATGCCTATATACTCCCCTGTAGCCACATGCCGAACAAATTGTCCAATCCAAAATTCACCATCTGAATTGCTCCGAAACAAAAATGAGTAATAACCGGACTTTTCAAGCTTTAATTGAGTCATCTTCGCTAGCTTCACTGTCGTCACTGCATATCCATCACCAACTAGTCAGACTCAGAACTAATACCATGCCAAGATTATACAACTACTAACCAAGTGTTACAACTTCAAGTCGCATAGTTGAATCAATAAAATGGTAACTTATTCTCATAGCATGATAATTCGTATAGTAAAAAACGATCGTTATAGAAAGGTGAGAAGGTGATAGCAAATCCATGAACACATCCTGGAAAATGATAAAATACAAAGATTTTGGAGCCTGCCAACACAATTTTGACCAATGTTGTAAACTATTAACAGTTAAAAAAGAAGACAAATGGCTATTCTTGTTTATGTTCTTTCGAAATCATTATTCTGCAAGAGCGAAGTATTGCCTCAGAAGTTTATGCAATGAAATTACCTCAAAAGACAGATACTACCAAACAACAATACAAGCTATCTGTAGTTGTACACACACACCGCATTTGAATTACACCAGTAAACAAATTCTCATGTACACCACAAAATAGAAAAAGCATTAAAGCATGATTTAATGGGAAATACTCGAAAACCAACACTGTTAAAAATAAACGATACATAGATTGAGCACACAAAGCTTAAGAAATTCAAAGCAACCAATAAAATATTGAGTTAGATTTTACCTGTGTTCAGGGTATTTTGAAAGCCGCCTTGCATCCAAGCCCGTGATAAACTTTTGAGAAGCCTGAATATTTTCTGTACCTGAAAAACATAATTATTAATTTATTAGTTTTTCACTAAAGGAAAAGAGCAGGCAAGGCAAAGCAAAGCGGCATCAGTGCAATCACATAATGCACAAAAGGACAAGTAAACAACAGATATATAACAATCATGAGAAAGTGAAGTACCCTTGGCCAACTGGAAGGTGTGCAAAGCACATCTTTCTGCTGCTAACCTCACTGGAGTACTGCTGTCTTTTAGACATTCAGCAAGAGCAGGGCCAATAATTGAGATATATGCCATGACGGATTGAGGACTTGCCTGCAATAAAAAATTCCAAACTTCAGCAGCCTAGTACACCGAAATCTAAATATTAAAAAATGATAAGCCATGAAATGAGTTTAAAAGAATAACCACTCACTTTTGCCACAGCTTTTATAGCAGATAATCCCCTTCTTCTGACTTCACTGGAGTCATCGCGCAAAGCTGACACTATTGATGAAACAATATCTGCATACGAGGAGATTTTTGAAGGATCGTTTTGTACTTGATGAAGCAACAGCCTTCCTAACGCCTTGGTTGAAGTTTCACGAAGAGGGAACTAATTCACAGAAGCAAGTGTCGTTTTCAAGACCAGTTAATGTCATTTTGGCAATCAGTTAATGAAACTGGATGCTTTCAACTGTAAGAACTATTCATACCTTCTCATCTTTTGAGCCCTCTTTAAGGCTTCCTACGACAGATGTAAAGTCTTCATAAGTGAACACAGAGGAAGGATTATGCCTAAGCAAGGATGAGATGGTGAGCGCAGAGCCATGTCTAGAAACCCAGCTTGGAGAAGAAGCCAAGTCCACCAGTTGCTGAAGCAGGTCAACAAGCTGAGCAGCTTCCATGTACTGCATTATAAATAAATTATTAAGAAGGGAAAATAAAATCAAACCTGGACTGCACAACGAGAAGTTTGCTAATACTGAACTCAAAGCATCGTAAGTTATTGGCAAACATATTTTTGTCAATACAACCATCACAAGGAGTAGGACCAGCAAGGCTAGAAACTGAAGTTACTCAGATCAATAACTCCAGGTGAGTTTAACAAGCACCATAGATTTCTCATTTAGTTCACATTTTGTGGCTTGTCGAAAAGCTCATTGTAGAAAGACATAATGAGATGATCTGGCTTATTACATCCAACCGGACTAAGTATTTTTTATTGTAGGCAATGAAAACACACATGTCCTAATTCGCCCTAAAGCTGAAAACTAGCAGTATACTGGTACCACTTGTTCAACATTGAAATTTTAATAAATGCCTGGTGACTGCAACCCAAGTACTGTGAACTTCTTGTCCAGTGCAGAAGGAAAACCAAGTCGCAATATTCAGACAAACCTGTGATACGGTTCCTAAGATGCTAGCAGCAGACACTCGAACTTGGTCGTCATCATGGTGGATTAGATCATTCAACTGAGTATAAACACGAATCTTGACAGCATTGCCTACGCTCTTTCCAGCATGTTTCAAGACACCTTTTAAAGCCATAAGAATAGCCTCCCTAACACCGGCATCTGAAGCCTGAAATTGGCAATGTCATAATATCAGTGATCAATGTGCAATAAGAACTACAAAACAACAAGCAGTACCTGTAGAGTGGACAGGAGGTCGGTAACTAGAGGATCAACCTTAGTACTGAGTGCACTAAGCTTTCCAAGTGCCAAGGCAGCACTAGCACGAACCGTTCTGCATACACAAAACATTCAAATAATATCACTGCTCCGTTGATAATATATTAGTGCTCAAAATTACAGCATATACTCCACCATTTCCACACAAACCTTGTATTATCCTGTAGGCACTTAATAAACGTTGTCTGAAGCTGGGGGAGAAATGGTTTGAGAGCCAAACCGCCCTTTCTAATTATGATGGTTAAAGTAGACAAAATGGCACTCTTAACTTGCCATGGAAACCGATCACCAATAATCCGGATCAAGGGCCTGTAAATCATATGGTATACGACATGAGAATCAACCAGCGAAGACGAGAAGTTCAGTACAAAAATCAATATATGGGTGAAAAAAAGTGGATAGTTTATTCAGAGCAACGTAAAAAACAGAAGCTAACTCCTAAAGAAGGAATTTCATGAGGCTCCATGAATCTAGGAACGTTTTGCTAGCAGTGTATTATTTGGCCTCTCCAAATAAATTAAATGCATGTATTACGATACAAAGGCTTCTTATTCCACAGCAACAAAAGCATCGACAGCATCTAGGATTGCTTGAACATGATGTATCTCACTTTCTTAATTTAGCTTATTATTACACAGGTAAAAAGTGGAAGATTTTACAACAAAATTTTTTTTCCATTTCAGGAGAAAAATCGAAAGATGGTCCTAAATGCGCCATCATAAACACAAGAATCCAAAACACCTATTAAAGCTAAACTTGAATATTACCACAAATTTGTAGCTACAAACAGCCCTAACAAGTGACAGCCATTTCCTTAAATAAAGCATAGCTTTGTTAAATAGCAAACCAAGATGCAGTGGAACAAGATGGACAGAAACATATACAACTGAAAAAAATCTAAGGAACTTTTATGTTGCAACCACATATGACAAACGATGCATCCAAATCTATTCCATGAGAGATGAGTTTAAGCACGCAACATAATCACAATCTTTGAGACATTCAAACAATGACATGCAATGTGGAATTCATGCACTTCATGAAGACAGCTAAAACAAGGAAAACAGGTTTCCTAGCCAAGTGACAAGTGTTATGACACTTCTGCTTAGGGAGATCTGTTGAGGATAGATTTATCGACCTAGCCGGACTTACGTTGTCCTCTATATATATTCTAAAATCCAAATAAATATAGAATATTCATGGTAAGACTGTAGTCGATTGTGAGGAAGTGGAAAGTATGTATTACTCTAGACTCCACCGCAGGATCAAGCAAATCTTCACCTTTTGGGTTTTACCAGCAAATTAGCAAAATCTATAGAAAGCTTCCTACCGCACAACAAAATGACCTTTCATAAAAAAGATCCAAAGAAACAAGAAAACATATTTCGTCATGCTAAAGTTTACCCGACTGCACATACATCAACAAGAGTAGATTATTATGGATTACATCATGTAGTGGAAACATGCGGCCAAATTCGATGGAAATAAAAGTTCGATACGCCTAAGTTTCACTATGTAAACTGAATGGAGCATTTTTTACTTTATGGACTAACATGCACCCATGCTTCCACTTCATGTGCCAATTTGATATTCCACATAAAGCATTTCAATTTCCAAAGTTGCATAATAGCATACCCTGTAATTGGAATGACAAAATCCTTCAATGCTTGTTCACTAGTTACTTCAATAAGCTCCCCAAGGCCCAGTGCAGCCTGCTCTCTTAATTCAGCAGAACCGCTGATTAAGCCCTGAAAATGTAACAAAATCTCCATTATCTAAATTGAAAAGCAACATCAGAGACTTAAAATACAAAACAAGAAATGAAGCTCAAAGAATAAGGATACAGAAAATACCAAGGTCTAAAGAACTCTCAACTGCACAAAAACATAACAATATTCGAGATGAATACACTGCAGCATGCATATCTAATCTAATGGTAATTTGATCACCAGACAGAGATGCGAATAAGTGTATGGAATATAGTGCATAGAAACCGCACAGAGAAGTACATGCGCGTAATAAACAAAAGTGCAGAGCATATATTGCCGAGAGTTCAAAATGTTGTCACAGTGTTTAAAGTTCCAGCTCAGTATAGACAGCAATGTCAAAAAGATAGTCACTCAACTTAGCAAACAAGAAAAAATTGAGTATGCTAATGAGTAACATTCAGCAACGAATTGATATTCAAAAGGAAAAAATCATGCAATAGACAATTTAGAACGCCAGATTTACACATCAAAATGAACCTAAGCAAGAATAATCAGTTACCTGGAAATTTCATAATCACAAACAAATAAATAATAGGAAGGTGAGACGCGTACTTGGAGAAATATTGGAAGCAATGGCTGAAGAGCTTTTGGGAGACATAACCCAGGAATCAGAACTGTTCCTCCCTGCAAATAAGTTCAGAGGGGCATAACTAGCTCTTCAAAACATCTCAGATAAGCACTGCACAAATTGCTAAATAGCATATCTAATAAGACAAATGGAGAAGACCAACCTTCTTCTTACGACGTTCTTTATCTCTGGAAGTAGACACAGAATCACGAACTAGTTTTATATATGAAGGAAGTATTTCCTTAGGAACTGAGCCAACAACCCTTGACAAAGCTTCCCATGAAACCTGCCCAAGAGAAAATTATACACTATGTATGTAATGATAGAAGCAAGTCTTTAAATACTCAAGATATGTACCACAACAGTTGATGGATCCGAATCGCTAAGCAAAACAATCAATGTCGATATCATGTTCGGAGCTTCATCAACCAAATACAACTTGCTGTTTTTGAACAAGTAGCCTATCAAATATGATGAATTTCTTCTAACAGAAGCCTGGCACCCATAAAGGTAAAAGAATGAGCAAGGAATAGAAAGAAACAGAGTGCGAAAAAGCATTAAATAAATATCAGAGATAATTGAAGGACATACCATACTATCACCAACGCCTTTAAGAAGCTCTGCTAACAAATACTCAATGCCATCCTCGTCTATGACCAAGACCACTGTTTCTGCAGCCTCTTTTGCCAAAGTTTGAACTTCCTATAGCATCCATAAATAGTAGGAAAACCAGTGAACTAAATGGTTACTTTATACAGGACAAAACATAATTCCTCAAGCAAATGAAAATTCTGAATTTAAATAAGCAAAGAAAAAAAAATTCAGAAAGCAAACAGTGTACCTTGTCCTCATCACCCATTGCTGAGAGTAATGCAGGAAGAACGGTACCGAGATGAACATTGAGCCCAGGTCCTGCAACTTCTGCTAATGCTCCTAGTGCATGTGCATTGAAAGCTCTGCATCCATGTCCAAGATACAATACAAAATCAGCAACCAAAAACTTTTTTAGGCGACACAAAATTTCCGAATCAGAAGAAGTAACACATACGAGAGGGGAAGGTGGACTAGCTTAGGCAAAATATGAGGCAACACAGCTGCAGTCCTGACACTGAAATTTATACAAAAAAAAGGTCGGAAGTTAAACATTACGACAACATCAGAAGAAAACAGCACATATCCTCTACAAAAGATCTACCTCAAGATTTGTTTGAGGCCATCCAGAGCAGTATCAGAGGTTTCATCATCTTCAAGAGCATGCAAGAGCGTGGGAACTATCTCATCAATTGCTTGCAGACCAGCACTCTAGAAAATAACAGGTTCAGAATTTTCATCTAACGATTCATATTTAAGCAAATAATCTAAAATCCAAGCAGTGTATAGTATAGGAGCACCTTGTACAGAGTGCTGAATGCTAAGCCTGCAGATTCTCGAACCTCAAGCGAACTGTTGACACAAACTATGAAAATTAACAACTTTCTTCAAAATATTGTATATAAGCACCAACATAATACTTCTATTACCTATCACAAAGAGCAGTCCTAATAGTGGGGATCAGCTCGTCCATGAAACTCAACAGCTGGCTTTTTCCAGCACTTGCCATTACTTCACTCAGGCCTATGCATACACCCTATTAAACGATGTATATTAGATTTACGTATAAGGATATAAAACTATAAACTGATGAAAGACTTGCAGTTAATTCAAAGTTAGGGAAACTCTTGATTTATAAAAAAAACAGAGAACCCAAAAGAATAATCATTTCAGGATTGTGAGTAACTCTTCCAGTTTAAGGCTTAAATGATATTTCGCAAAATGGTTCTTGTATCCTAAATCTGCTTCCCAACCAAAAGATCATAAGAACCATGATAAACCTCTCAACCATGTAGAATGACTTTACTACAAGGTCTAATAGAGTTTCACAAGTAATGCCAAAGGAAAATCAAAGTACAATGCACATTTGACAATACAGTAAAAAATCCAGTAACTGATCAGAGATACAGATTATAGACAGCGTAGCTCCATAATTTTTATTACCTGTCTTCTTCCAGCATCAGGGTTCTTCAACCCCTTGGATAAGATTGGGATAATCAAAGGAAGAACTCTTTCACCAAGCTTCCGAACAAGCTCACCAAGTGCACGCCCAGCAACCTGTATGACTCCCAAATTTTATTCCTCAAATTTTTTTAAAAAACAATTAGCCAATACCATAGCAGAGGATGGGAAGCACAAACCTGCCGCCTTTCAGAAGACGGTGATGCAAGAGAAGATATCAGAGTATTCATCAAGACTGGCATGATTTCCTTGAGAGTCTTGGGAGTATTTGCCACGATAGTTTTCCATACGTGCAAGGCAGCCTGAAAACAGGAGGGGGAATCTCATTTCAATGTACCAAATATATCTGAATACATAATTAAAAATCATAAAAATAAATCAACCAGTAACTACCTGACGAACGGATAGGCTCACATCAGTCCTGACCATGTACAGTGCAGCAAGAATTTCATTTCGTTTCTCTCTTCCCAGAACCTCAATAATTGCACGACCATGTGCTTCAGTACTAGACCCTTCATCGTCACTGCCACCCTCCAGTAAAGCTTTTCCAGACGTTCCAGCAACCTGGATGTTTAATGGGACTAAGAATCTAATAATAGAAAAATTTGCAAGGAAAATCTTAAAGATGTCATGCACCACAAACCTTAAATAAGAGATCTCCTAATAACTCCACAGAGCTTTGTCGGATACGCCAACTGTCATTGAATATACCATCCTCAACAGCTGGAAGGAGAAGGGGCAAGGATCTGTCGATTTAAACAAAAAGGTAAGAGAACGAACCCATGAAGACAGATCTAGAATAAAGACAGGTTTGTTTGAGAAAAGAGAGATTGACACATGCCGCGAGTTCTAAACTTCAACCAAAGAAAGACGGTCCTTTCAAAGTCTCGAACGGATTAATGCAAATGTCTACAAGACTGAGACGCCACAGTGACCGGGAAAAATTTATAATACTTTCAACGTGGCAGATTTGTCTCTCTACATTTCTGATCGTAGATTTGAATATCAGAAATGAAACTCAAGCCCGAGTTTTTCGAAAGTGGAGATGAATGATGAAGGGCCAACAACTCCTCATTAAAAAAGGAGAACTTGTGCGGCAATCCTCAAATTCTTATTCCTTGAGGAATAAAGTTGCGCATGTCTTTTCCCAAATCCGATTTGGATTGGGAATTATTTTATCTTTTATCTTAAAGTTTAAAATCTATAAGGTTTCAGACTATCCTAGCCTATAAATAACCTGGTATTGTATTATTTTTCGAGATTAGACAATTGATTAATAATATTAGAAAACGAAATTTCTTCTCAATTTTATTGGTTTTTTCCAGGTGCATTCTAGATTTAATCTAGTGTTGGTTAAATTTTTTTCATCGGGTTTTTGATTAAACCCGCTAAAAACACCTGCTGTATCACTATGTGACTTCCCTCCAGCAATTTGAATAAATTATTCACAGGGGTAGACGTAATAATTTTCAGCCCATGACCCAGTAACTGAAGAAAAAAAGGATGAAGATTAAGCTTGAATGGTAAGTTACGTTATTGCATAGTGCTCGACAAGGACATGTCCAGCACCTAAAGCCGCTTCACGCACAGATTCATTCTCATCTGCAAGACCTATAAAGACACAAGAAAGATCACATTAACAATTCAAATATAATATAACTCAAGTTCTTGAAGCAAACAAATAACCACGAGAAGAAAGAAGCGCACCATCTAATATAGCCGGAAGAACCTGCTGCAAGTAGTTCTGGAACTGAACACCTAATGATCTCGGCAAATACTACATAACAAAAGGAGCACCAAAAGCAAATTAACCCCACAGACTTTTATGAGCACAATGCGTAGCAGGATATGACTCAAATGAAGCCATAAATCGTTCTTACCTTGAAAAGAGTTAAATATCCATCACGTACAGATGCCCTTTGATGAGAACAATTCCGTATAATATCAGGCAGTACGTGCTCAAAGTACTCTGTTCCTAGTGCAGATAAAACCTGTGTGGCACACAAAAAAGAAACACTGTCAAATAATTACAAGTTCATCAAAAGAGACTTTTCGAAAATGAAGTTTCCATCAAATCCCTTAATCATGACATTTACACATTGTCACATTGAGCATCCTAAAACAAACTTCAGATGCATAACTACCATAACCATGCCAGTTATGCAGTTCAGGATTTCATGAATCATTGCAGATGATACAATTGGCCAAACTAATAACAATCAAATGAATATCAGTAAAAGAGAAAACAAGCAAAAGATAGCATGTGATGAAACTTTACCTCGCTCAATCCTTGAGCAGCTCCAGAACGCTCCACGTTACTAGCATCAGATTTTAGCGTATCAAAGAGCCAAGGGACAAGATCTGGGAAGTTCTCCTCTCCCATTCCTCTTATAAGTGATCCAATGGCCCTTGCTGCAACAGACCGGACTTCTGGGATTGGATCCACAAGAACCTATCACAAACAGAACATGGAAATGTCAAGTTGCAGAGGACAAAACATATTAGTAATGTTACTAACACCAAAAAAAAAGTTTACCTTTTTTACTTCAGGAAGAAGCAACCCTATGTAAGGAATCATATCCTTCGGTTCTGTCACTAAAGAACACATATTTCCAGCTATTTGTGCAGCTTTCTTTTTTGTTTCAGCACTTCGCTCCCTTAGCCCTCTATGAACTATTGGTACCAACAGAGCAAGTGAAGGGGCATCGATCGAATTAATAAATGTCGTCTACAAACAAAAGAAAATGGTAGGATTCAAACAATGGAAATTTTCAAGAGCAAAACTTGCTTGGATGAGAACCTATTCTCTTTTCTTCATTTTTTCAGTCAGTAAATGCTTACCTGAAGGAGAATATCAAGGCAATACTTGGTATAGTCATTGGGGTCTGTAAGGGCCAGCAGAAGTTTAGGGACAAGCGAAGATATCTCTGGATTTTTTATAACACTCCCAACCTAAGATTAGCAATGAAGAGTATTATGGACAAAGTAATCCCAAATAACTGGACAAGATAAAAGAATATAAAGATAACCTGTTGAAGTGCCGTTTGCCCTGCTGACTGGACTTTGGGATGTGTATCAGTCAATACCTGTAATTATACCAAAAAGCTTTAGAGTCAAGATTTTTTATTCTTCTGCACAGCAACTAAGAACAAGAGCTAGGTTTATATTCAGATAAACCTCTGTCAGTTTTGGCACAATTTTGGGAAGGCACTGGGACAGTTGTTGAGGAGCACAGTAGGCCATAGCACCGAGAAGCTGTACACTACTTTGCTTAGTCCGCCAAGCTTTATCCTCCAGACCCTAATCAAACATGCAGGGATAAAACATAAAAATGCTTATTATACAAATATGGATACAATTGTGAGAGCCAATTGAGAAAAACCAGAAATTCTGTATCTATATGATGATTATGATAATACAACCACAAACAACAAAAAGAACAACGAAAAGCATGATGCAATAGTATATAAAACATTTGTCAACCTAATAGCACAAATCAACATTTATTGCTTGAAATTACTTCTACTAACCAAAAGTTTCATTCAGAATTCGAACTTCAAACAGTTATTAATGGTACATCTGGCAAGTCTTGGTTGGTTAAATTTTACAGTTTGAACTTCAAATCCTAAGCAGCAGAAACTTTATTCACCAATTTATGCTGTATACCATGTTACTAATGCAAGGCTCCCAGGTTAAGTCACTCAGATCAAGCCATTCAATTGCATACACATCTAGATATGAAACTTGTAAAATAATGTATCAAACTATACGCAACAAAATGCTAACGCGCACATCATGCGTGTTTCACTTGTCTAATAAGAAGGACAGTTTCAGTGATTGCAGTATTATCATGATTAACCAAAAACCAAAAATTAAGCACCTTTAAAAGTGATGGAAGAACCAGTTTAACCCCCTGTGCACTCAGTTGAGACATCATTGCCCGAGCAGCACACTCAGCAGCTTCACGAACAGCAACTACTGGATCAGAGAAAGAAACCAGAAGAAGTGGTAGCATCTTAATAACATACCTGCCAGCAAAAGTAGTAAAAAGGATCAGCTGTAAGGACCAACTAATTTTCTAGCCAATTACTGGAACAAGTATTATTACTTACGGTTCAAACAATTTTCCAAGCTTTTCACAGAAGCACTCAAAGCCCAGGAGAGCTCCTTCACGGGATTTTGCAGAAGTTCTACAGTTGAAACAATTCAAGCTTTTAGATGCCAGGAGTATCAGAACAAATATATACATATAGCCTTTGAGACCGTCCCAGAAAAAAGGTTTGATAAGCATCAAATATCCAACTAATAAATAAGTAAATAAACACAAATAAATATATATTCACACACGGAAAAAAGGAAGGGCCTAATTAAGGTGACAAGGTACTAGTGCACATGACCTTCAGAGAAGAAAGGATTTCATTAGCATCAAAACTCATATGAATAAAAACATGTCCATCAATGTCAAACCTAACCCTCGAGGAAAACAAAAATTTACTTCTGTAACCACCACCTGAGATAACAGCTTCAGAGCTGTATTACAAGTTGTTATCCAGGTAATTGGATAGGATCTGCCTCCTTAAATACATTTTGATTTGATGCAAAAACTAGAATAGAAAAAGTTATAAGTATACCTATCCACAAGACCTTCCTGCAATGCAGCAACAATACCGTAACTTTTGAGGGAAGATAATCCGAACCCCTTGACCACTCCAGCCAGTCCAAAAGCTGCCCCACGGCGTTCGCCATATTTGTCACTCTTCAAAAGTTGATCCAACAACCTAGAAACAAGCGTAGCAGCATCATCCTGCCAAAGAAATCATTTCAGAAAAGAAGCAAGCAATGTGCCTAAAAAAATTTTGTTTTTCACTAAATACATCATACAAGAGGTCAAGCATAATGAGAGGATAACGATAAAGCAAAACAATCCTAAAATCCTTGTTCAGGAAGCACTGTCTACATACTTGCTTTGATTGCATTAATGGAGATAGGCACGTTGATACTGCTCGCTGAACAGCTTCTGAAGGTGTATTCAATACATCCAACAGCTTCTCCACCACAGCATGAACCTTAGGATCATCCTGCATTAAAAGTTTTAAGTACAAGCTACAAAGATAATAAAAGTGTATTAATGTCAATATCATAAATTTCAAACCTTGGCCAAATGTTTTGCTAAAGCCCCAGTGAAGATTACTACTCCTTCACGTACCAAATCATATGTCTCCTCATCTGATGCCTGAACAAGAAGAAATATTGTGAGATAATCCCAAGGTTCAGCGATTTTAACATATCAAATAATTTAATATCCGAGTCAGAGAAGATTAAAAAACAATTACATTAAAAGAAGAAAGAAGAAAACACATGTCAGGAATAAACATTTTTAACTCAAGGTGACGAATTACCTTTTTGTTTAAATAATTCTCGAAGATCGGAAATAACAAGGAAACGTTTTCTTTTCCATGCCTATCAATAATCAGTATGCCAGCATTAATCATTCTTCCTCGAACATCGGAATTAGGATCAGCCTAGAGCAACAAAATTCACACATTACTGAATGAAAGCAACCGCATAGCAAAGCAAACACAACAATACCTAACAAAACGAAAAGCCAACAGCAACAGCATTAAGATGGTGCCTCAATGCTGCACTTACAATCAATCAAAAGAGCGGAAACACATAGATAGAGAAGGTGTAGCAACAGTATTGCTTACTATTCAAGAGTTCATACCAGCCAAAACATAATAAATTTATTCTTGGGCTTTACCAATTAAGCTTTTAGGTTGAAAGGTTCCTAGACATGGCAACCGTCATTTATTTGATTAAATTTCAGCACAAGGCAGATCAGCCTTGTGTTTGTACAGGATATAAGCATGTGAGGGTGTGTCAAGAGATAATACAAAAAATTCTTGGGCCTGCCTATCAGCTTAAGGGTTTGGGTTGATTGGCTCCTCGACAATTTTAAAGCAAAATGATCTTTGCATGAATTACTTAAAACATAACTGAATCTTCACCGTTTCTTGAAAATTAAATGGAAACTGAAAACAAAAGATAAAGTTCAAGGAGACAGCATATTGTGCAGCAACCAGGAAGTTAGAGGTATTACCCAAAGAATCACAGGTTCACCCTATCAACAGAATAGATCTTAGAAGCATAATGATGTCTAAATCGTGAAGGATGTCATACCATGTTCATAATGTATACATATAACTGAAAAACCGTGGTCTAAAAGCAGGAAAACATCATATTTGAAAAAAACTACACAGCAGACTCATATTTTTATCTGATGAGATGGTAAGGATGAAGGCATTTAACCATGAACCGAAGTATTTTGAACCAAAGCAATCAATTCAGGCCTTTCATCGTAGTTAGATATCAAAAAGTAGATGAAGCATTTATAGGAACCAGTGATAATTTAAAAGAGGATCACATATTGTGCTCACTTTAGTAGGGCTTACATTGATGAACTTTCTAAGACTGTTGCATAGTTTTATTTCAACAAGGATGAAACAGAATCCAACTATATAGTTTACTTCAAAAAAGAATGTATTGCTAAAATTTCGCAATCAATTATATTGCTAACAGAAAAATAAGTCTTACCAATGCCCGTGATATAAGGAATGTCATAACAACAGGAAGGTCTTTTGTTCTTAGAACATCGGCAGCAGAATGTAATGCCAATGCTATACCCTGTCTTCCTATCCATCCAGAATCAACATTGTCTTCACCAAAAGCAGCATCTCGAATATACAAGGAAAATAACGTGGAAAGTGATTCCTGCAAAAAAAAATTAAGAAAAAAGAAACTGAAGCCACCACCCAAAACATCTATGTAGTTTACACCACCAAATAAATTTTCAGATAACCTGTATAGAATCAGGGTTTTCATCTAAAGCAGCCGCCAATGCCTCTGCAGCAGCTAAACGAACATTATAGTTGATATGCGAGAGGGCCTTAAACAGCCCTGAATAATCCGTGCCAAAATCAGATCCATAGCGATCCCATATATCTTCTGCAGCTTCAGCAATTGACTGTAAAGATTAAGACAAAACAAAATGAACTGGCATAATGGAATAATTGATAAAACAATGATAAGTAGATCTGCTGATTTCCCATCAGGCAATGCATGAAACCACGCCTGCTATTGGTGTCTCTACCGAGTTGTTATATACAGCTCAAAAATTACTGAGCAATTCTTAGGTGAATGAACAGAATAAGAAAAATAGGTGAAATTCAGTCAAAGATTGAACAGTACAATGCGGTTCAATTGCCAATACGACTTTCAAATTACTGATTATAGAACAATATCTAGCAATCCCAACACTAAGAACAGAATTTGTTAACCTCCACATGGGACAAAGCAATGCCAATACTTTTAGCTGCAAGGAACCGCGGATGGAACCAAGTCTTATGAACAAACCAGAAGTTGAAAACATCTAAATGCTGAAATGGGGTTGTTAATAGTGCCTCCTTATAGTGCTTCTAGACGTTGCTTTCAGAAATCATTTATTTAATTTGTATCTTAACACATTAACAGCGCCATATCTTGCTGTCTATAAAGCAAGGTCCAAAAAAAAAAAAGCAATGGAACTATTTCTTGCTTGGAATTACAGAAGTGTATGCCTGAATTATCAGCGCACTTCTATATGATGGAGAACAACCGGGAAAATAACAATTAGCAAGCTGCCGAACCTTTTCTGGATCATGTAACGCAATCCAAATGCTGGTCGCAACATCAACATTGTGGGGAACAGAGCGGGTAGAAACAGCAGGAACACATTTTATGGCAGTCAAGCAAGCCATTCTTACATGGACATCTTTCGCATACACCCCATTCAATGCCTAACAACAAAAAAAAGAATAATAGAAATCAATTACAAGTTAAATTAATCGATGAATAACAAACTGCAAACAAAATTAGCGGACATACAGATGCAACTTCATGTGGTTGCAAACCGAGGCACAATTCATTCAAGGCTGGTCCAACAGATGCTTGATAAGCAGGAACAACCCCTAGAACGTGATAAAGAGCCTGGACAAAAAGCAAACCTTATAGTTATAACAAGCAAAAAAAATTGTAATTATGTCACACGATCATATATCATCAAAGGCATCCACTAAAGAAGGATATTTAACTGTTAACATTCTAAGCCTTGGAAGGGGTAATTGGGGATCCATGTGCATATAGAGAATCCGAAGTGTGTCATCATGAAGTCCAGTCTTTTTGGGAGATAAGAGAATACGCTCCATTATCTGACAACAAAAGGTACTTCTCAGAAAAAGCAGTTATATCCGTGTATGCAAGTAAAAGAAAAAAAAGGCATGTCAAACTTACCGGGAATACAAATGTGAAGGAGTCTACAGGGAGAGGTCCAGATTTACAAGAGACAGATAAACCATGAATAATTCTTTCAAAAAGACTCAAAGATGGTCTATCATTAGCTTCCCCATCCCCAATTCCTGGCATCAGGTCCAGCAAAACACTGACTTCCTCAGTTGCTATAAGACGTAATGCAGTTGCAATGTCAAGGGCCCAATTACAAAGTGGTGGAGCAGTACACTGAGAAAGCTTCACCAAGGTCTCGTAAGCCACATCGCTTACAATAGGTGACCGGAGAAGAGGTTCAACAAACTTGACCTGGAGTTATTGATGCACGAATAACAAAATCAAATGGAAAAAAATATAAGACAGAAAATGAACATTCAGGAAAAAAATTCACACAAAGAACGCACATATATATAACAGCACTATTGGTTACTTAAAATAAAATTGAAATTTTTCGCTTGCAGATCGCCTAAAATGAGAGATCCTTATCGTCACTTGTAAAGAAGAAAACACACTAATAATCACTAAAAAAGGAATATGCTGCACGATAAGAAATGTTGTCAACTAGAGAATACTAGAACAGTTCCAAATTAAGAAATATAACATGCACAGGTAAAATGAGGTCAGAAGGTCACAAACCAGAGAAGGCAATTGGCTATGTGCAAATACAGAATTAGCAACGGCCATTTCACCAAGCACCGTAAGCATCCAAGAGAGATTTTTCTGTATACCCTGGACCTTCTTGCGAATTGACGCCTCATCTTTTAGCAATAATTCACGTGCTTCTTCTTTGGCAGTCTTTCCTTTATCTACAAGAGTATGAAGAACATGAACACATATGATAAAAACTACAGTAAATTAATACAGTTAAAGAAGCGCCACCAAACAGATGTAATGAATGAAAATAACTTGCCAGTCTTTTTTGCCAACTTCCCTGCATCCTTTTTCCCCGCACCTGCAGCTTCTCTGCCAGTTGGTTCTCTCTTGGCATAATGATTAGAATTGACATGATCCTGCGACGAAACACGACAATTTAGATGACTACAGAATTACATGAATACTACATGCAATATGAATAAGCAGAACAAAAATAAAATTACAGGAAAAATAGGTGTGAATCAACAAAGGGAAATCTATAATCACCGTATCATCGATGTCCTCATACATCCGGAAACGGCCCTTTGCTTGTCTCGTGTTCTTAGCAGCCACAGACTCTGCAACATAAACACCTAGTTCACTGGAAAGCATTCCTTCAGGAGTGCGAAAAATCTGGAAGACAGTAAAAAAGGAAAGTAATCAAGCAACAAACCATGTGTAGATCATGTACATAATAAAGACAAGAGAGAAATGATACTTAAATAATCACATGGTTTTATAGACAAGGCAATCACATTATTCATCATGCAAGTTTTTCGCATTCATACTGTTTAACTCTGAGCATAAGAAGATGAAGAGATTAATGAACATCAATGGGAGGCACACAAAATTCACAACGCCAAAAAAGCCATTCAACACTAGAAAACAAGATGAACTCCAGCCAGGAAAATTTTCGCGGAATGCAAGACATGAGGATCCAGTAACAAACAATGGAATACTCAATCTAATCATGTTGAAGAGACTTATCATTTCCATCCCTCAAAAACCCTACCCAGCAAGGAAAGAAAGGAAATAAATCCTCCTCACCATCATTAATTAGGTGTCGTCATCTCTTTAAAATAACAGGTTGCAAAGCATTATTCCTCCCACATTATAAAAGCAAGGCGCTGCAGTAGAATACGACTCACCAAAATGTCTTTCAAGCCGGAAAAAAAGTAATAATCCACAAAAGAACAACAAATTTCCTAAGGCTAGCTGCATAGTTTAAATGCAACAAGAAAATAAATAAAGTCTAGAAGATACAAAATCGTGCCCAACTCCTCACTAGTAATCCATAAACAATCATGTAAATGGACATAGAACATTACCTGAACGTCAGTTTTGGAAAGCATATCATGTGCATAACGATCTTCGAGACTCTTCAAGTGCTGGAAGGAGATCAAGAAGGCTTTAGTCAAGACTAATGCTAAACTAAAGTATCATTATTGACCACTATTCAAGAAAGTTATATTTGAAAACAGCATACACCAAATAAACCTTTTCAAACTCCATATAAGTATCTCCAGGCGTAATTGACATCAATGTTGTCAAGGAATTCATTGCTGCTTCTTGTTCAAGAGCATTCACACTCATCAACCCCATTGGTCCTACTAGACTCTGCAAAAAGAAGCAACGTAAGGTTTTATGTCATATGTCTTGTAAAGCTATGTAGTATACAGTTGAATAAAACACTACCAGAATCTGCAAAAACACTACACTGAGTAAAACAGTAGTTACTAGTTACACGAGTTTTACCCTATCCTCCCCTGCTCAAATCCTGATAACAGGATGATTATAACGCTACAAGAATCAAAGTTGACAAGAAGCAAATTTCAAGAAGTGGGAACACACAAAAAAACTTGAGAAAACTAAGTAGTTTATCAGATACCCACAGAATGACAACAGATTTTATCAAGAAGAACGGGACTATAATGATTTTCCCTTTAGGCATGAACTTCCACTATGACTTCATTTTATATTTTCAACAACCAAAACACTAGATGAAATATAATTCTATATTATAGGCCAAAATACAGAAAAATATCAACACAAGAAGGCAGAAGGCCTTGATTATATATGAGTATTAGCTAGCTAGCGGAAAAGGCAACTCTTGGTATCTGCATAATCATACTCTTGGCGAATCTATTGGGATATAGAGGGAATATTCTCCTTCCTATGGGTATAGGAAATTCATCCATCTTTTGATTCCTTTCCACTATGAATAATAGTCTTCCTTATTTTCTTCTTATTCTGTTTCATGCCTGTTTCGTTGATTGGGTTTAGTTTTTTCTCTATTATATCATAAACTAATTAATAAAGCATGCTTTAATTTAATGTCATGAAAGGAGTTGTATCATTTACACTTACAAAAATTATACAGTAATTGGTAATGATATAAATCACTAGAAGATTTCAAATACAACAATCCATTTATTGAAAAAAAAAAACCCGAGATTTTGATATAAGAACGAGTCTCTAAGGAGTTTTATTTCTTCTCTTGGATCATTGATTAAGATTTTTATTTTTTTGAATCTGATAAATTAATATTTTTTAGAAAACGATTCTTTTAAGTATTCATCCCAATAAACTAGTATGAAGTAATCCTTCAGTTTTGATCACATAGGGCTTGACAATGCCAATGATAGAACCATAAAAACATATTTTGATATACTTTGGTAAAACCATAAATGAAATACCTAGCAGATTAGTCCTCTTACAGAAAAATCGTGGTTGTTAACAGAAACAGAAACAGAGAGCCAAAAGCTAGAGCAGCAACAGAAGAAAAGTTCTACAGGAATTCTTCGTACTAGCCAGACACTCAACAACACCACATCCCTAACATCCTATTAAGCACATGCAACAAGTTCAAATGAAACCCTTACTGAAATTGAAAGCATATTGCTAGAATTTTATTCTAACAAATATATTAGTCTATTGAAAACCTGGTTCACACAGCAATAGCATTTAAGTTGTTTCATTTAGTACAAGAATGAGCACACATAACAGAACATGCATCTCCATTAGACACAGATACTAGTTATATTAAAATGAATTACATGCTAACTCACCTTGCATAAAATCGCAATATCTTTAGATATAATGCTGATGACATCAAGTCCAAGCTTTTGCAAACATTTCCGGACCCTCTGCAAATATGAAAAAAAAAAGAATTTCAGAAATCAACCTTAAATGAAAAGCAATAGTAACTTGCTATTTTGCCAGCTTTTATTTTTGTCAACAAACATGAACATTGTGATTATTCGCAATTTCCTCTAATCAGATCGAATTCCAGGTAATTTCATCACTAGAAACAAATATTATTTTTCAGGAAATTGCTGCGGCAATGATCCCATACAACAAGGAATTATCATATGAGTAGCATCCTGTATAAAATTGATTTAAAATGACTTCCATAAAGTCAAAAAATAAAGAAGAGAGAACTACAGACTGCAAAATGCTAAAATTTTGCAAGCAATCTAGCAGAAAATTCCATGACTGTACCAGAACTTAGATACTAAAATGAATGTAATTTTACAGCAGATGCACATTTTTTAACAATACACCTACCTTGTATAGTTACTCAGGCATGACTCATGATTTGACACGTCTAAATTCAAAAATAACTAGGCACACTTTAGAAATTTTTAGTTTTAGACAATATATATATACACACACGCACATATGAACATGAATCCGTGACCCTTTTAGAAAAATTTATAAAAAAAAAGGAACAATAAACCTCCAAAATTTGAGTACTGAAACCAGAGGACAAAAAATAAATAAATAGAGAGTTGTCAAGTAAATGTTTCCAAATTCATATGCGTACAAATGAGTATGAGTTTAACCACCTGACTACAATAAGTTTAGCTTATTCCTTTACAAGTAAACCATGATGGCAGATATAACCTTAGCTATAATTGCTCTTAACTACAAAGTCTCTGATTCTAGTTTGATTTTAAAAATACATAATGAGAATACAGTTACAGAGAAATAAAGAGACAACAGACAATGGAAAAGGAAGTGAGAGACAGAAGAGCAAAGTCACCTTCCAAACTGCATCTATTTTGCCAGTTCCGACTAAGCATGGATGATGCGAGCAGAATAAAATTCGTGTTGATAAAATTGGAGATGCAGCAGAAGTTGCAGATGATATCACAATTAAAGCTTTCACCGCCACTTCAACTGATGGAAGGTAGGGAACTTGATTGTCCAAAGAATTATCTGTGTCACTATAAGGCCATAAATTGAGATGGCCACCCAACAAAGGAGAGAAACAAGGCAGAAATGTTTAAACTAAATCCCCAGAAAAAACAATATACCTAGCATTTCCTGAACAACCAGAAATAAAGGAACCTATAAAAGGGAGGAATGATCAAAGTGAACCTTCCTCTTGCATACACAAAAAGCAAGCAAGTTGCCAGAAGTATAAATCATAAATTAATTAAAATGTCAAGAAACCATTCCCAATGCATCATCAGGTGCAGCCAAAAATAAAAAGTTTAATCATCAATTAAAGCTTACCTTGTCTTGGAAATGAAAATTCTCTCTCCAACTATTGAGAGAAAATATGTGAACTCAGTTAAGAGAGCTTCAGATAATTGTGGCACAGAAGTAATTATCCTTCTGATAGCATTATGTGACTTTGTTCGGACATCCCAACTCGGATGGCAAAGTAAGAAGACTATTAACTGCACCCAAAAGATAGTGAGTTATAATATGTTCCAATAAAGGAAACAATAATAGGTGATCAATACCTGTAACAGAAATTTGACTGAAAAAGCTTCCAACACTCTGGAAAACAACAAGAAAAGGCACTTAGATTTCCTGTAAAGAACAGCAGATTACAATGTTCTGAAATCAAAATGATGATGGACAAATGACACCACCTGCGTGAATGTTCTACCAGCAGAACCTCAAGAAGTTCAGCACATGCAATGCAATCCTCAGTAGACAACTTCGCAACCTGTACAACAAATATAATTGATTTGAAAAATATAGGTAAACGGGATGTTTCCTGAAGACCAAGGAGAGCCTAAGTAGCTACCATTGAAATTTGTAGAAGTGACGGTTCGTTTTGAGATATAAAAGTCCAGATCTTTTCCTTTGCCAAAGCCTCCTCTTTAAAAAAACAAAAAGAAAAGAAAGATCAGCTCAAATATAGATCACAAAAAAGAAAGCATCTTTTCTGTATCAATCAAAATGTAGATCCTTCTGATTGAATAATAATATTTTAAGAGAAGCTGCAGAAACCTGCTTGAATGTCAGCAGATGCAATCTTTCCAGCTATAAGCAACGCATATAAGCCATCTAGACGTTGCATTGCTTTAGTGAAACCAGTTTTAACAAGTTGAATGAGGGGCCCAAGCAAAGAGGATATCTGCAAGTCAGAATAACTAGGTCAATAAAAAAAGTAAAAGCCCAGCACAGACCAGTACCAATCAAAGTTCTCAGAAATATATTTAGCACATTGCCTGTAAGACATTATCAGCATTTTTGCATATGACATGTAGACAGCGAAGGTGTCCTCTTCTTAAAATTTCCTTCTCCTTCAAACCAGAAGCAAAAAAAGAAACAAGATCTGGCTGAATAGCATCAGAAGCTCGTGCTGCCCAAGAAGCAATACCAGACAGAATAGCAAGCTTGACATCCTCATTTCCTGGAAATAGGAACTAATGAGAAACAAACAAAAGATGGAATGGCATGACAAAGACGGACTCAAAAAATAACAAACAGATATAGTATTGAACAATATTCATAAAGATAGAAAGAGGCCATCTAAGACAATACCCTCATCTCGGTAGCATGATACAAGCAATCCACATATTGTACGTGAGAGGCTACATAGATATTTTCCTTCAGGAGCAAATGATAATTCTTGGAGAGCATTGAACATGCCAATCCTCTGGTGAGGGAACTGAAGTCTTCCTTCCGAGCCTAAACACATGCAGTTAGCAGAAACTCAACAAAGATTTAAAATTCGTTATAAGAGATATGAATAATCAATTACGTTACGACTCAGTCAGTGAAACTATATAGTGCATACTGAAAACCCACACCTCCAATCACAGCTTTGATGGCATTAAACATTGCTTCTAAAGCATCAGGATTACTCGACTTCTGGCTCAAAGTCCGGACTATATCCAATACTGCAAGTCTTCTACTTTCATCTGCATGTCGAGCCTGAGGCAATACTACTGAAAGAAGTTCATTTGCATACTTGCTCATATCAAGTTTGACCAGTTTCAGAAGAATCCCGACAGATTCTAACACAATCTCTGGGTTACGCTTTAACATTTTTACTGAAGAAGGAACCACGATATTTTGAAAATCTTCATGCAACAAATGCATAAAAAGTGGACGGAAAGATTCGCTGAGTGCTCTTGCAGGCTTCTCTTTGGTATTCAAAACTGCCTTAACATATATTTCAAGAAATATAGGCTGAAAAAAACCAAGAAATCAGTTTAAAGGAATAAATGTATGCTAAGCTTAAATGAATAAAATTTAAGCTATGTAACATAAAACCACTACTGTAAGTTACTCCAATAGTTCCATATTGCATGAAGGGCCATCTCTGGCAAATATGTGAGTAACATTTATACCTTTAGTTCTCCAAATGAATGTGATGCAACTGAAAATTCCAGCAATAGACACATTAGTTCTGGACAATCTTTATAAGGGACCCGTGCATCCTTTATTTCCTCAATGAGGATCTTGTGTATGTCCGGAGTCTGGTAAAATTGAACAAAAAGAACTTATAATACCTATTGAACTACATTATCCATTGGTAGAGTAACCTCATTAGAAACAAACACGAACAAATAGAGTCAGACCTGTGAAAATAAATGAAAAAATAATTTCTTGCAAGCCCTTTGCTCTCGGAAAGATCTTTGCATAACAATATGAACTATGGATGTCTGTGCAGCGACGAGTCTGGATACTGCATTCTTTGAAGCTGCGGCAAACTGACTCTTGCTTAACAGAAGACATGACCACTTGAGAAGCCTATTGCAGCCTACATGAGAATTGACTTTCGACTGCTTTTCCATGACCTGAACAAGGGATGCTGCAAAAGTTCTCATGAAGGTATTCTCACACAAGGATTTTGAAATTATTTCATCTACATCTTTCCTCGATCTTAGGTCATCATGTATAGCTACTGTTTTAAAAACTGTATCTACTAATGACGAAGCAACTTCCGGAGACATTTCTGCAACTTCGGGAGACATCTCTGCAAGCAAAATGTGCAATTATTATTAAACAATTAAATCGCATAAACTATAGTTTTAAAAAGCTGAGGCAAGTCGAGGTTTAATCTCTAAACTTAATAACTTAAGAGTCAGTCTACCTATATATAGTGCTAATTCCTATATGCAAATAACCTCAAATAAAACATCAAACCCTAAATCCAACTACTCATAATCATCCATATCATCATCAAGATTTTCCGTATCTTCATCCTTGTATTATTCTTCTTCTTCATCTTCTTCTTCTTCTTCAACTTGATACTCATCATCATCATCATCGCCATCTTCTTCCTCATTTCTAACAATTTGAGGACCGATAAGAGGTGCACGTGCCTCCTCTCGGGTTAGCACTCAGGGTCGGGGTAGAACTTTTGCCTTTTCCCCTAGTACGGTAGGCATATACAAAGCAAGAGAGATAACGTACCTGGAGTGGAGTTGATGACCGGCCGCCGGCGATCTAGATCGGCGGAGGAGAAGCAAGATCAGTTCAGTGAAGAGTTGAGTGAGCCGTTATCGATATGTGACCTAATCTATTACTACTACTACTATAGTGTTCACTGCTACTCTATCACAAATCTCGGCTCCTTTTCGTCTGTGTTTACCGAAATTTCTATGTGGTGTGCTTAAGTTAAGTTTGTGCACACGTTAAATAATTAGTCGATAACTCGCGTGTTACACAAATTAATATTATTTTACTTTTGAAACACGTTTTACAAATATTTTTTCTATGTTGCATATTAGGTACTTATTTATGTTAAGTAAATAATTTTAAAATTCTTCAAATTTTACATAATAATAGTTATATTTCGACATTAATAGTCAAACAACACGTAATAGAATTGAAGGGTTGTGGTAACTTTTCGTTCATCTCCTCTTCTGCACATTACATTATCGAAAGAGTCATTTCGGGAGAATCTAGTCATTTAGTCAATTTATAACAATCTCTGCAAAGCAAGGGGTATTTCTTAACCAAAAGATAGAATCCTACAGTAAAATTGGGGAGGCATAATGAAAGGCATTCAGAGCTGAAAGAATGACACTCGCTTTAAGGGAGGAAGTCAAATAACGGAACAAGATGCCAAAAGTTTCAGAATCACATAATCATTTTATAAGACAATATGAATATCCTAAAAGTTAAAATATGTTACATTTAAAATCTAAAAAAACATAAAAAGAAAATTACCAAAAAATTAATTATGTCAAAAGATGGGACATAATAATGTGTTTTCTTTCAAATATGAAGATAAAATAGTGTATTATGTAAAAATTTAGAGACTTTAAAATTATTTACACATGTCTATACAAAAGCACAACGAGTATTAAAAAAAATTTTTGTTCAGTATGCACCAACTAAAATTTATACATTTTTATACATCAATTTTAAATCTAAGTTTTGGAACAAGCTCAGGCGTATAAGTATGTATTAAGTCTATATAATATGTTGAAAGAGTCAAGTTCAGGTGAGACACCTCCTTATGGTGAGACAAGTTCTTATTGTGTGACAGGTACCAATTGTGTAATTAATTAAGTCTATAAAATAATTTTCCAATTTTTTCATGCCACACCCACGACGGAACAGGAGGAACATAGAAATCAGGAGGGTTGACGATCATCATCCCCAAACCGCCACTGCCGATCATCTCCAAACCACCACCGCCGACGATCATCCCAAAATCACCACCGCCTCACCAAACCGTCACCGCCGACGGCGCCGTGGTGAAGAAAGACGAGAAGATTGACGATCGGGAGGGTCGTTTGCGATTTTGAGAAATCAGAGGTGAATGAGCGGTAGGATCCGTTTTGTTCCCTTCAAAAATCTGGATCGAAAGCGTCGAAACCAAAAAGCCATAGAGTTTTTGGCCTTGTCATAAAAAGCCATGGATGAGTATTTTTCCAGCTGCTGCAAAATCTTGTTGTAAAATACTTCCTGCCTCAAACTCAATTTGCATGCTCAAAATAGCCATGGAAATTAACAAAATTGCCAAACCTATACTTGTTTTCATCTCAAATTAATGAAAATTATTAGCTGTATATTTAGATATGTAAAGTATAATAAGGAGATGTTCATGCAGCAAAGATTGAAGACGAAGTTTTTTTTTTTTTTTTTATGCAGTAAAGAAAATGAAGTGGTGTGTTTCTAAGTTAAAAATGATGAATTAATTTACATCATCATCATATGTTTAAATCAATTAATCCAACTCTGTCTCATATGTGAAGTGATGAAATTAGGCTTTTTTCTATGGTTGTTTCAAAACATTACCGTGTTGTTTCAAAACAATATTGTGTTGTTTCAAAATACTCAGTTGCTCCATATGATGTATTGTTTCAACAAAATACTCTGTTGTTTCGAAATAATACTCGGTTGTTTCGAAATAATACTCGATTGTTTCAAAACTTTGTTGTGCCTACGGTGTTTCTCAAGAATTATTGTTTTCATCTCACTAATCTCAAGATTTGAAACAACACAGTATTAATTTGAAACAATCGAGTATTAATTTGAAACAATATTACAGAGCTCCATTCAATCCAAAGTGTTAATTATATTTCATTCGAAACAACAGAATATTATTTTGAAACAACACAATATTAATTTGAAACAACCGAATATTAATTTGAAACAACCGAATATTAATTTGAAACAACCATAGAAAAATTAAAAAAATTAAAAATCGTTTATAAATAACAAAAATGGATCTCAAAATGACGGCCTAATTAATACGAGCTCAGTGATAATTTTGTTTGAAAAACGAGTTCGGGAAGAGCGGGAAAATGCATATTAAAGAAACTAATTAAAACTTTTTCTCTCTCCAGGGGTGACATCATCGCTGACATCAACCCCTCTCCATTCTCTCCATTTTTCACGCATAAGACTTTTTCTCTTAATTACAAATTTGTCACCTTCCCATGTTCAATTACAAAATTATCCCCACCTCTTTCCATTGTCACACCATAAGTGGGTTGTCACACCATAAGCCCATTGCCACACCTGATCCTTTCTCTATGTTGAAATAGAAAAAAGGCAAATAATATAATAGTTCCTATGTTTTGCAGAAAACTCACTGTTTGGTCTCTGTATTTTAAAAAATCACTACTTTGTCCCTAACCTTTGTCTCGATTAACACTTTAGTCTCTGTCGTGATATTAAAATACAAATTCCATTACTCAGCGCATGTTTCGGTCAAAATTATCATCTTAACACATATTAATACCTAAAATACTCTTACCCACTGATTTATATGTATAATCACTGAGAATGGAGGGAGGAGAATAGAGAAGAACGCATAAAAAAATTGGAATTTTTTTTTTGTTATTTATACATATATATCAATGGGTAAAGATATTTTAGGTACTAATATGTGTTATTATAGAGGGAGGAGAATAGAAAATAGCGCACAAAATCAAAATTTTAGCGAACAAAATTTATTATGTATACATATATGATATATATAAAGTGGATAAGGGTATTTTAGGTACTAATATGTGTTAATATGTTGATTTTGACTGAAACCTATGCTAACTAGTGGAATTTGTATTTTAATATCACGACAGAGACTAAAGTGTTAACGGAGACAAGATCAGTACTAAATAGTGAGTTTTTAAAAATAAGAGAATTAAATAGCGAGTTTCTGCATAGAAAAATGATAGGAGAATTGGACTAAAATGGGAAAGAAAAGGGTGTCATGGACAGTTTTGCCAATTATAAACGATCTAGCAGCAACTTTTGAAACCCTCAAACAGTCACATCTATCGGGAAAGAGCTCCTCCATCCAACGGTGTTCCGGCAGTCGAGTAATCCGATTATGGCACTTCGGCGTTTAATCGAAGTTTCAATTCCATATTCCACCGCTGGGATCTTCAGATTTTACTCCAAATCCCCAAACTACGCCGGTAAAAATTTCTTCTTTCTAGTTTCTAGTTTTTTTATTGATTCTGTTTTAGCCCTTTTTTTTTATATGGAATGAATCCAAATTGCTCAACTGGGTTTCTTCACTTATGCTTTTTAAGCTAAGTTATGAATAAAGTTGTTACCTTTGCTCAACTGGGTTTTAGTTTGGATATTCGAGATTGTTTCGTTCTTACTTCTATCTCGTTTCTTACAATTTGGAAGCTCGTCTACTAGAATGTAATGTGTTTTCATAAGTAGACTAATGCTAATTGCAAGATGACTGCTTTCGCTATCACTGGTTACAGTGAAAGTAGGAATTCCGGAGTTTCTAAATGGTATAGGGAAAGGAGTTGAAACCCATGTCGCGAAGCTTGAAACTGAGATCGGTGACTTCCATAAGCTTCTTGTCACACGAACATTGAAGCTCAAGAAGATTGGCATTCCTTGCCAACATGTAAGTAATTACTTCTCAACCCTTTGTTTTTATTTATATTTGGCATCAATTTGTTTTAAAGAATGTTGTTTAAAAGTTGAAGTCGAAGAAGGCTATAGTGATGCGAATGGTTCTGTTTATATTAAAGTTGTCAAAGCATAGCAGAACCATTGAAAATGAAGGATTTACATATGATGTGTACCACCTTAATAATTACGAGTGTAGATTATCTTTGGGTAGGTATAGCGCCAGTTTGAATGTTTGATTGTAGTCATAGTTTGTATTAGGGGTGAGATGAGATTGATCCAGTTTAATCTCGGGGTTTGAAAATCTCCTGAACTGTATGTTTCAATCCGATTCTAGATTGGGTATTTGATTTGGTTTAAGAATCTTGAAAATCACGTTTATTCCTAGTGAATTTGGAACACTACCATTGAAAATGTAAGTAGAACTGCATGCTCGATATCATACAATTTGAACAAAGAACCAAAAGTATTTCTTTGTCTTTCAATTTTCTGTATCCAATGCGCCTATGATCCAGCGAAAAGTACTTTGACAAATTCTATGATCCCATGAATTATTCTTAAAAGCTATCATACTTAATTACCCTAAGAATTAAGGATTAGTTGGTCCTCTAAGTGGGGGCTAGTAGCAGTAAGTTAGCACAATTCAAGTCTGGGTATCAATTTTGGCCTTTATAGGGGGACATGAGACAGCCATCTCAAGGCAGATCACGACCGCTTGGCATTCGCGATCAAATGAGTCCAAAATAACATTCTCAGTATTAGGAAGTGACACGTGTTATTTTGAACTAATTTGACCCTAGATGCCAAGTTGGTGGGTCAATTGATACCTAAACTTAATAGCCAACTTCAGGGCTCAAATTGATCCATAATTCTAATCCTGAATGCTCCGGAGATTCACTTTGGGATTTTGAAGGCATTCCTCCTGATTGTTTTGAATTAGAATGGTGAAAAAGAACATTTAGTGAGTCTTGCTAATTGTATGATTATTGTTTTGTAGAGGAAGCTGATATTGAACTATGCACACAAGTACAGAGTTGGCTTATGGAGGCCTAGAGCAGACATTCAGAAAGTGAAATGAGCTTTTTAGAGTTTCTTTGCTGCAAAAACTTTACTAATCAACCACCGTGCTTTGAGTTTTTATGCTCTGAAATAGTTTAGCCTCATGATTCTGTAATCATCTGCAAATTTATACATCCATTCTCTGGATTTTGTTCCTGAATTTGGTGATATGATTCCTTTAGTTCAGTTCTGCCTATTTTGGATCAGTTGTTATTTCATCTTTTTGGAGCAATGCTACAGTGTCACGTTTGTGCCGCATTAACATTTAAAGTTAGATAATTGTGGCATTAAAATTTAGATATGTAAGGCGGTGTATAGCCAACTGTCTTTTGTAGTATATACTGTATGCTCAACTATCTGTGATCTTTATAAAACAAATCTTGAGCTTCGATTTTGGATTTTGTAGACTGTTGAAACATTCCTAACAGATGGACATTACGGCCATTTTAGATCATTGAGATGAGAAACAGTGTGGTAAAATCATGTAGAGAAAAGCTCAAAAGAACATTCTCAAAGATTCATTTGCATATTTCGCCCAGTACATGTAAATATTGTTTTGGCCAAATTTTATCTCAACATTAGTATAGTCTCGGCATATTTTGCGCGGAGTTACAAATAACCTCAAATCTTTGTCCAAACGTTATAAAAGATTGCATATTCTTCTTTAATTGCTTTGAATTAACCACTATAGTACACACTATATATAATTTTCATTAAACCCTTACACCATCAATTTTGAAATCAATTGGCTATGAAGATCAATTGGACAAGTATACACATCATTTGTAGCATTAAGCATATTTACAAATTTTTGGCATTTAGCATTTGCAGTCTGTTAAAAGCTCTATTACAGCAATTTGAAATAATTAAGGAACACTGTGCTAAAATAATGATAGTGACACTCAAAATAAATATCTGCTTCTAAAGATTTATTACTGCTGAGTTCTCATTTTTGCATATTTCGTCCCAGGGGAAATCAGACTCGGAATCTTAATACCACAAAAGGCATAATCTCGAAACGATCTCTCGACTTCTGCTATCAACGACCAGCTGCACTCTTTTCACCCCAAAAAGGCTAAAGCATTCAACTTTAGCAGGCCGAATCATCATCAGTAGACACGATAGATGTAAGAATGACTTTAAGAGAACTCAAAAACCTTGTGTGATCAGCATTTCCAACCAATTTTTGCAACTGATTAGCAAACATAGAAGCACCAAGATGAGAGAAGTACTATTCCCACATAACACAAAGCAAAACCAAAAACTTGAGAGAGGCTTCAAGAAACAATAAGCTAAATAAAACAGAATGGCAATGAAGGAAACATTGCAAAACTCAGAAAAATAGACTATTGAACGCTAGAAGTACCTACATCGTGCCAATTAAAGGATGATTCGGAAAGGCATTATACACGTGCACCCAACAAACCTGAGAATGAGTACACCATAAGACTCAAAATTTACATTGAAAAATCGAATATAGAAGCAAAAAAATCTCACCTTGAAAGATTATAACGAAAAAGAAGACAATAGTAACGAGCAATGGCAAAATGTTAATGCTCACTGATGATGCATTCTCCTTCCTCACTTTCTTCAAATCCTTGATACGTTGAGCTCTTGCGCGCTTCAGCTTTGCGAGCTCAGTCATTTCTCTAAGAAGCTTCATATCCGCCATATTTAAAATCGGAGCTTTTGGTGGCCTTGGCGGTTTAGCAATCCTCTTTTTCTTCTCCTCGGTGCTACTTGTATCCGTTTCACTTGCTTGTTTGCACTCCAACTTTTCAGTAGAACTCAATGGACCAGCATTGGAATTTAACTCACCACAAATCCTTAACATCCCTATTGAATTAAGAGACCCTGTTCTCCTAAAGTAATCAAACTTTGGAACCAATTTTTCAACCTCAAGATGATGATCTTCATCCAAATTTCTCCCACTTTCCAAATCAATTATGCTATTACTTCTCCTCATATCCAGTACTATATGCATACTTACTTAATAATCTATAACAAAATAGAACAAACACTTGAGGCAAAATAATCACAAGAACCACTAATGAACACTGCTGTCAATTTGTGACTCGATAACACGATTTGCAGAGGTATTCCGTTTGTCACGATCCAAAATTTCCAAATCAATTATGGTTTCTCCTAAAAGAAGAATTTATTTATATGATTCCATTTTACTAAAATGAAATTTAATGATGAATTGTTAAAATAAAAACATGCACCTTTGACTAATCAAGATAATGGGTTCTCCTCCTGTTTGGTTCCCGAGAAAATGCGAGAAAGCAAAATATAATTCAATATCAACATCATGTTTGGCATTTAAGAAAAATGAAGATTAATGAAATGCATATTCGAAGATTTTCCTTTCAATATTTTCTCGGGAAACAAACAAAGAGATTAACGAAATGGATTAAAGGAAATGTGAGGAATGAGAAGAGAACATACGATTTCAATTAAATGGAACAGATTTTTGGGCAGAAAACAGCTTCAGCTCCCTTCTTCTCGGAACTTCAAACGCATCGTTTTCGCTTTTGATGCCACAAAAACGACGTGTCGTTAGGTGCTTGTTAAATTTTTTTTTTGATTAATTTCAAATAAGTCCCTTGTGATTTTGCATTTTTGTAAATAAGAGATTGTTGTTTGTTTTTGAGCAAATTAAGAACGGTGGTTTGCTTTATTTACAGAATTAAATAAATGATCGATTTTGTGGACATAAATGAGGACATTTTCTGCTGAAATAATTTTTTAAACCTTTGACCAGTATGTAAGAGTTAGACTCCAAGGTTAGAAAATATTTTGGACAAAAAATGTCTTTGTTCATGCTAATAAAATCGACAATTTCCTTAATTCTGTAAATAATATAAACTACATTCATTTATTTACTTAAAAGCAAACCATAATTCTTTATTTGCAAAACGCAAAACCACGTGATACTTATTCAAAATTAAACTTTTCTTTATTCAAAGGAGGTGCTTGTTATTTTTTTCAGGCATAAGTAGTTTTGACTTCTAGTTCTATGTTCGTGTGATTTCTATGAATTTTGGAAAAATTAAAACAGAATTGTTATCCAACAAATGTTATCCAATAACAAGTTAGAACGTTAGATAATGGTATCAACTAATGGATCAGTCACATACCCAATATTGTGTTAATCCGATTTTATTCTTGAGGTTTCTTACTTGAAATAAGTTTGGAATATAATAGTGACACGAATTTGAGGTAAGTAAAGATATATGTTAATTAACTAATCGGCTTTAGCTCAATTGGTACACTCACTAATGCTTAAGTGAGGAGTTCAAGAATTGAATCTTGCTCCTTACAAATTTATCAGAAAAAAAGATAGTATATGTTAATTTGGGCAAAATAATTCACGGTTTTCTTATTCACAAGCTGCACTTATACATAAATACAAAATAATCCTAAGTTGTGAAGGACACCTAGAACTGGCTAGAGATCCTCTAGAGTTCCAAGGAACTCCATGTGTGGAGTTCCTAAGATCTCAGCCACACAATAAGATCCTAGGGCCCTCATTTAAAGGTAGAGAGAGTAAAAGGTGTTTTGTTTCATTAATGAGGGCCCTAGGATCTTATTGTGTGGCTGAGATCTTAGGAACTCCACACATGGAGTTCCTTGGAACTCTAGAGGATCCGGACCCGAGAACTGTAGGAAACATAGTTTGTAATTAAGACCTAAACACAATTAATAATTAGGAATGTTAACACCCCTCAAGTTGAAGTATGTAAATCACAAATGTCCAACTCAAATTGTGTTTGTAAGCTCACATGTTATAGATTCCATAAATCAATACTCTGCTTTATCGAAAGAATGTGACACAATATGTTATTTCTTAGTTTTCCACGAAATAGGCGAATATCCGAGTAAAACCAACCAACCAATCAAAGACCATTGAGTAATTACCAGACAATTTGCCCAATCAGAATCACACCACCTTACCAAACTTAAATCACTATCAGATCCATGTAAGATTTCATGCCCATGACATTTCTTAGTACCATACGACTTTAAGAGTCGCCTCCCAATGTTCCATTCTCAGTATTTGCATAAATTTCGACAATATAAGAAACCGAATATGCTAAGTCGCGCAGTGTAATTGACAAATAAATCAACTTTGCCACCAACCACCTATACTGCAACATGTCGGCTAGGAGATCCTCAGTATAGCAAATCCTAACTACGTATGGTTTTGTTCCTAGGAAAACTCTGTCGGTTTAGCTCCAAGTAGACCCGATCATAAATTATCTCAAAAGTATGTTTCCGTTTACTCAAAAAAAAAAAACTCCTCTCTATTCCGGGCTACCTCTAACTCAAGTAAATATCGATACATGAAGATATTGTTAGTGACAATTCTTTAAAATCACTTGCTAATTTCAAGCTTAATTAGTTTTTGTGAATTTTGCAGTCTCGCTAGGAAAGCAGGATCTAAAATTGAAATTAGTCATAAAAAATTGACTTCTAACCAAAATGTAAAAAACAAAGAAAAAGGATTAAAGATTGGAAAAATCGTTAAAGGTTCTTAGGCTACGCTACAAAAAGTTTTAAGCCTTGCAATTGCTCTAAGATAAATTTGAGAAGTTTTTGTTTTATTTATTTTGGAAATTTCGTTTACAAGAATTGAAATGAAAGGAAGCAAGAAATTATAGATGAAGTGTGACAATTTCTTACATGAATTTAGCTCTTCACTAACATTACTAACTTTGCGTACCTTAATTCATATTTTATATTCTCTTGAAACAAGCAAGTTCACAAATAAAGATGGTAATGGTTAGTTTATAATTAAAGAATTGATTATTTTTCTTAATATATATATATATATCGAAGTATAAAACCTCTAATACAAACAACTACGTCCACAATATCATACAAACAAAGAAATCATTCTTAATGCAACAAGGACCCAAATGGAGGCTCACTATAAGGTCCTTTTAGAAACATAGATGTGAGCGCTTTATACATAGCTTCAGTGAGGTGGACTCCATCCCAGTTTATGTACTGACTCGGGTTTCGACAAGCTTTTATAGAAGGCATACCACACACGTTAAACGGTCCGAAGTTATAAGGCTCACCCGATCCACAACATGCCTTAAATGGCTCTTTGAACCCATAACCCCCTGGATTTTTCATAATGGTACTATATGCATTCCAATAATCAAGATAAGCTATGGTGGCATGTGGGAACTGTCTTCTTAGCTCTTCCAATTTGGCTTTATAAGCAGTATTATGAACCTTAATTGGATCATTTGAACTTTTCACACACCCTATATCATCTCTGTCATCTTTGCGAGCTAGTGTCATTGCTAGAGACAAGCATCCTGCAGGCGGAAGACCTTGAACGACAATAGATTTCACGCCTTTCTTTAGCAGTTCCTATAATTTAGTTTATAAAATTAAATAAATCATGTTAATTATGCATGTAACATTTAAATTCAAGTACCTTAAAAATTATACCATTTGAGATGGAAGTAGTAATAATCACCTGTAAAAATGTAGTGACGGTGTTGATCACCATGGTTTTAATAGTATCACTAGACACAGAAGAACCAGCACTATAAGCATAATCATTAACCCCGATTTCTCCCACCCATATCAACGAATCTCCCAACGCGTCTCTACATGCATTGCTCGAATCTAAAGAACCTTTGCACCCTTTCTTTTCTAAAAACTGATTGAACCATAGCATCTGAGTTGCAATGGACTCAGGTACAGGAGCAAGGCTAAGATTATTTTTAACGAAGAATGCATGATCAATTGCTGTGGAACCTGCCACGGCAAAGTTGACCCCATGTGTTCCATCTTTATTTGAGATATGGAGATAAGGGGGCAAGAAATGTATGGAAAGAGATTCAGCTACAAAATCAATCATTAGTCGGCCATTAGAGTACCGGCTTGTCGGACGGTGAAAGAATGTTTGGCCGTATGGTAGGTTTGAAGCTTTGAAACCACTAATGCCATTGGTGGATTTTGTGTTGCCTGTATCGGTGAATGAGTCGCCGAATGCATAGATTTTTTTAAAAGGTGAAGGAGGAGGAGGAGAAGAAGAGACGAGAGACAGCGAGGAGGAGAAAAGAAGGGTGAGAATGAACGTTAAAGAAGATGCCATTAGAGAACTGTGGATGGAGGAATGAATGTTTGATGTTATATATATAGTTGATATTAGTGTTGTCAAGATTGTTTAATTAGCAGATTTTCATATCATTTCTATTTTTAATCGGCGTTTCATAAAACGGATCAACAGATTTTTAATCAATGAATTAAGGATCAATGTAAGTCTTGTATATAGTAAACATGACAAGTCTAGCCTAAATTACATTTTTGCTATTTATTAGAGGAAATTAAAGTTTAGGTATTATTCCAACGTTAAAATTCATAATATTTGATAATTAGCCCAATATAGTAAGTCCAACACCCAAATATTCGTTAAAATTAGAGCAATTTGTTAAAAATTGCTAAGAATTTACTTGATACCTGAATTTTTTTGGAATTAGATGATGTTTCTAAACCAACTTTACAATGCCATTTTGACTTTTAATTTAATTTTTAATTCATGAAAAATAATGGTTCAAAGTTTTTAGAGAAATTTTGTTATAATCTCGTTACATGGAATTTTATTAATCAAAATGCGATATTTGTATTTTTTTTTTCTAAAACAGTTCACTGATTCACTAACAAATGAAAATAAGCAAAATGCATAAAGAGAGAGCAAAAATGAAAATGCTAAAAATATCCCGTATATCAAGTGGCTACAAAAGTTAAAGGAATGAGATATAAGATGGAGCTTAGATTGCTTATCCAATTTCATAATTAACAATCAAGTACATATAAGTACATATTAGTAGAGTGGTGCTTACCTAATCAACAACTGACCAAATAAAATTTGGTCAATCACCATTAGATTAAAATTTAAGCGTGGAGATTAAAACATAATGAAATCACTTATTTTACTTTAATTATAAATAGTGTGTTTTTCTATTTTTTTACTGTATCATAGATAGTCCTGTATCAACCCGTCATCTTTAGGTAATTTAATTTTGTTTTAATCTTTACTATTAGATTAAAATCTAATGGTGATTGAGCAAATTATATTTGATTAGTTATGAAATATAAATGAACACAATTGCATACTAGCATATAGTTAATTATCGTCCTCACGATCATAACAAACCATGGATACTTACATTAGTATCTTGTTAGGTTCTCAACTAGCTAAACGTGTACAGATCACTAAGCTTGGATTTTTGTTAATCAACTTGTAGAATAGATTATTAAACAACTCACAAGTATTGATTTAGTAGATTATTAAAGAATGAGATCTGTTTTCTTTTTCTTTTAATAGCGAGCCTCTGAAATTGAAATTTTGCAAAAATTTTAGGCTTAAACCAGCCTTCTTAAACTTGGCCAAAAAGTCACTTTGCCTCCTCAATTTCTGGAACGTCCTATTAGCCCTCTCAACTTGTGAAAAATGATACATTTAGCTTCATTTTCATTCATATTCACTTTCATTGGGAGAGTGAACTACACTCTCCTGAAAATTACAAAATTAATCCTTACAAAAGTTTCAAAAATTGATCTTTTATTTTCTCTTATTTTTTCTTTTTGCATTTTCTTCTTCCATCTGAAATTTCGAAATCCGGCTGCCGAAAATTCGAAATTCGGCGGCTGAATTTTGGAATTCAAGAATTTGGAATTTCAGAATCCGGGCACCGATACTCTTTCATTTTTTTTTTAAAGAAAAGAAAGAAAGAGAGAAAGAAGATGGAGATGGAAAATAAAAGAAAATAAAATTTAAGAGTATTTTTGATATTTACTTTATTGTTTTTCACCCATCTACTCACTCTTTAATTTTAATATTTTTGACACATCATCGCCTCATAGAACATGAAAGGCTAAGTTCAACGTTTTATACAAGTTAAGGAGACTAAGTGTATCACTTGTAACTCCTTCCTTACAACTACATTTTGGTTGCATGAGTAGTCCATGAAAGCTCCGATTAAAGAAGTGATCTTAAGTTAGACTCGCAAATATTTAAGTAAATATTCCAAAAGGTAGTTTTTCTAGATTTGCTAAGAAAAGGCTACTAAACCCATTATTTTCTATTTTTCTCTTATAATATTTCTCCTACCATCCCACTGCAATTTCTTTTTGTTTTATAATAATAATAATAATAATAGTTTATTTCATGGTCCAACAGATATATTATAATTTTTTTTTTAGAGAAAATATAGTTGTAAAAGATTGTAGGATGCAACGTAAATCTCCAATAAGTTTTCCTTTAGATAATAGATAAATATATTGTTGGCAGTATAATCTTGTTGAAAGCTCTGCAATCCGTGATCTTGGCGTTACAAATTGAACTCATTGATGTTAATTGTCAATATTTACTTCTTAAAATTAATTTCTCATTAGTTGGATGTATTTATCTAACAATATGATAAGACTTATCTAGTTTATAAACATCATAAAGATTAATTAAAGAATTGATTATCTGTATCTTAATTAATATATCCAAGTATAAAACTTCCAATACAAACAACTATGTAATAAACAAAGAAATCATCCTTAATGCAACAAGGACCCAAAGGGAGGCTCACTATAGGGTCCTTTTAGAAACATAGATGTGAGCACTTTATACATAGCTTCAGTAAGGTGGACTCCATCCCAATTTATGTACTGATTCGGGTTTGGACAAGCTTTTATAGAAGGCATACCACAGAAGTTAAACACTTCAACATTATAAGGCTCACCCGATCCACAACATGCCTTAAATGGTTCTTTGAGCCCATAACCTCCTGGATTTTTCACTATGGTACTATATGCATTCCAATAATCAAGATAGGCTATAGTGGCATGTGGGAACTGTCTTCTTAGCTCTTCCAATTTGGCTTTATAAGCAATATTATGAACCTTGATTGGATCATTTGAAGTTTTCACGCACCCTATATCATCTCTGTCATCTTTGCCAGCTAGTGTCATTGCTAGAGACAAGCATCCTGCAGGTGGAAGACCTTGAACGGCAATAGATTTCACACCTTTCTTTAGCAGTTCCTACAATTTAATTTATAAAATCAATAAATCATGTTAGTTATGCATATTCTAGTGCTAAATATAACATTTGAATTTAAGTACCTTAAAAATTCACCTGTAAAAATGTAGTGACAGTGTTGATCACCATGCCTTTAATAGTATCAATAGAGACAGAAGAACCAGCAATATAAGCATAATCATTAACTCCAATTTCACCAACCCAAATCAGTGAATCTCCTAAAGCTTCTCTACATTCATTGCTGGAATCTATAGATCCTTTGCACCCTTTGGTCTCCAAAAACTTATTGAACCATAGCATCTGAGTTGCAATAGACTCAGGTACAGGAGCAAGGCTAAGATTATTCTTAACAAAGAATGAATGATCAATTGCTGTAGACCCTGCCACGGCGAAGTTGACCCCATGTGTTCCATCTCCATTTTTGAGGTGGAGATAAGGAGGTAAGAAAGGTAAGGATAGAGACTCAGCTACAAAATCAATCATTAGTCGGCCATCAGAGTATCGGTTTGTCGGATGGTGAAAGAATGTCTCGCCGTATGGAGGGTTTGAGCCTTTGAAACCGCTAATGCCATTGGTGGATTTTGTGTTGCCTGTATCGGTGAATGAGTCGCCGAACGCGTAGATTTTTTTGAAAGATGAAGGGGGAGGAGCAGAACCGATAAGAGAAAGCGAGGAGGACAAGAGGAGGGTGAGAATGAGTGTTAAAGAAGATGCCATTAGACAACTGCATGTGGATTTTGAAATTAACATTTCATGTTATATATATACTTGTTATTATTGTTGTCAAGGTTGTCTAAATAGCATATTTTCTAATTCCTTTCTAATTTTAATTCAAGTTTTGTCAAACTGATCAACAAATTTCTAATGAATAAAGGGTCAAAGTAAGTCTTGCATCTGGCAAACATGACAAATCTAGCTTAAATTAAAGTTTAGGTATTGTTCCAACATTAGAGTTGATACTATTTGATATACATAACTCTATCAGGTTCAATAACAAAAAATTTGTTGAAATTAGATCTCTTTTTGTTAAATATTGTTAATTTTAAAATTAATTTGTTTTGAACTAAATCATCATGTATTTCAACGAACATCACAACCCTTTTTGAGTTTTAATTAAATTTTAAACTCATGGAAAGTATTTTTCTGTTTTTTTTTTACCATGTTCACTTAAGAAATTTTGTTGTAATCCCACATTGAATTTAATTTATCAAAACTATTATAAACTATTTATGCCGAAATTTCTTAAGGGTCATCCACTTAAAAAATTAACTCCAATCCCTGTTGCTAGAAAATTAACTCCCTTAACCGCAAAAAGTAAAACAAGGAACACACTAAAGCTGCCCAAACTCTCCAATAAAGATATTTTCTCTAGACCAACCACTATAAAAACTTCTCTAGACCAACCACTATAAAAACCCACGAATTATGATAGGAGAAACAAAAATAAATTTGTGGGTGAAAATGAGATTGACCTGTACGTGATAGCATGAGTAAATGACTTAAATATTGTTTGCATGGAATAAATCGGAATGTAACGCAAGCTCACGTTCCCCAAAACAATATTGATACTGAACACAAAAGACATAGGAAAAATCATTCGCCAACGACCTTCTGAGTCAATCACTATACCAAAGGTTTGATCTTCATCACCTTGATTACTATGTATGTCGATGAGCATATGAAGTGAATGCACTGTACAGAACACAAAAGACATAGAAAAAGTTCAATTTCTGTTTAGATAAACCATTTGAAATTTAATTGGTAATTTGGTAAAAAAAATCCATAAAATTTATCGGTACTGGCCACAAGATAGACTAACAATGAAATGTATTGAATCCTGTAAATGTAGAATGTCAACTTGAATATTATTAATAATAAGACACATATATATACATACCGTGAGAGATTCTAATCCTAGTGAGATACAATTAGAGACATTCTAGATCAATACAAGAAGAGAATTACTAATACAATTCTAAGTAGAACTCCTAATCCTTATCAAATCCTATAGTGGGGATACTAGCCACATAAGCCCCAAGTTGCCTATGTTTAGCCACTTAGAACAAGTAGATTAATTAGAAGAGATTGGTTCTCATGTGTGATGGAACTTCACAACTTATGAAGAATATTGGAGATATGCAGTTGACATCTAGATTGAAGTTGAGAGGAGTATTGCATGTGTGCCTCTACTCAAATATACTTTGTTGTCCATAGGACAATTGGTGAGGCAAGAGCAAATTATTGTGGTGTTCTAGTCAACATATTTCTATCTACATGACCTGGCTACATATGAAGTATTGGCTATTGGATGGGCTTCTGATGGATTATACAAGCTTTGCAGCAATTCATTGATCTAGTTTTGTTGCAGCAAGTGCAATCTCAAAATTAAAAATGCTCATCATGTATATATGTAGTAGATTTACATATGGTAGGAATTATAGCATTATTGAAAGTTTTTTATATCTTTGGATTAATATAGTGGAATAATTGAATCAAGGGTCAATTACAAAAAAAACTTACGTAGTTACATCAATTTAATAGAAAAAAAAATGATTATAGTTATTTCTTTTCAGAGTTAATCCATGATGAGAATCTTTTCAGTTTATGTTATCAAAATTGTCTCTAATGACCTTAAAAATGACATTGTCTAAGAATTGATAATCTTTTAACCAAGTTTATTTCTTTCACTTTTCATTTTCTAGGTCGTTTAATTGTTGTTCAAAGATGAAAGAGAAAATGAATGTTTCGAGACATAAAATTCTAAAATCATGATTTTGAACTATTGATATGTTGTTCTGTAGAAAATGTGATAGTAAATATCTTTAATTCTTGGAAAATTTGATTTTGAAATTGTTAACGGTCGATTTTTACAAAGTCGAATTTAAAACGTATTTTTTTTTTCATTTTAATAAAAAAAATATTATTTTGAGAAAAGTATAACCATCCACATGGATCAATTTTGAGAAAAGTAATTTAGAGATATTCGTTTTTCAAAATCAATGGAATTTTTTTTTAATAATTTATCCTTAAATCAATTGATATTACTTTTACAAGTTTATTTCTTAACACCAACTTTCTTTCTCTCCTCTAAAAAAAAAAAAAAACATTTTTTTTCATTATAGTTGAATGTATTTCTCTAAAAATATGATAAAAGATTCTCCAGTTTATAGAGGTTACAAATATTAATTTCAGAATTGACTATCCCTCTTAGTAAACTTAAAATCTAAATATAAATCCGATACTTCAACAATAGCATTAATACATGCTCAAAAATTCATCCTTGATGCTGCAAGGATCCAAATGGAGGCTGACTATAGGTTCCTTTTAAGAACATAGATGTGAGCACCTTATACATAGCTTCTGTGAGGTGAACTCCATCCCAATTTATGTATTGACTTGGATTTCTACAAGCTTCTACAGAAGGCATACCGCACACGTTAAACACTGCAAAATTATAGGGCGGATCGCCTGATCCACAACATGCCTTGAATGGCTCTTTGAACCCATAACCCCCTGGATTTTTCATGACCGTACTATATGCATTCCAGTAATCAAGATAAGCTATGGTAGCATTTGGGAACTCTTTTCTCAGATCATCCAATTCGGCTTTATATACAGTATTATGAACTTTTGTTTGATCGCTTATGCTCTTCACGCACCCCATGTCATCTCTGTCATCTTCGGGAGCTAGCGTCATTGCCAAAGGCAAGCATCCTGTAGGTGGTAGACCTTGAACAACAATAGATGTCATACCTTTCTTGAGCAATTCCTACAATTAAATTTATAAAATCGGACAAAATGTTAATTATGCATTTTCATACATATAACATTAGAATTCGAGTGATGACCATCGTATTCTCGAGCTTATGCTATTTCACAAAAACTAGATATAATTTGGGTGTTTGCAAAACTATTTACGTTTTTGAGGTGATTGACCATATTAAGGGGTGTGTTAACAACATAGACACTTAAACTTCCTTAAAAAGCACAGTAAGACAATAATGGAGGAAAAGCAATTCCATCCTTATCTACTAGTACAAAATAAAGAAGTCAATATGTTTTTTTAGGCCAAATCCAATAAACTTCCGATGTATTAAGCATTTTGTATTTAGATATCATATAGTGTTATTTTATCCATGATCAAAAACAACATATGCAAAACTATGATTCTGTACTTTATAGTTATTAATTACTCACTTTCAATACTATACTCATGATTAACATCAGCATATTAACCCATTTTTTATAACATTCTATAAACTAAAAAATGCAAACAATGTGATCTATTATTTTATACTTTGACCCCTTAACTTATAGAAAATATTTGTGTTTTGGTCTTGACTATTTTGTGACATACAACTCCATCTAATCACAAATAATCGCATTCCGTGCAATTCATATGAAAATTATCGGCTTTATAAGGAGACTCGTTAAATACTTCAATATGATTGGTATTTTCAACTCAATTAAAATTACTTAGCCTCACATTTTAGTCAATCTACCTTGATTGAATTTTCATAAAATATTTCACCTCTTAATTAAATCATTTATCTCTCGCTTCATTACTTCATTTATATATGTAACAATCATTTTATATACGATTTAACAAGCCTCTAACACACCTTACTCCAAATCCAAACTAGATATGAATTATATGCTAAATGTAGGAGGTTATAAAACAATATATCGTAATACTTTTTAGCAATCAAGAGTTAAGCATCACTTTCCATCCAAAATACGATCAAGTTAGTAAAGTTGCAACCTCACCTGTAAAAATGCAGTGACGGTGGGGATGGCAAGTCGTCTAATGGTATCACTAGTAACAGAAGAACCAGTAATATACGCATAATCATTCACCCCGATTTCGCCCACCCATATCAACGAATCCTCCAATGCTTCTCTACATTCATTGCTCGAACCTACAGATCCATTGCACCCTTTCTTTTCCAAAAACTGATTAAACCAAAGCATCTGAGTTTGAATAGACTGAGGTGTCATAGCCAAACTAAGATTGTTCATCACAAAGAACGCATGATTAATCGCTGTAGACCCCGCCACAGCGAAATTCACCCCGTGTGTGTCATCTCCTTTTTTGAAGTGAAGATAAGGTGGTAAATACGGTAAGTTAAGAGATTCAGCTACAAAATCTATGACTAGTCGGCCATCTGAGTACCGGTTAGTCGGGCGGTGAAAGAATGTGTCACCATAAGGAGGGTTTGAGACGTGGCCGAAACCACTAGGACCCGTGGAGGATTTTGTGTTTCCGGTGTCGGTGAAGGAGTCTCCGAATGCGTAGATTTTTTTGAAAGATGAAGATGGAGAAGAAGATGTGAAGAGAGGTAAGGATGAGAAGAGGAGAGTGAGGATGAGTGTGAAAGAAGTAGCCATTTTTGAAAGTGTTTTCTCTTGTGATACAGAAAATGCAACTTACATGTTATGTCATGTTTATATTATATAGTTGTAATTATTTTTTTGGAGGTTGTTTGAAAGGTAGCTTTCTGATTTTTCTTTGTTATTTTCTTCATCAAAGTGATCACCAGAAAATGGCATTTAATTAGGGTGATTAGAAGATGATGAGCTTGTAATTAATTATGATTCAATTTATTAATTGATGTGGTTCCCACCAAAATTACGGTTACAAAATAGCATACCATTAATTGGGTTGAAAATAGCTCTATAGACCACTCAATTTAAATTAAAGTTTAGGTATCAACTTATAATACTTTTTTCATTTTTAAATGTTGGTCGTTTTTGGAAGTATATTTTTTCATAAATGTTAGTTTTTTTGTCATTTATGGTGATAAGGGTTAATATTTTTTTCAATTATGTCTCTATACTTATATAATTTTAAGGAAACAAATAAGACATGAAAAATTAAAAGAAGACAAATCAGTATTATACATTTACTATTGTTTATAATATATGTATATCAACTCCACACAAATTCTTACCTCAAATTAAATTTTTAACTCAAGAAAATAATGATTCTTGCCCAAGAATTGTATTATAATCTCGATACATTTGATGCTATTTATAAAAATGTGACAATTCTACAGAGTAGTATGTATCTTTTTACTTTTTATTTGTTGGGTGCAATATAGAGGATGTGTTGAACTTCTCTTAGCCGCCTCTCACGAGCTCTTTAATGAATTGAAATGGTTTAAAGAAGAAATGAAGAGAAAGTGTTGTCCATGAAAAGAGAAAATAGAAAGTTAGACGGAAGTAGAGAGTAAATGAAGAGTGGAATGAGCAGGCAAAGATGGAATGGCAAAAGGTAGTTGGCCTCAAAATCTGTTGGGGATGATGGGATGAATATGAATATGTATATGATTATGATGAAGCAATAAATGTGGTACCATTTTCATTTTAGTACAACTTCTTCAACAAAGAGTGAGAGGTGTCTTGGACTTTGTTTTGGGTTTTTTTTAGCGGTGGAGAGCTTTAAATATTCCAACTGCCACTATACCTACCACCTCCACATCTCATTACAACATAAATGAATTTGGCTTTACATTACATCAGATCAGAGCATATTCAAGTTTATCTTTATTTTCATTATGCTCATAGATGTTACGACCGCTATTATGGTCAACTTTGTATTTATATTAATATAATATTACATATAAGAGACATAATTTCTTATTTGAGATTTAGGAATCCTAATCAAAATAAAGACAATGTTTGTAATTTATAACTAAACTAGACGTAATACGAAAGAATAAAAGATACAAAGTGCTTTGCCAAAAAAAATAAAAATACCAGCCCACCAAAATTAAAATGATTATGAGCCTTGTAAGCTTGTTGGGCCAAAACTCAGGAGTGACAATATCCTACTAATCCCATTACACACCTTCATCCTTTTGCTTTGCTACCATTCTAAGCTTCTAATGCTACAAATTAATCTTCAATCCATAACATTTAAAATGAAAACTACTATCTCTATCAGAAAAGAATAGTAAAATTTTAGACTTAACTTTTCCAACCAGGAGCAATTTTAGATATATATATGACGGGTCCATGGGTGGGTTCCGTTAGCTGGACCGAACATTGCTCCTAACTCGAAACATTATGCACAAACTTTTACTATTTCCTATGTGAGATGTATATATCTGCAGTCAGATAATGCATAGTTTGTGCAGTCAATTCCAGGCAAGATAATCTGCCAGCGGTGGTTAAACTTTAGTTTGATTGCAATGAGCATTATTACAATTTTACACTTTAGTTTGTTGTACATTCTCAGCAAAAAGAAAAAGGTTTCAGAAAAAGAGTATAAATAACTAAATGAAGCATTATACATAACGTTATTATTAACACCTATCAAGTAGAAATGAAATTTTCAAAACGAAAATCTCACCAGATTCTTATGTATTGACTCAGTTGGCAATGTGCATTTTTTCCTCTATACAATTCTCACTCTTCATGTCTCTCAGCTTATATTAGGTATTCGTAGTACATCACAAAAAGAGCATCAGGGATATCCTTTGGCAGGCTATTCATAAAAACATAGAACCGCAGCATGTCCTCTTTTAACACGGTATTAGCATCAACCACATCACCATTGCAGGTGAGAACCCATAGGTCACTCGAATTCACCCTTTTAAGACTTCCCCGGCAAAACGGGCAAGATTCTGATCTTGTGTTCCTGTAACAGACCACCGGAGGCTTTGAGCATTTGACGTTAAACGGTTGAGTAAAGGAAGGTTTAAGTCATGTCCTATACCAGTCACGGTAGCAGTTGATGCACATTGCATGGCAGCAGCTCGGTACAACCATTTTCGTACAAGGCTCCAAGCAGATTCCGCATTCATCTTCCCTTTCTACATCCATATCTAAAAAATTCCACCTATTTTCTACCCTTTTCTTCGAAATCGTATCCACATAACAACCTTCGTCTTGAATCCTGTCCAACTCCATCGCACCACCATGAAGGCATTGAAGTGATGGTAATATAACAGCTGCAGTTTGAAGTCAGTCAAACAATGAACCAATACAGTTGTGTAAAAGAACCAGAAGATTGAGGCGACAATATCCACGCCTTTCAAGTTTCATCTCAGCAAAGTTCAATTGCTTCTTTAAATGAATGTATCTTGTCAAAAAACTACTTAACCCATAAGCTTAAGCAGCAATATCATTAATAAATGAGAATTGTCAGAATTCGAACTCTAGACCTCTTGGTTCAAGAAACTCGCATAACCATGGATAACTTTCAAACAGTCGTAATCCTAGAGAGACAGAATGAGTATGACGGATCTTATCAAAGAACTACTCAACCCATAAGCTTAAGCAGAAATTTCATAAATAGATGAGAATGGCTACTAGAATTCCAATTTGAAATCTATTTGTTCAACACAACAGGTTAAGCTAGTAGCGGTACCATGAGTAATGTTTATCATCCCTAACATATTATTATTACTCATTCAATAGATTTAAAGATAGAAAGGAGATAGATAGATAGATAGATAGATAGATAGATAGATAGATAGATAGATAGATAGATATACAAACCATAGAACTCCCTTATGGTTGCTTTCCTTGTGCAAGTAGAGATTTTCGGCTTCCCATCTGAACATACCTAAACGCACCAAAGAGAACTTTTCAACATAACAAACTTTAAGAAGTGCAGTATCAAAGGAATGAGTGAATCACAAGCAAGCGACTGAGGACCGACCTGATATACAAGTATGTGGAAAAGGTTTAAAGAAGTTGAAAGTAGACATGAATACGAACAATCCATCCACTGGAGTAAAAGCAGACAAATAGGTGCTAACTGGTCGTAAACCAGTTTCATCTGAAAACAAGAACCACCGTTGCCTCTCGGTATAGAAGCTGCCCTGCAAATTCAATCTACAAGTAAATACGACATTCTTCAATACACGAGAGTATAGAGGAAGAAATTCCATTAATATTTTTATTGTCTGCCGATGAACACTCTGTAAACACTACACTACATTAACAAGCATTACATTTACAGAAGAGCAATAGTATATTATGTGCACATATATATGTATTCATGTCCGAAATTATCGTATATATTCCTAGAGTGATATCAGAAGTATGGTTTTAATCTGTTAGTTGATAATTAGACAGCAACCCGAAAAAAGAAAAAAGAAAGAAGAACAGACAAGGCATTAGCGTGGTGGATATCGGACTCGAGAAGCTTAAGGGAGTGATGGTAAGATGATTTGGCTGCAATCTCATAGTAATAATCCATTATCTGGACAATGAAATTAAACTTGTACAACCCAATATGAGAGCCAAATACAGAAAGGATTGCTTAAGGAAATTATCAGAAAAAAAAAGAGAACAAGTGGGTGTAGTCGTCGTCCACCCTCGAACAAAGAAAGTTATTAATGTTTATTGAACAAAAGAAGAGAACAATTCAGTTGTTTGGTTCTAGAACAAGTCGCGACGTTCTAGAAATTATGTGGAGTTGAATTTCTTACACAGTTGGGAAATGAAATGCTAAATTGACTTTAGGACTATATACTTGGACTCAAATGATTGCTTTTTGATTCACCAGTTATACAATACTTGCTTACTTGTACCAATCAGAACGCTTCCTTTTTAATGATCAAGGATTTGGAAAAGATTCTCCAACTCTATTTTTCACTTTTAAATGCAAAAAAAAGTCCTTTTAAGGTTGTTTAATATTTAACAAAGGATGAAAGTTATATCTATTGTTAGATAAGACAAAGTAACAAAAATATCAATAACCATAGTTTTTACTTTAATTATTCAACTCCTTATTACTAACCAGTAATATTTTATTTTTTAAAAATTGCCATTTTGTTCCATTTTTCACAATTCTTTCTCTAACCTTATTGATATTTTAGACTACGTAAATACTCAAATTTTGATTGGGCTTAAATTGATCTCTATATGCCACTTATTTTAAAATATTTCTACCTTCTCATATTGACTGTTTTATCTTTGCTTTTGATTTATGTAAAAAAAAAACAAACTGAAAAGTTGGGAAGAAATTTTGAATTATAAAATGAAGTAAAATAGTTTCATTGGGAGAGGGAACTCCTAGGATCAGAGTCCAAAAATAGAAGACATTTTGTCCAGAAAATCGTAGCCCTTGTTTCTAAATATGAAGGGCTAGGATTAAACTTTACCGTAAATAACAAGTGTTAATTTTGTGATAATTAATTAGTAGTAGAAGTGCATAGATTAAACAGCGTGGTATAGTATAATGAATAGTAGTAGTAAGAGCACGCAAAAGGCGCAGTGTCAGAGCAGAAGTACGGTCGAAATGATGAAAACGCCGAAGAAGAAGAAGTCAGAAGGTTGTTCAAAGAAATATCTTCTTTCATATCTCCGACAAACTATTGCTTTTCTTCTCTGAGTTTTTCTTTTCTGGCTGGTAACTTTTCTTTTCTTCTTCTTTATGAATATCTTGGTTCTTGTTTTGCATTTCTTGATCATCATAACCTGCATCTTCATTCTGCTACATCAAACTAACTAACTAACTAACTAACATATTTATGTATGTTCAAAACTGCTGAGCTGCTTTTTTTCTTCTTCAAAGTTAGTTATATTATGCACAACAACTGCCCAGATAATCTTCAAAGTAATAATGCCTGAAAAGTTGAAATGTTGTTATCTTTAGTTTCCCTCAGCTGTCCTTGAAAATAATGCCTGGAAAGTTTCTCCGGGGCGAAAACTTCCCACATTTGTGCATATTAACACTGCTAATGCATATTCGAGGAAATATTCTTGTATTTCCTTGTTTAAGCAAATTTCACGGGTTTATTCCTTATTATCGGATATCTCGTTGAACAAAGGTAGACCCTTTTATGATAATCATGGAAGCTCAAACAGCTCAAGTCCTTCTAGCAATTTTCTAGTATGTAACAAACAACTCTGTTTTGGTTGTGGCTGCTTTTCAGGTTAGGTCTTGATCTCTATGCCTTGTTATATTTTAAGCTATTGGGTTAAATTTCCAGGCCTAACTGACTTTCTATTAACTTGTGGGATCCGGGTGGTCTGCTGGACCATCATGGCTCCTCTCTTCCCTAGAATTCATACGTCCCTTTTACGTTTTTCGTTTATGGGAACAATCAGTGTATAAGTGAGCAAAATTGATTCTTCTATGAGATCTTAACCATTTGGAATTTCGCTAATTTGACATGAAATGGCTGGCAAATAGAACCTTTTCGCTTTGTTTACTTGATTCTAGAACCTCTCAATTGTGCGGTTGAAGAGTGTACAGTGCTCATAGAGTTCATCAGAATTCCGATGATCCCTTTCTCTCTGATCTGTTTTTGAATCTTGTTATTAGGTTGGGGGCTTGGGAATCTGTTTATTATTATTTTCTGTTTCATTCACATGATATGTTTCTTTGCCAAAACAAAAAATCTTGCAGAAGTGGAGAGTCAGAGAGCGTTGAGATGGCTTCCAAGCTAGAAGCCTGTGTAGAGTGCAAGCGAAAATGCATACTGTGTCATTTGAAGAAGAGAAGCCCAACGCCTCTTGTTTCATCTTTCTTCAAAGTTATGATAACGGACAGGTTTTCTCAGGTTTTGGTACGTGTATTTCTGTCCATCCTCTTCAAGCCAACCAACTGTTTCTTTGTGTAGTAGTTGTATTTGCTCTATATAGTGACTTCTATTTTCTTTTTATCACGATTACCATATCCACTTTTTGTTTTGCTTTTTCTTTGTGGACAACCATTTGGTTTTTCAATGAGAGAGCACAGCTTGTTTGGTCTTAAAAGTGAAACAATTATATCCACTCGTAAGGAAAGCCAATAATTTAGCCCTTGATATTGAAGAAGAAATGGAATGATCTGAGATGATAATTTTCTGCCATCACGGTTAATTTGATGATAAATGTATGAATTTTGCATTCCTTGCAGTATTTACCTCCTAAATTTGCTCCTGTGGTGTCAAGCCTGATTGGCCAGGAAGTTCCACTTGAAGATTCAAGTGGATTGCAATGGAAAGTGAAAGTAACAACCATGGAAGATTCTTTAGTTTTGAAACCAGGATGGGATGTATTTGTACAGGCTCACGGGTTGGACAAAGGAGATTTTGTGATATTCCACTATGTTATAGGTTCACACTTTGTGGTTCAGATCTTTGATAAAACCGGATGTGAAAAGCTAGACTTCTCAAAGAACAAAAGTCAGAACAAAAAGGCTAAAACCAATAGGAATTCTGCTCAATGTGGTAAAGGTTCAACGGTCAAGCAAGAACCAAAATCTTCTGTTTTCTCCCAGTCAAGTATGGAAACTCGCCAGCAGCGAGAGACAAAAATTGTTAAGATGGCAACGAATGGTTCTTCAGGTGATCAAATGGGGTTTACAAGATCTAAACCTGTTCCCAAAGCTGAAATCTTTGAAGATCCATGCTTCTTCATCAATAGGGAAAGCAAATGTAAGATAAATGATCCGGTGAATATTAAGATGGCGATTTCAAGTGATCAAAAGAGAGTCTCAAGATCTCAAGCGGTTCCTAAAGTTAGAACCTGTGAAGATTTTTGTTCCTATATGCAGAGAGAAAAAGAATGCAAGATAAATGATCCGGTAAATGTTGAGATGTCTATAGACAGTGATTCAGGAGATAAAGATTCGCGTTTGAGGTCTCGATCTGTTCCTAAAGCAAGAGTGTTTGATAAAGAACTTGATAGCAAAGATACAGAATATCAAACTGCAAATCTGGATACTTCAAGGACATACAACTTGGACACTCATGGAAGCAACCAAATCATAGGGTCCAGACACACCTCTCGTAATGTGGATAAGTCACACTATTTGAAGAATCAAGCTGCCTCGGATCATAAAGTATCACAGAAAGTAGCACCTGTAGAAGTTTCCAAGTTTGATAAGTCTGTATTTGGAAGATACCAGGCGGATGAGGGAAAAGAGAACTCAAGTAAGTTGCTTGTTTCATCTTTGTTCCTAGTTGTAGCTGTTTGTTTTTGCTAATTACACAGGTTCAGAACATTGATAGTAATTTGGCATCTCATTGCAACAGAATAATCTTATTGCTTAGGCCTAAAATTAAAAGGAATGTGGAAACATTAAATTTTCTTGTATTAATCTTTGCATATCAATTGGTGGATTTTGTTTTGCTATTTGAAGTAAACACAGGGAAGAAGCCAAAGGTGAAAATGGAGCAGGACAATCCATTTTTGAGTCCTCCTGTAGGATGCAAAGTTAAAGTTCGGAGGAAGGTGAAAGTTGAACCGAACGACAACAAAGATAGTTTCCCAAATGCAGGGAGCATCACTTGTTTGATTGAAGCCATCCAGGATTTTCTTGTAAGACACTGAACTTGGGACACTATCTGTTTTTTTTGTTCTAACTTTCCGGGACAACATCCGAATTTCTCTAATGTTTTTTGAGAACTATAAGTTTACCTTAATGCATGAAACAGCAACATTTTGTCTTCACACTTTTAACTTGGAACAATTTTGAGTTGAGATAAAGTCTCATGGAGCAATTTTTGGCCTTCATAAAACGAGACTCTTACATAGGTCTAGAAGGGGAGGTAGGGGCACAAGGTGTGAGCACATTCTGGTCGACGAGAACCACCCTTTACAATGATGATTAAAGGGTGGTTCTGTCTCTTCCTACCTCTCCATTTTAATCTACAAGGTACACGTTGCATTCGTAACGGAAAGAGGGTTATGTATTTTCTTTTTATTTTAGTTCAAAGCAATAAAAGGTTGTCTGGACCAAAAATCACTCCACATTGGGAACATGGGACAAGATTTTATAAATTCTTACATTAGGAGTATATGCACTTCACGTACAGTAATATTTGTGGACAAGGAAGCTAAATTTGTGTCCTGTTGACTTCGTGCAGGAACTGCCAGCAGCCTTGCCATCAACTTATAAGGCAAAATTCAGGGGAAGTAGTGAAAATTTGGTGTTCCTGAAGGGGCCAACGATGGGACTGTGGCCAGTTTTCTACCATGAAACGCCTAAACTGAAGATTTTGAGAGGAGGATGGAAAGCATTTTGCCAATGTAACAAGATTCGGCCTGGAGATGAATGTACTTTTCTAATAGAGAATGAAGACGAGGATATATTTCGAGTAACTGTTGCTATTCTTTTGTAAGGAAGCCTCCGTTACTTGTACTAAATCAAGACTCTAACATGCCATTAATCTTCTGTACAAGTCACAGTTTCAGAGATAGTGTTTTGTTCATTTGATGGTACGTTATATTTGAAACAATTGTAGTTTATTGTAAGAAATTAAAATTAGAAGACAGAATATGAAGTCCTATGATCATCCCGGTTCGTTGATCGAGTTGTTTATCTTTTATTTCAACATACTAATCTATTGTTTGTCAAATTTGTGAACATTTTAGGTAAAATTAATGTTTCATGTATCGTAAATTGTACTTTTTACAGTTTTTTCTGGATTTTATCGCACATGAAAACTGTTTTCGAACAATTGAAAATGTAAGAATTATGTTTATTAAATAATTTTTAGATACAAAGTAGATTTTGATGTTTAAAATGAATAATGCTTAGTATGAATGTAATGTGTATTGAAATGAACAATTAGAAGTTTATTGATTAGGAGTATAGGATGAATTTTGCCAAATCAAAACTTTCATTAAGAGGACAAAGCAGAGATTTCTGAATATTAACAAGAAAGTAAAAGCTAATAGAGGAAACTACAAAATTACTCCTGTAAAGAGTAAAAAAAACCCATAGAATTTCTTGATATTACAACTCCAAAGTCTATTAAATACCAATACTATCCTAAGCATCTACTACTAATTAACAAATTCAAGTCCTAAGTACCACATTGTTCTGCTTAAACTAACCATAAAATGTACCTCCAAAAAAACACTTTAAATAATTTCTACTGAACCCTTTTCACAAATTGTTGTTGTTGCTGTTGCAGAAACTTGATTTTGCTCTTTAACCACCATTCTTCTCATCTTGATTAACCATCTAAAACACCCCAAAATATAATCATAGAAATTAAGAGCAATATAAATCCCAATTCCCCCAATAATCCCATTTGGTATTGAATAAGTCAAAGGCATTAGCAACATTGTAATAAAAGCAGGCACTGCTTCCTTGATATCCACCCAATTAACATCCTTAATCACTTTCATCATCATAACACCAACTATTATCAAAGAAGGCCCAATAGCCCAAGGAGGTACACTAGACAATAATGGGGTAAAAAATAGAGATAAAAGAAAGTAAAACCCAATAATTACTGCTGTTAATCCTGTTTTACCCCCTTCTCTTATCCCAGCTGATGATTCCACATATGTTGCAATTGGTGAAACTCCTAAAGTAGCCCCAACAACTGTGGAGCCAGCATCTACCATAAATGCCATATATTCACCCTCAAAACTTCCTTTTTCATTCACAAACCCCCCAATTTCTGCCATTGTGTATAATGTTCCTGTGGTTGCTAGCACATCAACATACAATAGGGTCACTAATGCTATCCACACCTCACTTGTATTGAAATTAGTGAAACTAATTGCCCCAGCTGTTGATTCTATTTTGTGAAAATCAACCACTTTTTTGAAGTAATTGTAATTTGTTTCACCTATTGGGGTATTTGGGAAATATGTCACACTTGTGCCCCTAATCCATGAAATTAGTGTTATAAATAAAATACCAAATATCATACTCCCTTTTATCTCATTCATAAGCCCATAACAACTGATTATAAACCCAACTGCCCCTAACCAAAAAGTCGGGCTGTGCATTTTACCCGAAACGCATTGTCCGGTCACTGGATTTGTCGTGGAGCAAGCCGTAACCGTCAGCAACGTAGATGGATCCGGCCCAATAAGGCCCACACCCTGGTGGATCTGAAGTCCTACAAATGCAATAAAAAGCCCGATCCCAGCTGCGCAAGCGAGACGGACAGGCCGGGGGATTACACGAGCAAGCTTAGCCCTAAGCCCAAGCCCAGCAATTACAAGAAAAGCAACACCCTGAACCAAGACAACTGCCATGGCGGTCTGATAAGAAAATGGACCTGACCCATGAAAGCCCACTAAATTATAAGCCAAATAAGCATTACCCCCCATACCAGGGGCTAAGCCCAAAGGCAAATTGGCGAAAATACCCATAGCAAAACAGCCAATCATAGCTGACAAAATTGTAGCTACGACAAGATCATTTTTAGCTCTATCAAGACACCTTTGATACCCATCATTTTGTTTAAACACACAATCCGGAGAACCGGTTTGGTTCCCCGGAAAAGTACAGTCAGCGGGGGAGCACGTGACACCGGAATCAGCAAGAATAGTGGCATTCACGGTTATTATATAAGCCATGGTGAGAAATGTGGCAGTAGCAGCACGAAACTCTTGAGTGAGACATGAGTTTCTTGCATGAAGCTTGAAAAATGTTGCAAGTTTGGTGTTTGAAAATCCAAGGTTGATGCTACTCTCAAGTTTTTTGAAAAAAGATGACATGTTTGAGCAAAAACCAGAGTTTATTACAGGACATGACTTGATTTCACCCATGTCTTTTTTTTTATTTGGTTGTGGGGAGTTTGGTAGGGGTTTTAATAAAAGGGATATGGTAAGGATTTATAAGGATTACATACTGGATTTAGGGGATGTGCATAAAGAGGAAAATGTAGACAAGAAGAGTATTAGGTGTTGGTGGGTATATAAAGGGAAATATATTGCTTCTTTTCCTATTCTATGTGTGTGTATATCTTAATATTTATTACTTTTTTATTTTTTATCAGTTATGTTGCTTACAGATAAGATTCTGTTGACTCTTCCTTTGACTAATTTGGAATATGTACGTAATTATCATCATTATTAGGGTAAATAATTTAAAATTACCTAAGTTTTATATAATATTCTTCAGTTTTCCTATTTTCAAAAAATAATTTTTCAAGTCACTATCTTTTGTCATAATTGATTTTTTAATTCTTTCATTTATATTTTCAAATGTTGTAACCGTTGTGTTTCGATGAACATGCAAAAAAGACATAACAAAATAATAAAATCATTTTATATAACATTAAGATGTCTAGAAAGTAAAATAAATTACGTTAGAAATTTAAAAGATAAACAACAATGAACAAAAAATTAATTATAACAAAAGATACGAATCTGAAAATGTAATTTTCAAAATAAATTAACTAACGATATGTCACACAAAAATTTGAAAACTTTAAAATTATTTACCTTCATTATCATGATACGATTTGGTTTAAGTATGAAAATCAGGAATATTAATGGGTTACATATATTTTCGTTAAATTTCCAAGTTTGGACAACATGCAAATTAATGATACTAGATCCTCCAAATTATCTATTTTAAAAAAAATTGGTAATTTGAAAAAAAAAAGTAAAAAATAGATAATTTTTCCTAAAAAAAAGATCCTCCAAATTATCTAAGTCATAAGGCTTAAATATTTAAGGGTCAATTAAAATCATAATATATTTTATGTCATGATTAATTTTTCAACGGTATATTTATTTTCAAAACGGACAAGTGATAAATGAAAAATTAAAACTTAAAATAGACCATTTGGATACATTAAACTGTCTAGAATTTGAGTGTTATGATAGAAACATTTTTTAATTTAATTTCAAAACTGAAACGGTTACAATGGTGATTATGAGCAAAGTTAATTACATGAAGTAATTAACTTATAGGTTACAAACGTTTTCTAACCTTGGTTTAACTGTTTAATTACAAATGTTTCCAACTCCCCTATATAAGTAAGATGTGTTTAGTTTGTACTTGAAACAGAGGGTTTTTCATAACTCGTTTTCTTCCTAATACAAAAGTTGTTTTTCGATCGTTTGTGCTCTACGTTTTTGCCTCTGATAGTAACTTGCACGGTTAGAATTCGTTGATAGAATCTGTTGTGTCCTGGAAGAAGATTACGTACCCCAATGAAACATGTCTTAGGAAAAACTAGTTGGCAAGTCTTGGAACTTCCAATTTCGTCGGTTGAGTAGGCTTCGTAATATAACTTTTTTTAATTCTGTTCATTTTCACTCTAATTTTGATTATATTATAATTTCAAATCCTCAATATTTACATGTTGTTATGTTTAATATCTCTTTATCTCTTTTGGACTCATCCACATCTAACGATCTAATAACTTTCAATTATCATAATTGTAATCAATTATTTAATTCTGTTAGATAAGAGGGCTATTTTTTGTTCGTGAGGATATCCACTACCAGCTTTCGAAAATAGTTACACTTTTACAAGTGAAACTACCGGGCGCACAAAGTTTCTAAAATGATGATTGAACAGTGTTTACCACTTCACAATTCCATGATTCTAAAAGTGGTCTATCAACCTAACACAAAAAATAGTATAACAACACAACATTGCTGAGGTGGAGCAGTATAAAACAAATGAAATTAAGAACATAACTTTATTTTTGCCAACTAACTAGGCTTAACTAAATATTTTTGGTATTTTAGACCCACTAGATATTAAGATACGTAGACTAAATTTTATGGTAAACTGATTGTTTGAGGTAGACGTTGCTACAAAGTTCCAAATTCAAAATCTTTGAATGATATCTAGCTTTCTAACGTATGCTTGTCCTCATACAACTCATTAATCAATTTATATAATAAGGAATCTATTAAATCACCGCTAATCAACTTTTAATAATAATTATTACATGTTGTTAATAATTATTTCATATAATACTATATGATTTTACCTTTTTACAAATAAAAGACTGTGATTTGAATTATTTACATAATGAAGAAAATGATCGATTTTGTTGACATGAACGAAGACATTTTTTGTTCCAATTTTTATTTCTGACATTTGAATTTAATTCTAACTTAAAAAAAGAAACATTTATACATAAAATGTCCTTGTTCACTTCAACAAAATCGACTATTTCCTTAATTTTGCAAATAATATAAACTGCATCCCTTTATTTACTCAAAGATGAAACCACAGAGCACTTATATAAAATTAAAATAAGTAATTAATATCTATCATTAATTATCATTTATAAATATATTTTTCTGTTATCTTATTTTATTTCCACAATTATATGAATTTGTATACTTTAAAGTATAGAAAAAGATCCGTGATTTGAGTTATTTTTAAACAATACACTATGATTTACAAATAAAGGTATATACTGCACCATTTACAAAAGGTGTCGAACTGTTAATATGTTAAAAAAAACGTTGCAGTCAAAGTCAAGCGACATGAGAGTATAATATACTTAATAAAGAGTAAATGGTATTTTACTGCTCACGTCTACCTTACAACATCTTTACACTTGAATTGAATAATTTAATAAGAAATCTTATGATTGTAAATATTCAAATTATCAAACCATAAATATGTTATGGAGCAGAAAGAAAAAATTACTGATATTCTTTTAAAATATTAGCGCATGCATATTGATCAAATCGAAAGCTTTCTTTCTCTCTCGTTACTGGTAAGATTCTAATTTAATTATTATGAATTTATAAATTAGGAAGAAAAACTTAATTAGCACTCGCTTTTGATTATTTCATTTTTATTTATATTATACTATACTAGTATAGTATCTATAAATAAAAATCAAGTTAATTTGCTTTACATAGAGCCACACAAACACAATGCCTATGGTGATGGATGGCTGCCTGCTTTCACTTGGTTTAAATTTAATTTTAATTCCACAGCACCATATCATCTTTTTCCAAAAAAAGAGAAGCTAGTATTTTTCCTATTTGTCAAACTTAATTTTACCTCACAATTTATTGATTTAAAAACCTCTTTAATGTTCATCAAAACTATAGTAGTTGAGTACAGGGAAATATAATCTATTCAGTAATTCTAAATATTCAATATTTAAGCATAAGCTAAATTAAAAGCATTTTGAAGAATGCATGCGTGAAGGTTATACCAAAATAAGAATATTTGTGTTTTTTAATGGGTACTTGAAGCTGCAGTGGGTTCTACTTTTGAGAGAGAATTTATTAGAGTTAATTTAGTGTTAAAGTTTGTCATTATTTAAGCACCAGGCAAACTTAATTTAATTTAAATTAATTTAATTGTATTTAGAAGAGAAGGCTCTTCTTTTGAGGGTACTATGAATTTTATAGTGAGTTTTTTGTACATAATTCCTTCCATTACCATTCATTTAGTGAGATTCTGATCATGTGCCAAAATGAGCCCTATTATCTGATCTTAATACAATCTAATAATTGCTTCTTTCAGATACTATCTTTACTTCCTTCCCAAATTGCTACTAGTATTCTTTATTTCTGGGCAAGTTTAATATAATTTCCACTAGCCCAAACTTTAATATTAGCACAATAATTAGATAATGTTGTTGGAATATTTTAGCCCAGAGGAAAATAACAATCAGAAGACTGGTCTATAATTATACTGCTATCCACCCAATTTTTTCTGAAGGGAATCCAAATTTGATTAGACTAGATATTTAATTCAGTGTCAATAGACATGACATTTTATGCTCAAATTACATCAAAATTCATCTAAACTCTCCTGAGATTAATATCATTAGCAATAATTAGTGAATTATTACCACCCTAATCCCACATCGAAAAATAAAAAATAGTGCAGCTAGAGTATATCAGAAAGAAATGTTTTAAAGCCACAAGGCAGGGAGAAAACTGAAGCTTGAGATGCAGCATACAATTTCTACACAATACTAGACCAAATTGTTATAAAATGATATTAGAATCAACCCTCCTCGCATGACATGTGCATTCACGAACAACCCAGATAGAAGTCGACAGGCCTGTACATACCCTTTTCTACAGTGCCATTGATGAAGCACTGAATAAAATGGAGAAGCATGGGTGGTAAAAAGAAAAACCAACTTCAGAATACTTGAACCATCCAAAAAGGTTTAGAATACCTTGAAAATCATACAAAATTTTGTTTCTACATCAAAATTATCACATATCGGAACCTCAAAATTGATAGGATCAAACAAGCATATATAACACATTCTAAGAGTTCTGGGGGAAAAAAAAGGGAAATTCAATGCAAAACTATACATAATGCAGTATAGTAAAATAAATAAGCCCCTAAAAAATTTTCGTTATACATTCTTTGGAAGCTTGAGTAACTACTATTTCTTATTATTGGTCTTCTTCTTGCCTCTCTTTCTTGAACTAGATTCAGGCTTTTCTTCTGCTTCTTCAGCCTTCTGCTCTGCCTCCAAGACGGCCAACTTCAACATGGAAACAAACAAAAATGTTACTGCAGCTCCATCTAAAATTTTCAACAAAATATGAAGTTCGTGATTAAGATTACCTCATCAAGAATTGGTTTAAGTTCCCTGTATCGAGCTTCAGCAAGATCAAACCCATCCTTGCGAAGTTCCTGCAATGGCAGTACAGTAATTATGTCAGATCAGAGATTTATCAGAGCTCCATAACTTATTCATTTTTTTCAGTAACAAACAGCAGACTTCCATAAGTGGAGTGAAGGTTACATAAAATTTATGAGAGCCAAGTAAGCTCCGGATATGAACTAGTTTATGAACAGAAAAGTGGAGAGAAGCAAAGCAAGAATATATAATTGATAGCTGAAAGTTAGAAAAATATAATGGGGAAAGCAGGAAACATACCTTTCCGGTGTGCTGAGTATGCTCATGGGCTGCCATTTGCCAGTACATATTAGTCCGCTTATAGAAATCCCTCAAAGATTCTCCAGGCTTTGCAAAGATAGATGTTAAAAATGAATCAGTACATCATGTGACAAGGCTAAGACAAAGGAACTTTAGAGGGAAATTATGAACACCAGTAGATGCAATAAGTAAAGATTCAAGGCAAGTGCATTCACAACCAAAGACAGAAACTCATATCATGCACATGCTTATTATTCAAATTAGAAAATCATGATATTCAAAATGCGAGTGGCAATACAAAAAATCAATAAATAGGAAAATTACCACAGGGGTTCTTTGTGAATCTGAAAGGCCAAGGTTGGCTCGAATCTGCTCTATTCTTGCTCGTTTTTCTTTCCTTCGAAGCTTCTTTTTCCCGCCCTTAATTATAGCGACAGCATCTCCCACATCAAGTGAAGCAGGACCCTCATTCATTGCCTAAATATAAAAGGCAACTATGAGTTCTGGCATTGACAAAGATCTGCTCTGTGAGAACATTTGTCTTTCTGGCATTGTTTTTCTTTTTAAAAAGCGACAATAAAAATAGATGTTGACAAGAGTGATGAAAAATTATATTCTTAATCATGAAAGGGCAGGGAACATCGGGTAATGAAAAGCATTAACATTTATAAGTTTGCTAAAAAGAAATGTAAGAGGGAAGCACCTCTACCTCATCATTGTCATTTTCATCTTCATCACTCTCATTACTATTTTCATCACTGCCACACTCATCTTCACTTGCATCTTCATCCTCATCGTCATCCTCGTCATCATCTTCATCCTCTGAAACTTCCATCCATTCTGATTCAGAAGCCTAGGTTAAGAAAGAAAAGTACAGTCAACACAATGACCACATTGTTGTAATGGAACTTTGGCAAAAAGAAAATGATTTGTCACAGATTTGGTTATGTCTCCAAACATTGACTAACTGAAATTCAAAGCAAAACAGAGTCTCATCATGTCTACCTCCATCCATGGAGGAGCTCTATGAAGCAAAAGCCCAGTAGTATTGCTACTGGCATTGCCAGGCAGCTCACTTCAGAGCTGCTTTATAAGGCCGAATCTTTTTCTATTCAAATCAGACAAGTCAAGAAAATCAACAATGGCCAGGGTAAAAGATGTAGGGCTAAAAACTTGCAGTTTGCCCCATATGCTTGATCTCTCCCTGCTCTATTCAAGAGATTGAGATTAGCTAGAAACCATATTTTGATCCTTGGATTGGGCCTCTAGGGATTACTATAGCCTTGGACAGAGTGTATAATATACTTAACCATGAAAGTCAATAGAAAGGGTGCATTCTTTCTAATAATTGAGAATTCTGTGTGCGTTGCAATAATTTCTTCGGTTAGAACGATAATCTTATGATCTAAAGACATGAAATTAAATGGTCGTCATATTAAACAGATTAATGAAGAAGTTTGAACTTTCGCAAACCATAACTAACAAGGTATCAGAAATTGCAGCAGGAAGATAACCTACCGGAATAATACATTTCCACTCATCGAGTTTGCTAAGATTAAGAGAATACAAGTCATCAAGTGTAATTTCTTGGTCTTTATTTTCCATCATGCCTCCATATATGTACAGTGTATCTTTGCCAACGACCAAGCAGGAATTTATGCGTCCACAGGGCTTCACTACCTACAAGTTCAAATTACATAGTAAACAAAAAATCCAATAACTAAATACATGAACCCATAAAATTTCTCTAGAATATTACAAACCTCCGGTAAAACAGAATCTGGCTCAGATAGCTTATCTTTAGATGCCCCAGGTTCTGCATTGACTTTGGCGGCAGAACCATGATCAACCAAAGCCATGTTTGTCTTCACATTGTCAGATATTTCATCAATAGTGCTTTCTGCATCACGTGCCTCTTCAAGGTAATCTTGATTTGCGTCCTCGTTTGTGGGATATTCTGTTTCCATGGCATCTATCTTGTCTACATTAGATCCATTAGACATTTGATGAGAACTTTTTTTCAACTGCAAAGAGCCAATTGAAAAGAATGCATTCAACATCATAACAATCAAAATAAAATGGAATCAAGGAAGAATACAGGATATTGAAGAAACACATGAGTGTGCAAGATACTCCCCGACTCGTCTCCCAAACCAAGCAAGAGCAACAGTGACAACAACAGAGAATAGCAGAAAGGGAAAGCACGACAAAGACAACAGTAATAAAAATAATAATAATAATGTCAATTTTGAAAAATAAGAAAATAGATATAGACAGGTCTTGAATGTACCTTATCTTTCGTGGACTTTTCCTTCCGCAGTTCCAATGGATACCTACATAAAGGAGAAACACACAAATTTAATTCTAAACTCTGAACTAAACTGCATTGTTTCATATTGCAGTACACACAGAGAGAACATGTATGAAGGGAAGGAGGGGGAGTGGTTGTTGAGGAGCCAAAGACAGAAGATAAAATACTCGAAAAAGGCTCCATTAATATGTTGCAACTATATTAAGAGTGGCTGAGAAAATACAAGAAACTTTATCAATATGATCATGAGATAGGTGCTAGGAACGTATAATTAATTGCTCCACTGTGAATTCTTCACACATATGCAAAGCATTGACAGTAATCTAAATAATGTTAACCTTATTGGAAATGACATGAAAGGAATTACCAGCGATAGTTGTCTAATTGGAAGCCATAAAGTTCATTCAAGAACAAGCTCATCATCACATCTCCTGTTCAAATAATAAAATCCAAGGATGAATAATTAGTTCAAGGAAATAAAGGATGAGGAGGAGCTAACAATATTAATCAAAAATTTTAAGCAATAGGTGTAATAAGTTCTCATTTGATCCAAGGAAGCATAAAACAACTAATTGAGGACACACTGTATCAATCTAGTTTTATAGTATACCAAGGAAGATATAAAATGAAATGAAAGATCAAATCCAGCTAGCGATATGAGACAGGGAAATAAAGTATGGGCCAACGGACATGATGCTCTTTGCTCACCCACGAATGACCACCGACAACAAAAAATTAACATCGGATGATGATAGAGATCAAGGGTTTCAAAGTGTCATTACGTTTAAGTTAATGATGCCAAAGTTATTACATATTCAAAAATTATCCGAGTCCTCTAAAAATACAACAAATGGAAGTGCATGCTTAAAGCACAAGGTTACACAGCATTGAAGTGTTTAGTTCTGACAAACTTTGTGATATATGCATGCAAACCTTTGAAGACATGAAAATGTTTTGCCCAAGATTCCAATTTGATTCTTATAAAGCATGTACTGTTTTCCGGTTAATTTACTAAATATAGGTATTAGAGTTGTTTTATAATTATTATTTCTGTTGAGAATTAGCACAACTCAAATATAAGCTCCCAAATTACAGTGTGATAAAAGGTTTACCTATGTCAGGATTTCAACTTCCTATAGACATTAAACTATGAAGTAAATGCATTAGCTTCCGATGCTTTCAAACATCATGCAGAACCAACTTACAAGAATCATAAAACCTTTCTGTTTCAATTAAGTTATCATATTAACGGGATTTGAGAAATACTAGGGAGTTATATGGAATACAGCCCCATCGTTTGAATGCAAGGCACCAATTTAGTAAGGAATGACAAGGTCCAAGAGAGACAAAGCAAATTGTAGTTGAAGTAGATGGCAGGCAATCATTAAATGAGCAAAATAAGAAAATCCAATAGTTCGGCTCGTAACAGCAAACATTAAGCCTACAATAACCCTCTACACTGCATTCCAAAAGCTAATCCTTTTCAGGCATGACTCATTAGCTTCCACTCAAATGAGCACAATTTTGAAATAGTGAATATTAAGCCTACAATAACTCTCTACACTGCATTCCAAAAGCTAACAGGCATAACACATTAGCAAGAAAAAAATTCAAGAAGTAAACTTTTCAGATACACTGAAATGAGCACAATTTTAAATGCCTATGAATAACCAAGATCTAACATATGAGATTCTTGCCAGGAATGATGTTGACAGTTTACAACTTTACATAATTGCATCTGCGTAAATGCAACCACGTGAAAACTTGCATCTTATGAAACATGTGATTCACATTTACTGAGCCTTATTTTCATCCGAAAAAAGAATAAGACAGATTTTACATTTTTATCATAGCTTAATACATATGTTGTCCTCTGAACTTGCCCCAAAACCTCAACTGCCCCCTTGGAACGTCCAACTATACTTGTCCAAAAGTTACAATGACCCCATATCATTGTCCAAAAGTTACAAATGACCCCCTACTCTAGTCCAATTGCTCTCAACAACCTTCTAATTACAAAATTGATCGTATCAAAAGGTGTAAACTATAAACAGTATCCATTTCAAAATTTCTGCTTTCTGGTATCATAAATTTGCACCTATAGTTTGCGCCTTCCAATACTAGGAACGTAGCCCGGACATGGATACGGGAACGGCATTGGACAGAGATACGGAAACGATGTCGGACATAGAAATGGACACGGGGAACCCTATTTTAAAACATAACAATCATAAAATAGCCTTAAAAATGAAAACAAAACCGGACACGGTGTCGGGCACGGACACAGGTATGGGTACGGGGAGGCTAGTAGAGAGAAGTGTTCATGTAATATGAGAGCAATTGGACAAGAATAGAGGATCATTTGTAACTTTTGGAAGTTCAGAGGGACAATTGAAGTTTTGGGAAAAATTTGGGAGGATACGTATGTGTTAAGCCTTTTATTTTACTTCTATCTTTAATTTTTTAAGCGGCTCCAATGGTGCAAGAATTTATACACATAAAATCATCTAAACTGATATCATTCAATCGCAATTATTTTTATCGAGAATTTCAATGAGCTGTTGCTATAGTAAGATCACACCCAAACAAAATCTGATAGGTAAATAAAGTTCCCAAAGTGATATGCATGTGTAAATGAATGAAGCCAACCTTCCATTTCCATATCCACTACGCCTCCAAATAACACAGCACGCTTCTTATGGACACACATGGAAAGTCCAGCACGAGGCCCAGGAGGCATCCCACTTTTCTTAACCTATAACAAGGAAACACTATTAGAACCACCAAACACTTTGACCATAATTAACTTAAAAGGTCAAGACAAAGGAAGAAAAGTGCGAACATTTGATTTTTATTCTAGAAAAAGGAAGACAAACAAACCTTGTTCCATTCCCAAGTCCGAGGATCAAGCGACCACATATCTGAGTGAACAATCCCTTTCTCAGAGGTGCTCTTTTCTGATGAAACCTCTTTTGAATAGCCACCATATAGAAAAATCTACAGTTTTAAAGCAGAATGATCTCCATCACAACATATTGCATGTTGAGTACCCAAAAACAAAAAAAATAGAGACAGACCTATGCAGCAATGCAAGAAAAGTTTCTGAAGAGAAAGTTGCAATGGATATTTCAGTTTTGGGGCTATCCTAGCTACCAGTATCAGGTGTAAGCACATAAATGAAAAGGCCAACAGTTAACCTAGAGATAATACCAAAAGAGTGAACCTGGAAAACTAATGTGCTATAATATCCAGTCAATAAGAACTCAGAGAAACCATGGATCCAAATTGTTACAATTGTTTCATCTATATATTTCTTCTTGCGTCATGATTCAAAACCAATAAAAGAAATCTATTTCTGAAGAACATGGTTTAATTACACTGTTCATGTTTATTTCAGTAAAGCGGATTATAAGCCAAGCTAGAAACTGTTAAGGTCGCTATGGTACCCGTAAGAGTCGATCGAATCTGCATTTAAAGTTCTATCCCATAAACAGGAAAGGCATAAGGAATATGCAAGAGATGTGCAAAGGAAGGGTGAAACCTATCTCATAAATGGGATCCACAAGTCAGATAAACATTTAGGAGATAAAGGAAACTTGAATTGAAAATGAAATCTAATTCTTCCATCTAACTTCTCATACATACAGCTTTTAAATCTAACAAATCACCAATAGAAATGCAAGTGACTTGTAGCAAGTATCAAATTCTCATTCCAAGAATCTAGCAATCACGGAATATACGATGACCAACAAAACCATCACAGCAGAGGATAAGCAATTTCATAGTGAATAATCATGCAGACTTTGTGAAAGGTACTGTAGAATGCAAAGTACTCCTGATATTCAACTTACGAATTCATACAACTCAAATAGGATGGGACAAGCTAATTGTTAATGTACACCCCACAACATGTTAGGAACTAGAAAGTCAGTCAAAAAGAAGAAAGAAACAACATTTTGAACAATGAATGGGGTTACACTAACATGCAATAATATCCAGTAGACTATAAATCTCTAGCATCATTCACCTCACCTCATCTTGATAAACAAAAAACTGAAAACCACTCCGTGCGCCTGGCCACATTCCTCCAAGCTTTGGTTTTATTTCTTGCCACTATAATGCAAAAAAAAATGCCTTTAAGAAAAAGCATCGAAGTGTTTGACAAAAAAAAAAATATTGGCCAAATAGAAACTTCACCTTGAACTGATCCAGGTCAAAGATATACAAATCATTATAGTATCTGCACAAGTCAGAAAAGCTCTATTAACCATCAAACTGTGAATTAGCTATGAAGCTAAGAAAAACTTACTGGAATTTTAACTGCCACAGACAAACTAAGCCGGGAATATAAAGCTCGAAAGTGGGGACGAAGAAAAAGAAAATTTTGGTTATACATACTGAAAAGAACTACCAAAACCAAAACAATTAAATCAATGACTTCTAACAATTCAAATCTTTTCAAATTTCAATGTAACTCAACATGTCATGGTGCTGCATTCTTAGAATCTCAACTTGGGACAAAAGCTAAAATTCAATGTTTTAGGCAATACGATAAACAGTGGCAGAAAAGAAGCATTTAAATGGAACACCATCGATCTTATGCAAGTAGCTTTATATTTGTCAGAGATTAATATATAAACTATATTAGAACCTTAACTATCAGCTCGAGCTTTTAGCTCAATCGGTTAAGTAACATGGTATCAAAGCCTTTGTGATAGAAAGGTTCTATGTTCGAGTCCTGACGACCCCAGCCTTATCAGCTCAAGCTTTTAGTTCAATCAGTTAAGTAAAAAAGTAATCAACCAACAAGCATTTTTCCTACGCAAACTATTTGAATCACCTGTATTATGGTAAAATATAGTAATGTAATTAAGGTAATTTCTCACAGAATTCAACAAACTGGAGAATTCATTACATGACTTAGTTGTATCAATAAGAACAGTGCTTTTCATGTTGGCAAAAAACCTCAAAAGCTGCCGAAAACCCAAACGCTTTACTTCAACATTTCAAATTCTTTAGTACTTTAGTGTCAACTGCTATAAGATTATCTACCTCCACACCAGCTAACGGACGTAAAGTAGCACGTTAACTTGGTTCAGATATGAAGCTCTGCATATGTGTCGAGGCAAATTAATCCCATCGTATTTCATACTTGAGATAGCTATAATTGACGTTGCCGTGTGAAATAAGATCATGCATTTCTGTTACTGTTTATGAAATATAAAACACACTCCACTTTAAACTATACAAACTTTGCGCACCAGTGCCATTACAAAGAGATTAAACATACAAATAAGCCAAATTCCATTTGAAGAAACATCAGCTTCGCCAAAAATCGGCTTCCTATTTCTCATAATGGTGTCTATCATTTTATGTGTTAATTCATGCACATAAATAACAAAAATAGTATGAGAAAATATATGAAGACGATCAACAACCTCACTTCTCGGAGTGTGTCGTAGAAGCCGCCGAAAAGAATAATTTTGTGCTTGTACAAAACCTGCAATAGAGCCCAAAAAGGCAGGAGAGTTCAGATGAGACAAAGAGTGAAGTATCTTTGTTCAATGCAGATTAGCCAAATACAATAAAGCCTACTAAAGGAAAATTGAGACAATCAAAAGCCTAGAATTAAAACTCAAAGAAGCTTCAACAGAAAAAATGTTGATAATCTTTCCCATTTATTGCATCTAGTATCGCTTTCAAAAATATGACCCAGATAAATATACATTATCTTAAAGTAAAACCATAACTTGTTAATTTCGGGATTGGAATTAACAAGACGTACTGTATTTAAAAATCAATGACATAGTCGGTTCAAATTACTTTTTCATCATCCTTATTCAACTAAATTGCCATCCTACTAACTGTTCATAGTTGATTCAGTTTTCATCAACTGATACATTTAATTCAAATCCAAGGGTTGGTTAAATCAGGGACTTTTTAAAGTATTATATGTGAAAACTATTTCTTCATTTAACTTTTTTCAAGATTATGTTTTCGCATCACATGCTTACAGAACCATTAAACTTATTGATTATATTCAACCAGCCATACCACAATATGGCACAAGAGCAGAAATTTTTTTGTTTCATACTTAACATTTCAAGTTAGAAACCAATTAAACAGGTAGAACACTCTTATGTTACTAAATATGTAGCTATATAATTTAAGAACCCATTTAGTAGTTCTTAGCGCTCATATTACACACAGACACACACGAAACTAAAGGAAATAAGACTTTTATACACAAAAAATCATTTTCATTCAATTAATTAGTATATCAAATACATATAATAGAAAAAGACCTGAACCAACCATTCGATGACCTGAGCGTGGACTAGGACAACCTTTATAGTTTAATTGCTCCCATTGATTGGTTTTCAGGTCCAATACCCAAAAATCCTGCATAAAGAACAAATAATAAATCCAATGGAGATAGACAATAATACCATTTCAAGTGTCAACCGCACTGATGCTAAAGATTAGGGCAAGCAGTTACTAATTTCTCTTTAGAAAACAAGCTTAGATGGAGATAATTGAAAACAAATAAAAAAACACCTTGTAGTGATGGAAACGTTCCTGATTCGGAGATGTGAATTCACCGCCTATTAGCAAACAAATGCAGTTATGTTTATAATGCAATAAATAGAACATGAAGTGAGAATACAAAAGACAAGTCTGGATTTTGAGTAAAAGGAATGCACACCAAATATATAAAGATAATTCTTCCAAACAACTGCCTGATGAGCACTACGAGGAGGAGGACTATTGGGGCTCGAAACCCTCTTCCATTCTTGCTTTTCAACGTCATAACGGTAAAAGTCACCATAAACAAATGTCTGCATTCAGCCAAATTAGTGTAATCAGGTCAAGTAATGGTCTAATGGTCCTACTATATAAACATATATACAGAGAGTAAAGCAAAACGTTCCGTAATATCAAACCTTGTTACCGTTGTAGAATTCGCCTCCATAGAGAATCAACTCAGTGTCCTTCAAAGGATTAATATTTAGCTGCAGGCAGAATATATTAAACAAATTTCAGCTTAAAACAATAAACTGCATATCGAACACCAAACTTTTGAGCAATTACATACATACCGTACAATTGGAGCGTGGAGATGGAGCAGGGACATTATCTTCCACAAGGACTTCTTTTTTCTTGGCTTCTTCTTTTTGAATGCTCGACTACGGAAAGTAAGATGTTGTCAGGCTTAACTATCAGCTCGAGCAGTTAAGTAACATATAAGTTTTAAAAAAGGAATACCAAAATGGCGTCAATGTCATCTTCGGGGGAGACTTTCTTGGTTTCACGGCGAGCTTTCTTCTCTTCAGCTTTAGCGGTTTTCTTCTCAGTTTTCTCTTTGCCTTTACCAGGTTTCTTCGTCTTCTTCCCCATCTTTTTTCAGCTAAACCTCACTCTTTTTCTCTGGGTACAATGTAGTGCGGCAACAGAAAAAAAAAACCATCTATGGACCTAGGGAAGACAATTTTAAATGGAGTCCTCTGCCTCAACGGTGTCGTTTTTTGGAAGGAAACGCGCATGGTTCAGTTGAACCAGGACGTGAACCGAGAACATGCTCCATATGTTGGACCACCGTAATATAATGACACCTAGTATATTTTAGTATTTAAGATTTATGATTTGTAGTTTAGAGTTTATTTTTCCATTCGATCATAATGTATAAAATAGTTCCAAAATAATTTTAGTGTTTCTCGATTGGTATCATTTTGACTCTCATTTACGAAAACTTATCTCATTAATATATCTGTTATATTAACTATTGGTAACTCAGAGCGACATCACCTCCAACTTAATTTTATAGTTAATCGACATATTTAAAAAAAATATCCACGTGAAAATATTACATATGAATATCACAAATCATTTTCGGTGAGTTTATTCGCTAGATTGCGATCAAAAGAACTATGAATAAAAGATTATTCAAAATTAGATGACTTTTACGTTAAAGATAGAAGTTTTATAGTATTATAGTTTCATTTCTAACGGTTGGAAGACGGTAATGTAAGTGACCCAAGTTATTAGTTTTCCTCAAACTATCTATATTTTCACTTATTTACCATCTCTCTCCCTCTAAAAGAATTTGGATTGATTTGTAACACATTAATCTACCTGGATAAATTTTGACTTGTAGCTCCTAAATTTATACTGTGTGGATGGTAGGACATCCTTGATTCGATTAGGGCGTATGGAGGCACTAGTAGCCAAACAGCCCCAATCATTTCCACATTTTCCAGAATTCGCTCATTTGCTTCTATTGGGATGATCAAAAATGGATAAATCCAAATCCACGATCCTCTTTTTTCTATTCTTTTCCAATTTTCTTCAGCAATCCCTATCCACGGTATCAATTTCACAAGTAACCCTATCATTTTAGGTCATTAAGATTTTATTTTTATTTACTATTCATCATAAAGATTTCTCCTTGTTGCGATTCTTGGTTGAAATTTTGTTAATTTGTGTCAGGAACATGTGCAGAATGCAGCTGGAAGGTTAGGGTTCAAGTTAAAATTAGTACATGTGTGGTTAATTTCTTTATTATACTTGTTTAGCCGACCCCGAATCATTTTGGGACTAAGGTTTTGTTGTTGTTGTGTTTAGAACTTATAAGCAAGATGATGAGTATTTTCATGATATACATTGCTCTAGAGATAGAAGTAAGGCTGCTTGGAAAGTTGTAGAGGATGTAAGTAATACTGTTTATTTTTTCGATTGAAGATTCGTTGAGGATAAGCTGTGATTGGGTTGTTGCTTTTTTTAGTATTTGATGCCGTTTGTGGAAAGGGAGAGGTACCAGCTTTCGAGAAAGTGTAGACTTCATCCGAGTAATGATCTTTTTAGGGATCAAGAGGAGCATAAAGTTCATATAGATATTAATGAATGGAAGTGTGGATATTGTAAGAAGAGTTTCCGTGCTGAGAAATATCTAGATCAGCATTTTGACAACAGGCACTACGATCTTCTAAACATTGTATGTTGATTTCACTGCCTTGGATGCTTCATTTGATTACGACTTTTTGGAAGTTTACGCCCTTTTCTTAAACTGAGATTGAACTTTACTTTTGATGATTTCAGAGTGATGGAAAGTGCATAGCCGATTTGTGTGGTGCATTACATTGTGATTTTGTGATGGATACAAAATCACCAAAGACAAAATGCAATCCTGCAGCTGTTGCTAAGAATCACCACCTTTGTGAGGTTTGTTACTAAACGCTGAGCTCGTTACAATATCTATTGCCTACAAGTTAGATTAATATTTTATTCTTCTCTGCTCAGAGTCTTGCAGATAGCTGCTTTCCTCTTGGTCAGGGCGCTTCATCTAGTCGGCTGCATGGTATAATTTCAGATCAGCAGATAACCATAATGTGTCTTGTTGTGATAGTTCTATGCTTTTATATTACTAAAGTTTTTGTTTTTGTAACAATTATATGTGTTATATATTCTACGAACACTCCTAACTTCTTATGAAAATTCTACTTGTAGAATTCTTTTTGCGCCAATTTTGCGATGCTCTCACTTGCTCGGGGAAAAGAAAGTATTTTCCTAAAGGTGGCAAGGTCAGTTTTTATCTAGCAGAGTAGTTGTATAATGTTGGGGAGTTCAATTTTTGCAGCCAAAGCTCCTGACAACATATGTAACTTGTAGAATCCCTAGTTCCTATTTCCAAAATTGTTCAGCCCAAAGTTCATTGCAACTTCATCCTTCAAAAAACTCCTCAAAAGGATGAAAACGAAAAATGTTGTTAAAATTAAATATTCACCCTCCTGCCTGGTTCTTTTGGGATATCCATAGGAGTCCGATTCCGAAAGAATCTACCAGGGTGGTGAATCTATTTTTCTTGCATCAAACAACACAATTTAGGATCATTGTGGTTGACATTTGTTTGCCTTCTTAATCTTTGGTGCAGAAGCAAACCAGTATTCTCTACTTGGCCATGTCAATACTGACATTGATGTTGCTGCCGCTTTTTTATCTTATAGTGTATTTGTATCAAAGGTATGGTAACTAGTTTGGAACATTCAAGCTTGCTGGAGCTTTAGATACAATTGACTGAGCCGTTTTGTCCACTTTCAGAGAAATGAGACGTGGAACCCAAGAGCTAAGGCGAATACCTCAAGTTGGACAGAGGACGAAGGCATCATAAATGAACTGGTAAGTCTTTTCTACATAATCTTCTTGTGAAACTTTTATTAACTGGTTCCATTTTCAGTTTAGTGAATCTTTGTTATAACTTCAAATCTAGCTGTTAACTTAAAACAACAACTACACAGGCTTTTACTTCGTAGGAATCTTTTTTACTTCTTTCAATATCTATTCTGATGTCTACATTGAATAAATCATGACACATGTTCGTGTCTACCAATAGAGCTCTTCTATTTTCACCGTAGCATGAAATTAAGCAAGTTCAATCTTCTTGCAGTTATTAGGGAAATTCATCTGCTGCAGATTGTCAAATGTTGTAAACTTGGAGAGTGCTCTGTCAATTGGACGGAAGTTGATAGGTTATCTCTGGTCAAGTTGCCTAGGAGCCATCTTGTAAATTCACATGAGAAATTTTTAAGAGGAAACAGGTTGAAAGTTGGCCAGATTAAGCGGGAAGTGACCCGTTGCCACCTTGAAGATGGCATCTACCTCTTGACATTGCCCTTGGTTTCTGGAAACCTGAACATAGTTGTATTCATTTCCTGTAATAATTTGCAGGTATCTGTCAATGCTTTCATAAGTTGATGCTTGACTATTCATGTCACAGAAAAACGAGAGACTTTGAAACATTTTTCTGAATGGATTGGATGTACTTTTTGATAGATGTCATTTGAGATTCATGGGAAATTATAAGGTAATTTTGTTTAAGAACTTGGGTGGATCCATTGTTCATAATTGTACAAAGCGCTCATTTCATAATTCATCCTGCTCTAAAGCCAAAATAACCGGGTTTTTTCTGTAACATATAGTAGCTATACCTGGTCTGTAGCTGATACATTAAAAACATCACAGGCTCTCTTTTTTAGTTTCTTGCAAATTTGACAATAATTCTGACTAAACAAGAATAAAGCACAAAAACTTGGCAGTGAATTAATGATGGATTTTCTCTTTCAAAAAATGATTTGATGAATTTACAGTCACGCATAAAGGAGACAGATATCTGTGGTCTTGCTTCTTGAATGTCACATTGAAATTCTTAGAGGAATAGTTAGAACCTTAAGGGAATTACAGGTTGAGAAGTTCTAGGGAGATATAACCCTAAATGCGAGGGATATTAATTCATTGGATAACAAGAAACCATCCGGGTCGCTGAGCCGGATATAAGCTACTCTACTAGAAATCTCATCTTCAAGCACCACCAAGCTATTGAACATATCTGCAGGTACAACTCTTCTCTGTTCGTCTAAGCAAACCACATGCCCGCTCTCTATATAAGGCATGTAGATCTTGCAAAGAGAATGGACAAAGGAAACACCAAATGCATCTTTTAAATACCTTAAATCAAGGCCTCTTGCAGTTCTAAGAGAGAGCATAACAACATCCATGGCTAAATCTTTGGAATCAGGATGATCATTACTACAAAGATTCACCTTCTCGTCCTCCAGATTTTGTACGTAATTGGTATATTCTCTCAGCTTCCTTGGCCGGGAAAACCTGAATCCATTAATGTAACTAGCAGAGCCAAGGCCAAAGCCATAGAAAGGCTTGTTCTTCCAGTAGGTAGAGTTGTGCTTACATTCAAACCCATCTTTGCAATAACTGCTAATCTCATAATGGTGATAACCAGCATCAGAAAGCATTTGTGAAGCCATTCGATAAAATTCAGCAGATTGCGTTTCTGATGGAAGAGGAAATTCTCCTGGTGTGTACCTACAGGCATTTTAATTATTTCTCTCAAAAACCAGTTGTAGAACTAAAAGGGACACCATACAAAAGATAAAGGTCTAGATTTTGCCCTATTGTTTGTGCAGATTTACTCCTAATGTACGAAATGAATTGTTTCACATATTTGCCATGACGGATACTTACAAGTTTCCAAATTTGGTGTCTTGTTCAACCTGCAAATCATAAACAGAGACATGAGTAGGGTTCGCTTGAACGGTGAGCCTCAAGCTTTCCTCCCACATTTCAGCAGTCTGATGAGGAAGAGACGAAATAAGATCCAAACTCCAATTCACAACCTCACACGACTCAACAATCTCAATCGCCTCATAAACCTCCTTAACACCATGAGCTCTCCCGCAAGATTTCAACAACTCATCCTGAAACCCTTGCACACCCAACGACACTCTATTCACCCCCAACTCCATCATCCCCTTCAATTTCTGACCATCAAAAGTCCCAGGATCCATTTCCATAGAAACCTCAGCATCCTCAGAAACACCGAACCGGTCCTTCAAAGTATCCAAAATCGAGGAAACCAAGTTCGGGGACACCAAAGAAGGAGTGCCACCACCGAAGAAAACAGTTTGGAGAGGCAATTGAGGAGTGGAAGTAGGTGGTTTAGTTGATTTGATTTCGCGTAGGAGGACATCGATGTAGTTGGATATGCGGGGGTCAGTGTCGGGTGGGGTGGAGGAGCCGAGGGCGATGATCGGGAAATCGCAGTAGTGGCAGCGTTTACGACAGAAAGGAAGGTGAATGTAAGCTGAAGTTGGGTTGAGTGAGGTATTTAGTCGAACAGGTGGTGGGGGTGAAGTGAATGCGCTACTTATAGTAGCGTATGCTGCGAATTTGAAGGTTGGGGGAGTACGGCTGCTGGGAAATGCCGAGAAAATCGGAGTGAAGGTTGATTTTAGCATTACGGAATTGTGGTTAGTAATATGGTACTACAACTCAAGGATGGGGAATTCCTGTTCTATTGACATCCATAGACACAATTAACTTCCTCTCAATTTCCTCTTTAACCGACTTTTATATCCGAAAACTTACATCTCTAATTCCAATTTACTCCATAAGAAATATTAACTCAATGGTTGAAGTTTAAAAGAAAAACTCAAAAGTTAACGTTAATCGACTTTATTAAGTGTAATCCAACCAACTAAAAACTATCAATTTTTAATTAATTAGATGAACTATTGTTAGGCGGAGTTGCACGTCAAATACTTACCACTATTACACATTGTAATCCAGATATACTCAAGCACATACTAATACGATTTTCTTTAGAAAGTGATCCGCCAAGTGATTTGATATAAAACTTTTTTCTTTTTTTTAGGAACAACAAAACTTGCATTAAAAATGGTGACATTAAGCCGATTACAAGTAGAAAGAGGAAAAGCTCCTACCCCCATCTAGCTAAATTGTGAGCATCTCTAAGTAGCTCTTTACCAACATGAGTGAAAGAGATGCTTCCAACATTAGTACACAGGGCATTTATTTCCATTGCAATGTGATCAATGTAGCTCACATCTCTACCCAAAAAGATAGCTTCAATAGCAGAATTACTATCAAAGTGCACAATGGAGGGCTTGATGCACTTATATTTTGTAGGACTTTTCCAGTGACGTTATTAAGGGTAAGTTGATCAAAATTTGTAGAACTAAAATTGATAAAGTCCCACTCAATTAAGAGAGAGACTTCCAAAAATAAGCGTATGCCACTTTGGGTGGCAAGCACACGGTATTCTTTAGTAAAAGGCGAAAGAATAGTTCGCTTTGTGCTTACCACATGGCTGCGTGATTTGTGTGGGACTTATAACATTCTATTTATAATGGCATCCGGATGAAGATATTGCTTCCTAACCGATGTGGGATAAGTCAAATAAATAGAATTGCACATGCTGCTGAACAACGGTATCCCATGTATGCTTACAACTTATTAATTCTGTACATGTTTATATCTGTAATTTCTGGAACATGGACAAGTTTAAACAATTCAAAAACTGCAAGTGTCATGTCTATATTTGATGGAGTTAGAAAGGTTTTACTGTAAGAATTTTAAGCTTCTTCTCCCTATTCTAGTCATGGAGAAGTTTGAACAATTAAAAAACTTCAGGTGTCATGTATGGACTGAATGTTGGAAAAGAGAGTGAAGTTGAACAACCAACGTTTTTCTACCCGTTAACCGGACCTTCTATGAATTTCCTCCATGTGCGTAGGTGGCATTTGAAAATGTTGCTCAGTTAACATTTAGGTTTCGGCAAAACAAAACCTGCACTGTCATTTCACAATTAGTGATTCGACTATGGTGCCACAAATTCGCAAGCTGATCCTAAGTAGTCGCTGTTGTTCATTGGATTCCAGAAGAATTACTTCGTTGGGATTGGGGAATTGTTGTGATTATTCTTCTATAGCCTAAACCCTTTTGACTGATGAATCCTATAAGACAACAAACTACTATCATGTCTTCATTATAGATTGAGATCTTCTTCCCTTGCACCTCCTTTAATTCAAGATTTAAGAGTAAAAGCACAATGCTTCTTAGAAGAGATTGTGCTAATTAGAATGGGTAGGTTTTTGAAGAATATTATTTATTTTAACTTGCTGTGTTTTGCTTTAGCCAATACAAAAATGATCTTCTTGTTGTTAAAAATCAAGATTATTTAGATGCTGAAAAAAAGAGGGACGATTTACGTTTACAAGAGAACAAAATAATGATTCTTATTTGGTTTGCTTTCTTTGGAATTGTTCTGTGTGTGCATTTAGATTAATTGTGCTAACAGTTTTACTGCAAGTGGTTAAGAACTCGCAATCTGCTGACCCCGGAAAGAAAGAAACAAACATAATTTACACTGGCTACTCCTGAAACTCATTTTGTGAGGTCATAGGATTAAAAAAAAGTTGAATGTCATTAACCCCATTACCATTCAAGGCAAATTTCCTGTCAAACATGTGAACAAAGTACATGAAGATTTCATATATTAATCTATGCCCTAAACCATATTCTGCAGTGACCTTGCAGCAAATATTTATTGAGTTCTTCCAGTGTGTGTACATATACAAGTCTTAAACAGTTTTAGTTGGGAAGGTCACTGCAGACAGTTAGAATATGGTTTAGGGCATAAATCAATATATAAACTGTTTATGAGCTTAAAAGCCTTGAACAAATCCAACTCTAACCAATTTCAAGTAATCAAGCTTAATTTTACCTAATCTTAGAGAACATTATTTGCCCAAAGAAGAGTAATTGTATATTGTTAAGCACATTAAGACCGATTGCTAGACGGAAATGAAATTTTCATTACCTCACCAGCCATTACACAAACAAAATTGAATGATATGGTTGAATAAGCTGGATGCTTTCTCTTAAAAATGAAGAAAAGAATTACAAGCTAACAAACAAACTGAAATCATACGATCAATTATAAGGTAAAGAATTTAACTACCATAAGTTACAAAATTGTGGTATTTGACATATATTAGGTTTATAGTCAGGCAAGACATTTCACCATATAAGGACCTTCAAGCTCATACCCTAATTTTCTATAATAATGACGGGTCCCCACGCCTGAAATCACAGCTATCTTCGCTGATCGATGCTCTGAACGAGCAATCCGCTCCGCCTCTTCCATTAATAGTGTTCCATAACCCTGCCAATTAAGAATCAAGGGAAGACTTAATCAGGAAATGACAACCAAATTCGAAGCGATACATGCAATCAGGCCTCCTTGTATGAATATTTGGTATGAACAAGTGAAGACAGATAGAGAGAGAAGACACTGGCTTCTGAAACACACTCTCTCTGTATACCTTCCAAAATTCCAATTACATTACTATTAATTAGGATGAATACTCCTGATTACCTGGTGCTGTAACTTATCTGCATCACGCCCATGTACTGGAACTGCAGTTCCATAAACGTGGAGCTCTCGTACAATAGAGCACTTCCCCGTGAGTTCAGGGCAAGTAACATTCTTTCCACATTTTCTCAACCGTAATAATCCAACAAGAATATCCTGCAACCAAGAAAGTTCAAGAAAAACTTATTCTTTTTTCTCAGTATTATAATCTTTAAGTTATGAAGTGTGTTTTCAGTAAACTATTGTTGTCAGGTAATGCGAATTACTACAATGATAAATACAATAAATGAAAAATTATATGTGGATCCGCAAAAGCTCTATCATGCCTTTGAATTTCATTTCCGGTAGTTTAACTTGTTTTTAAGTGGCACTGTTTTAAGGTATACATATGCAGAAATTATGTCTTGCATACCTGTCGTGTGTCCTCGTATGAAAGAAATGTCTCCCACCCTTCATTTGCTGTATAATCACGACGAACAAGCTCAACTTCTTCTGGCCTGATTTGGTGATGAATATCCTATATTTTAACAATGGAAGTTGTTAGGACCTGAACTTCTTCCAAACGTAATAACCATATAATATGATGCAACAATTCCATTTGCTAACCTGGATTCCAGCCTCACGTGTGCGGACATCACGGCATTTTAAGCCTAAGTCATCCATCCGAGCTAAAGCTAGCTCCCTAAGATTTCCTTTCTCAACTCCAGATGTAACCAGAGGCATCGGGATATCCCGTTGAACTCTATAAACACGTGTCCACGGGGGTACCATAGCTAGGATCCTTGCAACTATATCTACGAGTTGTTCAGGTGGATAGTTTCTATACCTGCAATCAAGAGTAATTAAGTTTGAACTCTGAATTTCACAACTACTAAGTTTGAAATAAGACCTTTTGCCGCAATAAAATTTTCAAGGGTTAATGATTGAATTATCACATGTCCCTAAATCTGCAAAATCTATCACATACATTCCAACATCTGCAAAAACAACAGGAGTTGCAAAAAGATGTGTAGTTGTACATGGAACTGCGACTTTGTCATGATCCATCAAACACATTAGAACAGATGGGGCCAAAAGAGTTGCAAAATAGGAAACGCAAACAAAATTAACTTCCTATGTGATTTTTATTTCTCTGTATCAGAGAAAAGTATAAACAGTAATAATAAATGGTAAGGACCTGCCAGTTTTCCAAAGCTCATAAAGCCCAGTTCCACGAATAACAAGAGTAGGGTAAATTTTGAGTCCATCTGCTCTAAATGAAGGACTCTCAAAGAACTCTTTAAAGCTTTCCATGTCCCTCTCTACACCAACATTAGGAAGATCAGGCATCATATGAGCAACAACCTACAGCCAAGCGATAATCTCTGATTAATAAAAACCATCAAGCAATGAATATCGACAACAGAGATGGGCGTCATAAGCAAAAACTGCAATACTAATGATAAATGACTTAATTCTGCATCTAAAACCAGCTAAAGACCTGGAACCAATAATACACATAGAGGACCAAAATGAAGTGCAAGACACACAATTCCCAAATACCAAGGCATTAGCATACCTTGAAACCAGCATCCTTTGCCAAGGAAAAACAATCAGCCACAGCAGCTACTGTATGCCCTCTATTAGTATCGCGAGCAACATCCTCATATGTGCTTTGAACTCCAATCTCCAATCTCGTACATCCATAAGAAAGCATTTGACGCAAATGAGGTCCAAGACAATAATCTGGCCTCCTGTAAATAGAACAAAGTAAGCAAAAATATCTCTTTACTAAATATGAAAGAAAACACATTTCCCCACTTAAATTATTTTGGCCATATGCTATTGAGCTCCTCAGAACTTTTTAATTCAATTCACCCAACATTCATGATTTTGAGTGTCTATATAGAACAAATTGAGGACATCTTCCAGACAAATTCAGTTACAAGGGGAAAAGATCAATAAGTTCAAGGGCCAAATTTCAGATATGAAATGTGCATCAAAAGTGTAAAAAAGATGCAATAATTTGCAGAAGTTAGACAATAAGTACCACATAGGCTACTGTCTGTAAGTGCGAAAAATATCAACCAAAAAATAAAATATGCTACCAACAACACAAAGCATCTGAATTTTTTATAATAACTGTGAATTATCACCTATATAAATGAATTAATAAATTCTGGGAAATATTGTTATATCATAGGAAGGTCAGATGAGAGAATTATACACTACGCTCTCCTTGAGAATTTATAACAATCCAAAATCAATCTCAAACAACATTCGGCTTGCATAACATTGGATGACAAAATTAAAATCGCATAGATTCGTCAATATACTTACGTTTCAATCGTCATTCCAATACACTTCACTGTACCATGCTCAGAATAGGCAACTGCCTCTTCAACATTGGAAGAAGTGTGACCTGACAATGCATCATGAAGATTCCTTATGAAGTAATCGCGGTAATCTGCTGGCAATGACATGAAGGTACCACCCATCAATATGAACTCGACCTGAAAACAGATGCACAGTTAAATCAGAAGGATGGACAGGTTTTATGCGTGTAAGCATTAATATCAGAAAAAAATAAAGAGAAAATAAAGAATAAATAAGACCTTGTCTGCACTATGACCCAATCGCTTAAGCTGATCGATCCTGCTTCTAGCTTGGACGTATGGGTTATATCTGGAACCAGAGAAGGCAAACAAAATGCAACTACTGTCAACTCCTTAATAACATGAGCAACTAAGTACACGAAAAACAACTGCAATTAGCAGTTCAGAAGAAAGTAGACAAGTCAAACCTTTCCAATTCATGAGCTATGGTCGTTATGGACAAAGCAATATAAAGCCAGTATTTCATGGCTGGCCGTACTCACATATAAATAACAAACAAAAATGAGCTTCCTTTCCCTAATCCTATTTTCAAAATCAGTTCTTTACATAAACTCATAACTAGATACTCTTGATATGTGACATCTCATGGTAATTATTATGTATGTACTTGGAAATACCCCACTCAATCAAAGATAACGAAGCAATATGGCTATACATTCGGGTGAAAGAAAGCGTCAAAGCTTTTCCTGAAGTTAAAACGACCAGTTTCGGAATCATATATTGCTCCTAACAGACAAGCATGACAGAATTATAGTCTAATAGCATATAACAAACAAAAGGAGCTCCCTTTCAGTAATCTTATTTTCAAAATCAGTCCTTTATATAAACTCATAACTAGATATTCTTGATATGTGACATCTCATGGTCATGGTCATGTATATACTTGGAAATAGCCCGCCTTTACAGTAAACAAATTCAATCAAAGACAAGGAAGCACTATAGCTATACATTCAGGTGAAAGTAAGCGTCAAAAAAGCTTTTCCTGAAGTTAAAACGACCGGTTTCCGAATGATATATTGTTCCTAACAGACAAGCATAACAGAATTATCGTCTAATAGCATATACACACGAATTCGATAAAAACCAAATTTGTACAACTAAAAACACCCAGCCATTTTCAAACTAACCGAACACTTAATTCGCCAAGAAAACCTACCTGGCACGAATAGCGCGCATGCTAGTAGGTTCATAACCAGTATAAGACTGTGTACTATACTCAAAATCGGAATCCGGTCCACCAGGGCAATAAACGCATATATTCCCCGTGGTAGCAATATGGGGGCACCGGTGGGGCTTCGACATAACGGCCACAACAGCAATCCCGGACGCTGTCCTAACCGGCTTGGCTCGGAGCTTAGGAAGTAAGGACTCGCGTTCGGAATCGGGAAGTGCAGCGATCATCTCGACGAGTTTGGGTGCTCGTGAAAGGCCGTACTTCCGGCAAGCTGCTGATTTAATAGCGTTGAGATCGACGGTTTGGTTCTTCTGGGAGAGTTCGACCATGGAGTTGACAATTTCTGCTATGGCTCGAACACGAGCTTCCTCTTCGGTAAGACCGTGGGCTTCGAACCCGCCCCGACCCGGTCGGGGTTGCTTTTTGGACATGGACACCACTGCCGTTGCCATCTTCGGGATTAGGGAGATGCAGAGGAGGTGCTACTGGTAACTGCTAAAACCCCAAAGTGAGAACGAAGAAGAAAAGGAATTTAGATTTACAACGGCGCCGTTTTACCGCTAATATTTTTTTCCGGGAAAAGCATAACTATTACATAAATTCTAAATTTGCCCTTTTTGTTTTGATTAAGGGCCAATTTGGCGTGTTACTGTACAAATAAGTAGTTGTTGTTGGGGAAAGTGCTGTGGAAAAAAATTGATGTCGGAGAAGCATGAAATGTTTAGTAAACACAGTGCAAAAGTTAAAAAGTCAAAAAAATAAATAAATATATATATATATATATATTAAAATATATTAAAAGTTAAGCCTATTTTAGTAAAAAAATTCAATATCAGCTTTCCAGCATAATTTCTAACAGCTGCTTTTTCTAAAAACTACAAATTCTAATTTTTGTTGAATGTAGCTTTCTCATAAACCAGTTTTGCATTTACCAAATACTGCTTTTAGCTGGAAAAGCAATGTCAAACTGGGCCATAAATATATTTATGGTTATGTGGACTTGTTCTAAAATTTTAACCGTCTCTTTAAACTTTCGAAGGTTACAAATAATCCATATACTTGTCAAAAATTATCAAATCACTCACTATTTTCATAATTGATGCGTCGAAACGTATAAATTATTCGTGGTGCATGCTATAAGTGCAAGCTTATAATACAAGGAGTTGGAAATTTTGTAAAAAATATCTTCTATCGATTTCACATTTTGATACGGACAATTTTAAAATTAGAGGCTTAGTGAAAGCAATCAAACAAAAATAAAAGGTCAATTGTAATACAAGCACAACGATTGCTAAAATCTAACTAATGTTTGCATAAACAAAATACTGTGTGGCTGATATTTTCGTAATTAGAGATTAATGATATTGATAAAGAAGAGTTGAGGACCTAAGATTTTGACAAGTTTAAGGACCTAATGAAACATTTTTGACAAATAAAAACGCTCCCCGAGATCAACTTTTCTTACTTTCTCAACTTTTAAAAAAAGCAATTTTGTGTTTACCAAATACTTCCTCCATATTTTTTTATATGACGTTTTGCATTATCAATGCATTTTTGTCACTAATTTTCCAAAAATACCCTTATTTATTGATAAGAGAGATGTTAAAACATAAAAGAGATAGAAGATTTCTACATAGAAAATAGTGATTTAGAAAGAGTAAAATAGTCAATTTATTACTCTAATTAATGATTTATCGATTTTGGTGAACAATCTTAAAAAACATATAACAAAGAACGGAGAGAGTACCAGTTTTATTGAAAAGGTGTGGTTTGAAAAAATAATGCTAATTAGAGTCTAAGCCTTTTGTTTTTGTGAATCAAATATTTTCCCTTATGTTAAACTTATCTAATGTTTTGAACGATTGATTTTATGATTATGAAATATTACATCTAACCTCATCAATAATAAAATGTACATAATAGTATGTTGGTAATATAATCACAAATTACAAGCTAGAATGATCCCTATTGTTCAAAATTATTTAAAATGATATTCAAGTAATAATTATAAAATCATCTCTTTCAATTAAAAATGGTTAAATAGGAATAAATCCGATCTTACTTATAAAAACGGTTAAATTTGTACAATTGCGGCATAATCTATAATTATGCCAAAATTATAGGAGCGGATTTGATATTATCCCTTTTTAAGAAGTAGGATATCAATGCAACGACGTCATATTAACGTCATCTTCTTCAACTATCTCTCTGAGGGGCAAAATATATGAATGTCCCGGCAGAAAAACTTCATGAGTTCTCAAACTGCAAGCAAACCCTCGTAAAAATCAACTCCTTAGCAAAGCTATACAGAAAGGGCATATGGAAGAGGAATCAAAGAGAAAGAAGAGAGAGATGGAGGGCAGAGTAGTGGAGAAGGTAGTGTTACTTAATCGATTGAACTAAAAGCTCGAGCTGATAATAATATCTTTTGTATTATTCTATGACAGGTAGGAGAGGTAATTTCAGCTATCAAAGCTGCCAAACATGTCAGCCACGTCATCTGCGCTCTTCACTCCCTTGCTGTCCTTCTCTTTCCTATCGATTCCTCGGTAATCGCAGGTCGCCACTCATTTTCGCCTTCTTGCTTTCTTCCTTCCATCAAAATTCATGTTAATGTTGTATGTTTTTTTTTACTTTAGTCTTTATAATCTGGTTTTGAAGGTACTCTGGACGAGTGTTTCAGAGACCAAGTCCTTGTTGCTAAGGTTCCTTCTGCAGACGAGAGACGCCACTGGTGCGATGCTTTCTTCCGTGGAGCTGCATTTCCTACATTAGCTCGGATTTTGTTGCTCGGTAACCTATCCCTTATTACTAGTCATAAGTCTATTGCATTTCCATTTGGCTGTATTTGATTCTTGTTTTCACAATTTAGGGTTGTGATTGTCATTATTGTCGGTATAACTGATGCTTTTGTATGCAGATGTTGCCTCCAATTGGTTAGCTTGTTTCCCCATTTCGGCAAAGAAACATGTCTATGATTCTTTCTTTGTTAGCGGACCTTCCACGGAGGTTGTTCAGATATTAGTTCCTTGCTTACAACCAAATGGGAATGATAGTATTGATGTTAATGCAGTCCAATCAAATGCTGAAAGGTATGAGATTTTGAACTTCATTCAAATGTTATTTATTGAAACTGGTGTTTGTTGTCTTTATCCATCTAGGAATAGTGGCATGTGAGACTGAAATATTTGAATTTAAGGTTTTAGTTTCAATTTGTAAATGGAAATTGGACTTGCAGAATGGGGAGGTTTGTTTCTAATACCAAATCTTAGTTAGAGATGTGTATTTCAGATCGAACCTTATCTCTGGATATTTCAATTTTTTCTCATAATAGTTCTCTTCCATGTTCATGATTTTAGCAGTGCCAGCAAAAATCTATATGCACCGACCGAGCCTACTCAATAATTTTGAAGTAAAGCGCAAATCTTAGCCCATGTGATCATGTTTCATTAGTTAGTCCAGCATTATTTATCCCATCATTTTAAAGGAGATTGTAGAACAAACTTAATGACATCGAGCACTAGAATTAGAGACAAAATGAGCAATTTGGTTGATCAATTTTCCACACATTTGGGATATTTTAATAGTCAAATGAAAAAAACCAATCTCAGTCCTCTAGAAAAAGCATGTTAGTTTTTTTAACAGCATTTCATAATGTCTTAGCTGGATAATGTCTGTTGTACCACATTTGACACGTTCAATTGTTTTATTAGTCCATGCCAGTGTTGCGATACATTAAAATCTCAGTCGGCAGGTTTGTTACTTCCAGGGTGCTCCTTTTCAATTTATGTAGAAAATTATAAGCTGCTGATTCATTTTTTTTACTTGTTTTAGGTTACTTCTTCTCTGCTTAGTTGAAAATGATGGAGTGGCTCAAATAGCCAGGGAACTCTGTAGGACACATCAGCCTGTGGGTTTTACAGATACGCAGCTCCAACAAGTTGTGTCTAAGCTGGCACAAATTATTGCCTCTATTCCTGACAAAGCACGACCTAGAGCACCGACTGCACTCTCATCACAGTATCCTTGTTGCTATTGTAGTAGTTATTGTGCTGGTTTCAGGTTATATCAATTGTTGTAGATTGGTTCTAGTCCTGAAAAAGCATAGTAGTAAGTCAATTCTGTCGAAGTATCTATGTTTCTGCTGCATACTCTAGGCATATAAGAATGTATGACATAAATGTCTATTCCCCACAACTGAAATGTATTGATTTTCAGATTCTTATGTCTTATTTGGTTGTTCTCTTAAAGGATCTAGTGTTTCAATTCATCTATGTACTAGAAGTTCATATGGATAAGTTTTATGTTACTGAAAATACTATGGATAAAGTTTTGTGCCTTTACATAGTCGTAGTTTGTTCTTCAAGAAGATTACAATTCAACTTCTGGGTGAAGGGCTAGGCAGGGGTGAGAATCTGCTAGATAAGGAACCTATCTTCAGGCATGACATGGATGGTAAAATGCTATTCATTGGGGAGATATTTTCTCGCATTTGTCGACGTGGTTCTTCAGGTAATTCAAATATTTCTAGCATAGTACTGAACTTTCATTTTCATGCTAGAATAATTTTGCCAGTGTTCCTGATTCAGGTATATTCTTAGTAAAACTGAGGAAAAGAAAGAATTGTCAACTAAAATATAATGTGTAGAAATCAGATTAAACGATACAATTTTATATAACTAGTTTAACCTTCTTTAAATTTTTAAGCTTGTTCAATGTGGTAATATCATTTCATGATGAAAGTGGTGATAAAAAAAGGATTGCTCGATGCATTTTGGTCATGCTGGTAGTGAATAGACTGCTAGGAATTTCGGGAATACAAATATTGCAAGAGTATATATTGTTATGTTTTTACTATTTCAAAAATACTCGCTTCCAAGTTCTGTAGTATGTCCAACTGGAACTATCCTACAGGAATTGTTGATAATAATTAGTTTTTATTGTACAACTTTTTGCTTTCTTGTTTACAGATGTGCTTCTAGGTGAATTAGTCCCTCGGATTCTTGGAGATATTCGGTGGTGTCTATCATCAGGTATACATCCAGTAACAGAAGAACTATTTAAGGCAACCCCCAGAATTCAATTTTGGTTGGGGATGATGGAAGCAATTAAGGATCCCTATTCAGTTGAAAAAATGTCTGAACAGCTTTTGCACCAGCTGGCAGTTGAACATGCAACTGATATTGAAGTTTACTGGACCTTGTGGACTTTGTTTCATCGAGCTTTCAAAAACCAGCCATCAGTTAGGTCAGAAATTTTGAGTTTGTGTGTCAGAGAATCAAGTAGAGATGATAGTTCCCTGCTTAACAACAAATGTGCAGTTGTTCATGTTTGTTCTCTTCTGCAGGTCTCTGTTTGTGGACAAATTTCTACTTTGGAAAGTATTTCCTATATGTTGCCTGCGATGGATTATTCAATTTGCGGTGCTTGAAACTCCACCTGTTTCTAATTCACTTACTAAAGGTCGTGAAACCCATGTTCTGTTAGATATGGTGCAACGCCTCCTTGCAGTGTGGTCTAAAAGGGAATTTTTGCAATCATCCCCGATAGAGCAGCAAGCTTGTATCCTTTTCTAACTGTTCAAGTCTGATTGGAGTTTGGTAGTGATGCTTTTCATAGCAAGATTTGGATGAAGTATCACATGTCTCACTCTTGCTTTTTATATTAGGACTGCATAAAGGGATATACTAAATTCTTATCTGGAATCATCTTCTGATATTTGTGAAATAGTATGGCTGTGGAATTAGGTTTCCACGACTGTTAACTGTTTTAAATAATATTTTCCTTATCAAAAATACAGATGTAACTGCTGCTATAGGTCTTTGCATGGAGCTGATGTCTAAAGAAGAGCTAGATAATTCTAAGGATGCGATGCACTCAGTTCTTCAAGGAGTTAGCTGTAGGTTTTATTTGCTAATTTTTTAGTATGTTGCTCTTTGACTCGACGATACTATTATTCTTATATCCACTATTATAAATGGCAGGCAGGCTAGAAAGCCCTACTCATTTAGTTCGGAAAATGGGAAGTACTATTGCTTTAGTGTTCTCCAAAGTAATTGACCCCAAAAATCCTCTATACCTTGATGATAGTTGCATGGAGGAGACGATAGATTGGGAGTTTGGCTTGACCAAGCCCGAGAACACTACTCTTTCTACCTCAACGGAAAATGGAAAGACAAAAGTGCTGACAACCTCAGAGCCGGCAGAGGATGTTTACTCTTCATTATGTGATAAAAAGGGCAAGAACATGAAGGGTGAAAGCAAAAAATCATCTCAATTTACGTTAATTGACCCAGATGAGATTATTGATCCAGCAACTCTGAACTATGGCTCTGACTCCAGTGAAGATGTGGAGGATGATGCAAGTGAAAATTCTGATGCTTCCAGTGATTCATCTTTACAGCCGTATGACTTGACTGATGATGACACGGATTTGCAGAAAAAGTTAACACAGTTGGTTGATGTTGTTGGAGCTCTACGGAAATCTGATGATGCTGATGGGGTAAGTTCATTCATTCCTTACAATCAAATATTCACAGCAGTTGTATCTCTAAGTGAAGAAATAGGATTGATATGATATTGTCTTTGAGCTTATATCTTATTTGTGAATTTCCTTTCAGGCTTTGACTCTGCTTTAGGATTTTGATTAGTTCCTAAAAGGAGAAAACATATTGTTAAAGGAGTTTTTACATTGCAGGTAGAGAGGGCTCTTGATGTAGCTGAAAAGCTGGTACGAGCATCACCTGATGAGCTTATTCATATAGCAAGTGATCTTGCTAGAACCCTTCTCCAGGTTCGTTGCTCTGATTTAGCTGTAGAAGGTGAGGAAGAATCAGCTGAAGACAAGAGGCAAAGAGCATTGGTTGCTTTGCTTGTTTCATGTCCTTTCCAAGCCGTTGATACTTTGAACAAACTTTTATATTCCCCAAATGTTGACATCAGCCAACGCATAATGATTCTTGATGCAATGACCGAAGCTGCTCAGGAGCTTGCTGAAGCTAAAACTATGAAACCAAAAAATCAGTCAAGGGTACTTATATCAACTCTATCCGAGAATCATCCCTGGTTCTTGCCTAGTAGCTCTGGACCTCCAGGAGCTGGCTCCTGGAAAGAGGTATCAGAAACAGGAACCTTATTAAACTATTCTAATCGTTTTGAGAGAGAACTACCATCTAAACCTGGTCAGATTAGAAAAGGGAAGACTCGTCGTTGGACCCTTAGACCATCAAATATAAGAGAAAGCCAATCAGATTTGACCCAAAATAAGTTCCCTGTTTATGCTGCAGCATTTATGCTTCCTGCCATGCAAGGTTTTGATAAAAGAACTCATGGAGTTGACTTGCTTGGAAGAGATTTTATTGTCCTTGGAAAACTCATCTACATGCTTGGTGTTTGTATTAGATGTGTTTCTATGCATCCCGAAGCATCAGCTTTAGCCCCCCCTCTTCTAGATATGCTCAGGTCCAAGTAAGTCATTGAACCTTCATTTATAAATTTTACTATCAAGAAACAGACTCAAAAGATATATTTTTGGTTTATGATGCACATCCCAGCGGTCTTCTGCTAATGAAAATGACAGTTCAGTTTTTCATCTACGTAACTGTGGTGAAATGATTGGTTGTCTGGAAATTATGCAGGGAGATATGTCATCATAAAGAAGCTTATGTTAGACGAGCTGCGCTTTTTGCAGCTTCTAGCATATTGGTAGCACTACATCCATCCCATGTTGCTTCAGCCCTAACAGAAGGGAACCTTGAAGTCTCTAAAGGGCTTGAGTGGATTCGATCATGGGCGCTTAACATAGTTGACTCTGATGTTGATAAAGAGTGCTATATGGTAAGCAATGAACTCTCACATTCCATGAACGAATCTCATCTTCTGACTCTAGCTCTATTTATGTTTATGTATATGTTGTCAATCCATGTGGTTTGGAGTTCTCATTTAAATTTTAATTTCCTATAAAACCAAGTTTTCTGGAAAAACTAATATTCCTTTTTAGCAATGAAAAAAGGATTATTATAAAGTTGTATATTCATTTTTTTTTTGTGTGTGTTAGATGGCTATGTCATGCCTCCATCTTCATGCTGAGATGGCTCTCCAAGCTTCCAGGGCACTAGAGACTGCAGAAAGTTCATTGAAGCCGAAGAATATTGGCCTCCCTTCTAATTTATCCCGGGAGACCATCAGAATCCCCTACTCGAATACAGAATACTATTGAAGTAATGTGTTCTTTTGTTTTTTGACTTTTTTTTTACAGTTTCTAGGTTGATTAGCTATCAAATTTGCTTCCCTTAGTCCTAAATCGGGGATTCCGAGATTCTAATGTCCAAGACATGACAATTAAGTATTGACTATGTAAAATATCTGAAAGAAGTATTATGAAAGCCATGTGCATATTGAAATCAAGGAGAAGTGCAGTTTTTCTTTGCAAGTGCAGCCATATCTCAGAGAAATGCATTATTGTTTGGTTTAAATGTAATAGAAGACTAATATAAAGACACTAAGGCCCTGTTTGTTTGACGTAAAATATTTTCTGCATTTTCCGACGTTTGTTTGCTTCAGAAAATAAGTCAACAGAAATACTCTTTTAGTCAATGTAAAATTGGTTTAAGAAAGTGGGGAAACTTTTTCCTTTTTGAGACAGTAAAATATTTTCCTAAACCTGGATCTAATTCGTGAGTTCCTCTCTTCACGCTTCGAGCGCTGTCTTTTCTTTGACCTTCCTTCAACCTTCATCATCTTCTCCGCGATCTCCACCATTCTCGCCATGCGTTCCGTCCATCAGTTCTGTCGTCCGTTCTGTGCTTCAGTTTCGTGGTTCCAGCTTCGACGATCTCCACCATTCTCAGATGAGGTATTTCTCATATTCTTTTTTTTTCATTACCTGGATTGATTCCTCAGTCCCTCCCCTTCCCTTTCATGCTTCTGTTTGTTCTGTACTCTATATTTATAGATATTGATTTCAATTTTTTGGTGATTTAGTAAATGTTCTTCTCTTTTCAATTTTTGGTGCTTCTTTTATATGTTCTGTTTTTTTCACAGTTTGTATTGATGCTTGCTTCTGCTTTGATTGATTCCTCGGTCCTCAGTTTCTGCTTGTTTCTGATGTGAGCTCTTAAATATGGTGTGTTTATATTTGATGGTTAATGGGGCATTTTAATTTGAATCTATTATATGGGGTTCTATGGCTGTTCTTCTACCCTTTCACTCATGGTTGTTGTCCATTTTCTCCTGATAAATTTTTGCTACATGTTACTGTATTTTCTTGGACATTTGACCTTATTGGTAGTACCAAATCGCATGAAGGTATTTGATTGATAGATTATTGTAGAGATTATGTCCTGCTGCGATATGTAACAACGACTTCATGACCTGATTACTCAAAGCTGTAAATATCTTTTTCAATCAAGTTGATAAGAGTCCTCTCTTCTTTGTTTGATAAAGGTATTTGATTGATAGGTTTTATGTAGAGCAACCTCGCTTTGGAATGTACCGTTATAAATAAGGAATGTTTATAACTAATGAGCTGGAAACTAGTGAAATGAATGTAGTTTGAAGCTTGCTCTTTGTTTTTGTATGAACATTCGTGGGGTCTGAGCAATGGTACATCCTTGTTCTGATCCTTCTTATTTGGCTACCCTGAATGAAAGAACAATTTCCATCGGTAACACGATGTCATATCCAAAAGTTAGGAGAAAGGAGTTGTGATGGTGGTATTTCTCTTGGAATTTATGTATGCCTGTAGAGTTTCTTGTAGCATTCTTTTGAAAATTGTAGTTAAGATTTTCGACCATGCTCACGCTTGCTATAAAGTTGAATTGAGCAGCAATATTCTTGTGCGAAGTCCTTGATAAGCTCTCATGTGAACATAGTTCCCTGGTCGGTAGTGATTTCATGTAATACTCCAAATCAATGATAAGTCATCAGTTGGAATTGTAGGATTGCTCCATATTGGAAATTCATTATTCTCTTTTCTATAAGTAGCTGCTTTAGCATCCTACTGTGAAATGCCACTATGCTATGCACTTACCAATTGATGTATTAGGCGCCAATGCTCATGTTTACCTATCCTAATTTCCCAATGTGCAATATGTTTTCTGCCTTGGTATTACTTTTTCACTCATCTTATTCGGTCTATTTGATTTGTAGAAGTGACGCTGCGGCCATAGACATTCTGGTTGAAAATATTTCAAGCCAGTTTTATTCACATACAAAGAGCTTTCTAATCGAGCAAATGCATTTGCATAGGGAGGTAGTGATGGATGACCTTATCAAGGAGCAGAAGAAACAAATCGCTTCAGGAAAGGTTTGTTTGTCGAAGAACTAGGAATTACTTTGTAAATTGTGCCCTTATCACGGAGCACAAGATGAAAATGTAACAGAAAGTCCAGAACTCAAGAAATGCTGGATTACAAGTTTCTCGAAAGAAATAGGAGTGTAGAGTAAGAAATTGAAGGAGTTGATTTAGTATTTAAACTTTAGATATTTTATTTTATTACGGATTATAGAAAACACTCGTGTGTGTGTGTATTTAAATTTAGACATTCATGTATGAATTTATATATTCATCTATGGAATCATGTTTTTTCATTTTTCTGTTTTTCTATAATCTGTTTTTTAATAAGAAAGCATATAGCAAAAAAATAAAAATATCAAAAGAATATAATATTATATGTTTAAAGTTTGTGAAAGGAAAATAATCTCCAATGTTAACAAATGCCTGTAAAATATTTCTCTGTTGCTAAACATAGGAAAATATTTGTACACAATTCTGCATAACATTTTCCTTTGCAAAATATTTATGCCCACACACATGGCTAAATGTTGAATGTGACAGATGAAATGTGTAAAAATACTTTGTACAAGTTTAAAAAGTTCAACCTTTTAAGAAAAGATTGTGTAGCAGAAACCTGTCAAGTTGTTTACTAATTTGCTGATTACATTTCACGGCAGTTGCCCAATTTCGATTCGAACTCTGAACAATGCTACTCTATAAAGCTGTTAACTATAAGTGGATTCAGATTGCATCAAAGAGTGTTGGTAAAAATAGCATAAACCCGATCCTTTAACTAGAGATCTCAAATTCAAGGCCTTATCGATCTTCACCCGAGACAGGATTATCTGTATCCAATTATAGCTTCATTCATTTGTATGAAAAACAAAAAAGAACTGTAAAATCCAATAGTTTCTGTACAAAAAGCAAAGGAGCAAATTTTTTATAGATTCCTCTAACTGGATCTATATGGAACCCTTCCAGATGCACCTAAAATCCTAAGCTGCAAACTCAGATCAAGCAGCTAAACACAGAAGTTGTCAGCACCAAAATGATCATAATTCAGACAGATAGATGGTAGGAACAGGCAGCAGAATTGTTGAAGAATTTCTCTTGTAGGAAACGGTATGGGTCCTTTACATTCACATCTATGCTTGAAATTGACAAAAACCTTTCACTGATTCAAGATAAGTTACTAGTATCCTTAGCGACAATCTACTCTCCAGATGGTTCCAGTTCCTTTAAAAAAGGTTCCACGCATTCAGGACTGAACCATTGTCGATCCATCTGCATACGATGATAAATGTTCCGGCACCCAATCAATACTACATTTTTATTGAAGCAATTCAATGCACTTTTCAGCTAGAAAATATGGAAGCGACTGTTAGAACTTACAAAATAAGGATACTCGGTTACACTGAAATCATTCGGGGCCATTTGTATAAATGAATGTATATAGTAGAGAACATAATTCCCACAATCGTCACTGCTTTTTTGTTGTGGCACCTACAGAAATTTCAACAACAATAAAAAGAACAAGAATTTGATTAGATGGAAGTTCGAAGTAACCAAAAGCTTAAGTTGTGGCTACCTTGGGTACCAGCAATGGAATGTGAGAGATCAATTTTTCATTTTCAGCCTTGCCTTCTGATCTATATATGTCTAAAACAAACCTGAAATAATAAAAGAAGTATAGAGTTCGTAAGGTGGGAGATTGCAGGTTCAATACCCACCCTCTTCCAAAAACCATCTTCACCAGCAAAAGAAAAAAACCAAACAAATAACTCAGTTCCAGCAAATGCTCGTACTTTCTTATATCGGGTTCAAAGCGCCTCGGATTTGCCATTTCAAGTGAATCCAGTAACAGCATGCATGGTTTTCTGACTTCCGACTTCAAACTCTCGCCAAAGTGACAGAAGATCAAAAGGCACCAGTGACCCCTAAATAATAGATCTCAGTGAACTTTTTGCTAATGAAAAACAGAACTAGTTTACCAGAATCTCACCAGCATACAATGGGAACGAGAACGTATTTCTTATCGAAAATTTGCTTCTTTTTTATCCATGTAAGAACCCTTCCTTTATAATGTGTTTTCATATACAAGCCAAACCACAAGCTATCCAAATATGTGAAGCAAGTCCTCTTATCTTCTGAGAAGCGTCTCCACAAATTTCTACATGTAAACACATATTTTTCGGAACATGATCAGCAAATTACTCCAAACAAATTATCTACATTCTACAGGCATTAGCAACAACTTACTCAAAATAGAGAGAAAACTTTCCACTATCTAGCTTCTCATTTTTCTTCTGTACTCTTGCAACCGTAGAATTGTGCCTAGATTTCCTCTTTGATCGCTTGCGGGTAGGGATACTACCTAAAAAACACTGTGATATTAACTCAAATTTCCGCAACTCTTCAGCTTGTCGTCTACTAATCTTCTTCCGTTGGTCATGCAAGCTGAATACCATATGTTTCCAACACGAACGATGGTTGGATTTTCGTGCATAAAACTCTGTCAGATAACATTACATCTAAAATTACTCAGTTCATACAAGCAAATAACATCAAATTTTCAAATGGTTTACATAGAACAAGTGAGTGATTATGAAAGAACGTGAATGATCATAGGGACAGTGAAAATGACAAATTGACAATCCATACACATCACCAAGCTACTTGGCTTTAACATAAAACACCAAAATCTGTACATAGGTAAGCTAGCTTGATCTAATTGCTAACTCGGACCATTTTCGATCAACAAGTAGGCGGATAAAGGGTTATTACTAGGCTTGTTTGATCTTGTCAGCCAAGTTGCAGGAAGTTGAAACCTTTGCATAAAAGTAGATGTTGCATGCAAAAAAACACTATCCTTTTAACAAAATCACCCACCCAAATGAACCGTCGCCGCATTTTTGTGTTGAAATCTGAATCGTATGAAGCCATTTTCTACTCTTTGCTTCAAAAAGGTTAATTTTTTTACAGTTTTCTAGAAGTTGTAAGAGAAATAATGGCCCTATAAAGCAATCAATTTTCAATTATTACATGCAACTTAAGCAAAGTTGCATGCTTTTTTTTGTTTTTGTCGAAACCACAAACCTCGAAGAAGGTTTATGGCGGAATTTACAAATTGTCCATCAATAATAGCTAAATTTTGATGAAATTTTGATGAAGTGGGTAAACAGAATGCAATTTTGGAAAGGGAAGGTGATTTGAATTGAACGTACCATCATCAAAGTCATCGATTATAATAGTTCCATCATCTCCAGGCTGTTTTATTGTCGTCATTGCTCTGTAAAATATTCCAACTTGGGCTCTTTTTTGAGCAAAGATAGCCAAGTTTGAAACTGATTCAAATGAAAAATACAGTGACTGACTGTTAAAATTTAGGCATCTTGTTGAAAAAACGTCTCTAGGGCTGTGTGTGAGAATAGGGGGGGGTGAAATAAAAGCTTTTGACTTATTTCTATGGAAAAAGTAAAAAATTTATTTGGGAGAAGGTTAATAGAGGTTAATAAGTGTAATGACTACCAATTGTTAGTTGGTGCAGTTGGGGCTGCGCTTGTAGGGATTGATCTTCCCAATGGTGATTAGGAAGGTTTTAAATACTATAATTTTTGGACCTGCTCGAATTCGGATTAGTCAATTCGGTAGGTTTGGAAATTGGATGGAAAACAAAATAAAAAATAAAATAAGAGTAATGGAAATTAACATAGTCAAATTTGTTCATATTTATCGAGAAAGAAATCATGTAGACCAAATATTCTCTTTGAAGATCATGAGGTCGTTCATTTAAAAGAGTAGTTAGATTTAGCTTTGTTCATTGTTCTTTATCTTTGTTTGGGCATTCTCTCTCCATTCCACCAAAAGGATAATTGAACTAAATTTTGCATTTAATGTTGTTTGTAAGTTTTAGAAATACAATAAAGGTTAATGGAGGTTAACATATTACTTCTATTAACCTCTATAGCGGAGGTTAATGCAAGTAGCGTGACATTTTAACTAATTTACAACTATTTGCCTCCCATTAATTTCATAAACTCCCCGTATAAGGTTAATTTTTAACTTTTATTTCCTTCATTTCCCTTTCCATTTCCTTTCTCTCATAAACTTCCTCTAAATCTCACCTACATTGACCTCCCAATGCCCTTGATTTGATAGTTTGCAAATAAATCAGGTGCTATGAATACAATTTAGGATAAATTTTAGAAAGAAATATATCCACATGATTATAAAATTGTTAATTAAATAACTTGTGGTTTGGTTTTAACAAAAGAAGCGTGTGATTTTTTTGGGTTAATTTTAAATAAGTGCTTTATGGTTTCGGACTTTTGAAAATAAAAGATTATGATTTGGCTTTGAGCAAATAAAGGATTGTAGTTTGCATTGTTTACCGAATTAAAAAAACAGTCGATTTTGTTGACATGAATGATGACATTTTTTGCAGAATCTTTTTTTCAAACTTTGACTGGTTATGTAAGAGTTAATCGCAAAAGTTAGAATCTTTTTTTGAACACAAATTGTCTTCGTTTACGCCATCAAAATCGATTTTTTCCTTAATTCTGCAAATAAAATAAATTACAGTCATTTATTTGCTCAAAGAAAAACTTTAATCCCTTATTTGTAAAAGTGTAAAACCACAAATCACTTATTTGCAATTAAGAAATGTAGAAAATGTATTTAGTATGGGTTAGGTTGGGCTTGATGAAGATCTTACATTCATAAGCCCAATTTAGGTCGGGCCATGAACAGATTTATATATATAAGAATCCGATGTCATTGTTGAGTGTCTCCTTGCTCAAGCAATCTTCTCATAGCTTCTGATTTGAGAAATCTGAATAATCCGTACAATTACAATGGAAGGTGAAGAAGGAAATCAGCAGCCGCATCTGGTGCTTGCTCACAAGCGCTTCCTTTTGACTCACCCAGATGTGCAAGATATCGACAAGGTTCGCCTCAAGGAGGAGGTCTTTGCGTTCGTTAAAGCTGATGGTAAATCGCCGATTTGAGCTGTGTTTTAGCTTAGTAAGTAACTCAATTGCATTTCAGTTGAGTTTCATTTCGGTTTCTTTTGTTTCAGATATGGTTCCCTTGTACGAAACCCTAGTTGCTGAAGGCTTGATGGACAAAGATCTCACTTTTTTGGATTCTATGCGTAAGAAGAACGAGGATGAGCTCAAAAAGCTCGATGACAAGTAAGTTTTTTGTGTATCCTTAATTTTATCGAAGGGAAATTACTCAAATGAATGCTACTGAACTGAAATCAATTAATGATAATGCATGAAGAACATGAGCTAAATTGCTTACACTCAAGTTAGCAGGAGCTTGCTATTTAAGATTCAGTACAATTGTTGAACTATGTTTGTTGATTGATGTTTGGTGCGATGTCATGGCATTGTTCCTGAACCAGCTGCTTTTCACTGTAATTATGAATGTGAAAGCCGTTGTTATATACTCTTCCTTCCTTAGATAAATGGTTGAACATACAAAGTCTCCCTTACATTTGTGTCATCTGGGAAAATCAGGGGCACATTAAGAAGTAGGGGGCGCTTGGGGCCCCCTGGCCTCCGGAACCGCCTCTATCAGGGGTGCTTTTGGCCTTTCCATCTGCTGAAATCTCCCCTATAATTAGTGGTTCCGCCCCCCCCCCGCTTTTGGAAATTTACTAAAAATTTGATCTTCATCAATAAGTTCGTCATAAATCTATAAAATAGTGTCTAAAAAATCCTAAATTTCGTTGAAAATCTCAAAAGTTTCATCTGAAATCTTCAATTTTTGTCAATATCTTTACTGTTTTATATGTTTAGGGGTAAAGTCGGCCCCCCGACATTCCAACTCTGGGTTCGCCACTGGGGAAAATTGGCCATCTTTTTTATGGCTAAATTCAATATCAACTAATTATGATTGGTCATATTTAATTTGTCTTTTTTCCTTGTCGTTTGATTGCTTACATTTGTTCTTTTGATGTGCTGGAAAACATGAGCGGTAGCATGAATTTCATTGCATTATTTCAGTTATTTGCACACATGACACAATGATTTAGACATGTCACTAAGATATCTTTTCAGATTCAAGTTCAATACCTAACATGTTTTGCTGTCAGCATATTAACATAAATAGTTGTGAAGTGTGTTTAATGGTCCTGTGATAGAACTAGGGAGATGTTTGGAGATAGGTTATTTCAAAAGAGAGCCTTTCCAGCTTCTACATTTTATGAAGTTGGTCTGACTCAAGAATTAGTTTTGAATGTCATATAACATTACTGCTAATAGCATTCTGAACAATCAAAGGTGTATGTGCTGCTAATTGATTGTTAACTGTCAAGTACTGGTTGTTGATCTTGTGAGAGAACACGTTTTCCATTTCTTAATCATTATCTTGAAGTAGTTCATGTTTAAACTGGTGAATGTCTCAAGTAGTAGTCTAGTAGATGTGTAAAGCATATCAGGATGATGTATAGGAGGATGTTTTTCACTTAGGTTATCTCAAAGGAGAGCCTTTGCAACTCTTATAGTTTAGATGGTTGGTCTGATTGAGGAACTAATATTGAGTGCTATATGGTGTATAATGCTGATTGCCTCTTCATAATAGCATATTCTTACTTAGTTGTCTTTCTTAGGATTGCGGATGCTGAAGAAAACTTGGGTGAAAGTGAAGTTCGAGAAGCTCATTTGGCCAAATCTCTGTTCTACATTCGGATTGCTGACAAGGTGATTAAGAGCAATAAATTGCAACACATAATTGTCTTGCCTATTTCGTCTTCCTCTGCTTATTTGTAAATTTGTTTCCTTTGAGTGCAGGAAAAAGCGTTGGAACAACTAAAGCTTACAGAAAGCAAAACCGTTGCAGTTGGGCAGAAGATGGACTTGGTATTCTATACTCTACAGCTAGGATTTTTCTACATGGATTTTGATCTTATTTCAAAGAGCATTGACAAAGCAAAGAAGTAAGTCAAAAAATATTTATTGTCTTTTTTTTTTTCAATTCCCAAATCCGTCTAGGATTTGTTCTCACCTTTCTGCTATCCAATGCCAGATTGTTTGAAGAGGGAGGTGATTGGGAAAGGAAAAACCGGTTGAAGGTATATGAGGGCTTGTATTGCATGTCCACTCGAAATTTCGAGAAGGCAGCCGATTTGTTTTTGGATTCTATTTCAACCTTTACTACTTATGAGCTTTTCCCATATGATACGTTTATATTCTACACTGTCCTTACAAGCATCATCACATTGGACAGGGTTTCGCTGAAGCAAAAGGTTTTTATTCTTTTTTCGTGTGATTTTGTTCTTATATGATGTTATTTTGATGTGCTTCTTGCAAATATAAAACTGTCCTTAATTTGTCAGGTGGTGGATGCTCCTGAAATCTTGGCAGTGATAGGGAAAGTCCCGTATCTTTCCGAGTTTCTAAATTCGTTGTATGAATGTCAATATAAATTATTCTTCTCAGCATTTGGTGAGTTGGCTTCTAACTATGTCTTAATAGTTGAGGGGATGTTAGATGAGAGTATTTCCTCTGTGAAATGGTTGATCTCCGCACCATTTATTGGGATTTTATGTCTCATCGTTGGTTGTTTTTTTCGCACTTTCAGCTGGCCTCACGGAGCAAATTAAACTTGACCGCTACTTGCAACCGCACTTCCGATATTACATGAGGGAGGTCCGAACTGTGGTCTATTCTCAATTTTTGGAATCCTACAAGAGTGTTACAATTGAGGCAATGGCAAAGGCTTTTGGGGTCACGGTGGAGTTCATTGATGCGTAAGTTGTTGAATTCATGGGTTCAGCCCACTGGTTCTGCTCTTCTTTCACTTTGAAAGTCCTGCATTTTGAGATGACAAAATTTTACACTAAGTCGAGTTAATCTATTTTCCAGGGAATTATCGCGTTTTATTGCAGCAGGGAAGCTTCATTGCAAGATTGATAAGGTTGCAGGTGTTCTAGAAACAAACCGGCCTGACGCAAAGAATGCACTCTACCAAGCCACTATCAAGCAGGGAGACTTCTTGTTAAACAGAATCCAGAAGCTTTCACGTGTCATTGATCTGTGAAGTGTGTAGGTGTTTTTTTTTTAAAATTGCAAATGGATACCAAAGTTTGAGGTGCTTAAATACTTTAATGTTGTATCTTGCTATTTGGCATCCAATCTACGCTAGAGAAGTTGTTGCATCACAAGAAAAATGGAGCTCTGGACTTCATGTTGGACATCTTTGATTCATTTGATTTGGTATTAGTTGACTCGTTCTCCATCATTTCTTCTGCAAATATATTAAGATTTAAAGATGCTGTTGATTTCTTTCAGTTTGAAATTCTCTATTATGAGTTTACCTTGGCTTGTGTTGATGATACAAGTGTTGGGGAATCCACGATTCTCTTGATATTGACCTATAACTTAAGGTGGTTTCCCCTAGGAAAGAAGTCTCTGAACTCTGCCAACAAGCGAGCTTATTGCAAGCTCTTTAGTGTTGAAGGCAGATGCAAGTTGAACATACTTCTGATATGCAGATTTTCATTGTTATGGTCTTGTGCTGATGGAGAAGACATAGAAATATTGAAACTGCAAGTTCTCGCAGAAGTTAAAATTTGGCCCCTATGTTAAGTCGAGATGGTAATTTCGAGTTACAATGTCAAAATTGTGTATGTTATCTGTCAATTGTGGTGTGTAAGGTGTAAAATGTGTTATTGTGCCAATGAATTGTTACCTCTATTTTAGGATCATCATGTCATAGTAGTTGCTGTATTAAAATTTTGATATGTGATCCTTCTCTTTTAAATTCTCTGAGTGGGGTCATTGGCATGATTTGTAAGTCTGTGCGCCACAAAATTAAAGTACAAGGTCTGGTAAGATAAACTGTGTCAAGTACATAATAATATAACAAGTGGATGGAAAATTTACACTGAAAGAATATGATCTTCTCTGCAGATTATCATAGTATTATTGTGTTATATTTTTGGTGAATGAGTTGCTGGTTGATTCCTTTTCGCCAAGTACATGTAAAATTCCACATGTCACATTTGTTTTATCCCCAAACCTTATGGTGTTGATGGAAACTAAAAGAGTGTGCGTACTTGGTAGATAACCTTATCATCATGTGATTTAATCTTTGGTCTACGGGATCAATCAATACATGATGTTCCATACTTTGGACCACCCAACGTGCAAGAGCGAGCAAGTAGTTCAAAAACAACCAAAAGAGGTAAAGAACCTCCCGTACTAAAATGATATTAAAGCCAACCCAATTCTTTGAAAGAAATAAAAGCATTTAATAATGAGCTATTTCCAAGACAGTGTACATAGGAAAATACTACTCCTAACGCCAAATACAATGGTTGTTAATTAAGTTCTATTTTTGTTAATTTTATTAGTTAACGGATTTTTTATTTTTTTTTGAAAGCAATGGCTAATTGACATAAAAATTGGCTTTTTGTTATAATAAATTTTTAGTTTAATCATTGAATTTGTCTTAAAACTTTAACTACTCTATGAGTTTGTAAAAGTTAAAAATGACCCTTGTTGTTTTCAAAAATTAGAATTAATTCTTTATTTTGTTTTGTCTAAAATTATAAATAACCTCCTATTTATTTTCTAAAAAAACCCTCTCGTCCATGTTCAATTATTTTTAGTACACTCTTAATTTTACAATTTATATAAAAAGGTGCAAACATTCAATAATATTCAAATTTTGTAGCTGTAAACTTTTGATATGATGACATCTATAATTTGTATTTCTATGGTATTAATTTTTAAAAAGTTTGAGAAATTATTGAGAATAATTTGATAAAAATAGGGTGTGATGTGGTTCTCACCTAGTCTGATAATTGATCAAATAAAATTTGGTCAATCATCGTCAAATTTGATCAAATAAAGTTTTGAAAGTTGTAATTAGATATGATTATCATATAAGCGAACCAAATTCAAGAAAAGTGACGGTTTATTTCTTGAAAATAGTATATAATAGGAGTATTATTGTTTCAGTTACGAAAAGTTAAGTTTAGTTAAGGTAGTTTTATCCATTTGCAAAATGAGATAAATGATAAAAATTCGAAGAGTGTATATTTAAACTTTAAGAAGAAGATAGATGGAGTGATTTAAGCAAAGGGTTGGAATGTTGACGTCAGGTCCCCTTGAAATGGACAAGTTTGAGCTTTATACTCACACTCATACCCATTCCCTTCCATAGTAATCAATCTGGACCAGAAATATTGAATTCAATTAAAGTAAATTGTATTGTATTCTCCGGCAGAATCATAATCCATCACCCTGAAAGAAGCCATGAATCCTAGTCTTGATTTCAGAGACATTCAGGACAAACTTTCTACTCAGTTCAGACCCTTGAATCGTTCTTTTCAATTCTGGGTTCGTGCTATCGATATCTACACTGGCTATAAGGCCTTTCAACTTCGAGTTAGTTTTGTTAAGGATGTTCAAAAGCAGGAAGCAATGTGGGAAAAACAACATGAGCTTGCTGCTGATAAGCTCTATTCTATGTGCTTTCATCTTGGTGGGTTTTTTCTCAAGGTATCATTTCTCTTTTCTAATGCTCTTATTCAATTGCATGTTCCATCTTACTTCATAAAGACTTCATTTTTTTTTATTGGGTTGACTTCAATTGTATGTTAGATTGCCCAAATCGTTGGGAAACCCGACTTGGCTCCAGCTCCCTGGGTGAGAAGACTTGTTACTCTTTGTGATAGAGCTCCTGCTACACCATTTGAAACTGTTCAACTTGTGGTCGAGAAGGAGCTTGGTCGAAGTGTTGCTGAGGTTTTTGATAGATTTGATGTTGAACCTCTTGGCTCTGCTTCTATTGCACAGGTACTGCATTTTTCTCCCAAAATTCTCACTTGCTAGAAAACTACTAGAACAATTTTCTACTTTTTTGTTCTATCTCTGCTATGATTCTCAAGTTAAAAGAACTGTTTTTTTTTTTTGGAAAATGCAATTACGTGGTGGTATTCTTCCTTATCATACATAGTCGATGATGGTTTCATCTCTTGTGTTACGTATTACTAGATAAACTCCAAATGTTGTAGTCAAGGAAGATGTTTTTCCAAGATACTTTATAAGCTATTGGTTGCTTTGGGTGTCAAGAATGAACCTTATGTGAAGCGTAATGTAACTATTTAATCATTGCTGAAAGTTACACAGAAGAAGGGGCGATCTGCCATAATGTCCGATAATTTCAAATGCCATCAAGAAATTTACTTACCGTCTAAGTTTAAGTTGTGTAATCAATCTAGCTTTTCTCTTATCATATTAGGTTCATCGAGCAAGGTTGAAGGGTCAGAAGGATGATGTTGTTGTCAAGGTAAGCATTGACTGTGAGATGTTTAATAGAAAAGAGTTTTCGAGGTATATGGTTAACTTCAAGTGCGTAATAGGTGCAACATCCTGGGGTTCAAGAACTGATGATGACAGACATTAGGAACGTACAAGCATTTGCATTGTACATGCAAAAGACGGATATCAAATTTGATTTGTATTCTGTTACTAAAGAAATGGAGAAACAGGTGCTTGTCTTTCTTGTAATAGTATTCTTTTAAAATATGCTCGTTCTTTCTTTCTGTGCTTTTGTAATTTTCCTTGTTTGAATTGGCGAAGTGAGTGCATGTTCAAGTTGAGCAAACTAGCCAGCTGAGGACACACATCCTTGATTCTTTGAACATACCTTTTGAAAGCATAGCTGCAATTTTGTGAATACATATCTAGAAATGAAATGAATAGTTAAGACAACATAAAAAGAAAATATCAAACTACCATTTAAATTTTTGTCCAATAGCCATCTTGGTGCTCTCTTTTTCTGATAAATTTGGAGCATTTCGCTAAGGTTTTGGAGATTGTAGGGATCGAAACCACAACCCCACACTCCCTTTTGGAATGTGGTTGCCACCAAGCTATTGCTGGATGGTTGGCTTGCTACTTTACTGTGCTGCTCTAGAAAAGGACTATTACCCTGTGGTCTGAATTTCTGAAAAGGTTACTTGTTGTACATGAATTATAATTTGTTTTTGTTCTTCAAACTTGTTGAGATGATATTTCACTTCCTTGTGCAGGTACATTGTTTTGCAACTATCTTTTTTAGATAATCAATTATGTTTTTTGCTTTTCTGGTTTGGAGAAGAAGTTTAATTATATGACTTGTTACATTTCAATATCTCATACTTATTTAGTGAACTTGTTCAAATAACAAAGTCATATTTAGCTTCAATCATGATCAAGCTTGAAGCAGATGGCATGCATATTTTAAGAAGTCATATGATCACCACTCTGTAACTTATCTTCCTCATGCTATAGCACCTAAACACATTCGGTGTGGAAAATGAAACCAAGTTGCAGTGCATCTTCTTGCTCTAAAAGTTTGGTTTAAGCTATACATCATTTATTAAGCTAGGTAATTGTGAAAAGAAAAATTTCTATTCTCTTTAGAAGGGAAGCAGATTGCATAAAATGCCAAATTGAATGGTGACCTGTGAATCATTCTTTTATTCAGATCATGGTGGCACTGAGATTGTGTAGTTAAAGGCTTTCTCTGAATAAATGATTTGAATAGCGTTTGAAATGCATAGTCCATGCCAGAAACTACAAACCTCCTGGTATACGGTTTCTTCATGCACAATTCTAAACCTTATCATGTTTGAATGTTTGTCTTATGTTGAAGATTGGATATGAATTTGACTTCGTGAGGGAGGCTAATGCTATGGAACGGATACGGAGTTTTCTGTACAAGAATAACAAAAGAAGTCCTGTTACTGTGCCACGATTATTGAAGGATCTGGTCACTAGGTATGCATCTTTACAGGGATGTAGTATTATTATGTAATACATTATATCTTGTGCCTTCATTTCCATGGTCGTATCATTTGTGCTCTTATGACCATTTATTTATCTTATAGACCAAATAATTGTAACTTTTTCATGCCTTAATTCACAAATGGTCAGCAATACTTATTGTGTAGGAAAGTCTTGGTGATGGAATACATTGATGGAATCCCGATCCTGAATCTTGGTGATGAAATGTCTAAAAGAGGAATAAATCCTGGTGGTAAGATTGCAGCAACAGCAAAGCAGTAAGCCCCTATAAATTATCCCAGGGAAAACATTATTTTTCTGCAAATGGTTATGTGCTTCTTTTTCCCATCTTGAATTGAAATTGGATTATTTTTTTTCGTATCATTTTTATGGCAGCGAAATCTTTTCCAGTTAATTTTTTAACTAATGGCTTTATGTATCCTCTGCGAGCTTTCTCTTCAAAAAACAAAAAACCAAAAATTCTCCCTCTAAAAATGGTGAGGAATCATGACGTACTTGCTACAATTTCTGTGAGTGCAGGAACATACTTAAAAGTCTTACACTAGCATATGGGCAAATGATATTGAAGAGTGGTTTCTTCCACGCCGATCCTCATCCAGGAAATATTTTAATCTGTAAAGGTTCAGAGGCAAGTTAGTAATTCTTGTACCATTCTCCTTATTCTTGATTTCGTGTATTCCGAATTCCCAGTGTTGCATTTGTTGGTTTTGATGATAATAAAATATGCATTTTCCAATTGTTATTGTAATGACTTCAGTCTGTAACTTTAGTTTGCAACTAGATTTGATTTTGTGTCTTTTTACTTAACTCAGGTTGCCTTACTAGATTATGGCCAAGTGAAGGATCTACCAGAAGCATTGAGGCTTGGATATGCTAATTTGGTACTCGCAATAGCTGATGATGATCCAATAAAAGCATTAGAGAGCTACAGGTAATCTTTCCATCTAAAATGATGGGCCTGTAGGCACATCTATTGCATTCCAATCTTCTGATAGTGATCGCTAATAATGCTCCCAGAGTAGAATGTCTTACTTTAACTAAGAGAATAGATAAAATGAACAATTAATGCTTCATGGTGTGCCTAATTCAAGCTGCTTGAAAAGTGGATAGCTATTTAGTGCCATCTTTTGTTTATATATTTGCGTTTTGTTCACCTTTTCTAGGGAGCTTGGCATAGATACGTTGTCCACATGTGAGAATGAGCAACAGGAAATGCTCAAGTTGGCGCAAACAATGTTTGATACTAAACTGCCTCCTGGGGTTGTGATGTTGCAGCCTTTCGCAGAGGAGTCTTCAATTAAAAAGATTGCAGTTCAGGTAAGCGTCAGTCAGTAGTTAAATAGGAGATGAAAATGTTATATTTGTGCGTCGAAAGTGAGAGGTTTTTGTGTGTCCTTGAAAGCAGATGGAGATAAACATTATTGCAATTCAATTTCATATCCCTTGCACACTGTCTTTCTTATTTGCTTGGTTTTTTAGTGGGCATTTTCAGTATTTTATGAATATTGAATTATGTGATATTTTCATAGAAATTTATTAGAACTCGATTCGACTTAACAAGATCATTTGTTGTATTTAAAATTGGTGCTATTGCAGGGTTTCCCAGAGGAACTGTTTTCAGTTCTTCGGACAGTACATCTTTTGAGAGGTTTGAGTGTTGGTCTTGGAATCAATTACTCTTGTGCAGAACAATGGAGACCCATTGCTGAAGAAGCACTCTTTCGTGCTGGTAGATTGAAAGGTGGCTCTTTTGAAACCTTACTACTACAAAACCATGAACTAATTATTTCATGGAATGAGTTTAATCATTTCTTCAATGGTAGATCTTTCATTTTCTCACATGGCATAATTTTTTCAGTACTGGGTATGACTTGGTTTGGCATGGCTGATGTGCAACTAGAGTAGTAACTCAACTTTGGCTATTGGTATTGTTTCACTACGGTTAAAAAACTTCAATTTGCAGTGTTGAAATATCTTAGCATTGAATTTTTTTCTACTACCAGCAAAATATATACGGAAAAGGATGGTGTGACATTACTTTGACCATGGATCAAGCTACATTAGGTTTTGAGCTGCCTTGTGTCGACTAGACTAATGTTATATGGCAACAAAAACACCCCAATCATGGTCTACAAATTGCAATGCATTGAGGTTTGGATATTTCTGTTGCTGGCATGAGATCTGTTAGGATTCTGAGGTGGCCGAGTTCATATTCAAATCATAATTCAGTTATTGGTATGATATAGGTTGAAGTTTAGTGACTGGGAAAACATTAAACAAAGTTGAGTTACATTTTACCCCTTAAAGACCATACTGAGCATTCATTGATTGTCATCCATGATCCATCCTTAGTTTTCAAACAACTTGCTAAACTCTTGAATTGTCATAATTTCAGATAAAGATCTCAAGAGCAAGGTTCGCAAACGGCGTTCGTTTAGAAGATTATTTAGAAGAGAGTGAGCAATGGTGAATAGGGGCTTTTGATGTGTAACTTGGTAGGTGAGAGAATAGGTATGAAAATCATAGCAGGATTTATTCATTCCTTGTTCTGCTTCTGCTTCAGCTTCTCTGTATTATTACAACACTGCTTTTTGTACCATGTTTTAGAGGTTCAGAAATCTCCATTTGTTTAATTTTTGAATGCTGCCTTCTGGATTGTAGTTGATTTTGAGAAGCACGAATTCTCTCTTAGATTTTGATTTAAATAGATTTAAAGTTATATTTAATTCTTTTATTCGCATAATGGTAAAATTATTAAATAAAGTCCAATTTTGCTCCCATATAAAATTGTTTAGTTTTTTTTTTTTTTTTTCTGTAATCGTTAAATCTAATTAGTTACATTGGAATATTATATTTAGTCGCTATAGGAATATTAATATTTGTGTAGAACTCTTTGTAAACTATATATTTTTACACCGTAAACGAGAATTGAGGAGGTGAATTTACCGCAAAAATTTAACATTTTAGCAAAGACTAACTAACCCCAAAAGGCATCTTAAAGGGATAAGATTGTTTTCTATATTTAAGAAGTCAATATACTTTCTAAGTTAGCAATGTGAGACATTCAACAATAATATTCAATTATCTGTTAGTAGGAATTTTTTTTGTCGATTCTTGTGTGCATCTCTATAGAACAAAATTTCCATAATGAGGGTGAATAAATAGTCTGCAAAAATAATAGAAAGTTAGTAATATTAGTCTTAAGGTAAAATGGGTTAATTAATGTGTGAAAGTTAGGAGAAATGTGAATTATAAAATATTAGAACAACTTGGATAAATAGTAGGTTGATAGAAAAGCCCAATGCAATGCAATGTAGAAGAACATACATAAATACATTTGAGAATTCCCGCTTCATGTGTTGTAATTGTGGCGCCAAAACCTAGAAATTCCAAGATCTAAAATTGTACTTTTAGTATGGAAATGAAAGAGACGACGATGATGTTCGGAAGGGTGAGAAGAGCATCTCCATCTTCTCTGGATTCTTTCGACACCCCTCCTTCCAAGATCTTCAAAGACGATCCTCTCTCCATCTACGGTACTCTCTTTCTTTGTTTCAATGCTTTGATTTCAGATCGCTCTTTCCCCGGAAAAATGGGCGTATTTCGCATTAGGGTTTGAATATGGAGTTGGGCAAAATTTTCTTATGTCATTTGATTGTTCAGCTTCTATCTTCTTGTTTTCTGGTTCAGTGTTGTGCATTCTAGGAACCCCATTTATGAAAGCTTCTATCTTTGATCTGCTTGATTCTATTTCATATACACCTTTCTATTTCAAACTCACAACCATTTAACTCAACCATTGTAATCTTGTGAAACTTCAACATATAGATCATAATAACACCATTACAATATGCTAACCGCTTTAACACCCCTAAAGTTATGACCTTTCTGTAACTTGAATTCGTTGGTTTTACTGATGGATCCTTCTTTTGTTGCAGAGACTACTTTGATCAAGCTTAAACAAGGCTCTCAGCGCGATTTAATTCCCCTTCCCATGGAGACAATGGAGACTGAATGTGAAAGTGAAACCATGGAATCCACTATTTGTAGCTCCGGAAATGCCTGTGAATCTTCCAATCATCTTGTATCTTCATCTAATGACGAGGATATGGTAATTGATACAGATACCTCTTCTTCTACAAGTATTCTATCAAGTTCAAGCGTCAGCCAATCTATTTGTGAGCCGAAACAAGAACGAAGCAAGAACGCGTCGGTTCTCTACCTGTTTTCCAAATACAGCATTACAAGACACGCATTGAACTCATCTCAAGGAGAGTTAATGATGACACAAGCAACCAATGGTTCTCGAGCTAGTTCTCCAAGTAGCAGCAGATGTCTTTCTGTTGGCTGTACAAAACTGGAGTCTGAACATGAGTATCATAGTTGCTCATCCGGGTTTAACATGTGAGATTTGTTTGTGATTTGGAACTAATTTTAACAACCAACTCAAAAGCAGGTGTGTTTCAGTGCTTTTTTCTCCCTAAAAGGTACTTGATTAGAGCAATTTTGGGAGAACTGAGGTTGAATTTTCATCGAAAAGCTAATTTAAAGTTCTGAAATTATTTGAGATCAATTAGGAAGTTGTTGAATTGATTTGGACCAAAAAGGATATACGCTGCAATTGATTTTACGAATGATGTGAATTAGAGTTATTGCAGAATATTCCGGGAGTTCTTCCCTAACTTGAGGTGTGGATTTCTAGGGAAGTTTATGAATTTGTGAAGTAATAGTAATTATGTTGTAAGCTGTTACTTTGATAATACTTGGCCCCTCCCTTGGATGGATGTAGGCAGACACTGTAAATTTCAAACTATGACGTTTGTTTTAATTTAATTGATGTCTTAAAGTGGTTAAGTATTTCAACACCCTAATTTGCGGAGAACTTTTTATTATGCTAGCTATACTTCATTCCAATCTCCAAGTAGTATGTACATTTATAAGTTATGACTACGGACAAAATAACAAATTCTCCATTTTTGGTTTTTTACAAGCCAATATTATTAAGCATCCGTATAAACATCTTGAAATAATAGACTCCAAATAAATAGGAATAGAAAAAGAATGAAAATGTTTAGCATTGAAAAGGCACTCCTAACTAAAGTTATAAGCTTCCGCGTTTGCTCATCGACAACAAAACAGCACCTTGAAATTCAAACAGTGTTTAACAAGACTCCTACATTCGCTAATGAAAGCTACCAAACTCAGCTAAATCTTCTTTGGACGAATGGAAGGAATCAACAACCCTTTTGGCATCCATTTTTGAAGGTAACATTGGTGTAGTTTAACCCAACAACCCACAGAATACTATTACGAAGTGCAAGTGCTTCTGCTTTTTAAGGATAAAATAAACCAATGCTTGAAGAACTACTAGCAGCCACAAAACCACCCTTTTTTGATCAATTCATGTCAGATGAGACACATCACACGTAAATCCAAGAATAATGACATGTGAACAAAAAATCTCAACGCATTAAGAGCCGAAGATTTGTTTGTTTTTCTCAATGGTTGTGTTTCAGTAGAACAAGAATAACATTTCCAAATTTGTGAAAATAAATCATGGAAAATCTAAGATACAGCGGTTTGTAGAATAACATTCAAAACTGCATGCCTCTATAATGTGAGAATCACTCCCTAAACCACGGTGCTAGAGCTGGTGTCCACTCACACACTTCACCTTCTTTGAACCATAGTCCTGTAGGAACACAAATTCCAAAAATTATTACAACTTACAAGGGCTCACCTAAAGGTAAAAAGTGAATCTGTTCTTATACAGACCCTTATCCATTACTTTTAATAGTGTAACTGTAAATACTGAAGCAACACCATTATGTCTGTTTTTATGTTCAACCTATTGTTATAGATGAATAATATTAATCTGACTATGATGGTCAATGAACACTGAGTAATTGGCACAACACACCCGGAAACTGATACTGAATTGGATTCTAGATATAGCTTTTGTGCTAACTTTCACAATTGACTTAATGTAATTATCAGTTATCAGGAGTAATTGCTTAAGCCTTGACAGGCACAAAAAGAAAAAAGGACATGAGAGCCGAGTTCGTATATATTACAAAACAAAACAAGTAAATTACACCCATAGCTTCTAAATTTTGTCATTTACTAACTTAAAAATCCCTTAAAGTTTGACCACTGCAATAGCAGGTAACCTCTATAGTAGAGCTAATGGAAATGAATTCTAAGCAACTTTTTGCCTTTGAGGTTAGTTTAGGTGTTGTTTGGTTAGGAGAGGGAAAGCTCTGAAATTGGTGATTTGGGAAATAACAAATGCAGCTACATGGGAAATGTAGTTCTAAACAACTTTAATTTTTGTACTTTTCTACTTTGAGGTAGTCAACAGTCATTTTAAAGTGTTTACTTTCATAAGGAACTTCTATTAAGTGCAAAGTTCATAGACTTCTATGTCCTATAATGAAGTTCAAGGGTTATAAAAAAAGTAAGGCCAATATTGAGTGGCCATGGGTGTAATTCACTCAACAAAAACAGAAGCACAATTTTGCTGATTCTAGTCTGTCCATATAATTTCCTTTATACATGATCCATAAGGCATCATCTCAGGAATTAGACATCATGGTTCCCCTGTTCAGCGCCTATATCTTAAATCTACGACCTTTGATTTTCTTGACATCAATGTTGGAACTCCTACAAGATCTATCTATTATTGTTGCTATAATTAATCTCACTTTTCCACATACTTTCTTCCAGACTGGATTCTCAAATACAGTTTTAGATCGTGAATTTTCTATACTAAGCATTTGTAACAAAGTATTGACCTTTTTCTGTTGTAACCTAAATCTTTGCTTTTTATATTACAAATTAGAGACCGCGCATGTATACTTGCAATACATTACCTATTTCACGTTTCCCGTTCTCAGGGCTGTCACTTCCATGGACCACATTCCTGCACAAGTATCATCATAAGACACATAATTACTAAATGGAAGGAAGAAAACAAGTTTAATCTGCTGCAGCAAATAACTAATGAAACACGCAACCATGCAAGTAGCAAAACTTGTAGGTCTAACTAACCTTCCAGTTTGAACAGCAAGATCTCCTCTTATTGTGCCTGGTTCAGCTTGAAGAGGATCAGTAGATCCTATTAACTTACGTGCAGATGCCACCACACCAACACCTTCCCAAGCCTAGTAATGACAATAGAATTAGGATCGGATGATCAAAAGTAGTACAGAAATATCAAATTTATAACTCAAAATGGAGAAAATGGGAACATACCATACACACAACTGGCCCTGAAGTAATGTAATTGATTAGTTTAGGGAAGAAAGGTCTGCTTTTAAGATCCTTGTAATGCTCCTACAGTTATTAAAAAAAAAGGATTCTGATTATGGGATGATGAAACAACATACGTATATGAAAACCAACAATCAAGTTAAACTAATCAATTGCATGAGAAAGCTAAACTCTAAAAGGATGAACTAAAATAATGCTGTTAAATAACAAACCTCTGCTAATTCTTTGGGGCATTGGTATAACTTCAATCCAGTCAATTTAAATCCTTTCTTCTCAAATCTAGAGATTATTTCTCCGACCTGAAAATAATGTCCATTCAGCACATATAAAATTTGAACGAAAAGGGCGAAACTTTTTAGTGTCATTTCAACCACATACAGAATTACAACAGATGAACACTCAACTTAACAGTATAACCTAGGCATCTAAGACCAATGTAATACTTCTTTTCAATTTCTGAACTTAATCCAAAGAATGAAGTTTGCTAGTAATAACAGAGCACGTAGAAAATAATAAAGCTTACAAGGCCACGTTGAACGCCATCAGGCTTGATCATGATGTAAGACTCTTCAACTTGTTCCTGCAGCACAAAATTAAAAAAAAATCAAAACTTGAGCAGGTATTGCTGTCTATTTTCGCTTTAATTCAAAACTCCACCAACCAATTTTCCAGATATAGCAAGAACATTTGAGGTCAAACCACTAGAACGAAAAAGTCAACAAATAAATGAAAATTAGGACTCAAAGTCAACTCAGCAATGGCAGAGAACGAATTGAGCAATTAATTTTAAAAAAGAAAGAGAAAAATAGAGAGGGTATAGATAAGATACCATGGAAGCGACGAGATGGGGAAGAAAGATATGAGTTTTGGGTGATTTTCTGGATTTAGCATGGTAGGAGAAAAGGTGCGATGGAGACTGAAATGCGGCGAGGTGAATAGTGCCGGAGCTAAGGTGTTTGGCGGGAGCATAGGGTAAATGAGCGGCGGAGGTCCGGCGAGTAGTCGCCGGAGATAAGAGAGCAGAAAAAGAGCCTCCAACCACGCCTACTGTTGCTTCCATTTTATTCTTCTTCTTCTTCTAGTGTCTATTCTATTCTTTAGTTTTCATAAAATGAAATCCTTGCAACGAGAGATTAGATTAGGTGACACAAGAATGACGACAAATTTCCAAATACATTTCAGGGGCTACCTGCGAATCCCAAACTCTTCACTCAAATACTAATTGCAATTTTAATAAATTATATAATTTAGATATTAATTGCTAAAACGACATATATTTCATTCCGAACGAAAAGTATAATTGAGGTCTCTTATTATTATCGATTAATGATTATGTTGTAAGATATTATTATGTCAACCATGAGAAACTCTTTCTTTGATTTTCATTCTAGAGTTTCATCTTTTAAGTACGAACTTGCAAATGATCGCGCCCACTATATGTATGGCGTGTCTATTTAAACTTGTTAAAATGGCTCGAGTTTCTCCAAGTCTATCTTCCTCGACCTCCAAGACATCAAAAGGCTATTAAAAGATGATATTGGCTGCGCATGTTGTCTACCAAAACTCTTTTTCACGGTAAAGTCCTCTACTCATATTTGTATCATCAATCCATTTTCTTTTATCCGTTCAGGGAGTCTCAAGTTGTAATAAAGTGAAAGTCTTGAATGCGTTCGTTCTGGTTATCCCGCTTTCATTTTCTGTCAGGGTTCATTGCATCCATCGGGAGTTTCGAGGATCAAAGTCACGCTCAAAGCAAATTCATATAGATTCGAGCTTGATTGAGAGTTGAGAGTATCTTACTTAAGTTAGAAGACATTAAAAGATTAGGCTCAGAACCGCTTATCAGTGAACTCTCTCCGATATTTAAGCCAATAGTAGGAAAAGAAAAGTAAAATTGTATCGTAAGTACTAGGTTTAGTCATATTGCTAAAGAATTATATCTATACATAAGAGATTATAGAGCAATTTACTCTACCCTAATCGAGTCTTTTCTATTTAGGAACAACACACCAAGTTCACGTATTCTGCGGTTTTTGTATTTCGCTAATATTTTATGATTTTGCATTTTTCACGTATTTTTTTTTGTGTGTTATCCCCGTATTCATGTTTTCTGCATTTTTATAGTATCAAGTGTTTTTTTTTTTTTTTGCGTTCTTTTTCGTATTGTGTCTCCCCATATTTTGGGTTGAGAGCAAATATCAAACTAAATTAGAAGTACGTGACCCTCATAATCGACATATGACATTGATATTTTTTATAATTTTAAAACATGTTTTAAATGTTTGATAGGACTATATGTAGAGTTGCAACTGGGTGAAAATTCTCCATCCCATTAGGGGTCCCGGCGAGAGAGTATGCGAATACGGTATTATTGACAAACTATATCTGTAATTTGTTAAACTTTGTTGAAATGCTGATCTTTATCGACCGTTACTTTTGAGTAAAGTTGTGCTAACCAATGATATGCTTTAGATTATATTATACACACCTTAAATTCACTCCCTTTTTACACAAAAACACCAAATACAAAATCTTTATTTCATCTGTTCATCATAACCAGAACAGCTTTAATCCAGACTCAACACAAGTCTACTTATTTTAAACAAGTGCAAAGCACTTCCTGAACACACAAGCATTTATACATGACATTGACCTCAGTCAACTTTATTCAAACTTTAATCACAAACAAGTACATGTTTGGCACAATTCAGCATTTCCAGCAAGATGTTGCTATAATAGGCTTTGATTTCCAACCAAGAACCAAACAGCCCTTTTCTTCGACGACCGTATAGCCGTCACAAACCTTGTTCTTCTCTAGCCATTGCTTAGCCTGACTCATCATCTTGACTGGTGCAGCCTGGAACCCGGCACGACTCATTCTCCTCCTCCACTGCTCCACTTTTTCATGCCTTTCAACTCTAGCAGGCCCTTCACAGCTTACAATGTTCTTGATCTCCTCCGCGAAGTAAAACTGTTCCATCTTGGCTCGCCTAGTGTCGTACCTTGGCAGCATAGTATCCAATGAATCAAATATAGCTGAATAGTAATGAAGTGCTTCCATGAATCTCCCCAGAAAGAATGGTCCATTGTGGCTCGAGTCCTGTTCGACTAAAACAAGTAGTTTCGGCGAAAGAGAGTGAATGATTCGGAGAACTGAATTCAGGGCTCCTCTGCTCTCTTTGACTACACAATGCAGCTGAAGTATGCTGTTTACAACAACAACTTCACCGTCCGACCTGTTGATATCAGTAAGTTTCAGGTTCTCCAAGTTACTTTCTACTACTCGAAATTCGAGATTGATACCAAACTCTTTTGCATATTCCATCAGCTCGTCACCGATGGTTCGGAACCTACCGATACAAAGGCCTACACTCGTGATGCGGAGCCGACTAGGCGGCTTCCCAGCACGAGTAGCTAGGCTTTGGATCAAGTGGCGCCATTGATGTCCATGAGATAAACCCAGGGTCATCCCTAGGTCCACTACATGGACAAAACTCTCTCCCTCAAAGGCTTCCAATATTGACAGATTAGCCACAAAGTGACCAAACCGAATATGTGGACAAATTTCGTAAACAAGGCGTAACGCTTCTTCCTTTTTATCCGAAGCAACATCCATTATGTTCATCATAGGCACGATGAAACCTACTGTCCCTAGTGGTTGAACCAGTGACAATCTGTCTGCGAGCCCTTGAACAAAACAGGATGCAACTCTTTGAAAAGAAGAACCGAACACCAAAACACTCGAACGAAGCTCAGACAATAAGGCTGAGGCATGTGTCTTGTCTCGGCAAGCCACAGCTTCAGCACAAGCAATTAAGAGCTGCACAAGCCTCATTCCATCCGCGTGTCCCTCTTCGTCCCTGCGATGATCACTTTCGTGATCAGAATTTGCTGCCATTGCCATAGCTTCAGCTGCCTCTTCAATTGCTTCAGCAGCCAGATATCTCTGTGTATAAGTCCATATATGATCCCGAAAATGAAGCTTTGGCAAGCTATTCAGGCTGTTATAACTTGAACTCCGGCTGATTATACTGCTACTATCATTACTATTCCCACTTCCACCACTATAAATACTCCCATTACTTCCTGTGGATTCCGCGAAACTTAGAGTTCTCTTAATCCTCTTATGTTCTCTCGTTTCTTCCTCGAATGGAACGAAACAGAAACAATCATTGGTCTCTAAAATTGTTGGTAAGTAAGGGTAGGGATAGTAAGCCATAGCTGAAAGAGTTAGATCAAGGCTGCTAATTGATTTTTCATCAATTGTGTTGAAATCATTGACTAGAAATGGAGTCATCATTTCTCAAGTCTCCTCCTTAATTATTATTTCTAAAGATGTGTCAATAAAGCTCTGAAATTGTGTATGAGCAACCAAATATTGTATTTAAGATGCAAGTTTTTCTTGTTAGGAGCTAATACCTAGGCTAAAGTATATTATATTATGAAAACAACATCAAATTAAGACAAGAAGTCATCGGTGTCGGCTCGAAAGGTTGCATAGAGCAATTAAAAGAATGCCTCTAGCTAGCAACATTTCCACAGTTTTTGGAGTTTCATGTGTGTCCTAAATATTCCAGCTTTGAGGTAGAGTTTGTAAGAAATTTATGTTTGCATCATTTTTCTGCAATTTTTGATCCTATTTGGGTCAACTTCATAACTTGATTTTTTTTACCTTATGTCTATCTGAATGTAGCTTAAAGGATAAGATAAATAATGAAGTCTATTTATAGTTGATCCAATGTAAGAATAGGTTAAATCAAGTTACTTTCAAAGTAAATTTAAGGAATAAAAAAGAGTAAAGGAGGCTGTTTGGAAGCCCTTGTGAAGTAATGCCTGCATAATCAATTTGTCTTCTGCTGATGTATATTCTTTTTGGTGCATGGATATGGTAACTAGAGTTTGAGGTCAATCAAAGTGGCCTAATACCATGAAAATAATCTCTGCTTTGGTATATGTCCTACGTATGGGGTTTCACCCTTTTCAAACATATTATATTTAAATGACTAGGTTGTTATAAACCCGCCAACTTCCGCCGAATTTATCCCTATATCGATACATAATACGAGTTAGTTCTGATAGAAATTGTAATAGTTTGATCCTCACCATTTGGTCAAAGTCTAGGATCTCACAGTTTTTGAATGTGTCTCCATATATTAAAAAACACAAACCTGAGCTTTTACATGTAATGATCCAATTTGAAATTGATAGCGATGAGATAGAAGCTCGAGTTAGGAGCGACTCTAAGGGATGACGAGAAGTAAACCGAATCTTTGTTGGGGCTTATAGTAATGTGTATGTCTAATACAAGTGGATGTATTGTTACGAGGCCTAAGGTGTTAGATTTGGCAAAACTTGACAATATCAATATAGTATTGGACCAGACTATTACATTACGAGCCTACTAATTTATACCCGGTTCATAAAACTTGGTCTTATCACATGTGTAGATCGTCGGATCTTGTAGAAGTCGTCAAATTCGTTGGGGTAATGGTTTGAACACATGTCTACTTGTATTGAAAACAAATTTTATAGATATAAGCCAAGTCACTCCTCCATTTTTGATGTAGTATTGGTTTCATTTTGCTATCCTTTAGGGTCATCCTTGCTTAGATCTTCCATCCCAACATCACCTCCTCATGAGTTGGTATTACAAGTCCTCCATTTGGTATAATCTATTTTCTCATTAAGATTTATCTAGTTATCATTATTGCATACACTAATAATTAAACTTCACACTCAATTTTGAGTGAATAAAGTCCCTCTTCTACCAGACAAGGTTTGCCTCTAGATGACTATATCATATATATTTTCATTAGTCTCTTTATGGATTGAACTTACTTCTAGCAATCTAAATCTAAAATTTCTAGTTCCAGCATCAAGAAATTGCAGGGGAGAAGAATGAGATGAACACCGTAATATACAAGGTGGAGCTTAATTATTGTTGTGAGCATATCCTCTTAGGGTGCCTGAGAAATATACAAAGCCTATGATCTCATATTTTGATTTTTTAAAAGGTACAATCTCATCATTCCAAACCAAAAAAATATATTGCCAGACACATTCATTCAGATTCAGATGCTTTCATTTCATGTGCCCCAAATTACATTTTTTTTTTTAATTTATAAAACATAAGGTTTTTGATTTTAATGCATGGATTATTTGGTACAATTGGTACAATGGAGTCGGCCTTAGGATATTTTAATTAGAAATATGGAAACAAGAAAAGAGAATTAGTGAACAAACTATAAATGCTCTTGTCAAAACTTATCACAACTCTTTCACCCTACAAATTATAAACTCAAACAATGCTTGTTTAATTAAAAACATTATTACATTCTTTTACACACTACAATACATTCATCAAAAGACAATAACAGAATAGATTAGCTTTTAATTAAATTACCATAAATTAATGGACAAAACTACGTACTATGCCATAAAATTGTCTCTAACCACAACTACAGAACAGTAATACCAATTTCCAGTAAGAAAAACTAAGTGGGATTGTAATTTTGATAACATATAGCCTCTATCTATATTACGAGAATTTCTAATGTGTTACATGAAAATGAAAATGAATAATGAAACACAACATGCACATGGAGATAACGCGTAAATGATAAAAATACAATTCTTACAATATAAAGTTACATATTATTTATATATTGAAAACACTTAATCTATTTCGGATGTGAAATTTAGTTCCTTCATATCCAATCACCATCTTCGGTATTGCTCTTTGAGACCATCGGCTTCACTAACTCGGGTCTTGCTCTGATAGCTCATATTATGAAGCCTTGGATTGCTAAACGGACGTTATACTAAAAATTCAACACGAATTTGTCATTTTCTATAATGTTAGACTCATAACCCATTTTATTCTATGATTTGTTTGCATCTTAATTACCTTATTATTTCAAAAGCAGGCGGGAAACAAACATGTCCTGAAACGTTTTTGAGATGTCCTCTAGTTGCAACATGCACTAAAGAAGTGAACTAAGTAATTTCTTGTTTCAAGTACTCCATGGTATGTATTCTTCTGATATGCTCTAAGTCAACTTATCTCATATTTTGAGATAATTAAGGTTAATGTCTCTTTTTATCCAACATAGACTTAATTATCATTAATTCTTCTGATTTCACTATCAACATTCTTCATTCTTGTTCTTGGTATAACAAAGGCGTGTACAACTACAGTTTTATCCCCTTGTTTTTTGAATACTGCCACTTCACTAATTGGATAGGTCAAAGATTATTTTGGTATTAATATCCACAGCTTTGACAATTACTGTTGGAGAAAAGCTTAATTTGATTAATTTTACCCAAACTCCAATTACTTAAATTCAGAACAAGATACTTATAAAGAACACAACAACAAAGGTGCTTAAATGAGCATCATCATGCTTGGAGCTAGCCAAAATCATATGCTCCATATATCCCTAGCCAGACACGAATTTAGGAGGTGTTTTTCATGCTTTTCGGTTATCTATGGGTTGAGTTTCAATTCATTTCGGTTACTATGAGTGCTCAAATTCATATTTTTGGGATGCTTTGCGAAAAAAATAGATATATTAAAGCTTCATACACAACTATCATAGCTTTTCCGCGTTCTCCGACCACTAGTGGAGGGCATCTTCTCATCACTAGCCAAGCGGGTTGTCAAGGATTTCTGACAATTATGTCTTGACAAAATCAAAGTCGTTTACATACAGTTTTCTACAATACAATGCTCACTATCATTATAGATAGGGTCCCTGACTTTCATACAATAGATTTAAATTTCACTTCTCTTTATTTCCATAAAGAAGTAAGAATCAACACTAAATGTAAGGGGAATAACACAGTTTAGAGGAATTCACGTAACAACCAAAATATCTTACCTAAATGTCAATAAAATTGCCCATTCAACTTATACTCCTAATAATGGTCATAGATGCATAATTATACTTGCAATTATTTACATTTAATGTCTCTTTCACATTGTTTTAACAAGAAAAATGACAAGAATTGTTAATTAGTGAAAGAATCTTCACATAAGATTACTAATTAATTAAGGATGATGCCCCCAAGAATATATACTAGATATTTAGTTGTCAAGATCATAGTTTTGATTCCAAATGTATCATTTTCCTCAATTACATTGGATATCGAACAAGAAGGAAACAATCTTAATATGCCATTATACATATCATTTTATCATCAGCAACTGCACTAGAGACGAGAATCAAGCTTCAAAAAGAAAGCATCTCGGACAGTAGAATCAAATGAAAGAAGCTCCTCATTTCGCTCGAAAATCGCCATTTCATGCTCATCCAAGGTCACCCAAGCTTCAATTCTATTCCCATCTCTAGACTCGATCAAAAACACTACATTCTTGAATGTCAAGCCTGCACTACTTACCCAAATAGGCTTTCCCCACCCGAAATCAGCTTCATATACCTGAAATCTTCTTAGACTAGTACACCTATATATGTCCACATCTTTCGAAACAAGTTCTCCTATTTCTTTCAATGTCTCACTCAACACGAAAAACCCGTCTTCGCCTTGGATTTTCCTCACATATTCACTATCAAATTTCTCCAAACCCTTCTGCACTTGACACACAAAGTCTCCAATTTCCACCCCCTTACGCGGTTCCTCTGCCATTGCAAGCCAAAGAAGATTTCCAGCCGCATGTTCTGGCAAAGGTGGATCCGTCTTAACACGTAAATTAACCGTCTGTGTCAGGAAAGATGGACTTGTCTTGGACCCTGATGATCTAATTCTAGATGCATCAATAGCACTTTTCCATATCAATGCTGATACTAATTCAACACGACTAGCATGAGTAACACGTGAATTTTCGAGTACCCTTTCTCTTAAAGTTTCAATCTTTGCCATATCAAACACAAATCTCTTGGTGACATTTTTCGCCTGAGGTATGTTAAGTACAGGCAATGCATCAGATAAATTCTTTGAAGGAAAAAGATGTGGCCCGATGAAAAAAGGTGAAAAACGTTTGCCTGAGGTTGTTTTCGCCTTGGAAGCCCACATGTTCATGAAGGAAGTATATGTGATTCCATCAACAAGCTTGTGAGAAATACATGTCCCTATCGCCATCCCTCCACAGCTAAAAATGTTAACTTGAGCAGCAACTTGACATTCCAGCGAGGACTTCGAAGGAATATGATATTCCTGAGGCAAAAATTGATCAATAATTTCAGCTTCAGGGTTTTGTATGATTCTTGAAAGTGGGAAATTCACTCTGGCTACAATGAAGTCGACACCTTCATCGCTGCAATCGATGAACGAATTCTCTTTTACTCGTCCTGCTAATGGATAAAATTCTGTTAAAGTTTCTGATAAGGATGTCTTCAAGAGATGAACTCTTGTCTGAGTGTTGATTTGTGAAGTATGAGGAGTTGGTGCATAGTAAATGATCATAGGAACATATGCTGGAGGAGAGAGTTGGTCTAGGAGGGAAAGTTTGAAATGTTTAAGGTTTTGAGGGGTTCGAGATGATGGTTTGATTGTCTCTCTTGATGTGATTGAAACATTGATCTGATCCATTTCCACTTGATTTCAGATTTTCAAGAAGGAAAGGCTTTAATTTGGAGTTGTTTGCAGTTAAATAGTAATGAGTCTGAGGATAAGAAGCTTAGTATTAGTTGACATATATATTCTGTTATGTGTTTGTATGTTAAGGTTGTTATTGTTTTTGACAATTTGATGAAAAATTGATTATGTCAAAGTTGAGAAAACAACAAAGAAAAGTAATATTATCGGATTTTGCAAACAAAACAAGAAAACTAGGGTAATTAAAAGCATATGTACAGCTTTTTTTTGTATAGAAGTGGCTCTGGCTCCGGATCCTCTAGAGTTCCAAAGGAACTCCATGTGTGGAGTTCCTAAGATCTCAGCCATACAATAAGATCTTAAGGCCCTCATTTAAAGGTAGAGAGAGAAAAAAAGTGTTTTGTTTAATTAATGAGGGCTCTAGGATCAATTGTGTGGCTGAGATCTTAGGAACTCCACACATGGAGTTCCTTGGAACTCTAAAGGATCCTTAGCCCTTCACTATATACTGCTATTAGCTTTATATGGACCTTCAAGTTTATGCACTTCAGGATATAAAAGTTCTTAAAATTTATATCATGCTAACATTAAATTTCAAACCATAGGAAATCCTTTAAAATGTTAACCAAATAATGACCTTTAAAGTCATTTTAGTGACTTTAAAATGTTAACCAAAAAATTCATAGTGGGAGTGAAGTATTAATTGCAGAGAAATCATCATTGCAATACCCTTCAAGGATTAAAATCATGTTTAGCAACTTCAAAAGTAATATATTTCAAGAATTGCGATATTTTAAACAACTTTAATTTTTTAATTTTTTTTCATTTCGATATCATTTAGACGATGTTAATTAAGAGAGATAAAGTCAAACTTTAGAGAAAAAAATTCAAAACCGATACTTTTCGAAATTGAAAAAGTCATTGTTTTCTTAAAAGTGTGAAAGCACAAATCTCGTTTTGACAAAAAGAAAAAAAGTAAAGTGCAATTTTTTTATCCGAAAATAATTGAAATTATATTGAGCTTTTTTGGAATTTCCTATTAAAAGATATTATGGATGTTCAAAATATTTTATGAACTAGATAAGGGCTAAATTTTGTTTATTTATTTTGTAAGAATGAAGGCCCAACTTTATTTAATACACAAATAATATACACTTTAAAAAAAGTGGACCTAATTTGTCAATTTTTGTACATTGACATACAAAACTAAGAAAAGAAAACTGAGCCCAAATATTTCGGGCCCTGTGCTTAGGGATACTTTCACATCCCCATCTACGGGCCTAATTCTACTCATCATTTTTTGTCCCATCTTATAGCATCATCAGTGATGAATGACCTCGGTCCTTTGAGTTTTTCTTTTATGTGCGTCACTTATATGCATGTGGTCTCTTCTTGTCTCAGAAAAAGTATGCTAATAGAATTACAGAACAAATCGGAAGGATCTCTTATGACCATGTGGCACCGGTTGATACCAAATCGAAATTAGCTAGTTCTTTCGGTTCACCATATGATAATCCTTTCTCATAATAGCAGTTTGCACGAGGCCTACAATATCTCACTTTTACTAGATTGGACATTTTATGTGTTGTTAAGAAAATTTGTCTCGATATGCATGACTCCAAAAATGATCACTTGCATGCACTCAAACACATCACGACTCGTTATATTACCTTAAACTTTTAGCTCAATTAATTATTTGTTGCAGGATCAAAACATTCTAAACTCGTTATAAAAGAAAAAAAAAGCTTCTAAACTCAATGGTCGACCATCTATAGTTTGTATTTCTAACAATCATATCTATTAAAATTTCAACAATTATAGTATAAATCTGTTTTGTACTTGAAACTCAAAGAACACATTGATTTAGTGTTATAATAAAAAGTCCACATATAATGTTAGTATTACCCGATCAACCTCTCGTTGATGTTTATCCAAATAGAAGTATTGAAGAAAAAGAATAATTACAAGGCACAACATCACATGGGATATGTCGCGATTATGAAATATCTCCTCCGCAGAACGTTAAAACAGTTGACAGTTAGTTGATTCATTCATGCATATATGTCAGTAATTCACTGAATCAAACTCAATGTTTGGTTTCTTGGACTCTAACTATAGTAGTAATAATATTAATAAGGCTATATTGGCCGTCCACCACGTGATACTTACTGCAGTTGTAGCCAAACTATTGCATGTGCCTCGTCCTCGTCCCATCTCTCTTTTACTCTTTTCTATATTTTTATTTTATATGCAAAAAGAATATATATTTTACAATTGACACTTCAAGTTTTAAATTGTTCATAATCTTTAATCACTATAAAAGATTTGATATATAATTGTAGCTATTGTAAAATCATAGTAAATTTTCTTGGTACTTACTGTAAAAAGTACAATCCAATTCAGTTTTATCACCTACGTATAAATTGTAGAACAGAAATTGTTTTTAATGAAAAATATCACATATTCAGTTTTCACTAAATTCATCCACATTGGTCTAAGAAAAGTTAGATTGGGCATTTATAATCAGTTTTGATATTCAAATAAGCTACTGATCATATTGTTAGTTGTAACGTGATCATTTATGTACAATCAATTGAAAGCATATTGTATATGGTGCTCCTCATAGCCATATTTACATTATAGTAAAAAAATTTATAAAAATATATTTATATGTACTCCAGAAACGCTATGAAATTTTTCATCCCACTCTCGTAGTTTCTCCTCTTCACTTTGTTATTCATGGAAAAATGCGAAAATATACTATATTATACAATTATATGAAAAACTTATAAATAAATATAATAATAATAATAACAACAATTGACAAGGGCACTAATGAAATTTTAGAGACAAAAAAGCGAAGTAGTCAATTAGCTAAACATGCATGTAGGACAGGTATAAGATAATAGTGATCACTATATAGCTACGCCAAAACATATTGGATCGAAGAAACTACATATGAATTTAATTAATTGGTATTTATATTTTCTGAACGAAAAATTTCTAAAATGATTCAATCAAGACTAAACAGATGTTGGATATATCTTCGGGGATCATCAATATTATGGATGACATGTCAAATTTCTGAATGGTTTTAGAATGATGAGTTGATCCCAGCGGGAGTAGAGCAGGCAATGCAAGCAAGGAGGAGAATAGCAGATGAAAGACCATCATCTTCAAGATTGGAACTGCTTCTTTTGAACTTTGTAGTTTTGGCTTTATTACATTGTATTTGCTTCTGCATCTGCTGCTGTTGATATTCCTCGTACCTGCAACTCTCTTTATCTCCTTGCTGCTCCTGCCTCTTCTTCATCCTTAATGTTTCTTCTTTTGAAATCGTGGTATGCCTTTTATTTTTGGTTTGCAATGGAAATATTAATGTGGGTTTCTACATTGGACTATGCCTTCTCCTTTTATAGCCACCTTTCTTAATTATTTGTGGGACTATGTCTCTAAATTATTAAATTTTTGTATTTATCCTTTATTTTATTGTTTTGAAATGTGTATTTATACTTTATTTTATTTATCTTCCGGTTACATATTTATTTATGCTCTATTCTTTCATGGTATTCATGTGGGGTTTTTTGACTTGTTTGTCTTCTTCCAACAGACTCAAGACTCGAGATATACTATATTATTTTTGCATTTTTTTTTTCTGGAAAATTTATTTTGAATTGTTTCTCTTTGAATTTTTCATACTAAAATAGCAATAAGTGTAATGTTAAAATTTATTTAATTAATTCATAGCAGCGGTATGCTGGCATATTTTTGGCGCATTGTATATGGTAATAATTCTTCTGAATTAGTTTTATTATTATATGATGAAGTTATCACTCCGGCTTCCATATGGAACTGAATGCTTCAGAAATGTAAAATGAGGATTTGGACGGAAGTTAATAAACAGCCGGTGCCATATACTTGGACGGAATATAATAAGAATATAACTAAAATGATCACTGAATATAATTGTCTCTCAACTATTAATAATTGATTAAACAATTGATGTAGAATAATATTGTAAACAAATAATATGGACTATATAGTCTTGATAAAATAGAAAAAAGAAAGCCAAAGTTAAAAAAGCAGTTACTAATCTTAGGTTAGTCTTATACCCTCACATCGTTATGGTAGAGGGTGGTCTGTGCTATTTAACCGGTTGAACTAAAAATTCGAGCTGATAATTAAGGTTAACAACATCTTGTCAGAACTCGAATTCAGAAACTATCGGTTGCAGATGCTCTAATATCAGTTACTTAAATGATTGAACTAAAAGCTCGAACTGATAGTTAAAGTTAACAATATCTTTTATATTAATATCTGATAGTCTATTTCATAATAAAATATCAGTCTATTAGATTCAAACAATTACATTAAAAACTATAGCTAAAGAATAGAATTATTCAATTATCCTGCTCTTATTGCTAGAAGATCATTGTAAAAGTTAATTTTGATGGTCAAACATTTTAATCATTTCATATATTATTCAAGTTTTACCTTTTTATTATTTTACTGTTAGAGTTACTATTGGCCTTTGAATGATATTAAACATTAATCAATATATAAAATACTATCACATTTTATTTAGTTAGTGTGAAAATAGAAATTTATGGTTCAATTAGGAAATTATACATAAAAATAGATTAGTGCAAACGAAATAAATAAGGTATGAAAGAAGCAACCATCTAATCATTTATCATAGAGATGGAAGACAATGATGTTGTGGTTGAATTTTTGTATGGAAAATAAGATAGATGTACAGGCCATGCAGTTTGTCGTTTGCATCTGATGAGCAACTCTTCATGTGCAAACCCATGTGATCATGTGTTTTTGTTCTCATTTCCATCTTAGCCCCTCTTCATAGGACCCTAGCACTATTTCCTTCGTTGCTTTTTCTCAAGTATTATCTTTTTTATGCTAGAGTTTTTGGTCTAATCATATTATATTTGTGTATCCTCAGCTCACAGTTCAGAATTATGAGCAAGAAGGATTAACAATGGAATAAGAATGAGTTTAATCTCTGCATTGAAAATGGAGAGAAAAAATTGATGGGACTTATAAGTAAAGTATGAGGGTAATATATGCATGACATGTTTTAAAGTTTTTTAGCTTAAATATTGAACTTGGGCAGTAAGGAACAATATGTAATAACACCCAAATATGTGCGTAGTGCCATCAATCGCAATAAGGGTGGTGAAAGGTATAGGGCTTTCCAAAAGGCCTATAGAGATAGACCCACCGACAAAACCCATTATAGCCGATATGCCAAAATGCATTAGTTAGGCCAACGATAGCGTCAGAAGCAACACCATGGAGGTATGTTTGTGTATGTAAGGAACCACCTTAAGTTGTTGAGGCAAATGAATAAGGATGATAGCGATGCAGATGCCATATCATCTTGCCTTTGTACGACTATATATGAATTCCGAGAAAACCGATATTTCTTAGAGTAAGAAAAATGATAAAAAAAAAACCAACTATGTTGAACACGTCATGAGAGGGCATAGATATCCTTGTTGGGGTGACATCCAAGGTAAAAAAAACACAACCCTTTTTCAAACATTAATTTGCTCTCAGTCATTTATTGACTTTATCATGTGACGTGCCACGACCGAACCCAATGACGCTCAGAGTTATTAAGAAAACATAACGAATATCACTAAAATGCATGTCTAGTGGTTTTAATTAAATTAGTCATGGATAACCAAAGCGAAAATATTTTTGCAAGTTACTACTCCGCCCATAACAAAATCTGTCAAGGTAAGATGTATGTGTAATGAAGAGTCTTAAAATATAATGATGTGAAGAATGAAGTCAATTCTGTATTGGAAATGGAGAGAATGCAATGTGAGTGGCTTAATAAAGAATGTGATAGCAATAGAGTCCATTGTGTTGGATAAGGCTCAACGCATTGTTATAAAATCAAGCTATTAAAATCGATATCAAAACAAGGTTGATGCATGATATGTTTGGCTCAAGGTCAAACTCCATATTCGGTCAGGAGTGGGTGACATTGAAACAAAAAAATTTGCGTAAAGAGCTATGTGGTAATACGTAGGAGCACGAATAAGCTAATCTTGCATAGAAAATTAACAGAAAATGATTCAGACTTGTTTAATAGAGTGTTTCAAATACATATAAGAACAAAGATATTACGGTATTAAGTTTTAGTTTAGATCAAAGTACACCATTTCTATATGATATTGGAGGAGTAGATTGTAAGGGAAAAGGACAAAAATGTTGGGGTGGGAAAGAACATTTCATGGGGGAACATGGTTTTAGAAAATGGGATGTCCCGGATTCAAAGAACAAAACCATGAATATGCATTCCCATGACTTCAAATGAAATGAAATTAAGAGAAGATCCAAGAGAACGAAATACATTGACCCTTTTTATTTAATTCATTTATACATGTACAGATTCGATGGATTTAAAAATATCAATGATAGCTCCTCTTATGCCATGTAATCATAATCCCTGTGTAGGGGCATTCCACTCTTAATTCGGTACCCTTGCACATGTTAACCTTACCTATGATTACGACTCATATATTTTATATATTACCTCACGGAAAAAATAAACTTTATATATCTTACAGAATTGTTTTCTATGATTTAAATGTAAATTTTCTGTTCAATTTAGGATAGTTGCACAAGAACCTAATATATGTATACAGTTTAAAGGATGTTTCCCTTTTCTGTCAAAGGAAAAGGGATATTTCCCTCTGGGAAAAAAGTTTCTCTGTTCATAGCTCTGTTGGCTTGTCCAGCCTATCATTCTAGGGGGAATTACATAATGTGTCACATTAGAGCATATTTTTATAAGGAAAAAGTACAATAATAAACTATGTGATTTTAGTCATTTTCAAACATAATTATCGTGATTTAAATTTTTGCAATTAGTTATTATATGGTTTCGATTGTAGCAATACTAGTTGAATAACAATGCTAATTTTTATTGGCATATGTTAAGTTTCAGAGAGTAAAAAGTCACTATATTCATCAATTTTGAACCGAATTGTTATTTAAGTGATAGATATTGTTTAATAACTACAAAGTAACTTTTAACAAAAAGAAAAACAATGCAGCAAAACATCAATCGATCATAAATACCAGCGTTATTGCTACAACTCTATCAAAGATTTCAATAATATAAGCATATTAAATTTAAAATGAGCTCATAAGACTAAAGAGATTATTATTTATGAGCAGAAATTGATATTGTTGTCTAATTAGCCTTTAAAAACTAACATTTCAAACCACATGTTACATGCTTATAAAATTTTAAATCACAAATATTATATTTAAAAATGGTCGAAACCACGTGATTTATTTTGCTCTTCTCCTTTTTTACAAACATTATTCTAGGGTTGTTCTTGAACATTTTAGATTTAGATGATTATTAATCCGGCCCAATGCAGGCCCAATCAATCCCGCATATAAAAGATGAGATTCATTGATCTCGGCCCACGAAAAAAGTTCTCATAAAATTGGCGGCAAATGAACTTTATTCTAAAATGAATTTTGTTCCCATAAGCTACTACATTTCTAATCCCACCACTAACCAGTTATTCACCCTACCTTCTGTTTCAACTTCGTATTTCGATACCATTAGGTTTAGTTTAGCTTTTGATCCCTCCCATACGTCTAATTACAAGGTTATATGTGCTCGTTCTACGCTTTCCAAAGTCTTCCATCACCAAATCTTGAATGGTAGTATCCATTTGGATAGTCCTCCTACTAACATTGAGACTCTGAGATTTGATGTTTGTAGAGAGTGTATTGGTCAATTTCCTGATCTTCCTTTCAGAGATGGACGGGGGAGAAGAAGGTCTCGATACTTTGGTGTATCGGGTGGCCATTTTCACCTTATTGAAGTCTACCAACCTCGTTCTGCACAATTCAAAGTGTATGAGATTATTCTAATTGGAGTGTTAGATACAATGTGGATTTGGAGCTTGTTGTGAAAGAATTTCCGGAGATGGTTGGCAAATATGTGAGTCATACTTCTTATAATTTTGGTATGGTATTCTGAGTGTTCTTGAGGAGGAGAATGAAGAAGAGTCATTCATCTTGCTCCATATATCTAGTAAGATTGTTTCTTATAATTTTAACACCCAAGCATTCAAAATTGTTAGTGGTTTTAGTGGTGAGGCTAGAAATTCATTGCATTATATATGGTTTGATGTTTGTCCATATATTGAAACTTTGGCTCCTGTTTGTTGAGTTTGACCCTAGTTCATCAATTTTACATTTGCTTAGAATGTGTGTAAAATCCTCTTTGGTTTAGCTTTTGATATTGTTGCTGGTACGCTTTGTACCGACACTACTAGGTATCCATATAGGAAGAGGGGGGGTGTGGGTGTGTGTGGGGGGTGGATGCGATCTGTTGTTTTTCAATCGATTCTAATATATTAAGAATCTGTTTGTGAATCAGCTAAGTTTTACTTACTACTACCAACAATAAACAACTAAGATCAATAGCAAATACTATATATGAACGAAATAGCTTCAAAGGGAACTAAACCAAAGAAAATAAATAAAGAGTCGCTTTTATCCTAACTCAATAGCATTCCCGTTCTGAATTGAATGCCTATTTCAGTTTGTTCACTGTGTTAAAAACCTTCAGTTTTTCTATTGTTTTTGTTAGAGCATCAGGATAACAATTTCTTATAAGCAGTACTCTTTGCCTTAGTCTCTAGTCCAAACCCAAAACGAAATAGAGGATCATATTTTTTTTTATCACCGTACGTAATTTATAGGAAGTTGATCAATAGTTGTAAACCATGTCCTTGTCAACTTCATGGCGAACCCGTAATCCCCGAAAAATACATTGGGAACACCTTGGCCTTCGGTTCCAAAAAGCCAGACAGCGACAAGAGTATCCACTGTCGGAACATATTTTTCAATGACAATAGGGCTTCAGTTCACTGCTTTGCAAACATTGTCAATTATGGATGGTGCTGGATGAGGTATTGCTATCTCCATTGAATTCGGCATATGGAACTTCTCTGACTACGAATAACGGATGTAACATTTGAACCATTACAAAATTCATCTTTCCTTATAATAACTTGTGATTTGGGACTGCTCAAATGCTAATATATTAGCAGTTACGTCTACGTGTTAGCATCTGAGCGATCCCAAACAAGTCAACCTGAGAAGTTTGGAACTAGTGTGGTCTGAGGCCACAGAAGAACTGCTCTTATCCTACAAATAAGATAACCTATCCGTAGAGAAATTGGAATGTCCAATCCAATTAAGGTATAAAGCATTTATATATTTAAATTCATTTAAACTGTAAAAAGAAAAAGAATATAAGACAATTTGAAAGAGTGCCCTTCATTTGTAAACAAGGTTTAGTGGTTTAAAATTGTATAAACAAGTGTGTGTCATTTCGTTGTTTAACAAATAAAATCAAAAAATGTTAGTTGTACTTAAAAAACTACGTAATTATAGTCAAATTCAAATTCAAACAAGGAAGGTCCGTCGGTTAAACCTACTTATATCAAAAACAAAAGACTTGTCATACTTCAATGCTTAAACAAATCCATCTTTTTCATGGACAATTTGGTTGCCATCAGAAATAAAATGGAAGGCCTAAGAGTGAACACATTGTCCACCAATTCCCCAACTTCCCATGTCTTACCAAGGCCACAATGATTAACATTAATCTCAACGAGTTTAACAAGGAAGACCGATCGATAAACAAGTAGGTGTTTACATTGTACATGATAGATACATTTTTATATCAAAACTTCTTATACATAAATATTAATTTCGCTCAACACAACAAAATGGAAATAGCAAGATGTTTTTGGGCTAGAGTCTCTATTAATGGAGTATCCCCACCAAAAAAAGGGAAAAGTTCTACATCCACAAAACCCTATGGTTGGAAGGAATTGGTGGGTCTTATAATGCTAGTCATTTTCTCAAACCAAACATTTTATTTGTTTAGAAAAACAAAGTATAAAGAAAAAGAAAATAACAACTTTATAGATTTACAATGTTAAGGTTTGGAAATCTCATGTCAAAGCCCAAGAAGAAGATGGGCTTTTTGGTAGCTCCTGAATTCAATCAATGATCATTCATTCTAGATCATGTAAAAGGGTCCACTTTTCAACCAGCCATTCTCCCTGATCCTCGTGACCACCAATAGTGACGTGTCACCTCAAACAACCTCCTTTCTGACGTGGCCACCCTTAGCTTTTTCTTCACGTCCATAATGCTAAAAACACCCACTTTTCAACCTATTTTTTTTGTGCCACTTGACTTTTCACCATCCGCAACGGTCGCTCCGACCAATGTTATCATCCCATCTACTTATTTTCCCACTAATCAACGCCTCACATTTCATCATCAGCCCCTCCTTTTAATCCAACGCTTATTATCAACAACCACCATAACGTACCATACACCCGCGCTTTCATCTCTTCCTTTTAAAACCTTTATTTTCTCGCCTTCCGCCACTAAAATCTCTACTCCTATACTATCATCCTTCTCTGGAACATCGTTTAGATCGATAATCAAAACCTCGTAATCATGGGTAAAAAATCTTCAAATCTCTCATTTTAGAGCTTTGATTTCGTTTTCGTTTTCATTTCTCATCTGATCTGTTTTTTTTTTTTTGTGATTCGATGTGCAGGCAAGGTTAAGATCGGAATCAACGGTAAGTGATCTTGTTTTTTAAACTGAATTTTAGTTGTTTTGATATGATTTAGATCTGATTTGATGTGGATTTGTAGGATTTGGAAGGATCGGAAGGCTGGTTGCCAGAGTGGCTCTACAGAGAGATGATGTTGAGCTTGTTGCTGTTAACGATCCCTTCATCACCACCGAGTACATGGTGAGATATTAGGTTTAGGTTTACATATAGATTTTAAATCTGTCGTTTCGATTCGGTTAATGATTAGATCTGTTGTTTTTGTAGACATATATGTTCAAGTATGATTCAGTCCATGGTCCATGGAAGCATCATGAATTGAAAGTTAAGGATGAGAAGACACTCCTCTTCGGTGAGAAGTCTGTTGCCGTTTTCGGCAATAGGTAGGCTGTTGTGCATTTTTATTAATTGTTGATAATTTTAGCTTGGTGAATATGCTGATAAAGTTGTATTATGTTGCTTTTGTACTTAGAAACCCTGAGGAAATCCCGTGGGCGGATACTGGAGCTGAGTATATTGTTGAATCAACTGGAGTTTTCACTGACAAGGACAAAGCTGCTGCTCATTTGAAGGTCCTTAACCTTATCTATATGCTAATTGTTGTTGGGGTTTTTTTTTGGTATAGTGCGTGTTTACGAGATATTACATATAAACATCTATTAGATTGTGTTGTTAGTTGCTTTCTGATTGTGTTCTTTGAACTCAGCAGCGTATGAATCTGTGCTGCATTTGTGAAATTTGGCATCTCGTGTTATAGATTGAAATTACATGAATGATTCCGTCGTTTTAAGAATTGAAGCTGCATTTGTATTTCCATTGAGTATGTATTAGTTATTGATTCTTAAGGAATTGGCCTTGTGTTTTATAGGGTGGTGCCAAGAAAGTTATCATCTCAGCCCCAAGCAAGGATGCACCTATGTTTGTTGTTGGTGTTAATGAGAAGGAATACAAGTCAGACCTTCACATTGTTTCAAATGCCAGTTGTACAACCAACTGCCTTGCTCCACTTGCCAAGGTTCTATTCCACTTATGCAATGACGTTGTTGTTTTTGTTTTGTTATTATCCTTACTCCATGCAGGGTTTATTTAATACTTCTTTGGTAATACTTGCAATATTGCAGGTTATTAATGACCGATTTGGCATTGTTGAGGGTCTTATGACAACCGTCCACTCCATCACTGGTAAGGTTCATTTGTTTCAGTCTCAGTATTTTTGCCACGAGAGTTTATCCCTTGAACTTGTGATACTTAACTGTGACTTCTCCATGTTGGTATCAGCTACCCAAAAGACTGTAGATGGACCATCAATGAAGGATTGGAGAGGTGGAAGAGCAGCCTCATTCAACATCATTCCTAGCAGCACTGGAGCTGCCAAGGTAAAAATCACATGCTTTTGATCATAACTTGAGATGAGATGGCTGAGTGCCCATCGTTTTCATATTTGCAAACTCCTGCCTTGTACACTATGTGATGATTGATGTATTTGGTTGTTTCTCTTAGGCTGTTGGAAAGGTGCTTCCTGCTTTGAATGGGAAACTTACTGGAATGGCCTTCCGTGTTCCAACTGTTGATGTATCTGTGGTTGACCTGACAGTGAGGCTAGAGAAGAAAGCTACATATGAAGAGATTAAAGCTGCTATCAAGTGAGTAAAATTAGCATTATATTTGAGGGAATTGCTTTATTGGTGGCCTGTATTAGCTTATCTTAATCTTAGTATTGATTTATTTACTTGTATAAATATAGGGAGGAGTCTGAGGGAAAGATGAAAGGAATTCTTGGGTACACAGAGGATGATGTGGTTTCTACCGACTTCATTGGTGACAACAGGTAAAGACTGGTGTATTTTCGTGGTTTCTGAAATGGCCCCCTTGCTCCATTATGTTTGTTTCAGGATATTTGGATATCCTTAGTAGTACTTGAGAAGGGTATGTATCTTGCAGGAGAAATGGATTTACTGTCAAATATCTATTAGTCATTTGTAGTGTTCTCATCAGTTACCTCTGCTTGTTGCTGAAGTAGATGTGATTAATTAACTCTTTTATCTTTTTTCATTATATTTTAAATAGACCTTAGCAGTACTTGAGAAGGGAAAGGTCTAGTAGGAGAACTGGATTTGCAGTCAAATTTCTATCGGTCATTTACTGTGTATTTATTAGTTACCTCTGCCTGTTGCTTTAGTAGATGTAAACAACTGGCTTTCTTGCTATGTGTGTGTAGGGTTATCATTTCTGTTTTTGCAATTGTGTATAGGGAATTGTCATTTCTGTCTTGGAAATCCCTGAAATGATAATTCAATTTTTTACTCTGGTTTTTGTAGGTCAAGCATCTTTGATGCTAAAGCTGGAATTGCTTTGAATGACAACTTTGTGAAGCTTGTCTCATGGTACGACAACGAATGGGGCTACAGGTAATTTCTACTCCCTCATTGAATTCCCTGCAAAGGGGATTCTTTTGTTCACAATTTTGATTTGTGCCTTGTGATGCCAGAAATGCTAATTAGTTTGTATTTTGCTTGCAGCACACGTGTGGTTGACTTGATCTGCCATATGGCTTCAGTTCAGTAAAGTTTGAAGCGATGATGCCCTTGTACCCAACGTTGGAGTTGGTAGTTTGTTATTTGAGTTCGAGGCTTAATCAAAATAAAGTCGTGTCGAGACATGTTTTGAGTGCTGTATGCCAGCCAGCGTGATTATGTAGTTGTTTAGGGATAAAAAATGTTGGTTTCTTTAACTCCTCAAATTGGAATTCAAATATTTTGTTGCTAGTTATATCAATGTATGAGGTGTTTCAGAATTAAATTTCTTTTCCTACCATCACTTATTCACCCACAAACTGATATTTTCCATCTTCCTCTAAGAAAATGTGAAGTCTGGTGAAGGACGAAAATGACTTGAGTTCATGTGTAAACTGCTGGGCAACTTGTACTTGATTTAATAATTGAGGGGATGGTTTGGTTTAGAGGGGTTTAAACAATTTAAATCACTGCTAATTTTTCTCTAGGAAAAGGTATATTTTCATACCTAGGAAATTACAAGTATGTCTTAAAATTAGATGATGATAGGCCAGCAGCAGTATTATTCGAAACTGTTTTTGATTCAACAGTGGAAATGACGACTTTACACTCTTATATATGGAATAACATAACCTTTTTTAGCTGGGCTATGGTGTCGCTATTGTTCCTGTCGTCGGACATGTTCCACCACATAAGTACTCCGATGCTAAAGCTAGTAGGAGTAGAGAGATGAAATACGAGAGATGCTAAAGTTAGTAGGAGTAGAGAGATTAAAGTACCGTAGATATTTTACTCGCTGAATTTCCGCAAGTTTAAATGTAACCGCAATAGTTCAAATTTGAAAGAAGGATGATAGGCTATGAGAATAACAATTAGCAAGCTTCTTGTTCACCAAGCAGTCACGCACGGTATCTAACTATCATTCTCATTCACCCAGAATGTAATAGTTTAATTTTCATTTCACCAAATGACAACTTACAGCCAAGTTGGAATGAAGTTGTTTTGGTAGCTTGTTTATCAAAATCAACGTCCACCTGTTATTTCCTTCCACGTTATGAATTTCCATATCTTCAACAATTACCATATATTACACATCTTCTATTCAAATTTTAAAATAATCATAATAACACTGCAATTTATTATAATCTATTTCACCTCTACCTATGAAGTTAAATGCCATAATGTCCTAATCAAAAGTTAAGAAACGTTATGTTTCTTTTTTAAATTGATCTTTCTATATGTTCCAAAAATACCAAATCATTCTAATAATTGAAAGTATCAATTTTAGTTTTCTTCTTTAAGAAAGCATCAAATCAATTATTTTTCATTCTTTTAAAACAATAAAAAAAAAATAGAATTATTTGTTTACAATTTGAAATAAATTGCTCAAAAGTCTTAAGCCGGTTAACCAAATCTCAGAGTTCGAGCCTTAACATATACAAAAAATCTTAATTGAAAGAAATGTGGATATCGAAATGAGCGATCGGTGTTACACTAAATTTTTTCAGTTACCAGTTATTTTTCAAGTTTCCCGGTCATATAACTGTTTGGGCAAAGATTAATAGATCGGAAGTGAGTGAGGGACGGTTGCCGGAGCTATAAATTTGGTCAATTAAGTGGTTTGACCGGAGTTTTATTTAAATTTGAAGCTGTCCTTAAATATTTTCGAAATTAAATTGTCAGTGAGTCAGTAATTAATATAAAAATTTACAAAAAGCTCCCATTTTCAAATTTCTTCCTCCTTTTGATCTCTCCGCCAATCTTCATCCTACTTTTCTCTACTCCATATCATTCATCTTCTCCCCGTGAGCTCAAATCCAAATCAAATTACAATGAAATTCGCATTTAGTGGTTTAGATTTTGCTTAATTTGAACAACTTTCCATCTATGGCTAAACAATTTCCTATCTAGTCAAACCTGCACTTGAAGTTTTTCTCCACTCTCTCCTTCCTTATGGCGACTTCCGCCTTCAAGTCCACCAGTAAACGGACTCCGATTGGAAAAAACTCCTCCGCCGCCGCGGCCACCGATGATTCCTTCTCTTCTAACCGGGCTTCTTCAGCTCATCGTCGTTCTCGGAGCCTCAGTAGATTCTCCCGCCCTCTGTATCCGCCCGGGGATGACGCTCCGAAAGGGAGGTTTGTTAACACGGTGAGAGGATCGGGGTTTCCTGATGTTACGCTTGATGATCTTGCTGTTAAGTTCTTTGGTTCTGCTGATCGAGCCCGGAATGATGACGTCAGCCCTCGCGAGAATGGCGGTCTGTCTCAGCGAAGAGGGAGGTCTGTGTCGAGGCATAGTTCTCGAGTCAGTGAAGCCAAAGGGGGTGGGGGAAATGGAGGAGGAGGAGGAGGGCGGGTCAATTCGGATTGTAATTCGAGGAGAAGGCGGTCGGTGTCGGTTGTTCGGTGCCAGATGAGTGATTCTGAGGTGATTTTCTGGTTGGTTATTTGTTTAATTAGTTATTATTAGCAATGTATTATGCTTTTGGGTGAGATTTATTTTGTTAAGCAAGACAAAGTTTTGTTCTTTTCATTAGTTAGCAACTTGAGCATTGCATTTTCGGACGTTTTGATTCTATTATTTTCATTAATTTATGTGTGTAGGGTTTCCGCTCTTTAGCTGCTTTTGATATTAATCAAACTGGTTACTTTACAAATGCTTAAGACCTTTTGTAAAGTGGAATTGACTCATCATTCTTTTTTTAGCTCCCCATCAATCATATCTTATGCTTCTTTTTTACTTGTGTGTTTTAGTATTATTATGTGTTTATGTGTATTGTATTCTGCGTATTTGTACCTTATTTGGAATCCATATCTTTCATCGGATTTTTTGTAGGTTTGATTTGCATTTGCCATCCACAAATTTTATTTCATTTGTCTCTTTTCGAGTTCAGGCGAGCTTAAGTGGTTCATCTAGAAAAAATTTGGTTATTGCAACATGCATTACTAGATAGGGTTCGAATGGTGCAATTTGAATTGCTGGCGTCATTCTGCGGTTATGGATTTATCGGAAAAATGATCTTTTCATTTATCGTATCTTTCATTTTTTTTTTGTTTTAGGTTTGCCTTTTATGTCTTTTGTTTCCCTTTATGCTGTGTTTTCTTTCCTTTGTGGATTTTCACCGGCTTTAGTTAGGATTTGTAAGGGAGTGAATCCGTCTTTTGTCTTTGAGCTGTGTTTTTTCCTTTAATGAATTTAAATATGCTTATTTATGAGTGTGTGTGTGTGTGTGTGTGTGTGGGTGTAAGGTGGCGCGTCTGCCTACGGAATTTCTTCACTGAGAAACTTACATTTTTCCGATGTTGCCCGGCGACGTTAGGAACACAGTATCTTGGACAAGTTTAGTCTTTAAATAGTCGTACTGATATAACACCTGCTAACAATTCTTTATTAGGGTATTCATTAATATCCGAGATAACTAGTTCCAATTTGCTCAGTTGGTTTCAATACAATACTTTCCTGTTATTTATATATATCTGAGTGGCCTAATGTTTGCATATGAATGAAAACATATACTTGCTTTTTAATGACATTGAGGAGGCTGTTGACTTAGTTTTCAGTAGAAAAATAATCTTTTGCCTGTTTGCAGCTTAGAAGAAACTTTGTCACTAATGCTTTCGGGCTACTCCTTTTTGTAGTTGATGCATTTTTTAAGCACATGTTGAAAATTGAAATATAAGCACTAGAAGCCAACAACTTATAAGATATATGTGCATTTTAGTCTTATGTACAAATCGTTGAACACAGTAGTAGATATCAGCTATTGTGAATTAGAAATCAAACAATCAACCCATTGAATTTTGGTATTTGACATATGCTGTTTCCTGCAAATAGCAGAGTGATTTGGATCTTTGTCAGAATTCAAACAACGGTGGTTCTTTCAAGAGCTTAAATGGCAGAAACAACCAGGTGGCATTACCAAATAAGACAGCTGTTTCAAATCATGGACCAGGACTTAGAAGGTCTCTTAGCCAAAGAGATTTGAAGTATCATGATGGTTATTCTGTAAGCATTATGATCTCTTCGAGCTATTTTAATTTTCAACTTCTGCAAAATCCTTTGTTTGAGGGGTAAAAGAATAGTTAGGAGCTTGAATATCAATGTAGACAGTGAGGCCTCGCCCATTGGCTTGTTTTATGTTCATCTGTATCCTGATACCTATATGTTCTCAGTTCTTTTTATTAATGTTTTTCCACAACTGAACTAAATTTAAAATTTCTGGTCCTTACAGAGCCACTCATCAGTCATAACTGATGATGAAGGAAGGGATGCTCTTGCCAACATAAATGGGATCGAGAGAACCATAAGAACAGTTTATGCACAGAAGAAGGTTGGATTTTAATTGTAGTAATGACAGTTATTTTAATGTCATTGTTTACTTGATTCTTCTCACCCTGTCTGTCTACTTGTATGGTTCTCACTTTTGTTTTTCACACTTATGCCTATACCTTTTACTTTTTAGGGTGAGCATCCCATTGGCGATGATATGAATGGTGGGCTGTATGAAGTAATGAGAAAAGAACTTAGGAATGCAGTAGAAGAGATCAGAATGGAACTTGGACAAGTCTGTAATCAAGAATCTTGTGAAAATTTATTTTTTCTGTTTCCTGCCTTGCATGTTCAACTAGTGTATCTTGTTTTAGTTCTGCTGAAACTTATCTAGGTTTGTTGCTTCATATGCAGGGTATGAGGATACCAAGTGATGACCGTTTGCAAGCCAAAAATTCTGATGTTGTTCGAGCCGTTTCTACAATGGTATGGAAAGTCAAATGCAGTAATTCATCCTGTGCTATACCATGTATGGGGGTAGTACTCATTTAGTCATCATTAAGATTGAAAGCAGATAAGATCATAATGAAACTTAAAAGTCTGACCCTTTCTGAGTGTGATTACCTGCTGAATGTTTTAGCATGGTAGTTTTTAAGATGCTAGCAGCTGGTTTTTATGGCTATTTTCTTGTTGCCGGAAATCGTTTCAAACCTTGTTTCATTACTTGGAGTATTTATGTTGCTAGAGATTGATTTGAGGGAAGAATAAACACAATAAGGTGGTGTAGTTCCTGATCATCATTGTACATCCGATAAGACTGACTCATGGATGATCAGCTGATTGAAAATTAAAAAACATTTCCTGCTCTTAAGCCGCTTCCTAGTAAACTGATTTGTCAATCTTTTTTTGACAGGGAAAAATAATTAATTTCACTAGTCGTTTGATCTAGTTACATATCTATGGAGCTGCCTAGACAAATCTTTTTTTTTCTCTTTCAACATTAAATGCTTCTTATGACACTTCTTTTTGACCGACAGTCTGGACAGCGTAAACAAGAGCTACTATCAAAAATATTATTGGAGGAGCAGCGTGGAAAGGAACTTTCAAAGATTGTTAAGGAACTACTTGCTGATCCAAAGGGAAGTGCTGCAGAGAAGCCATTGCGCACTAGGAAGGTATAAATTTACCTGCTCTTATTGCCAGTTCTCATGGGATACGCTATTTTATCTTCTTATTTAACAATGTTTAATAAATATTCAGAGGAGCAACGACAGAAACAGGATGTCCACGCGGTTGACTGAGGAGGCAGAGAAATACTTCGAGGATTTCATATCAAATGTGGAAGATACAGATATCTCATCTTTAGATGGGGAAAGGAGTGATACAAGTTCGAGTATAGGTGGATTACCAAAGACGCAAACTTTCCAAAGTCCAGTCATTTCCAAGTCTGTGCCTGTTGAAATGGATGGAGTTGTACTTCCCTGGTTGAAATGGGAAACTTCTCACGATGCTTCTCCTTTATCAAGCAAGAAACCAGAGTCGACGCCAACTTCCAACACTGATTTGTGGGAAGCTGCTCAGGTGATCTATGACCTGATTAAGGCTGTCAATTTGTGATATGACATTTGACACGATTATCATTTTTGCGCCATTAGTACCACATAATGACATGGATTATATAGATCAAATGACATGATTATGCCATAATAATCATTTTAACATCTTAAACATGCATGTGCTTGATTTTTCTCTGGCTTCGTCTCTTTTGTTGCAGGAAACTATACCCGTGCAGGATTTGTGTAACCATTCGATGAGTAGCCGAGGAAGCTGGAGCCCAGGAGTTGGTCATTCCATAAACATGAATGAACTAAGTCGGAACGGGTTCAGAGACCAAGGTAGTATCCATAGGCAAGATTCGTATAGTGGAACGAGGCCACAGTTTGATGTTGAGGAGTATCTTAACCGTCCAAGTGAAGAAGATTGTCTCATGGAAAGATGGAAGCAACAACAAAGTCTCCATTCAGGCACTCTTCTACTTTGCAACCAAATGTTCTTTTAGCTATAATCTTTTATTTTAGAACTACATTTTTCGTCACTAAAAGCTAAGCTACGCTAAATTGCTAATTTCTCTGTATAGATGTTTAGATCTATCTTTTCTTTTTGGACCAAAACAGCTGGGTTATTATCTTCAATTAGATGTCATTTTTTCTATTAACCTATTCATGCACTGACAATTGCGTTCTGGGAAATCATTAGGCTTGAACACTAAATTGCACCCTAATTTAGCGTAAAATGAAAAATAAGACACTCGTTTTTTTATAGTTATTATTTCCTTTAATATTTATATTTAAATAGTGAATTGATATCATTCAAATAAATAAATCTTTATGTTCATCATAAGATCACATCAAAAAGATTTCAACTATTATTTTATAGTTATATAGCTGTCTTTATTTTATTTTTATTTTTATTTTTTGGGGTTAAAAGGTATGTCTTTATTAATGCATAGAAATAGAGTCCCCCACTTCTTATTATAAGAGAGTTTTATATTTATCCTAATCACCAAACAATATTAACCAAACTAATTTTTATTATATTATTTAAAATAAGAAACCTCCACTAATTTTCATTTCAAATAAAAAGCTTTCATTTCAATTAAAATGCCAAATATACAACTAGCTTTTTGCGGCAAAATTAATAAAAAATTTAAAGGCAATTAAAACAAGAAATAGTTACTATCAAATTCAATACAATTCATTGGTTATAGAGTTTAGGTGTTTAGGGTTTTTAGGGGTTGTAAAATTAGGGTTTACTATTGTTAATTGATTTTTTCTTAACTATTCTTTATGGCCCTGGAAATGAAAACATTGCTCTTTCCTTAAATAAGAAAAAGAAAATATAAAAAGTGATGTGCCTATTCAGCTATGTGGGTGTATATTAATTGAATAGTAAAGCTAATCGATATAGATGATGAAGCTAATTTGATAGTTTTAGAAATTTGGGAATTTGGGCGTCCACAAAATTCCGAAGTACAGGTTAGGGCGGCAATCTGGGGCTAAGCTGAAATATTAATTCTATTGTTATTCAGTTTTTAGAAGAAAAAAAATATGTTACTTATTAATAAGAATAAGTATTTGATCAGATAAATTAAGTCAATTTAAATAAAAATAAAATGAAAATATATCTGATCTATATATTAAGAATAAATGTTGATCAACTAGATTGTGTAAATTCAAATAAAATGAAGAATTTCAAAATTTCCCCAATAAAATGAAAAACACAAAAGTTTCTCATCGGATAACGCATATAGAGCTGCTAAAGTGGATATTTTTATTACTCTTTTACTTATTTATTTATTTATCCAGAAAATATTTTCACTTATTAATGAGAAAAATATTAATCAAATAGACGGAATCAATTTAAATAAATAGGAAAAATCTTAAAGAATATTCTGAACCAAAGAGATAAGATAAAATTGGAGATAAGAACTATTAAAATGGATAATTAGAGATAAGAACGAAGTTTAAATTTCTTAATTTTACTACTCCTTTATTCATTTATACCGAAAAATATATTGATAAGAATAAGCATTGATCAGATAAACTGAGTCTAAGAAAAACTGAAGATCTTAAAACATCATAAATTAAATAGATAAGACAAAATTTCTCATTCAAAAGAATATATAGAATTGTTAAAATTAATAATTGGAGATGCCGAACAAAGTTTAAATTTCTGAATCTGCCCCTCCATTATTCATCAATACATAAAATTTATCTCACTCATTAATAAGAGTAAATGTTAATCAACTAGATTGAGTCGATTTAAATTAAAATTGAGGATCTCAACGCAAGTGTTTAGCATGGATAATAAATTTGTTTTGTTCGTTTTTATCAAACTAGTCGTAGACCCACGCGATCAGCAAGCTTATAAATCATTTATAAAATTAAAATATATAATTTAACTATTTATATTTAATATTTTATTATAAACCAAAAAATAGTTATAAATTGTTTTTACTGTCGTTATATTGAAGGGGAAGTAACCTGCAAATTAAGAAAACATATTAGTTGTGTATGATATGGTTCGAGCCTTGATTAGAGAAGGCTTAATACACAAAAAAAACCCCTTAAACTTGATCAAATGTTGCAACTGTCCCCCGAACTTTTAATTGTAACAAATTACCCCTCAAACTTGGCAAATTGTAACAAATAACCCTATATTTTGAGTTTGAAAAGTCAAATGCCACGTGTCATGCCCTTATTCGATATTTGAAAAGTCAAAGTGCCACGTGTCGTGATTCTATAGGGTGTTTGAAAAGTCAAAATGCCACATGGAATGATCTTATAGAGTATTTAAAAATTTATGCATCATTGGGGGTAATTTGTTACAATTTGCCAAGTTCAGGGGGTAATTTGTTACAATTTGCCAAGTTCAGGGGGTAATTTGTTACGATTTGCCAAGTTCAGGGGGTAATTTGTTACAATTGAAAGTTCGGGGGGACAGTTGCAACATTTGACCAAGTTTAAGGGGTTTTTTGTGTATTAAGCCATTAGAGAATAAAGATTTGATGAGGACAATACGTTTAAATGTCCAAATTGTTGTTGTTAAACGAAAAACTTATAAATATAAGGAAAAGAAATGAAAAAAACATACATGAATTTCCTTAAAGAAACAAAAAATGGAAATATCAAGTATATGAATTAGATTACATGAAATAAGGAAAACGTGAATGAATTAAAACAAACCTTTGTAAATCAATTGAAGTAAACAATTAGCTTGTAACATACATGAATTTCATGAAAACAATAAAAGAATGTAAATATCGAGCATATGAATTAAATTTCATAAAATAAAGAAAACGTGGATGAATTAAAGAACAAACCTTTTCTCAAGAAAAAAAAGAACAAACCTTTGTAAAACCATGGAAGTAGACTATTTCTATCTTTGACTTTTTAAGGGATATGGAAAAGTGGAAGATGAAAAAATGGTTGAAGGTTCAATATGAAATTTATCATTAATTATTGGGTGATAAAAAAATTAAAAAAAATGAAAATTCTATTAAATTAACACGTAGGATTTTGATGAGGTGTCACGTTGTGGAAAGAATGTTTTGCCTTACCTTTATATATAGATATTTGAGTAAAATAATTCAAATTTAACTAAATTATTGACTTGATTTAACGAAATCTAGTCCAATTCAGTAAAAAACAATTACAAATATGAACATTTTTTTTAATATCTTATCCAAATTGAAAAAGCAAGGATTTGTGCATAGTCCTACCCAAAACATCACGAACATCATGAATCAAAGGGATAATGCAAAAGCTTTTCCTACGGAAACCGATAAAATTGGTGAAATTAAGTGCGTAAAGATTAATATTTTTTCTAATGTTTCAGGAAACATAATCATATAGGAGTTATGGTATTGCTTTGTACAACTTGCATTATTTTACTCGTGATATTAAGCGGTATGCTGCGAAAGCCGAGTGGGACAGGTGAGTATATTGTACAAAATTGACATATATCTTGCATAAGTTATAAATATGTGCTAACCAGTACTAAATTTTGTATTGTATGGAATATACTGTGGGAGGACGTAATACTCTTGCCGATCCAGGGTTTACTACTCCGGCTAAACTCTCAACCGTAGCCAAAATGAGGACTTGTGAAGTATTGAATGTAATCTAGGTTAGTATAATGAATGTTTATGATTTTGAACATTTATTTGAGCTAAACAACATATTGATAAGAACAAAGTTTAAATCGATTTAAATTAATATTGAGATCTCAAAATTACGGTCGGCAAGCAATACTAAATTTATTCGTTTTTATCACATATTTAAGTAAAATGATTTGAATTTAACACTATTGATTTGATTTAACTGATTTCGGTCCAACTCGGTCAAAGACAATTATAAATATAGGGGAAGGATAAAGTGTGACACATTAAGTTTGGTGTGACAACTTTTGTGGAGTGACATTGGTGGCAATTTTGTAATTAAATAGGGAGAGATGACATAATTGTAAAGAAATTGAAAAGACCATGCGCATAAGGAGATGGTGGGGGACTGATGATTTCATCACAGCAGAGAGAATAGTCTTTTAATTTGTTTCTTTAAAGTACATTTTTCCGATGTTCCCGAACTCATTTTTCAAAAAAATTTATACCGTTGGACTCGTATTAGTTAGCAGTCATTTTAAGATCCACTGTTGTCTAAAAAAAAAAACGATTTTTCTTTGATTTTTATCCATTTAATCAGTTTAATAATTTGCGGAATTTGGCTTTAGCCCGAGAACTAAAGTTTCTTAGAATTACGATATACATCTCCTAGAATTTTTTAGAATTTTCTGGACGACTTTTGATTTTTATTTTTTTAAATCTATTTAATCACTTTCATAATTTATTGGGACTAAACTATTCGGAATTTGGCTTTAAACAAAAAATTTAAAGTTTCTTATGTTGGCCCTAACAAGAACAGAATCACCTAGAGGGGGTGAATATGTGTCTAAGTTGAAAACTGAAATTTTCTAAGTTTTTCAAGAAACTTAAATTTCAGAGCCAAATTTCCTCAGAGTCAGAGGCAAGCTTACAGAAGCAGCTTCTGAGGGAAATTCTGCCTAAACACAGTTAGACTGTTTTCAGCAACATAAGTTCTGAGTTTAAGAACTTCTGGACAGTCTTCTGAACAAAGACAATGATAAAAAGAGACAATCTGTTTCAGCACTAAATATAAGCAAGCACACAGAAGCAAAAGTAACAAGTATAAGAAGGAGAAAGAAGTTTAGGAGATTCTGATGAACACGTCGATTTAAACAAGTTCGCCACAGAAGTTCTGTGACTACGTCTTGTCCCCTGAGGTCGCAGCCACCAGAGATTTTAAATCTATTATTCAGAACTTTTATGGCAAGTTCAGAAGCTCCTTTACATTAACAGAACTTAAGCTAATTTCTCACTTAGTTCTGACTAGTCTAAAGAGAGTTAAAGGATTTCCACCAGAACAACAACACTCTGTTTTCTGAATTTCTCACCCAACTTTAATCTCAACTAGATTTCTCTCTAAATCTAACTGAATATCACAAACGATATCAGTTTACAAGATTTCTATTATGAACTTGTTTTTCTTCACTCTCTAACTTTAACTAAGACTAAGCTAAGAAAGATTGAGAATGGAAAAAAGATGCTCTGTTTTTCTTGTTCAAACAGTGCGTTAAGATTTTGCTCGATTATCACGCGTAGTTGATGTAGTGGAGCTTGGCTACTATTTATAGTGAATGAGGATGACCGTTGGTGAATTTGAATCTTCAAAGGAGATGACATCAGTTGTTGTAGCCGTTAATTTGTCAAGTCTTCAAACGGTCTTCAAACACTTTGATTCCGTTAACCTTGTTCTTTAACTAAATCCGGTAAGAGATTTGAAGTTGAAGATAAGGTTGACTGGAAACATTCTTCAATTGGATCAACAAAGGGTACACAAGGAAATTCTGGTTTCGCTTGAGTAGACAATCACGCTCCTTCAAAACAGCTTTTTGAACTTTTGGCGCCTTGCATTAAATGCAAGTGTCAGAGCAATAAATGCTCGGCAGAACCCGTGACTTAGCTTCTGAAAGCTAATTCCAATTGTCTAGACTTCTGATCGAATTGGTAAAACTTCTGATTGCAAAGAACCTCTGAGAAGAGCTTTAACAGACTTCGTAGCATCGGAGCGGAGTATCCAGCTTCTGATCATTGAAGCACTGTCTTCAGCTTTCGGAACTTCTGAGTCTTTCAGGCAATCCAGAAATATTTCATTCACACCTGCTGAGTAACTTACATACAATGCTTAAACAAAAATTGTTAGTCAACATTAAACCGTATCTAAGGGAATCTTAATTTTCATCTTCTAAAACGTTTGGACATAATCAAAACACTTAGGGTTCATCATATTAGAATTACGATTTACATCTCTCTAGAATCTTTCCAGAATTTTCTCGGCAATTTTTGAAATAGTGTATTATTTTGGAATATTAGAATATTGTTGTTGGGATATCAGAGTATTATTTTGAAATATCAGAGAATTTTGTTGGAATATGAGAGTATTATTTTGAAAGATCAGAGTATTATTGTTGGAATACCAGAGTATTCTTTTGAAATATTAGAGTATTTTTGTTGGAATATCATAGTATTTTTTGGGAATATCAGAGTATATTATTTTGAAATATCAGAGTATTCCTCTTGCAATATCACATTATTTTTTTTGGAATATCAGAGTATTCTTTTGGTAGATTAGATTATTCAAAGTAGAATACTGCAATATTTCAAAATAATACTCTGTTATTCCTATAAGAATAATCTATTCCAAAATTTGCCCAGAAAATTCTGGAAAAATTCTAGGAGGATAAAAATTTTAATTATTGGTTTAAAGCCAAATTTCGTACAGTTAAGTCCCAATAAATTATGAAAGTGGTTGAATGGATAAAGATTTAAAAAAAAATCAAAAGTCCCCTAGAAAATTCTAGAAAAATTACAAAAAATATATATTGTGATTCTAAGACACTTTGATTCTCGAGCTAAAGCCAAATTCTGCACAATTTAATCCCAATAAATTATAAAAATGATTAAATGGATAAAAACGAGATTAGAAAGCAAGAATCTGTGTCCAGTCGTACTTAAAACATCACGAATCCCATAAAGTTTTCTCATGGAAAAGATATATAGATATGCTAAAATATATGGACAAAAGTTTAAATTGATTAGTTTTATTTTTCATATTTATTTATACAGAAAAATATAACTTTCTTTTTATGAAAATATAACTTACTTTTTTTTTGGGAAGCTGAAAATATAAGTTACTTATCGATAAGGAATCAATTAGATTAAGTCCTCTTTTCGAAAATCTCTTCTACCTAACCACCTCCTAAAATAACTCAAGTTCAGTTAGGAGTGTTCAGTTAGGAGTTTTCTAGTTATATATACGGCAGATAAATCATTGGTAAACACAGTCTCAAAACAAAGAAAACAAAAAATGGCAGAGACAGAATTAAAGAAGCAGACATCGAGTGGTGATCAGAAACTGAAAGAGCTCAATGATTGGCTTCCGATCACCAAATCAAGACATGGGAACTGGTGGTACTCGGCTTTCCATAATGTCACTGCCATGGTCGGAGCTGGTGTTTTGGGCCTCCCTTATGCCATGTCTCAACTCGGATGGTATGTTTCTTGTTCATGTCCATGTTCGTTTTCATTTGGAAAAAGAAAAAAACTATTTAATGAAGTTTATATTTAGAAATAATTTCTCGTGTATGTTCCATGCATGTGGAATAGTTTATTACTACTCTTCAGTCTAATCAATAGTACAGTAAAAATAAAATACTTGTATCGTTGCACAAATCTAATTCAGAAATACTGATTTTTGTTTCTGGGACTAATAAAATCGATGACGGTATTTTGTTCGTTGCTTGTTTCAGATCAACTACAAATAATTCTGCTTTGACTCCAATTAACGACCAAAAATAGACGTATTTAGAACAAACATTTGGTCGCTAAAGGGGGTGGTAAATGCAACTGTTCCAAGATTTCCTTTTGTTGATTCATGGGGAGCTTAAATTACATGTATTGAGTGCTTTTGCCGAAAAAAATTGAAGCCTTGTATATAGTTATCAGCATTTTTTAGCAGACACATGGACAATGACTGATTTAGGCTCTAACGGCAGTTATCGTTTTGGTATTCTGCCTCTATCCGGAAAGCGTGCTCTTGGGGAATAATACTAAATTTATATATATGTTTGACGTTTTTGCATATAAACTAAAGTTTCGTGCACAATTTTCATAGATTTTTCAACTTTATAATGGCTAGTTGCTCAAGTCCTCGCTAGTGCGTGCTTGAGTGACCCTCCGTAACCCTCCTAGATGTGATTGAAGGTTACCATTTTATACAGCAAAACCTCTACAAGTTTCATAAATCTCAAAACAAAATAAACCAACTGTTGAGTTTTAATTTCTAAACCTAAGGAACCCTCCTGGATGTGATTGAATCTTACAGTTTTAGAATGAAAGTTCCCTGATGTGAAATGATGTATTAATTTTTTCAGGGGTCCGGGAGCCGCAGTACTGACATTATCATGGATAATCACCCTATACACACTATGGCAAATGGTGGAGATGCATGAAATGGTAGAAGGAAAGAGATTTGATAGGTACCATGAGTTAGGGCAGCATGCCTTTGGAGAAAAACTAGGGCTGTGGATAGTAGTACCAATTCAACTAATGGTAGAAGTAGGGTCTGATATAGTGTATATGATAACTGGGGGCAAATCTTTGAAGAAGTTTCATGACACTATTTGTGGCTCAGAATCTAAATATTGCAAGGACATTAGCACTACTGGTTTCATTGCAATATTTGCCTCTATCCACTTTGTTCTTGCTCAATTTCCTAGTTTTAATTCCATCACTATTGTCTCTATTGCTGCTGCTGCCATGTCCTTGAGGTACCTACTTCTTTCTGTTTCTCGTATATATCTTATCCTGAACTTATATTGTATCTTTTCCTTCATACGTATTCTCGGAATACTCTAAATTTTGTCCATGCATAATTATCGAATGTGTAGTAACATAGGTGGACTCAAATTAGCCTATATGCTACTGTGAAGATTGAATTGTATTTCTAATTAAATGTTACTAAATGTGATTCAGTTACTCAACAATTGGATGGGTAGCTTCAGCACACAAGGGGCCTGCACCGGACGTGTATTATGGTCCGAGGGACAAAACATCTGCCGGCCAAATGTTCAATTTTTTCGGAGCATTAGGCGACGTAGCATTTGCCTATGCAGGACACAGTGTGGTACTAGAAATCCAAGCCACAATACCTTCCACCCCTGAAAAGCCTTCCAAAAAACCCATGTGGAAAGGTGTAGTAGTTGCATATATTATAGTTGCTTTGTGCTATTTCCCAGTTGCTTTTATTGGTTATTGGGCTTTTGGTAGCAATGTTGAGGACAATATCCTCATTTCCCTCCACAAACCTCGTTGGCTCGTTGCGGCTGCTAACATGTTCGTTGTTGTTCATGTCATTGGAAGTTATCAGGTAAAGTTTAGCGTTCCACCTATCTATTTATCCATTTTTGTAATATCTAATAGATGATTTCACTGTACTAATCTTGTAGTTATATATTTTTTATAGGTTTTCGCCATGCCAGTGTATGACATGTTGGAAACCTTTCTAGTTCTAAGAATGAAATTCAGTCCTAATTGGAAGCTCCGATTAGTCACTCGATCTACATATGTTGGTGAGTATTAATTTTACAACTTGAATTCAGTTATCATTTTATAAAAGTTTCATTATGGAAATCATATATATAAATGTTAATGCCAGGATTGACAATGTTCATTGCAATGACATTCCCATTTTTTGGTGGCCTTCTGGGTTTCTTTGGAGGCTTTGCTTTTGCTCCTGCATCTTATTTTGTACGTCAATGACTCCTCAAAACTTTGATTTTAAAACGTTTTATGTTCCCCGCATTCGTTTCAGAAGTAATTAATTTTACGTTCGGTTTTGCAGCTTCCATGCATAATGTGGCTTGTCCTATATAAACCCAAGGCGTTTAGCTTATCTTGGTTAGCCAATTGGGTAATGTTCTAGACTTAATATATAGTTATACAGTTTAAACAGTAAAAATTTACAAACATAAGTTGCTAATTTTTGGATTAAAATTTGATTATGAAAACAGGCATGCATAATACTTGGGATGACATTGATGATATTATCTCCAATTGGGGCACTTAGGAACTTAATACTCCAAGCCAAGGAATTCAAATTCTACTCTTGAAGATTGATCATTTTTTATTAATTAGGGCTCTTATCTAGTACATTATAAGTCTTGTTTTTTTCACCAAGGCCTATATTAGTTGGTTAGATTAGCTCTGTTTATATTTTTCTCTCTTTCAAATAACTTAATATTGTCTTCTTGATTATTATCTTTTATCCAATAATCAAGAATGTTTAGCCCTTAATTAATTCCTACCTCTCCTTTTTCTTTTATGTAAATCTTATTTATTTTAATTTTGGAATAAGAGTCAATAATATTATAATACCGTTAGCATTGTAAACAAAATGGAATTCTAATCTCAACCTGTAAAATTGATCAATTGAGGATAGTGACTGATTAAAAATGCATGAATATATTCAATATCTTCAAGGGTTCAATAGAGTTCTTTTATGTGTTTACTCTAAAAACTTAAACTCCATATAAAAGTGAAAAATGGAGTTCTTCCATAATAAATGGATGCACAAGTTTTGTTCAGTTTTATCTTAATCGATATCCTTAATTAAGGACCAATCATATTTTCAATGATGAATAATATTGAAAGCAATTACTCTTAATCCCAAAATTCTCGTACAAGTTTTTACGATTTTTTGTTATTACGATTTTACGAAATTTTACTATCTCTTTGAACAATTGTTTCTCCAGTTCGAGCCAATATCTTCACAATCTGAGCATTAATATACATTTATTTAGCCTCAATAATCATTTATTAATCCTCACTTCGGTCCAATTCTGTTATTCATCAGTGATTCACTCCAAAACCAAGCTTTTGGTAATCCTAAAATCAATTTCAATCAAATAATTGTTCTCACTGGTCATTTTCTAAATATTATTCTAGCCACCATGATTCCATGAACCTCCATTTCTAGTAGATCCTAGTCTGATCACATCTTTGATATCCAAACTCTAGATCCTAGCTTCTCTTTAGTCTAAAACTGGTGAAATTTCTATCCGCCCGAAATTATTAGCATGAATCAAACAACATAATTACATGAATCTAAATTGACAAATTATATATATAGAATAGTTTCACGGTATAAATTAATATTTTAGTGCATTTTTAACATGGCGTAAAAATTATTTCCATTATATTTAAAATTATTTATGTTCCTCCGAGTGAAAGTTTGCTATAAATTCCCGCTAATTATATTGTTTTTCATTGTACTCAAAAACAGAGGACTAATAAATACAAATTTCAAATAGTTGCTCGCTAAATAAGTCATCTCTTGTGTTGCAAAAGCAAAGTGACGAAAATAGACAAATTTCGGTTGATTTAGGCAATCATTTTGAAGTGCAAACGATGACGTTTAAAGCCATTCAGTTTGGTATAAATTGCCGCTAATTTTAAGGCGGTTTCTAAAACAGAAGTTTATCCAAATGCAAGTCCTTCAGACAAGTCACTTCTTCTTCTTCTCCCCTAAACCCCTAAACCCCATCTCCGACCACCGCCGCACATGGCGGCATCCCATCTTCTCCAAACCCCAAATCCCCTCTTTACAAACCCTAACACCTCCCAACTCCTTCAGCTCCGACGAATTCCCCGTCGATGACACTTTCGCCCAAAATTTTGGCCCCCGGGACGACCAAAAGGAAGAAGAATGGCGTCGCAAGAACTGGGTCGACCGCGGTTGGGCCCCATGGGAAGAAATCTTCACCCCGGAAGGTGATTTCGCCCGAAAATCACTCAATGAAGGCGAAGAAGTCCCTCTTCAATCCCCTGAAGCTATTGAAGCTTTCAAAATGCTTTCCCCGAAATACCGCCTGAAGAAGATGAAAGAAAAGGGTTTGACTGAAGATGAGTGGTATCAGAAACAGTTTGATTATCAAGGAGAGATTCCTCAACCGTTGGTGACGCAATGGGCGGCCCCTTTGGTTTTGAGACACGTTCCGCCTAGAGATTGGCCTCCGAGAGGTTGGGAGGTTGATAGGAAGGAGCTGGAGTTTATTAGGGGAGCTCATAAGTTGTTGTCTGAGAGAGTTGATGTTGAGGAGATCGATAGTCGGGTTGAGAGTGATGTTGAGGGTATGTCGTATGAGAGGTATAAGGTTTTTTTGAAGCAGTATAAAGAATGGGTTGAGGCGAATAAGGATAGGTTGGAAGAAGAAGCTTATGAGGTAGTACATTTTGATGTCTAAGTGGGTTTTTAGTAGTTTGATTAGATTTTTGAGACTAATGTGCGTGTTTTGTGTTGATTTCAGCATGACCAAGATTATTATCCTGGTAGAAGGAAAAGAGGGAAAGATTATAAAGATGGCATGGTAGAATTCATTTCTAATTGTTCTTGATTTTGCTGTTTGATTATTTATAGATGGTAATGGTGGTCTTTGTTGTTCTTCTTGCAGTATGAACTTCCATTTTATTATCCCGGACAGGTAAATTGGAGCTTATACTGGTTTTTTCTTCACAAGATTACACCTTTCTGTGCTTTCATTTATTCTATAAAATGTTATAATGGATGGGAGCTTGATTTACAGTCAAGTAAATGTACTGGCCGGATGGTGTTATTTATAAACTAGTTTATAATGGAAGACAAGTGTATTCTTTTATATTACTTGTATGGGCCAAAATATTTAGTAGCGTGTTCGGATGTCTATGAATTTGTGCAAGGACCATAATTGTCAAATGGCTCTTTCCCACACAATCATTATCAATCATCTCTTTCCTTCCTATACCTATTCCTTAAGGTAAACATTGCTGGTGTGTCTTCCATGAACACCAAGGCAGATGTGCACATTAGCTTTCATCACAAGTGTTCCTTGCATTTCTCAAGCGTTCCAAGATTTCTATTATGTACATATGCTGATTGTTGGCGTTTTCGGCAATGCTTACACAGATTTGCGAGGGGAAAGTAACCACTATACACTTGCATCAAGGAGCCTTTGTTGATATTGGTGGCGTTCATGATGGGTGAATACAATCTCTATTTGTCTTTCATAGAAGTAATACAAATGATATTTTAGATAGTTCAAAGAATATAAGTTTTCAATGTCAACCTTCCTAGAAGGTGTTTTGTTATATATTCATTTCTAAAAGTTCAGAAAAGCTATGAATTCTGAAGTTCCCAACCAGATTTGAATATTTTGTGTGTTTCAGGTGGGTTCCAATCAAAGGTAATGATTGGTTTTGGCTCCGTCATCACATTAATGTTGGTATGCATGTCATTGTTGAGATACTGGTGAGTGATCATTTTTATGTCCCAGAAATGACTATTATTTTTCTGCATGCTTGCTAATTTTCCCCTTATTTGATTTTTCAAATGATATGGACTTAAATCCCTCATGTACTGGACTTATTCATGTTGATCAGTTTGATTGTTTTGCAGGCTAAGAGAGATCCTTACCGTTTTAGGTTTCCTATTGAAATGCGTTTTGTGTGGCCCAACATAGATCACCTTGTGTAAGGACTTTCTCTTCCTTTATTTAGTGTCATTTCATGCTTTTGACCAATTTCAAGTACTTCTTCCCATATATCTGAATGTTGTTGACTTGTGGGATGTTGGTGCCTGCTAGCAGTGGAAATCACTACGTGATCTTCATTGTATAGAGCATATCATCTGATAGAGGGAAAAAAAATGATTCAAAAAATAAGGAGTTAATAATATTATAATATTTAGTTGAGTTCCGCTAGTCTATCATGGAAGTAGTGATGGCTAATAAAATTGGTTACCCTTCATCTGCAAGTCCACTTTTTTGTCGTATTTTGATTAATTTTTATTTATCTATTTTTCAGTTTCAACAAATTTGAATCTCCACCAATATTTCATCGAGATGAAGACACCAACCCTGACGAATTACGAGTATGTTTTGCATATTTACACCACTTTTCCTTTAGTTTGATGCTTTCCTTTGTTTACTTGTCCATGTTCTTTTTTCACCCAACATAACCTTCTAAGTCAATGGATGTGATATTCGAATTTTGGATGACGGACTGAAGCTCCAATGAATGACATGTGGAGTCATCATTTCTTGTGGGCGACAGGTGGTCATTGATCCCATTTCCAGATTATCTTTCATCTCGTTTTTTATTAAATTAATTTAAGAAATGCGATCTTCGTGAACTCAGCTTCACCAATACTAGAGATAGTCTGCTAGTGGGACTATATTCCTTGGCTGTGGGTTTGTTGGAATGTGAAGAGAATAATTTCTCCAGGAGTGTTTTTTGATTTGGCATGATCTAAAGAATTTTCTTTTGGCTCCTTCATTTTAAGCTCATCTGCTATATATCAAGTCAACCAACTTTTGCAGCGTGATAGCGGAAGGCCCCCTGTTCCTAGGAAATATCCAGAAGGAAAAGCAGAAGAAGAACCTCTTTTGTCAAATCACCCTTATGTTGAGAAGGTCTGTAGCATATACTATACCCTGATTTAGCCATGAAATTATAGCCGATGTCTAATGCAGTGTTATTATTCCTTTTTAATGAACTGTACACTGATTCATTATTGGTATTATTATTTATAACAGTTGTGGCAAATCCACATGGCCGAGCAAATGATTTTGGATGACTGGGAGACTAATCCTGAGAAGTACAAGGGCAAGAGACTTTCAGAATTAACTGATGACGAAGATTTCGACGAAGAAAATAGTGTTGAATACACAGAAGCTTATTACAAGAAAACCAAATTGCCAAAAACGATTGTGGTCTGTACTTTTCTTCTGAAATTGAATCCATTAGAACACAACGAACTATTATTACGATCTCTTCTGTTCTTTGGCAGAAACAAAGTGTTAAAGAACTTGACATGGAAGCAGCTTTAGCAGAACGAGAGGTAGCTATTCTTTCTTTTTACCTTTTCCGCTGTTGGAAGATCATTCTTGGGTTCATTGTCATCTTTTCTGCTTGCAGCTTCACAACAAACTAAGGATAGAAGCAACAGAAAGAGGGGAGAAATATAAAATTGCTGCCCTGAGGCGAAATATCGAGATGGATGAGTATGATTTAATGCATTGGCGTAGATCATTTGAAGAAAGAGAGGCTTTGCTAAGAGATATTAGCTGGTATGTGCTCTAGTAAGAATTTTCTTTGTAATTTTTGGAGTTTTCTAGTATGAGTTTTCTTGTTCACTCAAAGAGGTATGGTTTAATCCAGCCGGCAAGCTCTTGGTTTGCCATTGGAAGAACCAGGAAGGTATAAACCTGATAGCTTCTTCGGGAAGGATCAATATGATCCGGAAGATCCACTATACCGATACGACTACTGGGGAGAGCCGAAAAACTCGGAAAAAAGTAAACAAGAGAGGATGAGAGATGCTCACAACAAATCTATTGTGGGAAAAGGTACTGTTTGGTATGAAATGTCTTACGAAGATGCGATCAAACAGCAGATGCTAAGGGAAGCTAGCGCCAAGGACGAGAAACCAGACCTGGATGAAGATTCAAACATAGATCTCAATGACGACGAAGAAGATTATGATGACCTTGATTACAGCTTTTTAAGTGACTTAAGTGACATTGTAGAACAACCTGTTGTAAATGGTACAAGGTCTTCTGGATTGTCGGAGGAGGGTATGTTTGAGAGTTAAATGAAGCTTTCTAGGGAATGTTAGAAAATTATTACATAGGATTAGTATACAATTTGAAAATCTTGTAACCTAATTGAGGACTGTTGAGATGTAATATTTTCGAATTTTGAGATTTTGTTTGTCCAATGCTAGCATCCATGGTTTGTTATTTTGTAATTTCGTAGGTGAAATGTTATTCTTTTTGTTTGGAAGTTTCGTCATTGAATATATTTGAAAATTTATCAAATTGTTAAACACATGATTGTGAATCAAAATAAATAGCCACAAGGCTGATTCCAAATATGGATCCCATGACATAACCCAAGAACACTGCACGAAATCACTAACCACATGATTTCAACATGGAAGTTTATGAATTGGATTTAGATATTTCTTACTTGGAGAGAACCTGAAATGGCACGACACAAACCCGATAAGGTTTAATTCACGGAATTATTCATATCCCACAAATAAAGACTTGAAAAGTAGACAATTATATAATAGTTGATAAGGATGAAGTGAAAGAGAATAACTATTTCTAACTTTATAGATGAAAAAATGGTATGTTTAGCCCATGTTTAGATGAAAGTTGATAAAAAGTTAATTGAAGCAAATTTAACACAAATTATTAATTTAATCACACTGAGCTTTTTAGACGGTAAATAAATAAAAGTTAATGAAGTTTCATTTTCTTCTGTTAACCCGAAACCTTAAAACCTTCATGTTAATTTACGATCATTCCTCTCATTAATCTTTAACCTACATTTCCATCACTTATCATTTTATTCCCTTCTTCATACCTCCATTAACCTTCCAACTATAATCCCTTCTTCCTCTGATCAGGCTAAATTTTGTTTCATTTTATTCTACAAGCCAAAGACATCTCAAGACTGAAAACATAAAATATATGGTACATCACATCCCTGAAACAGCCTCCTCCGGCCACAAGTAGGAACTTAAAAGTCGCAGTCTCGAACTACAATGATGAAGTCTCTAAAACTGAGCAAAATATCAATTACTAAATTTACAATTCCCAACAGTTAAATATGAACTACAATATCAGACATACAGCCTCTACTCGTTTTTTTTTTCTTATGAAAGAAAAAGGAAAAGATATGAATGCCATTTATGTGTGTCTTGATTGAGTATATTACAATTCCTAGCTTTTACCCTCCCTAAAATTCACCACCATCATACACCCACCCGAAAAAACCTCAACTCTAATGACAGACACAGCTAGAAACGCTCATCACTCCCAACAAACTACTACAATTTTACGTTACAAGCCATGTCTTCTTTGCCCAACAGAAGTTTGCTACATACTAGTCGACAATCAGGCTAATTATGTCTCCATTTTTAAGCCTTCTTCACACAAGGATCATCTACGAATCACAAATGCTCATCATATTTCTGTTGGCCTAATAGAACCGAGGACAATCTATTATACTGTTCCCACACAGCTCAACAATCAAGGAGAAGGGAAGAGAGCAGAAAATGTCAAGCATTTCGTATGACAACTTCATCAGTCAATTTCTCCTTCCTCGACATCTTTCACCAGCTCTATATCTTTCACCGGCTCTGGGTCTTTTACCAGCTCTGGAAGACTTTGGGGTGGTTCGATTACTTCCTCAACTACTTCCTCCTCCTCATCATCATCTTTTTTAATGTATAGTCCAAGTTGTTCCAATGGATTACTACTTCCCTGAATTGTCTCCTCAATAAAACTAGGCAATTCTTCGTCATTTGTCGCTCTCAGCATTTCGAGGTCTTCCATAAAGTAACTATTCTCATTAATCTCGACAGTTTTTTCCATCTGAATACACCATACAACTTTTGTTGACATTTCCCACAAGGAATTAGCCTTTGCTAGCAGAAATTTAATGAATTGAAAAAATTTACCTGTTGCAATGCTTGTCGTGCTGCTTCTCTTTCCTCTTCTCTTTTCCTTTTTGCTTCAGCTGCTGCTTCAGCAGCAGCTTTCTTTTGAGCTTCTTCAGCAGCCTTGGCCTCAGCTAGTAAACGTGCTTTTTCTGATCACCAAGTAAACAGATAAATCATCCACATATACAGAAGAACTTAGCGTATGAACATTGCCAACGAAACTCAAACTTTCAAGGTTTGGATATGATTTGAAACCTTCTTTCTGCCGCCGCTCAAGTTCCTCCTTCTCCAGTCTTAATTTTTCAGGATCCAACTTTTCAACCTGAAATTAATTAAGATTAGATATCATAAGTCCATCGAGTAATATTCACAAATAGTAAGGGTAGTCAACAGAACTTTTGCTGAACTAACCTTTTCAAGTGCCTTTGCACGAGCTTTAAATATGGTGTCCGCAAAGCGGTTCCTCAAAATAGCTGCACGATACAATTTATCAGGAGAGACTTGTCTCTCAGGTTGATCACTCTCTCCTGTAATTTTACAGCATATTTGGTAAGATAAAGCCCCAAAAGCAATAGCATATGGTCCTCCTAATGATTATGCTTACCCTCTTGAATGCCATCTATCTCAATATTTGTTGGTTTACCCTGAGAATCTGGCTCAACTGTACCCAATCCATTTGCAGATTCTAAGAATCAAAATGGAAACATAATTCAGGAAAACAATCGCCGAAGCAATCAAGAAAGGGTGAAACATTAGACACATTCATGATGCAAGTCAACACTAAAAACTCACGATTCCCAATGTCCGTATCAACAAGATCACTTCTCTTCTGTTCTAAACTTTCTACAGATCCCACATTTTCCTAGAATGAGCAGGAGACATAAAGGAGAAAACAGATGTTAGGGACAAATAAAAAGATGAGCCCTCAGAAGCTATTAACCTAAGCCAACAACATTATACCTTCGTAATAGTACCAGGAACTGGAGCTTTAGCTGCTTCAGATTCACTGTCAGATGAACTACCAGAATCTGAATCTGAAAAGAAAGGTATACAAGCAGCAGAAGAATATTAGATCACAAACACACACAAGTGAATTTCAATAAACATAATCACAATGAGCAGACAAACTTATATAATAATAATAATAATAACAATAATAATAATCATAACTGCATATATATAGCTTATAACAAATAAGATACCGATGTTTACTAAAATCAAGAAGCACGAATAAATTGGAAAAGAAAGAGGCATTCTGAATTTTATCCCCTAGCCAAGGGATCTTTTGAACATTGATGTTACAACACCTAGGGCCACATGTAACATATCAGATAAGATATTTGCACTTGTTAGTTCAAATAAAATGCAGAAGTAAAAAAAAGAGGCCCTCTGAATTCCACATACCACAAACCACATACAGTCAATTCTAAAAAGTAGAAATTTAATGCAAAGATCAGCTTTTGACATAGCAGGACAAAATCCTTTGCCCCGCTTCAGTTCTGAGAGACAGCAACTTAGAATAATGAAAAGGAACTAAAGATAACAATGGATATAGAGCTAAGCCCCAATCCCCACAGGAGAAATTTCCTCTCTACTAAGTAGAGCCACGGCAACAGCACCCAAAATCATTAAACAAGACTCTATTTTCCCTCTATAACCCTCCATACATACTAATGAATTATACCCTAAATACTAATGACTAATACCCTAAATACCCCTTCCCCAAACATCTCATTCTCTTCAAGATATTCCTACTAGTGGACTAGACTTATTCTCTATCAGAACCACACAAAGAAGTTCAACATATATGATGAGAATAGCAATCTCGTGTAATTATTAAAAATCATCAGCCTCTTACAAAACATGTATACAAATGGAACAAGACAGCTAACTCTCACCTACGTTCTCACCAGCTGTGTTCACTAGACAGCTCAAGTATTCAGATAAAATAGAACTTCCATTCAAATGGAGCAATATTTCTTAGTGAAATTAAAATATATTAGTCCCACCATTAGAATTAAAAACTCCACCTCAGAAGCTAATAGAAGCGGTTACACAAAATTGCAAAACCATGCTGTAAAATGACTAACTTTTGCAAGTACCAGAATTTTCAGCACATACTTGAACACATTTGTTTATTTACCCTGCCACATGCATTTTATGGTCTGGTACCTCCAGATTCCAGCGAGCAATTTCATCAAAAAATGTAGTTTTACAGCATATATATGTATGATCACCTTGGACAGAATGATCTCACCTTGAGCAGGCTTATAAGAAAATATCAAAGGTAGACCCAGACATATGCATGAAAACATGCTTATATAAGATTCAAGTTCTCTATCCAGATTATTATAGCATCGAAATTCCATAAACTGTACTGCACATGAGCATAAAACTCGAAAACAGGGGTGCACTCCTAGATAGCTTGGTAGCTAACTACCTATGCGTGGCAATTGCATTCACTGTACGACTTAATTCGATTTTAGGTATTAGAAAAAGCTTATGTTTGATGGATATCAGAAAATTGAACACAGAGAACACAAATACGAAGAAGCAGAACTTACTGATAATGGATAAATAACTAAAGAACAAAGTAAACGATAATCTAATACAGAAGAACTATCTCCTATACTACCCTAGGCATAGCTGTTAGACTCTTACGATTCACTATTCAATTTGTGCTTTCAAGTCGACTCAGCTCCATTTCGATACGAATCTATAGGGTGAATCTAAATTGCACATAATCTTACAATTCGGGTCGATTCAGCTCTATTTTGAGCGGAATCTAAGGCGAATCCAAGTTATCACGAACTCTAAATTGTTATTTATTAAAATTAGAACCCTAAATAAGGAGTTAAATTAGTGGAGAAAGAATCAATAAGAAATTTAACAAACATGACTAACAATCAAACATATAAACATGAAAATTCAATTTCAATATGCAAGTACCACCCCATCCAAATCAGAATACATCTTTGCTTTGTCGTGGTGCACAACAATTGATTAAAACCAAACTAGTTTCATAATCATTCATCAAAATCTTCAACAACACAACCTACTAAGCTCACGCTAGACTAATATTTGATAATATATAGAGGTTTAACATGGAAGATATCTTATATTTATAATACTATCAACTCAAACCAAATCTTAGGATTCGATTCACGAGTCACAAGTCACAAGTCACAAAATGAGGATTTTGATTCACGAGTCGAACCTCAATTTGACTACTATGACCCTAGGAGAGAAACCCTCCTCCCAAGCCAAACGGCCGATTCCCACAACAATTTTCCAAATCCCCCTTTCCATGCTCCTCACTAGTCTATTTTTAAGTTCTAATATGACAACCCGAGCTAATCATAATCCACAATTCCCATACTGCCCCTATCTATCACATTCTATATCAATGTTCAAACTTCCAATCACCAGAATAGCAACAAAAAAGAAGAAAAGTTGAAGTTTTAACAATATTATCTTTCAATAAACATATCATGTAGAAAATTAGGCATCCTTCAAACTAGATGTACATGCCAACAATAATTATTTTCCGTTCTTAACAATCAAAGATAGAAAAGTTGAAGTTTTAACAATATTATCTTTCAATAAACATATCATGTAGAAAATTAGGCATCCTTCAAACTAGATGTACATGCCAAAAATAATTATTTTCCGTTCTTAACAATCAAAGATTGTTGTTCTGAATGCAAGTCGGAGATTCATAATGGCTCATCAAAGTTATAATAGATATGAAGCTTTTTTTTCCTGCGAGTGAAAGAATTAAGATGAATACTACATATTGATCAAATAAATCAAAAAAGTCTACCATAATTAAAAATGTATGGTATATAGAACAAGAACAGCATTCAGAATTTCACATCTGGCAAAGATAATTTTCTCAATCAATCTAGAGTTTTCAAAGATCATATAAAATCGGCATTTGCATGCTCTCAGAAAGTCCCGAGGCAACAAAACCAAATGCTGCTATCCAAAGTTCAAATCATTCAAGTGAATTCCAAACATGATAGTGATGAGCAAAGATTACCAGAAGATGATCCTGAATCGCCACTAGAACTACTTGAGCTACTGCATTTAGTATTTTTATTTGCTGCATCTTTCTCAATCTCCACAGGAGGATAACTTGAGATCAGGGGATCATTTCCACCCCCAACAATATCTATATCTTCATCAACTGGTTCATTGCCTGAAGATATAATGCATAGGTTTTAAACTGGCTACAAAACAACTGCTACACATATGCATTGTCTAGTAAACTCAGTCTGCAAAAATATGGTTAAAACATTACCTTTGCATTGCGGCAATGATGAATTGCTGAATCCAGACTCATTACGAAGCTGCATGGAAACAAAGCATGACTAACATGAAATTTCCAGAAGAAACCGCATCTTATCCAAGTAAGAAATTTAAAAGAAAAAAAAGAGAGCCATATCCCTTTACATTCACATGATTGCAAAAAAAAAAAGGGAGATATACCTCCATTTCGCAGGGTTCAGCTTTACCAGGGTTCTTTCGTTTCTCGAGCAAATAATCATCTAAAAGCTTCCTCAACTTAAACAATGTGTCATTGCTCAGAGCATCAATATCAATCTCAATTTCATCTTCACCAGTCTGGTCAGCATGATGACTATGCTCTTTCAAAAAGTCAATAATGTTTTCAGGCAGTTCACCCAGCAAGGCCTCCAGTTCCGTGCTCAAACTATGCTTCTCTTCATCTGTCATGACCCGCCTAACAGGTTCTGATTTAACCTGACTGTTGTCATGTGCAATTTTTTTCTTTTTTGCTGGAAGAGTGCCTATATTCGTTTCCATTTTAACAGCGCCACAGTCAATTGGGAACGCTTGCTCTGCACCTGGAAGCTTCTTCTCTATGGGTTTAAACTTTGTTTCAAAAAGTTTACCAAGGGCATCAGCCATGATGTGAACATCATTTCCAGGCGGGTTGTACTTCAGTGCATTTGAAAATGTTAGACGCACGTCTGCAGCAAAAGCTAATGGACTTGAATATGCACCTGAAGCTATCTTGGTTTTTACTGTACCCAAATCCATTGGATGTTTAATAACAGTGAAATAATCAGGTATTTTTAACTTAACCACGTCAACTGGTTCGTTGAAAACCCAAGCAAACTGATGTTGCATCAATCGATGTAATAATGTCTCACACTGTTTCATTAATATATCACTCGAAGTGCTACCATATGCAGCTGGCTTGACTGATTTTTGGTGCCCGTTTGCAGGCCTTTTTGTTTTTGCCCCAGTGCGACCAGGAGGGCCCTTTTTCCTGCTCTGTGAAGCTGACACTTCAACTGACCTATTTAAGACCTCTACAGAAGGCTTCTTTTGGCCATCACTACAGCTCCAAAAATCACTAGAAGGCGACAATATAACTGCATTGGAATTGATAGAAGCCACTTTTCTCTGGAGAACCCGGACTAAGTCAAGTTCCTTTTTCAACTTCAGCTCTAAATTCTTCCTCTCTGACCTAGACATCTTCGACACTGGCAAGACTTCGACTGGGACACCAAAATTATCATTGCCATCAGGATTCAAACTAACCAATTTCCTCTTAGGAGCATAGGAACCCTCTGATACTGTCATCTCAGTGTCAACCCGGCCAGAACTCCCAAATCCCTCTGATTCACCTACAGTTTCAACAGCATGTCGGTAATCAGGAACGAAACCGGACAAATGCCCTTTAGAATACTTTCTAGATTTCCCCATTGGTTGTGAAAGGGAACACTTCCTTGATTCCTTCTGCCCAACAAAGTCTATAGGAACAGTTGGTGCCATGAGATTAAATCCCAATTACCGCACATGTCAACCTTCAAAATTGTATTTTATTACTTGACTTCACTTTCAAGAGTCTAGCTATACCAAAATGTGTATATTCCTTGATATACCGGACTTCAGTTAACTCAGTTCGATCAAAATTACATTCGTTAAGCTCAACAGCACCCGTATTATTTCTCGCAACAATGTAGATCCTTTTCCGGCATTTCACTGAAGTCCGAATCAATAAGAAAAATCAAAACCCCAACTTCACTCTCCTGGATGTAATGTTGAAGGATAAGAAACCAAATAACGTATTATATTACACCCATGAACATCTCAAATTGGTAGATGCATCATAAATCAATATCAATCAAATTAACAATTCACTCAATTAAAGTAATCCAAATCCCTAATTGGAGAGAAGAAAACCTAAAAAGACACAAACGCAAATCCCAATCGAATAAAACGAAACGAAAAAGAACAAAAGAGCTTAAGAAGAACAAGTATAAATAAATACCTAAGCTGAAAAGAAACCCTAGATCGAGTGGAAGAAGCTAAATAAACGCATCATCGACGCGACGAAACTGAAATACAATGTTGAATAAAACCCTAACCCTAGTGAGGAAGTCCTCCAGAGAAAATCCAATTAAACACCACCTGGATCTCGCGCCTCAGCTCTTATTAGATTCGATTCTGTAGAATTCCGTCGCAAAAAATCTTCCACGAACGAAGAGAGCTATCAGAGAAGAGGAAAAAAAAAAAAAAAACAGCCGAGTGAGAGAAATGAGAGAATGCAATCTTGATTTGGGCTACTTGGATCCTCTACTTAAAGGCCCAAATCTCGTTGTCTACCCGCCTCCATTTAACGAATCCTGACCGTCCGTGAAATCAACTACAATATCTGGCGGTTCAGAGTATTTTAGTTTCCGCCACCGACTAATTGGTGATCTGACGGCTGTTATAGATCGTGCTGAATTGAATAAATAGTGTCTAGAAGCTTTGATATTAAAATATTAAAAGATGTCACGTGCCAAGTTTATTTAAATGTGGTGCTATCCGAGTTATTAGGAAGATTCATGTGGAGAGATATACAATGTGAGGGTGAATGTTAATGTGGTGAGAGTTTGAGATATGATATGATGGAGTTGATAAATGTACCTAACACGTTTTTTTATACACTCACCTAGTATGGCAAATTTAGTTGATAACAATCAAAATTATTATTATACTTTTATATGAATTTTTATTCAAGTTCAAAGTTTAAGGGTTCATGACTCATCAATAACCCGCTAGTCGGCACTTGCTTTTAATAAGTGAAGTCAAGACTCGGTCCAACTCGTCCATTAATCTTAACATCTCTCGCACACATGTAACTGAATCAAATCCATCAATGTTTCCTAATAGAAATACATTCCATCAATTCGCTCATGGTGGAAACATATTTCCACACCTTGATGTAGCAAAAACATATTTTGTTTTCTCCATGTAATAGTAACAAACTTTATTGTCTTCATCTTTCGCAGATAATTTGTACGACCGTCATACAATTGAGAACTGAAACGATGTATACTCGTTTAGAGATATACACTCTTTTTCATTACTTGTGTAATTTCCAAAAGAAGGGTATGACTTATCCTGGAGTTCATATCGCATCCTTTATATCCCTTATGATCTTAACATATATCTAGTTTCACAAGTGTGCACAGAGCATCACTATTCAGATATGCAAAATATATAACCTCAAGATGTAAACTTAATGCAGTCATTTTTTCTTACTAAGATGTTTCCATTACAACTGAGTTTATTTACCCAATCAGGGCCTTTTTTAGCTGAATCAACACCAAGCTCTCAAGATCATCCTTCCAAAGTAGCCAAAATGAACTATACTTCTTTAACTCGTTAAGAGTACTAAGGATAACGCTTTCAAAAAACAAAATTTTATGAAATAAATTCCACACTAAAAAAAAGTGAAACGCGCTCCTTTTCCATCTCATGGTCACTAAGCACACATGGTTTGAAAAACACGTGTCATGGTGCTCAAATTCTCCCATCCGAATAAAGTGCATGTCTACACACAAAGTTATCACCATACGAAGATCTCAATTCTAATGTACTTCTAGCATCAAACTATAACCTATGTCATATACAAGATTATCTTCGACTTTTAAGACTAAATATTCCATTGAACACCTCTAAATGAAATCTCAAATTATCAACAATCTTTCAAACACATACTTATCCACCTATGTTATTGGTCCATTAACAAATATATTTTAAGTCTTAGATTAGGGTGAATATGACTAGTGGCCAAATAAAGCTTTTAAATCAACTACTATTAATAATCCAAACTCTAGTACTTTCAAAAGCAATCTTGATATTGAATCGAGTTTATGCTTAAATCAAGTTTGACTTCAACACAAAGCACACAATTCTAATTCATAAAATTTTGATATGAATATACATAAAAACTCTTAATGCGCCTAACCGCAACACCACCCCACATTTTCTTTAATTAATTGACAATTATAATTCTTTTGCAATTGTTATCACGGTTATCCGTTCAATTATATTTTAAAGTACCAAGGTCTCTCAGGTTATATAACATAAACGTGAACCATAGATGTTAAGAAGAGATTGTGAGAATAAGTGAGAGAGATATGATTATACAAAAATGTGTTGCAAATCTATGTGACTGGTTTGATTCTTGAGGTAGAATACATACAACAATGTTGTTGCTTGAGAATCTCTTTGTAAAGGGAGAGATTCCCAGGACGAAAAATCATGCAAGAGTGACTGCTAGGACATCTTTTTTCGATACAAAAGTCAGAAAAACTTTGTGCAATTTTTGTTTATATAAAACAAAACTAACCGTGTTCGACTTTCATATAGAGCAATCAAGTCGGGAATTAATTGTATATGGATAATTATTGTATATATAAATTAGGTAGTGTTTATACGATTCTCTTTCAAACTAAAGTGGAATCAAAATTATCCGATTTTGATCTGATTAGTCAAAAAAGTAAGACAAGAATTATTTAGAATCAAACTGCTTTTGGTAGTTTTGATGTCCTAGAGCATTATTTTGAGCCAAAATATTCTAAGAATAATAAAATTAAATGAATGGGTTTCTTAAAAAATTTATTATTACTTTTTTTACTAAAAAAGTAATAATAAATTTTCATAAAATTATAAGCATTTGAAGAAATTTTGAAATAAACTCGACATGACAAAGTGAAGAAAAAGACAAATTTAAGCACTGTTATGAAAATGGACCGGATCGGTCAGTTAGACCGATCGAACCATAAATCGGTTGAGTTTTTTGTCTTGTTGAACTATCTGTAGAACCGGTTGAATTATTTGTTAAACCAATTTGACCTATTAAATTCTTGAACTTTTCGTTACGCTGGTTCAAAGTTCGGTCCGATTTTTAAAACATTGAGTATAAGGGGTTTGATAAGTATTAAGCTTATTTTTGATGCGTAAACATTGCCATAATAAGCATTTTTTGAAGGATTAATCCAATAAAAAGGTGGGTTTAATAAATAATAAACATAAGCGGCGTGGACTAAATATAAAAAAACAAACAACCGACCTACGCGGTAATATAAACGCGGTCTATAGATCTAACGCGTCAAAAACACGACCAAACACCTCCGTTTTGAATCTGATAATCTCGCCTTCTCCCTTTGATTTCAAAATCGGCGGCGCGTGTTTCTCAATTCCTTTTTCTCGTCTCCGGTAAGGCTTTTCAGTTCCTGTGTTTTCCAAGGAGACGACCAAACCCCTCAGATCTAGGGTTTCAGTTTTGATTGTTGTGTTTATCCGATTGGTTGCCTTTTCAATTTTCTTTTCATACCCTCTTATTAATTAGGGTTGAATTTTCTATTGTTTGAAAAAAATAAAATTAATTATTGTTTGGATACATTGATTTATTGGGTTAGGGTTTGTTTGGTTTTTTGCTTTATACGTTTGATTTTGATTTTTGATTGAGAAGAAATTGTGGTTCTGCATAATATGGCGACAGGACGTGTTGATGTTTCAAGGAGAAGGGTTAATAATGGTTACTCCGATAAATATTTTGATCGGTGTAGGAGCGAGGTTGAATTGAGTCAAATTACTCGGCGTGATGGGTCTTATGATAATGGGTACCGTGTTAACGTGGGTGCTCGAAGGCGTAGTTGCAGAGATGAAGAGAAGAAATTGGGGGAGTTGCGATATGGTAATCCCCGTGATTGTTCACCGAGGTTGGAAGATGGTGAGATACCTAAAGGCGAAAAGAAACGGAAGTTCTCACCCATTATATGGGACGTAAAGGAGAGCGTAGCAGTAAAGAATAGAGTTGTTCTAGAAACAAGAGCAGAGAAAGATGCTCTAGATGTTGGTGTTGCTAAGTACCCTATCTCAGCAAAGCTGATTGCGGGATTGGACCTTGTGTCGGATAAGGTTAGCCTGGGAAGTAGCTCTTCGGAGGTGACTGAGTCCGAGCCTGAGTTTCAAGTGAGCCTGTCCCCTCCACTCTCCCTGGAGAAGGATGGCAATGATGATGAAGATCAAGGTCGTCGGGAGGAGGGAAAATTTTCCGAAACACGAAGCATATCCATGTCAAGGTGGGCATTTGAGAGTGATTCTCCTGCTGGTGTATGTTTGTCTGTTGATGGTGCACCTGTAGAAACTAAACAAAGTAGGGATTTTAGTGGCGAGAAAGGGGGATCAAGATGTTCAGGATCTATAGAAAGAGATTCGAGCACTGGGACTAGTGGGGTTGAATATTTTGAAGATGAACTGAAAAATGATGACTATATGGATGTGGATGGGGCTGGAGATATAAATGATGATGATGTCGATGATCAGATTGATGAAAGCTGCAATCAGGTTGAAGAGTCTGTTGTTGCTTCACCGAGAGGTGTAGATATGCGTCAGGGTTGTAGAAGTGTGTACGAGTATGAGAGGCTTAATGAAATCAATGAAGGTACATACGGTAAAGTGTACAAAGCAAAGGATAAGAGAACTGGAGAAGTCGTGGCATTGAAGAAAATGAAAATGGACGTGAGAGGATTCCAGAACTTGGACTATGGCTTTCCCATAACAGCTTTGAGGGAAATTAACATTCTTCTATCTTTTCATCACCCTTCCATTGTTGATGTTAAAGAAGTTGTAATGGATGGCCTTGACAACGTGTTTATGGTGATGGAGCACATGGAACATGACCTCAAGGGGCTTATGCAGGCTATGAAGCAACCCTTTAGTACAAGTGAAGTCAAATGCTTGATGATTCAGTTGTTGGGAGGGGTCAAGTATCTTCATGATAACTGGGTGCTTCATAGGGATTTGAAGACATCAAACCTTCTTTTGAATAATGCGGGTGAACTAAAAATATGCGATTTTGGGATGTCCCGGTTTTACGGCAGCCCATTAAAGTCATATACATCTCTTGTGGTTACTTTATGGTACCGGTGAGCTTCATTTTCTTTTTCTTTTATTTATTGCATTCCTTATTTGCTTCTACTTTGAAAGTATTAAAACATGGTTTTTTTCTTTTGTTCGATTTCTGAAGTTATTTGCTAATTTTTCTTTGTAGGGCTCCTGAACTTCTAATGGGAGCTAAGAAATATTCAACAGCAGTTGACATGTGGTCAGTGGGTTGCATAATGGCTGAATTGTTAGCTAAGGAACCTCTATTTACAGGGAAGAATGAAATTGACCAGCTTACTAAGGTAATTGTTAACTCATCACTTTTTATAAACTTGTTCCCTGTGTGTGTAGTTTTTTGATTGTCTTCTTATTGGTGAATATTTGGAAAATATTTGCAGGTCTTCAAAATTCTTGGCACACCAAGTGACACAATTTGGCCTGGATTTTCAAGTATGCCAGGTGCCAAAGCAAATTTTGTGAAGCAGCCGTAAGTGTTTCTTTATTGCGCACCATTTCTTTTTATTATCGTTTTTATTATGACTGGGGCTTGTGATTTCTAAGACTGCCTATCCTTTTCAGGTACAATTTATTGCGGAAGAAGTTTCCTGCCTCATCCTTCATAGGATCTTCTGTTCTTTCTGATTTGGGATTTGACTTGTTAAACAAACTTTTGACGTATGACCCAGAACAGGTATGGTGCAAGTGCAGATTTTTCAAACTATCTATTGATTTTAACTTCTGAGTAGTTTCATTTATAAGTTTTTGTTGGTTCCGTTGCAGAGACTTACAGCTGATGATGCGCTCAATCATCCTTGGTTTAATGAGGTTCCTCTCCCTAAATCTAAAGCGTTCATGCCTACTTATCCACCACAATATTCAAAAAACAGGTAGAAGCCTTGTTTGTGCCAGCTGCACACGAACTGCGAAAGTATTTTTAGAATCTGAACTTGAGAAGTATGAGAACCTAACTCGACGTTGGAGGACAAAGGAATGACGATATCGTGTTATGGAGCGTTGGTTTAACTGCATCTTCAGAAAGGAGCATAACTCGGAATCCTCTTTTAGATGCACTTTGTGATGATCAATTTGTATTCTGAAACGCATGATCTTGGCTATTGACTTTTTTCTTGTGAATGTTCATCTTTGTCCAGGATCATGTTGAAGACAGAGATTGGTCCATTTGATCCCCTTCCATGATATCTCTTTCTTTGTAATGATGGTAGCTTCTTTGAACTCTGTGAGTTCTTAGGTGTTGACTTGTTCCTTCCTGACATATATTTCAGTTCTTTTCAATTCATCTTCACTCCAGATGTAAATTTTTCAGCTTACTCATTTTATTACTTAAAGTCTTCTATTGCAGCTTTACTTAATAACTGTTATTTCTTGAATAATATTTTTGTTGCAAGAGATTAACTGTTATGGGACAAAGGATAAAATGATCGGTGCTTTTCGGTGCAAAGATCACGCACAAGGTACTTGATATTTGTCTCATGCTAACTGTTAAAGAATCATATGACTGCTTTGTAATTTTGAAATCAATTCAAGGTTCTTATGATATCTTAATATTCTATTAGTATATATCATATGTTGATAGTGTCTTTGTCAAATTAAGATTTAACTTGATTTGGTTTTCTTCCTAATTAACCATGTCCTTTGGAATTCAAGCTATAAAGGAGAAAGAAAAAAAAGATCATTCTCTGTATTTGTGGCGTTCGTGGCTAGGCCGCCAAGTAGTGATGTATTTTCAGAATATATAAGTTCGAGACAAATTTTTGTACGATATGTATGTGTTGAGTATGATATAAGTTGTTGCAGTACCTGATCTAATGTTCATTTAATGTGACCTAGGACTGTCATTCTCTACAGATCATAACACAACAATCCTTTTGACACCCTTAATGCGAGACTTCCAATTTTCTTATTTTTCTCTCATTAAATTAGCTTTGTGAGATTAGGTATTATTTGCACTGAAATTTAAAATTTGTGCTTGCCTGTTAATTTGGTTTAGACTCATACCGGACTGCTGCCGACAAAGAATCGCAGTTGTCCACTAGTATTCGGCTGGTATTTATGGTATTTTCTTCCTCTCTGGAAATTGTTTTGAGTTTTTATTTTTCTTCTATAAACTGTGGCTGCCTTGTTATCTGGTTCTATTTTGGCTTCCAACTTCAGTACGTTGCTGCCTGCCTTTTCTTGATATTATCAGTTATGCAATCTCTTGCGATGGAAGCTTTTTATGGTACCATGTTGATGGATCGTCAGTATAGATGTAATCAGATCGTTATCATGGTGTTTCAAGTACCAGTTCAGTTCAGGATTTAACAAGGTTTTACATCCTCACTTGACTTGTTTGGTGCATGCATGGAGAGTACAATGAAGAAGATTACACTGGAAGGAAGACCGTCAAAATTGTATTGTGAGAGAAGTTGAAGACGGGTACCCGGATCTAATTGATAGATTGGATGCGATTCCTTATTCCAAAATTATGTATTTTTGAACTCATATCCATTTGTACCAGGATCCACTTGTCATTGCTCTTTCTTTTAACCTTAATATATTCCAGGGTATAGATTTGGAACAGCTGTCTACTTATTGACTAATCTACCTTTTGCTGTTGTGCTTTTGCTAATTATGCAAGTAACTAACAGAGGTGTGCACTCGAGCTCTGTGATGTTGATCTTTAATATTCATTTGTATCGTTCATATTGTTGTATTCTATTTGTTGTCACATTAAAGTCGGCAGAGACCAGATCAATTTGTGGATGATTGTAGCTTTTGATCTGGTCATTTAACTGAACTATTATAGATTTCACCACATAATTTTGAATACATACGGTCCTCCAGTTCAAATAATCAATATGGGTATAGCATCTGTTAATGTGCATACCTTTAGCTAACTAGAGCAATCACTGTCCACATGACTCTATATTCATGTGGAGATTGAACTTGATCGAGATTCTTTTGTTGTATCGCTTAGATTGAGTCTCAAAATCTAAAATGGATATTAATCTGAGTTTGAGTTTACATTTTAAGCTTTTTGAGAAGCTAAAACGAAAGGAAATTCAAGTTCGTTCTGGTCCACAAATGGTGTTCTAAAATTAGTCAAATAGAGTTGTTATTTGAAGAGATTCAGTTTAAGATGGTGATTCAAAAGCCCAGATACTAACTAGATTTTAAGGCTACATTTTCTTTTAAAAAAAAGTCACAACTTGAGATATAATCGTTTGAGATTTTAGAAGGTGCGCTGCAAGGTGCTTGGCGAAACCGTTGGAGAAAATTTTCAAAGCCCCTCTTAAAAATTAATATCACAACATCAGTTTCTGTGAATGTTGATTTCAACTATTGAATTAGTTACCAATTTTTGAGTATAGTTAACTTGTTTTATTCTTATATACCTTTAAGAAATGTCACAAACCGTCTTAAATTATTTTAAACTATGAGATCTTGTGAAATGGAACAAACCCACTTATATTATTTTAAACCACGAGAGCTTGTGAAATGGAGCAAGCTACAAGTTTTTTTTTGTATTTTAACCTACAATCAATTTTTTATTAGAAGCTTGGTAGAAAAATATATTTATTAGAAGAAAAGCTGAAACGAACACTTCAAATCACGTGTCATCAAATTGGTGATGGAAAAACATCTATAGTTGAGATTGTTACAATTAGTAGTAAATATTACGGTTTGAAATGGTAAGCAATAAAAGGTGTTGTCTTTAGTAAATTACTCAGTTTTCTCATAATTTCTTTTAAATTGTTTTTACTGCTCACTTCAGCTTGAATATACAAACAATCTAAAAAAGCAATAAATATAATGATAAATAGACACAACTTGAAAAATCGTCTTTTGTTTAAACAATCAAAAGTCTCTAAGATATAAAGAAATCGATTAATTAATTAAACAAAAGCATCATATAGTAAAAAATTAGGGGTGTCCTGGATGCCCATTGAACCGAACCAAACTGAAATAGCCAAAAACCAAATACGTTTAAGTTAATGTCTAGAGTGATAATTGTTTGAGAGAATTATTTTAAAATTTTCTAAAAGGGTAAATTATTTTTGGGTTATATGAACAGTAAAACCCAATGTTACCTAAGTGAAGAAATCATATGGAAAAAGCAAAGCAGACAACCACAAGACGTAGGAATGACATTGAGATATGGATACTTTGCACAATTACCATTCTGTCTTAAATTCGTTTAAAAGTTCATCCTAGCTAAATAAGAATGCCTAGAAATGTAATGATAAAATAAACACAACTTTAAAAATTGTCTTCAATCTAAATAACCAAAAGCATTATAGAGTAAGAGGTATGAATTTAGGCTACCATGACCATGCTTCTCATGCAAGAGGATTGAGAGCAGCTCCAACAAAAAGCGCAATGTCAGAAATCTCTTCTTTGATCATAAATAAAAATGGATGATCGGCAACAAAGTTTATTTCTGGAGGACGCTTTGCACTAGGGCTTGCGCTCCCAAAACTCATAAAGAATGCAGTGACAGCAGCTGCAACCGTGCCTTCCTCGTTTACTTCAATGTAGGATTTGTGTATTGCATCCGATACACAAACTACTCTTGAAGTATGAACCATCTCATTAATCTCAGCTTTTACTCCATCAAAAGGCAAAACCAGCCCCAATTCTTTCATGCTATCTAAAGCCTTCAATTCATATTCATACTTCAGTTTTGGTAACCACAAATTATTAAGCTTGACATATTGAAGTTTGCAATTCTCCTGAAAAAATCTTGGATCGGAGTTGAACTTTTCTACTAGTTCTTGTAGTCCATCGCGCCTATCAGGAAGAAAAATATACATGGCGTATGATTTTGTGTCTGAATTGCGAGATTCATATGGCATCTTCACTAACTTGAAACCCTCAAAAGATCCATAAAAGTTATAAGCATTATATTTCTTCATGAAGGGGATTCTAATCATGTTTCCATTAAGGAGATGAAAATCTTCCTCTCTAGTAGAATCCGGATAAAATTTATTGACCCATGTTCCTTTGAAGTAGAGTGCATTTGCAAGTACAAGAATTGCATCTCCACTTATGGGGTAGTTAAAAAGTGGATCGATATGACCTTTCGATGCTTCTCTTGCCCAAGAATTGATTTCATCCGTAACTTGGCTTGCCTGAGTAAAACAATGTTGTTTAGTTTTGTGTGAGTCCGTTATTCAAATTAGCTAGCAGACTTATATATCTACTTAATGAATACTTCAATCAGAATTTTAAGACAATACGAGAATCCTAAAGTCCGCTATCTATATATATGGATGGTTTAAGTCCAATAAATCATAAAACATAATTAACTGATGGAATTTAATTCTGATTAGACCAAAGAATAAAGTTAATACCTGGTGGAGAAAATCAACAGATTGAGCATTGGCCTTATAAACATCTTCAGCTAACTGTTTGAAAGACTGCTTCAAAGGGTTACTTTTAGCGATCCATAAGCCATTAACCAAACATATCATTGGTCCGCTCGTTGAATCATCGGGAGACGGAAGATCATCACCGGTGGCAAGTTCCATAAGAAAGGAGGATTGAGCATTGAGTTGAGTAATACTATCTGATTCAAGAAACTCTAGTAACTGCTCCAAGGTCTTACCAGTCGAACCAGAAGCAAGCATATTCAAAGCAATATGAAGAGATAATGGAGACACTACCAAATTCTTAGTGCAACCATTCTTGATTTCCTTGAGAATCGAATTCCTTGCGATACGCATTCCAAACTCCATCTTAGTTAGGGAATTTTTGGCCTCCATAATGATGAACAAACGTTAACGAGAAATTCCAACTGTATATACTTAATTATTGTGATCGAATGTATGTATTTATAGTTAGGAAAGTAATCCTTAAACTATTAGGATTCCTAAATAAAAAATTCTGCTCCTACATAAGGAAAAAATAAAAAATAAAAATATGTTTAGTTGTAAAAAGTATAAAAATCTAAATATACTAAATAAAGGGTTAACGATTTAAAAGTTTAAGCGTCAATGAACCATGATCCATCTGCATTTCAAAAAATCCAATAAAGAACTAGTATATTTTTAGTTTTAATTAACCTTCTTGATAAAATTATAATAGTTAATGGCTATATTTATTTATTATGCCAAAATGAAAAATAAAGTGTAATGAAAACTGAACAGTATATACTTCAATAAAATGATCAAAACTATTTCATGAAAAGTTGCATAAATAGTGAATGGTAGACACATTGAAATAGATTAGTTTTTTCCCTGATATTTTAGTAATTCACATGCTTGAGACAATAAGGCACACATTCTATGCCCATCATTTCCACAGAAAAATTATGATGCACATTATTTATTATATGCCTATAAACAGGTACAAGTACATGAAGTTGATGCGGTTGATCAATCAAAATTTTCAAAATAAAACGATAGCTTATGCAACATTCCAACTTTGATCCCCAAAAAAACCACAACGAAGGTTGTTTCCACTTTCTGTGATTTGAGCTAATGGATCACAACTTGGATGCATTAGCAGAGAGAGCATGATTGACTAACTCTCGTCTCAGGATCTTTCCTGCTGGATTTTTCGGAATAGCGTTTATAAATGCCACTCGTCTTATCTTCTTGTATGGTGCAACCTGCATGATCATAGTCATAAATCACTGGCTTCATTTAAAAAGAGTAATGAATTTCACCTCCAAATGGAATATGCTGATACGCTATTATCATCAATTTTCCTAACTCAGTTGCACATCCAAATTTGAGGGAAAAAACGCAAGCGACATTGAGACAATTTTTATTCATACCCGTTGTGCAACAAAATCCATAACTTGAGCCTCTGTAAGATTGGTTCCTGGTTTCCTCACTACATAGGCCATAGGAATTTGTCCGGCTTCTTCATCAGGGTACCTGTTACCATATAATGCAAATAAATATATACCTCTTATGATTATGATGTTTTCAGCATGTGCAATAAATTATGCCTCCGAACGACTTGTGATTAGAATTATGGATAATACAAAGTCCCATATCCAGTAAATTACGCTTCCGAACGACTTATGATTATGATGTTTTCAGCATGTGCAATAAATTAAAAGGCCAGCTACTTACAGTACATATGGCATTTTCAGGGGCAGTGACCTCTATTATTGTTCGTGTATTCAAGGTTAGGCTTTCTACATAATTTTTCCCTTTATCTGTTAATATGATTCTATTACTAATAACAATTGTTGGTCAGCATTTGTATTAAATTGAATAGATTTGTTTCTCTGTTCAAGTGAACCTATTTACTAGTGATTGCTATTAGTCATCAGTAGAACTTTGTTTGATGGTCCATCAGCACAACACATAAAATTGTTTGCAATATTTTGTCAAAATGTACTTTTGGAGATCATTGGGTTGATACTAATAGGAAAAAACAAACCTGAGGTTTGACGAATTAGCATGGCTGTCTAGTTATTCCTAGATCATTATAAATTTAAATTTGATACAACATGAAGTAAAAGTCCCAGTCTTATAATGCAAGTGTGTAAACTTGATGAATCCAACCTCATGGTAGATTTATGGGTTTCCCAAAAGTAAAGTCTCTTTACATTTACAAATATACTTTATTTTAATTAATAATTGTCAAGTAACCATTTCAATTTCGTTTCAAGAATAGTTTTTATCATCTCTAGCACTCCAAAATGCAAATGCCCTTGGACTTGAGCTTGTATAAGCATAAACAACTCCACCTTGTGTTGAAATTCATTAATGAATGGGATAATCGTTAAGACTCCCACTCTAAAACTTTGTATAGGAGGCTCTAGTTACCATATCAAGTAACTTGTTAATCCCTAAGGCTCCAAGAATATTATTTAACTTTTTATTTATTATATCTACTACTGGTATACACAAGTAAATGTTGTTAGCTTTCAATAAAATTTAATTTGAACTTCCAACAAGGCAAATAATATGAATCCTTTCTTCGTTGTATATCACATATCAACATAATCTTAAAATCTTTTTTGAATAATTAAACAAAAAGTACTGCAAAAGAATGGGAGTACATATTGAAGCTTCGTATTCTTACTTTAAAATAATGCTACCATAGAAGCCAAGTTGCACATGCGCAATCAAATTTAATTAAATATATTCATGATGGCTTGTTCTGTTTCTTTATTATTATTATTATAACTATTGTTTATTATTAATATGGACATAGTAAATAAGGTTGGGAAATAGTATAAAGATAGATTCAGATTTCTTATGTATAAGATATAGTAAGCAAGATTCCACTGAGAGTAGACATTCCTTTTTCATAATTTTTGTATGAATTTTCACGTTGGTAGACATACACTTCCCACAAGCTATATGTAGTTTTTTATTGCTTCCTATTCGTTTCTATGTGATGGAGATAATATATTAGAGTTTTCTTTCCTTCTCTTTGTGATGACAGGTTGTATGTAACCCCAGTCAAAATGACTTTTGAAATGTAAGTTATGCAGTGCCATATGCAGTAAATTAGGCCACTTGATGACTTATGATTATGATATGTGCAATAAATAAAAAGGCCAGCCACTTACGGTACAACAGCAGCATCCTCAATTTCGGGATTGGAGTGAAGCAAGCTTTCCAGTTCAGCTGGAGGTACCTGCAAATTAAGGAGTGGAATGATAAACAATCTTCAGAACGTCAGAAGATTATATAAGAGATCAGAAGAATTGGAGTGATTTAATCACCTGATATGCCTTATACTTTATCAGTTCCTTTAATCTATCGACGATATAGAGGTATCCATTAGAATCAAAATAACAAATATCCCCAGTCTTTAACCAACCCTCTGAATCCAAGGTTTCAGCAGTTGCATTATCGTCTCCTACATAACCTGCACTAACACCATCGTACCTCATCAAAACTGAATAACTACTTCAATTTCAGTAACTTGGAGGGGGAAAAGCGAGAGAGTTTTAGTATCATATAATTTCTACCTTTCATGATTGTTGGTCCTCGTAACCAGAGCTCCCCTCGCTGGCCAGGAGGCAAGGCCTCTCCCGTTGAAGGATCAACAATCTTGGCTTCCATATCTTCAGCCAAGCGTCCAACGGAACCATGTTGTTTTATTTCTTCCTCTGTTATTGTCCTTGTTGCCCCGCCTCCTGTTTCAGTCATCCCATACCCCTGTTGCAAAGTAATATTAATAACTATTTAAACCGTAAAATTCCAAAGCAAAAGGACACAGAACTCCTGTTCTTGCATACAAATTTGAGAAGTACAAGCTTTTATCCATTGAAGCATACAATTAAACTGTTACTTGTGTCACTCTTGTTGAGTTCTACAATTTGGTTGGTGGATGAGTACTTCTCATTGTAATATAATTTACAGCTCAACTAGAGTAACAAATACTATAATATTCTGAATTCTTTTAGAATATTAATACATTGATTAAGTATACAACAACCTAGAAATTCGACTATTATCCCGGTCCATTGGACCTAACCAATAAAAATGTCACAATTATACAATTGCATAATTCTATTCTTCACACCAATGGTCTTCCATTGCGTGGTCCGTGTCTCATTTACCATCGGTCCACCATATAACTTCTACCAAATCAACCATAATATTTCCATTAACCATGGATGCATTCAAAAGAAAGCTAAAAGAGTGATGCAATCAAATCATCAACTTAAGTTAATGTACAAAACACACGATTCATAGCGCGATCTATAGAGACAACCTAACAGCCACGCCTCGACTTATTCATATATAATCGCATGCCATGACACGAAATGTACCTGCGAAATCCCGATATGAGGGAATTTCTCGTTGAACTTATCAGCAACATCCTTACTAAGAGGAGCACCACCGCATCCCAAATACATCAACGAACTTAAATCATACTTCTTAGTGAGCTCCGATTTCACCATAGCCACAATCAAAGGCGGTGAAACCGGAACCAAGGTCACCTTATACTTTTCCACAGCTTTCAACATTCCTTCAAAATCAAACCTCTCCATCAACACAACCGTCTCCCCCATGGCAGCACATCTAATCATCATAAAGAATCCAAAAACATGAAACAAAGGCAGCGTAAACAGCGTCACCGCCGGAGCTTCCGCCTCCTCCGCGGAAACCTCGCCGCGGTTGTTATCATATCCGGCAATCAACGCAATCAGATTCCGATGAGTCAAACACACTCCCTTCACTTTTCCGGTCGTTCCTGAGGAGTAAAGAATCGCCGCCGCATCAGACTGATCTACCTCAGCTAATCCGAAATCCGTGGCGCCGCCGTCAGATCGGGTCATGAAGGAATCGAACTCCGGCGAGTCAATGAGGATAGTTCCGAGAGGAAGCGATGGAATTTTCTGAGCTGTTTGCGACGTGGCAAAGGCGATCTTAGGCTTACATAGCTGAATCTGATGACTGACCTCGGCATCAGAACTTATAGGATTGGCCGGAGAAACGGTGACGCCGAGGGAAAGCAGAGAGAAGTAAATGATGGGGACGTGTACTGAGGTGGGGCAGAGAATAAAAGCGACGTCGTTTTTGGATAGGGAGAAACGAGATTTAAGAGAGAGGGCGAGAGAACGAGTGTGAGATAAGAATTGAGAGTAGGTGAGGGTGTCGCCGGTGGTGGAGTTGATGAGGAAAGTTCCGGCGGAGGAGGAGGAGGAATTGAGGAGGAGGGAGATAGCGAATTGAGAAACGGAAAGTGGTCGGTTAATCGGAGGGAGAGGTGTGGGTGGACGTAAGCTGAAGAACGTTTTGGTAATGGGGGAGAAACCGGAAAGAGGATCAGTATCAGTAGATGCAAGAGCTTTTGGTGCCATTGAAATCAGAGAAAAAGGTAAGGTCAGTATGGGAAAGATACTCAAATTTATTGCAGTTGCTGCTTATATGAGTATAATTTTTGGGAGGAATTTATTGAATGGTGAGCGTTTTTTAATTTTTCTTTACGTTTCACATTTTGCACGAGTGCTCAAGTCAAAAAAACATTGTCAACATGCAGACAGAATATTTATTTATTTTTTATAATCATGCAGCCGGAATATTATTTCTCTATTCGCCCAACACAGAAATTATAATTTATAAAAAAAAGACCTTACTCAGTGTACATTTAATGTAAAAAGTTCTACTATAAAAAATACATTTAATTTCAAAAATACATATTATTTTATTTTTTTTGAAAGGATACATATTATTTCTTAACCAAAATATTAATGAATGGCATGTTAAAGTCATAATGAATCTCAATTCCTTTTTTCTTTTTCTTTTTGGAACGGATGAATCTCAATTCCTAGATTTGGCATTATAAACTATTTCCACATGTATCTTAGAGTAAATAAAAAATAAAAAAATTTCTAGTTTATGCAATTTAACACGGCTTGGATTGGGCCAGAGACAATAGGTTCTCTAATCCAGTTCGCCCCAAGCCCAAGCAATTTGTCTATTTGGTCTTGGAATATTTGTGGCACATGTCTTCTTTATGGGTAAATTACATCATTGTCTCAAATTTACATTCTTTTTCAAACTAGTATCCAAACAAAAATTTCCATCCAAATACCCCAACTTATCATTATTGGTAAGGGTGAGTACGAGTCTTTCAATCAGGGTATTTAATAATCTCCGGAATTGTATTGGTAAACGTCAATGGTACAGTACGGTTCGGTTCTTAGGAAAAAGTCACAGTTCAATCCGGTTCTGGATCTTTTTATTCGAGCATTGGGTCTGGTTCTAGAATCTCCTTCACATTGACTCAGTAATTTTAGATAATTGAAAATCTCCAAAACTGTATCCATAAAAGTCAATGGTACAAATCGCGTCTAGTCGTAAAATAAAAGTCAACAGTTTAATACGATTCTGAATTATTTTCTTTAGAGCATTCAGTTCGGTTCAAGAATCTCCAAAATCCACGCTCAACTCTAATTATTGGATAAACAAGTCTCAAGCACCAATTATGACTGGTGAACATTGGTTTGACTATAAAAAGCCAACTAAACCCTCTACTTGAAATGACGCTTGCTCTCTCGGTTTCTCTCTTCTTTCATCATCCCATTCCTCTTTGAATCTAGATCTATAAAGGAAAAAATGTAAATCTCCATATCCATTATTCTAAACCTCAAAAACCCTAAATTTGTGAGTTGCTTAATTGAAGAAAATCAATAATTGAAATTGGAGATTCAAGAAGTGACATGAAATCAGCAGTGAAAACGTGATGGACAAATGAAAAAAAGAGAAAAATGTTGCATGAGCATCATTTTAGTCAAACTTGGTCTAACTAGAATTTGAAGTATTTTTGTGTATGGAAGAAACAAACAATTTTTTTAAAATAAATTGAACCGGTACATCAAAAACTCCTTAAATTTGGCCAAAAAAATAGATTGTCTCTTTGAACTTATACAATGTTTCGTTAGCTCCTAAACCTGCTTAACGTGACATGATAAGCTCCTTTTAATTCAACTGATAAAATAATAATAATTTTTGAGAAATTACAAAGTATACTATTTTAGACAAATTTAATGAGCAAATATATTATACTATAAACAAGTTTAAGATGTAAATATATTATTTTAAACAAATTCAAACACTGAATCAAAAAATCATTTTAAGTAAAATTAGAGAGTTAGAGACACTTTATAAGTTTAGGGCGCTAAGTTCAAATATGTTAAGCAAATAACTATAAAATTTTGTAAAAAGTAAAGTAAAAGCAAATATGGATTTTCTACCCTCCTGTTCACAAAAAAAATAAAAGCAAATATATATAAAAATGACCTAAAGAAAATCAATAAAAATTAGTGTTAGTGTTAAGACACTTTACTTTTACTTAAAAGGTTAACTCTTATTAATATTCAATTTATAAACTTCACTGAAATCTAATCAAGGTTTCTAGCAGAAAATAAAATAAGTAGAAATGTATTTATTTAGCATTTTACAACTATGCCCTCCACATTAGAAAATTAGACCCTCCATAAACCTCAATCTGTATAGGGTGTTTAATTCCTTCAACGGTAGCAGCTCCGCCGCCGTTAGAAATGCCGCGAACTACCACTCTAGAAACTCCGGGCTGCCCTCCGATTAGAACCCTAACTTTCGACTCACTTGGTTTCATCAAAGGTTCATTTTCTAATTCTTTATTCCATTTCATCTTTTTTTCTTTGCACTTTCCTTAACATTTTGATTCCTCTGTAGTTATCGAGTCCCGCGGCGATCGGGCTATCCCTCAGGTAGTTGAGAGATGGGGTCATCCAGATGCTTCCAAGTGTGTGCTTGCTGTTTCTATTGATGACTGCACCAAAGACCCCGTAAGCAGTTTTTTTTAGCTTAAATGAAGCCTAATTTGATATTTAGAGTTTTGTTATACGGTAAAACCTCTATATAGTAATACATTTGGACCGTATAACAATTTGGGAGGTTATTACTGAATAGAGGTCCAAACAACAAAGATTCTCAACACTTGGTATCGGACTATTTGTATAACAATTGGGAGGTTATTGAGTATTCCTATATAGAGGTTTTACTGTGCTATTGAAAATTTTCTTTAAGTTATAAGCAGTCGTTCGTTCATTCGCGGTATAATTTTGGTTGGAATTATGTTTTGGGCAGGTGTTAGCTGTTGGAAGAAAAAATGCCGTGGTGAGCTGTTCGTCTTTGAATGTTACGAGAAATTGATTTGTGGTTTTATGTTCTTGCTATTGTTTTTAGTGTATTTATTACTGTTTGAATGTGTTTTAGATTGAAGTACTAAATCCACTTAATGGGGAAGCTCATGCTTCAATTTCTCATATTGGTGATCCTGATGGTTCACCTGAAGATGATGCCATTGCAGGGCTTCATTTGATAAAAAGATTAAGATCGTCTGGGTATGGCTGCATTTTCACTTTTTAGGAGTTGGTTGTTTTGAATTTGACGGCTTCACTGTATGGATAGTGATATCTGTTTGTTGGTATCCTGTAGGTCATGCAGTTTGCTATCATGCACAACAAAAGGAAATGCAAGCATCAGGTCCATTGAATTTAACAGTTCTTTGGAAGATAATGCTGATTCTGCTTCTCCTGAAACATGGAAAGTTTGTGGTTCTGGTAGTATTATATGTTTTAAGGTGGATGAAAGTGAAAACTATGCCTTATTTGGGGGGTGAGTGGTGCATAATTTTGTGATGTAAGTTGTAGATTAACTTTAGACCTACTCAATGGTGCGATGAATGACCTTTCTGATCGTTTATTTAGGAAATCTGTGGAAGTTAATCTATGGGATCTTGAGAAGCGTTCGAAAATCTGGACTGCAAAATCTGTGAGCCTCCCTCAATACTTGTGCTTATTTGTTATAGAACTTTGTACAATTATTTCTTATATACCTCTTTTTGTATTTTCACATTCTCCAGCCTCCTAAAAATAGCCTTGGTATATTTACTCCCACATGGTTTACATCTGCAACATTCTTGAATAAGGATGATCACCACAAATTTGCAGCTGGTACAAATAGCCATCAGGTAATATTTAATGATAAAAGTTTTCCTCATTCAAAAACTCAAAGTGCAGTACTTCTGATATTTTCTGGAAGTGCTTTCCCAATTAAGTTTGCTTTGAAATTTTGCAACTGTTGATGGACAATTACTGGCAGTTGGTAGTGATTGATAATGCAATTTATGTGGTTCTAGGTAAAAAAGTAATGCATGCAGTATTTATTTACTTCACTTTTCTGTGGTTCTTTCGAGTCTCAATCCAAAAAACACAACTTCATGTGGTATTTTTTTTTAGTGCTAATCTTCTTGCCAAAATGTTTGCTGAAATTGCTCTTCTAACAGGTTCGGCTGTATGATACTTCTGCTCAACGTAGACCAGTTATTTCATTTGACTTCCGTGAGACTCCCATTAAAGCTGTGACTGCAGATCAAGATGGTCATACGATATATGTAGGAAATGGGACTGGTGACCTTGCCTCCTTTGATATACGTACAGGTATTTAAATCATAGTAATATTTATATTTATCTTCTTACATCTTGTTCAGGAAGTAGATATGATAAAAGCTTATTTTGGTGCAATGCGTTTTGAACCTTCGCCGTGCAAAAAATTATATGAATGAGTTACGGGCTTGATTGACTACCTAGTTGACTATTAGCTATTATCTAGAGTCGTCTAAATTCTTCTGATGAATAAATTAGGAATAGTGTTTTCAATTCCATGCTAGCAATTTCAAGTACAAGTCTTAGTTTTTAAGTTGGTATGTTGTACTTGGCTGGCTAGGCATATTTCAGCATTGCATGTTAATTTAGTGGTATAAGTGGATGCTCTATTCCAGTATTCCCTTGTGCATTGCCAAAGCTGCTGACTTGGTTGGGATGGTTGCCATCTTACCCTGGGCTTTACTATTTTCAGTGGTATTTTCTTTTCGTACTTTTTACTAATTTAAATCCACTATGATGTTCGATTACTGTAGATTGGATGGTAGAACATGACTGTGAACTATTTTTTTTTATCTAAAATTGTGCTCTGCTAATGAAATTACAAATAACGGATGAGCTTTTAAATGACTTGCCCGTGGATGTGTTTAATTGACTGATCAAGTTCTGATTTTAGATACATGGTTAGTGTAAAATTGTTATCAAATGTCAATTGATTCCAGCACTTTTTGCACATACGAATTATATGATTGTTTATATAACTTTTATTGTTTGCGATTATGCATCTTGTTTCATAATCTGAATTAGGAATGCTATCTTAGATGGTGGTGGTTAAACCCCAAAAACGTCCCAGATTTAAGATTTAATATTCAACTATAGGCTCATGCCGCTGGTTGAGTGGTTCAACTTAGTCTTTTACTTTATTTTATTTTCTTTTGTCAAATTCAGTTGTTTTCCTAGACTTTTCTGGGCACTGGATCAGTTCTCTATAATCTGCAGTGAGTATCATGCTTGAAAGAACTTGGCACATGGTCACTTATGTTTGGACCTTGGTTTTTATGCTAAGTTGCAAAAATAATAAGTATGTTATTGATATTGATAATGTTGTATCAGGTCTCTCTTTTTGTGAAGGCTTTACTTTCTCTTCCTTTCTTTTTTCACTAATCGGACTTGTGTAACATGGTCTTCAAACCATTGCTTATCCCCTGAGACCCACCTCAAGTCCTGTTTTAGTTTGATCAATCGAAGTTCCTTTCCAGGACTAGTTCTATTTCTCTGTCTTATTTTCCTCTTTATTCCTTCCAATTCCTTTCTTTGAGGTCAGGTTTTAACTGAATTTCAATTGCACCTCTATCCATCTTGCTTGGGGATTTCCTTTTGATTGTGAGATCTCGTACAATAGGTGTTTATAAGTGTCATTTTCTGTGGTTAATCTCTTTGATGTTTATCAATTTTGGAGCAGATGTTGTTGCCTTGCTGTTTACCCTGTTCTAGATTGATCTACTATTTAAGAGCTAGTTTCCTTGTAATTTTGTTAATATCGACTTTCCTTCTTCAGGAAAATTATTGGGATGCTTTTTGGGGAAGTGCTCTGGAAGTATCAGATCCATTGCAAGGCATCCTGACCTTCCTGTGATAGCTTCTTGTGGTGAGTAATGGCATTGTTGATGTTTTTGTAAAGAACTATGTTATTTTTTCTCTGCTGCATGTGCGACCAACCTGTTAATAGGTGTATAGATACTCGACTGCAGCTCTAGTTTGTTATTTTGGACTGACTTGGTTTTTATATCTTTGGCATTTATAAGGTCTGGATAGCTATTTGCGTTTGTGGGATGTAAACACACGACAGCTTCTTTCATCGGTACGTAAATAAAGTACCTAGGGTGATGAAAACTCACATTTTAATGTGGTCATGGGAATTTAGAGTCATATGGTACATAATACATTCGGCATCTTGGTCTCTTATTAGTTAATTTTTTAAGTTATATTATGTGTTCAGGTATTCCTGAAGCAGCATCTTACAAATGTCGTCTTTGATTCCAATTTTGCAAGCAGAGGTAGTTTTTCTTGTCCTTCTGCACATGCTTTGTTAACTATTTTCTTGTCATTTTTAATATTGGTAGAACATGGATTGATAAAGAATAATTGCAGCTGAGACTTGGTTCATGTCCATAATAACATACTAGAGGATTGGATATTGGATGCTGCTATATTTGGTCTTTCTTCATTATAGAGAAAATGTTGTTTAGGTTGCTGCATATGAAATTGCGTTGGACTTGCTCTATTCAATTGATGCTTTTAACTCCGAAGTAGCCTTGTAAATTGATCTGGAAAACAATATAAATGGTTTATTTGCTAAAACTGAATTATCGGAATTCCATGCATTGAACATTATACGGATTACGATTTTCAGATCTTGGTCTACGGACTTCTAATGGTGCCTAAATCTGTTCGGCCCTTTAAGACGATTGTATTACTTCAATTTCTGTTGGAATGTGAAGTTGCTGAGTGCAAAAAATCCCACCATTTATTATGCTATGATATGTATGTGTGTATACACATTTGGGATACCTCGTCCAAATCAGTTCGACTGATAAAGGTTTGCCTTTCTTACAACCAGATGTTACAGTAGAAGCACAGAATACGAACGGGATAGAGAATGAAGATGACACGGGCATGCTTCCTGTTAAAAGAAAGAAGAAATCTAAAGAAAAAGACAGGATTGATAATGAAGATGAGGGTTTGCTTCCTGTTAAAACGAAGAAGAAATCTAAAGAAAAAGATGAGATGAAGAAATCTAGAGAAAAAGATGTGATCGAGAATGAAGATGACACGGGTACCCTGCCTGTTAAAAGAAAGAAGAAGTCTAAAGAAAAAGACCGTGTCAAGAATGAAGATGATGACACAGTTATAGTCCCTGTTAAAAGAAAGAAGAAATCTAAAGAGAACGTGATTGAGAATGGAGATGACATGGATACTCTGCCTGTTAAGAGAAAGAAGAAATCTAAAGAAAAAGACGCAGCCACGAAATAGTCATCAGGAGAAAATGGTGTGAGCAAGAAGAGCAAGGATTATGGTACATCTAAGGAACGTAAGGAGAAAACATGACAAAATTGACAACTATGATTCTTAATCACCTGCGCATAGTATATGAATATGAGATATTGTTTGCTATAACTGAAGGGGCACAGCAAATGTTGTGCCTGCAATTTTGGGTGTGAAGTAGCAGATTTTTTTATCCTCTCCTCTACATGTTTATGCAACACATTTTAACAGTAAAACTTGTTGCCTTTGCATTTTGTTGGACAAATTATTAATTTGTTTTTATGATTTTGAATGCATCTGGCTAATACATGACTTGTCACATCCAATTTCGGATTATAATTTAGATCATCAAGAACATTGCACGAACTATGTCAAAATGGGTATTCATGAGCACCAGTTTTGAGAATAACTCTGGCAACATTAATTTATTCATACACCATTACAGAAGAACTGTGCATTACATGATGAAAAAGATCCACTTCACAATCTGCTCCTTGAAATTTTGGTAGTACAATCAATCAAGTATGTTTAAAGACAAATCCAGCATCATATTTCTCTCAAACATCAAAATAAGTATTCCAGGTAAGCAGAGCAGCACAAGAAACATTGGATTTTACTCTGATGAGGCTTTCTCTTTCTTATCGGATGACAAGTACCTATTGAAACAAACAAATAATATTAATAAGCTCGGGGATAAGGCTGGTTCCTTAATCAGTTATTGATTATTTACTATAGATCAGTGCATTAGAGCTGCTACTGAAAAAAAAAAAAAAACAAAATCGCTTGATTTTATCAAGGCAGTATTTCATTTCAAGTTGATGCTGTTACTTAGCCACAGTTGCATGTCACTGTTGCAAGGTGGCCAGTGTTGGAATTAGAAATGAAATCATACATGACACTATTTGCTAAGTAAAAAGTTCAAGGATTTTGTCATGAACACTGAGAATTAATGAATACTGGCAACATGAAGGAAATACAAACTGCAATAAGAATAGTACTAAAAATCCTCTGACGGACATCTACCTACACCTGTACCAGTCCAAGAAAGAAAAAATGAGCCATACACTTCCTTATGTCTAGTGATGCTTCTCCGTTCCCAGTTCTGTGATGGATTGAAAGGTCAACCTAACCTAGCACTCCAATTTTCGAGAAACTATATACATGTATAATAAGGAAATATCATGATAATTCAATGAGATAACAAACATTATAAGGGGTGAAAAATAGTTTGTCAAGGGAAACTGAGGCGGCACTTTGGGGTTCATTTTATGGGGGTGGAATTGCAAAGTTTCGGCCACAGTTAGATCAGGAAGAAGGAACCTTTTCCATCAAGAAATGCAATAAGACTAACTATCTTGATAGTGTCTAGAGGGATCTTTTTCTAGGTAAGAAAAAAAAGAGGAGAAAATATAGTGAGCTAGCTAGCACAAAACCACTTACCCTTGAGCTCTAGCCCAACGAGAGAGTTGATAGAGTTGCACACTCTCATTTGAAGCATGACATGCTAGAAGTAGGTAGTTGCGAGGTTGTACCATCCATGCAAACCTCATGAACAATAGTGAATAAATACACATTGCTGCGATCCAAAAAATGAAAACATTAATAATGTATTATTGACGGAGCAAATCTATGACATCAACCCAATTTCTCACCTCCAGTCATGTTTCCGGAGATCATTTCTGGGGGTTTTTTCATGTCCACCAGGCCCTGCAGAGTCCATAAAATATAATTTCCGTTTAATCCTTCGATAATACTATATTTACACAGATGAAACATATAATAAGGATACTTTATATAATTGAAAGTCAGTATAGTGAAACATACAGCAGCGACAAACCCCCAATTGGCAACAGGACCCCAGAAATGAGTTGTTTTAGGACCCATTGGACTGTTCAAGAATGCTCTGAATGAAGCCATATTGAATACCTCTGCAGTTTACAACCAAAATGTAGGTCAATCAGATGATACTACATGGAATTATCATGCGCAAACGAAAAGAGGAATATGTCAAAATGGAATGAGCACGCACTATTTTCTTACTGTGATCAATTCCAAACCACAAGGATAAAAACAACTAAAGAGATGGTTCATTAAAGGACGAATGCAAGCCGAATTTTTCTTTGTGTTCACCGGAACAATAGAATACACGTAAGTTATCGTAATCTTTGGTTAATTGTGACAAGTTAAGTCCAGTAATCGGCTTAAAAAGGAGCTGGACAGGGCACGAAATAATGATCTGAGCTAAAATTCAATACAATTTCCATTAATGGACCGTGTTTTTGTTCTATATACTAGAAATTGAAAATCTGGTAAAGCTTATCTGGAATTAGTATTCGACTAAATGAAATTGAAATTGAAATCTGGTAAGGTTATTCAGATTCAGCTTATACAATAACAGCAAATTCAGATTAATGTTCACATAAAACGATGTTAAGGATATGGCTATAGGTTACGTCGACGCATACCTGGCCGGAGATCGCTGGAGAAGTTCAAGTCGCCGGGTTATAGTCGGGTCGGGTCAACACTACGAGCGATTTGGTGGTTCGCTATATTGGAAAGAGAAAAAGAGTAATCATTTCTATTGTGGATTCACTGTGGCCAGGTGCAGTATACAAAAGATAATTTAGCTAATAGCGGGATGACGTCTGGATACTTGAATATTTAATACCACCATCTCAGCTTTGACTTTTACAAGTCAACTTGAATAAAGTGACATGCTAGAGCTCATTATATTTTAGAGTATGATATAAGCATTGTATATTAATGCATTATATAATAATTTTTTTTAAGTGTTCACTTTCTAGCCATCATAATATTATTAATTATAGTTTGTTTTGCTAATATACAACTTAAATGGTGAAAAAAATTAAATTTAGTGGTAAATTAGCTTTATAGTTTATCTACATAAAAATAATAATCGAGAAACTATTATTGATCATGTGGAATTTTTTTATTATACATGAGTATCGATATTGGACAAATTTCCTTTTGAAAAAATCTAGTAATTGTTTAGTTGGCTGGGATAGAACAAACAAACAATGTGCATGAATATGTAGACATTTATATAACTAATGTCATACTATGTCGGCATCTCACAAATTATAGATCTTAATCAATAATTATAATCCGTCTAATATATGATTTCTAAATCTTATTCAATTACATTTATTTTATAAGTTTATAAAGAGCGAGGGTCCAATCATATAGTCCTCATTTACACATTGATCTTATTCGATTATATAAAAAAATCTTAAGTTTCATGTTATATAAACATTTAATTTCATATAAAAAAATAAGTTACGAGCTCAATAAAATAATGATATAGAAATAAGTAGGCTTAACTTATACGTGTGTTCTTAAAGTTGTTCAAAAAAGTCATTTTAATCCCTCGAATTTGGGGACGATTTCAAGAATCGTAATGTTAGTGACGGACCACGGTATAGTTTATGAACCATGAGCTTCTTTTGTTCCTCTTTTCTTCTATCTAACAAACTGTAAGTAAGAACTCTTTGGCTAGATTTTCTCAATTATAATTAACAAAATCAACTGATGAAATATAATAATCAGTAAATAAAAAATTTAATTGTATCATTACTATCAGTTACTGAAACTAGTTCAAACTAGATTTGAGAAAAAAGAACAACTGACCAAATCAAGGGAAATGCAGAAAAAACGGATGTTAGATTTGAAAGCAGAAATTAGTTATATATTCCATGCCAAAAGGACATGACACCATTACTATAATTAATTAGTTAGTAACTAAATTCCTGAAACCTTAATCTAATCTTAATTTCACTTAATGGATCTTCTTCTTGTTCCTACTTGTGTTCTTGCTTTGCTACTCCTGTTTCCTTATGGTTTGCATCACTACTCTCTATATATCCTAAATTCAAAATATACACTTAAACATTTACATTTGCTCTTTTTACTCTTACTGCAGCTACTGCCTCAAGAGCATTAGGAATACTATCAAAGGAGCAGACGAGCTCCGGTGAAGGTTCTAATGTCCTTCACAGATCAGATTTTCCTGATGATTTTCTGTTTGGCGTCTCTACCTCCGCGTTGCAGGTGTTCCTAATTCGCTACATTTAAATAATTACAATTTTTGCTTGGACGAACGAACTATCTTAAATGGTGATTATTAGTAAATACATTGTATTCATATGAGTGTAATTTGTTTTAGACTGAAGGGTCATTAAACATTGGAGGAAGAACACCAAGCATATGGGAACCTTTTCTCAACAAGCATCACGGTCTCACTCACTCGTCATCATTTCTAAACTACAAACAATCTCTTTTTTAAACCGGTCATAATGATTATGCATTTCCTTGTAGATGAGGTACTTGATAAAAGTAGCGCGGATACTGCAATTGATTCTTACAACCGTTACAAAGTGAGCAACAAATTGAAATCCATCTCTTCCATTGTTATTCAAATCTGAATTTTACTAAATATCTTGCAAAATTATGTCACTCTAGGAAGATATTGAGCATGTGAAAGATCTTGGAGTAGATGTTTATAGATTTTCTATCTCTTGGACCAGAATTCTTCCTGGTACTTTTTTTTCTTTTCATTTACGCTGCATTAATACTTTGATCTCCTCGGATGGCTAATTGTTATTGATATAAGCAATGCAGGTGGAACTTTGAGAGATGGGATAAGTCAAGAAGGAATTGATCACTACAACAAGATAATTGATTTGTTAGTCGAATACGGTAATCAAAATTAACAGTTCATAATCTGTAGAATAGAGTGGTTTACAAGCTCATTAACTAATTTGCATGAAAAGGTTTCCTTATGATTTTCATTTTCAATTAGGTATCAAACCTTTTGTGACTCTCTATCACTTTGATTCTCCTCAAACTTTGGAAGATAAGTATGGTGGATTCTTAAACAGATCAATTGTGTAAGTCTTAAATTATTCGAGTTTTGACTGAATAGTTAGTTCACAAGACAATGAACCAATAAATTGGATAATATTTTTCATTGCCTCTTCTAAAAGAATAACATTTCAGGGATGATTTTAAGGATTACTGTGATGTTTGTTTCAAGAGTTTTGGAGATAGAGTGAAAAATTGGGTTACAATCAATGAGCCACTTCTGGTAGCAGAATTTGGATATGACCTAGGGCTTTCCCCGCCGGGCAGATGTACAGATAGAAAAAGATGTGCAGCTGGTAATTCATCTGTTGAAGCTTACATAGTTACCCATATTCATGTACTCAGCCATGCTGCTGTTGTCAAGCTTTACAGGGACGAATACCAGGTAAATTTTCTATTTCTTATAAAAATATACAGGAAACTACTATTATGTATCTGACCATTCAATCTAAATAAGAATCACAATTCATAAAATAGTATGCATCGGCATGTTACCGCATACACAAAACACAAGTAGGACTATTTAAATGCATGCATTTTGTGAAAGACTTTTATTAAGTTGAGCTATTTGTCATCTGCAGGCAAAACAAGGGGGAGAAATTGGAATAACACTGGTTGGACAATATTTTGAGCCATATTCTGATTCTTTGGAAGATAAAGTTGGACAACAACGGATCTTGGACTTTAGAATAGGATGGTTAGTTATTTTACTTGATGGATAGTGAACTTATAAGTTGCTTTTTTTACAAGAAAAAGTACTCATTCGTTGTTATTATATGCAGGTTAATGGAACCATTAGTATATGGTGATTATCCTAGAATCATGAGAGAATTGGTGAAGGAAAGGCTTCCTACTTTCACAGAACAAGAGAAGCAGTTAGTGAAGGGTTCTTTTGATTTTATTGGCATAAACTATTACTCAGCAAATTATGCCAAAAGCATACCGATCAATCTCAATGTTACACCTATCAGCTACAATGATGACCAATTTGTAAACAGGACAGGTATACTTTACATTTACTATTTGTTTGACACATCATTTCTCTTTGTCAATTCTTTTTATCCAAAATAATAAGGCTATGAAATGTTCTTAATGTTTTTGTGACTACAGTGAAGGGGAAAGATGGCAAATATATAGGCCCAAAGGTATGAAATAGATAGTTACTTTTACATATGTCATTATTTCTTATGTGCAAACAAGTCTTTGATCATGTTCAGGCTGAAGGGAATGCTCAAATTTACGTTTACCCAGAAGGGCTTCAGAAAATGTTGGAATTTATGATGCGAAAATACAAAAACCCCAAGGTCTACGTCACTGAAAATGGTAGATGCCTAGTTCTTCTTTTTCGTTAACTTCTTCAGTCATTTATAGCTTTATTTTGTTAGCACTAGCAAAATGCTTGTTGGTTTTACAGGGTTTTGGTTTAGCACTACCAGTCATATAATGGTTATTTTGATGCAAATGTCGGATCTGTAATGGTGTAGGAACAGTAGAGCATTTCTTCAATTTGAAAAGGAACTAGAAAATCTATCACAAGCTGTAACATGAATGTCATGACTGCAGGGGTTACTGAGTTTCGGGACGATAGAGTTGGATTAGTTAAAGCATTAAATGATCAACACCGGATTGATTACATTCAGCAGCACTTTTATCGGATTCACAAAGCAATCAAGTAATTTCATAAAACATTTGGTACCCTTGCATTCTTCAGCTTCTTTTAGAAACTAATGGTTCCACTATATTATTATTACATCTATATGCAGGAATGGAGCAAATGTCAAAGGATATTTGTATTGGAGTCTGTTCGATTCGTTTGAATGGTTAGGAGGATTCACAACACGATTTGGACTTTATTACACAGATTACAAGGATAATCTTAAGCGCATTCCCAAGAAATCTGCAATATGGTATCGTAATTTCATTCATGGTAAGAGATGGCAATCCACTTAACCATATTGTCCTTGGTTAACTATATATGATTCATTGGTATACATGGACAACAGCATAATACCAGATGTGAGACGTGATTCTTCAAAATCAGAACACGGCTAGAACTGAAGATACCAAAGAGCCTGAATACACGAAGAGCATGTTCATCCAATTTTTTTATTCTTTTTTTATTATCTTTCATATACAGAAATCTTAAGAGAATTTTCAATTTGTTTCCCCAAGAACAAAATGATATACAGTGAGAATCTACATAAGGAAATACAAATGAGTTACAAACTGGTATTCAAAGTTTCTTTCGTTGTGATTCTAAGTCACTCAAAAGATTGGAGTGGCATGCTTGCACATGCACTCGGGAACTGGGTATGCAATCACGTCCCGGTCTCTTTTCTTATTCCTTGGCTCGGGCTGGCCTCTGGAATTTCTGTGTAACATCCGGACAATACTTCCAAATTCTGAATCTGAAAGGGAGGAGTCTTCAATGAATGGAATCATGCCTCGCTTGTTCGGTTTTATGCATTTCAAGTGACCCACATAGGCACGATGTCCCTGTTAACAACAAAAAAACACACTTATAATTAGACTCCTGTTTTCTGAACACATTAAAACAAAGCTTTCATGTGTCTGCAAGCTCTAGATAGTAATCAAAACCTGCATGAGCCGACCCATGTTTCCACCATGGGATGGAATGAAGACATTGCTGCTCAAGGAGACGATAAAGTCAATGGCAGCCATAGCCGAGGATCTGTTTATAAATGGGGAGAGTTCTCCTTCTTTTGCCAACATGTCCCTAGTCACTATATTTTGAAATTCGGTCATTAGTGGGTGTAGAGCTTGAACACCTCCAAATGGCTCTCCTCCTGCTATGAATATCCGTGCATCGCTCGGTGCCCCTAAAGCCTTTAAAAGCCTGCAATATCACAACCCACTAGGAATTTAATTGATCTGAAACATGAAAAGCTCAAGAAATGGCAGGGTATATTAATACTTGTTAGTGAGATCCTATCAATCCCTTCCTTAGAAGAAAGGGGCTGAACATTCCAGCTGCAATCAGAGAGAAACTAGTGCTTAAGGGGCTCAATATTCAATAGGAATTCATTTAGAAGATGAATTGTTGTTACCTTGACATTTCTACTGCATTGAGAGGACAAAGACCCGCGAGTCTTCTCTCAATGTAACTTATATTGAGTCTTCCCGTGAGGTACTCGGTTTGAGATTCTCGAATTTGAGATATTATTTTGTCGTATTCAGGGCCTAAACCAGTGAGGCATCCACTTCTAACCCACACATCTTTCTCTAGCCGAAGATGGAGAGCTATATAGGGACCTTCTATCCACATTCTCCTTGCCAACCGATTTCCGAGATCCTGAATAGGGGTTGCAAATCTTAAAGCATGGAAGGCCACCTATAATTTACACAGCACAAAGAAATAAAAGTGAGATGGCGATTTTATTGATAGACTAAATTTCGAGCTGATGACATAATTTATGGCTGCCAAATCTAACCTTGCATCGAAGCTTCTGCAGATCAGGTGGGAGGTTCTTGGATAGCTTAGAAGCTAGCCCTTTTAGGACAAGAAGCCCTTCTTCATTTAGCTACACAAATTACAGACATATAAGCCAACAGGATATCTGTTTGACACATTTAGATTATAGTATCATTTATATTAATCATAAGCATGTGAAGTATAAAGATCATATAACAAGATTATGATATAATGATAGTATGATCCATTCTCTTAGTTACCTTTCTTGAGAACTTGGCTCGGAGCCATAAAGGGGAAACATCCATTGGAAGTTGGTTTTCGACGGATTGGTGGGACATCAAATGAGTTGAAGGGAGGGCTGACACAATGCGTACATCTGCTCTTAAAATCCTCTTGAAATGGTCCGCATCGAAAATGTCGGCAAATTCACTGCAATTTTTCAGAATGTATATAAACTCATCATTTACACTCTTGTAACAAAGTTTTCCATTGAAAATTAACTCAACATGAAACTTAGCAGATTATCAGATTATATTAACAGCAAAAGAAGGTCTACTATGTATGTGAAACCGAAACGGAAACAGAAATTGAAACTGGAAAAGGACACTATGAAACAGAAAACACTACTAAAGAGGAGATCCTGTGTCTGCAATTCATAAGAACTTATATAGATTCATCATTTTGTACTCTAGTAACAAAGTTTTCCATTAAAATCTCAAGACTGTCACTTAACATGAAGCTTAGCAGATTATGTTAACAGCAAAAGAAAGTCTGCAATGCATGTTAAACAGAAATAGAAAGAGAAATTGAAATTCGAAATGAACACAACTAAATAGAAAATGCTATCAAAGAGTGCGATGGAGTCTGCAATTTATCAGAACATGCATAGATTCATCATTTTGTACTCTAGTAACAAAGTTTTCCATCTAAAACTCCAGACTGACTTACATGAAACTTAGCAGATTATGTTAACAGTAAAAGAAAGTTTACAATCTACGTTAAACCGAGACGGAAAACAGAAATCGAAATGGAAATGAAAACTACTAAATAGAAACGGAACTGAAGTAGACTCGAACTAAGAAATGCTACTACAGAGCAGTTTCCGTGAAACAACATAGTAAAGATCTTATTTCTGTACCTTTCATTCACCTAGAAAATGTGATCGAATTCACTACAATTTATCAGAACTCAAGACTGCAGTAACCAATTTTTCCATTAAAAACTCAAGACTGTCACTTGACATGAAATATAGCAGACTATGTTAACAGAAAAGTCAAGTCTACAATGTTAAACCAAAATTGAAACAGAAATTGTGATTGGAAATGAACACTATAAAACAGAAAACGCTACTAAAGAGGAGTTCCTGTGAAATATAGTCTGCAATTTATGAGAACATGTATATCCTAATCATCTTGTACTCTAGTAACAAAGATTTCCATTAAAGACTCAAGACTGTCAATAGCATAAAAAATAGCAGATTATGTTAACAGAAAAAGGAAGTCTACAATGTATGTTAAATGGATACAGAAATTGATATTGGAAATGAACACTACAAAAATGCAAACGGTACTAAAGAGGAGTTCCCGAGTGCAACTTAGTCTGCAATTGTCAGATCATATATAGACTCATAATGTTCTTATTCTAGTAACATTCTATTAAAAACTCAACACTGTTACTTAACATGAAATTTAGCAGCTTATGTTAACAGAAAAAGCAAGTCTACAATGTATGTTATACCGAAAGGGAAACGGAAATGTTACTCAGAAATGAACACTACGAAACAGCAAATGCTACTAAAGAGGAATTCATGTGCAACATAAATTATCACAACATATATAGACTCATCATTTTGTACTCTAGTAACAGAGTTTTCCTTAAAAAATTCTATCACTTACATGATACTCAGCAGATTATGTTAACAGCAAAAGAAAGTCTAAAATGCATGTTAAACCAAATTGGAAACAAAAATTGAAACGGAAATGAACACTACGAAACAGAAACGGAACTGAAGTGAACAAGAAACGAGAAACGGTTCCAAACAAGAGTTCCATGCAACAACATAGTCTACAATTAATCAATCAGAAGAGCAAACATTAATCGAGTGAAGGACTCGGTTTGTACCTCTCATCGCCCCATATCAGATTGATCTGCAAAATTGGCAAAACCAAAGCTGCCTCGAGAATTCTAGCAATCACAACGGCATCCACAATCTGATTCCTCTGTTGATTCAACCCTCCGGAAGCAACAACCACCAAGAACCGTTTCTTCTCCTTCGAAATCGAAGCAGACGCTTTCCTGTATCTAATACCAAAATCCAAACACGGTTTATATCCTTCTCCATCCGGCTGCTTCCAGAACTCCCTCTCTTCTTCCGATAAATTCCGATTAATCTTCTGAACCGGTAACGGCACCATCATACTACTCCCCAATCCAGGCTCACCAACTTCATTCAACTCCGAAGAGAAAAGAAGCTGCTGATGCGATTTAAAAGGTAACTGAAATTGAGAGGAAGGAGATATGAAAGAACACGGAACGGAATCTCTGTTGAAAGGTAAGAAAGTGATAACGAAAATCCCCAAGAAAGTGAAGGAAATGAGGATCAATAGGAACAAGAAAGATAAGATCCGGACCGTTGAAGATGGCGAGAAGGACTTGGAGTGGCTTCTCGGGCTCTTTCGAGGCGAAAAAAGAAGGTATGATAATGGAGATGATGAAGATACTAAGCTGAAAACTGGTGTTGCGATTAGAGTGACGAAAGGATTCTGAAAATTTCTAGCTCTCGCCATTAGAGTGACTGTAAATCTTGAATCTCTTCTTCTGCTTTCTATGGAGGGAGAAAGATGGAGGGAGATTCTGTTATGGTTATTGAGAGAGAAAAGACTAACATGCCCTGGGGGAGTTGAGGAGGCGTATGAATGAAAGGGTATTTTGGTCATACGATGGTTTTTGGAGGAGATGGCAGTTAGTTTTCGCGGGAAAAGTTGTTAGATGAAGCTTCTCTATTTCAAATTAATTCATAGAAATTTTTATTTAACTTATGATTATTATTTTCAGAATGGACCTTCGCTTGATTACTTAACTAGCATTCATAAAATAATTCTATTGTTTTTTAAATGTGCAAGAATAAATTTGCTCTTTTCTAAATAATAACTAGAAAATTTATCTATATTATCTTGAGCATTTGAGTTATTAGGATGTGTAAACTTTAATGTGTATCGAAGGCGGCGTCTCCAAGAATAATACACCCAGGTGGTTGTGTAAAGCACCGCTCCATGTGAGGCCTCAAAAAGTTTCTAATTATACATTTAGTTTTTCAAATTTGCGTAATTTTTCAAAAAAGAAAAAAACTTTTTTCTTTGATTATCACAAATAAAAGGTATACTCATTTTCAATGAGGAAAACTAATTAGATCTATCTATCTATTACCGCTCAGTTTTGACAACAATAAAAATGTTTAGTCATATGAATTGTATATTCCTAAATAAACTAGTATTTATTCCGTGTGATGCACAAATTTAATTAAATATATGATATAAATTTTTTATATATAATTTATGTATCGAAATTAATGCTATAAACGTACTTCTTAAATTAATACGCATACGAATTACTGCACATATGCCAAGACGATTATATAAGGCAAAAATTGAAGCACCTACATTGAACCTTAGCCGCCTCATCTCAAGTTTTGACTAAACAATACTACCGCCCGCCAGAGCAGTAGTGTCAGCCTGTATTCTGAAAACCCTATGAATCTTTCCGCCATTCTTAAATAAAAAGCAAAACTAATCGAACTACATCCCATGTATGAAATCGTTTTCATTTTTTTCAAGTTGAATTGATATTTTTTCTATCATGTATCTTTTTTCTTTAATAAATTGTAAGGAGCAGGATTCGAACCCTGGTCTCCCCCCACTCACCCATTGGGTAGTAAACAAATTGGGCTACAACTTAGTGATTATCTATCTATCCTTCAAAATTCATATGAATGAGGGTTTCATAATTTTTCTATTAAACATTGATTTTGCTCTCCAATTTTGTGAATCTGCATATAATGCAAAATTCGAGGATTTTTAGTACATTAGGTTTTAGGCTTTTAGAATTTTTCTATTATGCATTGATCATTACATCATGATGGTTAGATGAGATTATATTAGGTTTTGTGAACCTGCCGAGGGTATATACCCAAATTCCACTTTGTACTCTAAATCTGCCATTTTAAGATTTAAGATTCGAGAAATGGAGATCTTATCTTTCCGTATATTATATTGTGAAACCGTCATTTCAGAATAAGATACGAGGAATGCAAATCATTTTTTCTTTCTTAGTCCATTTTGTAGTGTGACTCTCCCATTTTAAGCTATAAGATACTCTCCGATTATTTTCACTAATTTCTACAGTGTATGTTTAATATAAGAATTGACTCTTTTGTAAATATTAATTGTTTTGGTTTAAAATATGAGGCATTAGTGTTCAAAATACTAAAATAGTCCAGCTATAAGTTACGTATATGAAATTGCTTACCAAAATGGAAATTGTTATTTCACCATATAAATAGTTGACTAAAATGAAAAGAAATATTCAATGTTAACATCAACTATCAATCAGTTATAGTCCAAGTGGTACACACCAATGAGTGAATGAAAGTTCAAAATTTGAATTCTACTCCTTGCAAATTTATATAAAAATAATAATATCAACTTAAACTTTAAAAATATTCTAGTTATTTATTAATTTTTTAAAAAATAACGATAAAATAATTCAAGTGTCGCACAAGCTATCATCTCGTATTTTTATAAAGGTGAAATATTTTGCAAAAACATACCCACAGCTTTTGGTTTATAAGCATGTCTTGCGCCTATTTTTTTGAACTGAAATGTAAAAATTAATGATAACCCTAACCCATTAAAAAATGATGTCCTGCATTATGTCTTCGACCACTAATCGACACATTTCAAAAACTTATTTACTAACTATTTATCAAACTATTTTTACATTAATCATATTTATTTTTAATTTTTTTCAAACAATCTTCTTCTTTTTTCAAACAACATTATTTCTCAAATCTACATCATTTTTCCACAACAATCTCAAACTAAGTTTAAAACTTCTAAAATCATCTCGTTTTTTTTATTCCATTTCCATTTTTATTAATAATTTCCATCTCACCATTGTTATTATTAAAAAAAAAACAAATTGATTTTAGAAATGTTGTTTAAGATGTGTAATTGATTATGTTAAGCTTAATCCCTCCACTAATTCCTAAAGTTGTGACTTTTTTTAGCTTAATCCCTCATGTCCAGCGCTTTCCACGTTAACCCCTTAACTCGAAAAAACGGTAAATATCAATTTTAATTCTCATTTTATTTTTGCCATTTTTTCATTTTATTTCCTTCCTTCCTTCTCTTCTTCTTCTTTTCTTTCTTTTTTTTTTCCAGCTTAACCCCTCATTTCCATAAAAAATCTAAAAACCTCTAAATTTTAGGAATGTTCAGTTTTTGAAAAATTCCAGAAATTTGAAAATTTTCAGGAAAAATATGAAATTTCAAGATTTATGGAAATTTTTGGCCAAATTTCAAAAATTTGGAAATTTTAAAAATTATGAAAAATTCCAAAAAACTTCAAAAATCCGTTTCTGAAGATTTTTGGAATTTTTGAATTACTAGCAATTTTAAGATTTCTAGAATTTTTGAATTTCTGAAAAATTTCAGAAATCTGGAATCTTGAATTTTTCTGAAATTTGGAAATTTTTAGCTTTTTTGAATTTTTTGATTTTTTGAAAAAGGAGAAAGAAGATTTATGAAAGAAAAAGGAGAAAGAAGAAGAAAGAAAGAAAAAAGAAAGGAAGAAAACGAAAAAGAAATAAAAATAATAATTTGGGTTTATTTTGCAAATTGTCATGAAAATTTTCGTTTCACTCTCCTTATTTTGTTAGTAGGCATCACATAGGACTTATGGGTCAAAATATACTGTATTTTTAAGTTCAGGAGTTAAAAGTGAGAAGCGTTGAATATAAGGAGTTAAAATGAAAAAAAAAATAGTCTAATTTAAAGGTCTTTAGAAGAATTAAGCCTTTATGTTATTTTCAAACTTCGAAGCTCTAAAATATTTTATATGTTCTTCACGTAGTGACAAACTAGTGACAAACTAGTTTGCCAAAGTAGTTTTCAAGTTTAACTCATTCAAACTTTCGCCAACCAGCAGTCTAAATAATTGTGATTAATTTTCCGTCAAGTAAAATTAATTTTGTTTGAAAATCGTATTATCTCATACCTTATGGATAATTTTGCACAGCCCAACCTTATAACTTATTTTTGAATTTTCCCTAAATAACAGTGGGTTTAAATACATTTTGCAGTTCTTAAATTTAACTGTTATAAATAACATTTTAAGTTTGTCTAAACGTAATAAATAACTACATTTCTTATTCAACTATGACAAATAACCACTCATTTATGTTTAAAGGGATATAAATGACCTTTTATTCTCGTATGATTGCTTTCAATAACCCCTAATTCCAAAAGTGATGGTATCAAAATGTGATAATAATAAATGATATTATTTACAAAATTTCCAACTCTTTATATCATATGCTTGCACCTATAAATGTATTGAGCCCTAAAAGTGAGAGGCTAAACTTACAAAATAACCATAACCGTAGGGGCTGATTCGATAATTTTCCTCAGCATCGATCGAATCTAATCTAATGTATCGAAAGTCGAAATCTAATCGTAATAGCAGGCTGATCGGAAATCAAAAAGCAATTCAGAAATGGCGAAGTACGACGCTCCCGCTGATTTCATCGACTTCTTAAATGCTTCTCCTACTGCTTTTCACGCCGTTGGTAATTTTATTTCCTTCCTTGTTTGCTCCTTATGATCTATATTCTCTCTGTTTATTTCAATCTTGTTTTTCCTCTTAGATGAATCCAAACGCCGATTGATAGACGCTGGATATATACAAGTTTCTGAGAAAGAAGATTGGAAATTACAAGTCGGAAAAAGATATTTCTTTACCCGGAACTACTCTACCATCGTGGCTTTCGCCATCGGTAAAAAGTACGTTGTTTGTTCGTCTTTTTATAAAACGAATAGTCACCAACTAGTCACGAGCTACACTGATTATTGCTGATCTTGTGGAGCTATGTAGATATGTTGCTGGCAATGGATTTTATGTAGTTGGAGCTCACACTGATAGTCCTTGCATTAAGTTGAAGCCTGTTTCCAAGGTATCATTGGTTTTGTTTGCTCGTATCGTTGGATATTACGTTTGAGCTGATTCTGAGATTGGATATTGAATGGTTTCTTCAGGTTACGAAAAGTGGGTATTTGGAGGTTGGTGTTCAGCCATATGGAGGTGGGTTGTGGCATACGTGGTTTGATCGTGATTTGACTGTGGCAGGACGGGTCATTCTAAGAGAAGAAAAGGATGGTTGTGTTTCCTACTCACATCGATTGGTTCGAGTCGAGGAGACCATTATGCGTGTGCCCACCCTCGCAATTCACTTAGACAGGTTCTACTCCCAAATTAGCTGCTTTATATATGTCATAGCTTATTTGATTTTTTGGAAATAAGTTTAGGAATGTATTTTTTTTTAGATGGTGATGGAAAGGTTCCGTGACCTTGTTTTACATTCTCTGTACAGGAATGTTAATAGTGATGGATTTAAGGTGAATACTCAGAATCATCTTCTTCCAGTCCTGGCAACATCAGTTAAGGTATTATTCAGTGCCAGTGTTTGATTATCTGGTACTTGTATTACAATTATGTATGCATTTTGCATTGCTTATTGTGCTTTTTTCCCATTTGGTGCTGGAACTGATTGCAGTTAAATATAAAATAACTATTGGCATCATTGGTGCTCTTATGAGCTATATCTTATAAACTTGTAGAGGATTGTAATTTGTCATTTTAGTGACCTTGAAATAGAAAAATTTGAGAAACTTTTAATGTTGAACTGATTTAATAATGTTTTGCTAGATGTTATATAGGTATTATCCTTTTCAAACTAAGTCTTGCCAATTGACTTCATTCTCAATTTTCTCTATTCCAATAATTGCTATTTGCAGTCAGAGCTCAATAAAGTGGTTGCTGAAAATGGTCCTGCTGGAAGTGGAGATCAAACTGATGGGAAGAAATCCAGTAAAGGCTCAACCACCAATAATTCAAAGCATCACTCAATTTTGCTAGAGGTTGGTTACTTATAAAAAGTCTTCCTTTTTCTTTTTCCCTTGCAAGGATCCAAAGTGAGCTATTTGGACATGAATTTTTAGTAATCATAGTATGTTCTGATGGGACTCGTTTTATTTCTTTCTTCTCTTGTAGATAGTGGCAAATCAACTCGGCTGTAAACCAGATCATATCTGTGATATGGAATTGCAAGCATGTGATACTCAACCGAGTGTAATAGCTGGTGCTGCCAAAGAATTCATTTTCTCAGGAAGGCTTGATAATCTATGCATGTCATTTTGCTCTCTGAAGGTATGAGTTGCCATATATGTAGTCATAGTGCTGTAATCATGCTGGTTTTGGGTATAATATGATTGCTGTATGATGTTTGTTCAATATCGCATGCCCCCTTTTTACTTTTTGACCAAGTGGATTTGCTGTTTTTTCTCGAGTACGCATTTTTCTTTGTCATGTGTTCGTTAAAAAGTACATATCAAACTGATTATGTTCTTATCTTCTCTTTTGTTGAGCTTTATTGCATAGACATACTTCTCGTGTGTTGAGCATTGTTGCATAGACATGTATTATGTTCTTGTCCCAGGATATAGACAAGGAGCTGTTTTTCTCAACTGACTATAAAATCAGGAATCTTTGATAAATTTTCCTGAATTAATTGAATAGGAAAACCAAGATATGTGCTTCATTAATAGTATTTTCTACTACCTTTGCTTTACATTTGGAGCAGATGTAGTCATGTATTCTATCTGCTTTGTGCATTCAGGAGTAAAAATTCGTTAGATATTATAATTGGTGAATGGTGGTGGTCTGAACAATTTTGATTATTTCTGAATCACCTTGATGTTCTACTAAATCTTAGGCTCTAATAGACGGTACATCTTTGGAAAGTGATCTTGAGGATGAAAGTGGTGTGAGGATGGTGGCGTTGTTTGATCATGAGGAGATTGGTTCTAATTCAGCACAAGGTGCGGGATCTCCAGTCATGTTAGATGCTTTATCACGGATTACAAGCACATTCAGCTCAGATTCAAAGGTCATTTCTTTCTGATTATTCCCATTTTATATCTAGTTAATGCTTTATGAAATCACTGATTTGGCTTGAGATTTCTTGGCAAATATTAATGGTTTCCTAGGATTTAGCCCAATCTCCCTGATGATATTGAACTGGCCTATAATATCTGATACTAAATTGGATCTCTATAGTCCATAATCCTGATTAATTCTGAAGTTGTGATTTTCATTTTTATAACCATAGTTATTCATGTTTGTTTCTCTTCTCTTCAGTTGCTTCAAAAGGCAATTCAGAAGAGTTTCCTAGTATCCGCTGACATGGCGCATGCCCTTCATCCCAATTACTCGGTACATTAGCTCAAATATTTTAATATCAAATAGTTTGTTTGTGAAACCCGTCACCTCTGATTAATTGTATGTTTAATCAGGATAAACATGAGGAAAATCATCAGCCAAAGTTGCATGGAGGGCTTGTGATCAAACATAATGCAAATCAACGCTATGCAACCAATTCAATCACGGCTTTATTATTCCGGGAGATTGCGTCAAAGCATAACCTTCCTGTTCAGGTCAGTGCAATTTCTGTTTTCGTTTTGATCTTACTATTCTTCACCCCACCTCTGGCAAGGTGCCCTGGGCTACTTTTAGAACAGCCTATTTCTCTTACTGAAATCTTTAACCATTTTAACATCTAGTTAATGGAGCGAAAGTGCTATACAACGTCCAGTTCTAAGAGCTTATTAACTTCATACAGCACAAGTCCTCTCACCACAAAATGAATGTAATGATTAGTCTTCAGATACAGAAGAAATGGAAAAAATAAAATAAAATCGCAACTCTCATTTTCTCTGTGATTTTAGTTCTAGAGGTTGGTGATTATCACCATTGACAAAGAAGATTTTTCTTGAGTGCTTATTACAAGTACAGTACAACAACAGAAATATTTTGTTTAGTAAACGAATATCTGGTGGATGAAACTGACAAATGAGAGAAATTGCCAACAAATGCAGGATTTCGTGGTCCGCAATGACATGGCTTGTGGTTCAACCATCGGCCCAATCCTAGCAAGTGGTGTGGGGATTCGCACAGTGGATGTAGGCGCCCCACAGTTGTCGATGCACAGTATTAGAGAAATGTGTGCTGTTGATGACATCAAGCATTCGTATGAACATTTCAAGGCATTTTTCCAAGAAATCTCTCATCTGGATTCAAAGATTACTGTTGACATGTAGGTCTTCTCAATTTATCTTTTCTAGGTGATTTAATGCTCGTAAGACTTCGTCAAAATGATAGACTTTGGTTTTTAAGTACGGCTTTGTACTTTACAGACGGCTTTCTTTATTATTCGTAGATTTTGAGTCTGCTACGTCAAGCAGGCTGCAATGTCCTCATAATAGCACGTTACTTAGAAAGCAATGTGAAAATACTATAAACTGTCAATGGATAATATAAACAACTTTGGATAATCCTTTTCAAAAAGTAGTCTGAATGAAATTTCATCAAGAAATGACGAAAGACAATGGGAAGATGCTTTGAGATCCAAGTGAGATTTCATGAAGAAATACTTTGCTTAAATGTTAGGAAAATATAAAGGTGTAGAGAAGCTAATCAAAGGGAAAATGAGAAATAATATGAACTTCATAAGATATTGTCATCAATTATGTATCAAGTGAACTTTACAAGAAGCTTTCCATCAATGTACACTTGACATCCCCTAATTGAAGGTGAAAGTAAACTGCAAACATGTAGCGTTTAGCACTTCTGTTGATTTCGTGGCATATAAAATTGTATGAAATAAATAATTATATAATATAATTACACATGATATAAACAACTATGAAACCACAGCTCATTTTATTTTTCTTAAAAAAAAAAGAGGCAACCGGCGGAAGAGCTCCACTAAACATGTATGCTGGAAATGGAGCAAGTTTTACAAAGTACATGAAAAATTGAATGAAATTTAGTCCGAGGCCAAGTAGATGTTGCTGCCAATTGTTATGGCACATCAGTAGCATCACAAAAAATGCAGAATAAAAACAAATAACTAAAGTTCTGGTATCTTTATTTCATAGTCAACTCGGTTAAATATCTCAACAACAGAAGATCGCCGGGCATTTGCAGTTGATATGACAGGGAAGCAAAAGGATCATCATGATTAAGATACATTTGAGAACAAAAAATCACAAGTTTCTAAACTTATCCATCTATGATCAAGAAGGCCTCGTTCGTTTTATGAAATAGCTTTCTGAACCTCAACTGTGACCTCCTTGGGAGGTTTCTCTGCATGAAGGTCTGCAACAACACTCTTCTTCTTGTAATAGTCAATCACCTACATTTCCAATGTTTAAACATCATCACATACTCGGTTTTAACTAATATTTGAGCGAAAAAAATTAGCTACGCAAGATATTGGCAAATAACACAAAAATTTAATGCATATTAAGAGTGAAATAACAATCAAATCATGTGCAACCAAAATCATCACATGAAAACGGCAATTCAAGGTTGTAGTTCAAAAGTAGAACTGAAAGATGATGCGTACATGACATGTTATGGTACATTCCAACAAGAGTGCTTATAAGTGCGTGAAAATGCAAAATCAGACTCATAACAATGGGAAGCTAGACACTTAACAATTACACATACAAAATCTGAAAAACCTTAGGCCAAGCTAACACTATCACAAGTAGAATGGAGACACCAAACTTCAATAAGGAATCCAAATTTCATGGAGTCCTTGAACATATTAGAGCCTAGAGGCAATGTCTTCGGATATATGATCCAACCACGGTAAGTTTCAGCAAGAAGCTATCAATTTTAATCAGCAAACTATTTTAAGGGCTGTAGATCATGTGAAATGACCATCCGTCTCATCCAAATACAAAATATTATGCAAGAGTCTACGTAATTGTTTTTCATCTGCCCCCTCAATCTTGTAGTGATTATAATTTATAAGCCCACTTTCTTCTACACTGAAAACAACTGGTAGTAACCAGAACCCTCTTCAATGAATCCAACTCGATTTTACATTACTGGAACATATGAAAAGAATCGATAACATACCGGTTCAGTTTGCTTGTGGAATGCCTCCAGCCTTGACTTAAGAACTGCAGCAGTATCATCCTTGCGTTGAATCAATGGCTCACCAGTTACCTTGGCAAAGAAAAATGTTTGTTTGTTAACATGCATTTAGTTATAAATATGGGAACAGTAAAGATAACTGTGACACGTATTATAACAACCAAGCAGGAGCAGCCATACTTATCCAACCTATTCTTATATATATGTCAAAGTTCACCAGCAATTTGAAATGTTTGGAAGGACATAGACCTAAGGATTAAGTGTAAAAAATGGCATCCATGGAGATGATTTCTTAGGGGCTCGTGTAAGATTGATGTCTAAATCAAAAGCCATGATTTAGGTGAATAATTCATATTGTGGCTATTTCACACGACTAGCCTTCATCGTTGACATGAAACTTCCAAAACCTAAATCTTACATATACAACCAGGTAAGCTCCCTGATGTTATGCTGCCTACAAAAACAGGCAACTATTTCATACACCGAAAATAGACAAGACAAAGCCATTCATTCCTAGTGCATGAATCTGAAAAGACATGTCAAGGAGGGCATACCCACTAGTCACCAAGTGCAGTTCACAAGCATATATAACAGACAATTTTGTATATGGAATACACGATTAACTTGTTAAGCTAGATAGTGTCTTTTCTTCCTACCAAGTATGGATGCACCTATATGTTTTAATTTCAAAATCAGTAGCAAAAAGAGCACATGTTGTCTTACATCATCTACTCCAGGGACATTGGGAGGTGCAAATTTAGTATGGTAGGTTCTACCACTTGAAGGATGGATCCAGCGACCAGTAATTCTTTCCTCCAAAATAGCATCATCAATTGCAAAATTGAGCACTTTATCAACTTTAGATCCCTGCCTTTCAAGCATCTCATCAAGCTGGACATAGAAAAAGGAAGCAACATTAGGAACGGACATACAAAGAAATCAATTGAGCAAATTTCGCACATAGACAATGAGAATAAAAAACCTTCTGTGCTTGAACCACAGTTCTAGGAAACCCATCAAGAATGAAACCTTTCTGACAAGAAGGTTTCTTCATTGCTTCATCTATAATGCCAACAACCAAGTCATCAGAAACAAGTTCTCCCTAACAAAACCACAAACAAAACAATCCGTTACCATAATGCAGAGAAAACTACAAAACTATAAGGTAGTATCCGTGACAAATTTAACCTAACCTTGTCCATAGCCTCCTTAGCCTTAACACCAAGAGGGGTTTTAGCAGCAACTGCTGCTCTCAACATATCACCAGTAGCCAAATGACACAAGCAGTACTCATCCTTAAGGATGGGTGATTGGGTACCTTTACCTGATCCAGGAGGACCTGCAAATCACAAAATTTCCAAATGAGGTATATAAAAATAGTACCTTTACAAGTATACATAGAAAAGAACAGTTATTTTTCAAATGTAGCATCATAAACCCTTAAACCCACAAAAAAAAAAACATTTTCCAAAAGCAAAATTCTTCGGTCTCTTGGATTAATCTAAGCAAGCAAACAAAAGGATAAGAAAAAATAAATGACTAGACAAAAGAAAGGCGGCAAATTTTGGGATCTGAATGCATACCGATGAGGATGAGGCGCTTGTCTGGCTTAGAAGAGCACTTGAGGCGGCGGAGGAGCTCCGACATGAGATCCGTAGAGGGAACATCTTCCAAGTTAGCCATTTTTTGAACTTGGAATGACCAAAAGAGCTCAAGGAATTTTGGGTTTGTCTCAAAACTGATAAGCAAGCAAAGGAACAAGTACTTCGATCCTGCCGATGCAGCTTCGGAGTCAAGCAGCGGAGAATCCTTTCCTTTCTTTTTATTTACTCTTTCACCCCTTTACTTTCTCTCTTTTTTTTTTATTGGATATATTTTCTGTATAATTAAAAAAAATAATGGAAATTAGTGAAGCTGTATTTACCAAATCCTACATAAAAAGTAATTTTTTAATCCATAAGTATAAGCATATTACACAACTTGATACCTCTATTTTTGTAACTACATTAAAAACATTCATCTAATTAACTATTTTGTCTCTTCATTTACATATATATAATGATAAACTAATCTTTCTATTATAATCTTTTATTTTAATAATGCAAGTATAAAAATTAGGCGGTTACTTAACAAAGTAACCACTACTTTGTTAATTATCACCATTAGATGAGTGGCGGAGAAATTAATCTAATGGTATTGATGACAAATTAATGGTTACTTTGTAACAATTTTTTTAAAATATAAAAGGTGGGAAGTGTATGTTCTAACTTACAATTCAATTACTTCTATTAATAAAAAAATTTATTAAAATGTTACTAAAAGTTATTCTAAAGATATAATAGAGGTTTTTGAAATGCTTTATTTTTGTGTTTAGGAGAGATTTTAAAATGATATGAAACTACATACTTCCTCAATTATAAATAGAATTTTATATTTATATATATACATATACATATATATTAAATAACATTATTTCAGCATGTCGTCTTTTATATTTTAGTAATGTGAGAATCCTTTATATTTTTAATTTTAAGAAAAAAGATACCCTACAAAGGTACCTTACGCGAGGGGCTCTTCTAGTATTAAATAAACTTAAATCGTAGTTAATACTCAATGTTATTTATAAATACATCAGATAATAATCAAACCAAATAACTCTTTTCACAAAATGAATATGCATTAGCAACTGTATTATAATTTATAAATTTCTTCCATCACCTCGAATTTGATGATTTGTACTCATTTCTACCAGAAATTATAAATTTATATGGGCAAATCATTTATTAATTCCTAACTTTTGTCAAAACTCACTGTTTGGTCCTCATATTTTGAAAAACTCACTACAAAATTTTCATATTTCGTTATAATTAACTATTTGGTTCTTTTGTTCATTTCCTTTAGATCTGTAACTTTTATATTTCGGCATAGCCAGCCAGACAGAATATAACAGAATCACAAGGTCATTTTGTATTGCAATATGGATGTATTGACAGTTAAAATATATTATGTTTAAAATCTAAAAAATTGACAAAAAGGACTAAAGAGTTAATTATGACAAAATATAAAAACTTTGTAGTAAATTTTTCAAAATATAAAAACCAAACAGTGAAATTTGAGGGACTAATAAATCATTTGTCCAATCTATATTGTTACTTTGTTTTAATTAAAACTCCAATTTAATTAATTTGAAGAAATAAAAATTTGATTAAGGTTTTTTAAACTTCCGTTTTGTATTTCACCGACATAACATACGAGGCTCTCTCTATAAATAATAATAGACTGACTATATTTTTCTTTCACAGCAGACCGGCTTCATTCTCACGCTAAATTTCTTGGGCATCTTTCAGAAATTTGAGGGTTACGGTATATAAAATTTTGCGTATGTGATGAATTCGAGATGCGATTTAGGGTTACAGAATTCCAGATGCTGCAACAAAGCGATTTAGGGTTACGAAATTTAAAATCTTGCCTCTGATTTGTCGGTGAATTCAAGATTCTGCAACAATCCGATTGATTTGGTGGTGCGTATTACTTCTCTTATGTTGTTTCTTGGATAAATAATTGTGGTGTCGAACGAAATGATTCTAGGGTTTGCGATATTTTAAAGTTGCTGATTTGTGTTATTTTGAATATCATGTCTATTTAGTAAACTAAGTATTACATTACATTATCTAATCTGTCTCTGAATATCATGTTGAACTATCCTGTGATTCGACTTTACCTGATGAGGATAACTTGAATTGCAAATTGAAAAGAGTGCCTCCCTTACTCAGTATTATACTACATTGAAACATTCGTTGTCTTTATCCTGTGATTATGCTCATTTTGTGAAAGATGAGGATAACTTCAAGTGGAACTTAAAAAGAGTCCATCCCTTTATATACTACATTCTATAATCCATCTCTGAATGTTTATTTCATGCACATGGTTGCTTGTGTCTTTCCTGGTGGGAACTATTCTATACTAAAATCTGATATGAGATTCGTTTCATTTTGAGTATCCCGTGATTATTATTTTCTTTATAAAAGATGAGGATAACTTCGATTGTGGCAATTCACTAAAACTTATATAACACATATACGGCCCATGCATGAACTGTTTGTAACTTTATATAAACAGTCGTCCCTAACTCAGTATATAGTATCCAACTGGTATTATGGTCTTTTCTCTGCAAATTACAAATTCTGTTCAATTTTTTGATGGGATGTCCTTCACGGAGTTTTGTCTGTGGCTCCTGACTATCGAGCAAACTGATTATTACATGTTCTGATGACATTGGTCCCTTATGTGCCTGCTTTGTCCTATGTCCCTTATGTGCCTGCTTTATCCTATGTCCCTTATGTCCCTGCTTTATCCTATGATCAATTTCCGATGAGGTTGGTCTCAGGATCATGAATGATTGTGTCTTCTCTTATTATCAGTCATCAAAGGTCATGTCTATTTAACTTCAATTGAAACTTAAAAAGAGTCCCTCCCTATATACTACATTGCATAGTCTGTCTCTGAATGTTTATTTCATGTACATGGTTGCTTGTGTCTTTCCTGGTGGGAACTATCCTATACTAAAATCTGATATGAGATTCGTTGCATTTTGAGTATCCCGTGATTATTATTTTCTTTATCAAAGATGAGGATAACTTCGATTGTGGCAATTCACTAAAACGTATGTAACACATATATGGCCCATGCATGAACTGTTTGTAACTTTATATAAACAGTCGTCCCTAACTCAGTATATAGTATCCAACTGGTATTATGGTCTTTTCTCTGCAAATTACAAATTCTGTTCAATTTTTTGATGGGATGTCCTTCATGGAGTTTTTTCTGTGGCTCCTTACTATCGAGCAAACTGATTATTACATGTTCTGAGCTTGATTCCATGTCACTTGTTATTATGCATATTGTGACATTGGTCTCTTATGTGCCTGCTTTATCCTATGTCCCTTGTGTGCCTGCTTTATCCTATGATCAATTTACCATTTGACGGATAATTGTCCCGTATATGCTGTTGTGTTGGTTGGCTGGAAATATATGATTAATTTACGATTTGACGGATAATTGTCCCTTTTATACTGTCGCGCTGGTTATTAGTTGTTATACATATGTATATATTGTGAAATTGGTCCCTTATGTCCCTGCTTTATCCTATGTCCCTTATGTTCTCTTATGTCCATGCTTTATCCTATGTCCCTTATGTCCCTGCTTTATCGTATGATCAATTTAAGATTTGACGGATAATTGTCTCGTTTATACTGTCGCTTGGTTGCCTAGAAATATATGTTCATTTTACGATTTGACGGATAATTTTCCCGTTCATACTATCTCGTTGGTTTTCACTTGTTATTATATATATTATGACATTGGTCCCTTATGTCCCTGCTTTATCCTATGATCAATTTACAATTTGACAGATAATTGCCCCGTTTATACTATTGCGTTGGTTGCCTGGAAATAAATGATCAATTTACGATTTGACGGATAATTGTCCCCTTTATCCCTTGCTCAGTATTTACTGCATTGAAAGATTCGTTGTCTTTATCCTGTGATTATTCTAATTTGCTTGTGAAAGGTGAGAATAACTTCAGTTGGAACTGAAAAAGAGTCCCCCCTATATAACTACATTATATAGTCTGTCTCTGAATGTTTATTTCATGTACATGGTTGTTTGTGTCTTTCCTGGTGGGAACTATTCTATACTAAAATATGGTCTGAGATTCGTTTCATTTTGAAGTATCCCGTGATTATTATGTTCTTTATGAAAGATGAAGATAACTTTGATTGTGGCGATTCACTAACACTTATATAATATATATATGGCCCATGCATGAACGGTTTGTAATTTTAAATAAACCGTCCGTTCCTAACTCAGTATATAGTATCCAGCTGGTATTACGGTCTTTTCTCTGCAAATTGCAAGTTTTGTTCAATTTATTAATGGAATGTCCTTTGCGGAGATTTGTACGTGGCTCCTGACTTTCGAGCAAACTGATTATTACATGTTTTGAGCTTGATTCCATGTCACTCGTATATATTGTGACATTAGTCCCTTATGTCCCTTTTTTACCATGTCCCTGCTTTATCCTATGTCCCTTATGTCGCTGCTTTATCCTATGATCAATTTACGGTTTGACGGATAATTTTCCCGTTTATACTGTAGCGTTGGTTGTCACTATATATTGTGACATTTGGTCCCTTATGTCCCTGTTTTATCTTATGTCCCTGCTTTATCTTATGTGCCGGCTTTATTTTACGATCAATTTTGAGGGTTACGGTATATAAAATTTTACGTATGTGATGAATTCCAGATGGATTTAGGGTTAAGAAACTCAAAATTCGAGATGCTGCAATGGGAATTAGGGTCACGAAATTTAAATGTTGCCTCTGATTTGTGGGTGAATTCGAGATTCTGCAACAATCCGATTGATTTGGTGGTGCGTATTTACTTCTCTTATATTGTTTCTTATTCTGCAACAATTCGATTGATTTGGTGGTGCGTATGTACTTCTCTTATATTGTTTGTTGGATAAATCATTGTTGTGTCAGAACGAATTCTGTCGTCTGTTCTGAATGATTGTAGCGTTTGCGATATTTTAAAGTTGCCGATTTGTTTTATTTTGAATTATCCGCGATTCTATAAGTTGAATTGAAACTTGAAAACAGTCCTCAGTACTCTATTACATTATCTAATCTGTGTCTGAATATCATGTTGAACTATCCTGTGATTCGAATTTACCTGGTGAGGCAATTGCAAATTGAAAAAAGAGTACCTCCCTTGCTCAGTATTATACTGCATTGAAAGATTCGCTGTCTTTATCCTGTGATTATTCTCATTTGCTTGTGAAAGATGAGGATAACTTCAGTTGGAACTGAAAAAGAGTCCCTCCCTATATACTGCATTCTATAATCCGTCTCTGAATGTTTATTTCATGTACATGTTTGCTTGTGTCTTTCCTGGTGGGAACTATTCCATACTAAAATCTGATCTGAGATTCGTTTCATGTTGAAGTATCCCGTGATTATTTTTTTCTTTATGAAAGATGAGGATAACTTCGATTGTGGCAATTCACTAAAACTTATATAACACATATATGGCCCATGCATGAACTGTTTGTAACTTTATATAAACAGTCGTCCCTAACTCAGTATATAGTATCCAATTGGTATTATGGTCTTTTCTCTGCAAATTACAAATTCTGTTCAATTTTTTGATGGAATGTCCTTCACGGAGTTTTGTCTGTGGCTCCTGACTATCGAGCAAACTGATTATTACATGTTCTGAGCTTGATTCCATGTCACTTGTTATTATGTATATTGTGACATTGGTCCCTTATGTGCCTGCTTTATCCTATGTCCCTTGCGTGCCTGCTTTATCCTATGATCAATTTACCATTTGACGGATAATTGTCCCGTATATGCTGTCGTGTTGGTTGGCTGGAAATATATGATTAATTTACGATTTGACGGATAATTGTCCCTTTTATACTGTCGCGCTGGTTATTAGTTGTTATATATATGTATATATTGTGAAATTAGTCCCTTGTGTCTCTGCTTTATCCTATGTCCCTTATGTTCTCTTATGTCCCTGCTTTATCGTATGATCAATTTAAGATTTGACGGATAATTGTCCCGTTTATACTGTCGCTTGGTTGCCTGGAAATATATAATCATTTTACGATTTGGCGGATAATTTTTCCGTTTATACTGTCTCGTTGGTTGTCACGTTTTATTATATTATCGTGACATTGGTCCCTTATGTCCCTGCTTTATCCTATGATCAATTTACAATTTGACAGATAATTGCCCCGTTTATACTATCACGTTGGTTGCCTGGAAATATATGATCAATTTACGATTTGACGTATAATTGTCCTGTTTATACTGTCGCTTTGGTTGCCTGGAAATATATGATCAATTTACGATTTTACGGATAATTGTCCTTTTTATACTGTCGTGTTGGTTGTCACTCGTTATTATATATATATAGTGACATTGGTCCCTTATGTCCCTGCTTTGTCCTATGTCCCTTATGTCCCTGCTTTATCCTATGATCAATTTACAATTTAACAGATAATTGTCCGGTTTTTACTGTCGCTATCCTGTTATTTTATATGTTTCATATCATTTGTATTCTGCATAACCATTCATAGTTGATGATTCTCTTATTCATGCTGTGGATTCTTGGTTGGACCATTCTCTGTTTTGTGAATGGTAAATATCTATTTTTTTTGTTCCTCTTTTGACTAAAGAGAAAGGCAGCATTCAAATTAATTTTGTTTCTTTTACTTAGTTTGGAGCAAAGCATTTTCAATTTCCTTGTATGTCAGAGCATTGTTTCATAGGACATATATCATAGCTGGCCGAGGTTCTACTCGATGATAATGCTCGTTCAACTGGTTCCAGGTTCAATATCAAAGGAGTTGTATGTATAAAATGTCGGAATTGTGTGTTATGGTTGTTTAGCACCCTTTTTCTTTTCTGTTTGTTGGTGTTTATTTGCTGTCAATGTATTGGGAACTTGCTATTTAAACTTGACCGAGATGCTCCTGGAATGATTTCCAATGAGGTTGGTCTCAGGATCATGAATGATTGTGAATTTGGTCGCAGTGTTGATGCTTCTCTTACTCTTATTCATGAGAGAGCTAAGCTCAAGGTTCTGGATTTTCTTGTGTCTTTCCTAGTTGGAACTATTTCATACTAAAATCTGATCTGAGATTCGTTTCATTTTGAAGCATCCCGTGATTATTATTTTCTTTATGAAAGATGAGGATAACTTCGATTGTGGCAATTGCTAACACTTACATAATACTTATATGGCCCATGCATGAACTGTTTGTAACTTTATATAAACAGTTGTCCCTAACTCCATTTATAGTATCCAGCTGGTGTGATGGTCTTTTCTCTGCAAATTTATTGATGGAATGTCCTTCACGGAGTTTTGTGTGTGGCTCCTGACTATCGAGCAAACTTATCATTACATGTTCTGAGCTTGATTCCATGTCAGTCGTTATTATACATTGTGATATTGGTCCCTTATGTCCCTGTTTTATCCTATGTCCCTTATGTCCCTGCTTTATCCTATGATCAATTTACAATTTGACGGATAATTGTCCTGTTTATACTGTCGCGTTGGTTGCCTGAAATATATGATCAATTTACAATTTGACGGATAATTGTCCCGTTTATACTGTCTCGTTGGTTGTCTGGAAATATATGCTCAATTTACGATTGACGGATAATTGTCCTGTTTATACTGTCCCGTTGGTTGCCTGGAAATATATGCTCAATTTACGATTGACGGATAATTGTCCCATTTATACTGTCCTGTCTCGTTGGTTGCCTGGAAATATATGCTCAATTTACGATTTGACGGATAATTGTCCCGTTGGTTGCCTGGAAATACATGTTCAATTTACACTTGACGGATAATTGTCCCGTCTATACTGTCCACGTTGCCTGGAAATATATACTCAATTTACGATTTGATGGATAATTGTCCCGTTGGTTTCCTGGAAATACATGCTCAATTTACGATTTGACGGATAATTGTCCCGTTGGTTTCCTAGAAATACATGCTCAATTTACGATTTGACGGATAATTGTCTCATTTATATTGTCCTGTTGGTTGCCTGGAAATACATGCTCAATTTACGATTTGACGGATAATTGTCCCATTTATACTGTTGTGCCGTTGGTTGCCTGGAATATATGCTCAATTTACGATTTGACGGATAATTGTCCCTTGTTGTCACGGCTTGGAATATCAGTATTCATGTCCAGGAGTAGTTGAGTCCGGATTCTTATAGTTATTGTACGCTCGTGGATGGATATTGTAGCATTGGGAATGAGATAGTTGAGAATGGCATTACACTGAATATTGTGAGTTATAATACTCTTCTCAAGGGTTTATGCCGTGAGGGTGCGTTTGAGGATGCTTTGAAGCTTTGGGATTTGATGATAGGGAGAAGTCTGACTCCTAGTTATTGCATGTTGCTCGATGGACTTTTCAATATGGAAGATTGATTATTCAAAGGCTTTGACCCTATGGAAGGATATCTTAGCAAGACGTTATGCCAGAAGTACTTGTGCTTTTAATAAAATGATTAATGGTTTGTGTAAGATGGGGAAAATGGTGGAGGCAGAGGAGACTTTTATTAGAATGAAGGAACTGGACTGTAAAACCGACGGCATAACGTATAGAACTCTGAGTGATGGGTACTGTAAACTAGGAAATCTGGAAGCGGCTTTTAGAATGAAGGGGGAGATGGTAAAGGAAGCATGTCATCCTTGCATTGAGTTTTATAATTCTCTTATAAGTGGACTGTTTAAGTCGAAGAAGAAAAGTAGTGAATTGATTGGCCTCCATTCTGAAATGCATATGAATGGTATATTTCCTAACATTATCACTTACGGAGCCCTTATTGCTGGCTGGTGTGATGAAGAGAGGATGGATAAAGCATTTGGTGTATATTTTGATATGATTGAGAAGGGGATTGCTCCAAACGTAATTATTTGCAGCAAAATTGTGAGTACGCTCTATCGACTTGGTAGAATTGATCAAGCAAATATGATGTTGCAGAAGAAGGTGAGTTTTGATGTTTTTGTAGATCGTATACACTTTGACGCACTCCCGGTAGCAGATAATAGGTATCTAGACAGTCTGAAAATTGCAGAATCTCTTGATGTAAGTGCTAAAAGTTATTCTTTATCCAACACATCGGTCTACAATATAGCTGTAGAAGGTTATTGTCAGGTTTTGTTACTTAATGGCTTTAAGCCAGATAATTTCACACACTGCACCCTCATTCATGGATACTCTATTTCAGGTTATTGTCAGGTTTGTTACTTGATGGCTTTAAGCAAGATCTAAAACCTTTTCGGGAGTCACTACTGAAAAATCCTTTGTACGAACCATCGATGGATTTCATCCGGGATTTCATGGTCTCAGCATGGACAGGTGTTGTTCCTTTGGACAGTGTACTGCCAAACTGATATGTTTCACTGAATGAAACCAAACAATGCTACAGCTAAAACCGGAGTTTGATTGTTGCAGTGCATTCTTTTCAGAAAGAATTCGGTCCATGTATTTCAGATTTTTCGTTCTGCAGCTGCAATTTTATCCTAGTATGCATTTATATTGTAACTACTTTCTAACCTCTGTGTTGATTTGAAATTCTTTTCGCCAGGATAAAGGGATGTAATTCAAGTGTCCTACGGCCAATCATGGAACAATGTTTCTTGCAGAAGGCTGTTGTTTGACACATGGCTGTTTCACAAGCCTTCTTTTAAGACAATTATGAAAATTGGACCAATTGCTACACGCTCTTATGGAGGTTAGCAGAAAAATTGGATCAACATATTTCTGAGTCAACCTCTCTAAATTCATCCTACGTTGTATTGGGATTGTGGTGGTATACAGGCTTTGGCAGTCCCAGCTGCGGTGGGTTCATGCCTTGAGGATCTGAGATATTGTTTCACTGCTGTCTCCAAATTTTGATTTTTGCCTGCTGAACTTGGATTTGGTGAGATTTAGCATCCAAAACTCCATTTCTTGTCAATATGTACCTCTTATAGAAAGCGTCATCATACATAGTAATCACGAAATTTCTCTTCATTTGTTCATAATGCGGATCTAAGCATAAAACTTTTGTCCATTAAGGAGTACATTTCTGACAAAGTCGAATTTCAGAGGTTGAATCTCGACAGATCAAAATTTAGGGAATGAAAATCAGAAGTTAAGTACAAAGGCAATTGTTTTCCCCTTTTCTATTCTAGAAAGTTTGCTCCCCTTTTGTTGACAGTTTTCACCAATCTTAGACATTCTGTTCCTTCTCGTGGAACCGACAAATTGTGGACAATTCATGATCAAATTTTTTGTGTTAAATGAGAGCTGTAGTTGAGATAAAACCCCATTATCTCGTCTGAACTTTCTGAATGTAGTGCTCTCAAGTCCTAGGATGTGTCATAGCAGGGTCGATTCAAGTAAAGATGCGATGAAGATTGTAATTACTCGCCATATATGAAATCGTGGATGAATCTCGTGTTATGGTACGTATTCACTGAACATCTTTTTCTCTTATATTGTTTCGTATCTCTTTTCAAGGTTCGGATAAATTATTGTGGTGTTGAACGAACTGTGATTTCTGTGCCAAAGTTCGAACAAATTCCATCTTTTTTCTCTACTTAGGGTTTCGGATATTGTCGGTGTCTGATGGCTAATTTGCCGAACCCTACAAATCTTTAGGATTAATTTGCTGGATCCAAGTGTCTCTATAATTTTAAAGCTGTCGAGTTGTTTTATTTTGAACTATCGCGTAATTCTAATGGGGATAAGTTCAATTGAAAACAGTTCCTCCTAGACTCAGGATGAGGATAACTGTAGTTATAAGCTTTTGGAGAAGATGAAATACCACTCCTGATGTTGATTTTATATAGTAATTCTAAGGGAGAGCCTAAAATAACACTCCTGATTTAACCAGTTAAGGTAAAGAATTCAATTGGATCCTATATGGTTGCTTAGGTTGCTCTCGTTATCGAAAAGGACATTAAATCAAGAAGCTTTCACAATCACTAAGATTACCAGAATTTATAACTTGATTGTACAATAGAACCTAGAAACAAAATAGGACACTACATACTTGACTGTACAAATATTATTTGAATAGAAGCTTTCTTCTATAACGGCTTCAAAACGGGTGGTGTTAGCGATGATATCATCACGGAAGGATGTATTCAACTAGAATTCCACCAATAGAAGCCGTTATATCTCGAATTCGGGCTGATCATAAGCTGAAGACAAAAGGCAAGGCTCAAGCTTAAATATCACTTTAGCGTTAGCATCCGTTTCTGGATGGAAAGAACTATAAAGGGTTAAATTGGAGTATGGTATCCTTTGAAGTTTGAAGGGTTCTTTTTTTTATGTTAAGCATCATCTAAATGCACTTAATTTCACTTCTATGTCTGCTTCATCCACAATTCATAAGTTTTTAACAATTGAACTTGGCAAGCAGTATTTAAGTTAAATGTCAAAACTTTTCAGCCTGAATTCCCGAGCATATTATTTCATTATTGCTAGATCAAATCAATATAGCAATATTAACAAGTAGTTTGGCAATAAGGGATCAAGCGTAGCTTTTGAAAACTTTGATTGAAAATTGAAGTAAAATGGTGTTCCCAGCATCAATAGAGACCCTCTGTCTAGAGTTTCCGAGTTAAAAGAACTGAAAGGTACAAATAAAACTCTTGTAGTTTCAATGTTTTGCAAATAAAGGATTGTGGTTTACAAAATTGACAATTAAAGGAATATGACTTAAAGGTGTTAGTATTTGATTATGTGTCATATTTACTTTGATAACGTGTCATGTTGACTTATAGACTTTGACGATGTGGTACAATAAAATATTAATTGTTTGATGATATGTCATGTTAACTTGATGACGTGGAGAGTTGACTTGATGATGTGACAAATGTTATAAGTCAATTTCATTTATTTGTCAAATATGTAAACTACATGCATCTTTTTGAAAAAAATGAAATCACATTCCTCTATTTACAAAATATTGAAATCACAAAGGTTTTATTTATACTTTTTTCTTAAAAAAATTAATGGAAATTAGTGAAGTTGTATTTACCAAATCCTACATAAAAAGTAATTTTTTAATCCACAAGTATAAGCATATTACACAATTTGATCCCTCTATTTTTGTAACTACATTAAAAACATACATCTAATTAACTATTTGGTCTCTTCATTCACATGTATATAAATGATAAACTTATCCTTCTATTATAATCTTTTATTTTAATAATGTAATGGAAGTAAAAAAAATTTAACAAAGTAAATATCACTTTGTCATTATCACCATTGAATGAGTGGTGGAGAAATTGATCCAATGGTAATAATGACAAATTAATAGTTACTTCAAAGTAATCATTAACCTTCACCTAAAATTTAATATTTGTAACAATTTTTTCAAAATATAAAAGGTGAAAAGTGTAATTTTATGATGAATGTTTTGGCTCATAATCCAATTACTTCTATCAATAAAAAAATTATTAAAATGTTATTAAAACTTATTCTAAAGCTATAATAGAGGTTATTAAAATACTTTATTTTTGTGTTTAGGATAGATTTTAAAATGTTCCGAAACTACATACTTCTTCAATTATAAGTATTTATATATATATATATAGTAAATAACCTTATTTCAACTTCTCGTATTTTATATTTTAGTAATGTGAGAATGTTTTATATTTTTATTTTTAAGAATAAAAGATACCTACAAAGCAACATTCAAGTTTGAGATGATGCTCCTGTAGTTGTTGGAGTTGCTATGAACTCTAAACTTAGGTACAGTAAAACCTTTATATAAATACTCTATATAGAGATTAATTTCGGTTTTGTTATAAGAAAAATATGGCCTCAATTTAGGCTAGTAATAAATAAAAATAGCATTTCAATTGTTATTTGTTATACGCTTTTCAAATCTCACTTGAGAAACTTCGTCTTTATGTAGTAATAGTTAGAGAAAATGAGAATAAAATAATGGGTTAATTTTAAATACGCGTCCTGTGGTTTTGTGTTTTTGCAAATAAAGTACTGTGGTTAATTTTTGAGCAAATAAATGGTTGTGGTTTGCATTGTTTGCCAAATTGAAAAAATGGTTGATTTTGTTGTCATGAGCAAAGACATTTCTAGTCTAGAAAAATTTTCTGGCCATTGAACTTGACTCTTACATGACTAGTTAAAAGTTTGAAAAAATATTTCAGGCAAAAAATGTCATCGTTTACGTCAACAAATTATCGATCATTTCCTTAATTATACAAACAAAGCAAACCACCGTCTTTTATTTGCTTACAGGCAAATAACAATCCTTTATTTGTAAAAACGTTAAACCACAAAATATCTATTCAAAGTTAACCCTGAAATAATCTAGCAGATTGATATACTGTAAGAAAAAAAGAAAAAGATTACATATGTGGAAATTTTCACTTTTCTTGACAAGTTAGAAATTTCACGAGAACATGCTCATGCTAAAATATGTAGTAGCAAGCAAAAACCAATATATCAAACAATTTTGCATAAATATTTGTTGACTAATATAATTAGAGAGTCCTCATTATTGTTAAGAATTTAAATTTTTCGAATGTTAGAGACTTTTTTTTTTTACCAAAACTCTATCTAACAATAATCTCCCAAATTATTATACACTATAGGAGCCGTTTGATTCATGGAATAGAAAGAAATAGAATAGAACGGAATAACTATTCCATATAATAGAATAGGAATAGATAAAATAGATATTCGCTAGGAATATAAATTCCTATGTTTGAAATAACTATTCCTTATTTCAATTAAGAAATAATTATCCATTCACTTTTAGAATAACTATTTCGTCGAATAATTATTACGTGTTTGAAAAATCCAACCAAATTTAGGAATAGGTAAGAAATAGCTATTCTATTCCTTGCTATTCCTTGTCTATTCCGCGAATCAAACGGCACCTATAAGTATTTAATATTTGTGTTAATTTTGTTAACCTACAAATTATGGGCCAATTATAATTGGAGGCCCAAATTATTTGGAGATGTATAATGATAAAACTTGACCCATATTGGTGATCACCAACCCAGCCCGTATAATTTAAAAAACCCTAATTACTAAAACCCTACTATACTACTACTACATAGTCCAAACTCTCTTCTTCCTCTTCCTTCTCCCACTGAATACTACCTTGATGCCATAAACCCTAAAAACGGAAAGTTAAAACCTTTGTTTTTCCATGGCGTTGTACCTTCTGTACGAGTCAGCGTCAGGGTATGGACTGTTTCTTGCAAATGGGCTGGATGAAATCGGACAGAACACTGAAGCTGTCCGAAGCTCAGTCACAGATCTCAATCGCTTTGGAAAAGTTGTTCAGTTAGCTGCTTTCCTTCCTTTTGAGTCTTCTTTAGATGCTCTCAATCAGTGTAATTCCCTTTCTGAAGGTATGTTTCTTTCATTTAGGTATGCTGCTGAATGTTGTTAAATCTTAGCTTGTTTTCTTTACTAGAATGATGTTCACACTTATACATGTCTTACCTTTTGTTAGCTTCGGCCCTCCTCGTATTTGGCATTACCGTATCAAATATCGGATCCTTTTTCTATATTTGTCATTATTTTAGGTCATTATTAAGCTTATTTAGTCATACATGCAGCTTTAACCAATTGATTTTTAGCTTCTTATAATAGCCTACTTTTAGAAAGCCGTCTGCTTGAACATGCATACTTGTTTGCTTTTGAAATTTAGCTTTGTTTCCATGTTATACTTTCACCTCATATCATAGCATTTTCAACTGCTAAGTCATAGATGTCCTACACTAGTTAAGGGTACCAAATTCCAATTTATGTATTTTGGGTTGGATAAGTCTCGACTTCCCCAAATTGTGCCAGAATGCTATTTTTCTCGGTGTGTAATAGGGAGGATCTCTAATCTCATTTACTCGCTTTTAGAAATAGTATGTCCTAGGCTAGCTTTATTAGTTACTCACAACTTGAAATCTTTTTCTTTTCAGTATTTTAGTAACCATATCATCTATTTCCTCTGGTTGCAGGAGTAATGACCGATGAATTGAGGAGCTTTCTAGAACTCAATCTCCCAAAAGTCAAGGAAGGTAAAAAGCCAAAGTTCAGTTTAGGAGTTTCTGAGCCTAAGTTGGGCTCACATATCTTTGAAGAGACTAAAATACCTTGCCAAAGTAATGAATTTGTCCTTGAGCTTCTCCGTGGTGCACGTCTACATTTTGAAACCTTCATCAAGGATCTTAAGGTTTGCATTTCATGTATAGACTGTTAGTTTTGTCTTTTTGTTTTCTTTTCATGCTTCTTTTCTTAACATCTGTTACTATTTCTTTTGTTTCGTAGCCTGGTGACTTGGAAAAAGCCCAACTTGGTTTGGGACATAGTTACAGCAGGGCAAAGGTGAAGTTCAATGTCAACCGGGTTGACAATATGGTCATTCAAGCAATTTTCCTTCTAGATACTCTTGATAAGGACGTCAATTCCTTTTCAATGAGAGTCAGGTTGGTTTATTCACATTTTTTGATTAAATTCAACCCAAGTTTTGAAAATATTGAATCTCCAGATAATTGTGGTTACTTGGTGCAGAGAATGGTACTCTTGGCATTTCCCAGAATTAGTGAAGATTGTGAATGACAATTATCTCTATGCAAAACTTGCCAAGTTCATTGAGGACAAAGCAAAGCTGTCAGAAGAAAACATCCCGGAATTAACAGACATACTAGGAGATGAAGACAAGGCTAAAGAGGTCGTAGAAGCTGCCAAAGCATCAATGGGTAAGTGTCCAGTTTGTTACTTGTCAATCATGTTTCTGACTTATCAGTTCATTCATCTGTTACTTTTCCAACTTGCAGGGCAGGATTTGTCTGCCATTGACTTGATTAATGTCCAGCAGTTTGCTCAGAGGGTAATGGATCTATCCGAGTACAGGAAGAAGCTGCACGAATATCTGATTACAAAAATGAACGACATAGCTCCCAATTTGGCCTCCTTGATTGGGGAAGTTGTTGGGGCTCGCTTGATATCTCATGCTGGGAGTCTCACAAATCTTGCTAAGTGCCCTTCTTCTACCCTTCAGATCCTTGGTGCAGAGAAGGCATTGTTCAGGTGTTCCAACTGTCACTAATATAGGAGTTTGTTATTTGTGTTCATATGGATCCTTGTGTAAATATCTGCTCCCTTGCGTCGGCATTTGCCTTTTAGTTCCCAGGTTCACTTGTTTGTTGTTTTTGTATAGGGCATTGAAAACTCGAGGAAACACACCAAAGTACGGCTTGATCTTCCATTCATCTTTCATTGGCCGAGCATCTGCCCGCAACAAGGGACGCATGGCTCGTTACCTTGCAAACAAATGCTCCATAGCATCTCGCATAGATTGCTTCTCAGGTAAATTCTATCGTTGTGTGGAACCCTTTTTCTTTTGAGTTTTTTTCCCCGACAAGGTTGACATTTGCTCCTTCCTGTTGATGATTTATAGATAGCAGCTCAAGCATATTCGGAGAGAAACTGAGAGAACAAGTTGAGGAGAGACTGGATTTCTATGACAAGGGAGTTGCACCTCGGAAAAACATTGATGTGATGAAGGCTGCAATTGGAGGTGCCCAAGACAAAGGTCTGTGTGTACCTGGCTGAGTGAAAACAAGTGCTACTTTGCTTCTTTTTTTCTTTAATTTGACGATGGTATATGAGTGGTTATGTTTGGCTACTGCAGATGTTGAAATGGAAACAGAAGAAGCAGCATCAGTGAAGAAAACCAAGAAGAAGAAATCAAAGGATAATGAACCAACTGATGCTACAAATGGAGATGCTTCTGAGGAGGGTAAATCCGAAAAGAAAAAGAAGAAGAAAGAGAAGAGAAAATTGGAGCAGGCTGTCGAGGAGTCCAATGGTCTTAATGGAGTGGATGCTGGAACTGGAAAGAAGAAGAAAAAGAGCAGTAAAGATGAAGAAGATAAGGCGGAAGAGGTTTCTCAACAATCCGTGGATGGCAAAAAGAAGAAAAAGAAGAAGTCTGAGAAATGACTTGGAGTAGGGCTGAATTTTGAGAAATGTTTTTGTACTTTTTAATAGCAGAAATTTTGTTTTGTACTCTACTTTGTAGCTGTACAATTGTGTGATTGTAGGTCTTTTATTATTGAAAGAATTAATCTTATTACTAGCATTTTGATTGTTTGTTGGTGTAAAGAGTTAGTAATTGTGCCTTATCTGAAACTTTTTATACAAATACTGGAAGCCTAATTTCTATAGAAGAAACATTCTCCCATGTCCATGGAACTTTATGTATCTGCTAGGCCCGTATATCCGTGGTTTTCACACTCTTTGTTACTAAATTTGGCCCATTTTCATGTTATGACCACCGAACTTTATAATGTAATATAACAATGTCAAAGTAAATATTATGAATTGAAGGAGAGGATATAAATGTGGTTTTTACAAAGTCAAAGTTAAAAACATCATGGTCAATAGTCATTGTGGCAAACATGTAAGAAATTGTAAAATTTAGTGGTTATCATGTTACTTTTAAAGTTCAATTCAATGGCTATAAGTGCAATTTACCCAAAAATTATGAACTTATTTATTTTTGACTTTATAAAAGAGCTATAGTAAAATCCACGTGTAGCAACGGGTAGTGACTTTGAGAATGTATAATTGGGTATCTAAAACTACAGAATTTTGGCAAATAATGGAATCAATGTCTCAGAATTCTTATTTTTTAAGACTAATCAATTTCTCCTCTGCAATGGATGGAAGAAAAATTTATCCATACCGTGTTAAATTTCTTGTGTTATTGAAATTGATGGCTTCATCTCCTGTTTTTGCATATCATACATACGATAGTCAACACCGCCAATTCCTAAATCTTAACAAAATTATTAAATGTCTCTATTTCGATAAATTACCTTACTCGTAATTTCTACGGAATACATTGCCCTCCCCTGCTTGGTTATAAGTAAATTGAATATCTCAAATTGTATGCTCAATTAGTATTACTTTGTCAATTTATCCTCAGATTGTGAATTTGATTTGATTAGGAAAGCTTCCAACCTTTCAGCTGATCATTGTACTTAAGAAATAAGTTGTGATACGATTATAGGTGTATGCGGTAGTATCCATCAATGACATTAATCTTTTAGATTTCTATCCGGATTCTAGCAGTCCATGCCATGTGGACTACATGTAATAGTTGCATTTTTGTGAATATGGACCACAAATATATGTGTTGTTTTTCTGAAAAGTGAGGTTTTTTAAAGAATCTTCAGTATATAATATAGATTATGATTTTGGCAACTCCAAATTTAATAACCATTTAACTAAAAGACTAGGGTCTCTATAAAACAAGCAAGAAATTAAATAATTATTTCTTATCTATTCTTATTCTTATGTTTGGTTGAATTTTTCAAACACCTAATTCGACGGAACTATTTTAAAAGTGGATAGAAAATTATTTCTTAATTGAAATAAGAAATATTTATTTCAAACACATGAATTTATATTCCTAGCGAATATCTATTTTATTTATTCCTATTCTATTTCATGGAATAGCTATTCCATTCAACCCCTCAAAATTTGCTAGTAATAAGATTAATTCTTTCAGTAATAAAAGAGCTAGGATCACAATTGCACAGCGACAGAGTAGAGTACATAATAAATTTTCTGCTATTAAAAAGTACAAAAACATTTCTCAAAGTGCACCCTTACTCGTCATTTCTCAGACTTCTTCTTTTTCTTCTTTTTGCCATCCACGGATTGTTGAGAAACCTCTTCCGCCTTATCTTCTTCATCTTTACTGCTCTTTTTCTTCTTCTTTCCAGTTCCAGCATCCACTCCATTAAGACCATTGGACTCATCGACATCCTGCTCCAATTTTCTCTTCTCTTTCTTCTTCTTTTTCTTTTCGGATTTACCCTCCTCAGAAGCATCTCCATTTGTAGCATCAGTTGGTTCATTATCCTTTGATTTCTTCTTCTTAGTTTTCTTCACTGATGCTGCTTCTTCTGTTTCCATTTCAACATCTGCAGTAGCCACACATAACCACTCATATACCATCGTCCAATTAGAAAAAAAGAAAAGAAAAGCAAAGCAGCACTTGTTTTCACTCAGATACACACAGACCTTTGTCTTGGGCACCTCCTATTGCAGCCTTCATCACATCAATGTTTTTCCGAGGTGCAACTCCCTTGTCATAGAAATCCAGTCTCTCCTCAACTTGTTCTCTCAGTTTCTCTCCGAATATGCTTGAGCTGCTTTCTATAAATGGAAGGAGCAAATGTCAATCTTGTCGGGGAAAAAAACTTAAAAGAAAAAGGGTTCCAGAAAACGATAGAATTTACCTGAGAAGCAATCTATGCGAGTTGCTATGGAGCATTTGTTTGCAAGGTAACGAGCCATGCGTCCCTTGTTGCGGGCAGATGCTCGGCCAATGAAAGATGAATGGAAGATCAAGCCGTACTTTGGTGTGTTTCCTCGAGTTTTCAATGCCCTATACAAAAATGCCAAACAAGTGAACCTGGGAACTAAAAGGCAAATGCCGACACAAGGGAGCAGATATTTACATAAGGATCCATATGAACACAAATAACAAACTCCTATATTAGTGACAGTTGGAACACCTGAACAACGCCTTCTCTGCACCGAGGATCTGAAGGGTAGAAGAAGGGCACTTAGCAAGATTTGTGAGACTCCCAGCATGAGATATCAAGCGAGCCCCAACAACTTCCCCAATCAAGGAGGCCAAATTGGGAGCTATGTCGTTCATTTTTGTAATCAGATATTCGTGCAGCTTCTTCCTGTACTCGGATAGATCCATTACCCTCTGAGCAAACTGCTGGACATTAATCAGGTCAATGGGAGACAAATCCTGCCCTGCAAGTTGGAAAAGTAACAGATGAATGAACTGATAAGTCAGAAATATGATTGACAAGTAACAAACTGGACACTTACCCATTGATGCTTTGGCAGCTTCTACGACCTCTTTTGCCTTGTCTTCATCTCCTAGTATGTCTGTTAATTCCGGGATGTTTTCTTCCGACAACTTTGCCTTGTCCTCAATGAACTTCGCAAGTTTTGCATAGAGATAGTTGTCATTCACAATCTTCACTAATTCTGGGAAATGCCAAGAGTACCATTCTCTGCACCAAGTAACCACAATTATAACCTAACTGGAGATTCAATATTTTCAAAACTTGGGCTGAATTTAACCAAGAAAATGTGAATAAACGAACCTGACTCTCATGGAAAAGGAATTGACGTCCTTATCAAGAGTATCTAGAAGGAAAATTGCTTGAATGACCATATTGTCAACCCGGTTGACATTGAACTTCACCTTTGCCCTGCTGTAACTATGTCCCAAACCAAGTTGGGCTTTTTCCAAGTCACCAGGCTACGAAACAAAAGAAATTGTAACATATATTAGAAAAAATAAAAAAATATCTCAAGAAAACAAAACACAAAAACTAACAGTCAATACATGAAATGCAAACCTTAAGATCCTTGATGAAGGTTTCAAAATGTAGACGTGCACCACGAAGAAGCTCAAGGACAAATTCATTACTTTGGCAAGGTATTTTAGTCTCTTCAAAGATATGTGAGCCCAACTTAGGCTCAGAAACTCCTAAACTGAACTTTGGCTTTTTACCTTCCTTGACTTTAGGGAGATTAAGTTCTAGAAAGCTCCTCAATTCATCAGTCATCAATCCTGCAACCAGAGCAAATAGATGATATAGTTACTAAAGTACTGAAAAGAAAAAGATTTCAAGTGACAAATTAATAAGGCTAGCCTAGTACATACTATTTCTAAAAGCGAGGAAATGAGATTAGAGATCCTCCCTACTACACACCGCGAAAATAGCATTCTGGCACAATTTGGGGAAGTCAAGACTTATCCAACCCGAAATACATAAATTGGAATTTGATATCCTTAGCTAGTAGCGTAGGACATCAACTCTGAAATTTGATTTAGCAGTTGAAAATGGTACGAGGTGAAAGTAAAACATGGAAACAAATCTAAATCTCAAAAGCAAACAAGTACATGTATGTTCAAGCAGAGAGCTTTCTGAAAGTAGCCTATTATAAAAAAATCAATTGGTTAAAGCTGCATGTATAACTAAAGAAGCTTAATAATGACCTAAAATAATGATAAATAGAGAAAGAGGAAACGTGTGAGAGTATCATGTAGTAAACAAAACAACCTAAGATTTAACAACATTGAATACCATAAACACCATTGAAACAAAGAGGATAAAAAACCTAATTGAATGAAATATACCTTCAGAGAGGGAATTACACTGATTGAGAGCATCTAGAGAAGACTCAAAAGGAAGAAAAGCAGCTAACTGAACTACTTTTCCAAAGCGATTGAGATCTGTAACTGAGCTTCGGAAAGCTTCAGTGTTCTGTCCGATTTCATCCAGCCCATTTGCATGGAACAGTCCGTACCCAGACGCCGACTCGTACAGCAGATACAACGCCATGGACGATGACCAGCTCAATGGGACAGGAAAGAAACAAACAACAAAGGTTTTAGCTTTTTATTTAGGGTTTATACTAATTAAACTCAACTAGGGTTGGGGAAGACAATACGGCCGTGTCGGATCAGATAAAAACAATTGGGCTTTCTTCAGAATAATAATTGGCCCATATGTTTAGTTAAATGTAAACTGACTTAAAATTAAAACTTAGCAAAGAAAATAGGTTCTCAGTTAAGGTTGTTGTGAGTGGTAAAAGTTTTTAATCGATTAAGTTAAAGTTTTGTGTTCGAATCCTCTTGTACGAAGACAAGATTCGAATGATCGATGATACAAATTTAAATAAAATTATGTTTTTAAAAGTTGCAATCTAGGACATGATTTTTAGTTTTAATTTCTCAATTAAAAAAAAAGGCAAAAGATGAAATTTTTGTGTTTTGAAACTTTGATTAATTATTTTACTCGCTACAATCATAAATGCAAATAATTTCTTAAACTGTATGAATGACTAGTATCTTTTCTTTTAATTTTCTCCAACTAAGCAGATGGAATTTTTATATTCTACTAAGCTATAATCAATCATGTGCTCTACAATTTAATAAAAATATAAGATATTGGTTCAACGAATTTAGCAGCGCATTGTCTCGCAAGAGCCGTTAATTATTTGTCTATTTGTGGTGAGTGGAAATGTCCACCTCCTTTTTTTAACGATGTTCTTTTAGCCGGCTTAGTTTGTTGTGATGCAATGAAATAGGATATTGGTTCAACTCAGCAAGGCTCCTCCTTCAAAGATATTCTGCTCAATCATTATTTTATAACTCAATTAAACAATTTTAATATATATAAATACAACACTATATTCAATTTTATATAAAGTTAAATAAATAACGTAGCAATAATTAATTTTTTTAGGTTTTCATCATAGACCTTCCTGATCACATACCTCACAATTTGAGACATAGGAACAGTAGTTAAATCCAATGAACATGTAAGGTAAACCAGTTTATCGAATTAGGTTTAAGGATTTAGGTGAGCCAAGTTGAATCAAAAGCTCGAGGCAGCATTGATCAATTTGGGCTCATGGACTCTCTTTTTTTCTGAAAGATGGGCTCTTGGACTTGAATAAACTGATTGGATCAAGTGTAAATGCATTTACGTAATCCGTGAGCTTGGGAATTAATTAGGTTAATTTCTTTGATAAATGATTATTGATTGGATTTAATATCTAACATAAATGCTTAAGTTAAATAATTGGATTATTTATCAATTGGTTAGGGTGATTAAAGTGACTACAATGATAGAACTGAAGTAGATTTAAAGTTAATTACCTTAATCAAAGCTTTACAAGATTAGGTGGTGATTGGGATATTTTCGAAATTTTGGTAACAAATACAAGCCAATTTCAACTTTGAACACGTATGAGGTGAGATGCATGCATGGTAAAGGAGTAAATTGTTAAACGAATTTAAGGGTGTCAAATGCGCCTAAAAACATGATTTCTAACGAAATAATTGACAACAAATTGAAGGATTGAGAAACATTGTGTTTTAGGTCTTCATAGTGTATAGGATCTAAGAAATAATATTGATTTGATTCGGTTGTTTCATTTGTTGAGTGGGTTGATGAGCTTCAAGATAATCTTGGAGCTTGATTGGATTGCTTAAGAAAGGGGGCTAATGTTGGGATCGCCTGTTGGATCTCAGACGATCAAGTTAATAATTTTGAAAAGGAAAGTAAATGAGTATTCAAATGAGACAATGATAAGAGAATGTTTATAATGTAGATTTGGATGATGCTATTAAGATATAAAAAGTGGGGAAATGTTTGCACTAAGAATGTTAGTTTCTCTTTTTCCATTTTCCTTCATGGGCAAGAAAATAATAGCTTTCTCGATATCTTTTTTATATGGAGATACGATAATGTAGTGATTGTCACGTTAACATTCTCTTGCTCAAACAATGTTTTATCTTGAGTGTATGACATGTCATGGTGTGTTTTTCAAGCAAGGTCTCCACATGGTGTATATCCTTTATAGTAATGAGAGCCATCTAGGCACAACGCTGGTCACTGATCTTTCTCGTCATGGGGGTTTGAAGCCCAATACTTAGAACTTGGGAAGGAACAGCCCAACTAGTCCGTGATGGTTGGACCCCGTTTGTGAGTTGGAAGAGATTTGAGTCGAATCTGAATGTTATCTTTTATATATGCAATAAAAAGGCGTTATATTATCAGGTGGATTCCAATTAAACCTGTAAATATCTAAAAATACTGTCTCATGGTAAAAAAAGAAAAAAAAGTTTAAATAGTTGTGACCACATTGAACTGTATTTACAGTGGTGTGGGTTGGCTGATGATATTTACATGGTTGCTCATTAATTACAGCATTGAATGCCAAATTGCCATCTACATTAATTTATTTAGCTGGTGGTCAAGTATAGGCTCTAAATTCAGATTTATTAAAGGTAGGGTCTCCCAGTTTTTTGTTATTTTTTCTGATAAGTCTTCAGTCAAATCCTTGCTACAGAGCTCTTATTATTCTGCCCTACTCTTTTATCTTTCTTTTTATCATATTCCTTCAGGTTTCAACTTTTTCCAAAGCTAGAATGGAGTATGTGCGTGTAAAGTAGTAATGTTAATGTTATTTCATTATTAATTGCTCAATCACTACATCATAATTCTGACTATATATAGATAAATAAATTCATGGATGATGGGATGGAGGGAGGCCCAGTAAATAAATTGACCCTGCATAGCAGCAGAGTAGCATATTTTATTTGGTTAGATGATAGGTCCCTATCTCTACTTTGGTGTTGTATAGTTGCATTTCGCTTTAGAGTCCGATTTTGAATTTCTTTACAGTTAGTAAATCATGGATTTCGATAAAAATTTATAGTAAAAGTTCCAATTTCAATTCATGTCTTGTCAAATAACATTATGATGTTAGCAACCGGAAAAAAGATTTAAAGGTCTTACAAGTGTGATTATCCGTTAGAAATTAATATGAACTACATTGTTGGACATTCACGAACCAAACAAGTTAAAGAACTTTTCAAGTTTTCATTGCTAAGTATCTAAGTGTAAGAAGATTAACAATTAATTTATGTATTAATCATTCAACAATCATTTTTTTTTTTCAAAATGAATGCAAGAACAGAACATATTCGTATGGGCAAATGAGTGGTGTTTTACAGCCAGGCTGTACCTAAATCAGCAAGTGGCTACTCGCAAGTTCCAAGAACTTGCAATTATTACTATTATGCCCTTTGATTCCTTGTCTCTGACAACTTTAATCAATTAAAAAGGAAATGTTAAAAGAGATTAGGTACAATTTTACACATCCTTCTTGGAGTTGAGGTAGATTTATCTTGAATCCATGAAATGTTCAAGCTTCATTGACTATGATGAATCTTATGTTGCGTTTATCGGAAAAGTTTATCACTCTTTTGAAGGTTATAATGAGTATTCTAAAGAAGATTGTCGATAAAACGAAATAGTTCACGTATTCTAGTAGTTTTTTTGTGTGTGAATTCTAACTATCTGGATAATATAGTTAAAACTTTTGCAATTACTTTAATTGTTGTCTACTCAGTTATTGACATGTCAGTGTATTATTTGTAATACAATCAATATTTGTAGCAAACGCGCTTCATATCATCCGTTAGTGAAAAATAACATTCATGGTGTAAAGTTTTACCATTTCATATATACTAGGTAATAAATCTGCATTTTTCAGTTGTAAAATTTTGTACTCATCCCAAAAGAAAATGATTGAATGGTTTTATGATTTTCCATTTGTCTTTACATGTGAATACGTTGACAGTCTTTGACTTTTTCAGTTTTTCTACACTCTCTCTGTACTCTTTTTCAGTAAACACCTTCAGCTTCCAACTGTTCCAAGGTTTAAAAGCTCTCATCTTTCCATCAATGTTGGGGAAAAAACCCTCTCAATCTACAAGCAAGAAACTAGCTCCATCTACTCTAAACTCCCACATTCCCACCTAAAAAAAAAAAATCATCTACTGAAAAAAAAACTGTCAAAACCTTCAGCAGCAACCTTTTCTTTCTTTCTTTCTTTCTTTCTTTCTTTCTAGCTTCATAAAGTTCACTTCTGCCACAGTTTTCTTTCCTTCTACTATGTTGTGATTCCTAGGAGAAGGAAGAGAAAAAGGTAAAAGAAAAAACTTTCACTTCTGTTAATGGCAAATTGCTGCTGGTTTTTACTGTCATGTCTTGTATGGAGTTGTGTGATTTTGGGTACTCATCAGTTACAATCTTCACAAACACAAGTGCTTCTTCAACTCAGGAAGCATTTAGAATACCCAAATGAACTTGAAATCTGGAAAGATCATACACAAGATTTTTGCTTTTTATCATCCCCACAAGTCAATGTGACTTGCCAAGATAATTTTGTTTCAGAACTCAGAATCATAGGAGACAAGACTGTCAAAGTTGAGAACTTTAATGGGTTTGCAATTCCTGATCAAACATTATCACCTAATTTCACTTTGGATTCTTTTGTTGTCACTCTTGCTAGATTAACTAGTTTGAGAGTTCTTAGTCTTGTATCTTTAGGCATTTGGGGTCCTCTTCCGGATAAGATTCATCGGTTGGATTCGCTTGAGTACTTGGATTTGAGCTCAAATTATCTCTTTGGTTCAGTACCTCCTAAGATATCAACAATGGTGAAACTTCAAACTCTTGTTCTAGATGATAACTTCTTCAATGATACAGTTCCTGATTGGTTCAATTCGTTCTCTAATCTTACAATTTTGAGATTGAGGAAGAACAGATTGGAAGGTGCATTTCCATCCTCACTACAAAAGGTCACTACTTTAACTGATTTAGTCTTGTCCAACAATGAGATATCAGGGAAGTTGCCGAATCTCGACTCGTTGAACAACCTTCGAGTTCTTGATTTGAGTGTGAATCGTTTTGATTCTCGTCTGCCTCGGATGCCAAAAGGGTTGATAACGGTGTTCCTTCGAAACAACTCGTTTTCAGGTGAAATTCCACATCAGTATAGCCAATTAAGTCAGCTTCAACACCTTGATATGTCATTCAATGGACTCACCGGAACTCCTCCAGCTGAACTTTTCGCATTGCCAAACATCAGTTACTTGAATTTGGGCTCAAATATGTTAAGTGGTTCGCTTCCAAACCATCTTAGCTGTAGCAGCAAACTGCAGCTTGTTGATATATCTGAGAATAGTTTGACTGGTGGAGTGCCTAGTTGTTTGAGCACTAAGTCGGATAATCGAAGTGTTAAGTTCGATGGTAATTGCTTGTCCATCGATTTAGATCATCAGCGTGCAGAATCATCGTGTGCTCAAATGCCTGAGAAAAAGAAACCATCTGCTAGCAGAGTTGGAATGTTAGTTGGAGTGGTTTTTGGCTTAATTCTTGCTCTAGTGCTTCTCGGTTTCGGCTTTCTCATTGTTAGAAGATGCTGCATGGGCGGAACCTCAGAGCAGCACTTGTTGCACAAAACCGTGCAAGACAATTCAGTAGCAGAATTCTCATCTGCAAGTAGGTAGACGAATCACGGGTTTGAGTTTTTTCGTTTTCATGTAACTCATGATAGATTTTCCTCTTTCGCACTTTCCTTTTCAGGATTTATTCCTCAAGCTGCAAAATTGGGCATGGAACAAGTTCTTCCTCTGTGTCGTTCGTTCACTCTAGAGGAGTTAAAGGATGCTACAAATAACTTTGATAACAGTACCATTTTAGGTGAAAGTTGTTTCGGAAAGGTACTTTCTCAGAACTTTTCGAGACATATTTTTCTTCTGAAATGCTTGTTAAAACTTCTTTGCTTTCTCAGTTTCATAAAGGAAGATTAGCAGATAGGACTCAAGTTGCTATAAGGTGCTTACGTTCATCGAAGAAATTCACGAACCGAAACCTGAAACTGAGATTGGATTTGCTGGCAAAGCTTAGGCACCCGAACTTGGTTTGCCTCTTGGGGCACTGCATTGATGGTGGAGGCCAAGATGGTTACAAAGTGAATAATGTCTTTCTCGTATATGAATACATTTCGAACGGGAATCTTCGTACTCATCTTTGTGGTAATTCTTGATAATTTTCTTGAAATTATGTTCTATGAACTAGTGAATTTTATTCTCACTGAAGCTGTGTATGTGCAGAGGATAATCCAGGAAAGGTTCTAAATTGGTCAGAGAGATTAACAATATTAACTAGTATTGCCAAGGCTGTGCAGTTTCTGCATACGGGAGTTATTCCGGGATTCTTCAACAATCGATTAAAAACGAATAATATACTGCTGAATGAGCATGGAATTGCAAAGTTGAGTGACTATGGGCTATCCATTGTATCTGAAGAAATAGGGAAATCCGAGGTATAGCACGGTTCGAGTTTACGAGATTAAAATAAGACATTGATCCTTTAGGTTCTTGACTTTTTGCTGGTTATTTGTTTGCAGGAAGGTGGAGAAGGCGACAGATCATGGTGAGTATTTCCTTTCATCTGCACACAAGAGACATTTGGTATACCGAAAAATTGGAATGCAGAATTAGACCATTTACAGCAAATGCTAATATTAAGAGTATTCACATTTCAGGCAAATGGCGAGATTAGAGGACGATATTTATAGCTTCGGGTTCATATTGCTTGAGTCACTAGTTGCATCCTCAGTATCTGCCAGGAGAGACAGACATCTACTAGATGAACTGGTATGAACTTAAATTCCATATTACTCCTTGCAATGAACACAAATTAAAAGTAACACAAGAGTTATTTTGAATTTCTCTATCTACTTGTTTTCGGGTTTAGGCTTCGTGGAACACCCCAAGCGGCAATAGGAAATTGATAAATCCGGTGGTGCTTGCAACTTGCTCACAAGAATCTTTATCAGTAGTGATTGGGATAGCAAACAAATGCATTTCTGAATCATGGAATCGACCTTCGTTCGAGGATATCCTATGGAACTTGCAATATGCAGCTCAAGTCCAAGAGACTACAGATGGTACAAAGATATGACTTGTTTCTTTCCACTGAAATCTCAATTTGCATAGTTGCTACTTTCCTTTGTTTCTAGATTTGTATAATATAACTAACCAAAAAGATCAGTTAGCAGAAGGAAAAAATTTTTCCTTTTTTCCGGGTTGAGCTCATTTCTTCCAAATGTATTATTGATGAGAGCTTCCAGCATCAGAATTGCTTATTGCAGATGTTGCCATTTCACATATTTCTAAAGAGAAATATGTCAAAGGTCAAAATTAAGTACTGATGTTGTAATAATTATGATTCTTCTAGTAAAAAAAAGTATAATTTGGCCCTTGAAATTAGCCAGTTTATGTATCAAATTTGATCTTGTCAATATGAAAAAGTAACCAATCATAATATGTGTTATTTTATTTTGTAAGTACTAATTTAGACCTGGGTACCAAATCGAAGGGTCAAATTAATATCCAAATTTGATGTTTAATCAAATGGAGTCATCCTTAACTCCACCTTACAAAGTGCCCTTGTATTTTGCTAGAATATCATCAGAATTATTTTCAGTGTACTATGTTTTTGCTTTTGCATGCTAGCAGCCATAAACAAAAATTGATATAGGCCTAGGCTAGTATGCACTTGTTTTTCCGTAGCCGTTTGTAGGCAAAACTAGATAAAGACGGTGGTGACAAGACATGACCATATACAGAAGGTGAAAGAAAAGCTGGAGAAATAGCTACTGGACTCAGTTGCTTTCTCAATTAGATAAGAACAGCACAATGCCAAAAACTGATTTTCTGAATACAAGCTGGCATCATCAAAACTGCTTACAATTATAGAACAGTAATAGAAATTCTGAATGTGCATATCCAACACAATCGATTTATGTAACCACCTACCTGCTAAAGCTATTCATGTTACTTGAATTTACAAAAAAGTTCACCTGACCAAAAGAATTGATGGGATGAAGTCTTACAGCAATGTATATCCTCCAGTTAATTTTTTTGAACTATGTACAGCATTTATATGTTGTAGATGTAGTACAGACAAAAGACCCTGCCATGTTTCTTGTGGTGCGCTGCCTACTTGAAAGTCGATAAGCCTTTTTGTTTTCCGATAATAATCTTCCAGTGGCTTGCTCTGAAGAAGAAAAATGGAAAGTTAATCACTGAAGGAAACCCCTCTGCTTAAATAGGAAAGCCACTTAAGACCTCACTTAAATATATTGAATTATTGCTCATGATGGAAACTACAGTGATGCTCTTCTGCAATTATAACTTATTTTTGTAAGATTATAAAAACATAATTTAGAACTCAACTGGATTGGCAAATTTCAATAAGCAAGCTAATATCGTGCCATGTCTGGTGCATTGATATTTGAATCATATGCACCTTTTGTTTTAGCAATCTAACTATAGCCCTAGGTTTGTCATCCACCTGAACTGATCATAAAACTATTGCATTGGGGTTTGTCCAAATTCTCACCCCTGCATAGATTTCACCACAACCATTTCGTTGTCACGAACCATATGCAGGTTCGTGCATCCCAATATTTCAGACCTGCAAAGTTGGATAGATGTAGAAACATACAAGCAAAATTCACTGCCCCAAAAGATGGTTTGCTGCTTTGCTCACAACCATCATATGCTACATAACTCAGCCTGCTTTCTCAGTCGATCTGTACGTAAAGTTGGTTCAGCACTTATGCCAGTAAATTCAGAGACATTAAGGAGAAACAGAACAAGGGAAGCAATAACACTTGCAGCTAATCCACCTTTGAATTGTGCACTAAGTATCAGGCATGACTTGACAAACTCTGTAATTATCCAGTGGAAACTAAGGGGCTCACTTTGCTAAGATGAAAAAGCACACAATAGAGACTTAAATTTTCGAGATGGGTAGTAGCTGAGATACAAGGGATGTTTGCAAATACCCCCATTAAACAAAATTCGGAGAAAATATGCTAATTAATTACTCCAAAAAATCTCATGCCTGGGATATCGATTTCACCAAGGAAATGCATATTACACCAAAATTTATGCTGTATGATCATAAGGTTTCTAGTTTACCTGCTCAGCATAGGCTACCAGCTTATCTTTCCAGGGACCTTCTGCAATCGCAACAGAGCATTTTTGGTGAGCATGAGAAGGACTTGCACTAGAAAAAACAAATCAGCTTTATTTAAGTGCTGAAACATGTTACCTTCTTGCTTTACGCAAAAATCCTCCGTGCATTTAAAATTCACTACCACATCAATCTGTGCAAGTTCATCAAGAATCTCCTGCATGTATTCGAAAACCAATCAGAAGAAAGCGACAGAGCAGGATCAAATTATTATAGCAAATTTATACTAAAAACAAATAATCAAAACTCAATTTGACATTTAAAGCACACACATAGTAGATAACATCCCAATTGCCTACAGTAGGGATCTCCAAGAACAAGGCACTTATTTAGCATTCCAATTAAAACTCTAACTGCACTAGATTAGATCCGAAAGCATTCTATTAACGACACCAACATATACTTACCGCTTGAAATTGAGAACGGGGAATTCCATCCAGAATAAAACCAGTTTCACCTCTGTAATATCCATCTTCAAGCCTCTTAGAGAGCAGGCCAAAAATTATATCCTCCGGAACAAGTTGCCCACGGTTCACAGCATTTGCAATCTGTAGTAATAATAAAATATATCCACAAAATCTAAAGATCAATTGATATGTCAGGAAAATATCAGTTTCAAAAATAATATAACATATATTGTTAGCCCTAACTATCTTAACTATAAGCTCAAGAGCTTTGGATTCAATATGATATCAGAGCTCTACATAGCCTCTATAGGTACAAAGTTTCCATTCATGACAACCTCAATATTTGTTGAATTCAGAAAATAATATAAAATATGCTCTTAGTCTTCACTATCAACCCGAGCTTTTTTAGTTCAATTGGTTAAGTAACACAAGAATCCAAATCCCTAACGAAATTCTACAAATAAATGCAAAAAAATTGCCGACGAGAAAATAAAATCATCAAAGACGGAGAAAAAAGAAGTAAATAAAAAAGGAATCAAGATTCAAAACCTGTTTGTATAGAGCGGTTCCAGGTTTGAGCTCCTGACGAACAAGACTAGCCATGGAAATGTACGGAACTTCAAGAAGCTTAGAAAGAGTATCGGCATACACACGCTTCTTGACACGTGGATATCCAATGAAGGCCCATTGCACTCCTCTCCTCGGAACGGAGGTGTCCGTGTCGGTCATAAGAGCCGTCGACTCGCCGTGATTGCTGTTGTTATAGCCGTAGTAATCGATGTCGAGCAGCGGCTGAGCTGCGCCGGCGCTGATGTAGAATCGACGGTGGAGTGGCGGAGGGACCGCGGCGGCGATTCGGCGGGTAAGCGCGATCATGGTTGATGAAATTAGAGAGAGAAATGAATGAGTATAGCAGGGTAGTGAGAGTGTCAGTGAGAATAGTGAGATGAACGGCGTATGATTGGGTGACACGTCATTTGGAAATCGGGGAAGCCACGGTGGCGGTATTAGATATTTTTGGTTTTCTGGTGCCGACAGGTACTAGATATTTTACTGAATTTGCTTTCTTTGGATATCAATTTTCTTTTATTGATGAGTAATTATAGTTATTTATTTACTATTTTTTATTATTATCAAAGTTATTTATTTACTATTATTACTACTACTACAATTACTCCTTATTTACTCTTCTATCAGAACGAAATGCTCAAGAACAATCTCAACCTTCTAATTTCCTTTTCATTGTCACTCATTCATTCAGACTTCTAGAGGTTAGTTTGACACATTCAACTTAACTACATATATTTTGTTTTTCATTATTATAATGAACATATAGATTTCTTTTCCTTCAAAAATAAAATTAAATTAAAGCATCAAAAGCTAGTTCTATTTTGTTTAAAAAGCATATCGGCGCGCTGAATTTACAAAGTGTCTTATTAGCTACATGTATTTGCTTTAAATGGTGTAATTAAGACCTTAAATTCATGTGGAAGGATAAAAGTAAATTTTGATAAACTGTAAAGACGATTTGGAGAAATTAAATGTATATAACTTCAAACTAGTTTAAAAGACCAATAAATCACTACAAGCAAGTTCAAATCCTAATAAATTACTTTAAATAAGTTTTGTTTTTAATTAAGTTTTAGTTGAGTCTGCTGATAAGAAATCTTATAGATTCTTATAATCAATAGAGAATATAATGTGTAAAACTCAAAAAGAGAGAGTAAAGGACTAGAATAATGAAAAGGATAAAAGGATCTCAAGATAAAAGATGCTTTTATTTTGAAAGAAAACTGATGACTTGTGTTGCTATTATATGAAAGTTGGGCTTATTTTTTAACGTACGAAAGTTGGGCTTATTTCTTAACGTACGAAAAATGGGCTTAATCCCTGAAATTTTGTCTATTGATTACTTAAATATTTTAATCTGTGCAGATATTCAATAACTCAAAATAAATTTTCATGGAATGAAAGTTATACATATAACACATCAAATTCTTTTTAAAAAGATTCTGAGATCCTTCGATGTTTCAGACAGCTTTGCATTTGTACTTCTAGATAACATTTGATACCACGCTTAATAACGAAATATTCCCTAGACACATGGCACTCAAAGAGTCAAATATTCCCAAGGATATAACGGCTTGTCCACCTGGACAAATGCGAGCCAGCTCAGTTCATACATGCTCCCTTCCCTATTTCACAACCTGAAATCACAGAATATCCAATATATCTCTGTCAACTGCCTCAAAGCCTCATCTAGTACGAGTTAACACAAGAATATGGAACTGCCTAGGACATACATCTTTATCCCACTGTAAATAGAATAATACTTCACCTGAAAATAAACACAAACATTTTGACGCGAAAATCCTAGATGCATAATCTTCGGTATCACATACTTTACTGACTTTATTATCGGAGTGACCAATTCCACTTGTATCATCCTTTTTCTATCTTATTTCAGTCATCAAGACGTCCACAGTCAACTACGGAGATCAACCATTGATTTAAGGGCTCAAGTTTTACGATGTAAGATGAAAGTCCTCCGACTTTTCCTCTTAAAAGACAAAGTGCTATCAGTCACCGATTATAGATCTCAAGTTCAACTATGTCTTTCCTTCTTTCTTGTGTCTGGTTGATTCCATTTGTGCAGCTTCTTTTTATGTTTTACTTCAAACGGTAGATTTATAGTACTTAAATTAAGATACAAAGCACCTAATGGTACCTATTTGGAGCAAATATCAGCTACTGTACAGAAAACAATTAAACAATAACGGCTGAACAAAACAGTTGCTTAATGAGCTGCTAGAGCCTAGAAGTACTTCTGGATAACAGAAAGAAGCATACATATTAAACACATGAGTAAAAGAGATCCAACTCCAAAAACATTAGTTTAACAAATTCTCAAATTCAACACATGCCTTGTAATAGAATATCAAAAGCTAAATTCAGAGACTTGTGAGGTTAACTTACAGTTGAAAAATCATAGAATATTGACTAAAGTAGCTTCTCTTCCAGAAAGGATGGAGTTGTGATTTTGTGCTTCTTGTTCTTTCTTGCAGTAGCAGAGTCATTTTCTGTATCCCGTAATAACCGGGTCTGCATCAAATCTACCAAACGAGTTTGCAAATGCTTGTTCATTTCCATTACATGTTTTGTCATCCTTGTTGCCCACATTCGATGGTTAATGCTTGTTTCCAGCTTCATCTGCAACGCTGCAGGCGTGGATCCTTCCTGGGTAAAACCAACAGGGAAATAACTAATAAGAACATATCTTCCACTACTTACAAATTCTCTTTGCAGTCTATAATTTCATTTCATATTTATCGTAAGAACTAATAAGGATAAAGAAAGAGAGACCTCCATCTCAAATATTTGGCGGTCCAGTGAGCTGGTACTGAAGTCGACTGAAGTTTCATTGTCCCGGAGGAAAGTGACCGTTCCCTTGGATAAATAAGTTGGTTGAGGACACTTCTCCAGCACGGAAATACGGAAATGATGTTGAGTTCTTTGATGGTTTAATGAAGGAAGCAGAGAAGAGCTTGGAATCACTAACACATTACTTACTGGACCTGCTTAGAGATCGTGCGAAGATTTATCAAGGAATCTATTTAAACTAGTTGAGACAATAATTTCCCTTATGTGTTTATTTGTGCTGTTTTCAATTGCTATAGCTACTAGCTGGAATTTTACAGATGAAAAACCAAAGAACCAATGTAACATGTGCATATATTTGCAATACTAAAGACACTTCCTTTATAGACACCGTTTTACGCATTTTTTAATTAAGAGAATAAATAAATAAGCCAAAAAAGAGCAATCTTTGAGATTACGGAAATAAAAGAAGTTACAGTTACCCTTATGGTAGTCGAATCGTAGCATAATTGTCCAACTAGAAGCATCCCAAAGGCAAACTGTACAATCTTCAGATGCTGATATTAGACCCAAAGTGCTGAAGGTCAATGCTGTTATAGATCCCCTAGGAAGAAGGAGTTCTGTAAATATATTATATCTTTCTTGGCCAAGGTACAAGAATAATATTACTCAGTGCTCGATACAAAATGCAATATCTATCAATTAAAATTTTGTTAACCTAATAATCTGGTAATATAAAGTATCTAGGGCGAGCAAGCCATAGTGACTTATTCAGAGTGAAAAAAGAAAACCTGCAAAAGAACGTTAAACAAAGCAGGTGCCTTGATTACTTCTTAAATTTTTAACATAAGACAGTAACTATTCAGATTGAATTTTTCCATTTCAGTTTTAACTAGTACCCTAACTGTACTTCAGATTTCATAAAATATGGAGAAAATTTAACGCATCATCATACATTAGACATTACTTGTGTCCTTCTAGTATAACCAGTTGATCTTCTACAACACCAAAAGGCGCATCCACCAGTCCGACATTAACCTCACTAATAAATATCCGTCCATCTTTACTGCCAGCAAACAGAAACTGCTCTGCTGGATGAAGGGTGACTGCAGTTATTGCTTGTTGATATTCCTGTGTTTGTACAAGTCTACCCGAGGCCAGGTCCCATGCCTACAGAAAGCAAAATTATGTGTCTTGTGCACGAGAATTTGAACGTAAAAAGCAATGGTTAAGAGCATAAAAAGAGTGACTAAGCTAGTAACCTTGCAAGTGCTGTCAAGGGAGCTTGACAAAAAAGTTGAATTCGAACTTCCTGATACTGTTAAGAGGCCACTTATGGAGGACTTATGCTCCAGTGAGTAGTGCAATAACGAAGAGGAGACTTCGAAGTTCTCCACATCTAGCAGGCTTCCGTAGCATTGGTATTTCAAAAATAAATAGTTCAGATCATTTCGTCTCTACAAGCAAAAAAAAGGAGATAAGAGGGAAAGATTCAATCATCACCTTATCAGAGACCAGACACAGATCATGCCATCGGCAGAGCCAGAAATAAGAAAAGAGTCATCACTGGAAAATACCATGCACTTCAAAGATGATTGATGGGCATGCCATGTTCTTAATAATCTTCCACTAGCAACCTACATTAATTAACCGTATTAGAAAAATATCACTCGATCTAGTACTCTTTTCTTGAATTTTAGGAGCCAAATCAGTATTTTTCTTAACAATATTTACGTTTGGTGAACAAACAAATCCACCCTCCAACTTTAATCCAAAATGGTACTAACTCAACCCAATTGAACATATGAAATTCATATTTGGCTACTTACCTCCCAGATATAAGCATTTCCTGAAGTAGTAGCACCGCCTGCTAAATACATTCCATCCATGGAGCAACAAATTGGACCAATAGCTTCAATTGGGTAGCTCAGTATTGGTGATTGAGGCTGAAAAATGAACACAAAAAAGAAACATATCAATCTAAAAATTCTATACATCAGGATACCCGCCAGAATTTCAGCCAAAACCTCCCAGATTCAGCAATGCAGTTTGTTCAGCTAGCCTAAAATTGTCCACATAATTCAGTGACTAAAGAAACAAAAGCGAAGATATTGGCCAAGTGGTTAAAGACTCTGACTTTGATTACGAGGTTATGGGTTCGAATCGCACCAGGTTGTGATGCGGGATTTCTTTTAAATATAAGTGCAATTCCGAAAAAAATAGAAAAAAAGGACAAACCTTGTTCAAGGGCCAGGCAAAGATAGCTCCACCACCAACAGAGCCATGTTTATTAAGCTGAGAAGCTAGGAGGAATTGGTCTTTGAAGCACAATAAACCGTGAGAAGGAGAAGCACATGTAGATATATGAGTGAGATGATCTCCAGTTTGTAAATCCCAAATGTCGATACCTGTCCCTAAATTCCTGTCGCTACAAGTCACTAGTGCCTGTCTTTGTGTTCCAGTTTGGGCCATGTCTGAAAATTAAGGCATGGGGAGATGTGTACGATACATATATGGAAAAGAGAGAAAGGTGGTTGTAAAGTTTTGTTGGCATTAATGGGTAGAAATGCAGTGATTATTGGGGGTGTGAAGGTCAAGTTTCTCTGTTGTATGGCATGTGTATCGCATGCTACTTATATTCACATTCACCTTACATTGCTCCCACCACACCATAATCTTTTGGATTTATTACTATTTGCACCCCAATTTTTACAAATCTTCATTCACATGGTGCAAAAATTAAAAATTAATGTGTAAAAAAGGGGTTATAAAATTTACAGGACATGTTCAAAATTAATGCTCGTGGTTTACTCAATTTACAAATAAAAATCTGTGGTTTAACAGTTTGTAAACAAATGTATGTGGTATGAAATTTTGGCAAAATAGGTATCAAAAACTATACTTTTACATTTTAATAACAATGAAGTATTATTTCGTATTTTTTAAGAAAAATTACATTTACATATCGAGAAAACATAACCTTCAATGACATTTCTCACGCTTAAACCGAAGTCATAAATCATATTATGGATGTTTTACGCCTTTTAAAAATTGACGATTTACGAATTAAATTAAAGTTTAAGTTCATTTTACAAATCTGTAATTCGATTTGGGTGATCAATATTTTGTCAATATGTAGACATAAGTTGTTAAAAATATAAAAATACCTGAAAACTCAATTATGTGATTTCGGGTACTCTGTTTTGTAAAAAGCAAAAAACACTATTTGGTCACTGACTTATTCAAAATTTGTGCATTTAGTCACTGACATTTTATTTGGTCACATTTGGTCACTCACCTTTATAATTTGGTCATATTTGGTCATTCATCTATCAATTTAGTAAAATTTCACAATTTTTCGATCAAAATTAAGAGTAAATAAAAATGTTAAACATTGAAAAATTTCCATTTCAAATAAAAAAATGACATTAAACCTAAAAATTGTCAACTAATACAAATACATGATGTCAATTTACGTTTATAATGTTCTACCAGTTTAATAATTCTACTACACTTTATTTTTCTAATCAATTTTTTCCATATGATACACGATCTCATGATCATCATCATTTGCACATTGTAATTCTCAAATTTATTGTGTTATAGTATTTTGCACTGCAAACATGACAATTTTACGATCTGTATTAAACATATATGAATCTACCATTCAATTAACGTTTAAACCATATTGTATAATTGACATTCCAAACGTGTATAAAGCGTGAAAGTAGAAACAATAATTGACATTTGATACTTATGTAACATTTGATGCATATTGCATACTTTCCACCATTTTTAACAATTCAAGTGTCATTTCTACTTTCATTTTTCAATTATGAATGTAAATCATTGTAACGTTCTTCCATTTCCCTAAGTTTTTCACGCCTAAACTCTGACATATGACATTTAATTTTATGTTCTCTAATTGAAGACATATATATAAGAGTATTTTGAGGCGGCTATTGCATGCCGTAATTTTTTTTCCTATTGTAATTATTTGAATTTTTTTAGGATAGTTATTATTTATAAGCAACATTATTATTATTATTTGTTAAATTTTTAGTTTCAGTATTTATTTTTCTATTCAGTTCAGTTCAACAACATTCAGTTCAACATCATTCAGTTCAGTTCAGTATCATTAAAGAGGGTGTATTGGATTAAGATTTAAAGTTAAGTTTTTTTCGGTTCAAAAGAAAATGACCTTAGTGGGCTTGGTTATTAAGGATGTTTAGTATCTTTAGTTGAACGATGTCATTTTGGTTGAGTGTCGGTTGTGTGACTTTACTCTATTTTCTTTTTCCCCTTTTCACTGTTTATTCTACACCTATATAACCCGTGTGTAGTTGATTGTTTGTTGTTAATGAGCCAAACTCAACGATCATTATAATATTAGAGAACTTAGTTTAGGTACCATTTATACAATTTAGTTGATATAAAAATATTGCATTTCTTTATTTATTTTTGAACATACTTATATACGTATAAAAATTCATACATAACTCATTTTCTCTATTTTTTCTTTTATTCGTAACCAAATGAAACGTAGATGTTGATTTTTAGATAAAAGGAGAGAGCATCGTGATTTGGTAAATGTCACTCATTTCCAAACTAATATGGTTTGACGAAATATTAGTTTATGCACTTTATTGTTAAATTAGATGGTTTTTATGTTGAAGTGATTTTTTTTTTTATCATTTACTACTCATCTAATAAGGAAAAAATAGTTATCTTTTCTCAATAAAGTAATCATAAAAAATATCTACCAACTAATATTTTAATATAAATGTTATTATCACATACATTTTGTTTTTTCTCAGATTTTTATAATGAAAATTGGATTAAAATAAACCAATAAATTTAATTTTAAAAATCTAATGAAAAATTAATTATTGGAATGAAAAAAGGATTGGCAGGCAGTCAAAGGATATTGGGATTCAAGTGGGCGCAAAAAGGAAAAAGGAGAAAAAGTAAATTACTTTGGGCCTAATAATATAAAATTATTAAAATAAAATGAGAGGCCAATAAGAAATGTAGAAAATAAAAGCAAAAATTAGCAATTATAAGATATCCACGTGTAATCCAACAAAACAAGTCCCTACATTTTTAATATTTTACACTGGCACCCTCACTTCATAGTAAGCAGTACTTGTATCTTCTCCTTGTTCTTCTTCTTCTTCTTGTCCGTTGAGATCCGAAATCATTAGGCATCTACATCTGAAAATGAAAGGTAAATCCAATTGATTATCCATAGAGTCCATTAAATTTGCAGTGATGAATATGCAATTATTTCCACAGGAAAGAAATCTGATTATCGAAGTTCAAGCAAATGGGTAGCTCATAATGCCAGCAAGAGATGGGGCGAGCTTTTCTTTCTCTTCTATACTCCCTTTTGGCTTACTCTCTGTTTGGGCATCGTCGTTCCTTTTAAACTTTATGAGGTATATGTTTGGATTTCTTCATGTCCACAAGATTTTCCTTTCTTTAAATGTTACTTGTCGCTAAAAAGTTGTTCGCTTATTGCTTTTATTTTGTGTATTTTGTTATTTTTAAGATCTGCTTGTTGCCTAAAACCGTCATTTTTTGTTGTTCAGAGCTTCACAGAATTGGAGTACTTGCTTTTGGCTATGGTTTCAGCTGTTCCTTCTTTCTTGATTCCAATTGTGTTTGTCGGGAAGGTACATTCTTGATTCATTGGTATCCCGATTGCGAACAATTATAAAATCAAAATCACCAACTGTTTTTTTCTTTTTGGTTCAGGCTGACAGCAGTTTGGCCTGGAAGGATCGTTATTGGATCAAGGCAAGTGCTTTTTTGAGTAAAGTTTGCTTTCTTTTTATTTTTCCTTTTTGTATCATTTTTCTGACCTTTCGTAGTTTAATTGTTCACTATGTATCTTGTTAGCATTCTGTTTTTCTAGTAAATATTTTCTGAACATGTTTCTCCATATTTTGATTTCTGTCGAGGCTCATTAGTTATCATACTTTTCTTTCTGCGGAAACAAGTACTCAATCCTGTATGATCTTATCAGTGCTAGTGTTTCTGCTATTGTGATTGGGAAAATATACTGATTATTTTAGAGCATACATGACTGTTGGGATGAAAAAGGTTGGATTAGAAGATATACTATGTGAAAAGTTTTTAGCAGGATAAGATAAACCCATGACTAGTATTTATACGGTTTCATCCTAACATTCTCTTACTTTCTTCATGCTCAGTTATTTCAGAGAAGTCACTTCTAATTTTTGTCTGTACTGTATCCTTGAAGAATGTGAACTTATTTTATGGACTTGAGACCATGATTTTGCATCTATCTTATATCTTTGGTTCTAAAAATTTAGAACAACTGCATGCATATGCTTCAGAGAGTTTGACTCTCAAAAATGGTTAGCGGCTTCAATTCTGAGCTTAATGTTTTGGCAGGCAAGTCTGTGGATAATGATTTTCAGCTATGTCGGGAACTACTTTTGGACACACTATTTCTTTACAGTTTTGGGAGCTTCCTATACATTTCCATCGTGGAAGATGAATGATGTAAGCTATAAAAATCAAGATACACTATATATTCTTCGACATAATATCTTGTGTGCTCATTTTGTTTATTATGTGCAGGTGCCACACACAACGTTCCTTCTGGCTCATGTTTGCTTCCTGTTTTACCATGTCGCCTCAAACATGACACTTCGCAGACTAAGGCATGCTATTGCTCACTTGCCTTCTAATCTTCAGTGGGCTGTTGAGGCAGCGTGGATATTGGTTCTTGCATATTTCATAGCCTACCTAGAGACTTTTGCCATTGCTAATGTATGTGGTAACCTGGTCTTATCTCCTCAGTGATATCTTTTTGAATTTTTATTATCCTGATTTTCCCGGGGTTTTATTTTATTGGTATTGCGGGGTTCAACTTTGATAATGGAGGATACCACTCACGAGAATCATGACATGTTTGTTTACAATCTTTGTTCATCCTTAGATTTTAGCACACATCTTGTTTATTGTGTATAATCTTTGGAGTAAGTGGAATTTATAAAACTTCTGGCCCTCTGTGGTAGGACTGAAATGTTGAGTTCTTAACACCTGAACTTTGTTACTAATTTGTGCATGCACTGATGAGGAGGTTCTGTTTTGAACATGTGCAGTTCCCTTACTATGAATTTGTGGACCGGGCTTCCATGTATAAAGTTGGGTCCCTGTTCTATGCCATCTACTTCATCGTAAGCTTCCCAATGTTTATGAGGTAAGAAGCAAACCTACTTTGAACTTTGAATGTCAGACCATTTTATGTTGCTCAAAATTCTCTTCAATGAACTAAATATTCTCTACATTAGTTGCTTGCTTGATTAGTATTGCAACCACCATGCCTATTAATGTTGCAAATGACCTTATACAGGATTGATGAGAAAGCTGGTGACTTATGGGACTTGTCAAGAGTGGCTATTGACGCTCTAGGTGCCGCAATGCTGGTAACAATAATACTTGACTTGTGGCGGATCTTTCTCGGACCTATTGTTCAATTACCCGACACAAAACAATGCCTTCAACAAGGACTACCCTGGATTTACGGGCAAGCTAATAAAACTTAGTGGTTATTGCTTTTAACTCTGGAAGTTCTTAGACACTGATGTTGTAAACTAACTTGATTTTGACATTGTGAACTCTGATAATGAGGCATCCGCCGGAGTAGTAGGAGCAAATGGCAGTGCTCAGCACGTTGACTTTCTTAGTTAGATAATTCTTCTATTGTCAGACTATTTTTGACAAGGTTGTGGAATACATAGATACACAAGACCAGTTTGACATGATTCAATAGGGTAAATCTTGTTGTCGCAGTAGCAAGGTTTATGATCAAAAACAGCCTTTCACATTCAATAGGGTAAGCGAAGATTGGTAGTAAAAGCATTATGTAGACAAACTATTCCACCTAATGGAAGATCAAACAATTCTTATGCTTTCTCTGGGTATACGAGGTTGTTAATAATAAATTACTGAGAGAGATAGGTAAAAGAAATTTCCATCCAAGATTCAGAAGTCGGTCCATTCTTAGTCTGGGATTTGAGATTCTTAAGTCTGAATTTTAGGAAATCCCATCAAGCAGAATGGTCTGGAAGTTTTACTATTGAACTTGTTTTGCATTTATGAAGAACAAAATGTAATGTAAGATTTTGAACTCGGAATTCAAACTTCTTTTGGAGTCCTCTGTCTATTTCTTCAACTGTTCATTTCTATTATTGGTGGTAGAGGTTAATAGATTTTATTTTCTAAGCAACTATAAAAATCTATTACTATTTCACAGGTGAAAAATGAAAAGATAAATGTGATTCCACCATTTGGGTGAGTACTTCCATCTCCTGAAAGAATGCTATTAAAAGGGAAAAGAGAACAAAAATTGACATTTGATTTTTGAAAAATTAGGATTTGTACCAAAAGACTCTTTCTTTGTACATCCTTAAAACAATACAAAAAAAAAAAAAAAAAACCAAACTTGATTTTGTAAACAGAATCTCACATCTTCATTTTCAGCAGAGGTAGTTTGTTTAAAAAGCTACGTTATATTGCTGCTTTTTCATGCAGTGGCAGCAGGGCAGTTATGCTTCTTTGGATCTTTTTTAGCTTTCTTAGACTTTGGTGCTGTAGAGGTTGGTTTCTTCCTTTTAGCTGGCTTCTTCTTAACCTCAGGGGCCATTTCCACCACATCTTGAGCGTCCAAGTTCTTCTTGTCAACGGAACAGTTATCCCTGTTGTAGAGCTCAATCCGCAGATTACGGAGACCATAACGACGGTCATATTCTTCGGAATCATCAGGCTCCTCAACCCCAAGACTTTCCCAAGTCACCGGAATAGATTCCCAATCTTGACCTGATGCTTTTACAGCCCTCAAAGCTTGGATTCACATCGCTAAAGTCATCACTGCGACCAAAAGCACCGCCATCTCTGGAAGTAACCAAGGATTTAGCAGCAGCCATTCGAATCGTCGTTGTTTATTTGAGAGGAATTGTCGACTCTTTGTACATATAACTAAATTGTAATTGTTGTATAGTTTATTTGCCTAGTTTAGGCCAAATAATTTAATATACTTTATATAACAATCACTTGTATTTTTATACTTAATCTCTGTTAACACTTTAGTTCATATCGTAATATTAAAACACAAATTTCGTTAGTCAACACAAATTTTGGTCAAAATCAACATAATAACACGTATTAGTACACCCTTACCAATTTGTATAAATGCACTTGAATTGTTTTCTCTTTAGGTACTAATATGTGTTAATATATGAATTTTGATCTAAACCTGCATTGACTAACGAAATTTGTATTTTAATATCACGGTAGGGACTAAAGTGTTAATGGAGACAAAACTTCGAGCTAAGTAGTTGGTTTTAAAAAATTCAAGGATCAAACAGTGAGTTACTGTAAAATAAAAGACTATTAAATTATTATTCTAATTTATTAGTATAAAAGAACAGTTTGATGTATAGCGTTTGATAAAATTTAAACTTAGAGAATCTTAAGCTTAAAGTGATTTGGAAAAAAAGTAGGTAAATGCTCATAAATGTTTGGTAAATAAGTTTTAAAAGATTTAAAAATCGTGAAATAAAAAGAAAATACATTATCAAAATATATTGCAAGTCAAGGCTAATTTAGAAGAAAAAAATATTATCAATTTTCTTCGTAAGTTTTCAAAGTTGATTTTTATTACTACTTTTGTTAAAAGCATTTTTTCCAAATTTTCTGGAAAACATTTTTGCGTTTACAAAACACGACATTTAATTGAAAAAGTTGAAAAAACTACATTTAAGTTTTAGAAAAGGTATGTATTCTTAGTTTGTAGCTACTCCATAAAAAAAAAGTACTACTAAACTTAAAATTTTCATATCAGTATGAGTTGATATTTTTCTAACTTAAAATTTTCATATCAGTATTTGAAATTAGAATAATAAATGAATTTTGATTGAAGTGAATAATTTAAGTATAAAAATAAGCGTGTGGGAGGTGCGGAAGCACGTGCGAAGATTTTATCTTAAACCTCCTGCCTGGGTGTTGAAAATGAAAACGATAAGAAAGATATTTTAACATCTGCAGCTGCACTAAAGCCCCCCGGCCTCAGTGAGTGAGTGAGTGAGCGTTATTCAAATTCCCGCTTCTTGAACAATCTTAAATCTGACGCAGCCTTCCTTGTTCGAAATCTAGGGTTTCCATTCATTTACACATGCAGTTGTCCATCTCTCATCCGCTCTACTCCAACTCCTCTACATGCTCTCCTAAAATGGCCGCCTTCGGTGCTCTCTCCCTCTCCTCTTACAGTTTTTTGCACCGCCCGACCCTCGCCAACCATCCCGTTTCCTGCTCCGTTGCCTCTCCTTCATCATTAGGTGACTGCTCTGCTCTTTTCATATATGCTTTAACTTGATACTTTGCATTTCTTACATTTTCGTCTTTCTTTTTTCACGGACTAATTAAAATGAAAATCAAGTAATTTCAGCTTATTACCACTTGTTACCGTGTAAACTAATCTTAGGCGTCCACATAGGCTACTCAAACCTGCTAAACGTAAGCTAAGGGGAGGGGTCATTGACCGCCGCACTCTTATGCTTAATTAACTTGTGATTGGTGGAGGATTTACTACGGAATAAAGTGTAGTGAACATAACTAAGTGTATTAATAATCGCTAGACGCTAGTAAGGCCGCTAAGTACCTTCAGAGCCTAGTCAGAGCTTTTGCACCTAGCCGGTCAAATTGGTGTCAGTGTCTATATTTTGAGCGCCAAGGCATCCATCGTTTAAAACATTAATACCAGGAGAAGAATAGGATTCTAGTTAGTTTAGGACTGTTAGGAATTTCTATCGAGGTCGGTGAAGAAGATGTTCCGACGCTTTACTATTCGAAATAGTTACTAGAATCCACATAGGAGGAGAGAGAACCTCCTAGAAGCTTTGACTATTCAACTCGGGTGACGTGTCACATATGACTTGTTGACTGAGCCATGTATACCGATATGGCTTATACGAAGCGTTCTAATTGGTCCATTTGACATTGTAAAATATGGCATGGTAACACTTCTATTAGCAATTTTGCTTTTTTTTTCCATCTTTTTGTGTTTCTCTTTGTGGTTTCTGAAGCGTCATAAGGTCTCATACTACTGTTAGAAATTTTAATGGTTCTGCTGTGTTGTCTCGTTCTAGGCAGTTATGGATCCAGAGCACAGCGAAGAAGACCGGGAAGAATTGAAGGGCCTGGAAAGAGTATGGAGGATTCTGTTCAACGCAAGATGGAGAAGTTTTATGAAGGCTCTGATGGGCCACCACTCCGTATTGTTCCAATTGGCGGTCTCGGAGAGATTGGGATGAATTGCATGCTTGTTGGAAACTATGATCGCTATATTCTAATTGATGCTGGTGTTATGTTTCCAGAGTAAGGACATAGTTCAATTATAGAGCACTGATTTTGATGCTTGGTGCATTCTTTTATTCCTAAAGATAACACATTCTTTTGTTTGCAAAATTGGAACCAGTTGCAATGTAAAGCTTTTAACTTTGTCTAGAATTTAACTAATTTCAATTAAACAAGCTAACATCCAGATAAAATTTGCAGAACCTTATACATTAGTGAAAGTCCGTGCTTCTATATGGCTCACCTCCATAATACACATTTGATTGTAGTTCTCTTTCCAATGGATTATGAATAGCCATCTTGATTGACTGTTATATTTGTTATTTGGATGATTGCACCAGCGATGATGAGCTTGGAGTCCAAAAAATTATACCTGATACTACATTTATAAAAAGATGGAGCCACAAAATTGAAGCAATTATTATAACTCATGGGCACGAAGATCACATTGGTGCGTTGCCTTGGGTAAAGTTTCCATCTACTTCTTCGAATGACATTTTGATAGCTTTGCTAGATAATTGGTCTGTTTGAACTCTTTCAAATTTCATTTGAAGGAGAGAAAATTGTCTTGATTTTGTGTCTCAGAATTCTGATATTATTGCAGTGACAGGCAGTCTAAGACAAAAAAAAAATAAAAAAATAAAATCATTTTATGACAGAGGAGCCATACTGGTGTCTTGGCTGATGATGCGGTCAGTTCATACCATTGACCAGTATGGCCAAAGTGCATATACAGACGAAAATTAAGCTTTGATTGAAAATATACTTTTCATGTGAGAAATGATTTTCTTTTTGGAGTTATAATGTATTTCTGCTGAATATTATATTTCAGAGGAACGGAATATTCATTTCGAATACGTTGTGTGCACTTGATTCTTTGTGATGGTTGTTGTCATATACACATGTTATACTTGATATCTTATTTTTTTGCGACTTTTTAAGTGATGGACTTGATGCATACTATTGGCTAGTGTTGCAGTGTTGTTAGGAAAAACTTGGCATTACTGCATAATTATATATTTCTAATGTACATGCGGACCATGATATTTAGTGCACATACAAAGTGGGTGGTCTTTGTCTCCTTTGCACTTTTCAGTTAAATAACGAGTCAATTCAATCTGGTGAACATAATTAAGGATGAGCGATGTAATTGGGATCATGAACCATGGTTTCTTCTTTAGCATTTGAAATTTAAGGGTTAGGTTTTCAATGTGTTTTTGGTTTTGCTATGATTCATCCTTTTAGGCATTGTAGTTTGGCTATTACATGCATGGGTTGATTAAATTATTTTTTCTTTCTTGTTTCACTAATTTTCTTTTGTTTTAGCATTTACTGTGTTTCTCTTACTGACCAAGCAGGTTATACCAGCTCTGGATTCTCGTACTCCAATATATGCATCGTCTTTCACAATGGAGGTGAGTCCTGGTTGTATATTTATCCTTAACCCTAACTCATATTGATATTTACCTTTTATTTTCAAATGCATAGATGTTAACCTAAGTATCTTTTTAATTGAATAAGATCAACAAAATAAGAAAATAAATTAAGTAATGTTCCAGAATTAAGAACACTGACTTGGCACTGGAATTGTTGTTTGAGATGGTTGAAGACCCTATATTCATTTTTTTTACAGTTAATCAAAAAGCGTTTGAAGGAGAATGGAATATTTGTTCCTTCTCGACTTAAGACTTTTAGAACAAAAAAGAAATTTGTTGCCGGACCTTTCGAGGTAGAGCCAATAAGGGTGACTCATTCTATTCCTGATTGTTCTGGTCTGGTACTTCGCTGTGATGATGGTACGATTTTTCATACTGGTGACTGGAAGGTAAGCTTAATAGTTCTCAAATTTTCTTCTGTTTAATGCAAGTTCATGAACTCCTTAATTAGTTTGCATTTATAGATCGATGAATCACCATTGGATGGGAAGGTCTTTGACCGTGAAGCATTAGAGGAACTCTCAAAAGAAGGAGTAACATTGGTAAGTCCCCTGCATTTTTTAATTTAGCATAGTTAATGAATTTTTGCGAAACAGATAATTGTTCTGAGTTACTGAGTTTCCAAGGAAAGCTAGGGAACTAGATCAAAACATACTACACTTGTTTAAGATGAGATGTCTGACATTTATACATCTGAAACATGCTAAAACTGTGGGCTAAAAGGGAACGTTCTCTGATTAAAATGATTTAGTTTGGAAAGGAACTCGTCCTCATGCCATTTAACCTTGTGAGTGTACCTATTTTGAATTACATCAGTCTGGTGCTGTGACTTTTGGCTTTCTTAGGTAATTTTTTCAAAGGTTTATTAACAATGGATTTTCCGTTCCCTTCTTGATGAAATATTTTGAATTTTCTAGCTTTGACTTTTCACTTCTTAAGAGCACTCTGAATTGACATGAAACTAATTCACTATTCTGTTTAGATGATGAGTGACTCAACTAATGTACTGTCACCTGGAAGGACAATGAGTGAAAGTGTGGTGGCAGATTCGTTAATGAGACGTATTTCAGCTGCTAAAGGGAGAATCATTACTACTCAATTTGCATCAAATATACATCGTCTTGGAAGTGTGAAAGCTGCTGCTGATCTGACCGGGAGGAAGTTGGTATGTTGGTGCTGAGTTTCTTCTTTTCTGTACTCTTTATGGCCTAACGTCTGAGAACAAAACATACTTTGGCTCATAATTCATAAAGATAATAAAACACATTCTCTGCTAGTTGTAATTTTATGGTTATGTTATCAGGTCTTTGTCGGTATGTCATTAAGGACGTACCTGGATGCAGCTTGGAAGGATGGAAAGGCACCAATTGATCCCTCAACTCTGGTAATTAAGTTTGATGTTTGAAGAATTTCCTTCCCTTGTTGCCTAGTTCACTACTACTTGTTTACTTGAGTTTAGGTTAGCAGTTATTTTCCCTCTTTTCCCTTGTTGCATAATGCATCGCACTTAGCTGATTCTGTGTGAGATACTTGAATTTTGTCCACTCGCCCAAGTTTATTTTAAAGGTTCAGTTATCTCAATTATGGGTCTTGAATGTTGCATCTATAAAATTGGTTGTGATTATCATTTAAACTTTGCATGTTTGTAGCGTACATATGTCAACCATCATTTAAGATGGTACCTGTCGTATGTTATAATACCTCAAGTCCCAGCTATATGTTATTCTGGTTACTCTTGTAACTGTAGAGCCTGAGCAACTTTAAAGGAAGATTTTTTCAAAAGAAGAATAGTTGTTATTTATCCTAAAACAAAACTCAGATGGAGAAGAAGCCAGGCAAAATTACACGATCATGGAGTCAATCTTGCATAGGCTTCATAGTTGATAGTTTTCATTTGATATTTGTTAGTTGCTTGTTAAATTTTGTTGTCTGTCTGCTACGGGTTTAATTATTTCATTGGCTTGTAATATAATAATGATAATAATCACTTAACGCTCAAGCACTTTGAATATTTGGATACACTATTTTTGTATGCCTGATGATTTTGCGAGTAAGTCCTGCAGCACTGACACCTACTATATATACTATAGAGGTAGAAGTATACGTATGGGATCCTTCTTTTGTATCGTGTCATCCATCTGCTACAGATTGCGATATCTCATAGGCTTGTAAATGTATAATTTCAATCTTTCATATTGTGCTCATTATACCTTGTACTGTATATAGGTTAAAGTTGAAGATATTGATGGCTACGCTCCAAAGGATTTGTTGATTGTCACAACTGGATCACAAGTAAGCTTATCTAGCTTCCGGATTCATTTCACTATCATACTATTTAGTTGATGTTCGAATTTGTGGGTTATGTTATCAGGCAGAACCGCGTGCTGCACTGAATCTGGCATCATATGGAACCAGTCATTCCTTCAAACTGAACAAGGAAGATATAATACTATATTCAGCTAAGGTAATCTGATGCCTACTATCCTTTGTTGATGTTATTGTATTTTTATTTTTTTAGTTCATAACCAATGCTTGATGTAGTTTCTTTTCCCCTTTTAAAGGACGTATGTCGCTAATTTATGCATCTGAGTTTTATAATGATTGAACTTTTCAATTTATCTTTGCCTTACTAGATACCCCCTCCTTCCCAAAATGACAAACTAGTTTGTGTTAACTTTGTGTAAAAATATGTAATTTAGATAGTTGAAAGACAATTTTTTACACATAATTCTCCTGATTTACCCCTATGTTGTTTACTAATATGAATGGATGAGTATTAAGTTATTACAATTTCCAATAACACGTATCTTGGGATTGGTAGAATATTTATAATTTCAAGTTCATTTAATGTACTTTATTTATTTCTATGCATAATGAATAAGGACTATGTCATGCTTCAGTGAGATTTCTGCAAAACTTTAGTCAACATGTTTGTGATATTACTTTGTCAAATATGTATTGTTGAAAGTCATTGGAAATCTGGAATTTGGCATCATTTAATGGTTTCATATTTACACTTTCAGGTAATCCCTGGCAATGAAACTAGGGTGATGAAAATGATGAACCGTATATCAGAGATTGGATCAAGTATAATAATGGGTAAGAACGAAATGCTGCACACGTCTGGCCATGGATATCGTGGAGAGCTGGTAAGCTTCTACTTTTCTGCTCAAGATTTCATTGTAACTTTTGATATCATATAACATCTAGATTTAAGCCTGTGTTTAATAAATAGACAGTCATCACTTGCCATAAGTGAAGCTGTTTTCCTTATCTTCTCTCTATTTTTACAAAACTACAGTCTATTAGTACAATAAAGTGGTTTAATTTGGGAGGATAGAGGATGGATATGCATTTTGCATGCCATGCTGCCATGATCCATAAATTGGGTTGCAGGCAGCTTGTTTATGTTTCTCTTTCGTGGCGGTTTAAGAAAATGTCCTGAGGTGAAAGTAAAAGATTATTTCTGAAGTTTTATCTGATCTTTTCAGGAGGAGGTGCTTAGAATTGTTAAGCCACAACACTTTCTTCCTATACATGGAGAACTCTTGTTCTTGAAAGAACATGAATTGCTTGGAAAATCAACTGGCATTCAACATACTACTGTGAGTCACCTTTCTGTTCTTAGTTTATGAACATGCATGTCTAGTATTTGTTTTCTCAGTTTGATTGGGAAGGCCCTAGTATATTCGTGTTCTTATGAAGTTTATAATTTGTACCTAAGTTACATGCCATGATAATTCAAGTTTCAGCTCAATTCACAATGTCTTTGCTAGTGTTGCCTTAGTGGGTTCTTAGCTCCCTTGTCATAATATATTTTGCAAATGTTCGAGCATTTAGTCTAAGTTAAATCCAACCTTGGGACTCTTATTGGAGAGATGTGGATACCTCTATATATACACATTTGGACTACAAATAGCTGAAAATTGATTTCTAGGTCATACGGTAAATAAAAGTTCTGAGCCAAATCCTGATGCTCTTTGCAAATAAAGTGTCACTGAGAACATTGCAAACTGAGGCTGGTGATGAGCTGAATGGCTTTATCTAGTCTTGTTGTTCCTTTCTTATTCTAAAACATTCCATGGTATGCAAGAGAAGACCGCTTCCATGTCAAAAAATTTGTAGATGAAACTAGATGTGCATGAAGGGTTTAATAAATGGCACTAATAGTGATTTTTTTGGGGGTGTTAATATTTGACATGTTTTAAAAATTTATTATATGTATTTCTTCAGGTTATAAAAAATGGAGAGATGCTTGGGGTTTCCCACTTGAGGAACAGAAGAGTTCTATCTAATGGTTTTATTTCCCTTGGGAAAGAAAATTTGCAGGTTGGTGCTTTAAGAATTCTCAGTTAGGAATTACTTGAGAAATATTTTTTCTGAACCCCGTCTTGAATTGCAGTTGATGTATAGTGATGGAGATAAAGCATTTGGCACATCTACTGAACTTTGCATTGATGAGAGATTAAGAATTGCAACTGATGGCATTATAGTGGTCAGGTAGAGAATATAATATATCCTCAAACGAGTTCATCCGCATTTGATGTTTCTATTGACTGCACGCTGACATTTTTCTGTTACAGCTTGGAAATTCAACGGCCTCAAAATGCAGAAAGTGTCATTGATAATTGCATAAAAGGGAAAATCAGAATCACAACACGCTGCTTGTGGTTAGATAAAGGGAAGCTCTTAGACTCACTCTATAAAGCTGCCCATGCTGCACTATCGAGCTGTCCCGTGAATTGTCCTTTATCTCACATAGAAAAGACTGTGTCTGAGCTTTTGAGGAAAATGGTTAGGAAATATAGTGGTAAAAGACCTGAAGTGATTGCCATTGCCTTGGAAAATCCAGCTGGAGTTCTTGCTGATGAAATCAAAACAAGGATATCGGGTAAATCCCAGGTCGGTATTGGGATGTCAACAATGAGAAAGATAGTTGATGGAAATCCAAAAAGGGAGCACTCAAGGAAGAGAGAAGGAGAAAGCAATGGTTACATGCATTCAGATTATAAAGCAAAAGAAAATCTGAAAGGTCCTCTCTCTCTCTCTCTCTCGATGGATGTAGTGTAGTGCATATGAGCGGCTGTTTCTGTGTTTGCATGAATTATACAATAAACTTTGTAAGATGTTCATACCATTTGCTGGTGATTAAATAAATGATCTGGTAAAACACGATAAAGAGTGAAAAATGTGGTGCAGACTTAATTGTAAACCTAGCTAGTTTGAATGCCAAGGTGCCTGAAGATTAATCCCTTCAGGAAAGATCTCAACCACAGGTAATGCCTGGAAATCATGGCTTGAACTGGATGAATTATACTTTTCACTAAGATGAGGTCTAGATCAGGCACAACTAGATAGTCTTACATCTGAATGGAGATAGTTGTGGTGCATCATGATATCTGAATCTTGACTGCAACAATGCAGTATCTTTCTTTCTAACTGTAGTTGACAAAATTTGGATCCCAGGATGACACTAGCTGCTTGCAGTTATTTAATAGCAGATATGATTGCAAATGAGTGTGCCCAGTGACACTGAGAGAGCACGAGGCCTTGGAGATCTCATTTTTTTCACCTGTGTGCCTTTTCTGTTTGCTGCATTTGTTCCTTATTTGACATTATTGATTAATTATCTGCTTACCTGCCCTCTTTTTACCTTGATGTTAATCTGCAGTTGATGATTCTGAACTTGTAAGACTACTGCCTGATGAGACTGCCACCTCAACATCCAGTGCAACTGATAGTCCTCCTTCAAACTCAGTGGATCAAGATGATTTCTGGAAAACGTTTGTTTCACCATCATTGGCGGTTGACAGTTCATTAACAAAGCAGGAAAATATAAAAGAGTTTAAAGAAGATGATAACGTGAGCAGTGAAGATGATACATCCGATACGGAAAGTTCTCAATCAAAGCCCTCCAAGCGCGTAAGAAAAAACAAATGGAAACCTGAGGAAATTAAGAAGCTGATAAAAATTCGGGGCAAGTTCCACGAAAGATTTCAAGTTGTAAAGGGGAGAATGGCTCTGTGGGAAGAAGTATCTAATACCTTGATAATTGAAGGGATCCATCGGAGTCCTGGGCAGTGCAAATCTTTGTGGGCTTCCCTGGTTCAACAATATGAGGTTTGTTCTTCCTCTTCTACTCTATATACTAAAAATGTCATCATATGCTCACCAAATGTTAAAATCAAATTTCTTCCTGGGTCACATTTCCAATATGACAAGATAGTTGAAGACAGTCCTTTTTGCTTTGACTGTGAAAGATCTTTTTTTAAAACTGAAAATCTGATCATCTTAATATGTTGTTTTTTTTAGAGAGATCATGTTAATATGTTGTGTTGCACGGATAAGAAAAACACATCCTGTGGCCCTAGTTCAAATTATAACTGTACACCGTCCCCGGTTAGCAAGACAATTAGCTTTGAACATCAAACTCAGTTAGAAGCACATGACTGATTTCATCAGAGTTTGAAATTTTATTTTTTACCGTTCAAAGTAAGGTATTTACATTTTATGGTTTCTCTATGGTCACATCAAACATGAAAAGCTTTTTAATTGTTAAATATGCAATCTCATACGCAAATGAAATGTGTAAAGTAAACCGAGATTTTATTTTCAAAATTAACTGTTTGGATAACGAGGGGCTTAATATGTGCAATTGTATATTAACGTGGGCTCGATGTGTCAAATTGAAAGATAAGGACCATACTAAACAAAAACCAAAAAGAGTAGAGGCCTCAAGATGCTTTCATCCTATGATGATATTGGTTTTCTTTCCTTCTGTTTTTTTGTTCTTTTATAAATCTGGAAGATTTTGTTAGCCTTTTGGAGATTGTGGGGGGAGTGAATTCATAATCCCAGACTCCTTTCCATAATTTGTTCGTTTGTTTTATCCTCATTTCATTATATTGGTTGGTTACTACTTGCAGGAAAGCAAAAGTGAGGAAACAGATTGGCAATATTTTGATGACATGGATACAATTCTATCTTCTTCTTCGGAGGCGACAACTAGAACCTCATGATCAAAAAGGCGGAACAGATATCCTGAGAATGACCTTCCTCAACCATATAGAAAATTATCGAATGTCGATGCATATCCAGGACTACCATATGGGACTCTACCACATCTGGGGATACGTAAGAGAAACAGGGTAACATAAGAGCCCTCCCCTATTGTTTAATCAGAAAGGCCCGCAAGAAATGAAATTCTTTTGTAGGCAGCCACAAGTGTAATGGTCAGCTGATGTATTATTTCTGCACACCGTGTCCCATGATGTAATAATTTTGTGTTTCTAATTTCTTCTTATTATTATTAGTATTAGGCTAGGTAGTATTATTCTTGCAATGATAAAGATTTTGGATTCATCTATTGTTGCTGGTTGAAATTAAAATCAGGATACTTATTTTTTATACAAGGTGAAACAGCTTGTGCGTGGAGCGATTATAATGAAAAATCTTTTTAAAAAGAAATAACGAGCACTAGATAAAAATGAGAAATTTCATCTTGAAAGGAAAAGAAAAGCAAGTATACTTCTAAACCTTGTAGGAAAGAGGTGGTATTATATGCAAAAATAATTAAGTGGAAAAAAGTATGGAGTTTTGGTTCTTAAAAATAAAAGATATGCGAATATGAGGTTTTGAGTTGTTAATTCGAACCTCTAGGTGGTTCTTTTGGCAGCTCGAACATCTAGATTGATAGTCAGCCGCAGATCCGAGATTGTGATGCTTAAGTTTTATTAGAAGCTCTTTTATGAGTTGTGTCCCAAAGCTTCGATCGGATGGTATTTGAAATATGCTCTCAAATTATGGCAGCTATTGTACGTATATCAATTGTTGATCTCTACAAATTCTGAGAAATTGACCACTGGAAGGCCTTCAATTATCATATGTGACTCATAATAAAAAAAAATTAATGAATTGAAGAGTGATTTTACCACGGACGGGGACCAACACCGATCCCGTCCAATCAGGTGCTGCTAAATCAGAAAATACGTTGATGTTGCAGCTTCTCATAAGACTAGTGAACTAGTGACCAAAGTAGAAACTTTTATAGACGTAGATCTAAATTACAAATTTATTACTATTAAGAAATAAGGTTGTTTTCAAATCAAACGAGTCCAGGTCCAAACGACAAGCCGTTTGAAGACATAAAAATTTCCAATTTTCCCCCATACATTTCACTCGCACACTGGTGTGATCCGTGTACTTGAGCAGAGTCAAAATCTAATCCAACACCATCACCACCACCACCACCACCACCATGGTGGATTCAATCTCAACACCACCGCCGAGATCCGCCACAGATTTCTTCTCCGATCCTCTAGACTCTCACCCTCTCTGGTTCAAACCTAACCTCTTCCTCTCCCCAACCTTCGACTCCGAGTCCTACATCTCCGAGCTCCGTACCTTTGTCCCCTTCGACACGCTTCGCTCCGAGCTCCAATCTCATCTTTCCTCCCTCAACCACGAACTCATCGACCTCATCAATCGTGACTACGCCGATTTCGTCAACCTCAGTACCAAGCTCGTCGATGTCGATGCTGCCGTCGTGCGTATGCGAGCTCCCTTGCTGGAGCTCCGGGAAAAGATCGAGGGATTTCGAGGTAGTGTGGATTCTTCTCTTGTTGCTTTGAGGAATGGATTGCAGCAGAGATCGGAAGCCGCTGCTGCCAGAGAGGTTTTGGAGCTGTTGCTCGATACCTTTCATGTTGTCTCCAAGGTAATGGATCGGATCTTTTGTAATTAACAACACAACATTTAGACAACAAAACATCGAACCTAAACTATTTGCGTACGATGCAGTTGTTTTGTGCTGTAGTAATCTTGGACATATGAATGCAGGTTGAAAAACTTATTAAAGAATTGCCGAGTGTTCCTGCTGGTATACGTTGTGGTTTAGATCTTTAAGAACATTTAGACAATAAAACATTCTGTTGAATCGAAATTTTATTGTTTGTTATTAGATGTAGTTGTTTGTGGTGTAGTAATCTTGGACATGTGAATGCAGGTTGAGAAACTTATAAAAGAATTACCGAGCGTTCCTGCTGATTGGTCGAATGGAGATCTAAGTTCAAATATGAAGAATGCTATAAACAATGATGCTTCGTTACAATCTGTTGAGAATGGATCGAGTATCAGGGAGACTCAAAGCATGCTTTTAGAGAGAATTGCCAGTGAGATGAATCGGTTACGATTCTACATGGCTCATACACAGGTCTCTTTTGTTCTCACTCAATGTTTAGGAGCCACTTAAGTTTATGCATTTGTAATCATGTAGCAAATCCTCCCTTAGCTTGGGAATTGTACATTTGTGCTCATGTCTTTTCTCTATTATGCCAGTACAGAACCTTCCTTTCATTGAGAATATGGAGAAGAGGATTCAAAGTGCAAGCCTTTTGTTAGATGCAAGTTTGGGGCATTGTTTTGTAGATGGGCTGGAACATCGAGATGAAAGTGCAATTTACAATTGCTTACGAGCATATGCCGCTATCGATAATACCAAGAGTGCAGAAGAGATTTTTCGTACAACCATTGTAGCTCCACTGATACAAAAAATTATTCCGCAAGGACCATCAGGAATGGTCTCGGCAGGATCTGGAGATGGATTGACAGATGATTATCTCCAAATTAAACAGTGCATTGCGAAAGACTGTAAATTTCTTCTGGAAATTTCATCAACAGGTATTAACCTGGGTTGTTAATGATTCATTCTCAGTTTGTCTTTGGATTAGTGTTGGAGTTAGTTGGATTGTTGGCATTGTTTTATCTTGATATTCTTTCTTTTGATGGGATGCCTGATTGAATGTGTATTACTTCTGCATTGTTCTTAATAAACAGTAACACCAATGGTTATTCTGTTTTTATTCTGAAAAATGGTTTCTCATGCAATTATTTTCATATCAAGCATGGTTCTTTTGCACTTTCCTATAGATTTCAAGATTTCATTTGGAAGGAAGAAAAAAAGAATGATTTATAATGTTTTTTAATGTTGATTATTTCTTTCTAGTGCGTTATCAGAACAGCAATGATAAATTGCCTTTTCGATGTCTCTCTTGGAATATTTGTCTTCTCAGAAATTAACATTGTCCAACCTTATTCAAGCCCTTAACATTGTCTTGTTTTCCTTTTCTGTTTTCTTGTTCATGGTTCAGAGAATTCAGGTTTGCATGTATTTGACTTCCTGGCCAACTCAATCTTGAAAGAGGTTCTATCAGCAATCCAAAAGGGAAAGCCAGGTGCATTTTCACCTGGAAGACCGACGGAATTTTTGTTGAATTACAACTCAAGCCTAGATTTCTTGGCTCATCTTGAAGGTAGCACAGGACATCTAATATTATGTTACACTCTAGATTAACAAATTCTCATGGCTGATTCTATACAGACTACTGCATGTGTGAAATTATCATTATATCAGAGCACTGTGCATTATATTTATAACATCCAATTGTCATGCAAGGCTATTGTTCATCCAGATCTGCTGTTGCTAAATTTCGAGGAGGAGCTGTGTATGTTGAGTTCATGAAGCAGTGGAATGTTGGAGTTTATTTCTCTTTAAGGCATGTAGCGAATCCTTTGTTCTTTTTTTTTCCTTAACAAAACTTCCCTCTTATATGTCCACTTAATGCAGATTTCAGGAAATAGCTGGCTCTCTGGACTCTGCACTTGCTGCAAGCAGTCTTGTTCCTGTTCAGAACTCAGAATCTGGTCAAGGGAATTTAGGAGGATTGACATTAAAACAAAGTGCCACTCTTTTAGAGAGCTTGAGATCTTGTTGGAGAGAAGATGTTCTCATCCTTTCATGCTCTGACAAGTTTCTTCGCTTATCTTTACAGCTTCTTGCTAGGTCTGTTCGAATAGAGAATGGTAGTTTCTATTTTGCATCATTGTTTCAGTTTTTAAATCATAGACTGATTGCTCATTAATGAATGTCAACAGATATTCGAACTGGTTATCCTCTGGACTGTCTGCTCGGAAGTCCAATAATTCACGCTCCAATTCAGGATTTGAATGGGCTGTTTCCGCTGCGCCTGATGACTTTATCTACGTATGTATAATTTTTTTATTCCACCATATGATCCAGTTGTGATGTAGACTAGATCTTACCAATGTCATAAGCACCAGATCTTTGTGCTTAGCCTATAATTTCATACTTGACCTTTGATTTGCAGGTAATTCATGACTTAACTTGTTTGGCAGCTGAGGTACGTGGAGATTACTTGGATCATGTGCTTCAGCTTTTGTCTTCCTGTTCCGGAGACATTCTTGGACTAGTAAAGCAAAGCATTTTGCAAGGCGGTAAATCATTAAATGATTTAGCACCTCTTGCTATCAATGCAATCATAGAAGCATTAGTTGAAAAGGCTGTTGAGGTAAGCACCATTGAAATTAATTAATTGGTTACATGTATGTTTCTGCGAGAGAGTGCTTGAATTGTTGTGTTGGTCGATATATTTATTTAGTTCAATAGTTTGTTTTCTGAATAAAAATGACTTACACGAGTGCTTTATTTTCAAACTATAGGACTTGAGACAAGTGAAGGGAATAACTGCAACTTATAGGATGACTAATAAGCCTCTTCCTGTCAGACATTCACCATATGTTTCAGGGGTATTACGACCTCTAAAGGTATGCTACTTTTCAGCTTGTAATTAAACTCCTTACATGTAATTCGTCTAGTCTACCATTTCCGCTTATGACATAGAGGCTCAGGCTAGATTTCTTGTATCAATGTTTGTTATTATTTCAAAATCTTTTAAAGCTTGTAAGATGCATACTTACCTCCCTCCTACTACTATCATATATATACTCCTTCAAATCATGCTTCTCTTCCATCTCATTTATGGTCATCACCTGTATACGTGTAGGCATCACCACTTTACAGATACAAACTGAGATCTTTTGTAACTTGAAAGTTCTTGATATCGAGCAATTCATTGGTGCAGGCATTTCTGGAAGGTGATCGAGCTATTACATATTTAACAAAAGAAACTAGGAACAAATTACTGCTTGGTGCTGCGACTGAGATTACTGGTCGATATTATGAATTAGCTGCTGAACTTGTCAGCGTGGTTAGTGTCCAATATTGAATCCTTCAACTTTGATTGGATTTGACACTTGATTTGGAAATTCTTTTTTTATATTATGTTTGTCATTTTCAGGCAAGAAAAACAGAATCTTCACTTCAGAGAATACGGCAGGGTGCACAAAGACGAGCTGGGGCAAGCTCAGATGTCTCGGACCACAGTTTTTCAGACACCGACAAAATATGCATGCAACTGTTCCTTGATATACAGGTAAGCTGCAATTTCTCTCTTTCCTTCTCTTTGGCTTGCATTCACCTTTCAAGTGGAAATGAAATTTTGTTGGATAATCTATCAGGAGTACGGGCGAAACCTCGCTGGGCTAGGCGTGGATGCAGCTAACATCCCAGCATATCGATCGTTGTGGCAGTGTGTTGCTCCTCAAGACAGGCAAAGTATAATTAAGTTTTGAGTGAACATTACCTTTTTTCCAGTCTGATATATGGAATTTGATAGGAAGGATATTAGACCATTCTTTTATATTGTTTTCTATACGAATTTTGTACTATTATCTTCGGATGCCTAATAATAATATCATATATAAATTAGGCAATCACTTTTTAAATCTCTCCATCTTCCCTCAGATTCTCAATAGCTTATTACTGCAATATTTGGTTTTATTGAAGACTGATAGATAATAGTAATAATGTTATATATTTCATTCGTTGTTGCCTAAAATTCATAATTTAGTTCGAGTTTTGCAACTCTAATAAGCACTTGAAATTAATAATTCTGGATTTATTTGATAATTAGAATACATTTAAATAATCATTTAGTTTAATTGCTCAAAATATTAAGCTTAAGATCTCAAGTAAAACATGAATAATGATTGATTATACTCCTATTTTTCTTTAAATAAGTTGTATATACTCTATAGATGAATGTTGTGTTCTTTCTCATTAAATATTCTATAATTATGCTAAGTCGGGGATTGGTAATGAAAATTTAACACAAGACATAAAACTTCTGACTAGTAAAAATAAGGCATAACGAAAGTTATGAAATAAGAACTAAAAAATACAAATCTAAGCTTGAACTATGAAAATATACATCAATAAAAATTTATTTTAGTATGTATAATGAACTTGAAGTGATGTATGGATGTAACAATACAAGTACAAAAAGAAAAACTAGTTCATGAATACATAATTTATACATTTATAAGTGGTTGGAAATAACACTGAAAAGAATAATCTCGTATTTGATGATCTGAACCAGCTATAAGGGAAAATGGATTAATGAGTCATAAACGTGTTACGTGCGTTTATGTATCTTATATGATTACTGTGAATTGTACAATCGTGTTAGTAATTGAAAGCTCTATTTTTAGCCACAGTAATAAATAATATCACTCTGTTCCATTTTTAATAAGTACATCGCATTATCTGATGATCTGCTTGGTTAGGGGATCTGCTTGGTTAGGGATCTTCCGCTCACTTTTTCTATGCCACACACTTTCTTCTCTTATGAAATTTCTAGTTACAAAATAAACAAACATAAAACTACAATAGAAAAACATGCAATTTAAACGAACAACATTATTGACAACCCCTTTCCAGGCTCCATAACAAGAAATGATATGTTCGGTTAAACACAGTACTCATAAATTGCTTTGAATGGGTAAATCAACAATCTGTCCTTGTGGATCCGACATCAATCCTCTCATACCAACTAATTGGTGTACTTGAGACGCATTTCCCCTAGCTCCAGAAAAAGACAAATTATGGACTGGATTAAAAATTAAGATTCATTTCTTGCCGCAAATATTCACTCGTAGCATTACCATATCACAATAGATTGGCGTAATTTTTCTGCCGCGTGTACATTTCCATAATGATAGTGTTTTTCCAAAACCAAACTTTTTCGTTAAAAGATTATTCCTACCCTTAATTTCCAACATGGTAGACTGAAATGCTAATAGAGCAATCACAGATCTATAAAAGAGTTTATGGACCTATCAATTCTACGTCTATGAAATAATCGACTCAAACTTAGAAAAAGAGGACAGATAGATACTACACACACACACAACAAAACTTAATACAGAGTCAATTCAGTTAACAAAACCAAAAAAGCACATATTGGATCGCATGAGAAAAAAAAATAGAAACATCATAAAGAAATAATTAAAATAGAAAACATTTGCAGAAAATAAATGCAGTAGACCCTACTACATATAAGAATTTCATACCAGGAAAAAAAAATCAACGGTTAAAAGTTCCAAAAGAGATGCAAATAAATAGCATATTAGCTAAAGCAATCCTATAAATGACAGGGTAAACGACCATATATTCAAATCACTTAAAAAATAGTAAAGTCGCCAAAAAGGGCATCTTTTTAATCATTACAATATTACATGTTCCTCCATATTCTTCAGGAACAAACAATGAAATGGGACAAGGTTACGAGTTGATTATCCAACAAACAATCCTACATTACACTAATTATTGTGATAAAACCACAAAGAATTAACTCTAATGAACAACAATCCAGTACAGCATTAATATTCACAGGGTTTTTCTCTCTTCTATTTCGGATGTTAACCAACTTATAAGAAAAACTGCTCTTGCATTGCAGCAGCATTAACAGGGCATTTATACCAAGCAACCATCCCGGAATATGATCCCAGGACAGGATAACAACAAAAATATCTATCTTTCATCTTACAGGCAAAATGGCTTTCCAGACAAGCCTAGAGTAAGATCACCAGCATATTACTTTGGCTAAAGGCTTTTCCGACAATGAATACAAAATTAGATAAATGTTTTTTGTACAATGGCAAATTTACATGAAATAGCTCAGAGCCTTCTTTCTTCTAGAACCTCCTTCCCCGTAAAGCTCATTCCATTGTAATAATTCAGTCATGTTAACTGATTCTGATGAAACACTTGCGCATACCTGTTCAAATAAACGAACAAAGAAAGGCATAAATAACACTTTAAGGATTGATCACAAGAAGAGTAATTCAGTACACCAGTTACGTTGTTTTACCCGTTCATGAGCATATTTGAAATCATTCATGTTAAGGGGCCGTATATCAGCACTGCCACTTAAAGCCGGAGCAGGTTTACCTTCTGCTATAGCTGCCTCCCGTTCCTATGATCAATTCAACATACTTAGTCAAATTGGTACTTATTTCTAAAAAAACCAAGTTGCTTCCAGAAAATAGCTCGTGATGTTAATCAGCCTAAACAAACATAATGACACTCATCTTAATATTTTTTGTATGCATTTGTTCCAACTCTACTATTCCAAAAGGTTACTAATGGAGATATGATAAAATGTACTTTACCAGTGACAGAGAGATGTACTTGGAGGATTAGAAATTAACATAATTCTAAATATTTATTTACAAAAAGTCCACTATTGTCAAAGAATGGCAGCAGAAAAGCAATTATTTGAAAAATTAATTCCAATCAACAATAATAAAAGCAAAACCTTAGGATAAAAATAGAACTAACAATTTAGGTGTCTTTTAAAATGTCTTTAACTAGAGAAACAAGATAAAAGTAGAGAAAGGCAGACCTTTTTTTCCTTTTCCAGAATCTCTTTAATTGGGCGGTGTGCAGCTGCTACACATAGATTCTGCATTATAAAGCAACAAGAAGTAAAAATTGAGTCCAAAATATGAAAGGAGTCGCATAAGAAAAGTATCCAATCGAGTTCCATCTTATCAATGAAAAAAGACTTGAAACTAAGACCTTAAGGTCACTTCCAGAATATCCATCTGTCAGATTTGCAACTGCATCAAACTCAAAATCAGGGGATAAATCTTCCTTTGCCAGAATAACTTTGAGTATCTTTCCCCTATTTGGAGCATCAGGTAAATTCACCATTAACCTGTGGGAGGAAATGTACATTTTTAATTCAGAGACACTGCCATGCATAATGTTAACTATATTTATCAAATCATTAGATTAAGAAAATAATTACCTCCGAGGCAGCCTCCTAATAACAGCCTCATCAAGGTCAAATGGCCGATTAGTAGCAGCGAGTACCAGAACCCTTTCTGTATCTTTGGTACGTAAGCCATCCCAATTAACCATAAACTCATTTTTCATTTTTCGCATGGCTTCATGCTCCCCTGGATTTTCCCTTCTGCCCAACATGCTGTCAACCTATACAACACAAACAGACCAGGAGAATGAATTTGCGGGAGAGTTAGATTAGTCGGACGTTTGATTAAATCACCATAAAAAAACTAAACAAAACACAAGGATCGTAGAAGCTCACCTCATCAACAAAAACAACACTGGGGGCAATTTTGCTGGCCAAGGAAAAAACAGCTTTTACATACTTCTCACCCTCACCAAACCACTGTTGCAAATGGGAAAGAAGCAAAATTTCCATTAGGAAGATTAATTGAGTAGATAACAACAATCAGGTTAAGCTAAAACAATCCAGACCTTAGATGTGATGCTTGACATTGAAATATTAATGAAATTTGCACCAGCTTCTGTTGCCACAGCTTTTGCAAGCATAGTCTTTCCAGTTCCAGGTGGTCCAAATAGAAGTATACCCTTGCAAGGCTGCACCATAAATTGTTGACAGTTAAACCTTCTTTCTACCAACAAACCAAATTATTTGCCGTATGTCGTGAGGTGAGTCTCGCGAAGTATAACTTCATCCATTTATATTTATATTATTTTCCAACATCTAGTTTTTTTTAAAATACCTTGGTTAATTGGCCCTTGCAGAAAAGCTCCGGCCTCTGTAAAGGAAGCATCACCAACTCTTTCAGAGTATCCTTGACATTCTCAAGAGCTCCAATATCATCAAAGGTAACTCCAATGTCACTCGGTGGGATAACATCAGCCAAAAGCCTCTTCTCAAACTCATTTTCTGTAACAACATCCTGATTGATGTAAAAAACAATCAGTCTCCAGAAGAGATACTAAGAAAAAGAATTTACTGGAACTACTTAGAAGAATTTGTGCACATTAATGAACTTTTTGAGATACCTTCAGTGACTTCTTCAAGCTTTTGGATTCATTCTGGATAGCATGCAAGATTTCAATCCCATACTGGATGCTGCAGAATTTGAAAATGCATTAGAACATTCCAATCTGTCACATACCTGAGTGCAAATAACAGTACAAAAAAACATTACAAGATTAGTCATCATTCACCTCTCACAAGACAAAACAAGTCTTGCTTCTGCGTCAGCTTCAGGATTGTTCATTAGATGATGGCTTAAAGCCCACCCTATAACCTTTTCTGCACCTGCAATACAAAACAAAATATTAGTTTTTCAAAAAGCAATAGATTGAAAATGTGTGAGGTTAGAAAATATAAAAGCAAAACATACTTTCACTTGTGAGACTCGGATCCTTGATGCATAATGTCTCAAGCCCTTCACATTCCATTCCACTCCGACTCAAGACCTATGATATAAAAAGATGCACGATAAGAACCCCAAAGTCCAGACATACATATTCCAACATGCAAAATGATTCACCGTGATGTGCAATCAAATGCAACCTTGTTTGTTTATGGGGGGATGTGGGTGGGGAAGGACCACCAAATGATATCAGAAAGAACATATATAAATACGGTCTAAAGCAAACAATTTTCCTCTTTGCATGGACAAACACAAACTTCTTTCTCAAACATGAACCTTCAACACGGTCAATACTAAGAATGCAACATATGATCAAAGAGATTTTGAGTTGTTATAATGGTTGCATGACCAATAATCCAAATTTTCTCAAAGAAATTATTTCTGAAGGGAAAAAAACTAGGTAGCAGAAGATTATGACAATTCTTTCTTTAAGCCTACACATAATTTGAACCTCCGCATAAGTTGCCCCATCCAAATCACAAAACCATTAGTAAAAAGCAGTGTCTTAAAATTTATGGAAGTAACTTAGCAACAACCACTGTCAGAATACATTTCTATGAGGATGAAAAAATTCAGATTTTAAAGATCTTCCATCCTCCAAATTGCATAGCCATTTGTGAGCAAGCCACAAATGAAGCCAGATCAAGATAAGCACTCACCTTAATGCTAGATACTTAACCTCGACCAGCCAAAATAGAATAGCATCCAATCCACAATGCATGGAATGGATGCTCACTTTTATAATCACATGCATGGAACGCATGACCGCAACATTGATTGTCTGATATAGCAAGAACACTTGTGAAAATGAGTTTTGCAGTTTTTGAAACTGAAGGTCTATGCTCGTACTAAGTCTTTAGAATGAGAAACACAATGGCTAATATAATTGCTAAAAGGAAAAAAAAAAAAACTTTTTCGGCTTTGACTAAACTGAACAGATCTCCTGATTCTTCCCTTCTCTTGTGGTTTTTCACTTCCACCATGGCCTACTTGACTCGTTGTGACGACTCTAGATTTTGAAATAAAACTTTGTACTTGAATTCTAGATGCATGCCTATCATCCTAACCTAATACTGCACCAGCAAAATGATTCTAACAGGTGTGAGGATAAAAGTGAACCAACACTTCAAGCAATATAAACAGATCCCATACAACATAGTGTAGTTATTACACATCAGTCTTACTTGACTGGTTAACATGAAATTGTCTCTTAGAAAAACCCATAGTTATTAAAGGGCGACCCACAACGCAAGGCATGCATCCGATGAACAGGAGATGCAGAAAATAAATACATAAGTACTTTAGATTAGAAGATATTGTTGGGCTTTAACTCTCAGCTCGAGATTTTGGTTTAATCGGTTAAGTACATGATATCAGAGCCTCTATGAACAAGTGGTCCAGGGTTCAAATCCTACCAACCCTCATTTGTGATTAAATTTAATAGATGGTAAGGTGGGCCTGTGTTATTCACACTTCAAGTCTAGAGGCATTCGCGTGCAGGGTGTGTTAGATTAAAAGATATTGGGCCTTAACTATCAGCTTGAGCTTTTAGTTGAATCGGTTACATAACATAAGGAAAACAGTAGAAAAAACCTAGTGCTAATGAGGCGTGCCTGAGGGAGCGAGCCTCCAAAGCCCAGGTGAGGCACACAAGCCGCATACCTTTTAAACTGAGCCTCACCTAGGGGTATTAAGGCTCAATTCCCTGAGCCTTGTGTAAGGCACGCCTCTTCAACAACTATGGGAGGCACGCCTCTCTAACAACTATGGGAAAACCCACCTCAATTACTTCTGCTACTCCTAGAAACAAAGTGGACATAAAATTTCCAGTTAGGTATGTAATTAACCGTTAGCAAGAAGACCATGTGAAAAAGATAGGAGTAGAATCAGAATCTTTAATAATTTCATTGATCCAAAGTCAGACTGCTGAGAAAAGCAATTTTATATTGCATCTTATCACGGATGCTGAAATTATTTAAGGGACAATCAATAAGCGCCACCACAATGATCAATGCACAGAAAGCCAGAGAAAAGACACAGACAACAAATCATATGATTACAAACATGCAAACAGCCATTCTAATATATTTTATTATAAACAGGAACTGCAAAGAAAGATTTCTCACAGCACGCAGGTGATTCAAATTTCCCTTCATTTTAAGAGTTTCGGCATCTCGATCCAGTTGATGCTTCCAAGATGTTAGAAGTGCCTCGTCCTGAAACAATAATAAGCTTTATATATGCCAGCCACGTAATAGAAGCAGTAGAGAAGTAGTAGTACTGTGCCAGTAAGACAAACCTGTGGCAGGTGAATAACTACTTTATTAGGAAAAAGTTTAGAGAGCACTTTCGCAGCCTTCGGCACTTCTTTCCCTCTGTCATGAAGTCTTCCAAAACTATCCTGCAAAACGAAAAGTATAATCCATGCATTATATATCAACATGCATCAGTCGCTAACAGTACGTTATAATTGATCAAGCACCAAAGGCATGAGAAAGATGTGGGCTCCCATCAAATAAACATAAGCGAGACATACTTATCTGCAGAGTCTACAGCTAAATCCTTTGCATAACATCTGAAAAAACCTAAGGCTCAATGAAATGAATAGACCTAAATTGCTCAGAGTCTAAAAGGGACTCCAAAGCCTATTTCAGAATTCAGAAAGGAGCAAATGCGTTCTAGATCACTTTTACCAATTGTTCGCTCAACAGATAAACTACCTTAGCTTAAAATACTAATATCGGTAGCTTAAAATACTAATATCGAGAATGCAAGTAATGAATACACATATCGGGGAAGATTAATATTGCTAACTTTTGACAGTAAAAAGCTGAAATACAAAATGTAAAATCTCTATTTTTTTCCTTTACACTACGTTCTTCAGAAAGAAAACATCTTTACATCTTCATTGTCTCAGCAAACAAGTTTGAAGCTTTTTTCAAGGGAGAAAGAAAAGAACAAGACTCCACAAAAAAACTTGAACCAAAATGGAAAAGAGAAGAGAGATACAAACACATGGGAAAAAGTGACTACCGGAAATGCCAGGTCAAGAAGAGCAGTCTGATTGCTACCAAATTTTGTGAACAGAAGGCCACCAGGATGCGACTGCAATGAGAAAATGTTATCGAAGTTATTAATCATATATTTTATGACCATTATGGCAAAATGAAGCTAAGCAAATGCAACGAACAAAATGTCCAGATGCCTGTAAAAATTTATAAGAAACATAAGGTCATTTATTTGCATCACGGATTTGCTATTTTGTTCTTCAATCAATTTATTTTCAAAAACTAGGTCTACAAAAGGTCAGAGAAAAGAAGACGATGGACCCGTATAATACAACTACTAAGATGATATTGTTTAGAAAAGAATAATCTCCAGTCATATGCAAGTAGATTTAAAGGGAATTGAAAAGTAATGCAGAGTAACTGTTTGAGAACTCTAAGAGAGAGAGAGAGAGAGAGGCGGAAAGAAAAAGAGAGAATCCTAGAGACTTAGCAAACTTCTGATATTGTCAAGAGCGCAACTTTTCTCCTCTACTGCAGGATACAAAATTACTGCTAGACATAAAGCAAATAAAATGTACAAGTGAGCTTAACGACGTACATAAAGGATAAAATATAGCATACAGTGACCTATTCCATCATAACCACCATAATTAAGGGTACAGAATAAACAACAATATATCATAAAATGATATACTTCAATGACCTTTTCTAAACTAAGTTCAGCCATGTAAGTCATCAGTTTCTAAGATAGGTCTACTTTTAGTGAACTGTATCCACAATAAAAAGAAGAAGCATAATCATAGCATGATATGTCAACAGTGTCCAACAGCAATTGTGCTAAAGCGAAAAACACCTCTAGAAAAAGAAATTTCTGAAAGATACAAGATATTACCTTTTCTTTTCGGTTATCACTTTGAGTGTGTGAAGCAATAGCAACCACATTATCAGGAAGCTTTTCAAGTCTGCTTTTAAACGTAGAACATGTATCTGGATTCCCTGCAATCGATTTCTCCGCATCTTTCATGAACAAAATGAAAGGAAAATTTCTACTTTCATTATGTACAGCCTGACAAAATAGTCAAATGAGAGGTCCAAACGAAAACCAATAATGAAAAAACAAAAGAAAGCCAACTCAAAATAGCAGAGATAGCAAGTATTACCTCAAACAATGTGTTGACCAGCAGTTTGTCAATATCTTCCGCATTGTCCAAACGAAGATCAGTAACTACAGGAATAAGAGATGCCTTAAGTAAGATGGAGCTTGAAAAAAATAATAGAAATTGCTGAATGATGTTTGCACAAGAAAAAGTTTATGATCCCATGAAACATTACCATTGCAAAAATATCCATGACCTCCCTCGCACAGACCTCCGAGATCAACACCATCAGGTACAGGTTTATCAAACCTTACGCCCATTTTTGACAAAGGATTGTCCTCGAAAATCAGTACAATCTTTCCACGAATCCCATTGAGTGGGCCTCTACATATTAAATTATCAAAGGATTAGTAAAGCAAAAGTGGTGTACCTATGCCAAAGGGACCAATATTGAAAGGACAAAGACAATACTGGAAAATATATGTTGTCTACAAGGCAAATCTTCTGAAATAGCACAAGAGTCGAGACTCTTCATACATGTAAAACATGTTTCTTTGTTCCTTTATATAATATTTAATCTTCATGTTATTAGCATTTTTGAAGTGCATATAAGGAGTTCCCATTGGCATGGGTCTAAGCATTGTTTGACAAATTTTCAAACTTCATATCTAGTTTCAGTAAATGAAATAAGTTGATATATTCAGGAATCAGAACTATCAAAAACCAGCTAAACAATTCTTTTATATCTTCAAAGGAATCTTGAAGGCACCTAAAAATTATGTTGCGACTCTTATCAAAAGTAATAATACATAAAATGCAGTTCTTCACCTACGCAGCGACAAATGATACAAGTTCAATCTTGCAATAGGCATTACTCATAGTGGTGGATGAGCTTCCAGCTATTAACTCCTTAACAGGTTATATTAAGCTAAATAAAAAATGGAAGTGCAATCTTGTGATAGGCAAGCAATCCAACTATTTGCCACTTTTGCAAATGCAAAAATAATGTTTCAGCACTCATTGTAAACTAATCAAGATATGTAAAACTGAACCATCTAAACATCACACGATTCAGGTAAAGGCACATAAACAGCCAATCAACCACTAAAACATGAATGAAAATAAAAATGTTCACCCCATTCGTACCGTGACTGCGATCCTGTTGGATATAAGCCACCAGACATATATCTTACTCTGTCACCTGCAAAGCATATTTTAGGTTATCCAGCTAATTTAGAATCCAATAGAGCAGACTGAAACTACAGCAACAAATATATCGAAAGAAAAGAATGGGAAGTCAATCGTACCAATTTTAAACAAAAGATTCCTAGATGTCCCTGAAGTTGAGGGTATAGCATCAGCATCTGCCTTTGGTTGAGACTCTAGGCTGGAGGAAGAAGGTGCATTCGAGGAGCTAGGTGTTTCAGCTTCAACAGCAGATATATTGACACTCTTCAATGCATCTGTTGCTGCAGCACCTTGTTTAGTGCAGAAGGTGTCCACATTCAATCCCTCCTTCAGTATCTCAGCTTCCTTTGAAGATACACCCTGTATAACAACCATTAGTTAGTCTACACATCAAATGGATGACCACGTCCAGGTGCTATAAGAGTCAAGCCACTGTTTTAAGCTTACACCCATAAAAGAATGGCTGTCAAATATGAGTAATTTAGCGCCGAAATGGTTGGCAAGAGCCTTTGCCAACATCTCCTGGTATATCTCAGAGCCTGCATATGAAGTTGCCAGTTAGAAATTCCAATTTCATGTCATACAGATGCTAACCAGTACAGGTTCAAAGACAAAATGTCATATAAATTCCAATTTCACACCTGCAGGACCAGAAAGCAAAATTCGTGGATTTACTGTAGTAAGATCTGCAGTAAACTTCACATGTTCTTTATGCCTCAGGTGTATATATGAAGCTGCAACCAGTACATTTTTGGTATTCTCGCTGCAAGAAATAAAAAAATTAACACGTTACTTGCATGCCATGAAGAACCCACATATGAAATCATTTCAGCAGAAAATTGGAACTGCTCTTCCTCCACAAATTTTAGGACTAAAATAATAGATAAAATTCAAATCACCAAATTTATAATCCAGAAATCAAAATGACAACTAATCGAACTAATGAAATGCAATTTTCCAGAACAAATTGACAACTAATCGAACTAATCAACTTACATTCCATTCTAAGATTTTCAATTGCCAATTACTTTTTTTTTATTTAAAGAATCAAGTATCAATTCCTACGTCATGTGTAATAATTCAAAGTCATAAACCAGGCGTCAAATAAAACATACACACAATTTTACCAGAACTATGAGCATTGATGTTACAGATTACTCCTACATTATTCTATATTAGTAGTTTTACGTAGGATTGCTAGATGTGTTAACTAGGGTCCAAGAAGGGTACCCTTTATTAGTTATCTTCTTATTTCTACAGTACGAACCCTAGTCAATCTGCTATCATGGAACGATATGCCAGCTTATTTACAACAGGGCTCCCGACTCCATTCGGTTGGATGTGGGCTCCAATAAGCCGCCAAACTAAGCCAAGGCTTTTGAGGCGAAATAAAGGATCGTGGACACTGATACCAAAAAGAGAAAACACATGGACAGCCAAGGTTTCACTCCCTCTTTTTCACTAAAACCCACCAGCTGAACTACAATTAGCGAAAGTAAAGGCATAAGAACCGATAGCAAAACTGCAAATTCTTCCCCATCCTATGTTAAGCAAATGACATGAGCTGAGTAAGCAGATAGAGGGGACCAAGGGATTTGTTACAATTGCAATGAGTTGTATTCCGTGAACCATCCGTGTAAAAACCTCTTTTGGCTAGAGTCGTATGAGCAGAATGAGAAAAAAATCAATACATGAGGCCGGTGACTCCAACACCAACTGACATCCTATTTTTGAGCTCGAGGACGAGCTCTGTGATTATTCCTATATTAGTCTATAGTATTAGTAGCTTTATTTCTATAGTACGCTCCTATGCAGACACATCAACTAGGATCCAAGTAAGGACCACTTTACTTATTAGTTATCTTCTTATTTCTACATCAGCTTCTATCCCATTACGGGACTGATATAGTTAACTATGTTGTGGCGAACTTGTTCCAATACATAAAGGACAATACAATAAATAAAAGGATAAGCAACATTTTATGGTGAATATTGTTGTTATAGAGAGCGGAGCTCTCTCTTAACAAGGTCCAAGTTTCAATGTCCCTTTAATGAGCTGTGAATAATTCATCCTAGGTCAATCAAGAAACAATAACAAAGTATAGCATTAGTAGCTTTATTTCTATAGTACGACTCCTATGCTAGACACATCAACTAAGATCCAAGTAAGGTCCGCTTTACTTATTAGTTATCTTCTTATTTCTACATCAGCTTTAATCCCATTACGGAACTGATATAGTTAACTATGTTGTAGTGAACTAGTTCCACTATGTAAAGGACAAGCAAAATGTTATGTTGAATTTTATTGTCGTTCTAGAGATTGGAGCTCTCTCTTAACACGGTTCAAAGTTCCAATCTCCCTTTAACGAGCTTGGAATAATTCATTATAGGTCGATCAAGAAACAATAACAAAGAGAGAATGAAGCAATTAAGACTTTCTTATTAACCGCCCTGCGACAAGATCCATGGCTAAGGAACCTAACAACTGATCAATATCAATATTAGAGTTGCATTACTCAAATATAATTATGGGTAATCCTAGAAAGTTTCGCGTAAATCACTCGAATAAAAATATTTATTGAAGCTACCATTAGGAATTCACTAGAAACCCATCGTAAATATCCTTTAGTCAGAATGTTATTCAGCTGCATTCCGCACAGTGAGGCAGAAATCATTACCAATATAATTCCCTTTAAGTTCAATTTTTGCTACCATGAAGCCACGTGATACTACAGGTCTCAAGACAACCCAAAGAGACTAAATCACAAATACCTCAGGCAAAATGTATGGATACAGCATCACATGAAGCACCATATATTGCAGATTTATCCTAATGGTTGAAGTATATAATTAGTGTTCCCCATGTGAGATCTTCCTTCTATCCTAATCCTACAGTTGAGAGATTCAAAGTAGAAGCTTTTTGCTGTTTGAAATCCCCTGTCAACAAATTTGTTTGGAATAGTTCAACTACAAGCAGAAGACTAGATAGAAAATGTCAACAGCCTCTTGGCTGAAACTAACACTACAATAGTAGCAGATAGCAATCAAGTTGCATATAATGTAAAACTTAATATCAAAAGTGAAGGATCTAGTTCCTTATGACGGTTTCATGTTAGCCGACCCCGAATCATTTTGGGACTAAGGCTTTGTTGTTGTATCAAAAGCGAAGGATCTAATTACAGACTACACCCCTAAAAAGATTGACTCGATTCACTTTGCAACAAGTTCTGGGATCATATGTTTTCAAATTAGAAAAATAGAAAACGGTTGATAGCAATTTTCATCTCTTGTGTCCTATTTACCAATATTGCCACAATTAGACTTTCTTAAATCTAGTGGACTGAAATTGATTGTGAATAACTAAAGCAGAATCAAAGGCCTCGTACCATTCCAAAACACAAAAATTAGATACAAGAAGTAAGCCTAAAAGGAAAAGGTTATGACATTCCACTTCCTCAAATCTGGGAGACTGAAAGAGCAAATCAAGGAAAATGAAAGACGCTCATAATAGACATGTAACCACGACTTAGGCAAAGGAGGAAGGAGTAGGGCATTTAGTGAGAAAAGAAAAAGAGATGTAACAGCTCTATCTGCTAGTTTGCTAGCCACAATAAATGAATCTAGCTCTCTTACGACCCGCTATAATCATGGCAACAGGTTGAAAGAAAGAGCACAGGGTCTAAAACCTAAACCGGAGGGTACTTACCATACTAGAATCAAGAAAAAGGGGCGCTGAGTCATGTATAATACTGAAAGCTCGTAATAAAAGCCTCTCACATGTGAGAAGGCAAGCATTAAACACTAAATGAACTAAAGCAATCTTGAAATTTTTCATTTTTTAGATCTCAACCGAGTTATACTTTGCATTCAGAGAATTCCAGTTGAAACAACCATGTTATTGTCATGTGTGTATTTTCTAGTCTATTTTTCAATATGAAAATCCCACAGACTACTTACTCAAAATACAACCGATTAATCTTCTGCAGTAGGTAGAAGGAATTAAGCTAGTTTATTCTTTTCCTAAGCTACCAAAAACTCCTAACCACTGAAGACATAAAAACGTCTAAAATGGAGAATCATCTACAGTTCAGAAATGAACATTAAACACAGTAATAAAACAGTTTATACCTTAGATAGTAGGGAAAGTTATCAAATGAAACTTCTATCTTTTTCCCATCAAGAATTCCATCGTGAATGTCTTGTTTAAATGCTGCACACCTTAATGACATACCCGAGGTCGATGCCAGCTGTGCATCCCGTGCCCACTCGATCCTTTTTTCCTCCAATACCTGTTTACAGATACTTTTGCTCAATTTTTGTTTATAAACAGTTGAGTGAGCTAACAGCCTGAAGAAAGGCCTTATCAAATCATTCACCCCAGATATTTTTACATTGCCTGCCTCTGTGCCAATGTTCTGGTTGGAATCCTGAGAAACGTTCTTGCCAACTGCTCCTATATCTCCAGTTTTATCACCCCCCAGATTTGGAGTGGAATTTATCTCCAGTCCATCAAGCTCAGCTTCTGAACCATCTTGAACAACAGAATGGGCAGGTACCTCAGTCCCTTGCTGGATTTTACTGCTATTCATAGTTGGAGACTTATAGCGAGATATATCTTGCCTCATGCTTGAAAGAGATGCTAAAATTGATGCCCCAGCAACAGCAGAAGGATCACCTGACCTCCTTTCAAATTGCAGAAGTTTACCGAGACTAGTTTGCACTTCAGGACCCTTAACTCCAAGCTCAATAATGAGTTGCTGAAAAATCTGATTTGCAATAAGATTAAGGAAATTGGCACCAAGTAAACCCATTGATTTTCAAAGCAACAACAATGAAGCAGGAATATGAGGTTAATAAAAAAAATTCTACAAACAAGATAAAAGCTGGATGTATAACAAGAAAAAGGATACATAGGCCTGGTTCCCAAGCAAACCAAAAACCACCTCATCTCCAGAGTGCAGCTGACGACCAGTATTCTTCTTAACTACTTCCCCATTTATTTGCACCGATCCCTTGCTGCCTGTACTTTCTAGCACAGCTATGGCAGTTCCCTCGCGCTGATCATGTCCACAAACAGTGAGTACTCAAACTGCATGTACATATTAAGGAGTTCACCTCCAGAAGAACTAATAAATAAACAACGGTCACTGAAATACATCTGAGGAGAGTGAAATCCTTAAAGATCACCTAACACTCGCATATAATTTACTTACGGGTGACTTCTTTATCATGTAGTCATCCTCATCTTGTAAAAGAGGTAATACCTGTGTATGTCTAATCTTGCACAAAACTCCACTAACACTCTGATCCTTCAACAGAAAGTTGCAATCCCGGCTTGAACCGATTGTGAAAGATGAATTGCATATGTCTACATTCGGATTCTGCACATCAATATAAACTTTAGAATAAAACATTTATAAATATTCAAAAAAAGCTTGTCACTTTTTTCAGTTATACAAAAAGCACACACTTCATCTACAGTCCAACACTACAAATTTCGAATCTTTATCCCAATTACGAGATTCAACAACCTAATTACTGATGTATATATACCTGAGCAGACTGTGAGAGAAGTTTACACCAAGGCGAGGCGGTTTCAAAAGTTGTTTGACTCGGCTTATGATACAAGCTCCACGTCGAGAACGGACTTCTCGGCTTATCCACTACAATCGGTGTAGAACCTTCACAAAAACACATCAATTAAAATTCAACAACACAACTCCAAACTTAATCAAAAACAAGAAATCACAAACCATCCGCGATCGGTGTGACCACAGCGACAGCTGGAGTAGGCTCAGCCTTTCCGGAACTAACAATCTCTCCAGCTCCTTCTCCAGAAATGGGAGGAGCATCAGCAGTAGGTCCACATTCAGCGGGATCCGGAGCGGCAGGGGAGCATAATTCCTTAGAATTATCGGAAGCCGGCATCGATTTCTCCGTAGGTCCGCCATTCTCAGCCTGAAAATGAAACGAATCAGACGGAATTATAGAAGAAGTAAAGATATTTAACGGAATAAAGACGGAATATACCTTTTGACGCTTGGGAGACGGCGGTTTATCTTCGGAGGAAGAAGATCTCTTGCTATTATTGTTTGCTGAGAGAGATCCACTCCTTCTTGTTGAAACCATGACTCTGGTTTCTTGTTTTTTCTCCTTCTCTCTATTTCTGCAACCCCGAGAGATATATATATTTATATTTATATTTATAATATATATATATATATATATAATTGTCAAATATTTATTTATTTATATTTGCATGTTTAATTATTGTTGAATATATAGATTTTTTATTTTGTTTTCCATGAAATAAAATGGGTCAAGTACATACGTTTGCGGAAGTTTGATGCATCTGTAAGTGGCTTTTAAAGGAAAGGAAACGGCTGGGCTTTTGTGCTTACCAGCGTAAGATAGCAACTGTTGGTTCAGTTACCCGGAGCAATTTAGCTAGGGGTGCTTGGCTTTTCTTAGATACGCCAGAATGGTATGGTTTATTGTGTGTGTACTTTGTCGTTTTATGGTGTTTGTGTCCCCGCAGCTGCCGCTGGTTATTTAGATGGGAACTGAATAAGTAAGGTGTGCTGGTGTTAATGCACACCAGGTAATTTAATCTTGTCCAAATGTTGAAAGTGATCCCGTTAACTCTTGATTATAAACGGACTGGTTATATAATTGAACTAGTTGCATATCCGTCTAATTTGTGGAGTATACTTTAAAATAATATGAATTGGAAAATTTGCATACTTAATGAATATTGAGTGATAAGCGAAACATTATTAATTTTAGGGGCAAATAATTTAATACTACTTTCTTGCAAAGAGTTAGATTCTAGTTTAGTTTTTCTTTTTCTTCTGTCTTTTGCATGTTTGTTTGGGATTTTAACCCCTCCATTTTACCAAAAATAAAATAAATTTTAATAGTCCTTGTGTTTTACAAAAACTCACTATTTTGGTCTCCGTATTTTTAAAAACTCACTATTTAGTCTCTGACATTCGTCTCCGTTAACACTTTAATTTGTGCCGTGATATTAAAATATAAATTTCGCTAGCCAACATAGGTGTCAGTCAAAATCAACATATTAACACATATTATTACGTAAAATACCCTTACCCACTATATATATGTATACATAACAAATTTTCTTCCCTGAAATTTTCTTCTTATATGTTCTAGTAGTGTGGGCTGTTATTGATGATGCCGAATGTATACATACATAACATTGGTTTCTTGATCATAACATTTTGAAATTTGGGGTTATGTGTTGCAATTAGCCTACTTTAGGGAGTAATTTGTTACATTTCAAAGTTGAGGAGGCTAGTTGCTTAAGTTTGCCAAGTTTAGGGCTTAACACCAATTAAGCCAAGCATTAATTTTCTTTTAAAGCATTAATTAAATTCTTTGCACTTACCAAAACAAATTAGATTTTTTACTAGTTACATATTAAATGCATTTTCATTAAATATTTAAAAGAAAAGAAGAAAAATTGACCCTTTGAAACCCGCTAACCCGTGGCCGGGTCTCCGGATCATTGGTTTAACCGGTTGGGTTACTGGGTTTTAAGTAGGTTTCAAATGGGCTAAATTTTCCCTACTTCCTCTCCGGATTAGTGGTCGGATCTTGTCAAACCCAGTTTGACCGGCTGGGCCAGGTTGGGTTTGATAACCATGCTCTTACTAATTTTTGCCGACTCCAACAACACTCTTAAATCTAATTTTTATTTTTTTTATTAATCTCCAACCAACTACATAATACACAACATCTATCATTTTAATTGATGTTTCTTGGTGGACTACATTCTTTTATATATACCAGCTTTAATTTGTATTAAAAATGCCAATCTTACAAAAACAATCCACCATGTTGCTTACTGTTTTTATTCTTGTGATGGATCCTCATGATATAATTGCATATTTGATGCGAGAAGAAGATGAAGAAAAGGAAATGTATGTTGGACAGCAAGTAAAATTAGAGTGAAAAGAATAGAGAGAAGTTGGTAAAAGTGCTTTCGACGGCAATTGAAAGTAAGGAAAAAAGAATTGAATGAAATGAACTAGGAAGAGAAGAGGTTCCTAAAATTGAGGAGAGAGAATATGACTCTTAGTAATTTGGGAGTCACTAAGAGACTGTTAGAGTTTATTTCCATCCAAACTCTCTAAATTTTAACTTAAGAACTTATTTGAAGAGTCTATTGGAGATGCTCTAAGGTCCTAAACATTAGAGGTGGCAATACGGCACGTAACACGACACAGATTTTTTCATATTTGTGTTGAGCACAATAGGTAATGTGTCATTTTCGGGTCAACACGAAATAACACGCTAATTTTTGTGTCGTGTTTGTGTTTACCCGACAAACACAAACACGACACAAAATTTATTTGTAGTTTGACTTTTATGTCTTATATTGACTATGTGATGATTTATTTTTTTGTTATTTCTTTGTAGTTTAATGAATTTTATGAAAATTAAGTGTTATTTTATATATAAATTGCATTTTTCATATAGATCGAATTGAGTCGTGTCCCGTCGTGTTGAAACATTCGTAATTACCATGTTTAGAGCGGGTCATGTTTGAGTTTGAAATTTTAACACAAAATACTTTCGTGTCGTGTTTGTGTTTAGAGTTTTGACATGAAAACGAAAAGGGATAAGGTTCAAAAATACCCCTAACGTTGGCACCTTGGAGCAAAATTACCCTTAACGTAAAATATGGTGCAATTATAGGCTTAAGGTTCATAAATTAGTCCAATTATACACATTGTTAACAGAAAAATTTCTCCATTAACTAATCCGTTAATTGTTACATAGGTGGATGCCACGTCCTTTTATGTGTTGGCAATTTATTTTTTAAAATATCAATTAATTCTTCCTAAAAATCCAAACACAGCCAAAGCTAATTAAAAAATATATATTAAAGTAACGCATACCTATTTTTTGCAGTTCACAATGAAACCATGTATCAGTTCATCTATTTCTGCAATTAACCCCATATAGCAGCAATTAACCCCATATAAACTCAAAGCTAAATTTAACTTGGAAAAATTGATGAAATAAACTCCAAATATATTATTTGCTCACCTTCCAAAAGCTCAGATAAACTAGATGAAATTTGAGGATTCTTCTCTGACCTTCTCTTTTGTTGGGATTTCAAATGATTAAAGAAGTATTTGCTTTTGGCATCATAGCTATCGAAGAAACTTGATTACGATAATAAAAATACAAGATTGATAATTAACGTGGATGATATGCGACTTGGAAGCTAGGTTAGGAACTGCAGAAAAATAGGTATTCTTTCTTTACTTTTATTGTCATATTATATGAATTGAAATTTTACAATTAGTTGTTGTCTTTATCTATTTAGGAAGGATTAGTTGATATTTAAAAAAAATTGCCAACACATATGCTATAGTTAACAGTTTAGTTAACAGAGAAATTTTTCTGTTAACAATGTGTATAATTGGACTAATTTATGAACCATAAGCCTATAATTGCACCATATTTTACGTTAAGGGTAATTTTGCTCCAAGGTGCCAACGTTAGGGGTATTTTTGAACCTTATCCCAAACGAAAATTGACACGACACAAAACACGAATTGCCACTACGCTAAACATGTATTTATATATTTTATAAATAATATAATATAAACGGACGTGATCAACAGTACGCTAAAACGAAATCCGGTCCAGTTGTAAACGGACTTTCACGAACTTGGGCTGGGTATAATTTTTGTGTGTGGGTAAATGGGTATGGGCGGGCGGGCGAGTCAGGCGACCCATGACCATGTCTATATAAGAAAATATCCCTTGCTAGATATCAGGAACCCCTAGTATAGCCTCCCTTGTGCCGCCTCCGAACGAACTCCTCAGCAACACATCCGGTAAGATCACACATCCTCGTATCCCCAAGCTAACTGTTCATGATTTTGTAGTCTTCAATCTCAGGATTGATTGTAATACTTGATTGGATTTTGGAGCTTAAGTATAATATTTTTGTGTCCAAGCTCTCAAAGTTCGATTAGCTTCCCCGAAAACCTTGGCTACTTTAATCCTTAGATCTTGTCGTTCATGTTGTTTATTCGTAATTTGTTTGAGTTCTTGTGTTTTTCTTCAACGATTGGAAGTAGTTTCCAAGGTTTTGTTATTTTGATTTCATGATTGATTGGATTTTTGAGCTCGAGTATGATACTTTTGTGTCCATAGTTGCGGAACTTGCTTAACTGCTCTGAAAGTTCGATTAGCTTCCCCGAAAACTTTGGTTACTTTAATCTTTTGATCTTGTACCTCATGTTGTTTATCCGTAGTTTGTTTGTGTTCTTGCGTGTTTTTTGTTCCTTGTTGATGGATCGTGAAAACTAAGGTTTTATCGTTTTTGTTCATGCTTTTGGAAGCAGTGCACAAGTGTTAGCAATGGCAGTTGCATTCTCTGATTTCGGATCATCCACAGGTCTCAAGAAGCTTGACGATTTTCTCCTTGCCCGCAGTTATATCACTGGGTTAGTTTTGCATTGTTTTTTTTCTTTTGTTTGCTTCTGGATTTGAGTTTTAAGCTTTTCATTGAAAAGACAAGTGGAACTGTGGTGTCGTTAATTGACTGTTGCTTTTTTACTCTCTTAGGTACCAAGCCTCCAAGGATGATATTACAGTGTATTCAGCTCTGCCAAAAGCACCATCGTCTGAATATGTAAATGCATCCCGGTGGTACACTCACATTGATGCTCTCTTGAGGATCTCGTAAGTTACATGAATTAGTTTACTCTTCATGTTGATTTTTGCATTTTTTGTTTGTTTATTTGGTAGTTGTACTACATGGTTGAATGAAACCTGGCTCCTTTTCAGCGGTGTGTCTGCTGAAGGATCCGGCGTCACTGTCGAGGGATTTGTTGCATCCATTACAGAGGGCATTTCAACTCTCCGGGTTGATGATTCTAAGGTGAATATCATCTTTCTGCCTATACTAGTATAAAAGATCTCAGGATTTGATCTCATGAGATCTCTATGTTTTTTCTTTAATTTTGGAAGTAAACTAGAAATTTTGTTTTTTTTCTAAAGTAGTTGCAAGTTGGGCCAATTCCGGACATAATTCATGAAATAGTCTTCTTGTGATAAATCTTGTCATCTCCATTGTTGTATACGTAACAAATTGAAAAATGGTACTGTATTCTTTACATGTTTGAGGAAAAGAACCCAAATATTTCGGTGTTTAAAAATATTCCTTCTCTTAATCTGTTTTGAAATACTATAATACTCAAAAATCTATTCTGGAATTTCAAGAAACCCATTTTTTTAATAACCAACTGATATGTAACCATTGCAGTATATGTGAACACAACATCTTTGTTTTTCTCAATGGTCTTAAATTGGCCCAACTTGTCAATGTCTTGGGGTAAACTGCTCCTGGATGCCATCCTTTTAGGGATGAAATGTATCTTTTTAGATGCTGGGGGTATAATTGTGCTCTTGTCTGCCAATCTTTGTTGTATTTTTTTACTTTACTCTCTTTTGCTGACAGTAAAGACTTTCTTCTAAAGAGAATTCTTATGAATTTGTCCAAATCCACTAGAGCTTCAGATGGACTCGTAATTTCTAATCCCCTAAAATTGAATGTGTTCTGTAGGCTGCTGTTGAGGATGACGATGATGATGTGGATCTTTTTGGTGAAGAGACTGAAGAAGAAAAGAAGGCTGCAGAGGAGCGTGCTGCCAAAGTTAAGGCATCTTCCAAAAAGAAAGAGTGTAAGCCGCTAATTTTTTGGTCCGAATGATGAGTTGTTTCTTGGTTCTTTTGTATTTATCTTGGAAATTTAATCTTACATGTAAAGTGACATTGCTGGGGATTTTGTTGGTTTGGATCATGTAATATGTTTGTTACTGGTACTTATTTGCTGCTGGCAAACTTTTCTGCTTCTATTTTCTTTGCAGCTGGCAAGTCATCTGTTCTAATGGATGTCAAACCATGGGATGATGAGACTGACATGAAAAAGCTTGAGGAAGCAGTTAGAGGCGTACAGATGGAAGGATTGCTATGGGGAGCATGTAAGATATTTAGTTTGGCCTTAATTTTTGTTGAAACTCATGAAATTCTTGTTTTAGTTTGTATTTATCCGAGTTTCCGCATGCATAATATTATTAATTGTATGAAATATTTGCTGAACAGCTAATTTAGAAAGGCATGAATTGATCATATTTGATATTATAATTATAAGAATGGTATTGATATGTTCCATTTGTGGGGGCAGCCAAGCTTGTAGCTGTTGGATATGGCATAAAGAAGTTGCAGATTATGCTAACCATTGTGGATGACCTGGTTTCTGTGGATACTCTCATTGAGGAGTGTCTAACAGTCGAACCAATCAACGAATATGTCCAGAGCTGTGATATTGTTGCATTCAACAAGATATGTAAGTAAATCTAACAATTGTTCTAACTTGTTGGAATTGTAAATGCATAATGTAGACAATGAAGTACAGTAATTGAAATCTTGAAATTCATAAAGCCTTTTCCCATCATATTTACACTTTTTTTTTTTTTTTTTGCAGAAGCTGGGATCCTCTTCAGGGAAGTTCTTGGTGAAGGTCTTATGTTTTTAAGAGATGCTTAATGTGTTTTTTTGATCTTTCTATTCCTTTTATTAGAGAGAAAACTGATGTAATCTTCCACCTGTGTTGAATTTCGAAACCATATATTGGATGAACTCTCAGTTGTCATTTTTTAAGTGGCTCTTTTCATTTATGAATTGCTATTGAGAATAGGGTTAACAAAAGGAACCATGTCTAAATCCTTGAAAGATTTATGCGAGAGTTAAGGTGAGTGCTTGTACTGAAGTATCATGGGATAATTTCTTATAACGTGGAACATGCAAACAGTTAAAATTACATGTAAATGATTACCTGGGGTTTTCAAAGTTACACTTTGAGGTGGCGAGGCTAAAATGGTGGTGGCAAGACTTGGTTAAATGTCTTGTCAGAAAGCTAATATGGTATCTAAGTTGGAACTACATGATAAAGCAATCAAATAAATGAAGAGTTGTTCCGTATATAATGAGTCAAATAATAGAATGGAGAGAGCATGAATTTTTAATTTGCTCTAAAGTTATATAAAGCTAAAAATATAATGATTGTCATGATACTATAAATATGATTCTCAAAACTGTAATGGTAAAACTTTAGTAAAATTCTTTGGATTTGTTTCTCTTACCTATCCAAAATAATAATATTAGAAATTTCGACAGGTTTAAAATTAATTTGTTTCTTTAGTTATACATATTATTGAAAGTTTAGGAATGCCAAAATAATAGTATCACTCAAAGTTGTCATTTTGAATAAATAAATTAGTAAATACATCATAAACATAATATAGTAAACCACAAACATTATGTTTGTAATTATCCTTAGACAAAACTATTGTAACATTTGTGATATTATTTTATGTATGGTATCCATCGATTAGCTTTTATTTTAATCACTTCTATGTTCATTTTGATATGTCAAATAGCTTTTGAGGTTGTTTTATATTAATATATAGAGTTGTTTAAGTTTGTGATTGTAATTTTAAACTTCCTTTTGAGAGATTTTAGTATACTCCCGGAGCACGATGACGTGGTACTCTAAGCCAATAAATAGTAGACATGTGTCTCATTAACCAATAAGATTTTGACAATGTGTAATTAATTAAAATGTAATTTTTAGTTAATTATTTATATAAAATTCTAGATCTAAAAATAAAAACCCTAGACCCTAAAAAATAAACCCTAGACCCTAAATGATCAACCCTAGATACTAACGATATGACATGTCATCGAATTATAGGTCCGGAGTACTACGTCACCCGTACTCCAGGAGTATTCTAAAATTTCTACTTTCTAAAAGCTAATAATAGAATAACTCGCACCGTTTTGACTAGTTGTTATAATAACTATGATGTATGGAATGAAAACGGAAATGAATGTTGAGCAATTAAAGTTTTTCTATGATTATTTTGCTTTTACGAAGTATCCATTACTTTTCTTATTATCACCATTAAATTAATGAAATGTGATGTAATCTAATGGTGAAAAATAAAATAAAGTAGTGGTTATTTCGTAGAGAACATCAAAACATTAATTAGTTTTGGAATAATATTGTTGTAAAATAGTAGCGAAATTGGATCACAAAAATAATTGTCAATTGATATTCATATATAGATCATCAACAATAACCCTTTAAATATCAAAATAGTTGTTTTCTCAAAATTCTTCATAGATTCTACGTGATGGTCTGGCCACTCAATCTATAACCATCCAAATATTATCTAACAAAATCAATTGCCATCATATATTTAGAAGAAGTCTTATATATTGACTATCTGAATTTGTTTTAAGGTGACATATTAACCTTCTAAAACACACGTTCTGGAGCAAAATAGATTTAGAATAAAGTAAATGCACGTTAAACAAGTTCAAAATTCATAAATTACTATAAGTAAATTTAAAGAGATATTAAGTCACTTTCACAAAGTGAATAAGCCGCTTTAAGAAATTTTAGCTAACGAATGAGAAATCTTCAAAGTATAGAGAGACATTTCAGGCAATAAAAGATTAGGTTAGAAATGTATCAAGTCTCAACCCAATAATTAGAACAATTTAAAAGCTAGACTTAGAAAGAAAAAAAGAAGAGGAATAGATTTATAAAATGGAATTCTAAATCCAGGCAATAAATTTGTCATTGTGTCACTAATATTATACCAAATGCTTTCCTACTTGGTTATAGAATAACACACTGAATTACAGCATGTTGAGAGCATCTCGGAAAACATAATAATTTTCGAGAAACATGCAACGGAAAATTTGCTAACACCATTTTTTCTAACACCTTTGCATTCTTGAGTAGAAATTGAACTAACTTTAAAAAACTCTCATATGCCTTAATAACAGTCAAATTGATTCCAACAGTAACCCCCAAATCCCAACTTTAACCTAATTTCATTTTATCTCCAAAACGCACCGTTTCCGTCACTCCTCAAACGGTGCCTTTCACTCATCTCCCTCACCAGATGCTTTCCCTCTCTTTGTCCTCATCCTCACCTTGGCCTCCAAGAGTTACTGTTTGGATTATCACAGCTCAGCTACAATTCCCCTAACAACCTTTGTTTTTTACCTTATTGTTTTCTTTCCTTTCCTGTTTTCTAGCTCTTTTGTTTCTTTGCATTGTTTTGTTTTCTTGTAAGGCTCAGCCTATTTATGTTGCCCTCTGTTTTCTGTTTTGAGTAATGTGAATAAGAAATTTTCCATTCCATCTTCCTGCATCATCATTATGATGGTACCAGAGCAACTTCTGCTCTAGCTCTGAAAAATATTAGCTTTAATGGCAAACAATAACGCCATTGCTTTCACTAGTCCTTATCACTTATCCCCAAATGAAACTCCAGCATTATCTCTAGTCACTCAGCCTCTCATAGGATCAAACTATCATCAATGGTCGAGAATAGTAAAGGTGGCTCTTTTATCTAAGAACAAATACGCCTTTGTTGATAGGACGATTCAGGCGCCGGCGGCCGGAGATCCGATGAGCAGCCAGTGGGAGAGATGTAATAACATGGTGATGTCTTGGATCCATCATGCTGTGTCTCCATCCATAGCTAAGAGCATCATGTGGTTTGACAAGGCCTATGACATATGGGAGGATTTGAGAGAAAGGTTCTCCCAGACTGATTCCTTGAGGATCTTGGAGCTGAGGAGAGAAATACATAGTTTCAAACAGGGAGCAAGCAATGTAACAGACTACTACACCAACCTGAAAATCTTATATGATGAGTTGCTGAACTTGAGGCCCATACCCAAATGCAGTTGCAATCCTGCCTGTAGCTGTGATGCTCTCAAACTTGTGAGGAGCCAGCAAGATTCTGATCAAGTTATGACATTTCTGCAAGGTCTAAGTGAGAAATACAGCATCGTTTGTTCTCATGTTCTATTGATGAACCCTTTTCCCACATTGAATCAAGCTTTTGCTCTATCTATTCAACATGAGAGACAGCTTGGTCTTGATGCAAATAGATCTGAAATCAGCCAAGAGGGAGTCATTTTTGCTGGATCTGCATTCAATAATCAACCAAAGCCAAGCAGTAATGTTAACAATCGAAACAATAACCAGAGGAACTCAGGCAAGAAGGGATGGAATCGAAATCAGGCTACTTGCACATATTGTGGAAATACAGGTCACACTGAGGAAATATGTTTCAAAAAGCATGGCTACCCTCCTAGCCATGGAAACAGAGGTGGAAGAGGAGGCAACAACTACAGAAACAATCAATCCAGGGCAAACAATGCAGTCAATCACAAGCAAGACAGGGAGGACACAGATTCTGGTGAGGAAGAGGTAACAACCAATCAAAGTGAAAGGTTTACACTGTCAAGAGAGCAATATCAGAAACTGGTGGCCTTACTACCACACGACTTCAGCAACAAAGCATCCAGCTCAAACAACAGTGTGAACACCTTCACTAAGAATGAAAGCAATGGTATCACTCTAAACCTCACTAATACTAAACTTGATAAACCTCATTGGATAATTGATTCAGGAGCCACTGATCATATCATATGTGACCCTAAGTTTTACATCACTTATGATAAGATTGATGATTGCAGTATAAATTTGCCAAATGGAAATGTTGTGAAAGCTGTCTATACAGGAACAGTCAAGCTCAGTGATAAATTGATTTTGTATGATGTTTTGTGCATTCCTAGTTTTGAGTACAATCTCATATCAACTAGTAAGCTTATACAGTCAAATGAGGTTTGCATAGTGATAACAGGATCCATGTGTATGTTACAGGCAACTACAAATTGGGAGAAGATTGGCTTGGCTAAGGAAATAGGAGGTCTATATTATCTAGAGTACCCTTTACCCTTTTCTAAGAGTTGTAATGTTTTTTCTTTTTCAATCAAAGCCAACACTTGGCATGCTAGATTAGGACACTCTTCACTTGAGAGACTTAAAAAGCTCAAGATATCTTGTAATGATTTAAATTCAATGAATGAAAAGCCTTGTGACATTTGTCAAAGAGCTAAGCAAAAGAAACTCCCTTTTCCATTAAGTGAAAGTAATGCTAAAAACTCTTTTGACTTAATTCATGTTGACATTTGGGGGCCTATGAGAGAGTCTTACAATGAAAAACACTATTTCCTTACCATAGTAGATGACCAAAGTAGATACACATGGATCTCACTAATGCAAACCAAGGGTAAAGCACGAGAATTGTTACAGCAATTCTGCACTTATGTGCACAGGCAGTTTGACAGAAGAGTGAGGATTATAAGATCTGATAACGGGCCAAAATTTATAATGAAAGAATACTACATCAAAGAGGGTATAGTTCACCAGACATCATGTCCAGAAACACCTCAACAGAATGGCAGAGTTGAAAGAAAGCATCAGGAGATCATGAACATTACAAGAGCTATCATGTTGCAGAGTTTTATGCCTAAGTCATATTGGCCAGATGCTGTCATTCATGCTGTACATATCATGAACAGGTTACCATCAATTGCCATTGGGAATTCAACACCCTATCAGAAAATATATGATGAGAAGCCTGGTTTGGAGCACCTAAGAGTGTTTGGTTGCCTTGCTTATGCATCTACCCTCAGCAGAAATAAAGACAAGTTCACTGACAGAGCAGTCAAATGCATTTTTCTGGGGTACAAAACTGGTACAAAAGGATTCAAATTAATGAACTTAACCACTAATGTCATTTTCTTTTCCAGGAATGTCAAATTTTATGAGGATGTGTTTCCATTTCAAGAGGCAGAATTATCAAATTCTGGCAAGTTTTGTAGTGATGAAGAACTTGACACTATACATGATGCACTTCCAATGCATGAAGAAGATGAGGATGCAAATGATCATGTTGATGAACCACTGGAACACCCTCTTATCATTCCTACCAATGACATTGATGATACAGAACAAAATGACAACACAGAAGAGCAGCATGAACCTATTGGCACCAGAAAATCAACTAGAGCAAAACAAGCCCCCAACTATTTAAAAGACTATCATTTGGCACTCACACAAGGTATCACACCCTCACCATTATCAAACACACCTCACCTTTTATCCAAACACCTCTCCTACTCAAAATTATCCAAAACCAAACAAATTTTCTCCATAAACATAACCTGTCATCAAGAACCAAAGTCTTATCACAAAGCAAAACAAGAAGTTGAGTGGCAGCAAGCAATTAATGAGGAGCTATTGGCACTTGAGTCAAATAACACATGGGAACTTGTCACATTACCTAATGGGAAAAAGCCAATCACTTGCAGATGGATCTTTCGAATCAAGTACAAAACATATGGGAGTATTGGTAGGTTCAAGGCCAGGCTCGTAGCAAGAGGATTCACTCAACAAGAGGGAATTGACTATACTGCCACCTTTGCACCTGTGGCAAAGTTCACAACCATTCGAACACTGTTAGCAGTTGCAATTGCAAGAGGATGGGATGTTCAACAACTTGACATTAACAATGCTTACCTTCACGGTGACCTCGATGAAGAAGTCTACATGACCTTACCTCCTGGAGTCACAGCCACTGCTCCAAATCAAGTGTGCAAATTGAAAAAGTCTCTGTATGGGTTGAAACAGGCTGGTCGGCAGTGGAATTTGAAACTCACACAAGCCATCAAAACAATTGGATTTCGACAATCAGCTGCTGACCCATCTCTATTTACCAAACAAAAGTTATCCATGTTTAGTGCCATCCTGGTCTATGTTGATGATGTGATACTAGTTGGGAATGATACTCATTCTATTAGAGATGCTAAAGCACACTTGGACAAGTTGTTCAGTATCAAGGACTTCGGCCAATTGCAATATTTCCTTGGTTTCGAGTTCTCCAGAAGCTCGAAAGGCCTTCACATGTGTCAAAGAAAATACATTCTTGAACTGCTCCAAGACCTTGACTTCCTCAATTGCAAACCTGCTTCATCACCTGCTCTACCAAATCACAAGCCTTCTCCAAGTACCACACCCTTATCCAACATTACTTCCTATAGACAACTTATTGGCAAGTTGTTATATATAACCCACACTCGTCCCGAGCTATCATACATTGTCAATCACCTCTCTCAACGCCTAAATAAGCCAACCACCGATGACCTAACTCGAGCTCACAGAATACTTCGCTATTTAAAAGGAACCATTGGCCTCGGCTTGTTTTTCCCAGCCACAAACAACCTGCAACTTCAAGCTTTTTCTGATTCTGATTGGGCATCTTGTCCGGAATCACGCCGTTCGATAACTGGATATATCGGCTTCCTTGGAAATGCTATCATCTCCTGGCGATCCAAAAAGCAGAGCACCGTCTCCCGATCATCTTCAGAAGCAGAGTACAGAGCTCTAGCATCCACCTCTTGTGAGCTTCATTGGTTAACAAACCTCCTTAAAGACATCACTTGCCCTCCTCGAACATCTGCACTTTTGTTTTGTGACAATGTTTCGGCTCTTCACATCGCCCACAATCCTGTATTCCACGAGCGAACTAAACACATTGACATTGATTGTCATGTTGTTCGTGAACGAGTCAAATGGGGATTGCTTCGCCTCATGCCCATCGCCTCTTCTCTACAACTAGCAGACCTATTCACCAAAGCCCAGCACTCTCCCCATCTTCGATTTCTCCTTTCCAAACTTGGCTTACTGAATTTGTACCAAGTCAAGTTTGAGGGGAAGTAATAACAGTCAAATTGATTCCAACAGTAACCCCCAAATCCCAACTTTAACCTAATTTCATTTTATCTCCAAAACGCACCGTTTCCGTCACTCCTCAAACGGTGCCTTTCACTCATCTCCCTCACCAGATGCTTTCCCTCTCTTTGTCCTCATCCTCACCTTGGCCTCCAAGAGTTACTGTTTGGATTATCACAGCTCAGCTACAATTCCCCTAACAACCTTTGTTTTTTACCTTATTGTTTTCTTTCCTTTCCTGTTTTCTAGCTCTTTTGTTTCTTTGCATTGTTTTGTTTTCTTGTAAGGCTCAGCCTATTTATGTTGCCCTCTGTTTTCTGTTTTGAGTAATGTGAATAAGAAATTTTCCATTCCATCTTCCTGCATCATTATTATGATGCCTTAAATTGTCGTTCCGAGTTAATGATCGTAACAATCTTTAGATGTGATTCCAAACAACCGAAAACAGTTGTATTTGAACTCCGAAACTTCTTCCAAGAATCATAATACTCCTGGAGATTAGAATAACAAAAGAGGTAAAAGAAATATTAGCCTTGAGAAACTTAAACATGGAAAATGAAGATATTATAGTCGTGTTTACCGGATCAGAGGTAGTCAGGTCAATAACTAAATTCTCAAGCTTAGGTGAATGACGGAGTAAACATTCAATTCCAGAATTGTGCTTGTTCGAAGCATCACTAGCATTTACAGTCAAAGATTTGATGTTTAGCACCGGAGAAAACAAACCTCTCATCTTCATATCCGACAGAATCTACATAAATAATGTGGAAATAAAAATTAAGAAAAAACACAATAATAATTCACTTTTAGCGGAACAAATGTAATGGATCTAGCTAATAAGAAATAGTAAAACATACCGTCTCATTGGGAGATAATTGATACAAAGAGAAAAAGCATATACAATACAATTTATGAGTCTAAAACATTACTCTTATCCTAAAGAAACAAATATGAAATAAGTTACCTCCATAAACCAACTCCCGATTCTTAGCTCCTTGATAGGATTAAGTTGTTGCAGAATTTCTTTAACCACACTTTTATGATCTTTTAGCACCGGATCACGATAAAAATCAGATAAAAATCAATAGTAGCACAAAGCGAAGATGAGAAATTTATTATCTTAGCCATTTTAACATTCGAACGACAAATCTTAAGATTCTCAAGCTTTGGACATGAAATTTCAAGATTAAAATTTTTTGAGACAAAATCCTCTAAAACCACCCTTTTCAAAGATTTGGAAGCAATAACCACCCGTTCAACCATATAATTAATATAGATCAATTCGAATGACTTGAGTATCGAACTGCGAGATACAAAATTTTCAATTGATCGAACAAACACCGCATACATAGGCATATGGATGAGTGATAATTCCTCGAGATGTGGACACGAAATTTCAAAAAACAAGACTTCCTCGATGCGAAGAAGTCTATTTAAAACCAATCTTTTCAAAGATGTAGAAGCAATAACAAACCTTTTAAACCCATAACAGTTGTTTAACTCTAACGATTCGAGTAACGGACTACCAGATAAAATACGTTCTAGCCCTTGATCACTCCAAGGGCTTTCACAATTTGAAACACTCAATGATTTGAGATTTCGCCAATTTACCTCCCCAAAATCAGGAGGGAAGTTACACCTTTCAGTTCTGAATTTAACCAATGAATCATTATTGAAAAGGAATTTCGGCAACGTATAAACATGATCAGTTGAAACCAAATACAAATCTTCCACATATTTTCTCGTTGCGAATCGAATTTTCTTAGTAAATTTAGGATCCTCCAGATTGTGATTATTATATTTGAGGTGGAATTTCTTGATTTTGAAGCAATCATGGAGAGTTAAGGTGTTTTTAATGAAATTGAGGAAGTTTTGGGAAAATAAACCCGTGGAATCAAAGATGAGAACAGGAACCTGAGTCCATTGATTGCGCCATTGTTTTGATAGAACTGCGGTTTGGATTGTTTGTCTGGTTGAAGGCAAAAAGGAGAGGATGTGATGAATGATATGATCTGGTAAATCTCCGATTCGATCTTCGAAGTTGTCTTCCTTGGATGTCATCATTGCCATACTGTCTATGTAACGAGACAAACTGAAAGTCACAATTGTATTAATTGTAAGAACAAGTTACATGTATTTATTATATACACAGCAATCCGAATTAATGTGAAAACATACTGTACTTCCTAAATAGATATACAACTTGAAGACCAAGCAATATTCCTATTCTAGTCATATTCATACTAGGAATCGGCACTTGCTTATCATACTGAAACTATGCAGCGCCGCTGCGGATAAATACGGTGTAGAGTACCCGGAAAAATTGAAAAGAACGTTGTCGTGATATTGGGTTTTTACACTTTTTACTTCATTTTTAAGTAAAGTCGAGTCACAGGTCAAAAGCAAAACGTGGATATGACAACTAAGTTGGCACCCCTACCTTACCTTTCGTACAATATTTTTATTATTTATTATTTTATTTTCATGATAACTCATATCATCTCACGTGCTAATTTTAGCCATTGTTTGGGGGAGTTGGAAGGTTTAGGAATGTAAGCCCATTTGTTTTTAGTCTTCCTGTTTGCTCTATGTATTTCGAAAAGCAAATTTGAAGTGTGGTAAAATAAAATTAATAGCTATTGTTTGTTTTTTGAGGATAAAACCGATGATGTTATGATAAGCAGGGTTTTGCAACTTTTGGTGAAAAAGCACTTATTCTTTTCTTATAAATGCCATGTAAAAGACCATTTGACTCCTTGTAAAATTAAAATGCTATTTATAACAACGTTTACTTTGAATCTAATCCAATTAAGAAAACCACAAGAAATAACACGCTTTGAAAACACGAGCAACAAAAGAAACTCGGGTTAGTTTAGATCTGCCACCCTTATTTAGCAAATAGAGCTAAGTTAAAGTTATACTATAATTTTCTGGAAACTCGTTCCCTTGTATGCAAGGCGTTTTAATATTATCTTCTATTGGAAAAAAAGGTCTATCTTTCCATTTTATTTGAGAAGTTTCTTTTTTTTAAAAAAGCAGAAGAAAAAAGGGGTTTATTGAGCTTGGCTCAGCTCAAGGATAAATTAATTTGAGCTTGACGAGCCTATTACAGGCTCCACTCAAGCTTAACACAAATTCGGCTCGGGCTTGAATAGCTTGTGAGCTTGAAATTTTAGGCTCAGTCTAGCTTAGACATATATATTCGATCAGTTCGAGAAAAGCTCACAAGCTCGATTATTTTTCATTTAAATTATTTTTTTTCACATTTTTGTAATCAATTTCGACATTTAACGGTTTTCAAACCAAACTTAAACTTTATAAAAAAAAAATGTACATAACTAATTTAAAAGAAGAGCCCGTTTGGTAAAGCATTTTGCAAGAGTATTTAGCGTTTTGCAAGAGCATATCACAATTTTATTCCAATATGTTGCTACATATGTGTTTGGTTTTGTATATGTGTTTGGTTACAAAAATAAACTACAACATTTAGCGTTTTGGAAGCAAAACGGAGCGCTTCGCGAAAAGCTCAAAAATGGAGCTTTTCATGAAACGCTAGTTTGTATTTTAAACCACAAGTAGACTTTGACCAAATTACCCTAAATTATTATTATTATTTATTTATATTTATAAATGATATATCCGTATTAGCTTTTTCACATGTCAACAGCTACTTGTCAACAGCTACTGTTTTTTGTAAGTTTTGCAAACACTAACGGGAACAACAAACGCAACAGCAAACAACAATAGCAAACGCAACAGCTAACAACAACAGCTGTAAAACTAACAGCAACGCCAAACAGGCTCGAAGTAAAAAATATCATATATGATATCAGATTAAAGAAATAAAGGTTCAAATTTACAAGAAGTTCAGTCTAATTGGGTTGGGTGGGCCGTAGGACGTTTGGGCTATTTTAGACAAGCTTTTAGACCTTTAGACTTAAAACAATTTAAGGCTTTTTTTTTTTTTATAGAAAACAATTTAAGGCTTTTAATTAGAAACGAATTTTATTTTTTTTATATCAGACATGCATTTATATTCATTATAAATTAATGGTGTAGGCTATGGTGACTTTGTTTTTGAGTTACTTTGTTTGTACTTTGTTTTATTCACCATTAGATCACTTTTCACCCCATGATCTAATGGTGGACAAAACAAAGTAATGGTTACTTTGTCAAAAACAAAGTGACCATAGAATTTCCCTAAATTAATTGTCAATTATATTAATCATTAAAACTTTTGTCTATCCGCGAGATTTTGAGCAGAACCTTAAAAATCTCTGTATCAAACTGATTTCGAGTAGTTCCGGAACCACACCCTTAATCACATATAATCAATTTTTTAGAAACAAAAAACTTTATATATTGTTATGACCTCTTTAAAATTAATGTTCAAGTTCCGTCGGGATAACCTGTAATTTATTTATCAAATCAAATAAATACTAATCCTTAATCAGCTAATAAAAATTCATTCAGAAAAAAAATCAGCTAATAACAAAATAACAAAAAACATAACAGAACAAATAACAGAATAGTAACCCTTTTCTCCCTCCTTCCCCCTTCGCGGTATCATTTCAAAAACAGAGGACTGCACCAAAACTAGGTACTCTCTCGCATGGATCGTCTACGGTGCATGCATTATCACAAATTCCTTTTCACATCCACCGTTATAACTCGAATCTCAACAATTCATCTGATTTCACAAGAATACTCAAAAACATAAGTGTCCCGACATTGAAAGTGAGAATATCTTAAATGTGAACTCCATGGACATTTTTCCTTCTGGTTGTATTCTGTCTGTCACATTATGGTTATCCTTATTAACATAGCTACAACAAACCATACTTCTGGAATAAACAGAAATTCATAAGAATATTACATATAGTTTTAAAAAAATCTTACATATAGTTTTAATAATGTAGACCGATCTGAAAAAATAATAATGTGGAAATAAAAATGAAGAAGAAAAAACTGGATAAACCCGCACTTGCAGGTAACACTTCCGGTGTTTTTGGTTGTCCATTTATTGGTGGCTGAATCGAAGAAGTTTTCTCCCCAAAGCTTCTCAAGAAGCTTGGACTCTTCGACTTCAAATTTTGCAGCATACATCCTAGCAAAATCTTTCAATTGAAAGCCCCAACCCAGCAGTCCAAATAAGAAAGATACAGTTACTTTGATGATGACATTATATATAAGTTGACTATAGCTAACAGACTCTAAAACAATCAAATAACTAACCTAGATTCTCGCATTGTATGAATGACTAGTGCCGGACATAGATACTAAATTTATTCATTTTGATCAAATATTTAAGTAAAATGTAACTATGGTATTGACATGGTTTGACTGAATTCGGTCGAAAACAGTTATAAATGTGAATATTTTTCTTTTTACTATTTGATCCAAGATTAAATCGCATAGATCCGTGTCCAGCTCTATAGCGACTGCTAGAGATTTGCTATGATACGCTTTTGTTAAAGGAATACAAATACCGGGGAAACTATATATCTGCTAGGCCCACACATAAAAAAAAATTGACCCTAAATTTTTTGAAAATTCAAAACTATTTTCATATATACATAATAACATCTCAAATATATTGTGTTAATCTTACATTTCATAAAAGTTGTACGGTCTAAGTATTCAACACCTTTTATAATTAAAAATTTAATATTTTTCAAAACATCTAAAACATATTTGTGTTCGAGTCATACAAATGAATAAATAAAATAAATGAAGATGTAAGGTCGACATTTCAGTGAAAATAAGGTGTAATAACTTTTTACATTTGGAACCCTGTGCTATAACCCATCTTGCACCTCCATATATACGAGCCTGTAGGCCCATATTGATTCGTGTCTTTTACATCTTTCACCACTATATTTGGCTGAGTTTCATGTTATGACCATTGAACTTTAAAATGTAATATAATATTTACCAAGCTTTACATTTTTTAACATGTCAAATAAATATTAGGAATTGAAGGTGAAGATACAAATGTAGATTTTACAAAGTTAAAGATAAAAAATCATGATCAACAATTATAGGTGGCTGCATTTGATAAAAAATTGTAAGTTGGGTGGCTATTATGTCAATCATAAGAATAATTGTTCTAAAGAAATCGTACATGTAGTTTTAATAATGTAGAGTGATCTGAAAAGAAATATTTTGTTGTATTATCTGCATTTAATGTATATATAGTTTTCTATTGTTGTTTTATTATAAATTTAAGAAATTTACATATCAATTTTTATAGTACAAAATTCAATTGCTTAATTACAGTTCATACTCATTTCAGGTTTCTTTATGAACTTTCATTAACTTTCAATTGCATGAATATGACTGTCTACTTGGTGGAAGAGTTTCATTCAAATTTTAGTAATATGAATTCGCAAGAAAAACTGTATATTGACATTGACTGTAGCATCATGTGTTTAAAATTTGAAAAGTAAATTAGATAATATAATAGTAGCCAGAAAAATGAAAATGTAATGTTAATATGTATTTGGACAAAACACGTGGTGAAGGTACACATTATCGAAAATTAATACTCTCTTAACTGTTTTTTTTTTTACAGTCTCTCTTAACAATCTTAACATAATGTTAATCCATTAAATTAAGATTGTTTATTACGAATTAGACATACATCCCGTACATTTCTAATTGCAAAAAAAAAAAAGCCCAAAATGTATTCGTCGAGAAAAAATGCAAGGTATCGTTTCAATCTCCTGTTTGTTGTTTGGGTCCCGAAGATATTATAGTGTTCGGTAAACTATTAAAAACAACTTCCAATTGGAGTTGAGGATGAAATCAGTTGCTGTTTGAAACAACAACAAACACCTACTTTTTCTAACCTTAGTTTGCGGTTTGCTTATTATTCTCCTAATTACCCTTCATATGCCCACGTTAACTTCTTCTACCACTAGAAACAACAAGATAATTATAATTGTAATTAATTTCAATAGAAATAGTCCCAAAATCCAAATACTGCATCTAAAGAGAAAATTTAAAGAACTTTTGCATGTCAAATGTTGATGGAGGATGAGTTTTGTTTATGAATTGATTTTTTTTTTCTTATATTCTTGTAACTTAGATTGTTTTTTTTATTATTTTTGAAATTTATTTTTTAGTATATTTTAAAATGATATCCATAATAGTCATTTTTCGTATTAACAATAAAAGAACAAATATAATTTACCAAATACTAATAATCAAACAACAAACAACAAACTGTAGTAGTAAACATCAAACAACAACAACAAACAACAACTAAAACAAACAAGTCCAAAGTTACAATTTTTATGGATAAAAAAGAACTTTATATAAAGTATTATAGAGGAAATGTGGAAAATTTAATTCTCCAAATCGTAAACAATGCAATTTTTAGATGTTTTTAAACTTTCAACCGATCTTGATGTTAATAAAAAAATATCAACTAATCATTTTGTCAGTCAAAGCTCAATTGATTGATCACTTAGAGGGCATTAGACCTTTATGAGGATGGGATGAGATTGGAGTGAAATTGAAGAAAAGAGAATGGTGATGAAATTGAATTAAAGGGATGAATAGTTTAATGTTTGATACATGGAATAGGATGGAGAAAGTATAGTTTAATTTATTTACAAAAGCAAGATAGAGAAAGTATAGTATAATTTTATATTCATTTACAAAGGGTTGTGAAAGGAGAATGTCAAATAGGAAAATATAAAGGGAATTTTTTAAAATGGCAAAAGCCTATTTACATCTTTATTTTTTTATTTTTACTTCATTTAGTTAAACTTAGCCAAATTCAAATTCAGTTCAACCAAATTCATTCAGCCAAATTCAACTAATTCAATTTAACAAATTCAGTTTAGTTCAGTAAAAAAAAAAAAACATGATCTTAGTCCTTTTCATCCCTCTCCATTTCTCATCTTCATTCCCAAACCTAATAACACCCCATATGTATGAGAAATGAGGGATGAGGTGGCCTCCAATTCCCATCTCTTCCTTCAATCTCACAAACAAACAAAGGACGCCACCATCCCTTGCATCTAATTCCCATCCCTCTTATCTCATCTCTCTAAACAAACTACATGTTAATGTACTCAACTCGTCATAGCTTGGCAGTCCAAAGCAGGCAAAAGAAAATGTAAATTTAAAGGAGAGGGATAAACCAAATATAAAATTTCACATTGCATTGAAAGCATGAACAACTAATGTACATATAAATTTTCCCAGAGTTAAGAGATAAATAACTTTGGGCTTAAATGAAGTAAAACAAACAATCAAACATAATCATTTAAAAACGAGATTATGATGGAATGGCCCTTTCTTTCTGATTACAAATTTGGATAAGTTGTAGTACATTGCCATATTTCAAAATCACATTACTCCATTATTTATTTAACAATATAGTTCAAATTCTTAACCTCTTAAGAGGTAATTGGATTGGATGTCTATGATTAACAGATTTTAGTTAGTACAACTCATGTAATCAAAATGTTGAGGTAGAAGCATTCCAAGCTTTCATCAAGAACAGCTAAACAAATCATGTGTTTTGTTAATGGACGATGGTTAATATCATGACCTACAACGCTACAACCTAACCAGGAATTACAGCACAGAGCTAATTGCATAAATATATCTAAAACTCCTCAGATCTAAATAAACACAAGAATGTTAGGAGCCAGAAATCTGCAAGAGAGTTTACCGCACGCAGCATGCTATTAATCTGACGATTCTTTTGTTCAAGCACTTCCGGAAGCATCTACTCCAGCTGGCTTGCGATTCAGGTACCGGATAACAGCATCTTCAACCCTAAAGATTCCAAAGCAGAAATCAAATGAACACTGTCAACATTGGTTATCTAAAGTTATTTACATTCGTTTCCAATAGAGCCAAACCAATCGAGGTTAGGAACACGCAAAGAAGTCAACAATTGGAATAAAAACAGTAAACCGAAATAAAAGAGAATATACTGGATGGAGAAAACTCACCATGTCTGTTTATAGAAATCAGAATGACGCTCCTTCTCTGCATCACGGCTGGCATCTCCAGCAAGAAGCTTTAAATCTTTGCCCTGTGATGCAATTAAAGCATTAACAAATTCTGCTGGAGACTGACTGAAGCCAAGAAAGAATGCCCGCCTCCTCCGATGCTCATATATCTTCTTTATAGAGTCGCTTATAATTTGATCACAAGCATCAATGTCTTGATTCTTTTCAGTGCTCGCCAAAAATGCAGCCAGGTCATTTTGTAATGGAAGAGGAGAATCAACTACAATATCATAACAAGTAGTTCCAGTAGGACAAGGCCCTGATAACTTAACCCTGTGCTCCAAATGAATAGGTTGTGGAGGTGTTAAATGCTGACTTATCTTCTGAGAAACCATCGTGAATTTCATCTTCTCTTCCCCAAATAATTTCTTAAGGGGAGGATCACACAAGAAGTAGTATGGATCATTCTGCACCTGCAACTTTTTTGATTTCACGTAATGCCAAATTGCCACCATAACTCTTGACCGGCTTTCTGCTTCCATGCCAAGAATTTCTGATAAAGCAGGCGAAAGCTTGAATTTTTCAGGAACATAATTCATCTCCAGTCTAATCCTTGCAGTGAATTCCTTGTTTCCTTTTCTCTTCACTTCAAAACCCTCACTAAGCGTAGGCGATCGAGAACTCTCCCATAGTATGACATGGTTATCCGGATAGAGGATCTGATCTAGGTAGATAGTAATTTTTTTGAAGTAAGATGAGAATTTTGGATGTGTTTTCGGGCGAATTCCAGCCAATATTGGATCCTTCCCATCTTCCAATATCCTCCCAACAATCTTTAATGACCAAGAAGGAGGTTGTGCTGGTTGCGCTGGTGCCGGTGCATTATTCATCTCTCCTTCAACTTGATTTTCATGAGTGTTGAAAATATATATTCGGAGTGTTTTTCTCGTGCATGATGGATGCTTAAGCGACTGTTGAATATCCATCTTCTTTCTCGCCATTGCAGAATCAATTCTGGCCTCGAATTCAAGCAACTGAGTATAAAGTGCAGACTCTGGTAAAACAGCAGCCACCTGTTCTGGTATCTGCTTCTCAGAAAGCTTTGGTTTCTTCCTTGGAGCAGCAGGGGCTAACTCAGTGGTTTTAAATGGCAAAACCGCATTAGCATTGGAAGAACCACCAGTAGGCCTAGAAGGTGGTTTCTGGTTAGCCCTTTTGGCACTCCCGCTCCCAGGTGTGGACGCAGTGGGTGTCAACATACCAGCAGTACTAGAATTAGGGGTTTGCACATGGTTAGTTGATTGGAAGTGAGCATGAGCCGGCTGTGCAAATTGGGAATGACCTACCACTTGAGCTTGTGGTTCAGAAAGCTGAAAGTGACCCGGGAAGGCGGATCCACCTTGCGGTTGAGTTTGTGGGAGTGAAACAAGGTTGGGTGTTTGGTTGTTCATGGGCAAAGACTGAGTTATTGGACCAGAATTCACAAATGCAGAAGGCGTCCCTAAACTTTTCGCCGGCGTATTATTATTATTCATTGAATTTCTTTACAGATGACGAAAAGAAGCTATCTTTTTCTCATAAAAAACAAATGCACACAAAAAGAAGCTATCTTTTTCTCAGAATGATATAAAATCAGCTCAATTGAAAACCCTAGTCTCAGAATCAAACACTTATTGAAACCTATACAAACAGATGTAGAACAAAAAAGAAGAAGGCGGGAAAAGATCTCTTACAAGATTGAAATTTAAACGGTTTCAGAAATTGGCCGTGTTTCCATATTCCCTCCGCTTTTCAGATCGGATGCCAATCTAAATTTCTGGTTACGCCGGCGATTTTATTATATATAGCAATGACATAAACACCCTTCTTTTAATTTACAATTTTGTTAAAGCCCAATCTACATGAGCCCAACATTAATACACTCCTCAATATTCTATATATCCCAATGACATAGAGACCTTTTGTTTCTTAGTTTCACAACTATATTTTTGTTTTTTCAACTTAAGTAGCTAATGTGATGTTCGGATAGAAATTTTTAAAAAATTTATTTTTTACTTTTACGGTAAGAAGTGGCTGAATTTTGAAGAACCAACAAATATTATTTTTATGTAAAATTCCATTGTCATCTTTTGTATTTTACATTAATAAACAAAATTCATTATCTCCAAATTAGTCATTTTATATACTAATGACAATAATTAATTATGATTTCACCAAATACTAATAGTTAAACATCAACTGCGAACAATAAAATGAAACAACAAACCGCAAACATGACCAGCAAACATCAACCCGAAACAAGAAACGGCTGCACCAGACGGACCCATAAACACCCTTCTTTTAATTTGCAATTTTGTTAAAGCCCAATGATACACTAAATGGGCCCGTATATAAGCCCACAAAGCCCAACATTAATACACTGACTAGTACATAGCTAGGGTTTTGTGAGATTCGGTTTCTTCATTGGCTGGGAACTGAATCAGCAGCAGCAGCAGCAGCAGCAGCCATGGTAATTTCTGTAGCTAAAGCTGTGAAATTGATATTTGGATTTGCGGTTTTGGTGTTTCTGATTTGTTAAATTTGATTGATTTTTCAGAAGTATTCAAGAGAACCCGATAATCCTACCAAGTGTGAGTGCTTCCTTTAGAATAAAATTTTGGTTGTAGAAACTACAATTAGGTTTAGGAAAATGTAATCTTGTTGTTTAGGCTGTCTGTTGTTATATCTGATTAATTGAAGTAAAATCTCATTTTATGTTATTCAATGTTTCAGCATGCAAAGCTCGAGGCTCTGACCTACGAGTTCACTTCAAGGTATGTTTTCTTCTTTTCTAAGTTCTCTGCATCCAAAGCTTAGAGCTTATTAAGCCCGAGGATCTGCGCTATTTTTCTGATGGATCCACTTTATTCACATTCCTGCTTAATTTGCTTTACATTATATATTTGCTTTTACCTGAATATGTTTAGCAATCAATACCCAAGGATTTCAGTGTCTATATCAATGTAAATGATCTGCAAGTCAATTTTAAGCTTTCAATTATGTTTTAATAGGATCTGAAAAACCATTAAAGCAATTGTATAAGTAAGTCATTGTTGGGTTATTAATGAATGAATAACCCTCAAGAAACCAATAACTATACAAAATAGCCAACTAAAGTAAAGGAAAATCAAGAGAGGAGTCTCTATTCAATGCTCTAGCTGATGACCATCCAAAATGATTTCACAATGAATCCTTAGGCTAGCAGATGTAGAACTAATAATCAACTTTCTCCATTCCCCAAGCCATAACTAATTCCTGCGGTCCCACCCTCATTGTATATGTCCTTACTTTTTCCTCCTAGTCCGCTTTTAGACCTTGGGGGTATCAGTATAAGGTCGAACAGCTTCATATTAACAACATTTGTTGTGAAATCAGTGAAACAATTGGATTAACTGTTGAATGATACTTTGAGGTTATATGTTAATGTATTTGCACTTTTTGGCTAGATTATCTCTAGTTTTATGATTGGAAACAGACCACCTCAATTCCTTCAGTTGAAAGTTTTCAATTCATGGATACTTGTTTTCCTATTTGAACTACTTCCTCTTTATTGATTGTTTATATGCGTGTAGGTGTTGTTTCACCAGCCATTCAGTTTTCTAATGCACTATCATTTTTCATTCACATTCTCTAATTTGTATAACATGCTTATTATTTTTAATTTTTTCCCTTCTATCAGAACACAAGGGAAACAGCTCATGCAATAAGGAAGTTGCATTTGGGAAAAGCCAAAAGGTACTTAGAGGATGTTATGGCTCACAAGCAAGCCATCCCATTTCGCCGGTTCTGCCGCGGTGTTGGGCGTACTGCACAGGCTAAGAATCGCCATTCAAATGGACAAGGACGCTGGCCTCTTAAATCAGCAAAATTCATACTTGATTTGCTTAAGAATGCTGAAAGTAATGCTGAGGTAGTTTGTCTTTCTATCTATCTTTGGAATATATTAACTTTAGTCATTCCTTCTTATGACTGACTTTGAGTATTTTTATCTCCAATTCCTTAGGTGAAAGGTCTTGATCCTGACTCGCTCTATGTAACTCATATCCAAGTTAATCAAGCACAAAAACAACGCAGAAGAACTTATCGTGCCCATGGAAGGATTAATCGTGAGTCCATTCTGTAAATCATTGTTTTTGCTGCTGTTCTGTACTTTCTTCTTGCTTGGTTATCTTCCTTGACTGTCAACCTTTACAATTAAAGGATGCACATTTAATCCTGACCAATTTTTTGTTTGACAGCTTATATGTCCTCTCCATGCCACATTGAGTTGACTTTGTCGGAAAAAGAAGAATCCGTTCAGAAAGAGGTACTTCTGTTTACTAATTGTATTACTCTTCTACCTGCCTGTTTGATTACTTTAACAGCTATTATTCTATGCAATATCTGTTCATAAATTCTACTGGGTTACAATTGGGAAGGTTGAATCTGTTTTCGTTTTCTGGTCAATTGTAGCCGCAAAATTTTGGGTTTTGTTTAGGTGATTGATACAGTAGCAGCGGTTATGTTCATGAATATGAATAAAAAAGGATACTAATATTATTATTACTCTTTGATTAGTTATGTTCATTTTGCAGACAATGTTATCTTGTGCCATATGTTGAGTTCTATCTTATGAAATCTTATGTTGATTTTTCAGCCTGAAACTCAATTGGCTCCCAGGAAATCAAAGGGTCAAGCTGTTCGCGCTGCAGCTTCGTCTTAAGGATTTGTAGTGAGCATTTTTTGTTTTTCTTTAATTGGAGATATATTTTTCCTGGATCTTTTACTCGTTTTAGACTGTTTATGTAAAACGAAGAATGAAAGCTTTGATTTGAATTTTGGAATTTATGGAAATTTGGGGCCTCTTTTGATATTGATTTTGTTTTCTCGTGATGAATGTGGTGGTGTTATTAGCAAATATCCAACTTTAGTTATTATAGATGTTTCTATCAAATATAAGAAACATTGTCTAAGTACATGCAGATATAGCATCTAAATGAAACGTTTTGGAGTTAATTTATATGTAGTTTTTCAACCGATTAATCAATGGTAATGATATGCTACGGTATTCGTTTATTAAATTGGTATATAGGGAGTCCAAGGTGCGCAGCTCGGATTAAAATAGATTCCACGTTCATATTAACCTATTATCTTAAACTGTTGCTAATGTATATAATTTGTTATCAAAAGAATTGTAAGTTTTCTATTATTATTTAATATTAATTTATGTAATTTTTTCTTTTTCTTTTTTGTTTGAGAAATTCACTTTTCTCGACGGGAATGTAGTAACCACTATATTCCATTTCATATAATTTTTTCTTTTTCTTTTTTGTTTGGGTCAATTTTATATAACTTTTTCAGTCATTTCAATTGTAATTCCAATTCATTTATATAAATTTCATGTTATCGACGAGATCTCTTTCCAACTGCGAATTCAATATGTGATAAAGGCATCAGCAAGCACTCCCCTTGGATAATCAAACCTAAGTTACAAAGAGTTTGTAGGTGTATAAAAACTTGCCCCTCCTGCATTGTTATTTGTGACTAGAAGCACAGTTCTGGAGTTTTCCCATTTGCAGCATCCAGTAATTAAGGGTAAATTTAAAACAAAAACTGTTAGTAGTTTCACTTATTTTTAGAAAAAGGAACATGATTTACTTTTTTAGATCACCTTTTCTCGAAATAAAGACTGTGAAATGAAAAATTTCAAGAAGTAATACCATGTTTAAGGTTTCCAACAATTATCATTGGTTAACCTTGTTTAAGGTTTTCAATAATTATCATTGGTTGACCTTTCTCTTTCTAAACATCGACTATTATTCTACTCGTCAAACACCATCATGATCCCAAAATAAAAAAATAAAAAAGTTCAAGTTTTTAAAACATGTTATTTATTGGAATATCGTCAAGCTAACAGATCAAATAGAAAATGAATTTTCTTTCCCAGGCGATGCTATTACTCACACAATACATGTTTGATTCGCTCAAAATTCTAGTCTAGAACATGAGAAGGTAATACCATTGAACTCCAAATTTACATGTTACTTGACAATTTATAGTTCACTTCGTCCAATCAGTCACTCCTGATGGAAATCAATCTTCTAAAGACATATTTAAGGTTGTACAGCTTCCAAAAGCTTCTCATAGACTTGTCTCGCTGACAAATCCTCCACCTGATAGCAAAAACTAAGCATTACCAAACTATACTCTTCTTTCAGGAGCTTCCAAGGTATACAATATGTTATCTGAATATCCATTTTAATTGCAATGAAGATGAAAACAACCCCAAATGAAGATATACAATATATAATGAGAGAACTCGATTATTTATCCTAGTTATTCCATTCATTTTGGACACCAATTGAAAATGTACTAAGGTCCACAATGTTATAATAACTCCATGATTTGAGTGCAATTTAGTTAAGACTCAAAGTCACATTCATTCATCTTTTCTACATCTAGATTGATCTAATACCACACCAATATCAAGCATACAGAAAAACATTAAAAAGAAGAAAGTCTCACCACAAGAAGTTTTGATTTGTTGTTCCATCCCCTTTGGAGAGTCATCTGGCTCAGTCTAAGGCCCAATACCTGTAAAAAGAAAATCAGCCAATACGGTCAACCCTTGTTTCAAAACCAGATGTTTAAAGACTGTAGGCACTGTGGTAAGTTAGAAACATTACAATTGAACACAGGATAACATTTATTTTAAAAAAAAATAAGTAAATCATACTTTGCCCATAAATTCCAACAGTTCATTGTTAGCTTCTCCACGGGCTGCAGGTGCAGCTACGCTCACTCGAACATCATCGGCATTCACTCCTGGGAACCGTATAAACATTATTCAAGTCATCATTATAGAAGTCAAATTCTAGCTTTAAAAGGTGCATAAGTACTGAACTTCTAATTGTCAAGCAAGATAGTTAAGGTGTTACGTTTCATGTTCCTCACGTGATATGTATTTAAAAAAAAAAAAAAGTTCTCACAAATCACAAACTGAAAGAAAGCACATTGATATGCAGTTTTCCATCATATGCACACAACACAAACGCAAGTATGCCCTGGAAACTCTTTTCACAAAATTTTAATATATGCTTGTGGCAGGGAAAGAAATTATAGGAGATATGCAAGATGAACAATATATTCCGAATAATACATGGGAGATACTACAGATTGTGTCACCCTGCTCACCATATAACTGAGCCTAATGTTTTGAAAGAAAAGGGGAAGAGATTGCAGGAGACATGGTAAATTAAAGTAGAGATATGAGATATTATCTTAACACCTGGACAAAGACTCGAGGCCAAATAGTAGCCTTGTCAGCAGTCTCAACAGACATAAAAAAATCACTGAAAAATAATAACTCAACTTTAGCAACGAGGCTTTTGTCAATGTTTTGCAGGTCTCTTTTTCTCTTATCTATACAAAGGAAAAGGCTACATGCCATAAGCCAAAAAAAAGAGTGCCTTTCATGTATAGACTAATTTCAGTCCCTAAAATACAATGAGAAGGAATTTATTTTTGCATTACCAGTGAAATGAAGAATGAATACACAAGAGTTAATCAACATGTCATTATCAAATTCTCTTTTAGCTGTTTGATTCTCTGAAACTAACCCTAGAAAAAAGGGTCCAATACACAGCAAAAACAAGATGCAGCCCGTAATAGTAAAAGTATGCAAATTGAAATAGTTATGAAGCAATTATATTACTTGTGATTGCTGATCGTTGTGCACGGTCTTCCACTTCAATAGCCACCTGAACCAGACCTCCTTCTAACTGTGATATGCATGGTGGTACAGGAGCATCCTACAACATATTTCAGAAAGCTCTATGAGGAAATTTTAACCTCTATAAATCTCTCTAATGCTTATAAACAGAGAAAGATAAGCAGTATAGAGTACCAAGGAGCTAGAGCATGAAATCTCACGATTCATTGATTAGGATACGTGCATGATACCAAGCCAAGGCAAAATTAACTGTACCTGAGGATTTGTTTCGGCAGCAACTGTACTGAGTGCGCCGTCAATAACATATATAAATGAAGTGAACTCTAGATCTTCTTCAGCACGATAGCAAACAAACAGGCCACAACCCATACAGTTCATGCGAAATTGCTTCTCCAATTTCCCTTCACCCCTGGAAACAAAATGAACATAGGTTGTATAAAAACAGGACCACCATTGCAGTTTAAATCAAAATTGTCGCGTGATAATGAGATAAGCCAATAAGTTGAAAAGAAAGATATTATGGGTCAATTACTGAATAGCATGAACTCTTCAATTCCTACATGGGTCAATCACTGACCAAACAAAGGCAAAAGAATAAAATAAGCATGCATTGCCACCCAATGACCCATCTGGGGATGTTCTGGTTAACCAGGTAATAATATTTTAAGCCATCAACAAAATTATCAACTATGCTGAGATAACGCAATTCCTCAAATTCAGGATAACATCTCCAGCATGGAAAAAAAATGGCCTTTATCACTGAAGTTGTCTTTTCTTTTCCAACACAACTATTACGGGCCAAAGTTATCCCATTTTTTGAAAATAGGAAGCTATACAACTAGGCAAGTTCAAGCTCATCCTTACACCTCAAATAGAACAAGCCCCTTATGAAAGTGGCAGCAGCAAGACATAAGCAATAAATAGAATTACATTTCATATACAAGTTGGAAGCAAGATGATATGGGGAACTAGTTGCAACAACTATATAGAGACATATCTAAACCCCGAACTTCCGACCAAAAAGAAGACAATAAATAAAGCAGAATGCTTTAGATCTCACTGAGATATCCATGAATACTACCTACCTTTTCAAGAGAACTTTTCCACCTTCATTGATGTTCAACCTAGCAAGATGCTTCCTCTTGTCCAATACATATGCTTTGTCAGTCTTCCGTTTGGGCATTTTCTGCAACTGGGTATCTTGTAACAAACATATTTCAGTACACAACAACATCACAATAACGTTTCTCCATACAGAAAACACTATAGAAATCATAGAGTAACACTATTCAACTGAAGATTCAAAAATTTCTTCGGTCACAAAGGCTCTCATAGCATGTTACTGCACCGATTGAACTAAAAGCTCGAGGTGAGAATTAAGGTTAAGACATCTTTCGATTTCAAAATTGAGGTATAAAAGAGAAAGGTACCAGTGATGAGAACGTGAGAGCCACAATGCTTGCAATAATAGACGAACAGATCGGAATCAGGTCCATCTGGAGCTGCGTCTTCGCTCGAGTACGTGTGCGTTGTTCTCTTCGGCATTTCTCCCTGCGTCCATCAACCATCTCGACAATGTATCCACATCTATTTATACCATATTTTATCACCTACTTCAGAATTATACATTTTTTATAAATACAACTCTTTTTTTTTACAGCATAAATACAACTCTTTTTAGAATTCATATATCAAATATTGTTTTAAAAAACCGAACTAAAAATTATTGAACTGGATTGAAGACTACTTAATTAAACTAAACTAATTGATGAAATTTTCCAGCTACCTAGTCTACTTCTTTATGCTCGGAGTGATCTTACAACCAATCTATTTCTCTTAATTCTTCACTATGCTACAATTACTCACCTGAATAAATTTATGTATAGTTGTCCGATTAAGGCTTCTTTCAATTCAAATAATCTGATTGATTATTTAAAGTATAATAAAAACCATAAATTTTTTACCGTAGTTCGAAAGCGCTTTAGAATCTTTCGAATAGAAGAGATATTGCAAAGGGTATGTACATATTTATATATACTTTTTTCTTTTCTCATTAATTAGGAAAAGTCTAATTACAATTATTAGTCCTTCACCTAGAAAGATCAGAAAAGGAAAAACATAAGAGGAGTGAGTATATTTGTTAAAATCGGATTAAAATCCCATCTAATTAATTAATTAATTTAGTTTTTTTGTCAATGGCTAAAATAAATCTTGGTAAATCTTAATACTATATAATAAATCTTAATATTTTCCATCATCAAAAAAATTTCTGTTTTAGGTCTTCACCGTCCCTTCCGATTTCTCAAGATTTCCTCTTTTGCAATTAATTTGCAATAAAAGAATCACCAAATTTTTCTTCTAATTTTTAAATGAATATAATTAAATTCATTTAATTTATTCCTATTCCAAAATAAGTATTTCCAACAATAACTCAAACACTTGCTACTAGCCTATAAATCTCAAAATCATAAATCAGAATCTTCACAAACCAAATTTCTTCTGTTCTTTTTGAAGGTCGAGTACTTCATATCTTTGGCTGCAAGCTTGTTTTTTTCCCTTCAATATTCTCTCTGGTAATAATCTATTCTATTTTATGTCTGATATATGTGTAATGTAATTTATAGTTTTTCTTCTTTGTTTTTCCATTCAACTTTCTCTATAATATTCTATCCCATGCAGCGAGATAGTCAATCTTCAGTCCTCAGACTCTACAATCCCTAACATGGATGTGAAGACGCCTTTGAATGTGAAGATGTTGAAACTGAAGTCATCCGACTCACAAATTTTCGAAGTGGAAGAAGTAGCTGCTACAAGATGTCAATTAATTAAGCGGATGGTACGTAACGTCATAGAAACAATTGAACTAAAACATTAAAGTTAAATTACCAATAATTACTTTTTATATTAATCACTTATATATAACAGGTAGAAGATGGATGCGGCGGTGAGATACCGATCTTTAACGTGGACGGGAAGACGCTTACAAAGCTGATGGAATGGTGCAAAAAACATGCGGGTGATCTAGGGAACAAAAAAGAATACGAGGAGTGGAAAACTAAGTTCATGGACATGGAAATCATACATGAACTTTATGATGTTCTGGTTGCCTCAAATTTTCTTGAGCTGGATTTGTTGGACTGGTGTTGTGTTAAGGTTGCTGACTTAATAAAAGGGAAAACTCCAGAGGAGATTAGAAACGTGTTTAAGATTGTTAATGATTTTACACCCGAGGAAGAGGAAGAGATTAGGAAGAAGAATTATTGGGCTTTAGGGGATCGAAAGTGACTTGTCAATTTTAATCTCTAATATTTTGTTTGATGTTTGTTTTTGTTTAACACTTATATTTTGTCCGTCATTTGAGATTTTGTTGAAAGGTTTTATAATTAGTACGGTTCTATTAGAATAATTTTATATTGAAAGTTTTAGTATTATTTGTTTGATGGCCGCTACCCTTTGCATCGCCACGCCAAGGTGATTTTGTCTCTCTTAATTGTATGAATATGTCATTGTTTAATCACTTAAAGACTAAATTTTTATCATGCAATATAGCTATTTGATGTCGAATTAGTATAATTTTGTGCTTTTAGGTTCAAGCATGTCTCGTTTTTCACTGGAAAGGTTTTGAGGAGTTCATAATTGCATTGATTTAGTTAGTGGCAAGTCAGTGATCTTTTATTTGAAGAAACATATAATGTAAGTCGAAATATATTAGTTTAAGTCAAGTTCTACCTCGGCAGATGTAGAGCTCTATTTATATAGGGAATTAGAGCGGTTTTCCATGTTCTAATAAGGACTCCACTATACAAGAATAATAGACTAAATTATGAGTTTTCTTGTTCACAAACTATAATACATATGAAAGCAGACCGAATCTTTTGAAATATACTAGCCTTAGTAGAGCCCTTATTTATTAAAGAATCCTCATCAACTAAGGCGATGAGTTAGGCTCCATGACGTGGCATCTTATGAGTACGAAGATCATGCCACGTGTCATAGTTCATTTTATTGGACATCAATGAGTTTATCACTAGTCGGATACCCGCGCGTTGCGCGGATTATTAAAAAAATTTAGATACTTTATGATTTTAAATATATTGTGTTATATCTATTATTTCAAAATTTGGATTAGTTCGTAAAGTTGAGTAATATATTTAACGCAAATAAAGTCCCTTGATTCCTAAATTAGTTGTTTGGTACTGGATTGGTTTCACGTTGCTAAAAAGAGTCTTTTAAAGTAAACTTTTAAATACCAGTATTACATGGAATTTAGCAGATATGAGAGATTAAAATATAGTCCAATAATGTTTATAAAAAAAAAGTATAGTACAATAATAATAATAATAATAATAAAATGAATTCATAATTTAAAAGAAGAGGGAGTTATTAACATACTGACAGTAATATGACTAATGCACTCTTAATTGTGATGTGAATCAAATTCTATAGGTTGTTACATATTTGCAAAATGAGGACAAAAAAACAGAAAATTATTCTAGATGATATTTAGAGAATTTGATGAACTTCAATGCTCTAGTATCCAACCCAATTTCACTATTATCCTCAAGCCAAATTAAGTTAACCAAAGTTTACCAGAGAAATTATGCCGAAACCTAGAAATCTAGATATGCCATTTTGGTAGGCTACAAACATGTAAGCACTGCAACTGCAGACTTGATAATAGTGACTAAAGATTATATTGGTTTGCCATCAATCATCCTGAGCAAGCTCTTTTAGGGCGTTCATTCTGGCAATGACTGTCTTATGAATACTATGAGATAAAGCGCAAATCTTATAGCTGAGTGCAAGATATTAGAAAAATGTTAGCTTGATGTTGAGGCTCTTATGAATACTCATAGTGTAACTGCCTTTATTGGTGGAGAATTAATAGGGGTAATTAGGAGATGAAGAGTTTTAGCGATTACATTTTTGTAATTGGCTTAATACATGCCTACCTACCTCATATAATATCTCTGAACAAAAACAAATGATACTACATTAAGTCGAACCAAAATAGACTTGTTTGCCATTAATTACACAAAAACTTATTTCTCAGAAAAAGGAAAACGACATCTCAACATAACATCGTCTGAAATCAAACAAAAGAAAATGTTTGTCATGTCAATTTTCACTAATTCATATATTTCATAACTACTACTCCACTACCTATAGTTTTCTTTCTTTTTCTAATTCTCTCTTCTCCTAATACTCTTGTATACAAACAGATACAGACACAAAAAGTAGTTGCTTATGGTTCTATGTATCTATTGGTAATTGATGAACTTAATATAGGAGCATATATATCATGAAAATGAGCTCATAAATTTGGCCTTTCAAGAGATAAAGTTATAACAAACCTTGTCAACAAGGTTTAAAATATCTTGATCTTATGAGCCTCTAATCAATTACCTATATCATATACTCTATTTGATCCAAAGACATCCTGAAAAAAAAAACACATATAAAATAGAAACTATACAACCAAATATTAGCATTTACACCTCTCATGTTGAAATGTTGTTGCATCCTTTCATTTTTATAATTAAGGCAAACACTATCTTTATAACGTTCACTTATATGAAAATAGGAGGAAGCAAATTAATACCATAAAATAAGGAGATCTCCGTCTACATGAATTAAAAATGAAAGTGGAATCTTCAAAACAATGAAAATGAAAAAGCCACAACATACCTTGTAAACTTGCGGATTTTCTAAAACGAAGCTTAAAAAATGTTCATTCACAACTGACATGGAACACAAAATGATAGATTGATTATAACATTAAAATAAAAAACGAAACATGATATATGTACATACGAAGGGAAGGCATGATCTGTTTTGCCAAAACATAATGACCTTTTATCTACTCATTCTTACCAATAGGCTAACAACCCTTCAAGAATGTTATCATCAGTAAAAAAAAGCAGTTTGAACTATAAAAAAAAATTGAAAATAAAAAAACACAAACATAATGCTCTTTTATTTACTTATAAATATCAAGCTAAAAGTCCATTCAAAATGAAATCTTCATTCAAAAGAAGTAATTTGAAGTGTAACGAAACAATTATAAACACACAAAACACAAACATAAATCAACAATTAAAAGAAAAGAGAAGCTTATTAAATTAGATATTATTCAAACTTACCATAACCTGCAAACACCACGCCATCAGCAGTGCACCAAATTTGATGTTAATTTCATCAAGAATCTGTTTTAGGGATTTATAAACTATCGCTGTTGAATAGGAAAAGAGACTGAGAGTATCAAAGAATTTGAGGAGTCTCAAATAAAGGAGACGTTTTTTCTTTTCAGGAAAAAATGAAAACAAAAAACGTGTTAGTATTAAATTACTACTAATTAATAAGAGTTTCCTCGAGAGAGGAACTAAAGAAAAAAGCAAAAATAGAATTCCTTAGATTTTGACAAATCAGATTTTAAGCTTAGGTGGCAGCATTTTAGTATAACTTTTTCTCAGCTTTAGTATATTTTAAGATGTTATAACCATATTATATGATTTTTATATTTTACATCACATGACCATATATGATATAATGACCCCAAGAATGATGAAAGTTTCAAATGGTGCATGTGAAGTAGGTTGTCTATGTAAATCAACTTACCTTGTCCGAAATTGACAGCATATTTAATGGGATAAGTTCATGTTTTGTCGACCATGGAAATAATATCCCTAGCCTGTATTCAACTACATTTTTTTTTATTAACGCTTACGATATGAGAATGTGCCCGAATTCCATTCATGTGTCTAATCTCAACTAAAAACTTCTGACGGCCTCAATAGATAGAGTCTTAACAGAATCCCAGCCGATTCAGGCACTTGTGATTGCTATGCAGAATTAACTCATTTTTGGTGATATCTGGTTTTATCCAGGACAATGCAATGGATATTCTTAAGAGTGCCCCTGGGGTGGTAGTTATTGATGACCGGGCATCCAATCACTTCCCTACACCATTGGAGGTATCAAACAAAGACGATGTTGCAGTTGGTAGAATTCGTCGTGATGTGTCCCAAGAGGGGAATCATGGGTAAAACTCATCTAGACATTATATGTTACTAAATAATTGAATACCCTCCTTGATAAATAATCATCTTATTTTTGCATTGCAAATAGATTGGATATATTTGTCTGCGGGGACCAAATACGCAAAAGGGCTGCACTCAACGCCATTCAAATCGCGTAGATGTTGCTATAATCCCCTTTTTTATTTATTTAGTTGTAGGTTCAATATGCGATGAGGTGATTTTGAGCAATCTAGTTTTCGGTTGGCCGGCCACATTCATTATATTGTAGCATTAAGGTTGAGAAAATTTGAAGGGTTTACATGGCGCTTTGCTTTGATGTTTTCATTGGAATGTATTTTTTTAAAACTAAATTTTGTTGTTTGTATTATATAGCTTCCTCTTGGAATTGTTTTGTCCATCTACCAATAATATGGAATGGTCTCGTCCATCTACTAATAATATGAGACCTTTTTGAATGACCTATATTTTATTTATAGGTAAATAAATTTAATATTCCTTACATTATACTAAAACATACTGTTTAGTCTTCGTATTTTTAATAATACATTGTGAAGTCCTCAACCTCTGTTATATTTAACAGTTTAATTCCCCTATTTAAATTACTGATTTACTATTTAAATATTGGGTGTAAATTACATTTCTGGTATTTTTCAATTTGATATCTAAAATTGTGACTTAAAACTATCATTTTAATGTTAAAAAATGTATTTCTAAGTTTTTTCTTGGTCTTTGAAATCAAAATTTGTAGAAAGAAAAATATGTATTTCTAATGTTTCTTCTCAGTCTTTGAAATCAAATTTCGTAGAAAGAAAAATAAATTATGAGTTTTAACATTAAAGCGAGTTTTGTTCAAAAAAAAACAAAACATTAATGCGAGTTTAACACAATTCAGGATTTAAGTAATGACGGTTTTTATAAAATGTTAAAAAAACTAATATTAATATTGGCGGTTTCAAAAAAAATATTGGCGGTTTCATATAGCGCTGGTCACAGATACTAAATTTATTCATTTTGATTAAATATTTAAGTAAAATGATCCCGGATTTAATAATACAATTGACTTGGTTTAACTGAATTCGGTCAAATTCGGTCAAAAACAGTTTCAAATATTTAATGTGAATATTTTTCTTTTAATATTTTATCCAAGATTGAATCGCAGTGATCCTTAACCATCCCTATAGTTCCATGTTCTATTGTAAATTCAAATATGAAAGAGGCAGATTTGATAGGAATCCAACATTGATTAGAACTCGGATCATAAATCCAAAATCCAAATCCAAATAGGAAATATAACTTTTCCACAAAAGTATTTACCCTAGTCCTATATATATTACCCCCAACGTTTTCCATAGTATTCTACCTCTTATTTACAAAAACAATCATCATTATTGATCATCAAAATCATGTCATCAAGCAGCGAGATATTTAATCTTCAGTCCTCAGACTCAAAAATTTCCCAAGTGGAACAAGAAATCGCAATGGAACGCCTAACAATTAAGGTAGCGTAATAAAATCGATTGAACTAAAAATTCTAGTGTATATATATATAGTTAAAAGTTCAATAAATAATTTTTATGTTCTTCTCGAATAGGTAAAAGAAGAAGGATGCGACCAAGGTGAGATTACAATCCTTAACATGAATGTGAAGACGGGTTTGCAATGTTTGTTACGTTTGGAGGATCGCTAACGTTCGTTGCTCATTGTGGCAGCCCTGGGTGAAACTTTATTAGATGATGAAATCATTTTATTCAATTATATTCCCTCTTTTCTTGCTTCGTTCGATAATTTCGACAAGTGTAGTCTTTGTTGAGTTTTAACAATGTTTTGCTTCTATAAGAAAACAAAATAAATTAAAATGGATATCAACCTGTTTTAAAAAGTTGTTGAAATATTTATTTATTTTCTTGCCGGAAAGGAAAACAATTTGATGTCCCAACTTTTGTTTCCCGTTATTTGTCCTCCTCACAATCTTTTGATATGTGTAAATTTTATCCTAATTAACACATTAAACACTCGTTAACTTTAGTTAACTACAGTAAAATAGCTATAAATTAATAATATTGGAATCGAGATATTTTATTAATTTAGCGAATTATTATTATATTAATAAATTAATAATTAATTTAAAGAGCTTTTGCATATGACTTTTAAATTTCCAAATCCACTATACTAGGTACAACGTATATTTGTTAGAGATGAATTTACATTTACAAATACATTGAAGAAATTGTGGCGGATACCATTCAAAATTCGGTCGATGACGAAGTTGATGATTCAATAGCTTTGGAACCGGTTATTCGGAGAGAAGCATTGCAAGCGACAACAACTCTTCACAACTTTTTTTTGCCATATGAGAAGACAATGCCTCAAGTCTTAAGTGCAATGAGGAGATTTAAAGATGAAATCAATATAGATTTGAAGTTCAACGAAAAACAAATGCCTATAGATTCAATTTTTACTAGACAATCTTAGATTTTTGAAGTGTATTACACATATGTATACGAAATCTTCTATTAATTATTAATTTATAGTTTCGTTAGGACCAATATATATACACTGAAATTTCAAAAAAGTTATTATCTTATTATTTTATCGATTGAAGTCCAATTTTATATTGGTCTCAAGTTGGAACTGGACAAATTATTAATTTTATTGAGTTATTAATTTATAGAGTATTAATTTATAGAGATTTTACCGTATGCACATTATATATTCTCTTGTCATTTACCATAAATTCCTTTCCTTATGTTCTTCGCCTTGAACCCTTTCTCTTATTTCTCTATCAATCTCACTCTACCGTCTCCATTTTTGTTGATGATTCCTTTATCTTCCATCCGGTCCGCCCTCCTTCAACAAGTAAAATGGACTTGTTTCAGATCATATGGAGTTCATCATTGGAACTGTGAAATCTAAAGCTCGCTATGTCTTTATCAACACATTTGGGTTAAAATTCCACACTTCTTCTCTTTATGATGTTATATGGTGTTCTTTAATTAATGTCTTAATATCAGAAAATTATGAAAGAGAATGAAAGAGAAAGACTAATTGTAAGAAAACTCAATTGAAAGAGAGAATTATATTTGAAAGATGATAGAGAATGACATCATGAATGAGAGAAAAACGTAGATGATTGATTGGTTTCAAAATCCCTAAAACCGGTTCATGCTTATTCTACCCCACAAGCATATGCATAAAATTCTGATTGAATCACAACTTAAACTCAGAAAGTGATTTTCATCCATTTTACATAACTGGTAAAAGAAAGGTATTGACGAAATGACGAGAGAGAAAGCTCAAGTAAAATTCTGGTGAAAGAAAATAAAAGAGACGTGGATGACACATGTCACGAAAAGAGTGGGAGACAGGTAAAGGGACACAAAATACAGAAGAGCATTTAACCGAGAAATTATTAGAAGAGCCAGGTTCCTAAATAAAGTTAAAAAGCCTTTACTAGATCTTTGACAAGTGTGCATATAATTCATAATAATAAATATTCGAAAATTGAGTCCTAATATCATTTTTTCTTTGTTGATTGAACTAAAGTGTAAATCTAATTCAATTGGCCGCATTGACATTACTAGAATATGTTATATTTTTTCATATAGAAATTTTGGGATTAAAATTTTAATCCATTGTGGTATCTAAAATGTTAACATTTTTTGTCTATGTTATTACTTTGTCATATTTGTTCCATGTAGTATTCAAACTCGTTATATTTGCCCCTTCGTAGTATCTTAATTTATCACATTTTGTCCTTTACTGGATAAAAATATAACAATTTTATTACTTATTATCACATGCCACTATTTTAATTTATGCACATGTCACATGACGATTTAATTTTAACAAAAATTTAAGTGTGTTATCAATTAGTATTTCAAATTTTTAAAAATTCGTCGTAAGAAATCCATTTGTTTCCAATAGTTTCACGTGGTATATCCACATGTCAAACAGTAACATGTGGCAAGCGATTACGAAATTGTTATCTTTTCATTTATTCAAGGGCCAAGTGTGAAAGAATTAGGTTATCATTGAGGGTAAATATGACAGAAATAATATCACAGGTCAAATGTCAATATTTTGAATAACACATGGACAAAAAGGTGTTTAAGCCTTCAATTTATTCTTAATATATTAGTGGTCTTTCGATGGTCAAACAGGTAATTGATTGATACTCCATATTTATAAAACTTCTTGTTAATTGTTTGAACTTGTTTATAGTTATTGGCACCTAAATCTGCTTAAAGTGGTATTATATTAGTATGTTACTATATTGAACTTGTTATATTCCTCTATTATCACTTTTTCAACTCGATCGTTTAAAATTATATACATTCTAATATATCCAAATATTTCTTTTGCCACATTAGGCTGCTAACATAATTTTAGAATAAACTTAGTGGCACTCTTGGGCTTGTGGAAGGAAAGACTTTGGAAAGTTTCCTCTTAGCAGACATTTTGGTTTGTAGTTCAAAAACTCAATATCGGAATTAGATATTAAAGAATCAGATCAATCCAAACTACTATTTAAAATTGTTTTGGATTTGATTTGGAAATCACAATTTGATTTTTTTGTATTTGTTTAATTATTAGATTAATCATAAAATTAACTTGCATGTAATATAAAATTATATCTCAATAATATTTTTTTATTCTTTTTTATACTGCAATTTTAATGTATACAGCAATATCGTTATAGTATAACTACAATAATATACTGTCAAAAAAAAAAAAAACTACAATAATATATGTTAAAATATATACATGTATAAAGATTCAATAGTGTTACTTGCATGCAAACTATTTTTGGTTGCTTTTGAGATAGTGCGTCAGACAAAAGAAACGTGGGATTTTAAGGGACACAAAGTTAACCATTAATGTGGGAATTGGAGGAATCAAATCTTTATTCTCAATGATTCCCATAATTGAGAAATACCATAGTTTCAAATTTATGCTGTTGTGTATATTTTACATTTACTGTTAATGGTAAAAAGAACTGATTTCTTTCCATAAAGATTAAATAATTATTAATACTAATGTGTTTTTATAAATTTCACCAATTTACAGACTCTTTCACTTAAGTGAACCTTAATTGGAATATTCATTTTTTTTAACAAAACACTTTCATTAAAGTTGATAGTTTAATAACAACACGGAAACTTGATAACTTAATTTATCATATTTATAGCTTTAATGGTGATTAGAATAGTATTGGACCTTTACTGGGTATTTAAAAAAAAAAAGAAACTATGGCAAGCCCCCATTTAAGAATACACTCTATCAACACTTTATAAAATCGTACAATATAAAAATCTTTTTAATTAAAAATTCAATCAGAACCTTCATTAATCTAGAATTGGTCAATATAAAACTCTTTTTCTTTTCTAATAAATCAGTCTTAACAAAATTAATGTACAAATACATTTATATATACTCATTCTCCATTCTCATAAACAAACATTAAATTACTGAATTCATTCTATATTTCTTTTCTTGACCATAACCTTCAATCCACCAGCCATATGAGCCGTCAACAGAGGTACAAAACTCGGCTGCTCCTCCACTACCGGTCTGATTTCAAACCGGTTCAACACACACCCGACCACATATTTCATCTGTATCATTGCCATCTCCTTCCCCAAACACACCCTCGGACCGGCTTGAAACACCGGAAACTTATAAGGACTCACCCCTTTCAGCCTCCCAACCTCACCACTCATCACCGGTTCCTCAAACCATCGGTCCGGTTTAAACTCGAGCCGATCTTTTCCCCACAACTTCTCCATTCTTCCCATTCCGTAGGGAAAATACGTCACCCTATCTCCTTTCCCTACGAAAGTTCCGTCTGGCAAAATATCGTCGGCGATCGCATGCTTAGAATCCCAGGCAACCGGCGGATACAATCTCATGGACTCGTATAAACTCGCTTTCAAGAAATTCATTTCTTTTAATGCCTCAAAATCTAATAACCTTTCGCCATTGTTTAAAAAACTAACTTCCTCCAAAATCATTTTCTCCGCGTTCTTGTTCTTGGCAAGCAACCAGAAGAGCCACGTCATCGCTGCTGACGTGGTGTCTCTTCCCGCCATGATGAAGCTTATAACCATATCTCTGATCACTTCCTCGTCGTGTCCGGCTGACAACAATCTGGACAAAAGATCACCACCGTATTCAAGTTTGTCAACATTTGCAAGATCAGTCTTCTTTTTCCGGATCATCTCCATAACGGAACTCTGAACTAATCGAATCGCGTCTTTCAATATCTTCTCTTCTCCCCAATTGAACATTCTCTTCACCTTCCACACAGCATAAACCGGGGCCGCCCCTCTCATTGCGCTGAGCATCGCTGCCGTATCAAACGCCTGAACTAAAGCCGGAACCGGCTTTGAGAAATCCAAACAGAAAGGATCCGTCCCAAGAGAAACCCTACACACGATATCAAAAGCAAATCTCCTCAACACATCTTGCAAATCTATAACCTCTTTTTTCTCCGCGGCCTCATCCAAAACCGGAATCAATCTTCTTTCGACTTCTTCCTGCAGCGTTTTAACCACGAATTCTCTCAAAGATTTAGTACTAAACTCATGACTTGCAAGCTTCCGTTGAGTTGACCAAAGTTCGCCATCAACATTAAAAATTCCAGACCCGAGAAGATCCCCGAGGATTTCAGTGAAAGGCTGGCCTTTAGGGAAGTTAACGAAGTTGGATTTGAGGATGTATTGAACATTGTCCGGGTTGGCGGTGACGATGATCCTGCGGGCTCCGAGGCGGTGGATGATGATGGTTAAGGTTGGGGAGAAGGATAAGAGATGGGTATACCAATCCAAGAGACGGAAGCGGTTTTTGTAGAAAGAAGGTAAGCAGCCAAGGATTGGATAAGAAGGAGGGGAGTTTGGATTGAGGAGTTTAAGAGGAGTAGTAGTGAAGATGATTAAGAACCCTAGAGACAGGATTATTATGAGGAAAATAAAGAAGAAGAAGATTAACATTTTGTGAAGAGAGGGAGAAGAGGGAGTTGTAAATGTAAATGGAGGTTGGTAGGAGAGGGAGAGACATGTGTAAGCATATATATACACATTTTGTCAAGGGGGAGAAAGGGTAAATGATCACGTGGTTTTCAAGCTTAAAATGGAACTATAAGGTTATTATTGTAATTTCTCATCTTGTCTGGATCTTACTTTTCATTTTGTATGATAAAGTAACTTTAAAGTTGTAAAGCTTTTATAGAAGATTTAGCTTCCTAATCTCAAAGATACTTTTCTAAGTCTTTATTGTTTGTCATTTAAAAGAATTGTTTTTTTTACTATATTTTAATTTTTAAACATTTTTAAATAATTGTGTGATTTCGTTATGTCATGTCTGCATTATCATATTGAAAACGATAATTATAACTCTGAAAAAATAGATAAAAAATTTAAAAAATTAATTATGATAATAAATATAAAATAAAAAATGGATTTTTCAAAATGGAAAAACTAAACACTATATTCCATAAAATTAAAAACTTTAACATTAGGTACACCTTTGTTCTCATTCTCCAATTATTACTTTTTAACAATAATAATAGTCTTCAGAAAAAAAAAACAATAATAGTGGTAGTAATAATATCAATAAATAATTGCTTTTATGGTATTAATTTATACTATAAGCAATTATAAGTATTATTGTATTACTGCATTCAAATTTTTCAAATATATATTATATGTCATGACATGTCATGACGATATAGAGAGATTCTAGAATACACTCGGTACAGTAACATGGTACACTAAGTGCATAATTGATTGACGCATATGATTCCAACTAATCAAATACTTACACCGTACGTGTAAATAATCAATAGTATATTTTGTAGTTAATTATTTATATAAAATCCTAGATGACAAAATAAAAACTCTAGACCCTAGAAATTGAACCCGAGATCCTAAATTATAAACCGTAAATCTTAATAGTTATGACGTATCGCTAAATTATTGACCCGATGCACAGATGCCGTGGTACACCGGGTGTATTCTAAGAAATTCTTCGACGGTATAAGAAAAATCTCAAATACGATATTCATTGAATTAAAAAAATAAATTTAAGTATGTGATTTTTTAATTGTTAATCTTAGGACGTAAACCTTGAGTGAAGGTCGAGTGAAGACCAGCACATGCCTCATGAGCAGTCATAGATCCTTACATTTGAGAGATAAGATCGTAAATATAGCAAAGTCTAACTAACCCCAAAAGGCACCTTAAGAGGATAGGATTGCTTTTTATATTTAAAAAGTTATTCTTGCTCCCAATGTAGCAATGTGGGACAATTTAACACGTCCCCCTCACGCCCAATTTCTTTGGTGCGTGATGTCAATCTAGCGAGGACTCACACATTGATCAACCATGGCTCTGATACCATCTTAGCAAAGCCTAACTAACGCTAAAAGGCACCTTAAAGAGATAGGATTACTTTCTATATTTAAGGAGAATAAGATTGCTTTCTATATTTAAGGAGCTATTCTTGCTCCTAAGGTAGCAATGTGGGACAATTTAACAGTAAAAGAGAATCTGAACATCCCGTTATTCCTAATCAAATGATTACAAGCTAGTTAATGTCAGCTGGGGAATATGATGAAGCAATAGATACCCTCTCAAAGAACCAATTCAACTTGAGTCCTCCAAAGTTAGAAATTGGATGAGGTTTTAGCTTAGTAGATAATCTATGAGTAATAGAGCATATTGGAGGTTAAAAAAACAAATTATTATGCGATCTAAAAGGGCTGTATTCAAACCTAGTAACATGATGAGCTTTTGAATATTAGATAAGGGTGTAGGCTATGGTCACTTTGTTTTTCCTCTACTTTGTTTGTACTTTGTCCTATCCACCATTAGATTAGGTTTTAACCCATGATCTAATGATGGACAAAACAAAGTAATGGTTACTTTGTGAAAAACAAAGTGACCATAGAATTTCCCTTAGATAAGATATTGATTGACTGTAATCGCCAATAGAAAAAAGCAAGAATGCAACCCAAGCAGTGAACTTCATATTAAAGCTTAACTGAAACGGCGTTTGGATTAAGATGGGTTAAGTTTAATTAGTCTATGACATGACATGACATGCTGTTCACGGTTGTACTATTTCTTCACTTCCATTTATTAAAAATTGTATTTAAATACAAATGTCTAAAATAAGAAACACGTTTTCGTCTCCATAAGAGAGACCGCTTCTTAGCAAATAATATTCTTCATCCCGCCATCCAAAATTATAATTATTGCTAATACTTAGCAGATAAGCTTTTTCTTAGGGAGTTTCTGTAAATGGGAGTGAGGTAATAGAATTGAAAAAAGTGGATATCAAGTTTAATAATTAATTTTATTTGGAAATTTATGAAACTAATTAAAGAAGTAGAAATAAATAAATTTTAGGCTTAAATTATATGTATGTTTTAAAGTTATCTAAAAAAGTCATTTTAGTTTCTTAATTTTGGGAACGATCTATTGGGTCCTTCAATTATCAAAATGCAGACCTATTGAGTTTTTATTCGATGATATGACACTGAATTGGCATTAAAATTAATATTCTTCACATTTTCTAAATAAGTGTCACGTTATCGAATAAGGATTCAATATGTCTACATTTTGGTAGTTGATGAACTTAATAGTGACATTTTGATAGTTAAGGGACTAAAATGATATTTTTAGACAACTTTAGAGACTCGCATATAATTTGGGTCTAAAAACTAGTTAAAAAAATTTACAATGTTAAAACCTTGATTTGGAGGTTAAGATATGAGGTTATATAGACTCATTATTTTTCATTAACGCTTTAAAATAAATTCTCAAACGAGGTTAATTCGATAATTTATTTTAATTACTTTCATTAATCTCCGATAACCTCCTTCAACATAAATACTAAGTTCATCCATAAGCATGATTTACAAATTTAACACTGATCTTTTAGAACCAATTAATATAATATGTAGATTGTAAGTATTTTAGTCATTTAAAGAAAACATGAAATGACCCATTGAACAATAATTTAATGGATATTATATTCCAAAAGGAGTATGTGAAGTTGCGGGTTAGAAATAAATTTTCAATTGTCACCTCAAGTTCGGGTATATATTTTTTGCGCATACTCAAATTTGAAACATAACGTTCATGTACTATGGGTGTAATTTAACTCTCGTTTTCCTGCTTAACCGATTGTAGCAGGTCATAGGCACTATATTGTCCAATAGTCTCAAACGAAGGATACTTTTAAATGCACAATTGAAAGTTATGTAGCAAAATTTAAAAGAGAGTAAAATGCAAATACTATAAACGTAATTTATCCTATAATTATATTGAGATCTTCTTTCTCCCGAAATTATATTATAAAGTAATTGGGTTGGAATACGGTTAACTTGTAATCGTTGTTTTCATCCATAATTTTATTAGTCAAACTTTAAAAACTAATGGTATACACTATATCTATTGTTTTTATTTTGCGTTGATCATCACTAAATTGATTTTGTACAGGACAATTTAATAGTGGAGACACATAAACTAATAATTATTTTGTATGAAAAATAAAATAAGTTATGAAAGATACCAAAACTAATGTACTTTAATGTACAATTCATCAGAAATGTAGAAATATTTTAGTATAGTAAGTGGTTACGATAAACTTCATTTTCACAAAGACTATCCAAAGGACTGGACAAGAATAAACTTCATTTTCGGAAAGTCAAAGCAGTTAAAGTGCTTGTCTTTTCTAAGAAAATAAAGTCCGAAAATCTTAGCATTAGAGCATCCCCATTAGAAGAACTCCTTCAACTTCTTCAAACACTATTCAAATAACCTCCTTCAAGTCCTTCACTTTTTGCCCCAATGTGGAACAAGTCTTCCATATATAAATGTGGGCCCATGTGTCATAACTTTTTTTAATTTTCAAATACCCAAAACTATTAATTAAAACTTACAAATTCATATAATAATTACCTTACACAATTAAATAAACTATTAATTCAATATATTTATTTATAAAAAAAATTTAATTAACTTTAAATTATTTAATTATTTCGTTTTAGAGTATTAAAAATCAGAGTCTCTAATTGTAACACAATTTTTTTTTATTATGATAACAACACACGACGTTTATTATAAATTAAAATTACAACACACAACACTAAAAAAAAAAACTTAAATGAAAAATACAAGAAAAAACACTGCATTAAAAAGTAATAAAATAACGCACTACCCATATGGTGCATTTCCCGGGTTGTTGAGGTCCGGAGGTCCTGCAATATTCCATACATGCTCAACGAGATCGTCTCTTAGAATGTGATGATTTACTCTATTACGAATTCGTAAATCTGCTTCGATACGATCCTGAACAGTATTAGGAGGTCCAGGCAAAGCAGCAAAATCATCAGGCACACTAGGTTCTTCCTGAGGATAGTCTCTCTGATAACCGCCTCGCTCTGCCTCAACAATCATGTTATGAAGGATTATACATGTGTCCATGATGTCATGAAGTTTATCTTGATCCCAGAACCTTACAGGTCCCCGAATGATATTAAAACGAGATTGCAAAACCCCAAATGCCCGTTCCACATCCTTGCGAGCACCCTCATGTTTAGTTTTGAACAATCTTTTCTTGGGCTCAATCGGATTCGAAAAACTTTTGACAAATGCAGCCCATTCGGGATATATACCGTCAACTAGGTAGTATCCCATGTTATAAATCTTGTTGTTAAGAGTGTAGACCTCCTCTGGAGCTTGACCCCTTACTTTCTCACGAAACAAATGTGACCTGTTCAAGACATTAATGTCATTGTTTGTTCCAGCCATACCAAAGAATGCATGCCATATCCATAGGTCATGCGATGCGACTGCTTCAAGCATGATTGTAGGAACACCCTGATCACCTCGGGTGTACTGTCCCTGCCAAGCAGTTGGACAGTTTTTCCACTCCCAGTGCATGCAATCAAGACTTCCTAGCATCCCTGGAAATCCGTGTATGGTTTCGTGCATTGCGAACAACCGTCTGACATCATTAGCAGTGGGCTTCCTGAGGTATACTGATCCGAATACCTCAATAACCGAGCGACAAAATAAAGATAGACATTCCAATGCCGTGCTCTCAGCGATCCGGAGATACTCATCTGAGTGATCAGCCGCCTCTCCATAAGCAAGCATACGAAGGGCAGAAGAGATTTTTTGTTTTGGAGACAACCCCAACCTCCCTGTTGCATCCTGTCGTTGAGTAAAATATGGTGAGTGGGCTTCCAAGGCATCGTGTATTTTCATGAACTCAGTTTTGCCCATGCGATACCGTCTACGGAATAACCCTTCACCATACACTGGGTTATCTCCAAAATAATCTCTTTCCAATCGCTCTGCAGCATCTTCACGATTCCGATTGATATATGCTCTACGGCGGCGAGTTGTGGCAGGAGGAGCTGCTAAGTATTGTTGGATGAGAGCTTCATGAATAGCGTCCTCAGTTTCATCCCAAAAGCTATAAACACCATTGCCTCGATTGAATTGTTCAAAATAGGGATCAATTTCATCATCAGACATTTTTTGCTAGAGAATATTACTTGAGTAGTTTAGTGGTGTGAAGAATGGATTGAGAGGGTAGTATTTATAGTGCTGAGTGGTTGAGTATTAATTGGGGGTTAGTGGTTGAGTATTAATTGTGATACAGTTTTTAAGAAAACTCCAAACCGACATAAAAATTGGTCGACTGTTGACACCGACAACTCGTTCACGCTCAGATACAGTTTTTTGGAAAACTCCAAGACGACATAAAAATTTAGTGACTGTTGACACCGACATAAATTAAATCACGCGTTTTCAAAAAAAAACGCTTAGATACAGCTTTTTGGAAAACTCCAAACCGACATAACTTTAATGACTGTTGACACCGACAACTCGTTCACGCGTTTTCAAAAAAGACGTTCAGATAAAGTTGTTTGGAAAACTCCAAACCGACATAACTTTAATGACTGTTGACACCGACATAAATTAAATGCCTATAAATTCGTGGTCATGTATGTGTAAATAACACAACTTTGCATTACTAAAGAAAATGGCTTCTTCATCTAATAGTTCTATGAATTTCCCCCCTAAGAAATTGATCGTTTCCACACTTAGCAAAAAAGAATGCGTATCTGAACTAGTGGAGTGCCAGCAGTGGCAAGTCCGTAATGACGGTGAAACATATTTTAAGCCAGCAATGTTTCATCCAGAGGCACCATTCATGTCGTGCTTCAAGCTCCCAGTAACAGGGGAGTTTCCTGCATACTCCTTGCATATGTTGTGGTGGTTGTGCTATATGCATTTCATACCGTTCGAGTTTTCTCTAATTGAATGGTGTAACAGTTTGTCTGGTGGAGGTATTCCGGAACTCGTTCAAGAGTTTCTGCAATGGTTTATGCCGTTGCATGAGTGGAAAAATATGTTTAGCAGGGAGTTGTGGCAAAACAGACGATCAAATGGAATCAAACCTCAATTCAACTCCATCATTTTTCTGAAATGGTCAGAGTCGAGTCCTTCTTATGAGCTATTCCGTACGTTTCCATTTTCTATCGTAGAAAACTGGAATATGCGTCCAGTGGAGGTTGATATACTTCAACAATTTAGTGCTAACCAGAATAATTACCTCGAGTTTACTAGTGGGAACAGACACAACTCTAATGCTCCTTGGAATATGTTGCCAGATTATTATATTAAAGGTATTGAAGAGAGTAGAGAGATATGGGAACTGTTGCAGAGCAATTCGCCAGAATGGGAACGACAAGAAAGAGACAGACGCGATTACGAGCAGTGGATGGCAAACGAGGATTTTGGCCCACACATGAACGACTCACCGGAAATCTAATTTAAGTGTGATGTTTTTTTATTATCTTTTTTATTTTAAGTGTGATGTATTTTGAATAAGTTTTTATTTTAAGTGTGATGTATTTTGATTAAGTTTTTATTTTTTATTTTAAGTGTGATGTATTTTGATTAAGTTTTTATTTTAAGTGTGATGTATTTTGATTATTTTTTTTATTTTAAGAGTGATGTTATTTTCAATTATTAAGTGACTGCTGTACCGACACATTACTGTTGACAAGGACAATACGTTCACGCGTTTTACAGAGAATCAATAAGTGCTCTGAAAAGTTGCACATGGCATAATTGATGCGTTCTGATAAAGTTGGCACAAAACTCTAAATGAAAACAATAAAAGTTCAATACAGTACATATAATAAAAAAACAACATAAATTAAAGACAATAATTGAAATCAACAAACATAAAAACATAAATAATACAAACAAAAAACAATAAAAATTAAAGACAATAAATGAAAAACAACAAAAATAAAAACTTAAGGTATACTAATTAAACATATCTGGGTATTTTCCTCTAATACGTGCGCAAACTTTCTCATAATCCCTCATCTGGGATGCAGTAAAGCTAGAAGTATTCTTCGTCAGTGTATCCAAATCTTTCTGCAAAATCAGCTCTTGGTTTTGTTCAATTTTTATTTGATGCATTGCTTCAATTCTATCCAGATCAAGGGGGTTAGATGCAGATTTGCCCTTCTGTTTGCCTCTTAAGGCAGCCTTCGCCGCTTTTACTCCTTGAGGTCGCTCTCTACTACCCGAGTTTGCCTCACTAGAAGTATCACAACTGGACTCTACACCGGTTTTTTTTGCTTTCTTGTGCCAGTCTTCCCATTTACTGTGACCCTTTAAAATTTCCCAGCAACCCTCATACACAAATTGCTTATTTTTTGCGTGCCTTTGCTTGTAGATTGATTTCGCAGCCTTTAATTGCTGAGAATCATCACATCCACTCGCACGCTGATCATCCATTTCTGTCATACACCCGACAAATAAATTCACATCTGTGCTAATTGCTGAAAATTTTACCATCGCAATACGAACCTTCTTAATCGGCTTTGTACCATTCGGAATCCGCTCGTTATATTGCTGGACAATTTTTGACCAGAAGTTTCCCAGCGTCTGATTGTTTCCGACAATGGAATTCTCAGAAATATCGAGAAAAGATTTGCATAAAGTTTCTTCAAGATCCCGATTCCACACATATGGTGGATCTTTCTTCGCCTTTCCCTTCCCCTTGTCTTGAGTCGCTGCCACCATCTCTTCATCATCACCACTATCCGGTATCTCGCAATCAACCGATCTAGAAGGTGGCGACTCATAATTAATTTGAGCACCTCCATAGTTAAATCCCGGTGCTTGATTTTGAAAACCATATTGGTTGGGTAACTGATTCCCAAAATTGTCCAAAGGTGGACGAAAAGACCCGTAGTTATTGTAGAAATTTTGCTGGGGTGGGTAGTTCATCGGGATACTTGGGTTAAAAAATTGAGGTCGTTGAAAACCCGGAGACATTTGTGAATTTTCAGGGTTTTCATTGGGATTCTGGGAATTTTGGGAGTTTTGGTAAGAATATTGGTAATTTTGGTTACCCGAATATTGACTATTCGGGTACCCGGAACCGTAAGAACCTTGATTTCTATCCATTTGCTCAAAATTAAAAATTGAATTCAAAGATGAAATATGTGTTGTGGTTTTAGCAACTACACCCACCATCTATATATACACAAAAAATTTAATAATTTTTAATTGAAAAAAATTAAAATTAACTACAACGGCTATAAAATCAACGGTATTATTCATAAAGTAAAAATGTTACCGTTGCATATTATCGTTTTCTCAAACAAAATGCCTTGAATTGAAAATCAGAAAAGTTAACAAAACAAATTGTTGTATAAAAAAAGAAAAAAAAAACAAAATAAATTTTTTTTTTTTTAAATAACAGGAAGGTGGCTGACCAGTGGCCCCACATGGTCGGCCACCTTCCCTATCATGTGGACTGCTTTACGTGCCGGATTAGCTGCGTTCCGCACACGCGCTTGATTCAACCAATGAAGGTTGTCCGTGTATCAGCTCCCTCCCCTCACGCTTTCATCCATTTTTTCTCTAATTTTTTTCTTTTTATGTCCTTCAAATGAAGGACTTGATCTTCAAAGGACAAACCATGCACCAATCCTACAATAATAAAGGACTCCAAGGACTTTTTTCAAGGACCTCTCAAAGACCCCATTGGGGTTGCTCTTAATATGTCTCAAGAGAAATGTGGTGAAATTCCGAATAACAGGCGCCGCATTTATTCTTTTGTCTGAATTATCCAATCATTGACGTGAAACGGCGCCGTAAGTCCAACGCAATCAGCAAATTGCAAAGAAAGTGTCTATTAGTATGGATTGGAAAATTACGATGAATGCCTAATGCACCGACTAGATATTAGTATTACACTTATTTATCAAAAAGTGTAGAGGACTTTAAAAATTACAAATATTACCACCATATATTATTAAAACATTTAAAAAAACCTCAATATAAAAGTTTAGAATTAACTTTAAATAAGTATCATCCGATTCCACGGTTTTGCAAATAAATGATTATGATTTACTTTTGAACAAATAAAGAACTGTGGTTTGCATTGTTTGCATAATTAAGGAAATTGTTGATTTTGTTGATGTAAACGAAGACATTTTTTGTCCGAAATGTTTTTCTGAACTTTGAGATTAACTCTAACTTGACTCGTCAAAGGTCAAAAAAACATTTCGGGCTTAAAATATCGCCGTTTACATCAACAAAATCGACCATCCTTCATTTTGCAAATAATGCAAACTACATTCCTTTATTTACAAAACTATAGGCACTAATTTAAAATTAACCCTAAAAATTAAGAACATCCCCAATAAATTATATCCATAAGTACTATCCAATGGTCTTCTTATCATAATATTATTACCGAACTATAAACTGTATTTCATTAATTTTTTCACTCGAGTTCAAAGAGCTTAATAGAGGGTTTTTGTGAGCTATTCATTAACACTAATTGTAGTTATAGATACCCTAATATCGTGGCACCAGTGCATATAGATTGTCATATTTATAATTTTGAGTAGACCAGTCTACAAGTACATGCATTATGCGCCCAAGCATGTATCTCCTGAGTCGGGATTAGACAAGAAAACTGACCTTTAGAATTTTCTCAAACGCATTGCTAATAGGTTGGGTAGCTCATTGTTTGGCTAAAAGTTTTATTTTTCCCAATTAACTGGGAAGAGTTATTTTTTGTACCTCTCAATTTTATATATTCTCTGCTTTTACATAATTCTTAACTTGTTTTCCTTTGTTTTAAAACAAGTATTATTATGTCCAATAAAAGAATTAAACCATATTCTTTTTGACTTAATTTCAGCAAAATTTAGTTTCATTCAGTTCAATTGTTTAGTCATGAAGAACGGAACCTTAATTATATCTAAACTAAGATAAAGGTGTAAACTCGCATATTATGATGTGCAAAATTACGGCTCTTATCCCTTTCAGAAAATAATTATTTTTTCTCATCCCTTTCAAAAAATAATTATTTTCTCATCGTCGGCAGATTTGCAAATTTGCAAACGGTAAATTGAAAGGATTTTCAATTTTGGTCCCCTCATTATGTCATTGTTATAATATGATTGCCATATAACGAAAATATAATACCCTTAATACATAACTTGAATAAAAGTCACATTTAAAAATAAAAAATCACAAACTTATGGTTGTCATGTAATGTGTACAAATTAATCTTTTTCAATATAGCTTCCACATCACTATTATATTGACTCTTTGGTTAGCAAAACTAGAAAATTCATCGGCTTTGTTGAAAAAAGTTACACATATTAGCTCAAATTAGCCCACTAATTTACTTAGCTGATTTATTGCCACATGAATTTATTTAAAATGAAATGACATATTATCTCATAAACTTGTTAACATGAAGATTCTTGCTAGGAGTTATATAAAAACACATCATTAGATTAATAAAAAGAGAACAAATATTTTAGTTAAACTCATTAGCGTTGTAACAAAAATTACTTAAACCAATTGATATATTATATTTAAAGAAAAATATAAACTATTTAACTATCTCGATCGAAGTATTGTGTATAGTCAATGATCATATCCCTCACGAAGTAAGGAGGACATTTGCATTCACGATTTCGAGAATAAAAACTTCTTCACCACCCTTCCATGGAAAACTTTTTTGGGATCTCCTTATTCTTATTCTGACGTATCCTAAGGGAGATGATGAATTTTTATCCCGTTAGAGCATGACATATCCATCCCTCCCCTTACCAATTGCAAGTAAATTTTTCGAGACATGTTGTGTTCCAATTTCTATTTTATAGATTTGGCTAATCTTTATGTGGTCAAATTTGGATCAGTTATTGAAATACTATATCCGTGGCCATCTCTAAATTCAATGGAGCATAACAATTTCTTGAATCAAACTATAATTATCACTTATTCTGGGCCGGACATGAGTACACGTCTATTAGGAGGTTTGATAACTCTACTCATTAAAAGTAAAAACTGAACTGAATTTGCTAAACTGAATTAGCCGAATGAAAAAAAAAATTTGCTAAATTTAACTTAACTGAATATGGCTTAACTGAACTAAAGTTTGTTAAAATTAAACCAAAAGAACATAGTCTAAATCAACAATTTAAATGGACCGATGGACTAAACTGTTAAATATGAAAAACACGAAGAACAATATAACGTATTATTGAAAACACGATAACTAGACAATGTGTATCTTCATAATGTAGGACTTTTAAATTATTTACCCCATATGATTATATTATAGTTAATTATTTACCCATCTTAACATCTATAAATAGAATTGCAGCAGGCCCAAAGGAGAAATTCTTTAGCCAACCCGGATCTGAGTTTTACTATTCATGCGCCCAGGTAAACAAAAATTCACTGCCACTTGAAACGTTTTCAAGTAAAAACAAAACAAAAATTACAATGTATTTTGCCTCATAACTATTTTCCTAAGTTACATAGAAGCCCCGGTTCCCTCTATTACGGCTGTGAAAGCAATACCTTCGTCTATCTTGACCGGGAAAAGGGGGGAGGCCCTTACAAAAATCAACTAGATGCATACAACACACACACACAGCAGCACATTATGTACCAAACATGGCAAGGTCTATCCATTTGCATTTCTCAACCTCGCAACCAGCTCATCCTGCACATATGGTACAACAAAACAGTCAAGGAAGAGCTTCATTCTGATTATGAATAATTATAATTGGATTCACCAAAAGTAACCATAAAACATGACTAATACTTGCCTTCTTTCCTCTTGGTGAAAGTCCCTGTTCCTTGAGGAGAGCACGTAGCTTTTCCACGGTTAGACTGTACAGGTCTCTCTCAGATGTCCGGATGTCAGATCCCTCTGCATGCCAAAAGTACTTACAATTATAAGAAAACTCAACAGACAATAATAAACATCTACATACTGCATAATCTTTCCGTGCAAAACAAGATGGGAAACGTTTCAGCCGATTTCCACAGTTGCTAACTTAAAAGGTATATATGTTAAGGCCTTCTTCAACATCCTTCTAGAGTGTTTTTTTTTTGGTACAGCGTTGTTGCCAAATTCTGAAACTCCGAACTTGCAAGTGTATGCTGTTAAAATGACTAAAATTGTAGCTACATACGATGGTGGGGACTAGAAAGAAGGAAGATATTTGAACTGCCACCAAAATGACTCCTCCAACACAAAGCAGTAACTAAATGAGCTCACCTGGTCCATTAACAGTTTGACTATTGCTTCTCTTAGATGAACTGCGGCCATCCTGACCCCTTTCCGGACCACTGAAAAAGAAAGTAGCAAGCATCAGGGAGACATGCAAATCACAACCAGAATCCAGCATACACACAGAAATATATTTATAATAGGAACATCCCATTTTAACAAATGTTGAGGGCCTGATGCAATACCGCTTTCTAGAACCTTCAGCTGCCGTTACCCCCTTCACATCCTTTGAACTGGAATCACCCTTTTGCTTTTTAAGTTGGAGAGATCTAATCAATATGTTTGTTTGATTAGTTTTTATCTGTTGGCCATCTGAATATACAACCAAGAAGAGTTAGTTCTTCCAACTTAAAAAGAGCATATTCATATCAAAGAGCCTAACTTTGGAAATTAAAAAACCAGATGTGCTGCAGTTCGCAGAGAAAGAGAGGTTAAGAATTGCTTTATGATTGTCCTAATTTTGGAGCAGATGAAGCATAGAGCCAGAGCCATAAATAATACATTAAACATCAATTACAAACTTGAAAAGTATACCTGGTGGTGAAGTCTCATGCTCACAGATATACACCCGCATCCCACCCTGAAAAAAGGCAAAACATTTTGCAATGTGAAACAACAAGCTACTAAAGACTGGAGGAGCAATCAATCAACCAAAAAGAAGATGTATCGCCTAGATAATCACAGAAACGTAGAGCCTACTTAACCTAGGGTGTGGGAAATAAGAAATATAAGAAGAAGAAAAGATAACAAGAGCAATACTTCAAGCATGGGCATGAGTCAATCATTAACCATTAGATTGCTTACCTTAAGAGGACATGAGCAAAGCAGAAAAAAGAAATTGTGATTACATCACCAAATCTACAACAAAAAAGTCTTCCTTTGTAAACATAATATATTTGAAGCGTACATCATGCATTTTTACAACACAAAAATTAAAGCAACAAGGTCACGAAGTATTAACAACAATAATTCCAGAAACTAATGCTATATTTCCCATTTGATCTTCAAAGCTTTCACATGAAAAAATAAGCTCATTGAAGACATGATAGTAATAGTGCGGGCAGTAGTACAGCCAACTCAATAAACTCCACGAATAAATGTGCTTGTCACAGAATGAGCTCAGTGTCAAGCTTGTCACTAAAATTTGGGAACTTAGTGTACAACCACCTGAACAAACCTATCAATTGCGTCTCTTGCTACATATGTTTGTGCAAATGTGTGTGTGACTTCAACTTCTCAAAAGAGAGGATAAATTGAAAACATCGTTCAGCCATGTATAGTGAAGCAAGAACAAAGATATTGTTGAACTTGACAATGAAACCTGACAATGTATAAGAAGCAGCATTGCTTTTTTTGTTTTTGTAAATGTAACAGCTTGACAATACAGAGGAGATTGATCAAACGACCATATGTGGAACCACCATAAATGTGGAAGAAAATGGTCTGACCATAAGGTTCAAAAGAAAGAAATGGATTGACTCTATAGTCATGGACAACAAACCAGATTATTGAAAAGATAATTGAAGATTTCACTGAAACTGGAATAGCAATAAGACAAGTTACAGGAGCAGTGTGCTATTTCCAAAGGCTATTTTCTTCAAGGCCTGGAGAAGCTTCATTAGAAGAGGAAAAAGTACAATTCAACCAAAAAAGACATACACATTCTTTGCCTGTGTTCTAATTCAAAACAAATACTTAATTGATTCTTCCCTTATCACCGGCATTCTTCCGTGTTATCTGTTTGGTCCTAAAATTTTGGGCACATCAAAGTAAAAAAGTGTAATGAGATGCTAGCCACTCAAATGACTCATGATTTCATCCAATGCAACTATCTAAAAATGGCTCTCCAACTTCAATCATTAAGCCTAATATCCAACCCAAAAATAATAATTTTCTAAAGCTGTTTGTTAAAGCTTATTGAGTTAGTCAACTAACTTTCGCCTGTTGAAAAGATGAGCAAATAAAGGAAACCACGTCAATAGACGAGAAAACAATAGCTGTATCAAAAACTCTCTCCATCTAGTTCGGTAAATGCTCATTTGTATAACCTCAAATAAGGAATCAGAACAAAAATCCTTGCTAGTGATTCCAGTACTTTAAAGATTTAGTAAGTGACATTGCTTGTTACGCAACCAAAGGCAAGAAAGTACGAACATCAACATATAACTGACCAAAGATGCACTGAGCGGCCTCTTTTAACTAAAAAGAGCGAGTGTAATTCTTTAGAAGCTAAATCCCTGGAGAACCTAACAATGAAATCAAACCGTATGATGAAAGAGCCAGTAATAACAACACTATTATAATCTGATAGATAATGGACATATCATCAAGCCCGTCTCGAACACAATACTACTCTAAATAACACAATTAAAACAAATAGTTTAGGCAATTGTAAACAATCCTCATCCTATTAGAAACCGACATTGCTCTGGTTGTAATGAAAAATTGGAAAAATCAATGACGATTTGTATCCTGAATCGAACTAGTTATTTTACTGAAAGATAAGCAAGTTTGGAATGTCGGAGTGTCCAATATTTTGGCGGCAAGGAAATAAGGTGAGTAAGAAGAGACTGACCGGATTGGAAGAGAGGACGGTAGAAGACAAGAAGCCTCGAGAAGGAAGGTTGGAGAGGAATTTGGCGGCGGAAGTAGCCGTAGGATTTGAATCGGACGGCGGAGAAGATGAACCCTCCATGATGCCGCTCTAACCCTCGCGGTAAGGGAAGACAAGTTATGAATTAGGCGCGATCTTACCTTACCACCAGGAGCAGAGTCAATACACTAGTACATTTCTTCCTATCTTATGTTAATCCCCTATATTTAAGGCCCTTTTGAGTTGTAATAATCACTACTACTACTTCTTTTTTGCTCCTAACTAATTTCGAGATTAATAGTAAATCTCTAATATTTATTTGGTACCATTAACCTAATCACTTTTCTTTAACAATATTTTATTATTTGTACTATGTACAGATATTCTAAAGCTCTCTCGAATTACGGTAATTTTTTAATTATAAATAAGTTTTATATTATTTTATTATACTCTAAATAATTTTATATCAACTTGTCATGTTTTATATTTTCAATGTGTAACGCACGCTCTGGGAAGGGAAAGAGGTTTGGGGATTAACGACTTAAGATATTGGAACTTGGCCGCTGTCGGTAAATTGTTGTGGAGCATTATCAATGGTCATTCTAATTTATGGGTTGAATGGATTCGACAAAATAACTTTAGAAGAGTAAGTTTATGGGGTGTTTCTTTGAAAGCCGATTCTAGTTGGAGCTGGAGAAAGCTAGTTCAGCTCAGAGAAGTGTATAAAGAGGAGTATAAATTGGGGAATGGAACTTTGTTCTCGTTCTGGTTTGACCCTTGGCTATTCGAGAAATCGGTCAAGGATACTTTTCCCAATCTCACTTTTATTGATACTGATATTAGCAAATATGCTTTGGTTAGTGATGTTCTTCGTCATGGGAGTTGGCACTTTCCTGACCCTGCAAATGATGAGACTGCTCAAGCCTGGAGTTATATTCAAAATTCTGTCCAGTGTACCCCTACTCCGGATTCTATTAGATGGTCTCATTTGAAGAATGGCGATTTTACTATTGCCTCTGCTTAGCAAGTTTTACACCCAAAAAGCACTAGAGTTAATTGGTGATGATGATATTGATTGGTATTCCTTAGTTTGGGGAAAAAGGTCATATTCCTCGGTGTAGTTTTATTCTTTGACTCATTTTGCATAATAGACTTGGAGTGAAGTCCAGACTCTCGAAGTTGGGGATTGTTTCATCCGCTACATGTGATCTTTGCAAAAGTGCAGTTGAGAATGTTCACCATTTATTCTTTAATTGCCCTATTACTCGTATGGTCTGGATGAATATTGTTGGGCGTTGTCTGCAGCCTACTGTTAATTTTTGTTGGCGTCGAATTATTAGTTGGTTTTGTAAAAAGGCAAATCCTTCTTATCTTGTGTCCGGAGGATCACTCTTGCTTCTACGGTGTACCATATTTGGTTGGGCAGGAACAAAGTTTGTTTTCAAGGAGGCCTTTTTGATTCCAACACTGTAATTAGGTCTATTTGTTTCTATGTAAATTACGGTTGAGTAGTTTGCAGGTCCCTTTACTGTATAATATGAATATATGGGACTGATTGTGTAGGATTAGTTGGTTTTTTTGCTGGTTTTTTCTTTGTTCTAGGCTACATGTGTTTTGTAGGCCTGAGGTTTTTTTTGTATGTACTTATATGTTTTGCTTCTTCAATAATACTACTTTTTGACTTGATAAAAAAAACAATTTGTATTTACCAAACACTCCTTCTAGAAAAGAGTGCAAGATGACCAATTAGCATTTGGAATTTTGTATAACAATGAGTGCAAGATGTGAGAAAGAACTAATTACATACAAAATGTTGTATAACAACAACGAGGCAACACAACACGGTAAAAAGGATTGAAAGTCATTTTTGTCACTATCAGGCAATAAATTTGATGTTGAAATATACGGTTCAATGACGTTTGATTTCTACTGTGTGAACTTCGACTAAAAAAAACCTCCACAATATTTATTTCTTGTTGTAGTTGTTCCTTAACAAACATTATTTATGCACTTGTGCATCTCTACAACGTGGCATGAATGATTCTCAGTCGAGCTATATTGTAACATGCACAAACATAACTTCCCACAAAACCTCATCAAGAAAGAATGTAATAGTGATCAACAATGCACTGGTTTGGTGGGATCATGTGATATCTTTCAAAAATATGACTTACATAAGTGTGAAACACGATATTAGTGTCTTTGACAGTGTTGAATTTCTTTTTTTCTTGTATAATATTTCACAACACAAATCAACGTACATATCGAGTATATCTATATTAATAAATTCACTGAATAACTAGTGATTCATAATTTATTCCATTAAAGCATTCAAGTTGATAAACAAATACATTTCCAATGTAAATTAAAGCAAAAAAAGTAGAAGTATCCTCCATATCACAAACAACTACGAAATAGGAAAGAAATTACGAAGACAATCGGCTCCGTATCCTTTTGTAGTGTGCAAACTTTTGCTGTAACCTTAGAACACCCCAAAACCTATGCATTGCAATTGATTTTGTACTGTACTTGGTGATTTTGTGGAGCAAAATTGCCGACTACGGACACATCTATGTGTACTTAAATCCTAAAATTTTCATCTCCTCAAGGTGTAAACTAACTTAAAATGTATATAAAGAGTTCTAAGTATGTAAAATCAACAAAATACTTATGACGAGTTTGAAAAAAAGCTGGGAAAAAACTTGCACAAATAATGAGAGTGTGAGTACTTTATAGTATTAAGGGTGTTAAAATCATCCATAGTCATTAAAATATATTTTTGAGTTAATAAAGTCATTAAAATAATATATTTATGTCAAAATGGTCAAATACAACCCTTAAGAGCATCTCCAATGGTCTTAAATTTGTTGTTCTTTCAAAAGTTAAGAACAACAAAAACACTCCAATGGTTTTATGTTTGTTGTTCTTTCAAAAGGTTGTTCTTAGAATTAAGAATATAGAGGAGAGGAGAGACACAATAAAATTACATATTTTATGTCTAAAAAGTGGATTTTTGGTGGACCCCATCACCTCTACAACTCAACTTTTTAATTTTAAAATACTAAAAAATATCTCCAATATTTTTATATGTAAATTAATTTCATTTTTTTTTAGCAATAGAACTCACTTAAGAACATTAGTTGTTCTTTACCATTGGAGATGCTCTAACACTATCAAAATAATGACTAGACACCACATCAACACCATGTCACACTATCAATAAGAAAAATTGGCCACATGACAGTCACATGACTTCCACATGGCCAATTTTTTCTCAGTCATAGGTAACGTGGTGTTGGCTTCATTATTTCAATGGTGTTAGTGACCGATTCAGTTCTAGTAACTTTATTAATGAGTATATATTATTTTAATGACTTTGTTAACTCAAAATGTAATTTATTGACTATAATTCTACATAATCTCTACTTCAGTGATAAGAGTATAATTTATTGCGAATTTATGCTATCTAGTTTGGGATTTCTCTAGAGGGTGTTGCAATGAATACCGAAATATAAATTAGCTACTCAATTAGACTAGTTTTCTAATTTTCCTTTGCTACTCTATTTTACCTATAAAGAAAACAATAATAATAGTAATAAACTACAAGTTGTTAACAAATTGGGGGACTAGATTAGCACAAAGAAAGCAAAATGACAAACATACAGAAAATTATAAGGATAATGCAAGTTCCCTAGGCCCACGGAAAAAGTAGCAGTGACAAGAATCCACGTGTCACAATCACAGGGTGATCATCCACTGAACCTGTACGGAATTCACGCTCTCGCGCACATAGGATCGCCAGTTTTAGGAATGGGCGCGATTAACATTCGGATAACCAGTGTCTTTTTCTCATTATTTTACACTAGGATAAGCATGTACTCCGTTCAACGCGTTGACCACACCATCACCCACAATGCACCTTCACCAATCTCCTCCTTCCACCTGTGCAACCTCATCTTTCTACCGGTCTGAAATCATGGATACAATGGGATGTGATGCACAGGAATATTTTTCTCATATATATAATATTTCTCTGCTTTTGCGCACTCATTGAACAGAGAAGGGAAAGATATTTTTTTTTTGTTGATCATTTAGAAGGATCGAAAATGGCGAATGAGCAGGTGATTAAAGGGAGCGAAACGACGACGAATCAAGAGGGAAGTCCGAGGAGTCCTGAGGCGAAATTAGGGATGCAAGTGGAGGATCTTTGGGATGAACAAGGATCACAGTTGAGTCCTACTGAGAAGCTCAATGCTTGCTTTGAAAGCATCCCTGTCTCCTCTTTTCCTACTTCACCTGCTTTTCAAGGTTCCGTCTCGTCTTTTACATTTTTAAACGTAACATATTTTAATTTTCAAAACATCTATACGATCATATAAATTTTGTGACTGTTACGTTTATGTTATGTCTGTCTGTTCATGCTGAAATACAACGAAAAAATAGACAGAAGAATCAGAATCCTAATTATGACAAAATATATGTACTTCATTAATGTGTTTTTGAAAATAGAGCGATTAAACAGTGTATCATGTAAAAGCTTGGGGACTTTAAAATTATTTAGCATGATTGAATTGGTGTAATTTTTAATGAATTGATGGATGCTGCAGGTGTGGAGATAAGATCAGATATGAGTTTACCGGATGCTGTGAGAATACTAGCGGATAATAAAATACTGAGCATGCCTGTTGTGAATGTTGATGCGCCTGAGGATGCTTCTTGGATGGATAGATACCTTGGCGTTGTTGAGTTTTCCGGCGTTGCTGTCTGGATTTTGCATCAGGTCTCGTTTCTTTTTTCTTTTGTGTTTAACTTAATTAATTCCGGAAGAGCTAGAATCCAATCTTTTCAGCTGAATGCCATGATTTTCCATTGATGGTTATGTTTTCCATTTTGCATTTACATAGGAAATTAAAATCCTTTATGATTTTCAAGGAGAATAATCTTTCTTTCCTGATTATAACAAGAACTAGGATCTCGGTTTGTTTGTGTAATATATGGTCTCATGGCATTTCTCCTATTTACAAGTAATGTACAAAATCTTCTCTCTTTTTTTTGTTAGAAAGGTTAAGGAACAGACTGGAAAATGACAAGTTTTGTTTCAGTGAAATGACTGTTTGAAAATATTTGCCTTTTGTCCTCATTGAAGGCGGAATCCACTTTTTTTGAATAAGTTGTCTTGGTCTTTTCATGCTATATGATAGTATTTTTGGCTTGAGTGGTCCATTTTTATAGAATTATGATGGGCTAAGATTTTGATTCTGTTGTTTTAGTTGGATTTAGCCTTATTGGATGGCTGATTGTAAACTTTCATTTAATGTTATGTTCAGTCAGAACCTCCATCCCCAAGAAGCCGAAAATCTGGAGCAGCTCTTGCAGTAGAAGCTAATGGAATGACTAATGCTACAGGGCTTGGGACTTTAGGCCCTGAAGATGCTTCAGCAACTTCAGGAAATTTCTTCGAGTCTCTTACTTCTTCTGAATTCTATAAAGACACAAAGGTTATGATTTTAAAAAATAATAATTAATCCGATTCCCGTATTATCTTGCTATTTTCTAAATTTTGTGCATACCTGAAGGTTTTAATCTTGGAGCATGCAGGTTCGGGACATCGTGGGGTCATTCCGGTGGGCACCTTTTCTTGCTTTACAAGAGTCAAATTCATTTTTGACAATGCTATTGTTGCTTTCAAAGTACAAAATGAAGAGTGTTCCTGTGGTCAATCTCGGTGAAGGAAAGATTGAGAACATCATAACACAATCTGCTGTTATCCACATGTTAGCAGAATGTGCAGGCCTTCAATGGTTTGAAAGTTGGGGGAAGAAGAAACTTTCAGATATTGGACTTCCCGCCATGTCTGCTCATCAAATTACCAAAGTACGTCTCTTTTCGTTGTTAACCTGTTTTTAATATGGATTTTGAGAGTCTGTTAATGGTCATCTAAAGAAGGTATTTTTTATTTCTCGTCGTCACTGTGTGATTCTGGATTTGTTCGAAGGGATTGTGATTGGAGATAGCTTGTTATAGCTTCACACTGGGGTTCTGATCCTCTAAATATTTGCCAAGTGTGTTAGTTTAATATTCTTTAGCTACTGGTTGCTGATATACTTTTCAAACGGTCATTTAAAAGGTGAATGAAGATGAACCAGTGCTCCAGGCATTTAAGCTGATGAGAAAAGGGAAGATTGGGGGAGTTCCCGTTGTTGAAACCGGTGGCAGCAAGGCTGTAGGCAACATAAGTCTTAGAGATGTTCATTTCCTGTTAACTGCACCAGAAATCTACCATGATTATAGGTTTGCCTCTTTCTCTGACATCATTATTCTGTCTAATTTTGCCACTGTATAACTGAAGTATTTTACTTTTGGCGATTGAAGTTTGTATATGTGTGACAATATTGACTCTCTAAATTTTATGAGCTTGCTGGTAATAATGGCTACTACTCAACTGATACAAGACCTTTATAAATTGGACGCCTATTTCATCACAACTGGTCCTGATATATAACATACATTGGAATAAATAATGTCTAAATATGTCAAATAATGAACTAAAGTGGCATAGCTAAAAGCTTTTGGTGGGCTTGGTTTGACGGGGTGGGGTTTCTTGGTAATCATGATAGTTGAGGGCCGGGACCAGGGACCGGAGGCCTGCTTTCCTATTGGCTTTGCTTATGTTGACAAGGACATCATGCCATGAGAGATTGCGGGTGATTTATGACTGTCATGGTTATGCATTATTGCCATCTGAAATTGCAGCAAAGGCATCACTTCACTTTAATCTGATTCTGATATGGCATTTTTGACAGGTCTATTACAGCAAAGAACTTTTTGACGGCTGTTAGAAATTATCTGAAGGAACAAAATGAGAATACACCAATGCTGAATGGCATGGTTACTTGCACGAAAGAGTATTCTCTTAAAGAGTTGATAATGAAGCTAGATTCCACAAAAATTCATCGGATTTATGTTGTGGATGATGATGGGAATCTGGAAGGGGTGATCACTTTGAGGGACATCATCGCAAGACTTGTTCACGAGCCCCGTGGGTATTTTGGTGATTTTTTTGATGGAGTATTGCCGTTACCCCACAACGGCAGCGTTTAGGTCCTGTCATTGATGGCCTGGTTGTGTCCATATGATCTTCGATTGTATCTGCTCATGTTTTGTGGATCATCGTTGCCATCGAGAGTGTAAAGTAAGATTGTAATATATGCCTGGTGAGTTTCACGTAACTAGTTTTCCTATTGCTTGATGGTGCTCCATCCTCTGTACATGTCAAAATGAATGTGAGCTGCCTTTTCTTTTCATCGCAAAATGTATTATCTCGAGTCGACTTGTTCAGTTTGTTCTCATCAATGTTGAGCCTGGCCTGCAAGTAAGGTATTAACACTTCTATGTAATGCCATGTAAATTTTGGGTGCTTTGGCCAAGTTTCGATGCTTTTAAGTTTTCAGTGTTATTAATGTGAAACAGTTCATTTTTGTTTTATCGCCCTTCTTAGTGTTGTTTCTTTCTTGCTTATACCTTTTATCCCGTAATAGCTCCTCATTACTGGTCAATTACAGCTGGAACATGTAAAACCTGACATAAAATAAGAAGCCTTGTTAAAGTTAACATAGAATAAGAAGCTTTGTAAATGTAAACTGAAGGAACAGGCCATGTCAAAAGCCACCCAGATTGAGACATGTTCCCCTATTTCAAGCCAAGTCAAGTATTAACAAAAGTCCACGGTTATCCCAAAGCTGAATTGCTGCCCATTTCCACAACTTCCCTTTTCTTTTACCCAATGCTAAAACCATTGTCCATTTCCAGAAATTTTAATATACTTTTTGTAGACCATGTCTTTTGTGCACTCAACTCAACCACTAAATTTAAAGCTACTATGATATACTTCTTGATTGTGATATGTGGGTGGATATGTTAATAATTTGTGTGAATGAAAGTATCATATTTTTCTCATATATATACTTTAGATAGACCAGGTTATAATCAAACTTTTTACCCTTGAATATATAAGAAGCACTGTACTTCAAAAACACTTTAAATTTTTTTAGAAAGATTACGTTATCTAGCTTTTACAAATACACAGAACTGGAAAAATAAAGGATAAAAAGAAAAATATTCATGCGAAAAAATAAAACTATTAATATTCATCTGAGATTCATTATATTAGTTTTACACAAAATACAAGAAGTTCATAAAATAAAATATTGATGGTATGGTTGAAGGAAACTAAAGTATATAAGGCCCCAACTTTTCTGGAGGCCTAGGTAGCTGCTGCCTAGATGTCCCAAAGGCAGAGCCGATCCTCACATTGGTTTCTCTTTATCATTAAATGAAATCACCAACAGTATACAAAATATTAAGCAATATTTTTAGGATAATAAATAAGTTATATCTCTATTAACAAAATATAAAAAGGCTTAAAACAAATCTTCTACATTCTTATCTCATAAATGTTTGGGATTTAGTTTCTCTTTATATTTTCTTACATGAAATCATCAATAATGTCAAACAACAGTTTTTTAAGGACAGAAAAGAAGTTGTATTTATAGTAACAAAATCCATAAAGGTTTTAAAATATTTCAATTTTTTTTTTAAGATTGATAAACATATTATAGCTTCTCTCTATATATATCCAATTCCTCACATGAAATCTAAACCATATCCAAAAACCAAGATGTAATAATGAAAAGAGATACTATAATGCAAATAAAGAGTTCTTTGAAATCTTATATAATATGAAAAAGGTAAGTAAAAAAGGAGAAAGAAAAATGAACTTCTCATTGTATAGTTTGATACAATTGTTTTGTGTCATAACTATAGTGGTTAACCCTTCATTAGTAGTGGCTTGGGAAGTGAAGATGTCAAAAGATGAGCAAAAACAGATTTGCAAAGATATAGAGGATACTTCCTTTTGTTTTCAATATCTGATATCAATTCCTCACATCTCGAAAATCGATCTTCGTGATCTTTGTAAAATCTTCTTAAATGCTACACATAGTAAGAGTATGGAGACACATAATACAATTCAGTGGTTGTTTAATCAAACTGCTGATAAGTTTTTCAGAAGAGTATATTCAACTTGCTTAACTCATTTCGATTTGGTGATAAGCGATATTGTGGATATTGCAATTAGAGCCTTCAAATTTGGCGATTTTAAACAAGTATTAACAGGAGTTAATGGTGCCTTGAGTTATGCTGTAAGTTGTTTAGAGGAGTTTGATTATCCAGGACCTCCCTTGCCAATGGAACATTCACTTCGGCATAAGATTCAAGAGTTCGAAAAATTATGTGTTATGCTTGTTAATGTGGCTCATTTATTGATATAGTTATAGGATAGAAATTATTCTGTTTACTCATGTTAAGTTAATATATATGCATAATGCAAGTCATCTATTTATGATTTTTTTTTTTTTTATATGTTTCTGTAATTATTCTCAAATATGGAAGTTGGTATTATGTATTTGAAAATTTTGTATTTCCTTTCTATGGACTACGAAATTTAAGACTATCAATCTCCAATATGATAGTAGATTATATATATGAAATCCCAAATTATCATGCTTCAAGTGGATGTTCAAGTGCACATGGTCCGGATGGGTTTTCATGCAATGATGTAAAGCTTTTTGGAATATTATTGGATTATATGTCGTTCATAATTTTGTGTGATATACTATGGTATTTCTGAGAGGAATTCGAACACCATAATATTAATTCCAAAATTATAGATGTCATTCCTATTCGAATCACTTAAAATCGTTACTAAAATTCTAGCGAACATGCCTGCTATTAATGCTAGCAAAAGAGTTTATTCGAACTAGTTCAGTTTCATAAAAGCTCGACGGGTTATACATTGTATTATTGGTGCTTCTAAAGGGGTTATATAAGAATTGTTTTGATGAGAAGATGGGTATTAAGTTAGGGTCTCTGTTTTTGGGTGAAAAAAGGTTAACGGTAAAAAGATGAACTGAATTCAATTAAAATGTGCTAAATATAAGTAAAAGAGAACAAAACCTTAATAGTATAAAAGCTTTCAACACTTCGTATTGAAATAATATGTTGAAAGTCTTAGGCCCCGTTCTTTATGGCTGAACTGAACTGAACTAAATTGGTTGAAATGGCCGAATTTGGCTTAATGCATAAGGAATTTTGTTGAATTGAACTGAATTTTACTGAAATTAAACCAAAAAGAACAAGGACTTATTTGGGTTAGATTTTTTGCTTGATAGTTATGATTGGATCATAAATATTTTTACTTAAGTCCTCTCTAACCCAATATCGAGACACTCATATACTAGCATAATGGTTTATCTTGTCTGGTAAACTAGAACCCAATAGTAACTTTATAACGTTCCTTACTAACACATTTCAGTGAACTATCTAAAGACATGTTTTTCCCCTTTACAATGTGATGTTTTTCCCCTTACAATGTGAGATCATTCATTGATCTCTCGATGAACTGATCAGATTCAAATAGTGACATCTTAGTATGCTATTCGGATATAGCCGTTCACTTTTAAGTGTCATCAATCAAGTGGTCGTTGATATCCACTTTCGTGGCAGAGAGTAATAATCCATCGCTTGATTCATGATTCGTTATCACAATCTAAAGCTCACCTAATTGATGTGTATTAAGTACGTAGTTAAAGACTTGTTAATCCCTAAATATTCACTTAATCTCTCCACATCACGCATAACCTCAAAATTAAAATGATGAAAAAATAGACCGCATAAATATTACTACTTAAAATGTTTCATTTTTCAATTTATTATTGATCATTTGGAGAGTTTCAAACTTAAAAAAAATCTTTACTCTGAGTATTTATTTGTATAACCATTGTGATTGATCTGAAAAAAAAATACAAATAACAAAATGTACTATTTTTTTATTTAATAATTTACCCAAGTATCTGATATCTAAACTTTAGTAATATCTTTCTTAACTTTTCAATCCGACATAATTACACTCTTGTTATATATACATATTGATGCCTCGAAAAGAATATCATTTCATAACAAAAAAAATACTTTAAGCAAATTTGAAAGTTAAGGGATACATGATCTTAAATAAATTCAGAAAATACTATTACCACAAAGGAAAAAAGTGTTGAGAAAATTAAGAAGAGAATAGATAGAAAGAGAAAGCAAAGAATTAGGGGAGTGAGTGAGTGGTAGGATGAATGTTAAAGTCCGTCCCATAAAGGGACAAGAATGATTAATCCGGTAGAGGAATAGTGGTGCATTCCATATATAGATGATGTAACTTGTCTTGTGTCTACATTATTAATTAATTAAGCAAACTGAAAACTCAATTCAAATTAATTCTGAGAGGCTGAAGACAAGACATACCACGTTGTTCATCTGCAACCAATATATGAGGAACATGGTGGAGCTCTCACATGGGACAAAATACCAACACATTTGCCTTGCACTAACTATTTTATTGGATGGGTGCTCTGCTCTTCTCCTTTTTTCACACATTTCATAATCATTGCTCATCACTTCTCTACTATTTTTACTCATCCATTGCCCTTTGTATATAGGAATGACATTCAATTTTGTTGTATGTGGGAATGACATTCAAATTTGCATTTTGGTAAGTGTGAACATAATTTTCAAGTAGAAAACTATAAAATTTTGTATTAATATTTCTAATTTGGAGCATTTCTTGATCTTCTTAATAGTAGATAAATACAATAATTTTAAACCTCAGTAACAAAATCGGTAAGATGAAACTCTTGCTTGGATCCAGAGAGTGTCGCACCTTGATTTGTCTTTAAAGCTAGTTACACCACTATGTATTTACATATTTTCATTTACAAAGTGTTGTTTGCAATCCCAATAGCATTTCATTACATTGAGGATCAAATTTATATAGATCCCTTGTAGTTAAGATCAGTTTGAGAGAAGAGTTACTCTCTGCCGGCGGTAACCCATGATAACGTTGTGTGCCGGAAACTCTTGGAAGTCGGCCCAAGCTTCGCGCTCTTATTATTCTTGTTGCTTCATTAGCGCCGCATAAGTGGTTCAAATCTCACGAGGAGACTTTGGTATGCAATGATGATGCATGTATTAATACAACTAATTCCTTTTGCACTTTTGGGAAGATTATTCGAGATTTTACTGACTCTTGCTTATTTTCTAAATGATGTGGTTGATCCATCTTTAGCTGAGGCTCCAACAATTAAAGAGGCTCTCAGTTGGATTAAAACACTCGGGTTTAGTCAAGTAAGAAGTACGGTCGATTGTTTATCCAATACTGATTGAGTGATGTTCTCTTCTTAGAGACTTGAACTCATGTTCTATCTCTTTTATAAAACATTCAAGAGACTTGGTGGCTTCATTTGTTAACAAAAGTTGTTAGTTCTAGGTCTGTAAAACATTCAGGATACTTGGCAGCTCATTTGCAAGCAAAGGTTGTAAGTTCTAAATCTGTTTGTGGTTTGTCGGCAATATGAACCGCCTATATCATGGATGTTTTGCCTGCTGATTTAAATTAATGAAAGCTTTCTTGTATAAAAGAAAAAATCAATTTGACTTAATTATGGATAAGATTAATTTATTGAGTAACCCGTTTGTTAGAAGTAGTTGAATAATAATACACATACACTAGCTGAATAATAAGTTGTACTTGATCCATCCATGGCCCTTTGTCTAGTATTAGGAAGAGCAAACTGAATTCCTTGTTGAATAGGCCGACAATAAAATGCTATGATGTGATGTCTAAACTTTAAAATGTTAAATCATGTGAAAAAAGACAATTTAACACTCAACATTGTTTTAGTTACCTATACGACATTAATTAATTCACATCTTTTTCATTGGTAACAGAGTCCTTTTCATTCTTCATCATGAAACTTACCTTAAGATCAAATTATCATCTCAGATCTCAATGCTCAGAAAATGTAAAAAATGATAAACATTCTAACAACTTCAACTCACAAAACTCAGAAACTGCATCTGCTAGCTCAAAAAATTGATGAACAATCCAACATTTAACCTTCATATACTTTGTTTCTACTAATGTAATAAGCCACCGAATTCTAATTCAGCTATATCCTTCAATTCCATTTTCACACCGCTCAAACTTAACCGAGTCTCCAGATTCATATCACGTCATATATTACAACATGAACTCAAAACAAGAATTTGATCAAGTGAAGCACCAGTAATCTGCATCATACAAGTTCATAGAATGTTGATTCTCCAAATTCTGGTTTCCCTTATTGATTCTAAGAAATAGAAATTCGAAAACGCAATCTAATTAGTAAGAAAAAGCACACATGGAAGGAAGTATACACCAAAAGCAAAAGTACTTGCATTCACATCTATCACCAACAATGCATGCTAAGTTCGGTGCATTACATTTGACATGTGAGACGTTAACTCCAGCAGATTACATCACACAATTACATAAACCTGCACTTCTTTTTGAATTTCTTCACCTAAAGGTAGTGGTTAAGTGTGGTTTCTGAGTTCATAGTTAATACTGTTTTAATCAACATAAGACCTTCAAGAAACACCTAAACTGAGATGTCAAATCATCTTTCAGTAACTAACTGTTCACAACATGAAACTGAATCAAATTGCACGAGCCATTAGACTGCTGTCCATATGCTGGAAGACAGCCAGCCATTTTAGAACAACATGACAATAACCACGAAGCTGTAATCCCTACTGTCGGGATCTATCACACCTCTTTCTTAATCAATCTTGTTATAAAAGAAAGTAAAGATCTCATAGCTCAAACAAATCTACTATCTTCAGAAACATTTTTGAGAAGTTGCACTAGCAAATATGAAACATGTTAAGCGAAAACTTCTAAGAAAATTGCACGCTATAGTTCGAAAAGTACAGGCACCAACACTTCGGTGTTGATGGTGATTCATGGCAGTAAAATACATGAACCAGAAAATATCAAAATTAAGTTAAAAAAAAGGCTATAGTCTATAATACATGTACAAAGCTTAACATAATATATAAAAGGACCACTGTTTAACTAATGCAGAAACCTGTGATTAAAACATCAACACCAGCAAAATACAAAAAGCATACCATTCAGATACATTAAATAGATGAACACCATTCCTTGTATCCTTGATAAGTTCACAAGCATGCTTACCTGATAAGAAATCTATGAATTTTTTCTTCTCAGGTGGTGAATAACAAGAGGTACACCTTCAAACATATCTGGCAAATAATTCTCTAAATCCTCTGCTGTGTACTTTATATATTTCCCAGCATGTCTCCCACTCTCTAGCTGGCTTCTGAACCTTCCCACAAATGAACGATAAGCTGGTAAAACCTTTTCAGATATCGAGATTCGAAGCTCTTCCCGAAGCTGAGGATCAGGGACTTTCCAACTGGTCTGAATCCTATAAATGTCTTCAAAGCAAGCATTAAAATTCTTAAACCTGTCTTTCAATGCTACTTTAGATGCATTACTTGAACTACCGCCAATTCCTTCATCTTTCAAACAAGACAAGGCCTTACTCCAAGCTGCTCTAAGATAAGCAGTGGCGTATTGCCTTATCTGGCCACGACGTTTTCGAACCCATTGATCCCCCACTGTTTTGATGAGTTCAGAACCCTTAACCTTCTGCACTATGTAAAGGATATTATTCATCAGAAATATATACTGCATCGCGCCATCTTCGTAGAGTTTCGATTTCTCCTCAAGATTTGATTCCAAAATTGATAACAAAGCCACCAACCTCCTTGCTATAGGAGTTGGAGTCTCTATATCATCATTTTGAATGTTACTGGATTCATCTTCTTCATCCTCCAGAAGGGAATTCAACGTTCCGCTATAATCCACAAGCAGTTTCACATAATTCATAACATAGCGAGTAATAGGATGAATCTCACCGTTAAGCATTGGCTTCTTAGAAGTCTCACTCTTTACAGCATTCTCAAACTCTGCAAATGTACCTCTAGCAGCATCTCCAAGTCCAGCAAGTACTGCCTTTGCCTCACTGCACACGAATTCATCAGTTATCATGCTCTCCAAATCAGGAACAACATCTGATATAGCATCATACATATCCAAAATCCTGAATAGTTTCTCCGAGGATCTCCTTGCAATGGACACCGCCTCCCCAAAATTTAACAACTGCATCACACAACCTTTAGCAGTCTCATTGAAACAAACTTCCCGAGCCGAATCAGACCCACTAAATATATAATCACAAAGCCTCTTCTCCCCTGTTAAAAGAACCCTCACCCCGATTTTCACAGCTTGTATCCATTTCTTCATTTTCTCATCCAAACTCTTCCAATCAATCTTCTGAACCTCTTCAATACTCAATCTCTCAACACCCAAAATCACTAAACACTCATCCAAAGCATCTCTTCTCACATTACTATACACCTGAACACACTCCTTCTCATACCCGGATCGAATCATCCTTTCCGCAATCATCTTCAACTCCTCAACAGAATCACCATTAATCAAATCAACACAAACATCATCCCCTAAACTCCCACCACGCTCATGAAAGCACCGACTTTCATTATCAACCTCAGCAAAGCTCTCAAATTCATCATCAATATCACCATCATTCGACACAAACGAAAGCGAAACCCTTCTAATCGAACCATACAACCTCTCAGAATCAAGAGGGACCGTGTTCCTAATCAAAATATGACGAAACTCATCCTCTAACCTCGACATAGCAACCTGAACAGCAGTCTCAGCGCGGTCAACCACTTCGTTATCAGACCGGACAGAAAGATCATCCAACATATCTAAAATATCATCAATAGCACCAAGATACTCACCAACATGTTCGGGGGATTCATCCCAGGAGGGAGGATGGGATGAATCCCAACGGAGAATAACACGTTCGGCGGTATCAAATCGGGAAAGGGAATTGGGATCATCCTGAACCAAATCGGTGATATTAGATAAGCGATTATCGAAGCTGGAGAAGATGAGAAGCATATCTTCACGAACGTTCTTAGGGGTGTTGAGACTTTTAACGATCTGCTGGGCGGTGGCGAGGACGCGATCGTCGGCGCCGCCACCGAGACTGGTGGTAGTAGTGGTGGTCATGTCCTCGTTATTCGCAATTTTATTAGGGTTAGGGGGAAATAGATTAGTAAAAGAAGGAAAAGAGAAGCATTTGGGGGAAAGAAAGTGAAGGGAGTGTTTGGGAATTAATAAAGACTAGGAAGGAAGGAAGGAAGGAAGCTTAGATAGCCATGGAATAGAAAAGGAACAAGACTTATCGTTCTGATTACTACTCTTCGTCTCAAATCTACTACACTCATCATTTCATTTCATTTTCTCTGCGGTTACTTTAGTTTCCTTATTTCTATGGGCTTTGGGGATTTTCTATTGGGGGCCCATCTTTCTTTCTGACATTGATTTTTTAAGTAATATCTCAACTGGATATTTTGTTTTTGCGGAACTTAATTGGAAACTTTTGGTCGTATGTAATAAAATAATGAAATAAATTTGTTACGCATTAATTGACTATTGGGGAAGATGATTCGTAATGTTGTTTTCACATTCTGCCTTTGTATGTTTTAGATTATTTGGTTTGTTCACTGTTGTTACTAGGAAGATGATTCAGCAATTGATTAGGTGGTAATTTCACGGATTTGTGATTAACATTCCGTGAGTGTAGTGTACTTCGTGAAGCATTCATTCGAGAAGATAATTTTAGTACTTGACTTATTGAACAATTTTTTTAATCAAACAAATAAAACATCGTAAAATTCTGCAAATTTTGTATTTTTAAAATGGAATAGAATTCTTTCAAGTTGACATATAATAAGTCTCTAATATTATACATAGATGCATTAAATTTTTCATTAATTCTCTTTGAACATATTAGCTTCTTTGTAGGGCAACTCGGTTTTGTGTATAAATTGTAATCCAAATTTTGTTTAACATGTCTTTCCGTATTGAAGGATTAAATAAATATGTTATCATTCCATATTTTACCATGTCCCATAGACTAATAAAAATTGTTTGTTACGCCATGTCGACTTACATGACTTAGTCAATGAGTCGTACATGCAACGTCATCCGAGTGAATAATCAAAGCTTTAAGGGAGTTCTCTCTCTTCCGTGGATCCTATTTCCTATTTAGTAAACATGTCTCGAATAGAAAAGTTTCTACTAATTCGGGAACAAGTTCTCGAATCTTCTTGACCGACTCTACGTGGTAGTACCAAAATAGTCCTAAACCGACTAGGACTATGATCCTATTTTCCTGATATAAAGATAGGTATATGCATACCTCAAGCTACGTTCATAACACTTAATCTCTTGAGTAAATTCTTCCTTCCATCACTAATTCAATCAACTGACTTAAGTATCAGAGAGGAATCGCCAGTCAACGGCCCTTCTCAGCTTACGTTTACTATTTTGCAAATTTAATAGTTTACATGGATATCAAAATTAGTTCACTGATAACAAATTACATGATCAATATATAATATTTTGTATCCATTAGTTAATTACACGATTAATAACTTATATCGGCATTTGGCTATCTACTTTATATTCACTTCTACCTATCATCGATTGTTTTTATTGAGCTATTTTCTCTCTTCTTGTTGTAACTCGAAGTTGTTCTTTACTTTTCGATGTTTACCGAAATAACTTGTACCTAGAGCCCCACATTATGCCATACCCATAGGCCGAGGCTTGTCATCGGTTGCACCTTTGATTTCTAAGCAGAGCATATACATGAAGGAAATCTCCATAATCATGGCGCCTCCATACTGGAAATCATGTTCTCCCACGTGGCTTTCCTTAAGCGGTTTGGATTCCTAAATAGTAAGATTTCTAGTTAGTCTGTTATTTTTTGACAGTCCAGCTCTTTTTAAACAGGGTCACCGCCCTCCTTCTCTATATAAATCTATTCCGAGGTAAGTTCAAGTTCTAATTATTGATCAATCAATCTCTTATATAGCTCAAACATCCAACTCCGTAAATGAAAAAAAATAGTCTTCTTAGTAGTATATTATTTTAAAATTCTTTATAATACAGATAAAATTTTAAAGAACAACAAAGAAATTCTCAGCATATATTATAATAATAACAATATATAATATAATACAATTATTAGATAAAAAAATCCAATCAAACAATTTTATATAATTTTTTTTTATATAAATTACAACGAGCAAGATTCGAGTTTTGATGAGTGTACCAATTGAGTTAATAATTGGTAAAAAATTTATACAATTTGAGAGCTTAAAAAACTTTTTTATGTAGAGTGACCAAATACAATCATTGATCATGTGAGCACAACTGTTTTGTATATGTTTAGGTGGAAAATTTGGCTGATTTAAAAACTAGGAAGTTTCTAACAGTTGACTCACTGTTATGTTTGAATATTATACGCTATGCTTGTTAGCTGACCAAATGAAATCAAAATTTCCTTAAAGAAAACAAATGTAAAAGAATAATTTGACCAACTAGCTAGGTTGTGTTCAGATTAGATCCTAGATTTGGACCAATACTGTCTGTCTCGGTCAAATATGGTACCCTGGATTTTTCTTATTTTTCTTTTCAGTTTATTATTGCACAGTAAATTATTTGACAGAGTTGGTGAGAAAAGCAGTAGAGAACATATGAGAAGTGAAATTTAACTGATGAATACTTCAAGAGATCTACGGTTCAATAATCCTATTTTGTTAACCTTTTTTTTAGCTCATTGTGCTCGATACGGCCTTGGTGAATTAGAAGTTTGCAAGTTCTTTTTCTCTTTTTGTTTTACTTAGGAATCCACATATTTCAGCTACTTATTATGTCCAACACATTCAGTTAAATTATTTCTTACTCCAATAATAATAGTTAAGAATCAAAAGCAATTTTTCAACTTTTAAACTCCGACACAATCATCAGATTAGAAAACACATCTTACTGTATCAAACTATTCAAGGAGCAAAGTGATACCATGGTAAGTATCTCATGGACACATAGCGGCACATTGACCGGTTGATCTACCGTTCCCAACATTTCCTATGGCACTTGCACAGAAGATATGCATTCCTTTCTCATTAATTGTTTAATGCAAACTTTACAGTAATTTCCATTTCATTACTCCTAAAATCCAAGAAGGATCCTCCTTTTTCAGTACCTTACATGTCATCGTCAACCATACAATACAAAGAACTTGTGAGTATCATCATATCATATCCCCAAACATCTCCACATATGAACTTAATGCATAAGAAGTCTTCGCTCCCCAAATTTTGAAGATATTATCCTCGTAAACTTTGCTAAAGTGATATACTGACCACGTGAAGACCTATTGACCTTTACAAAACTTGCTTAAAGGTAATACACGCTTCAAGTTATCCCAAATCTCAATTTTCCTCTGCCACATAAAACTTAAGGGAGTTAAAGAACAGGGCCAAAGCCAGTTCAAAGGGTTAACAGAATCCCCAAATGTGAAGGCGCCAGATTAGTCAAATTATTTGACCAATTATAGAGGAACCTAGGAAGTATATATACAAGAAAGGAAACCCTTGCTTTATAAACCAGTTATACCTCTAGAGTTTGACACATACTGATTTAGAAAACCACATTCCATTGTGTGTGTTATGCAATTCAGAACATACTGGTTTTTCTGTATACATAATGATAAATTCACATAACTAATGTTGGTATGCAGTCATAGGAATCAATTAAATGTATTATAACGTTAAGTAATGGGGAAGTCAGAAATTCAGCTAGTAGAGGACTCATTTCGTTCCGACTATCTATCTAAATCACTTACATACCTTTTTTCGTATTTCCATAATTCAGCTAATATACATCAGAAGAAGTAATTGATTTCCTGAAGCAATCGTATGATATCATTCATAATGGGGACGTCCGAATTCCCCTATGAGAGGACTTGCCCAAAATGGAAGGAGTAGCATTCTACTTGTTGACATTTTCCCTTCTACATCTCAAATTATTATCCATCTTGCTCATATTTCCTGATTTTTCAAGAAACAAAAATGTAAAAAAGAGAGACTACAGTTGCTTCACTTCATATGAACAAATATAGTGAAAATAGACAGAAGTTCACCAACTTAATATCATATCATTTATTCAAATTGTAACTAATAAAGAATGATTAACTTTATAAATAAAAAAGCTACAGTACTCATGAGTTTAACTAACCAAATAATGTTGTTGATCAGACTGGTTCATAACAACTACACGTCTACACAAACAAGTTGACAAATTGAATTATATTGTAGGCATTTACAAACCTCAGGAAGAACGAAATATGTCTTCAAAAAGAAATCTTAAATCGTTGAATCTATTGCAACAGGAACTAAGACACAGCCAAACAAAAATGTGAACAACAGCACCCGATGTTCTTCATTCGGGATAAAACCAATTTGGTTAAATTTGTAGTTTTCTTCTCGTTTTTTTCCCCCAATTTGGTTAGAAAAATCTATCAATCCCATTGCTACACAATACTTATCTCTCATTGCTATGTTCCGGGAAACCATAAATTCACCTAGGAGAGGACTCCTTCGGTTCTGAGTTCTGACTATCTATCACTCACGTAAGGAACCCTTTTCACATTTCCATCACTCACGTAATTTACATCACAAGCAATTGGTTTCCTGAAGCAAACTAGATTCAAAGTAGAAGACGTACCATAATATTTGAGGCGATTTGAGGCACACAGATACAATAGACTGTTTGTTTACTGGGATAATTGTGTATTTGATGTCCCACCCTGCCAAGGAGAAAACAAATTGATAAAGCATAAGACACTTAATCCGGCCCATATTTGCAGCGAGGAGTAGACAAAAGTAAAAAAACAAAGTTGAATTTCAAGTAGGACACTTACAACGTCAGACAACTGATCTCTTATGTTGTACATTGCCTTCACCATTGTTTCTAGCGTATCTTTAGCTGATTGAAACTTTACATCCACGTCTCGTGAATTTGAAAGAGTATCATTTTGAAGCTAAAAGAAGAAAAATATCAATGCCAATTCTTTATCTATAAAACTTTCGAAAACGTCAATCCAAGTAATCGTAAAAAGCAATCAACAGTTAGCAAACACCTTCAAGTTTATGATAGCCACTGGTTCCGCCAATTCACCTCCATCCTGATTAGCCATATTCCATGTCATCGCCTTCAACCGCGGCAAATTAACCTGAACAAAGTATTCGTTAACAGACAGTCATGTTCCAATTAAAGATCACTCGTCACCGAGCATAACATCTACACATCTACAGCTACTCAACCTGATTTTTAAATATATCATGTCGCCATTCGCTGAGAAACTTCTGCAGCAAAATAGTTAAAAGCCTTTGCAATTCAGGCAGAACATCGTCGGGGAACAGCTTGTGAATGTCATCTTTGGTTGTATTGTCATAAACACACCTCCGAATCAACATTCGAAGACATACGAGCAGCTACACAACGGAAACAAACTATAAATTTAAAAGCTAGTAAGAACTAGAATAACCTAGTTTAAGTTATTGTTGACGGTTTGAAGAAAGACAGACATACGGGGTCAAGGTCGGAGTCGTTTTGGAGGTGAAGCATCTGAGAGATGAGGTGGCGGTCGGCGGCGTCGAGACCGGTGGCTCGAGTTCTCCATAGAGCTTGCAGAATGTACTCCACTGATTCTTTCGAGTTTGCTCGCAGCAGTAGTGGCAACTCATTCCAAAAACTATGCTCCATTTCTTCTGTTTTCCCACAATTTTCATTCTATTTTATTTCATGTGACTATTGGTCCGATTTTTTAGTTCAATTGATTAAGTATAATATAAAAAATGTTGCTAATCTTATTAGCTCCAATTTTCAGTTGGATTGATTTCTTTTACTCACAATAAACTAAATTGAATTATTCATTGAATATCTAATAAATTCCGCTAAACTCACCAAATGTATTGGATGTAATTAAAAAACAAGCATTAGTTACACTACCTGTCTACTTTCCTATCAAACTAGATTTTTATTGGATTGTCTATAATAGTACCTCTCCACTCTTTCACCTTTCCTTTCTCCTTAGCGATTCCGGGAGTTAAACAAAATGCGGTTTTAAAATAACTGATCAACCAATTTGTGTTTGTTCATCTCGATTTCACGAATTGATCATATGGCTAGAGTACAAAAGCACCCAGAAAATGGATCAATGAGCAAACAGAAGGTAAATGATCGGGTTGTGAATTACAAATGGTTTAGGGTTATAATTGGTGATGGTACATTGCTCTAGCAATTTTATATCGAGGAAAATTTGTTACTACGAATTTAGAAAAAGCAAGAAAATATTTTGGCAGTCAATTGTAACTTGTAAATATGAAACTAGCTATTTAAGTTTAAAGATGTTGTCAAGGAACAATATTTAACTCTCAGAATGGCAAGAAAACAGCAATGATAAACCATTTAATATTACCACAATATTGGAGGGGATGGCTATATTTTTGTTACATCAACCTCATCAACATATTTGTAGTATGGCTCCCATGTTCGGTTGTTCTCTTAACAAGTCAAAAAAGCAATATTATTGAAACTCCAACACCTATCAGATCAGAACAGACCAATTACCACATCCGCCTATCATCGCTGGCATAACCATAAAAAAGATCATTAAAAAAGCGTGAGCCGTTATTAAATGTTACAAGCATCTGGTATACTTCGGACTCTTACGTGAAATTTCCGAAAACAATCACATAAAAACAAATAAAGTATCCGCGCAAAAGATTAAGCATTATGCTTTTGACTTCTGACTGCCTATATAAAACCACTGTCCGGAATAAACATGCCAAGATAGTGAACTAAAAAAAGTCTATACTTTTTTGTGTTTCCTTGAAAAGCATAACTGATATTCAATTTAGAACCACAGGAATAGTAAGAGAGGAGAGAACCATATTGAACAATTCATCAGGAGAAATTAGCAATGATTTAGAAGTAGAAAGAAGTGCAGAAACATCGTACACTCACTCCATCCTACTAATTTCGTAAGCGTGCAATTTTGCTTCGTCAATCTCATCATCGGAATCACTCTTGTCACTACCACTGCCTTTGTTCTCACTGTCAAATAAGCCTACAGGGCCATGAATTTCTTCCTCTTTCATGCGTCGTAGACCAAAATCAGAAGGATACACAGCCACTGACAAAATTTCTCCACCTTTAGGAAGAAATGAGGACAACACTACATACAAGTCAACAGCCTACACAACCCAAAAATGAGCACACTCAATAAAAGCCTAGAAATAAAGAAATTATATTAACAAACAGAAACAAAATAGGAAAAAATGCATAGAAATGTCATCTTTCTTATCCAGTGTCCTTATTTATCGATAAACTTCAGCAACATACTATTACTTTTAATGACATTGCTAACTGAACAAGCAAAAGATAGCTCCCCGATTGTAATCTCTTTTAAGATGACTAAATAAACCAGATTGATATCTTCCATAGAATCAGAAAACTGAAAATCAAGTTTTGCTTTAGTATGCAGACTAGAAATTGAAACAACATACCTGGACATGCCTCCAGTCCATTTTAACAGCTGCTAACCTACGAGTTCCGTCTTCCACAATTGCTACATTTTCAACCTGTTACACACAATATACAAATCAAATACTGCACGCACTAACAAACATTATGAAGAACACAATCTCTTAATTTGAACTTTGATCATTCATTGTCTGCAAGATTCAAATCAGATAAACTGAAGTTCTACAAAGATGAAACTAGTCATTCAACTTGAAAGGCGTTATCAAGGAACAAGTAATCGATATAACGGCAAGAAACTAATTATAATGATTTCAATATATCACAACATCGGAGAGGATGATGAACAACTGACCCTTGGATGGTTATGTTTTGTTGATAGAAGAACTACACCAACTTTGTTAACATATGTGCATCACGGACGCAATATGGCTCACTTGTTAATATAATAACAATAATTAGTAAAAGAAAAAACAAAACATAACAGTAATTGGCAATAGAAAGTTATGACTAGTGATCAACAAAAGAACTAACACTTGTAACAAAAAAAAAAAAGGAGCTGTATGAACAAGTTACTTAAACAACGTCATGTAAAAGTGAACCGCTTAACGATGACGGGAGTTTCATGCATAGAATACGGTGTGCTCAGACTGAAATTTTATTATCATTCAGCTGAAACATGTCAAAACAAAGAAAAAGCCTCAAATTTCTATCTAGAATTTGTATAAAATTACAGTTACAGCTGGTGCTTATATCACAGTTTCTAAAGGAAAAAGGCTAAAAAATGAACAAAAATTTGGCAGAATTTCAATCCTCCAATGCATTTTTGCGCCATCACCAATAGTCCCCACAAGAACAACTCCCATCTTTAAAATGATGGAATCTGCTTCCATCCTTCACCACAATTTCCCTTCTGGCAACCATAGCTATTAGCTTTATTGCTTTGTGGCAATCGCTACAGAGCCGGTGGCCCTGAACGATTTGCAAAGGTTTCCAATATGGAGTATTAATCAACCCGAAAGCGATTGCTAGCTTTTCACTATGGTACAACAACAAATTCTGTTCTTGTTCATCCACATCTGGGAGCAAAGTTTCCTCTGGAACATATCCGTGTTTTGAAATTTCTTTCATCAAGCTATCGACCTTTCGGTAGAGATCTTTTCTCTGGGGATGGGATTTATCTCCGGAATTGAAAACATGTGCCCTCTTGTTAACTTCAATCCAACTGCTTGCCTGATGCATTCTCAAACCTTTTCTTCTCAAGGTCTTGATAACATTAGCAGCTTCCTTCAATTTTCCGGAGCTGTTGTATATATTCAAGAGCACCACGTAGTTGTTAAGCTTCTCAGGTTCCATCCCGTAAAGCTTTTCAGCTGCCAATTTCCCAAGCTTTAAGTTTTCATAAACCCGACAAGCTGTTAAAAGTGCATCCCACATGTTTGCTGTAGGCGTGAAAGGAGCACCTCTTATGAAAGCAAAAGCTTCATCTAAGAGCCCCTCCCTACCTAACAATTCAACCATACATGCATAGTGCATTGCCCGAGGCTTAACTTTGTACTCTCTATCCATAGCTTGAAATATTTCCCACCCGCGCTCTGATATACCTGAATAGCTACAAGCAGATAAAACAGCAAGAAAAGTGACATGGTTTGGCCGTATTCTTTGTTGAAGCATCCGCTCAAACAACTCAACTGCCTCGTCTCCCCGACCATGATTTCCGTATCCAGCAATCAAGGTATTCCAGGAAATGACATTCTTGTTAGGCATCTTCTCAAAAACATGTCGAGCATTTTGTATTCGCCCCCATTTGCTGTAAAAATCAACAAGTGCTGTATTTGCTACAATATCTGATCCAAAACCATGTCGAACCAGAGCAGCATGAGCTTGCCTAGCATATTCCAAAGAAGCCAATCTTGTACATATTCTCACTACAATGGAAAATGTGAAATGGTCCACTCTAACACCGGAATCACGCATCTCAACATACATATCTAAAGCTTCCTCACTATATCCATGAAGTGCATAACCTGCAATGATAGTATTCCATCCTACCGTGGTTTTCTCCGGCATATCATCAAAAACACAATGCGCATCTTCAATGTCTCCACATTTAGCATACATATCAATCAAAGCACAAGAAACAAATATATCATACCCTTCCCCCATCTTCAAAGCGCACGAATGCAATTGCCTCCCTACCGAAATCAATCCCAACCCGGACGATGCTTGGATCATGGTAGCAAATGTCCGAGACCCAGCCTCAGATAACTCCTCCCACATAACTAAAAACAACCTAAATGCTTCCACATAATCCCCCACGTCCACAACCCCCCGAATAATAGTATTCCAAGAAACAATATTCTTCTCCGGCATTTCATCAAACCATTTCCTTGCATGGACCATCATCCCGGATTTAACATGCATAAGAAGTATTCTATTTCTCAAGTACTGATCAGGTTCAAAACCACTATCCATCATATAATTAAACACTCTCTTCACCCCAGGAACAGATCTTAAGCCTATACAAGCAGTAACCAATGCATCATAGGTGCTAAAACCCATCTCAAACCCGCCATTAAGCTCGAAAATCTCGAACAATTCAAGTGCCTCTCTGTATCTTCCATGAAGTACTAATTTTTCTAACTGACAACAGAACCTAGCACTGGGTTTTTTTATCTGGGTATCTGGAAATCTGGGTTTTTCTTCAATATGGGTTCTAGTTTTTGAAGGTTTGGGTTTGGGCAATGGTTGAAGACCTTGATCAGATGAAGAACACCGGACCGGACCAAATTGATACCCAGATAATAAAGTATTGAGCTTTACACCCCTATGATTTATGGGGTGGGGAGGAAAGGTTGAACTGTGAATTGGGGATGAGATAGTTTGGGAATGCAACAATGGGATCTCCATATTTGGAGTTATCAAATGAATGAATCAGAAAATAAATTAGCTTTAGAACAGAACAGAAGTAAATGAAACTTGCCCTGTTTTGCAGTTGAAATTGAAAATGTGTCTGTTCTGTCTTCTTCTTCTTCAACATAGCTTATGGAAGTTTGGAAGTGTAAATTATTCTGTGCCGCAGCATTGAAATATCCGCCCTGATGAAAGTAGTTGTAGCAGTTAAGGAGTCAATTACGCCTATAGTCAAAGTTATTCTTAAACGACACAGTTTATAAAAAGTGAGCTAAATTACAAAAACAACCTTTGAAAATCAAGTGAACTTCGAATCATCCGATGAGCTTCACTTATAATTTCAGACAACATTCGAATTTTGAGAGGAGAAAAAGAGCAAAGAAAAAGGAACCTTGGAATGTTCTGTTGAAGCGAAGCAGATGAATTAGGGATTTGATTCTACTAACGTTGCTCAACTTCTTTCGGAGCTACAAGGTTTTCTAGGTACTGATTTTTTCACTTGTCCTTTTTCGTCCAACCGGGATTTTCAATCCTCATCTGTTCATCAATTTTTATTATGCTGGGATTTCTATTTGTATGTAAATTGAGCAATTTCGCTCTTATGCTTCGGGTTTTTTTTTTTTTTCCTGTTGGGTTTAGAGGAAAGAATGATGACATTATTATGCTCATTAGTGTTTTCTTTACTTATTGTTGGAAATAATGTGGTCACAAGAAGTACAACTTATCTGATCAATTAATCCATTCTGATGCTGATATTTGTTTTCGACTTTTCGTTCATAAATTGAGTAATTTCGTTTGATATTGTGCTTATTGGTTATTGTTGCCCTCTTTTTTTCTTTTGAAATTTGTGTCAACAGTTTTGGTAACTGCTAATAAGCTACTTTACTCTTTGGTTTAGAGGAAGGAATGATGGCATTCAGCCTCATTAGTGGTTTATTTATTTACTAGTACAGCATCAAGCTCCTACAAAAAGGGTTCGGAGTTATTTCCTGCATTGTATTTGAATCTTATTAAGCTGGTTTTTTTGGTCTTAAGATCTTCTGTTGGGTTTCTTTGCATTTGAATTATGTAATGAATCTTATTAAGCTTCTTCTTTTTTTCCTGATCTTGAGAACTTCACTTGGGTTTCCTTGCACTTTAATTTATGTATTTGGTTCCTTGTTACTCAATATGCAAACTTTTGCAATCACAAATTCATAATTTCAGTTTTAATGTCAATATCAGAGGTCCCACATATGATTTTTTTTATCTATATGGGGTGGTATTCATTTTCCATAGTAATTGGCAGCTGCAGCAGAAAAGCAAATGGCACCACATGACCTACGGCGCCCATTCAAGAGAGCAGCGATATCTGATCAGCAAAAGCGCAGGGATCTGACATTGGAGAGGCAGGCCCAGAGCCGCCGCGATGCTCAACAGCAAGCTCGGTGCTTGGCTTCCACGGTCCTCTCTCTACAATCCCAGAATACCCAACAACCCGAACAGGAGCCAGACATCGAATTTGAATCGCTCCACGATGAACAACCCGAAGAAGAAGAATATGGAGAGTCGTCAAAGGACTTGGACCTTCGTCGGGCCTCGAAGTTGAAAGGATCAGAAGCCAGGAAGTGGTTCGCTAGGCAGCTAATGCTTCCTGAATGGATGATCGACGTTCCGGATTGCTTACCCCAAGACTGGTCCTTTTCCCCTCTTTCTCAAATTTTCCTTTCTTTGTCTCTTTTTAGTATGTTTTTTTAACATGATTGCTTCCTCTAGGTATGTATTTGCGAGGCCAGCTGGAAAACGCTGTTTTGTTGTTTCTTCTGCTGGAACCACCGTGAGTAGGGAAAGGAATGGCTGTATCCTCCATCGTTTCCCATCTGCTTTGCCTAATGGTGCTAAGACTAGAGGTGTATCGGGGCCTTCTCAGTCTTATTGTATACTTGATTGCATATTCCACGAGGTACAGAATTTAAATTCTAATGATCAATCATGGATTCTTCATTTTTCGTGGTATCAACTTACTGTTTACTTATGTATGTATTTCCTTGGATGTTTTGCATTACAGTTGGACCAAACCTATTATGTAATAGACATGATTTGTTGGGGAGGTTACTCTCTGTATGACTGCACGGCTGAGTTCAGATTTTTCTGGTTAAATTCGAAGCTTGGAGAGACCGGAGCCTGTGATCCTCCTTCATTTTACCACAAGTATAGATTCAGCTCAGTTCCCATTTACAGCTGTGACCAGAGTGGTCTATTGTCTGCATATTCAGGAGCAGTGCCTTATGTTAAGGATGGTTTACTGTTCTACAACAAGTATGAGCCTTTGCCTCTACTATTATTTTCTTCTGTTTTCTGATATTTTCTCTTTCCGTTGTCTCTTAAAAGAAAAACATTTTGTCAGTTCAAAGAGAAACATTCCAGTCTTGGTTTAAGGAATAATTTGAATTGATTTTTAGAAGAATTCATAGTAGAATTTCCTTCATTGCTTCATTCATTGCTGCTTGGAGCAATGTATGCATTTATGAACATATATTATAGATGGTTTTCATTGTTCAGTTGAGATTTATATATGTATGTTCTTCAAGAATTGGGCAAGTAGATGACAATTGTGCTCGTTTGGAAAATTAGGAATAGAATTTTTTGAAAGTTGTCTGGGTGCTGTTTAACTGTGTAATTAATTAGATATGTTTTATTGTAGAACCCTTTCTTTGATGAGCTTACGGCTTAAGAAACATGAGTCAATTAAAGTGTCATGATTTTTAGACAAGTGCCTAGGCACACAAATAGACCTGTATGCTTTGTTGTATTAATATACCAGGTTTTTTAAGTTCGACTGATTGCCTTGGTTTCTAGATTGAATGCATTTGTCCTGTTTTATGTTTTAGTAGAATGAATGGTGCTCAAGTAAGCAAGACATATTATCTACTTGTCTATCTTAGATAATTTATACATCATAAATTTATGATCAAGTTACTGCAACAGTTTTTGTTAGAATATCACTCTATCGACGTTTGAGCTGCCAATCTCACATATTGGTGATGTATATATATGCCTTGGTGTTTTTCCTCCTCAGCATGAATGTTATCATACCGCAAATGATGGACTGATTGTTGAATTGTTATTCATGCAGCATCTCTTTTGCATTTTGTATCATGTTAGGTTATTTTACGAGAACCACATTAATCCTCTCTCAGGCATTCACTCTATCAAACTGGAAATACACCGCTAGCGTTAGTCTGGAAAGATGAGAATTGCAGTCAGTATGTCATTGACACTGATAGTAATGGACACGTGCCAAGCCAACAACAGGTATCTAAAGTTCTGGTTAATTGTCCTTTTTGAACCTTTTTCACCCATTCTTGTACTTTCTTTAAGGGTTTTTTCTGTTCTTATAGTTGTTTGATGCTCATTTTTGCTATGACAAGGTGGTTTTGGAACTCCAAGGTGATGGAAAATTGATTACTTCGGATGATCCTCCAGTGGAATTTGGGTGCTTGGATTTAGATTTCGTCCAAAAGGTTTGATTTCTTCAAACAAGTGTATGCCTTAGGATATTGTTTCACTAGCTTTCTATCTCTCTCTCAGAAGTACTACTTTCATATTAGTATAAATTTGTTCTTTTTGAAATATTTAGACAGGGCTGCACTCCGGAAATCTTCTACGTTTTGCTGTTGGTGATGAAGGGTTGATTTTAGTGGATGGAAAGCTTGAGAAAGCTGATTTACATTATTTAGGCAAGTCCAACAGAGCACGTGCTTTTGCAGATAGTTACTCCAAGGTATCCACATTCTCCACGTAGTAATGGCTTCTTTTTTATCTGGGTAGTGGTTATCAATCTTAATCAAATAGATGCCAGCCATGATAATCTACAGGGACAGGCTTTCATATTCTTAACCTGTAAATTTATTCAGAGTTTTTCTGTTTCATCCCAAACGAAGAGGAGTACCGCATCGAGTTAAAAAAAACCAGTCATTACAGTTCAATACTAATAAGCCATCTGAATAACAGAACGTGTTCAAATTATTTAATCTCTAGGAATACCAAGTGTTTAGCTAATAGCGGATAATACGGACGATCTAACAATGAAGGAAATATGAGGTTTCCATTTCGTAGTTCGCCTTTACATATATTATTGGAGATCTTACTTTGGAGACATGTACCTTGAAATGAAAGGAAGTATGTTCACGGTTTCCTACCTTTTCATGCATAGTGTAATCATTTAATTACATTATTGTTTGCAAAATTCTTTGTGAGATCTGCTTGACCTGTCTAAATACACTTTTGCAGGTTATGTTCCAGCATACTGTTCGGCACTCTCCTCTGAAAATTGATGATTTGCTTGCATCTGTTAGCGTAGCAGACGATCACCAAAACAAACCTTCCGACACTGAGATGAATGGTTGATCTTGTCCTTAAGCAATTCCTTAACAAGCTTATGTATCTAGTTTGCTGCTAAATCATTTGATGGTCTATTTCCGAGATATCAATGGAAGCTAGTTCCTTGTTACAGAGCTCGTAGGTAGGAATTTTTGTGTAACCTCTAAATTAAATTACATAAATACAAGATAGAGAACATCTTTTCATGATACTTTTGTGTATGTAGATAGATATAGATTGTTGATACTCATGTGGAATGTTGTTGTAGATTGGAACTCTTAAACATGTCTTAGCATTTGTGTTGTAGATTGAAACTTTATCCAGACATTTGATTTACCCCCTTTTGCAGTAAATGCTAAAAGGGGGTAAATCAAGTGTCTGGATAAAGTTTCAAAAATGGTACAAAAGTTTCATTTTGCCTCAACAAATAATGCATTTTTAACATTGTTTCGATAGCGAAATTGTTGGTGTAGATGCTTATTCAAATCGTTCACTCCACATAATTGCCTCGTTAATTTACTAAAAACATCTAAGCATGCGATTTGTTTCATCTCTCTTTTTCCTACTAGCACAATATGTAATTTTAGTGGTTAGACTTGGCTTTTAGGGTTAAATAGAACTACATATTAGTGTCTGTGTTAGTATTTTAGTGAAAGTGTAACTGGAAAAGGTGTAATTTGATTTTACCGCAAAGGGAATATCATATATGAAGATTGTGAAGGTCGAAAGGACAAAAATGACATAAAATTCGTAATTAGCGCTGCTTCGACATGATATTTTATTCTTAAATTCAATATTTCATTTAAGGTTTAATACATCAAGGAACCCTTGTACTTTCTAGATTATCCAATTGGCTCCGTGAAATTTGGAGCTCCAAATTGCTGCTACATCAGGCTTTAGTTTGATGCTCTTACATATTCTAATAGATCTAACTACAAGCTGACCAAACACAACCTCGTAATCATTAAACAGAAGCTGGCCAAAAACTAACCCACTCTAAGAAATTAAAAAGTTCAACATAAAATGATATGCAGTTCAATCACGATGCCAAACTTGTTCTATCACAACTATCATGTACGCAGGCCAACAAATCCCTGTAGTCTCTTGAAAGGGTAAAAGAATCATGAACCTTGCCGTCACGACTTCTCTTGTACTCAAAGAGCATGGATGAGTGGTTGAATGCAGTCATTTTCACAAATCCGTAGTCGTAATCTCTGTAAATGCTCCAATTAGGAGGAGCACTACTGAATTTTGAGAGGTGACTACCTCCCCCTCCCACCACTACATGGATTGTTCCTCCCAGTGTCCCTGTATAAGCATTCTTCTCTTTTCTCGTGCATCGATTCTGCACCAACACCATAAAAAGTATAGCATTAGAGCAAGTTGCATAAACAAAGCTAAAACCATCAAGCTATTTTTATAGCAATCTGCAAATGATGAAATTTTCTACTGTCAATAAGTTTGAGCATCACGATTCGTGGTGAACCTAGAGGCTTCTTCTTTAGCATATGTTTTCTAATTTTCTGATAGGAACTAGTTCTTAAAACGAACTAAAAGCAGTACTCAGGAAAAAAGCATAAATGAAAGCTTCAAAGTTAAATTCTACAAGCGATACAAATGCTGGCCAAGTTTATGTAATAGAAGGCAGTAATTGATTCAAGAAAAACGCATTCTGATTCTTTCGACTATACTAACTTAATGCTGACATATTGCAATATGTGTACCTGGTAAACAGGGCAGGTTCTTTCATAGTTATGTACATGGCCGAAATATGCAATGTCTACTTTGTACTTCTGCCAAAGCTTCTGCAAACTTTCCCTCCCCATGGGTTCTTCAAATGAACCCTCTAGACCGTAATAATAATCAGAGGAATACCCAAGGACACGATGTGCAGAAAAAATTAACCAAGGTTGCTTTTGTCTATCTACAGATGCAAGACATTCCTCAATGAACTTATACTGTTCAGTTCCCTCCCTCCAGTCATGCTCAGAGTCAGCTATACAGAAGCGAAACATGCCATAATCTGTTTTGTACCTGCATATTCATAAACACGGTCAAATTAGAATGCATAAGCGTTACCAAATATAAAATTCAAATAGAAAGAGCAGTCTTTCTTACTGCTAAGCTTTAAATGATTTAATAATATAATTTACTATGCAATCTACTCTTCTCAAACTCTATTTACCAAAATTTAGCGTTGTTCTCTGAAGGAACATAAAACATGGTCTCAGCAAGCACACCACATTCTCCACCTGAATCCACCCCATTGTAGAAGGATCCTGAATCTGGCCAATCACGCTCATGGTTGCCACTGGAGAAGTAAAGGGATAAACGTTTTAAAGCATGACCAAACAGTGGCAAACAAAGTTTAGCAAATGGCAATGACTCGTGAAGAGAAGTGCGCAAACCTTGAAATCATGTAGGGCACAGATGAAGCAATGGGCTCCACTTGTGCTGTGAATTGGTCCCATTGTGAAATGTATCCATTTGCATATGTGATATCTCCTATATGGAATACTATATCTGTGTTGTTCAAGTCCTCAATAAGACGGTCTGTGGTCATGAGTGAACCTGGCTGGTAGTCGCTGTATTCATTTGAACCATCACGCTCAGCCTGAAAGAGCTTTGTTAACATACAACTGTCTCATCCCAAATACAATTCTATAAGAGATATGAAAGACACTAATGCATAACATAGTTAATTTCTGGACAAGAGGGAAAATGCTAGTATGCATCAAGAACTTGCATATTTCGTTAACACCTCATTGCCACCTCATTTGAATAACTGGAAGAAATATGCCAAAGCATAATCATTGAGGATTTGATAGAGGACATCAGTGAACAGAACGACTGATATACAACAAAGGCTTGTCCAATATTTTTGCATATATTGGCTATACTATATTATTACCAGCTATTCAGGGTATGAGTAGGAAACTACAAAAATTTAATGTTAGATTAACCGCAAAAGAGGGGGAACTAGGTAATAGTAAGTGTAAACCCTAAACCTGGAAAAGATAGCTCTTATGAAAAAAATCTGAAGACTACCTTTCCCATGTCACCAAATATTATGACACGTTGTAATGAGTCTTGACCAGGATACGGGGATGATTTGAATGAGTACTGCTTACTCCAAATATAAGTACCATTTTTTAAGAGCCTATGACCCATCCGGTATGTGTACCTGTAAGAACATGATCAAGCCATTAGCATTTGCATAAGATATTGAACTGAAAGGACAGAATTTCATAGATGAGTAAACGAAAAAAGCTTATAGATGATTACTTAGTGTTCGGCCATAAATCTTTCAAAAAGCTTGTATGTATGAATCCAGGATCACGCCAGCCTACTGTCCGTGCAGGTGAACCTATAATATAGAAGAAATGACAATCCATCAGCACACAATTTCAAAGGAAACAAATCATGCAATTCTTATCTCAGAATCCAATCCAAATTATCAACAATGAAATTTAAGAATCATAAAATGAAAATGAATAGAAGTGGGTATTGACAACTGCAAGAACAATATCTACCCAGATCAATTATTATAGCATTGAAGACCATAACTACTCTAACAATAAATCAGAATGGAAATATGATAAGCACGTGACATGAATCATATGATAAGCAATATACTGCAAATACAAATCACAAGTAGATAAATGATCATACCGCACATGCTATGCCGATCAAATGTCATGGTTCCAGCAGGTGAGCGCATTGGAGTAGTTCCCGTAACACCCCATTCAACTAATGGCACAGCTTCGTCTATGCTATAGCCACTAGTCCAAGTTACTGTCATCTGTGCAGCATATAAAATCTCAGTCGAAATATTGGATACAATTTTCTATGGAAACTCAGAAATATTGTTAAAGTAATTTCATCCAGTTTGCAAAGATTACAATCAAAATGTTAAAAAGTAGCATTGTCCAAGGCTTGGACTCCAAACACCATTATTTTTTAAAAAAAATGGTAACTATATTTCAATAATTGCAGAACTAATGAAGAACTCTACAAGCAAAAGAAATCCATATGGAATTTTGAATTATACGAAACGCTGAGAACAAAAGAATCTTTTCTCGTAGAAGCAATAGAAGAACACAAATTAAAAAAAAAAACAACTAACCTCGTTCCATGATTTTCCTTGAGCAAGGCGGGGATATACAGGTGCTTTAGGATTTACAAAGGATATATGATTTGAAATTGCTATTAATTTCGGCTGCAAGAACAAAATATGAAATGTCATGCTTGCAACTTCTTAACAATAAGGTCAATAGGGCATAAACATGACAAATGCAAGTAATTTATATACACTGCTCTCGTGATTAACACGGTTAACTGGCAAGTTAGATTGAAAATTGATATTCTGGTCTAATGAAGATGAAGACACTCACATTTGACAATCCACCAGTAAACAAAGCAAAGGAGAAATCTGCGCGCTGATTAATCAGCTGAAATCTCAAATTACTCAGACCTGTATTTTTGTAGTCTGGATTGGAATCTTTTGCAAATTTGTACTGGAATAATAAAAAGAACATTTAAAAAAGGTCAGCAATAATCAACATGTAAATCAATGGGGAAAAAGAAAAATAACATTCAACAGACCTTGATTGGGGCTGTACAAATATATGGCTTCTGCTTCTTAGGTTCGTCTGAAGGATCACATTCAGACGAACTGCCATATCAAATCAAAACAAAAACTCAAGTTTAGCAATAGCAAATAACATCCAACTCCAAATTACAAAGTTATTTAAAAAAATGATACACTAAATTATAGCTAGGGCGTTGTAATCTTAGCCGTTGTTTTGCGAGTTAAGAGATTAATGGAGGTGAAAGTTGAAGGGGGTTAGTGAGAGTAACATAACGGTAATGAAAGTTAAATGCTATAGTCTATGAAATTCAATGGAGGTGATTGGATGTTAAAAAGTTTATGTTACTTGTATTAAAAGGTTAAGATTTCGAGATTAATGAAAGTAAAATGTAGACGTACTTGAAATTGGCAGGGGAGAAAACTCCAACCCAATCATCGGAGGAAGGTTGGGGATGGCGAACAGCCAAATCTACCCATTCAGTATCCTCCCCCTGAATAACAACACAGACACAGAGAATATAATTTAAGAAAAACAATCATATGTAGCTACTAGGAGAAGAGAAGATAAGATAAGATAAGATACGTTGAAGCCGAGACGGGCAGGGGTAGCAACGACAAAAGCCTGATCAAAAATATCCATTGTTATGCTATGCACCCCTATCTGTGCCAGTGGTTGATCGCCGGCCTTTATGTGACCTGATACGCCGGCGAAGCAGAGGATGGTGATGAAGAGATTGAGAAGATGAGAGCCGCTCTCCATTTTTCTGATAAGTAGAGCGGGAGGAGGAGAGATAAGTGTTTAAATAATAAGCATCATCATTCTCTTCTCCTAGTCTTAGTAGTTGACTTGAATGCAATTTCATATCTTCACTTCTGGAGTTTGTTAAAAACACTGGTCTCGCCTGCCTATATTCACTCTCTTTTTTTTAACTTTTATTCTATCAGATTCTTCTATAAATACAATAGGATATTCCTTTTTCAAATCTCATCCCTATATCTTACTCTTACCCGCCCTATTATTATTATTATTATTATTTTCACCCCTTAATTTTTCATTTATACATTACCATTTTCATCATTTACTCACTTTTTTGTTTAACAAAAAGTTTAAGTAAAAGTATGCGGTCAAAACAAATCACAGACTTCAATAAAAGTTTATAGTGAAATTTACAAATCGACTATCAATATGAGCCAAATTTTAACATAATGAGAATTCGAACCTCAAACTTTTCAAGAAAAAGAGTCTTGATCAATGGTAATAGAATGGATGGTGAAAGGCCAATTAATGTCAAATAATTGATTAAAATGATATAAGCAAAACAATAAAATTTCAAAACTTTATTGTGAAAAAGTACATGATTACCAACTTTTTGCATAAAAGTGAACAAAAAGAATTGCACAATAAAACAGTAAAAAATTGCATACATTTTGATTGAGTTAGGAAAATAACTACTGTTTAAGTTCTACTATTATCATTGAGTGAAATTTTGATACCATAATCCACCAAATTGTTCTTTCAAAATTGAATTAGTCGTCGTTCAATGTAGTGTTCGGAAACTAAATTTATAAATCAAAATATTTAATTGAACTATTTATGACATATAAATCGGCTCTTTTTCTATCGATAGATATAATAAATTCACCTTATCAATACTATCACAAATTTGTAATTAAAAAGTTTTCATCAATTAGATTTTGTTAAATCTTTTTATGCTTTGTTTTGTTATAATTGTCTCTTAGGCATACCAATAGATGCTTTTGTTTGGTTATTCATTTGAAGTACTTCACATATAGATATTATATCGACAAAGAAAAGATCAAGAAGAACATCTATTGTTTAATTGAGATTGAACCAAAACTTAAATATTTGATGGTAATATCAGAGTTTTCCTATATATTGATTGATGTGAGCTTGATAGAACTATTTACCAAATATAGAAGTAAACACTCCTTGACACTTCGGTCAGTTAGATCGTGAACTTTTTTTTATGACTTGTCAGTTCAGTAACTTTCAATAATTTCACTTATGCACTTCAGTTAAAAAAAATTCAGTCATATAAAACAAGTTCCTAACCTCAAGTCACTGCATGGAAGAAAATAATGCTCTTACATTATTTACATTTCCGCCTTCTACCGTGACACTACTAAAGCTTAAACCCAAAAACACTTGTTAAAAGAAGATGTTTTATCTCACCATAACCCATTTCTAATAATCATTAACTTCTCCGGGGTTTGTAACCCTCCATGTTACCCACAAAAAAAAAAAAAAACTGTTCAATCTTCTGCATAAACGAACCAGCAAATGCTGTTAGGATGAACTTATCGGGTCTTCTTGGCTTTCGCCAATTTCTTCTTTTTCTTCTTTACCGCTTTCGGGATTTTTGTCTTCCGAGCTTCTCTTTTCTCTTCTTTTACTTTCTTTTTATTCTCTTTCCTGGCAGCTTTTTTATCAACATTGTTGTCCTCTTTCTCAAATTCTGAATCGCTTGAATTCTCTTCATCTACATCTTCTTCTGACTCAGACTCCTCGGATTCACACTCTCCAGAGTTACCATTATTCACGGAAGAATTTAATTGCTTCTCGTTTTCAACTTTAGAAAGAGACTCCTTCAATCCCGTAATCGTTTTGTAGTACATATCTCCAGTATCCTTCCCACTTGTTATACGTATCACATCTTCCTCCGCATTCTTTACGTTATCCAATGTCTTTGGAATATATGACTGCATCAAGCCAAAACAAACAAACAACGATTCATCATATTTGTGCCCTTTGACAACAACGTTAAAACTACAAAACACCAATTCCATGACGTCAATAATATATATACTAAAATAGAAAAAAAAGAACAAAAAGCAGACTAAAACAAAATCCTGAAAGCAATTCACCAAACTCATCTCAAGCAACTTAGAAATTTTTCTCATAAAGCAAGAAATTATAAGATTGATATCAATTACAGTTCATCCTAATTTTTCGATCAGGAGAAAAAAGATGGGATTCAGGAAGAGGGATAGTCAATTTAGAGAAAGATAAAAAGACTACAAAAATGCAAGATACAAGAAGAATTTTGATTAATAAAAAGGTAGGGATTAGGGATTTTATTTTAATTTTTGGAAGAGCAATTTCATTTCTTCAATTTATTTTTTCCAATATTTTTAAAATTATCAAAAATAATGTCAGAAACACAAAATAAAAAGTTTGAAAGAAAAAAAAAAAAGTTACCTGCACAAATACAGAGTCAGCAATTTCATCTTCTGCAGTCAGATCCCTTGTCAATATTTTTTGCTGAATCTGAAATATGATATAAGTAGTCAGAAGAAGGATTCATTCAGTATTAAAGTAAAGTCGAATTCGCAAATAGGAGCAAACCTCTTCCAAATAACTATCAACAGAATCATCGGTGATTGTTGGATCAACAATGAAATCGAATAGCTCCCTAATTGTCATGACAGCTACACCATGCCTCTTAAAGTAATCCTGCATATTACACATGCTTAAACAACTTTGATAGCTAGAACATTGTTTTGCTTTTTCTCTTTTAATTTGTTCCTCGTAAAAGTAAATGCAATAAACTAAAAGTAAAATCACATTTACCCATCCTGTGGAAAGAACTTACAGAAACATGAAGACAATCCTCACGTAGAAAATCAAGGGAGGAAGGATGATCTAGATCAACCGATTGAGACACATCAATTATATATAAGTGACCCTACAGACATGAAGTGAAACTCAGCTCAGATATTCATGTTGATATGCTATAAAAAACCGCACTTTCTCAGTCAAGAGATCTTTTGCGAGGTGACAAAAATATTTAATCTTTTTAGTAGATAAGTCTGAGACATTCACCTCGAAATAGAGTATGTTATATTCACTAAGGTCTCCATGCACCAGTTTGCACTTCTGATATAAAGTCCTCATTGCAATAATCATCTGATAGACGTGGCAACACGTTAATACAACTAGCGAAGAAATTTGTAAATTGAAACAGAAAAACCTATTTCTTCTCTCCGGAAAACTTCTTTTTAGAGGCTTTACGTCACTCAATGTCATGAAATGAAGAATTTCTCAAACATTACCAGCTAGCTAGAGATTCCAATTGTGCCACACCTCATAACTTAGGCAAACGGAACGAAACAAACAATAATGATTTGAACAAACCTCTAGATAACCTTCACGTAACCTGTCTAAGGACAAGGCAGCATCCTTAAGACGAGGTGCAGCATAACCATCCTTTCCTACAAAATTATCAGCCAAAGAAAGTTCCAAGAATGCATTAAAAAACATACATTCGATACATAAAATGGTGAAATCAGATAAACAGTCAAAAAATAACAACGCTGATTAGAGTATATGTTTTAAAGGAGGGCATTTCTATTAAGTCGACAAGCAAAATGTTGTAAAAATCAGAAGAAACAACAAAATAGATAGTTTGATAGTCCATCATATACATTTTGAAAGCAAGTGACAAAAAAAAAAGGCCTCCTAGCAATCTAAAATCAAAGGTAAAATGGAGCAATACCTATGAATTCCATGACCAGAACGTGAAGTCTCAAAAGATATGTAGTTGGACACCTAATTCCAGCTGCCTTTAATCTGCAATCCATAATAAGAACTACACGCATCACAAAATCACCAGAAGATACACAAATAAGCGCACGAGCACACGCATACACACACATATATATCAATTAGGATGAAGAGCAACCAAATTTCTATCATTATGTTGCAGGAGTTAACAGGATTCAAATTATGAATCAAAAGGTCGTATTTTTTACCTCAGATATTAAAAGAGAAACTCAAGTTTCCAATTAATAACACACAAAAATTAGCATGCATAATAGAAAATAACATATGCCAATTAAAATTTCTGAATAATGATATTTAAAAATGACAGTGCCTGGAAAAATAAAAATAAAAACTAAGAGGGTGTTTGGTTTAAACCTCAGACTTTGAATCAAGATGACATAGAATTACAACAGAATCATCATTCAGTAGTTATGTTTGGTTTAGCATGGAATTGGAATATGATAGTATTTTGTATTTAACTACTTCTTACATCAACTAGAGCTAACATTAATTTTCATAAATGTAATTGTACTAGAAAATATGCATAAAATGCAAAACGCTCTTACCTCATAAGATTTCTCATTTCTTTTTCAGCCCATGTCTTTACCATTTTTCTTGGATTGTGTTTGCAGTATCCATGTCTGAAGCGATAATCACCCTGTACATATCGATCTCTATCCCTGCAGTTCCAGATTTAATTTAACAGATTAAATTGAGTGACAGTATTCAATGGAGCGTAATCTGCAAAGGTGTCACCTAATTGTTCATTCATTTTACAAAGAAAACAAAAGTGAGCCACAAAGAGAATCATTTTCTGTAAGAAAGCAGCAGGAATTAAATAAAGGCAATTATTCAAAGGATCTTTCAGAATCCCCTTTCATTAGCATGCCAGTTTACATTGCACATTTCTGTTATTTGACTGTCAACCCTTTTCCTAAAGGCCAATACCCTCTAAAAGATGCTAAATTTTTGAAGCATTTGAGTTCAAAAATAACTGAAAACTTTTTCCTCTATTAGCATATCTAAACACCATTAAAACACAGTAATCACTTCAAAAAACAATTATTTATCTTGATAACAATCAAGATCAAGTAGCAAGGAAGTTTTTCACAGTTTTCTTCCATAAGCTGAGAAATGTTTATATTTATGGGTCTTAGATACTTAAACTGGCATTAGGTAAGGTTTAATCTCTAATTTTTTAGTTTTTTCTCGTGTTTCAGATAAATATTTTAGTTTTAACTTATATGACCATCAATTGTGAATTTTAATGCGCTTTCTCTGTACTTATATTGATTGTTTAGTTGCATTCATTAGTATTAGTGATTTCTTTCGATACTTATTTGGTATATGTGTTCTGCAAACCTTCAAACTAAATTTGCTAGCCTAACAGATAAATCTAACTGCAGCATGTTACGGCTGCAACAGGCCCATTTCCGTTACACTTAACCATGACCGTAATCGTGAGGGCAATGAACAAGGATAATAAGGAAATCTGTATGCAGCACATCCTTGGATCCCTAGCTCCCCCACCACGATATTATGTTAGCATCATTGTTTCAGAAAAGGAAGTCATTTCACATTCAGTAGAAAACTAGTATAAATTGGTTAGTCTCTCCCTTTTGTTAGCTAAAGATACAATTGTTTGTATATTGAGACCAAAAAGAGTTCAGAACTTGTTTCCCGAGAAGTAAAAATACCATTCAACTTACTTAAAAACCAGAACTGAAGTTTTGTACACTTTGATGGCAAGTTCCTGGCCATCTGCTTTTGTTGCATGATATACATTAGCCTGTCAAACAGAAAACCAAGAGGTTCACATAGCTCAAAAGATGCAGGATAGGTAGTAGCTAATATTGGTTGTTACAGTCGGGCATAAAGATTATCAAACTAACAAAATTCTCTTTCAAGTACCTCTTTTCCAGTTGAAATGCAGCCGTTAATGTTTTGGCACACACCGCGATTCATCATTTTGTACAGAACCATACGAGTCCTAGGATCAATAGCCTAGAAATAATATAACAAGTCATATACTTTCCATGAGAAAAAGTGATCCAATGAACACAAAAGAAAAATAGCCTACAAAATGCAACCAATAAAGGCAAAGTTCAATACAGGTAAGAGGAACACCCTGAAGCAGAGCTTAAATCACATAAATGAGACAGCCTAATTAAACAAAAATTAATAAATGATCAGCTTTAGACTACCTTAAGTAAAAACAAATTCAATACGAAGATACTATATAAAAACTGTACACCCTTGCACAACACCAACCAAAAATACTTCCATCCAGTTGTTTTGGAGCATATCAGATGAGTAATCGAGCTTTGCAGAAGCTCATGAGCAAGCACACTCTAATTGATAACATAAGCACACAATTTTAATTTTTATTTTCTTTTTAAAGGATAAATAACCAACACAGTGAAATTTTTCTAAGATAATCTCACCTGCTCAACAGTAGCACGATCTGCTTTCTCAGTTGTTCTTGTTTTACCAATAGTCATGTCTCGAACACTTTCACGAATTGCATTTGTCACAAGATTCGACATGGGAGTATTCATCCTTCCTTCCCATTCCTACATCATCAATTAATCCACATTCAGCCTAAATTGAATATCAACAATAAACTTCTCAATACAATAAAGAGGGATACCTCTAAAGGCGAGGCACGGATATGATTTGAGAATCGCTGCTGTTTATTAGATAGAGGTTGAAGAGTGGAGGAATTAATACGAGAATGAAGGCCGCCATGAGCATTGGGACGTCTAGCATGAAGAGTAATAGCTCCATCTACACCTTGATCGTCGTCTTTCGAGTCCAACCAATCCAATGCATCTCCAATTTCAGAATCCGAAGACCATGATAGCTCATCTTCATCTCCTTCTCCTGAACTGTCTTCCCGCGTTTCATTTGCTGGCGCTAAATGTGAAAGCTCAACTTTTTCGGCTTCCACAGACATCTTTTACCCTATTCGTGAAGTCTACTGCTAGATTGACCTTCAATTTGTGCTTCTGGGATGTATGTTTGATTGAATAAATTAGGGTTCTTCAGAATTCAAACATATGAATTTTGATTTTGTATACCTTGTGGCTTCTGTAATGTCTGGGTTTAGGGTTTAGTTTATTATGGTGTAAAATTACATAAATGCCTATTCAACTTTCATCAATTTTATGGTATACTGCTTTTACTTCAAACCGTATTTAACTTCTTTTTACCATTATAGTCACCAAATTTCTACTAACATGTTAAAGTGATCGTTGAAAGTTAAAATAGAATATATTTATGTCAACAATTGGTAATATTTTATTTTATTTTATTGTTTCATTTTTTTATTTTGGGATATTTAGTGAGAGAGCATTGAAAATAGCAATTTTGAAAAATAAATCTGATTTTGAATGTAATTAATCTCTATTTTTGATTAAGTTTAAATTTCATCTGATTTTGTTCCACACGTGATCAATAACAATATTTTTTTTTCTCTTTCCACTCTTTCACTTGTAATTGACAACTTCTTACTATTTGTCCTAATTAGAAAACTCATCAATGCGTACATGAGGAATTTAAGGAGAATTTGAATTTTTCTCCGTACACATTTATAAACATATAACATAAAAATAAAAAAAAGCAAGTAATATTATACTATAACAACTTAAGATTTTTCTACGATTATACGTAGAAAAATTTGATCATGATAAGGTCAAAATAATAATTACTTTAAAGTAATCATAATTTACACCTAACAACATAATAACCTTAAAATTATATACCAAAACAACAGTACCAACATCAATTGAAAAATTATCAAATTTGTGTTATAAAAGTTGATGATTTATAGTATTTATTGTAGATAGACATCAATAATGTAGCTATTTATATTTGTCGGTAAAAATCCTAAAATTTGTTGTTTTAATGTTAAGATGTGTGGAGAAGGTCCATTGTTAACTGTTGGATTTGGCAAGTGTTGGGCCCATGACCCTAATCACATTCATTGGGCCGTTGAAACTTCCAAATCGACCCACCTTTTCTCTTCGTGGGCCTACCCACTCGTCTCCTATTTGTTTTAACCTATATCTATCTATGAATGAACAATTTATAGAATCATTCACGGGATCTTTAAATCCTATGTAGCAAAAAAAGCTCTCTATATTTCAGTGATTTTTATTTAAATAATAATAAAATTAAGGTGTAGGCTATGGTCACTTTGTTTGTACTTTGTCCTATCCACCATTAGATTAGGTTTTAATCCATGATCTAATGGTGGACAAAACAAAGTAATGGTTACTTTGTGAAAAACAAAGTAACCATAGAATTTCTCTAAAATTAAATAAGAATTAAAAGACTTTTAAATTACTGAAAATAATTATAATATTTAATAATCTTTTGAAAATTTAAATATCATGCATATTTTTTTAGAATTTTACTTTTTGACTAAAGTGCGATGCAAACCCACAACATTGTACTTTTTGTTGAAGCATTCTATTAAGTTATTTGATGATGATTATTATTATATATGTTAATTAATGCAATATCAAAATTATTAATCATATAATTGTTAATGTGTATAATCTTATAAGTAATTTTAGACAATTGTTATAAAGTGAAAAATGAGATCGCAACATGGTATCGTATTTTGTTAGAATTTCGACATAATTTTTATTTTGTTATTCCTATCATATGAGTAAACTTTGTCGAGATTTCCATCTCAATTGTATCCTAGCAATATCTATTTAAATTCACAGGGATTTATGAGAAATGTTATTATGGTTGGAGTGGAATAAATCCAACTAAAAGATATGTGACGTTTGTATACCTTTTCTCTTGACATATATCATCTCCTAAAGAAATGATTTGCTTCTCTATTTTTATTGGTATAGTTCATTGCACTTAGTTCATAGTAGAAGTTTATAGAATAAAATATACAACAAAATTTATGATCCATTTTCTACAAAGTATATTGAAATTATAAGTTCATTTTTATTTTTATATTCTCGTAATTTGAAAGTTATATGTATGACAATTTATTAGAAAATGTCCTTATTGAAATATATAGGTATCATTTGTTTATGGAAAATGTTATGGAGGAAAAAGATTTTCATGATTTACGGCGTTTGCTACGATTCATGAAAATAGGTAGATAGAAACTACCTTTGAGTCAACTTAGTACCTCTTAACAAAATAAGAAAAATGCTTTGCTCTTCCAAGAAAGGGAAAACATTTTTCTCAATTTTTTTCAACCTATCACCTCTCTTCTCACTCAAACCTACCACTATTTTACCCTCTATGTTGTCCATCACCAGGGGCGGACCCGGGGGGGCTTGGGTGGGCTCGAGCCCCCCTGAGTTCCGGCACAACCCATAGAGATGTAGTGACATATTCCGGCTAGCCCCCCAAAATAATGTATATTAATATTAAAGATGATAAAACAAACAAAGTGAGTGGATGGGAGAGTTGGTAAGAAGGATGTATTTAGATCTAAAGTCTAGGGTTCAAATCCCACCATCTACATTCTTTTTTCTTCCAACATCTTTTTGAGCATTTACTTCCCTTAACATTAATAATGCTTTTCATCAATTTTTAATTTTTTTCTCATAACATTATTAATGTTTTTCATCAATATTTTTCCCCTAACATTATTAATGTTTTTCATCAATTTTTAATTTTTTAATGTTATTTTGATCGAAAACTCTATTTTTTTGTTTTTCCTTTCTATTTTTAATAATTTTATCAACAATTTTTTATTAGATCATTAATTTGTTTCTCCTAATTTTATCAACTCTACTTCATTTTTGTATACACGCATATATAAAAAAAAATTACGCTAAAGCCAAAATTAGCCCCCCCGGTCTTCAAATCCTGGGTCCGCCCCTGTCCATCACCGATTAGTGACAGTCAAACTCTGTTATCGATGACAGTTGTTATCGAAATTTTTTGTCACCAAAGATTGTTCACCGCTATCACCATCGGGTGGTTGTCGAAATTTATTTATCAATATAATATTATATATTTTAAATCAATTGAAAAAAATATTATTTTTCATATTCAAATTATTTTCACAAATAAAGAATTCAAAATATAAAATTTTCCAGCAAATAAATTGTACCTAAGACATAACTAATAACAAAAATGATTTGATGACAAATTTTGAGAGATTGTCAAATTGGAATGATTCTGGACGTCATTATGAACGAAATAGCCCCATAATCAATTATGTACACCAATTTTATTGCTTTAGTTTTTTGAATTTGGGAAATTATAACCATCGACTGTATTTATTTGACTAAATAAGACGTGAAAATAGGGGCTTGAAAAGATGTAGCTATATTCTCATATAGTCTTGTTAAATAAATCAATTATCATTACTATCGTAATTGTCAACTGTCGAGCCATATACGAAACAAATATAAATATTAATTAATTGAAATGAAATGAATAAGAACAAAAAAAAGTAGGGTAATTTCCCATGCTCGTTAATTTTATTAAAATGGTGTTTTTGTTGGCAAAATAAGAATTTTGTTTAGCTCCAAATAAAAAGAGGAAAAACCATTACCCGTGTTTTGGACCTATTACATCAACTAACAACAATAACAAACAACAACATCTACCAATTAACAGTTACACCAAACAATTCCTTATTATTTATTTAAATTTTTTATTATCTTAAATTGAACCAGATAAAATTGCGCGCAATGAATAATTTATTATTATTTTTCTTGATAATATTTATATATTTTCACATTAGTATTAGTAAAAACAAATAATATAATTCTTTAAGTTTTATTAGAGTTTGCAATTTGACGTGTTTTCCATGGTAAACACTTGTTTTTAATCTCAAAATTATCTTGCTTAAACGATTTAATTTTAAATTAAACTGAGAGGGGGGGGTTTAGAGGGAGAAGGTTTTTCTAGAGAGAGAGAGAAAGAATGCCCTAACCCGTACTGTTGATGTCTTATTTATATTATAAGGACTTTGTCTTCGGGGTTTGTAGGGTTCGTGGAGTCATCGACTTGGACGGGTGAACTTCGGAATGGGAGTCGACCGTATCGTTAAGACAATGTCGACATCCGGCTATATTGACCGATTGTTGGATGGGCTCGACTATGTCGGTATACTAGGGACACGTGTCCGTTCGTGGGCTTGGCTGGATCTTTTAAGGTTGGTGGGCTTTATGAGATATGTAATGGGCCACATTTGGGTTTCGTCATCAGTTACTGTTTGCACCAAAAATAAATTTCTGCTCAAATTCACGTGTTCCGTGGAAGTATTCTCTAATGATACTTTTATTCACAAGGAAAACTATTGAGGAAACAATGTTTAAAGGAAACTTTCCTTTGAAAAACCATTTTAGGAAAAATTTCTTGAAAACAATGTTTTAGGAAACTTTTTTCTCAAAAGTTCATATTTGGAAACTTTGTCGATATGGTTTTCTGATGCACCATTTTTCTCGTCTAATTGCGTCATTTTACTAAGGAGGAAACCATGAAGTGCACCTTGGAAAAATCACTATCAGATCTAGGATGTGGTGCACTTGGAGGAAATCATTTGTAGATCTAGAAATAAGGTGCTCTGGGGGAACCATGAGATGACCGGGGGGAATCAATCACTTTTAGATCTAGAGATAAGGTGCTCTGAGGGAATCATGAGGTGACAGGGGAAAATCACTTTTAGATATAGAAATGAGGTTCTCTGGGGAGAACCATGAGGGGAATCAGTTTTAGATCTATAAATGAGGTGCACTTAGGGGAATTTAGGAGACCGTTTATTTTATTTTTATACGTCTTTTTGTAAAGCCAATTAAAGATCGGGAAAATAAAATTGGTCAGTTATCAAATACATGACTCGGTCAAATCAATGAGAGATCATGAAAGTGGTGAACTGTCAAGTGGTTTTCTGAAGGGTGCATCTTGGTGAAGTTGAGATCCAGTAGTGGAGAGCAGTTCTTGAGTCTTGGAGAAGTGGCTTAGTGGATGTAAGCAGTTTCCCTCCAGTGTTTATAAATATCAAAAAGATCGACGGAAGAAAGTTCAACCAAATCGTCAATCAAAGCAGAGCAAAACTCTAACAATTTCTTTTTAAACTTCAAACTTAGCAAATTTCAATTTCTTTAATAGATCAGAATCCTTATTTTCAACATTCAATTTCTTTAGTTGTAACCTTTTTCATTCAATTCAATGTAAGTTGACCAATTTCGAATTTTAAGTCTCTTTATTCCTTACAATTGTTTGATTTTTAAGATAAATAGCGCAATTCAATTCATAGTTTGAGAAACTATGAATCTCTGACACACTCACACACACTCCATTAAAAAGAGCGAAAACAATTACTTTATTTTAGCAAAGTACATTAATTTATTTGTTTATGTCATTGATTTTACGTGTATGAAATTAACATAAAAATAAAATAACTAAAACATAAAATAAAGTAGTAATAACTTATACCCAAACTAAAATAATAAAAAATTAAAATTATTTAAAATATTATTTTATCAAATCTAAGTCATATGATTATCTAATTTATTCTTTTTGAAAGCATGATTATCTAATTTTTAAGTATTAAGATTAAAAGGACTCTTATATTAGTAAACACAAAATTCATGAACTTCAATTTAAATGTCAGCTTTAAAAACACAATTATACCTTTTGAGTTTTTTTTTTTTTGACAGCACCTTTTGAGTTAACTCTTGCTATTATTTTGCTTAAAATCAAATATTGATTCATTATTTGACAAACTGAAATTTCTTATTGCTAAAAAAGAATTCATTATGTCTTTTTCGTAAATATAAAAGCTAATATAATAATATATTTTGGGCCATATATAGAATGATATTGTCGTGTAACCTATGATGTAACCAAATAAATTTAAAGAAAATATTGCCATAGCTTGGATGAGCCTTTCCATAACTCCTTGCTGCAAAAGTCATATATCTCTCCATATCCTTTCAACTTCTCGTATATGTACATTAATAAATAAAATATTGTTACAAAAAACAAATATTAATATAAATAAATAAAATTTTGAAAACGTACGGGAAAAACTGAACGTCTATCAAATTGCCACATCATAACCCTCAACCTCCACCATTCCCCCAATCTCATTATCATCGCCGTCGACATCACCGCCGCCGTACCACAGCTCCGTCGCCGCACATTCCGCCTTGTGCCTTAACTTCCAATCAAGCGCTTGACATCCACGCGAGCAATAATTCACGTTTCCACAAACAGAACATCGCCGGAATTCGTGCGGCCGTGTCTCCGGCCGCCCGCAACCACCGTGCGAGCACAGTCTCAAATTCTGTTCCAGCACACCGCGCCCAGACTCGAACCACTCCCTCAGAAACCGGTTCGCCGGATGCACCTCTCTCGCCGGCACATTACACCCGAAATCACTCAGCAACGGACAACCGCCGGAGTCTGTCACCGCCGGCGACGGGTATTGAACACTCTGTTTCTGGTGTCGGTGCGTGAGCATGGAGCGTAAGGAGCATGCTAGCTCTCGCGCGTTGGCTTGGACCAGTAGCCGGCGTCCTTCCGAGATGTTTTGCGCGACGCCGTAACCGTCTTGTAAGCAATGGCCTAGCTCTCGAAGCGCGTCTACGTGACCTAAGACGGCGGCTCGAGCACATAAAGCGACTCCGGCACGAAGATCCTTGTCGGTTTTGGAGCCACCGCTGCCATTGAACTGCATGATAGCGAGTGAGTATAGAGCCAGCGCGTGAGATTTAACGGCGGCCTTTGCCATCAACGACGCTCCACTTCTGCGGTTCTGTAAGCAATAAAATCGGATCTACAAGATAAACAAAATTGAAATTATTTAATTAACTCCTCACAAAATAAAAATAATAGAAAAAAAATATCCACATGTACATATTCCAAATTTTTTTACCATTCCGAGAGTGTAAGAGGCATCGGCGTTGCCGGCGGCAACGCACTGTTTGAGAAACCGGTGAGCTGAATCAGACCAGTTATACGATTTGATAGCGAGTGTTTTAGGTCCGGCTTTGGACAGAACCAAAGGATGAAGAGCTAAACGATTCAGCCTTTTACATCTGTTTAGATTGAACAGAAAATCATCCGTTTGTACGATAAAAACTGTCTAAGATTAATATAAAAGATGTTATTAGCCTTAACTAAAAACTCGAAAAATATGAAGAGGAACGTACGTGAGAAGAATGTTGATGAAATCGGAAGGAGAAGAAGCGGAAGAAGTGAGTTTGCAAAGGATGCAAACAAGTAAATCGTCGGGAAGTTGATCAAATATATTAGAAATCTGAGGAGAAATGAAGGAAGAAAGCTTGAGCTTTTTTCTTGAAGGCATGAGTGATAATTTGATTTAGCTTCTCCTTAATCTGTAGGGTTGAAGAAGATGAGGGAGTGGTCTGTTGTATTGTGTTGTGTTTAGCTAAGCAGGTCGTCGATGGTGTGAATTATAGAAAGGTGAAATGGAGAAAAAAGAAAGGGTTTAGGAGTAATATATATAGTACGAAAGAAGCATACGGCAAATATGCGTTGGCTTTTTAAAACTGCTTTCTTAATTTGGGACTACTACTACAACTATAGTGGTGCTGCTGCTCTCTTTACTCATAACTCATAATCGTTTAATGGTCAAACTGGCCCTACCACCCTTGTCCTTCCTCTTCAGTTTTTTTTTTTCTCAAAAGAAAAAGCAATTGTAAGATCTCATCTCTAGTTCCCAGTTTTTAATTGGAAATAATATCTAAAGTTTTCCTTTCTTATTTTGAATTAACTTCGAATAACTGTTTTATAATTTTCAATTTTTATAAATTAATGAAATGATTATCGTTTAATGGTCGATTTTATCGACGTGAACAAAGACATTTTTTATACAGAAAACTTTCAGACATTTGCGCTTAATTCTTATCTAACAAGTCAAAGGTTTGAAAATATATTTGATCAAAAATTCTTTGTTTATATCAACAAAATCGATCATTTCTTTAATCTGCAAATAAAGTGAATCACGGTCCTTTATTTGCTCAAAAGCAAACCAAAAATGCGAAACCAAATAAAACTTATTTAAAACTTTTTTTTTTTATTTAGCGAAAAAGTAGATTTGACTTATTTGAGGATATACTTACCAAGTTTGTGGAAAGATTAAAATAGACAGTATAGGTAAAAAAATAAAATATTTATGTGCTTATTTTTTTTATTTTGTTTTTACAAATTAGTATTTATTTGGTTTTTTTTTCAGAAAATATAGGTTTGAGTTTAAAAAATTCATAAAAATGACCAAGGATAAAAAATTTATATAAAAACTGATATTTTAAACAACTTTAATAAAATCTACACCGTGATTAAGAATTAGATTTAACCTTTCTAATGTATAAGATGGTTCTGAAATTAAGTGAATAATAAAGTATTTTTAATAAATTCTTATTTTTGTTAGAGAATTCCTACTGTTAATTTTTATAGGTACGATAAATGATGATTTTTGGTTTACATTATCAAAATGGCCAATAATAACTTCAAAAGTGACATGTTATAAGAATTGATAGTTTTAAAGGATTTAATCATTTTTACACAGTCAAACTTAACGAGCATTATTTTGTAAAGTAATATAACATGGATCAATTTTGAAAAAAAAAACACCTTGATTGTAGTCCAATTGATACACTCATCAATGCGTGAGTGGAAAGATCATGGTTCAAATTATGTTCCTTGCAATCTATTAAAAAAAAACAATATTTTATAAAATCAATATAACCACAATAATTTCTTTTATAATTTACCAAAAAATATACATGTAAAATTTGAGTGTGGTGAGTGCCTCCACAATTTGGATAATGGAGCAATACATATATATGTTAAACAAACAGGGTAGGTGTTTATATGAAAAAATGGTTCGGGTCAACCGCTATCCCAAGCTGTGTAAACACCTATATTACGGTGAGGTTGAGGATTGGTATGGATTATATATCTATGAACAAAACCACATCAATCTGTACACTAATCCTACAAAATCTAAACCACTACTTTCTTTTTAAATCATATTTTTAGGTTTTATTTCTATATTTCATTCCAAAATATAAAATAGATAACTTGCTTTTTATGTGCCTTGAAATGGTCGAAGTTTCTAGAAAAAGGTTGGCTCTTAATTAGTTGCTTTCGACGATCAAGTTAGAACAATTATAAAAATATGGAAATATGTGAACATAGAAACATGATCGAAATAAAGAAGAATATTCAAATAAATAGTGATCTTATCATTTTCCTTTCCATTTAGAGTTCATAGAGTAATATCATATTTGCGTTTTTACAAGTAGATTACTATTTCAACCTGATATCGGTTGTAAAGGAAAATAATCATTTTGGAGAATCTTTGGTACAAATATTACACTGACACCAAATCCGTTATATAGCCAGATTTGTCATTTTCTAACCGGGATGTTTATGGCATACTAATGCTCAGGCCAAGGCGGAACCTCCATTCATTAGGGTGACTCTTTATCTTGGCCCATCATATCCTCGAGATATGTCTAATGTGACTATAGTTCATGGTCTGCCCTTTGGCGAATAGTGTCCCTAATGGGCAGATCCACCTTCTCGGGGTCCCTTGGATCTTAGAATGATCTGGGCCTAGTGGGGCATCTTTTGGGCTCATCCTCATGGTTCACCAGGTAGGTTAATAGCATCCACTCAGATCTGAATGTTATTCAATTAATGTTATAACATTTTTCGCAAGAAATACTCTATAATAATTTAAGGACACGTTATATAAATTAACATCTAAATTTACAATTTCGAGTCTAAAGTTTATTTTGTCGGGTCTATGGGTTTTTTTTAAATTATATTTTATATAATTAATTAACTAAAGAAATGTGTTTTTAATTAATTAATTAAAGAAATGTGTTTTTAATTAATTATACGGTATTGAAATTTTATTGATTAGAGTGATACATGTCAACTATCTATTGGCTTAACGTACCACATCATCCATGCATACGTGAGGGTATCATAAAACCTCTCTAGTATTTACTTATTATAGTTACATTCTATTCGGTCAAACACATGAATTAGAATCATAATAATAGCGGGTGTGTTAATTAAATGTTTTAGATGGATGAGTCCAAAGTTTGTCAAACACATGCATTCCAAAGTATATTATAGTGTTGTAAAATAAAGTTGTAAACTTGTATTGTATCTAGCTTTGGTGAATTGGCGAGAAAGGTAGTTCCCAACAATAATAAGTGTTGCGATAAGGTTTCCAATTGGCTAATAGTAATCTTTCACATCTCCACGCATTCTATAATTCATTAGAAAAACAAGTGGCAAAGCTTTAGCTAGCAAGTTTTGCAAATCAAGTTAGCATAAATCAGTCCTTTTCTCTTTTGTGGGGCCATTCAACCAAGGCATAAAATAGTTAAATTCACCTCTAGTGTTAAAATAACATAAAAAAAAAAAAAACAAACTCTAGTGTTAAAAGAAATTATAAAATTGTGTCATGAATAGCTAATACGAAATAATTTTACATCGAGCGAGTAATGTTAATTTCACTGCTAGAGTAAAAACCAGAAATAATTTGGATTTTACATATGGAGAGCTGAAAACTTAGCAGTCTTGGTGCGGATTGGGATAAAAAGATGTTTTTGCCCTCCATCAACTTGAGTTCATATGAATGTCGGCAGGGTTTGGAACTGTCAATGAACCTGGTAATTACTTGTGCTCCAAAATCTCCTCTTGATGGGTTCGTCACACCTATGAAAAGATATCGGCACTGAAAATGCCCGTTAAACCTCCGACGGCAATCAAGTTAGTAGCGATTCAAGAGGGATAAAATTTAAGAAACAAGTAAATATGTGTACTTTTTTAGATGACAATAAGCGGTATTTGTAGCATCTTTTTTTTCTTGAAAGGGTTTGTAGCATTCTTTTAGTAATGCGCTAATGAGAAAACATCTTCTTTTTACCCATGAATGTGGTCCCCAGGTCTATCAGAATCACAACAATATAATCGCCAACATGATAGCATTGAGAATTGAATATGGATTTTGGGTAGAATATAATCGCCAACATGATAAAAGCCTAATAAAGAACTTGTCGGTTATCCAGCATCTGCGATGCGATTCCATACGCTAAAGGGTGGGATCTCGAGCGTGATCCACTTTTTAATATTTTATTAAATGGGAAGATTGTGAATCCCGAAATTAAAAGAATATGATTTTGATTATGATTCTATTTCCTTAGGATGAAGGTTATTTACTAAATAGGAATGAAAACATATTACGAGACAAATTTCTATTAAACATCTATATGTACTAATGTTCCTATCAAATAAGATACACATTCACAAATATTCTAAAATACTTGCGTCTTAAGTCTGCTTCCTTATTGACTTGAGCGTCGAAGAATTTTTCTCGGTTCTGTTTTGTAAGTGTTCCAATGTGCTAAGGAAGGGATTTTTTTGCCCAATTATCATCCCCTTATATGAGGAGGGCCATTAATTTGCGGATTGCGGAAAATTGCAGACCTTGGTTATGTTACACAAATGTCCTACCATATTTCAAAAAATCCAGATCTTTGTTTAATGATATCTAAGATGTGCTTGCACTCTATTGGGTATGGGCCTCTTGGTACAATGCCCATATGCGGATCAAACTCACGACCTTTCGCTCAAATAGACTCTAATACCATGTTAAGGAATCGATTTAACCTAAAGCTTAATTGATATTTAAGGTCCAACGACATTTTTTATATTAATTTATCTCTAGTAAAAACTCATAGAATAATTTTCTGCATTTTTATGCATGGACACTCTGGTGTTCCTTTTAATTGTCTCAACCTCTAAAACAAAGTAAATCCTATGTGGTATTACACTACTCTCGTCTTGTTACCTAATGCAAAAAATTGCTCTAGACTGTAATTTTGAAACTTTAATTATATTTTATCTTTTGAATATATTTACACTTGTCCACATTTAGAGATGATTTTTGCTGCTGACAACATTATATCCGGTTAATGATTTTTAGAATACTGTTAAATACTAATTTATATGATGTGTCATTAATTCTTGATTTAAGATATGAATAATATAGTACAACCAATTTATTCAAAATTTAATCAAGTCAATTTACCACAGTAATAAAAGTAAATATTTTATTCTATCATTCGATTATAAAATCAATAGATCAAAATGCAAAACACTATCAAAAATAAATTAACATCATTAGTTAAACTCTTGTCCATCAATTTTTCTTGAAAGACCATTTTCTTTGTGACAAAAATTTATTGAACTGATCAGATCTAAATATGTATTTACTAAACAGAACTGAATTTATTGATCTAAAATTACTGATAAAAATAAAAAATAAAGCTTAAGAAACCCTTTTTTTCTTATGATATGAATACCCATATTGTTTCTGTTTACAAATATCAACAAATTCATAAGGGATTTGTCTGTAATTTACCAAAGAACAAAGGAATTTATCAATGGATGGATGAGATTGGACAACAATGCAAAAACGGTAGTTTGAGTTTTTGGATAAGGTTCATAAGATGTGGAGTTGGTGGAACACAAATCCCTTCCATTACCATATAAAAAATGGATTAATTAGTTAAATCCTTTTGGGTTTGGTAGCAAATTAATACTGTGTTGCCATATGTTATGTGCTTTTGTTATGCCCAACTTTCCAACTTATTTTCATCATCATTAATATAATTTCTTTTTATTTTTAATTGGGGCCATCGATAGTTCCAAGTTTGTGAAGAAATCGGCTAGCTTATTTATATAAAAAGAATAACAACAATTATGTGAAAGTGAAAGCATTTTTTTTTGTTGGGTATTACAGCATACACTTTCTCACTATAAGACAAGGAAGATTGTGTAATTGACTAATTGTGTTCCTTACTTCAATTAGTTAATTATCATTAACTAGATAAAACTATGGTTACACTATTATCTTATCTTGTAGCTCATTCAGATTACAACATTACGCCAATATGTAATCATTATATATACTTAAGTTACTTGTAACTTCTGATTGATTATAACATCCGAGAGCTCAATCAGTTTTTGTGTGAATCTTTGTATATACTAAGCTTAGAAATAATCTGTATCGATTATATATTAATTCTCGTCAAAAAAAAAATATACAAACTACTCAAAATATAACTCCTATAATTTTGTATATTTCTTCTATGAAAGAAAAGTTAAGAGTTTTTGTTTGAATGAAAGACTGTGCATCTATAAAAATTTTAGGTTTGAGTCATCTATTTTTCAAAGACTCGGTTATAGTTTATATATTAAAATTCTCTTACACACTTCTCATGTGAATGCTTCTTAGGCATGAAGCGTTCACAGCACAAGTTAACTCACCATGTGTTTTAATTCAACGAATATTGAGGTTGTCAGGAATTGAACTAGGGACCTTTTGATCACAGAGGCTCTGATACCAGTTACTAAACCGATTAAACTAAAAGCTGGAGCTGATAGTTAAAACTCAGTGATTATTTATATATTAATATTCTCGGTTAACATCTTTTATATTATTCTCTAATAATTTTAAGCAGGTTACGAGTCACTAATTCTATACCGATCTTGACATCCTCCCTGAATTAATTCGTCGGGTCTTGATGCTAAAAAAGTTTGGTGAAAATTAATTGAAATGCCTCCTGGGGGATAATGACTTTTCTTCTTGATTGCTAGGGAGAAAGGTATAGTTCTTGACTTTGCATGTATTATGATAGATTCGTGTTTGGCCGTGAAAGTTACTGAAGCTGAGGCTTTGATTACGAAAATGAGCTTTGCTCTTGATTGTTCTTATGGTCCAATTATTTTTGAATCAGATGCTAAAGTGGTTATTGATACAATCAAGTCAAATGTCTTCGTTTCCTATTATGATTTCGAAATGTATCAAGACATTTCTTTTCTGAGTGAGATTTTGTTCTTATACTTTTCAGTTTGTCTTTAGAGAGGGTAATTCTGTTGCTCATTGTTTAGCTTCCAAAACTAAGGATCCAACATGTTCTTTTGTTGTTATTGAGGATTATTTTGTGATTGTGTGACCTCTAGTCTATAACGATATTGTTGCCTTTTATTTTTTATACTTTTATTGGTTAAAAAAAAGTATGGAAATGAATGAAATTTTAAAATTTCATTCATATTTTTAGTGTATGACCTTTTTGGTTTCATTTTATCAAAATGCAGTTTAGTTCTGTTTCATTCAGTTCAGTCCAACCCGTTCGGTCAAATTCAGAAAAATATGTATAAGATCTAAAAAATATTAAAAGTTAAGCCTATTTTAATTAAAAAATATCAATATTTATCTATTTTTTTTAAAAGGTGCAAATTGAAGTTTTTGTTGAAAACAACTTTCTTAGCTTTCTCATCTTTCTTAAAAACAGTTTGGCATCTACTAAAAGCTGTTTTAAACTGAAAAAGCTGCTTTTAATAATTGGAAAAGCAATGCTAAATTTTTTTGTGGTATATGAGATCAAAGTTGCCGCTATAACTTCCATATATTTTAATATGTGATTGAAACTGATCAATTCATATACTGTGTTGAAATTATGTTTTGATTAATTAATGAATTAATAGACGTGAAGAACATTTTAGGAATTGTTAATTAGTTAGTAATTGGCGGTCGTCCTTTTCAACCATTATCATAATTCACAAGCAAAGGTTGTATGGGGCATGCTCTTTTTTTTTTTTATTGTTTCCAAAATATTTACAGTTCATCCATTTTTATATACATCACTCTGGAACTAAGAATTCTTATTTTAAAGTTGAATACTGATTTGAACTGTCATATAGCTCATTCGTTAATTAATTATGAGCATGTACGTAACCAAAAGATTTAATTATTAGAGTTTAAGCTCTAAAGTTAATGTGGTTTTATAGACCATAGTGAATTTATGAAAAAATAACAAAATAAAATAATTGATTATTTATTTTGTTGAGTGTTGCGGATTGTCGTTGTCTTTTAGAAGGAAGCCTGAGGGTGGGGGATTTCTTGTATTCCTCATCATGCAAACTCAGTAATTAGTGATGCTATTGCCAAAGCCTCTTTAAATGGATTTGAACAATGGTACTGAAAATATGCGCCTCTTTTTATAACACTTTTAGTAGAACTCGATGGAATCAAGTATTATTTAATGAAATTTTTTGGTTTGTTTTAAAATATATAAAAAAATGTCTTTGTGCCTCAACTATGAGTTGCAGCTTGTCAATAAATTGATTGAAAAGCTTAAATTAGTAATGTTCAAACCCTTCATGAGGTGCTCCACTTTTTTGACCCTGTTCTTCATGGCTGAACTAAATTGAACTGATTCGAACTTAACTGAATAAAATCAAATTAATAAATAAATTGAACTGATTCGAACTTAACTGAATAAAATCAAATTGAATTTTATTAAGCTGAATTAACTGTTTGGCTGAATAAATTTATTTATTTTTGCTAAATTTCTGTCCACTGAACTGAATTTTAAGTAAAAAAAAAGGTGATCTTTTTGCTCCATGATGCTGGAAAAATTCCTAGAAGGGTGATGGCACATACATGGGTAATGCCACATACATGGATAATTTACAGAATCGGAGTATGTACAATAAGACCACCAGAATAAAGATTATTATAATATCTCTGTGAAATATATAAAAACTGTTTCACACAGATATTTGTTTTATCTTAAAAATATATCACCAAAATTTTCAAAACCATAGATCGATAATGTCTTTTTTTAATCTAAAATACCACCAAAAATTTCAAAGTTTTGAATTATTTATGTATTTAATTTCGGAGCTCGTGAAAGATTATGGCTGATTCGTAAAAACTAAGCTATAAGGAATTCTTAGTCAAACCTTTAACTAAATATGCATCTCATAATCATTTTAAGAAAAATCTCAATATAAGTTGAATCCAACAATTATTCCAATCCAACTATATGAGTGATTGGATTTAACCCACAACTTGAGCTAGTCAATAATGTAAAAAAGAGTCATGATTAATGAAGTTCCTCTTCTTGACATCCCAACTAGAAAAATAATGAAAAAGACAAGAAATTATTGTGATTAATTAATAAAGATATTGAGGAGTTGTTTGGAAACACTATTAATTTGATGCGAAATGCATATGATAATTACACCACTCATCATAGATCATATATTTGCATGCTTATCAATGGACATAGATATATATATATATAGTATAATTAAGGAAACTATATGTTATGAATATTAAATATATAGCGTGACAATTAATCACATCCAAATTATTTCAACTTAATCATCACTACCTACTCTTTCTATCTATTTGCCTTTTCACATTGTTGTTTGGCATGCGACACCTATTACTTAATTTTACACCAATTTACTTTGTTTGTGGTTTTTCTGTGTTTAGGTTTAACATAATGTTTAGGTTTAACATAATAATAATGGGCTGTAAGGCCCAGTTTTTTGGCGAGAGACTCTTTAGGAGATTTATTATTATTATTATTATTATTATTATTATTATTATTATTATTATTATTATTATTATTTTACAAGTGTCTAAGTGATATTCATTGTCTCATGGGCCAACGCAAAATGGAGACGGTCGTATTGGAGAGGATATAAAATAAGGTTACAGAGATCCTGGCTACCATTGTATTTGACATGTGTCCAAGTGGATTAGCATTTTCTTCTTATTGCATTGCATCTAAATCTTTCATATCACTCCATTTTATTTGTCGTTTTTTCCATGCCACTAGAGATAACCTTCGCACCACACTTCTTTTTATTGTAGCAACAATTTTGAGTGAAAGAAGTAAAATAATGTGTCAATTCACTAAAAGCTCAAGCATCAATACTTTTTACATTTATTTATGACACATTTATTTACATAAATGATTTTTAAATTTGAAATATATACAACGCATACCAAAGTATGGTTTGCTAAAATTCTCTCTTTCTTCTTTTAGTATTTCCCAAGTTTAATCTATTCATATCATGTCTTCTTGGTAATGATCCTAGTCTTTGGTCTCTATGCAACAAAAGAACTATGTCACCAGGCCGTTTTAAGATGTCATAAGGCCTCTGTTTCGGTTTGAGTTGCTAGAGCTCCCATAGTCTGGTATCAGAGCCAGCCAAGGCAGAAGTATGATATAGGTTAGATGTAGGAATACTGAAAGAAGGATTAATCACTCATGGAAGATAATTCAGCTTTAGCTTCATCCTCTACAACTACTTCTAGCCCCATCCACCTTCCTTCTTCCCTTTCTATCCCTTCTTCTTTTAAACGAACCCAATCATCCAAAATTGAGAATCTTGTGGAATACTCTTATGTTCCAGAAGATGCCCAGATCCAATCCACAACCTTACCCTTGATTAACCCATACAACATCTACAGAAGAGATTCTTCTATCACGAGGAGTATCAGATCCCTGATCTCCACAAGGCGTCCTCATGCTAAAGAATATGTCCAGACATCAAAGATGGATCAGTGCTCACTTAGAGCCACCAGTACAGAGCAGTATGTTACTCTTGAGATCCCTCCTCATTTCATTACTAAATGGAAACAGGAAGGATACACGCACTTCCATCTTGGAGCAGTCAGAATTATTCTCACTCTTCATGGCCGAAAAGGTCTTCCAGTCACGGCAAGAGTCAGCTTGTTAGATACCAGGTTCTTGAAGTTTGAACATGCTGTTATTGGCACTGTTTTAAAAACATTAAATGCCGGCAGCATAGTGTTAACTTTCTTTCCAAACTTCAACCTTTCCCTCCATGATCCCAATCTCCCTACTACCTTCAAGATCCAAGTACAGCTAATCGGTGCAGAACAAATTTCTACAGCAGTAGCAGCAACGATTCACCATCAGCTGATCTACAGGCTTCAAAATCATGCTCTCGATATGCCAACACCAGGAACTTCCTCTGAGGCCTTGTTCCTTATTGCTGAAAATGATGATAATCCTACCATTGTGCAGATCCCTCGACAAATTTCCAGAGATGAGCTTGTCCAATTAATGCCACTGGAATGGCTTACAGCTTATGAGAAACTGCATCAGGTTTCACAACCTGTCCAAACTTCTTCATCTTCTTTCCAAAATAGAGAAGATGGATTAGTTAAGACAGTCTTTCAAGCTCCTCGGAGATCCTTCCATCAAACTATGATGATTTTCCCTACTTCTTTTCCTAGAGAAGAGAAAATCCCTATCCACAGCTTTGAGCCAGATGGCAGCCATAATTATGTGTCCCACATAGACGGTCATTTTATATGGGATGCTCCAGGCAGCGGAATGTGTGATCCCTCCTGTACATGTGCGGAAGACATTGATTCAGATGACGATGATGATTTTTGGGTTTCTCACGAGAAAAGACCTTCAAGAAAAGGTACATGTCGTTCACTCCCAACCAGAATTCCAACTAAGCCGGATGATGATGATGCTCCATGGATTGGGATTCACCCCAAGGAAGATGTTTTCCCTGTAGATCAAATGAAGACCACTCCAGCTTACCTTAAGCCCCTTGCCATTTACCAAAAGGAGCTTGATATTCTCTCAAAGCTTAAGAAATCTTGTCATCCTCCAGCTCAAACCCCTTTAGCACAACCTTGTATGATGAACACATCTTTCACATCAGATGATTTTCCTCCTTTGTCAAGACAAGTTAATCTCAAAGCCAAAACAGTTTCATCCCCTTATATACCATCCACCACTGTTACCCAAAATGGCCACCTCGAAGAACCCAAACCTTTTGAATCTGTTTTAAATTGGCAAACTGATAATGCCATAGCCCAAAACAACTACCGTCAAAGGATTGATAACAAACTAGATCATGTGGTCTCTTCTCAAAATGACCTCTCCCAGAAGGTTGATTCATTAACTGAATTTGCCTTAAAAACTCAAAAGGACTTGAACCATCAGATCCAAAAGGTTGACACCACTCTGCGCAGTTTGATTTCCCAGAAAAGGTTTGGCCAGGAGTTCAACCAAAAAGAAGCTGAGATTCGGAGGTTAAAAGACCAATTGTCACAGGTGGAAGCAGATCTTGCCAAAACTCGTCCTCGACCTACACATGAATATAGCGATCCATTTTTTGGATCTTCTCATCATTTTTCACCTTTTCCACCTCCAACACAAACCTATAACCCTTTCCCATTGATTCATGAACAGGTACCTCATGCTTCACCTACAAAAGTTTTATCCTCTTCTGGTTCATTTGAGGATGAATCTCCAAAACCAAAACTACCCAGACCATCCAAAGATAAACAACCCATGTCTTCACATATGGCATCAACCATTAGCCATTTTACTCCATCAGGAGAATATTCCTCTGATTCTTCTGAAGATATGAATGATGGATCCTCCTCAGAACCTGATGTTCATATGGCAGATATTACTCAGATATTGATGGCTGGTGATCCGAGTACCTCTGAACCTACACCAGGTGTCACAGAACCTACAGTTGAAGAACCTATTGATGATGATGACGATGCCTTTATGTTTTATGGAGAATCCAGGACACCCAAGCCGACATCAGGCCCCTGGTTCTCATTTGACCATCTTCCCCCACATCGATGGAGAGACCAACTCCATGAAATGGCAGCATGGATAGATCTCCAGATGACCAGACCAGGTGTTACTATCAAAGAAGTCCTTGCTGAGTTTGTTTCTAGATTTACAGGAACTCTCCGAGAATGGTACCAAAGTCTTGGTCCTTACAAGATGGCAGCTTTCCTCAATCTTCCGACCGCCAGTAATGCTCTTGGAGAAATTCATCAGCAATTTATTGGTGATCCAAAGAAGTACCAGGTCCAGATGAAGCAAGAATTCTTTGATATGAAATGCTGTTCCTTAAAAAAGAAAGATCTTGATTTTCATTATCAAAGGATGGTTAAGAGATATTATATGCTTAATGGGTATAATGATCCGAATCTCCGGTATACCTATATAGCATCTCTGCCAGCAGAGCTTCAGCCAGAAATTCAACGTTTCATTACAGGCACTGGGAGACACTTTGCAGAAATATCCATTGGAGAAATTCACCAATTTACTCTTTTGGCTCTAGAGAAATTGTGTGAACAACAACGCCTCTTCAGCAATATTGTTGCCCAGAAAAATCTTGCACAGAAACATTGCAATAAGTCTTACTTGCAGATCAAGTGCAAGGATAGTAAGTGTGACTGCCGCCCTTCAAAAAAGAATCACCACAAAAAATTCTCAAGGTTCTCCAGATTCCCCCATTCATACCCGAAGTCCAAGAAGCAGAAGCAGTTCAAATTTTTCAAAAAGAAGTCCAGAAGGAACAAAAGGAGTGATCGTTGCTATATATGTGGACAAAAGGGACATTTTGCTAGAAGATGTTCAAACAAACCACAAAAAGCTCAAAAGTTGGTACAACAACTCTCCTACAGCCTTGAAGATGCTGATGTTGAATCTCTCTACTCAGAACAAGATGAAGCAACTAATGAAACTGTTTTCGCTCTCGAAGACTATTCAGATTCTTCTTCTTCTTCAGAAGACACTGATGATGAGTCTCCAGTTTCTGATGACCTCCTCCCCATTTATTCTTTACAGTCATGTTCATCAGAAAGTCTTAATCCTACCTATCCTTTGGTCAATATCCACCTATTGCCCTCCAAGTATGACCGACCCATCTCTGTCATAGGCCTCATGGATACTGGTGCTCACAAGACAATGGTTAACCCATCCATCTTGCCTAACACCTCATGGGAAACTCATTATGAATACTTCAAGGCTGCTGATGGACAGGTTTTCTCTACCAAACTCCGTTCTAAAAAACCCATAGGTATTCAATTTTTTCCAAATTGTATCGTTTGGGTCAAAGTCCTTGGGTCAGCACTTCCAGATAAGGATATCCTAGTTGGTTTTGATGTCTATCAAAAAACACATGGTCTACAGATTCGTCCTGAAGGCCTCCGATTCAAGAGACAATTAAAATCATATACCAGCATTCCAAAGCTTTATTCTCTATCAGAAGTTCCGACAGACTATCAAGAAATTACAGACCTACTTCTGAAGTCATGTGCTGATTCTCATTCACAATTTTCTCATCCTTTTCCACTTTGGAAAAATGAGAAGTTTTTCATCAAACTGCCTTTCAAACTCAACGAAGATGTCAATCCTACGAAGGCAACACATTCTGGTATGACACCATCTGATCTTCGCCTTGCCAAAGATGAATGTGCTCAGCTCTTACAACAAGGTCTAATAGAGCCAACCACCTCTCAGTGGGCTTGCCAAGCTTTCTATGTTGAAAAGAGGTCAGAAATTGTTCGTGCAAAAAAAAGGCTTGTTATTGACTATAAGCCTCTAAATGGTTTTCTCAGAGATGATAAGTTTCCTCTTCCAAGGATCAACTCATTGTTTGTTCATCTCAATGAAGCATTCATATTTTCAAAATTTGATCTCAAAGCAGGTTTTTGGCAGTTAGGGATTCACCCTGATGAGCGTTACAAGACGGCTTTCTGCATTCCTACGGCTCAATACCAATGGCGTGTCATGCCCTTTGGACTCAAAACAGCTCCATCCCTTTTCCAAAAGGCCATGATAAGAATCTTTGAACCTATCCTCCATAGCACCCTTATCTACATTGATGACATCCTGCTATTTTCCAAAGATGTCCAAGCCCATAACTCTCTTTTGGCCCACTTTCACCAGCTTGTAGATAAGTATGGAATTATGCTTTCTGAAAAGAAGAGTATAATCGGACAAAAATCCATAGAGTTTCTTGGCATGGCATTTCAAAACGGTCAGTATCACCCTGGTCCCCACATTTCTCAAGAATTATTGAAGTTTCCAGATGAGAATCTTTCCACAAAGCAGATCCAACAATTCTTAGGAATCATCAATTACATCAGGGAATTTATTCCTCATGTCTCTGAACACACTAGCCAGCTGTCAAAGATGCTAAAGAAAGGTGCCCCACCATGGAGTCCCATCCAAACCAAAGCCGTCCAAAAACTTAAAGTTATGGCCCAAAATCCTCCAGCACTAAAGATACCTGGTAATGGGAAGCGTGTCTTGCAAACTGATGCCAGCGATGAATATTGGGGAGCACTGCTCATTGAAGAGATTGATGGTACTGCACACTACTGTGGACACGCAAGCGGACAATTTAAAGACGCGGAAAAGCATTATCACACCACGATCAAGGAAATTCTTGCAGTAAAAAATGGAATAAAGAAATTTGAATTTCATCTCATTGGGCATCATTTTACTGTGAGAATGGATAACTCATCCTTCCCAAGGATACTTGAATTTAAAAACAAGTCCCTGCCAAGTCAACAGTTACTGAGGCTCAAGGACTGGTTTGCAAAATATGATTATTCTGTGGAGCATATAAAAGGAGACAAGAACTTGATTCCCGACATGCTTTCTCGGCCAAACCCCCAATCTATTTCCTTAATCACTTCTCAAGTTACCATCCCTCTGGTATTTATGGCTACTAAAACTCCATCCTCCTCGGTCAAAACCACTTCAGAAAACTTGTGGTTACAACCGTTAACTCCAAAACGCCAGTTGATGTTTCCTCCAGGAACCAACTTCAGCACCCCTCAAGAAATCCAACAGTATGCCAAGGATAATGTCTTCCGTTATCTTGCCAAAACTATTCAGCTCAGACGCATTTCAGATACCCCCTATCTCTTTCTGAAGGAGTGTCCATTCTTTATAGTATGGGCCTTATGTCCACACTATCAGCTCCTTGAACATGAATTATGGTGTATATGGTGCCTCACTGTCCTATACTCCATTGCAGTTCAAGTTCCCTTGGTATCAATGTATAATTATATAACTAATCCATGCAACCGCAATTCTTTATTGTTCACCATTCTGGATTGGTTTGCCCCACTGTCTTGGTGGCAAAAGGAATTGCAGCAACAAATCCAGCTTGAAGGACTGTTTGATCCAAAGAATGAAGGACCGCTCAAAAACAGTCTCCATGTCAGCTTCTTCATTCTACACAGGCCATATTTCCAGTTTGCACCTAAACGGTTTTGGTCGCAACCTCATGCTTACCACTGGAGAAATCTCCCAAAACCATTATTCACTAAGGAAGACAAAGAAACATTGTACGACTTCCTTAGTAAGATTAATGGATATTGTGAAAAATCCAGGCCACCGACCTTTTCCACTACTCTGTATCCAGTCGATCCTAATGGAGTTACAGGTTTCAAGAATCTTAAACCAATTATTCTGCCAGCAGATGAAGCTCCAAAGACACTTCCTAGCCCCAATCGATCCAACTCTTCTCAAGCACTGGGAACACAAAATTCAGTATCAGTTCATCCAATGCAAGGAGAACCATCAGATGTCACAATGGAAGAAGCATCATGCCCAGAAGTTCGTAACGGTACTCAACCTTGGTACAAAAACCTGTATGGAAATATTGATTCAGATGATGAAGAAGACTGGCGCAACTTCAATCTTTCCCCATCTCACTGGATCTAGTGATTCCCTTTCCGAGTCAGCAAATTTTACTGTTTTCAATAAATGTAGCATATACGCTACTTAAGGTTTGATGATGTAATGATTATGTAAGATATATGTCATGATTGATGATGTAATAATGATGTAATAAATATGTCATGTAGTAGGTAAAGGGTATAAGAGTCTTTTATTTAATAAGTGTGATAGGTGTGAGGGCAAAATAGTCTTTATGGTGAAGACATTTGCCTATATAAAGGAGCCTTGGTTTCATTTGTAAGGCATCCAGAAATTGTATTGAAATCTTCCATTGTATAATATAAGTATGGTTTGCTAAAATTCTCTCTTTCTTCTTTTAGTATTTCCCAAGTTTAATCTATTCATATCATGTCTTCTTGGTAATGATCCTAGTCTTTGGTCTCTATGCAACAAAAGAACTATGTCACCAGGCCGTTTTAAGATGTCATAAGGCCTCTGTTTCGGTTTGAGTTGCTAGAGCTCCCATAGTCTGGTATGACTCAAATTGAGGATATTTCGATTGTAGCATTTTAATTTCATGTCAATTAACTAACTCAACTAAAAACATGAGCTTATAGTTAAGCTTAATGATATCTTTTATATTAATTTTTTACAAAATGTATATGCATGCATTTGGAAATCTACAGTTTATACATCAAACTTTTACATTTATAAAACTTTCTATAGATGATCAATAACAATTATCAACGAATCAATAGTTGGGATTTACATGTTTAATATAAAATGTCAATAACGACTTTGTTCTTTTTGATGTGTATATATTAAGCACATTTCACTTTAGTTCAACATAATATATTAAACATTCAATTAACAATTCAGTTCAGCTGAGCTTGTTTCATTTCAGTTAAGTTTAACTTTTTTGTGATTTTAGTTTTTTTCATCTAAAAGAAACAATGCCATAATAAACAATTTCGAATTACAATTTTATGTTCTTTTATATAATTACTGAATTATACATGCTTTGTTATTATTATGAACCTTAGCATAACCGTAAACAAAAATCTAATTAATTATAAAATGTAACTCAAATGGTTATGTGCTTTACATATATAATGAGCTATTACGTAATATTTATTGAATAGTTGAAATCATAAGCTAATTGACCTCAAATCATGCAACTACATAACTCTAAAGCATTCTAGATTTTTCATTATAAAACAAGTCAATATTTTAAATATAACTGAAACATAGTTTCCAATTTGAAATTGTTAAAAGCATAGAAAAAAACAAATAATCTAAAAGCAAGATCAGAATAAATGCTTGCTATAATTAGAAAGAGATGGGTAAGATGGGCAAATGTAAGGTAGACAAATGAGAAAGGTGTATAGTGAGAAATTATAAGGCCCCATGAAGCTTTGCCATCCGTCATCTATATGTTGTATATGCTTGCTGAGGTGTTCGGAAAGGTAGGTGGTTTATCAAACTCTTCCCAAAAGATCTATATGCAACTCTTCATATAATCGAGGGATCATCAACAAATTTAACTCTATTGTTACCATTTAGGCTATAAATAATTTAAATTCATTTCATCTTAACTATAAAAAATAGGGCCTCAGTAGTTGTAAAAATATAACAGTAAAACTTATTCGTAGATATTTAGTTTTAGAGGTTTTTAGACCAAATAATCGATTATTCAAATCTTTATTGTTCATGGTAGATAAGCTCATATTAATCATTCAAATCTATGATACCTCGCGCAAAGAGTGTTATACATGAAAAAGACGTTTTTATTGAACTCTATTAAAAAATTATAATATATTTCTAACATATTCCTGAATAATATAAAAGGTTTAATAAATTGATGCTAGAAATTTTTAGAATATAATAAAATATGCAAACTATGTTTATACGAATACAATGCTTCTTATGTATGATAGAGATAGGTTCATGTGAGACAAAAGCATTATGGAGAGACTTTTTTTAGTGTGAGACAATTAAAAAGTGGTGGCAATTTTGAAATTTTAAAAACATGGAGCGGCATTATTGAGGTGATGTCAGCGCTGATGTCACATCTGGAGAGAGAAAAAGTTTTTATTATTTTATTTAAAATGCATTTTCCCGCTCTTTCCGAACTCATTTTTAAAAAAAAATTATACCACTGAACTCGTATTAATTAGGCGGTCATTTTGAGATCCATTGTTGTTATTTATAGACGATTTTTATTTTTTTTATTTTTGTTCCAAGTCGGATACTTGGTTATTCCAACAGAATACTACATTTGTTCCACCAGACAACTCCAATTGTTCCAACAAAATATTTTCATTATTTTTTTTAAATGCACTCTGGGAGTGTAAAAAAATATAGTATTCTGTTGGAACAATTAGAGTAGTCCGGTGGAACAATTAGAGTAGCCCGGTGGAACAATTATAAAAAAATAAAAAAAAATAAAAATCGTCTATAAATAACAAAAATGGATCTCAAAATGACCACCTAATTAATACGAGTTCACTGGTATAATTTTTTTTGAAAAATGAGTTCGGAAAGAGCGGAAAAATGCATTTTAAATAAAATAATTAAAACTATTTCTCTCTCCAGAAGTGACATCAACGCTGACATCACCTCCTCTTCCTTCCCTTCAATTCACGCATGAGGGGTGTTCATTTTATTACAAGTTTACCACCTTTCCCTATTGAATTACAAAAATATCCTTTATCTCATCCTAAACCCTTGTCTCATTTAAACTTAACTCATGTATGATAAAAATCTACCTTTTAATTATTATATAAGCTTAGTTCATTCGACAATTTAAATCTAATGTGTACTGAATGACATATTTTCAAATTTTATTAATATCTAGCCTTTTATTTTATGGTGTAGGCTATGGTCACTTTGTTTTTCCCTTACTTTGTTTATACTTTGTCTTTTTTACCATTGGATTAATTTTTAACCCATGATCCAATGGTTGACAAAACAAAGTAATGGTTAGTTTGTGAAAAACAAAGTGACCATAGAATATCCCTTATTTTATATACAATCACAAGTATATGTGACTTGTGACTTCCTGACTTTCTTTATAATTTGCTTTCTTTAATTTAATAATATTTCATTCTTATAAAAAGATTAAACTATATGTCCCATGTCCTAACTGCTCTCTAATCTCTAAATTTCTCAACATCCGATTCATACCTTATCCTAAATATTATGATAGATTCTGAATTTTCTTGGCATATACATGGGTTCCACACATTAAATCTCAAAGATTTTCTAATTTATGGAGATTTCCCTTAAGAAAGTCTAATTAAAGTAGATTTCTTTTTGAAGAAGAAAAAAATATGAGGTAGAAACAGTACCTTTAAGTCCATGAGCGAGATAACTTAAAAAAAAAATAAAAATTTGAAGTACTGAAGCGCAATTTAGTAGTATTAAAATTGACAAAATGAAAAAAAAAATCATATTAAGAAGATTTTCTATAATATTAGTGCAATAATGCAATTAAACAATTAAGAGAGATACATCCTTCCAAAAAAAGAAAAAAAAAAGAGATACATATATACATAAAAAGAGCAATATTAAAAATTAATGTGACCTTAGAATTGCATATGTTGGTACAATAAAAAGAATTAGATATATGTTGAGAGAGAAAAAAGAAATAAACAATAGAATGAGAGAAAAAAGAAATAAACAATAGAATGCTCAATCATATAATTCCAATATTAACTTTCTTAATAACAAATTTTTGTAATTCTTTTCTTTTCAACATGTGCAAAGTTTAGAGTAATTTTTGCTAAAAGCTCGATTTTTCATTTCTTATTTTAATAGAACAAGAAAATTATGAAGTTGAAAAGTGATGGGTGCAAATTCTTGTATGAAATTTGGTAAGGTAGATGTGTGATAGGGCTCCACCATGGGCCATGAATTGGGCCTTATATGTTATTATTAGTATTTTATTGTTGATATGGAATGGATTTTTGAACTCTTTTAACCTTATCCTGATTTTGTTTGGATTTTAGAAGAGACTAGACTTGGTCTTGGTACATTCAACTTTTCAAAGAGTGAAGTTTAATTAAGAGTATGATGGGTTGGTTCTCTTCTTTGCCTCCGTATATTACGGCATCACCAGAACACAGTTTTAATTGAGATTTTTATATTTGTTAAAAAAATATATTTTCTTTTGTTAAATCTCAAATTGGCAAGTTGGATCAAATTACTAAATATTAGATGAAGTATGCTCTCAATTCATAATTTATTATTGTTATTATTATTATTATTATTATTATTATTATTATTAGCAAGTCAATCAATATGACCTCCTATTCAAATATTGGGAGCTTGTAGCTTTCATATGTATGAGACTTGAAAGTTTGGGTAAAGAACACAAAATTGAACTCCAATGTCTATGTCTTCATTGTTTTTATTTTATAAGCTTAGAAAGAGGTAGTCTCATGTTTCTTTAGCATGCCTAGGAAATGCAAGTATATTTTTATTGGAAAAATGGTTCTTGGTTTATCCAAACTAGATAGGTTATATGCTATAGGGTTTCATTGTAATAAAATATGTTTTCAGTACAGATGTGAGAACTAATGTGTCTCCTTAAATTTAACACCGAATTTCAAAACGTAACTTTATCTGATTTCGCTAATCGATTGAAACTTTTTAATTGTTTTGATATTCAAACAACAAATGAAGGATGGACTTTTATTCAAGATCTTTAAAAATTTACGTTTTTCTACTTCAATTATTATCAATATAATACATGTTTTTATCTAAAAGAAATTAAGTTACATAACAATTCATTTACAGTATATATTAAACTTTTAAAGTAGGCTTTAACAGAAACTAAAAGATATAAACATCCTATGACTTTATGATATATTTTGTTTACGATGCTAATCATTTTTTCTCTTCTGAAATAAGTTACAAAACAATGTGTTGTACAAGACATGTTCTATTATAGTTCTCCACTAATACACATGTTTGCACACATTTTTTTACATTAATCATCTCAATGAGGTGTCGTGCTTCTCTAATTTTATTGGTCGGATCCATTGCACCCGGTCATAGTTTTACTTAATCGATTGAACTGAAAACACGAGCTGATAGTTAAGACTAACATATTTTATACTACCTCTCACACACCTCCTGACGTGAATGCCCTTTCGGCTTGAAGCATGTGCAACACAAGGCTAATCCCTCATGTATTTTTAATTCAACAAATATTAAGGTCGCCAAAAATCAAACTCAGGACATTTCGATCGTAGAGCTTCTGATATCATGTTACTTAACCGATAGTTAGTAGAACATCTTTTATATTAATCTCTGATACACGGTAGGAGTTTTGGATGTATAACTTTTTGTTTCAAATTGGAAAGGTTGTAGGATTTTTATAACTGGCTCTGAAGGCCCAATCATAAAGGCTGGATTGTACAAGTATTTTCAACGGGCTAGAAGGCCCAATAGTGAAGCCCATAAACCAAACCCTGATGTTCAATTGGACAAAACACTGAAAACAAAAAGTGGAAGTGACGAGTTCATAGAGCTGAAACAAGATCACAGACAGGAAGTAACCGGATCTGTCTGAACAGAACCAGATTGTTGCTTATCAGATCAGAAATGGAGTCGGAATTACAAAATATTATTTATGAACTCCAATCTCTGAAGCGCTCCTTACCTGATTCTTCTCTCCATCCTTGTATTGATAAGGTAATTGCATGATTGTGTTTTGATCAGGTTAAAAAATTGATTATCATTTCATCAATTTTGATCATTTACCATTTCTTTTTTTTAATATTGTGAAATTGATGTTGTTTTGCAGCTGCAGTCCCGTGTCGAATGTCTTCCAGGACTAGCAAAATCTGCACCTCTCCCGCGTTCAAAACTCAAGGTATTTTCTCTGAAAGTTATGATTTGTGTGTTTATTCTAGTTGAAGTTTATGATTTTAATGTATGTATGAGGTGTTTTGGTGACAGGACATGAGTGCTGAGGTGGTTGATAGCAATCCTTATAGCAGGCTTATGGCGCTTCAGCGGATGGGAATTGTCAAGAACTATGAGAGGATTCGGGAATTCTCTGTTGCCATTGTTGTCTGTACTTATCTCCTCTTTCCTTGTTCTTTCTGTTTGCTTTATGGGTGACATAGCACTGTTAAATGTATTTGTGAATGTTTGTCCGTATGTATACGAGAAATCGTATAGAGGTGGAACTAAATAGTTCAATTGAATAATGGCCATGCTATAAAATAAGATTTTGGTTTTGAAGTTATTAAGAAGTAAATCCCGAAGGGTGATGTCAATCATAATCCTTCTTTGTGATGTTTGCATTGTTTGGTCAGTTTCTGGGAAAATGCTGAGACCTGGATTCTCATTGGTATTGTCCATAGGTTCTCCTCAAATATGTTGATGGTAGTTTCTTAATGGTATCATGGGCATTGATTTTGTGTCACATGCTGTCTTTCATATATATGGTTCATCTATCCTTTCAACTAAAATAAGCCTTCATTCTCCATGATTGCCTTTAGTATGAATCTATGAAAAAGCCTTGTATGTTTTGAGTCCGGCATCCCCACTCACTCGGTTTATGCACATCACTCTGTAATCACATTATGTTCGCAAATTAATCTTAGCCCTATGTATCCTGATTGTCTCTTTTGATTGCATATTTTTGTACAATCACAGGGAATTGGTGGTGTTGGCAGTGTGGCAGCTGAGATGCTAACACGATGTGGTATAGGTCGTCTTTTGTTGTATGATTATGACAAAGTTGAATTGGCCAACATGAATAGACTTTTCTTCCGTCCAGAACAGGTTCTTTTTATAACATTACATTTATATTATTATAAAATCTCCTTAGCATATAATGTGATACAGCTGTAAAATGCTACATTTTTTTAACCTTGTGAATTTCATGCTGGATAAAAGATCTTTCTATTTTTTTTAGTACCTTTTCTTTTGAAAAAAAAAAAAATGCAAAACTAGTTTCTATGTTTTTCATTTATGAAGTTTTGTGTTCATAGGCTGGCATGACAAAGACTGATGCTGCAGTTCAGACCCTTTCAGACATAAATCCGGATGTTGTGCTTGAAGTAAGTGTCATGGAGAGTGTTATGTTTATGTTGCTTTTGATTATAATTGCTTACCATTATTGTTGCTTACAAGATGCAACAGTATGTTTAAATGTGAATTAATTTACACTTATCATTTAGAACTCAGAAGGGTAACGAGAAGGATGAGCCTTCATTTTTCCTATGTGTTTGTTTCTTTGTTTTAAATATACTCTCATTGGTTAAGATTTAAGGAGAATCAGAAAAATGGTTATGTGTATCTTGTTTCTATTTAGCCCTTTTAAATTTATTTGCTTTTGTTTGGTATCTCTAACTTATCTCGAAAACTGAAAATAAAAAAGATTTTTGCTAACTGTAAATTGTAAAATGAATACAATTTTGTGCTGATTGTCTCTTTTCTATTCAGAGCTACACAATGAACATCACAACAGTGCAAGGATTTGAAACCTTTGTGTCAAGTTTGAAAAATAAATCATTTTGCCCAAGTAAAGAAGGTAGCGGAGTAGATCTTGTTTTGAGCTGTGTGGATAATTATGAAGCAAGGATGTCTGTCAACCAGGTAAAGAAAATGCTGTCATGGGCTGTGATTTTCCTTACATGTTTTCATGATAGATGCAAACCCCGGCATCACCTCTTGATAAAGTTTGCATTCTGATTTTTATCATCTTTATCTTCTATTAGATCCAATTTCACAAGTTTTTGTGGATTTTGAAATTATTTTTTGACGTTCTAGATTTCTTGATTGATTTTGTTGTGGACATGCAGGCTTGTAATGAATTGAACCAAACCTGGATGGAGTCTGGTATGAACATCATTCTAGCTTGCTGTAATAATATGTTTTTCTTTAATATTTACAAGAATTTTGAATGAAAAGATTTTAGATTTTTGCTTCTTTTACATATTTGTGTTGTATGTATTTGATTAGTGAAAAAATTAACAAAAACCGATGGAGTTAAAGATAATATGTTGAAGTCCATTATGTGATCTTCTCCAGTGCCTTCAATAATACGTTCAATGACGCAAATATGTTATACAGATTAATTACCATAATTCTGAACCAGTCCCTCTAATTATTGTGCCACATGGTATACGTAAGATTTACGTACACATTTGTTAGGTTTATTCATGGAAGCTAGATTTTAAAGAGCCATGCCTCTATTTTTTTTTCTTTTTTGGACCTTGTGTCCCTCAATATTGGGGTTGAATACTTGTGTATGTTTTGTCTTGCCTTGGCTCCTGTTAATGAATTCAAATGGGGATATTTCTTGGCAGGTGTGTCTGAAGATGCTGTCTCGGGTCATATACAACTCTTGATTCCTGGAGAAACTGCTTGTTTTGCATGTGCACCTCCATTGGTACGCTCATTAACTTCTTGGGATTTTGACAATGCTAAAACAATGAGCAACCAATTGTTTCTTGATATCTCTGTAGTAATTTTTGGTTGTTATGCATTGTTTGTCTGTAAGATCTCAATAGTTTGTTGGTGATATGATATAATATAACATTTTTTGAAATGGCAATGCACTTACCTTAGGTTGTAGCATCTGGTATAGATGAGCGTACACTAAAGCGCGAGGGGGTTTGTGCGGCATCTTTACCAACCACAATGGTAATTTTTTTTTTCACAACCTTTTACATTTTGAAGTACTTACTCTCATGTCCTGCCTGAATATAATTAGTATAGCTGTGGCAGTTTGATATTTTACTACCAGTAGCATTGTTTTTTACAGTAATTTATATGCTTCGTATGAATTTATCATGTCCAAAAACCATTTCAGTTACAGTGTTGTAATATTCTAATTATTAGTGGTTGAATTGAATTTTAGGGAGTTGTTGCTGGGCTTCTTGTACAGAATACTTTGAAGTTCTTGTTGCATTTTGGACAAGTGACCCCATACCTTGTAAGTTCTGTACTTCTATGTTAATCCTCTTCTTTCCTGTTTTATCTTGTGCTCTAATCTTTACCATGTAATTTTTTAAAAAATTTGGTAATCCATTGATGTTCTATCAATTTTACCTGATTTTGATGGAAATTAAGTAGTCACATGTTGCTCATGAAATTTTTATGGGCGCTGGCTTTTTTGTTTGAAGGGGTACAATTCTCTTAAAGATTTTTTCCCAACTATGGAAATGAGGCCAAATCCTCAATGTTCAAATACAGCTTGTTTGGAGCGACAGGTATCAAATTCATATCTGTTTCAGCTCTGAAATAATTTCTTGCCAGGCAGATATTTATTTGGTTTATAATACAACTTTTCGCATTTATTATACAGAAAGAATACATTCTTGCAAAACCTACAAGGGATGCTGCTGCTAAAGCCAAAATGGAGGCAGAAGCGCCTGTAGCTACAGATATTCCTCTTCATACAGAAAATGAATGGAACATAAGGTAGTATTCGTAAAGACAGCAGTTAATACTTGTTTTTAATTTTCCCCTCATGGACACTTCAAAAGCTTAGGCATCTGCTTATGATGATTTTGTTTTTGGTATATTCTTCAGTGTTGTTGATGATTGTGAGCCTGAAAGGATTGATGCTACAAGTTCAGGTGATCTTCGATGTTTTTTTTGTCTTCAATGTCTATTATTGTAGGTACATTGATTGTCCAAAGTTTCCGGCTCTAGTTTCTGAATGAGTAATGTGTGGGATTCTAGATCCTGAGTTTCTCTCGAGGGATGTAGTTTTCCTTAAAAGTACACTTTTTTAATGAATGTGAGGCTACACATATTAGGCCATTGGCATTTGAAATATCCATTTTTTAAAGCCTTCTTGAAACTGAAGGTGTCAAAATGTGGAGAAGCACTGGTGTATGCATTACACGTGCTGTCTTCTTCCTTGATGCAGTGCTACTCATCCTATGTTCAAGAGTCAATTTGTCCTAAATAGTTAATTAGAGCCAAAATGTCCCTACAATTTATGGATGATTCTGTACTTCTTGGTCAGATTGAGATTCATTCAAAATATTGTGGTTATGTACTAAACTTGGTCTGCAATAGTCTGATGCCAGTGAAAGGACTCAGCTTTCTGGCATTAAGAATAAAATTAGCAAACAGGGCAATATGCATAAAACTTCCATTGAACTGCAAAACTCAGTTTTTTCATGAGTGTGTCTTCTAGGTCTCATGCTTATTGCACTTATTTAATCCCTCTTTTTTCCCTCTAATTTATTGTTTTTTTTTTTCCAGATGCTCTTCCAGAAGGCCTGGCCCGCGAGCTTCCAGATGCCGATGAATTTCACAAAGTCCCAGCAAGTGAAACAAGCACAACTATAGATGATCTCGAAGAACTCAGGAAGCAACTTGACGCCCTAAATGCTGATTAGCAACAAAGTTCAGTGTTAGTGCTAATGATCGAGCTGTTTAGAGAGGTTTGTCAGCTTCATAATTTGTTGTTGTACACTCCGTCTGACAAATAATCCGAAGCTTTACCCATAAACTAACAAAAATTGTAAGTCATTTAGTTAACTTATTTTGCCATTTCAAACAGTGGCTATGATCCCAGTGGGAAAACTTCGGAGAGAAAAATAGACCGGATGAGAACTCTTCCCTCTTACATGCACAAAAAAACTTGGGTCTAGCCAGACTTGGTCTCATCTTTGCATTTTGAGATATTCATGTTTAAAACTTAGTCACAGTTAAAGCATACAGTTTGTAGATTACTATTCATTTTTGTATATTTATATTGCTATAGGTCTCTCTTTTGGAGTATATATCTGTGTGTGATAATTATAGTATGACATAGATTATAAATACTTTTATTACAACGGATTAGATTCAACCTTTCAAACAAATTAATTAATGAAGGAATATAAATTTAGATGATGGACATGCATGGGGATGGGACCCTAAAATAAATAAATCAGTAGAGAACTTAGTTGGAAACCCTAGTATAGAATCATTGCCCTCCTTTTTTTCATAATATATACAACAATCACATTATTGGATATGAGATTCTATTAACTAAACTGAACAGCCATGATTTAATAAATGAAAATTGCGTTCATCATGCATGCATATTGCATGCTTCATATGAATGTGTATATATCCCTTCGCCCCGTCGCTTAATTTTACATGCATATGAAATTACAATAAAGCTCAACTCTACAACTTTAAATATTCATTATTCTTTCTTTATTCAGAATACTTTTTTTTTTTTTGATTTCATTTATTCAGAATACTTGAGTGCTATATTAATGTGACTTTTTTTGAAAAATTTAAAACTTTTGTTTTTTACTCAAGTTGTTATTTTGTAACCATATAGTAAATAATGACCTAATAAAATTATCGCAAGTCCAATTTTCACTTTTGGAATTTAAACTCTTTCTCTAGGAAGCTGCTTAGCTTCGGATTAGAGTTTATGTTTTAGTCAGGGGATGATTTCAGCATATAGTACTTAACCTTTTCGAAGGTTCTAGATTAGTTAGCTTTTAATAAACTGACCAATAGAGAGTTTATACATATATAAGAAAGCAAATAAAACAATTAGCATCAATGTAAAGTAGAGTAAATAAGTTTCAGCAAAAAGTAATACTCAACAATTTATCTATGTTCGAAACTCTTGTAGTGACTACATCATGTCCCCAAGGTACCTTTCTAGAAAGTAGTATTTAGTTTCTTTTGATCACCTCTATTATCTTCCGATGAATGATCTTTGAAGGACTCTTAACTGTTGATCAACTCTCCAACTTACTTCTAATAGGCTACGTGTTATATATAGGTCATGTTCTTTTTGTCTGAACGAAACTGAAGAAAGTGAAATGAATTGAATTATCTGAATTGAATTTGGCTGAACGAAGAAGCAATTTTGTTGAATTTGAAAACTGAACTAAACTGAGTTTTGCTGAAATTAAGTCGAATAAAATAGCGTTTGTGTATAAAACTTAAGTATGCATATTAACTCTAATCAATTCTTTCTTCTGAAATAGTTCTATAACTATTGACAGATTTATATTATTATAACTAGATTATTACATACTCTCTCAACATAATTGTCATATTTGATCAAATCACACATATTAAGAAATTGTCATATTTGACCAAATCACACATATTAAGAAAATGAATAATAGTGTATTTTTGTGGTGAATGGACTATCGTACAATTTATCTCTTTATTAATAATCATTAATTTTTTATACTTTCGATCAACATACATTGAAAACTTAAAATGACAAAAAGTAATAAGTGCAAAGTAGACAAAAATTATTTGGAAATCCAAATGTGACAATTAGTTTGAAATGGAGAAAAGAATAAAATTGCACACAAAAATATAAATCCAATATTGTTACAATTTCAATCTTTCAATTCAATTAAGTCGAATCCAATTTAGTTCATTTTAGTTATTGATTTTCTTTTGGATAAGTTTTGGTTCCGTTCGGTCCAGTTTGTTGTCAAAAAATCAATGATTAGTTCTCCCTAAGAAAAAGCAACAATTTGGTCATATTCTAAATCCTTTTACTCGAAAATTCGATCTAATTCAATTTTTCAAAAATCTACGCTCAGTTCTATCTTCAGGATTGGCCCCCTATCTCGACTATAAAGAAAAACATTGATCTAAATATCTTAACTGATAAATTAGACACAAAAATAGTTTTTATTATAACTGACATAATTATTTTTTGGACTTAATTTTATGTAATAAATTAGTTTGATAAAAAAAATTTAACTAATAAATTAGTAAGATGTATACTAATTTTTATATATATTTCCGAAAATTGGAAAAGAAGGACAAAATATTATGAAAAAAGTGGATGAGTAACTCCATAAAATTTGAGAAATTTTTGTCATAGCACTTTAAATTTGATTGCCAAATTCAGTTTGACTTGGTTCTTTATACGACCCAAATGGGCTTCTTTATCATCCATTTTCAGCCAAAAAGATTTCCTTTTTGCAATCTTAAAAGGTTGATGCCAAAGATTAAAGAGATAAAAAGGAAATTATTGAACTTTTTATTTATTTATTTATAATAATGCAAACAAGAGATGAGATGTAGTCAAGACAATCAAAGCTATCGCACATGCATAAAGTCTTTCTACAGAATCTTCATCTCTTCTCCTATTTTTCTTCTATTAATTTTCTTTGCCTTCATGGGGTGTTTGTTTGGGGTGAGATTAAATTTTTGGAGATGGGATGAAATATTTGTGTAGTCATTTGTTTGTTTGGAGGATGGAGATTGAAAAAAAATAAATTCTCATCTCATTTTCCGAATTATGGACCTACAAGAAGAGTGTTACAAGAAATGAAAAATCACATTAAATTTTTAATGAGATAGAAATGATTAAGTTGCTTTTCTTTTTTCATTTTTTATAATTAAGGACTTGTCTACCACTTTTTACCAATTTCATCTCAACCTCAATTTTTAATCTCATCTCATTCATAATTTTAATAGGAAAGAAGTCCAAAAATTTACTTAAAGATAGTTCGAATTAAATTGATTCAAATTGAATATTCAATTACAAGCGTCTAGACGAATTAGATGACATTCATTTGCATCCGTACTTTTTTCTACTAATTCCTTTTTCTTAATAAATAAAATATATTTGTCATATCTCTCTCACCAATTTCTCATTTAGATTCTTATTTTTATCATTTTCTTATTCATTTCTAGCGGCAATTATTTTCTTCTAATGGACATTTTTAGTTTTATTAAAGAAAAATTAAAGTGGATAATAGTTCAGCCCTACTCAAAACGAATCCGCCATTCAGAAACTGATGAAAATTTTATAATTGTATTTTATATATGTGGAGTATGGAATAACTAAAATACAAAACAAAATAAAATGAATTGATATCAAAATTTTAGATAATGGATCGACATGTTTTCTGAATTAATATTGTACCATTAGGTGAATGTATATAAATATGAATTATTTCAGGCCTCGAAGCTTTTAAACAAATTAAGACTGGAATGAGACATGGATATTACCTTTATTATTGGATGTGTACAACATTTTTTATGAATTATTTTCTTCATTTTGTTGTCACATAATTCGAATTATGTATAGTTTTCTAAAATCACACATTTTGATGATTTTGGAATTCAAACTTAGTATTACACGTTTCTTTCAAAGTGTAGTAGTCACTAAAGTGTTATTTGGTGGTTACAGAGTTAGACACATTAAAAAGCTCATTAATTATTTAAAAAACAACATTTCACATTTTTTTTAGAATGTAACAACCACTAAATTTTCGAACAATTGAAGTTGTTTAATATCACATTTTACCACGAAACAACACTTTCAATTTTCCAAAATTACTTTTCAAAAACTTATTTATTTTAACATTCATTTTCTCTCTATTCATAAAAAAACACTTAAATGACTTCAATAGTAAAAAAAATTGGAAGAGTAAAGTTGCTTGAAAAATCATGAAATCTTAGAATTGTCATTTCTTGAGGTATTAATAGTTATTTTAATGATCTCAACAAATAAGTACTCAATTTGAGAATTTATTTAATTTTGAAAAATACAAACGCAAATACCATTTTCGAAAATAACGTAACGGACGGTAGGGGTGCACATGATCGGTTAACCGGTAGTTCATTAAGACTAATTCGGTCGATTTCGGTTAACCACAGTTAATTCAAATTACTAACCGTAACTTCAGTTTTTTGATTTTAGAAAACACTACTTGGTCCATGGATTTCGGTTAACCATATTATTGGTTCGGTTTTTCAATTTTTAGATTTTTCGGATTTTTGTATGCACCCCTAACGGAAGGGTGTTATTTTAGAATTTACCTTAAAAGAAAAAGAAAAGGAGAGAAATGGTAGAAAAAGGAAGGATGAGTAGTAAGAATGAGAGAGAGAGAGAGAGAGAGAGAGAGAGAGAGAGAGAGAGAGAGAGAGAGAGAGAGAGAGAGAGAGAGAGAGGTGGCCATACCACGTGCCAGCCCAGCACGGAGCGTGGGCTGAGTTATAAAGTTGTACACTTTTTAGCCCGACACCCTTAACCCTACCATTAAAGCTTCAAAATCCATCTTCATACTACCTAATTTTTTCCCCTTTTCTTTTATTTTTTTTTTTATTTTTTTAGGTCTTGCTCAGTTAACTTATTTCTCTATTCATTAACCGAAAGTACCATCTTTCTTTTTTATATTACAAATTATTATTTGATAACTGCTTAGATTATTTTGTGCCCTTGTCCCTTTAATTATTCAATAATCCATTAATATATATAAATATAATATAATACAATCTTATTTGAATATGATTACTAGAATTCATATGAAAAATAATGATAATCTACTGTTTTTTTGTATAAATTCTAATCCACTTTAAATGTTGATTAATTAGTCAAAGTTTTATCCTGGATAATTATGAATTGTAATTATGTAGGGTTTCTTTTTGAGAACAATTATATAGGGTTGAATACGATTTTATTAGATAAAATATCACGTTTATTTTCTGTTTAAGTAGAGATTTACTAGAAGGTGTTTATGAATTTTTCTCAATTAGATAGAGGCCAGTATTTGAATTTGCTAAATAATAATGTACTAATTATTTAGTAGGACAGCAAAATATGAAGTATATATAATTTTGGAACAAAACATCATAATTACGAGGACTCTTATAATTCTAAATTTAATGAATGCTGTTTTTCATTTCAACATATTAGTTACTGATTCTTTTGCCACATAGTATAAGGCGATGTTTTAGTAAAGAAAGACCGAATTAAATTGATTTTTTATTGAATGTTTAGTGATTTTTTTTGTTGAATTTATTGAACTAGACTAAACTGAATTTTGTTGAATTTATGTTAAAGAATAAGAGCTAAAGCTCTGCTTCTTTTTTTTTTAAACTTAAATTGTCATTTCAGTTCAGTTCAATAATTTCACTTCAATAAATGTATTTCAATTCAATAATTTCTAGTCCAATTTAGTAAGTTCAATTCGGTAAAAAAGAATAGAGTCTAAGTCCATATGTGAGACATGACAAATTTTTTTAGCTTTGATCCTACTATCTATTTATTTTATTTTTACTTGAAATTTATATATATCTGTAAAAAGTTTAGAAATAGCTTTCCTTTCGAAATATATATGTATGGCATATATCATTGATGACCTTGAACAATAATTTTAGACCTATATGAAACAATCGATATTTTAGGATACTTATATTTATTTTTATTAATTTTAACTAAAACACTTTATTTCCTTTATGTTTATTTTTTCTATCAATTGTCATAAACTAGTGTGCACATGAATGTGTGATTTTTGTTGGAATTTGTAAGCGTTTGCGGACTGTAATGATGAATTCTTTTCATAGATGATTTGCACCTTTAAGTGTTAGACTTCTTACTATAGTTTTATTTTTTTTCATTTTCAAAGATGGACAACAAATTTTGAAATTTTGGTTAAAGGAAAAAGAATCTTTAATCACTACTTCGTTACAATAATGTCGTGGTTGACGTGATCAATATAATAGCAAAAATAATTTTATTACTCGTATTTATGTAGTATGAATAATTATAAATTATATCATTGAAATATCAATCGATTTATTTAAGGACATACTTGAGAAAAATAATAGTTAAAATTTCATGTATTAATAATAATAGTAAAAGTTAACATTGACATCAGTATTCCAAAAAAGTAATTAATGAATGTAGAGATGCTATGATTTTGTATGTATAATGATAAGTAATGCGTATCTTAACTTTTTGATTAAGAAACTAAAGAACAACACTTGACGCACGTGCGAGTCTAATAATTACACAGCTTCTGCATCCTCATCTCCCTCCATTGACATAAATAAAGGCAGCAAAAGTGATTACCTGATATTAATATAATAATTACCAGAAAACACTCAATATTATATAAACCAAACCTATAATTATTAATTATAGCTCAATAACGCGATCCGTTATATTTTTGGCACTTTCTATAACGGATTTCTCACCCTACCTAAAACACCCTTTACTCCTTCCTTCCACAACTAGCTAGTAATTAATTACGAGGTCGGAGTAAATTTCACCTATTGACCTCTTTTTTTAAGATTATAAACATAAACTTTTGAATGTGTTACTTCAGGATTGATTATTCAGTGTTTTACTTTATTTTTATTATTAGATTGACTTGTACAAAAATATTAAAAATAAAGAAATATAGTTAAAAAATTCGAAGAGCCTTAAGCATTTGTGAATGAGTACAAAATTCGCTTGATACTACAATTAACTCAAAACTCTAATAGTAGTGTGAATTAAAGAGTCTCACACACTATATAACATTCTCTAAACTCACATTTTTCCAATATGGGATGTCCATTCCGACTAACTCGCACTTGCATACTCAACATTCTCACCTCAAGTGTGAGTCCTTTCCACATTAATTGGGCTTGGGTCTTGTTTCCCCTCGAGCGAAAATTCTACAACATCTTCAAGAGTTCATCATTAACTTCACAACGCCTAAAACATCCAGAGAGACAACGGGGCATCCTTGAGTGACAAATAACTCTTCTTTCCACATGCGAGGTCTAACAATAGGAGCATCACGTGCTGCATCATTTCAAGTCGAACCATCGGCTACGATACAACTCGTTAGGAAATTCAGGGACACAAGTGTACTGTGTAGTTGACCCTAATATGCATAATACATAATAGATACATACATTAGCTATTCTATAATCCTTCTTCAAGCGGAGCAGAAGTAGCATAAATGCTCAACTTGTTACGAAACACTTGAAAGCGATCCTTAGAGAGCGGCTTGGTCAATGTATAGACAACATGATCAAAACTGTGGAACATACTAAACTTGCAACAAGTGTTTAGCAACATGATCTCGTATTAAAAAAAGAAATCAGTCTCTATGTGTTTGCTTGGATGATGGAAAATTGGATTTGATCGTATGATAAGTGGTCAATCGCTAGTCGAGCAACCGGAAACATTCAAGAATTAATTGAAAATTAGTCAAGGATAAATTGGTTTTGAAACGCTCGTATGGTCTTGGCAGTCTAATAAGTGCATTAGATTTTGAACGCCTAAGCGAACTTGGACAGCTAGACAACCTTCGTTTCCAACAGTGATAACGGTAAATGGAGAGAGTCATTAAATTAATAAAGTGCAAAGTTTAATATCCATAATATATTGTTTTGAAGCTCAAGAGCCACAATATGAAAGAAAAGACAAGGTTGATGGGTTATGAATGTAATTTACCCTAACTACAACAGAAGGGCACTAATTGTAATATCATTATGCATGAGAAACATGGTTATCCTATAAAGAAAAGTAAAAAGAAACATGGGCATAATAGTAACTTCACAAGATGAATGATTTATATATATTGAGACAAGTACTTGCCACCTTAACAGTACCCATTCATTGAGCTTTAAAAAAAACTGTTCCAATGGAAAAAAATGATCAGAAAGAGCTTCAGCTCCTTCCTTCACAACAATCTCTAGCGGTGGCTTCATCATCTTCCTTCAAATTCCGGCAATCACCGATGCCAGTCTCCGATCATCATCACTACGGATCAGGCCCTCCATCCCTAGACTTACAGTTATCAATCAGCGTTACTCCACATAGGATTTGTGATTTCGAGGGTGGAAAATCATCGGCAGATACGAGCTGCGTGGAGGCGTTGAAATGGCAGGCGGCGGAACAAATCCGGTTAGCCGCCATAGAAAAAGCCTACGCAGAGAGGGTAAGAGAGTTGACAAGGAGAGAAATGGAATTAGCACAGTCGGAGTTTGCTAGGGCAAGACATATGTGGCAAAGGGCAAGAGAGGAAGTTGAAAAAGCTGAGAGATTGAAAGACAAAGCTACTAGGCAGATTGATAATACGTGCATGGAGATCACTTGTCAATCTTGCAGGCAAAGGTTTAACAAGCCTAATTAATTTTTATTTACTTATCAGATTGTTATTTTTATTAATTCTTCTTATGTTTATTTTTGGAATATTTGGGTATTGGATTCCAACTTTTAATTTGATTTTTTCAGATGGGGATAAGATAAAAGGACATAACATAAAAGTATGCAATGCCCATAATATTTGTTTGTGATCATTCATCATTGTGATATGCGATTAATAATTATGATGACTTATAAAGAATTCCATTTTTAACCCAGATAATGAGTACTTGTCTTTCAAATTCGTACTTTAAACGGATATATGTATTAATGTATGCAAAACAAAATTAGGTGATTTCGGCTTTTTATATATCATTAATTAGATTTAAACAGTAGTACTTCATATATATAAAGTAGTATACATGAAAATCTTAAAAGGACATGAAGAATCTTGTATTTTAATGATAAGTTGAGGCTTTTGAGATATACACTGAATATTTGGGTTTGATCCTATGTACGAAATTGATTAATTTTTAAAATGTGAAGGTATGAAATGCATCATGTGTTCATTGATCATTACGGTTAAGCAGCTGCACTTATGATATATGCAAACCTTTGCATTTTGTTCAACTTTTGTGTAAACAAAAAACTATTCACTGTAACAGTACTATAACGATCAGTCGTGATGGGGAGAAGCCGGGGTGGAAGCCCGAGCAAGGAGCAATCTTAAGCGATGATATAGGACACATGATCAGTTGAATTCTGCATAGAAACTAGTGGAAATGGAGTGGTTAGATCATATGATCATGAGCATAATGTGTTCGATCCAATTCTTGTAAATGCGTTTTAAGACTAAAATACTTGATATTGGATCAGATTGTTGCAGAAAAAGTTCCATTATTCTATGGACAAGTTGTGATTCAATTTCAATATGCTGAACTTGTAATAGGTATATTTTAAATTTGATACCTTAAGTAATGTTACTAAATTGTTCCTACGATGATTGTCATAATTGTGATATTCATAAGTGTAACACTACTCTTTTTAATTAAAAAAAAACTGAACTGAACTAGATTATTGATTAAATGCTAAAAGAATTTTGCTGAATTTAAGTAAAAAAAACATAATCTTACACCGAATAGTTTCCGTTTATCAAAATTAAATGTTCAAAATCGTTCAACTGCACACCAAATTATTAGTTAGGACTATGTTTAACTACATGTTAGACCCTGTTTTGTTTTTTACTAAAACTGTTTAACTAAGCTAAACTAATTAAACTGAAATTTGATAAACAAAACCTTAATAAGGAAAAACCTGGTTAGTTAATTATTGTGCCAAATTATTGGGGTGGCAAATGAATGATTAAGTGTTTGTGAAAGTTAGATTAATGTGAAGATAAAAGAAAAGAAGCAATTAAGTAGATGGATGTCAACATGAAAACAAGACTGCTTAACTGATGCACTAACCCAATTCTTATCCTTTTATATTTGACAATATTTTAACTACCAATAAGCATCTTGTCGGCCTAATTTCATAAATTTGGCATATATAAATAGACGTTTGTATTGTTGAGATGTTATAAATATGTATGTTTATCCACAAAATAGTGGAAAAGATTAACAAATATGGGTATGAGGTAGACTTTCTATGTACGTAAGATGTGTAGTTCGAAGATTAACTAGATAAAAAATTGATGAGTTTGTAACTACTTAGTTTGAAATGGATGGTGTTCGGTAGGATCGAAAATCTTAAAGAGCTGTCATAACAATGAGACATATAAATTAAGTTCCACATTAAAAACAGACAAGTAGTATTTGAGATTTATTGAGGAAACTTTGTTGCATACGATATCTACATTGTATTGAGTCAAGATGTTACAATTGATATAAGTAGCTCTTCATAAGGAACGAATAGTGCAAGCCTGATTCAGGGATAACCGAGAGTTGTGGCCTAGGTGTTTTTATCTAGTTATGAATGGAGTCAATATAATTAAATCTCAATGGGAGCACTTAAGTCAAAAGAGATGGCTTGTTCTTTTTGCTTAGCAGTTTATTATCTTATTAAGGTTTTGGACTGGATTAGTTTATATATATTTCCAAGTTTCTAGAACTGAAACAAATCTTCATAAGCGAGACAAGCCTCTTTCAATTACGATTTTTGTGTTTCAAAAAATTCAAGCATCAAAATTGTATTTAATTTTCCGATTAGACTAAGTGTCTGATTAATTGCAAGAAAGAACTGGCATCAATTAGATATCAGAAAATCAAACGTTAGAATTTGTTTGTTTCACAGAATTTCTGATCCAGGAGTCAGCAAACACCATCATATATAGTGCTTTTAACCCAACCCAAGTATTTTTTATTGTTATTATTTTAAAAATATAAGAGTTGAAGAAGGTGCAGGAAGGTAAAAAATCAGTCAAAGGTGGAAAGGCTTAGAGAGCAGAGACTAAGTAGAGAAAACATGATTATGAAAGAAAGGCAAATGAATCAGTACAAAAAGTAAGATAACTTCAGCAAGAAGAAGACACCAAAACACAGATGCATCCACTTGGATTCAACTCAACTTATTATCTTTTCTTCATTACAAAACAAACTCCCACTATCCTTGTCTCTCTGGGGATCCCTACACCTATTTTAGTTTTTGATAGCAACTCTAACAAACCTATTTTTGTATAAGTCAGGATTAACACTAAAAACTATATTGGTTTTTAGTTCATTTGATTAATTAGTAATTTATTATGGTATCAAAGTCTCATAAATCATATAGTCGACTGAATCACGACAATAACATTTATGGATTGAATTTCAACACATGGTATGTGCTACACGCTTCAAGCAACGTTTAGTTTCTTCCATGATAATTGTCCCTAGATGATTAAGGTATTAGATCAATTTAATCATTCAAGTCAGTTCGATTTCTAAAGACAAAAGGCACCGGATTGTAAATTAAATACTTTATGAGAGAGTTTTATCTAGATTAGTCCAAACTATCTACACGACTTGATACTAAATTAGTCTGATGTGCTGATCAGATCACAATGTCTGAACAAAACTTGCATATTTGATAGCTTAATTTGTCAGCAACTTCTCAACCCTTTTGTGCAAGTTCACTTAATCCGTCATGGGCTATACATTCAATAATACACAATAATAATAATAGTTCGATTCTTTCTTTTTGTTGATTTGCTTAATCCCTGTGGGGTACTAATATCTTCCTGTTTCAATGAATTAGCATCTTTTCTGACAATTACACACTTTTATCTATATATCTATAAATATCCTAATTACACCTACATCAATTCAATTGCTTTGCATGATTATTATGATATTAATGAAATAAAGCACGTTAATTATACTATCCACTCTTTAATAATAGCCCACTTTCTCAATTAAAAAAATAAAAATAAATAAGAGCCCACTTCTTTTGTTTGGTTAACAAAAGTTTAGGGCTACCTCTGGCGGACCCTGTGGACGGATTTAATGAGGGTTTAGTATACTAAAAATACTGAAAAGTTCCATTGAAGCTGTGGATGGAATTTTCATTTTTTTGTGTAAAAGATAAAAAATATATCAGTAAACATCTAGATCATTAGACCCAAACACTTCTTGTTAGTAAATTTTGGATCCCTCAATGTTCTAGTCCATACAAAGATTTGCAAAGAAAACTTACTTCTAGTACAAATTCCAATAACGGTAGCTGGAATTGAATGAATGCAGATGAGAATGTGGTACAAGAATTTGCTTCCTTAGTACAAGTAGTGATCTCCATATATGATGTGTGATTTGATAATGAACCAAAGTGAAAAGTGATGAGGCCTGTAGTGATGTATAGAAACTATGCAACAATGATTGGATTAAGGAATGATGATAGGAACAAAAATGAACCAAAATCCTACATTGGAAATATAAAACTAAACATATCAGTCAAATGTGTGTCAAATACATGTAGATGCGTTTTAAAGCTCTGAGTCCCACAATAGTAAGATTTAGATACTAAAGCAGACATTATATACAAGTTACAACCAAAATATAAACCCTTGATAAGCTGAATTAAAGTTTAAGCGGATAAATAAACTACCATCATTTCTATCGGGCAATATAATTAGGACTCAAAACCTTAAGGCCATGTTTTTTTACCTAAAAAACACTAAATTGAATCGAAGATTATTGGACTGAAATGCATTTTACCAAAGAGAAATTACTGAAAATAAATAACTGAAAACTAAAATTATTAAATTTAAAGTAAAAAGAATATTACCTAAGTGTCTTGCCAATTATCACATATATAGTGTACATACAGAAGAAATTAGATTGACAAGTAGTTCATCTTAAGTACTCCTACAATTAATGATCACCTAAAAGAGCAATTGTATTGCAAATAAAAAAAAGCGCATGACATTGTCGACGATCCAATGATGGGAATTAAAAAAAGTGTACAGATCATAGGGGCTGGAAACTTACAAAAAAACTATTGATTTTTCATGTAGAGTAATAGGGTTGCATATACACATAATAATTAAATGATAATCATATAAACTACACTAATTATGAGATGAGAAACCGTACCCCGACATATATGGGCACTATAACTAACATTATGGAGTTGTCTTGTATCTTTTATTTGGCTACAATCACATAAATTGCATAGAGGTATCAAACCACACCACAATTAAAGTTAAATGGTAGGTAGGACCTTGCTAGACTAGTGTGCTATCAAACTAGTCATTATGACAAAACCTTAACATTTGTCTTTTCAGATTGTCCATATCTATACTCTCATCTACTCATACTGTATCCATATACCACTTCAGATTTGATGCTTATGTCGGAATAATCATACGGATATTACCATCCATCCATCCATTTCCATCATTCCTCCCTTTGCCCACACTTTCTTTGGTTTCTTCTTTACACCAACTTTCTTCTACCCTAGCTACTTGTTTTATATGTTCCTCCAAGTTAATGTTATCTATGTGGAGTAGTCTTATCTTTATTCGCTTTACTCTTCATTCGTGGACTATGTTACACCGACGTTGAAATAGACATCGGAAAGTGTTACTTCTAAAACATATAACTTTCATTAAAAATTATTATTTAAAAGATTTTTCGCTCTATTATGAAAGATATGAACAAACATATATATACATGCGATAAATTCTAAGAGAATAAAGAATTCCTAAACTGCGTGGAAGGTCGAGTTGCCTAAAAAACAACTAAGTTATGTCACAAGGATAGATACCCAAGGATAGCAAGGTTGGACATACACTTGCAATCACCCCCTTCAAGCTGAGGATATGCTCGAACGATCAACTTGTCATGGAGGAATTGAAATGTCCCCGCGAAATTAGTTTAGTAAACACATACATATCGACTGTTTGATCAACAGTAGATGTATTGAACAATCAAAAGTATAGAACATACGCGATCATTAGAAGTCAATTTCCAAGTGTTTGATGGCATTGTGAAAACTGAGATCAACAGTGAGGTAGACCGCACTTAGTGTCACACCAACGGATGGGGGGTTCTTGGAGGGAAAACCCAATATCACAAAGAGGCACATATGAACCCAACTAAGCTCGAAAGTAGCAGTAGCAATGGACCAGTACTCAACCTGGATCGAAGAACGTACGAGAGACAAACTTTTGTTTCTTAGATGAAGGCCAGTAAACCAAATAAGAGCCAAGAAAAACCACACAGCCCCCTGTGGACATCTGATCATCCTTATCACCTCCCCAATTTACATCAGAAAGTAATTTAAATGAAGAAGAGTCCCTGCCTGAAATGAAGACCATGGAATGATCTCCCATCTAAGAGGTTTAAGTTAAAGTTATTAAACGTGTTCTATAGTTTAGATCAAAACTCTTTATTTTTTTTATTTTTTTTGGTGAAAAGAAAACTCTTTATTAATTGTTAAGGATGACGTTGAATTCTTTTAACACTAACCCATTTGTATTGTATGGACATTGGGTAATTAATTTACTTAATTGTTACAAAAGTTTCCATGGTTATGTATGTACTCCAATGTTGTTAGAGCTAGGTAGCAAGTCATATGTAGAGATATTGGAAGAGAATCTTGTATGAATTGTTACAAAAAGACAATGCCAA